>OX376649.1:1633745-6433745 GCA_947386135.1 Melanchra persicariae | reverse complement strand
TTACTTGAAACAAAAACTTTTTTGTGTTCTAAAAAGATCTATGTAACTAATTAATTGGACGAAAATTAAACAAGCAACAACATGTCAACCCACAAAAAATATTCATTGACTTTGGTTACCACATCAACATTACATTTGCAATTTGATGTAGAACGTTCGCCCATAAATATGCATGCAATTTTTTTATTTGCAAAATGAAATACTTATATGGCTCTAAAAGGCACATATAAAATAATTTTTAAAATACCTGCTTCGACGATGAAGTTATAAAGCTTCAAAGATGACTATTAGAAAGAGAAGTCCGATACGAACTCTGACGTCAGATACTATGACGCTTATTACAGCTGCCATAGAAAATAGTGTTTTCGCGAGAGGGACAGATATACTTGTCTAAAATAAGTTACAAATCGTTTGTTTTTTGATCAATTTTGTTTCTATTTTCACTGTTATTATTATATTTCTGTATGTTTTTAGATAAAATGTGTAGATATTAAATATTCATTCATGCATATTCCCTATTAAGACAAAACAATAGGAAAGTGAGTAGACTCCAGGAGATACCGTTATGCAACGATAAAGCTTCAGAATCGCCGAAACTTTGAACATTTTTCAATATGAAATTGAAAAAAGTTCTGACGTTAAATGATTTCATATAATATGGTTCTATGCGAAAAACCTTACAGAACTTCAAACGCGTTTTTCTCGAAATTGCAGTTGTGTGGGTTGATATGTTATTGCTTATTTGCTTCCAATTAGGGCTGTAGGATTCCACTACTGTAACAGTAGCTCTAATAGCATCCTGGATATTATTGATCGTCGTTCCAATACTGGAAGATTGAAGCAATGATTATGTATTTACGTGTAAATGTTATTGATTGTTATTGTTTCGTATGGTGTCGGACGTAAAAGAATAGCAACATCCCATCACTTCCCGTGGGTGTCGTAAGAGGCGACCAAGGGACTCACCAGAGAATAGGCAGCAGCATTTTCTGTAGGTACATTGCAACGGCTACACTGCGATCGCCTACTCACCTGCCAAGCGTGGGGATTATGGCAAACACCCCCCCCCCCCATCTGGGGGAGGCCCATGTCCAACAGTCTTTCGGCTGATATAATAATGATGATGATGAAATGTTATTGTGTCACTTACATATTTATTAATATACAGGGTATAAGACATATCGGCGCTTAGACGGATACAGGACTTTTTAATCTGCAGTTCTCAATCGACAAAAAATTCCAACGCCAGAAGCATGTGCTGAAACCATGCTATCATCGTTGGTTAACCATCGATTCTATTTCCAAGGTTCGGCGGCAAGTTTTAGATTATGCAACCAACCTGCATACAACACTGCACTACTTAACAATTCCCTTTGCTAAGTAACATTGTTTTGCTTGCAACCAGAGATCGACTTGCAAATACCACGAACTACTCGTATATACCTACGTAGATACCTAACTGCAGCATGAAATACGCAATGTTTTGCTTCAATTTCATAGAATTTCTGTGGCGGGCAGACCTCAGACGGATTCATGCAAATTGTATAAACTGGTAACCACGACGATCGTGGCCCGAAGCAAACTAAATTCAAATACTTAATACATTAATAACGAAGTGCACTTGAGAACCTATTCTGAAAAACCACAAATTAAAATAAAACAAAACAATAGTTTCTTTTATAAGCCATAAAGGCTTCAAAAATAAATATTTATAAAAGTAAATGATTTTCACTAAAATAACGCTTATAGCTAGCTCATTATTTAGATAAATGTATACAGAATAAAAGAAAGAACAACAAAACGCGCCCACTTGTGTAGTTATAAACTTTTAAAAAAAATACTTTTTACCCGACTGCGTCAGAAGTAGGGTAATGTTTTTCGAGCGTATGTATGTTTTTATGTATGTAATAAAGTAAAAATAACATCATCTGCCTCGCCTTTCCCCAATTTTATTGGGGTCGGCTTCCAGTCAAACCAGATTCAGCTGAATACCAGTATTTTACGTGGAGCAGCTGCCTACCAGACCTCCACAACCCATTTACTAGGTACCACGGTACTTCTTGGCAAGACTGGAGTCAGATTTTCTGGCTTAGGACAATCCGTACCGACTGCCAAAGACCGACTGACTGGCAGTCGGTACGGGCTTGACGTGCTTTCCGGGGCACGCAGGAATCTCGGTATGTTAAGATGGTTACCCATCCACAGACCGACCACGGCAAGCATTGCTTAACCTTTAAGATCGACCCGTGTGGCTGTTATAATTTAGCCACGAGCTTCTATATAATCAAGTAAAATAATTAAAACAAATGAAACTGATGAAATTGAAGACGCAAGCACCACAACAAAATTTCAAGCAAGCGGGCTAACTTCAGTTATTTGCCGACCATACACTCCAACTAAAAGGGCCCGGCACCAAGTGGGACCTGTAGGAATAAACTTTCCTCTTTGGACCATAACGTGACACTTTAGAGTCCCTTACTACTTGAACATAACCGAGAAACATCAGCTGTGTCATATACCCTGTCATGAAAATTTTGTGACAGCATCAATGATATGAAGATGGAAAGATGTAAAAACCGTCTGAGTTTGAAAAGGATGATACCACACCAATCGATCGATCGTCGATCAATGGTAGAATGAATAAGTCGACATCGATCGATAGTTTCTACTTCTTTCTTCGATTAACCAAAGCTACCACACCAATCGAACAACGTCGATCGATGTCATCGATCGGTGGTCGATCACCCGGTTGTTTATCACCCGGTATTCATCGATCAGCCAAAGCTACCACACCAATCAATCAACGTCGATCGATCGATTGGTATAGTAACACCCTAATATTTATAAAAAGAGAAAACAAAAGAACCCCCATATTTTTACAATTCGGCAAAAAAACAACCTGTATAAAGAGTCGAAGAAACTGATTAGAAGTGGTATCTTAATCAGCCATTTAATTATTGGCCTAGCCTTTTCATAGAACGGCGCCGTTTAATCAACGGCCTAAGTGATATCCGGATACTTAATTGAACAGGTAGGCTAGATTTAGTTCAATATCGTTTTATAACTTGCCTAGCCAAGTAGCAGAACATATGGTACAGGGAGCTTAGGGCACCCCGTTAGGTTCCTTTAAACCGTGCAGGCAGAAATAGGTAAAATTACAATTCCCAAATTATTATTTTTTTAATTTTCGTCACACGGTTACCCTACCAACGGCGGCGTGGGAGGATAACGGGCTAAGCATCAGACTAGTCCGATCATTAAATGTTGTATTAGATGCGTTAGCACTAACGGCGCCGTTTATTTCCTAAATGACATCCACATATAAGCCGCTGATTAAACGGCGCCGTTCAATGAAAAGGCTACGTAGGCAGCCAATTAAACAGAAGTGAGTTGGCCGCGACACGCTCATTGGGACATTTGCGACACTGATGACCGAGAACCTGTGAACAATAAAGTATGACGATTAGGGATTGTTATATTAGGTACTATGTATAATAAAGAACAGCACTTTCTGATCCGATTTCAATTGAGTCAATCCCAAATTATGTCGAAAATCGAAATTCACACGAAACGTGTCACCGTTTCGTGTGAATTTCGATTTTCGACATAATTTAGGCAAATGACGGACACTAAACAGCACAACAGTATCACGCTACCAGCACGAATACTTAGTTAGTCCAGAATCGGCCGTCAGATCGCAATACAAACCAGCAAGCTAGCAATCCGCTTTCAGCGCTGCGCTGACACTGTGCATTGTGGACCAGATAACGAACGAGTTAATATTAAATGCCTGTTTGAAACAACGCGCTGGAATATTCATCACAGTTTTGAGTTACAGCGCTTTGATGCGCTGTTAGCTGTAAGTGCAAAAACTACGGGTAGATAATAAAATCAACTTTACTCCTATACAGAGGTATATCATAGACGGGTGTAAAAGTGCTAAAGTGCTACTCGAGAACTGTTTTGGTATTCTGCTTTTATTTTGTAATACAACAAGTTTTATAACTAAATATGTTTCAATTCCAATCAGAAATTAATAATAGTACTTGTCAATATTATGGTTTACGACTACATGAAGTTTGGAATTTAGTCAATAGACAGAGTAAAATATAAAAATAGTAGGTATGTATGAAGCAATCTAAACGTGCTAATGCACATAGGACAAAATTATTATAATTTAGCCCTCATCGTTGTTGCTGTGATAAGTGCCAAAAATGCTGGCAGTATTGTCACGTCGGATGACAAGAATGGTTTTTGCCACAAAAAAAAGGCCAGCCCTCTGCTTATGTGAAGAGTCGGTCGAACCTTCTGGAAATGTCTTGAAAGAGTAGATGGGCACTCGGACCTCATGGCCGTAGTGTTTAAACCTCAAACGGTTCGAACATAATTAACTGTGAATGAGGTTATTATGATTTAAAGTGAATTATTTTTAGCAAGGACATAATACGCGTTTATGAATCCTAGCAGGCATACCGATAAGGGATTAGTCCTAGAGCGTTATCTAACGAACTTATCCGAGCGCAATAAAATCTACGAGCTTTATATTACTGCTAGATATAAAATTGCGATTAAAGACTTGACAGGCATCGCTTTAGTAGCTCACCGCAAAAAATACAGTTAGCAACACAATGCTCCTACATTTGCGGAAGGCGCTGTGTCGGACAGATGGACTGTAAATATTGATCGTTTTAGAAGTGAAGCTGTCTGTTGTTGTGCTGAGGAGCGTCAGAGTTCTTAACAAGTTTGGACACTGGACTTAGAACAATGCTGGCCAACACTTCACTTAAATATAAGTGTCGAACTCTGTAGTGCTTCTAACTTGAAATACATCATTAAGACAATCATTTAAGTTGTTGTTCTACGAAATCTTTATTTACACAGAACTAAAGAAAATTTCCTTATGTACAGACATAACCTATATTACCAAAAGCCTACTTATTCAAATAAATGAACGTAATTAAAAACGGTGTCTAAAGTATGTTTTTCAAAAATTCTTTCATTTTATTTAAATGAGAATCCAGCATTGCGCTCGTTTAGGTAAAACCAAACACCACTTGCTTGGAGTTTCTTCCCTCATCTTCTCATATTTCAGGCTTATCCTAGATCGGGGAAGCGTATTACTTAGTTAAATACAGTCCCCAGTTTCCAACCCGTGTCCTGATGGGCTGGTTTGATAAAACTAGTTCAAGCTAGACGTCAAGGTGGCGACGGCGCCGCGAGCTGGCTAACCGCCAAACCTTATTGTGTTTTATTTTTATCTTGAACTGAGACGGCCGTTTAGCAGCCCGTTCTGGCTTTGCACTTTGAAATGAATGACAGCGATGTGTGGTGGTTACATTGTTGGGTTATAATCTTTCAATAAATTTTTATTAGGGTGTGGCTGCCAGCACAAAAGAGCTTCAGAATCATACCAGATATCATATTAGGTTTGTGCTGTAGTATGATTATGAACCGCGTACCAGAAGACGAAGCCTTGGAAAGCCTCCCACTAGGTGGACCGATGACCTGGTGAGGATCTCGGGTAGCCGATGAATGTGAGACGCACAGGACCGGTTGTTGTGGCGACACTTGGGGGAGGCCTATGTCCAGCAGTGGGCGTCTTTTGGCTGATATGATGATGATGATGATGATTATGAACCTAGAACCCCATACCCATAGAATGGTACCTCTTTTTAAAGGATGGGAAATCATCAAATGACTTCTTCCGCTCTGGGAGGAAGGGAGTGTCAGAGTCTTGCTGACTAAAACCCATCCGAGTTACTACATACATCTTCTTGATATCCGAAACATCAAACTGTTTTTCCAGTTTTCATGTTTCCATCATCTCATTAGACTGTTCGTTCTTATCTCAGAGCTGTTTTACAAACAAAAACTAATTACTATTCTTATATGCGTGGAAAATTGCCAGTGACAGCACAAAGCAGTTATATTTCCGAAATATACACTTTGTTCACGTAAAACTGACCTAATAGTGAGCAAGTATACGAACAAGCCGGAACAGGGTCGCCGCACGCAACGCGCAACCTTGCCGAAGTGGGTTAATTGTCAGGTGTAGTGGACACTTTGTCTGCTAAGAGGTTTCTTGGGCCGCTTTAGCTTATTATATCTTTTAGGGTTATGGCGGAGTTCAACTTTTATAAAAGTGTGTTGCTTGCTTCATTTTAGCTCGAAAATTGCAACGTTCTTTCACATTACCGTCATGTCGCGATGACGTCTGGATTAGACGGTGCAGGCATCAGAGCCGAAACAACGGGTGGTCATTTTATCGATTCAAACGTCAAACCATAACCATGATCTTGATAGATGATAAAATTACCATAGGTAGAGGTTGTCATATAGCCTAGGATAGGCAAGAATACAACAAAATCTGTCAAAAATAAGAATACGTGATTTCACTACGGTGCAAGCGTGGCTTTGTCCACCTTCAATGTCTTCCCAGTTGGAACAGTTGTCTTCTGAGAACAGTTGATCACCATTGATAATGAGCCGCCTCGTTGCTAGGCGTTTGATCAAGCGCACGATCTCACATGTCATGCATGAGACTCGAGGGTCTATACTAAGCATTAACATCCGATGTTATAATTTATTCTATTACTCTTTATTCATGCAAAAGGTCCAGTATTGTGAAAGTTAAACTGAAATACTTAAACGTTGTAACGACGACGTTGACATTAAAATTAAGCAATGGCAATACATTTTGAATACATAAATATTTTTGCACACACAACGATACTTAAATATTTTTGGCTTTTAAAATATTTTAGATCTATTCTAGATTTGAATTGTGTTTGTACAATATTCTAATTAGCTGTTCAATTGGACCTAAAGAAATAAATTGAAATCCACTACAATAATACCACCTATCAGTATTATAGTAAAACATTTTCAGTAAGAACGTACTTAACAAAATTATCAAAACAATATTCAAAATGAAATACGAATTATAGCTATCAGTATTCAGTTTGAGTAGAATGAATAAAAACAACAAAATTGTTTAGCAGTGACAATTAAATATTATTACTATACTTATGTCTAGAATCCTAAATGAGACATTTTATGGTTGGTCGTAGCTTTTACGACATTTCGCCCTTGGAATGAAACCTTAATTATATTTAAGAGCACAATTTCATTTTCTAAATAATAAAGAAAAAGTGTGGAATCTTCATCTTAGCGTTTTACGAGCTCTTATTATGTGTTGCTTTCCAACAAAAAATTTCCACTTAGGAATTTTCTTTTTCGCGTCACAAAGACATGCCAAAGCATCACAATACAGCTTTCTACCTTCAGAATCTGCTGTTCAAAGGTTTATCCTTTGTACAGGACATTCTCATGTCTTCATGTTCTTTGTGGCGTTGGTAAAGGTTGCTACGTATACATTTATTTAGTCTCATATTAACAACGCAGGAGTCCTAACACTGTTTTCCTTTTTCCTGTTATCTGATTGGAAAAATAAACTGCTGCTTTCGGTTGTCTTGCTGTGCTAGTGTGTTGAGATTATGTACCTTAGAACCCTCTAAGGAACATAATATTCCATATTATTTATTTGTAAACATAATAACCGTTTATTTTGAGACTTTACCAAGGCCCGCTTACACCAGTCAGAGATTTACTGAAAGAAATGTGACTGTCAGAAATTGACTCCGGGTTATTTGCTAACACGGGCTCATTATATATGAAATATTTATATTTAACCTAGTATTGGAAAGGGACTCGTTAAGCTTTTGGTGCAATCGGACCTACGCTGTTATAAATATGTTCTGACTAGATTGGAGATTATGTACGAACAAAGTCGTGTGTAAACGCTAGTAATTACTTATGTTATAATGGTGCAACATTACTAAGAAACATTACAGCTTGCGCATATTGCACACTCGAACCGGAGGCCAGCGCAAGCTTGTAAACACATTGTAAAACGTCGTAAAACTAGCTTATCCCATACAGTTTAGTAGTCTCAAGACGCAATTTCATGTGAGAATACGACACGCAGGCCATTACACCACATTACGTTTTAATAAGCTGAGTAAAATATTATGCCTCTGCGTTTGACATATTACATAACGCCAATCTTGAATTGCAAAATTATTCTTAGTGGCCAGTTAGCGTGAAGTAGCCTGAAGTGAATTGCAATGATACACCTACTTAAATGTAGGATCGCTCGATTTACGGCCGCTTTCTATAACATACCAGCCAATCAACGGCCGAGTTTGTGTCCTTCACCACACAATCCTCACCTTTGATTGGTTACAGACAAGGATCGGGATCAAGATTGGGATTGAGATATGTTATAGAAAGCGGCCGTTAGAGGTACCCTTTGGGACCATGCACAACCAAGGCTCTGCTACCTGGTGGCGAAAATCCGAATCATTTAGGTACGCAAACAATACATGACTTTGACACTTCACGGTGTAAAATTATCACATAAAATAACATTTAATCAAGTGAAAATGTATTCTTGCATTTCTGGATGCTCGAACACTTCATATAAAAATAAATATAAGTTTAATGGTTTAAAAATCTTATTAATTTCTCACAAACAGTACTCACTTTTCATGTGATAAATCACAAAAGTATATATGCGATATTAAAAACATTATTAACATTGTATGTGTATGTAACATGTGTGTGTTCCTATGTAACATAAGTATGTATGGTTGCAGTTTCAAAAACATTTACAAACTACTAATAATATTATTTGTAAAAATACCTAATACAAAGGTAATACTTAGGTATTTTTACAAATAACATTATTAGTAGTTTGTCCTCAAATGATTTGGTTTCAGTAAACATAAATAATAATTATAGACAAAATATTAACGTCAAAAACGAGTTCAGAAAAATCTTTAGCTTGACCTACAATTTTGCCACTGTGTTATTACTGCATTTTCATGATTCCTATCTGTTTCATATACTTCTAAGACGTGCCGCAGACTCAAAGAGTGTTTGGCCTTTTGTCATATTTCGGCCACGTTGACGATCATTGAGTAGTTTTTAAGTTTTTTTGTATGTAAAATATGTATTAGTTTTTGTTTTTATACCTATATATGTATTGTGTTTTATGGGCCTTAGTTGCCTGAAATAAAGGATAAAATAAAATAAATAAATAAATTATCAATCTGCCGAAACCCATATTTTATCATTTTAATCATAATAAACACGATTTCAATATAATGTTAAGAGCGTGTACGCCGTATCTCATTTCATACAAACTTTCAAGTCCTTATTCTTCAAAATGAATGAACCGATTTTAACGAAACTTGGTATGCATACGCTAGATATCCAGGTCTAAATAGTTATCGGAAAACATTTTTTAAAAAGATTTCAGAGGGAGAAAGAAAGCGATTTTAAGTTTTCTATAGAAAGTGAAAAATCACTATATCTTTCCCCCTGAATTCTCTTTCGAAAATGTTTTCTGATAACTATTTAAACCTAGATATCTAGCGTACGCATACCAAGTTTTATTAAAATCCGTTCATTAATTTCGAAAAATAAGGATTTGAAAGTTTGTATGAAAAGCCGTACCGCGTAAACGCTCTTAACATTAACGCCAACACGATGACTGCAAAGTTTCCTTTTTTAACAACACTGGCCCTCGTGTCGATTTGTGTGTTAGTTATTATTTTACAACAGTAGGTACTTATTAAAATTTTCTAATCTATCTAATCTAATCTTAATTAGGCCGTTATGTCCCACTGCTGGACAAAGGCCTCCCCTCTAATGTGTAGGCCATCATGTCATTAACGATTTAAAAAAAATAGTAATTGTGTTTTACCCATTGTGTTAGATTTAAGTTATTGATTGTTTTCCTTTTTATCCGGGTTTATTTCCTATCCGCAAACCGTCCAACTTCAAAAAACATTCCTAGAAACGCCAGAATATGTACAATCTGGCTCTGGCTCGATCCTGAAAATGGATTGCTTTAATTCTGGACCGTGTGTGCTTGCATCGCTTTTGAGCCATGAGCTGGTATTATGCGCACGTCGCGCGTCGGTTGAAAACAATAGGCTTATGAACGAGTTACCATAGGCTTACTGACAGGTTTAGAATAGTGGCCAAACAATTCCCGGTACCCGGTAATAATTCTTCGCAACTGCGTTTATACTTCCGGTTGTGAACTACGACTAAGGTTGTCACTGGAATCGATGGGTATAATATAGACCGAATAATTTAATATAATAATATTGAGATATACTTTACCTACGTACTTTAATATAAACCACGCGAAGGGGTTTCTTGCCAAAAACAACCATCCTGCTTTAGCCTATTTTCCGAATTATGTCGTGATCGGCTTCTACATAGTCTAACAGAATGCAGCTGAATACCAGTATTTTTAAAAGGAGTAGGTACTGCTTACTTAACATCCATAACCCAATAACTGGGAAACCCGGTCTTCTTGGCAAGGCTGGTTCCCAAATTCATCAGATGACAGCCGGGACCAAAGGCTAAAGGCGGCTTCTCGAGGTACGAGCTTAAAGGGGCACTCTTGGAGAAAGCATTATGTTTCCCATGAGTATGCTACAGAGTGGACTATGCTATGCAGGTTTAATACAGAGATAAGTTAAGCTGAAAACTTTACACACTTGAACGTCATTATGTAATAACTTCTCCACCTGTACGGTGAGCAACTAACCGAAGTTTCCCAGAGTGGTACGTTGCGTGATACTTAACTACTTAGTTCGCCCTTGTTTGCCCGCAGCCCGCAGGCCCGCAGGCCCGCGCACCTCAAACTGACTTATCGCTTATCTACCTTTGTTCCAAACTCGCGAACTAATTCAATTTCCATGCTGTCTCATTTTAATTAAAGAAAAACTAACTTCAAGCAGATACATTTATTTACAACTTCAAAAAAAGGAGGAGGTTCTCAATCTGGTTGTTTTTGTATTTTACCTCATAAGCATCCGTCATTTATGAACCGATTTGAAAAAATCTTCATTTATGTGAAAGGATATACTTTCCGATTGTCTTATACAAATTTCATCAAAATATTGTTTATTTTTTATTTTGAAGTTGGTTGTATTGTTTTGTAAAAAGTTTTTGTATTAACGTATCTACAATCATTGAATATTAAAACGGTTGAGTATCCCGCCGTCATACATAACACGGATTCAGACACCTGAAGCGATATTATTGGCTTATCCCACAAACAGGGTATCTAGGAATGTTGTCGACCTCACATCTTTATAAATTATTCACCTCGTAAAATCCCTGTTACGCGAAAGTGGTCTCTACGTCACTAAATAATTCAACTATTGCGATAAGCCCTCTGACGTTATGTAGATGTCCAAGGGTCATCCACTTTATAGTCTTTTTGTGGCAAACGGCTTTTTCTCTAGTTTTTATTTTCCCATTTTATTTCAGTCTTAAGTTTTCTCTAGGTATTTAAGGGTCAATAAAATGGGATACGTCGGTATGATGTTCATGGTTATAACTTCTTTGTCAAGTTTTTAAAAACGATTAGAAATCGAAAACATAAAAATTTTCTAAACACTCTAGCAGACACAATGGCTCAACAATCGCTGTGAATAGATTTGTAGGGCATCGGTCAGTGAAAGTGTTATCTCGGAGTTATGATCAAAATCTGCACTGACGTATACAACGTGTAACAGAATAATAGCAATGCCTCTTAAGGGGTCATTGTACACATTATTATGAACAACTTTTACTATGGGACCCTGAAATCGCGAAAAAAACATCAGCTGTTCAGTACAATACATTTTGTCGAGATAGGTAAGCGCACAGAAATGTATGGAGCTGTCGATTTTTTTTTCGCGATTTTAGTGTTGGTCCCATAGTAAAAGTTGTTAATTTTATGATGAGTGCGATGACCCCTTAAGAAGAATTGCGTTTATTCTGTTACACGTTGTATATCTGTAGATACTGTTTGCAGCAAAAGGGCATAAATATAAAATTTTACGGATCCGCAGTCGTTACAGATTGTCAGAAACCAGAAATAAAGAAGTACCGTATTACACACTGGTATTTAATTAAGTACATAGATGAATTCGTTTCGACTGGAAGCCGACCTCAATATAGTTGGTATGTAACCTGGTGCTCCTTGTGTTCTCCTCCTTATGTATTATAGGCCCAAAAATATACTTAGGTACCTATGTTGCTAAAAACCTTGACATAATATAGGTTGCAAAAAATCCATACAAAAATTTAGGTCCCTACACATTCCTGAAACCGTTCAATTTCATGGTATAAGGAAAATTGTGTCTTTGGTACTCCGAATTCGTAGCAATGTTCTGTCGAGACGATTAGATTTGTGGAGGAGTGACGTCCCCATTCTTTAGGTATAACATCATAACGTTGGAAATAGGAGAAATAATTATGTCAATTGGTGTTTTTTTATTAGAATAGGATATTCTGATATATTAATGCACACACCACTAGCACACTCTGACGAGCAATTAAGAACCATTCGCATCGCAGTCGCAAACTAGGGTTGCCACCCGTACTATATTATAAGGTACCTACCTATTGTACTATATATTATAGAAAAATAATATTTTATGAAAAATACTATATGTTTTCATTGCTAACTCAAACACTAAAGAATATTTTCAATACAATTCTACACAATATCGAAATGTATAGTAAAACGCAGTTTAAAGGGGGGTATTGAAATTTTCGTATATTTCTCAAACTCTTCAACAGAAATCAAAAACTTGACACCTATTTCTTTATGAAAGGTCAAAAAGTGTATCCGTTCCGAGGCGGAGACGAAGCTTTTACGAATACTCTTGCTGCTTAACCAAATGCCTTGACAGGCTTAGTCCGTAATTGGTTAAACTTTGACATCTTTGATAATTAACGTGATGATTATGATGGTTCTTGTTTGCCTCCCCAAAAAGTAACAAAGAAAAGAGAAGACGCTCTTAAATAAATTTTACTACTTTTTTTCCTGGAATTTTCCAAAATATTTTGCATTGATTTACAAAACAAAAACGTTCTCCAAAAAAGATAGGCAACCCTATCGCAAACTGTCAAAATCACCTCAAAATGAAATTTCCCTACATTTTGAGAGTTTTTGACATTGTCGCTGAGTTGTGACTTGAATATGAACGCTTTTTTTACGTTCGAGAATTGGCCTTCTGAAGGCCAAGCACGAATATTTTTTTAAAATTAAATTTATAATACTCGTTCGCACATAATATTTATTTGAATTGGATACTAATTCATGTTTTTGTGTGATACAAATTGTGTATCATATTAATATTCACTTACGTTAACGATACTGAAACGTCAAACCATTCGTAAAACATTCAACTAAACTTTTCCTGAACTGTCATTGGCGAAGCGACCCTGATTGTCAGTCATATTATAGAAATTCCGTCTTTAAAAAAAACCTATTATGTTAACAAAAGTGAAATGAGGAAATGAAATTCCTAATATCTTAATAATGATGAGTAGACCCACGGAACAGAAAAAACAGAAAAGACCAAACTCAAAAACATTTTTGCGTTGTTATTTTTTTATTTTGTTTCAAACTAAGGCTGTTTATTATGGTCAAATACTTTCAGTTCCCGTCACTAAATCATGATGATTTGTACGGACGGAAAAACCGGTCAAGTGTAAGTCGGACTGGAGCACTACAAGTTCCGTACCTCAAAAACTGTCATCATGACTTCTGTGCAAAGAATAGGTACTGTAGACCACAGGAATATGTCCTATGGTCTACTCATCAAATATTATAAAATGAAACCCGATTTAGGGATAAAAACAGTATAATAGAGCACCGTGGCTCGGAGAGTCCAATAACATCTGAATGCTTAAACAAAAACCGTTCTACCATATTCAAATATTCTAATTATTACCAGCCACGTCCAAAGGAGGTATGTACAGCCAGATGCTGCGCAAAGAGGCTCTTACATTAGCTACGCCCCTTCGAATAGAGGAAACGTAGTCGACCTTTATATGGCGGACGGTGAACCGGAATATTATCTACAGTTCTAATGGTTATTTTTTCTACATTACAGCTACCTAGTTCTGAGGCCTTGAATGCAAAATTATCTCTATAACAGGTCAGAAGGGTTCTAAGTCTGTTTTTTCTCTCCGAACATAAACTTGAATTTACATTAAGTTTATCAATTACATTACTTTCGTTTGATATATCTGATACCAGTTCATCGTCAAGATTATTAACCAATTTAGAAAAATACAAGTAATCATTCTTCGAGACAGAATTCAAACTTCCTTCTTCTTTGATTCCATGTCCATTTATGATGTTATTTTTATTTATTCCATCATCATGGTCACGACATACCATGGGTCGAGACACCGACGCAGCATTTTGTTCAGCATATTTGTAAAAATTTACACGACACTTCCCCATTAATATTATACACTCATTTGCAAAGTCTATGATTGCTTCGTATTTGTGGAAGAAATCTTGTCCCAGTATTAATTTCTGGTTGATATCCTTAATAATTATAAAATCGTTTACGAAAACCCTAGAGTTCACGATAAAACAAATCTTAGTTTTCCCCATAACCTTCAAGTACGACCCCGATATTGACTTCACAAAATGGTTTGCCTTGTCATTGGTATGCTTTAACTTGAGACCGGATGCACATTACTCTGATATACACGAAATTGAAGCTCCGGTGTCTATCAGCGCCGTATAGGCCTGATCAGCTATCGAAATGTTAATAAAAGGACTGAGGTCACCGTGTTTGTTGGTTTTCCTTGGGAGTTGCTCTCTCCCAGACACAGTCTGCAACTCCATACCTTTCTCTATCGACTGTGTCCCTGCGCGTTTGGGTCGTCATGCTGGCGTGGGTTTCTCGGGCTGGGGGCAATATGTGACCGATTATTTCTATTAACAAATTGACGTCTCGGCCGCAAATCATATCTCGGCGTGTGAAACGTTTCTGCGTCCCCGGCTCGGTGTGGCGTCGAGCTTGACGTCGCTGGCCCTGGGCTCGTTGGTCTCGGTGATGTCGGGCGTCTTCGATCGACAGCTGAAAAACGATCAAAACTCACGCGCGGAGGATTTAAAGACAAATTCATTCTCTCGGATTGCGTCCCCTCAAATATTTCTTTGACCTGGTCGATCGTTGCCCGTAACTCATTAGTTGAGCTGTAAAGTCGCGTCCCCAATTTCAGTTTGTAATTTGTATTTAACCCCTTTAAAAATGTTTTAATAAATATTTTTTCATCGGTAATTCCCGACTGTCGGCCATATTCAGCTAGTCTGTAGAAGAACCCAATGATTTCTTCTTTGTACTCCTGACGTGCATTGTAGAACTTTTCTGCATAGTCTATCCCCGATGGGAATTCTGCTTGTATGCTCTCACACAAAACTTTAAAAGTCATGCCTTCTTTATAGATAAATTTAAAATATGCCAACGCTGGCCCATCTAAATATGCACCCATAATGAGGGCTAAATCGCTCTCTGGCCATCTATTTATCGCGGCGACCTGGCGAAACTGTGTAATGAAATCTTCAAACGATCGCGTGCAACCCGCACCCGTAAAGGATACTACTTGCGCCATAATGCTCTTTTTTTATATAACTATTATTCAATGAAAACCACTTAGCTCAATAGTCCACGCATCGATACAGCGCCTGATATCATCAACATATACCTACTCGTCTGGTACGCTTTTATGTAGCTTTTGGGGGTTTTACCAGCCCATATACTTTTTTACTTCTTCGTGCAATGTTTCACGCCTTGCACACGCGTTTCGTCTACGCGGCGTTTCGTGTACGCGGCGCCTCCACCATTTGTAGACCACAGGAATATGTCCTATGGTCTACTCATCAAATATTACAAAATGAAACCCGATTTAGGGATAAAAACAGTATAATAGAGCACCGTGGCTCGGAGAGTTCAATAACATCTGAATGCTTAAACAAAAACCGTTCTACCATATTCAAATATTCTAATTATTACCAGCCACGTCCAAAGGAGGTATGTACAGCCAGATGCTGCGCAAAGAGGCTCTTACAGTACCTACAACGGATAAAAATATGCAATTCTATTACATACCTATAGACAGATAAAAGATATCTAGCGAGGGCTTAGCATAGGATTCCGTTGGTTTTTGGGTACGAAGCTATAAATGAAACTTACCTAACGTTTTAACATGACTTTAAGTTAAAGCAGTGTTGTTTGAGTGAGAATTTAATTAATAATACTAGCTAAATAAATGCTTCAACAGAAAGTTTTATCTGTAGAGCAATTTCTTCAAAAACGCATAGTCGCGAAGCGAATCATTTGAAAAATCATATGTACCTAAACCATTTTTGCAATACAAAAATATAATTGTATAACTGTTGTTTGAATTGCCGACGTCAATCAATTACAGTGCAATATAAATAACAAACGTTGGTAAAGTTTGATGTACAAATACTTTCTATTGATGAGGCCTTTTTTAATGCCACTCATGATAAAATCTACACAAGCCGGTACTGTCCGAATATAATAATACATAAGTACAAGTCATCTTCAACAAGCACGATCATCGTAAAAAGTGTGAGATTCCTATTATGGGTCGACTATGGACTCGGCCAACTGATCGACTAGTCGGCTGGCAAATGGCTGGCTAATTGCCGGCTATACCTAAATGTAGTTGGCTTCCCCTACTGGTGCCGGACTAGATGTTTAATACCTGTTAATTATTTTTGTTTGTTAAAAAAAATATGATAAGTCCATAATACTGTAATATTGTAATTTATTTCCTAATTTACAGTGGCTCATTAATAGCTGACTAGTTGGCAACTAGTTAAACCTTTGACTGTAACAGCAACTACTACATTAATTAGTGACTGTATCAGGCACTAACTAAAATGCTATGAACCAGCAGTGAAGTGTTATACTGTTTGTCGATGATGATCAGATGATGATCGTGTTCATTGTACTGGGCCACGATTGACACATAAAAACGCTGTCACTTCATGTCTACTGCACATGAAGTGACAGCGTTTTTTTAAGTTTTTTTGTAAGATAATAGTAGTTTATGCAACGATCATATAAAAGGGGTTATTAAAACACGAGTGTGGGTGATAATAGCATCACACGAGTGTTTTAATACCCAATTATATTATGCCGTTGCATGCACTATTTTATCTTCACTCATACAGTTGAAATAAAATAAGTGGACAAAAAGTTTATTCCTAGTATGGCGGATATTCTCATTGCGTATTCGAATGACTACGCAGCGCGCGCATCCATAGACAATGATAAAAGCTGGCTCATTGACTTAAGGTGCGCGCTTCGCGGTATCCTGCGAAATTCAAATTGATTGACAAATGATGATTTCATGAAATACTACATTTGACATCAATTGTAACTGAAAGAGTTGTATTGATGATTTTAAAGATTGTGATTCTATTAATACATACTTACTTACATAGGTACTGATAATTTCAAAAAACGTAACAAAATTTGAAGCCTCAAAGCGATCACCTTAAATGAATGGGCCTGCGCCAATAAATTAAAAAGTAAAAGTATGCTATAAAAATTAAATAGTTATTTGTTATACAAGAGTGCAAAGTTGCTTTTTAACCGCGTGTTCAATTTTGATGACCGAGCAAGCGAAGGATTCTAAAATTGAATCACGAGCGCAGCGAGTGATTCAAAATTAGAATCCTGAGCGTTAGCGAGGGAATCAAAAGAGCACGAGGTGAAAAATCTTTGCACTCGAGTGCAACACGTAACTTTTCATTCCACCTCAGCGAGGAAATGACTAAATGCAAAAAAAAACGTTTACAATCACAAGATAGGTACACTTTTATTTCAGTTTAGGTATTAATTACTACATTATGACAGGTAAGTATTACAGAATAATCTTTAAATTATAACAAAATAATACTAAGGTATAATGAGGAAAATTTTAAAGTAGCGTTTGTACAGTTATTTAAATTGAGTGTAATATTTTTGTTTGGTACTGTGATATTGGTGTTAGTCACTTGTGTACCTACTGTTTTTCGGTAAACTATCTGTCATACTTAATAGTTGTACTGATTCATCGGATTCCCTTGGCGTGAATGTTGGAGAGAGAGGGAGATGTTAGGTGTTTCATAACGGCTTATTTTTGATGTAGAAGGGCCAGTCCAAGGATCCGATTGAGGCTCTTTCAGTGTAATGGCTCCTACGATGCCTTCACATATTTTCCTCCTTTTTTTTTAGAATCCTCTATGTATCCCTCTACAACTGCATTGGACTTCCAGCCTCCGTGGCGCTTAAGGGACAGGAGATCAGCTCCGGAATCAGCCAAAAGTGTGGCTGAAGTTCGTCGGAAACAATGACCCGTGTACAACAGGGGTTCTGGAAGTTCAAGAAATGTTGCTATTTCTCGTGGGATACTGCCAATTTTATTAATTCCCATAGGCTGTCTAACACACTTTCCATTGTGATACTGTAGAAAAAATCGATTGATTGGAGTGTTAGGCGGGCGTAAGGCTTGATATTTCTCAACAATCGTTACATATTCCTTGCGAATGACGAAGTTGCGGTCTCTTTTTGTCTTTGTATTAGGTAAATTAATTAATAGTAAGTCATCTGAATGTTTCTCAATGTTTTTGACATTAAGTTGTGTTAGTTCATTAGTTCGACATGCTCCGTTTATTCCAATAATAAGAACAACCTGTAACGTAAAGAGTATTGTAGTAGATAAATGAATAAAATTGATATAAACGCATAATTATGCCTATCAACATCTACTAAGTATACTATTTAATTGAGATTAATATACTTAAGTAGATACTGAATGTACAACTGACTTACTTTTGCCGCCAAATATACGGAATCGGGTGCTTCGTTAAGAAACTTTTCAATATCAGATACTGTGAAAACCTTCGATTTTTTTGGTTGATGACCAGATGAGGCTCTTTTTAAAAATGCCACTAATTTAGGATAGGTATCGATATGTATGTCTTTTTTCATCTTTATTGTTGCTTTTAGCATCGAATACGTACTCCATAGAGTGCTTGCTTCCTTGTTCTAGGATAATTCTATAAAATATGCCAGCAAAACGTTTTCTGAGAAAGTTTTGGCTCCTTTTGCTAGTCGCCACGTGTTGAACATATCGTACTGTTTTAAATACTTCTCGCGTGATTGTTGAGGGAGAAAGCTCATTTGCGCATTATTAACAGTTTCAGTCAATTCTTCTTCTTGTTGGCGTCAAACAAACTTCCTCGTCGCTAGAATCACTAATTTTAGTTTTTTCACTTGTTTTCAAGTTTCTTGTTTTTAATATAAGGTTTAACAATGATGTGAAAAAATACCGCGTAAAGAACCGCGTACGAAGCAAATTGAAAAAAGAACACCAAGAAGGTTCCGAGTCTGAGTTTTTAACAAATTAAAAAAAAGTTGTATGATATATTCGGCACCATAGAGGTAGCAGTAAATAGGTTTAATGTTTTTTTTAATTCACAAACTTAGTGCACACGATGTTCTAAATTCAATTTACTTTATCCTCTATAGAATAAAAACGGCTTTTCCACTCAGATATTGAAGATTAAAAATACTCTTTCCGAGATGGTGGGATGAAAAAGTTATTTTATGATGCAGTTGTTTAAAAATCGAACGAAAATGTTGAACTGTAATGGATTTTTTTTTAAATTTTACCTATCCACGCAAAAAAAGTACGTGCTTATGCATTCGTTTTTGAACCCATATTTGAAAAATTACGTTGTGAGTATGGATAATAGTAGTTTATGCAACGACCATATAAAAAGGGTTATTAAAACACGAGTGTGAGTTTATCACACGAGGCGTAGCCGAGTGTGATAATAGCATCACACGAGTGTTTTAATACCTAATTATATGCCGTTGCATACACTATTTTATCTTCACTCATACAGTTGAAATAAAATAAGTGGAAAAATAGTTAATTCCAATATGGCGGATATTCTCATTGCGTATTCGAATGACTGCGCAGCGCGCTCAAACATAGACAAAGATAAAAGCTGGCTCATTGACTTAAGGCCAGGCTTTCTGGAAAAACGTTGTTTTGCATTGTGTAAAATTGTGTTTTATTCGTAAACAACACGGATTTAAATTTTGAAAAAAATATATTACATATTTCACACTTCGATCTTGCGATTTCGGCCGTGCGATACACGATTACTTGCACTTTACTGCATCCAATTAAATCGCAAAGACAAGTCAAAATCAAGATGTAATTATCATTTCATTTGAGTTATATAAGGTTTTGAGTAATAAAACTTATACCACAATAAAGGTCGTAAAAAATGTGATATAAATCGGCCGTCATAATGTGAAATATGAAAATACGTATCCCACTAATTCCAAAATCAAGTGATTTTGTCGTGTCATGAGCGCGCCCCGTGTCATTTAGTCCCGAGCGGAACGTGTTGGAGGTCGGACGTGTGCCAAATTTTTGCGATCCCGCCACCCCCGCTAAGTTCTGTTACTGGCTAAGCCTAAATTGATTACCGCTCTAGCACTGCCGGCACACCAGTGTGCCGCGAATTTAATGTTTATGTTTATTTACGTAAGATTTATTTTTTATTTTGGAATTTTCACGTGTCGAGTGGTTAAATAATAATACTTGTATACAATTTAGTGTTCAAACAGTTGTAATATAGTTAGTTTTTATTAGATGTAGCTATAATTTTGTAAAAAAAAATGGGGGAAAAAAAAGTTGTCACGGCTCTTCGTTGCAGCGGTGACTACTTTTTTTTATAAAACTTTGGCTGAATAAACAAAAAGGTATATAGGTATATACATAATTTACTTTACTAACTAGGTTAGTACCGACACGAAACAGATAAATTTCCACACCGCAAACATGTGTGTAAACAGTTTAATTTAAACCTTATTTCAGTACGCATAAAGACGTGCGCTTTAGTGGTTTAGTTTTCGCGCGGAATAGATTTACCAACCGCATCGAGTATGTAAAACAATTGAATTTGAACCCTATTTCAGAGTACATAAAGCCACCTCGCGCGCACATGATCCAATGATTTACTGTTTTCAAATGTCAAATAGGTAGTTCACCCCGCTACGTTAGTCTTGATGGTTTCGGAGAGTTTGTATAAGTCTTATAATATTTGTTATTTATTAGAAATGTCCGTTTTCACTTATCTTACTCCTAAACAAATGCAAAAATAATAGCTCGTATTTCCTACATGAGAGTTGAATATCGGTGCAATAATGTTGTGGTGTTCATGTAGAGAAGAAATATAAGTGTAGTTATACGCTAGGTGGGTACCTACTCACAGCCACCACAACACAACAAATAATAATATTTATGGTGTCCGCAACGTTTGTGTAGGTCTCGTCTATGCCAAACAATACGCGCAGCGCACTCGTGAGTCGCGTGCCATAGTGTAAAAGTGTTACAGTATGACCATTTCCTATGAAAATATTATAATAACATACTTTTGGTAACGTTTAGGCTACCGGACCAGCTCATTTATGCGCTGTACACTAGAGTCCATCCTCTTACTAATTACTAACAATGTATCAAGTTATGACAAGACATACAAAAAACTATGTGGTCAGTTTGGATAGTTTTTCCAATCCAATGCGTTACTTTATCGGTGTTTATTGGCAAGAGGAAAAATGTATAGAAATTATAAATTACATACACTAAACTGTTTTTAATTGACTATTGTATTGTATATTATTAACCGACTTCCAAAAAAGAAGAGGTTCTCAAATCGACTGTTTTTTTTTGTTGTATGTTTGCTCAGCGATATTTTCGCCAATTGTCAATCGATTTTGATGATTCTATTTTTTTTGTAAGTGTATCTTCCCGGACTGATCCCATTTCAATTTGGTGAAGATCTGATGAAGAACTTCGGAGACAGGTAACGGAACTCTTCATTCCCGTAGGAATTCCCGTTCCCGTATAGCCGTACAGCCTTCCCCATGAATGTAACTATCATAAATTCATAATCATAATACAAAAAAGAATTTCTTGCACCGCGTCGCACGCAGTCACGCAGGCTCGACGCGTTCTCGTTTGGTGGCCGCGTCTCGCGCACCGCCCGTTCGATTTAATAATATTGTTGAATTATTTTAATTTTACATTATCTCCTAAACGGTGAGTTCAAATAACATGCTGTAAAAGACAAAGTTTATCTTCATAAAATTATCTTGATAATGAAGTAACTTTCGCTAGTAAGGATTAATATGCCTGCCTAATATTAATGCTGAAAAACCACCTTTAATTTTTAAATAAATTATTTGACATAAAATGCCTTAGTGTGGCATATTTATAAGAGATAGATATAGGTGTAACGTCGCGGACTTTTTTTAGATCGAATGAAAAACAATATCTTTGTAGTACATGGTACTTACGTATAATTAGCTATTACCACAGCGCACTTAGCGCACTTCCACTTTATAATATTATTTAGTATAGATTTGAATAAAGTAGTATCTCATTATCATTATTGTAACACCATAAAATACATAAAGAAATTAAACACACACCATATTACAATTCTATCCTATTTATTTATAACGGTTTGCTATCTATGTTTCTGTGTACGTGCGTCTGTGTGCCTGTGTATCTGTCTTTGGCACTGTAGCTCCGTTATCTTTATTGAACAGGGATATTTTGTAAGTTTTTAAAATTTTACTTGTTAATTACCAATAAATCAAAATCAAAATTTGAGTTACAGGGCAATAGAGCATGCGGAAGGGCGTGACTTGTCTCCAAAATAATACTCATTTATTGGGGTTACCCCCGACGGTATAGTTGGGAACGACACCATTGTTGAAATTAAATGTCCAATAACGGCATTTAGAAAAGGGAAATGCTGCTATTGAAGAAAGTAAAATACATATATTTAAATTCGATAGAATAAAATATACCAGGGTTATAAACAAAAAAAGTAATTGGTATTACCAAGTGCAGGGTCAACTTCATGTAACAGAAAGGAACCAATGCATTTTTGGAATATGGTTCGGTGAAAACTAGTAGTAGAAAATATTTCAAGAGATGACGAATTTTGGCGGGTGCATATGGAGAAAAAAATTATAGATTTTTATTTGAAATGTATATTGCCAGAGATTGTGGATCCGCGCCAAAATCGCGGTATGCCAATACGAGACATAATATTGAAAGAAAATGTTAATGATAAGCCTGTGCAGCCAGGTCCAAGCAAATCCAAGGACCATATTCCGTGTCAATCTACTCAGCTAGGTCCATGCAAACCGAGACAGCTACAGTTCAACGAATTTTAGCCAGTTGCATTGGTAACTTTTATTATGTTAACTATTTGATTAAAAAATATAAAAACGTTTTTGTTTTTTTTTAAATAGCATCTAGGCAAATTCCAAACCATTTATACTTCTAAGCTTTCTTGAATTATAATATTCAAGAATTGTAACATAATTTTCCTAAAGTAAGTGTGCCTACCTACTACTTGATTTTTACGAAGGTATCGCACCAAAGCCAAATAGCGCGCGACGCGTATTTTTGTATCGTACTCGTATTCATAATTTTCGTGTCAGTCAGATTTTAAATCCACCATATACTCTAAAATAAATAAGTATTATTACTGATTTTTAATGATTAGTAATTGGATTCAAGTTTGTACAATACGTAATTAATCCATCTATAACCTTAAAAAATTATTAATAGAAAAATAAAACAAAATAAACTTATACTAATCAATTCAAGTTGATCTACTGCATTACTTTATCCTGTGACGGAACTTAGTACCTACCCGAGTCCGTGAACTCATGAGCGAGCGGTGCGCTTGGTGCGCGCGTCTCCCGCGCATCGTAACTTATTACGTATTGCTACTCCTTGCGGGGCCTGGGGTAAGCGTTAGATGCCTACGCGCTCAAGTCAGGCTCGCCTTAAGTCAATGAGCCCGCGCCAAAAATTAAAAAGAAAAAGTGTGCTATAAAAATTAAAAAGTTATTTTATGATGCAGTTGTTTAAAAATCGAAGGAAAATGTTGAACTGTGATGGTTTTTTTTTTTAATTTTATCCACGAAAAAAAGTATGTATTTATGCATTCGTTTTTGAACTCATATTTGGAACATTACGTTGTGAGTGTAGATAAAATATATTATGTTTTTATACTTAATAATACTGACCACGCACCAACTATGGCAAAAAAATGTAATGTACGAAGGTGCTGCTTTGTGTAATAAACTGTCAAATAACATTAAAAATGCAAAATCAATGTCAATCTTTAAAAAACTGCTAAAATTACATATTTTTAATAAAGCAAGCCCACCTTATTACATACCACTCCAGTTGCGCATGCTCCGTGTATGTTTACGTTTTATCTGTGTTTATAATATTAGTGACTACCCTACACTTATGAAATATTAATTTAAAGTTATAATTTTTGCTACAAGTACTGTCACTGTGCGTCAGTTTTTTAAATGCAATAATGTTTAATGCTAGTTTTTACTAATTAAGTGCACTTAATGTTGAGTAATTAACTGGTCTACTTTAAAAGAAGTGGTCTGTGTAGATCTGTTTCCACTATCGAAAATTAGCTTGGCAGATAATGGTGAATTTACCGACTGAGCAGCCTGCCAGGGCGATGGGGGAGGCCGGCAATAACCGAGGCCCTCGCATGCCTCGCAGTCATCACAACTGGGGCGCTGCGCCGGGCGAAGAGGAGAGGCTCACGGTACGGAACCTAAAGGACTTCTCGAGTTGGAAGCTTTGGCCAAACAAACAGTGAAGGTAATGAAGAAGCACTTACCGAAGTCGGAGCACAACTACGATAAGGCCATGGATCTGTTGCGACTTCAATATAATCTTGTTAGTTTCTTGAAATCAATTAATGAATTCAAACTTATTGTAGATTGGTTGTAAAGAGACTCGTTTTAATTTGACCAATGTTTGAATTTTACTTCTTCAGAGTTAAAATATTCTGTGTTCGAGTCGGAATTTGAACTATCGACAGGAACGTTTTATAGTTTTTAGGGTTCCATACCCAAAGGGTAAAAGCAGGACCCACTGAGACTCCGCTGTCCATCTGTCTGTCTGTCTATCACCAGGCTGTATCTCATGAACCGTGATAGCTAGACAGTTTAAATTTTCACAGATGATGTCCACATGTCAACGACGAACTTATTGCTCCTGAGAGGTGATCTAAAAACCAAACCCGTTATCGTAAAATTTTTAGGATATAAGTATGTACTTATGTTTATTAAGTATAATTTTAATTTAGTCAGTAAGCACATTAAGTCATTCGTTTTTTCTTATAAAATCTATGAAAAATTCGTTGTGATAAGAAAGACAAGGTGCACATCAAATACCAAAACAAGTTTTTACAAACTATTTTGTATAATTTTAATGTTTTTTGTTTTATTATTATGTTATTTACTTATTGGTTAGTGAGATTAGTTTGTTAGTTGTTTGTTATTTATTGTGAGTGATGTAATAATTTTCAATGTGTAGGTACCTACAGACTGTTACTCAAATAATGCTTTCTGGTGGCACTCATTACCAAATATTTTGTTTATTAATACATGGATAATGTAGTGGGCTGCAATATTGTTATTTACTTTACCTGATATTTTTTGTGCTTTTATTAGAATTTAAGATGGAATGTTTGTTTTATAATTACAAATATGTTTATGATAAGTACCTATTGTGTAACATGATGTTTGCGAAGTTGCGTGTTATGATTCCTGTTACTATTAAGTTTGTGTAAGAGAGTTTTGTACCTAACAATTTTGTGTACAATAATATGTAGTAAGTAAGTAACTAAGCATATTTAAGTTAGGAATAAATTAGTAAAATTAATAAAACAAAAAATTATATTTATACAGAAAAGAGTCTCAGATTTAACAATTATGTTGAAAATAAAATATAATTGTTTTTAGTAGGTACAAGTTTTAATTTATTTTTTCCCCTGGAACCCCTCTCAGGTGGAGGCCTCCTCCACAGCTTTCCATTTCTCTCGGTTTTTATTGATAGATCGATGTTAATGTTTCAGAAATCTTAAAAATATTTGTCCTGTCTTTAGATAATTCCAATTAAAGGAAATATCTTTAAAGTAAATTGTACTCATTTGATAGTGTATCTAAATGTCACCGAAGTATTTCAGACTTCGTAAGGTTGTGATAAATCTTGTTTAGATTATATGTTTTTCGATATATTATGAAAAAATTGTTTTGTTTTGTACGTGAGTTTCTCAATCGTGAATACCCCGATAAGTGGATTGGGCGGGGTGGTACAATTTCGTGGCCTGCCCGTTCATCCGATTTAAACCCCATAGATGTCTTGTACTGGGGTACGATAAAGGATATCTTGTACTCTAAACCAATTCAAAATTTTGACGAGCTGCGCTAAAGAATTGCAGAAGCCACTGAATACATCAACTCGAGAAGATACGCCCGTCTTATTACGCAATCATTTTTAAACAGATGTAGAGCATGTAGAGCATTGCAGCTGAAGGCAAACCATTCGAACATTTAATATAAACTTGGAAAATCTGATTTAATAAAAAATAAGTAAAGAAATTCAACAACTGAATTTCATTTCAAACACACCTAAAACTAACAAATAACTTTTTTTCCTCAATTAAGAAGTAGCAATTTGTAAGTGGCATATCATTTTAGAATCCAGACTAAACGCGCCATCTTTTAAAGTTACTTGCCAAAATAGGTAGTACACTACACGCGGGTAAAGTTGGGTGAATCATTTTGAATTAAATGTTTCGCAAAAATTTAACATTTTATTTAAAACTGAGGCAGTTATGTTTTATCTTTTAACTGTAATTTACAGAAGGATTATTCATAGTTACATCACAGAAAAAAAAACTGACGAAAAGTTAATATTTGTAGTCATAGGACTCGAAAGATCATCACAGGGTGTCACTTTTTGAGATTTATTTTTGAATCCATAAAATTTGAAAAGACTAAGATTTTATTTAATATTTTTTTTAATAACTGTCACGACTTGGCCTATTGCCCTTTTTCGGCTTGACCTTGATTTCTGGGACATGTTGTATAAGTATTGTGTTTTATGTGCCTTAGTTACCTGAAATAAAGGATAAATAAATGAATAAAAATTGTACCGATCACGACTCATCAATGTACCTACAGTCAAGGAAATTAATACTGAATCTGAGGGCACGGTAGTGCCCCAAGACGAGCCAAGTGAAAGGGCACTACCCACCTTTTCTTTAGAAGAGCTTCGTCGGTTTTTTTAATTACCTTAAAATCAAATGTCAGTAAAACGTTAAACAGTTATCGTTCCAAGTGATAGTAATTTCAACCTAAATGAAGCTGGAAAAATTTGCCCAAAATCAATACACTTATCACAGTCACCATGAAAAGCTCGTGTATAAATAATAACACTGCAGCTGTACATTTCGATCTGTCAAACCATGTCAGAGGCCCTTAAGGCGGTGTAGAAACTTCGTCACTAGGGTGTGTGGGTTACCTTACTACCCACACGAAGAAGAAGAAGAAGTTCGATAATAGAGGTTAAGCAACGCTTGCTGCTTACCAAAGTCTGACCGTGGAAGGGTGGTTGGTGATTATTACATACCGAGCACATACCGAGACTTCTCCGTATCTCGGAAATCACGCTATTGTAGATCTTTGACAGTCGTCATGGATAGTCAGAAGCCAAATCATCTGTCCCATCAAGGGGTACCGCGCTACCCGCTTACTGGGTTGACAAAAATACTGGTGCCTAGCTGCATCCGGATAGAGTGGAACCCGATTCGAACATAGTTGGGAAAAGGCACAGCGTTTATTCGTTGGATTCGTTTTATGTATGAATGTATTTATTTATGATTTTTTTTTTCTGTTTGTTTTTTTAAGTTGCACTTGCCTGCCATGTTGTCTCTGCACCACCCTAAGGTCGACGTCTATGGCATTTAGTCCACCTTTGTACAGTATTTTTAGTAGTGCATAAAGGTTTAATAAATAAAACAATAAAAGACAGATTGATTGTCACCAAACATTGACATAGAAACCATAAAACTTAGTGTGACTTTAAAAAAAATCCTACTTAGTTGGAGTGACAATAATAAATGTAGGCGGCGGACAGACGATTCGTAACTGTACCTATAGATTGATCGAACTTAAAAAGTGAAAGCCACCCAAAGCAAAACAAGTTCCGTTTTGGAGTACAACGTACTTCCAAGTTATGACCGTGTTGCACAATGGACCAGCGGAACTCTTAAATAAATGACAATAACTGCCAAACCCTCACTTTTGTCAAAATCCAACTAATGAGGGGCAAAAGTCAAGCAGATTTCACTTTAAAATAAAATATAGAAGAATACAAAAGCAAAGAAATAATTAAAAGCTTTGTCAAAAACATAAAAATGCTAATGTGAGCTTTTAATGACATTTTCCTTTGATATTTTTAGAATTTATACTTTCCTACTCAGATTGATTGCCAAACTGACTTTCAGTAAAAACGGTCCACAGCCAACTTAGACGAATTTATAAAAAAATGTTAAATGTTTTATGAATGAGATATTGATGTTTGAATGAAACCAATTGTCATCTCCGTAATGAGACTACAAAAGTCCAAAAAAAGCTTACATCCTACTAATATTATAAATGTGAATGTTTGTATGTTTGTGTTACAATCAGGCAAAAACGGCTGAAGGGATTTGGATGAAATTTGGCACACATGTAGTTCATATCCTGGAATGAGACATATGCTACTTTTTGTCCCGGTAAGTGGCATGAATCAATGAAGACTGAGGAGGAAGTGGAAATTCAGAGCCGCTGCTGCCTTAGTACTACAAATTCACAAGTACCAGGAGACCAAACACATCAAGTACCAGGAGACCAGAAACATGTCATAGTATTTTTTGGGCTGGTATAAATTATGTAGTTAGGGTAGGTGTAGGGTAGGGTAGTGTAGGGTAGGGTAGTGTAGGGTAGGGTAGGGTAGGGTAGTGTAGTGTAGAGTAGGGTAGTGTAGGGTAGGTGTTTCCTGTTTAAAAAATGTACGATATAAATCAGGAAACCTTTCTGTTTCCGATACTCACGCGGGCGAAGCCGCTGGTAGAACCTAGTTTTCTTAATATAACCCAGAAAATGATCTTTTCAACAAACCTAAACATATTAAGTATTATCTTTTGCATCAATGCTCATATTTAAGGTGGAAGCGCCAGGATAGCCCGCGAAATTTAAATTCTTACGTTTTTTGCAATTTGCAGGTCAGTGTCAGGTTGTACCTTGTTCAAAATTTGATTCGCGACCGGCGTAGCAAGTATGTATTTATTAAATTATTTAATAATCAGTAAGACAAAGCTTTCATTTAGAATTGATGTCAAATGTAGTATTTTAATGAAATCATAACATTGGGCATCAATTCTAACTGAGAGAGTTGTATTGATAATTTTAATGATTACAGTTCTGTAAATATGTACGTACTTGCTACGGCCGCGAATCATATTTTAACCAACATACAACCTGATAAGGAATTGCAAAAAACGTGAGAAAATTTGAATTTCGCGGGCTACCCTGGCGCTTTCACCTTAAGATAAATATTGCATTATTTACTTGAATATTAGTGTCCCACAGAGTTTCCTATAGGTTAGCAGTAATGTAGCAATAATGTAAGCAGTTTCACAGAATGCACGTGTTCTTGGATGACACCATGACAAGATAATACCATAACTAAAGACCGGTTATCCAACAGATTTCCGATAGAATCGAGAACAGTGCAACACCAAAATGAGACTAATAGGAAAATTATACGGCTCATTATCATAAGTATTATATTGTCAAAGTACATCACGATTTTAATAAACCAACAGTCGTTAGCATTCATTTACATATGAAGCCGATGATTTGTTTCAATCAAGTAAACATGGTATTTTAATTCAATTAGAAGAAAACTACTTTTCCTACCGTTTTTCAAAATTATACTTAGGGAAAAATCGCTGTCAAGTCCTTTTGCTACAGTCGTTTCACTAAAATTGAATCCAGACAGACGAACTCCAAGATAGCATCCGCACTTGGTTGATATCCTGACTCAGCATTTTACACACATAAGATATTATGCGCGCAGTCAGTCTCTATCTGCCAGTTTCTGTGTACACCTAAAACCCGTCAGCCTTTAAAACAAGTGTGAACAGCGGCCCTACCATGACGTGTTAAAACGTGAGTAGTTCGAGTGAGAAGGAAGGATGGAGCTATTATATAGGGTGTATAGCTCCATCTCTCCTCCTCGCTCGAACTACTCACGCTTTAACACGTCATGGTAGGGCCGCAGGCATCTTCTAAGCTCGCTCGTTCCATCGTAGGGAAAGGTCTACTACTATCAACCGAGATCATGGTTGAAAGTTCATCACGACATAAAGTGTTTTGAAGATTTATAGTGAAATTACACGATACACAGTTTGGCTACATCATCCCACTTCTGCACAAAAGCCTGCCCCATGATTTCCAGCTTTTTTCGATCCATGGCATTAGTAGACTAGAGCAGTGGCCCTTGTATGACGTGATTGATGACGTCATTATTGTTCCATTGCAAAAAAGGGATATCGCTATGTATCTTGTATAGTTCCATCTCCCCCACACCGGAATCATAGCGGTTTTAAGACGTCATACTAGGACCCGATAGATTGACTTGTCCTTTGTTGTAAAATATCCATAATACTTGTAGCTATGAAATGTCACGAGCAGGATTCATTATAGATTTACACACTACCTACAAACACGCGAACATGACAACAATTTCACAAATCTGCTGAACTAATAGTGAATTGCATCGTGTTATCTAAACAGGGTGTCGGATTTAATCAGTCGCGTTAATTACAGGGCGATCGTAATTGACAATTAGTGGCTACAGAACGCCTGAGGCCTGTCCGACAGTATACGATCATGATCGACGCTATCCGAGCGCTGTGTGACGAGGAAGTGATGGAGTTTGAAATCAAGAAACGACAATGCGCTTGTTATATCGACACACCGTGAGCCTAGTGGGGTTTCCCATCGACTAAAATGTCGAAACATGCAAACTTTCGTCTTCATCCTTTAGGGGCAGATAAATAAAAAGAAAACAAAAAAGATAGTACTAAGAATGAGCATTCAGTATGGCTTTGATTCCTTGTACAAAATTTCATGCTTCCAGGCCCAGAGGTTTAGAATATGAGTATGTGCCAATTTTTAAATTGAGTGACCACGTGTCATATCCTACTTTAATGCCAAAGTTTGGTAAGTTTACTAGCTCTACATGAGTTTGACAAAAGTCGAAGGTGTGTTGTCTGTTTGTAAATATGTAAATGAAAGAATGAATCCAACAATTTAATAAGGTAGATGATATAAGGTTTTTACTTACGGGTAATATTGGGTATTCCCGAATAGTTTAAAACTCATAATTATAGAGCTCATTTATTAGCTCATAACGCGGCGAGGTCGCGAGTCAAACTGTTATAGACACAAACACTTAAATAATTATAATAGTGCGCTCATATTTTACAAAACATGACCACTTGGTGTTATCTTTTTATACAACATAAAAAGACCGTTGGTAGGTACGATTTTTTGAGTTCATTTTCACAATGGCTACAAACTCCCAAGCAATTTTGTTCTCACCAATTTTGTGTCGAGAATTTCAACACAGCATCTTGGACGTCGAACGCTGCTGTGGAATGGGCACACAAAATAGAACATTTTCATCTGTATTTTCTCGTTTAATCTATTGTAGTCTCTGCTGTATTCCAGTTTCAGCAGTTTATAAGATACCACGGTGGATACCACTTTATTAGATGAAAGTAAAGGAACAAAAATAAAGATGCTCTCATACTGTTTTATCAATTCTAAAGGTCATGTTTAGAAAATGCTGGGTTAAAGCACGAGTAGACAATAATGTATGCTGAAAGAAGCACAAATGATCTCCATTTAGGTACACAACGCAATTCTCTTACCTCTGTCATGCAATAAAATTATAAGAACAAAGTGACTTTCGTCACGTCGTCGTCTTAAAATTGTATAAATGTTTTATTGTTGCTTCACTTTATGGTATGCCAGAGGCATATAATAATATCAATGCAATTATATCGTACCATCTTAATCCCGCTTTATGCATAGGTTTTCGAGCCTTAAATATATGTATACTTTTCTAACGAGGCCTAGATGGCTCTAATTAACATGCCATCTATCTATCCATAACTAACATGTCTACTGTCATGTAATTAATCTAAGATGGGCCTAAAACTGTATATCGATTGTCAATTACACACTGAATTAAAGTGGGCCAGTCTTAATTTTTTTTACACTGCGAATGATTGACAGTTAGTTGACAGCTTAAAATAAACCGTGTCAAAAGATTGAAACCAACACTGGGGCAGAGATCAAACCAGTCACGAGGTTGGTTTACAAATTATATAATTTTCTTGTAGATAAAGATTACAGTTTATACGGGGTTATTTTTAATGAGCGGCCAAATTTTCAAAAAAAATCAGCTGTTTCATACATTTTAGTCGAGTAGGTATTGAACTTTTGTATGAAACAGCTGATTTTTTTTTCGTGATTTCAGAGTCGGTCCATAGTGAAAGTTGTTCATATTCATGGGTAGAACACCCAGTGAAAATTTGGCCGGTCATTAAAAAATAACCCCGTATATTGCATTACACTTTCAAGCCATCATTATTGTACTTTAATTAACAGCCGTGAATGTCATTCAGAATTAGTCTTGAGAAGTGTGTTGATAAACCATGTTTTATGAACAGCGCCAGTTTGTCGAAATAGAAGCAAAATATGTATGAAGATTTAAAAATATTAGCAGAAGTTAAAGTAATTCCCAACAAGCACATAACTTTGTTTGACAACCCAGAATGAAACACAATATTCCCATTGAAAAGGCCATCAGTTTTACGTAAACAAAAACATATCATCATCTACATAAAAGAATTCACACCAAAATAGGTAAAAGTAAACAACACGCGTAAAAGTAAACCAATGGATGCTGCCATGGCCATAAATTTTGTTTCACAATAAAATCATTTCAACACTCATGTCAATTTCTATAATGATGCGTGCGAGTCACAAGTGTATAGAAATACTTACGAAGTTACGTTCCAGCAAAATCTTTTACAAATTTTTAGATCATGGATTTATTTTATACTAGCTTATTCCCGTGGCTTCGCTCACGTTAATATAGATCTCGCAAACAAAAGTAACCGTGAACCGTGTCCAGGGTCATCTCTGTGCCAAAATTAATTAAAATCGGTTGAGCGATTTAGGAGCCATAAACGCAATAATCAAAGTAATTAAAAAAAAATTAAGTACTTTAAAACTTTAATAATTTATTTCATTAGTAGGTACCTAACTAAAAAGGGAGAAATAAAAGTTTTAATATCTTTTAAAAATCTAAAAAAAAATGTTGGTATATTTGGCCAACTATCTTTTGAGGTCAGTGCCAGCCTTAGTTTAAAAGAAATAATTACTTACATGAGTAACTACTATATATATTTACACAGATAGGTGTGAAACTAAAAAGAAATCTTGCACCGACCTCAAAAAAATGTTAAAAAACTGTTAAAGTAAATACATATCTAAACTATTTGAAAAGTTTAAAAAATAGAAAAAAAATAAGATATAAAAGTTTTATCGTTAAAAGATAAAACTTTTATTTCTCTCTTTTTAGTTATTAATTAAATACATTACAGTTTTGAAGTCGATTTTTTTTTTTAATAAAATACTTTTTTTTATTTCATAAATTTGTAATTGAAGAAACATACATAATAACACGTTTTAAAATTACGTTGTTAACCAAACGACACGTTTTCGAGGCTAGTGAAATAACCAAAAATACAGTTTTAGCCAAGGCTAACTACGTTTTCATATTTGTGCAAGACCATTCAGCAAATTCGTAAAGTTAACCCTGGACCCCGGGCCGTTAGCCCAGTGCTAAGCAGAGCAGCACAAGTGAGTGCCTTACCCGCGTAAGTTTTAACGAAGTACGAACGTATGTACCTACGTAATGGTTACTTTAAACAATTGTAAAGACATCAAGAAAATAATACCAATAAGATTACTTATGTCTAGAACCGCAGCGATCGTCGCGTTGTTATGCAACAAAGATGACCTACCTACAGCTTGGCAAAAAGAGTTTGGAAAAAATGAGGGAGCCACTATCTCACTTAACGCACTATAATAATTATGGGAAATCAGTAAGAGAATTTAATCAAATCGTTAAATATAAATGTGGAACTATAAACGTTACTCAAAATCTAACACTTGTCGGCCAAGTACCTAGTGTGTCGACATTATAGGTTTCCATTTAGTAAAATATTTAGTTCCACTTGTCACCACATCATGCTCTTTTTTGCCAAGCTGTACCTGCTTGCTTCTGTACCTTGGATAAGCGAATCTTTTATGATAATTAATTTAGGTTTTATAATTGACTCTCTCGAACGTACGCATTAACTTTTTGTTGCGATTCTGAGATATAAAAAATCTGATTATTCAATATTGAGTTTGTTAATTAGTCACGTTTAGCCTAAGCTTCTTCTATCGAAATTCTTGACGCCAGGACAACTATAATGTAATTCAGTTTATTAAAGTCTGGGAAGCATTAACTAACTATAAGCACTTAAACTACTAGCTCGCTAATCTAACTTGACGTTAGATTAGCTCGTTAAAAGATATACTTAGGTTTTCCTAGAAGATAGTTTCGGAGGCCATGTCAAAAACATTCCGTTTAATAATGGACTTCTGTGAACATAAAATTCATTGTCTTGTCATCCATCACACTTCATACGCGAGTGAAGCCACATTATTATATATTTTTCCTCAACTATACAGACAAGATTTCCGGCCTTCACTCAAAAGGTCTTTGTTTCCGCTGACGTAAAATTTCCATCAAAGTGGTGGTATAACAAAACGGCGCTGTCAGCCACAGCCGGCGGCGCCTCGCCGTGCGCCCGCACCGCTCCTCGCCGTGCCACGTGCGCCCGCGCCGCGCAGAGGCACTTGCTGCAGGCTTCTCCGCGCCACAATTACGCACACTTTCACTATTTGGGCAGTGACCACTCAACGAAGTTAAAATTTCTTGTTTTTTAACTACAACTCTCCGAAATTCGACAACTGCTACTCTTTGACGGTAACCGAATGATTTATCGATAAACTTTATCCGATTTCCCAGGGTAATAAAACACTTTTATCGTTAAAATAAAATTTACTAACACAGTTAAAGTAAATGGAATTGTATCAATTAGTACTTAATGTAAGTCAGATCAAGTTGTTACATTGCCAGCTAAATCGTGCTTGAGAACGAGCTATCAAAACGTATCTCAAGCAGAAGATATGACTTGGTTTTCTATATTCCCATGATTCGACCCAAACTTATTGAGCGGTATATTTATCTTCCAATCGGAAACCAATTTAGCCGTACAAAATGAATAACCTAAACAAACATATCACAAATCAAATAAATAAATTGAGCAGTAATACAATCTAAAAGGTAACTTTAGTATCGGCCGCGCGGCCAGACTCATATTAGAAAATATTCGGGGCCCACATATGATCCGCACTTGGGAAAATCTGGGGGAGCTTGGACAAAGTCGCTTGGCTCACCTACTTTTAGTATAAAATCTAAGCCTCTCGTCCAGTGAGAGGACCTTTCGTCTCTCATCATCCAGAACCCAGGATTGTCAGCCTTGAAGCGCAATGCAACCACACCGTGTTTGGGCACTACTATAGTGTCTTTTACTACTGGGTCGATGAGATTCTTGTTGAACAAGGTTCCTTCTTCATTCATCTTCCTGATGGTTTCACTGTCGAAACTTCTGTTGAGTTCCCTCACGCCAACCACGTGAAAACTGTATCCATGTAGGTGGAATATGTGGTCCGATTCGCCACCTGTAATTAAAAGGGAAACGTTATACCAGTGTGGATTCATTACTCTTATTGGTAAATGTGGGAAGCGGGCACAAATTAATTGCATTTACATTATATAAATGAATTTCCTCTTTGCAGGTCCATTATGGTTTATATCTGATGGATGTCTTCTGTAAATTAATATTATTATAATCTCTTCATTTAATTATGAGTGTCATTACGACTGAGTTCTCTTCAAACACTATCTGTATATACAGATAGTGCTTGTAGAGAAACGGTACTTAAGTAGATACCTATTTTCAACCTTGTAACTAATAAACACATTACCTAATGATTGCATGTGTGGGTATAATTACAGATAGAAATAAAAACTGAAGCAAATCACCGGCGCCTTTAAACTAGTTTTCTTGAATATCTCTTGTGTGCTAGTTTAAGCTTAGACGGTTTGTTGCGCAAATTGCATAATATTAGAATATTAGTCATTCATCTATTATCGTGTATACAGCATACTAGATTTTGCCATCGGTTTCGCCCGCATGAAGGTCAGAAATTTTCTTAAAACTTATTACCAGCATTTAAAATAATCATAACTTCAAATCTAAATCATGGTCTACCCTTAATTGAAAGCATTCACCCATTAGGACGTAATTAATGAACAACTAAAGTCTTTCACATTTGTACCTAATATTAGCGGATTCGGAAAAGTGTTCACGATTTTTATAAACGTATTTTAGGTTTCTCTCACTACGGTCTCCCATTTTTGCAAAAACACCCCTTACGAACCTTTATTAAACTTTATAATATAATCCTCAGCGCAGTGTGTTGGAATTTTGCTGTAAATTGGATCCAATTTCCATAAATAAACCAACTATACCTACCAAAATTAACTACTATGGGACGAAACAAATAGAAAATTATTTAAATGAAAAAATAAGAACTAATTAAGAGCTACAACGAAATTAAAAATAAAAACAGCATTAGGTTTTGGATTAATATTTCCGTACTTCTCATTATCTCAATACGACTAATTATAATTTAGATAACTACAAAAAAACCCTAATTATAGAGATACAAATCTACATTTTCATCTCTTATTTACGGAGACAAGAACCGTCGCGTCGTCTTGTGGTTTCAACATTCGTCTCCCAGACAATCGTGAATAAATCAGGAAGTCAGCCGTGTTTCGCACATTTATACCGACTTCAAAGACTTCGCACGAAATAATATGAAATGTGGGGATTAAAGGATTTTTTTATACATTAGGATTCAAGGATCTGCCGGAGTTGCGGATTATGTTCGAAAATGTTACCGCGGCTCTGGAAAGCAAAGGGCACTAGGAGGAGCACGGATGGGTTTTAGTCAGTAAGAGTCTGACACTCCCTTCCGCTCCGCCCAGAGCGGGAGAAGTAATTTCATGATTTTCCATCCAAAAAAAAAAGGATTCAAGGATTAGAATACTGAGCTATAGTGCAGTTTTCTATCAGTGAAAGAATGTTTGAAATTGAATCACTATTTCCATATCTACATTATTACAATTTACAAAAAAAAACAAGCAAAGATATCATTATTAAATTTCTTAGTTAAGATCAGTTATTATTTTCCTCACTCACACTATTTCACCAACGCTTGTTTTGTAGAGAATCAGGAAAAAAATTAATTAATCATAAATCAATTATTTTATGTTCCTAATATAATTATATATTATTTATTATGTATGGTAGAAAATCTCACAGTTGTCACACACAACAAAATAGAAAATCATTGCGTTTAATTTTTAGAAAGTATCACCGATGACAAAAGTCGCACCTGTAATTGTTTAATAGAAAATTAATTGTAATTATTCAGCTTCGACATTATTTGCCAGGTCGTAAAGTTAAGCTCTTAAGTTTATTGATTTCGAAACTAAAGCAAATTATGTTTTACTTTTTTTAGTAAGCTTATTTTCTACATTTGGAGAATTCCAAAAGATAAACTGAATTATGACCACACTTCCTATACAAATAGGTACAAACTATAATGTACAAATATCACTCATTTATATTATTTATTCAGACTGAAAGCCCACGTATCGAAACTTCGTATTCGCAAAACGTCCTCTATTATCAAAACTCAGTTGTTTTTAGACGTTTTGCGAAGACGACGTTTTGATACGTGGACTTTTAGATTGGTATTTTTCTAGCATAAGGGATAAACTTGCAATTTTCCTTGTACCTATGTGCATCATGTCTGTCAGAATACGGAGGCATCCAAAATTATTATTCTGACCTATTCTTTAAATCTCTTCTTCTCTTAATTTGTTTGCCTTTAATATTCCTACATTTAGCAGTTTACTCTGTCTATTCTCTGCCAGTCAACAAACAGGTCAGTTACAAAATATATAAATCGAAGACTATTTCAATCAAAATTAGGTTAATGAATGTGGTGAAACCAGTCATCTTTAGATATTTAACTAAACTAGATTATGGGGGCTCGCCCACTTGGCTAACTTTATGTCCGGTATGGTTTAAATAATTATACGGGCCGAATTGACTGGCCGAAGCGGCATCGTCGAGGTAACGAGATAGTTGAAATATGGCTAGTATGGAGTGGGTAATAAGCGCCAAAGGTTCTGTCTACATTAATTGAATTACGGTTTGATTTCCGAATAAAAGTTAAAAAAAAAAATAACGATGAACTATTGTTTAGCAAACAGTTATAGCATTTTCATGACATCTTGTTCATTAATGACTGATAAAAAGCATTTTTACAAACGAGAATCTAGTGAAGTTGACAAACTAAATTTAATACAAAACATACACCTATTGTAAAACATTTTCAGATAAATTTTACACAGAATTCGTAAACAAAGCAAAATCATACCTCATAGTAGTATGGGTTCCGATCTTTTTATACCGAACCCTAAAATTTAGAAACCTTGCATGAAAGCACAAGTAGGCCCAGTATTAATAAGACCGTTGTATAAGAGATACCACTAGTAACGGTGACTGGGCCTCGCAAATAAATGTATCATGCAAATCGAACCGCAAAAAAATAACAAGAACTAGGCCGCATTTTCATGATTTCTAAACTCTTAGGATTTTTGATTCTCGTCGCCGCAGGTAACAGTTAAGCATTCTTTTGTTTAAAAATATAATTATTATTATAAAATACTTGAATATTTTAAGTATCATCAAACTCTATTTAAAGATAAGTACTTTTAGTTTTTGTGTTTGTTGAAGCCGTTCATTATACAAACTTAAATTACATTTATCTTCACAATATTATTCAAACATGAATAAAACAGTTTTTGTTAGAGTGCCCCCAGGTACTTACTTCATAATAACACTTATACAAAAACAAATTGCTTTTATGAATCTTGTTTTTTGTTCGCAAACCTTTATAATTTAAGTAGGTACCAAAAAAACTGTAGATTCATATTTTTATCCACATCTTTTATAAACACAGCAAGAATTTCAAGACCCGTCTATGTCTAGACAGTACTAGACACATACAGAACACACGGACGTAAGTTTAAGTAACATATCTTGATTTCTACACACACTAAGATCCACTCAAGTGTAATTGCATACTGGTGCAACAATACTGTACGTATAATAACATAATAACGTTCAATTAAACTTAGAGAAAGTCTGAACTGTACCTGTTTGTACCTAAGAAGTACCATTAATGATTCACTTCGTGTTCAGGTATTCCGTTTCAAAGTGTAGCCACTTGAACAAAACTTTATTGTTTCATGATTGATTAAGATCCAAAACTGTGATTGATATTTCTAGACTGATTGTTAGGCTTCCTATTCAAAAGTTGCAACTTCATTTCCATTATTATGTTTGAAAATGGAAACCTTTTTGAACGAGTTTAATGAAACTGCAAAAATAGTATCGTCTGTCATAGACGGTCGTTCAGGGACGGTGTATCAAATTTTATTGGTGATACCTTAAAACACTGACTGGGGCGGACTGAGTTTTGTGGCACCGGTTTATGAGGAGAGAGGGAAATACTGTGTCCAGAAGTGAGCAGGATGATTGATTGATAATTACTAAAGGAAAACGATTCTGTTTTCATTTATAGGACCAACTCAATTTGCTTATGTATCTACTAACTTCCGCCAACAGCTTCGCCCGCGTGACGTACGTAAATTATCCCAAGAGAACATAATTTCGAGATTAAAAGTAACCTGTTTGCCACTACAGTATACTGGGTAATTTTTTTTCCAGTGCGCAAACTTTTAGAACCACTTCTGCCCACGTAAATGAACAACTTTTCCCAAGAAAGCCATAGTCAATTCCTAAAAAAAAAATTGTGGTCAGTTGATGACAATTTTGTATGGGAAGTTCAAATTTTTTTTTAGGAATTGACTATGGCTTTCTTGGGGCAAGTTGTTCATTTACATGGGCAGAAGTGGTTCTCAAAGTTTGCGCACTGGAAAAAAAGTTATCCAGTAATAACCTCTGTGCTAAATTTCATCCAGATCCGTTCAGCCGTTCCGGTGTCATTGAGTAACAAACATTCATCCATCCATCCAAACAGTCGCATTTATAATAGTAGAGATTTATAATAGTAGAGATTTATAATGGTAGAGATTTATAATAGTAGAGATTTATAATAGTAGAGATTTATAATAGTAGAGATTTATAATAGTAGAGAAGGATTCTACACACAAATTCTGGACATTCAAACTTTAAAGGCCCATGCCTTTAAAGTTTGAATGTCCAGAATCCTGCTCTACTATTATAAACCACTCACCCATGTGAGTGGCATGTCATTCAAACTGAATGCTGTGTGAAATACGACAAACATCATACTCTATATAGGCTTAAGACAACTTCACCAAAGTTCCGTGTTCCGTTGTAATCTTACTCCACATATTACAAAGGATACTATAAATCACTGTCACCATGATGAATGGTTCCAATTACTTCTGTTCACATCAGCTGCATATCGTTATTTATATCGCGACTCATGAAATCTTCATTATTAACATGTCTTGCAAGCCGATGATCATCGATTTTCCTAATTTGTAGGTTTCCCATTTGACGGATGTTCTAGACGTGCAGCTATTTGCTAATCTTTATATACTTTATGGCTTATTTGCACGAGGTCCGTTTGTCGCAAGTTTAGTGCGTGTGTGGACGATTGTTGCACATAAATGAACTGTTTTGGTAAATTAAAATATCTGATTTTCTTTTTTTTACTCTTTTTATTTTCCAATAACTCTCCCTTTCTGATATGCAAGTATCAAAAGTAACCTCTCTTTGTAAATGAGTATTTTATCTTCTTTTTAGCTCCTAATCGCCTATTCAAGACGAGAATCTCCCCTCATGTAAATGAGCCTTAAGCCTAAGTTACACAAGTGCCATAAATGGCATTATGTTAAAGGCTAATATTGACGCGCAAAGTTATCTTAGCACAAGTACCGTTTCTAACTTTCGGCAAAGGAAAGTGGAAACTTTACACTACAAACTTCCTAATAAGGAAACTTACTAGGCTTATGTCGTTACGGCTTGTGGAATATATTATGTTTTACCTGTTTCTTGTCTTGTAATTAGCGTCTTAGTGAATTAGTGTGAGAAGCGCACTTACACGCATCATTTTAAATCTCGCACGCTCAAAATGTAAATGGCCTGCCTGATGATGGTTATAAAAACTATAATGAAGTTTTGTTGTCTGCATGCCGAAAGGTAAAATATGGTGATACCAAATTGTAACATTACAGAGTTCCACCCATTGTTACACCCCATTATTATTAAGCCCAAAATTAGTGTATTTTTATGGAATACATCTTAGATCTAGATTAACATCTAAATTGTCCAAAAAACACGAAAAAGAAATATTTATAATTTCATACAATTTCTATTTAAACAGAAATGGACTTTTCGAACCAAGTTTGATTGTACCTTATTGTATTTTTTTTATTTTAGTATCGAAGCCCATATCGACATTCCCTTCGACGACATTCTCCTAAAGTACTGAAAAATAAATCAAACAAATTGCTACCAATGAATATTACCGACGCCGACATCGTTCAGGGCTTTATATAAATGGCGTTGTTATCAATGAAATTGTATTTGATTTATTTATATTATAATTTAAACCTTTTTCAACAAATAATTGATGAAATTTTGTCATGACACTCCGTCGTCTCTTTATCTATAAAATGTGTCTTTGTGCCAGAAATAGTAAACACTATGAAAGTTACCAATTTTCCTCATACTGTTCTTACTGTTAAGCTTTTACATGAAATATAAATAAATAAATAAATAAATAAATAAATAAATAAATATCTTGGGACAACTCACACACGGCCATCTGATCCCAAGCTAAGCAGAGCTTGTGTTATGGTAACCAGACAACTGATATACATACTTATATAATTTATAATACATACATATTATAGATAAATTACACCCAGACACAGAACAAACAATTATGCTCATCACACAAAGTTTGTCCTGGGTGGGAATCGAACCCACGACCTCCGGCTTTGCAGTCAGGGTCACTAACCACTAGACCAACAGGCCTGCAAATATATAGTTACAAGGAAGCCAAACTTACTTCTATATTAAAATTGACTTTTAATTTTTACTCTCTTTTATGCCTCACATAGGTATAAGTTATTAATAAAGTCTTATTTTATTGTTGTATTTTAGAATCTTAATGACTGAAAGCAATTACAACTTTCACAGTCATGAAAGTGTATTTACAGCCCCATTATCCTACTGTTGCAGCAGCTTATTGACGTTTTATGTTGCAACACTTACACCATAGCATCAGTTTGTTAGAGTTGGTGGCATTAACTTTAGTTCAATCACAGATATTATCTGTGATTTATCTGTGTGTGTTACTCGTGCAACTTCTTATCGATGTTATTGGCTTTTATGAGTGTTTGCCTTTAAGGGTATGCGCGCTACGAAAATAAATCGTTGCGACTTTTAAAGTGCGAAATAAAATTGCCAACGACAATAATTCCTACGCGCACTACGATTTACTATCGCCTGCGAAATAGCAGAGCCAAAAGCGGGGCCAAGACAGTCACTGTGCCACCACGGACTCCCGTCCGTGGATACACAGGGACAGATAAAAATAGCCATATACTACTTAGTTTAACGTAAAAGAATTTTGAATAAGAAGAAGATAACTAAACGTTACTGGGTCCATCCTTTGACAGCAGTAAGGATTTTTTTACGTACGGAATAGCGATCTTCGTGAATATGATAAAAAAATTACTGCTGCGTTTGCGATTTTTTCCGCAAAGTGCGAAGCTAGTACCGCTTCATAGGGTACAAAATATACGTACGATTTCGCATCTGCGAAAATAAATCGCAAATGATTTATTTTCGCAGTGCGCGAATTGTAGTACATTTCTGTTGTTCACAGATTGACGAATTTTCTTCGCAACGATTAATTTGTGTTGTGTTTTTCGTAGTGCGCGCTTACCCTAAGGGGGAGAAATGAGAGTGGGAACTTAGTACTGCGATAACCGACATCTACACAGTCGAATTCGCGGGTTTTATAATATGTCGACAGTCAACATATTTGGATGTTTGTCCATCAATTACGCCTCAACGGCTGAACGGATTCGGCCGAAAATGGCACGCGGGTAGACCATAACCTGGATTAGGCCATAGGATATTCTTTATCGCAGGAGAACGCTCCCATGAGATGTTAAAGACACTTTTCGAGGGTGAAAGCCGCGGGCGAAAGCTATGGTACCTATTAAATTTAATCGTCTTGTTACCCGCCTAGCTTCTAGCTGATGTCATTAGGCTCCGGCTTTTATGATTTCTTGTCTATAAAAGGCAACCACAAGTCTTCAGCTGCATAAGTCATAATTACACCATGTGGTGTGTAAAAAATGTCGGCATCGTTATATCATCAGATTACGTGCGAGTTATAAACCATGACTAGAGAGAATGCTTAATGGAGATATCGAATCAATTATCGTGTGTCTAAGTCTAAACAACACAAAGTTTTTGATGCTTGACCGATTAAAAGTAAGAATTAGACCACACTTTATCATGATGGGTTTAAAAAACTAAAGGAATTCAGGGATTTTATATTACCTACTCATACCCGTAATAGTTATTTATGATATTAGTGCGATAAATTGGTTTTTACAAACCAGTAGACGAAGTCGAGGGCACCAATTTCCGCAAGTGCATACATAGAAAACAGTACAATAGGTAACTAAAGAATATTTTTGTTTATAGATAGGTATCAGTTGGAAAGTCGCAACAATCTTTGACGGTTCTAATATCTTATTGTTTTTAAGGAAATTAAAAAAAGAATACGCACGGTGCTCCACAACGGAGTATGCGGTAAAATAGGTACTCTCAGTACCTAATTTACCGCACATTCCATGGTGTGGAGCGTAATTTTTAACTTTCGAACAATGTATGACAGGACAATGCATTTTTTGAGCAAATGTGATGAAAAATCAATTTCCCTAAACATTTTCGAGGTCTGTGACCAACCCACAATTAACAAACGCAAGTACACTATCTACCTAGCCTTTTCACAACTACTACCCCAATATTTGGGTCGGTTCCAATAAAACTGGATGCAGCTGAATACCAGCATTTAACACGGAGGGAGTACCTTTCTCACCTCTACAACCCAGTAACTGGGTTACATAGGAAATCATCAAATGGGAAATCAGACTCCTGCCGCTCTGGGTGGAGCGGGAGGGAGTGTCTCTTACTAACTAAAACCCTTTCGTGCTCCTCGTAGTGCCCTTAACTTTCCAGGGCCGCGGTGACTCTTTCGAACAAAATCCGCAACCCTGGCAGGAAAATGGTAGCCTGGAGAGGTGAAATGGCGAGGGAGACCTTTGCCCAGCAGTGGGTCATCGACCAGTTAGATTAGATCAGATTTAAATCCAGTATTTACCTTGATCAAACATCACCAGTTCCACAGTGGCGCCCAGGGGTACGTGCTTGACATGCACGCACTCATCTCCGTGTCCTGGCTCCTTCGGACAGAACTGGTTGGCTCCCACATCACCACCCTGGGTCAGGAGTGGAGACGCAGGATATGTGAAGCGATGGCCGTCGGTTTGGCCCCAGCTCTCTGGAAATATAAAGGTAGGTAGCTAAAGTAAATGAAGGTATTGACGACATCTACTGCACACAGTTGACAAGCGTCCGGATATAGCTGGACATGGCTAGGCGTTTTAAATGCCTGTCCGGTTTTTTACATTTTACCAGTCACTTATTGATTTTCCTAGAGGATTGCTTAACGAATCAGTAATAATTAAGTGCTTCTATTTTTTTTTATATTACCTCAAAACTATTTTAATGATAAAGAATAAAAAATCCCTTGGATTCTCATACCTATATAATGCTTTTATTATCATTCCAACGAAGACATTAAATGATTTATAAGGAGTATTTTTACCCCAGACTAGCTAAACTGACTGGACCCTTCTTCTTTCCAGTTTCAGGATCTAGCAACCCTGACAACGACCCGTCTGTGGTGGGTATTCTGAAATTCTAATGGTAAGTAGATATCATGGCATAGAAACCGAACAACCGGTCAATCGGAAGTCAGCTTAAACCTCTACCGGCTCGTAAAATAGGTGCGGAAGTAAGATGGTTTTGGTCAGGTTAGGTAGGTAGTACCTAGGTATGGCATTCCTCCTGTTTGAGCATACGTAGCCTAATGTGCTGCGGAAGTATCATGGTTGAGGTCAACCAGCTATAAACAGCAATATTAGGTAAACGCCATATTGGTGCAGCCGCTATAAATTATGACATTTACTACTTCAATGACTTCTAGGTCGGGGCCACGGAATATATTATAAACAAACACTTAAAAGCATTGACTTAAAGGTAGTAAGGACAGGGTGAAAAGCACGTTATTTTGACGTCCCAAATTGGCCCTCCCGAGAGAACACGCCACGCGGTCGGCAATCTTCGGCATAGATCATAAGCGCGAGACATTCAAAACGCCGTGTTTCTTTAATGGAAAACAGCCACGTTCGTACGGCCTTTTCTTTACTATTTAAATCTACAATAAATATGAACAGATTGCTCGAAAAATATGTATACAACTCGTTTCATCCGAAACATGATGCAGTTTCAAGTAGTTCCCCGCAATAACAGACGGTATGCAATTGGGTGCAATTATATCATTCAGTAACAATGGACGACAGATTTTATCAACACCAACGCACTACAGAACAATTAAAACTGTATAAAGAACACACAATTATTTTTCTGTAAGTGTTCCATCACAGCCACATGGAATTTCCGACGTTGTAAACGTAACGAGTTTTGACGACACGGTTGGCGCAGTGGTTGACTGCTGCGCTGCGTGTCGCGGGTTCGATTCCCGCACGGAACAAATATTTGTATGGCCTACTTATAGTTGCTCCGGGTCTGGCTGTTTGTGTATGTGAGTTTATATGTTTGTAAACGCACCCACGATACAGGATAAATTCCTAGTGTGGGGCAATATTTTTATAAAGAGAAAAAAATATATATTGGGATCAACTTTCAGTCCAACCGGATGCAGCTGACTACCAGTATTTTTCATCGGGCGACTACCTATCGGAACGCCACAACCCGACTGACATGATGGTAGATCGAGATTTACCAAATTACTTGAAAAGAAATGGGATTAAGCTACCCACCCAGTAACTACTGGGTGGGTAGCTTAATCCTCTTTCTTTTCAAGTAATTTTCACAGAATCCATCCATCTTTTCATAGTCCTTGATCTTCCTCTCAAACCTAACATAAATTCAGACTCTGGGTTGCTACTGATATACAATATGGAAAAGTTGACACTTCCTGAGTCCTGAGGATCTAATCCAGGAAACCATATTCAGACAGTCACGCTTAGAACTACTAGACCAATGAAGCAGTATGACGGTTTTCTTTATGATTTTTATCGTGTCTATATTCACGGACGATTCACTTTTACAGCAATCTATCGCAACGCCGTTCATGTAAATTCCCCACGCGTTTTCCAAAAACAAATGAACAACGGTAGCAGGGTTAATGTCTTGGGGAAACGCAACTATTACGAATGGCGGACATTTATTATTTCAGGAAGTACCACTACTTCCTCGGAAGGAACATTTTTCATAATAATATGGGTTATTTATATTCACATTTTGAGTAGGTACATATATTTTAGCATTTTAGCCTTTATGATTGTTGATCTCTATATAAATAAAATGCTTTGTCCTGACTGATGGATCAACGCACAGCCTAAACCGCGCTAGTCGTAGTAGCTTGAAACTTGGAGGACGTATTCCTTCTATGATGTAGGCATCGGATCATCATCTTCCTAGCCTTTTCCCAACTATACTGGTGTCGGCTCCCAGTCAAACCGGATTCATCTGAATACCAGTATTTTACGTGGAACGGCTGCCTCCCAGACCTCCACAACCCATTAACTGGGTAACACGGTACTTCTTGGCAAGCCTGGTGTTAGTTTTTCTGGCTTCTGACAATTCGTAACGACTTTCAAAGATCTCCAAATGACAGTCATGTAGGCATCCGATAAGAAAGGACTTTTGGAAGTTTGTACCCTAAAGGGGTGAAATACGGGCTAAAAGTTTGTATGCAAAATCTTATTCCTTGGGGGTCCAATATACTTGATACTTGGTACGAATATTGGCCAAGCAAAGTCAATACTAAAGATTGTCATTAACGAACGACTCACGCTTTAACACGTCATGGTAGGGCCGCAGGCCTAGAGAAGATGATTATGAGTTTTACTTATCTACACTAATATTATAAAGAGGAAAGATTTGTTTGTTTGTTTGTTTGTTTGAAATGAATAGGCTCCGAAACTACTGGACCGATTTGAAAAATTCTTTCACCAGAAGAATCCTACATTATCGGTGATGGTCATAAGCTATAGAATATTTTCAAAAAAGTTAGGGATCCGTATGAAAACTTCGATAATGTGACCCAAGGTGTGAGAAAAAATCCTTATATCGCGTACGCTGCGGAATCTATTGACAATAGAGCAAAGTGATGTACTACAGTTTTATAGAAGTCATTAATATCTACAAAAAAGTCCGCAATACCATATGTCTAACTATTATGGATAAGTCACAATGACCGCTTTTTGTTAGTATTAGTCAAGCAAATCCCATGGTGAAATAAAAAATGGTGATTATAGTACCATGATATTAATCCTTATCCATTTAAATGGTTTGATAATTAAGGTTGATTATGTCCGTGTAAATTACACTTTAAATCATTCAAATCGGACCTTTCGTTCAAAAGTTACGACGGTAATAAACATGCTCGGAGTAAGAAAAATGTCGCGGCTTGAGCGAACTGGGGAGAATCGTATCAATGCATGGTCCGATGAAGTTGAAACACCACGGCATTTAAATGTTTTCGATAAAACAATAAGAATGACAAATGTTTGGATTTTTCGAAAATCAACTAGGTACATACATAATAAGGGGTGAAGCAGGGGTGAATAAGTTTTTAGGGGAGGAAATTATAGCTTGCTTCAATTTACGTCGGAATTCTATGAACAAACTAAAAGTGGGATAATTGAAACAGATCATGTACCTAACAATTTTTTGCATAATCAACCCCTGACGGGCTGAACGGGGTGAACAGTTGCGCTGAACCAATAATGAGAATCGTTGTGCTTAATTTTCCAAAACTAACCTTTATAAGGGGATATCTATAGGGGCGTCGCAGTTTGTGGAGTACCTACTATCCCCACGCGGACGAAGTCGCGGGCGAAGTGCTAGTAACTTGATATAATTAATCATACACCTTTTTCGACATTTATTGCAGACTATGTCATGGGATAAGACATAGAATAAGTTTTATCAAGGGAATATTTTTATTCCATTGGGATATTACTAGAATTCCATGCGGGCGAAGCCTTTGACAGAAGCTAGTAAGTACATAGCTTTAAAAAGTAAAAATAGGGCGTCCGAACATTTGATTGTACGCATTCAGTTTTACAGAAAACGCGGTTTTTCATTAGATACAATGTCTCGGCCACACGAACGCCTCCGAAGATTAGCGACCACGTGGCGAGTTTGTTGCGTCCGTGATGGGCCACCTACGTGTGGCCGTCCAAATACCTTGATATCCGCCCTTCCCTTTCTTACATATACATGTAAGTCAATATACAGGGTTAATTTTAAAACACTAACAACCTTTCAGTGGGTGAAAGTACTCATGATTAGAAACAACTTTTACTATGGGACCAACTGAAATATCAAAAAAAAAACAGCTGTTTCATACAAAATGCAACTTTCACCCGATGAAAATTTATGAAACTGTAGATATTTTTTTCAATTTTTCAGGGTTAGTAACAGCAAAAGTTGTTTATAATCATGAGTACTTTCACCCACTGAAAGGTTGTTAGTGTTTTACAAATAACCCTGTATAACTATAAATTTTATTTTATATGCACCAGTAGCATAACTATTGGTACGTTGCTCTCATAACCACAATTACGTCTACATCCTTTAATTCCAGTTTGGCTTGAACCGGAAGGCTGGCTGCCTGACCTCCATACCCTTTAGAGAAACTGGATTTTTGCAATAATGACGTAACGAATACGATCATAATGATCCTCTCGACAAGTAGCTACTGCAGAAACGTAACACGGGTTTGTAATTTGCAAAGACTTGTATTCTTTAAAAGTAATCGTGATGTTTATGCTTCTTATTTTCTATACGGAGAGTTATGGAAAGAGAAAGAGAAGAACTAATTAGTTTTTAAACTAAGCATAATATGGTTAAAGTTTTTTTTATGAAGCCTACTGCCTATCTTATGCAATCAAACAAAAAAGGCTATTGTTTGTTCAATATGATTCCAAAATTCCTTTACAGCGCTTGACATTGATACACTTTAAAAAGTTGATGGTGATGCAAAAAAAAGTTAAAATTTCGGCAATCATGGATCCATCTCAGATGATCTACAAAGAGACAATCATAATTTTCATTTCTTTCACAAGATTCCATCACAGCGAATGATAAATCTCAACTTACATAACAGTAAGCCTTGAGAGGCTTGATGGCCCTTTCTACAAGTATGACAAATGAAAAGCGATTCATTTAATCACTACAGACATCTCATCTCATCAGCATAAAGATGTTATGGTCTCCGACTAGACATACGATAGACTTAAACAAGATCTAACGATAGGTAGGAGTACCTACCCTATAGTGTCGTGCCGACGTAAAATATATAATACGTTTCAATTCCGGGTTTAAGAAGGTTGAAAATCTGCAAGATTTAAGCTCACTAGTATTTATCTGTGGCTCCACTCCCACAGCTTATGCATTTTTCTGATATATAAATAGACTAGTGATGATGAAACACTGGTCGTTAGCTCTACTGCGGAGCATGAGCTCCTCCATGAGAGTTCGATTCTCGGGTCGGTCAAAGTGAATTTTTCAGTCTTTCTCCTAAGTCTAGATTTGTGCCCAGTTGATGACAAAAGGTGTGAGCCCCTATTGTATTGGACTAGAACATAACCAGCGAAATGGTGACGAACCTTTCAGGAAAATAGGTGTGGTGTAATGCTAAAAAAAAAGTAATTTAAAAAAACCGACTTCAAAACTGCAATTTATTTAATTAATAACTAAAAAGGGAGAAATAAAAGTTTTATCTTTCAAAAATCTAAAATAAATATGGCAAAACTCTTTTTTTAAGGTCGGTTAATAAAAATAATCCATAGCACTTAGAGATACCTACCTAAGTTTACTGAGAGTGAAAGAGTTTTTTTAATTCAATCAGTACTACTTCCAATGATAATCCCTCCATCAAAAAACCGACCACTCTGCCTCTTCATAACATTAGTTTAGATTAATGACATCCGATTAGATAACCAAAATATGTCCAACCACAAACGAGATTGATTTCAACGGAGATTTCAATCATAAATAAGGTACTTACACTGTCAGTGGCATTAAAATGAAGTTCATTCAAATGTCAACATATTTCAAAATGGTCGTCGAATCAATTTGTCCCTGAATGACGAGCAACCGAAACGATTGTACCAAGTTACACAAAACTCTAGAGACGCAACCAAACAATCAAAATGAAGTAGACACATTGTGTGTTAATTATTAAGAGTATTTCGACAAAGCGCTTGATTTATTTGCTTATTTACATTAGTTCTCACCACTGTTAACAGTAATGAATTACTTAGAAATGTAATACCACGGTACACCAATTTTGTCTAGGTGAATGAGACATGTAACATTGTGATATTCGAATGAACAAAGACCAGGGCTGGCCTTGCCACAGACAGACTCTTCTAACTTTAGTTGGATCAATACGATCATTCTATTTTAATCTTCTCTACAGAAATTCTGAAGTTAGTTTAGCAGGTCTTATTGTACACCTACCTTACACATTAGGCTACAAAAACTATAAAATAAAAAATAGATGGATAGAATTTATTTTACTGTACACCATTGATAGGTTCTCGAGTGTTTTACACAAATAGACATTTATGTAAATAAGAAATATGCTGCAGCTACTTATTATTGTATTAAGCGCAAGATAATGATGGTAAAATTGTTAGAATAGAATAACAGGTGAGTACATAAAACAGTCCAGCATTTTATATTTAAGGTAACAGAGGCGAGATAGCTAGGCTTACCTAGCTATCTCGCCTCTTATATATACCTAGTTGGAATTACATCTAGTGCAATAGCAATTTACACCATATCTACTTAGTCTTAATGTTTGGGTATGTCTAATAACAATTCTAATATATTCAAAGCTGCCCTTTAATATTAACGGTTGCGAGCTCTTATGATGACGCCGTATCTCATCAAGTCGTGAAAGCGACAAGCCAATTAGAATATTCAAGCTGGTTCCGAGTACTGCTCTTTCTACTCTCCATATGTAAAATGCACATTGCCTAGCTTTATTATAACAAACTCACTGTTATACGAAAGCAATGCAATGAGCATTTTTTCAGTATTTTAAATCGTTTCCAGAAACTAAGGGAAAGCGTGAAAGTTCATGACTCTGCGTCGATAAAGTCTTATTGCAACATTATTATTTAATGTCTTTATAGTTATAGAGCATTATTTCAAATGTAAAAAAATAGAAGAATTCATAAATTATTTCCAGAATCAATAACCACTTGAACACAAGCTTGAAGTTCAATACACATTGTTAAACGAGTCGAAGCAGTAGTTGTACAGTAAATTCTTAATACTGCCAACTTAAATTAATAAGTGTGTTTATACAACGGCACTCGTTATAAAAAAAATGCCTGCCACAAAAAAAGGCCCACAAGTGAAAGGAAAACTTTCAAAAAAGACTTGCCAATAATCAAAATAAACATCCTATTGTTTAGGCTCAACTCTTAAGACTTTAAAAGTTGCTTGAAAATGTAAATATTGTGCACATGGTAATATCCGCCAGTGTAAACAGTTGTAAAGGGGTTTTAGACAAAGTGACATTCTCTCAGCGATTGCGATTGACGACTATTTGTAGGTAATTATGCGTGAAAATTTAAATAATGCACAAATAGTAATTGTCCATCAGTGTAAACGATTGTAATGGGGTTCTAGACAAAGAGACATTCTCTCAGCGATTGCGATTGTCGGCTTTTTGAAAATCGTAATCGCTGGTAGAATGTCACTTTGTGTAGGCCGTTGCGTTGCGCGTGCGCAGAACGTAATCATTCACAGCATTATTTGCGGTCGGCGCGGACGCTGTTACGATCACTGATTGCTTCACTTTCTTCATAAACACCGTGTCATGCCGCTGTTATTATGTAAAATAACTTAATATAGGAAATCAAATAGAATGAATGAGTAAGGAGTCGTCAGCGGTGATTATTTTCCGACTTTCATGCAAAATCCTAAATGTTAATGTTGAAGACTGCCGCGCTGGTCTTTTTATCACAGGCACTAGGTAATAAGTACTGACTATGAGATCCTGGGAAGGTTCGTTTTCCGGGTCGAGCACCCAACGTAGAGAAAGCGGTTAAATCCAATCAGAGATAATTTATATTAGACTTAGCAGTCTAATGTCTTCTTACCGCAAGCGCAATTTGTCAGTATCTGCTTTTAATAACACTCTAACAACTAAACGTACAAATCCCATCAGCTAACCAACGATCCATGTTGTAAATGTATTTAATTACACACAGATCAAAATTACATCGTTCTAACGTAGTAAAGACAACATTAAGCAGTCTGCTTGTCTTACTGATGGATGGTCCTCGACTGCTCGATAGGAGTGTGACGAATATATTGGTGTTATTAAGAGATTAGTAAATATTCTATGGATTCACGTATTAGTAACACGATGAACTGATACCTATATGCTAATATTAGCCGATAGACGCGACTCACAGGACCGGTTGTTGAGGCGTCACTTGAGGGAAGCCTATGTCCAGCAGTGGACGTCTTTCGGCTGGGATGATGATGAATCCACAGATTACTAACATACTCTTTAACATAATTTGGGATTCCATTCACTTGGCACGGATCGGCGGGATCGGATTCACTCAATTACTCTGACATTCGTGAAGTGATACGTATTATTAGGTATCAGTTAAATATCACTGATCCTCAAATATTAGCAAAGATATTATAATATTTCTAGATCAATATATTCATATTAGCTAATACTGATAAATATCGATATTAATCCATCTTTACTGCTCGATCTTTAGATACGCTTCGATGTGCCTCGAGCTGGCTCTTGAGGTCATCTCTGAACTTTTCAAAAGAATACGGGACTACGTCACTTTATCAAGATTTTGTGAAAGGTATTTGCAGAATTATTCAATTTTATTGCACACTTTTGAAATAATAATAGTACCCAGTTATCTGATATATGGAAAGTATTTTTAAAATTGCTCAATAGTACTCTTTTGGTTTAGATTACTAGATAGGTACCTTATAATTATTTTCAAAATTTAAGTAGGTACATATTTAACATAATAAATGCGTAACTAACGAAGCATTGCATAAAAGATTTCCGTTTATTTGCACAACTTTTCACGTACTAAAAGTCACATTAAAGCTATTCTCAAACATCAAAATGTAGCGATTAAAGACTGCAATATTTTCGAAACAAAGTGACACGACCCACTAACACATTCTCTTGCCTAAGCTACGGTTATGTAACGCAAAATACTCATAACTCGAGACGAATGTTTAGAACTAAGCACACGAAACCGGCGGCCGTTTAACTTAGCCAAAACTAGTTTTTTTTAATCCGTTTTTCGAAGATAATTGATTCAATCTTTATGATAATTGCCAAAATTTACATCATTTGAATTTGGCATGCTTTTTCAAGGTCGTTTTTTTAATTTGTTTGTCAACAAATAAACGCAATGTTTGAGATTATTTAAGGCGAACGAACTCACGATTTGATTTGTGAACGAGATTTTTATCTACCTGCGTGACTTGACAAAAGGTAAAATAAAGATACTACCTGCGGCGTACGTCATCTCAAAGCCCTTGAAAGATATCTCTTTTATTCCATTGTTTTTACAGCGTCCCCAGCGAATTAAAACGAAAAAAAATAAAGTGGGAACCAAGAACCCTTTTGACTTTGTTATGCTTTGCTCCGTTCGACCGGGCGGCGCGGCGGCGGCAGCGTGGCGGCGGTGGAAGTGAGGTGCGAAAATGAAAAGAAAACGACCTTGACTTTTGGCCCACAAAGACTATTGGATGACCAAACATACTCGTTGACGTTCCCTTAGCAAATATGTGCTAACCATTTTACATTTATTTTATCTCTATTGTTTACACTTTATTATAGATCTACTATACATGGATTTGATCGCAATCAGTGCTTATTTGAAAGAAGGTTTTTTGTTTCGAAACTGGTTTAAGTAAAAAAAAATACAACCGAATTGAGAACCTGCTCCTAGTTTTAAGACCTACCTACTTATAAAAAATAAATCTCTTTTTCTATACAAAAGCCGGCAAACCGTCATTTTTAAAAATCGACTTCATAATTTGTTAAGACACTTTTAAAATAATAGGTAGGTTAAAAGTAGGCACCTACCTATTTTGACCCCTTAAAGGTATTTATAAACGACCAGCCTTTGCCCGCGGCTCCGCCCGCGTGGATGTTGGTTATCGCGAAAAAAAAAGTAGGTATGTCCTTCTCCATATCTTTTATAATTAACGAAGGAGATCACCTAATGCATGCTTTTGTTAATACAACTACATGAAGACCTCACTAGCAGGTACGAGCCTCACAACTCGGATTACGTATAATTTTACCAATTATCTCTCGTTTAGTTATCGCTCGCCTGTAGCACATAATACCTTGTTCGGTTTGTAACTGTAACTGAATCAAAATGACAGGATGAAACCGCTGAAAATAAGTGGAAAGTTCACGTAGTCATCATCATCATAACTTTAGGAGCTTAGATTAGGTGTAAATTAAATTATGGAATAGCTATGCAGGTAAGGTAGGTAATGGAAATGATGTTGTTTATCTTGCAAAGCATAAAAACGCACATTTTTATGTCATAATTTCGACTAAAGATTCAGCTACTTTGCAAACCCACTGACCCTAATGACTGCATCATTGAGCCTATGGAGTCGGTTAAGAAATCATTAATTGAGTAAACAGGCAAAAGTATCGAAATACTACAGAATACTGTTGTAGCCATTCTTTAACCGACTTTATTTTGTTACTACTTAGGACATCTTGTCTATTCTCACAGATTTTTCAAAGATCGCAATACCTCATAATTGCATTCGCTCACGAACACATAACTATGATCAAAAAGAAAATTGTTAAATAATCTTTTGACGGTCGGGAATCCCAAAATAAAGAAGCCAAACTTTCATCTAAGTATCTAAAACTCGTTAACAAACACATGGCGGTAAGAAAAGTGTAATACTTACAACTTACAACTTTTGACCAGATAATGGTAACACAAAAGAAAGTTTTTAAACAATATACAATTACATTACTCACCGACTCGTTTCGCCGAAATTTGTCTTGTCGAATAATTAAAAGGCACATAAATTATCTTGTCAAGATTCTCAGCCAGCTCTGCAGAAAGCTTGTCTGCTGCGTGGATCTCGTCCAAACAGATCACATTGTCAGATTCACATCGGTCACTAGACACTGTGGTTAACTCACGATACACTTCAGCATCAACTATGTCGTCATCTTTATGCAACACTTTTTGCTCTTTGTTCTCATACACTAAATTCGCTACACCTTCCAAATTGTCTTGACAACTCTTCACCGCCGCTACTCTTATTTTATACACACCGGGTGCTCTTTTAGCTTCCACAATAAAGTCAACTCGCTCTCCTCTGCCCAACTCGACCGTATTCACACGTTGTGGCTCTATTTGGTGGCCGTCTAAAGTCACGACTTCCAAAATATGGTGATCAATTGAAAAAGTAATGGAACAGCTTTTTGATCCGCCGCCGTAAGCCAAACGGAATCTGTATCTTTTTCCGTAATCCACATTGAATGAAGACAGCGGGGCGTCGGGGGATTCAGATGATTTCCCTTTTCCGTTTATAAGGAGAGATTCGGCGTTAGGGATGCGTGATATAACCCCGGCTAGCGGTCCCATTGAATGACCCCATTCAGACACGTATATTGTGTGTTCAGAGGCGTCCACATCATATAATTTCGCTAGAGGGTCCAGACGTGGAGACTGGCGAACGACGAAGGCTCCCGCGAGCCCGTCGGCAGCATCAGCAGCTGAATGTGCGTGGTACATGTGCGTGCCCACAGCTGATGCGCGGAACTTGTACTGGAATGTAGTGTAGGCAGGCTGAGGGCACTGGGTCAGCATGGGAGCGCCGTCCATGAAGGGAGTCTCCTTCTGTGGCTGACCGCGCCAGTGAATAGAGAGTGCGTGCGCGGGAGCTCGGTGGACCACGTCCACGACCAGGATGTCGTTGTGACAGACGTGCAGGGTGGGCGCCGGCAGCGCCCTGTTGGCGACCAGCACGCCGCGCTCCCGCCCGTCCGCTGATATACATGTCGCAGGACAATCTCCTCCGTCCTTCTCTGTGCAACTTCCGCAAGATCTTTGGAACAGGAAAGTTTAAAGTTAGAGTGACGGCATAGTAAAAATATTAGCATAGTAATTAGAATTTCGAAATGTTGCAAATACAAATGAGTGAGTGCAAAAAATAGACAAAGAAGAAATGACTCTGAAAAATCCGCGTATCATAAGGTTGTGAAAAATCTAGCTTACTTGCTAAGCGTCTTGTAGACCTCGATGACTAGTTTCACACGGCATATCATTGGCCAATCCAACTCGTGACATTCTCGGTCACAGTTTTCGAAATACTCCTCTGTAAATAACAAAAATCAATTAACATAAAACATTAGTATGCAGCTATACATATATCAACAAACATTTTAAAAGAATAATTAAGGGTTCAAGGCAATAGAAGTTGATGTAACCTCATTCATCGAAGTTTGTTTCTTTGTGGACTCGTCTTCGCGATCGATTCCACGAACATTATAAACGGTGATCGATTGCAAATTGCAGAAGGTATCTTTTATGTTCCGAACAAACGAAGTTACTTCCGTGCAAGGTATCGCTTTGCATCGAACAACAATTTATTTCAACTGTTTACACCCGATGCAATGATTTTATGATACAAAATAAATGTTCCAAGTGTCTGGGAAAGTGAACAGAAAACAAAATTTAACGTAAATAAAGATCAGCTGATTGATCTCCTATACACAGACGAGCTAATTTATAAAACTCATCTCGAATCAACTTGAATCTATTGTTTAGCATTTTAATGACAAAAAATAACTTATTACCTGGCATCGGCGTATAATGAACTACGACCAGAACTCCGGCTAGTATTACAATTAACACTAATATCCTCTGCAAGGACATGAGCATGTAATTTGGCTTCACCATCGACACTTCACGCACTTGGGCCAACTCCTTTTCCGACTCCATGATGGATAAGAAAAACTTGATTGACTATGGTCCAACACGAGATTACATGATTATTTTTAAAAGTTGTGTTCAGTTCATGAAAGTGAGAGGTTTAACGTTCGCGACTACGCGAGTCGACCACGGAGTGGCGACTGGTGTGGTCGTGGGCCGTCGCCTCCGCCGGTTGCAACACCGTGCACCACCATGTCTCGCAAGAGGTTCGATTGGGCCTCCAATTCAGAAGTAAATTGACGGGCAGCAAAATAAACTCTCTCTGCAAGTTATGCAATTTTATATTGTGCAAGCGCTATACTAATTTCCACCATGCTGACCACTTACTGTAGGTAGTGTTACGTGTTACACAGCCCAACGCAATAGTTGTGTACTTAATTATTAATTAAAATGCTAATAAACTATCAATACGTTCAATTATTCAATGAGACCGTCGCGTTCAAATAATATCTAAAGTATCGGTTGATGATTTAATTTCATGGGCCAGTTACTGTTTGTGTACAGTACCGTTATAATTATCATTTAAGTATTAAGTCAACACAGCTTCTCAAATCTCTTGCATATTGACGGACAGCCGTATGTCTTTAGTAGGAATAGTTGGATAGGTTCATACTAAGTCACGTGCAACATTCGATCCACCTGCGAAGGTACGTTACTCCAACAGGAAAGTAAAAGTAAAGATATGAGTGGAACGTATAATCAGTGCGTATGTAATCTGCTGCAAATGTGTGCGACATAAAAAATTGAGCGTTTTGTCGCTTTGAAAAAAAACGGCAAAAACGATTCCTACTAGAGTACCTAACGTTGTTCCAGCAGGAAAAATCTAAACGGATGATCGGAGAGAAAAATATCGTAGAGAGCTTTGCGTGCTGCTTTGTTCAAAAATGTGCGCCGAAAATATACCTAATTTCTGCGTCTTCAGGTTTTCGAAATATTGCATTTCCTGCTGGAGTAGGTAATGTTTTGCAGAATAAATAATACACACAAGTAGCTCTTTATTTGTACGTATTTGTGACAGAATGATATATAATTTTCATGTAATCGCGATAAAGTATTTTTTATGTCGGGCACATTTATACAGCAGATTAAGCACTAATTATACGTTCCACTCATATCACTCTAGGAGCCACTTTCCTGTTGGAGTAACGTAAACACCTGCGAAAAAGAATAAAATATAGCTAGGTAGGCATATCACAATTAGATATCTACCTAATGTCGTAATGTCCTAGATACAAGTAAGCCGATAGTATTTGCGTGTAACACGGCTTAAGTATACCTAATCGTTATATTATGTACTAACGGAACGGGTGTTACGCTTGCCAATGAACATCGTAATTATCAGATACAAGTGCCATGCATACAACTACCATGAGCAATTAAACGTCGTAAAGTATGGTTATAACCACTCACCACTAGGCCTGAATGTGAATGAGAAGCATTTGACAAAATGTATCATGGTGTACAATCAAGTTTTTTTGGCGTTCCGTACCCAAAGAGTAAAAATGGGACCCTATTACTAAAACTGCGCTCTCCGTTTTTCTGTCTGTCTGTCCGTCTGTCACCAGGCTGTATCTTATGAACCGTGATAGAAAAACAGTTGAAATTTTTCTATCACGGTTTATAAGATTATGTTGCCGCTATAACAACAAATACTAAAAACAGAATAAGATAAATATTTAAGTGGGCTTCCCATACAACAAGCGAGATTTTTTTGCCGTTTTTTATATACAGAACCCTTCATGCGCGAGTCCGACTCGCACTTGGCCGGTTTTTTTTTATTTAGTTTAATCCATATTTATGTGGTTTAATGCATACAACAGCCCACAACACAAAAGTATTTTGATACTTAACAGATGAATGTAGACTATTAGAGAGAACTCATTGGGGATCGAAAAAACTGGTAGCGATGTGGATGAATTTTCCGATGCCCAAAGAACTGGCAGCTTTGCCATTTGATGAAAGACAATGCTGCTGGTGTTACTTACAGCCTGATGCAAGATCGGAGTATACCTACGCGCCCTACGGACCTCAAAATTCAGTTTAAGTATATTTTTTTCAATTTTGAAATAGATAGGTATCGCGCACTATACGCACGTGGTTTGCATGGGTTTTGGGGTGCCGGAATTATCTAACGTTTTTCAACTCATTTACTTAAATAATGGAGTTAAAGAATTAGCTGCTAGAACAAGCTCAAAAATTAAGTGCACGCCTCGGATACGAAGGATTCTCTATTTCTTACAAAAGAAAGCTCAAATATTAAAACTACGTTAGCTTAGCTGAGCAAGCTCAAACATTTTAACGACTAGCCAGCGGCATAGGTTAAACAATCCTTTGAGCCTTCATTCAAAAACAGGAGTTAGGCAACTAAAACCATTTCAGAAAGAAGAAATGCTAGGTAGTCTAAAACACTACAAAGTACTTATACGTAGGTACTTAACTTTAATTTCGGAAGTCGGTGTTTTTGGTTGCTTTTTCATTTTTTGACTCCGACTTCCGAAATTAAAGTTATTTTATAAGAAAGTAGGTATTTTATAGTGTCATTTTTGGAAGTAGGTTGTATTATTTTGAAAAAAATATATATATTTGTCACTTTTTAGTAAAACTATTGATGTTATTGATTTTAAGCTGAGGAGGTTACTGGTTTATCTTTGAAGTTCAACGTCCAATGCAAATGCAATATACCTAACTAAGTAAAGGGCCCCAAGTTCGTGCTAGTACGTTATTTCGTGAGTTTTCTTTTTGGCGCAAAAATAAACAATTGAAATATTTGTTTTTTTATATTATACATAAGTAAAAATTCTCTATCATTCAATGTATTATAAAAACCAAGAACCAATATTTTAGCGACTAAACTGAAAGTAATACGAAGCTCGAAACTGTCTGTCGGCCACAAACAGCTGTGGGGTGTGCAAGTAGGTACTCCTTGTCTCCGTAAGGTGCTCGCTCCGACTTCATAAGCATATAAAATGGCAATGGTAAGTCCATTTGAACAAAACTTTTAATAGAGTTATTATGGGTTCCTAAACAATTTATTTGACTTAGAAAAAGGTCATATGGACGTATTGAAGTCCCTTAAAACTGCAATAAATCGACTCACGAAATAGCGGTAATTTATTTTTCGTGCGACCCCTGTTTCGTGACACTACCGAATCAAAGATTTTTTTGGTAAATTTTGGTTGTTTATGTACCTATTTATTTAAAAAAACTAAGATAAGTTATTTAAATGTGAATTAAAATTCAAATATTTTATTTAATGAAGTTGTATGAGCTAAATTCGGTATATGTTTTGTTCACTAGATTTATCATAAAACGAGTTTGAATGTGACCCGAGTTTACAATTTTAAGGTAAATTCGCACATTTAGTACCAGCACAATTTTGTTTATAATTCGATTCATGTTACTTATTTATTTTTCTGTATGTTTATGACGTATAGGATATTTAATGGTTAATTTACATACTTTAAACATAATCTACAAAATTAAGCGCCGGAGTTGCAAAAAAATCAGTAAAACAAATTAAGGGACCGGTTTTTGTTACTTTTCCCCATGTTCGTGACAGATAAAACACAGACATAAACCACTACGCAATAGATGTGAAATCGGTACATTTATTTATTTTTATTTATTACATAAGTAGGAATCTTAAATTGTTATGAATTTACTTAAAGATTGGTACAAAATGCCGTACAAAAAAACTATAGTACCGAAATTGTGACGAGTCAGCTTTTTCTTGTGCCCTAAAGGTCAAGCTGTATTAGCAGGGAGAGGCCAAAAAGTATCTATTGTCGATCCGGTAATTAATGATTTGAATTTTTTTATTTAAACCCGTCAAACATTTATGATTTTTAATATGTTTAGTGTACCTATTTATTCATTTTGGTTAGTAATTAAATAAATGTTCCTTTCTTTTTATTAAGAAATTAACATCACTTACTCTGGAAAACTTTATCCCGAAACAGCGGCCACAAATTCACAAACTTAAGAGCAGAGCCAAATTTTATCACGAAATAGGAGCCAAATACGAACTAAAATTATATACCTACCTAACTCATGCAGTAAATTACTGCCAAAATATCAATATTCATCGCTGAAAAGCTTTCAAAGTATTATCATGTTTAGGAAAATTAAGAAAAAATAACGAATTCTTAAGAGCCTTAACATGCCGAAATATGGGACATTTACCTTATAACTAAACCCAACGCAAAAATAGTCATAAAGATCGGTTAATAAACAATAAAATTAAGTATGTCCGAATAGATCATCATCATCATCTCAGCCGAAAGACGTCCACTGCTGGACATAGGCCTCCCTCAAGTATCGCCACAACAACCGGCCCTGTGCATCTCGCATCCATCTTGTAGGAGGCCTTCCAACGTTGCGTCTTCCGGTACGCGGTCGCCACTCCAGAAGTTTTCGGCCCTATCAACCATCTGTTCTGCGAAAAATTTGCACTGCCCACTGCCACTTCAGTTTGGCGATCCTTCAGGCTATGTCGGTTACCTTAGTTCTCTTGCGGATATCATCATTCCTGATTCGATCACGCAAGGAAACTCCGAGCATTTCCCTCTCCATTGCCCTTTGGGTGACTTAAATAAGCCTTCTGATAAGGTCCATTGTGAGCGACCACGTTTCGGTTCTATAAGTCATCACTGGCAACACGCACTGTTCATAGACTTTCGTCTTGAGGCACTGTAGTATGTGAGACGAGAAGATATCACGCAACTTCCCGAACGCCGCCCAGCCGAGTCGGATTCGACGGTTGGCCTCTTTCTCGAAGTTAGCCCTACCTTACTGGACCGTTTGTCCCAGGTCAGGACAACTTCGATTGTAGAGTCTCCGATCTTGATAGGAGTGGGTGCACCATGGGTATTTACCGTGAGCTTGGTTTTGTCCATGTTCATTTTAAGACCCACTCTTTCGGTAGCTCTACTGAGGTCATCTAGCATTTTACTGAGGTCCTCCATAGTCTCAGCCACGGCGACTAAATCGTCGGCAAATCGAAAGTAAGTGATGTTGACATTAATGCCTAGCCTTCTCCAGTCCAAAACCTTGAAGACATCCTGCATTGCGGCCGTGAAAAATTTCGGAGAAATGACGTCTCCCTGCATCACACCCCGCTGCCGGAGGATAGGTTTCGAAGTCTTACCCTGAAGTCGGACTGACATGGTGGCGTTTTCGTACAAACACTTAAGCACCTCGATATACCGATAGTCGATGTATACCCTCCGAATAGATTTACTTAACCCTAAAAACATGGAAATTCAGGTTGACTTTATGCATCTGCGTAGCCCTTCACAGCGTACTGGCGTGATGTTATGTTATGAACAATAAACAGACCTACGATCTCAGCAATCCCGGGAGATTTGCTATCATTTATTGAATAGTTCTGTTGCCGAAGTTCTTCATCAGATCTTCATCAAATTGAAATGGGACCAGTCCGGAAATACCTTCCTCCTTTTTAAAGGAAGTCGGTTAAAAAGCGAGCGAAGCGATATTTTGGAATACCTACCAACCACATATATTAGATTTTCTTTTGACGACTGACTGAAGAGCACCTCCAAGCCCTTATAAAGAAAAAAATACAGATGAATACTTATTATAACGCCTAAATTGATACCAGTCTCTTTCAAATTGTATCGATCGACCATGCGCCAATCGGTAGGTGTCAATCGGTAGCTGTCTAAGATTGCCAAGGTGTATTGGCGATGCAAAGATTTTAACTAGCGTCCGTCGCTAGTGTCAAAATTGTGAAGCTGTCTAAGAACGACATTTTGACAGGTTTCGCACAGCGTTGCCAACGTGTGGGGAAATCCCAAACTGCAGGGGATCTCTAGTTAGGGAATTTGACTTAGATTTTCGGGGAATGTAATAAATTGGTGTTGGCAACACTGCAAGTGTCGTTCTTAATTTCACTGCTAGAGGCGCGCGCGTAATCTTTGCATCGCCAATAGAATCGGAAGAAGCCTTTAAACTAAAAACAAGTCATGTTTCGTGGGGCTCTAGACTCCCAGTCGCTCTACACTAGCTATGGCGCTGATGACCTCCGTGTGATGACTGTGGAAAAGAAGTAGGTAGGTTAGATTATGATGGTTGAAAGCCTGACAAAAAGAACTTAACATTCATCATCACCCGATGATGAATGATGTGAAAAAGTGGATTGAACTAAAAAAAATGCCACCAACTGCATCAGATTGCTTCAAAACGAACCTAAGTTTTTAGTTTGGAACTGGTGGGACCTAAGAAATTGCCGTTTTATTTTATGTAATTAAATACCTTATGAACTGGGTAAGACATGCCCAAAAACCATACTGACAACAAAAAAAAAATTGCCCTAATCTTCTATAATATAAAAATGAATCGCAAAATGTGTTGATAAGCGCATAACTCAACAACGCCTGGACCGATTTCACTTTTTTTTTTTTGTTGTGTTTGTTATTGTCAGGAAAAGGTTCTTATGAAAAAAAAAAAATAATAAATTGCGCGGAAAATTAGAAAATTTAAGAATTCTTAGGGTAGGTGTAGGGTAGGTGTAGGGTAGGTGAAAGGTAGGTAGCCAGTTGCCGGGAGCAAAGCCACAGGGGACAGCTAGTAGTCAAATATAAAAATGTAGGTATATATGTAAAGGTAATTCATTCTTTTGTTGCTAGTCAGAACCTCTATATATGACCCCTACCACAGATTTAGAAGAACTGGCAACGAATGTACAAAAAAGAAACATAATAGCCATTAGCTCTTTTAAAAATTTGCCATTTTTTTTTTTAATCACCAGTAATGTCATCTATAATGAGTTTTTCTTCGCTTTTCTGCCTTCTTGCTTTTAAAAAAATATATTTTAACGGTTTTTACAACCTTTTCCTAGGGAAACACAAGATGACCAAAAAACCTCAAATTGGTATTTATAAGCCTTTATCTTCATCTGAGAGGACCTAAATTCTTAAAAAGGCCATAATAATATTCAAATCTAAGTCGACTATAGTCGACTAAACTTATAAAAATAAACTATGACAATTGTGTTTCCCTAGTATGTGTTCTGCTTCTGTGGTTGTGTCCTGTGTCACTAGAGATGAAGCGTATATACTAGAACAGATCCAGGGATTAGGTATTTAACGAGACTAGGCTGCACCTATTCTAACTTTTAAAATACTTGATCCACCTAGTCTCACTGTGCCTACGCAGTGCACGGCACCCGCGGCCCGCGCGAATCTAAGTACCGACTGTACTGGACTATGCTGTTATCTCGCTTCACCGCGCGTCATAGCAGCATAGTCCTAGCTCATCCATGTTTGCCAAAATCATTCGTGAGTCAGTCACTTGAATTTGAACCTTAATTCAAAAGGCATAAATGTAACGTGATGCGCACTCGTATCTACATAGATCATACGTGTGCCAGTCGTTTGAATTTGAACCATATCTCAATGGCATAAAAGTTAGGCGACGCGCACCGTGTTGTGGAAGAATATATTCTGTCCTTTTTTAACTACACTATTCCGCAGTCTTTCCAATACTCGAGATCGAGACTAGTCGGGACTAGGCACTAGGCAGACTTTATAGAATAGGTAGAATAGATACTTTGACAATATTCGATGCGAATGAAGACTATATGATGCAGTCGAGTATCAAGTACGGACTCGTGCGAACGTGATCTCGATTGACGTATGATACACTCCTAAGTCACGTAGGTATAGTGGTCAGTTTCTTTACTTCGATACCCTCTATGTAGTATGTCTTTTCTAATCCTTTTTCGTTACGAATAAACTGGATGTAATGACGCTTACTATAGACTAGAGATTTCAAAGCATCTTGTTTTGTTTACATCAGTCCATAAGTCTGTTGATGTTTTTTTGTAACATATTGGAGTCCAAGTTAGTGCGAATTGGTTTTATTATCTTTAAATCATCAGCAAACAAAATAATAACGGGAGTGTTTGAAACACTCGGTGATGTGTCTATGTGATGATTGTATATAGTTACGTGATTTAAAAAAAAAAAACAACAAAAAAGCAATTATTGTATATAGTGTATAACAATGATTGTAAATAGTCATGTGATTTAAAAAAAAACAAAAGCAATGATTGTTAGTTACGTGATTTAAAAAAAAAAACAAAACAAAAAGCAATTATTGTAAATTACATGATTCAAAAAAAAAAAACAAAAAAAAGGAAAACAAAAAATATTAAGTACTCTGAAAAATGAATTGAAATCTTTTAAATACGCCAACAATCTTCAATGTAGATAAATCTATACGTTGACAGTCCTAAGCCTGTGTAAAGTATGAAGGGAAGATTACAATTCATTACTGCGTACGTCCGTACTACACGTATCGTTGTTACGCAAAGACTAAGCATCTATAAAGTATGCGTATTTCATGGACTAGGTGGACTAGGTGGAACAGGTATTTGGATCGAGTATTTGTACGGACTTGGACTAGGTGCATCTAGTCCAAGATTTGCCTAGTACGACCCATCTCTATGTGTCACTCTGTCACTCTCACTCACACTGTGACACTGACACTTATTATTAGTTACCTACCTATTTGTTTTGCTCGAATGTAGAGGATTCTCGACTCTCGTGGATTCTCGCCACGGCGGTGTTTTGGTTAGAACGTGTGTTTCGAGTGTTTCCTTTTATTTTAAACTTTTTGTGTGTGATTGTTGTCACCGTTTAACTTGTTATTGTTTTAATGTGCTGTCCTTGTGTTCGTTACTTACCAGGTTTGTATTGTGAGTGTTTTTTTTTAAGTTGTTCCATTAAAGATGGACAGGAACAAACCCCCTGACCCGGACCCTCCCGACATCCCAGCTTCCTTAACTCCTCTTCCTATGACTCCAAACCCACTATCTCAGTTTGCGGACGTAGTCTGTAGCATCACAGAGATGGAAGTGCGCTTGCTTTGGCAGGACTAGATAGGGTTCAGTCCAAATGTCTTCGGATCATCTCTGGTTGCATGAAATCTTCTCCCGTCAACGCGTTGCAGATCGAATGTGCCGAACCTCCCCTGGCCTTAAGGCGACAATTCCTGGCCTCCCGTTTTTTGTTTAAGTTAGTTTCTAGATCTTCCCATCCCCTTATAGCTAAATTAAATGAGTTAGACGCCTTAAACAGAAGCTCAAATTACTGGAAAAACAAAGAAATTCCTTTACTACTCAAAGCGTTTCGAAAAGTTAAAAATTTCACGTGTCCTATCGTCCAGTATCCTAGATTACCTCTATTTAACTTCTCTTACGAAGTCTTATGTTTTACCCCCAAAATCTTTTATAATATTGGTATCTCCAAGAAGTCTTCATCGGCAAATTCGATCTTCAATGCGGCTGTGGGCGAACATTGAAATGATTTTCAATTATTTTTTACTGACGCTTCTAGACTAAATAAAGATAATAAAACTGGAGCCGCGGTGTATTACCAAAACTCCAGAATCATCCTACAATACAAATGTCCTAAGGAGTCGTCTGTATTCACCGGTGAGTGTGTGGCTATATTAGAAGCTTGTTTTTTTATAGAGTCACACACTAACATTGAAAAAGCAGTCATTTTTACAGATTCCCTTAGTTGCCTGCAAGCTTTAAGTCAAAGTCCTTTTAAAAACTCCCAACACAACCCCCTTATTTTAAAAATAAAAAAATCCTTGCTTTCCTGTGCTCACAGTCAAAAGGATGTTCAGTTAGTTTGGATACCTAGTCATTGTGGCATCAAGGGTAACGAATGTGTTGATGCGTTAGCTAAAGATGCCTGTTCATCTGTAACGGCCGACCTCTCACACAACAACCACCTGAGCTATGATCTGTTGTCCCTTCCAAAATTCGACCTTCAGTCTTCATGGCAGGAACAGTGGAATATGTCCAGCAAAAAGAAAGGCAGGTTTTTTATGCTGTCCAACCGATAATAAAACCAAAACCATGGTTCTTTGGTTTCAGAAAAGTTTCTAAAACTGTTATATCTGTACTTTGTAGGATCCGATTAGGTTTCTGTTGCACCCCTGTTTTTCTGCAAAAAATACGTATACGCGATTCCTCTCTCTGCGAGTGCGGAATGGGTGAAGGCACTTTAGACCACATATTTTTCGAATGCTCTAAAATCATCCCCTCACTCGATTTATACGGCCGGCTCCCCAAATTTAAGATCCCTCTTCCTACTAACTTTCCCGCCTAACATATTCCTCTCCAGAATTGCTTGTGGCACTGATGATTTTCATCAGTCGCAATAATATAAAACTTTGAGTCAACTCTAAATCACCGACTACTGTGGCATTCAATGTATTTTTTTTTATGTTCTAACAATTTTATATAATATTTATGTATATCTATTTTCTATTTGTTTCAGTCCTATAGTAACCCAGCAAGTGTCCAACTGTACCAACCAATCGAAGAATTAAATCTCTGCCTACCGTTCATCACACACACTTGCTTTACCAATCCACCTTAGACATTGGCAGAATAGTCGAGATCGGCTTTGCTTGCCATATAAAAATATAGAATAGTTTTGCTCGCGTCGTGTCGTGGATCAACATGGAGATAACAAGAAACAACTTTCTTGATGAACTGAATAATATAAAGAGAGAGTTAGCAAAGTCTTGTTTCGTAGGTTTTGATGCAGAATTCACTGCTCTGCTAACCGCAGACTGCTTTAAACACAGGTAAGCACTATCTTAGCAATATACTGACTAATTTGTACTGAAAACCGGTACCTACATACCTCTTCAGTTCATAAACACACAATACTGAAGAACATAAAGAAGACAGATGATTTAAAAAATGGTGAGATAGTGGTCAAGCGCGTGCCTATCAATATATATATATTTTTTTAAATGGCCACTAATCACTGACCCAATCATTTAATACCAACCTATTTGTTCATAACCTCACCCCTAAGAAGATGCAACCACTTGACTTAAAGTCCCTTCTTTAAGTCAACAAGTGAATAGGTTTCTTCCAGGCAAGCATGCTCCATCGTAGACAACATCTGCCCATCAGTAGTCAAATGCAAGCCCCTGACCATATATAGTCAAAGGGTGGTTTTTGGATCATCTGAAATAGTAAAACAATATTTTCCTGTCATTTGCATTAAAAGAAAAACATTCACCTCCAAGTAATAAGTACAATAAATTATTTGGTTAAAAACATTCAGCTCACCTCAACACCTACCTCGTTTCAGATTATTTGACACAAGTGAAGAGAGATATGACACAATAAAAAAAGAAGTCAGCAAAATGATTATGACGCAGGTGGGGCTGACCATGTTCCAGTACAACCGTGACCTGGACTCGTACCTAGCTGTGTGCTATACGTTCCATCTGTGTCCGCAAGTCTTCGGAGATATTGACCAGTCATTCATCTTTCAAGCATCTACATTGAAGTTTCTTTGCAAACATAAATTTGATTTTAATAAGGTAAGCATTTTATTAATATACCCTTAGGACCCTTGACTGGTAGACAATGCCTAAGGTATTATTCCCTTTGCACCTTAGTGTGTATGAAGCCTAAACCAATAATTTTGTATGTTATTTAGATAATGTTGTGTGTTTATAAGTTAAATACTTGTTAACTCACAGAATGGTAAATGATATTTTTTATTTTCAATTTGGATGTTTAATTTATTTACATTTTACATCCTAATATGAACAAGTAATTACTAAATAACAACTAGACTAATAATCGCGAAATTATTTACAAATGCATTTATAACAAAATAAATCATTGGGCATTAAAAAATTCATCCACATTGCTGACAATAGCAAAAGTGCCCAGAACACTGGCACCATTTTTTTTTTTTTTTTTTGCTTTATCCGCGATCAGTCGCAAACTATGAGCGGATGTAGTGCGTGCAAATTCTTTTGAGGTGCACATCTTCCAGTGAAGATCGCCACCATATTCAGTAAACAGGCTTAGAGCCCGTGATCCAAGTTAAGCTCAAGGATATTTTTTCGCTTGAGGCGCTTTGTGGAGCTTGTTGTAATTAACTCATTTGCAAGTTTATTTGGATGAGTAGCGAGCCTTTTTTTGTACGATGGAATGGCAAACCGGATTTCTTCCTTTATTGTGTTCATTTTTAATTCCTCATGGATTTCGGTGTTTCTAATGAACCATGGCACCCCTGCAACTGTTCTTAGTATACTATTTTGAAGTCGCTGAAGGATGTTGATATTGCTATCGCTAGCACTGCCCCAGAGCTGCATACCGTACGTCCACACAGGCTTTAGAACTGTCTTGTATATAAGCAACTTATTGTCAATTGATAGCTTTGAATTTCTTCCTAGCAACCACTGCAGATTTCTGTAACGAATGTTAATTTCCTCTCTCTTAGTTTTTATGTGATTTTTCCAAGTAAGACGGCGATCAAGGACTGGCACCATAGCTGCCTTGAATGGCAATGCTCATTCTTTGGCCTAAAAAAAGTCCAGCTCCATCACGTGAACAGTCAACAAGTTATTTTCATACATCAGTTTAAAACTCTTCAACAGATGAATGGGTTCATTTTTTTTCTAGTTCTGTCAACAACAAGCTCAGAATTAACAGTGTTTTTGGAAGTTCAGACCTGTGACTTGTATTATTATAATCATAATTCAAAACTTAATGTACCATTATGAATAGTAGGTACTAAGTTTCTCATTTTTCAGTACAAAAATCTGCAGCTTTTTCGGAGAATAATTGCATTAAAAATCTTATAATAAAATTGTTTTATGCACATTTTCAGTTCACTTATGAGGGGCTGCCATATCTGAGCAAAGTGGAGGAAGCAACAGTAAGACAGACTGTAAAAGAGAAGACGCTGTTCAATGACCTTGCAAGAATGCTGAATATGGATGATGAGAGGCAACTACAAAAATACTACTCTCAAGTTTCTAAGTAAGTACAAAAGCTTGAAATTACTTTCTATACTGCACAAAACTGTGCTAAAAGTTTCAGTGTCCGCTACCCAGACAAGAGTGCATGGAATTAAGAACCAAATTTATGATTCCTATCTACAGTTCTCGTCAAATAGGTTAGCCCCTCTGAAGTTGCGTCGAGTGGCTGCGTAGTAGTCAAAATTACGAACACACTGCAACTGCGCATGTGTAAGAGACATGGGGGCGGGGCGCGATTTTATGTCTCAGTCGCTCGTTTACGTTCGATGCATGCTTGCGTCCCGCTTGCTCCCGTGTACGTGACTGCACCTGCGCGATCTTTGCAAATGGCTAACTTCAGAGGGTCAAAGTTATTTGACGAGAACTGTACATAAAAACATAGAAGAAGTGAAGTACACACTTCTTATCACTATTTTTTTTACGTCTTTTATAAATGAAAAAATAACCACACCAACAAACAAACAAACATTTCATTTAGATTAGTTTTTTAACATTTTAATTTAAAATGTTATGCCTGTTCTGGCTTATCTCCAAAACAACTGGGACTCAATCAACTCTACACAGACAAAGGGGTTGGTAGCTTCAAATATCTATGCATCAATGCTAGGCTGAGACAAGTATTGAGTTAGCTTTGTGCTTACTTACTGTCTTCTGCTTACCTAAATAATTATACTGCATTCTGAAATAGGAACATGTGGGAGCTACATATATGTCTATTATGGGTGCCTCATATGAAGACTGGTCACTGTAGCTGTAAAAGACTTGTTAAGGCAGCAGTACTCATAGCTAAAGTCAAAATAAAGATCCATTGTATGCCAAGGTCTGGCTAAGAATATCCATAACCTGTGTTGAGCATTAAAGACAATTTTGGAAACAAAGTCAAAGCATTAGAGTTTTGGAAACAGTCAAAGCATTAAAGAATTTTGGAAACATAGTCAAAGTATTAAAGAATTTTGGAATCATAATCAAAACATTAGAGAATTTTGGCAAAATAATCCAAGTCAAAGCATTAGAGAATTTTGGAAACTTAGTCAAAGTCAAATCATTAGAGAATTTTGGAAACATGGTCAAAGTGGAAGCAAAGACAATTTTGGAAACAAAGTCAAAGCATTAGATTTTTGTAAATATAACGCTTCTATTCCTCAAAGGGAATGGTGGGTGTGTTATAGGTACAGAGGCATACCTGTAACACACCCACTTTTCAGTTTTATTTGAGGACCATGTAAAGTAAGGCAAACCTAATGGCCATCAACTGGATACAAATCCAAATACTGAGCTTTCACTGAAAAATTCCAAATTATTAGTAACAGTCTAAATAATAAGAAAAAATCAATAATACTATTCAAATCCAGCATCCTCTAGACTAGCGAGACAGCCCCTGTTCCCTTTGTACCCTACAATATCAACTGTATGAAATTCTAAAACCAATTATCCCTCTCAATTACAGATGGCTAGTGAGGAGTAAAGAAGAGACAATGTACCTGGACGTGGAGACTCCAGTGTTCCGGTACATCGCACACATCGAACTGCGTATGCGCTTTCCGAACATACTCACTACAGATAGCTTAGGTAATAGTAAGAAGGTAATCTGTGCTAGCAGCTAATCTTTTTTTATATTGCTTTTAATGTTAGCATCCTTGTTACTACCGGTATTCGGCTGCATCATCATATCAGCCGGAAGACGTCCACTGCTGGATATAGGAATCTCTTAAGTGTCGCCACAACAACCCGTCCTGTGCGTCTCGCAAGCATTGCCCTCTCTATTGCCCTTTGGGTGACTTTAAGCCTTCTGATGAGGCCTTGTGAGCGACCACGTTTCGGTTCCATAAGTCATCACTGGCACCACGCACTGGTCATAGACCTTCATCTTGAGACACTGGTGTGTAAGACGAGAAGATACCACGCAACTTCCCGAAAGCCGCCCGCCCTGCCGTGTCGGATTCGACGGGTCACCTCTTTCATTTCTCATTATTGGCAGGCTCAGTCATAACCAGAGGTCGGAATTAGGTAGAGTTATTTAAGTACTTACACTGATTTCATACATACAAAGAATAAAGTGGATATGCCTCAAATCCCGAGATTAATTTTAAAGAGCAGAAAAATCCCGTGATTTATTAAATAAAAAAGTTTACTTTTACACAATTTAAACCACTGCATGCGCGACGTTGCCAAATTTACATCAACGACATCGGATGTCCGAAGTTGCAAAATTCCAATGCGCACACGCGCTATGTTGCCATCTTTGTTTTATTTGTCTTATCTATCTCTGAAGTTACTATTATTATTTTTGTAATATTGTTGGCCACACGGGATTGTCTATTGGAAATCCCGGGAAGATCCATATTAATATCAACATTTCGATGCAAGTACTTAAATAACTCTACCTAATTCCGACTTCTGGTCATGACGTCATGTAGGAGTGAGACGAAAAAACCGGCCAAGTCCGAGTCGGACTCGCGCACGGAGGGTTCCGTACCATTATCTATAAAAAAAAACAGCAAAAATATTTATTTTATTCTGTTTTTAGTATTTTTTTTGTTAAAACGGCAAAAGAAATACATCATCTGTGAAAATTATATCTGAGTTGATTGAATGAAAGGTAAATTGCGGTTTACGATTTATGACGTATTAAAAAAAACTACTTACTAGATCTCGTTCAAACCAATTTTCGGTGGAAGTTTACATGGCAATGTACATCATATATTTTTTTAGTCTTATCATTCTTTTATTTTAGAAGTTACAGGGGAGGGGGACACATTTTACCACTTTGGAAGTGTCTCTCGCGCAAACTATTCAGTTTAGAAAAAAAAAATATTAGAAACCTCAATATCATTTTGAAGACCTATCCATAGATACCCCACACATATGGGTTTGATGAAAAAAATTTTTTGAGTTTCAGTTCTATGTATGGGAACCCCCAAAATTTATTGTTTTTTTTTGTATTTTTGTGGAAATATCTTAATGCGGTTCACAGAATACATCTACTTACCAAGTTTCAACAGTATAGTTCTTGTACTTTCGGAAAAAAGTGGCTGTGACATACGGACGGACAGACAGACAGACATGACGAATCCATAAGGGTTCCGTTTTTTGCCATTTAGCTACGGAACCCTAAAAAGAACACTAAAGCATCGTCCTAATAGCAAGCAATCATTGTTCGGACACGCGATCGTCGCATTTATTCGTACGGTAAACCTGAGCGCAGCGTCTGAGGGCGCTTATGGGTTTTGCCTTACGAATGAAGGCGACGATCGCGTATTCGAATGATGATCGCTTTCCATTAGAACGGCTCCTTACTATAAAGTTTTGATTAGTATGGAACGTAGATAACTGCTCTAAAAATTACAGTAGTCTGCTGTATATAAATGTATGTACGCTTAGGTAATAACGTGCTGTCGAAAAACAACTTTTTAAATGTAACCTAGAGTCTACATAATGCTGCACGCGTGCCATGTATATGGTATGGTAAAGTAATTCAAATACAAATACGTATTTGGTATTTGTATTTTAATTACTTCTTAAAAATGTAATTTGTAATTGGTAAGTATTTCAAATACCTGAGTTGAGGAATTTGTAGTTAGTATTTCAAATACTTATGGCTTCAAAATACATTTGAACATAAATACATTTAGCAAATTTATTAATGGGTGCGTTCTGCAGAAAACAGCGCTCGATAGCTTTCGTAAGCAAAAAGGCTAACCTAACCGAACACCTGACTATTTTGTATTGTAAATAAAAATATTTAAAATACTGTAAGTATTTTGTATTTTATAATTCTAATACACGACTTAAAAGTATTTTGTACTTCGTATTTTTAATACATGCGAGATAGTATTTTGTAATTTGTATTTTAATTAAAGCAAAGCATGTATTTTGCCCAGCTCTGGGTAGACAGCGCTTTTTATCCGCGGGATCGCCCCCAGCTCGCGAGAGTTATCCATTGTCCCACTCGCACGCCAACGCCGTGATTACATGTTTAATCTAGTGTCTATATTATATTTACGTCAAAGTCGTGTTAATCAAAATACGAAGGTATCCGAGTTCTGTCCATGTCGTATAATAGAGAACATTTAAAATCTTCTTGTCAGACAAACAGTATTTTTCTACAGCTCGATACGGTATCTAGTTAGCATACCAAGCCAAGGTGCTAAGAATGCACCTTGAACTTGTATAGTGAACTTAAATGGTTACATTATAAAGAGTAGGTTTTCTATTCTATTCTAATGCAGTCGTATAATTTGATTTTGATGCAAGTAAGGAAACTGTATTAGTTCACACACACGCATTTTAAACTCCAGAAAAGAGTCCTGTGTCCCAGCAGCATGAAAATAATACGGTGCTTTATCATCAGCATTCAGCAGCTTATGCTAACCCTCATAACTGAGATTCTCCGATTCAGAAGGGGTTGACGCAATGAAACCGGCGGTGGAGTGCAAACATGTTCGAGCTCGCTTTGTTCGCTCTTGCATTCTACTCTCCCTTAGTTCTTGATCTTACCTGCATCAGTCAACAAAGTTAATTCTATTTGAATATTAAGGACGCTGTTACAAATGGGTAGTCAAATCATTACTTTTTAACACAAAAGTATGTTTATTAAATAAGATGCTTTGCATTCTTCTACACTAATATTATAAAGAGGAAAGATTTGTTTGTTTGTTTGAAATGAATAGGCTCCGAAACTACTGGACCGATTTGAAAAATTCTTTCACCATTAGAATCCTACATTATCAGCGATGGACATAGGCTATAGAACATTTTCAAAAATGTTAGGGATCCGTATGAAAACTTCGATAATGTAACCCCAGGTGTGAGAAGAAATCCTTATATCGCGTACGCTGCGGAATCTATTGACAATAGAGCAAAGTGATGTACTACAGTTTTGTAGAGGTCATCAATATCTACAAAAAAGTCCGCGGTACCATGTGTCTAACTATTATGGATAAGTCACCATGACCACTTTTTGTTAAAATTATTCAAGCAAATCCTATGGTGAAATAAAAAATGGTGATTTTAGTATCATGATATTAATCCTTATCCATTTAAATGTTGTTTAGTTTGATAATTAAGGTTGATTATGTCCGTGTAAATTACACTTTAAATTATTCAAATCGGACCTTTCGTTCAAAAGTTACGACGGTAATAAACATGCTCGGAGTAAGAAAAATGTCGCGGCTTGAGCGAACAGGGGAGAATTGTATCAATGCTTGGTCCGATGAAGTTGAAACACCACGGCATTTAAATAATATTAATAATATAATTATAACAATGAGAATAACAAATGTTTGGATTTTTCGAAAATAAACTACATACATAATAAGAAGTGAAGCAGGGGTGATTGAGATTTTAGGGGAGGACACAATTGCTTGCTTCAATTTACGTCGGAATGCTATGTACAAACTAAAAGCGGGATAATTGAAACAGATGTACCTAACATTTTTTGCATAATCAAACCCTGACTGACGGGTTGAACGGGGTGAACAGTTGCGCTGAACCGGGGCTCGAGACAAGTGAGATTCTGTCAACGGTGGCGTGGCGTACGCGATTGTCAATACGTCAAAAATGTATAGGATTGATACATGCTATCGAAATGTCACGTTTCCAAAGCTAACCTTTATAAGGGGGTATAGAGGGCGTTGAAGTTTGTGGAGTACCTACTAAATCCACGCGGACGAAGTCGCGGGCGAAGTGCTAGTAATATATATTTTTTTACCAGAATTGTTGCAATGCAACTAACATTTTCACACTAAATGTACCGAAGTAAAAAAATTCATTTCGGTACATTTATTAACCGACTTCTAAAAAAGGAGGAGGTTCTCAATTCGGATGTTTGTATTTTTTTATGTTTGTTGAGAAACTGTACCTATTTCAAATCATTTTTATAGTTCAGAATCGTACCATGCAGATCTATCAACAATTCATCGTCCTTAATAATTATTATTAAGGAGGCAAAAAGAAAATCAAAACTATCCGAAGAATATCGAAGGCAAAAATTTTCGAACTCGCTTTGCTCGCTCTTACATTTATATCTGTCTAGTTACTGAGCTTACTCACATCAGTAATCACACTATAAGTATGGCTGATGAAAAGAAAATCAAAATAATCAAAGACGCCTTTTGATAATTTTTGCGGTTGGCCTGGGTTTTCAAGCTCGCCTTAGCACACAAATTCTAATGCTCTCATCATGACGTGATAACGGCACGGTTGGCAGTGGTTTTGCGTCGGGCTGCTGCGCTGCGTGTCGCAGGTTCGATTTCCGCACGGATCAATTTTTTGTATGGCCTACAGATAGTTGTTTCGGGACTAGCTGTTAGTGTATGTGATTATTTATTTATAAACGCACCCACGATACAGTATAAAGTGCTAGTGTGGCTTGGTACGTTAAAAAAAAATAGTCCTTGCGAACAACACACAACAGAAAGTCGCACTCGCAACCCATATTTATTTCGGGGATCAATTTGTGGGGCCACCGCATTATCCGCACCGGGGAGTTAATGAAAATTAATCTAACAGTGACGCCACTGTTCAGAGATTATTTTTTCCTCTTTGCTTATCGCCATCGACACTTAAAGATAGAAAAGTACATACATAGCTATACTATTTGGGCCCAGTAAGCGACGCCAGAGGCATTTATCAGATCATTGAGGGTCACTGGACATTTGGGAGTTTCCAACAAATAAGACACAGTTTCATCAAAAGCACTGCAGTCTTAGACTGTCTTAGTGTGTGTTAGATGTACTGTGGTATTCTCCCATTTCGCCAAGATATGTTTACAGAGGCCTACTTGGGAACGCAATCGATTCAGAGCTTTCCATACATATGCGGATCCAGTGGGGCCCTCCTCCACTAAGGGGCTCAAGACCCCTCAAACGACTAAGATATCTTTTGTAGTTTACAACCTAACGAAATCATTGAGGAATTTACGACAAGAAATCCAAGGAGGCTTGATATGCGTTAAGCAAAATAAAATGTTTTGTCCTTTTCTTACTTTGCTAAAAACCTACCCCCAGCGGGATCAAGCCCCCTCCAAACGACAATCCTGGATCGGCTCCTGTTTCCATATAGGCCAATGCCGTTTAGGACCGGGGGGCAACTGCTCTTTGAGGTTATGTGGCATACTACTTGTTTGTTGTGCATGTTCCGTCATTATATTTCTCGGACTCCGTCGTAATTTTGCGCCCTCTGGCAGTAGGTCTGGCTCTTGGTGTGTGATAATACATTTTGCTACTAAGTTCATTGGACATTTAAGAAGTATAAGTTATCAAGCAATTTAAGACGAAGGATATTCCTTCGCATTTTTACTTGTCTTATTCTTCATTTCTGTTCTTTCCTCATCTGCTTATCTACTAAGGACTTGCCCGCTATTCCCGACCAAGAGGTTCTGCTCTCGGTCCGTAAGTACGGACTCACCACTGTTTCCTCTCTTGTAAGCGCATAAGCACTGTTTCCTCTTGTAACCGCATAAGCGAATAATTAAATCCCCATTTTTAAGGTTCCGTACTCAAAGGTTAAAAACTAAACCCTATTACTAAGACTCCGCTGTCCGTCTGTCTGTCTGTCCGTCTATCTGTCTGTCTGTCACCAGGCTGTATCTCATGAACCGTGATAGCTAGACAGTTGAAATTGTCACGGATGATGTATTTCTGTTGCCGCTATAACAACAAATACTAAAACAGAATAAAATAAATAATTAAGTGGGGCTCCCATACAACAAACATGATTTTTTTTCCGTTTTTTTGTAGATAATGGACGGAACCCTTCGTGCGCGAGTCCGACTCGCACTTAGCCGATTTTATAAGTCTATTCGTATTTTATTATTTCAGATCCTCATATACAGAGATAAAAATGTGGAAGGCGCAAACAGTGCACCAATGGCATTACTAGAAGACGACCTAATGAGCCATCTCCTCGGCTTCTCACAAATCATTGCTCTGCTAGCGGACTCGCAGAAACCCATCGTAGGACACAACATATTACTAGACATCATACTCCTACACAACCAGTTCATAGGACCACTACCCAACCAGTACTCAGAGTTCAAGAAAAATATCCACAACATGTTCCCCAGTCTATACGATACTAAATACATATCGCATGAAATGGGCATGAAACTCAGTTATCATGAGGTGTGGAAATCAAACGCATTACAAGAGTGAGTTTTAAACGCATTTTATTTTTCTTATAAATAGTTCCGTACGGCTTATTTTGTTTTACTTTCTGATTAATTGAATAAAAATATTTTGTACCGCAAATGTGCTCATAAATATATCGAATGTTTAGTTAGCACTTTCTCAATTTTATCATTATAACTTTAAAGCCACTGAATCGTCGCACGAAAATAAACACAAGAAGATAAGTGGTTCTCGTTAAAATATTCGAAAAACATCGTAATAAGTAATTCTTTAAAGCTATTATCCGAATAGACAAATAAATAGCGAGCCTGGTAAAAGTGCTATCACTACAAATCGTGGGAAAATAATCCAAAACATGCAACTTTTATTGATCGGTTGATAACGTTTTTATTATTATTTGTTACAGTTTATACGAATTCTTTGCGGAGGGAAAATGCAAGAAGTTGCAGAATGGCGTGAATTTCATTAAATTAAGTAGACCTTTTAATGTGAAACAGACATATCATGAAGCTGGCTATGACTCATTCTGTTCAGGTAAGTTATGTTTATGATAACTCTTAATGAGATAACACTACCCTTATAGCCCCTAGCAGCTGATTATTTGCCTGTCATTTGGATTCATGTTTACTCCAATATATTTTGTATTCCATAGTAAAACTTAACAGGGATATCACATCACAATCTCAAGACAAAAATTGATACATGAACACAACTCAGACAGTGATGCGAGATGAACCAAAACAACACTTGTGGATGGCTTATGTCCAACAGTAGATGTCTTTCGGCTGAAACTGTGATCATAAAAATAACATCACAGACAGCCCAAAGCATCGGAATCCGTAGGGTCTGATCCAGTTTCTTATAAGAAGGCCTCTATCAAAGCTTTATATTCTTCTATTCTTTTTTTTATTAATAGCATTAGCCCGCGACTTCGTACGCGCATATCTAGTATGAATTATACTTTACGACCGATTCTCATACCTACCAATTATACATAAAAAAAATCATAAAAATCGGTCGAGCCGTTTCGGAGGAGTGCGACATATACATAGACGAGATTTTTATAAATGTCGCAGCCAACTAGCTTAATCAGCCGTTTCATTAAAAACCTAGCCTTTTCATTGAACTGTGCCGTTTAATCAGCGACATAAGTCATACGGGCAAGTCATCAAACGATATTGAACAAAAGATATCACTTAGGTCCCTGAGAAATCGGCGCATTTAAATGTAAAGGCTAGACCACCAATTAAACGACTAATTAAGCTAATTAGCTGCGACATACGTATATTCTTCATGTTATCTTTTCTGTAACGTAAAGGTGTACATAATAAAGAGTATTCTCTTGTACGCAGGCTACTGCTTCGTCCGCCTGGGCCACTGGGCGGCGTGCGAGAACCGAGGCAGCTACCGGCCCGCGGGGCCCACCGAGACGCTGGCCGCCCTCGCGCCCTACTGCAACAAGGTCAACGTTATACGAGGCGCCGTTCCCTATATGGTAATATTCATCTTTTGTGCCTTTTTTCGCTGTTAAGCTTAAATAGATATTGAAATGTTCTGTCCTACCTGAAAAGTTGGAGGTACTTAAATTATATTTTGCAAATTATGTTACGTTTACTCTTTTACGCGTCATTTTTCTCAATTTAAACTAGACGAGGCTGGTGTTTCCTAGCTACCCTGAGAATAAACTCCGTAACAAACTCAAAGGTCGAAGTCTCTTTTAAGGTCCATACAATTAATGTCCAATGACAGTCAGTAGAAAAACTTGGAACTACGAAAGCCGCCCGTCTTGGTAGGTACCAAGACATGAAGGTGCTGTCCAGGCCTAATACCATGGATGTGGTTATGACTACACTAACATTTTATCAATCTGCGTCATAGGATATAGATTCTAAAAGGCAGAAAGGGGCCATCATTTTCCGTTGAGCATAGTTGACAGTTCATTCCGAATGGTGGACTGGTGGAAATCTTGTCTTGATAAATATTAAGTCACTAGTTGTTTCCAATATAGTATTTCTGTTTGATAAACAAAAATAAATACACATGGTGTCGGAAATCCACCAGTGAATTATATCAGTGGTAGTTTTCCTACACCATGTGTATTTATTTTTGTAATGGTAATAAAAATATTGTGTTGAACTCTTGTCTCAATATATCCGCGGTCTATAAACAATTGTTAGAGTATTGGATACCTTATTTCCTTTCATTATCTTCCGGGTTGTCTATTTTCAAAAGCAGAATCCGAATTTTTTTTCAATATTAAAGGCATAGACAAAAGCGCCTCTTTTTTCGGAAGAACATTTTATAATTGAATGACTTTGGAAGAAAGGAAGATTGACATAGACGCGTACGCGTCGCATAGTTGCGTTTAGTTTCTTTCCCAATTAGAATATAAGAGTGCTTTTCTACCAGAGAAGTGGATGGTAGTTAACGGTTCACAATGTGTCGCACAGTGGTGCAATTCCATGCAAGAGGACAAAGAGTACAAAAAAACGCTATTTCGAATAATTTCAATTTCTATTTTGAAGAAAAACTAGTTCTATCAGAACGGGTTTTAGGCTGACTTCCAGTTTAGTAAAAATCTATTAAATCTCTTTTTCATGTATGAAAAGTCACCTAAACATCTTGTGATTTTGACCGTATTTAACGCTGGAATTTTTAATGGCAAAACCCAAAGAACGTACGGACAACCTAACGTTCAAATTAATATTTAAAACCCAACCGGCTTCCTATCCTAAATAATTCTCGCCGTGACCTTCCATCTATCGCCAGACAATAAGACATAGCGATGTGATCGCTCAGTTATCGACGACACTTGGGTTCGCTCGCCATGCCACTCATGCCAGCTCTAAAAGACTCGTTGAAATCACACGACGAAAGACGCCTAGCGTTTGTGTTCGAATTATGATGGAATCCTAAGCCCGTCACTGTTTTATTTATAAGTTTTTCGAATACTATTTCTGACGTTCCCCAGACGCTAGTATTAATCATTTTGTATGTTTGTCCAGTTTATGATTTGTACTACTGAGCGCAAAGACCCTATCTTGATTAAGCCCTATACAATAATTCTTCTAATAAATTGAGATAAGGGCAAGACATTGGTGATTATTGGTACTATTGTGTTCTAGGTGTACAATTTATTTATACTTTATTGTACCTAAACCTTATAATAAGCACAGGTCAGACATTGTAAGGCACAGATGTGTAAAGACCGCCAATTGTCTTATCGCACAGGGAGACCCCTGTGGTTCCGTATGGTGTCGGACGAAAAAAGAATAGCACCATCCCATCACTTCCCGTGGATGTCGTAAGAGACTTAGGGACTCACCAGAGAATGGGCAGCAGCATTCTCTACCCGCCCGCCAAGCGTGGCGATTATGGCAAAGCTCTCCCCCCATCTGGGGGAGGCTCATGTCCAGCAGTGGACGTCTTTCGGCTGATATGATGATAATGGTGATGACAGGAAGACAATCTCTTACAGACAACCTTTGGATGGACTGAACAGAAACAGATAAATATAGGGTGGTCGGTGAACAGATAACAATTTACATTATAAAATTTACCATGCTAAAGAGCATTACCTTTTGCCTGGACTTGGTATCACCATCTCCCTGCCCTAATCCTATTTTGTTTTGGATATCAGAAATGATGATGTTGTTTACACAGATGTACATTTTCACCAGAAAAATCCCATAGTTGCAAAGTTAAGATTGTAGGCAGAAACACAATACACATTGTTTAACAATAAAACCAAAGCATGTATATTTGTGTGAACTATGCGTTTGAAATTCTCCATGAGTCAAGTTTATACATCGTATTTTACGTTTGAAAATTATTGCGTTTTTTATGTTTCGCGAATACATATATCATTTCTGTTTTTCCAGAGTTTAACAGAAAGTGATCCGCCGCGGCATCGACCTGGACTGCTGCATTTGAAGGCTCTCGCGCAACGAACTATCAATGTGGGAAAGGTACTGTATTATTTTATTAATAAATTTATAAGCAAAGCGAGCCGTTTGCTGGGTTTGGGTGGTCTCCAATGTCGGGTAATGTCGGCCTAGACCAGGTGAATGTTAGGAAAATCTCATGGATGCGCTTAGCTCAGAAGCTTCATTGCATAAACCAATAATTTAACGAGCAATTGCCAATATTTTTTAACCGACTTCCTAAAAAAGGAGGAGGTTCTCAATTCGGATGTTTGTGTTATTTTTTTTTAATGTTTTTTCGCGCATAACTCCGTCGCTTGCCAACCGATTTGAAAAAATATTTTTTTGTTGGAAAGGGTATAGTATACTTCCCAAATGGTACCTTTGAAATTTTATCAAAATCGGTTCAGTAGTTTGGTTTTCAAATCCAAATAGCTAGAAAAAATATGTGGAAAAATCATCCATGTATACGAAATTGCATAGCGTATTTTTGCTTTCCTGTGACTTTTCAGTGGTGTTTTTAGGTGTGGGGTACCACTAAAAAGAGAAAAATAAAAAACTTTTCCACAAAAAGAAATAGAAACCGACTTCCAAAAAACACTACAAAGTTCAAAATAATTTTAATTTCGGAAGTCGGTGTCAAATAACGAAGAAGCAACCAAAAACACCCACTACCGAAATTGAAGTTATTTTGAACTTTGTAGTGTTTTTTTATTTAGTAATTTCAACATTTTTCATTTTTTTTTTCAATTTGTGATTTTTACATGGTTGAGCAAATTAATTTTAAATTTTAAAATAAATTATCGAATGCGATTTTGTGAATAAGATCACAGGACTGCTCCGTCCAGGGTTGCGGAATTTGTTCGAAAGAGTCACCGCGGCCCTGGAACGCAGAGGAGATGAGGAGGAACACGGATGGGTTTTAGTCAGTAAGAGTCTGACAACCCCTTCCGCTCCACCCAGAGCGGAAGAACTCATTTGATGATTTCCCATCCATTAAAAAAAGGACTCCTCGATGGGATAATCCAGTGGAAGATTTTATTGGAAGTATTCTTAAGATCCCTGAGAAAGGATTATTATATTACTATATAGTTCTAATGCCGTACAATACTATTGTACTGGTACTCTCATATAAAACTGAATTTGAAATCTTTGACCTTTTTATCAATGAAATAAACTGCTGAAAAGTTACATAACTGTGCTACGAGATTATAAGCAGTGCAAACATTCCATTTCCTTTTGTATACAAAACAGTTGGTTTTAAAATGCAGCTAAGACTAATATAATTAATAACAGCTGTCGGATCGGCCAAGTTCACCGTCATCGCGCGAACGCTGTTCCGTTGGATATGAAAATACACTATTTTCGTTGATTTTGCATTAGTGTTGCACGTTGTATTTATTATTATAAGACCGTAGAGGCGTTGAATTTATTATGTATTTCAGCACTATCTACTATCTGCACTGTGTTCGAATAAATCCGAATATACACCCTGCACAAATGTCACAGCCAACTAGCTGAATCCGCCGTTTCATTAAAAGTCTAGCATTTTCATTGAACTGTACCGTTTAATCAGCGACAAGTGACATGGGCAAGTCATTAAACGATATTGAACAAAAGCTGATAAAAATGGCACATTTAAATGAAAAAGCTAGCCAACCAATTAAACGGCTGACTAAGCTAATTAGCTGCGACATAAACAATGCTCGGCGAGCACGCACAGCACGGCAGTAGGTGACCGACACTACATCTGGAGTGCATCGTGTCCAGCAAACATTTCATTGTATTCGACATTCCTCTAAATATATTATTCTTGTCGTTTGCCAAACTAATCTCTCCACGACTCTCGCCGTAATTACTACATACTAAGGTCAATGTACAATAAATTACCCACTAAACAATCCCCCGCCTGTTATTTTCAAAGCAGCAATAATTTAGCTGCAGTACATTATAATGGTAATAACATCGATACATTCGTAATCTGGCAGAGCTCAAAAGGAATTGCATAACGGGTGGAAAACAATGCTATTTTTGTTCGGGTCGTAAACATCGTGTCGGGTTCATCTGCGTCGTTATCCTCGGAGACAAATTTAGCGGGAGTATGTTAAGAAACGGTTATGGTAGTAATAATTGTAGTGTGGAGCCGAGAGCGTGTGTGTGTGTGACGTGCGTGCTGGCGGCCGGCCAGACACACACAGCTGCGTGCACATATTTCCCGTTGCTAGTTAAAACATATTGATAATGCCCAAGTGTCACAGGCGAAAATCTTTATTTTCGTACCGTCCCGTTTTTTAACCGGTGCGGCCGGTGTTTGATTTCTCTAATGTACAAAATCTTTTTCATGCCACTGTCAAGGTTGATTTAAGGTTGGGATATAAATAAGTTTGGTAGAATGAGTTGCTCGTCGCTATATTTCATGGCGAGCTAGGCGGGGTTATGATGTAGCTGAACGTTTGTCATGTTTGTCTCAGGTGGCGTCTGATCTCGCGAGTTTTGGCTCTATAGACATCAAGCCTTATGGAAGTAGGGCCGCACTCATAGCCGCTAGCAGTCGACATACGTAAGTATATTATGAAAATACACAGCCAAATAAATATACTTTAAAAACTTTGAATTTCGCCTATATTAATTACCCCAAAAGAATAAACGGTAGACTGCAATAACAAAAAGAAAAATTTAAATTGGTTAAAATACATAACAAAACTTAGAAATAATGTAGCACTTACTACATAGTTTGATGCCTGGTACCAAACCTGTATCAAAGGCGGTTTGAGATTTTATAGTGAGTAGATAAGTGAAGAAAACAATGTATAGTTACTTCTACAGTATAAGTGTCGCAGCCAACTAGCTTAATCAGCCGTTTTATTTAAAGCCTAGCCTTTTCATTTAACTGCGCCAATTTTTCAGCGATCTCAGTGGCATCTTTCTTTCAATATCTTTTAATGACTTGCCAATGCCACTTATGTCGCTGATTAAACGTTGCAGTTAAATGAAAAGGCTAGGCTTTTAATGAAACAGCTGATTAAGCTAGTTGGCTGCGACACAAATGTTTCCATTTCATCATCTGCCTAGTTTTTTCTCAACTTTATTGGGGTCGGCTTCCATTCAAACTGGATTCAGCTAAATACCAGTATTTCACGTGGAGCGGCTGCCTACCAGACCTCCACAGCCCATTAACTGGGTATAACACGGTACTTCTTGGCAAGACAGTCAGATATATTGTAATAAATATTTCCATTTATTATTACAATATAATACCCCCTTGGTTACTGTTAAACCCATTCTGTACACAGTTTTTTTATTATTACAGCGCCCAGATAATACTGAGGAAATTCAAGAATAGTAAAGAGTATAGGATAGCAAATTACAGCGTGTACAAACATTCGACGGCAGGAACTATGGCTATCTGGTAAATATATTTATTTAAACCCACCCATTTGTAGTTAGAACCCTAGAATGACAAAAAAACAAAAAAATAAATAAAATAAAAAAAAATAAAGCAAATAAAGTCTTTTTCTTTCTTTCTTTTTTTTTTTAAATCAATATAATAATACCTATAATACAATTCTTCCGTTACTGGTGACTGACAGACAACGCACAGCCGAAACTACTGGTCGTAAAAAGCTGAAATTTGGCATGACGGTTCCTGAAGAGTGAAGGAGAGCACTAAGAGTGGATTTCCCGGGAAAAAAAGTCTACGGGAACGGGTTGTGCGGCTACGAAGTACGGGCAAACCCTAGAAGTTAATAAGTTAGAAATTCTTAACAATGGAACCCATCAATCTTTTAAGCAAGAGTGAACACCTGGGTCCACTCGTTCTATCAGATTTCAGCCTTTTCATCATGCGAGATCGAAATTAAGAGCTAGGTCATCATGAGATTAAGAACGAAAATTTTGACAAGAAAACACTCAAGATAGAGGGTAAAAGAAGGGAAGACGTTGTCCTGCTGTGGGACATAACAAAGCCTTAGAAGGTAAAAATCTGCTAAGCTACTGAAATAAAACTGTAAACTAAGAAAAAATATAAAATTTATCTTTATTAAGCAAGCTGTAAGCAGCTTCAATGCGGTGCTTCACATCGTGGCAACAAATTTTCAAACTTTACCATCTAAAGAATTAAAAAAAACCGACCAAGTGCGAGTTGGACTCGCGCACGAAGCTTTCCGTACCATTATCTATAAAAAAACGGCAAAAAAATCACGTTTGTTGTATGGGAGCCCCTTAAATGTTTGTTTTATTTTATTTAACTATTTATTTTTGAAGTGAATATATAACTAAATATTCTGTGTATATTTCAAGCGTCTACCTGTTGCCGTTATCAATATCGCGCAAAAAAATCACGTTTCTTGTATGGGAGCCCCCTTAAATATTTATCTTATTCTGTTTTTTTAGTATTTGTTGTTAAAGCGGCAACAGAAATACATCATTTGTGAAAATTTCAACTGTCTAACTATCACAGTTCATAAGATACAGCCTGGTGACAGACTGACGGACGGACAGCGAAGTCATAGTAACAGGGTCCGGTTTTTACCCTTTGGGTACGGAACCCTAAAAATACCCTGCTTATGGCCTACAAAAACTAGTTTATGAAAAAATCAAAATGTTTATCGTCCAAAAGCCCTACAGTATTTTTGTCTAAAAAATCTAATTGCTGTTTTTTAAATTAACCTGAACTAACTCTCCTATTGCCGGGCAAAGGACTCCCTCATACTTTTCTAATTTTGTGTTTTGTCTTCTCCGGACAAATTTTCAAGAACCGAGTCCACGTCACGCCAGTGTCTCTTAGGCCGTCCTCGGCAACAACAGCCATCCTCATGCACCCAATGTGTGACACAAATGCTTGTATATCACACAGTTCTGCGAATAAACGATCTATCAAAGTCACAGTGACAGCTGAATTGACAAGAACAGCGTTTAAATAAATTATATCATATATTTTATAAATCCTAATCTTCAAGAGATGATTGTGTATTTCGCTGAGCGAACACTGTGTTTTCAATAAAAATAAATAAATCATAGTTGTATTTGCCGCCCATACTACTTGTGGTATTTTATTGGATTACCAGAATGTGAACTGGTAAATAAGCCACACTCTGTATAAATCTAGCGCGATAACAGAGTATATTCATACCAGAGCTTTTCGAAAAAGAATTTACACGTATTAATCGTACTTAGAAACTATTATTTTCCTATGAGATATTGAAGCAGGCTCAACCGATGCCTCGAACTTTGGCCCCTGTGGGCATGGCTGCTTCGGGAGGTTCCTGTGTCGCACAGGCAGGACGCTCGGTGTCTGGTGACACGCTGGCAGAGCGTGCCGCTTGGGAGGCCCTGCGCTGTGCCCTCATCTCTGTGGTAGGCAGTGACCTCTCGCTGCCGGCCGTAGTCCGTTCTATGGTCGGTGGAATCGAGGAGTCCTGGGACGCGGTGGTCTCCTTCTGCGAAACAGTTATCGCACAAAAGGAGGCTGCGGAAAGGGAGAGGGTCCGGACCCGAGGTGGTGGCGCGTGGTGTTCCCGTGCTCCCCTTTGACATCGCGGGGGTAGTCAAACACCTCACGCCCGCAGAGGCGGCCAGCAGCCGATGATTCCGAAAGTCGCGTATGTTCCTGCGATCCCCGGCGTAGGTGGGAGATGGAACACCAGGGTGGTTTTAGTCAGTAAGAGTCTGACAGACATCTTCACCCGCCCCAGGGCAGAGGACATTCATGACGATTTCCCCCGTAAAAAGTGGGCCAACCGATGGGAGGGAGGGTTACGTCAGCCGCATGCACTGTGACCGTTAGGCAAAAGTCTCCACACCATATTTGCCAGAAGACAGTCGTCGGCGTCACCGAGGCCCTGAACGAGATGGCGAGTCGACCTGGGCGCGTAACGCGAGGACTGATACGAGGTGGTTTGGGGAACGAATTCCTGGAAGAAATTGAGGATGGCCTTAAAAAAATGATTTATGTCAAACTACTGATATACAATTACAAAAACCGAACTAACTGCTACGACATTAAAGTGCAATGTGTCTCAATGAACATAGCTCTAAGTTCAATTCCTATGTCGCCTTACCTGTCCTTCAAGTCCCAAATCGAAAGATAAAGGATATTTTTTTGCATCAAAAATAACTATATTTCTATAATTACTCATAAATACCGTTCTTTTTCAGGAGCGGCGCCCTAATCACTGGAAGCTTAGTGTTGTACTTAATTCACAAAAAACTGAAGTAATCAATGATTATGCGTAAAAATCGACCCGTGGGACTAGTTCATGACATGATGATGATGAGAGACATTTCATTAATGTGCTAGGTTCAATGCTGTCTGAAAGAAAGAAAAGTAAGGTTTCTTTCATTTTACTGACTTTACAACAAAGTCAATTTGAAGTGTTTTTTAACCGACTTCTAAAAAAGGAGAAGGTTCTCAATTCGGATGTTTGTTTTTTTTTTTTGATCGCGCATGACTCCGTCGCTTGCCAACCGATTTGAAAAAATCTTTCTTTGTTGGAAAGGGTTATACTTCCCAAATGGTCCCATTGAAATTTTGTCAAAATCGGTTCAGTAGTTTGGTTTTTAAATCCAAATAGCTGGAAAAAATATGTGGAAAAATGATCCATGTATAAACGAAATTGCGTATTTTTGCTTTCCTGTGACTTTCCAGTGGTGTTGTTAGGTGAGAAAAAGTTTTTTTATTTTTCACTTTTTAGTAGTACCCCAGTACCACTAAAAGGTGAAAAATAAAAAACTTTTTCACAAAAAAAGAAAGAGACTTCCAAAAAACACTACAAAGTTCAAAATAACTCTCTGCTCCTACAAAAGTCAATCTTTTTGTTGTGATTGACTTGTAGGAGCAGAGTACATAGTAATACAAAATTTTTTCACAAAAAAAAGAAACCGACTTCCAAAAAACACTACAAAGTTCAAAATAACTTTAATTTCGGTAGTCGGTGTTTTTGGTTGCTTCTTCGTTATTTAACACCGACTTCTGAAATTAAAGTTATTTTGAACTTTGTAGTGTTTTTTGGAAGTCGGTTTCTTTTTTTTATTGGTAATTTTGAAATGTGTTGTGTACAAAAAAAAACGAACGGAAATTGTTAAGAAAACTTCATTCAATTTGTATTGCCACCCCTTGCCCTTATTGCAGCTTCCTCCAGTTTTTCATTGACCTTAATAATGTTTTTAAGAATTCTTGTGGTATACCTTCCTACTTCTCCTGGATAGTTTCTGGGCTGTTTTTGCAGTCTGAGTTCTAGCCCTAACGAGTATGTTAAGCTTAACCCGTAGAGAGAATTGAGAGCAGAGCTCTTTACTACGCGGATAGCCAGTTTTTATCGCACGCAAGTGTATTTATGTACACTAATCATAAATAATAAGGTGGGCACCTTAAATACCGCTTTTAAACGCCACCGAAATAAGCCATTGTAAGTGCTTTAACAATAAAATTCTCCAAATTTACCTGATTATAAACTTCACGGAAGGTTAACAGTTAATAAAATTTCGCCATAAAGTATGTTTGCCAACCTATTAAATTCTTAATTATAAGTGTAACTACCCGACTTTGCCAGATTAATGTGTAGGTAGTTGAGTTTTTTTTTAGTAGGACTTTTCTTATTAAGTTTATCTGAATTATGGATTGCGTTGCGTGAATTAATTTATCTTATTTTGTTTGGCAGCTTTCCGAAATATACGTTCGGAGCATTATTGTAAAAGTTTTTGTGTTGACTTAAAATATCAAATTAGAATGTGTTCCTGACATTGAATCTTGAACATGTTATGTACGAACAATGCTATATATGTACCTAAATAGTTTTACATATTGTAAAACTGAGGCCTATTTCACCATAAGTTCTGAATGCAACTCAAAACGAATTTAAATCTTTGTTCCATTTCAGTTAAGAGGGCGCCGAGCGCGCAGTGGCACCCTCATCGTTTGTTTGGTTATTTCTTTTATTTTAGAATGAAAATGCAGAAAATAAGCACGTTAAGTTGTGCTCCACAAGATTATACATTCTAAAATAAAATAAATAATCAAACAAACGATGAGGGCGCCACTGCGCGCTCGGCGCCCTCTTAATCGTTTGAAGGCTACAGAGACAGAATGATGTTTTATGCGTTTAGCGTTAAATACATTTAGTGCAATGTGGTGAAGTCAGCTTAAATCATTATAAACATTGTTTTCTTGACAGAAGTTTGCAATAGTGTTGTGTAGTTGTAAGAGAAAATGTTCCACAGTAGATATATTTATTTGAAATAATAAATTACTGGTCATTCTGTATCTATGTATTTCTTTTTTTCACTATTTCCTTATCAAATAAAATTAGGTATCAGAATCAGAAAAGTTACCAGTTTTTGTGTATTCCCTCTATTTCTCATAGTGCGAGTAATGTTTATGAAATGCTTGAAGTATAATTAAGAGTTTTTTATTTAAGTGTATATGTCGCAGCCAACTAGCTTCTTCAGCCGTTTCATTAAAAGCCTAGCCTTTCATTGAACTGCGTCATTTAATCGGCGTAATAAGTGACATGGGCTAGTCATTAAACGATATTGAACAAAAGATGTCACTTAATATCGCTAAAAAATCGGCGCATTTAAATGGAAAAGCTAGGCCAACAATTAAACGGCTGATTAAGCTAATTGGCTGCGACATATAAATAGTAATATCTAGTCTAGACTACAAAATCAACACTTCACAGCATCTCCAACAAAAACTTCAATATTTAGCTACCTACCTATCATATATACATACGCCGCTGTCATCCATTTTTGACTGATCGTGGAATAAATAACGAACGATGCGATACTCCTGCGCCGCTCAAACAATAGACTAAACATTCATTAAGTACTCATACAATGTTAAAAGGTTTATGAATTTTATGATATTGTTTGGCAAACTGGCGAAATTACTTCTGAATTTACTATGTGGATGTAAATACGTACGTAAAGACAGTTAAATTGATCGGGTTCTCTGGAAATGTCGCCGAGCTATGAAACCGTTTTGATCTATTTTGTGTAGGCACTATAAGGAAAAACACTAATCGCTGACGTTACCCAAAAAGCAGGTAAGCTAAAATGGGACTCGCCCGGACACGTCTTCCGCATGTCGAGCGGTCCATGGGCTAAATGAACCACAATGTGGTTTCCAACAATGTCCCTCGACATCGCGGCTGCCTAGCCTATCGACAGGATTGGTCCTCACTTGCCCATGGCCAGAACGATAGAAGGAAGAACGGGAGTCCTTTTGCCCTGCAGTGGGGCAGAACTGGCTGAAAATAAATAATAATTATTATAAAGCGATGATATTTCACCCAAACAGTTGTAACTCCTCCCGTCGCGCGTCGGTCTCGAAATGGGTCAACTTGTCTCTTCCGACATGCCAAAAAGACCATACCCGTAGTTATTATTAATTACCTGCACTGCACCGCACGGAGACCTGAGAAGTGAAAAGAGAGTGGCAAGGGTCTTACCCCACAGTGGGATACCTACCATTACCATGGGCTTATAATAAATAAAAAAGCCATACTTATTATATTTTTTTGTTACTCGTGTTTACAGTACTAGGTAGGTATTGTAAGCATTGTGTTTTATTTCCAAGCTTTCGCTCGCGGCTCGTAATTTTTCGGCCTTGATAGTTAATACGAAATAAAATTCTGTTATCGCGAAACAGCTGAAGATTATGATCATAAATTTTAAAAATACTGTCGCTTCATTGAAACCAGGAACTTTTGTAGGTATTTAGGCACAGATTCTTCTTCTTAGCGTGTCGATGATGGCCCAGTATTCGGCCACGTCAACGCCGTCCGCTGACGCAGTCATTTGGTCCTCACGTGAAAAGCTTGCGACACAAGATGAAAAGGTGGTGGGCCATGGTCTGCGGAGAGACGCCATTCATGCCACATAAACACTGAAGATCGGAACCATCCAAGAACCTCTCTTTGCTGCAGCTGACCTTAGTGTGGAGTCTGTTCAAAGTTTTCGGATCGGCAACGATGCTCAGACGGATGTATTAACAAAGCATCGTATGAGTTAGGTTTACTATCCTATCTAGGTAAGTAGGCGCCAAATATCGAAGCAGCCAGCGAATAACATATGACTTCCCTCATTTAGTGCATAAATATGAGGTTTAATTTACAAGATATTATGTAATGCGCAAGCGCGTTAATGTCGGCAGGGATATTATAACTCGGGGCTAAGCAAACAGCGCATGAGTTAGGTTGCTTACACTGCGGAGCGGCTGTGCCTCGCGGCCGGAATAAGGCGGGCTAACGTTTTGACATGCCTGATTTATGCTGATACATCTCACTTGCACAACATGACGCCCCGTGCCGACAAACTTCCTGAAAATTAATTCATTATTGCGTCCAGCCAACACAACGTGACTATTTTTAGTTTTCGTAAATTGCTTTTGGATTCCGTGAAGTACGAATAAACAATCAATTGCTGATTCCATCAACGAGTTAGATTGTAAAATCTATTATTTAATGTATTCGTACTTATAACGTAAGATTTTTAGTGTTTATTTATAGTGAAAACCTCATAAAACATTAAATAAAATACCACTGAAACTGGCTGGTTTCAGTAGTATTTAATTTGCCTGTCTGTATCAATTGTAACTTATAACACTAGCGCTCAAAATTTTGCAGTTTTACTCTCAGCGATTGCTAGGGGGGGGGGAGATAATCGAAAGCAGGTACAATGGTTTCTCTTACTTAAGTCTAATAAAACCTGTAGAAATATCTATATTGAATAACCTTTTTTTAAGGACAGAAAATCATCAAATGACTCGTTCCGCTCTGGGCGGAGTGGAAGGAAGGGAGTGTCAGACTCTTGACTAAAACCCATCCGTGTTCCTTCAAGTGCCTTTTGCGTTCCAGCAGTGCGATTCTGTAAACATGTCGAAGTGAAAGAAATGAGCTGTCAAACCATACAAACGTCGTCGTTCATTCCACCTAAGTGTACACGGTGAGCTGTCGAGAGAACAGACCGGCAGCTCCGGTGTCCGTTTCGATGGCGCGGCCACGACGTTTTTATTAAATAAAATTATGCCACGATTTTGTAAAAGTAGACTCCCAAAACCATAAAGGGGAATGCCCATCAGCCATATAAAAATATGCTTGAAATGAACAACAGTTAACCTCTCAAGTCCTACTATATGCGCCAAATTGTACTACAAATAGTAGGATACCCATTACAATTTCAACAATTATCAAAAAACTAGGTAGGAATTAGTTTCAAACATTTTTTCTAAAATATAGGTTATGTCTAGGTTAAGGGATTAATTTATGCAATAATAAAACAACAGAAAGCATTTAAATGTTTTATTCATATGTTTTATTCATAAAGTAGATAGATATTGGATTGGTATACCAGGCCCATGCTAAGTACCATATTTTTGACATATTATGGGCACAGGTACCAACTGTTCGTCGTCCCACTAAGCAGTTACAATATCGATGTTGTGTAGCCCTCCTTCCAGATAAAGAATTGTTGACTATTATGTAAACAAAATAGATACTTTTTGAGAAATATGTCTACTCCGTTTTTTCCTCGCAGTAAAAAACAATTACATGGAAGAGCTAAATGCTCAACCAACGCGTTATCCATTTCCCTACATACGTCCGTCGTTATAAATATCATAAAAAAGCAATCCGTACACAACTCTAAGAGTCGCAAAACCAAGAGTCAAGTGGAGTATACAAACAATCGAAAAAATGCAGTAATGTCAATAATGCAAAAGACATGTGATTCGTACAGCCTAAGATTCGTTTTTTATTTTGAAAATAATTTGATTTTATAAGACATTTATATTGACACGCATATATTATTTTAATTAAACTTGTGATACACATAGGTCGAATTATATTAATTTAATGATAACTGTGCACTAATTCTATAAAATAGTTTGTTATGGATTATAAATTGTCGATTCCTGTTTGGCTGAATGTCACTGTCAATGTCAAATAAATACTGACCTTCAACATAAAAAAAGATTAATTGAACGAATATCAAGTTAAATATTTTAATGATCGCTATATTTTTGCCCTACCTGAACAAACTTGAAAATTATTTCATTATACATATTTTATTTTGAATAAAATTAAGGACTATTTGTAGTTTCTGTTCATTTCAAGCATTTTCTGGGCGTTCCCCTTTGTCAAAGCTATGGTTAAAAAGTTAGAAGGGTTTGAACGTGGCCGCGCCATTGAAACGCTCCGAACCGCGCGGCCACGGAGATCTTTAAAACTAAGCATTGCAGAGACCTGAAATTTTGGTAAGTAACAGATTGAATTTGTAAAAATATAGAAAAAAATCCTGGGCTTATATTTTAGGAGCTGTGAGACTAATACGCCATGGCCGCGCCATTGAAACGGTGAAAAACACATTTTCGCCGATATCTCGCTGAAAAAGCAACGCAGACGTCTGAAGTATTTTGTAAAACCCAGATTTGAATTTGTCAAAACTAGTAAAAATAAAACAAAAAATCCTAGGTTTATATTTCAGGAGCTATAAGACTAATACGCCATGGCCGCGCCATTGAAACGGTGAAAAACACATTTTCGCCGATATCTCACTGAAAAAGCAACGCAGATGTCAGAAGTTTTTTGTGAAACCTAGATCTAAATTTGTCAAAACAGGTAAAAATGCACAAAAAAACCCATATACATTTCAGAAGCTGTAGAACGGAATCTTAAATAGGTACGTCTTGAATATGACGATAGGGTGACCATGGCTTATTGTTTACAGAAAACTTTTCACCTATTTTATTAGATATTGTATCTTAAGGATTCTAAATGAAATAAAAATGAATGCCAAAATTTAAAACACCAACAAGTACTACGTACGAATTAACTGAAAGTAAAACGACGACTAATCGAGAAAAAGCTTTTGGCGGGGGAAGACGGGATGTGACGGCGGGATATCTCTTTTTGGACGGCTACAAACTACGGAGAACGAGAGTCTGTACCTCACGCACCTTGCGCCTGCATTGCGACCCGACACCCCATCACCAAACATGGCAGCGTCGTTATGTAAGGTTGGGTATTGGAGAAGAGTAAAACGCTCTGACTGCTCGTTGATAACTCACTCATTTATTAATAAGGATTGGTATTTAAGTACACGAGTAACATACATAGATATATGCAAACTAAGAACATCGATTATACACTACATTGGTTAGACAGCCAGCCTTCGTTTCCCGCGCTGCACCCGCGCGTGTCGTTCGCTCCTTTGCTCCTGCTATTCAATGTTAGAATACATGACTTAATTACGGGGATTATTTCTGGTAGAATTTAATCTTAGTCTTATTCATCAAATTATGCTATTTTATACTCATTAGTCATTAAGGTAACTCGGCTTGTCCAGGGCGATGGCAATATAGACCGAGACGAAACGCACCGAATCAACTCAGGATGGATGAAATGGCGACAGGTCACTGGAACAACTTGTGACCCACGGATGCCCCTCAAGTTGAAGGGGAAAATCTATAAGTCCGTGATAAGACCTGTCGTACTGTATGGATCAGAATGTTGGGCTATGAAAAAGACGGATGAAAATAGATTGCATGTAGCGGAGATGAGAATGTTGAGATGGATGTGTGTAGTAACGGGAATGGATAAAGTGAGAAATGAGTACATTAGAGGTAGTTTAAAAGTGGCGCCAGTGACGGAAAAGTTGAAAGGTAACCGCTTGTCCTGGTATGGTCATGTGAAGAGGAGGGATGAAACGCATGTAACTAAAAGGGTTATGAATATAAATGTGGATGGATGGAGAGGAAGAGGAAGGCCGAAGGAAAGATGGATGGATTGTGTGAGGAGCGATATGAAAGAAAAGGGAGTTAGTGATAGTGTGACGGCTGATAGGACAGAATGGAAGAAAAAACGTGTTGCGCCGACCCCAAGTAACATGGGATAAGGGCAGGAAGATGATGATTATACTCATTAGTCATTACGAACGCTATGCAAAGTTATCTGTTATGGTTTTCGCACGTCTACTCAAAACCAGAATTTTCAGCTAGCAAACAACGATTTTTAAACAAATAAACATGGTTTTGTATACTACGTTTCACTTTTATTTCATTTAGAATCCTTAAGATATAATTTCTAGTAAAATAGTTGAAAAGTTTTCTGTAAACAATAAGCCATGGTCACCCTATCGTCATATTCAAGATGTATTTAAAATTCTGTTTTACTACTCCTCAAATGTAAATAAGTTTGTTTGTGCATTTTTACCTGTTTTGACAAATTCAGATCTAGGTTTTACAAAAAACTTTAGACCTCTGCGATGCTTTTTCAGCGAGATATCGGCGATTACGTATTTTATCACCGTTTCAATGGCGCGGCCATGGCGTATTAGTCTTATAGTTCCTGAAATATAAACCTAGGATTTTTTGTTTTATTTTTACTAGTTTTGACAAATTCAATTCCAGGTTTTACAAAAAACTTCAGACGTCTGCGTTGCTTTTTCAGTGAGATATCGGCGAAAATGTGTTTTTCACCGTTTCAATGGCACGGCCATGGCGTATTAGTCTTACAGCTCCTGAAATATAAACCTAGGGTTTTTTGTTTTATTTTTACTAGTTTTGACAAATTCAAATCTGGGTTTTACAAAATACTTCAGACGTCTGCGTTGCTTTTTCAGAGAGATATCGGCGAGAATGTGTTTTTCACCGTTTCAATGGCACGGCCATGGCGTATTAGTTTCCTAGTTCCTAAAATATAAGCCCAGGATTTTATTCTATATTTTTACAATTTTTTTACAAATTCAATCTGTTACTTACCAAAATTTCAGGTCTCTGCAATGCTTAGTTTTAATGATCTCCGTGGCCGCGCGGTTCGGAGCGTTTCAATGGCGCGGCCACGTTCAAACCCTTATAACTTTTTAACTATAGCTTTGACAAATTTATGGTTTTGGGAGTCTACTTTTACAAATTTTTACAAAATCGTGGCATAATTTAAAAAAAAAAAACGTGGCCGCGCCATCGAAACGGACACCAGCTCCGCGGTGATTCTTTCGAACAAATTCCGCAACCCTGGCAGGTGTATAATAACCTTAAGCGGTAAATCCGAGTTTACGCCGTAATAACGTTGTCTGGCAAGCTGCGTCCTGCCAACTGTTTCAGCAACAACTTGCAGCGGTAATAAAACATACGCATCATTTAAGACATTGTAGTTTCCGCAAACTGCGTAAAATTGTTAACTATGTGTGCCTTATTTATTGTTTCAGGGTAATTATATGCCCGCCCACGATTTTATGCATAATTCAGCATGTAACGACGGAATATATCAAAGTTGCTCTGTTTCTTACATCAGATTATGAGGAATGCAAAATATTCAACGGTTTATGTTTTCGGCGAGTAGAAACTGTCCGTGTGTTTAAAACTTCGCAGCGAATTCGTAACAGTCACTGGATTACGGCAAACGAAAGCTAAAGTAATTTTTTATACGTTATATATAGTGATGTGTATCATGAAAGTCAAACGTGATGCGTTACAAGTCATGGACCGCCTCTTCCGCGGGTTTCTTGGCGAAAATAAAAAAAAATTGGCACATACATAATATCTGAATTTCCTCACAGCTAAATGACTCGTAAACAGCAGGTAACTCGCAGTGGCCTCATACGAATGAGACAATTAAAATAGATTTCCACCTGTAAATTGAAAAGTCTAAAATAGCTCCTGCGCCTCATACGAGTATCTGTAGGTAGAGGACTGATGGATGTTTTGTGGACATGTGCACAGTGCATTCTCATGTCCAGTAAATAGGTCGCTGTGAACGGTTTTACACTAACGTCGACTGTTTCCGCAAATACACGCACTCTGATTTATAACTTGTCTTAATCATGTACCGGCCTCATCGCACTTGTTTAGAATTTGCAAAGTAAATTAATAATTTTGTTGGATTTTATAGTTGCGGTTTGAATTTGGCAGTATCTGAGATACCTACACAAGTTAATAAGCTACTAAACTATTGTAGGTACTCGTTATATCTAAAAAAGCTGATATCTATCTTAAATAACTTCCGTCACTTTCACCGCCCAGTGTCCCGAAAATTTTGATTCATTGGCCGGAGCAATAATGTTTTTATTGAAGCGCAGGTGCATCAACAAAACAAGAAAGACGCTGAATTCAACCTGAAACAAGATTTTTTACGTGTAGTGTTGAATTTCATGTTAGTATGACGCATAGAAGTTGATGCTTTCAGACATATAGAGTTATAAAAGAATATTTTGAAACCATAACTCCAGAGGAGTGGAAGAAAATGACTGACAATGTCATACATGTTGAAAATAAATATAAAGAAAGGGACAGAATCACAGAAAATAATTTAGAAAGTTTTATTATTAATGTGGGAAACAGTGATTCCAGTGACTCTAATGAATCTTTTCACATAGAAGTTTTAGATTCAGATTTTAATTATGACAGTGAATAAACCAAAATTATTATAGAATATTATTGGTTTTTTTTTAAATCAGATTGCTACATAATATCTAAAGTCGTATTTTTTATTCAGACGAAGTAAACTGATTTTTCGAAATGTCACGTTTTCTTTCATTTGAATCATTAAAGGTAGTATGATTTTGCATCTCGAAACTTCAGTTAACTTATTAACCGACTTCCAAAAAAGGAGGAGGTTAAATTATTTTAAAGTATCAAATTGGGTTATTCCAAGTATGTCATACTAATTTTGGGGTTGCTGTACCGATATTTTTTAAATTTGCCGCGCTTTTTCAGTCTCTACTTTCGTTTGCCAGACTCTACCTATAAATCTAAGCTTTAGCACATTAACGAATTTGCTTCAAATGAATGTTTCAGCCATTTCAGCACAGCCATTCAAAGTAGATAATATACATTATATGAGGTGGTCAATTAACCACCTCTCTTTACCTACGTTGCTCTTAACTGTCGAAACACATTTCTCCCACTCATCTTTTACAACAACAGAATTTCGTTTCCACTTTATTCGAGAGCGAATAATTTAAAATTCTCATTAAAAACTAAATAAATTACATTAATTAATGGACGACGCGCAGCATTGACTTGTTGATGGGCAAATAGCCATAAGTATTTTAAAATATCGACTGTGATTCTACTGGCGATGACTGGCACTTTCACGATTATGACACAGATTAGGTCCCCAGTTATAAGAGCAAACGATGTCAATCCTGTTCCGGATATAGCTGTTGCTTCGCGGAAAATCTGTTTCCCATTTTCCTGATTTCATTTCGTTAGGGCTGGATAGAGATGGGCAGTGGTAATATTTGATCACCATTGCTTTCAAAACGGTGAACATAGTGAGGGAATCAGCATGTCCTAGCCTAAAACCAGAAATACGAAGACAATACATCCGGATACACTAGTCTTCGTAATAGATTATTTGGTTTAGTTCTAATATTACCCAACTGATGGAACTGTACAAAACGAGGAGTTTCCTGAATCGTGGTGGTCCTCTGGAATCCCTATGGTGTGGTATCTCTGGCTTCCCTTCAAAACGCACAAATCTTTTGCCTTTTACTAAAGATTTCCGTGGAGGGGGACACTCAAATGAGTCTATCTCTATTTTTGGATAACTTTGCTTCGGCGAAGTTCAGAAGTCACTCAATGCACATGGCAAATGACACATTTGTGTGGCCAAAGTCAAAAATCATTTATTCAAATTAGGCTGAGAACCAGCACTTCTTGACCGTCAAATTTTACATAAAGACAGTCCCCCAAAACGCCGCCCACCCGTCACCTGCACTTCCTAGTGTTTTAACTGGGAAGAAGAAGTGGCGCAACAAACTCCCTAGCAACACATTTGTCTGTACGTGTATCAGAATAAACGCAATACCTCTTAAGGGGTCATTGTACTCATCATTATGAACAACTTTTACTATGGGAGCAACACTGAAATCGTGAAAAAAAATCGGCTGCTCCATACATTTCTGTGCGCATAACTCGACAAAATGTACTGAACAGCCTAGCTGATTCTTTTTTCGCGATTTGCGAGCTGTAGGTACACTCCACAGCTCAGCAGCACATTACGGGCATTTAAGAGGGAAAAGTAGGGGTGCTCTCACAATCAGACAAGCGGTTATATGGCCAGCCAAAACTGAGTTAGTACGAGTAAACATTTGGCGCGATGTTTGTGAAAACACAAAGTTTGTTTGTCGTGACTTCCATGTTGTACCGCCGTGCAACGTCGGAAAACATAATGTTGTTGATATGTCATATACTGTTGATATTATGCTAAGCGAACGATGCCATTTCAAAACTTCGGCGTCCCCTTTATTGAGTAGCTATAACTACTTCCGTTACTATTTGTATGAGCATGAGCACGTAAAATACCTTTTTAGAAGTTTTTATGAAAATTGTGGAAATTACATGAAATTCACGAACATGCAGCTCTTATAAAAACCCGTGTAAAGCTCACCTGCCGATTTGCTTAAATTATCTAAATTAGCCCATTCGAAACAAGCCAGCCTAGTTTCCTGGCAGCCCTAGGCGTGCGCGGGCGCAACTGGTCGCGCCCGTCCTTCCCTTGTAACCGAGACCCATTGTTCATCGCGTGTCTGTCCAACTAAAAAATCTACTCTATTTAATTTCTTTGGCAGCCGGCGTCGTCGAGTATATTTTCATTTGGCCTGCGCGTGGGCACTACTCCGATATAGCAGATGACTGACGCTGATTTTTATTACGTTCGGGATGCAATATCGTATTGTTTTATTGATGTGTAAAATAAATGTAGGTAATCTAGGAATATTTTTGTTCGGGTTTAACGATCGCCTGCTCCTCCAATAAATCATCTTCAGGAATTCGTGGAATTTGCAAGCTATTTCAGGGGTTAAGCTCTCCGTCACAATCGTAGCGTAGAAGCTATTCAGTTCTCGTCTGACGCGAGCATGTTTTAAAGATATGACTAGCTGAAGTCGTAAATAAAATAGCCAGTAAATTATTTCAGTAAGATGTACAATGTCACCGAACAATGAGCACAACTTCGTGTCCGATATAAATACATTTCGAGGTTTTTATTAATAACTTAACCGGAACCCGTGAAGGCTGGATTACCCCACGCTCTTAATTTACCCTTTTCTGAAAACGCACATTATTTGATAAAGGCAAATCATGGAAGTGAGTAAACGAGATTAAAAGTTTTTTAAATACATTGTAAGAAAACCTCTCAGACTTTCGGTCTACTGCAAAATGATTGGCCCTAGACGTAACCTTGAAATCATTATTTATTTGACAAGACTGACGAGAAAATAACACATTGCCAAAGGTCAGTTCGTAAAAGTTTATTTCATTTTAATAGAGCCTGTTTCAGCTGTGGTTTGTGGAGTGGTCCGTGCCCCGGTCCCAGCCAGGTAGTGTTGGCTCTGGCCGGCGGGTGACAGCGCGCCGCCCGCGCGCCCGACCGCCGGTTTATATTTGTTTTGATCACGCACCCACCGCCTGCCATGTTCTACGCACTTCCTAATTCCTAGCGTTAGGCCGAGACGTCGCCTTGCCGAGGGCCAGGGTCGTCTGTTCAGTTATATTCGAATTATCATCTGCAAATTATCAACTAGGCATTAATATTCAGTTTACATTTGTGTACATTGTCAGCTGTGTCGGGGAACGTGAGCAACACACGTTGAGTGACGCGGAAATATTATTTTCATGTAACGAACATGTCCGAACTTTTGAACGAGTAATGTCGTTAACAAGTTGAGTTTAAAGAAACTGTACTGACACCATTTTTTGTCGTTGGTAAATCGACATTGATTCGCGATCGCGAGGACTCTTTACTGACTAAAACCCACACGTGTTCCTTTAAATGCCCTTTGCGTGCCAGGGCCGTGGTAACTCGTAGAACAATTTTGCAACACTGTAGGTACGATGACACCTGGAAGTCTGCTCGACTAACGACGAGGCAGTAAATTGTAACCTGCAATGATGCACAATTTACGATGATTTTCTGGCCCATAGCCTAGGAAACCAAAGCCATAAGTTTCACTCAATTTAATCCTAAAATTATAATTTATTTGGTGCGAGAAATCCTAGTGAAATACTGCACAATTTTCACTGGTTTTTTCCATAAAAAATAAACAGCTAAGCTGTAATAAGCAGTAATGCTAGATAAAACTTCAGTTGTACTGTACACAATCCGCGCCAGCTCCCGATCCGGGGCAGTAAACGGAACGTGTACCTACGGCGGGATGGCCGTGATTGATGCCACAAATCACTGGATGCAACAACGGCCAGTTTTACATGTATATTTGCTAATTTTAGCGTCCAAACTAGCAATCAACCTGAATCCCATCAATTTAACAACATGTTGGCGTACATATTTTCCGCGTCGCGTCGCTGCCAAACAATGAGCGTTCGTTTCACGAAGTCTGAGAAACACACGATAGTGTTACGACAACCTTTGATATATATGGCGAGCAGGTGCCGCGCCTATGTGAACTTCTCAGGGTCGCGGGGAGTTTGACGTGACGCTTACATACGTACATTTAAAATTAAATGCCTGGCATCAATGCTAGAACAAGTTTTTACGCGGTTGCCCAAGCCTCCAAGCGATGCAATAAATTAGATTATGTGTTCGTCTCCGTTTTGAGGAAATTGAAAACTGAAAACTTCTAGAACCGTTCTGTCACTTGTCACTTTGAATGACTGAGATAAAGTAGTCTAGTTTCTGAGTAAACAAGTAGGCGAGTATGCCAGAATATGCTGAAAGCTGAACACTGAAAAACTGTAGCATAGGTAGTCTTCTGGCATCTGAGGCAGTGCATTTGAAATGTTTTCTATTCTCAGCGAATTTTCTATTTCAGACGTTTCCTGTAGCTGAAAAGGACTGTAATACCTGCATGGTTTTTGCTTAGAACTTCCATGTCGGTACTAATAGCGCGCGGACGGCCCTAGATGCGTTTCCAACATTCCCCCAGCGACTACTCGAGCAGCGGCCACTGAGCAGCGACATGACGCTCCGCTAATGACATATTTCGGGCAGTGCGCCCCAGCCGCCAAGGACACGTCACCGTCCGCACCCGCTATTTCCGACCGCGGCTATTCCTGAAAGCTTACATTGTTTTATTTTTACCGCAGAACACTGTCCACCGGGAAGTTCGTGCCTATTACTGACCTAGACGGTTTTCAAGAAAATTCTCGTAAACTTGAAGCACAGTAAGGAGCTCTTGTTTGGAAATTCGCTCAGAACATGACTAAGACGAAATGAAACTTTGATCACGTTGCCAAACAATGTGTTATAACTGCTTGTCAAAACTGTGTACACTAGGAATATCAGACGATACCATTATCCCTTGTCGTTTGCTGGGAATAGCTGGATAAGTTCGATGACGAACAAGAGAACCTACGTCACTAATGAATACCTATATCTACTAAAAAACGAACGAATACCGAGTTACATTCATTTCAAGTTTAATTGCAATGTTTTCAATGTTCTTCTGTGAGCTTCTTGTTTAGATTACAGCAACATCTCTTTGATCAGTTAACACAATGTTTTAGCATTTCTCTAGTAGATACTAGATTGTATTTATCCTCTGACGCAGTAAATGACGTTATCGCGTAGTACAATATACTTTTTCATCTAACTTGCGTCCATGAGTATTCAACTTTTTACTGGTTGATTGAATGTTGAACGCAAATATTTCCTATTGTATTGAAACGAGTCCACAATTACGGCTATAAGTCTATTAATTAACGAGCATCCGAGCAAGTAACTCAATCAATTGCTCGTTAAAGGAGATAAGTATGCACATTGATTGCTTTTATTGCTCTTAAGAAACGCCATTTGCTTAATTGAGGCGTACCTACATGCAAACGTTTACGTACTCTGTACAACCAGTTTGTGACGTGTGTGAAACGTTACAATAACATGATCATTTTCCTCAACGTATGACGTGTTTATAAAGTTGTAGAACAGGTAACTCAACAACAAGGTGCTTAAGCCGACGAGATCTCTATATTTTAAACACCAATCTTCTTGCTAAATTATGTTTTACAAAATCCATGAGATTAAACTGATCGTTGCGGCAGTTAGTCGTATTTTAACATAGTAAAAATGTAGGATAATAAATTCAAATAAATAACCTGTGAAACGTTTACGAAAAACATCTATAAATATTGTAATATTTTGGTATGGAACAAAAAACAGTTACCTACTTAACGCCAACTCGACGATAATCATCGCTAAATATACTTGACGGTGAGCCCTTTTGTTGTTCACCCAGGTCTGTCGTCAGTGGCGTGACATTGATGTAATAACAGACTTGTTTCAGGGTCGTAGCACTCATCGCCAAGGGGCGTTCGGGGTCGAAACCCCTGGTGTGATCTGAAATAGGTACCTACGCACTTAGATGCTGTTACAAAAACTCACATCTTTTCCAAAAATCCAATGTTAATCTGCAGGTTACAAGGTTAAGAAGAAAAACTAACTTTTATGATTCTGTCTGACGGTTAGGCAATGGGGCGATCCCGTGACCCCGTTGGATCCTCAACCAGGGCATCTTGAGTAGGTATTCATTTGTTAGAACCGTCGAGGAGAATCGATGAAGAAAACCCGCACAAAAAAAACTCTAAAATTCAGCAAAATTAGGTCTTCGTAACAGGTCAACGTTTTACTGTTTTAAATCAAACATTCTACAAGGACTGAACGTCTTTAATTTATTAATTACAAACTGCTCCGTCGAAATATAAACAAAGTCGTTTATGACCGTGCATCTTTGATGCTCGTCAAAACGCTCATTAAAATTATAGTTTATTACGATCGGTAAGTAATAAAAACAAATTATAAGCTGCTTGATATTTCATGACCATCAGTCAGGGCTCTTTAGTGAAATTGATTACTATTGTTAAGATAACTGAATAAAAGTACTTACACATATAATTATGAGAATTGTACGTTCAATATTAACAAATATGGATGATAAAGTCTGTTATGACAACTACTTGCCACAAAAAAAATACATTTAGCTATTAGTTAGAGCTTAATATTTAATTCAATCAAAACGCTTTATGCATTTGTAATTCATACTCTAAAATACGTTTCTAAGTGAATGACAAGAGTTTCTGATGAACATAAAGCATAAACTGTAAAATATAATCCTTTATATGATCCTCAATATTACCATTTATCGACTCCCTCAGAGAAAACCCAACCTCAAATAACTAAACCCATACCAATACCTCCAATACCAAGGTCCATCTTACAACACTATCAATAGATATACCAACCAAATACCCCTTTCCCACCCCAACTACAGTGATAATGATAACGAAGCACCTAACTCAAGCTAAGCAGCCGTTGACGGCAGGGCTCAATCTCGCAATTTGCTGTAACGGCGGCTAATGCGGTAATGAAGGCTATAAATCCCCCATTGAGCGTGCAGAGTATTAATAGATGAGTGGCGGTCACCTGCCACCTTGGTGGTGGGTGCCAGCCCGGGGAGACGTTTATATACGACGATTATCGAAACAAATACAGATAAGGGGAGTACCTATAAACAGTTCATTTTTATAGTCCAGAAAAATTTTCATCATTTTCATGTTCTTTCAAACCCACCAGTAGTATTACCAACGTTCCATAAATTGAAACATCATAATCCATAGCCCGACTCCGCCCCCTGCTGACCAAAGTCCCAACGCTTGTATGCCAGCCTTGGCCAGGTTCTATTTTAATTGAAACGTCATTTAGGTTTATTGAAACTGTATCTACCCATAGTACGCATAAAGACCAATTCAAAGACCTTGTCCTTTCAAAATGCACAAGTGACATTCAATCTAAAGATGTTTGGTTTAAGGTTTCTTTTATATATTTTTAATTTGGTGTACAAGAAGGTATAAATAAATGAATTTCTTCGCTTCAAGGACCAGATTTGGGAAAAATACTTCGAAGTGTGGATTTTAAACTTACCAATTTCATCGTGATTAGGGTGTCTCATTGTCTTATTACTATGGGGAGGGCTTTTCATTGGCAGTTTCTTACCAAGTGTTTAAAATGAGAACGGTAGAGGTATAAACATTAGCACTGACCCACTTAGTATTCCCTTTAGCACAATGATCGTAAGTATTCCGCGGTAGGTTAAACAGACCTATTCCCGTTAAAAGCACTTACGGTTTCCACTCACGTAAACTACAAATCGTACCAATAGAGGTGGTTTCCTCCATTACCTAAGTCCTAAAACAAACACGAATATAAAGGATCAAAGAAACACACCAATAGGAATCTAAAGGTTGTTTGTTGTGTGCAATTGTTTGTGAAATGTGTTAGAACAAATAAACCGCCACTTAGTATCTCGCGGACGTGAACCAATCACTTATGTTGATGAAAACTAAAATAGAAATAGGTTTACAAATAAATATGTACGTGCGTTGTATTTACCTATAAATAACTAACACGGTTTGTTTGTCCTAAGGTGCTTGTTTACTAGTAGGTACAGTAAGACAGGTATGTGGCGGCAGCCTTGGAAAATTGTTTGGCCATAACTGGTTTTGTGATTTTACTACTTGCCATAATTGAGTAGGTACATACAACTTGGACTCTGTTATTCATATTACTTTCAAAAAGAGTCAGACAGGAGCAAGGAAATATCAAAAAACTTTTTCATAATTTACGACGAAATGTTAAAGAAATGAATACATGAGACATGTCTTCCCGAGACGATTCGACTAGACCACGATCCGATTCCCTGTCGGACAGTGTAAATGTTCTCAGAATTAATGACTATGAATACTGGGACAGCACGGGTCGCCGAGAGTAAAGCAATATGTCGTCTGCGGTGAGCTTTACGAACCGCTCCGTTATAATTACTAATTACATAAAGTGGATACATAGGATGACCGACAATCAACGGTTAGGTACTAATTGGTATCCAATATCTACGAAATTGAATACCGCTATCGTTAAAACAACTCAACGCTAAGGAAGAAACAGATAAATGCACCTGTTCTGTGTGTTGCTGATCTGTGACTTCCAGGAGGCCTACCACAACCTCTTAAAACAATATTATTTTAATATTACTTCGTAATTTCTGTTGTTGCATTTTCAACTCTCGGCGCTGATCCGAGCGTTGAAAATCCAACAGAGCGGAACGCAAAGTAATATTAAAGTAATATTGTTTTAAGAGGTTGTGGTAGGCCCCCAGATTAGTCTTAAGTAAAGAATAACTCTGTCGAGAGTCTCATAAATTGGCAGAAATCTTATACTTTCTCACAGCGTGTCGGCCAAGGGTAATCAATCGTCTGGGAAATCAGACCTTCATGAACACGATGAAATATATAATCCAGACAGGAAGTCACCGCTTTGTGATAGAAGCGCCAACTGCGGATTTTGAATGCTAGCGAGTATACATTACGAGACTATTCCACGAAGGGGCGGACAGAGGTATGGGTACAGGTACACACTCACATTTCGCAAGTCATGTGTAGATCTCACGTAATATGGAGCGAGCCTATTTGCTATCAAGAGAACTATTCATTGGAACACTACCCGACCTAGGGAACGAACCAAGTCCCCATCGTCAGCAGGCGCACTTCGCACTACAAGGCTACATAAATATGTGGGTGATGTTCCTCCATCTCAGCTAGACTTTTAATTACTGGGTACTCAAACTTTTGTTCGGCAAAGCAATATAAGATTACATAACCCAACGAATGACACATTTCAGATGTCGCCGTCAGGAATGTTTTTGATGTGCTTATTGTTAGTACAAAAGATTTAGTGCTGAAAATATTCTCATCATGAAATAGCTGAAGACCTTGATTCATGGGTTACGATTTCATATGCATTTATAGTGATAATAATCTCGACTTTTTACCGAAGCATGACTCTAAAATAAAATAAGAAAATTTTTGATTGAGGTTGAATAAAATTTGCCTAGTTACACAGTATATTTTCTTTTACATTTTACAGTTTCAGGAGTAAAATAGATTTGCAAAAAACATACCAACATCCGTTACAGTTTTTATTATTTGTAGCTACATGTGGATAAGTAATTATCGCCTGCAATAAAAATCTACTGGATAATGTGCAATCTCTACATAATACTTTTAAATAAGTAATTAGTTCACCATACATACCGAGCTATAGGTACGTTTAGTGTACAAAAATAGATGGATATGGGTAATGTTGCCAAATACAAGTATGTCACTATCATTACATAAAAAAGTCTAATTTTATAACGCTTCTGAAACAGACAGTCTTAATTATTTACCTGGGAATAATGATATGGATGCTAACGCAGCAGGCGGTGTACAGGCTGAGACTTGCACAGAGCCATAATGTGTTCCATGCTTGATGAGCAGAATACATTGCTGCCTTCCCAGGTAGAACTTGGATGAGGTGGCACAGAAGCGTGGAGATTGGCACAGGAAGAAAGAGGCCGAAGCAGTGAGTGAAGTCGAGCTACGAATGATGAAGATCATGAGGTCCACCTTTACTCATTAGCTACTATGTATGTTTTGTATTTATGTGGGAACCTATTCTTATTAAAAGACATGTAAGCGTTTACGCTATTGACCAAACAGGTTGGGAGAGTCTTGCTTCACATAGGCTTGGCGCTGCACGGCCTACAAGAGTGTTAAAGCGTTTGAGAAAAAGCAATTCGATTCAATAAACGAAAAAAACAATTAAGTTCGTAAAGAGATACCTAAGTACACCTATAATAGGGAATAGGCATATAAAAAATATTTGTTATCTACACAGTTTATCTCAAAATATACAAAAATATGATACTTACAGTGAAAATGGAATCAAAATTGATCGAAAAACCAACGAGATATAACTATTTTATACAAAATATCTGTCCCTCTCGCGAAAACGCTGTTTTGTATGGCAGCTGTATATGCGTCATGGACATGGACAAAGTTCATCGGACTTCTCTTTCTAATTGTCAACTTTGAAGCTTCATAAATTCACTGCCGATGAAGTTATTTTAAAAATTATTTCATAAGTGCTTTCTAAAGCTAAAAAGTATTTCATTTTGTAAATAAAAAATTTCATGCAAATTGCCTATTCTGCCGGCTACTCTATTGCATTAATTGTGACCGGGTATTTAAAAAAAAAATAAAAACCTTTAGGATGTAACGTCATGTGGTCGCCGCGCCGTTGTCGAAATCGACAAGAAGGACTGCCGAATACGGTTAAATTTTCTCAACATTGCCTTCAAGAAAAACACAAAACACGGTAAAGGTTTTAACCCAATTACCTACTCCGCTACAAACATTCGATAAAACTCACTAGACCGACACCTTTTTCATTATTAGTTGCGTACATAAACGACCCCAGTCTTTACCCCTATAGTCCTCAGTCAAGAATGAGGTCACCCTTCACTTAGGGGGAGTTCTGTGAGGTGACTAAGTAACTGCCTTACTTAAGTCAGCCCTCAATTGGAGTAACTTTCGGTTACATGGCAAGTAGATATTCTATATTTATTTATTCAACTTCATGAATACATGAAGGATGAAAAGAAGACGAGAAGTTTTGAAATGAAATTAAGTTTGTCCTACTTACCTACTCAACCTGCAACACTGATTATTGGGTTATTTTGCAGAATGTTCTTGCAAGTAGATTAAAATATGGTAAATTATGGGTTTCTATAAGCTTGAACCGAAGAAGGTCTTCTTCTGCAAGTAAAAGATTGCTTCTCATTTAATGTGAGATTAAAACTTTATTTGATTTAAAACAAATAAATATAATCCATCGACTATATCAATAGGTCAGTCAAATTAGTTTTGGACCTTGTAAAAAATCGTAACTTTAAACGTTTTTTTTTGTCAATCGTGAACTTCTCAGCTCTTCTAAAAATATAAAAAAAAAAATATTTTCCACACAAACATTCAGAAATAAACTTAAACTTGTTTCAATAAAAGCTAGGAAAATCAAGTTTTGTCTATTTTTTTTTACAATATGTAAAAAATAGGTGAAACAACATTTACACCCAAAGGAATGTCGTAAAAACAGAAATACGAAATTTTGACAAATTGATTAGATGTGTTTATTGTTTTTATAATTAAACCGGACATTGCCTATACATTAAAATTAATCCCAATTTAATTCAGTTATATTTTACCTAAAACTTGCGCTAACAGATAATTTTCAATTTTGTTAGCAAAATAAGATATTTGATTAAGTTGTATTAAGTAGCTTGCAGTACAAAAAAATGTAAAACTCGTCCTCTTCTACAAATGCTCCAAACAAACACAGTTACTATTTTTCCTAGAGTTAATATTGAAATAAGATGTTTTATATTAAAAAAAACGAGCACTCGGGTTTAATTTTTTGCGAGATACATTTTTCCCTGCACGTTACCTACACGTTAACAGCAAAAAATCAGAGTTTAGAATTATTACAAAGTTAGACTTGACAGAAATTTTCGTCTTAATTTTGACTGGACTATAAACTCTAGGGCTCTCTGCATGAATTTTCCTAGATTGATCCATCGTTTCATTTACGAAAAATTACTACGTAACGTCCGTTGCAGCATACACATCGATTTTTCCTACGTCACCGCCAGGATAACACATCCAAATCCAACATGGAATCCATCACATTAATCTTCAGTGCAGCAGCTTTGTGAAAAACGTCTTTACCATAGACACACCCTTCGGTTTCAGTCACCCCGGAGCATGCGCTATAGATTAATTAATGCCTTGTCAGCTGCCATGAAAGGGTACAATAAAACCGCCCCTATAACTTCCACACGACCTAACGTGGAAAAAATACGATGATATCGAGCTCTGTTTAGTTTTATGATGATTAATATTCGTACGTAGTACGAGATCTGGGAGTTATCTTGGACTCTAAACTCTCATTTGTACCACATATTGAGAACGTAATCAGTCGATCCCAACGTATGCTTGGATTTGTCATTCGTAATGGAAAGATATTTCAACGCCCACATACTAAATTAATTCTCTACAATAGCCTTATAAGAAGCATCCTGGAATACTGTAGTGTAATTTGGAGGCCTCACTACGCAACCCACTCGCTGTGGATAGAACGAGTCCAAAAAAGGTTTATCCGATACCTGGGGTACTCAAAGGGAAGGCAATTTAAATATCTCTCCTACCTTGATAAACTAGGCTGCTACAAAATGAGTACCCTGGAAGCTCGAAGGGAGCTCTTGGATTTGAGATTCGCATATAAACTGCTCAATAACACCATTGACTGTCCACAATTAGTAAGTAAGTTCAATTTCAGAGTACCCCGTAGACCACCTCGCAAACCTATAACACCCTTAGCTCCACCTCTTCGCCGTACAGTGTTTGGTGCTAATTCGCCTGTACCCCGCATGTGCAAACTCATAAACGAACGCAGCGACCTGGTTGACGTTCACGCAAACTCAATATTGACGTTTGTTAGACGTAAATAGTTTAGAATTTAATATCATTAGGCATCTAGAATTTTAGTATTTTAAGTCTTTAAAATTAAATTTATAATTAGGTACAAAGAGCATCTTGCATGTGGTGTTTGCCTGTAATTGGTTGTGCAGTTAGATTTAAGACACAATTACTTTATGTTCCTATCTGTATAATATCTGTAACAACTGTTGGTGAACCTTAAATAAATAAATAAATAAATAAATATGAAAAACACATCTTCATGCTATTGATTAATTAATTTCGATAAAAATCGATGTTTGTAAAATTAGGTTATATTTTGTGGCGAAACATTGCCTAATCGAAAGTTGATTGATCTGACAACACTTTTGCCAGATTTAAAATTATCATTTGGCTTGTTTATAGACAGAAATGAACAAAGTAAGTATCTACAACTTACATTCAAGTTGTAAAGCCAAAACCAATATTTGGGCCACGTACGATTCATTTGGAAAAATAAGTTAAGCTTCAGGTTATTACTCAGAAAACGCGTAAAACAGCAATTGGTTAGATCAAAATAAAGTTTTTATTACCACCATATCTACACAAACAGATAACAGAATAAAAATGATTACCCCTATTTCAGCGAGTATGATCGTACACTCGTGCTGCCACTAAACATATGTAAGCGAGCATGAAGCACTTGCTCACATGTAAAACTATCTAATTTTACTCTCAAGGTAATCGTACATAATGTAATATCTGCATAATATACAGGTATTTTGGTCTGATACCAAGTGCATCCCGGGAATCTGTGTCCACAAACGACGTGGGCTACGTGGCATCGCCGACGTTCGGTTGGTCGCGGTCGGAGCGATAGCGTCACGCCACGTTTACCGATTATGAATACGTATTAATATTGCTCAAAATAAATGTATTTGAAGTCATGATGTTTTGAATTCAAACATTTGTTACGGACTTCTGTGTTTATAGTTAATTTGCAACGAGTTTCCTTGTGGTATAATTAGTAACAAGTTGGCCATCGCATTTTTAGCAAAAAAATTGTTCGCTTCATAAGAGTTTAAAAAAACCAGCAAATAGCTCACACCTAGATACATATTACATGTTGAGCTACTCAGCTCAGCATGTAATAGGTATGTAAGTACTCAAACATAGGTGGTTTGGTAACCCCTCTTCATAGTCCTGACATCACAATGGAATTGTATATTTTTTTTAAACTGCAATGTTATAAATGGTTTCCTTCCTTGTTTGTTATTCACATGATATTCATGTTATATTTTCCTCTTAAATTCTCATGTGATGTTTTATCTTATACCGATTTAACGTTATTCTTTTCTCATGTGAACTTTGTTAATTTAATATATTATTCTGACTATTTAATTATATGATTTTTAAACGACATCAGTACCTTTTTACCTACAACTTGCATGCAAGAATGTTATTGTACACACGACTGTACACGCGTTTTTTTCTTTTTATTGTATTATTTATAGTACAACGTGGCAGCCCCATTAGCACCCCTAGTAAAGCAGGCTACAAATAACCCACGCCCTCAATGTGTAGCGGTCTACGAATACTTTTTAATAGCTATGCGTTTTATTTTCTCTTCTAAGCATATTTTACTAACCATTCGATCGATATTTCTACCCTTGTCTTAAGGGGTGACTCTGAAATTCTTTAAAGTGTTCATTTCATCCGAAAAGTTTGGTGATTAAAACAATACATTTCACTTTGATAATAATTTTCCGGAAAATTCTCGGAAAGTTTATTTGGGAAAACTTTTGTCATGCTATCATCGTTAAAGGGCTGATGTAATGAGTGAAAAGTGTTTCATTATCCTTTACTAGTGGCCCGCTCCGGCTTCGCCCGGATTTTTTTTCCATAAATTTCTCACCATTTAAACCTTCCCTGGACTTCCACAAATATTTCAAAACCAAAATTAGCCAAATCGGTCCAGCAAGTTTTAGCGAGACTAGCGAACATCAATTCATTTTTATATGTAAGAAGATTTCAGACAACTGAAGTCATTAAAACACAATGCATAATTATACGTATAAATATAAAAACAATAACTATAATAAACTAATACATAAATTTTATACAACAAACCTAAAAACTACTACACACGAATAATAAAACTTATTAATATAAGTAAGTGTTTCGTAAAAGCTTAGGTATAGGTTTTTAAGTACCTACCTACTTAGGGTTAAGGGTAGGTACTTAAAAACCTATAGGTACCTAAGCTTTTACGAAACATCAGATGATTTTTTTGAGAAAGGTAGATATAGAGCAGTATTTCGTTTTGCAATATTTACCCCCTTATTTATAAAAACCTAACTATACGTTAAAGCACTGATTAGCAGATTGTTCATTGAAATCTTTTATGGAGTAAGATTGCAAAATATCGCGTGAAATTGTAAACTATTTTTTTTTGACAGATTGCCACTGAGATATGAATGCGAACGTTGCTTAAAAATTACTAGAATTGGCCCTCAGGTATTATACCTACATAACTATTGTAGACACCAAATAAATGTGCAATAACAGTCCTTTTCAAAAATAGAAATAAAAACATAAACCTGTCCTGACTGTCGTCTATCGTGATCCTTTACGTTCTCTTGTAATGAAAAACGGTTCATAATTTATTGTTCAGGTATCTACGAAGGGATATTAGGGAAAGGTCAATGTACTTTATTGCAAGTTTATCTGGCGACTACCATACCTACGTGTCACAATTACTTAGGTATCTATTTTCTTATGTCAACGATAAAACAACTGCATAGAACAATATCGTTTTAGAATGGACGTGATATTATGACCTACTTAACTGCTAACTGTTTCACCTACAATAACTATGCATTTATAATTTAGCATAGTAAGTATTGCTAGTGACTTACTATATACTTCAGTGTTCAATAAATAACCACGTACCTGCATAATGTTTTTGCTATAATGACGTATGTAAAGGTATGGGAGTAAATTGACGCAGCGCGATGACGCGAGCGGACGTACACAATTTTGATTGGTCACTCAGTAAGGTTCTTAGAGCAATTCATCTTATAGATTCAAGGCTTACAGCTGCGTTGAATCCTAACGTACGTCAATACAATACAGTTTGACTGGCCTGTTGGTCTAGTGGTTAGTGACCCTGACTGCAAAGCCGGAGGTCGTGGGTTCGATTCCCACCCAGGACAAACTTTGTGTGATGAGCATTATTGTTTGTTCTGTGTCTGGGTGTAATTTATCTATAATATGTATGTATTTATAAATTACATTATATATACATACTTATTTACAATTGTATATAAGTATGTATATCAGTTGTCTGGTTACCATAACACAAGCTCTGCTTAGCTTGGGATCAGATGGCCGTGTGTGAGTTGTCCCAAGATATTATTATTATTATTATTATTAATGCACCAGTGTTATAATCTTAGATACATAGCAATCATTGTTGTTGTGATTGACTTTTGTAGCAGCAGAGTACCTAGTAAAAAAGTTTAAGGCAGCAGGTAGTTATGATTGTTGCCTTCAAGGTTTATTTTATTGCGGTTTTGAAAGCATTGGTGCTGTTAGGTTACGTTAGAAACTTTTTAATTTAAATTGGACGATGTTCGAAGATATTGACAGCCCAACCGAGGCCAAGGTTATGATAAGTATTGCAGCTGTTATCCAATATACCAATTGGTCTATCCTTTTTAGAGTTCCGTACTCCGCGTACCCAAAGGGTAAAACGGGACCCTATTACTAAGACTCCGCTGTCCGTCCGTCTGTCCGTCTGTCACCAGGCTGTATCTCATGAACCGTGATAGCTTGACAGTTGAAATTCACAGGTGATGTATTTCTGTTGCCACTATAACAACAAATACTTAAAACAGAATAAAATAAATATTTAAGTGGGGCTCCCATACAAACGTGATTTTTTTGCCGTTTTTTTATAGATAATGGTACGGAACCCTCCGTGTGCGAGTCCGACTCGCACTTTGCTGATTTTTTAGTTCTGAATATGTTGTATACTTTACTGTATGCAGCTGAATAGTACAGACCTACAGGTATACCTACGTAATAATCTTAAATTCGAAAGGAGTGACGTGATCCGCCAATTCGATACATAAATAAGAAAAATAGCAATAGGTATTATATCTAAAATTTAATTTGAAAGAGTCATTTGATGATTTCCCAAATCATTAAATGACTCCTTCCATTCTGGGCGGAGCGGAAGGGAGTGTCCTGTCAGACTTTTACTGACAAAAACCATTCCATGTTCCTCCAAATGCCCTTTGCGTTCCAAGGCTGCGGTGACTCTTTCGAACAAATTCCGCAAGGTATCTACCATACCATACCACATTATCCTCAGACCGTTGGTAATAATATCATTAGGGGAAAAAACTAAGTAACATTTCTACAAGAATTTCCTTGACTAATCATTTGAAATCTGCATAAGCACAATGTTCTAGGTACCTACGCTAAAATATTGTCTTACATTCCTGCTTCATCTTACTACAAAAACACAAAAATCCGACGTAGTATTCTCATTTAAAATTAATCACAAGCGAAATAAATCATGATGTCGAAATGTTAGAAAACTGCAAATATTTTTTTCTTCCTGATTTAATGGAACGTTGACGCACGTGATACAAAGCTTCACATGCACTGTGACCCTGGTTTTATTTTTGTCTCATTTTACATTTTATAAAAAAACATCGGGTTCATATACTTCCAGGAAAGAATGGACCACGCCATACTAACCTTGGATCTTATAAAAGGTGATTTATTGAGAGCAATTTAGAAAATAGTGTAGCAGAAAGTTTTATACCAACTAAACAGGTGTATTGGGAGCAACATTAGATGTTGCCTGCTATGATAGCAGGCAACAGGAGTGTTGCTCCCGATTATTGCAAACTACGATTATCTAGTAGGTACTTCATACAAATAAGTCTTTTGTTCGGCAGTCATGCACACACTAAACTGAGCTCTCATAACAACAAACTGTGATTTCCTAGAAGTTTGTGAATTAGGGTGATAATGACCATGTTTGTTGCAGCTTGTAGCAGTCACGCGTGAGACCACCTAGCGGTCAGCAGACACATTTACGAGTTCCTATAGTGATTAATTTCCCGTGAAATTAATACCACAAACAATTTCCATTTTATATTGCTTGCACAGCGGCTGCATTGGGAAACTATTAGAAAAATACATAGAAACGGACATAATCATTTATTACAACTACGTAGACTTTAATGTTTGTGAACATTGAAATTTATTGTGGCATTATAAAATCGCAGTGAGAGCAAACAGATTACATTGGGGCTCATGACTAACAAACTGAATTTATTGGTTGCATACACGTGGCTGCTTAATTATACGTAATGGAAATTAGCAATTTATTTTGTAGAAGCACTCAGTCAGGAATAATTAAGCAAAATAATTAGCCAGCTGAAAAAAGGCCCTATTCGCAAAAGATACAATTCAAACGAGTAATAAAGTTGGGGAATAAATCAAAATGTTAAATTAAGATTTACAGCTTAATGTTTTAGTTACTGATTTTAGTAAATTAACACGGAGACATGTGAAATAATCATTTATTACTTGAGTTTGACAAACACTCGGACACTTCCCGCGGTTGCCGACGGCTCGCGGCCGAGCTGCGCCCGCGCGCCCGCTCCGGCGCGGAATTTTTCTATGGACAAGTGCCAGCACACTTCTTTTTAAATTAATTATTGTTTTACGCGTCTCTAAAGTATTCTATTATAACAACACTCATATATGCGCGAGTGGGAGTACTGCTCGCTCTCAAGCGAATTTACGACCGTTTCATTTGCCCTCTTAATCTCGACAAGGCGAAACTAAATTTTGTGTCAATCTCGTTTATGGTTTCTTAAACGCTTAATGCTATCTGCTTGTGCGCGCGCATAGAACATGCAGAAGCATCCACGATTGGTGTTTATGCAGCTGTTGTGGTCGAGAATTGGTCGTGCTCTATGAGCTAAATCAGGAAGGTCATAGGAAAAAGAACGATCGCCAATCGTCATTGGAAAACAAATCATCAACTGATTCTATAATCGAATCAAACCGCTATGACTGTGCGGTATCCCGAGGTTCCGAAGTCATTAATCAAACAGAACTACATAAACAAACATCTGACGGATATATTTTAGATTGATTCACAATTAGCCAAACTGCAGGACAGGAAAGTCATAACACGGTCCAATCACTGTTACTATTTAAGCCGTGGTTGCTGGGATTTTTTATCATTATCGCTCGTCACGTAACAGATGTACTATTTATAGTTCTTCCAGTGGCGGCTCAACTTCTATTTCAAGCAGCGTAAAAACTCGGGACTAATGGAGCGTTCCCCCTTAGAAATACATAATCTAGTAGTGTGACACTCACACACACACACACCATCACACAAAGACCTTAATACTGAGTTATTGGCCTTTATAAAAGTTATTTTTAGGGTTCCGTACACGAAGAATAACCAACGGGTCCCTATTACCAAACCTCCGTTGTACGTCTGACGTGCGTCTGGTAGACCGTAAAAAGTTAGACAGTTGAATTTTCGCAGAGTGTGTATTTCTGCTGCCGCTCTATAAACAAATAATAAATAAATAAAAGGGGGCTCCCCTACTAGAAACCATTTTTTGGTGTTTTTTGCTTGATCTTAGTAATGGCAAGAGGCGTAGATACTTGAAATGCGCACAGTTTGTATTGCTATATTCGCTTTAAAAAAGGTGGTCCCCATACAAGAGACGTGTTTTTTGGAGTTTTTTAATGGATTTTAACGGCATAATAGAGGATATGTTTCAATAATGGTGATGGTACGGAACCCTCCATGCGCGAGTCCGACTCGTAATTAGCCGGTTTTTCTATACTTATCAACAACAACGAAAATATGACAAAGTATTCGGAGTAAACTACATTTTGCAGCTCTTGATCTCATAATCCTCATCTTGAAACATTTATACGTGACTTTGAGCGTTTGTTTGCACATTGCAATAGTAAATCCGAGATTTATCTATATCTATAGCCACCGTCGAGAATAGTTCAGGGGATTGCCCAGATTTGATGTCTAAAAACATCCTTTGGTATCGATTCCCTCATCGCTCGTGTACACGTTAACTACAACACACACAAATAGTTTTATGTTTAAAAGTTCTTACAATAGTTTACTGGTCTTGTTAAAAGAACAATGACCAGTTGGTTTTAGACATCGTTATTAACGAATGCAACGCTCCTTGCGTTGCATTCGTTAACAACGATTTTTTTTATTATTAGACTATTTTGTCCCACTGCTGGGCAAAGACCAACCCCAAACTTTTCCAGTTAACTTTTATTTCCTGCCATCTCCGGCCTATCCGCCAGGAATGACTCCAAATCGTCACGCCAGCATTTTGTAGGCCGGTCTTAGTTACGGAGTCCGTCTTCAAACACCTACTGCTTGGCGACTCGATGTGCCCTGCATCTATCCTCGTATATCCTATAATATTTCAATTTAAACAAATGAAAATTTTTTGGGAGCTCTGGAACATTTCCAGCCGTTTAAACAAAGCTAGACTTACCCAGAACCATTAACAATTGGCGACATCAGGCAGACCATGGCGAAGACTTGCCGGAGGCACTGGGCCGCAATGGCAACGAGAGACGATAAGGGAGAGCCTTTACCCGGCAGTTGGACATAACAGTTTATATAAAAAATTAGATTAGACCTAATCTTTGACATTTCAATTCATTATTTATTATAGTTATAAATAAAGTTATAACAATAAATATTTTTAAATAAACTAATTAATTTATTCACATACCCACATTTAAAAACGCTACATTTGAGTTTCTTTCTAGTTTCACCGAAAAGTCGTGAAAAGTTCCCAAATGACGCTATAGTCTAAAGTTAACGTCGAATTTAATTGCCGACTTCCGCCGACTTTAATTATAGATCAATGACTAAACTTAAGTGTTATCTTCAGACTTTTAAATAAACGATTTGTTTCTTTTTTTCTTTTACACTTTGGCGGACTGAAAACAGATGAAATCGGATTGCAATTCCTGAAATAATAGCATGTTCTTCAAATTAAACAGTATAATATAACTATGATATTTAAGTATATATATGAGTATTATGCTGCATAGTAAAAACCCAGCTGTAATGAATTAATTATTAAAACGCGGAAAAAAGCTTGTTGTGAAATATAAAGATCTAGAGGTCTATTAAGTCTAGCAGTAGTATGTGATAGACTGACCTCATTGAGAAGTAAGTAAATGGTAACAAATATGTCTAACAGTTAAAATCTCTGAATATCGTGAGCATAAACACCTATTCTATTTCCACAACTTTATTGTGTTTCTAGTAAAGCTCCGCATCCACACAACTTTCCTATATGCTGGAAATGAAACGCGGAGCGATCTGAGCACGTCATAAACTTGCACTCAAATAAAAAATACACGAGAAATGATAAATTTGATGTATCGGTAGCTCCATCATAAATCTGATTTGTGTTTGCATCTTACTAGTTCGCTTCTAGTTAATGTTTGGCATTCGAAACACCTACGATCATTGCTTATGAGTTTTACAGTATTGGGAACGTGAAAAATTAAATCGATGTTTTGCTTTTGTTATTTGTATCTACTCTTATGTTTGGAGAATAATAAGGCAGCTGCTTGAACTACTAACAATTCAATCTACCTAGCTTTTTCTCAACTATGTTGGGGTAATGGGGTCAGCTTCCGGTCCAACTGAATGCAGCTGACTCACAAACATGGAGTGACTGATTGATTATCTGATCTTCTCACCGCAGTAATTGGGTATCACCAGACTACTTGGCACGACTGGTGTCAGATTTCCGGCTCCTGACCACCTATAGATTGTCAAAGATCTACAAATGACAGCCGGAAGCAATATGTTTAGTGTGATTTCTGAGGCACGGAAGAGTTTCTGTATGAAATGGACGGTCACCCATCCACGGGCCAACCTCGGTATGCGTTGCTTAACCTTGAAGATCGACCCGTGCTGCTGTTATTACTCAGCAACGAGCTCCTCTAACTACTTACAATTACAAAGGTCAAAATATAGCAGCTGAAGCTGTGCTTTTAAAACAAATCTAAAATAAAGTTTTTGGTTAGTTATTTGTTCTAAAGTCCGGTCGAAAGCAGAAAGAATTTCGTACAATGACCTCTTTTTAGTATTACCTGTCTCCTTCACTCCCACGTAAATATAATGCGTCACGCTCGCACAGATGCAATGACGGCTGTCCTCAGGGATTGTAAACCTTTTACCGTTTGTTCTTGTTTGCATGTGGTTTTAGTAGGCCTTTTTTTTTTTTTATAGGATGGGAAATCATCAAATGACCCCTCCCGCTCTGGGTGGAGCGGCAGGGAGTGTCAGACTTTTACTGACTAAAACCCACCCTTAGTCCTCCTAGTGCCTTTCATCCCAGGGCCGCGGTAACTCTTTCGAACAATTCCGCAAGGTATCTACCATACCATACCACATTATCCTCAGACCGTTGGTAATAATATCATTAGGGGAAAAAACTAAGTAACATTTCTACAAGAATTTCCTTGACTAATCATTTGAAATCTGCATAAGCACAATGTTCTAGGTACCTACGCTAAACCAGGGCCAGAGCCTGGCAGGCTCTGGCCCTGGCGGGCCCCGTCTCCGTTGCTGACTGCTCTTTCCGGCGCGTTCGGAGTAAAAAGTTATAACAAAAACCCACGGCTTGCTTGACATAGATAATCATTTTTAAATAACGCACGAACGACAATCCATCATGGGATGCGTTAGTGATCGCTCAGTTTTTGGACACGGCTGTACTAAAATGACATGATTATTTACGAACAATTTAGTACTAATAAGAAATCATTTAGTTTTTTGTGATTACGAAGTGGGATATCTAATTGCATAAACTAAGTATGGGTGACAAAAGTCACCTTGCGCGTTCGAAAAATGTTTGTGACCACTGCACTGTCAGTAAGGTCATTGTACGAAATTCTTTCTGCTCCGCGACCGGACTTTAGTTACTGACAATATCTTACATGATGTTGCATCAGAAAACAGAAACCTCAATTTCCATACATTTTTGGCAACTGACATGCGAATGCTAATGTTGCTTAAAAATTAGTAGAATTGTCCCTCTTGTTTAAATGGAGCGTTATTACCTAGAACCTTTTAAATGACAACATCATTTGACAGTAGGTATCTAAGTACTACTACTTAGCTACACATACTGTAACCCCAGTTAGGAAGCGCCGAGAATATCTAAAACCACAGCCGCAACAATTAGTGTCACATAACTCATCAAAATTAATCTTCAGCTAAATTAAAATTGAGTTTCAAAGCCGTGCGGAACCACTAATTTATTTTAATGGGGCTTCGCTATTAAGGTTTTATGTTTACAATTTAATCGTAAGCTAAATGATGTGTTGTTTAAATAATATACTGTTTGTAGTATACTTTTTTTAATTCGAAAAAAATGCCTATAATTTTAATATTTTTATTCTGTAATAGTATCCTTTTCTTTTACTATATTTTTGTTACTGTTACACAACAGTGTGTCGAAATAATGTTTTCTATTCTATACCGACTTACTAAATAAAAAAAAACATCTTGGTATGGAGACCTCAGGCTATAACTACAACAGTTAATGACTTGCTACAATCGAACGTCGCGGCGTATCGTAGCCGCAGTCGGACACCGTTTTTTTTTTTTTAACGATGAGAAATCATCAAATGACTCCTTCCGCTCCTGGTGAGCGGAAGAGAGTGTCAGACTATTACTGACAGAAACCCATCCGTGTTCCTCGTGCCCTTTGCGTTCCAGGGCCGCGGTGACTCTTTTGAACAAATTCCGCAACGCTGGCAGGCACTGGCCCTAGTGGGCGCCGAACGGACATCGACGCCGATGTTATCATAAGGACTACGACGTAGCCCTTATTACCAAGTAACCTGAATAAATCTTCTTTGAAACCTTCATCTGTTAAAAGGAAGACCTAAGTCAACGGCCGCACTTAGTTTTCAAGGGTCTTAACAGGACTTAATAAATAATAATATCATCAAGATAACAAATGTAACCCAATATGTCCAATTACCAGGGACCTAGAGCACTAATAATAAACTCTTCATTAATTATCCCCAAATATAACTGCTAGGTTACGAACCAACGATCGCTATTTCTGATTAGCTCTCATTCAGTGGCACAAAGAAACGTGTCAAGTTGAAACCGTGTGTCGTACGCTCGCCGGAGCGTAGCCACCCGGTAATTTGACGCTGGACTTATGTACGCACTTTCCTATGAAAGGCTCATAATCAAAATGAAACTAGGCTATGTCGTAACGAAATGTAGTACTGGATAGAATAATTAATGTTTATGCATGGTGTCGGACGTAATAGAATAGCACCATCCCATCACTTCCGTCAGCCGACTAAGGGACTCACCAGAGAATAGGCAGCAGCTATCTCTTGTACATTGCAACACTACGATCGCCAACCCGCCTGCCAAGCGTGACGATTATGGCAAACCCCCCATATTGGTGGCTTACATCCAGCAGTGGGTGGACGTCTTTCGGCTGATATGATGATAATGATAGAATTAATCACTGCAATGGGTATTGGTATTCCTGCCCAAACAGCAAAGCAGCTAAGGAAAGTGGAAAGAGAGAAGGGACGAGTTCCTACAGTGGGACTGTACAGGCTCATAATGTAAAGTAGGTCCCTAATAAATTGATTTCCTGGGTCCTTGAGTGATATCAATTAAGTACACACCTGTAACAACCTGTAAAAGGAATAGAACCGCCATTAATAAAATTCAAAGACATTCAACAGCCTGTAGTTGAAAGCCACTAGGGTAAGAGGACAAGTACGCTGAATATGGATCACTCCATTTTACTAAGAGACTGATTGCGAATCCTGTGAGTGTGTGAGATTGTATGCAATGGAGACATTATATTATACATCTAGAACTTGCTAACAAAATAAAAACCTAATCATATTTTCATGAGCAAATATATCAGAATTACATAGAACCTAAAATAATAGTTCTAGTTTGAGAAGTCAAAGGAATGTCAATACGTACTTTTGAGCTCGATACACGTCATAGGGCTGAATCCACTTCGCTTAGGATAGAATTCTAATTTAGATCCGAAAACATGTACTGAACGCGACGTACCTAGAGCGAACCGGTACCGACAATCTGTTATTTGAATTTGAACTGTAGGGACATTTAAAACTAAACCTATTGTGACCTGTTAGGCCACCAGCACACACCACCGGAAAAGCTAACTATATAATATGATGAATTCAAATTCTACTTATGACACAGTGAACCCTTTTGCTATCAACGCTCAGCATTTTTTTGGCTCTGTATTTTAAGACAAGATAAGTGTAAAGGGAATTATTTATTTGTTCATCACTTACAATTATTAATAACTTTATTACTATTTACACACTTAAATAAAAGACTTAACTAAAGTATAGAGTAAGTGTAAAGTAATTTAAAAAAAAGATAACGCAGAAATGCAATGAAACGTCACCTTTTCTGTTTAAAGCTCTTTGCGACCTTTTTGTCCGTAGCAACATTATCTTACCGAGAAGCACTTTATATCAGAATATTAAATGATAACTATCATATTCAGAAGTAGGTACATATTTATTACATAGCCAAGAAATAAATTGAAGCAATTTATCTACGTTATAAATTAGGAACATATCCATAATAAATGTATGTAATATACAATTCCTTTGTATATATAAAAGATTAAACGATCTCTATCATCGGTTTAAATGGATTACGCTAAACGCTACTTTACTTTTCATGTTCAAATGATGGATTACCATTTCGTCTTAATTCATCACTCGTTTTCGTTTTGTTGAACATGTTAAGGTATTAATACCGATCTTTCATAACATTCCCTGCACATAACATCAACACTTCAGCGACTCGTGATTTATTGACGAACACAACTCACGATGGCCCAGCGATAAACGCGATAAAATAAAAATACATGGCTCAAGGCAGATGGCAGTAGAGATTTGGACATCAATTTCAAGATTTGCTAGACAAACATTAGAAATATTACTCAAAATTTGGAACGGTAAGGTTCAGTTTAGGTTACTGTGAGTCGTTCAGTAGGCGAACGAGTGCGTGGGCTAGATTGGCGCGCCGCCAGGAATTACCTGCCGACCCTTGTATACCGATAAAAGCTAAACATTATTTACAGCTGTATCTAACGCACTTATTGTCGTTTGTAGATGCCATTATCATAGAACCATAAAATCCAAATCTAGAGCCGCCAGTTCGCAAATAAACACGTGTGTGATGTTCCCCAATAAATACATTACCCGAACGTGCGAATGTTTCACGAACCTTACAAAAAAGTTCTGACCAGATTAAACTTCGTTAAACATTTTTAGTTTACGATATCATAAATTGATTTTATACAAAAACAGACTAAAATAGCAGAATATATTGCAATTTAGATAACAGATCATAATCGTAATCCGTCGTAACGAGTTAGTGTTCTAAACAAACATAAATTATGAAAAGTGAATGGGCTCTTGTTATTATGGGATGTATTTCCAGACTACCTCACATCCGGCAACCGATGATTTACACTACCTACCTAGGAAAGATAAACCGACTGAACAACAGACCGTGTTAGAGGCTGCCATAATAGGAACAAATAGAAAAGCAACATGTGAGAACTTTTCCAAGGGCATGATATCGGCACGGAAATATTTATCCAAAAATAGCCAAAACTTTTCCATCCGTTCTTATGCCAAAGCAGCGCAAAACATAGAAATACCGACAGACCTCGGTCTGGAACTTTGCCCCGAAGTATATCTCAGCTATAATCCAGAAAAGCGTCGCCTAGAAAAACTTCATAGTCTTACAGAAGATTAATAGTGGTCTTGACAGACGTGTGCGCAATACACGTTACTGTCTGCTGGGGAACAATGTTGCTGGCAATGATGCAGACCCGGCCGCCGTGCCAAGCTAGCTCTATGGTCCGATAGCACTGCCAAATATATACCAATAGAAAAATTGGCGAGACCACGACACGGAAGCCGAACAAAGCGCATGCACGTAGCAAATGCCAATCATTACCTATATCATTTAGGAAGCGGTGGAGCTAAGATTCATTATATCTGGATAGTGAAATGTCATATTAAATTGTGTGTACAGTAGACATTAGTTACATCTTTTATCAGACATGTTATGTGTGCCTCGTGCTAGTAAATTGCTGTCTCCGTTGATGCTTCGCGACAACTAGAGGATTATTACAACAGCCATTATTAGTATTGCAACTATTATATCTATGATTGCAACTCTAGCCAAGTACTCATATTAATTTAAGGGGTGGATTGAAAATTGTTTATACTCGTATTGTTTTTAAAACCAGAATTAATAATTTTCTAAAATGATATTCAGTTTAAAAAAAAATGTTTATAAATCTGTCACGTTTCATAAACCTGGGAAAATGTTTAAAAGCACTAAACCACGTCCTCATTAAGGATTCCGGATTTAGCAGATTACCATGATTTTACGTGGAGCCTAATAGACCTCCACCGCCCATTAACTGGATAACACAGTTCTTCTTGACTGAAGACTGGAGTCAGATTTTATGGTGAAGATCGATCCGTGCGACTGTTATTATTAAGCTACGAGCTCCTCATTCACGTGTAAACAGTGGAATAATAGGTATAATTCCATTGTCTATACTTATTTATTACATATAGATATAAGAGATCCATTCCTGAAGGGTAGGTACTTGGCATTGAAACCATAGTAACAGGCGCATGTGTGGCTCCGTCGGTGTCGCATAAAAGTTCACGTGCAGCATCCCTCACGTTTCTTGAGATAACATTGAAAGTACGAGTATGTGCGAGTGAGAGCTGAGAGCTTGCGACATTATCTACGCATACAAGTATTGTGACGACACGAATATTATATGTTGTTACCTACGTTATAAATGACGACAGCGTTTATAAAAGGAATTTTTAAAAATTCCGTAGAGCTGACTCCATTGCGAGCCATTATGATAATGCAACGATGCTGTCTTCGATCGATTTATATTTTATATCGTAGGTAATATGAACTTGAAGGAAAGGTACTGATAGTGATACTATAATATTACAGCAAAGTTTTCTTTTGAACAGCCATAAGATTATTATAGTTCAACTTTTGAGTTTTTGTAGGTTGCGCTTTACATACTAAATCAAACTAGGGTCAAAATAAACTTGTTGTTTAAATAAAGATGAAAATTAAATGATGTACGTAGTACTTATTCGATCTTTGAGATTCATAGACACGCATAGAAACGACATAAAGTGGTGCGTCTTTGAAAGTTAACCATTTCAAAGAGGCACTCCCAAGTCTCCCGGGAAATCGTGTAATCAAAATGATACATAGAATGCAGATGATAGTATCCTTTTAAGATAAATAGATTGTAGAAGAAGTATGTGATATTACAGACCCTATTTTTATGATAAGTTAAAATTATATTGACCAAGCTGAACCTATAACATTCTACAAAAAAAAACAACAAAATATTCATTTCTAAAAATATGGTAAGTGTCTATTTTTTTATTGATAAGCTGAAAACTTAAATAAATTGGAAAACCATAAATCACTTCCTCCTGAGGAAACCGCAAACCGCTTAGATGAGTCTCGGTCAGAGATAGTGATACTAACGTCAATCGTATAATGGAAAATTTACAGGAGGTATTTACAAAGTAAACTATTCTACATTTCGAGGTTTTTATTTCCTTCATCACATCATTTGGCAGACTATATTTAGGTAAGTCAAATATTAAATAATCCAAAACTAATCTAAATGAAGAGACATAATAATTACTAGACAACTTACCTAATTAAAATAAAAGCTAATAATTAACAATTTATCTTTCAAAATGTCCATTATTTCTATGTTATTTTACTAAAATTACAGAGAAGATATTATATCAAATAAATAGCCTGACGCGGAGATAGAACTTTAGGAACATCGTAATATACATTTCAAAACATTATAAAGTTAATATGAAATCTTTGATCTTAATATCATACAGGAAACGACTACGGAAACCGATACCGTTGTGACATAAGCTCAACAAAATTTATCATTATATGTTCAAAATGTTAATAATTCGTAGTAGCTCTAAACCCATCCTATTTGTCTCTACCAAACTGCGCTACACACGATGAAATGCATTACGTCACAAAAACAATGTATTGAGTCTAAAGAATCACACAAATTTTTAAAATGTGGTAAATCATCAATTCATCATCAAATGGTATTTTAAAAATCGAATTAGTCTTTCTGATAGATTTCTAAAAACTAGTGCACACTTATTTTTCTTTTTTCACGTTAAGAGCGTTTACGCGGTACGGCTTTTCATACAATCTTTCAAATCCTTATTCTTCAAAATGAATGAACCGATTTTAACGAAACTTGGTATGCATACGCTAGATATCCAGGTCTAAATAGTTATAAGAAAATATTTTTGAAAAAGATTTCAGAGGGAGAGAGAGAGCGATTTTAAGTTTTCTATAGAAAGTGAAAAATCACTATATCCTTCCCCCTGAACTCTTTTTCAAAAATGTTTTCTTATAACTATTTAGACCTGGATATCTAGCGTATGCATACCAAGTTTCGTTAAAATTGGTTCATTCATTTTGAAGAATAAGGACTTGAAAGTTTGTATGAAATGACATACGGCGTACACGCTCTTAACAAAAAATGTAGACCATACGTCACGCTGGTTGTTGGTAAAATTGTACTATCATAGTGACGTCACGCATGTTTTACGTGTATGACGTCACGGACTAATTAGATTTTTTCAGTAAAATACCCTATTCATTATATACTATATCCTCATTTGTTCGGGACCGGCACAACATGTCTTGTTCCATACTTTCCTATCTCAGTTGTCACCCCCTTTCTGGCCTTATCATCTTGACAGTTCATCCATTGTTTCTTTGCTCTTCCTCTTCACATAATTATGCCATCCACATAAAATTTATACACAAAACTTTCCTCGCAACATTGATACTATATCATTGATTCGCGTCACATAGGGGTCGTCCATTAATAACGTGAGACTCGAAAGGGGGAGGGATTTTGGGAAAAATCACGAAATATCAGAACTCCTTCAAATATTTCATGATTGAATCTAGTGAAATATGACGTGTATTTATTTTTCGTAAAACGCGCGATTTCTGGTCTAGTACTTAATTTTCCGGAATTATATTAGATTGTTTTCATAGTTTTATTCTAAAATTTTTAATATTATCAGCAAAAGTTAAGCAGGACCTGTTTTAATTTTATAAAACTAGGTTTTTGCTCCTTTTTGGTTCTAAGTTGAGCTACTCGACTACTGACCAAAGCTTGCACTGACTGGACGGGTCCACTCAGATTTGTGTGGTTCTTTCCTCAAAAGATCATTTCAGACACTGATCTGCATGGTCCTCATATCGTATTGTGAGTGTGGGGACCATGCAGATCGCTATGATAGGGATTCATTTCAGCACCTTGAAATGTTTATATGTGTCCTTAGTTGACTCAATACTGAGTTATTCTCTTGATTGTTATGGCTTGACCTTTAAAAGTAATTTACAGAAACTAGAATCGATTCAAATTAGATTTTTAAAATTATTAGTAAACAAGAAAACTAAAAACAGTTGCAAAGGAGACTATAGTAGGTTATTCAAAATATGTAAAATTTTACCAGTTAGCCTTAAACATAAATACCTATTATTAGTTAAACAACCATGGCAGTCGGGATAGTAACTTACTAGTTTCTAATAAGTATAATACCAGGTCGATGACAGGAGGTAAATACGATGTACCCAGAGTCAGTAATTACTATGGCGACAGAACTTTAAAAAAACGCGTTCCCTATTTATTGAACACTCTGCCTGCTGACATCAGACAAGAAGAGAATAAAGTAAAATTCGCACGCAAACTAAAAAAATATTTGTTAGATAATATGTAAGTGTAGGTGTTAAGAATATGTGTATAGGTTATAGATATAGATATTTAGTTTATTGTAAAAGAGACTCAGCGATCTCACAGTTAAACTGCGTAAGCAGTTTTGTGGGGCAATGTACTTAGTTTTAAGATTTCTTAAGTGAATAAAAATCATCCATCCATCCATGTTAGTCAACAATGTCTGGCAGTTTGAGATTTTTTTTATGCGGCCTACCCAAATGTCCTTACTTTGGTATTGTAAGTCAAATCGTTGAGCTCCTTAAAGTTCTAAGTTTGAGCTCCACAATAACTGACAAATACTTGCACTGTCTGGACAGGTCCACTCACATCTGTGTGGCACTTTCCTCAAAAGGCCACCACAGACATTAACCTACATGGTTCTCGTATGATTTGACCAGTACAATTTGTATGGACTTCAAAAGAGACTGTGACCTCTGAGTTTGTTTGTTTCGGTGTTTTTTCTCAGGGTAGTCAACTAGGAAACACCGGCCTCATCTAGCTTAAAATGACTAAAAAATATTGACGTGTAAAAGTGTTATGTTTAACCTACTTACAAAATAAATATCATTTATCATTATCATTTAGGTGCAACTTATTAAATATTCTGTTAGTCCACGTCACTCGTTAAGTCTAGTAAATCGAAATCCATCACAGAATTGTCCCTCCCAGTAGGTACCTATTGCATACCTACACTGCTCCCTAGACAGGTGTCTAGGGAGCAGTGTAGGCCATTAGGTAATGGCGATCAATAGAATCGATCGCATCTACAGTTGCCTATACCGTGATGAGAATTACCACATGCAAGCTATAAAGTCGGCTTCCTATACTTGCACTCGTTGAAATACTTATGAATAAATGAAAACCAAGGCCGCTAGCTTGGAGCGACGTAGTGTAGAACACGTAGCCGGCTTACGTAGGACCACGTCATCCCGGCTATATTTTAAGTAGCAACTGTTTAACGACTCTCTGTGTGTCATAGTTAAATATGAATACCAAAAACTATATTTTATTATGCAATAAACAAGTGTTCGAAATTTTTTGGATGACTCTAAAATGTGTCAGCAATAACTTATGTTTATGCGGTATACATATATAAATTAGTATATTATGTACACAAAAATATGCTGTCTCAATTCCATCATAATAATTTTAACACAAGTAAAAACTAACTTTCGTCATATTTTTCAACATGACGTAGCAAAACCATCTGACCCATATTACGTAGGCCTTCTACGCAGTCCTGCTACGGCGTAGCTCCTCGTAGCCCATCGTAGCACTTTCGTAGCCAAACAAATTCAGTTTGCTTAGCTACGAAGTTTGAGAGGTGGTTGTTTGTTTTCCGTTAATCTTTTGGGAAACTGTTGTTAAATACTATAAAACGTGTTCCTTTTCCAAAAAAAAACAGGTTTTCTGACCGCTGCGGCCCCGATATGTGAAAATTCCCAAAAAAAAATACATCTTATGTAATAGGTAAATAAACATTAAATTCGCGATTAATTCGCAACACACCGGTGTGTTGCCGGGGCCGGAGCGGTCGGTACAGTTTGTAGAGTTATGCTGGTTATGCTCACAGAAATGTATGGGACAGTCGATTTTTTTTTCGGGATTTTAGTGTTGGTCTCATAGTGAAAATTGTTCATAATGATGAGTACAATAACCCCTCTCCATTCTCTGGTGAGTCCCTTAGTGGCCTCTTTCGACACCCACGGGAAGTGATGGGATGGTGCTATTCTTTTACGTCCAACACCATACGGAACGAATAAATATAACTATGTAAAAAGAATGCCGAGTAAACAATTTCCTCACAGTTTTTTTATTAACATAAAAAAACCATGTCTGTGTTCCTTTAAGGGGAAGGCAACGTATAACACGTTGACCCATATTCCGCAAGTTTCCTGTTTCATCATAATAATTATGTCGTCTCATAGACGACTGCCGAAAATGAACTTTTTATGAACCACTGCAGTTAACGGTGTCATTACCATAACATCAGACAGATGGATTAATGGCAGCAGAAAATGACGTCCGTTCTTTTAAGGTAATTTTTAAATAGCAATGATCTGGAACACGTAAAATTGGCCACCTGATTATGAGAAATTATACAAAGTTACAGTGTGCTGTTTGCAGTTATTTAAACTGCAAACAGCACACTGTAACTTTGTATAATTTCTCATTCACTAATGATTTATTTATGGATGGTGAACTAATAATAAATGATAAGACAACCGCCCATTGTACACTTCTTTTATAAATGTTTGTCGGTGTGCAATAAAGTATATAATAAATAACATTGAGATACTTTAACAACATGCACATTCAGTCATAGGCAACCACAGCTTACAATAAATATACTTATATCACCACGTAGAGAGGTTTCAATGACTAAACTCAGTAATCTTAAACATTTCATCCATGACATAGGAGGTGATCTTTGGAAACAAGATGCCCGATATTGGTATGTTTTTTATGAAAATGAAGTGCTGGAACCCACATTACGTGCTACGGCATAAGACTTTCAACAATATTAGCCTTTATGAGATTCATAATGTCAAAAATATTATAAGCTAAGAAACACTGTTTGCCCTGATTAAATTGTCATCAAAAAGTTAGTAAAGCATAAATAAAAACTTCATTTATCCAAAGATTCTAGTGATAATGGTTTATCACAAATTTGTAAGGTGCATATAAACTCTCATCAGAAAAGGAATTTTTTAATCTAAAAAAGAATACAAAGTTTCACATAGGTATATTAATAAGTAGACCTCAGCCAAGCTGCGCTACGGCGTAGCACTTCGTAGCACACCAAGTAGTAAGCAGCGACACTTCAGCGAAGCATATCATGGATCCGCGTCAACCCACGATACACCTCAACAACATCTACCTCAATTACCATAATAATGCGAACAATCCAGCTGCTAATAAACTAATTAAAATACTTACGTCACGAAAATTAATCGCCTCTCGTCACACCCAGATCAATTTAGGTCTAAGCTAACAATTAATTATGTACATTTTACTTGTAGTAATTTGTAAATTAAAGGTAACGTCAAATGTTATCAGTGACTACGGAACTAGCAACTTTTACTTTCTGATGGAGAAATAAATGCTGTTTGAATTTGAGTTCTATTGCGCCGTATTAAGAGTGACGAGTAGTGCAACGGCGTGTTGCGCAGGAGTGTGTATGTTTGCGCGAGTGTGGTCGCTGGCAGCGGGCCCGCTGCCCACAACGGAGCTTATAAAAGAGGGCGGCAATCTGCTCCCGCGCCCGGCGCGTTCACTCTCGACGCTTTCCTCATGGGGCGCGCTACCTCCACCCGATAGTACCTACAAAACAAAAAATACATTTTTATGTATCACACATACCAGTGAAGGGACCAAGTGATAAAGTGATACGGTAAGTTTGTTTGTCGCGCCACCTCGGAGCCTCGGAGGACTGTGATATCTGTGCAGTGACTGTTCAGTGTTGCCCCACTTGCGGAATGTGCTTTCATATTTGAAGAGTAAACGGACGTTTTCAGTGCGAATGCGATAAAAGCGAGATGTGAAAAATTATCGTCTAGAAAAATAGCAACCGCTCCAACGTAAACGCAGAGTTGATTACATAAGCCAGTGTTACCAGGAGCGAAAAATAAAAGGAGGTGGTATCATTATAACAACAATACAGAACATAAGTTCTTGGAAAGTGAATAGAAAGTATTTATGAAGATTTATGATGAAACTAGTGATCTCCATCTAGTGGTGAAGTATAAATAAAGTTAACATATGATATTTATTTCAAAGTTACGGTTAATCCTATATATCCTAGTAATACTGGCTTGTGACAACTCATAACACAAGAAAAACAAATAAATTCAAAGTCATAACAGCTCGCTGTGTGGAGGCCACAGGCGCCATTTTCTTGTATGACGTAGATCGAGATTATGTGCTAGATATTATGAGCTGAAGATATTTCTGTGAAGAATCTAAATAGCTGACCACTACACCGCTCAATTATCCACTCACTCTGTTATATTAATGGTTTTTTACTGTTTTTTATTTTTATTTCAAGCAATATTATAATTATGAACTTGTTTTATGTCTGGAAATTATGTAGAAATGTCATATTTTACCAATTTTCTAAAATAGTATTTTGATTGATCAAAATTGCAATTTATGTAAATCTTAGATTAGTATTTCCCAAAGATTAAAAAAAAGTTAAAATAGATCAATTCTATTAAAGTATATCAAATCAATGCTTATAAGTTGAAATCAGATAGCGATGTTTATTCTATACATTTACAACCAGCCGTTAAAATACTCATAGTTTCAGATTGTAAAACCACGAAATATTGTAACAAAGCACCTAATATACTCTGACGTCAATACGCGCCGTCATAAACTTATTATATTTACTGAAGATCCAATCTAAATGTTATATAAATCCGTAGCGGTATTTTAAAATGTCTCTTAAACGAGTCTACGTCACGCTGTGACCCTCACGACATGTCAGATGTGACTGTAAGCTCATGCGCCCGCGCAATGCTAAAATAAATGAGTAACGAAAGCGAATTCACAGATTCTCTAATAGAAATACAAAAAAATACATATCGTGCAAGATAAAGTTTACTAAACCGTAAAATCAAATTCAAAATAAACAATAACCAACTGTTTTTGCATCGTATACGATGTTATAAATTACATACTGACGAGGTGGATAACATATAGCTGAATAGACGGATTCTTAAAACAACTTTGTGTGCTCAAAACATTGGCTTCTCCAGCCTTTCTATCAACACACAATCGCTCGCGGCTAACAACAGCTAACAATGACTACTGCGTTTGTGTTATCTAAACTTTTAACATTGCGGTGCCTACACGTACAGCTAGACATTGGTTGTATCATTTAATGACTTGACATTCAAATCTCATCGTCAAATGGATCGAGGTCGGGATTGTCTATAACCGGCTATTTTCTCCTTTAACACGCATAACGAACTTGATCCAAATCTATGTAGTCCGCCAAAACTCTCAAGTCAGTCCTGCCAAAGCAGACGATTACGACACTCCCCAGTACGATAATTCTATTTTGATTATTACCTTCGGCCGTTTATTTTAGATGACGAATAGCCTCACGATATGGCTCGGTACGCCGAGTATATTTGATATCAGAATAATATATTCATACGCAACTCGGTACTCGTTAAATTATCTAGGAATTTTAAAAGCTCGTCCCACTGATCCGTTTTGTTGAGTATGTTCTTATTGGTCGTTAGTAGTTAGATATGAGTATAAATGAACGATTAGGGCCCACTTAACATTAATTATGAGTCAGAGAACGCGCCCCAAACATGATTAACGTTACTTCGTTACACTCCCTAATACACACGCACATGATGGAAAAATAAAAACAAAAGACATGTCTAAAACTTCCATTTTTCCATCTCAATGAAGTCTAAAATACACCTGAAACTACATAATCCTGCTGCTTACCTATAAACTACAAACCCAGGAACGTAGATATCTATCAAAGTCCAATCTCGCTTAGCGACTATATCTGTTTATCGCAACCCACCGACTCATAAACGAACATCTGGTCCAGGGAAAATGAAAAAGAAAATATAATTTCTATCAAAACGTCAGCCTCCATTTAGCAAACCAAATGTTGATTCATAAACGTGAGGCAGTAATAAACAAGGCTGGGTTAGAAAGTAAACTCAAGTAAGTAACTCAATTAAAAACCTCAAAATGGATTAAATTGGCGATTATTTCGTACGTATCAATCTCGGTTAACACCTGCTTAGTAATAGGGTCAGGTAAATATCTTACTAAATAATTCCTTAGCTATTCATGTACAGGTGAATGAAACATCCGATGCTAACGAATGAGTCGGATGCAGAAAACTGCATACTATTTATACCGGGTGCCAACATCAACAAAACCTACTTCTTCATTTCTCATTCCAAGTCAACGATCTCACATCGGAAGTAGGTCGGATGCGTACACGCAGTGTGTGTAGCGATGCAGGTATCTGACACAAACTACAAACAAACATACGTACAAAATGAAATGCAGGAAATAGTTAATTATGACTTAAATACTTATCGCAGACTGACCATCAATAAATTATTATGAGGGTACAAACAAACATATTGATAATTGATGTACCATTAAAGCGTTATTGCCAAATAGGATCGGTTTGAGCTTCCCAAAGCACTAATTTACAAAATAGATAATAATTACACGAGTAAAGCGGAAACATGTGTTTTGTTAGTGATATTAATCATAGAAAGCTTGAGCTTTTGACAGTTTTCACTTTAATCTATCGATTGAACAGGTATGTAGAACCTATTAAATTGTTTCCGCAGCCTTGCTCACGTGTAGATTTTAATTCCTCGGAATGAAGACTGCCCTACCTAGCTTTATTTGCTGTCATATTTCATGAAAATCTGATCAAAACTTTAGCTTTTGAAAACATACGATACAGATTAAAGACCGGAAGGCTTTGCTTGTTGCCAGAAGTTTACAACCAGCTCGTAATTACACGAACAAGTGGACAAACATTAGTTAAACGTTTTCATAAACTATGACGAAGTGATCCTGAAATATCAGACAACGTGGATATTAATTGATGGGCTATAAAATAGTACGCTAGCCGTGCTAGAGTGATTTTTAATCGCTCGTTAAACCTGCAACGATCGTTTATTGCGGAGCAGTCGTCCGGCCAGCGCGGGCGCACATGCGTATGCGTCCATTACTATCAATCAGATTCATGAAGCACATCTGCGGATCAAAGAAAACAGTGGCTTGAAGTGCTGTGATCAATCATCGATTGCACTGGTAGGTAAAAGGAAACCGACTGCAGTACAAAGTAAAAAAAAAATCGAGAAGAGTTTACAAAAGTAACTCGACTGGAGTTACTTTTGTAAACTCTTCTCGATTTTTTTTTTGTTTCACTTGTACTACTTAGTAGCTTTAGGTTTGACTCCTAAAGCTTGGTCTTGGTTGGTGGTAAAAGTTTCTATATTAGCTCATGTTGCCACCAAAAATCACAAACAAATTTTAGGTGGTTATATCATTTCATTGGTTGGTCCAGCAACTGACATATTCCCGAAACTGTTGACAATTTGACTGTGGAGGAAACAGACACAAAAGTTAATGATTTTTACAGAATTGACCACATTTAATTGAAAATGCACTTTTTTGGTGACCTGTAGAAAATACTTTTGGAGTTTAACTATGAAAATGTCTAAAGAATTAATTGCTCGTATGTCCTGTCATTGCATAAAGCAAAAAATACAACAGAAGCCCCCAACCACCAATCTACATACGGACTCCAAAATGTATTTGTCTCAATTCAAACCATTCAGTAGGACACCAATAACTCGTTATTACATCTATAGCACGGGGTCACCTAATTTAAATATCAAGAGATATCGTAACAAACATATGTAAACTTTTCCATTTAAAACGAAATTCAATTTCAATTTAGTTAATTGCTCGATATTTATGGTTTATATCTAGTATCAATTTCTATTAGTTTTTAGGAATACCTAATACTAAATTGTCTTTATAGTTTAGGTACCTACTACCTATTTTATTTTTTATTATTTATTTAGATCAAGTAACAATGACTCATACCTACATAAAATTAGGCACACAATTACAATACAAACATATACCTAAGACATTGAAATAAATTATAAATTAAACTTAAGTATTCATTTACATCATTAATACGTCATTGTTATCATCATTGGTCATACATTAACATAATATCAAAAAAAAATAAACACAGTAAATACTTATAATCGAACCGGCATAGGAACAGCAACATGCCTGCCACAGCAATGCCAAATATAAGGGCAGTCCAGCCTGTTGGCGATCATTGCCAGGATAGCATGCATACCATACCTATGCAGGTCACCTAGGTACCTATACCCAGTATCTACATCAGCTTATTCTTGTTACAAGGAACTTGTTAAAAGGATCCCCTTTTAACAAGTTAATGGTTTAAAGTTTTTTTTTATTCTCCTAAGAACTTAAATAACAGTTCACTTAAAATGAGAAACATGGTGCCTACATCTGAATAGTATAATGTTTACCCCTAATAATCCATACATATACCCATAATAAGCCATAATCAAAGTAAATAAATAGAACGGGACCTGAAACTACACTACACGTAGTTAAAATAGTAGTAGGTACTTATATCTAATACGGCTGTTATAATTATTTATTGAAATCGAACATAAATGATTCAAACTGTTGTTAGTAATAGTAACACTTATAAACATATGTTAGTAACATTACACACACTACACGCACACGCTATGTTAGTAGGGTTAAGGTCTAGTTTTATATGTAGATAAGTAGGTAGATATTAGCTTCCCAAGTCAAGTGCAGTTAAATCATAGAAAATGCAAGAAATGTCTCCACCGCATTTGAAATAATGTACGCATGAATAATCTATCCTATGAATTCATTTTTCATGAGACAAAGGAAAATCTTTATCTACGATATTCATTAGGTAGGTTTTTTTAAGGATGGGAAAATCATCAATTGACTTCTTCCGCTCTGGGTGGAGCGGAAGGGAGTGTCAGACTCTTACTGACTAAAACACATCAGTGTTCCTTCAATTGCTCTTGCGTTCCAGAGCCGCGGTAACTCTTTCGAACATATTCCTCAACCCTGGCAGGCTCTGAGGTACCTTTCCCTTGAAGTTCATGAAAAATATCAACTTCATTAAACATCTCAGTGAGATATTTGAAAGATGATACTTAATAGCAATGAAACCTACCACATTTCCGGTTAAAAGTACCTACTGTAGTGACCTCCTGAAAGTTTCGACAAATTGCCGCATAGGAATAGTGAAAGAATTTCCACATTGTCGTTATAGAAATGGGCCTTTGATGTATTTTATTTATGAACCATAAAATCTTGTTTTTACGAATTATTATCTGGCGTGGGTAAGTTTTAATAGTCGCCGAATTATTTTTATGTAAGAGAGACTCATTCAATATTGCTAGGTAACCACTTCCCGGCTAATCTCATATGCCAAATTTAACTAATCACATTACGCTAATCAAAGAAATATATTCTTTAAAACTCTAACGTTTCCAGACGCTAAAATAAACGTTAACATTGGCATTCAGCTGTTTCCCTGCGGTTTTCTATTTTCACTCTCTAAAATACTCTAAATATATTCCAAGTACTTCACACAAGGTTGACATTTTTCCGTGGCTGCCGTGAAATCGATATCGTAAACTCGCTCTTTTGAATTCTCAAGAGACATTACACAGGTCTTCTTTTTTTTATAACAATACGTCAGTTACAAAACCATATTTTTGTGGAAAGCCAACGTGAGCCACGACTGATTCCTTTGTAGAAGATCCTATTAATTAAATATGGTGAGTTCAATGCTTAATCTGACTATATAAGTAAGAATTTAATGGTGTGTACCCCAGTCGATACAAAAATGCTTTATGTACAATGTATTTTGATATGTAGAAATAAACAACAACTTTTGACAGATAATCACGCAGTCATCTAGAGATCTAGTTGCTATGGTTCATGACGGACTGCTATGAATGTAATAGTTTTTAAAGTCTCATTTTCAATACGCTTGTATCTGCAACAGGGGTAAACACTTTAGAGCTCGTAGACAAAATATTAATTGCAATTACGCCTACAGTAATGCCTATGATTATATTTATTACGAGTTCATCATTTTGATTATGACGGATCCGTCCAATCTGTTAGGTGAAGACATGATGGGAAAATATTCAGTATCATAGATCAGCGTCATCGGACAGCTTATCTTTGCCAACAGCAGGCACCTAAACACCAATGTCGACGGGTCGGCCACGATCCAATTGTACAGCAATAATTATCCACGTAGGATAATCAACATCCACAAATAATTATTTCATTTTGCTACAAGAATACGCTTTTGACGTCAGCAGAAAGGACTAACAATGCAAAGCTACCGAAGCAGAAAACGATCTGAAAACTTAATTTCGCAATGATAACTGAAATCCACTTAAAAAGCGATAAGCTAATGTTTGCTCAGTGTCGGCTTATCATGATAAAACACACACGGTATGAGCTCTTCGTTCTTTTATCCCTCCCGACACGGTCGATCGACGATTATTGAAAGCTCTTTCGGTCTAATAACTTCGCTATATTCGTTGGTAACGCCTTTTACACCACAAGAATAACATGGAGTTAAATAAAAAAGGAGAACCTTTTTAATAGTCGTAAACAGAAGTAACCATCACACAACAAGCTCCGGGAGCTCGAGCCGGGCAGCGACCGCTATAAAAAGATCATCATAGGACGGTCGGTGACGGCCGCCGTGCGACATGCAACCCTGGAAAGCGACTCGACTGTGCCATCGAGTACTGTTGCCAAAATAATTAAAGAAATCTCCGACGGTGTCCCTCCACCGCGCCCGCGCCGCTCTAAAATCGTCGCTCTTCGCCCGGGAGTCACTACTCGGGGCGCGGCGGGAAAACATCTCCCGCGCCACTCTTATTTCTTCTTTCCTTCCCGACGCTGTCGAAAAAAAATATTCCAGTAAGTTTCATAATATCACTATAAAACCAAACAACCGTGAGTGTAGTAACCCCAAGTGCGAATTAAGTGTCATACCAGTTTCAAGAGGAAATTAGTGATTATGAATAAGTGATAAAAGTGTTACATAACGCGAAACAAAATTCAGAATTTTTAAAAATACCGCATTTTGTAGGCGCCTATGGCACAGAAATAGCTTTGAGTCACGTGGTACAAATTCAACCTATAGCATGGCTCCACATTTATGTATGATCGTAAATTGTATTAAGTTTTCAAATTAAGAAAATGAAAGTTATTTTGGGATTTTCTAGCAACAAAATTAACATTTACTAGATTTTTGAATTTTGTTTGCGAAATATATAATATTTTGCTATAAAAGGAATCTCGTTTGACAAAAATAGTATCAACCCAACGTAAAAGGTGGCGCTGCCATCGACCGCTCTTCGACGTCAGTTTCGTAAAAAATGACGGCTGGATTAGATACGTGTTCGTGTCGTTTACGTTTATGATATTTACGAGAAAAAGTATTAGATTAGTACAAAATTTAGTAATAACTTTACAAAATAAGAGTTTAAAGCTAAAAATAAGTGGAATACTAAAATAAGACAGACACTTCTCATGTATTAAAAAAAAAACTTCTTGGTGAGTGGTGCAGTGGTCAAACGGTGCTTGCGATCTAGGAAATAGCTCGTTAAATATAATAACAATACTCATCTTCCTATTTTACTCATATCTTTGAAAATAGAGCTGTGGAATTCAAAATCTGTAATCGACAGAATTCTGTTCTTCATTTTTTTCATTTAAAAAATACCCGATCTCATCAAAACCATCCCCTTGCAAGAAAAATAAAAGTAATTTCTTTTACTCAGTTCATTATAGGTAAATCTAGAAAAAATATCGTTGCTAAAAATATGTCGCATTAATTCTCGCATAAGAGCAACATAACCTCAAAGCTTTCAAGTTGATAATGATGACTCGTCATTTCTAACCTATATTTTGTTCTTGCTTTTTAGAACTGACGGCAACGTAGTAATTCCACCATGGAGGACGCTCACTCGAAATCCGTGGAAGAAGTCTTAGGGTACTTCGGTACAGACCCAGACAAAGGCCTTAGTGCAGACCAAATAAAAAGGAACCAAGATAAATATGGGCCAAATGGTAAGTACACTGTTTACCTGAAACATGTAAACAATTTTTAATTACTATCATGTCTGTTTTATAATGTGTGATAAACTATTCAGAACAGTTTTTAGAAATATGTACAACTTTTCAGGAAATTCCAAAACTTGACAGATCTATGTTTATTCTGGAAATAAATATTTATGAAACTAAATTGTGACCATACCATAGGATAATAAGTGCTGGATTAAATCGATTATTAGTAAATTGGTAACAAGTTAGTGTATTAACTGCCAATCAAAACCATAATGATTCTCAACTATGACATCATCACAAAACAGTAAACTCAATTCTAGTTATCACATAATAAGATGCAAAGCTACAACAAGAATTGTCTCAGACATCTTTGCATTACTCCTCGGTCATCTTCAAATCTACCCATAAACATCCATGACCAAAACTGGTTCAAAAATGGGATGCTCAATGGTCGCTATTATGATTATGGTCTGCAATTTAATACTAGTGCCTGCCCATTAATAGTCTATTGTTTATGGTGAATGTATTATTTGTAGATAGTGACAAATTATAATGCTCTGCTGTCCATTAACACGTTGAGCGCCATGTGCATCCTTCTGGAAGCAAAAGTACCACGTTTTTGGGCTTGGCGCTCAACATGTTAAAGCAAAAATTTTAACTGTACAATAATAATAATCTATACCAATTTCAATATCATATTTATCTTAGTATTGATTGATAAACTTTGCTTAATAAAATTGACAACTAATGATGAGTTTACTTTTCATTTTCCATAGAACACAGATTCAATTAACCAGTACCTACATAACTGTATAAATAAAATTCATAAATTTTAATCATGCTATCAGTCAGGGTCATTTGAAATTTTGCCAGCACTTCAGACTTTGCCATGAATCATTAATGTTCAAAAGAGTGTTTTGAGTCTCAAAAAGTCTAGAGATAAAAGTAAGAAGGTAATTGGGAACATTCAATCATGAGCTCAAATGTAGATTGTAGATTCTCAATAGACTTAATTTCTTTTTTGCGTTTACATAAAATATCTAGTAAAACAATAATATGTGCTGCTATGAATCTGATGATTATATTATGCAATAATAATAATTATTAATCCAAATTATCAATGTGTGTCATGTGAACACAAGGTCAAAAGTGTTCCGATCCATGATAGTTGCATATTATTCTCTTAAAATGTATTAATTTTGCAACATTATCAAGTCATCCTATCTTCAACTGACACAAAATGTAGCGATACTCAGCAGATGAACTGCATCTAAACTTATTGTTCTTAAACATCATTTCTAAAGTAGATAGTCTATTGAGTGCTATTATCTTAAAGATGCGGACTAACCACCTTGGCCATCTCAACTTCATATTATAATGAGGAATATTGCTTCCATTATAACAGTAACATTATTCATAGACCTAGGTACTAATTGCATTCTATCATTCAGGGTTTGTTTCTATTTCAAACACTTGTGTAGTAATTTAAACACTAGAAGAAGCCTTGCAGGCTGTTCTCATAGCCAAACAAATTGGTCAAATTTACTCCAGAAATGGTCCCAATTTCGGACCCACCACATGTCAGTAACATTGTCCTACTAATAGGTACTCGTGTTTCTACTCTGTCGGCAAACAAATAGCATACACGCCTTGATGAAATTGTTCCGAGAACGATGTAGGTGCAATCAATTCCTGACCCAGGTGTAAAAAAATAGAAATATTTATGAATCTAGACAAGTTAAAAAATTGAGACTGGCCCACATCGTATGTGATAGAACGTTTGAATGAAAGCAATCCCGATTGATGTGTTTCACTTAATATCATGCTTATTTCGCAAATATCCGGGGCTGTGGGCGAAGTGTAAATGAATCCGCTCCTAGTAAATAATCTCGCCATTCCGTGCACCGTAGCTGATTGCACAGAGATAACGCCAAATCCTTTTCAATATTTCCATAAGGATTGGCGCACATTTTCAGTGTGCAGAAGAAATGAATTAAGATAAAAATTACAATCATTGTCGCAAATGTAACATTCCACTTCCACATTTAATTTGGGGAATTTTCCTGCTGTTCGCGTCATCATAATTATTGACAATTTTCACAGAGTGACCGAAGACAGGAAATTCAACTACAGTTGCTATAACTTGATTACCTGTTTAGGTAGCTTCTAAATGGCAAATTCTGAATTACTAAAAACGACTATTTCCATCCAAGAAAAACCAGGGCAGGTCGTTAGTATTGACACAATATTAATGGGAGTTTTATCTCACTAAGTCACTAACTCAATATTTGCTAGCAAACTATAAGATAATATAAAAACTAGATCTCTCGCAATCTTTACCTTATGGTACGTGTTAAAATACATTTAACAAGTTTATAATTCGTTTGTGTAGATAGCTTGCTAATTGTTTAATTAAAAAAATACTATAAATATTATTTCCTTGTTTGTTGCCTGTCTCATATAAACATTTACACAAATCCTCTTTGTATTATTACAAGGTATAGGACATAATCTTCATGTAAAGTATTTGCACCTAAGATAATAAGAGTACCTATGTATTTAGAGCAAGTTCAAGATCTTGTAGAATTGATTCTTAATTTTATAAGTATTTCTTAGATGAAACATGTCATGTATGAATTTAATCCTTTTAGAAAGACAGTCCTGAAAATAAACGTCCTTGCATAGGGCGTGTAGTTCGAAGTATAGAGGTGATACTCGGTGGTCGGGGGTGGGTGCGTTCGCCGTAGTCCGTGATGTTTATTTATAGTGGGTCCTCGCTGGTCGATCAGCGCTGAGGCGGAGGCTGCCATCGGTGCGTGTGCCCACGGGCCCGCGGACGCGAACTCACGCGTGACCACGTTAATGTTGCCTACCTAACACCCCGCACCTCTCGCTAAAACCGCCTCGATAATAAGCAGTTTGCCATGAAATATGTACCTAACCAGTTATAGATACGGACACGAATAATAATTAACTCCTTTGACAAAAGAAACAGTATCTTTTTAGCTGAAAATGTTACTCTTGATTTAGGCATACTGTATTCATGGTTTTATTACGATATACCTTATTATTATTCCACACATTTAACCAAACAAAAACATGTGGAAGAAATAATCACTTCACACATCAATCACTAGTATTTTGTGTTTCTTTTAGTAATATACAATTGCATCTGTCAATACTAAAATCGTCATTCACCTGCAGGCTGCTGAATACGACTTTGTATAAATGTGGACGATGATAACACCTTTAAAAAAAAATACGCCGCCAGCTCGAGATCCCGCCGAGACTAGTTGTTTATTTTCTCGCCTTCGTACAACTGACTATTATTTTGCTGCGGAAAACATAAACTACACGTCACTTCACTCAGTGAGGCGCGGTCACAATACCGAAAATCTCAAGCGAGAAAACATCTTAAAAGCAGTGTGCCATCATCAGCACTAGTTTTATTTGACACTTTAAAATAATTTACACTCTTCATTCACACCTGCTTTATGAACCTAACAGCATCCTAACTCAAATATTCATGTTTTGTTACTTTGTTTTTCACCTGAATTGTTTCTAGATGTAGATCAGGTATCGGTACTTTTAAAACTTCGTTTACTTGATGATATGTGTTGAATTATAATGTAGCGATATATCGTTCACCATTTCATGTCCGGGCAACAATAAAAAAAATATGGAACAGTTGATAAAATAATGTTGTAATACCTTCTGGATTTCAAACTTGATTAGAATAACAGATGAACCTCGCTCCTAGCTACAGCAATCTTCATTCCGTGAAAATGGATCCCCTCCTAAACTCAATGTTACACTAATCTGTCTTCAAGACTTGTTACAGATAATATTTAGATCTCTCAGAATCTGAAAACTGTATCAAAAGAAAATAATTTATAGTTCATAAAAAATCTCATTCGTTTAACAAAATACAAAAGACCTATTCCTTCATAATCCTGCATTTAAACGCGTTATGAATCTCATAATGCAAAAATGTAAGTAGTTAAATGGTTATCAAAATTGAAGTAACACTAATCGATTGTTCCTAATGAAACCCAATGGTTATCCGATACTCGTTCAATAATCATGCGTCCTCGAAACGTATAAAAACTAACATTACGTACTACGTAATAACTACATGTACGAGTAGCTTCCGATAAAACGACATCGATAAACTTTAATACGTATCTGTAATGCGCTAATGTCCCTTGTATTCTAAACTTAAGTTCCATTTTGCATATTCTACTTACGGAATCTTGCATCAAAAGGAAATGATCATTTACCACAGATTCGTTTTATGGGGGAATGTTGAAGTGCGCTACGTCCGGGGATCATAAGTGTTTGAGTGCAATAAGGAGTTGATAGTGTACGGCAAGCCCGGGAATGCTGACTGCTCCCGCGCCGAGATACGAGTGCCTAGTGGCTGAAATATTATATAGGTACCCAGGTTTATTTTGGACGATCTACGTTGGCGGATTGCGTCTACGAACGCGGCTGACGCGCGATCCACACGACCATTGCACGTTCCAATATTGTATCTGTTAGAAAATTCTTTTATCTTCTCACCACTGAAAACGTAAAGACAGTACATTTTTGCCACACGTTTTTACGGCGACGTTATTCTTAGTTTGTTTGTATTGTTTTGATCTAAGTACTCCATGTCACCAATAATATCTCTACAATTTGACAAAAGATAATGTGCATAAGTGCGAAACTAAGTTTATGGACTTATCTTCCCTTGTCCGTGTCCCGAGTCTCGTTCAAGCCTTACCCAGGGATCATTCTAGATCCTTCACCATCAGTCTCATGGTCTGCCAACGCTCCTAATAAGGTCATCGAATTTAAAACAACACTTTATTCTCAAGATTATCTTAAGTAGTTTCAAAAGTGTCGCTTAAAAGGTGAAACTTAATCTGTAGACCCTAAACTCTTTTGGACTGAAAATATATTAAGTCTACTCGGTTAAACAAGAAAAAACATCTCACTCTAGTATTTATCGCCTAAAGATGACTCCTACGAACTACCACTATCTTCTTATTCATAAACACTATCTAGCAACGACTGAAAATATTTGGATCCAAGTGTAACATTTCCGTTGCTGCAAATTCGTGATGGTTTTCTCTCGCCTTTCTCTCGATATCATCAAAAAACTAAAAGGCCTGTCAGAAGTTGCGAAACAAAAAACAACAACGTCAGTGCCCGTTCTTTATCGTACTTTCACCTTTATTCCGCTGTCACAAAGAAAGTTTCTTACATTGCCAATCTCGTTACAGCTATGTGGTATTGATGCATAATTGGATTCCGTCTTCAGCAAATCCCTCCAATCGGAGTCAGGGTAATCGCTGGCCACCTGTAGCATAACGTTGAGGTCAACCGTTTGTTACTATTTTATATTGCGACCATTTATAATTACAGCGCTAAAATAGCTTATTTTCCTCTTCCATTGTTTTTGTAACATGTTAAAGTTTGCACTTACAACTAGAATAGAAGCCAGTATATTGACATGTTTATGGAGTGTATGTAGCGTGACGGTACCTATATAATGTATTGTGTTATAAGATTGTCAGTATCGTCACGTACACGAAGTACGCTATTTTGACGTCGGTTGTCCAGGACGTGACACTAAGTGTATGGGCGTCCTCGCGATTTTATGTGCCGTTGTTAGTACCTATTATTGATGAGCGCGAGTGAGCAGTGTGAGCACAGATGCTGACACGGCGATATCGATGCGTGGACTAATTGCTTACATTAGTCACGGCGGCGTGGCTGGCTGCCGAACTGCGTACGCAAATAGAGTCGATACAACGATTGACTTAGCGCACGTTGCCCGATTACACTCTACGATTAAGACATAGAAAACATGAAACTGATTCTACATACATTCCTATGGACGTTATCTTTACTGCGCCCAAAAATCTATTGCGAAACATGCATCGAAATGTGCTCTCATCTCAACTCGACTCCCGGAAGCGACATGACGGGAGGATATTCTAATTGTAAGGGCAGCGTTTTTAATATGAACATCACGATTCGTCAATTTAGGTAAGTAGTAGCAATTAGGTAGATAGCAAAAAGGATTGTACTAGAAGCGTTGCGCCTGCGACGCTGTTGTTACGTAGGAGCTAAGTGCGCGTTTGAGGTCACCATGCAGGTCGCGCACGGCCCGGAGACGTGGCCCGCTGACTGCCCAGCAACTACTTAATCATAAACAAGATACGTTAAACCAAAATACACCTTATCACACAATTGTATCGCAGATTTAATATAATGAACATGATAAAACTCTGAATGTCGCGCCAGCAAAAAGATAACAAAGTTTTCCGACCCTACCTAGACAAATAATTACTGACAAACATTATGTACACGTCACAAAGACTTTTTTTTTGTAGGGCACGATTGTAACATTGAGTAAACCAAATGCTGACGCATAACCTTCTAAGGCAATACATGATAATAAGCGTAGTAGCACTACTCTAGTAATCTTTATGCACAAGGTCTTAAGAATTTAATCTTACATATAATATTATAAATATTTCATTTATAAAAAAATACATCTATTCTCTAACCTGTTTTATACTGTAGTGTTATTTAAAATGATGGAATAATTTGTAAATATATTATCCTCTTCGATGACCGCAAATATACCGGTTTGTAAAAACATAGACTCCAAATTAAACAGCAAAATCTTTTTATTTTTTTTATTATTAGCATAATTATCAGCAGCTAGTTTAAATCAAAGAAGTGTGATAATTCCCTATCGCAAAAGCTGTGTATGTACCGTGATTAGCCAACGGCCTGGTAAATATTATCACACGTGGTTTACTTTGTTTTGGATTTGTTAATTTTTGCGCAGTATCCGAATAGAAGCCGGTTTTAGCGCATACTGATAACGTAGTAATCAAAATAAGCTGCGTAGAGTGGAACTAGACAAACGGTGAGCAGATCATGTTGAAATGCGGCGCCGACATTTGCATTTGACGTCACTATTATTGGCCGAATCGCTGATCGGACCTCGCTCCGCCGCCGGCGCTGCCGAGCTGCCGCCGTTCGCTCCCGCCGATCTAGTGTATTTATGTACGATCGTAACTGCCGACATAGATCGCATGCCTGTTCTGACTAGTTTATCGCCTGTTACATTAACTCCTTTGATCTTTTATTCAAAATTCTAATTATGGTTCTTTTCTCTTTTCAGAACTGCCAACGGAGGAGGGTAAGCGCATCGATTTGATAAATATTTCTAAGTTATCTGCTGACCTAGATAAACTGACACAATATTCTGATTCCTAGTCCGTTCACTGTTTGAAATTCCTTTTAAAGATTCCACTTGATCAATAACAAGTTGTATTTGTAGAAAAGATAACTGGATTATAATGTTTAGCCTGACAAATTTCCACATCCTTGAAATTAAGTAGGAGCACTCAGGAAATCTAGTTTAATAAAACACAAAGCCACCATACTGGAAATAAATATAAGCACTCAGGAAGTGTTGCGCTCCCCAATTGTATGGTAATTAAGTGCTTAAATCAATTATGCACACGACCATTAATCTGACACATACGAGAAACTCGGACCCATAAATAAACGATTCCCTAATGAATTACAAAATTTTCTTCTGTAGGAAAAATGTTAGTAAAAACATCAATGAACTTCTTTTAAATTAACTTATAAGCTTAATATAGGTACCTCATTAAAACATGTAAAATATGTATCGTAAAGGTTGCATACATTTTGCAGCTTACGATTGTATAACTTATTCCAGTATTCAAATAAAAACCATGCCAAGGTTCCGTGAGACACTTTTTGTTTACGTCAAAGCCTTGTCTCTCTCGTTTGTTGAAACCTTTCGTCAAGTTTGCAACAGGTACATATTCATGACTAGAATATTGAATGGCCTGCGTTTCATATTCTTGCATTGAAGAAACAAAAAAAACGATTACACCAAAACGTCACTGTTAGATTTAGGATACTAATCCTAATTTCCTACTTTTTGAAAAATATTTATCCTAAGTATTACCGGTACTGTGTTTCACAGATATTTGTAACAAATATAACATTTTCTATTGTTTCCTTATAGGCAAAAGTATATGGCAGTTAGTCCTGGAACAATTCGATGACCTCTTAGTAAAGATTTTGCTGTTAGCCGCTATTATTTCATTCGTAAGTATTAAGATCGTTGTAATTAGGATCGTTTCACAAACAGTTACAGCAGTATTAACAAAATTATCCTCATGTTTCAGGTTTTAGCTTTATTTGAAGAACACGAAGACGCATTCTCCGCCTTCGTAGAGCCTTTCGTTATTTTACTTATTCTTATTGCTAACGCTGTAGTGGGAGTATGGCAGGAAAGAAATGCGGAATCCGCCATCGAAGCTTTAAAAGAATACGAACCCGAAATGGGTAAAGTAATCAGAGGAGACAAATCCGGTGTACAGAAAGTCCGAGCCAGGGAAATTGTACCCGGTGACATCGTTGAGGTGTCAGTCGGTGACAAAATCCCCGCTGACATCCGTCTTATTAAGATTTACTCCACCACCATCCGTATTGATCAGTCCATCTTGACCGGAGAGTCTGTCTCCGTGATCAAGCACACAGATGCCATTCCCGACCCCCGCGCTGTCAACCAGGACAAAAAGAACATTCTCTTCTCCGGTACCAATGTCGCCGCTGGCAAGGCCCGCGGTATTGTCATCGGAACTGGTCTATGCACTGCCATTGGTAAAATCCGTACTGAAATGTCCGAGACTGAGGAGATCAAGACACCTCTGCAGCAAAAACTCGACGAATTCGGTGAGCAGTTGTCTAAAGTCATCTCAGTTATTTGCGTTGCCGTATGGGCCATCAACATCGGTCACTTCAACGACCCCGCCCACGGTGGAAGCTGGATCAAGGGTGCTGTGTACTACTTCAAGATCGCCGTCGCCCTGGCCGTCGCCGCTATCCCCGAAGGTCTGCCCGCCGTCATCACCACTTGCCTTGCTCTCGGTACCAGGCGTATGGCTAAGAAGAACGCCATCGTAAGGTCGCTGCCCTCTGTTGAGACCCTCGGTTGCACATCTGTCATCTGCTCTGACAAGACCGGTACTCTCACCACCAACCAGATGTCTGTTTCCCGTATGTTCGTCTTTGAGAAGATCGAAGGTGGCGACAGCAGCTTCCTTGAATTCGAAATCACTGGTTCCACATACGAGCCTATTGGCGATGTTTACCTGAAGGGACAGAAGGTCAAGGCTGCTGAATTCGACACGCTCCACGAACTTGGCACTATTTGCATCATGTGCAATGACTCCGCTATTGACTTCAACGAATTCAAACAGGCATTCGAGAAGGTCGGTGAAGCCACTGAAACCGCTCTTATTGTACTCGCTGAGAAAATGAATCCCTTCAACGTTCCCAAAACTGGACTTGACCGCCGCTCCAGCGCTATCGTTGTACGCCAAGAGATTGAGACCAAATGGAAGAAAGAGTTCACTCTTGAGTTCTCCCGTGACAGGAAATCCATGTCCTCTTACTGCACACCCCTTAAGCCTTCCCGTCTTGGAACTGGACCCAAACTGTTCGTCAAGGGCGCACCGGAGGGTGTGCTTGACCGTTGCACACATGCTCGTGTCGGAACTGCCAAGGTTCCTCTGAACTCGACCCTCAAGAACCGCATCCTGGAGCTCACCCGCCAATACGGTACCGGTCGCGACACCCTTCGTTGCTTGGCTCTTGCTACCTCTGATAATCCACTGAAGCCTGATGAGATGGACCTTGGAGACTCCACCAAATTCTTCACCTATGAAGTCAACCTAACATTCGTCGGAGTCGTCGGCATGTTGGACCCTCCCCGCAAGGAAGTATTCGACTCCATCGTTCGTTGCCGCGCCGCTGGTATCCGTGTCATCGTCATCACTGGTGACAACAAGGCCACCGCGGAAGCTATTTGCAGGTAGATATAAAACACTTATAATTATTCTTCTATGATTCTTGTCACAAACCTTAAAGATTGCCATTTCAAATCAATTTATAATTAATTAGAAGGTTGGTTACGCTAGCAACAGTTTCCACAATTAATTGACACCTTCTGTACGCTGAGTTGTAATCCACAATAGTTTACATTTTAGAGGAAAAATGTTTATGAACTTGTATATTCCAGGCGTATTGGCGTGTTCACTGAAGAAGAAGACACCACTGGGAAATCCTACTCTGGTCGCGAGTTCGACGACCTGCCCGTCTCTGAGCAACGCGCCGCCTGCGCCAAGGCCCGCCTGTTCTCCCGTGTGGAGCCCGCCCACAAGTCCAAGATCGTTGAGTACCTGCAGAGCATGAACGAAATCTCCGCCATGGTAAGAATCAGAAATCATACAACTTCGTCTTTTAAACAGAAGTTTGCATTTTTGTAAATGAACACAACACAAACGATATTCCAAGTATGTTAGTGAATCAACACAACAGCAAAATAACTGCTACATTGTAAACGATATCTTCATAATTTAGTGGTATACCATTCCCCAACATTATTGAATGTTTACACATTGTAATACATATTGGAAGTGTTCTGTTTACGTTAGGGCAGCGATGTTTATAAACTGGAGCACTCGAAACATAAGAATTGGTGTATTGGTATTAGATAGCGATGACATGTTACTTATGACGTTACAGACTGGTGACGGTGTGAATGACGCGCCTGCTCTGAAGAAGGCTGAAATTGGTATTGCTATGGGTTCTGGTACCGCTGTCGCTAAGTCTGCTGCTGAGATGGTGTTGGCTGATGACAACTTCTCATCCATTGTCGCTGCTGTTGAGGAAGGCAAGTATTCATCACAAAACATGACTGAAACTAGAGTTGCCACCCGTATTGTACTATATAATAGAGCAAAATGATATAGTAAGTACTAAAAATACTATATTTTCATAGCTAACTCAAATACTGAGGAGTATTTTGAATAAAATCCCGTACAATACCGAAATACATTAGTAAACAGCAGTTTGAAGGGGTACTAAAATTTTCGCGCTTGCTGCGCTATCTCTCGTAACTCATTCTCAACTTCTTCAGCATAAAGGCTTTGTCCGAAACATGGACCCGATGCTCATTATGATTCTTGTATGTCTCCCAAAAAACATTGAAGAAAGGAGAGGAGTTTCTAAATTAATATTTATTAAATAACCCATAAACAAACCAAATTATAAAAATGTACCTAGTATTTTTATTATTCCTGAATTTTCCAAAAGTACTATATTATTGCAACAATTTACAGAAAATACAACATTTATCCCAAAAAAAAAGTGGCAACCCTAAATAAAACAGACAGTAATAACATTATGAGAGATGCAGAAATTGTTAACTCTATGGTTTTGCAACTTCAGGTCGTGCCATCTACAACAACATGAAGCAGTTCATCCGTTATCTGATCTCTTCCAACATTGGTGAAGTCGTGTCCATCTTTTTGACTGCCGCTCTCGGTCTCCCTGAGGCTCTGATCCCCGTGCAACTGTTGTGGGTCAACCTTGTCACTGACGGTCTGCCCGCTACTGCTCTTGGTTTCAACCCACCTGATCTTGACATCATGGACAAGCCTCCCCGTAAGGCTGATGAGGGTCTGATCTCTGGATGGCTGTTCTTCAGGTAGGCAAACAATCCAAGTAAATTTGGAGTAAAAAAAAATATCACAACTCTAGAAAACTTCATTACTAATTGATGACATTTTTATAACTGTCCAGGTACATGGCTATTGGTGGTTACGTCGGTGCCGCTACCGTCGGCGCTGCTTCATGGTGGTTCATGTACTCACCCTTCGGACCCCAGATGACTTACTGGCAGCTCACCCACCACTTACAGTGCCTCGGCGGAGGTGATGAGTTCAAGGTACGAGCGATTTATTCGAGTCCGACTCGCACTTAACCGTTTGTTTTTTTTTTGTACTATCGAATATTAAATTGTGTTTTTTTTGTACGATTTTAGGGCATCGACTGCAAGATCTTCACTGACCCTCACCCTATGACGATGGCTCTGTCCGTATTAGTAACAATTGAGATGTTGAACGCCATGAACAGTTTGTCTGAGAACCAGTCGCTGGTGTCCATGCCACCCTGGTCCAACATGTGGCTGGTGGGCTCCATGGCTCTCTCCTTCACGCTTCACTTTGTCATCCTCTACGTTGAGGTCCTGTCGGTAAGTACCGCTCAGCTTGTTCGGATGCGTGACCGGTTGAATATAGTTCATGTGCTAACTCTGTCGTTTTGCGACGCGTGTGTTCGCAGGCTGTGTTCCAAGTGACGCCGCTGTCCATCGACGAATGGGTCACGGTGATGAAGTTCTCGATACCCGTGGTGCTGCTCGACGAGGTGCTGAAGTTCGTCGCGCGCAAGATCTCCGACGGTGAGAAGAGTTCGGAGCTGATGCACTGGCTCAACGGCATGCAATGGATTGTGCTCATGTGGGCCGTCTTCTTTGGCCTCATCATCTACGGCCCTCTATAAGCCGGCCCGCCCCCGTGTGCCGTGCCACCATCCCGTTTGATTCACATCTAATACCCTCCTATCGATTTCTGCGCCACCCACCTATTTTATTCATGTTGCAGTTTCAATTTTCTATTCTCGTGTGTGAACTGATAAGTTATTTTGAGTGTGGGTAGCGCAAGGAATTTAACTGTGGAAACCGATAGACTATGAGCTGCGCTCACCACAGTATCAGTCATCTAACAGTTTGGAATGCTAATTCTGGCGCACCCGGTGTGTGAAGTGAGTGCCCACGAGTGCCCGGTGTGGGACACAGGACTGCTCGACTGGTGTGAGTGACGCAGGACGGCTAGTTGTCTGTACTGCTTAGGAGTAGATCTATCAGAGCCGTGGCGGCGACTGCGGCCCGCTCTAGTGATTATGCATTTTGTATGTGCGAGACAATAAATTAATTGGAGCTCATTTTTTTACAAATTCGTGAGTTCAACTAATATTCTCTTTCTTTTACTGAGTACATATACATAATATTATACACTTATTTGATGTGAAGTGGCTGTGAAGACCTTCATTATAAATGCTAACTAACGAAACACCAAAAATTGGTTTTATTGAGAGGTATTTATAAGTTAGATTAATTGCTTTTGATACATTTTGTATACAGTAGCATGGGAAGCTCCACATTCAAATATATTATAGTGAACTCGCACATAGCTCAGTACCTTGTCCGTATGGACAGCAGACATGTTATTAAACATACTATTAATTAATAGTAATGTGCATTGTTAGCTTAGTGTAATTTATCGTAAGTGTATTATTAGGGACGTGGTTACAATATTATTCACTCAGCATAGGTAGTACTGTTATCAAAAGAATGTCTTTCTCCTCTGTCCTTTCACTGTGGTCGCTTCTTAACATTCCTATATGCATTTCTTTATTTCTTTTATCAAACCTTGTTTTGGTTTTGAGAAGCGCTCTTAATAATCTAAGCTAATTTAACTAATGAATGTGTCCCTAGGCTGAACTAACCTCATGCCTTAGTGTGAACTCAGGTGGATTGGATAAAGACTGCAAGGGAGTTAAAGAACTATTCAGCCAGTTTGATGGCATTGTTACTGCTTAGCGGGCGCACTTAAACTTGGCTCCAACTGTGCAGTTGCCTTGTAGCAATGATGCAGTTGGTCTAGTAACAACATGCTAGCACGCTTACAATTCTATTTTGCTAGCAGTCACATGCAGTCCGCCCGCGTACACCCTTCGTAGCTCAAGTAATATGTCACAACTATTACTTGTGCTACTAGTGACCTTCATATACATCGAAACAATATCATGTCAAGCCTTGTTTCAATACAATTATTACATACTATTAAAAAATTTGTGTATTGTGTAAAATGTCTATTTATTACAATATTTACTACAAATAATTTATTGAAATAAAGCCATATAGTCTATGTATGTACGAACTTAATCGGCTCTAAGATCCCATGTACGGTATGGTACTTTTATTTATCTATATTTACTAATTAATGTAATTTTAGTTTGTCTCTTGTTCTTATAAAATAACCTTTTATATCAAGTATTTCACCATCGAGACATAATATTACTTTTAAGTTTATAAAACCCGAATCAAAATTTGTTCAGTTAAGTGTGGTACAAGGTTAGTACATACATATGTTTTTTTTTTTATATAATGAAAAGTAATAAAAATTGCATGTAAACATTGCATGGTTTATGAATTTAAAGAGTGCAGTTTTTGATATGATGCATTAACAATTATATTTATAGTATTATAAAATATTTATGTGTATACCCAAATCTATAAACAAGACTCGATTGAAAGGACTACAACCGTTAGAAAGTTAATATTTATTTTATGTGTTTTTTCTATATGCAACACACATACCGACCTTACGAATATAATATTTAATAGAAACACAAAACACTCTTCATTGAATGATGCCCATATTTGAGATATCTTGAAACTACCTATGATTGCCTTTAGATCTCTTGAACCAGTAGTTTTTCTACAAAGCATTGATCCCTCATACACTGCACAATTAAGGGCATGCTCAAATACCTTTGTTGTGAATGTCCCCCAACCTCTTGAAACTTGTTGCGTTTATCAGATTAACTTATTGAAATGTACAGTCGTTTATACATTTTACATATTAAAATAGTCAACAACATTAATGTTTGAATTATTTCCCTTCACAATCCAGTAGTGACACTACATGACCATGACACGTACCCCTCGCCCCCCCCCCCCCCCCCCCTATTTGATTATGAAATTATTATACCACCCTCTGTGACCCTTTGTATTAGAACCCCCATGTCCTTAGCGTACAAATAATTGTTTAATTACTGTTCTATTCCTCGCTAACAAATTTTATATAACAAGTTTTGCAAGAAATGTGACTTATCCTGTTGTATGTGATGCATCAACCTGCAACACAGCAGTTGCATTTTGAACGTCACTTCCAACTTGATCTGTAACCGGAGCGATATTGTTTCGCCTAGAACTACTTATTAAAAAAAGGTTACAAAAAATAATAAACAAGCAATAAAAACAACAAAACAATTGTTTGTAATTTGCAAAACTTGGTTTGGGCCGCGCCACGGCAGGTACGCCCGTGGCGCGCACGCACGCTCCCGCATGCTCTAACGTGGTGTTGTCCTTGTGTCCCCAGCCCAGCCGGAATGGAAGCTGTAAGCGCCGGATCGCCGTCGCAGCGCCACTGCACGCACATATTCCATGAACACTCATTGTTTGTTGTGATCCCGCAGTGAAACTACACATTTAATGTAACTACGACACGGTTGTGATATCTGCATAAGACCTAGTAAGTTCGGACGGCACCCCCGCTCGAGCGCACAGACACTAACACTCTCGTTGTTTTGCAGCGAACGAGGTGGTCATTGACAAGTGGTAAACGCCACCGAATCATAGTTCCTCAACCCGCTTCTCTCTGCTACTTCTACCGCTCTCGTCTCCCGGTGCAATGTTGATTGGCTTTTAGATGTGTACGAATTAAAAAGACCGTCACGTAAGACTATGATTAGGCTAAGCTGGATAGGCCAGGCCAGCGGCGGAGGAGAGGCGCGAGTGGTGGCTGCGGCGACGAGGCGGACCCGACCACCTGCTCACCTGCGCTAATTCACCAGAGGGGACATAATGTTGTTCATAATGTGTATATACTACAGTATGCTTAGGAGGTTTAATCAATTTGTTATATTACGTTGTTCTAATTAAAGACTACATGGTGCCCGTCGACAGAAAGCAGTGCGATAGACGATGTGTACTTAAGTTGAGAGCACTCATTAATTTATTGTTATATTTTTATTATCTTATAATCTAGTTTGCTTATCTAGAGTCGAGTCATTTCTATTAGTGCTGACGCCTCGACGAGCAATATGGTGTCTGTAAGGGAAGGATAATTACATGATTGTCCAGTGTTTGGGACCTGAGTCCAAAAGTTTAAACATACCTGTACATTTTAATGTATTATTGTTTTGTACAATAAATCGTTATAAACGACAAGTGTTTCATTTCTCCATGAGATTTTTTTTTAAAGAGGTACTACTCGCTCAACCTAGCTCTGCAGATAAAGTTGTCCACTTGTTGTCCATTACAGCAACGGATCATACCACTGGAGCAGCCTGTGTAACAACTACGGAAAAAGGTAAAACATCGTATTGATCGTACCTGTCCTTAAAATAATGCCCAATTTTATATTAATTTACTGTTCATTGCATATTTGCATCCAGAGCTCAATAGCGGATTCAACATAGAATAAACCGGATAAAGTCAGCAAAAGGTACCTAGATTAACACATACGGTATTAACAAACCCAAAAATATTAAATTTTCCTTTCTAAGAATTTTTATTGACTATATTCGAATTTGACGTCTGTACCTACCATACTTTTTTATCATCCGTACAATAAACAGCAGATTCAAAGGAGCATACAGCATTCATAATAGTATTTTTAGAATGTTAAAGTAGCATCTAAACTCAATTTATCAAATATTTCCAAAGATCCTTAATTTTTTCCTTTTTTTTTAAACTGCCCCACTAGGAATTTCTCATGTATCGGGTGCGTTTGCAAACATACATTCACAAACAGGTAGGCCATACGAATATTTGTTCCGAGCGGGAATCGAACCCGCGACCATTGCGTGGAGACTCGCTCAGCGAACGGTCACGTGTCCGTTTCGATGGCGCAGCCACGACGTTATTTTCTTTAAACAAATTATACCACAATTTTGTAAAAGTAGACTCCCAAAACCATAAATTTGTCAAAGCTATGGTTAAAAAGTTATAAGGGTTTGAACGTGGCCGCGCCATTGAAACGCTCCGAACCGCGCGGCCACGGAGATCTTTAATACTAAACATTCTGAAAATTTTGGTAAGTAACACATTGAATTTGTAAAAATATAGAAAAAAATCCTGGGCTTATATTTTAGGAGCTGTGAGGCTAATACGCCATGGCCGCGCCATTGGAACGGTGAAAAAAACATTTTCGCCGATATCTCTCTGAAAAAGCAACACAGACGTCTGAAGTATTTTGTAAAACCCAGATTTGAATTTGTCAAAACCAGTAAAAATAAAACAAAAAATCCTAGGTTTATATTTCAGGAGCTATAAGACTAATACGCCATGGCCGCGCCATTGAAACGGTGAAAAACACATTTTCGCCGATATCTCTCTGAAAAAGCAACACAGACGTCTGAAGTATTTTGTAAAACCCAGATTTGAATTTGTCAAAACTAGTAAAAATAAAACAAAAAATCCTAGGTTTATATTTCAGGAGCCATAAGACTAATACGCCATGGCCGCGCCATTGAAACGGTGAAAAAATACGTAATCGCCGATATCTCGCTGAAAAAGCATCGCAGAGGTCTGAAGTTTTTTGTAAAACCTAGATCTGAATTTGTCAAAACAGGTAAAACTGCACAAAAAAGCCCATTTACATTTCAGGAGCTGTAGAACGTATTCTTAAATAGGTACGTCTTGAATATGACGATAGACCATGGCTTATTGTTTACAGAAAACTTTTCAACTATTTTACTAGAAATCTTAAGGATTCTAAATGAAATAAAAGTGAAACGTTAGTATACAAAACCATGTTTATTTGTTAAAACACTGAAAACACTGGTTTTGAGTAGACGTGCGAAAACCATAACAGATAACTTTGCATAGCGTTCGTAATGACTAATGAGTGTAAAATAGCATAATTTGATGAATAAGACTAAGATTAAATTCTGCCAGAAATAATCCCCGTAATTAAGTCATGTATTCTAACATTGAATAGCAGGAGCGAACGAAACGCGCGGGTGCAGCGCGGGAGACACATATATCTATGTATGTTACTCGTGTACTTAAATACCAATCCTTATTAATGAATGAGTGAGTTATCAACGAGCAGTCAGAACGTTTTACTCTTCTCCAATACACAACCTTACATGGCGACCTTGCCATATTTGGTGATGGCGTGTTGGGTCGCAATGCAGGCGCACGGTGCGTGAGGTACAGACTCATTCTCCGTAGTTCGTAGCCGTCCAAAAACAGATATCCCGCCGTCACATCCCGTCTTCCCCCGCCAAAAGCTTTTTCTCGATTAGTCGTCGTTTTACCTTCTGTTAATTCGTACGTAGTACTTGTTGGTGTTTTAAATTTTGGCATTCATTTTTATTTCATTTAGAATCCTTAAGATACAATATCTAATAAAATAGGTGAAAAGTTTTATGTAAACAATAAGCCATGGTCACCCTATCGTCATATTCAAGACGTATTTAAGATTCCGTTCTACAGCTCCTGAAATGTAAATGGGTTTTTTAGTGCAGTTTTACCTGTTTTGACAAATTCAGATCTAGGTTTTACAAAAACTTCAGACGTCTGCGTTGCTTTTTCAGCGAGATATCGGCGAAAATATGTTTTTCACCGTTTCAATGGCGCGGCCATGGCGTATTAGTCTTATAGCTCCTGAAATATAAACCTAGGATTTTTTGTTTTATTTTTACTAGTTTTGACAAATTCAAATTTGGGTTTTACAAAATACTTCAGACGTCTGTGTTGCTTTTTCAGAGAGATATCGGCGAAAATATGTTTTTCACCGTTTCAATGGCGCGGCCATGGCGTATTAGTCTCACAACTCCTAAAATATAAGCCCAGGATTTTTTTCTATATTTTTTACAAATTCAATCTGTTACTTAGCAAAATTTCAGGTCTCTGCAATGCTTAGTTTTAAAGATCTCCGTGGCCGCGCGGTTCGCAGTGTTTCAATGGCGCGGCTACCTACGTTCAAACCCTTATAACTTTTTAACCATAGCTTTGACAAATTTATGGTTTTTGGGAGTCTACTTTTACAATTTTTACAAAATCGTGCCATCGAAACGGACACAATCTTTTTGAGTCTCAGCCGTGGCATAAAAGATATTCTTCTCGGACATGATATTCTCCTTCTTCATATCGCGATTTCGGAATAAGATGAACCCATAGTCTGTTTTTTTTATTTTGTTAGCCGTTCTTCTGCCTTACGGCTATAAAGTAGGGACACACACTAAGATTATGTCCTCTCTTTCATCCATTACGTTTAGAATAGCCAGTATACTATTGTATGCAATAAAGTATTGAGTAATGTTTGGTTTAGAAGTTGCCGGTCAAATAAAGGACAGAACTGTCGCGCCGCTGCATTTCTAGTTCTAGTGCGGTATACCGAACTTTATCAAATAAGTGTCGCGTCGCGCTCCGCTGCAGCGCAGTTCCGCCTAGTGCGGTCTTACCTTTATACTATTATATGTCATATGTGTTCTGTGCAGCTGTCTGCCTGCCTGCCACAGCTGCCACATTTCCAGGCGCGGCTGTTCTGTTCGATCGATGTTCTTATAATTTTCGATTTTAGTATAGTTACAACAGTTTTTTATATAATTATCAGCTGTTTTCAATGAATGAGCCTATTATTATATCAGAAATTATGCTAGAAGTAGTTGTTATTGGCGAAAATAATGGATGCGTCTAGGTAAGCTATTTTTTACTTGTATTCGATTATTTTTCTAGTCTTGCTCTCGAGATACAAAGTACCTACCTATTTACTTCTTTTCACAGACTAGACTCCGAACTGCCGAACAAAATGGCACACTTAGATATAATGGAAGTTGATGAGCCCAATGCTGAAGTTATAGAAGAGAAATCTCAATTGCCTGAATTGCCATCACGAGTTTTAAGAAAGAGAAAATGTAAATCATCGAATCGAAGAGTTAGCATGAAGCCAAGTAAACGGATAATGACTGAAAACGCAAACCCTAAACAAATAGAAGCGTTGTATCTGAACAAAAAAGTTAAATCTTTGTCACAGACTTTGGAAACTATTTACGAAGAGCCGAAAGCTCAGAATAATGAGGCTGAAGTGCTGATAGGTGGAAGGAAAATTAAAAGACTGCTCACATTCCAATTAGGTAATCAATACACAAAAGAAAAAATAAAGAAACGCAGAGCCAAAATAAAGAAACTGCTGGGAAACAAATCTTACTTGAACAGAAAGAAAATACCAATGCAAGTGTTCCTCAAAACTATAGAATGTTTGGAGTTGGATGAAGTAATCAAAACAGAAACTTCACTGCCAATTAAAGATAAGGATATGTAATTATGATTTAAGACTTCTTACCTGCATGGTATTGTTCTACTTGTGTGTCTATGTCTGTACAAAATAAAGTTCACAATAATGTGTATTTATTTTATTTATTAGCTATTAAACCCATCAGATTACTGAATGATTAATCTTGAGATTCAACAGAGCAGCTATAAATAAATGTGTAAAACTAAATTATAAAATTAAAATTTAATAAACAATATACAATTCAAAGAAGCACCAACTACAACAAAAGAGTTATGTTTTCACTGTACACTGTGCAGATGATTTAGGACAGTTTTCATATTCTTTGATAAGACCTGCAGAGTCTTGATCAACTCTATTGAAGCACACACAGCGTGGCTTTTCCACCCCAGGACTGAAGAGTTGGCGTGGAACACCAGCCCAGGTCCTTTTCACACCACCGCTGAAAAAAACAAAGCATATCAATATTCTCATACTGCTCTTCTGATGAGGGGTGAAATATGCTTGCAGGATTTCTTTTTCATTTTATGTACCTAGTTAACCAGAAACACCAACTTTAAAATGATCATTTGAACCATTCGAGCTCCTAACATGTCAAACTTCAACATCGTACCTTGCGTTATAGTAATACTTAATAGAATTTTAAAAAGCGTATATCGGGCGACACACCGGTGTGTCGGCAGAGCTTCACCGGTTTAAGTTTCAAATTATGTGGTTGAAACTTTGAGGAAATAGTCCACAAACATGAAATATAGACCCAATAGAATTCTATGAAAGTGGGAACTCCAGCAGTTAATTTTACCACTGACTGCAGATATCAACGTGGGGCTGGGGGCTGCTACTGTTGCTGATCAAATTATTTATGATATGATATGATACAAATAAAACAAATAAAAACCTTGATGTGGTGCACCACACTTTGGTGCCTTCCTCAGCACTCCATGCAATGTTACAAGGAGGATACTTCTGATCTTCTTTTCTAGAAATTTCTTTTTCTACTTTGCATTGCTTTAGTTTATCATAAAACTCCTTCATATAAGCTGTCTCTTGGCCATTCTCATCATAGAATCTTCCAATGAGGTTACCTGTAATATTTTTTTCTAGTTATTCTGATTAAATTGCATATTATTGTCATTCAGTATTTTCAAGATCTCAATTGAACAGGTGATGGAAAGGTGGCGTTTCTTTCATTTTACTTGTAGATTTAAAATGTATGTATTTTCATAGTATATATGTATATAATGGAATACACAACTACAATAAGCAGAACAACTGCAGATCTACAGTTTCACTTAGATAAATTAATAAATTGTAGGTAAAGTAACCCATCTCTCTTCTAACCAAAAGGTAGGTCAGATTGCAGGACCAACTAAATTTTGTAGTTGAAAAGAATCGGTTACTACGGACTTATGGGAGCATAAGTACATTGGTTTACCCACGGCAGGTGCCCCAGCTGCAAGTGGTATTTGCTAATGCAAAAAATTATGATATGCAAATTTCATTATTCTATTAAGCAGTGGCGGGGCGAGACTAAAATTTGATGTGGGCAAGATCCGTATTTTGTATCACGCACAATGGTTCACAGCAGGACTAAGTGCGGAAACCTTACTCTATAGATAGATCCGTATTTTACAAGGCCCTCTAGGTCCCACCTAAGAATGGAGTGATTTTTTGAGGTTTTCTCAGGCTAGCTTCTGCAATTGAAGGTTAGATGTGGCAAACTCAATCGCACACCTTCACAAATAGTTTTAATTTTCTTTTGACTTTTTGAGCAAACTCAGGTAGTAAATATTTGGCAAATGATTACTGAAGTAAACCTTAACAATAAAAATAATTCAGATAGCAAGAGCCGAACAAAGCGAGCTCAAAACCATTTGCAAATAGATTCGGATAAGTTGGATTTTTTAAATAGCCTTAGCTACAATTTTGCAGAGTTGACAAAAGCCAAAGCTGCAAGGCCCTTTCGGACCGCGAGGCCGTAGGTAATGGCCTACGTCGCCCACGCCTTACGACACCTCTGCTATTAAGTATATTGTTTGGTCAAAATATGTAGCATAATTTTTACTGGCCATATTTTTGCAGCACCAAGGGGCCATTGATCGTAGCACATTTTTGATTGAAAATAATATCAATTTTAATACCTCAAGCCATACTTGAGAAAAAGGGTCTTTACATACAGGAAACTGTGATTATTTGTGGGTTCTTTTCGAGGCACTCTTAAATTGCTTACCAACTTCAATGTACTTTTTCCTGAAAGTATTCCGCCAATGAACCAGCGTGAGTAAGTCATTACAGGACAAGTCCATGATGTGGTCCTTTTCATTACTTTCATCTTTGAAATTCCACGTGACAAGAGATCTTGATCCATCTTTACCTGAATTATGCAGAATATTATAATATATGTATATAAAATTATGTTCTAATAACTAGTTGTCTTACTGATTGTATTGAAGGAAATATTTAGAATATGATTTACCTATAAAATAATGGTATGCAGCACCCTTTTCATAATGTCTTTTACCTTCTGTAACATCAAATACTGTACCTAATACAGCTAAATACAAGTTACTTTGTTTTACCCCATCAAACTGAGCTAATTTAGTTGTAGTGAAAATACCAGGTTTATTTTCTGTCACTTCACTTATAAAATACCTCTTTAATTCATTGTGATACTTGAAAGCGACCAAAACTACAGAAATTGAGATTACTATCTTTAGATTATTTAGAAGAACCTTAAAAACCATCGCTCTTAATATAATCTTTAACTTTTAATATTAGTGTTACTTTTTCTAACTTCGGTCGACAACTACTGGTGAAATAAAATTCAGGAGTTACTGTTATGAATTCCTTTAATGCATTTACTTTTGTGAATTCTTATTACACATACCTTTTCTGTAAAAATAACTGTAAAATCATCAAACAGACAACGCAACATTTCAAGCAAAAAAACTACAAAAGTATAAAACTGTCATAAAAGTCAAATTCGGGCAACAAACTGATCGCTGTCACTGTCAGTGTCAGTCAGTGTCATTTTGCTAAAAAAAAAAATACAGTTCAGAACAAAGGCTATCGACTTTTATAACTAAACGCTGATCTGGGAAGACCACAAAAGAAAGAAGAAGCCTATATCCAACAGTAACTGATTGCAGCATGTTATATATGTTATATAATAAAAAAAAACATTTATAGGAGATACGAGGCCTTTTTCCTAATTTATTACTGGATCGACATACTTAGTGACATACAATATGTAACAGATTAAACGCAATACCTCAGGGTCATTGTACTCATCATTATGAACAACTATGGGACCAAACCGTAAACATCTCTGTCTACGGACCAAACCAACGCCGAAAATGCGAAAAAGAATCAGCTGTTCAGGGGTAATGAAACGAAACGTCCTTTCCACACCTAATGTCATTCCCAAATCCCATACCTACATTTTGTCGTCAGCGTCTGAGAAAAGTTTTTTGTCTAGACCTGCAGTACACTTTGTCGAGTTATGCGCACAGAAATGTATGCAGCAGTCGATTTTTTCCGCGTTTTCAGGTTCGGACATATATATATGTAGTAAGTTGTTTATAATTATGAGTACAATGACCTTGCGTTTATTTCGTTACACGTTATACAACTCTACATAGTTTATTTGGTACATATTAAATTACTACCAGTACTGTACTAACTAAAAGGTACTCTGCTATAAATAATAAACTAATTTATCGATGCCGCTCGACTACCCGACGGCACAGCATTATTTAAAAAAATGGCAACTCTATTCAGCATACTTCAAAAAACCAGTCATCACAGATTATTTTGAAGAGCCTATGTAACCTAAAAACGGGTTTTATGTATTTGTTTTTATAGGTAATAATTTGCTCAACCTAATTTTTGAAGTTACGAAAGATTTAAGTATTATTATAATATGATATGTGGATTATCTGTGCACGATTAATATGAAAATTGAAATCATATTATTGCCTTCAAATCGCAACTTGCTAACCTTGTAGCCTTATATTGTATTAAATTTAAATTTCATCCTTATCTTGTTAACCATGTCTGGGAAACTAATTCGTCAAATTAGAACAATTACTCATGCTCCGCAGCGAAGAAGAGTAGTTGTTACTGGACTAGGAGTTGTATCTCCTCTTGGTACAGGCACAGAATTAGTGTGGCAAAACATTTTAAAAGGTCAATGTGGCATAGTAGCCCTGAAAGGCAATGAATATTCCAAGTTACCATGCAGGATAGCTGGCTTAATCCCTTCAGAAAAAGATGACAAAGTGGCAAAGGCATTGTCAAAGTCCAACCTGAAATCCATGGCTCCTGCTACATGCCTTGCTCTGGTCGCAACTGCAGAAGCATTAGAAGATGCAAAATGGTTTCCAGAATCAGATATAGAGAGAGAGGCCACAGGAGTAGCTATTGGGATGGGAATGATAGATTTAAAAGATGTCTGTGACACTAATGATGCATTGAAAGTTGGTTATAACAAAGTCAGCCCTTTCTTTGTACCAAGAATTTTACCAAATATGGCAGCTGGTCACATTAGCATTAAGTATGGCTTCAGAGGACCAAACCATGCTGTGTCTACTGCTTGTGCAACTGGTGCACACTCAATAGGTGATGCCTTCAGGTTTATTAGAAATGGAGATGCAGATGTAATGGTATGTGGTGGTGCAGAAGCTTGCATCAGCCCTCTTGCCATAGCAGGATTCAGTAGATTAAGAGCATTAAGCACATCATTCAATGAGGAACCAGGAAAAGCTTCTAGACCATTTGATAAAAAAAGAGATGGTTTTGTCATGGGGGAGGGTGCAGCTATTTTGGTTTTAGAAGAGTTCCAGCATGCATTAGAGAGAGATGCAAAAATATATGCTGAACTTTTAGGATATGGGTTATCAGGAGATGCTTCTCACATTACTGCACCCAGAGATGATGGGAGTGGAGCAATGTTGTCAATGAAGCGTGCCTTGAGAGATGGTTGCATTAAAAACGATGAAATTACTTACATTAATGCTCATGCAACATCAACCCCTGTAGGAGATGGTATTGAAGCAACAGCCATAAAGACTATGTTTAACAATCACAGTTCAAATATATTTATTTCATCCACAAAAGGAGCTCATGGTCACTTGCTGGGTGCTGCAGGCAACTTAGAAGCAATATTCACTGTATTGGCTTGTCATCATGGCATAATACCACCAACAATCAATTTAGAAGAACCTGTTGATGATCTGAATTATGTTGCTAATGAATCAAAACACTGGAATGCAGACAGAAGAATTGCATTGAAAAATTCATTTGGTTTTGGAGGAACAAATGCATCACTTTGTATTGGACAGTTGTGAAGATAAAGATAAATGTGGGTACTTCTCTAGCTCTAAGAAAGTTGCTTATGCTGTAAAAAATGTAACAATACAACCGTAAAAACTGTAATTTGGGAATTTCATAATAAGGTAAAATAAAACTTGTTATCACTGTATTATATAGTATATATTTAAAACTGAGTTTACAAATGTTTTCCGACTTTAATAACAATGGCGCAACAGCCAAGGTAACTCCCGACCTTTTGCTTTTCTAGGCTTTTTTGATAACAAGCAATAATTCATCATGTACCACATAATATTGAGTCACATAAAGCATTGAAATAAAATAATTTGATCAAAAAATGCTACTTTAAATATTTCATTACTAAGCTTTCTAACAATTTAAATAGTAAATATATTAAATGCTGGTTTTTATCCAGTCAATCCGTTGTTTTATTGGAATCATTCAAACATGCACTTGTAATTTTTTCCCAGTGCTAGACACAATTTTACCAAATATGATTTGAGCACTCTGAAAGATTTCTCAACTGAAGTAATTTATTAGCTATATTAGATTTAGCAACAGCCAACATCTTTAGACTAATCTATTACATTATGGTTACATGATACGGATCTATCACAAAATGGCATATTATTATTTAGAAATTAATTTAGGGGAATAAAATAATTTTCAGCAGTGATTCCTTCCAATATCGGAAGTTGACAAAAGATGACATGATATTTAATTGTATATGGATTTTTCATCAAAATAGAAACTATAATGTAAATTCCAAAATTAGCTTCACACAAACATATATCAGTCTATTCAACATTTGCACTGATTGCTTAATAACCTTCAACTACTATTGAAATAATGCTGAGTAGGTACTGAGTATTAAGACATTTTACTGTAGTTATTATTATTACTATTGACAATATACATATCTGAAAAACTTAACCTGGTATTCTATTTTTATTGTTATTATTATTGTAATGCAAAGTCTAGTATTGTAACAATATGCATCATAATCAGTAAAATACTGACCAGATTAGAAGACTTATGACTTACCGGATTCCTTGGTGGTTATGTATTTTATGGGATATATTCATCTACAGACCTTGGAAGCAGGTTACAGTATATTGTCATTTCCGAGTAAAATGACTAGTTTACAAAGTGCAGTTGAATGATGAGGCAGGTGAAGTCCGCCAGCTAGACAGGCTGCTTGTCCTGTTTCTGCAGTAACGGCGGCACCTGCGGCGTGTTCACACAAAGCTGAGCGAATTTTTGGCGGAGGTTCTGTCGCAACTCCTGTCTTTTTTCGGTTATATTTCTACGCGATTTGAATTCCATTACTTCCTCTATAGGAATATAACTGGTATCCTCTTCCTCATCTGATGAACACGTGTCCTAAAAACCGTGAAATTATGTTAGAAGTTGCTTCGCAAAGTCTGTGCAGGGCCAAGATATACAATTTTAGCAACTTACCATTAACATTTCCTGTAGGGATAGTGTAAAACCTGTGCACAAAGTCTTATCGTTCTTGGTCAAATCTAAACAGTCGCCTCTCTCGTGATTACAGAACCCTTCGGAACACGCCACCTCTGAACCTTCGGGCGAGCTCATGAGAGAGGAAGAGCCGGACATAGTTTCACAGCAACCTCCGTTGTTTCCGGATGAATAGCCACAGTCTTGGGAATGCTCGTTGGGCGAGAGGTTGCCGTTTTTGGTTCGTTTCTTGCCGGTTTTTTTGGGTGAGCGACGTTTATTTGTAGTGTCGTCCTGACACGACTGGCAGCCGTCGCCGCTGGCCTCGTAACACTGGTTGTTGATGTAGTCTCGCGGTGAAAGCAGATCAGTCGGCGTGTCCCGTTCCTCTAGCAGACATTCCTCACATTGGCACTTTTCATCTGGTTCCTCGGAATCAGCCTCCTGTGTAGAAAATAAATGTTGCTTTAGTGAAGATTGAACCTTTATTGGAACTGGAAAAAAAACATCCATATCTGTGACATACTTTGCATTTGCTTTCAACAGCTTGCCGTTCCTTCTTCTTGCGTCGTTTGAGTTTCTTCTGTTCCTTTCTCTGTTGCCTGGTCTGTTCCTCTTGTGTGATTTCATCATACAAAAGTTGTAGTTTCGAAACTCCGGTTTTGTGTTCTACGGCGGTTTCAAACTTGCGATAGAGCGCCTCCACAGCGACCGCGGCGAGTGTCTGACACGTGCCTTCTTCTTCGCGTAGCCTCAGAGAGATGCGTTGCAGTCGCTCATAAATACATATACCGAGACAGATAAGTACCTGCAAACATTATTATTATTTATCTTTATGTGAAATCGATATAAAATAGACAGACTACCTCAATCAATGTATGTGTGATGGGAAATCATTAAATGACTCCTTCCGCTCTGGGTGGAGCGGGAGGGAGTGTCAGACTTTTACTGACGAAAACCCATCCATGCTCCTCTCCTCCTAGTGCCCTTTGCGTTCCAGGGCCGCGGTGACTCTTTCGAACAATATCCGCAACCCTGGGAGGATGTGTGTGTAGTTCTGCACCTTTGAGAGGCAGCATTATGGAGCACAACATCAAACAGATGACTTACCTCTTCTTGTGCAATTTCCAGTGTCTTAGCATGTCTCTCTCTATGGTTTCCGAGTAGTTCTGGTTCCGCTCTAGCGATCAAGTGCGCGATGTAGTCAGTCTTGGCTTGCAGGTGCAGGTGTTTGTCTAGAAGGCATCGTTTGATACCGCCGTATAGTGCGCCGACGTATCCCTTCTCTTTCTGTGGTTCCTTTTCTTCGACTAATAGTTGATAAGCTCTCAATACCTGTGAAATAAACACATTATAACATTATTTGGCAAGTGAATATCAGCGTAAAGTTGAATAATGCAGCCATGTATGTACAAGTAAATAAACTTAGTTTAAACTGTCAGCTGCAATAACATCTAAGTATACTAATATTATAAACTAGCTGTACAGCTCTTGTCAAATAACTTTGCCCCTCTGAAGTTGTGTCGAGTGGCTGCGTAGTAGTCAAAATTACGAACACACTGCCACTGCGCATGCGTAAGAGACATGGGGGCGGGGCGCGATTTTATGTCTCAGTCGCTCGTTTACGTTCGATGCATGCTTGCGTCCCGCTTGCTCCCGTGTACGTGACTGCACCTGCGCGATCTTTGCAAATGGCTAACTTCAGAGGGGCAAAGTTATTTGACGAGAACTGAAACCCGCGGCTTCGCTCCCGTTTTTTTTAAACCTTTCCTGTATTCTGGCGATCCAAACAAAAAAAGAATTATTCAAATCGGTAAAGTCGTTCTCAAGTTATGCGCGTAAACTGTACATAAAGAACAATGGTAAGTTTGGACTAGGAAAAACCAGAAATGGGCACCGAGATGAAACCATCACCAATATGTAGTGCATTGTTAATATAATTATTGGATCCCTTTCTTTTTTTTCGTAAAGATGGGAAAATATAGATAATTTTTTTTTTAAACACTACTTTATTTCTTAGAACGCAGTATAAAATACCTAATTTCGAACGCATCCATAATTTCTTACGTTACTAGAGATGGCCATACTTTTTCTTAAGTCTAATGATTTTATTTCTCAATCGAAATTAAATCCCAGGCAACGTCAACCGTATAAACTCACGTTAATTATTATACTAAGCTTAGCCACTAACATAATTTAATGTTACTTCGTGGTAAATTGTTTTAATAAAGCCATGATTTAAATAAGAAACTAAATGATTTTACATAAAAAAATCGACACTGTCATAAGTCGATCGATTACGCCCCTCCCTATTTTTGACAAGTACCTAAACAAAAGACTGAAGTACACTTAATGTTCTAATTAATAAATAGGTATACACCCTAAGTGGCAGACCATGATTAGTTCTGATATTAGCCACGCGCAAACTTATCTGGCGTGCAATCTACCTAACAAGAGTAGAAAACACAAATGCTACAGATTAATAATATGTAAACAAAACCTCAAAAATATATTTCATAGTTTCTTGATTCTCTCCGACCTTTTAAAAATATATTGAAGGCTGTACTCAGTTATATTTAAATAGGCGAATGAAATGACATATTATGTTTCATCAAGTTTCGTTTTGTTAGATTTTACTAGTCCAAGCATGTCAGCCGAGTGGCCATTGTTCTTTCGGCGATTCATTTTTAGAGTTCCGTACTGACAAACCTATGCCAAATATTACCCATCTGTGGTGTGTGTGGCGCGTGTGATAATAATTGCTGTTACAGTTGGAAGATAGCAATTTAGATTCCTCGGCGGGACCCTGTGGTCCCGGAGATTAGAAAGACATACGAAGGGCCGAAGCCAACGCCAGAAGCCCTTTACGATAGCGATGGTCGTTGAATGAACGAACTAGTTAATTCGACCGTCGACGTACTGTGAACGAATCGACGGTTCACCGATAAACGATGGACTAGTCGAATCCGTAGACGCCTCAGACGGTTAAACTGAAACTCGCAACTCGCTTGCGCGACGCGACGCGACGGCGAGACGGGCGAGACGAGAACGAGAACGTAGACTGGTACATACAAATTCAATCGTCCGTTGAAATTTGTTGAAAGTTGCAAACAAATTTGAACTCTAAATCTATTAGCAGTGAGTTGATATTTGTTTGTTGTACGGGTCGAATGAAATTATTGTTGTGCTATGTGAAGAAAAGGATGCCTATTGATGGATGTATGGTAGTTTCGCGAGTGCGAAAGAGAAAGGCGATGGACTGGTCGAACTATGCGAGACAAACCAGTTTTTACTTGTTTGTTATTACTTACGTAGTTCATCTTGTTTTGATTTTTAAAATTCATTGCGTGCGTGGCTAATCGCGCTCCGCGCTGAAGTTTCCTTCCGTTCTACCGTTTTCGATTGTTTGCGAATTTAACGATTAACTGGTTTTGTATATACACTTCTGGACACATCTATTGGCCCACTTTAGAGTTTAGGTTTCGATGGCCCCTACCGAAATATGATTGCTAGATTGAACAAAAACTGTTGATGCAGTTTTAAACCTGATACATTTTACCATCTTTTTCGATCGTATTGTTTTAAATTTGAATTCAGAATACCATACGACATGGAGCTACCCCTAACAAGTCGGATATGCGCCTTGTTAAAGGCAATTGATTTTTGAATAAAAAACATGTTTTATCAAATAAAGGTTTAATTTAATAACGCGTGTTGCCTCCATGGGCATCTACCACAACTCTCATACGATTAGGCATAGAGTTTATCAACCGCTCTATGAAATTTTGAGGGATCATCTCCCATTCCTCTTCTATGGCAGTTTTCAACTCCTGCATCGTCTGGGCAACTGGCTGACGAGCCCTAACACGTCTTTTTAGCTCGTCCCACATGTGCTCAATGGGGTTCATGTCTGGGCTTCTGGCTGGCCAGTCCATAACTGTGATGTTCACATCCCGAAGATATTCCCTGACGATGCCGGCCGCATGGGCTCTTGCATTATCATGCATAAAAAGGAAATTTGGGCCCACATAGTCCGCGTATGGTATCACGCGAGGTTGTAAGCACTAACGAATGTACCTTTCAGCATTTAATGTTGGCAGCCGTGGTCCTGTAACAACCTCAAGTTGAGTTTTGCCGCTCGCGGATATACCGCCCCAGACAGTCCATGAGCTACCGCCATAAGCAACCCTCTCTTCAAAGCAGCATTGTGCGAAACGCTCTCCCTTACGTCGGTAGACCTTCTTCCTTCCATCATTGCCATGTAACACAATTTTAGACTCATCAGAAAAGAGTACACGGCTCCAATCTTGCTGTGTCCAATTTAAATGACTGCGTGCGAAATGAAAGCGCGCTGTTCGGTGGGCTCGCGTTAGTTTGGGCCCATTAGCTGGCTTGTGTGGTACCATATCGCGTTCTTTAAACCTTCTCCGTACAGTTCGAGCGCTCACAGATACTCCGTGGAAGTCGCGAAGTTGGTTTTGTATCTCAATGGAGGTAAGGTGACGATTTCTCAAGCTGGTCGTCACGATGAATCGATCCTGCCTTTCAGTTGTGACCCGAGATCTTGGCCTTCCTTGGCGACGAACAAAGCCGCCAGTCTCTAGGTACCTCCGATAAACATTTCGGACCGCAGATCGACTTAAATTAAGTTGAGCACTCACGTTTCTTTGGCTGTGTCCGGCCTGAATAAGTGCCACAGCTTGGGCGGCGACTTCAGGTGAAGTATCCATAGATTATTGATAGAACCTCACCTTAATGTTAAGAATAAGTAATGTTTGTTGCAAAACCAAAGATATCAATCACTTTTTCAAGAATTAAATCCAAGTAAACCAATAAAACCAAGTTTTCTTAGTATTCGATTGTTTGATATCAACAAACAGGCTCCAAATTGTCTTTTGTTTCTTTAAATTCTGTGTTCGAAATTTAAAAAAAGACTATTGAATGAAATTGTGAATGTGCCAGGTTCAAAACTGCATAAAAACTTTTTGCTCGACCTAATATAAAATTTTAGCTAGGACCAAACGAAACTGAAAATACAAGGTGGGCCAATAGATGTGTCCAGAAGTGTATTTAATTAATGTATATAAAATCAGTTGATCTTCTAAATACACCAGAATCCTACTAATATTATAAAGGTGAATGTTTGTATGTTTGTATGTTTGTGTAACAATCAGGCAAAAACGGCTGAAGGGATTTAGATGAAATTTGGCACACATGTAGTTCATAACCTGGAATAAAAAATAGGCTACTTTTTATCCCGGTAAGTGGCGTGGATTAATGAAGACTGAGGAGGAAGTGGAAACTCAGAGCCGCTGCTGCCTTAGTACTTCAGATTCACAAGTACCAGGAGACCAGAAACATTAAGTACCAGGAGACCAGAAACATGTCATAGTATTTTTGGGCTGGTATAATTATGTAGGTAGGGTAGGTGAAGGGTAGGTGTAGAGTAGGTGTATCACACGAGTGTTTTGGTAGGTGTAGGGTAGGTGTAAGGTAGGTGTAGGGTAGGTGTAAGGTAGATGTAAGGTAGGTGTAAGGTAGGTTTAGGGTAGGTGTAGGGTAGGTGTAAGGTAGGTGTAGGGTAGATGTAAGGTAGGTGTAGGGTAGGTGTTGGGTAGGTGTTGAGTAGGTGTAAGGTAGGTGTAGGGTAGGTGTAAGATAGGTGTTGGGTAGGTGTAGGGTGGGTGTTTCCTGAGTAAAAAATGTACAATACAAATCAGGAAACATTGCTATTTCCAATATTAACGCGGGCGAAGCCGCAGCTGGTAGAAGCTAGTAGTGAATAAAACTTTATTAGTAATTAACTCTATTCAGTATTCAGCCAGTCCTAAGCCTGGAAAAGTATGAAGGGAAGTTCAAATTAATAGGTACATAAAGCACGCGAGAGACTAGTCTAAAGTCAACCGCCTACGTCGCCGTCGACGCCGTAGATTTCGTCGTAAAGTTTACCAAGTTAACGCGTAAACTAGTCGACGAATTCAACTAGTTGATCGACTAGTCGATGAACGAAATTGGACGGTCTAGTTTCGTTGACGCCAAATACGTCGACGACCCATCCCTACTTTACGACGCTTTTAATGCAATGTGGCACCAAAAGACGATTATTTCTTATTATTAGCACTTCCTGTCCAACTGCTGAACAAAGACCTGCTCCCTACATTCCAGCGGTCGTGATTTTGCGCCTCTTTCTTCCAATTCTTAAGGAAGACGTAGTCTGAAGATAGCATATTTACAATTTTATAACTTTAATCAAATCTAGAATCATATGTATGCTGATTAGATAGTACTATCACATAACTTCAAAATGGAGTAAGTCAAGATGAATGGTGGCTTGTGAGCAAGAAGACTTCAAAAAAAATAATCAATATTGATAAAATGAGAACTGTAACATATTTGCCTTTTTCTTCCAAAAAGGCAAATCCTATCCTAGTAATCCTACTGCCTACTAGTATTATAAATGCAAAAGTTTGTCAGGATGGATGGATGTATGTTTGTTTCTCTTTCACGCAAAAACTACTGAATGGATCTTGATGAAATTTAGCACAGAGGTAGATTATAGTCTAGAATAACACATAGGACACTTTTTATCCCGGGAGTATGTTCCCTTGGGATAAGTTTCGACATTCACGCGGGCGGCAGCTAGTATATAATAAAACCGTAGTTATTGACATTGATTTCTAAAAAAAAAACAATGTTTACTACATCAGTTTTAAAAAAAGTTATAGATAACAATAGTTTCTCTGCAAGTCTTTATCAGTTAACTCTTCCAATGATGATAAATATATTCATAAGTTATGTAAGCGAGACTTCTGTCAGCGGCTTCGCCCGCGAATTGCCTCCAAGGAATCATATTCCCAGGATTAAAGTACATACAAAATACATATTTAACTGTCTGGATTAACACATAGAATACTAACCTGAGAGTATGTTGCCTTGGGATAGTTTTCTTACGTACTATGAATCCGAAAATAACCTGTCTTTTACCTCTTCACATCTTAAAGGGGAATGGGAAGACCATGTCCTAGAATAGGAGATAGCGTCAAACGGGGTGAATAGGAATGCAGGGGTGAATCGGCACAAAACTTTGAAGGGTATTTTTCCGTTATTTAAATATTGTTTGCTGCATTAGCGGTCTCAATTTTATTGACTGATATTATAAATAAAATAAAGATGTTTTCATAAAAAACCAATATTATGATATTAAAGTGAAAAACCTTATCAAAGTCTTGTTTCTATTCCTCCCCCTCCGTTCCTATTTACCCTGTTTGACGCTATCTCCTATTCTAGGACATGGTCTTCCCATTCCCCTTTAAGATGTGAAGAGGTAAAAGACGGGTTATTTTCGGATTCATAGTACGTACGAAAACTATCCCAAGAGAACATACTCCCAGGACAAAAGTATTCTATGTGTTAATCCAGACAGTTTAATAAAATAAAATAAATAAATAAACTTACATTGGATGCAGGCTTCTTCATTGTGAGAGGGAGTGGTACTCCAACAAATTTACAGTGCAGATTGGTGGATTAACCCTTAAATATTATTATTTTAATTTTCCTAGTATTTGTTGTAATTCCAGCATAACTTTGGCTTTTCACATAAAATGTAGCATCTCAAAAGCAATTGCTACTTCTGCAATATCGCTTTTCTTTCCACTCTGACTCAACACACAACTGTTCGGGGCAATAAGAAACCTACCTTAGTTTTACAGTCTGCACAGAAGCGATGTTTCCTTAGGTAGTTGTGGAGCGTGTCGTGCAGCGTGTTGAAGTGCACGAGCGTGACGTGGTCGCGGGCGGAGGCGCGCATGGCGTCCCAGGCGGCGCGCCAGGCCGCCCGGCCGCCCCAGCCCCAGGCGGCCCAGCCCCAGCCGCACGGGGCGCCCGGGGCGGCCGCTGCGCCCACGCCGCCCGTGGTCGTGCTCTGCGCCCCCCAACCCCGGGCCGTGCCCGCCTCCAGTGAGTGAAGAGTACATCGCTGGGATTTCTTCCACCGTGGCTGACTGAGAATTAGACACTCGATGCCTGAACTGAAACAGAATATTGAGTTTTTAACCGACATCAAAAAAGGAGGAGTTTATGAATTAGGATGTTTATAAAGTAAATGGCCTTACTCCCGTCATAAATGGACGGATTTGCAAATTTTTTTTTGTTGAAAGAGATTCCAAAAGTTCCCATATAAATTTCGCTAAAATCAAATGAAGAACTTATAGATAGACAAATTAATACGGAGTGGTTGAAATTTTTTGAGGGTAGCCAGCCAACAAAACTAAATATCTAAATTTTCTTTGGAAGTCATTGTATTTTTTTGTAAAAAGTTTTTATATTCGCTATTTTTATTTATATTTAAATAATACATCCATAAATCTAAAGTTGTGAGAAAGCACAAATTATATCAGCATCTAAAACGAATGTATAATTCTCAGCAGTCGTTTTGTTTAATGTATGAGTTGCCCAGAACAACCTTAATCTATTTGGTGATTGCAATTAGATTTTTTAGCAGATAGAAAGCTGCAAAATGGATTATATTCTTCACACAATCTCCTAATTGCATTTTACAACACCCTGACTCACATCAATTTGTTTACAAACTTACAGTATTTTGTGCATTTTAATCAAGGGATCAATCTCTGCTTCAATATATACTTTGATAATGTTATTTTTATATAAAATAATAATAATAATAAGCTTGTAAAAGACATAACAAGTAATACCTGTGACCATTTAGTAAAGTGGCTAGGGACTGTGGATGTATAATTTTGTCTTCTCTTATTGTCATTATTTCATCTCGTGTCAGCACCAATGGATCTAATGTGGGATGTCCTGATTTACATAGCTGATAAAAAAGGCGTTCCACACTGTAAAATAAAAAAAAACATTAAGTATTTGACGGTTACAAATGAATCAACATAGAGCCAACCATATTTGTTCCAAGTGGTGTGATATGACTTATAGCTGCGGCTCATTGCCACAAAGAGATCTTAGCCAGCGTAGTAAAAAAATACTAGGTTGACTATGTTACGTGAATCCAGAACAATCGAGGTGTTAAATCAGAATGCATACTTCTTTTAGCTGTGTTATTCTTTTACTACAATACAGTTTTACCATAATTTTCTTCTGCCTATCACCTGTATGCACAACAATGTTTAAAATCACCTTTTTTCAATACTTTATTTGGTCTTGTGGGAAGATGGCTAAAAATATTCATTTTGTTGTATAAGTATTATCACTTATAAAATGTCTTTGTCACATGATACTGGCTCTGGTGCATAAGAAAAAGCACTCAGTGTTGACTGAACCTCATTGATCCAAACTTCTTGGTCACTTTTTGGTATTTTAGGCTTGATAAATCACAAGAGGTTTACTGACTAGCTGACTTAGCAAACTTTGTAATGTCCAAACTTCTGAATTCATAAAGAACCCCTTAGATTTTTTTTCAGTTTTTCTGAAGTACTTATTCCAATTTACCAAACTTTTGACAAATCAAACCAGTCTAGCCATTCGCAAGTGATGTGATTACCTATAAACATCATTTCATTTTTATTAGTATAAATGGAGTTTTATGACACACCTACAAAAACTTGTAATTATGCAATTGACTTGCTTAAATAAAATTTAACCAATTTTAAGTATATGATAAAGATTATATGTTTTTTTTTTAGCCCAGGCTGTCCCACTGCTGGGCAAAGGCCTCCCCCAAGTCCCTCCAACAATACTTTTCACGTGTCAACTCGTACCAGCCGTCATGGTACGCGTCCAGGGGCTCGAGTCTGCTATTGCTATCGTGTCTCAATGACCGGTCAGTGATCGAATATTTGACAACTTTGACAGTTTTTGTATGGGAAATGTGTCATAAGTTTGACGTTATACGTCAAAAATCGATCATTGACCGGTCATTGAGACACGATTGCAATAGCAGACTCGAGCCCCTGGTCGTCTCGCCACCTCTTTCTGGGCCTTTAAGAGATAAGATTATATTGAATTTACAAAATTCAATATAATCTTTATCCTACACTTAAAAAGATGGCCTGGCACAGGGACGGCGAACCAATGGCACGCGACACAATATTTTGGGCACGTCACCTATCACAAAAAAAAACAAAAAAAGTAAATAAAGAGTTTTGAGTTATAGATAGTATTTATTATTATTATTATATTGTGAGCTGGCCCTAACTTGCGATGCTATGTGATGGCACGTCTATGACCTCATTTAACATTACTTTAGAAAAAATGGCACGTTGATACATAAAGGTTCGCCAACCCTGGCCTAGCAACTATCAGAGATACCTAATGTAAGTTCTTGCTCAAGGTCCGGCTCTCACTTTGCTTACACGTTTTAAAACTCTATTATTGCTATAATGCAAGATATATTATATAATTTGAGTTATGACATGTTTGGCGCTTGAGAGGTTAAACCTCTCAAGCGCCAAACATCTCTTTGGAATCATTGGATTAACAATTTTTTTAGTTTCTTTTTTAGGTAAAAAAAAGTGGATGCCCTTACTCTACAGTAAGACAGTACAGGCTGAACTATTTTTATGTCAATGGTACAATATTGTTTTGTTCATAGTAAGTTGATTGTGCAATCCACCAACCATTATAGTAATATTTTGTCAGAACAACATTGTAAGAATAAAATTAATTTAATTGATCATTTCACCAGTAGGTAACTATTATTTCTTAAGTTACTCTGCATGATGTTATGGCTTATGTTTTACTAGTGTACCTGAACAAATTATACGAGGAAGTGACATCTTTCCAACTATAACAAATAAAATTAATATGAGCTGCTATAACATAACAACATTCAGCTATCCAACTTTACATGGAAATTCAATTAAATGGTACTGTACCTTCTTCTACAGCCTACACAAGGAATGCTTTGATTTAATACATTAAATATATCAGAAGCATCGACTCTGAGAGCTGCTTTCAGTTCGTCCGTCGTTAGGATTCTGTATTTGCGCATAAATTCTTCGTATTCGCGACCTTTTACTTGTGGATTGTCGCAAATAAGACCCATTGTGTTTAAATCCATGATCATCTGGAAACAAAAACAAAATTCGTTAGATTTCAACAAAGGAATATATTCGCAAAAATAAGGTCATCTGCAAGACGTCACTAGATTGAATGAAATCAATGAACTTTTGATAAATTTTCATTGCCGCAATTGCTACCTATAAAGGAATAGAATATTAGCGCATGAGTTTGCGAAGCAATGTTTACTTTTAGCAACAAGACTGACTGATTATTTTTCATTATTAATATCCCTGAATAATCTACGCTTGTGGTAATGTCAAAGTGCATGGAAACACTTACTGTTAGATTATCGTAGATAGTTAATGGCAGTTGCCGTCTTTTTATCACAGGTTCTTTTTCGCTGTTGTATATATCAACTAATTTCGCCATTTTAAAGATTATTCACATAAAATCGCAGATAAAATACACAAATATAACAAAATGACGGCCAAGTTCTCTAGAAATACACGTCGTGCGATGCGTCTGACACACAGCACAACCACAGATAATGCGATATTAAATTTCAAAGGATGACAGCGTTTTTCAAAGATGATGCAGATTGTCGATGGTTTTTAAGGTCTCCACCCACTATAACGAATCAAACCAGCAAATACTTCATCCTGCTAAAGTAAAAATAAACCTACAAGGTTTCCAAGATTTCTTGCAATAGCTTAGCTTTCACTTAAAAACATCTTTGAACTAAATGATCTATCGCGATGAAACAAATATGATATGCGCGATGATAAATTTTACCATTAGGTGGCTAATACGATGAAGAATAACTTACAAACAGGTGGGCGTGGCGTCGTGGGTGAAGGGGGCGACTTATTAGAAATTTTATGAATATTATAAAAAATATGAGAGATTTTTGCCAAAAAACATGTTCATTTTTAATTTATTGAGGGTAGTTTTTTCTTTTTAGATATGAGGCCACCTAATTACTTCCAATCTTTTGAGTTTGTTTCATCGCGCGATAGATTATTTAATTTAAAATTAACACCGTTTTGTTTACACTGGGGTCACAGTCTTGGTCTTGTGTCTGGTCTTGTCTTGGGTCTTGTCACAGTAGCTAGATAATAAAATTTTCAAAAATACCATAGAAAATATAAAAAAATATATAGATTTTTAAAAATATTTTCCGTCGATATAGATGGGACCCTCATTGCGATATGAGCACATTTAAAGACTCACACTGAATAATTAACTGAAGTCGTACACAGGGTGAGTCCAATCTGTATCATCATCTCCTAAGCCTCTAACCAGGGTCCTAAACGCTATCTAGGTACGTAGCTGTACTCTTGCCCATCTTAGGGTGGGCATCCAGCCAAACTGCCAGTTTGGGTGCAGTTAAACAAAACAATTTTAATCAGACCTCTACAACCCAGATACTGACTTGGATACCAAATATTTGCGTACAAGATTCCAAAAGGCCCTATTCAGGGTGAATTTTTAAAGTGTGCATGGATGGCCAAATCCGAAACTATGAGGAATATCGAAAAACACAGAAAGGAATCTGGAGCCCGATTTTGATGAAAACTAAAACTGCATCATTGGATTTTTGAAAAATCGGTACTCCAAGCCAGGAATGGAACCTGTTGATTTTGAAAAAAAAAGACTCCTGTATTATTAGTTCATCTAAAAGTGTCGCTAAAAAGTATCAAATTCTGGGAAGTAATAATACATGGCAAACTAAAGAAAAGAAAGAAGCTCATTTTGAAAAAAAATAAAACTTTTTAAATAAAAAAATTATCAACTGATAAATTTTTCAAAAATCTGCTATGAAAATCCAAGTCAAATTCTCCAACTGGGGACCAAAATCCCCTCCGGCCTGACATAGCAGAGTTGTGTGGAAAAAGGAGAGGGAGGCCTGTTCCCAGCAGTTGGACAAAATAGGCCAAATAGATAGTAATATTCCAAACGCAACGGTCGAGCGATATAAATAAATTTAGAAAAAGGGAGTCATTTGAAATCTATGAGTAACTTAACAAAAATGTTAAGTTACAAGTAAGTTGTTAAGTTGTAAGTATTTCGATTTCTTGAAAAAGTATTCTGACTTGGCCCGGACTATCGATATTCAAAATTACCGCATTTACCCGCATAATGCCATTCTCCAGTCAACTTGTTTTCTGAAGTATGAAAAAATGTATGGAAAAAAATTACTGTCAAAAAACTTGACCGCTAAAAACGATTAAAAAGTCGCTTTTCAAGCAGTCTGATGCAGTTCAATCACAGATCTGAGGCCACAACCTGCATCAGACAGCTTTGAAAAGTGACTTGTTTGGAACTCGTTTACCTCATTTTACCTACGCATTTTACCTATTTTTATCCTATAACTCCGTCTTTTGTCTCTGGATTTTTGTCAGTCTTGCATGTCATGAATGTCAAATTTTGCGAGACGATATTTTTTGTTTGTGGAATGTAGAATTTATGTGACAGTTGCATTGTAATTTGTTTATTTGCTTGGTACACCATCTAAGAGTAAGATATTATAGGTACACCATTACAAAGTCGCTAGAATTTGTGTATCTATCTGATTGGAATTTAATCAGTTGCTGTCTAAGTACTGATTTGTTTTACAATGTCGAAAATATTTACACCCACAAATCAAATTCGTTTAACCAACGTCGCAATCGTAAGGTTAAAGAAAGGTGGCAAGAGATTTGAAATAGCTTGTTACAGGAATAAAGTTTTATCGTGGCGAAATAAATTGTGAGTCATTCAAAGATATAATTCTAGTACTTTTAGAAAATTATAACTATAATAATAACCGTACTTACTTAATCATTTGTTACAGAGAAAAAGACATTGACGAAGTTCTTCAAACTCACACAGTATTCACAAATGTCTCTAAAGGACAGGTTGCTAAAAAAGAAGATCTGGTAAAAATATTCGGCAAAGAGGATCAAACAGAAATATGTAAAGAGATATTAGAGAAAGGTGAACTTCAAGTTTCAGACAAAGAAAGGCACTCCCAGATTGATTCTCTGTTTAAAGATATTGCTACAACAGTTGCTGATAAGTGTGTTAATCCAGAAACAAAGAGGCCATATCCAGTCTCTATCATAGAGAAAGCAATGAAAGACATCCACTTCTCAGTCAATGTTAACAAGGGAGCAAAGCAACAATCACTTGATGTCATACAACTGTTGAAAAAAGAGATCCCATTAGAAAGAGCTCAAATGAGAGTAAGGATCCTACTCACTGGAAAAGATGCAAGGAAGACTAAGGACAAAGTGGTGAAACTTGCTATGAGTGTTGAAGAAGAGAATTGGGATTCCGGCACGGCAAATATCATCTGCTTGATCGACCCTGGCAATTTCCGAGTCTTGGATGAGATGGTACGGACTGAAACTAAAGGAACTGGACAGTTTGAACTGTTAAACTTAAAAGAAATGGTCGAAGGAGAACAAGCTCTATAAATTATGTTGTTGTAATACTTATTGATTTGTTACTTTTACTACCTATTTGAAGAGATAAATGTGTAAGAACAGTATGAATGTTTTTGTAGTTGAAAGTCAAGTAACTGATAATGCAACTATCATGAGGTTGACTGAAGGAGAAGTCATTAATTTTATATTCAATCTTTCTTATGTCATTGATATCCCTTAGTATGTGTAAAATACATAAAGGTGTCATAACTAGTTAATGTGTGTATGTTAAGGGTTTTTTTATATAAAAATATGTATAAAGTTGTACCATGCAAAGGCATTGGAATTTTAAATTCCATAAAAAACCTATAGCCAGTGGAATGTTTCATATTATTATTATCTGTTGTAACTAAATGTCTGTATAAATAAGGTTTTTTACATATGAAATAAAATTAAAAAGCAAATTTTTTGTTTCATTTAATTGTACCCAGAATGTAATTTGTAGGCTAAGATACCTCGTTTTATACAAACAGATACATACAAAATGTTGTAAGGAAGCGAAGTTGAGCGTATTCACACGTCCCAAAGTCTTACCTGCTCCAGCCCCTGACATGTGAAAATTCCCAAATAAAAAATAAATCTTAAGTAATCCTACTTAATATTATAAAGGTGAAAGTTTGTATGTTTGTGTAACAATCAGGCAAAAACGGCTGAAGGGATTTGGATGAAATTTGGCACACATGTAGTTCATATCCTGGAATAAAAAATAGGCTACTTTTTATCCCGGTAAGTGGCATGGATTAATGGAGACTGAGGAGGAAGTGGAAATTCAGAGCCGCTGCTGCCTTAGTACTACAGATTCACAAGTACCAGGAGATGAGGAGACCAAAAACATCAAGTACCAGGTGTAAGGTAGGTGTAGGGTGGGTGTTTCCTGATTAAAATATTTACAATACAAATCAGGAAACCTTGCTATTTCCGATATTCACGCGGGCGAAGCCGCGGCTGGTAGAAGCTAGTAGGTAAATAAACATTAAATTCGCCATTAATTCGGGACACAACGGTGTCGTCGGTGCTTGAGCCTGTTTGAGAAGTGCAGTTTTGCTTCATACACTCATAGTCTCCTACGCAAAGTATTGCCGCTCTTACTGCCTCACACTGGCGGTGGCTGATTATAGATTGATTGATTGGCTGGCGAGATTGAGGATAGGATCAGGCAAACTTTCAAAAGCACCAGACAATGTAACAAGCCAAAATAATAATAATATTGGTGTCTCATGCTTCTGTCATTTATACCTAATGGGGAAGACATTGTGAAAGCAGCAATAATTTATTTCTTTGAGTCAGTACTACAGTGGGTACTACTACCCCCATAGATTAATATACAGGTAACTAAACTACCCCACCCGGAATTGGTATTCTTTATTTCTTTTACAGGAAATCAGTTCCATCATTATTATTTATTTTAAATGGCAATTCATTTACATATTGATGCTAATGTAAAAACTTTATAAATTCGTTCACTCGAATTTTTTTTCAATAACTTGTTATATATAAGCATAAAACGAAAATTTGTTCAAAAAATATTTATTGAATGTAATCGGAGCTCTAAAATCCTGTAATGAAGTCGTGAAGCTTACGTGACGTGAACAAAACTGATATTTATATTTGGCGCCTAAAATACTAATGACCTCTGAGGTTGCCAGTAGAGCTTTTGAAAAAGTGAAAAAGTGTTATAGGGGAATCAAAAGAGAAATAAAACATTCAAGTACTACCATACTATTGCCCATTACTTTATCTAATGAAATTTGAAAGTTATTCGTTTTGAAAGTATCTTAGTAATTTATTTTATGGAAAAAGACAAAAACCGGTGTTGAAACGAAACGTGTAACGGAACGTTGAAGTGAATGTACCATCCAAATGACAAATTAAAAAGTTTTTATTTTTCTTATATTGGTACGAGATTTTATTGATTGTTTTCTTTCATAAGATTTTCGGCCAGACGGCGACTGAAATTGCAAGTTACTGTGATATATTTATTTTCAATAATTAACTATTCTTATCAACCAATTAAATGAGCAGGGATATCGAGTTATGTCTATAAGTAATGGAAGGTACAGAACTGGGTGGCGACCAGCAATTTTGTTTGAGATGGAACAATTTTCAAGCGAATATAACTTCTCAATTCGAGGCATTGCGCGATGATGAGGACTTCGTGGATGTCACCCTGGCATGCGAGGGGCACCGGCTGGAGGCACATAAAGTGGTTCTATCGGCATGTAGTCCATATTTCAAGGAATTATTTAAAGTAAGTCCATCTTTCACTCCCCACACTTTGATGTGTCACCATTACAATGACTCTAGTGAAAGTTGTTATGTATAAAACACTTGATCTACTTACAAATGCCATGTCTCGCGTTCCGGTTAAGTACTCGTGATTTCATTTATTTGTACCTACTTTAAAATTCTGTTGCACAATTTCTAATTAACTCATTACCATTGGGGCTATAGATTACATTTGTCTTGGAAGCACATAATGAATTCTTTATACACATAATGTAACCATTACAGTCCATGCTAATGAATATGTTTGCCTAATTTTTAATATATTAAAAATGGTTTTGTAACACAGTTTTATCTGGGGTCATTGGTACTGAAATCTTTATGAGAAATAAGATTGACCTGCCAAGTGAATGATGAAAGTTTCTCAGCTATACTTTACACTACATTACCAACTTGTCTGCTCTTTCTATATTTTTACTGAAATTATTTCATTTTGTGGTAATAGTACAAGTATGGTCACCAGAACTTAATCATGAAATAACAATTTCTAATTACTTTTAATCTAAAAGATCTTTATTGTTTACATACTCATGGTAAATCTTTGTTAATGGCTAAGTTTGTGTGTGTAAATGTGTATTGTGTTGACTTAAATGAAGTTTTTTCTAATGAACTCTTTTTTGTTAAGTTGATGGGGCTGGCTGGCTTGAGATGACCACAGTCAATAGGCTGTGGTCATCTAATAATTCTAATTTGATACACAATCAGAAATACACAGCTGACAGTTTGAAGTTTTTATGTTAGTTGTATCTTATCCAAATCTGAAATGGTACTTTCATTTAATGATATCCTTTACCTTGAAATTGTCCCCCCCTATAGGGTGATACCTGAACACTTAAAAAGTGTATGTATCACTATGTACTTGTTGAGGTAAAAGAACAAGTTAATTTTTTTTGTCCTCAAAATCTCTCAAGATTTAAGTTGAACATTGTCTCTGGCACTAAACAAAGGGCAAAAAGCCTGAAAATAGATACTGTTCATCGAGAAATTTAAATTTAAATGGAAGGGTGAATAGTCATTGAGTGTTTCATCAGTCTATAAATAACTTTACTTTGAGACATTCTAATTTCTAGGTTAAGACTTAGGATTATAATTTAGGATTATATGAGTATTGATATTCTCTGTAAACATTTTTTCGTATCACATTTTATCAATCTATTCACATCTTATCTTGTTACTAACAATGCATGAGCTAATTTAATCAAGCACCATTATTAAACAAAGATAGTAAGCAACTATCTATGACATGTCTTCTCAACACAACATAAGAATAGAACACTTTACACTAGTAAGTTGTATGTTAACCTTTAGATTCCAAAGTTCAAACATTATCCCCCTTGTTCATAAAAACTTGACATTCATAAACATTTGATAAACATTACCTGTCATTGTCATTCTCTTTCCAAAGGACAGAGATGGCAATAGTGTTATAGTGTTTAGCTGTTGAACTCTTTTTATATTTACGAACAATGGTTTTATTTATAACATTCTTGATTATATAATAAAACTAACATGCTTGGTCAATGTACTTCATTTATATTCAGATTTCAATAAAAAATAAATCATGTTTTGTATGGAAAAAGAAGTTTTATGGGATTATCCGAGTAGTTGTAGTACAGTACGTAAGGAATATGTAAGAAGTTAAACTGGTTAATTAAAAATAGTTAGATAATTGTGTTATTTATCTGAACGACGCCGCTATTGTTGATTGTTATTGTTGATAAAAACCACATTGTTGCTTTCAGAACAATCCATGTCCTCACCCTATAATATTCATGCGCGATTGCGAGGTGTCGCACGTGCGCGCGCTGCTACAGTTTATGTACGTGGGGCAGGTGAACATCGCGCAGGCGCAGCTCAGCGCCTTCTTGCGCACTGCTGACGCGCTGCAGATCAGAGGCCTCACAGACTGTTCACAACACAACGATAAAGTAATTTGTCCACTACATAATCTTACAGATATTATCGCCAAGTCTCCATGCTAACACTCTCCTTCTTCATTCATCTGTTACAGAAAGTGAATCGAAAATCACCTCCTTCCCAACTACGTAATTTGCTCAGCGCCAAGCCGTCACACTCTACCTCCTCCTCCAAAGCCGCAAACCAAAATGTCGAGACGACCTCTGTTGAAGACCAAGAACAAAACACAAGTCGTCGCTCCACGAGAAATTCTCCCGATGTTGCCAGAAACAATCTCAATGAAGAAGCTCCTTTTCAAACTTCTAGTCAAATGAGGCCTAATAATGATGACTATAGAGAAATTCCCAATTACCCAGCACTAAGGGTAAAAACTGATCTCGAAGCCCCTGAGGTGAAAAATGAAGAGAGTGATATTCTCATGGACCCCGGAGACCCTGAAAGAACAGACAAATGTCAAGAATTCAATGCAACCGATCTTTTGGAACCAAAAATGGAAGTAATGGAACAAGAAGCTAGCGACGAGGAGCGTTCCAGCTTTCCTCAGATCTTCTACAACGAGAACAACGCGCTCGCGAATCCTTTTGCTGCACTACAAGGTTTGTACTCATACATGCGTTTGGAAACGTTCCAAGCTATGAGAATTGAGATATTGATGGTTTAAATTATTTTCGCAGGTAATATGGATCTGATGGGCGGGATGAACACGGAGCTGCGAGACGAGAATGCAGAAGGTAAATATGATCATTTTCTGTTCACTATCACGTCATTATCACACGCACACGTCGACTCGGACAGCCGCGCCCCCGGCGAACCTCTTTTATAGCTTATTTGACGAAAATAATAATTCGGCCGTTAGTAGAGAGCGCGCGCGATCTCGTAGTCTGTCGAGTCAGGTGGCTAGGCGCGCGGGTGTCGGACGACGCTCCTGCGCGCACCAGCACACCGCCCCACCGCCCACTGGCCGCGCCAGTGTATCCTATTCAAATGCTAACACCTGTTACCTGTCTTATAACCAAAACGATTGCCAGATCTCTAAGAAACCATGCCTTTGTTACTAATTCGGATTTGGAACAGTTAATCTAATCTGTATAATTTGTCAACCCTTGATTACGCACATTATTTAGGGCACAATTAAAGCTCAATTCATCTAGACTAGGACCAGTCAGTAATCTCATCCATATGATCTGCTCTAAGAAGCGTAAGCGATAGTAGAAGTGAAGTAGAGCGACAGCATTGGCATTTGAATACGGTGGCGGTGCGAGCGGTGCGCGGGTGCGCGGGTGCGGCGTGGGAGATGGGAGGCACGCGTGGCCGCATGGCAGTCAGCGCAGTGCAAGTGGTGTTGTTGGCAGCGGGCGGCGCGGGCGCGGCCGGGGGCGCGGGCGCGGGCGGCGGGGTGCAGTGCGCGGTGTGCGGGCGCCGGTACAGCAACGCGTCCAACCTGCGCCAGCACGTGCGCCTCATCCACGAGGCGCAGCCGGTGGCCTGCGCCACGTGCGGCCGCTCCTTCAAGACGCCGCTGTATCTCCGCCGCCACACGCTGGCGCAACACCCGCCCGCGCGCCTGCGTCTCAAGCCGCCGCCGCTCCCCGCGCTGCGGCCCGCCCAGAGCTTCCAACAGTAGCGGCACCCGCGCGCTAGCGCTAGAGGAACGTTCCGGTCGAGGAGACGCTACGGCTACGCCATTGCTGCAATCTCCATAGATATGACGACGGGCCGCCGATAACTGTTGCACACCTATTTATCAGTGGGAATGTTTATCGCGAGCTATTCGTTTACTTCTTTTACTCCAACAAAGAATCAATTTTACTAAAATGGATCCTTTGATAGGAATGCTTAAAATGGTTTTAGGCATTCCTCTGCTATGCCACACACCGAATAGAGTAATGAAGGTAGCGTAGTGTCTCTTCGTACGGCGAAGTCGTGAAGATGTGGCTTATAAAGTCGTAACGAAGACTGTCAATAGATATATCTAGTCTGTGATCGGAGTGTCGCCGGGGGCCTATTTGCCGTCACACCTCTCCGCTTATTGTGTGCCTTTCTATAATATACCGAGTGCCAGATATATGTCCCATTAACGAGTTTCTTTTAGTACTTCCTATTCTATTACGCGATAGGAAGATGTTTTCTCTATTAATAGTTTAACATAGCAATAAAATAGTAATGTTGATCATATTATATTGTAACAGTTGAGAGTATTCATAACGATTATTTTGTTAAGTCCAGTCCTTGCGTCATCCATCAAAGAAGTAAGGGGAATTTTGTTATTAGTATGCCTTTATGAAACCCACATTTTAGTCATAAAGTGATCGTACGACCATTGAGTCACGGCCATGGTGGATAAGGGTTCTAGTTACGTGACTAACTGAAGCTCGTTACGGGGACACATACAGTACCTTCCTTTCTGACAATAGACTGATCGTTGTTAAAGCATTTGTTGCAACCGGTGCTGATTTTACATAACATAGGTTATTTACTGGTTACATAATTATTATACATACATACAGACATTATACACGTTATCCACATTTGACCGACACTTTCCGTCTGACATAGAAATAAATAAATAATAGGTGTATTTTCATAATAGAGTATAATTTTTTTGTACTGCAGAAGACGGAGAGTGTCGAGCACATCCGTTTTATTTGTCGAATACGCGGACTCATGTACGCTTTCACTGTCCATAAGCCCGCGCTGAACTACAATAGTGATATTTTTATACACAATAGTTTTATCTTTACACAGTGTTATTGTTGAGTGATTGGACGGCTCCCGGTTAATAGTTTGTACAAATCTCAGATATAATGAATAGTAAGTCTTCAAAAATCGTATATAAAATTATACATAACTACAACGTATTAGTTGTTTAGGGTGGAACACCACATTATGTTGCCATACAAAATCGTGCGCATCGTTGATATGCTCACCACATCAAAATAATCAGTTGGTTTTCGAATTAAATCAATGGCTTTTGATCGATTTTATTACACAATGATAAATATTCATATACATGTAATATCATGATTTAATAATATGAGCGAATGCGCGTTGCATTGGCTTGCTATAGGGTGCCGATAGTTCAAGATTATTTAGTTGTCGAATGAATAATACAGTTTATCCTCGCGTTATTTTTAGAACATACAATTATGTTTACTGGACAGAGTTATAATAGCTACGGTATTAAATACTCAGAAAATAGATATCACAAATATTGCAGATTGTTATTAAAAATGTTTTACATACAAACAATAAGCACCATACAAACTATAGAGGTTCCTAATGGCTACGGCACCCTAATTAATTTGCGAGCAACAAATAGTTAATAATATTGTTAATAATGTTATTAACGAAATGAAGCAGTTACAACGCTCAAACATTTGGCTTCAAGATATGTTAGCATAATATTATGTTGGTAAATAAATAAATAATTTACTAGATGATGTTGAAACCACAACTTGCCATAGATCCCACTAGCCCAGTGACATAGTGAGCACTGTATCAACATTATAACAATGTAGAACATAAGAGGAGGGATTTTTTTATTACTTATATTTTTATATAACTTTAAATTTTGATCGGTTATTTCTTTAATGTTTTTGTAGATGTATTAAATGATTGCCATGAAAAAAGCACATCTAGTCATTTTGTAATAAAAGCATTTAGAGGGGACACTTCTTAAAGGTATGATTAGGGTTGTGAGTAACAATATTAGTTTATCTTTTGAAAATTAATTGTAAACTTATTGGAATAATGTGTGATCTCAAGTGACTTTATTTCCATGATCTCCAAATTCGATCTTGCATTTATTTTTAACAGTGTTTAATATTTAAAATAAAATATGACGGACGACGATTAATTGCAATAATAATAACTCTAAAATAATCGCTTATACGTATTAGTAATAGTAATTTTTAAAAAGCACTTTTCTTAAATAATAATTTTAATCCCAATTACTAAGTTAAGGCGCAGCTTTTATTATTGACATATTTAAATGGAAAATATAAATGTATAGAAAAAAATGAATCTCTTCACACTGCTGAACTTAAATAGAAATTATATAAAACTAGAAATTTTATCAATATGATAGTAATGTTTATTGATGTCATTAATACAGGTGACTTTTTTATAATTTACTGCAATTAAGAACGCATTATTGTACTCGTTGGCGATTAATGTCAATTTCTTGAATCGGCTTTAGGTTCGTGTATAACATTGTCCCGCTTTCAAACCATGGTCAATCAAATGTTCTTTGTCTATAGTTAAATTGTTTCCATAAATCCGTTGTTTCATGTTACAAACTTTGTATTTCAAGCAATTACTGACTGCTAATTTGTCTTATCTTAAATGTGAAACTTAATAAAAATGTAATTACGTTCATCTGCACATTCGCTTTGTGCAGATTATTAAACTTGTGTACATACATCAATGTATTTTTTACTAAATATCAAAAAATAAAGTATTGCGAAGAAATTGTGATTTTTAGTTATCGGTGTCGTCTCAATCGAGTTTACCTTGATATTTCACTTGAATACTAAAACCGTGGAGTTGAAATATTTTTAATATAATTTTATGCCATGGCCGCCTATCACTTATCGAGTTATGAATTGATTAGGAGTTGTTTCTTCTAATGAGACTGCCATCTATCAGCATGTTTTCATTCATCCTTGTTGAATTTAGCTAAGTAACCGTTGTCCCTATAACGTTTGTGTCGTGTGGTATAGCTGTAGGACGATGGGACGGCCGACGCAATCGTCCCGTCCCTGACGCCGTGTGGCTGGAGCAGCACCGCCGCGCGCTGCCCTTCGTCATCAAGCGGGAGAACGAGCGGGGGAGCGCCGCCGCGCCCAGGCTTGTAAGTGCATCACAAACCACCATTACAATGTATTCTAACATAGTTCATAAAATACTATCAATCTTGACTAAAAACGTATTTTTTTAATATGAAATGAAACTATCTTACAGGAACCGCTTGTTGATCTGGAGTTCGATTCCCAAATCGGTACATACGGACAGAGTGCCATTCACACCTGGGTCAGAAGTTGTCTGATAACTAATAAAGTCAAAGCTTCGGGCGTATCTGCAAGTCTCTGGTTGACGTGATTCGGGATTAAAGATAATATTTGGTGTTGTAGATAAAGTTGGGCGAGGGCGTAGAGATCCGCGAGGAGCTGCTGCGCGGCGTGAAGTGGGGCGACTACCGCAAGGTGACGCGCGGGCTGGCGGCGGCGCTGTTCTCGCCCATCGAGCTGGCCACGTGCTCGGTGACGGGGCAGCGCTGGTCGCGCGCGGGGCAGGAGTCGCGGCCCACCAAGCCCCCGCTGGACCGGCGCCGCGTGCACGCGCTCATCTCCTACGTGAGCCGGCACTTCCCGGACGTGGAGGTCAGCCGCATCAAGCAGGTGCTCGCCTACAAGTGCAAGGAGAACTGCGCCGCGCTGCGGATGAGGACCGCCAGGTGAACTTACACTTTTGTAGCATGACAACGTTGTAGCTAGTTATTTCTGCTAGTACATTTCCACAATACAGCCGTCTCTAGACTAGATTTCTAGTAGTCCTCTTTTGGATTTGGATAGCTGGTTAAAGTTTAATAAATTCTAGGACCCCTATTAACATAATGAATGCGACTTCATTCACTACTAAAGTTACTCAGAAAGAAATACATTTTTTAAATGGTAGTTATGTGTTAACTTATGATGAAGGTTTCTGATATCTTAATTTTCAACAGACTCCCCGCATCAATTCAGGCGGACATGGAGATTGCAAGGCAAGCTTGCTTTATTATTTAATTATTTAGTGACACTATGCAAATAATAATAAATCATTTTATAAACTCTTGATTTAGAGGCATCTAGTAGGAACTAGATGCCTTGACGAGCCCCTGTGATATATTGAGACAATGCTAAATGACAATGATCAGTCACATTAACTTGTAACATTATCAAATCATATATGAATCGAAATATTGCTTATGTTTTACAATCGTTCAAAAAATAAAAATAAAAAACCTTTTGAACTGGTGACTGGTATAAAAGTGTAGTGGACCAGTAATTTCTGTACTTATTCATAATTATCTCCTAAAATATTTGCGCACAAACGATGATAGGTATATTGACCTGAAACAGACTGTAGGTACCTACTGTAGTAGATGATAAGTAGGTACACTTAAATTTTTATTAATCTTAAGAAATGTACAAGAGGTTATCGCTTTACCATGTGTACCATGCTTATCGCCATAAGTAGTTACGTTGCGACATGACATCAGAGAATACCTCGAACAAATAAATAATGATATCGGTTGAATCATGTCATTAACGAGACAGTGTTGACATGTTTTCGCCATGCTGGTACGTTCTGCTAAACATAACATTTAGATAGCACGCCGCGCGCGATAGTGTGGGCCAGGGGGCCAGTCCCGGCCCCTTGACTTTCAACTTCAAACTTTTGGATGATAGATAATACTTCTCAACTAGTTATAACACCTCTTTGTATTCGTTCTGTAATCATATCTTGTAATTGCTTTGTTCATTGACACACATGGAGTATGTCATGGTTAAACAAAAACCTCAAACAATGTTTTCCAATGGAAAAGTTCTTTTTCAATACCATCATTACATCAGTGCTTTAAATTTTCTGTTTGAGAAGACCTTTTGCCCTGCATTGGGACACTTACGGGCTGATAGTGTTATACTTATCAATATTAGATGATTGATTGCTTCTATTTGGGGGGCTCATGAATGACAGATAAGTAGTACTAGATATAAATTATAGTACACTGGCAAAAAGCAGATATTCAAAAGTTGCGGATTGCTCAGTTAAATGTTATCTTTTTACTTAAACATAATTTTGGAAAATTTACAAAACATTATGTAGGAAATCTATCTATATATATCATCATCATCATCATCATCATATCAGCCGAAAGACGTCCACTGCTGGGCATAGACCTCCCCCAAGTGTCGCCACAACAATCGGTCCTGTGCGTCTCGCATCCCTCGGCTACCCGTGACCCTCACCAGGTCATCGGTCCATCTTGTGGGAGGCCTTCCAACGCTGCGTCTTCCGGTACGCGGTCGCCACTCCAAAACTTTTCGGCCCCATCGACCATCTGTTCTGCGAGCAATGTGCCCTGCCCACTGCCACTTCAGTTTGGCGATCCTTCGGGCTATGTCGGTTACCTTAGTTCTCTTGCGGACATCATCATTCCTGACTCGATCACGCAAGGAAACTCCGAGCATTGCCCTCTCTATTGCCCTTTGGGTTACTTTAAGTCTTCTGATGAGGCCCATTGTGAGCGACCAGGTTTCGGTGCCATAAGCCATCACTGGCAACACATCTATCTATTAAAAATGAATCCCTCCTTGGAATAAAACTGATAAAAAATAAAAGATGGCGTCATGGCGTGACCCCTGTTTCCCTTGGTCACGCCATAACTTGAGAACGACTTTTCAAACATCTTTTTTTATAAGTTTTCTAATACTTTTAGAAAACTTATACGGGTAAAAACGGGGTATTGGCGTACTAAGTCGCGGGCTAAAGGTAGTCATTTATAAAATTGTGTCATTGGCCAGGTGAGGACACCATTAATTCGTATTTTAACTGTCCATAAAGTCTGAATACTTTGAATGACCTTTGTGATTTGCGTCCACTATATGGTTATCGTTAGGCACCTACTTGGAATAACCTTCCACTGATGGAACGTCACACCGTCATTATTTTAATTGACTATAGGAATTTTTATCAGTTTTTTTTTCTTATAAATAGACCAAATGTTTTTGTTTTGAATGTTCGGTTAACTTAAGGTTAGGCATATTCTGTAAGACGTCATTGAATAACTTATTTGTGTTTTACAATTTATTGTTGTTTCTCAAAATATGTTATGGTTGGCTTCCAGCCTAACTAGATTTATTCAATAAATACGAGGGTTAAAATTAAATAAACATTATTTTTATCTTATGAAAAACTGAAGTAAAGATTTCTATTGGTTAGAATTCAATGATCTATTTTTCAATTTATCAGTAACCTCTCTGACCTAACTGGCCTATATCGGAAATTGATAATTCGATTCTATTGCTACTTCTAAGGGCTCTGTAAACCAAAAGCGAATATTTGCACCTTAGAAATTGATCATAATCGCAAAATGACGAAAATAAATTATTAATCCTTTTAATTTACCCTTTTTTGTCAAGTCAATCAGCCTTCCGAGTATTAGAGATGGGATAAGAGTCTCTATAAAAATGTTGTGCATGGTTTCACACGTTGAAGTATTTATTATAATATTAGGGTTACTGCCACGATGGCTACTTTATAATGTAATATTGTTGTACCGCGCCGCTCGAGGCAGTAATACAATTTGTAGCAGGCTGTCGAACTGTTTCAGCGATTCAACCAATTACTTGCTGAGCGCGGCCGCGCGGCCTCCGCCCTGCGACGTGGACGTGCCCGGCGGCAGTGCGCGCTCCTCGTACTCTAACTAGTAAGTATTGTTGCATCTGCTATGGGAGATTCGACCTTATCGTTTATGTTTTAGAGCAGGAAATTGTTTAAGTCGAAATTGAAATATTGGGTGTATAATTAGGATAATAAGACACTATATTTACCTTTGGTCGGCTGCTTACCAAAGGTAGATGCAGTTATAGCTTCTTGAGCGATTGTAGGCGTTGCAATGGCTCAAGAAGCGGCTAAGCAGTAACATCCTCATGTCTGTTTATTGCAGAAACCTCTGTTGGTTATGGCAATATGGTGGTTACGACGGTCTATGAGAATGGGCACTATTGACAGCAATTGATGAGATAAGGCACATCTTTATGAAGTTGATCATTCTCATGATTTTGACAAAGCTCTCAACCAGTTGCTGTCAAAAGCTGTTGTTTATTCATAATCTTCTGGTGCTGTCTAGGAATACCCAATTAAAGCCATAATGTACAGCTCTCAAAACCAACTGGGCATGAGTCACTTCTCTTTCTTGCAGTATTATGAGAGTTGTGTTGTTGCGAAACTCTTGAAAGGACTAGTGGTAGATTAAGTTTAAGAGGATTATGATAGTGATGTTGACAATGCGTTTCTGTTTGCTTGCAGCGAGGCTTCGAAGGGTCCTGGAGGCGGCGCGGGCGGCGCGGGGGGTGCGGGCGGTGCGGGGGGCGCGGGCGAGTACGTGCGGGACGCGGGGGGCGCGGGGGAGGCGGACGGCGAGGCGCAGTGATGGCTGCGCTACGGTGTTGCATATCAATTTCATAATCTTGTTATTTTTTACCAAAAAAGAAGAGAAATTAAAGATACTCGTCGCTCGGCGTCGCTGTCGGACGTCGCGACGCGCGCTCCCGTCGCTCGTTTGGAAAGATTTATATTTATTTGCGCGGCGTCGCGACGACGAACGACGGCGGTGAGTTGCCCGTGTAAAATATTCATATTTATTTAGGTGATATTTTTCTATTGGCTACTGATAAGATTTTATCTCGTTATGTATCTGCCGGCCGCGCCGGGGATACATTGTCGTTTGTAAGGAAGGGGAGTGGAGTCGTGCCCGAAGCTCTAGCAATAATTTATCAGGTTCCTAAGACATGTTTTGTAGTTAGATTCTATTTGCATGAATTTTCGCAAACACTGCCGCTTTATTTCTAAATTTTTTTATAGACATCAGTCAGTCGTTTTATTGCTTTCTATATTTTATGTTTAAATATAAATCAAGTCATTTTCAACGTTACGTTAAAATTTGTATATGAGGCATTTAAGTGCTGTACGAGGGACCGTTGCAATTGCAAAGTAAATATATCAAAATGGCATAATTTTTAGAGCTATCTTATAGATATTATAGTCATTTCGTTTTATAGGTGTAAATGATAATAAAGAATTTATTTTGGAGCGTCAAGGTTTGGATATTGTAAAGTCTTTGGAGAGCTGTGATCATGATGGATATAAAGCAGTCATATTTTTAAAATATACATTTAAGAGTTATAACGTAATTATACTATTGTACAGTCGGTCTGTATAATAAGGAGACGTAAGAGGTAATCAGTAGCCGGCTGGTCGCGGCGAGCGGTGTGCGCCACGCGAGCCGCACGGAGCCGCACGGAGCCGCGCGGACCCGCACGGACCCGCACGGGCCCGCACTGACCCGCACGGCCAGCCCGGACCTAGCTATGCATCTGCGCACAGATGTTATATCATATCAAAAAAGCAATAACTATTATTTGATAAAGAACGATTTATTTCATTTTTTAAATACTATTTTAACCAAGTTGTTATAAATGTAGTTAGTAAATTGGAAAGATCTCTTGAGAAGTCCACGGTCATATATAGTTCTTTTGAACAATAACTAAATTCTCATAATGATAAAGTCTCACGTTTACGTCATATCAAATTGTAATACTTAGTTTTTTCACTATTTTGTACATCTTGTACAAATAACATAATCATATAACATCAGATCATAGAAACAGGCAGGTTGCACGTTGCAAGGCTCGCGACAGCCGTCGGGATGGCCGTCTCACAGATATAAATAGTTTATTAGTCGGATCGAACAAGCCATGGGATTGTTATTTGTGACTGTGCAGACTGCCATACGACGCCCTGTCGATGGTCAGAGGCGCAATGAACCGGTGGCATGTAGCGTTGCACTCGTTGCTGCAACGCGCTGTCACACACCCGCTGCGATGTAATGGTGGTCGATGTACAAATAGTTCCGTTTCTGTGATCTGAGCCGCGTACGCGCGACACAGTACACTCGCTGCACATCTTTAGCAGTCCACTGTAAGAGATTGGTGTACCTATGAATAAGTTACAGTTACCAGAGTTAGGATATATAAGTAGTCACGCAGTGCTACGTAGTAAAATCTTACTATTGTGTAATATTTTACGATGCCAATTGAAAGTCTTAATGCTCAATTTTGCCAAATTTTACTTGCCGAGAACGCGTCTTGTCTAATAATTTCGTGTTTTAACGTTTGGTATAGCACACATTCCCGTAACTAAAACACCTTAAGGTATTTGAAAGTGAGAGGGAATGGACAGTTTGCTCAATATAATGAAATATTTGTATTTCGTTTATAGTTCATAACATAACACATTCAAATAGAACATGGAAATTTTTGGCCCAATGAAAATTATATCATTAGAGAAGTAAATGAAAATTTAATTGTAATTTAGAAATGATAAATTGAGAGTTAAAAGGATTTGCAAGTATAAATATTTGTGACGAATGCTCGAGATGCAATATGTTAATTTAGTGCCAAATGATAAGTTAACTCGTAGCAATATATTGTATCCTAATGCTCTTGTGTAATTTCTCACGTAGTGTTAATGACCTATGAGGTTTCGAAGGTTTCTTTTACAAGACTATAATATATTTATACAGGGAAAGTGTTAGGTATGTACTGTTGTTTGGAATTAAGAGTGTTGTTGGGGTAAAATACTCATTGAGGCAGGGTGTAAAAATAAACGTACCTCATCGTACAGCCGATCACTGGATACTTTAACTCCACCCTAGAATAGTTTTGATAAATACTTTATTTAAAGTTATTGCCTAAAAATAAAAGTATCAAAATAATAATAATGGCTGCCACCTGAGACAGGGTAATGTCTTTTACATGAACAATCACTTTCGCACTCCCGCAGCAGTGAACACAGTTATTTTTACACTCTGACCTTTATAGCACTGAATGAGCAATGGAACAAGAGAATTTATTTACTCAAATAAGTTTTTTTTAATTATTTACGATAATTTTGTACTAAATTTTAATATACATTATTTTGCATTTTATGATTGTAATGGCAGCTGTCCATATCATGTGAACGATACAATCGGTCACTATAATTTAGGGTTTCATAAATAAATTTAAAACGATACATCGAACATGACACATTGGGCACAAATATTATTAAAAGTATGTACTTTTTCTTTGCTTGCTATTGTTAAATAATGAAATCTAAATAACATTGTTCCTGATACTCGGTCGTAGTAAGCTTTGTGAAACCCTAATAAGCGTTAAAGATGTAATGATGAGGAGCGGGCGGCACGCGGTCGGTAGCCGCGAGCGGCGCGGTAGTGGCGCGGCAGTGGCGCGGGAGTGGCGCGCGAGTGGCATGGCGACGTCCTGCGCCACCGGCCGCGTCCGCCCGCTCGCCCTTAGTTTTCACTGAGCAAAAATCTTCGAACTTTTGTATATAAAGAGAACAACATCGATGCCACTGTGCTCTGAGAGGACACAGCGTTGTGCCAAAATTACGTGCTAGTCTTTAAAAACAAATGTTGTTATCATTTTCAGATTTTATTTAGTCCAGAATGTGTTTGTTCCTGTGCTGTGAAAATATTTTCTAACAAACCAACACTCGGTGGTGGTGGTGGTGAGGGACAATGTGGTCGCTTTATTCTCGCGGTTGACGGTTCTTAGTTTTTAGTCTTGTAGAATATGATAATTAAATAAACGTTTCCTCATTGGAGTTCCTTAGATGTATCATTTTGATATAATAAATCTAGGTCACGGGTGGAAATTAAGTTGCCGGAATCTACGGCGCTATAAAATCGGTCCTTTGTTGTAAAACTGACCACATTGTAAACTAAAATTACGGATTTAGATCGACAACTATAATCTGAACTGCCAATACTCCAAGCTATCAGAATCAGTCGTAGGACTAGCTTACTAATAGTTACAAAACCTATAGGTTATGCCAAGCCTTTCGTGCCTAGGTGTAAAAATTCTCACTTTTATAAAAATTGACACGTTTGCCTGTGATATTATTTTTTCTATTAGTTAGATTAGTTGTAGGAACACATTCATGTGTGTGGAGTGGCGCCTGATTTTCGGCAAGATCGAATTTTCCTCTAAAATTAAGTATAACAAGGATCGTCCAAAGCCACCAAGCTATAACTGTTCCGTGTAAGCGATTGTAGTTGTCGATGGTTAAACTAAATTGTGTCATTAAAGACGAGTCATAAAACCTAATTATTTAGAGTTACGAAGTGTTGTGTTGGTTTGTTGTTATATTTATAGTATTTATGAAAAATGCACATAATAATTTAGCTTTGAGCTTGTGCAATATTATTCCAAATTGTTTATAGAAGAAAACTGTTATAATTATTTCTAAATTGTTATATATTTTTATAAACGTAAAAGACAAAGGCAACTTAAATTATATTTTTGTTGTGCATTTATTATCAAATTTTATCAATATTAAACCACAAACTCATTGTGGACTGTAATGTCTGCGTCTGTGAAAACTGTTAATTAGGTACAGTAGATGGTTTTTTTATATATGCTAATATTGTGAGTCAATTCTAGTAATGTTAATGTTCCCTTTTATTTAGAATAATTTACGTTAATAAACAAATTAATCTAAGATTGCTCAACCAAGATGCAATGCTAACTGCAATGTAGATGTACGAAAATAATTTTATATTTGTCCTTTTATATTATTTATCTGATATTTCAGTTTTTTTCATTTGTGAGTTATGGCAGCGCATGTTAGTCTTATGTTTATTCTTAAGAGAGGCCAAATGTTGACTTGCTTATGTGAGACTGTTTTGCCAAGAATCAGAAAGTATATTATTACCTACATTGTTTTAAAATAAATGCTTTTATATAAAATCAATTCTTGTTGTCTAATTTCATATCATACCTGTTACATTGCGACAATAGATACCTATTAATGGGATGGCTAATGGCTTACTTCTGTCTACCCCATATTCGGCCACAGAGTTGGTGGTGCTGAGTCAGTAATTGCTGACGACTGACCATGGTATTTTAACCTCGAGTTGCGGCTAACCTTCTGAAAGTTAGTGCTAAAATAGTCAGTGGGCCCACTGAGTCATTATATTACTACTACTACCTAACTAGTTCCCCGATTCCATGAGGAAACCGCAACTCTACCTAGAAGTATCGAAGATAATTATACATAACGTAAGTTGGCATATGGGCATTCCCGTCGCGCAATGTTCTGTTTTCTGAAAGCGGGGGAATGTGTGGTTTTTATGTAGTTGTGGCAAGCACGTTGTCTGTATCGCGCAGACGGCCGAGTTGAATGACCCGTATGTAATCAAAGAAACATTTTTTATGGCAATGTCTCTTGTTGAAAACAAATGAATGCCTAAAATAATCATAGGATTTTTTTAACGTTTAGGGAAAGTTCAATGCCTTGAAAGGAGTTTCCTATTTGTAGCCAACCATGGCTAAATCTAGTCAATAAATACTCAACCACCTCATAACCGGTATTGCGGAAAATACGATTATTTACCGGATGCGGATAGTTGGCAGACATGATTCCACTTCCGGTCAGTCAGTTTTTGAGTGGACACTTCTTGGACATTGCGACGCGGTCAGCTGGCTGTTTTAAAAAATAAATCAGAGTTGGGTTTTAGAACCATCTCCTTTTTCAAGAATTACGAAGTCCTAAAACTTTTAGTGAACTATATCATGAACTAGGTACCTATTATGTGATTAATCGAAATTACGTTTCGTATCACTCTTTGGTCTTGACTTGCATCGGTGCCTATTATTATACTCTTTGATAGGTGCTGTCCTGTCAAAGAGATCTCGCGTGTTCATGTGTCAAGTGTCAATGTCATTGTCAAAAGTAATAGTCTTTTTAATTAGAATTAATCCAGAACCAAATAATTCCAGGCATTCCTAATAATTTTATGTCTACTCCTACGAACAAATCTTCATCAGCAGTATATTAGATGGCGTTTCCTCAGCCTAACGCACAAAGAGGTTAGATCACTTATAAATCCTCATGAAATAAATATGGTTTTAAACTAGGATAATACAGTTTCATAATGATATAAGATAGGTACATACTTTATAAAATTCGAGTTTTTCTCTTAATCAACATATAATATTAATGAAACAATAAAAGTTAAGATTTTACAAGCTGTTGATAAATTACCTACACTATCATACAGAATTTAACGATTCTGTTACTTCTCCATAAATTAAGTAAATATCTAACCTGTTCGCTTCCAGAACTAACTAATAGGAAGATATTAGAGGAACTGCAGCTAAAGAAACAGATGCTCTTGAAGCAAGGTGCTGTGGCTCCTCTAACTGCTACATCTATATCTCTGACGCAGCCGAGCCCTGTCAGCCAGCTGCCTATGTGCTCTATCCCACCCGTCTCTGCTACTGCTGTAAGTACTTGTTTCTATGTTTAGTCTTCAGCAAAGTAATTGGTGACCGTATTTGCCAAGAGTTGTGATGATTCAAGTAAACTTTGACTTTTATTCACCCTTTTGTTATATCTCTTAATTTCCATGAATTAAAATAATCAATTTGTTCCTCTAGGGATTCCCTCAACTTCCTGAAGCAAACATTGTGAACACAAGTCACAGAGCAGCGTTACAACACGCAAACGCCACGTCTTGTGGCTACTTCGTCTCCCAAGACTCATCTTTTGGAAACCAAATCCTTCCTGTTCTTCCCAGATTTGATTCTAAGTGAAACAGCAGCAATGTCTGCTGTAATGAAGCTGAAGACCCTACAAGGACATTTGGAAAGCCTAAATGGATTTGCAGAACCAAAAATTCAGTATGAACAATATGAGACACCTGCCCACCTTGCTGCTACTGCTCTTTACACTATCCAGGTAAATATTAGGAGAAAGATCTTACACATTTAGGTCTTAATTTATGTAGTCTCAACCAGGGTTGGGCAGTATTTGGATTATTTGTAAGTAATTAAAATATGTAATTGAAATACGAATACGTATTTGTATTTCATTTACTTCTTAAAAATGTAATTAAATACCCGGCGTTGAGGTATTTTGTAATTAGTATTTCAAATACTTATGGCTTCAAAATACATTTGAAGCCATTTTACATTTTGCAATCTTAGTAATGAGTGCATTCTGCACAAAACAGCGCTAAATGATTTTCGTAAGCAAAAAGGCTAACCTAACCTACACAGGTGTATTTTATATTTCAAATACACAACTTAAAAGTATTTTGTATTTCATATTTTAAATACATGTGAGCTAGTATTTTGTAATTTGTATTCTAATTAAAGTCAAGCTTTTATTTTGCCCAGCCCTGGTCTCTACCATTTCATTGCTATTAAAGGCCACTGCTTTAGCACACCTACTTTGATCCTTTGCAAGTAGAGTCATGTCTTTGGGTATAATCAATTAGCATGTTTAGGTCTACTGATGTCAACTTCTCACACATACAAGCACCGGCAACACACCGGTGTGCGTCGAATTAATCGCGAATTTAATGTTTATTTACCAATTACATAAGATTTATTTTTTGTTTGGGAATTTTCACATGTCAGGGCTGGGAAAAAATTACAAGCATCACTGTGTGGTTCTTAAGGTATCCACTGATACACACGGCATGGCCTTCCTAAGGGTCTCCAAAATAGTCCTGTGCTTTTTGCATCCAGTCAACTCCCAATTATAAATTTTTGACGTTTTTTAACAGACACAATTTGAATCAATAGAAAACTGCAATGTGCTAGACGCTGGCTGTGGTCCAGGCATTTGGAGTATCGGTTCTGCACTGCTGGGCGCTAGTGTTGTCACGGCCGTCGATATCGACGAGGATGCGCTAGAAGTGTTCAAGGAAAATGCTGAGGAAATGGAAGTCACCAACATTGATGCTGTACAGTGTGATTTTCTGGATTCTAGAGTGTGCAGGTGATTACTTTTATTTTATTAACTTTGAAGCCATCTTTGTGGCAGACCGGCTTTTAAGGATTTAAATTCATGCTTCAGCAGTATTCCGAAATGAGGGCCTACATTCTGGGTAGAGTATGGTGTCCAGGGTCTATAAGAAAAGCAATATTGCTTGAGATAAAGAATTTCTACGGTCATTCAAGAGATACAGCAATTAAATGCATGCAGTACCCATTACGAAAAATGCCACTCTCTTATCTAGTTGATCATTTTCTGTTATTTCCAGATGGGAAGGTTATTTCGACACAGTTTTAATGAACCCACCATTTGGTACAAAAAACAATCTTGGCATTGACATGAAGTTTCTCCGAATGGGCACTTTACTCAGCTACGATAGTGTCTACTCATTGCACAAGTCTTCCACAAGGTATTTTTTTATCTGTAACAAATCTTATAAAGGATGAGCTGAGTGGGTTTTTGTGAAACTGTATCCAGGTTGAAAAGTTGATAACTTAGTAAGAGTGACTTATTGAGAGTTATTTAAAAAACTGAAAGCCCTGACCACAGGGCTCGTATCTGAAATTTTTCAGATAGTTTCTGTGTTTTCTCAGCAAGCTGCATTCTCAGCTATCAAGTTTTCACACTGCATATTATGGTTGCTCAAAAAACTTCTCTATTTACAAAGGCATAGTGTAAATCACGAGCATTGCCTAGTGGGTTATAGGGTCAGCTAACACCGAGACGCGACGCGCTCACTCATTTATATAGCCTTACAATATCGAACTTTTTTTCCTTCGCAATAATATACCTATTTCAGTGAGAGAATTAGAATACGCCCCGCGGCTTTCCGATGCGGTTGGCAGCGCCGCTATGCTTTTCAGGTTGAAACAACTTTCTCTGCAAGTATCGTGGCGTGGCGTCTCGCTGACCCTTATGCAAATGACATTTGCATGAAAGTCACAATAAAGGATTTAAATCGCAATACTTATGTTGTATCTTATTTTCAGGAGACATATAGAAAAGAAGGTCAAGGATTGGGGCATGAAAGGCAGCGTCATTGCTGAGATGAAATTCCATCTGCCGCAAACTTATAGGTTTCACAAGCAACACAGTATGGATATAGCTGTTGATATCTGGCGCGTCTACCATCCACATTAAATAAACTAGTTTTAATTATGACAATGGAATGGATTCGGCATAAAAAAACTGCCAACTTTATAGTGTTTTTAGGTTTTAACAAATGATGTAAAGTCTTATAACAATTAGCTGACCCACCTTTACATAAATGGTTGAGATTTTTTTGAATATGAATCGATAGAATTTTATTTACTTTGCTCAAATGGTAAAAATATAAAAGAATTATAAAATTTTATCGATATGTATTCTAAAAAATCTCATTTAAGCAAGGGTGGGTCAGATAGTTGTTACAACTGACTGTACTCAAAAAACCTTTTGACTGAAATATCATAATGAAATTTTATCTCCCGATTTATGTTCACACTTAACCTTTTTTAAATTATGTACAGAATATCAAGATGTCTAAATGTATACAATGCTTTGTAAGATAAAATGTAATTTTTTAAACTTATAGCTAAGATGGACTGTCAAAAATAAACTTATCAAATTATTTAAAATATTTGCATTATTTCTTTATTAAATTCGTCAGTCTTACAGTATCATACAAAGCTGCAATAAAAAATTAACGGAATATAAATTCGGGAAAAAAGATATTTAGAAAATTAAATACTGCATTACATACAATAACAAAATTACATAAAAAACATATCTTGATATTATTACTCCTTAAAAATAGGTTTTTTTTAAATCTATTCGTCTCCGAACTTGATGTTTTGTGCCAATTTGATGGTTCCGGAGTAGTTGATGGTGACTGTGGAGCGTCTCATGTAGTTCTTCCAGGAGTCGGAGCCACATTCGCGGCCGCCCCCCGTGGCCTTCTCGCCGCCGAAGGCTCCGCCCACCTCGGCGCCGTTGGTCGGGATGTTCACGTTGACGATGCCGCAGTCGGAGCCGTGGGGGCCGATCCACTGTGAATATAAAACATTGTACAAATGATTTTAGGAACTACAAAATGTTAAGTCTGAAAATCAACTTAAACATTTTCCACGTAAGGTTGAAATTAGTATGATGAAATAAATTAAATTGCATTAATTTCAGAAAAAGTCATTTGGTCAAGGGCAGTCAAGCACAATTTTGGACTGATAAAGATGCAAGTAAAGAGACAAATGAGTTATCTCCCCGTATATATTAAATATGAAGATAGTGATGTTTAACCTTTCTTTTAACATACCTTGAATACATCTCCAAGATTCTCAGTGAAGAGACTGGAAGACAGTCCCTGTTCCACTTCATTGTTGTACTTGATACCAGTGTCCAGGTCTGGGATCTCAATACAATAGACAATGGGGGCGAAGCACTCGGTCTTCACTAAGGGCGAGTCGTGCGGCAGACCTGTGACGATGGTCGGCTCCACGAAGTAGCCCTCGCGGTCCATTACCTGGTATTATTATAATTGGAGAGAATTTGTTATTTTGGTGTTTGGTTTTAGCACGCCTGTTGAAGATTTTTAGTAGACTTAAACTTAAAGAAATATCTGTTGATGTTTCCTACGTTTTTGGATCTTATACATTGCCTTCTAGTTTCTATACTAAAGTTAACCCATATCATGGCAAAAAAGTCTTTGTAAACTTAAACTTTGAAAGCGTGAATGCAGAGCATCTGCATTCACGCTTTCAAAGTTCATTTACTATATTTGTAAGTGCCATCTATAATAGGTATAATATAATAAAGCTGAACGGGTTTTGTTTTAATGCGCTAATCTCTAGAACTACCAGTCGGATTTGAAAAAATCTTTTTGTAGGTATATGATAGCCACATTCATGAGGAAGGCTATAAGGGAACGAAAAAAAAATGGGATATGCGCATGCGAAGTCGCGAGCAAAAGCTAGTTATGCAATAAGTAGCGATTTATTAAATTGGCTGTGTTCACCTTTCCTCCAAATTCGATCTTGCCTCCTTGCTTGACGGCTTCGGCGACAGTCTTCTTGTACGCTTCGACCGCGGCGGGCGTGTGGAGTGGTCCGATCAGGGTCTCCGAGAGCAGAGGGTCGCCGATCTTGCTGACCACACCAGCGAAGGCCTTGGATAGACGAGCCACGACTTGGCTGTATACCTGTGAAGTTAACCGTTGTTATTGGTTATGTATATTATTTATTTGTTTTTTTTTTATTATTATTATTGATAATCTTGTGTTTGACCTCAATTTCACCTGATGGAAAGCAATGATGTGGTCGACGACCGAGCACGCATGCTTAGAAATAATTTTATGATGATGAGATGGTTTATGGTTATGAATAAGATTGGCTTCTTTCTCATGGACTGAACACCAGACATAGTTAAGACAACTGCACATCCACAGTACAGTCGCCAGCACATCAATCTGTAAAATTTCTTTAATAGATTTTCTACTTTATTGCTACAGCATAAGGTTCAAGATTGACTGGGAAAATTTGATAGATTCGGGTAGCTTGATGTGCTGTACCTAACCATTTGACATTGGCAGCGTTTTTATGTCGTAGCAGTAAGGGTGGTTTTCGCAGTTACGTTGTTACCGTTACCACTGACGTTCATCATTCTACGAACGACCGTACATCATAGTACTTTGATGAGGAGCAAAATTTTCTACAGATGAATATTTCAGGGTCAGGTAATAATTCAAGAAATTACACGGTTTATGTAACTACCTTCTTATGAATAAACAGTCTTCTAGTTGTAGTGCACCGCTGCCCCGCGGTCCCCGCGCACGCGAACAGCGCGGCGTTTAGCAACAGATCGAGGTTGGCGTCCTCGTTCACTATGATGGCGTTGTTGCCGCCCAGCTCCAGCAGGTGGCGCCCAAAACGTCTCTGGACTTCTACGCCGACCTACAAGCAGGAATGAAGTTAGTTACCCAGGGCAATATTCCTGAATGTAATTATGTTTCGTCTATTTCTTTGCCTTTTACTTTGATACCCCGTATGGCATCGACACGAAAAAATCGACGACCTCATGTAACTTAAAATTAAACAATATCGGCGCAATTGCCCGCCATATTGTTTTATTTTTTTGGGAATCCATATAGCAGGTGTCTAGTATGTGCATCAAAAGGAACATCAACTTTTAATTTTCAAGTTTAATACTCAATTTTGTTCTTATTCTCAGTTAGAGCTCGGTACGCTTGCCCATTCAGTAGAATATTAAAAACATGTTTTTTTTTCTAGTCATCCCAGCATGCCTAGCCAGCCCTTCGAAGATAAGAGCTGTTATACCTGCTTTGCTGCTCCCAAACACCAATTGGATACAGTTTTTACCAATCGGGCCACAAGCCTCTCAATGCAACTGTAAAGGCCTTACCTGTTGTCCAACAGCCGTGCTCCCAGTGAAGGAGACGAGCTTCATCCTGTCATCCTTAACGATCTTCTCCCCGATGTCCTTCCCGCCGACACACAGAGCGGCAACAGCGCCGGGGATGTTGTTCTTCTCTAGCACGCCCTCTACGATCTTTGTGACGGCTACAGCAATCAGAGGAGTGGTGTCGGATGGCTTCCATACGCTGACGTCCCCGCAGACCTGAGGTGAGGCAAGGCAAACAAAGAGTTTATGTTTAAATAGGAAAGTATTGCATATTGGTAGAAAACCATTGGAGAATAGGTACCTAGCATACCACATGTACCTAGCTCCTAAAGGACATGGCAACTGTTACTGTTTTAATTTGCTTTATAACCACTACATTTTTATATAAGGCTAGATATTTTTGCTTATTTGGTCTATTTACGAGTAAGCTAACACTGTCAAATGATAATGAACACCTTGCGACCTTGTGTAGGTATAGTAGCGATAATAAGTTAAATAAAAGTTTAAACATGCGTAGTTATCACTATGGGGAAATAAGTGTTTTCTATTAGAAATTCCCATGATCCTAAAGTTGTAGCTATATAATTGTAGATAGATACTGTTCTGTTACCTAAGTATTTATTTATGCTTCGTCATCATCATTGTAGGTATGAGCCTCGGGTGACCCACTGCTCAGTAAATACACATAGGCCTCCATTATTTTCTGTCATGCTGCCCAGTTCTATGCCTCCCTCCCAGTATATTTTGTACTACGTCGTTAAAATCATATTAGAGACTCTTTGTAGGTTCCTTACCATAGCAATAGCGCTGTTCCAGCCGAACACGGCAACAGGGAAGTTGAAGGCAGTGATGATGCCGACAGCGCCGAGAGGGTTCCACTTCTCTATGAGCACGTGCCCAGGTCGTTCTGACGGGAAGATGGTGCCGGGCAGGGTTCGAGACAGACCCAGGGCCAAGTCGCACACGTGGATGTATTCCACCACCTCGCCAATAGCCTCGGGGAGGATTTTACCTGAGGAGGTGGATGTAGCAGTTGAATTACCTACCTTGGTACCTACCTACATACATTATTTTTGAACACCGACGAAAAAAGATTGACGGATTTGTCGTTCTGTGTTTGTGAATAATGAAGTGAGGAGGTAGAACTTAGTCTTGCGTCGAGTTACCCAACGTTCTCATAGTAAATCATCTGAAATATTTTCAACATTGGTGGGACCTAAGGGTGGGACCATAGCTTAATTATTATCTTCTTTATCAGATACTTATTTAATAATGTATGCTTCTCTTACTATCTCTAAAATGAAGGTAAATAATTATCAACTTTGTCTAAGATAACATTTGAGTCAACAAACTCAATCAAGCTCTGATTACCTACTTAACATTATTCAATTGACTGATAATAATGAACTAACCTCCACGAGTGCCTAGTTTAAGTCCCTTGTGTATCAACCAGGCAGTTAACCCCATATATAATTATGTCGCAGCCAACTAGCTTAATCAGCAGTTTCATTAAAAGCCTAGCCTTTTCATTGAAATGCGCCGTTTAATCAGCGACATAAGTGATATGAGCAAGTCATCAAACGATTTTGAACAAAAGATTTCACGTCGTGGCATGTCACTGAAAAATCGGCGCATTTAAATGAAAAGGCTAGGCCACCAATTTAACGGCTGATTAAGCTAGTTGGCTGTGACATTTACACTTTGTAGCATGCTTTCAATATCACCACATCATGTGTGCGCATGAGTTGATGAGCTATTTGTTGTAGGTATCTTCTTCGTGCTGATACGGGCGAAGCCTAGCTCCGAAAGCTCACGTTACATTAACTCGCTTCACTACTTACCCATTTCCAAAGACACAAGCTGCCCAAGAGGCTGCAGCTTCTCTCTGAGGGCGTCTCCTATCTGCCTGACGATCTCCCCCCGGGCGGGTGCAGGGAGCTCCGCCCACGTGTGCCAAGCATCCTGGGCTGCAGCGGCACATGCCTCGTAATCTGCAGGGCTGGCTGCCTGGACTTCGGCTATGATCTTACCGTTAGCCGGATTGAACGACTTGATTATCTGAGGATCAGAAATTCGTATAGCTGTAAGTCGAATTTTTTACCTATCATTATTATATATAGGTACCTACTTATATCCATGCTCGCTGGCAGGACTATTTTCAGGGGGGTGTATCTTCAAAGCCCCGCCTCGAATAGGAAAGGTTTTCTTTTGCTCAGAACTAAAGAAGACGGATACAAGGCCGAATTCGGGGGAGCTCGAAGTACCTCGTTTCAGATTTTCTGTGTCTCTTTTCATGTTTTCGTATGTTTTATTGAAAGCCAGGGGACCCCCTCCGTTGCACAATCCTCCCGGCGCCCATATTATGATATGAATTGATTTCGATAGTCCATACCCGAAACTTCACCGAAGTTTCGCCAAATAACTGAGTTTTGTAAAGGCATGTATTTAACGCGGCGACAAACTAACCTGTTATAGGGTTTTAAAAATAATTAAGATGGGTAGCAAAAATAATAGGTTGGCAGCTACAGTGAAGTAGCATTTTAAGTATAAAGAAGCAGCTTTATATAGAGTTGTGAGCTCTGTTTAAATTTAAATTGGCAGTGATTCTAGTATAAATAAATAAATAAATATTTTTGGGTGGTTTAAAAATAAATACGCTCACTTGACCCCGCCATTCCCTTCTAACCTAACCTGTCCGAGTCGGGGTGCCCCAAGTCCCGAGCTCGCTTCGCTCGCTCTTACACCAATTAAAACACAGTATGACATCCCACTGTTAATATTAGCCGCCAAGTCATTATTTTTTGTAACCAATTAGTTAGTCGCCTAATAAGTTGTTATTCGCCTCAAAAATAATTAGCCTTTTGTAAATATTATTTTGGAAAAGCACCCTACGGCTCTGCAAAGGCAGCTTCAACATCTTCTATGGTGCCTGTGACTGCCTGTGAGTCTTAGGGAGATAACATTTCCAGTACCAGGGAATGGGACAAAATGGACAAGAGTCATTTATATGCAGTACAATTATGTAAGTACGGATTTCATACCGACTCAAATAGCTTTATCAAATGATGCAATATTTATTTATTCGCTACATTTGAGAGTAATAGGTACGTATAAAGTTATCTTGACATCCAATTACACAAAACTGAGCTGAAATGTGTTAGCTGTTTGTCATCTTATCATGTAACTATGTTTGCGACCATTTATCTAAACAATGCTTGCATAAGTTGTTAGAGCATCGTGCATCGTAGACCGTACTTATCTAGTGCAAGAACATCAATGCTACCTACGCGTGAACTTTAAAATGTTGAACTTGGTTGGTATGTACTTACAAAGAACAATACCTAAATCTAAATATAAAGTGTCAGGCTCAAATGAATTTCCCTCGTCTTTTTTCTGTCACTTATTAGAGAACATCCTGTAGTTCGCATCGCAGCGAACCTTTATTTCTTCAGGCTTAACCGCTCGAGCACTGACATGTGAAAATTCCAAAATAAAATATAAATCTTACGTAATAGTAATAACAAACATTAAAATCGCAAAAATCTCGCAAACAAACGCTGTCTAGAAGCCAAGTTATTTCTAATACTGTATTATTCTCTCTCTTTATGTATTATTTCATTCCCTAAAAGTAATATTAGGCTGTCTTAGTACTCCAATTTCTTCTGAGTAGGTATGGCCAAGTAATATCCTCCCTTAACTGCAATTCTCATCCAAATCTTACCCGATAGAACTTATGCTTTTAAAATGCTGAACAGATTGGCATTATTAAGTCTTTGCTAGACAACAAGAATTAAATTTGTCTTCTTCACTAGAGGGGTGGCGTCTGGGCACGCCCTATGGTGGCGATAAGTCCTCTCTTTGAGGAGTGGCTTTAGAGAGGCGCCACGGCGTCCTATACCTTCCACTTGAAGCAGGTAATCACCGGATACGGATGTTTCGGGAGCACCGGATACGGATGTTTCGCGAGCTATCTGTTTAGAATTCAGCGGGAGGATACGTCCGGTTGCTATCACTGTGAGGATCACCCGGAGGAGACGGTGGAGGTCTGCCATGCTTGGGCGGAGCACCGCCGTGTTCTCGTCAAGGCGATTGGCGGCGGCGACCTCTCGCGTCCGACCCATGGTTCAATTCATAGTCCGGAGCGAAGAGGCATGGGAAGCCGTCACCTCCTTCAGCGAAGCAGTAATGCTAGTGAAGAAGGACGGCGGGCTGCGTGAGGGAAAGACAAACCTCACGCCCCCTTCGACGCAACAAAAGAACACGCCCCGGGCGTCGGGAGTCGCAGGGCGATTCCGTGATGTCAGAGATGACAGAGACGAAGTCTACGATGGAGCGAGCTTACTCAGAAGGAGCCTGTTCACTCTAAACTTTGTAGAAATTAGGGTTGTAAGCTTTTGGAAACACAGACGCGGGCAGAGAGTTCCACTCCTTTGTTGTGCGCATTATAAAAGTGGAATAGCTACAAGGTAGGGATGGTAGGATGCAGTGCGTCTGGATGTCAGATGGTAGAAGGGGGCCGGTGTGATGAGGTCGTGGAGTTCTTGGGCACACTCACCGAAGTACAATCTGTAGAAGACCGATAAGCAGGCAACCTTACTTACTCTTAGCTCTGCGTTCCACCGAGTCAAGCGCGGCAAGCTGATACTTAGCTGAGCCATCCCAAAGGTGGCTACAATACTCCATGCAGGATCGGACTTGTACTTTGTAAAGGGTTAAAAGCTGTCCAGGCCTGAAGTATCGCTTCACCCTATTTAAGATGCCCAGCTTTTTGGCCGCAATTTGGGCTTTGTACTCGATGGTGGCGCCGAAGTTGAGATTGGATGTCAACTCCATGCCTAGGAGCTCGAGCCGATCAGTCACAGGAACAGATGCACCCCGGAAAGTAGGAGTTTGGTCAAAACGACTCCTTTTTGCGGTAAAAAGACACGCCTGTGTTTTGGTGGCGTTAAAAGTGACCAGATTGTCATCTCACTGGGAGACAACGCTTAAGGTCAAATTTGTCCGCTCTACCATGGCCTCTCTCAAGGAACGGACTTCATACCCGCCGGTTGTTGCGCTGGACAAGTATCTCTCTGAAACCGTACTGTCATCTGCGTACCCAACAAGACCAGGCTGAAGTAGGTCATTGATGTGCAGCAGGAAAAGAGTTCCAGCGAGAACAGACACCTGAGGAACTCCAGCATCAATAGCCATGAGGTCAGAGGAGCAGCCTTCAACGACTACTCGGATCGACCATTCACTTAGGAAGTCTGATATCCAGCTACAAAAGCCAGCTGGGATGCCATAAGCAAGAAGCTTGCTGAGTAGACCTGGGTGCCAGACCCTGTCAAAAGCCTTCGAGATATCGAGCGACACGGCAAGTGCTTCGCCGTGATTTGATTTCTCTAGCAATCCATTGACGCCCCAAGATGCCTGATGCTTATAACGTTATTAAAAGAACAAGCTTATTGATGAATTGCATTTGTGTTCAGAAACCGTTCGTCGAGCTACTTGCTAGAGTGAAAGGAGGTGGATGAAGAGTCGCAAAGACTTATTGTGTGAATTTGGCCACGTATTACAAAACTGGACTGTAGTAGGGCCCGATGCTAGAGAATTGCTTGGTTCTACAAAGAGCTGTTTCTTGATCAGCTGGAAGAAAGGGACGTGGCGTTATATTTCATAGCTTAGCCAAGAAGTACCTACACGATTCCCATTCTGATCAATTATTTTGTACAATAATGTGATGATCGTTTGCCACTCGATGAGGATATATTAGGTAAAGGAGTTTTCTTCTGTGTTTGCAGGCCCAAGCACACCAAAGTCACGGACTGTAAGTTTGAGCTCATACAGCGATTGTGGCCGGATGACACCTCCACCTGAACCAGACCCTGAACCCGATTCTATGCCTGAAGAACTGCATTCAATTTACAAAAAGTAAATGCCCACTTTTGTAATCACAACTTATCTACTAAGATACTTTCCAACTACGTTTTGTTTTGCAGGTACTTACTGCTGTTTTTAACATTAAGTAACTATATAATTACTGTATTTATTTTTTTACTCTTTTTTGTTAGGTACAAAAAAGAAAAAATCTAGTAGGACTTAGGTACTGTTATTTTGTAATGTTTACAATCATTTTATACAAATAAATAATCTTTTGAACTTGATTGAGTCGACTTTTAATTCAAAGGACTTATTTTATGTGTATCCAAGTATTGAACAATTTTCAGTAAGTACCGAAGTATATCATGGTTAAAATGTGCAGTAGTGTACCTTTTTCTCTACAAAGTAGGTACCTACTAATACATAGCAAACAAGCCAACTACGTTCTTAACTTCTAGTTCAATTTTATCAACTTACCTGGCCGTTGGCCTCCCATTTGCCGTTGAACACGCCTACATTCTTCTCTTGCAGTCCTAACTCCTTCAGGAAGGAATACTTGGGATCGTCGATGAGGTAGGAGGACGCGTTGCGAGCCATCGGCACTCTTATCAGTCGCAGGGACAACACACTCCGACACAATACGCGGCTCATTTGTGCGCCTCTCACCACAGTCTAACTTATAATACGTTTATACGTATATTACATTTATAAATGGCGAGATATGCAGTAAACAAATTTTATCATGTTTGTGAACAATTAAAGGCACTGCTACGTCTTATCTGACTGATAAAGTCAGTTGCTAGGGTCAGGAGTAATTGATAGCTTTTTCCAATCGGTTTGTGGGGAACAATATTATCTTTGTGTAGATAATTATGCCCACATTTGTATTAATAAGAAAGTGAATGTTGTAGTTTCCATTTCTTTTTGATAAAGAATAAAGACTAAGTATTAAAACAACTAAATAGTAGATGTTCATGCTTTATAATAGATAGGTAGGTTTAGTAGGTACTAGTTTACCTAGAGGAATTTTAGTTCATAGAAATCTGTTGAAATACAAAGCATAGTTTAATAGTAAGTACCTATATCTAAAGTACTTGTGGTTACACTACAGAGAGATATAACTACCTATTCCATTCTGGATTTATTGAGAACTAGCGTCCCACCCCGGCTTCTTATATGCTGAAATGAAAAGAACAACATTAGAAAATCGCTTATTGAACACTTCGGCAAAAGATCGATTTTTCTACACTATTTTAATTATAATTTATTATACATATAAACCTTCCGTTAGAATTCTCTAAATGACAGTGTAAGCTACATACAAATCCGTAGCTAAAAGATCTAAGCGTACTGAGGGACAGGCGGCGGGAAGCAACTTTTATACTAGGTATATACCTAGTATAGCAAGTATGCAAGCAAAATATTAACTTTTATTAGACATACCTATTTTTATCTTATTAAGGAGAATGGCACCTGTCTCCATTTCTAAAGGGGGGGAGTGGTAGAAAGTTTTTCGCTTTTCCTGTCCGCTGCCTTCTCCTGGGCGTTTCTCGGTTTTTCAGACAATTCCACACACCCTTTTTATTGTCCATGGATTTAATAATGACCTGCAGAGAAAGGTTACTGCCAGTACTGACTGTAGGGACACAGGCTAGACACACTGTGGCCCATTAAACAAAGGAAAAAGACTAAGGAGATCATTGAGTCTCTGTAGTCAATCCTTGCGTTTCAATGGATATAAGTTTATGAATTAAATAAGTGCTTCAACATTTAACAACTTAAATTTATTAACTAAAGCTATCATAAATTAACTACATAATTATTTATCCTAAATTATACAGCAGTTACATTATTGAACAACTTGACTTTTTCTCATCATCTATTTTTCCTTCTTTAATTTCTTTAGCTTTTAGTGCGAGGTAGGTGTTTTCATCTCTTTTTTGCATCCACTCTGGTAATGGTCTGTCCCAGTCTGGAGGTGGGCCATCTCGTTTTTTCCAGACATCATTTCTGTAATGGGCCCGAAGTCTTTCCATTCTTCGTGCTTTCTCACTTGCTATTAAGGCTTCCTGTAAGTAAATATAATCACATTTTATATAACATACCTACTTATTTAAGTTTCTGATCACAAAGCATGAAAATTCACTAAATATGGCAAAATAACACTGCAGAAATTTTAATGATGCCCACAAGCCTATTTTAAAATTTGGTATAACAAAAACCTTTCAACTGAGTAGACTTAACTTACAGCAGCTTTTATATCTCCCTTCTTTTCCCATTTGCAGCAGTTGTCATAATCTTTCTTCCACTGATTGCAATCCAGAGTCTCACCATAGACAAAATATTGCTGGAACCGACCTCTGAAGCTTGTACAGTCTTTGTATTCATCCTCATACAGCTCACATTCTCTTATCTACAATAAATTGTAATAATACACATAGTTTTAAACTTTTTTCGAATATGAATGTATCATCATCATCATCAACAGCCGAAAGACGTCCACTGCTGGACATAGGCCTCTCCCAAAAAGGGGGGGGTTTGCCATATAGCCACGCTTGGCAGGCGGGTTGGCGATCGCAGTCTGTGTAGCTGTAGCAATGTAGGTACCTACAGAGAATGCTGCTGCCCATTCTCTGGTGAGTCCCTTAGTCGCCTCTTCCTAATGTATGCAACCTAGGATTTGAGACCATTGCTTAGGCTTCTTGCGGCAAAGATAGTGACTACTAATCCAAATTCATGAAGCTGAAAATTACTTAGTCCAGTTAATTTGCTGAGTACCTATACGATACCGACCACCCACTTATCTTCCGGTTCTTGGTCATCTTCGTTCTTTTTTACTTCTTGGATTTCCTTTTCACCATCAGTAGCGGTTTCTGTCATGTTTTTATTTATTTTCTTAGGACCATAACATGCAATATAACCTCAAATGCCCACTTATATAACCTCTAAGCTTTGAAAATGGTTGTTAGCAAATAGTATTGGTCCTATAATGTCATAGGAGTAATATGAAAGTAACTCTACTATTCTCAGATTCCATATGTTGGCAAAAGAAAAAACTCTTCAATAACTGTCATTTCAATTCCAAAGAAATTAGTCCTGTACTTTATGTAGGTACTTTGTACATACATAATTATATAAAAGTACTCTGTGGTACATACAAGGAACCAAGGAACTTCTACTACACAACCGAATGTGCACAGGCCGTCGATACGCGGTCTGAGGGAGATAGCTTTGCGAGAGCCCTCTGTCCCTTTCATTATGGTGACCAACCAATATAATGTAGGTTGAGACTAATATAATAGGATATAATATATTAACCAATAATTTGATTTCATAAGTTAATAATAATTATGCTTTAAGGATGGATTAAAGTAAAACGCATTAAACTATGTTTTATTATATCCTGGGTCCTGAAATGAAGACTGCAAATAACGGAATAATTTTTGATATTTGAATGACTTGGAATGACATCAAGCCATTTTTTCTCCCTGATTCTTCTCCAGGCAGTCTGAAATTATATTTTTTTAAATTTATTTCAAATATACGAAGTAACACACCCAAATCAGCGATTAATATGGGAAGTTGAAACTTTTTTGCCATTTCCCTACAATGTTCCTCGGGAAATGTGAAATTTCATGATCACGTCACATAAAAAAATGTTCTCAGTCTAACAGATAATTTAAAAATATTAGAAATATACCAGAACGAAAGTTAATGTTTTTTTAATAAGACACGACAATATTATTTTTTCCTACCATTCCTACTAAATTCGGGAATAATCCTTCTGGCAACACTTTAGAAAGGGACACAGGGCTCTCCAAGCGCTTTCTCCCTCGGACCGGATTTCTCTTTGACCAAGTGATTGTCTGTAATAGAACTTAACTTCATAAACATAAGGTTTATTTTTATATTGGTGTCAAATTGAAAATGCTCATTCCAAGTTGTGGTAGAAGTTCCTTGCAAGGAACATATAAAAATGTGACATTTCTAGATTTTCTAGCGGATCACAGAATAACAATGATTTTGCACAGTTTAGCAATCTTGCGCGCGGTGTTTGTTTGTCTATGATAATTATGTTCAATTTAGTCGCAAGTCCGCCGATAAAGGCTCTCCCACACGGGCGCGTTATTATCGGTCGATAATACTGGATGCGTTATTGCGATAATGCGTCCCGATTCCTTGCACACAGTTGTGTGCAACGAACGATAGGACGGTAGGACGTTAAAACGCAGTTGCGTTTTATCGTCCGATAATTCTATTTGATATTCGTGTTTCTGGCAGGGTGGAAAACCCTAATGACGGGCAGAATCACCATTTTTGTGATGGTCACACTGTACAGCATAGATCCCCGACCGGATCCCGCCGCGCGCCCGCCTCCGAGTTCCGACTACGCGAACGAAACCCGCACATGCAAGTGCAATTAGTTATACTAAAATCCATATTATAGATTTTTAGAATACTCGTAACTGTCGGTAAAACCAAATTTCGTCCTTGACGTACTAATAGTACTAGCGATCGCAGCAGTGAGTGATCGTATGCGTCCCAATACAAATGTTCTTAGAACACAACCGTTCTGCTTCTATTGCATCGTTATTATCACAGAAGTGTGTAATTTCGTGGCGATCCTAAGACCAAATATTTACGTGAAAAACGAGTTCAGATTTTTTTAACAGTTATTTGGACAAACGTTATAAATCTTCGTTTGAGTTATAATTTTGCCGTAACTTATTCATAACTGCATTTTCATGATTCATACATAACTGTTTCTTCTACTTCTAGACATGCTCGGACTCGAAAAGAACTTGGCCTTTTGACATAATATTCTGGCCATGCTGACGATCAATAATAATCGGCTGGAATCCATATTTTGTCATTTTAATCCAATTGGAAAAGTTTTTTTTTCCTTTTTGGCAACTGAGCACAGACTACAATAAAATTATGGGGTACAACTGAGCCGGTTCCGAAACACGATTTCATCGTAAACATTTAATGGCAATGCGATGATAGGACTGAAAACGTACTGAAAAGTGTTTTTTTAACCACACTGTGGCTCTCATGATGTCGATTTGTGCTGCCAGTGCTGCCACCCTTTATAGTTCATGCACGTTCTCTTATACGTGCGTGCGATCCAAAGCATATTACCGGATTCACTTGCTTGGCACTTGGCCAAAACTATACGATCATGCAAACGGTCTAACAGTTTGCATGATGAACCAAGTGCCCAGCTTCGCAAGTGTATCGGTACCTGCATTATAATGAGCGTTTTAACCAGTTGTTAACTCCAGGATTAAGCGAATTGTACAGGTTTTGTAATGTGTGATAGAAATGTTATAATTATGAAGTGGTAAGTATAATCAGAAATTACTTTTTGTTCAGATAAAATGGGTAATAAAATGAATGAATATGGATAAGGATAGTTTATGAAAGGAAATGATTATAGCATAATCAAAAACATTTTAGATACAGATGTTTTAGCCGGTAGGTTTAGTTATTTCACATCACTATTAAGGTTCTCCCACACAGACGCGCTATTATCGATCGATAATATCGTAGTGTTATTGCGATATCAGTGTTTAATTATTTTTATGTTTACTGAAACAAAATTAAGTAAGGTTACGTTTATTTACAGATTTTTTTGTAATTGATTTTTTTTTTTTTTTTTTTTTTATTGTTGATGGGTTTGCTCTTGACTCTAGTCAATGTCAGATATGACAGAGACAAAGTCTACGATGGAGCGAGCTTACCCAGAAGGAGCCTGTTCACTCTAACTTTGAAGAGATTAGGGCTGTAAGCTTTTGGAAACACAGACGCAGGCAGAGAGTTCCACTCCTTTGCTGTGCGCATTATAAAAGACGTTTGGAAACGCTTAGTGCGAATTGGTGGAATAGCTACAAGGTAGGGATGGTAAGATGCAGTGCGTCTGGATGTCCGATGGTAGAAGGGGGCCGGTGGGATGAGGTCGTGGAGTTCTTGGGCACACTCACCGAAGTACAATCTGTAGAAGACCGATAAGCAGGCAACCTTACAGCGATGAGCCAAGCTATGTAGCTTGGCATCCACCAGTTTTGCGTCACCGATGAGCCTCTTAGCTCTGCGTTCCACCGAGTCAAGCGCGGCAAGCTGATACTTAGCTGAGCCATCCCAAAGGTGGCTACAATACTCCATGCAGGATCGGACTTGTGCTTTGTAAAGGGTTAAAAGCTGTCCAGGCCTGAAGTATCGCTTCACCTTATTTAGGATGCCCAGCTTTTCGGCCGCAATTTGGGCTTTGTACTCGATGGTGGCGCCGAAGTTGAGACTGGATGTCAACTCCATGCCTAGGAGCTCGAGCCGATCAGTAACGGGAACAGATGCACCCCGAAAAGTAGGAGTTTGGTCAAAGCGACTCCTTTTTGCGGTAAAAAGACACGCCTGTGTTTTGGTGGCGTTAAAAGTGACCAGATTGTCATCACCCCACTGGGAGACAACGCTTAAGGTCAAATTTGTCCGCTCTACCATGGCCTCTCTCAAGGAACGGACTTCATCCCCGCCGGTTGTTGCGCTGGACAAGTATCTCTCTGAAACCGTACTGTCATCTGCGTACCCAACAAGACCAGGCTGAAGTAGGTCATTGATGTGTAGCAGGAAAAGAGTTGCAGAGAGAACAGACCCCTGAGGAACTCCGGCATCAATAGCCATAAGGTCAGAGGAGCAGCCGTCAACGACTACTCGGATCGACCGTTCATTTAGGAAGTCTGATATCCAGCTACAAAAACCAGCTGGGATGCCATAAGCAGGAAGCTTGTTGAGTAGACCTGCGTGCCAGACCCTGTCAAAAGCCTTCGAGATATCGAGCGACACAGCAAGTGCTTCGCCGTGTCTCTCGATGGCTTCGCCCCAGCAGTGCGTGACATACACAAGAAGATCACCAGTTGACCGTCCCTGGCGAAAGCCATATTGACGGTCACTGAGGAGATCATTGTCTTCAAGGTAGGTCAGCAGCTTACTGTTCAGAACCCTTTCCATAATTTTGCATAGGATGGAGGTAACGGCGATTGGACGGTAATGTGCAGGGTCAGCACGGTCTCCCTTTTTGGGCACCGGTTGCACATTCGCAAGCTTCCATGATTTCGGCACCGTTCTTTTTTCAAGAGAGAGGCGGTACAGGCGTGTCAACACAGGAGACTGTTCAGGTGCACATTGCCTCAACACTCTCGCTGGAATGCCGTCAGGTCCGCTGGCCTTATTCACGTCTAGACTGCACAATACTCTTCGGACCTCTTTAATGTGAACTGCGATCTCCGGCATCGAAGAGTCACAACGAGGTAAAGTTGGTGGTTGCTTGGAGCCAGTGTCCAGACGTGAATTGCTTGCAAAGAGAGTGGCAAATAAATTTGCTTTCTCTCTTGCAGAGTGAGCCAGGGAACCATCAGGTTTCAGCATTGGAGGCAAAGTGGGTCGACAGAAATTCGTTTCAACCGCTTTCGACAGGGACCAAAACTGCTTACTACCCGGAGGGTGTGATGCTAGTTTGGCCCCGATACGTCCGACATGGTCAAAACGTGCCCTACGTAAAACCCGCTTGAATAATGCTACTACATACATACAAAACTTGGCTATCTTTACAAATCCTACTAATATTTTAAACTAGCTGCCTCCTGCGGCTTCGCTCCCGTCAACTGGCTACCTACCAACCCTTCACCTACCCTAGCGTTCACATTTTCAGCTTCGGAAAGCGAAGCCGCGGGGTACAGCTACACAATATGTAAAAGTCATATTTTAAACACACACACCTATTACATAAATATGTTTTATTACTTCTTTTATTCACTTTTGTCTTTAATCAAATTACCATGGAAAGTGAGTGAGTACTATTTGTGGGAAAGTTATAGAATTTTACACTATTTGACTTATTTTATTTTTCTTTGTGGGACGTGCAGCACAGGAGTGTCACTGTGAAGCATATTTTACTTATAAGCTTCGAATATGCAGCACTAGATGGCATAGTCAACTAGTCAACGCCGAAACCATATGAATTGTTAGAGCATCCGGAAATGCAACAATACATATTCAATTAGGTAAATGTATTTTTTAATTTCTTATTTTGTAACGTGAAGTGTCAATGTCAAGTACGTATTGTTTGCGTAAATAAATAATTCGAATTTGCGCCACGGTGGCAAAGCCTTCGTCGTGCACGTTCATAGACATTTTTTTTTTTATCTCAAGTGCACGTTCCCGGTTGCAATATTTGAACGCAACCTTTTAACAGCTGTGAGCTGTCCAGCTGATTTATTATGGTATGTCGAATTTTGACATATGTAATTCTTGGTGAACTTTGCACATTTTTGAAGATTATTAGAGTTTTGACTATACTGTGTTCTATCAACGAACATTTTGAACGAGATCTACTGCGTTTTATGTTGAAGTATTTTTAACTTTACGAAAATGTCTCTGAATAAACTGGTTGGTGGTGACTGTGGGGGTAACAACTCCTTAGTTCAGCTATCAAATATTGTCCGTCGTGATGCTTCTCTCTCGCAGCCAATGTCACAAGCAGACAGGTTTGTTAACGAATTCGTGGCGCAGAATGCACAGATACCACAAACGTTCAACATGAATGCTTTGCTCAACAACTTACCTAAAGAGAATGTAATGAAAAGCGGCGCCTCCACATCCTCATATGTACCAGATACAAGTACTCACATGAACAGATCATGGAATTCAGGCCCATCCACTTCATATATGTCGCATGCCATGATGCCCATGATGCACATGGTGCAGCAGCCAATGTTTCATCCTCAGCCCATGGCCATGTCACAGTCAAATGTTCCAATGCAATATGTGTATGAGACAGATGCTGAAACTATGACAAATGATGATGTGAGAGGTAAGGCTCAAGAATATGTTAATGCTGTGAAGGATGATGATGAGATGGCATACAATCAGTTCATGTCTTTTATGAAAAAAATAAGTGCTGGAGAGCTCAACCTGGGTGAGTCTTCTCAGACAGATCAAAGAAAACTAAGTAGGGATGAAATCCTAGATGAAATGGCTGAAAAATATAAAGAGGAGTGGGATAAGCTCAGTGATATTAATAATTATTGGGACACAGAAGCAGCAAATGGAATTGCTAAAGAATACTCATTCTCTGAAGGTAATGTTATGTTGGAAAATAAAAGTGCCCTTGAAATAGGCAAGGAAAAATTAAAAATGGGTGATATTCCTGGTGCTGTTTTGTGTTTTGAAGCTGCTGCACAACAACAGCCTGACTCAGCAGAGGCTTGGTTCCTTCTGGGAACAACACAAGCTGAAAATGAACAAGATCCTTTAGCAATAACAGCATTGAAAAAATCATTAGAAATTAATCCAACACAGTTGGAAGGATACATTACATTGGCAGCAGCATATACAAATGAAAATATGTCTAAATATGCATATATTTCTTTACTAGACTGGTTGAAAGCTAGCCCTAAATATTCTGACACTTTTCCTCAAGATGTGGATCCTAGAAAATTGGATGTTAAAGAGTTAGAAGCTCATGTAAAATCATTATACCTCAAGGCAGTGCAGTTGAATTTGAATCAAATTGATCCAGATGTACAGAATGCTCTGGGAGTGGTTTTCAACATCAGTCACGAATATGATAAAGCTGTTGATTGTTTCAAAACAGCTTTAATGGTGGCAAGTTATAATGCAAAACTGTGGAACAGACTGGGAGCTACTTTGGCAAACAGTGACAAATCTGAGCAAGCTGTGGATGCATACCACCAAGCTCTAAATTTGGAGCCTGGTTTTATTAGAGCTAGGTATAATGTTGGTATCACATGCATGAATTTAGGAGCCCATAGGCAGGCTGCAGAGCATTTCCTAGTGGCCCTGAACCAGCAGCATAAAGCTAAGAGCATGTTTCCAGAATCCTCTTCGACTGACACAAGTTCATCTACAATTTGGACAACACTGAGGATGGTATGCTCATTCATGGGTCAACATGATGTTGCAAAATTAGTAGATGACAGGAATTTGACTGAACTTAACAAGTTTTTTGAGTTGGAGTAATTTTTTTAGCTGTCACTTATAGCACAGTATAAATATTATGGTTAGGGGATAAGTTTCTATTTGTAAATAAATGTATATTATGAGTAATAATTTAAATGTAACTATCCATTTAGATTATAATGTTACGAATTTCGAAATAATATCTTAATTCTTCTTTACTTTCCATGCCTATGTAATTTAGCTGTAAGGGAAATTTTGGGTCATAAATTAAGTGCCTCATGACGAGTAAGAATAAAATACTTTTTTTTATGTTTATTAGCGTTTGTTTTATTTATTATTTTTTTGTTTATCTCAATTTTACATGCAGAAAACTGCAATCCATGTCACTTAGAGGGCAGCCTTGTGGATGATTATTGTAAAACCAGCAAGGTTTCTGCTGAACTTTTATAGTTTTTTGCTTTAACTTCTGTCTTTTAGCAGTGCTTCCAACTTCATTGATTGTTTTTGGATATCTCAATCCAACTTTTCCAGATTTTACTTCAAATATGTTATGATTGTTCTTGAGGAGTGTTTGTATTCCTCCACATTCAGATTTTAATATACTTAGTTGTTCTTTAGGTATAAGTTGAACTAGTTCATTAAATTCTGCTATCCTTCCAATAGACCAACTGGATTCTGACTCACTGCATCCCTCCAACAAGTATTTGCTAATACAATCAACAATTGAATCTATTACATTTTTATCTATTTGTGTACAGTTTCTAACTCTTTCAACTGGTTCTCGTGCTTTAAAATCATTTTCCATATTTTTGTCTTGTGACATGTTAGATGAATCTTTTATTATCTCATCTATTTTATTGCAGTACTCTTCATATTCATTCTCTGGGTATGTTCTACTACCACTAACTATGCATATTCTCTTGGTACTTGGAATTTTAAGTCTATCTCTGTCTACTTTAAAACCACAATCTTCACATAGCTTTGTTATGTAATCTAAATAGTCATTGTATTGGCTTTTATATGAGTTTTTCCGTTGATATTTGCTTCCATCAAATCTGAAGGCACAACAAGGAAGTAGAAAGAAGTTGCATTTATATGAACTCTTTGCTGTGATAACTGGTATCCATGGTGTTAGTTCATCAGAATGATTTCCAATAATCCAGTCAATGTCAGGAAATATTGATGTATCGGATGGTGTTATAGTTTTCTCCTACAACAAAAGAAACAGTTTTAAATCGAATATAATTAAATTGTATAGCAATACTATTAGAGATTCATATCAATTTGGGTTGTTTTTTTGTAAAAAAAAGTAGAAGAGGTGCTGAAATAAATTGTAATGATTACATTATAATGTGTTTTTTATTCTTACCTTTAATATAACATTAGAGGGATACATATCCCAAATATTTCTTTTTCTAACATCTATACCTAGTCCAATATGTCCTTCCTTGGTTAGTATGTACACCAGTAAACCATTTCCACATCCAAGATCAACAAAGGATTTCTTTGCATTGGTTCCATCCTGATCCCAGAGGAGTAATAGATATGTTGCTATTGCAACATCTTCATACACAAATTTTGATGCATCTGTACATTCTGGCCAAATCTGTAAAAATTAACAGAATAGAATAGAAAATGGAAAAAATAATAGAATAGGAATAGTTAGACTCTGATTGCTAAAACCTCATATTCCAATCATTATAATATGTATAACAAACTTTTGCCTGCAACTTCGTATGCATATATCAAATATAAAAATATACTTTACAACCTATTGTTATGCCTACCAAACATACAAAAAAAAAACATAAAAATCGGTCAAGCCGTTTCAGGAGTGCAACCACAAACATTGTGACATGAGATTTTTATATAAGTATAGGATAGATTTACAATAGCATCAATATTTTAAAACTGTGTCAGTAGTCTCATTCACCTTAACCATCTCCTTTCCATATTTCAATTTTAAATCATTGTACTTTTCATAATACTTAGTGTGGGACACCAATGACAATGATTCATTGCATATTTTAGACTTAGCTTTATGGTTTGTAGATTCTGAACCCCACTTGATAAGTTGTGGAAGCAGTGTGTTGACAAGCCAGTAGAATGACTTAGAGTTGTCACCTGAAAAAAGAGAAACCTAAACCTTAGTACATGGTTGAACAACAGTCCTTATCACCAAATTGTAGAATAGTATGTACAAACCATTTGTAGCAGTAAACACAATGTGCCTGTTATTCAATTCAATTTTATATGAAAAGTCAGGACATAACTTCTGTTCTTTGTTTTCTGGTGTGACATCATAGAATGTGACTGAGCATTTATCTTTATGTAAGCAGACAAGCTGATATGCCTGATTATCAGTGTAGTTTTTCGGAAGCAATTCCATTAGGAGAACTTCAATCGTGCCCTCAGCATTAGACGTGGTGTCAGAGAGTTGACATTCAACATTTAATTCGTTAATCATATTTGATTTATGTTTTTCAATATTTTCACTAGTAACCGTGTCATTTAGCCGATCAATAGTTAGTGGCAGTTCATACATAGAAAGTTTCGGAATAAAGCAATATTTGAACCATGTTTTGTTGCCCCATAACCTCCGGTTGATAACATGAGGTTTAGTTACCAAAATATTGATAGATTCCCAGAATGAATCTGGAGTCAGAGTGGTATGAATAGATTTAGAAGTCTCTTTCATTGCTTCTAGTAAAATAGCCAAGCTTGTTAGTTGTAACACTGTTTTTATTTACAAGTGAAGCTTGCTACTGGATAATTTTGCTTGTTTACTGTTCTATATTTGTTACACTATAAAGCAACTCAGCTGAGCTGAGCTGACAATCTGACAATGATGACAGGACAGCTGTTTTCTGGATTGATGTCAAAACATGACATTCATGACTACGTTCAATAACAACAACAGTTGGCGACTTGCCGTGCGCGAAGCTAAAGGAGAGAAAAAAAAACTACAGTTGATTCATAAAGGAAAGTAATTTTATGTTGATTTCAGATGTTCAGGAAACCAACAAGGCTTTTTGTTTTGCCGTCGCTCGTTACTGTCATGTTCGTTGCGGCGAGTGTGGCCCGAACTACTTTGTATGGTATTCTATCTAGCATATTCCTTTCATAAAATCATAACCAAAATAATGAAATCCTACTTGTTTTGGAAGAGCGCTTTACTGTTAGCTTATGATTAACTAAAGTAACTAATCAATAAACCTGGGTTTTAAATACCGGTAAAAAATTATAACGTTACCTTGCATTGACAGGAGTTAACGTTAATATCAAAATAACGGTAATAGGTTTAACGTTATTTAACCACTCGGGCCCAACATGTGAAAATTCCCTAATATAAAGTAAATCTTATGTATATGTAAATAAACATTAAATTCGCGATTAATTCGCGACACACCGGTGCGGTGTGTCGCCGGGGCCGGACAGGGCACCATTTTAACGTTATTCTTTATTAACGTTATTGTAGTTTAAAGTTAATTTTATCGTTATTTTTAAACGGTTATCTCTGTTAGGTGGTAAAGTGTCAGGTTGTATCTTGATCAAAATATGATTCACGACAGTAAAAAATATGTAAGTAGGTACATAATTATAACCATAATTACATTTCTTTTCTCTTAGCTAGATTTCGGAAATCTGGTTATTATACACATCAAATCTAAGTTCATGATGATGAGTAAATGATTCTTATGGTTACATCTATGTAAATACATAATTGTTATTGTTGCGCATCACATTTTGATTAAATTACAACCTGACACTGACCTTCAAATAGCAAAAAATACAAGAAAGTTCACGGGCTATTATAACACTAATTATTTTACCGTTAAAACGATAATTATCGTATTTTACGTTAAAAGTTACTTAGCGTTATATTACTGGTATTGTTTTCAAATACCAGTAAATTTTATAACGTTACTATGGTATCATAATTGAAAGTAACGTTATGTAACGGTTATTATTTTTTTATTTGGTAACGTTAACGAGCCCTGCAATAAACGATGAATTTATAGCCATCACTTTTGCACTTTGTAGCTTTGTGAGCACAGATTACTAATAATCTATGTAGCAAGCTATTTGTGGGCCGCTATCGCACTGAAATTATACAAGTACAACACATAATTAATTAGCCATCACCGCGAGCGTTCCATTTCATGTTTTATACAGGATCACAAACAAGTCCAGTTCATCCATACTTTTTTTTTCTCACAAGTCCAGAAATTGAAATCTCAAGTTGTGAGGATGTGTCACTTTACTTTTTTTGAGTCTGTATGGTCTGTGCAGGGCATATTTTTGAAAATATTTTTATATTTTTGTTTTCTACACGTATTTTAGTTTTCAAGATTTGTTATTGGTGTTTAGGAGCTGCTTAATGATATTGATACATTAAATATTAGAAATAGGCAGGTGCATGTAGGTAATGTCCTACACTGAGCTCGAACATGGCTATCAAGGGTTGCGGCAAGCTACTCAGCCTCAATTTTATGTCGGAGATGATGGAAATCTTGTACCGATAAGATCATCAGTAAGTTTGCATTTTCATGTAGATATTGTTGTTGTCAACTACGTAGATACTTCAGAGCAATAACCTTTTGCACTGCTCTAAATGGTGATAGTGTTATGTAAACTTAAACAGATATAAAATAACAATCCAAACACAAATAGTAGTAAGGTCACTTATGTGAAAAGAATCCAGATTAAATATTGGTGGAGCTAATATTATCTTGGTCAATTTCCCCAGTAATGTAGCACTGATAACACTACTGAGCACATTACTGTTTGAATGTTGAGTGCAGGACGGCTACACCTAATTATCCTATATTATATGGGCACAATAGATTATTATATTTATAGCTGTACATGCTGACAATGACAAGTGAGGTAATGTAGTATGTTAATTTGTGTCAAGTTTATCTTAGTTATCAAGTGTAAAGTAGTGTCAACCAATCGGTGGCAAGGTTGCCCGTGTGGCTTATCATATGCTGTGATAGGAGTCAAGTGTATCATAGATAGTGTGTGGTGATGGAGTGGCAGTGGCTTAAAGATTGGTGGCGTCTCAAAAGATGGAGGAAGGACAAGAAGGGCCAGAATGATGATGACATATGCTATTGTGATGACTGTCTGCCTGATGTAAGAAGATGGTGGCTTTAGTTATGTCACTCATGATTTAATTATCATTTCATTAAAATAATTTATACAAATGTTGAAATTTTTGTTTGTGCAATTTGAATTTTAAATTCATGCTGTTGTGTGTAACAGGACAAAGACATTATGATTTGTGCATACAACATGGATGGCTTCTTTAGCATACACATGCTAATATTCCCTACTTACTGAATTTAGTAGTGTGTATCTCTCCTCCCCCACTCATATGGAGGATGCTTCATGTGAGACTAACTTCAGATTTGTTAGTGTTTTTATTTAATTGGCAACAGTACAGAAGTTTGTATTGTAGATTGACTGGAGCAGACACTAAAGGCTGTTTGAATATAACTAATCATATTTAGAAGTGCATTAAACTGTGTAACATGCTCAGAATAGTTAACTTTTAGATCAGAGATAGGTGAGCCAAAATGCATCTTGGTAAAGTCACATGCTAACTGAATCATTTGACTTTATCATCAATTCATCACACATGTTTTTGTCTGATACTTGAATATAAAACATTCAAAATACAGACATGATTTTAACAAAATAATGTTTTAGTTTTAGTTATTTTCATGACTTTAGATACAAAGCATATTCTTACTAAATTACTTACTAAATGTATTTAGAGATAAAATTAAATAAAATAGGCTAGGGAAAAAGTCACAATGGCCAAAGAAGTAGAACTTTTTGTATCTCTTATCATAGTTATCATACACAAAAAATCATAATTCGTAATATTTTTATATAACCAAGCATATTAGATGCCGTTGTCAAAAGAATGAGTAAAATATTTGAGGTACCTTTCTATTCTACAATAGCAAGTATTCTTATATTCTGTAGCTCACCCACTACTGTTGTCCTCCTTTTGTGCAAACAAATGAGGCAATATACCCAGCACAGTGTTTACAATATTCTCTTGTTCTAGGCTTCTTTGAAAACATTAATTTATTTTCTTTGAAATAAGTCAGGCTTCATTAGCCACTTCTTGGAGCTCCAGAAGAATTTGTATTTCTATCTCTTTCATGAGTTATCAGGAGTTATTTTCTTGCAGCAGGAAAGTGGTGATAGCTTATTAAATGGTCTATCATATTCATAAAACTTAGCATCCATGTTCATCACTTACTAAATTATGTATTGGATATGAATTAAACTGTTATGTATGCACATTAATAAACTAGGGCGAGTTGGATCTGTGCGAGTCGCTGGACCCGCACAGCGATGGCGGGGGTAAGAAGGTGGTGGTCGGCGTATGCGCCATGGCCAAGAAGTCGCAGTCAAAGCCCATGAAGGAGATCCTCACGCGCCTTGACGAGTTCGAGTACATCAAGATGCTGGTCTTCCCAGAGGAGGTTATCCTTAAGGTTCTCCACATTGTCTAACACAACTAGTGGAACAAAATATTCTGTAGAGGGGGTTGAGTGTCAACTATTGGCTGAGTATAAAGAGTTCAATTATTGTGTCGTCAGCAATTTTGATATAATGCTTAAGAGTTGTCTGCTGATGCTTAAGCCTAAATTAATTATAGTGATACACATGTTGAAAGTTTACCACAACAATTTAAGTAATTGGTAGAAGTATTGGAATCAATGATTTAAGTACATTGAAACTGGTACACAGTGGACATATTTTGTTTTACTATTTGTCACGCAATTTATCTTCATAATTAACATCTGTTAGAATTCTTCTTCATTCGTTTAATTAATCGTATATAACACACATACATACACAGCGCACGTAACTAACAACTACACGTCGTAATGTTCTGCTTCCATTGAATGGCTTCATATACACTAGCTTTGTTTGTGTGGTTGGTGTCAAGTAGCGAATTATTCAGTAATGGTGTATTCATAGTCTTTCATCGTTCGCGCATTCGTGCATTTAGTTGGGGAAAGCGTAAGACGTCCCGTCTTAACTCTTGAACTCGCCATTATTGTATTAATTCGCATTTTCTATCTACTTTTAATTAATTTTATGTAATATTTTTGCAGAAACCGGTAGAAGAGTGGCCCATTTGTGACTGTCTTATTTCCTTTCACTCGAAGGGCTTCCCTTTAGACAAGGCCATTCAATACGAGAAGTTACGGAAGCCCTACGTTATAAACAATCTTCACATGCAGTATGATATTCAGGTATGTGTGGAGCCTCTGCATGTAATTATATTCTTTGACGTCAGTTGTTACTTGATACTGACACGTATTGCTTACAGGACCGAAGAAAAGTATACGCGATATTAGAGGGTGAGGGTATCGAAATACCTAGATATGCAGTATTAGATAGAGATTCACCGGACCCGAAACGTAAGTCTTTATTTACAGTTCTCATGTGAATGCTAGAAAGTTCCGCGAACTATAGGTACGAAGTTGTGAGAACGTGCCAATCGTTTTGCACCAAATACGTTGCTATAGACGTAAAATCAACTTTAAAACCTCCCCTATTTGAACTTTCCTTTTCTTTTCTTCTAAGATTTTGACTAAATTCCTTGGTGATTTAGCAAACGTAGTCTTCACATCGTAATAGATGATAAAGCATTCTCTGTTTGCTAGTGTCTAAGCAGTAGCCATTTACCCGACCGTTCTAAATTTTTCTGGCAACATAACCATGACCAATCTTTGCAGCATCTCGTTGGGGAAGTCCATCTTCAGCTATTGACGGTCGGTATGGTGTACCTACATATTTATGTAGGCTAGAAATAAAGCTAAAATCGTCGGTCCTTCACTAGATCCAATGCTATTTTGTATTCGTCGTCATTACAGCCTTTTTCGTCCTTCAGCTTTTAAAACTTTTAAGAAATCGTTCAAAGTCAAAGTCAAAGTCAAAGCATTTATTTCAATTAGACCATTTACAGGCACTTTTGAATTGTCAAGGTCGGTCGGTCAAAAAGATGAAGCTATTTGCACGTTCCAAAGCGTAGATCTCTATGGAGAAGAACGTACAAGAAACTCCATGGACACTCTTTTAAAAATAATAATTTGTTACAAAATTATGGTTACATCATTCATATTGAAATTATACATATATGTGAGAACGATGTAAAAGACGTGCAGGATAAAAGAGTCCGGAGTAAAAAAGCAACAATTAAAATAAACCATGGCAGCCGAGAGATGACCAGTCTCAGCTGACGGCGCCCGTTCACGAACATGACGCATACGCTAGCACCATTCGGCTCAACCATTTTTAAGGGAGCCAAATGATCCAACGCATGCGCCACCATCAGCCAGACTTTTGAGTGAGAATGACATCCCCAATCGCCAGGGTACATTCCAAGTCAAAGACCTGCCCAAAATGATCATTATAGTTCAAAGGTACACAGTACTCACACATGTGCATGAAATTATACAACACTAAATAAGTTGAGTCTATACAATGAAAAAGATTTGCATTCTTACAATCTTCAGCCGGTCCAACAATGTTACGAAATGCTAACAGATTATTTTGAGTCCTTAGTGGTTACTTAGTGGCGTTGTGGAGCAGGACCAGCATTGAGCGTTGTCGTCGTAAATGACCTAAAAAAGGCTGACCTTCCAGAACAGAGCCATGTTTGGCACCACAACTAAAGCAGCACCCGTAGTCACTTTCATGGCTGCGGCGCCTGTTGGTGTACTGTCCACTACTGTATGTACCGGCGACCGATTGCTTATAAAACACAAGCTTTATCAATGTGTTAGAAGGACCGCATATTTCTAGATCACGAGCTGGTGGAGTCGGAAGACCACGTGGAAGTGAACGGCGTGGTGTTCAACAAGCCCTTCGTGGAGAAGCCGGTCTCGGCTGAAGATCATAATATTTACATTTATTACCCCACCTCCGCCGGCGGAGGCAGCCAGCGACTGTTTAGAAAGGTAGGAAACCCCAGCTTATGAAGAACTGGCACAATATGTACTTTAAGATGTATGATTGAGATTTAATTAACCCCGATTTTAGCTCCACAAAATACAGAAGAGTCTTGTGAAGGCAAGGTCTTAGTCACGCCATGCTCCATGGTATCCAACAAAGTAGCTGCATCTGTTACACTGGAAGCTTTCCCAAACGTAGTTAAAAAGATAGCCAGCAATTATCTTGTGTGTGGATCATTTTTCGTAGCTGGTACCTTACTAACTTAAAATTAATTTTGTCTAACATACCTATAGTTTAACTAGGAATGGTAAGTACAATAGGCTTTTGAATTGTTGAAAAAAATTAAGACAATGGTTACCATTTAGCAAAATATAATATTTAATATCAATGACTCGTGCCCTCAAATGTTTTGGCTACTTTTTAAAAATTAATTTCCTCGTTACAGATAGGAAGTCGAAGTAGTATATACTCACCAGAATCAAGAGTCAGGAAAACTGGGTCTTTTATTTATGAAGATTTTATGCCCACTGATGGTGAGTTGTGATGAATACGCATTATTGACGTAAGTAATAACGCTACGTGGTTTTTAGTTCCACTGATGATACGCCATCACTTTTCGACGGCATGGTAAGAAGCGAGAACTATGATTAGTAGGAGGATGGACAAAAGCTACGCACTTAACATCATACTGCGAACATCTGGATTTCCAGGAGTTGCGGAGATCACATGCCAGCCTCTCCCTGTTAAACCAGTACATCATTTGAATGAAGATCCGCGCAACAAGCGCTCCCAGAGCCTAGAACCCGCCGCTAGCAAAGCTATCTCTGGAAAAAGTTAAGATGACGAAGAGGAAGGGCCTCCGATAAGTTACTACGCGTATTTCGCATGCGCCGTACTGATGCGCGTGAGCGTCAAATTGCATTCACAGTGCGGCGAGACAACGTGACTGAAACGCCACCTAGGTGTCACTTATTGAATTTCGAAACTCCACAGATCACTCATTGTAATCTGAACTTCATTTTGTCCAAAATAAATTCCATATTCCATTGCTGCACGCTTCCTCGGTCGCCCGCGTTACGCGCCGTGGACGGCGTGCGAACAACGCGTGGCTTACCGGATGCGCCCTGAAGAGGTTAACTTGCGACATTCATGTACAAATCCGAATGTTTCTAGGTACCGACGTAAAAGTATACACTGTGGGTCCCGACTACGCGCATGCTGAGGCGCGAAAATCTCCTGCGTTAGACGGCAAAGTTGAGAGGGACTCGGAGGGCAAAGAGATCAGATACCCTGTGATATTGTCAAATCAGGAGAAGCTTATATCCAGAAAAGTTTGTCTCGCCTTCAAACAGACTGTTTGCGGGTTTGACTTACTTAGGTAAGTGCCTTGAGAATAAAACTCGAATCTGTATCATGTGACTCCTATCATAAAAATACAAACAAATATTATTTGCACTCGGACTAACTATCTTTAAGGTGTGTCAGTGAACAGGCTACCGTATCTAAATAATTAATCGTCCCGATGCGGGATCGATACGGCCAGCCGTGAAGGTTGCGCGAAGTGACGTCATTTAGGTTGAGAATTCATCAATTTCATCAAACCTTCTAACACAGTCGTTATGGCTGTTCTAAACGCCATGCTGAGTAATTTTATACCTTGCTTACTTAGTTTTTATTCGTGAAAAACCCGTAAGACATAATTACACGCTTGCTTCACTCTGTTTTCTTTTTATTAGAAAGAAATTCACAGTGCGTAACGCTAAACAGTGGAACTCGCTGCTGGAGTCTGTGTTTATATAACTATTACTTCAACGTCGCATAGCATCTCATCGTTACTTACCATCAGGTGAAAGAGTGGCCAATCGTGAGCCTTAAAAAAAAATTCGCCTCGTAGGATTAAAATATGGAACCCAACCTCTTGCGCGATATTCCATCCCTTTAGTTTCTTCATACATTTTTCTTTTATAATATATTTTCTTGTCTTACTAAAGTCTGCCATACTAAACCAATATAAACATTTCCAGAGCAAACGGCAAATCCTTCGTCTGTGACGTAAACGGCTTCTCATTCGTGAAGAATTCAAACAAGTACTATGATGACTGTGCCAAGATCTTGGGTAATATGATCCTGCGAGAGTTAGCGCCGACACTGCACATACCCTGGTCGGTGCCCTTCCAGCTGGACGACCCTCCTATAGTGCCCACTACCTTTGGGAAGATGATGGAGCTCAGGTGTGTTGTGGCGGTCATCAGGCATGGCGATCGGACGCCCAAGCAGAAGATGAAGGTTGAGGTGCGGCATCAGAGGTACGTGGTCTCAGAATACTATTGAATTTACACCATAACCTAATGATTGGGCGGAAGATGATGACGTCATATGATTTTGTAGCCGAGAGACCCCTAGATCCAGCATATTCCTATTTAGGCTGATGATGATCATTGTCGGTTATAAGTTGACTCTTTCGATCTATCATTCATCAGAGATTATAAATACAACTTTTTCTTCAAGATTCTTCGAAATATTCGAGAAGTATGACGGCTTCAAACGGGGCCACGTAAAGCTAAAGAAGCCCAAACAACTGCAAGAGATCTTAGACATAGCGCGCGCGCTGTTATCCGACATACAGACCCGACACGCCGACCCCGAGATTGAGGAGAAGCAGGGCAAGCTGGAACAACTCAAGAGTGTTTTAGAAATGTAAGTTATTTGACACTTAGTGATTTATTAATTATACTATTATTCTAATTTTAAAGTTCTTGACAACTGATAACTAGATATAAATGGATTGCTGCTGTTATAAAGAAGCTTGATACGTGACAGAAATTACCTACTTCTACGGATCTCTAGTTGTGGAATATCTCGACTCACCAATTTGCTCATGATACACATTTCTCATTGTAATGGGCTGGAATGCCAGGCTTGGGTACCTACCTGCTGTGGCCTTTTTCCTGTAGAAATCTACATCTTTGGCAATCTTGACGATTACGACGGTGCCTATTCTCAAAACGAGCGCTAGATGGGGGGCTACGGGGCTCATGCCCTCCCCAAAAGACCCAGATTTTATTTTTATTTGCTAGTCTACAATCCAATGAAGTCATTGAGGAATTTACGAAAAGTAATCCAGAGAGGCTTGTTATGCGTTAAGCAAAATAAAATGTTATGTGCTGTATTAATGTTTACTTTGCTAAAACCCACACCCAATGGGGTCGAGCCCCCCCCCCCCCCCAAACGACAATCCTGGATCCGCCCCAGCTTGTATACTACGCTCTTGTTTTACTTAGGTTCTGACTGTGGAAGATTGAACCAACTGTTATTTTATTAATTTAACCATTTATGTACTCACATTTAACAATCACATAAGAATATGGAACATAGTTACAAAGTTGATGCTTATTTCTAGAGAAATCTCTTCCAGCAAACCTTTTTGTAACCCTATAATGTTCCACTGCTGGGCAAAGACCTCCCCATATCTTTCCAGACTTTTCCAAAAATGTTCATTTTGTCGTTAGGTACGGGCACTTCTCGGGCATCAACCGCAAGGTGCAGATGAAGTACCAGCCCCGCGGGCGGCCGCGCGGCTCCAGCTCGGACGACGGTAACGCGGCGCCGCACCACGGTCCGCTTCACGCACTTTACACCGCTTTATTGTACTATGCATTGTGATTCCTTATACTCTATTTTGGCTCAAGAGAGTCACCTTTAAAAGGGGTTGTCACTGCCTGCGGTACCCCTGGTACTGTAGCTCTCCGGTGGTGGTGACTACTTAGCCATTAGATAGGTCGCCTGCTTGTATGTCGCTCTTTGATATAAAATAAACTATCAAGCATTGACTAATGTTACGTGACCCACGGGGTCTAATGCTTAGATCAATTAAGAAAAATTAACTTCTGATTGATTTGTTTCCAAATAGCGCAGTGGCTTAAACAACAGATATTGAAGAAAAAAAGTCTCGGCTTTGGATATCGGTAGATCCAATACTACATCTATATAAGCATGTCCTAAGTTGGAAATGTTAGAAGTCCTGCTATAATGATACAAGTAAATTCTAATAATTTTGTAAACAGGTTAAAAATAACACTTGTACACGTCAATTTTTTTTGGCAATTTTTAATTCCATGAGCTGACTGGGTCAGTGGGTCGTCTTAGGGGACTCATTTTCAGCTTTCAGCATCGAATTTACCCGAGCTGAGGCGTGTGTAATACAGATTTGTTTATTTTTTTACCAATCATGAATTTCAACACAATGCATAGTACATAATTATTTTTAGTTACTAGCTTAAGTATCGGCTGTACAAAGTTTGTTTTCAAGTGCTGTCCCATTCGTTGAGAGTTTGCATTTAGCTCATTGCATATTATTTAGCTAGAAAACTATTAATAAATGCGAAGTAAAAAGCTACTGGCTGATTAATAGCATAATGCAGTTTTTGTAGGAAAAAGAGTGTAGTGTAATGTAGAATTTAACTGGGATTTTGCCCCGGCTTTCGAGTAAAAATATAAGAAGGCTCGCACTATTAAATCTTGGCGATTTTCGAACGCATTATTCACAATGCTTACACTTTTGGTTTCACAGTGCACAGATTTTAATAACGAAATTCGCTCGGTTTTGATCGCAATGCGGGCCAACTTCCTGGGTTACAGTGTAGGTTAAAGTACCGTAAAAGTAGAGATAGAATATTGATTTCGTTACAGCTACAAGGCACATTTTCGAATTGATATTGGTAAGAAAAACAATCATTTTAATCTTAGTGCATTTTTTTGATCGGTTTGCAGACGAAAATCAACTTTTTTTAGATTTGGTAGACTCGCGTTTGAGCGCACCTGATGGTAAGTGAAGACAATCATCAGTGCACTTTTAAATGTTGTTTGATTATGATTTTCTGACTGTTGTAAATAAGACATAACTTAGATCTCACACGGTTTTCATTTAAAGCGCGCACTGCTTCGCGTATTTGTAAAAAACAATTGCGTTATTTCGCTAAGACAAAATGAACTTTAGCGTAATAGCAATAGTGTGTATTTTGTATTAATCAAAAACTCAAATACCCAATACCCCAAGTGGAGTGGTAAATGATAATAACCACGTAATAATCCTTGCTACAATACACGTGTGACCATAACCTTGTTGATAACAATGATAACAAGATTTACCGAAACGTATTGGCTTGTGTTTGCTGAGTTCCGTATGCAGTTAGCATGGCTTTGAGAGTGCATACTCATAAACATGAGGCAAATATTTGTTGCAGAAATCATTAATGATGCTTTGCGTAGATTTAGAAAGAGTGAGTTTGCAAAGTATTTAATATTGTGTCATCATGAATGTATCAACAATATTCGGGATAGATTGAGGAGAATGTGGCGATATGGAGAAGAAATATTGAAACAAGCCACAGCCCTAATTCAATAACACACAAATTATTTAGTAATAAAATGGCCGCATCAATCAACTCAATAGGAGCTTTATGATGAGTAGGATTAGGAACTTTCCACAGAACGGTCATCTTTTGTTGTTGTTCGAAACTTTGTTTTTACGTCTTGGTCAAATAATACAGCTCATAAAGGTGGGACAGAAAAAAAAAAATGTTTTTTTCGTAAAATAACTAAAACAGTTTTGTTTAACATTGTATTATAACACGTCATACTCGTGCAGTAGGAGGTGGCGGCGAGCCGTCGCTGGTGCTGATCCTGAAGTGGGGCGGCGAGCTGACGCCGGCCGGCCGCATCCAGGCCGAGGAGCTGGGCCGCATGTTCCGCTGCATGTACCCCGGCGGGCAGGGCCGCCACATCCCCGGTACCTACATCGTCAACATGTTTCTGCTGTTACTGCACTTTAGCTTCGGGACTTCAGTATAGGGAACGTGCAGAAACTGTAGGCGGCAGCGCAGAAGTGACAATATCAAGTATTTTTATGGTAAAAGTTTCAAATTTGCAACGCTAGATGGCAAAGTCTACGCCGCCCGTGCACGTTCCCTATACTGTTCTTCTGGCATGGCAATAGTGACCCACCAACATTTTTTGCGTTCATTATTTTAAAAATCGGAAATAAAGAGATATATCCGCTCTGAATCAATATCTATAGTGATCCTCAACTTTTTACGAATGAAATGTAGTTCTTTGTTCGGGTTCCTATGAAGAGATATTAGGGAAAGGGAAATGTGTGTTATTAATATGCCAAAAAGTAACAACAATACTTAACAATAGTTTCAAGTGTTGTGTGTCGTCTAACCCTAAGGCTGATTGATAACCATTCTTTTCACTAATTACTAGCTGACAAAATTGTCTAGTCATTTTAAAGATTTGTAGATTAAATCACCAGAGCATTGTCGATAACTTACAAATTACAAAGAGTGGACTACTGAATTACCTCACACAAAAGAAAATCGCAGACACCAGATAAAGTGTAATAACGGGCATTGACTCACATAGGTACATTTATTGACTTTAGAGAAGAGTAATGAAAAACGGTTAATAATTTATTGTTCAGGTATCTAGGAAGGGATATTAGGGAAAGGTCAATGCACTTTATTGCAAGTTTATCTGGCGCTTAACATACCATATTTAAAGATACTCTCCTGAAATTGTTCACCCGTTTCAGGCGAAGGCGGTACCCAAGGCCTAGGCCTCCTCCGCCTGCACTCCACGTTCCGCCACGACCTGAAGATCTACGCGTCAGACGAGGGCCGCGTGCAGATGACGGCGGCGGCCTTCGCCAAGGGACTGCTGGCTCTGGAGGGAGAGCTGACGCCTATCCTCGTGCAGATGGTCAAGTCTGCTAATACTAATGGACTGTTGGATAATGACTGTGATTCTTCTAAGGTTCAGAATATGTGAGTAGTAGTTTATCTGTTAGAATATCTATAAATAGTAGTGGAACAGGTATGAGTACCCTGCATAAGGTGGACTGAAGAATCGTGAGGTCTCAAAAATCCGCTGAATATTGCAAGCTTAGGATCGTTCGTTGTGGCGATGTTTGGAATTGGTGGGCTTTCGACTGAATGACGATGATAAAATCTAAGCGCTTCAAGGTAGGTAAGTCAGTACTGTGAGTAAACCACAATCTTCATTAAAAATCTTAGAAAATGGATTATTATCAAAAAAATGACCCAACGCAGAATGCGCCGCGGTGAGCGGGTCTTACCGATTGCGCCGCTATACGTTAGATGGTAATTTAAACCCAAATTGTCAAGAAATAAGGTCCATTTTTAACTGTGCATCCTGAGTAGTAATAATATTGTTTGTGTCGTTTGATGAATCAGCGACGTGGTTTCGATGTGTGAATCCCTTGAAGTAATGCTTCCATGTTTTATTTGAGTTCACTGCTTTATATGCAACTAAAGGCTTCCAATGCCAGCTTCTAGCGTTTGGTGATCATTGAACACCAGTGATAGGAATTAGGAATAGGTAGTGCCTATTTGCCTAAACCTCGAAGAACAGAGACAAGAAACGGAGACTTCCTTAGGACTAAATTTTTTCCGGGACATCTGTCCCGAAATTCGGGACAATACATTAAAAAAAAAATGTTATTTGGAATAAATAATTCGTCTATATTTGCCTTAAGTTTGCGACTAAACATAACATAATAAATAACATACACAGTCGTTACAACCATAAAATTTTCTGATTTTTTTTTTGGAAAACATTTTGTAAGTGACTTGTTGATCTTAATACTATGAATCACAATGTTTGTATAAGGAGTCGTACACGTTTCGAAGTAAATATCTTCTTTCTAGCTCACTGTCGGCTACGCTTAATGAGATTTCTAAAGTTCAAGTGTATGATTGAAAAAAAAAGACATTATGTCTTTGAAATAATAAAAAGGTAATTTTTATCATTTTAGCATTCTCTATAGTAGGACGAATTTATCATTTCAAAAACAAAAGGTATTTGTATGTTAAGTAAGTTAGATATAAAGTAGAACATAAATGGCGGTTTCTTTTTGTAATTTCTAAGAATAGATAACGAAATGCGCTGCGGTAAAAGTCGTATTATACTTTCGGTGCAATAAAGATTAATTGATGTTTTTAAAGATTTTTAAAGTGTTACTAAACAATGTGATACCGGCCATTATTTTAATATCATGCACATTTTTAAATATACTTTAGAAATATATTTCATTAAGGTAAAATTCAAATAACTTTTGTTTTTGAAATCATAAATTCATCCTACTATAGAGAATGCTAAAATGATAAAAATTACCGTTTTATTATTTTAAAGACAAAATGTATTTTTTTTTTAAATTATACACTTGAACTTTAGAAATCTCACTAAACGTAGTCGAGAGTGAGCTAGAAAGAAGATATTTACTTCGAAACGTGTACGGCTCCTTATACAAACATTGTGAATCATAGTATTAAACAAGTCATTTACAAAATGATCTCCAAAAAAAATATTTTTTAGAAAATTTTATGGTTGTAACGACTGTGTGTGTTATTTATTATGTTATGTCTAGTCGCAAACTTTAGGTAAATATAGACGAATTACTTATTCCAAATAACATATTTTTTAATGTATTTAAGTGCTGTCCCGAATTTCGGGACAGATGTCCCGGAAAAAATTTAGTCCTAAGGAAGTCTCCGTTTCTTGTCTCTGTTCTTCGAAGTTTAGGCAAATAGGCACTACCTATTCCTATCACTGTTGATCACATTGCTTGGCTCCACTTGTCATAAAACTTTTCAGACATTAATATTCTGTAAGTATGTTTGTCCTTCTTAAGACATGATTTGTTTCTGGTCCGTCCCACCAGGGCGAAGGCCCGGCTGCACGAGGCCATGCAGGTGGAGCGCGAGTTCAGGGAGTCGGACCGCGCGCGCATCAACCCGTGCGACTCCGTGAGCATCCTCGCCGCCATGGACTTCGTCAAGAACCCCGTGCGCTGCTGCGCGCACGTGCACACGCTCATACAGCATCTCATGCACATTGTGCTTATTAAGAAGGACGATCCTAAAACTAAGGGTAAAGTATATTCAAACTTTATTTAACACACAAGTGCAAAGACGGACTAAATGACTAAGTACCAGTCAACCATGGCTTCAATTTGTTTGTTTGTTAAGTCGGCACTTCATTTGACGTGTTAGTGCAAATATTCTTTTTTTTTCCTATGGAATGAAATAAAGTGTATACCTGCAGTACCCAAGTAACGAGAATATTTGGACAAATACAACTGAAGTGAATTATACATTTTGTGAACCACTTTCGGGTTTAAATACTTATTAGAATTATTGGGTTGGGTTGCATTGTAAACGCAACGATCGACTTTCACAGTAAAACAATACTTCAAATACTTGTATTCGAAAGATAACACCGCGGCCACATAACGAACTGTTCCTCATTCAAAAACAGCAATTTTCATTAGTTTTACGTATACCGATCTTTTTCGTGCGTTTTCAATAATAAGTCGCTCATAACTCAAATTATACTTACAGTACGAAAAAGTAAGACAACGTGAAGTAAATGAAAACATTGACTTCTTGTAAAATATATCCACACTATACACAATTCACACATGACAGACACAGTTCATTATTTCTAGCGTAAGCGTAACTATGGCTGTAGTTTAAAATAAATAAAAGACAATTAAATCTTTTACCCAGATACAATACTGTACCATGGCGAGACATGGGAGTTAATGGGTCGTCGATGGGGCAAGATCGAGAAGGACTTCTGCACTAAGAACAAAACGTACGACATCTCCAAAATCCCCGATATCTATGACTGTATCAAGTACGATCTGCAACACAACCAGCATACACTGCAGTTTGATCTGGCTGAAGAACTGTATATCTACGCTAAGTACCTGGCTGATATCGTTATACCTCAGGTGAGTCAGTTGATGAGTCATATTTTTAAAGAGTTTATGATTTTTGGGATTTGAAAATGGTGACTCTTTCCAAGTGAAAGTCAGTACCTAGAGAAGTTTTCAGGCTTTGGGAGGATCCTTAATTTGGCTGTGGGACAACAGTGAAAAAACAAAATTTGTCAATCGAATGGAATGTTAAACACACATATATTATTAAAACAAAAAATAGGTAAATTGCTTTGTTTTGATTCGAGCCTTCAGACTCTAGAGACCATAATTATTTTGTATATCTTCAATGAAATACTCATAGGCTATTTGTCACTATAAGTAATCCACTGTTTTCTCGTTGGTCTACTAGAAACAGCCTCTTCTAAGCGTTGTTTGTTGTACAGGAATACGGACTGACGATGCAAGAGAAACTAACGATAGGACAAGGTATTTGTACGCCACTCCTAAAGAAAATAAGAGCAGACCTGCAGAGGAATATCGAGGAGTCTGGAGAAGAAACCGTCAACAGATTAAACCCTAGGTAATATTTTCAAGCGCATACACTTACCAGCACGTAAGTTGGCAAAGATTTTCGTAGTGGGGGAAGTTCGCGCACGCACAATTTCATACAATTTTTACAAGCGCGAACTTGCCCCACTACGAAAATCTTTGCCAAGTTACGTGCCGGGGACTGTAACATTCTTGTAAAATATCATGATCAATACTATGAAAGAGTAATACTATTTATTTTTTTCTTTCACATTTGGTAGTAGTTAATGCATGAAGGTTTACTTACGAAAACCGCCCTTACGGTTTACGCAATAAAGACACAGTCCATATGAAAGCGTTGCCCTCCGCGTCCCGCAGGTACAGCCACGGCGTGTCGTCTCCCGGGCGCCACGTGCGCACGCGCCTGTACTTCACTAGTGAGAGTCACGTGCACTCCTTACTGACCGTGCTAAGGTTCGGCGGACTGCTGGATGTGAGTACTTCTGTTTTATATCTTTCACCTTTATTTTCTTTAAATATAGGCACATATCTATTTGAACAGAACCGTGTACAAACAACTACTTTTACATTCCACTAAAACATATGGAAGTTTCTCTAGAACTTGAATGGGCATAGTGTACACTTCTCATTGCTTTTCAAAACTTGACTAAACTTTATTTATTTTAAATTAGAACTCGCAAAGAACAAGCACAAAAATGACTTACAGTCACACATAGCGACAATACAAGTTACTTTACGCATTCTCATCAATTTACAGGTATTAAAAGACGAGCAATGGCGTCGTGCGATGGAGTACGTTTCGACGGTGTCGGAACTCAACTACATGTCGCAAATTGTCGTCATGCTGTATGAGGATCCTACCAAAGATCCGTACTCGGAGGAGAGGTGAGTACTACTAAGTTTAGTGAAACACATTGGAATCCATTAGGAATGTTCTGTATACAGCAATTCAGACCTTTAAAACTGATAGTAGAAGTGAAAATATAATTACATCCGAAGCAAACTATCCCCCGATTTCTGAATTAAGTATTTGACAAACTCTTTCCTAAAACCAGACAAACTTTAGCATGAAAGAAGGGTTTGACACATTTTATTCTCAATTTTGAAAGAAAGTTATTTTCTAACAGCCTCATAGTTTATTGTTCTACCTGATTTCCGGTAGTTTATCGTTTTATAAATTATCAGGTTCCACGTGGAGCTCCACTTCAGCCCCGGCGTCAACTGCTGCGTGCAGAAGAACCTCCCCCCCGGGCCGGGCTTCCGGCCGCACAGTCGCAACCACTCCACTACTAATAACTCGGTATGTCTTGCAGAAATACATTAAAGCTAGTTGAGTTTTCTAAACTATTAGTTGGCATGATAAGAACAGATAGTAATAAGTAGAGAAGAGGTATCTCGAACGTTATTTTAAACTATACAACGTGTAACAGAATTAACACAGTACCTCTTAAGGGGTCATTGTACTCATCAATATGAATAACTTTTACTATGGACCAACTCCGAAATCGCGAAAAAAAAAATCGGCTGTTGAGTACATTTTGTCGAGTTATGCTCACAGAAATGTGTATGGAGCAGTCGATTCTTTTTCTCGCGACTTCAGTGTTGACCAACACTAAAAGTAACAACTTTTACTAACCATAGTAAAAGTTGTTCATAATGATGAGTACAATGACTCTTTATGAGGTATTGCGTTTATTCTGTTACACGTTGTATATCTTAATAACATAACATATTTTTTCCCAGTTAGATAGAAACTTGCACACCCTGCTGATTCATTATCTAAAAAACAAGTTCCATCTGTCGCCAATAACATTAAATTAATATAGTTTTAAAAATATGGCAATTTCTTGTTTGAATTTTTAATTCTAATATTTGTTCACAGCAGAGTTCTTCTGACGAAGTTAAGTGTATCGAGGAGGAAGGTGAAGACGATAATATGGCCAGTCAAGAAACATTACAGCCGGTAAGTGGACTCAGTAGATTCAACGAACAATTTATAAGCGTACGAACGACGTGCTTTAAAACTGTCTCGTCATATTTTAGGATGCTGATGAACTGGACAACACGTTCTCGCCGAAGAAGTTGTCCAAATCAAAGATAAGACCTTCAGATCCTATACCTATTTGGTGAGTATGTTTCGTTTATATTTTGCTTTTCATCAATAATTTGATCTCATTCAATGACACACAGACTCGAAACTAATATGACATGTAGCCTTTCAGTCAAAGCATTGACTTCCTCCAACTTTTATTTTTTTTTTCTTCTCCTTGCTAGTTCACCAGTCAAAGTCTTATCGCATTATGTCCTTTTTTTGTTTTTTTTTTTTCCATTCCATTCTAGGGTACTAAATTTATCTAAATATTTCACCTCTCAACTAGTAGTGTGGCACATTATAATTGCTGTTTTATATCTTTGAAATATTATGAAGATTTAAAGAGGTGTGTGCGTTTGATGTGTAGCGACAATTACAGCAACCTGCACTACACTGTGAGCGGGCACGAAGCGTCCACTTTGGCGGCCAGACTCAACGCCGAGCTGCGCGCGCGCAGCCACGCCGACGCCGACACGCACACGCATGCGCAGGTAACTACGACTCTTTGTAGCGACATCTACACGGTAACATGCAGCATAGCTATATAGCAGCATCTTGCAGATAGCGATAAACCGAAGCCACAAAATCCTGTTTCGCACAGATAAAAATTACTAAGTTATCTGAGCATATTATTGAAATCCAAAAATTGTCTTTGGCCAAAAGCCCACCAGACAATTAAGACCTGTCTGGTCGGTAAATCCTTTTGTTTTTAATGGAAGAATCACACCATGCTCCTATGCCTCCAAATTGTATTTAAATTCGAATTTGGTTATGTTCTTTGAAAATTTAGTTCGAGTCCGAGTATCTTAAGTTTAGAAATTATGAGCGTAAATCAAACAACAGAAGAACAAAGCATCGTGACAGGTAGCGTTCTATAGTTTCTACCTACCGACGACGTGGGGAAAAGGCGTGACTTGATGTTCCCTCTAAGATAAACTCTAACACAAATCATACTAAAAACTTTCAGGGCGACGAGAAAGAGCCAAAGGACGTGGAAGAAGCGCCACCACGCGCGCGCTCCTACGACCAACATAAGCAGAGCCACGACAACGGTAAGTATGCGAGCAGGCGCGGACCACGGCATGGCTGCTCTAATACCGGCCCACTAATTACAACGCTCACGTTCTTTTTTGTTTTTGGAAAATGTCCAGGAAGTCTGAAAAATCTAAGGTTTCGTCCTAATAGAAAGCGATCTTCACGCGAATACGTGACCGTAGCGTTCTTTTGTATATGGCTCAACCGTAAAGCGCACTCTCTGTCGGATCTGTTTGGGCGCGCATTTTAACGCGCCGATGGTATATTCGCGCCTGTATCGCTTTGTATTAGGAGGATACGAAAAAGATCATTACCGCCGCGGCCGCATGACGTGCGAACGTATAACACGATACGTGGTAGAAATCCCGTAGGTACGTGAATATTTTTCAACCTACTCGGCACGTTTTCCACGAATCTTCTTGTCGTTTTGTCACTTAAAAAACAAAAGAGTTCTATTTTGTTTGAATCAAGAAAGCGTAAAACATAAGCACATTTTCCAAAAACAATTAAGTATTTTACTGAAAAAATCTAATTAGTCCGCCAAAAAGATTTCCAAAAAATATTGGACATGTTTCTTTTTTAACGTAAACGAAAAATTAAGACAATACAATGCGTTGCAAACACGCGTGACGTCGCGTCGCTGGTATAATGTACCATCGTATTTTCAGTAAAATACTCTATTGAAAGTGCCTTTGCAGTCTGAGTTTGTATACCGTAGGCATTTGTTGAACGTATGCGTAATCTCTACGCGACATAACCGTTTACGTTGCGTAGACACGACTAACGGCCGCTTTCTATAACATATCTCAATCCCAATCTTGATCCCGATCCTTGTCTGTAACCAATCAAAGGTGAGGATTGTGTGGTGAAGGACACAAACTCGGCCGCTGATTGGTTACAGACAAGGATCGGGATCAAGATTGGGATTGAGATATGTTATAGAAAGCGGCCGTTATACGCTTGACATACGCTCGGTGCAGAGACACTAAGACCGGGACTAATAAATGTTACTTAGCACTTGCTTTGGCTAAGAAATGTTCCCGTCTCTTCATGCATTTGTAGTCCAACAGATGTGCGACAGTGACAGCAACAATGCTAAGCCGAAGTACGTGCTTTTAAGTTTTATTGATCTTGGTCTAAGAATATGGGCGTTAGTTTCCCGAGTGCCGTGTACCCGTACACCTGACTTGTACAGTACATGTTATTTTGCGACGTCATGTTTTTAAATACATCCACACCTTTCAACTTTGTAACCTATAAGCTAGGATCTACAAAGGTGGATAAACAAGCTATGACGCTTGACGTGTTTGAAAGAGTTACGTTGTAAAGAACCCGATGTTGAAACATTGAAAAGAAGTCTTTGTTGAATCTGGTATTTGAGAGCCACGGAATGGTAAATTAATGAATTGATAAAATACATCATTATGTCGATAAATAAACTTAATCGACGTAATCACGTAAGCAATGCACTCAGACATCACACAAAGTAAAGATAGATAACAGTCGTCTTGATTGACAATGTTGTGAGTGCCCGAATGTATTTAGTTAAAAAAAGGGCCAGGTTTAACACATACCATAAATTAGTATTAAAAAGTTTATACAAACTCGCCGCCGTCATTAGCTTACTAGTCTGTGTGGTGTCTACAAAAAACATGTCAGTCAGAAGTCCCACAAATATTGCAATTACCATGATTGAATAAATGCGATTGAAATAATTTGTTAAGAATACGAATTGTTTGATAATCGAATCTTTGGACAGTGGGGTGTTCCTTATAGTTTCAAGTTTCTAATTTCAATTACCTTAGCCTATGTAGTTTGTCCGCTCTAAATATCCTATTCGTATAGATATTATTATCTTGATTTATTTACGAAGCCGTAGATCGCTAATTACATTTGAGTTTGCTTCGTACACGGATTGCAGTGAAATATTATGCCTACTTGCCTGCACATTTACTTTCTGCTTTTTATTAGCAAGCACAAGTGGCGCCAAAGTTTTCTATTCTAAAATCGTATTTCCGGAATTGACTTTTCTTAAAAACTACATACATAATCCCTCTTATAGTCTTCTGGACAAAAGTATTTCAAAAGATGACGTTTTATCCGCATGACGTTTAGTAAAAAATATGGTCTTCCAACAAATCTATATAAACTCATCCTCCATCCATCTCTCCTTAGCTACGCTGGGACCGGCTTCCAGTCAACGACTAAATATCAATATTTTTAACGGAATCTTAAGCTTTGGATATTCTTTTTTTTCAGTAAGACCGACTGTCAGTTTTATAGTCTTCTGAAAGTAATTAGTTAAATATTTATTTATTGTACTCTCACATTTAAAACTTAGAAGAGGGCTTAAAGTCAGTCCGCCTAGTCTGCCTCGGATGTAACTGAATACCAGTATTTAACATGGGGCCTATGCCTGGCCTTCAACCTAACCCAGGGTCTAAAGTAGTGTATAATATTAGACTGCAATTCATGTCGTAAGTCCGGGTGGATATGTGACGTGTATGACGCTGACGCGACAGAGCCTGCGGCGGCGCTGGCCGACGCCGTGGGCCCGCGCTACCAGAGCCTGCAGGCCGTGCCGCAGACAGGTCAGTGCACACCGCGGAGCGGGGACCGGCCACTGACCGCCTGGCCACGATGCTCGTTAGCAGCGGGGGCGAATAGTGGCGCGACGAGCGGTACAAACAAACATACTAAAATGTACAGAACATGCCACGAGGCGCCGCATGCGAATCTGCTTTGAGCAAATAAACCGGCGATTAGCTTATATGACAAGAATAGTCCACGCCGCTCGTCGCGCCGCCTGTCGCTTCGCCAAAACTCATGGCCAGGCTTTACAACCTGATTAGAGGCCTTGCTATGTCGTGTCAATGCCATCGTGATTCCTTTGTGAAGCAGAGATAGTCCTATTAATCCTGCATAGCATCGTCTCTCTCTGTCACACAGGAACCATGGTGACTTTAACAGTCATTATCAGGCTCCAGAGCACACTTGTACTAAGTGAGGGTAGAAGGCTGATTAAATGTTGTGTAATAAAACGTTATTTATGTTTTTTTCAATTTCAAATGAAGTAGAACTAAGTATAACATCATACTTTGAATGTCTTCTCCAGAAACAGTAGAAAATAAGACTGCTCTTAAAGTAAACTTTCAAATGAGCGGTGCAGGACTAGGTGTTGATCTTCGTGACATTATCTATGCACAGTAACCAAACGTTACTGACACTGGGGCTGCATGGCAGCTTACCTACATCCGGACACCATAACAATATATTGGTAAATTACTAATAATAAATAAGCCAAATGATTTGTAAACTATCCACATTAATATAATTCATGTCTATGCCTGTTTTTTTTTTATTATTGATAGGCAAGCGCTTGACCACTATCTCACCTGATGGTAAGCTGTTCCTCTAATCTGGCAGCTAGACAACATTTTTTCAGTATTTTATCTGACTTGGTTCGCGCCAAATGAACTTGCAACAGCGGCCATTGACCCACCTACATTTTTTGACATTCTTAATTCCAAAATCGGAAAAAGACATAAAGCTGTCCTGAATCTACATCTATCGAGATCCTTTACATTTTCTCGTAATGAACAACCATTCATTATTAATTTTTCGGGTACCTGAAGAGATATAAGGGAAAGGTCAATGACCTTTATTGCAAATTTATCTGGCGCCAACCATAGTACAAATGAGATCTCTGTTTACAATGTTAATGCTATTTCAGTAAGTATGGCGTCGATTGGCGTACTACTTATACAAATGTTGGTGGTTTGGCCCCAACTCCTGAACATGTTACATGTGTGCGCGTCCTACTATCATCGGTATAGGGTTCTATATTAGCGTCTTTTAGCTGTAGCAAATCTGTTCCGTCCCTAAAGTGTTCATCTCAAACTTAAAAACAAAATAAAACTTGGGTGAAAGGTCTTCGGAGGTAAGCAAGCATGCTCGCATGTCCGGCTATTAATAAAATCTGATAGTGCTATTAATGAGTGTACAACAAATAGATAATTGTCATTAGTATATGAGTACATACTTATATTTCATCAGTGCTGTGGTGTATCGTTTATTGGTTTAGCAGTTTCGTGTATAAGGTTGTATGGCACGCTCGTGTGTCGTGTCGTGTTTACTTGACTGTTACTAAGTTGTAGAGCGCCGCGCGCCGCTCGCCGCTGTAGCTCACTCTGGCCGGCGATCTTGTGTGTTGTTGCATCCTCGCTCCCCGCGCTGTCCGCGCTGTCTGTGTGTGCGCACGTTTGACTATTGTTTGGCACCTGCATGCTGTTGATACTGATCGTTACTAACACGTTTTACGATGTTTTATGTTGTTATAAAATGATACAAATCAATGTCATGCTAACGTAACGTTCCTGGTCCACGTGTCCTGCCCCGGTCACATGCGTGTGAGCGCGGCAGGAGGCGCGGGCGCGAGCGTCACGTTGTGCCACAGACGATCGTCAAACTACTGCGCGGGTTGGGGTCCCTTCTGTGTAGTGTGATGTCAAACGCGATCTCCGTATTGCAATCTATCGCTACTACGAGCACGCTTTGACGAGTATCTATATATTTATTTATTCTATCTTTATTAATCACTAATTTATTTTTCTCTCTATCACCGCCCTGTCTACTAACGACGCTCGCATTCCACATAACGTCACCCCCACTGTTCGTGTAACCCCTCACTGACTAACGCTCCCGGGGCAGCCTCGCGGCCGCACCCCCCCGCACTAACCGTGACGCCGCCCGGCTCCGTGCCGAGCCCGAGCCCGACGCACGAGCCCGTAACCCCCCTCATTAACATGGGCGGCGTCGAGTCCTCCACTAACGAACTCCCGCTATCCGCCATCACGTTCCGCACGGCGTCGTGGCCGCACTTGGCGGACGGCCACATGGCCACCAGCCATAGCCAAGAGTGTAGCACTCCGCGGGACGCAGGGCGGCGCCAGCGGCACAGCATCGCCGGCCAGATGAGCTACCTCAAGATGCTGGGGCTGGGCGCGCGCGGCAAGCTGTCGGCCGCCGGGCTCTTCAGCACCGCCGTCATCTCCGGCTCCAGCTCCGCGCCCAACCTGCGCGTCATGATCCCCACGGCGGCCTCCAGCAACGGTGAGTGACGTCCCCCGGCCCGCCCGGCCGCAAGTGTCCGCCGAGCCTGCTCGCTCTGACGCTCGTTCTGTCGCAGCGGCGGTGGAGGGCTTCGGCGGCGTGCCGGCCATCCGGCCGCTGGAGACGCTGCACAACGCGCTGTCGCTGCGCCAGCTGGACGCCTTCCTGGAGCGCGTGACGGCGGCGCCCGTGCTGCTGGGCACGCCGCCCGCAGCCTCTGCGCCGGCGCCGCACAAGCAGCCCTCGCCCACCAACAGTGAGTACCGTCTGCGCGCGCGCGTGTCGCCTGAGCCCGCACTAATACCGCTGCTCCCCAGGTGTAGGCTGGAGCGGCCCGTCGTCGCTGATGTCGTCCTCGGGCGAGCTGCCCAGCGGCCTGTCGTCCGCGGGGCCCTCCTCGCCCAACTCCAACTACGCCTCCAACTCGGAACATAAGACTACGTCCACCGAGAGGTATACAGAGTCAGATTACTGGAACTAAATCTTAGTGAAATGTTAACCAGCTTGAATGCGTTTTCCGAACATTAGAGTCGATGCCACTCTTCTGTACATTTTGTTTTGGTTTTAATTTGTCTAACGTGTTCTGGAAGATGTCTTCAATTTCTGTTGGTAACAGCGCTATCACTTGACTAGATCTGTATTATAAACACTTCATATCTGCTAATGTTGCTTGATGTTAGTTTTACTGTTCTGTTTTTTGTTACTTGTTAAATGTCATCTAAAGGACTATTGTTATAAATATCTCATTTAAAAGTGAGACTTCTGAGCTGAACCTTAACTTGACCTTCCACCATTCAGTCCGCTAGTGGACATAACGTGTAAAGCGTTTCGTCCACTCGCGGAGTCTATTCGGAACCATCTTGTTTCCTCGTCAGTTCACGGTAACTCATACACATATTGTTGGTGCTTGTATCATTCATTGTCGGAGTTGTTGAGAGCGAGGCGCAGCCGAACACAGGCTGGTAACTAAACATTATGGATTCCAGTAGCAATTGGAGTAAAAATGTGCCGAGCAAGCTCCCTCAGTGGGAGGGCGAGGCGGCGACGTTGTGCGCGTTGGACGCGAGCCTGCACCCATTCATGCCGCACGCCACCCTAGCAGGTACCTCACGCTCACTCCTGTAGCTCCCCGGGACCACCTGCGACCAGCCGTACGCGCTACTGCTACACGTTATCACTTTAGTAAACATATTGCCCTGAATGTTACTTGTAATAACGTGTAGCATCCCGTCGTGTGCTTTTAGCTGTCGTTCAGAACAAATGTATTAATAGTTGCGGAGCTGACCGGTGGATTTATTGATACCCGAATAAACGTTGCACAATATCGTCGCTTGTTACCAAATACTACATTAAAATAATCAAGAACAACTATTTTAAATAAGGCAGTTTGTTAATTTATGGTTCATTGTTGCATGATTATGAAATGCATGCGCTGCACTCTCTGCTGATTATTTCAAAGCGAATCTTTTCTTGAGAATGAAATAGCTTAGAAACATTTAAAACCGGAAAACAGTGACTAACTACAAGTTTGCATGATAACTGATAAGTTAACATACTTATAATAATTTATTTATTTTATAATACAATATTCGGATATTTAAGTATGTATATTATTTCATGCAAACCATAATATTAACTTCTATGTCACTTTTCAGTCCCTACTGACAACAATAGATTGGTAATAGTAACTTTCATGAAATAACAAAAGGGGTTTTACAAATCCATATCGGTCATGCAGCCCACATAGGTCTGTTAGATTCAGAATAATTATTGTAAAGAATGTCTTACAGACAGGGAAAAAATCTGTTATTAAAAACAATAATTAGTTTAATTTGAAGTAAGTATTAAAGTTCGTTTAAAGTGTTACTAGTAGAAAATAAATCATAATTTGTTATAGAGAGAGATTCCCAAATTAAAGCAAAATTGTCAAATTAGTCAAATTTACCGATAGATATATTAACACCGGTAAAAAGCGCAGTACGACGCCCCGCTCGTAGATCCGAGAATTCTTTCACAATGGAAAAAGAAAATAGATTTCACACTGGCAAATGATACGTAAAGCATTCCAAAAAAGAGAATGTTGCTAGTTTAGATAAAATGACGCTGTAAATCAGTATTGAAGCCTTGTGTTCTGAGCTCTGTTAATATAGCGCATGGTTTTCTTCGCCGCCGTATTGCAGGTTCATCTATTAGCGGCGACGTGACTCCGGTGTCGATAGCCTCGGAACTGGACTTCAACAGCAATGAGGCTACTGCCGGATCTATCACTGACCACGACCTACTGGTATGTACAATGACAATTACCTATAATACGATGTAGCAAGGTTCCGTTTAGCCCAAAGAAACAGCTGACCAGCTAATATTGAACAAGAAACCTTGTTGCGTAAGAGTGCAAAAGATGTGTGACTGTGTGAAGACCGATCTCCGATGACGAAATTGATCTCGAATGTATGATTCTAAATGTTTGAGGTTGTTAATTTTACGCTTTATGGTAAAAATCATCAAATCTTCTAGTCTTGAAGTTCTATTAGGTCTATGCTGAACCCAAGAAGAAACAAATACTTAATTTGCCACAGAAATCGCAAATGGGTCGGTCTATGATGTGTCGGAACCTACCCATAACATTGTTTATACTACACGATGATTTAATTTGATACTGTTAAATATTTCATCTACACTAATATTATAAAGAGGAAAGATTTGTTTGTTTGTTTGTTTGTTTGTTTGTTTGTTTGTTTGAAATGAATAGGCTCCGAAACTACTGGGCCGATTTGAAAAATTCTTTCACCAGTAGAATCCTACATTATCGGTGATGGTCATAGGCTATAGAAAATTTTCAAAAAAGTTAGGGATCCGTATGAAAACTTCGATAATGTGACCCAAGGTGTGAGAAAAAATCCTTATATCGCGTACGCTGCGGAATCTATTGACAATAGAGCAAAGTGATGTACCACAGTTTTATAGAGGTCATCAATATCTATAAAAAAGTCCGCGATACCATATGTCTAACTATTATGGATAAGTCACCATGACCGCTTTTTGTTAATATTAGTCAAGCAAATCCCATGGTGAAATAAAAAATGGTGATTATAGTACCATGATATTAATCCTTATCCATTTAAATGGTTTGACAATTAAGGTTGATTATGTCCGTGTAAATTACACTTTAAATCATTCAAATCGGACCTTTCGTTCAAAAGTTACGACGGTAATAAACATGCTCGGAGTAAGAAAAATGTCGCGGCTTGAGCGAACTGGGGAGAATCGTATCAATGCTTGGTCCGATGAAGTTGAAACACCACGGCATTTAAATTTTTTCGATAAAACAATAAGAATAACAAATGTTTGGATTTTTCGAAAATCAACTAGGTACATACATAATAAGGGGTGAAGCAGGGGTGAATAAGTTTTTAGGGGAGGAAATTATAGCTTGCTTCAATTTACGTCGGAATTCTATGAACAAACTAAAAGTGGGATAATTGAAACAGATCATGTACCTAACAATTTTTGCATAATCAACCCCTGACGGGGTGAACAGTTGCGCTGAACCAATAATGAGAATCGTTGTGCTAAATTTTCCAAAACTAACCTTTATAATGGGATATGTATAGGGGCGTTGCAGTTTGTGGAGTACCTACTATCCCCACGCGGACGAAGTCGCGGGCGAAGTGCTAGTAATACATAATTGACATGCCATTTGATAACAAATCATGCTGTAAGATTCTGCTTCACTAAGAAAATCGTTGCATTCCCACTTTATTTTGACCTGATTTTATTGACTATATGCTGGCCTGTTATTCGCATAATCGATGAATAATAAATTAATACCCACCAAGCTTTGCTATTCCTTTTTTTATTTGATTGGATAAAAATTGTAAGTATAACTTTGAAGATAAGCAATAAATACACATTTTATGATCTTGTATCCTTTTACAGAGTGCTGAAGGCGAAGACGATGAAGAAACCCTATCAGTAGACCCGTGCGGCTCGCCGGTCAAGATGATCAAGAACGATCTGAGCCCACAAACTTACGCCGCCGTCGGCTCTCTAAGACTGGACAACAGTCAACCGTCCACTAGTAAATCTTCTACCGAATTCTTTGGGCTAAGCTTACAACAAACGAAAGAATGTTTCCATAAAGACATGCCATCTAGTAGTAAAAATTATAATCTAGATTACGACCTTATACAAAAGGTTTCTAAGGAAAATACACAGTATATGTCCAATATTGATTCGCTTAATTTGCAAAGCAAAGATGGCAAAAGTAAAGTAAAGAAGAATGAAGTTCTTAATAATGGCAGTAGAAGATATAGCGACAGCAGTGCACAAAAAAGTAACGTAAGCTCCCAAGCGACCGTGTCTGGCAGTAGATTCAAGACGACTTTAGTGACAGATGATCAGTTAAGGCCAAGCACTTCGACTGACAGTGCCAATAATGTGACAAACGAGCCGGGCATGCCGCTGGTGACCAAGGCTAAAAGTACTACCGTTAAACCAGGCTTTACTATATCCGAATAGTTTATGTAGCCATCAGCTCCTCCATTCAGCGGCTTTTCTAGTAGTCCATTTTATTCAGAACGCCTTACCCTGAATGACATGGCTGAACTTGGAACGTGAGCTTTGCATGCCACGTAAAAATGTGGAAATATGTTCGCATGAACCGTCTGCATGGAGTTCCAGTCAGTCATCTAGATAGCGTGTGTTTTTAGTTCCAATAGTATGAAATGCATTCAGTGTAGTTTTATCATAACAATCTCATAAGCTCAGCACAGAATAGTAACTACTGTTTTTATTAGCCTTTTTGATATTTTAATCTGTGCATACAATACATAATAATATATTAATTTATTGATGAATCTTATTTTTTACACTCATTGCTGTGATTATATAATGATTTTTCCTATTCTCATATTGTTAATGCTTTGTATATTCAGTGTATATTTAATACATAGGATTTACAAATTGTGCTGTCATAATTACTACGTAATTTGTATATTTTGAGGTTTCATACAAATATATTTTGTATCATGTTTTGTGTTCATAGATATAGTTTAATAGGCAATGTAGTGAATCAATAGTTCATTGTTCTATAGTGCTCTCGTTTTGCCTTACCGGTTCGCTTGATTGTGCGCAAAAAAAAATATTCTAAAAATTATAAGATATTGATATATTGAATGTATTAGGTAAGAATTTACATCAAAATATAATGATTAATAAATAAGCTATTTTTTTTTTATCCAAAGCCACTTTATTTTAGACCTTTTCCATTTTCTGCAGTGAAGACCACACTTCGTCATGAGTTAAAAAAATAAGGTCCACTAGGGCCAAATGAAACGGCGTATTGTAAGGTTCTCTATTTTAATGATATAAACTAAACAGTTGTGTACTCTGAAAGTAGATACTGAATAAAAAATGTTGAAAAAACATGCAGAAAATGTTCTTAGTCTACGTCAGATCATGACTTATGCGTGTGCCACATTCGCACACTGAAAGTCAACCCAGGATACAAACCATACAAAACGGTTTTGGACAAAATTGCATCCTATGGATCTAGGATGCAATTTTGTCCAAAACCGTTTTCTCCGGAAGCTCACGAGCGCCCAGAGGTTGGTAAGGAATGAACTACTACATGTCGACCTCAAAATCCCGACTATCATGAACCGCCTTACAAAGTGCTTCATCGAATCTTCAGAAAAGCACCAGAACCCCTTATCGGCATCGGCTACCAGAAACGCTCCCACCCACCCGGATAGATACCGCAGATTCGCCGTCCTCGGCATAGGTACGAACCCTCGTCGAGCCTGACGACCCCATCACTCTGATTCAAGAAAGCAGTAGAGAAACCAGCACGCTTCTAAACAAACAGACCGCATTCCGTTTTCCGCCCTCGTCGACGAGGTCGGCCTTCGCGACGCCCTTGTCAAACACCTCCCCAACTTTTGCTTAACTAGCCTGTCCCTTGCTGCCCCCCCCCCTCCCCCCCGAAATGAAGCCGCTAAAGCCGAGGTTCGTATCCCACAGGGGATGCCCTTAGCGAGCGGTCAGTTTAACTTAATTTACCTAGCTATTAGCCCTTGCCTTTAATTCATTTGAGGTCACTAGGGGGCAGTTGATAGCCCTAGCGTGCTGGATCTGCTAAACTAGGTAGGTACTTAATTATGTCCTAGTAATAACACTTAGTTGTAATCCTAGTGTTTTAAAATAATTCATTCGGAATATTGCGCGCGCCAGTCCGAATCGCACTTGGTCGGCTTTTTATAAAACAAGCTTGGGTAGGATGATGAAGCAATAGGGAGTTTCCGTATTTATAAATACCGCTATCAGAGTGATAGTGCAATTCTGTATAAAACGCCAGGTCATCGTCGGTAAGCAACAGTACAGATGTAGTTTGTAAGGTGCCTACCTAACTACATTTAGGCCAACCCAGTAAATAATACGCGCGAGTCAAGCAACGCATCGATATAAATTGTGGCGAGTGAGATAAGGCTGGCTACGTTTGCAATACTTTCAAAAGCACCTGCTACGATAGATGGATCGATTCGCGATTCCAGTTTTACCAAAATCTATCACCACATTGTCTTGGTAGTTACTCGGACCTCCTTTGCTGGTTGTTTTCCGCCGGCTACGCAACTGTACAAGACCGTTCATTTTTTTAGCATAAAAAATACCCTATGGCACTAAGGGAGTGTTTTCTCCGAAATCGGAGTAGAACTTCCAGATTAGAATCTCCAAACAAAATTCTATCACTACTCACAGCACAGTTGGAATGACAATCATTGAGTTATTTATGCTCTTGAACAAACAAGTTTGAGACAAGCTATTAGCAGTGGAAAAAAATACCCAGTCAAACAAGTTGCAAATAGGTATGTGTATAAAGTGGTTTCTAGGTAAGTACTTCTGATACTATGTATCTTTTGATAACTCAAGTGCCTACTTGAATTCAAGGGAAAGGGGGGAAGAAAATAATATAAAAATAAAACCCAAACATCAGGCTTTGGCTCTTTAATTAATATCATAACATATATCACACATACTGTAATTTAAAGCTCACTATAAGCTAAGCTTAACTTAAAACTTATGACCAGACCAATCACATATTAATATTAAAAGCTACGCATAAGTATAACAAAACTACTTGTATTATTCAGATTTAACAGATTTAGGTGCCATGTTGACCATAGCCAGGAGAGTGTTGAAGATGCCCCTGTGCCGAACACCTGGCGTGAGCAACATTACCGTAGATAGGATGTACATCAGGAATATATTGTTGATGGAAGACGCCACCCATGCCAATGTTACCAAAAAACTGATGGAAAGTATGTAGTACTGGAACAAAAGAAAAGACTCTGTGAGAATTTATACTTTACACCCTTTTTATTAAAACTAAAAACTCTTGAAATAATATCAACTCAAATCTGAATTGGGATCTACAGTTATGTATGAGAATTTAATTTATGAATAATTTAATTTATTTATGATATTTCTTTTTTACAAGCAGTTCATCAATTCACAATCACTATGCTGCAGCTGACTTTATCAGACGTTTAATTAGAGGCCTAGCCTTTTCATTCAACATAGGATGAAAAAATTAAAAGTTGGTAAAAGAGCTTACCATACAAGGGCTGGTTTCCCTCAATGCATAGAACTGGCGAGCATTGTGCAAGCTTTTATTGTAAGTAGTTACAATACTTTTACAAACTTCTTCAAATGTTTTTTCATGTTGTCCTGTCCATGCAGAAGGTCCATAAAGAGAATTACAGATTACTGGCACAATGAAGTCAACAAAATTCAAGAATAGGCCAACAACAGCGAATGTTGCTAGAGAATTGAGATCCAGTAGCCAAATGAGACAATATAGAAAGGAGACAGAGCCAACAATTGCACATGGATGCCACTGTTGTTCCCACAAGATGATAGACTTCAGTGGAAGAAGAGCCATACGCCAACCTTCCAGGAACCTTTTCAGCTTTTTCACCTGCTGCTCCTGTGGAAAAAACATAATAGGTAGGTACTCCCAAAATCGAGTTTTGCTTGATTTAAAAGTAGGTAGCTAAAGATACCAGTGCATTAAATGTGCAGTGCATTTAATTTTGTAAATCATATTGTATCTTTATGTTGAATCACCGAACACTGTCGGAGTATTTCCTTCAAGTAAACTGAAGAAAGGGATAAATCTTTGGTTTATTATCTTGTTTTCAATCATGAAGACAATTATTTTTTTTATTCAAAATATTATACGCAGAATTTGCGCTTACCTGATTTGGGGAAACTGTATATTCAGCCATTTCGTTAATGATTAAATCTAGTTATATAACTGTTGGGAATGTTAAGTGATTTGCAGAAAATAAAATCGCTCAATGCACTTTCAAAACAACAAAAATCAAATCAATCGAAACCGCACAAAGAATGAATTAAATTATGGGGCTATTTTTGATAGCGCTTACAAACCGCTAACCGGGTTTGTTTCTAATGTAATTGCTGCAAGATAGAAAAAGAAGGCAAGAAAATTCTATAACATTTCAAATTGGTCGGATTGATTGAAGAATATGTCAAACTCAAAATCGCAAATACGGTTTTATCAACGCCAGATGGCAGCACCATAAATTCGTGTTTGGACTACACAATTTTAGCACAGTCACAGTCAGTCACATTATACTCTTTGGTCACATACTAAGTGGCCCGCCTGACTTCGCAAGGGTGCAAATGATATACAAAAACCATTCTTTCGCCCTTTCTATTTGTGGTAAGATGAAAAACAGCAAGATGTCCTGCCACGTGATGATGGCAAGAGACCATTGGCGTATCTAAGGGGGGATCCGGGTGAGGCGTGCCCACCCCTGAATCGTATGATGCCAACCCCAGGATGTTTGGGGACGTCGAGGTGATCGGCGGCGGCGACCTCTTGCGTCCTGCCCTGGTTCAATCCATGGGCTGGAGCGAGGATGCAGGCCGCGTGAGGGATAGACGACCTTCACGCCCCAGCCACCGCAACATAGGGAGACGCCCCAGGCGTCGGGAGTCGCTGGGCGATTCCCGACCACCGTAGGCGCGGGTCTGCGGACGGCGAGCGTTGGGTGGCTCGCCGTCCGATCAAAGCCAGGCCCGGGTCGACGGTGCGTTGTGTTCCACGCGTGCCTCAAAGTGTTGTCAGCATAGGAGAAGGGGCCCGTTAGGGCCAGAGCCTGCCAGGGTTGCGGATTTTGTTCGAATGAATTACCACGGCCCTGGAAAGCATAGGGCACTACGAGGAGCAAGGATGGGTTTTAATCAGTAAGAGTCTGACACTCCCTCCCGCTCCACCCAGAACGGCAGGAGTCATTTGATGATTTCCCATCCATAAAAAAAGGATGTTTGGGGACCGATGAGACCGATCCCAAATTGTACATAATATATCAAATTCCTTCCAAAACCTTCTAAAATTTGTCAAATTCTTTTTGAGTGAAATCATCTCTTTCATTCAGTCACAAAATCGCACCACTAATTGTCGTTTCATTCAACTTTCGCCTTCCATTTTTTTTGTATTTGATATAAATACACGTAGGTTTATTATTTTTTCTAATCAACCAAAATATTCAATGACGTGGGTGTGAAGGAGTGGATAGTAAAAGCGGTGCCTGTTCCTGGGCTGGGTACTAAATTTTTTTGAGCTCGCTTCGCTGGCTCTTGTAGGTATACTTCGATGACATAATTGTATGAATAAGTCGACCACACACACAAAGACTATCTTACATGCATACTGTGTACCTTTAAACTATATATAATGATCATTTTGGGTAGGTCTTTGACTTGAATGTACCCTGGCGGTTGGGGATGTCATGCTCACTCAAAAGTCTGGCTGATGGTGGCGCATGTGTTGAATCATTTGGCTCCCTAAAAAATGGTTGAGCCGAATGGTGCTAGCGTATGCGTCATGTTCGTGAACGGGAGCCGTCAGCTGAGACTGGTCATCTCTCGGCTGCCATGGTTTATTTTAATTATTTCTTTGAATTGTTTCTTTTTTTACTCCGGACTCTTTTATCCTGCACGTCTTTTACATCGTTCTCACATATATGTATAATTTCAATATGAATGATGTAACCATAATTTTGTAACAAAATATTATTTTTAAAAGAGTGTCCGTGGAGTTTCTTGCACGTTCTTCTCCATAGAGATCTACGCTTTGGAACGTGCAAATAGCTTCATCTTTTTGACCGACCGACCTTGACAATTCAAAAGTGCCTGTAAATGGTCTAATTGAAATAAATGCTTAGACTTTGACATACCTATCCGTGGCACATCCTATCCGAGAACATTTTAGAGTTTTTTAGTTCTTGAACTAAGTCGACAAAGTAACTTTTATATCTGTACCTAGTTGGTAAAAAAGAACTACCTACCTACTCTTACCCAGATTAGTAATTTTAGGTGCAAAACACTAAAGCCGGATTTACATTACGAAACTAGTGGCATGAAAGTAGTTCCGTGACATTAATTTCACCAACAATTTCACGTGTAAACGTCAAGTTTTACAATGCATGCATCGATTTCACGACACTGAAACAGTTTCGTGATGCGCGCGATTTTTGGATAAAACTAGTGTCATGCAACTAATGTCATCGTGTAAACGCGACGCGAAACTAGTGTCGCGAAAGCACCTGCGCTGATAGGACGTGTGTTTATTCGTCGTGCTTGGTTTCTTGCTAGCCAGGCTCGAATCCACCAACATCTTTTCTTTCGAGACAACTTTTCTTAATTTTTTACTATAACATTTGTATGACAATATTTTGCAATGCAAATTAAAGCTTAGATGTTAGCGTAGCCATGAACACAGACATACTGTGGGTTTCACGACACTATTATTTTTAATGAAACTAGTTTCACAGGTACTGAAAGTAGTGTTATGAAATTAATTTCATCATGCATGAAACTTGTTTCGTAATGTAAATTCGGCTTAATCGTTTTCGAGCGTCGGGGCACTGTATGCGCAGTCACGTGGTTTAATAGTCTTTGATCGTGAGCTAGCTAGTCCGATTTTCTTGGCATAATATATTACGGGGTTCTGGTCATGTTAAGTTTATATTATTTATACAAACTTTCTCCCCCATTCTATCCCTATAAATCTTATTCCTTGAGTTAATATATTTGAAACTTTGTGCGGATACTCGCCTGTGAATGATTAAGGATGCCATCAATTCATCATTAGTTTTTCACGACTACCTACAAAAGGCGATTTTGGGGGTTTAAAGTTTGTATGGAAAAATACGTATACCTCAGCTTGGCAAAAAAGAGTTTGGAAAAAATGAGGGCACACCATAATATGGGAAATCAGTAAGAGAATTTAATCAAATCGTTAAAAATAAATGTGGAACAATAAATGTTAATCAAAATCTAACACTTATCGGCCAAGTAGTGTCGACATCATAGGTTTCCATTTGGTAAAATATTTAGTTCCACTTGTCGTCACGTCATACTCTTTTTTGCCATGCTGTACTGGCCTATAAAAGCCCCTAAGAAATACTTACTCTTTAGGATTTTTATCAACCCCTGAGGGATGTAAAGGGGTGATGCAATGAAGTTATTAGTCCAGGATATTATTGCTTGCAATGTATTTGAAAAAATTTGGTCTAAACGATCTAAAATTGTATTAGTTGGAAAGGGATTCTAACGATTTTTGCATAACTACCCGCAACTGCAACGGGATGAAGGGCCCAATTGTTACGCAAATACGGCGGGGTAATAAATGAAAATCATTGTGATTAATTTTTCTAAAACTACCCACAGGGTAAAGGGTAAAGGGGGGTTGAAGTTCGTGGAGGACTTACTAAATCCATGCGGACGAAGTCGCGGGCGAAGTACTAGTCCGTACATTTTTTATTTTTCGGGGCCTTGAATTTCTCTAATTAACATCGAGAAGGTCTTCGTCATAGGAATTGGAAAAAAAACACAACTTGATTTTAAGCTGTTATTTAATAAAATAAAGAATATAAAATTATAAAGCAATATTATTATTATTTCCCTTGTCGCATTTACCAATTATATTGGTATCATACTAACCATTTGTCATGTATGAAGAATAAAATCATGTTGTAATTTCATTTCACAGTTTAATCATTTTTTAAACTCTGCGGAAGTAGCGTTTTGCAGGGGTTTTGGCCTTCTCGTGGGTCAAGGTCTGAAATATCAATTTATCATATTAGGTACCATACTAATAAAAAATAATTTTAGACCAGAAAGAATAAGGAAAATTTGTCATCAAAACTACAGCATACCTAATCAAATCTACAAAATATATTTAACAATATAATTCTTGAACATATTTACACAAATAACAATGCAGCAGGTTCTTACCTATTTAATTTTCAATATAACAATAAGGCCTGATGAGGTTATAGTTTATTCCAACAAATTGAAAAATTTCTACTTATGTAAACATACCTTGCCAATAATATTTTATTAACAAAACACTGGTTTTCTAACAATAATATAGAATTTTGTAGCATTACTTACAACAATGCACTCATCGTCAGTGAAGTCATACTGGCGACCACAGTTAGCGCCCGTCTCTTCCACCACTGACTGGGTTTGAATCTGTTTCTCACTCACGAGGGTTGTGACACTCTGAACAAACAACAAGTTAAATTAGTTAAAAAAGATTGTTATGCTAAACCACATAATACACTCAGTTTCAAGAACACAGTAGCTACTTATGATAAATAATAGGTTCATGACAAGTCATACTTACTTTGATTTTGGCATTAGGCATGTTTTCCACATACTCTTCTCCTAATTTGAACTTGTTCTCGACTGTGCGCATCAGGGAAGAGTTTTTGATTGTCATCTGTTCACCATCCAAAGTTATTTCCATAAGAGGTGATGACATTGACATCATTTTACGCCCCATATAAGGTACACCTGAAACAACAGTAAATTGATATAAATACTTTATTATATGAAAGGTTTATAAGTAGGTACTATAAAAATTATATTTTATCAAAGTTTGTGAAATGCCATGAAACAATAATTATTTACTTACAAAACATTTGCCAAATTAATTGTTGGTTGAGAAACAAACATATTTAGGTACCCACCTACTGCACTGAAATAGTCATCAATGTCCTCATTCTTGTAGTGTTGATATTTTCCAGAAATCGTCGTCATTTTGTGTTTCTGAGTTTACTCTTTAGCAACAACTTCTTGAGATCTAGTCTAAAAAGTTTAGAAGAATCCCAATTAATTAAAATAGTTATCTTATCACTGTAATTTATCAATCACGTACGCTGCAAAAAATGATAATGCATAAAGTTTAAGATAAGTTGTAATATGTACCCCACTAATGTAAACAGGAGACCGAGATGGAATCTGAAATGATGTGTCTAACCACAACAGCCACTAACTTTGAAAGTGATATTACTCACTAATAGCTTTATACAATAAACAGACTCAACGGAGTCTGAGAGTCGGAGAGTAATCTGCAAATGTGTAAATTAATTTTGTGATTTTGAAAATATCTTTTGTCCGCTTTTGCTGCTGTCAGATAAACTTAATATCATCATGAGTTGACCAATCAGAACTCCAGATAGTGATGCCGAGTGATGCGTACGTGAAGATATCGATAACACCGTGACCTCAAAAATTACGTCATGTCGTTTTTTCATTTTGTTGTTAGGCCAAATAAAAAAATAATTACATAACAATTTTTGCAATAACAAAGTTTATCTAACGTTTTTTTTTTGTTATTCTAGAACAAAAACGTAACAGTTCTCCCTATAACGTGTAAAGAATAAACGCTATACCTCATTAAGGGTCATTGTGCCCGTAGTAAAAGTGAGGAGTGAGACGAATATATTAGTATTAGTTAAGAGATTAGAAAAATTCAATGGATTCACGTATTAGTAATCTGACGAACTGTTATTATGCTAATTTAATATTCACATAATCCAGAGATTACTAACATGTTCATAATCTTTATCATTGGGATTCTATTCACTTGGCACGATTCGGCGGGATCGGATTCACTCAATCGCTTTGACATTCGTGAAGTAATACGTATTATTAGGTATTTGTCAAAAATCACTGACCCTCAAATTTTAGTTAAGATATTATAATATTTCGAGACGAGACTAATATATTCATATTAGCTAATACTGATAAATGTCGGTATTAACCCATCTTTAGTAAAAGTAGTTCTTACTGATGGATGAGTACAATGACCCCTTAAGAAGTATTGCTGTTATTCTGTTACACATTGTATATGTTACGTTTAATAGCCGATGTGCGGTTACACTTAGTTTTAGCCGGCTACAACTAGGTGCAACCAGGCTACAACTAGTTGTAGCCAAACCTCAAAACATTAAGGCGAAACCGGAGCCCCGCTTCGCGTAAATATGTTTATCCATGGTCGACGTATTCTCTAAATATGTTTGGCTTATTCCCCTAAAGAAGGTTAACGCCAGTTCTGTTGTTAAAGCTTTAGAATCAGACATATTTTTCAATTTCGGAATACCTCGAGCTATACTTTGCGACAATGCTACCTATTTTCGTATTAATCATTTTGTAAATTTCCTCAGATCTTTTCATATTGATTCACCAATGTACAATCCTTATTATTTCCCTCAAGCAAATACAGTACAGTTGAACGTTATAACCAAAGTGTAGTTACATGTTTAGGTATATTAATTGGTGAGAACCAAAGAAATTGGTCTAAGTTGTTGCCTAAGGCCTGTCCGGCCCCGGCGACACACCGGTGTGTCGCGAATTAATCGCGAATTTAATGTTTATTTACATATACATAAGATTTACTTTATATTAGGGAATTTTCACATGTTGGGCCCGAGTGGTTAAACTATATCTCAATTCTTGCATTAACTTAGCTACTGGTTTTACTCCAAATTTCCTTGTTTGGTAGAGAAGTTTGTATGGATGCTAGCCGTGCGAATAGTCAGACTCAAAGCGCTAACTTAGCTGACAGTCGTGACGTCTCTCTAGACGAAGTTTATGCGAAAACCGTAACATTTACATTAATGGTTAAAAACACGTATCGACAAAGCTGAAGCACATGATTCGTGGGGGGCTGTGGCTTGTATATTTAGTGTAGACTGTGGTTTCTGGGTAAAAAATACCAAACCAACACAAATTAAACGCAAGTCAAGTGATGCGATTGGCTGTTGAAAACTCATTCAACTAATCTCTTGTCAAAATTTCACAATAGTTTTGTGATTATTTTCGTTCTAGAAACTGGGTTTAAGTAGTAGAATAGCTGTTTTAATTATTGGACAAAAAAACAATTTTGAAAATGGATTTTTTTTATCGAGCTTTTTTTATTATCTAATAGTTGACACTGGGGCAAATAAGGAGCAGTGGTGTAATGCAATAGGGTACCCCCTCAATGTTGGATGCTTTTCATTTTCAGGATTGAGTCAGAACCGAAATGAGCCATGTAAATGTCTCTAGGGCACTAAGCAATTGGCGCAGGGGCTCATAATTGCTTATGGATTCTTTAAGATCCAAAAACAGGATGGCGTGGTCACAAACTACGTAAAAGTGCAAATTATTAATCCTAGTTGACCCTATAAATTCTCTGTCACCTTTTAAAAATGTTTTAGTTCCCATCGTAGCACAAGTGAGAGTCAATCGAATCCATTTGCACTAACCATCATTCATTATTATTAGTTCATAGTAGTCCACATTCTTATTTATATATGTCTCCCCAATCATTGGCGATGTCTCGATGGCCAATTTCCAGGGCAACTTGTAACAGCTGGATACCAACAACTGTCAGGAATCATTTCAATGGATGCATTGAAATAGTTTCCTGACAGCGCGTTGTCGCGTCGTCACAAATTATCACGATTATCACTTTCTGTTGGTAGGACGCCATATCCTTGATTCTATCTTTATGTACAACTTTGTTTTGCACAACACTACAACACTACTTACATCGATAAAAGTTTGTTCTGAAACTTTCAATTTGATTTTTGGCTAATTCGTTTAAAATTGTCTTCTAAACTCAGCTTTATATTCTATAATGTAAAATAAGTTCAGTCTAAAGTTTGAATAAATCCAAATTATTTTTTAACTTTCATGATAAAACACATTATCGCTTAATTCTTTTAAACTTGTCGCATGTTTCGAATTTCATCGGGTGTGGATTTTTTTTTGGTGGGACAGATAATTAATTGTAAATGGGATGTGACAACAAGAGCGGAGAAGTATGAGTGAGATGTGATTTTTATGTTTTGATCACAAAATTCACAAATACAATATTGAGATTAGTGCAAATATAAATATAAGTGATTTCTTTAATGTGGTGACAAAATAAGTTCTAGTGAGAGAGTGCTTCATATTTACTAAATAAATATATTTCATAGGAGGACTCAGACTTTTGCTCCAGTTTAACTTGTAATCATTTACAAGTGTTTGTTGATCGATTATTGACACGAAATTATTCAGTTACCTGATTAACTCGAACGAACAATCAAAAATGGGTGAAAAAGAGGATTATTTGACTTCGTACCGAGTGTTTTTTGAAAACTTTGCCGCTACTGTTAACCCTGAGGACCAGTTACCCGTTCATATAGCAGGGTACACCATCACCGAGTCAGAGCTGGCCGGTGAAGTTCTCTACTGGACCACTCAGTATTTGAGCGAAAAGTAAGTGCTTACTGTTACCATTGTTCAAACTAAGCAGGCACCAGTGTCACGACAGTTTTCAGCTAATTAGAAACACCTTCTAGATAAGACTATCACAACAGTAACTGCAATGTTGAATCATTGCGATAACGAGTTATTCAGAAAGAAAATACTAGATTTTTTGTTTATACAGTTTTTTTGTTATGCAACTAGGTACTTCAACATTTTACTACAATACCAGTTTCCTTATACCTACTTTTATTTATTTTATAACTTAAGCATTAATTTAAAGTTTCACATATAACTCATCATCTTGATCAATGAATCTCTAAACAAGTATTTATTTTTTGATACAACATTTCTAAGTTTGCAACTTAATGCCATGTTCAACAGATTCTTTACTAATTTTATAATTTATTTAAGCATCTTTAAGTTGTAAAATAGGATTTGGTATGTCTGACACTAATATATAAACTAAGAAAAAAATATTCAAAACCATTAACTGCATTCTATAGTTATAGATACTCTAGAATATTTACTTAGTTCTAACAGGTTGGTTGGTACTTATTTAATCTTGTAACAAAAACAAAATTACTGTCAGTCTTGATCCGTTTCTCTGCTTATTTTGTTAAGATGTTCACTAAAAGAAAGAGCGATAAATTTGCATGCCCAGTCACCACTAATTGTAAATAAATGCACACTCCATTTAGAAAAAGTTGGTTTAAAACAATTAAGAAGTTACAATTGAAACCACACACACCTTAACAATTTAATTATTTACTAAGAAAATATTTATAACTTGATAAGTGGTGCAATTGCTACAGATCTTCAAGAGCCTCCAGAAAGAGGCTTGTCATTGATTTTTTCAACTTGGAGATAGATTGATTCCTCATTAATCTCCGAAAAGAGTAAAGTCCAAGTGCACAAAATAGACTATTTTTTGAGTTAGTAGTACCCAATCCCTCTAATCTAATCTAGCCCATTATGTCCCAGTGCTGGGCAAAGGCCTCCCTCTCCCTTTTCCACACACATAAGGTCCTCTGCCATTGCGAGCCAGTCCTTCCGGTAAGTCTACTACTACTACCCTCAGTGTATTTATAACAAAAATAATATGGTTGCACTCTGTACTATGCAGGGTAAATATTATTTATGATATTTTTAGGTCTGTCGCATAAAACAGGGTAATTTCCTTTTTTTTTATAGTCAAGCATCTATAATATAATAATGCATGTTCATTATCCTATTACAACCTAATGCAAAAGTAGTATACCTACTATATGCATGTAACAATGAACCTTTCTATAGGCCATTGAACTTCAAAAGGCTTCCAAGGGCCTGGGCCACCTTTTGTTCCTGACACATAAACTAAACAGTTGAGCAGGTGTTTATTTTGTTGGTCTTGCCTTTGTTTACATAACATAAAACAGTCAACACGGAATATTTTCATGATAACAGATGAATAGTAATGCGCCTGTCGTGGTTATAATTGCATACAATTATGGAGGTGGTTTAAAAAACAACTCCTGCTTGCATAACAGCTTTATGGTCGGTGGGTCATATGGGACGCGTTACTCATCCCGGCCTGTGGCCGCGTGCTTGTGATCACACACTAACCACAAATAAGCCGTGTACCTGCTTACGCACCTTTACTAGTTTGTAACGCGGAAAACTACGCCGATGTGTCATATCACTTCGGCGGTAGTCAGTCAGATTACATAGAAAACTTTGTGCCCAACTAATATTTCATGTAGGTATTTGCAGCCCTTTGCAAGCTTCCCAAGCACCTGTTCAAAGCGTTGTATGTTTTCTTGCATCTCACACAATACACTTACCTAATATCTAAATTACTCGCCGTTTAACAGGTCGGAAAGTAAACAATATTTGCCATGTGGGGATGTAGTGTTATTGAAACAACTGTTCTCAAGCGATTACCTTTAATTACTGACTGCAAGAGTATAAATGTGTTAATATATTAATAGGAGATACATTCATATGGATAGGGTCATAGACCTTATACTATAGGTAGTACTACTACACCTCACCTCAGGGGTGATAGAAAAAAAAAAATATATAGTTTTTTTTTTTTTTTTTTTTTTTTTAAATATAACTTAATATCATTTCTTATGTTACCAAAGGTTTGGTTCTATTTTTATGGATTAAATAGGGTTTATTAAATTTTAATATTTCCTTATTGATATAAGATCATTTAAACAAAGTAACAATTCATCTTCCATTCCCTCATGCAAAAGTAATATATATTAATTAAACCATTTAATACATACCCGATTCTCACAGTGAATTACTGTAGTAGGGGACACAGCGTGTAAGATGATACATGATGATATACGATCACTCAAAACAAACTTAAACTGCTAATTTATCTTAGAGTTCATTAACAGTTAACAGTTTATTTTGTGTTAATTTTTCACTCATGTACGAGTCAACTAGACTAGAAAGATTTTACAATCGTCGCTGTAATAAGTTCGCATGCACTAGTTTACTTAGAGCCTGTTTAAACAATAATTAAACAATTACGCAAAAATTAGGAAGCGAGGTCTTATCAGCCGGATAGGAGTTCAGTTATCTGACGGATTAAATAAATTAGTTAAACCGAGTTAGTTTGAAACGCCAAATCAATGATTCATTCCTGCCAAACCCTTTACTTGAACCTAATAGAATGACGCCTTGTCTTATAGGTAACGTGTTATTTGCTAGACGCTCCATTTAACCCGGCGTATGCTGTAACACGGCGTAAATTGTGTGTTACGGTGCCGCTGGCCATTTAGTCTTGCATAATATCTCACATATACCTACCAGATACCAGCAACATACAATTAGATACCATATTTTTAATTTAGCTTTGTTTTAGGTATTGCTTTATTCCCGCTGCTTCAATATTTTTATTGTTAAAAGTCACGAAATTATTTCGCCAGTCGTAACGATTTTTAGGGTTCCGTAGCCAAATGGCAAAAAACGGAACCCTTATGGATTCTTCATGTCTGTCTGTCTGTCCGTCCGTATGTCACAGCTACTTTTTTTCGAAACTATACGAACTATACTGTTGAAACTTGGTAAGTAGATGTATTCTGTGAACCGCATTAAGATTTTCACACAAAAAATGAAAAAAAAAAACAATTAATTTTGGGGGTTCCCCATACTTAGAACTGAAACTCATTTTTTTCTTTTCATGAAACCCATACGTGTGGGGTATCTATGGATAGGTCTTCAAAAACGATATTGAAGTTTCTAATGTATTTTTTTTCTAAACTGAATAGTTTGCGCGAGAGACACTTCCAAAGTGGTAAAATGTGTCCCCCCCCTATAACTTCTGAAATAAGAGAATGATAAAACTAAAAAAAATATATGATGTACATTACCCTGTAAACTTCCACCGAAAATTGGTTTGAACGAGATCTAGTAAGTAGTTTTTTTTTAATACGTCATAAATCGTAAACCGCAATTTACCTTTCATTCAATCAACTCAAATATAATTTTCACAGATGATGTATTTCTGTTGCCGTTATAACAACAAATACTAAAAACAATAAAATAAATATTCAAGTGCTCCCATACAAAAAACGTAATATTTTGGCGTTTCTTTTATAGATGAGAGATTAGTATGGTACGGAACCCTCCGTGCGCGAGTCCGACTCGCACTTGGCCGGTTTTTTTGTTTTGTGCTGTATTGATCAAACCCATTAAGAAAAGTTTTATAAGCCTAGAAACGATCAGGCTGAACAACAAAAAGCCTTATGGCTAGTAAAAAGTCAAACAGCTGCTCGACTTTATGCTGCATGACTCTCACTTGCTTTGCAGGCTCTGCATTATGAGGTCGTTTTTGAAGTTTTATACTTATGTATTATGTATATTTTCCGGTTGGAATTATTAAAATATGCATGTTAATCTGATAAACAAAAGAATTGAACACCGCAGGAGACAGTAAACTCGTGAGAAAATCATTTGAATGTCATATATCAATAAAGCGTCAGCGTTATTATACTCATTCGTTAGGCTTTGTTGAAACCCTAAACTCGTGAGACGAGGAGAACAACAATGATTTAACTGACGCTTGCTCAGGCTACTTACCATATTATTATAATACTAAGGTGTAAAACTAGGCTCGTATCGATTGGCCCAATATGTCTAGAACGAAGCAAGCTTAAAATAGATTTGCGAAACTTGGCACTCTGAAGACTGAGGTCATCAATTCGAGTCATCTGTCCATGATTGCATGGCCACAGAAAATGTTATGATTGCATCTTTATTCCGCGTCACCTTGGGCTGAATGTTGATTACTTTCTCTCGGGGAAGATGCCGATTGTTACAGAGCGTATATAATTTCTCTAGGGCCTGTGGGTTGAGGTCGTAGGATTGGTACCGTCGATGCATAAATTGGCGCGCGAGACCGTGTGGGTAGATGCGGATGTTCATGATAGTAACGCGAACCCGTGTCAACGCTCTGCGCACTGTTTACTCCTCAAATATTCACAGTTAATTGCCGAAAGGAATTTGGCCAAATTGTTTGTTTACCAATCCAACAAACGCCGCAACGAAACGCGAATGCCTAACATCTGATTAATTTGGAGAATTCACGTATATTTTCGAATATGTTAATTACAAGCCCTTGGAAACCTTTGTGTTTGTAGAAAGATTCTGACGCAATATGAAAACACAGTTATGCAGGTCCGGTCAGGATTAATAAAACAAATAGATGATGTCTCTACTACCTATTTATTTTCCTATATAGTAGGTAGGTGTTGAAACTGCAGCATTACTTCAGAAGTGACCAATTCATGTTGTCTTCTTACCTCACAGAATCCTAAATTACAACCAGCACGAGTCAAAGTTGCACCATGTCCTTCTGAATAAACATAATCTAGGTACGGTATTTAGTAAACGACAGTTAAGTATGTCTGAAATTTTGTGTCAACCCAGAGAGAATGTATTGTACATGCATTCGTTTTAAGAACGGGGCAGCGACCTCTTTAATGTATTGTACAGACAGACGTATACGTCCGCATTTTATTTTATAACTACAACGGCGACCAAACCGAGGGAAACTAACATGTGTTCCAGCGATGTGAATGCCCGCTGGTTTGTTTACCAACTGTTTTCATTGATCCGATATTCTATGTTGTCTATCGTACAATGTATATCTTCTAACTGAACTAACAGTTCGGTTGTTACTAGTCTGTTTTACATCCCTAGCGCTCTCAAGTTTGTTCAATGTTGTCTTAATTTCAAGATTCACTTTGCGTGTTTTCAGGCGAGTGCCATCCAAGGAAATAGATTCTTTATTAACTCCACTGCATCTAAGGCCCACTGTATCCCGACACTTCGATATTTTAATCAGTCGACCTATTGTTGCTGTATGGCCGACGCAGTCTATACTCCGCAATCTTGAAGAAAAACAGGTTTTTGCAAAGTTAAGAAGGATTCTGCTTCGGGCTGCCTGTCTACCTGAATTCCTAAGTCGCCTTGGCCTCTTACGCTACCCACGGAAGAGAAGATTCGTTGTTCTATTCTTAACAGGGTACCACACGGCACTATGTGCAATGACTTAAATACTATTTTAAACATAGTATTGACGTCATACGAACCTATTGTAAGAAAGCATCATGCAGGTTAAGAAAACACATAGTAAGCAGTTGAAGGTTGCCCACTGATTGCTAACCGGTAGGTACAGACCATTTTAAAATCATTTTATCTTATCAGCATCATTCAATTGTAAACTAGGCATGTACCAACTTACACTCATGTATTATGTACTTTACTATCAGGTTCACCTGTTTTATAAATATTGATTTAGTTACACGAGATAAAATACATAGACTACAATAACTACGTGGCAGTTCATGATAATAAATTAATGCGTTGTCTCGCCTAAAAGTGGAGTGGGTTGCTCCAGCTAGTATAGAGATTATACTTGCTGAATATGGACACTTAGAAACACCTTTCGAAAGCAGGCTGCAGTTACTTAAAATGTCGCATTGTTATTTTAAATACTCAGGCTCATATTTATAATTAATTGGTCACCGACGTGTTTAAAATGCGGTCAATTTTGAAAATCTGCCCAAGCAGAAGTGCCCGCAACCAGAATCATAATGGAAAATTAAAACCTTGCATAATTTACACAGCGTGAGGTTTTATTCGAGTCGGGAACACAAAACCGATGCTTGGTGGTTTGAAAGTGGAGTATCGGCATTTCAAACTAAGTCCATCAAAGTGTTATGTTCATGTAGTCATTGGAGTTCCTCGCACCCACACATCACACAATAAAACGATCAAAACAACCCATGGGCCTGTTTATGCCAATCACCGGCAAAGGTGACAGAAAAAGCCTATTGGATTGTCGATCATGGAAAGATTGAAAAGTTTTGTCTTAAAAACCTTATATTTGTAGAGCTTTGCAATGGCAACAGAGATGTAGACGTGATAATGTGCTCGGAAATGACTGAATAGGAGTGTTACGCATTTAGCAGCTGTTTTTACCTCTCACAGCTGTTAGCACTTTCGGCCATTGTTGGCTTCCCGGATATTCATTTAGCTGAATAAAAAGCCTATTGTATGCCGTAAAACTTTTTTGCTGCAGTATGAAGTAATTTTCTGAATATAAACTAGTTTTTCTTTTATCGTACGAAATGATAGCGGTATCAGCTTGTCGTAATCGTTGTTATTGTTTTGTTAGATTTCTGTATCTTGAGATTACCCAATGTTTTCTGCGAAGCCTGTCTGCGAATACTAACCTTTGTTTGTTTCTTCTATGTACTAAATTTTTACTACATTCCAAACAAAGCACAAATGTTCCTGTAATATAGAAATTTCATTATTTAAGCTCATTCCTGTACGTAGTTTTTAACAAAAAGCTTCCACTATCAGGTCAGCGCGTCCTCTGATGCCCATGTTCTCGATTCCTGTTTTATTGTATAGGTCGAGAGAGGACGACCGCAATGATGCTGTGACGCGCTCTCATGTGAGATTGTGAAAATATTCTATTCACATCCGGTCTGACGCCAGTTTTCCGTAGAATGTACAATGCTGTGGAATGTAGGATGTATTTTTCCAAATGTTTGTATATTTTACTAAATATTGTTGTAATTTGTTTTCAGACAATGTCCGCTGACACTGATGACTCCGCTGCGGCGGATCATACTTGACGAGGTGCGAGTAGCATCGAAGAAACAACCCAACGAATTTGGGTACAAATCTGACGATTCAGGTATGTAAATCAACTTTCTGTCTTCACCTACCATTCATAGGATGTTGTATGAATATTAGCCTCTCCCACCGACGATAAATTACCATCTTTGTACTATTTGACAGTATTTGGAAACTAGCACTTTCGCAACTTATCCGTATCTATACCTAGATATATGTTAACGGTATAGGAGTCGTTTACTTGGGTTTTAGTTACAATTTGCTACAAAGTCTCTTCCTTCGCTCCATTTCCAAAGAACAATATAATTCCTTTCAGTTTAATAGTTCCGGAAAACATCCGCCACAGACAGATATAAACGCGTCCCATATTTTATTCCGTGTAGAATACGCTCGCTCTCTTCTTTATTTATGGAAGCTTCATGCGTTACTCCGTCCGATTGAATGCGGTGCGAAGTAATGCATAAGCGTCCTACATGATATCGATCTATCACTTGTCCTACTTCAGGAGATTCCGTTGAACCCGTAGGTGGTCTCTTCCACGTATTCAAACTCACTATGAAATTACTACAAGGGAACAGTATTGTACAATGTTATCTCTAGTGTTTTCTTTGAACATAAATGTACCACAACCCTAAATCCTGCGTTAATATATGAAAATTGTGCCAGTATTTCTCCTAAACATGTTCAAGTGTAACAGTAGCCATTTATTGTATATTATGGTTATGTTACGAGTCATGAAATGTTAAGATGCTCCGACGTAATAGCCATAATAGTATCGATTGACGAATAAAACCACTTGGCAAGAATCTTATTTGTACTTACGTAATGTATTACATGCAAGGGGGCAATTCGTAAACAGGCGGGTTATGTGCGTAATGTTCCTATTGTTTAGGGCACCTAGACGAAGACTAGATAATGATATCATACAATCTCGTGTTTATTGTGTTACGTCATTCAGTCTGACGGCTCTAGGTCCACTCAACCCTAGTCTAAATATAATCTAATCGAAATTCGCCCGATTAATTTTAAATGCACTTCAGCTCTATAGTGCATCGGTCGCAGTCTTGAAGAAAGAGGTCACATAGAGGAAGATGTTATAGCAGGAAAGGGCATGAAGACATGAATGTAATCTTGACTCATTGTTTATCCTGACTCTTAGTTCTAACATTCATTGTTGTCCTGTTTTAATTAGCCACATTTGTAAAGCTTCGACGTATGTCAGTAGTTGAAAAGGGTCCCTAAGTGAATATCAATACGCGTTTGAATGAACATTTTAGCGCTGCATTAGAATACGGTATCGATAATATCCATGACGGCACGCTTCACGCCGATACCTTTAATCAATGACAATATAAGTGAATAATACGAGTATATTTACCTAACGTACATGTCTTACTATGAAGCCGCAATCGTTTATGACAATAAACACATGGTTTGAGGAAAAAATATTCTTTCCTTGTACTACGATGACGTTAGTAGAGCTGTAGTTTTATGTATGTCGGTGTTGGTACATCTCTTGTAACTAGACCATCTTGGGTTATCGTCATCATCATCTGCCTAGCCTTTTCCCAACTCATCTTAGGCCCACATCTTGAAGATTATTAAAATATATTAGGATACAAAAACAACCAACAATACTCTATTCTATCCATAGTTGAACAGACGACTATACTAAGAACTAAAGGACTTTTGATCTTAGATTATTTTATGACTCATCAAAACTGTATAATATCGTAATAGTAGACAGAATGGCATTTAGAAGCGTTGCGTTGGCATCGCTAAGGCGCTTCTACGGGCATCTCTAACCAGTTTGACCACTCTCTTTGGACGAAATTCGCACAGGAATATATTCAATCCTGCATTATAACGATTGGCTATTTTCCTGCGTGAAACGTTGTCCTGGATTTCGTTTATAAATAATATGATTTAATGGTATTATTTCCCCATATTAATAAATCAACGAAATGAGAACTACTGACCTTGATTTAATATAGCTTTACACGCACCACAATATAATTACAACAAGTAGTTTGTTCTACGAAACAATAAACAGTTCATAGGTGTCTTTATTTTCGACTTCATGCTGGTATTATTACCTTTGCAAAGACGCAGGTATTAGTAGTACTTTCGTGTATTTGTCGTCTTCCAACAACTTAGATACTAAATATTACAACACGGACGATGATTTGTTGATTTGCTCTCCGAAAAGCTATCTGAAATTCTGAACTGAAAGAGAGAAGCTCCGGTAACAGACAAATAGAAAGCATACAATTTAAGCCAGAGCCCGGTTGCCATCCAAATACGGATTCTCTTTGACACAATTTTCAACAGCCATCTAACTCTTCTCCACTTCCATTCCAGTGTACATAGCCCTTCGGCTAATGCAAGCAGTGACAGCTCGCGTTAACGATGTCTGCCTCCGATACCTGGACAACTCCAAGCTGGACACCCTGCCGCCCCCGCCGCCCCTCGACCAGCGCGACCTGAAGACTGTCTCCTGTGCCACCAAGAACTCACGACGCGTTATGGAAGACCGACACGTGGAGATTGGGAATTTAGAAGCACTTTTTGGAATTGATGTAAGTGTCTGCCTTTGCGCTTACGTGTGGTCTTCGCTGATTGATTAACTATTGTGTCTGCTGGACAGTGAACCTGTTAATTTGTAACCTTGCATATTATAGTTCTTGGAAAAGAAGATAACGAAGTATCAATAAATCCCTGGATTTGGAAAAAAGTGACTGTTTAGAAGATCAGCAGTAAACTTTTTCCGGGGGAGTCCTTCAATTGCGCCTCTTAATTTCTTCCAGATAAAACTTAAATAAGGAATGTATGAAAAGATTGATCGGTCGTAATTTTCAGACTTCATAAAGAAACGACCACAATATTGAGAAGATATCACAGCATTTTATAGTAGGTACCTATGTGTTTTCATATTGGGCACATGCATAAGTTTATGCATTCCTACTACTTATGAATGGCGCATGTTATGATTTTATATGAATAGGGCAAAGTACCGTACGGTGCGTGTTGGACGACGATTGTCGACGATGCCAATATGGTATGAATTGTTACTTCCTCAACTATGTATTTGTTAGAAAATAGTAAGGTATACCAAAACATTGGGTTCACTCATACCTAACATATCTCTCTTACGCCTAGTTTATCACCCTTGTTGGTCTACCGACTTGCTTCGCATACTTGCCATACCTTCGTTTCTTTCTTGGAAGCATTAATATGTTCATCATTTAAACTGCCTCCATCATCTTACTTCGCTATTCCCATGTAACTTGGAGTCAGCGCAACCCATTTTCGTCTTTGCACCTACATATTGGTCACGCTATGATTCACTAACTTATCTTTCTTGTAAAAAAACTGTTACAATTTTTGTGTATGAACAACTTTTATTATGGTACAAGAACATTTTGTCGAGTTATACAAACTTAAATGTATGGGGCGGTTGATATTTTTTTGCGTATTCCATCCATGTTTTCTATAGCCTCCCTCCCCATCCAGCCACATTTCATCAACCTTTAAGACCTCATTCTAACGAATCAATTCCATCGTTTCAGACGACGGAGTCCACAAGTTTCTACGCAGTGTATGACGGACACGCCGGCTCGGCGGCGGCGACGTACTGCGCCGCCCACTTGCATCAGTACCTGGTGGAGAGTCCGCACTTCACCAGCGACCTGAGACGAGCCATGAAAGACGCCTTCCTCAGGACCGATGCCGACTTCATACGGAAGAGCAATCAGGAGGTAATGACTTGATGCTGGGTTATGCAACTAAAATGATGGTTAATGTAATCAGAATAAGGAAACTAGGATCTAAAGAAGATTAGGACTTAGTTCCACTAATATAGAATATTTTAGCGGCCTGTCTATTTTGCACTTTTGACGCATAATCTGTCAAAAGTCGAGACAACACTGTAACAATTTTAAAGTTGAATCAGAGCCCTGACCTGTAGATGGATAATATGAAATGAGTTGAATAATGATTACCATACAAAACTAGCTGTGAAATTGCTTTCAACTTGACAACTTACTTATTGGTAGCAAAACAAAATCATTAAAACACAAGAAAATTAAGGTAATCTCTTTTATGGTATCGGTACTGTTTCATATGAATGACGCAAATCACATGCCAGTTTGTGGTTTTGGCGGTAGACTCTATACTAACTCACTAGCTTACGTACGTGACATGCTTTCAAAGAGCACAAGTACGTAAATTAATTTTAAACGCTTGAAAACGAAACCCCGAATACTTCAATGACCTTTTTCTGCCATTGAAAAACCTGTTACATTCTCCGCTGAAATGCAACCATAGCAAAAACTTGCATAAAATTGATTAAGACGTCTTGTCTTCGTATTTCTTAGAAATAAGTGATTTTCTTAAGATGCGTTTACACGAATAACTACTACTACAATTCTTCACAATTATTTTTTAAATCTGGGATCTCGGCAACGAACATTTAGGTACTGTAATGCCAACATTATAGACATTAGAGTTGTGCAGTTTTATTTGCCTACAAACCATGTGCCTTCCATACAAATTTTGAGCCCCTATTGACCCCTCTTTAAGGGATGAATTTAAAAAAATCCTTCTTTACTGCAAATTCTTAATAAAAGGAACTCTTGTGCTAAACTTAGATATACAAACACAGTTGTTAAGGCTGTGCGTTGTCTGAGTGATTTTTTTTTGTCTATGTAAGCACACGTTTAGCTTCGTCTTGTGATTGTTTTGTTTTAGCTGTTGTTCTATGCTCATTTTATTGTTGAATACATTATAGCGTTACAATAAGATTATCGCGGTCACGTAGGGACGCGGAAATGTACCCGATAAATATTGTTGTGGATTATTTTCCTGTATTACTTGCTTGTAATGTTAGAAATGCAGATATATTGAGACATTTCTCAGGGAAGTATTTTAAGTTCTTTACTATGTACTGATAAATTATATTTATTAATTTTGTAAGTAGGTTGTAAATTACACTTTTACACGTCAATCTTTTTGGTCGTTTCTAAACTAGATAAGGCCGGTGTTTCCTAGCTGACTACCCTGAGAAGAAACACCGTAACAAACTCAGAGGTCAAAGTCTCTTTTGAAGTCCATACAATTGTACGGGTCAAATCATACGAGAACCATGTAGGTTGATGTCTGAGGTGGTCTTTTGAAGAAAGTATCATACAGATTTGAGTGGACCTGTCAAGACAGTGTAAGCATTTGTCAGTTATGGCGTAGCTCAAACTTAGAACTTTAAGGAGCTCAACGATTTGACGAACAATACCAAAGTAAGGACATTCGGGTAGACCCCATAAGAAACTCAAACCGCCCGACTAACATGAAATGAACGCCTAACATAGCGATCTATATGGTCCCCACACTCACAATACGATATGAGGATCATGCAGATCAGTGTCTGTAATGGTCTTTTGAGGAAAGAACCACACACATTCGAGTGGACTTGTCCAGTCATTGCAAGCCTTGGTCAGTAGTCGAGTAGCTCAACTTAAAACCAAAAAGGAGCTCAACGACTCGACGAACAATGCCAATGAAAGGATATTTGGGTAAGTCGAAAAAGTACTCAAACTGCCAGACATTGTTAAAAAAATACTTGAAAAGAAGAAAAAAAAAATAATAACCCTTAATTATAGTCCTCACATTCACAATAGTGAATTAAAAAAAAAACATAATACTTCAGAAAGTACTTATTCATGTCAAATGAAAATTATAAATTCAAATAAAATAAATTAAAAAATGTAGAATACTTAAAAAAAAACATTAATGTCAAAAAGTATTCAAGAGATTCTCATAAATATATTGAGAGATTTGTCTCTGAGGGAGTGTCTGGGATGCAATTTATAAATCGCACGAATAGTTCTTTTTTGTAAGACAAATATTGTCTGAATATCAGCGGTATTTCCCCACAACAGAATACCATCACACTATGGAAATAACTAAAGTATACTAAACGGGCTGTCTCTAAATCAGTTAAGCCACGATTTTTGGACAGTTTGTCTATATGGGGGCGCCCCACTGAAGCTTTGCATCTAAAGTTATGCCTAAGAACACTGTGATATCTTCGGGTTCCAGCTCTTCATCCTTTATGGACACAACAGTGTTCACTTGTCTCACATGAGGTAATGTAACCTTTATGCATTTGGTCTTTTTCTCGTTAAGTAGAAGATTAAACCAGTTAACTACAGTCGCAAGGGCACTATTTACATCGTCAGTAACCATCTGTTAACGTTTTAGTTTGAATAAAAGTGACATGTCGTCGGCAAACAACACTATATCATGTTTATCCTTTATGAGGTACGGCAAGTAATTGATATAAAATAAGAAACAGGAAGGGGCCTAAAATTGAGCCCTGGGGGACCCCCATCCTGACTACCGATCCAGGAGATCTTTTGCCGTTGACATCAACTCTCTGAATCCTATCACTCAAGTAGTAAGAAGATCCAGAGAGCCGTCCCGGATTCTGTAACAGTGCAATTTCCTGATTAATGTGTCATGAAGAACGCAATCAAACGCCTTGGACAAATCGCAAAGAATGCCCAAAGCATCGCATTTGTCCTCCCATGCATTGTGTCCTTAAAGTTCAACACTCATCACGCATCAGTTGTTGAATGACCCCTTGTAAAACCAAACTGTTTATTAAAATATCTGTGCATTTTATTTAAAATTAGTTTTTCAAAAAATTTACTAAAAGTAGGTAGCACTGATATTGGTCTATAATTAGAAGAATCTGATGTACTACCCGATTTAAATAAGGGTATTATTTTACTAAATTTCATTAGATCAGGAACAGTCACCACGGTCAATACAATCAATATAATTTTTAATGTGTTCTGCGAGCAATGTGCACTGCCCACTGCCACTTCAATTTGGCGATCCTTCGGGCTATGTCGGTAACCTTGGTTCTCTTGCGGACATCATCATTCCTGATTCGATCACGCAAGGAAACTTCGAGCATTGCCATCTCCATTGCCCTTTGGGTGACTTTAAGCCTTTTGATGAAGCCCATTGTGAGCAACCATGTTTCAAGTCCATAGGTCATCACTAGCAACACGCACTGGTCATAGACTTTTGTCTTGAGACACTGTGGTATGTGAGACGAGAAGATACCGCTCCCAGCCGAGTCGGATTCGGCGGTTGACCTCTTTCTCGAAGTTAGCCCTACCTAACTAGACCGTTTGTCCCAGGTAGACGTACGCGTCTACAACTTCGAGTGTAGAGCCTCCAGACTCCTCCTCTCCTATCAAGAAGTGACATATTATTCGAATTTAAATTCGGCATCACAAACTGGAACGTTTTCTTTAAGTCAAGCTTCTGCAGCAGTGGGTAATGAATCTAGAAACTTAGTAGTCGATACTACTAAGACTTATATTACGATACTTATCCATGAATATAATAATCTATTTCGAGTAGTATTTAATGAATCTACTTGAAATTTATTAAATACTCGATGACCTTAGTAAGTACGTCAATATGTAAGCAGTTCTGAGGTGGTGAAAACTTCATAGGTCTAACTTTAGGTCTCTAACCATTCACATTGAAACAAATCTGATTCTCATTGGATTATAAGACGGTTTGCTGTGGATTTAAGTTCAATTTACGTTGTAGCGAGCATGCGGCGGCAGCACAGCAGTGGCGGTGGCGGTGCGCGGGCGCCGGCTGCTCGCGGCGTGGGCGGGCGACTCGTTGGCGCTGCTCGCCAAGCGCATGCGCCTCATGCAGCTCGTGCGCCCGCACAAGCCGGGCCGACAGGTAGGTTCACCTCAACTTGCATTATCAACACTTTTCAACCTTAAAACGAAGACGGTAAGGTCGAAAATTGGTCGATAAGTTTCGTGGTTATGGTATCGTAAAGACCACTAGACATAAGCCTACCCCAAGTAACATCAAAACCATCAGTCCTTCGCTTCTCGATTACTACACCGGATTATTACGACTGGAACACACTAGGACTACAAAGACCTGCGTTACTGGTGCGACATAGTAATGAAATCAAATTGTATCAATGGACGTGCGATTTACTGCACTGTACATTATATTGGAAGTGGATTCGCAACAGGAAATGTGATTCGCAAATATGTAATGTTCGCAAAAATGTGGAGGACCAACATACACGTTTTACATTTACGTCTTGTTTGCGCTCAAATAAATTGCATTCATGAACGATAAATGCGAAGATAATTTTACTGATAGCAAAATTAACTCTTGGCAAGATTAGTACTAGCAATAATAGTCGCAAACTGTAGTTATTAAAAATCACAATTCTCTCAATTATTGCTTTGACTGACACTTCAAGTCAACTATTTTAACAGTCACTTAGTTCAATTTTATGTTTTTTAAACTGATACCTGCCGTGAGATTATATATTTATTTATTTAAACTTCATGCACACAAATGTACAGAGGCGGACTTAATGCCTTAGGCATTTTCTACCAGTCAACCTTTGGGTGATGCAGAGACAAATAGTGGTAGGTGCAATGTGGAAAAGAAAAAAACAGAAACGCTATTAATACTTATATAATTATACTTACTGTAAAGATATATTATATTATATATAATTATATAAACTATACATACCATACAATACTATACTGCCTGTACGACAAACGAACGAATTTAATCTCTCCCATCTATGATGCCTAAGTTGGCAATACTGTAACTCCAAGGTGCGAACAGCTCATAATTTCTTGTGAATGGATAGCAGTCCATCAACATAAAAATAAATTTACAGTATTCAATTGGATAGGAACTAATTAGTAATAGACTGTAATAAGATGACTAAGGATCAGCTCACACTGAGATCCACTTTTTGAGATAGTGAAACAGTTTAATAACTTACGAGTATAATATAAAGGCTAGTCCAAACGCAATGTTCAATCTCAAACATCAGATGAAGGTAGCGGAACAAAAACAATTCGACTACTGATAACAATAGAAAGCCTAATGCCCTGCAGAAGGACACATAAGGAGGAACACGGATGGATTTTAGTCAGTAAGAGTCTGACACTCAGAGCGGGAGTCATTTGATGATTTCCCGTCCATAAAAAGACCACTAAAAATTTGTAATAATAACTACAGGAGGCTCTTTTTCCTTGCCCAATCTGTGTCTTGAGACGAAGATTACGAGTACAATAAGCTTATGTTTTGCAGGACGAAAGAGATCGAATAGAGTCGTCGGGAGGCACAGTCATGTACTGGGGCACGTGGAGGGTCAACGGACAGCTGGCTGTCTCCAGAGCTATCGGTAAGTGTATCCCTTAAACTTATGACGGAATTAAATCAAGATACAGTTCGATTCAAACTTAATAAAAAGCTGTAAATATCTTAAAAAGTGTTAGAGCTTGAAATATTTATAAGGCTGTAAATTTCAGCGACTAGCGTCGGGTTCCAAGCACCCATTTCATTTGAGTAGAACTGATGTACAGTTCTATTCAAAACTACCCGCACTTTTTCAAAACTATCAGCAGCAGGAAATACAAAACTACCCGCACCCGCACAAGGAAAATTTCAAACCGTTTCTCCTCATAATTTTCTTGTTGCTCCTTTTTTCATGTTATAGTTTCTAGTTTTCTTCTGTGTCGTGTTTGTTTTTTACCTTTTCTAGGTACGGGCCACTTTTAAAACACTTAATTATGGCGCGCAATTATGTGTTTATAGCAACCACACACTCTTCTTGGATCTCGGTACATTGGCGATCAGGCGCTTACGTGGCCAACTCTTCCAAAACAAAATAAAACCATTTTTCCACTCTCATCCTTCCGTAATACCGCAATCCACTCGCATGTTAAACAAGCGAACAGAATGCGTATTTTTACGTTGTAATACGTACGTTGTAAAAAGTGCTCGATACGTTCTGAACGACAGTTTCACGAGAGCGCGGCGCGTATTTAACTTTTATAGTCACCATAAACTTTTACTATGGCCGACGCCCGTATTATCGTCCATGTTTCCATCGTCCTTTTTAACAGGAACTCGCACCACCGTAGTGCTCTTACCGTTGACGCTAATTACTGTGTACAATTGCGAGCTGGTTTAATTGGCAGACTTTTCATTATTTTAATCATGTGATTTTTCTCATGCGGCTCTGCGGCAAAGGAAATTTATTTGCCGGAGATTTTATCATTTCGCACTAGTTGTTAGGGACAATTTAGCAGAATAGTAGTTAAATACCTAGGTATGTAGATTTGAAATGGATTGTTCGTGGGATTTCTTTTATTGTCGTTTCACTTGAAGGAACGTCATATAAAGTACTAAACTTTATAGGTACATAGAATATCTGAGGAGCGTTTGTATGTTATTTCATTCCAGTAAGCCTACAACTACTGAAAAGACGGCTCCCCCAAGTTTCACTAAAACAGCCTCTTTAGGGTTCCGTACCAACGAGAACCCTATTACTAAACCTCCGCTTTCCATCCGTCCGTCCATCTGACTGTCATCGGGCTGTATCTCAAGAACCGTTATAGGTAGACAGTTGAAGTTTTCAGTGTATTTTTATTGTCGCTATAACAACAAATAATAAAAATTAAATTAAGGTGGGCTCCCATACAAGAAACGTGTTTTTTAGATTTAAGGTACGGAACCCTTCGTGTGAGAGTCCGACTCGCACTTGGCCGGTTTTTTCTTCTATCTTCTGTAAGCTGCCCACAATTTCTGTGGTTTAAAACTAAAAAGCACCAAAAAATATTGCCTTTGACGCGGACGGAAAGAAATAATTGACAACTTATTCCTACGAAAGTAATGGATGCAAATTGCTTTACATGCTGAAGAATTACATCTCTTAAAGTACAAGAGACACAGACTACAAGAGTGTAAACAGTGATATTAACAGCAAATATCAAAAACAAACGTGATAACATTGAAAAGGGTTTCAGCTCCCTTGTAGGCGTAAGTGGAAAGTTAATAGGTCGTTTTATTGTTATCGGCGGGCGGGTGCGAGCCATTTCTCACACCGCCGGGATGCGAGAGCGTGTGCCGATCATTAAGCCGTTATACGGAACCCCGCAGATGGGCCGAGCCTTTATTCGGCAAAACAACGCTAATGATGCTAACGATTGCGATGAATAGACGGGTTCGGGTTAATTTTTGGCGGTTCTATTTAACAATGAAGTTGGTTTGTTAACACGTTGGGGTTGCAAGAGGTAAAGCCATGCGTTGAAGGCTCTATTCAATTTCAATGTTGAGGGGATGGTTTGTTAAGTATGATATTACGCCTGTATTCATATCTCATTTTGCGGATGATCGTACTAAGAAGGTCCACTTGTAAGTGGCGAGCGTTTTTTTTAATTTAATTCTTTATTGTACACAATGCACACCATAACAATTTATATTTATTTACAGTGATTAAAAACATTCATGTACAAAGGCGAACTTAACTCAAAATTGAGGTTTTTTCCCAGCAAACCTTAGTTGAGTGATAGAGAGAGAGATCACTATAGATAGAGTGTAGGATCCAGTGCACAGACTTTACAATACTACAATTTTTTTTGTGGCAACCTTAACTTAGAATTTGCCACCCCATTCCCCAAATATTTCTCGAACTAGGCTCACTGTAGTTTTGATTACAGTTGCGACGGTTTTTATTATTCTAAAGCTACCAAAGCGGTTCATAAATCAAAGTTAAAACTACGCTGATTTGTAGAGCGTAATAAAATTCTATTGTTTTGTCATTCTGTCTGTCCATTGATCTAGGTCGAGCAATATTTTAGGTAGTACTACTTAGACATTGACTAATTATTATGATGTCAAGTCAAATATAATCCAGCTATGGTCGATGCCAGATTTTGCAATAGCGGTCTTGATCCACCTACATTTATTGAAAAACTTAAGAGCGTGTACCTACGCCGTATGTCATTTCATACAAACTTTCAAGTCCTTATTCTTCAAAATGAATGAACCGATTTTAACGAAACTTAATATTGTTACGCGCCAGAATTAATGCCGGGTACATAACGTTATAAGTTACTACTAGCGCCATCTAGTATCGAGTAGCAGAACTAGTAGAGTCAAGATCTTTCTAGACATTTCGATGCTAGAACATTCTAGAGTTTTCAATATGTGTTTAGTCGGGACCGGTATGTACTCGAACTTTCTAGATGTTTCTATACTAGAAGGTTCTAGAATTATCTGCCGACCTATATAAGGCCCGCATAGCCTGCGATCGGGTCAGTATTGATTTTGCGATACAAGCGACAACTTCGAGAGCGAACTTCGACTGCGAATTAAAGTGATCAGTAGTGCAATTGTGATTTATAATTAGTGAGTTTAAGTTGTAATTAGTGTTGATTAATTAAAGTGTCATTTTGGTTATTTTATCGGCTGTTTTTATTGTCACGAACCCTAAGCTCGTAACAATTGGTGTCAGAAGAGTGGATATTTAAACTATGCCGATTCTACCGAAGGACGACACGGAAGGTATCCGTACCCGAAGTCAACGCCAGCAAGAGACGGACCAGAGGCGTTTTGGAGGTGCAACGCCGCAGACGTTGGAGGGCCAGTTGCCGACCATGGAGCCCGGCCCATCCACAGCAGCTCCAGCATCTGCAGCACCAGATTTTGGAGCTCTGATGATGATGCTGCAGGAACAGGCTCGCCGGCAAGAGGAACAGGCTCGCCGGCAGGAAGAACAGGCCCGAAGGTTGGAAGAACAGCTCCAGCGTGATAAGGAGGAACAGGTCCAGCGGCAGGAGGAACAGGCCCGTCGGTTAGAAGAACAGCTCCAGCGTGACAAGGAGGAACAGGCCTACCGACAGGAGGAACAGGCGCGCCGCCAGGAAGAACAGATGCTCCTAATGAAGGACCTTCGCGCGGCCTTCGGGAAAGACATGAAGGAGGTGAAGGAGAAGGTTGCTCAGCATGACAACCGCCTGTCAGAAGCTGAAACCCAGATCAGCAAGTTTAATGACGTCATTGCTGATGTTAAGAAAGAGTTGGGCAACCTTAAAGTAGGGGATGGAATTGCAACTCCCGTAGCTACTACACCTTCGCTACGTGGATTCAAAGTGCCGCCCTTCGATGGGACATCTTCCTGGTCGGCCTACAAAATACAGTTTGAGGCTGTTATGAAGGCGAACGGCTGGAATAAAAATCAGGCCATGACTGCCCTCACCTTAGGCCTGCGCGACCAGGCCTTAACTGTTCTGGAAGCTCTCGGTAAGGAAGTGACTTACGAGCAGCTCCTTGAGGCGCTGGAAGCCAGATATGGAGACGCTCATCTGGAACACGTGTTTCGTGCGCAGCTTAAGGATCGCGTGCAACGTAGCAGTGAAAACCTGCAGCAGTGGGCCCTTGAAGTGGAAAAGCTGGTCCGTAAAGCATACCAGTCTGTACCTGCGCTCATTGAAGGGAACCTGGTGCAGGCATTCATTGATGGCATCCGCGACCTTGAGGTTAGAGCTGCTGTGAGGCTCGGGCACCACGGGACGCTTAAGGACGCCTTGGCTCATGCACTGGAGGTGGAAGCTGTGCGGCAGGATCACCGGTCCCATCGCGTCAGAGAGGTTGCAGCGGCTACAGTTCGCGACCGTGTTAAAGGATACAGCCCTAGGTGCTATGGCTGTGGGGAAAGGGGCCACCTTCGATCCAGTTGCCCTAAGCGAACTGCAGATAGGGAAGATAACCGATCTCCAGAGGGTAGGGCGGCTAACAGCACCGCCCAGCAACAGCAGGGAAACGAGTAAAAGCCAGGACTGCGGGGCGGGTGCTGGCTGATGTTCAAAGAGCCCCAAGGATTTCGATCTCACAAACCCACGATGGGAATAGCCTAATCATCAAGGGCGAGGTCAACGGAACACCATGTAAGCTGACGATAGACACTGGAGCCTCACGCACGGTTGTCAGTTCCCAACTTGTAAGTCGGTTCCTTGGGGACTCCGCATACAATCGAGAGCGCATACATTTGGTAACAGCCACCGGTCAGCGCATACCCGTCCGAGGAGAGAAAGAAATGGAGTTGAAGCTAGGCAACAGAATCTACCTGCATAATGTTGTCGTAGCTGATATAATGGACGATTGCATCCTGGGCCTAGACTTTATGAGGAAGAATTGTTGTGAGATCGACGTTAATCAAGGAGTTTTGAAATGTGGACAAGAGGAACTTTTCATGGAAGGGGCTTTACCAGGAAATGTGTACAGCCTAAAGAAAATTGTCCTTCCTCCGAGATCGGAAACGATTGTGCCGGTCAGTCTTCCTCGGAATCCTGGGCAGACTCATCGTTGTGTACTCGTGGAAAGGGTAAACAATGACCTTCCATGGAAAGTGGCACGAACTTTGGTCAGAGCCACCGACATCTCAGGGGTACGCGTGCTGAACCTTTGTGATACGGATCAGATGATAGAAAAAGGCACGCTGATTGGTACTTGCGAGGAGGTGGATTGGCTGCGTCGATGCCAAAATCTATCGACCGGAACCCTAAGAAAGGATGCACAAACGAGAGTGACCACACTTTTAGAAGACTGTCGCAGCGCTCTGTCTCACAATGAAATGATCAAAGCGAAGAGGATGTTACTCAAGTACGCCGATGTTTTCTCTTCAAACGATGCTGACATCGGGAAGACAGGCTTAGTTCAACACAAAATAAACACAGGAGAAGAATTGCCTATCCGTCAACGACCAAGGAGATTGCCGGTAGCACGTGAAAAGGAAGTGGAAACCATGATTGAGGAAATGGTGAAGGATGGTGTCATAGAACCTTCATCAAGTCCATGGTGTTCTCCTGTAGTGCTGGTAAGAAAGAAGGACGGCAGCATGCGGTTTTGTGTTGACTATCGTCGTCTGAATGACGTGACAAAGAAGGACAGCTACCCTTTGCCAAGAATTGACGACACGCTGGACATGCTTACTGGAGTGAAGTGGTTTAGCACACTAGACCTAAAAAGTGGCTACTGGCAAGTTGAAATCGACCCTAAGGACAAGGAGAAAACTGCATTCTCGACAGGAAAGGGTCTGTGGCAATTCAAAGTTATGCCGTTTGGATTGTGCAACGCTCCTGCTACGTTTGAAAGGTTGATGGAACTTGTACTAACCGGGTTAATTGGTGATGCCTGTCTTGTCTACTTGGATGACATCATCATCGTAGGTCGTACGTTTGAAGAACATCTTCAAAACCTGGAACGCGTGCTCATGAAGATCCAGAGTGCCAACCTCAAGTTGAGTCCTAAGAAGTGTTCACTTTTCAAACGGCAAGTTAGTTTTTTGGGATACGTAGTGTCGGAAGAAGGTATCCGCACGGATCCAGAGAAAATTGCCGCTGTCAAGGATTGGCCAGTTCCAAAAGACAAAACGCAGGTCAGAGCATTTTTGGGTTTGTGCTCCTATTATCGGCGATTTGTCAAGAACTTTGCAGATATAGCCAAACCCCTGCACAAGCTAACTGAAGAGAAGCGACATTTCTGCTGGGATGAAAGTTGCGACATCGCGTTCCAGGAGCTAAAAGACAATCTGTGCAAAACACCTATTTTGGGGTATCCTGATACGGCAAAGGAATTTATAGTTGACACAGACGCAAGTGACATAGGACTTGGCGGTGTATTATCTCAACGGAATGGCGATCAAGAAGTTGTGATAGCGTACTTCAGCAAGTCATTGTCGAAACCTGAAAGGAATTATTGTGTAACAAGGCGAGAATTGCTTGCTGTAGTAAAGTCATTGCAGCATTTTAGCAAATATTTGCTGGGGCGGAAATTCCACATACGAACTGACCATGCTGCACTTAAATGGCTATTGCAGTTTAAAAATCCAGAGGGACAAGTTGCGAGATGGATTGAACTACTGCAGGAATATGACTTTGAGATTGAACATCGTAGCGGAAGAACTCATGGCAACGCAGATGCATTGTCAAGAAGACCTTGCCCTGAAGACTGCAAGCATTGTACTAGGCAAGAGGGTAAAGAAGTCCTACCTGTGAGAATGCTCAAGACAGATCTCAGCAATGAGTGGAAGGAAAGCCTACAACTTGCACAGCAGGAAGATTCGGACATAAAGCCGATTCTGGAGTGGATGAAGGCCAGTGCTCCTAAGCCAGCGTGGAGCGACGTCTCAGCGATGAGTTCAATCACAAAAAGCTTTTGGGCCCAATGGGACAGCTTAGTGATTCAAGATGGAGTCCTGTGCCGTAAATGGGAAAATGCTCGGGGAGACAGCTGTCATTTGCAAATGGTTGTCCCTAAAGCTAAAGTACCGGATGTTCTAGAGTTGTACCATAATGGTTGTTCAGGAGGCCATATGGGAGTCAAACGGACTCTACTTAAGATACGGGAACGGTTTTACTGGGTCCACTGTCGTGACGATGTCGAGGACTGGTGTCGCAAATGTACAACTTGCGCGGCTGTAAAAGGACCACAGACTCGTAGTAGAGGTGCATTAAAGTTGTACAATGTTGGTGCACCATGGGAAAGGATAGCCCTAGACGTTGCTGGACCGTTTCCGGAAAGTGAGAGTGGTAATAAGTATTTCATGGTTGTAATGGATTACTTCACTAAGTGGCCAGAAGTCTTCGCCATTCCAAATCAAGAAGCTGCAACAGTTGCAGATAAACTAGTTCATGAAGTCTTCTGTCGTTTTGGAGTACCCTTGGAGATTCACAGCGATCAAGGAAGGAATTTTGAGTCCCAAATATTCCAGGAAACTTGTCGAGTTATGGGTACTCATAAAACGAGAACAACTTCTTACCACCCACAATCGGATGGAATGGTGGAACGATTTAATCAGACATTGGAGAGATACCTGGCAAAAGTGGTGGAAAACCGGCAACGGGATTGGGACAAGCATATACAGCCGTTTTTGCTGTCATACCGAAGTGCTGTTCACGAAAGCACATCAGTGACACCAGCTTTCGCAAACTTTGGTAGAGAATTACGGCTGCCTGCAGACCTGATTACCGGAATACCACCTGATGCCCCACGCAGTATAACCGATTATGCGAATGACTTGCGGAACAAAATGAATGACATTTATGAGCACGTCAGACAATCGGGCCAGCAAATGTCTGAAAAGATGAAAACCCGTTATGACCGCAAAATGAACAATAAAGGATTCGACGAAGGTTCACAAGTATGGTTACACAATCCAGTTCGCAGCAAGGGGAAATCTCCTAAGCTTCAAGCTAAATGGGACGGGCCGTACCGGATTGTGACGAAAATCAATGACGTAACCTACCGCATACAGAAAGGTACAAGAAGTACTCCTAAGATCGTCCATGTGGATCGACTGGCACGTTATTATGGGGCCGATAATGCTCGGGACGAGCATGTCTTAGGAGGGGGCAGTGTTACGCGCCAGAATTAATGCCGGGTACATAACGTTATAAGTTACTACTAGCGCCATCTAGTATCGAGTAGCAGAACTAGTAGAGTCAAGATCTTTCTAGACATTTCGATGCTAGAACATTCTAGAGTTTTCAATATGTGTTTAGTCGGGACCGGTATGTACTCGAACTTTCTAGATGTTTCTATACTAGAAGGTTCTAGAATTATCTGCCGACCTATATAAGGCCCGCATAGCCTGCGATCGGGTCAGTATTGATTTTGCGATACAAGCGACAACTTCGAGAGCGAACTTCGACTGCGAATTAAAGTGATCAGTAGTGCAATTGTGATTTATAATTAGTGAGTTTAAGTTGTAATTAGTGTTGATTAATTAAAGTGTCATTTTGGTTATTTTATCGGCTGTTTTTATTGTCACGAACCCTAAGCTCGTAACAATATGCATACGCTAGATATCCAGGTCTAAATAGTTATCAGAAAACATTTTTGAAAAAGATTTTAGAGGGAGAGAGAGAGCGATTTGAAGTTTTCTATAGAAAGTGAAAAATCAATATATCCTTCCCCCTAAACTCTTTTTCGAAAAAGAATTCTGATAACTATTTACGACCTAGATATCTAGCGTACGCATACCAAGTTTTATTAAAATCGGTTCATTAATTTCGAAAATTAATTATTTGAAAGTTTGTATAAAAAGCCGTACCGCGTGAACGCTCTTAATTCCGAAAACAGAAATAAAGACATAATAAAGCTGTCCTGAATCGACATCTATCGTGATCGTTTACATTTTCTAGTCATAAAAACAATTCATAATTTATTGTCCAGGTACCTACGAAGAGATATTGCAAATTTATCTGGCGTCGACCATAGCAAACTACAGTAGGTACTTGTAAGAAAATCATGACCACAAACCCAAGTGGCTATAGAAAGCTTTGGCCTTAGGAGTTGACCATGAATAAACAGCGGAATAAACGAGAACAATAAAATGTAGCGCTGAAAGGAACAATACTTAATAAATTATGATTCATCGTCAAAATAATATCCATGTCACGCGTGTCATATTTGAATATAATTGCCAGGACCATTCATGACTAGTGTGGTAGGAATACTTATTGAAAGTTGCGCTGGTCAACATGTTAAACAAAAGGTCGCATAAATGTATAATATCATTTGAAGTCAATTATATGCGGCATGGCTTTGCATCCTTACACAAAGTTTTTAAAAACATTCAATCGGAAATGAACTGCTCCGTCATTCGCCATTTTAGCTTCAGTTCACACTTTTCATGCAGGTGCATTTATTAAAAATAAAAGAAATACGGGACTCTGTACTCCAAAAGTTCATTTTCAAGGTATAGTCAAGACGCAGGCATATAAGACTCATATCATTTATAGGATTCCGTATCTAAAGGGTAAAAACGGGACCCTATTACTAAAACTTCGCTGTCCGTCTGTCTGTCACCAGGCTGTCTCACCGTGATAGGTAGACAGTTGAAATTTTCACAGATGATGTATTTCTGTTACCGCTTTTACAACAAATACTGTAAACAGAATAAAATTAATATTATAGTGCTCCCATACAACAAACGCGATTTTTTTTGCGGTTTTTTTTATAGATAATGGTACGGTACCCTTCGTGCGCGAGTCCGACTCGCACTTGGCCGGTTATAATTATCTACTTACTTAATAAAATTACGAATGTGGTAGTAAAGTTTATAAGTACAAAGTTGCGCTGGCCAACTTAATAAAATAAACGTCGATCATGTAGTATTCGAAGTCAATAAGCGACATAAGGTTCTTAAAACCATTCAATTGATAAATGATTAAACATGGAAAAATCTTTGTTAGATATATTTCATGCTTTATAATGCCTTTTTTTATTATAAGTAAATAGCTTAAATAACTTTTAAATAATTTCAGTAAAAAATTCCACCTACAATCTACGTTTTCCTACTCAAGAGATTAGATTGTTTTTTAAGTCTGTTGGGTTTTTACCTCAGCCGTTCTTTATAACAATAGTATGAATGTCTGAGCGGTGGTGGCGCCGCGGTGTCGCTCCGGCGGGCCCAACCCTCGCGTGAGGCACTCCCTTCGGAACAACCCCAGACCCCACTGCACTACACCGCTGTATCGATCACCTCGGACACGCACTGCCATAGGGATGCACGGGACTGCAAGGAGTTGCACTGTCGATAAAAAGTAAAAAAAAAACTCGAATGTAGCAATCCTCGTGCAGCTAAAAAAATAATAACAGTATTTAGGCTCGGTTTGTGGCTCATGTTTCATACCTGGTTGTGTAATCATTCTGTTAATTATAATATTTTATTATGCCAATTAGCAACTGCATAATTCTCATCATAATTATAAAATAAAATAATTTTATGATTGATTAATATAATTAAAATTCTCAGTTTTAATTGGTACATTACCGATTATCTATAACTTTTAAGACCGTTTCCAAACGCGTCTATTTATATCTGTTTATTTATATTATTATTTTTAATGGTAGAAACTTAAGCTATCTCTATTTCCTCATTTCATAAGTTATCGACAAATATCGATAATCCCATCCCTAGCAAGGACACTAAAGGGCGACGACGACGGCATGGTAACATAATAATGTTGATATTTTCTTCACAGCTCTGCCCGAGCCCCGTATCCCCACGTATCGGGATGAAACTCATCGATTTCGCGTTCCATGGCAGATTTACTCTATCCCCCTTCTCAGCGAGGCTCTCTAAGCTATCCTCAGATTTTCACGCAAGATTAGTCTGGTACGGATTGACTTGTAGCAGTGGTATCGGATGCTCATATATTGATAACATTGTATATTTTGTGGAGGACCTCTTATGGTTGTAGAAAGTTTCCGTAATTTAGTGCAATTGTGAAATATACTTATTTGATTACAATCACACGCCCATACATATTTTCATAATAGGCAATTTGAATATTCATTTGTTTACCAAATACAGCCCTTAGAATTTGAATATTAACTAGGACACGACCCTTTTAATCATAATCGTCATTCCATATCCAAGTATTTTTATGGCTTGATAGTGTACTATTTTAATTTTATTTACCATTGTCAAGTAATGTCGTTACACTTTGTACTCACATAGGAGGTTGTTTACTGTACAAGCGTACATTTAAGTTGTTAGTGAAACCATTACTGCGCTGCACGAAGGCGATAAGCTAATAGCAAGGTGTAACCTGTTGTTTCTTAAACCACTGACTTAGGTTGCATGTGGCTTTAACCTAAAATTAGCACATTTTTTATAACGTTTACTGAAGATCTTTTAAATGTGTCAGAAAGTACAATTCAGTATTCAGTATTAGCATACTTTACGTGACTTAAGAGCGTTTACGCGGTACGGCTTTTCATACAAACTTTCAAATCCTTATTCTTCAAAATTAATGATCCGATTTTAACGAAACTTGGTATGCATACGCTAGATGTCCAGGTCTAAATAGTTATCAGAACATTTTTGAAAAAGATTTCAGAGGGAGAGAGAGCGATTTTAAATTTTCTATAGAAAGTGAAAAATCACTATATCCTTCCCACTAAACTCATTTTCAAAAAAAAATTCTGATAACTATTTAGACCTGGATATCTTGCGTATGCATACCAAGTTTCGTTAAAATCGGTTCATTCATTTTGAAGAATAAGGACTTGAAACTAAAGTTTGTATGAAATGACATACGGCGTACACGCTCTTAAGCCTCGGCAAATCATACTACACAGTTTGGAATAGGCGTAGTATTAAGATTGTATAGCCTTCAAAAGTTACTTACATACATAGTATACAACAGAATATTTTTGTACAGGTGACGCACAATACAAACCCTACGTGACGGCGCGACCCGAGATCGCGACAGTGGAGCTAGATGGCGATGAAGACTTCGTGGTAGTGGCCTGCGATGGCCTCTGGGACTTCGTCAGCGAAGACGACGTGGCGCTAGCGGTCTACAGACAACTGGCTGCCGATCCTGGTAAGTGGTAGTAAATTATGGCGAAACTCGGAAAAGACGGTCAAATAGGTGCATTTTGTCGTTTATGTTCTGCACAGTCAATGTTAATTACCCCATTTAGAACATTATCAAGGAAAAATGGTCTTAAATGGTGCAACAGCCGACTAACGACACCATTTATTTACATGGCTGCACAGATTTTATCTTTACTCCAATTTTGCGTTTGCTAACGCCAGGTGCAATTTGGCAAGCGTTGTGTGAATGCATTTACATGTGCAATATTAATTATTACGGCTGGAACAGGTTCGTTTACGTTTATGCGGTGTTTGCTATCTATCAATCGCGCCGCCAACCTTGAGCTCATACTTACACAATAACGTGAGTCACCGCGACTCACCAGACAGGATAAAATGACAATTAGCCGTCAAAACAAGCAACCTGCAAGGTTTTCAAGTGCCTTATGAATATAGGTAGGAACATACGATTCGCTTCAGCTATTAGCTGAATGACAACAAATCTATTGTTGAAGAACGCCTAATGTGTTGTATTGTATTGATGTTGAATTTTTGTCGCGTAATGACAGCAGATCAGGTAACAAATGGCTTGGCTGACGGCATCAGTTGGCACGCATCAAGTGTGATTATGTTGTCACAAGGGTCACATGATTATGACGCGTGCGCTCGTGAACCGAGTGCCCTCGTTGGAACATTCAGCCGAGATCTTTGACACATATATCCCCCCGTGTTTCTCCGTCCTCGGTTCTCCCGCTCGATGAAGCTCGTAGTCAAGGCTCGGGAAGGGTCTTATTATTATGGTTAGAACAATAACTTTGGCGCCCTCAAATCTCTGTGAAGTGTCTCTAACGCGACGCTCACGGCGATAAGAGCTTTCTCGTTGTTCAAAAGAATTTTCCTTTGTTTTGTAAATATGAAAGTTTGTATTGTGCCACTGTTGAGCAAAATAGGGTTTGTGTGAGATTCTTTTTAATAATTGTAACGGAGGGGAAAAGATGTGTTTTCAGCTCAAGTTGAAACGCACTTTTCAGTCTTTAAATTGTACTAAAAGGTGTTATTTGTATTTTTAGTATCTTGTAGTGCAGGAAAAGCACTTTTATTATCAGGGTTGCTTACGATAAAAGTCGACCTAACACAGATCTTAAGTGTGAAAGATATCGTTTGATGTTTTTATAGTTTTTTTTTGTGCCACAATGTCTTTGTCTTTTCATGGATCTATCTAACTAAAATTTAAATACAGTAAGCTGGATGTTGCTGTCAGCTTTGTGGAAAAAATAGGGTGCAGTAATGCTCCATAATGTAACAATCCGACCTGTCAACGCATTATATTATCATCGCATTTAATGTCGGAGGGATCCTTCCACACCACCCGAACACACCAACTGTCAGGCTTCTATTGGCTTTGTACTCAACCAATATCTTAATTAATCCAATATTCAAGTTAACAGGATATAACATTTAACAATTCAGTTATTTTGGGCGACCCTCTTAGAATTTTATTGTTTTTGGGAGTGAGGTAGCTTTAAGAACAACCATAGATACTTCACTGTCAAAAAAGGAAACTCGAGAAAGCGTCGAGAAATGTCTCGTTGCTTACTTTTGTAAATGCTTAAGAGCTTACAGAGTTATTGTTTTGAAAGGTTTCTCCTTCTTGTCCAAATTATGAAGATTAATGTTCAGTCCATTACGTTCAGGTGTATTCTAACGTAAAGCAAACACCTGTAGAGCCGGTACTTAGGTACTCACAGGTTTCTTTGTTTGAATAGGTCTTGCGAAAAAATCGGTCGAACAATAAGAGTGTATTTTATGTTCCGTAACGAGATTGCCGCGGTGCCTAGATTTCAGGCGGGCTGCGGTCAGGCGCGCCGCCACAGCCCCACAATATTGTGTCGTAATTGCGTCGGAAGTGGGGAAGTGGAGAAATTGGATACTTTGTTTTGCCCCCTGCTGCAGCCCTGCCCTGCCGCGCCCCGCACTCCCCCGACACCGATACGAAGCCTTTCTAATTATTACTTTTCTAAATGCATTTAAATACAGCAGTTTCCAATTGCTTTAAAATTATAAGAGAACATTAAATCGAACAGGAATTATTTCACGATAATATGCAATCTATTCTAATTATAATTAACTTTCCAGTACGGAAATCGATGATCTCATTCCTGCAAATTCTGGTTCGCTGGTGTAGTATAACATTGATTTGTACGCTTGTATCAAATCTCAAATCCTTTCGTGTCCTTTCAGTTTTCCGCTTCGCTGGACATCAGACCCGTCTCATTGGATTAAGCGATTTAAATGTTTAAACTGTCGCGAGCGGCGTATTCAAATAGGGGAGGCCACTCGTCACTAATACACCCCGGGGCTTTGGATTAAGACCCTCAGCATTATGGTCATTTTAATTTAGCTCTTATTGCTAAATAACAAGACTTACATTTGACCCTTATATCTATTGAAGTAGGCTTTTTGTGTCATTGGTCAGATGTAAGTCCTCTCGTAACACTTTCTCCGCTTGCAATACTATTCGCATGGAAACTTAATAGTCGGCTGTCATGTAAGAGAATTTATGTTGACATTAGCTATTAGCGGGGCTATATGAAGTTATGAGCTTACCATTGACGCTTTAAATGTGTTGTCAAATTGTTGTATGAATAGCTGTGTTGACAATGCATCTTAAATTGGGTGCAAATCGTGTGCGGTTGTTGTCGGACCGCGGTCCTGGTCGCGATGCCTGCGATAACATTGTTTGTAGATGTTGATAGAGCGATAAACGATTGATACGCTGGGTGGACAGGCACGCACCAGTGCGCTCCTACCTTTAGTTGTGCCGTACACTAATTGAATAACTTAGAAAATAGTTGAAATTTTATCACGATTGGTGTTGCTAATGGATTCAATTAGTCTTGAACACTTCTCGTTGTATAATTTAGTGCACAATCTTTTTTGAGGACTATTCCTTTGAGGTGCTACGAACAAAATATGAGCAAGTCTTCTTGCCTTTATGTTAGCTGCCTCATAATTTACTTTCATTCACATCCAACTACGTCCGCCACTCGAAGAATGTTGAAAATTTCGTGAATTTCTAAACTAAACAAAGTTATTTGTTCTTGTAAATCACGAATGCGTGGACGCAGTGTTTTGTGTATTAGTTGGCAGGTCGGTCCAACACGCGGTGACCTTGACACTGTTGGACAAATCTTCGTTATCTGCCAACTTTCATTCATTATCTTGTTACTTGTTAGGAACATGATACGGTGTGGATGTCTTGTTTTATTTATTATGACAATGTGTACGGTTACCGTGTGTCTTAGTGCTGCACAGAGATTTTCTACTAGACTATTGGATTTGTCTGGTAATGATTTATAAAGTCTAACAAGATCTGCTGCTTAGAAACTAACCAACAGTTTTTGGCGATTAGGTAACCCTTGCTAAAAAAAATATCGACTCATCACCATCACAAATCAAACACAACACGAGCGATTCGTTTGGCTATTGAATATTCATTCAACCAATCAACAAAGCTAACAAACACTGCAAATCAGTTGCTGTGGTTGGCAAATTGTTGTCACGTTCAATTTGCGATTATTTTTGTCCAATAAATTACAGCTTAGGTCCGGTAAAAAAGATTTAAAAATTTTAGCGATTTTTATCATCAGCTGAAAGACGTCCTCTGCTGGACATAGGCCTCCCCCAAATACCCCTCGCCACGCTTGGCAGGCGGGTTGGCGATCGCAGTGTAGCTGTAGCATTGCACCTACAGAGAATGCTGCTGCCCATTCTCTGGTGAGTCCCATAATCGCCTCTTACGACACCAACGGGATTCCTATCAAATATGGTGCAATAAAATGTTAGTGTTACATCGAAGAAACCTGTGATTGCATCACAATCAGGATTTCAAACTAAAAAACGTCAGCTGCTAGTCTCCCATACAAATCGTAATGTCATAGTAGCAGAGGGAAGGGGTGGAACTGTCCTTTTGTAAATGATGCCAGAGGTAATCTGTCACTCAGCTGATTGTGATTGACTTCACACTGGCCTGGTCCCTACTTCACCACCAGATAAGTACCTACAGTTCAAATTAGTGTCAAGACATTAACAATAAAACTGTTACAGAGAGCAAAAACTGTGACTTTATTGTCACATGTGAAATGAAAAAGCCTAGACCCACTCAAAGAGTAGTATGTTTTTATTTTCGCCAAAAGTTTAAAGCAAAATACCAAATGTTTTTGTACTTATTCGGAAAAGAATATTCATCGAACCGCTCTCTGCTATTATCAATAAAATTAGGTATATCTTTCACCGGATTCGGATCTGTAAGATTGTAATTAATATTTATTTGATTATAATTTCTCGATATATTGTGATTTTTTTTTTGTATATGTCACCGGAAAATTGCAAACGCTGTAAGATTGTAAAGTTTCGCGTGAAATTGTAAACTATTTTTTCTTAATAAGACAAGGAATTAAAAACTATTGAATTTGGATGGGATTTATTGTACTTATACAAAACGATTTTTTCATAATAAGTATCGAGAAATTATAATCTAATAATGATTTATTACAATCTTACGGCGTTTGCAATTTTCCGGTGACATATCTAAACATTCTACCAAACGTATCCATTTTACCAACCTACAGTTCTACGGTTCAAGTCGTTGATGTGTCATTCACACTTACATACATATGTTTAAAGATACATGCGTCTTTAAGATTATTACAGGAACTGCCGGCCTAAATACACTTAATAAAGATAATTGTGCTCTAAGACAATTACTGTACCTCTGGCACACTAGCGGATAAAACAGTTTGGAATTACCAAAAGAAAATGATATATAAACGTAGCGTTTAAAAGAGAATGTGTATTGATTAATGAGAGTGAGCCCTAGTTACTAAACAAGCCGTGGACTATTGCGAGCTCATTAGCATGTACGCAAGAGATTGTACTTTGTCGGCAAGATCGGCCCTTTCCTGTATCCCATAAAGTAATTTGCTAAATACAAAAAAAAAAAACAAAAACATATTCAGTCGAATTGAGAACCTCCTTTTTTGGAAGTCGGTTAAAAATGTGGTATTTCCTTTAGTTTGCCATCTGTTATTATTATTACTTCCCAGAATTTTATTCTTATTAGCGACACTGTCGGATGGTGTAATAATACAGGATGTGTGTTTTTTTCAGTCATCCGGTTCGATTCCTGACTAGTTACTTTAAATCAATTTTTCAAAAATCCAATGATGCAGTTTTAGTTTTCATCAAAATCGGGCTCGAGACTCATTTGACTGTTTCTCGATATTCCTAATAGTTTCGGATTTGGCCATCCACGCACACTTTAAAAAATTCATCCTCCTGTATATCCAGGCAAAGCAGATGATGATTTAAAAAATTGTTCCTTCCAATTAAAATTAATCCCTACTTCCCTACTAATATTATAAATGCGAAAGTATTTCTGTCTGTCTGTTACGCTTTCACGCTAAAATGGCTGAACGGATTTTTTTACGCGATAACCGACATCCGCGCAGGCGGAGCCGGATGCAAAAGCTGGTAAAGCTATAAGATCAAGCATATTGGTAGTCTATCTATGGGATCTTTGCGACCTCCTAGTGTTTTTTAAATAACAATTATGAAAATCCTAATCATGTAATTTTATTGCTAAAATATAAGTAGAAGGGCTTTCTTACTTATTTTTTCTGTTAATTTCTTAATTAAACACTCTTCATTATACTTTCTTAAGCAGTTGAAAGTGTATATGATTTGTTCGTTTGTTCCCTACGAAAGTATTGTGGGTAGTTGCGCTCCATATGCCATGTCGGCCGATTGGATGCGAGTTGCGCGGACTGCGCGGGCGACGCTCGGTGATTTGCATTGTAAACACGACGGACGGTGACCGGCGCATGCTTCGCTTCACTAATGGCCTGCTCATCATCACACCTACCACTCGATTATTTTTAGTATTCCAAAACTAAAAATAGATAAGAGAAACACTGGGTAAACTCCGTCTGGCGCTGACAGTTTATAGAAAGTGGTTTGGACAGGCGTAGATCTAGAAGGCATGTGTTAGCACTTGTAGAAAGCAGTGCCTAGAATAACCGAGCAAACGCACATTTTTATAATTTGGTAACGCGTTTTTTTATTATGGATACGCTCATGTTTGAGCACAAACTCACTTTATGGAAAGCGACGATGTGGTCAACAATGCTGCACGCTTGCTTAGAAGTTACCTGTTCACTCTTGAATTAAAGATCCCTCGGTAGTTATCGGGAAACACAGACTCCGGAAGAAGTTTCAGGCTTGTCAGCAATGTTTTGCAATAAAGCAAGATTTGGTAGGTGATGAACTGATGACACTGCATCATAATTACAAAATGATTTTATGGTTTTGAACTCCCAAAATAAACGTAACCTGACGCAATTCATCACCATATTAAAACAAAATTTTAATAATTCAGTGCACTTGCCACAATATTGTCGAAGGGATCCTTTATCTGTAATGATTATGTATTTCGCAGTCGAGTGGTCTCGCTGCAAGAGGGGTGGTTCGCAATAAAAGTGCAGAGTTTGTTCACGACGAGGGCTGGCTGCTCGCTCGTTACACCCGCCGTCTCTTTGACATCCGCACTTATATTGTGCAACCCTCAGCGACCCAGCCCTTACCCGTAGTCGGCACTACACACTACACTTGCGATCTTAGAATTACAAATGTATTTAGAATATATTAAGGACTCTTGCCCAAGTTTTAATACATGCTTTTGTATCTATGACACAAAACGCGGAAGTTAAGTTCGTTTTTTTAGTTTTTGTATTTAGTGTAGTCGAATTAGCAAAAAGATTGGACTTAATTCGTGTAGTTGTAATTTTTTATGGAATCATTAGAAAACATGAATATAAGTCTCCTCTGAGTTTGCACCATTTCTGTTATGTACGGAACATCGTTTAATGTTAGGTATTAACATTAAAGTCTCATTATTTTGAATTTTAATTAATAACTAACTGTTTTATGTTTATATATATGTAGATACCCCTTTGTTGTATAATTACTTTTCACCAAAAAAGGTGTGAGGTGTATGAAACACTAATAAATTTAAAAAAATCATTTGCGGCTCAAGGGAAATTCAGTCTGTTGGTGCAAACTCAAAATAAGCTTTTTAGAGCATCATTAACACCCAGTTATTTTAGCACCCTTTTGCACCTCTTGGAAACCAGCATTTTACAATATTTACAAATTGTACTTCGGGGGAAATTAGTGTAGTCATGATTTTTTTAATATATAATGTATTCTACATATACTACATTTGCACCTAATAAAAATAAGAAATATACCTCGGGAAGTTTATACAGAGAGCGTGGTTATATCGTAGCGTTCGCAAGGCGAACGAGGGGTTGAAGCAGGACGCGGGGCGGGCGCGGGAGCAAAGCGTAGAGTTTGAACTATCATAGTTGTGGCAAGAAGCGATCCGTGCGTTACGCAAATTTATTATTTGTCATTTCCTTTTATATTATTTCACTAACTATGTTTGTTCAATAAATGTGAAAAATGGATTATGCAAGAGCTGTTGATTGAGTGAATGAGAAAGTGGACATTTTTAATAGGTGTGTTCTTCACCTTATTGAAACACATGCACCTCTGAGGGCCGTCCGTGTTAAGCGCCCACCCGCTCCATGGATTAACCCTGGAGTTCGTATGGCGATGAGACGGCGTGACAAGGCCTTTCGAAGATATAGAAGAGATCGCAGTGAGGAGAACTGGAACCTGTACAAGGTGGCTAGAAACCGCTGTAACCAGATGGTAAAAGCTTATAAACGCCGATACATTTGTGAAAATGTCCTCAACTCTTCACCGGCTGATATATGGAAGTTTCTCAAATCTCTCGGCATAACAAAGTCCTTCCCCAAATGTCATTTCTTCTAACGTGTCCTTGAGTGATTAGAATAAGCATTTTTCGTCGTCGGATATGCTTGTAGATGCCGTTAAAAACAAAACTCTTCTTGAGATTACTTCCACGCCAATCTTACTTCCCGATTCTTTCTCTTTTTCCCCAGTGACCGACCCTGAAGTCCTCAAAACCTTCAATGCAATTAAGTCCAAGGCTGTTGGCTGTGATGGTGTCAGCAGAACTATGATATCCCTCATAATTAAAAGTATTCTCCCTATTATTACACACACTATCAATGCCTCCCTACAAACTGGAGTATTTCCCACAATCTGGTGTAAGGCCATCATAATCCCTCTTCCTAAAATATCCAACCCCAGTTTATTTAATCACTACAGACCAATCTCCATTCTCCCTTTCCTATCTAAGATCCTGGAAGCAGTTGCGCTTAAACAAATATCTACTTTTGTGTTTAGGAATAATCTGTTATCCCCTTTCCAATCAGGTTTTCGGCCTGGCCACAGCACAGCCACAGCTTTGCTTAAGGTTACAGAAGACGTTAGGAATGGCCTGGAGAACTCAAGATTAACGGTGTTAGTTTTAATAGATTTCTCCAATTCTTTTAACACCGTTGATCACGACATCCTCCTGGCTATTCTGTCTCAAATTGGGGTTTCTTCATCGGCACGGGATTGGTTTTCATCATATCTTCGTGGTCGCCAGCAAGCGGTCCGTGCTGATCAGAAATTTTCTGAGTGGTGCGCCCTGGAAACTGGCGTTCCACAAGGCGGTATACTCTCTCCACTTTTATTTTCTCTTTTCATAAACTCTATTACCACTATTCTCAAATGCTCCTACAATCTGTACGCTGATGATCTAAATGTCTACGCGCAAACTGACACTGACAACCTGGACAACTGCATCTCATTGCTGAATGCTGACCTTCTAGCTTCTAGCTATCAGTGATTGGTCAAGCAGATTTGGGGTTACAGTCAATGTCAGTTAATGCCAGGCTATCCTGATTGGCAGAACTTATTTTTTACGTAACTTGGACACCAGTCAACTACTGCCGCTTACTTTCAACAATGCCGTCGTCCCTCTCTCGCCACACGTTGAAGACTTAGGCCTAAACATTGATGACAGGTTAAGTTGGAATAAGCTTTCTCAGGTTAGCCAGAATGTAACTTACTCACTGCGATCTCTCTATAGATTCAAGCATTTTCTTCCTTCTAGCACTAAAACCACTTTGGTTCAATCACTTGTGCTTCCTATAATTGATTATGCTGATGTTTGCTACTCTGATCTATCCCAAGAACTTCTTAACAAACTGGATCGACTACTTAACAACTGTATTCGTTTCATTTTTGGCCTTCGTAAATATGATCACATTTCTTCATTTCGTTCTCAGCTTAAAGGGCTGCCTATCCGTCAAAGGAGATCCCTCAGATCCCTCTGCATGCTCTTCACTATTATGAATGATCCTTGTGCTCCTGATTATTTAAAACAATATTTTAAAGTGGTGGGCAGTTCTCACAGTCTTAACCTTCGAGCATCCAAAAACTTACTCCTTCATATTCCTTCTCACCGCACCGGGTTTATGTCTAATTCCTACGCTATTTCAACCATTAAACTCTGGAATCCCCTTGACATCAAGAAGGCTGAGTCCAAATTTTCCTTTAAGCGTAAAATCCGAAAACACTACTTAAAAGCCTGTCATTCTTAGTTTGTCTTCGTCATAATTATTATGAGTTCAGATCAGAAATTTTAGTATATTAAATCATATTTATTACTTTATTATTTTAGCTTGTATATGTATTTTATTAGTACTTATTATGTTACCAGCTGCGGTTTCGCCCGCGTGAATATCGGAAATAGCAAGGTTTCCTGATTTTTATTGTATTTTTTTTACTCAGGAAACACCCACCCTACACCTACCTTACACCTACCCTACACCTTCCCTACACCTACCCTACCTACATAATTATACCAGCCCAAAAATACTATGACATGTTTCTGGTCTCCTGGTACTTGATGTTTCTGGTCTCCTGGTACTTGTGAATCTGAAGTACTAAGGCAGCAGCGCGTAACAGCTCGTTTTTTAAGTGTGTTCATGGCGGTCTGGAAATCAACTAAACAATCTGATCGTAAGTAACCGCCCGTCTTGTGATACTCGCCCGCCAAGTTTGCGGGCGAAAATCCAACGGCAGCTGCTGTGGAACCGCACAAAACTGCGGTCTCATGAGTTCTTAGCCTTATTCCTACGTTACTTGATGACGTAGGATAATCAGTGCTGTCACAGGGTCTATAACTCGAAAGACAAATAATTAATTTGAAAGAAATAAAGGACATGCTTGCCTGCTGTTTTATTTTTCGATTAAAAACAAGCTGCTTTTGCATTAAAAAAATCTTTAAATTTGTATACTAGGGTAGACTGGGTACGATTGTGCCAGGGTACGGTAGTGACAGTCGTTATAATAGCGAAACTATACGGAATACAGGGATGAGTGTAAGGGGAAAAAGAAGCGTGATGCATGTCTACACATGTTAGCCGGTGCGCGACGTAAACAAAAGCAGGAGGTCACATTGCTTTTCAACAGCCAAAAGAACGTTTTTTTGTTCATATTCTTTTAATTTTTACTTTTATTGGTATACAGATATACTATAGCAAACATTTTTTTGTTATGAATTGAATATTAGTAGTTAATAACAAATGATTACTTTTTACGTAGATAATTTAGGTTAGTCATGGTGTTTTATGACCACTGTCACAACCGTCCTTGGGGTGTGGTCGGTTGTGACATTTTCCCTTTTTTTTCAAATTTGATGCTATATCTAATACAGCGTATTATAAGGCAAAATTTGAGTATTTCTGTGTAGACAAATGTACAAACTACGGTTTAAGTAATTTTAGTCTCAACTAACTAGTATATTAACAAAATTATTGGCGGTCAAACCTAAATTGTCACAATCGTACCCAGTCTACCCTATTACTTACAAACAGAGCATTCACAATCAGAAAGTACTCCTTCCTTGTAAAACACATCCCGCAACACAACTACGCGCTTATGCACGTGGCGACGGCGCTTCTTGTCAGTTTATTATTCCGTGTCGCGCGCTTGTCTCTTCCATAGCGTAGTTGCTCAATGGCAATGACTACAATACACGAAAAATGTATGTTCCATATAAAAATGCTAATTTTTTATTTGGTGCAAATATAAAGGAAACCAAATTATATGATTCTGATGATTCTCAAAACAACCAAAATTTCCCCCGAAGTACAGCGGCAGAAAAACGTGAAAAACTAATTTCCGTATGTCACACCAGGGTGCAAAATCAATAATGTATTTAGGCCAAAATGACTAACTCTTTCCTGAGTTTACAAAACTACACGATTTTCCCCTAAGCCGCAATGACCAAAAATCATGTTTATAGATATTTTATTTTTTTTCTAACGCTGCGTTGGTCTGATTAAAATAAATAAAATGTAATAATGTAGATTGAGGTGTAATAAAGCGTATAAAAAATTACGATGAGTACAACTGTATGCTCTGCTTAGTTATGAACAATAAACAGTTTTCACAGTTTTTCACCCCCTTCCGTAGGGGTGCTAAATGCAATTTGTTTTTTATACTCAATTTTTCACTCATACAAAACCATCAGAAACGTTTTTGCCTCTCCGGAGAATTAATTCCAATCTTTATTAAAAAATGGCCTAATTTGACTATACTAATTTGGATTTATGTGTTCGCATGGTGACAATAGAAAACTTTATGACACAAATGCGATATATCATAAATGTTTGTTTTCCTCCATGTATACCTTAGTAATTATTGTTGGCCATAGTTATTCCTGTTAAAATTTCCGTTACAAATACTTAATGCCCTTTTTCGTACCCATTGTATAATGTTGCTGACCTAGTAATCCGTCAGCAGTTAAAATATCATAGCTCCAGTTAAAATTAAAACATTAATTCCTTGTAGAAGGAGGCGAGGACTGACTTCCTCAATTTGTCTCTTTTTGTCATTGCAAGCGGTCCCCTTCCGAGGGCTGATAAAGAACACCGTAATCCTTTCAATCGAATAACGGGGGATTACAGCGGCGCAATTTATGCGGGCTATGTGAATCCGCCAGCTTAAGCCGTATTCAGAACTTAAATAAAAGTGTGGAATCATCACGATGACTTGGTACATCGTCGTCGATGACGCGTTATATGGAAACATTGCACATTTTAATTTTACTTCGTCGTAAATTGTCCGTTGGATCGCGGCCAAATGTTCAGCGTCTCATTCCGGAGTTCCGGGCCACGTGGGTGGCATAGTCGCTCGCTGTTTCATATCACTAACGATATCAGTGACAACAAGATTGCACATTATGATAGGCGTTTGTGATCATATGTTACAACCACTTAATGCGCGACATGTCAGCCGTTGACCTTACCAACATTGTGTCAACATTTACATGTGAAGTTTGTTTTGAGTTTTATATTTATAAATAGTAACGCTATTTCAGTGGTTTACAGTAACCGTGTTCCTATAATTTGTCTGCGAATTTCTTATTCATTGCCAGTTATTTAGCCGTTCGTTTCGCAGTTCATGAATTATTCCGTGGCATACCCGCATTGTCAGGAATAGATTTTGGTATGAAAACAGAGTCGAGAGTTTGTTATACATTTGCTGGTGGACAAGAGGACAACGAATCCCTCCATAAATTATGTAATGGAATTGCGGATCAGATACGGGCCGGGCCACGACCTGTCTCCTCCGGTTATACGATCGTTTTATCCGCGCCAGTCCCTTCGGGCTTACCGGCACCGCTGTCAGGTGGTTTGACCCTAATGCCATGTGTTCTCTTTTCATACTCTTTATTTATTGTTTAAATTTCATTATCACAGCCTTGTAGAACCATCATCTGCTATTATGATGGCAGTCGTTGAATAATTTAGTCATAATGACGATGACGTTTTAGTAGCTTCAGATGGCAAAGCATTAGACTGGTCTGCTACAACATTACAAATGGAAACCACTACATCGCAGTAGCTTGCATTATATTTTATGGGGTCTAACGACGACTACCTATTTATTATCTGCAGCATACATGCAGCTCTGTGAAGTGTTGATTAGCACTCAGTTGATGTTTTAAGTAGAGGTAAGTTAGTAATGTAAACACTGATTTGTATAGAGGTTAACGACATGTAATGTGTTGAAACGTAATGTAAGCTCAGTTTACATGTTGCAAGGGAGAAAGTGGGCGGGGTTACCGAGGCGTCTTCATTGCAAGCTTGCCCGTCTCCATCGTCGTAGCACGAGGTTTCTTCTCCGCCAATTAGTCCTGCTATCGTCGTGGTCGGCATGTAAGTCTGTCACGAACAGCGAAACTATCTAATTGAGTTCACACATGAACAATGCTGCAGAATGCATCGCGCCCACTCCCAGCATAGCTCGGCTGCATTCGTTCACTTACGTCATTTTACTGTGCTTAATTATTTTCAATTAATTTTTGTGCTGTGGTAATTATGTAGGTAAATTGGGTAACGGAAAAAGATAAATGTTTTTACTCAATATGTCTTAATAATTAAAACACGTGCATTTGAATTAACACTATTTGTAAAACTCATAATTTGTCGTGGAAATTCCAAGAACTAGAGCTTATAATAGAGTTACTATATCAGATCATACTGCAGTCTACCCTAATTCAGTCAAAAATATTTCAGTCAGACGAAAAACCCTTTGCTAACCCAGATTTTTTGAGAGGCCTGAAAAGCCAAAATAATTCTCCATATGTGTTCAATTTGCATGTTGATTACTAAAAACACGTTTTTAGTAATCAACTCAGACAAATCTGTCAAGCAGAACCACACACTATGCCTCCCATGGCTAAACGTCAAAAGTAAACGCAGAAATGATTATACACTGCAAGTCATGCGCCTTAACATGTCGCTCCACACACAGGATAATCTGCTATAAATTAAAATCTGTCGCCATATATGGTGGGCTTTTTCATTTTCGAATCTGCGACGCGGGTTTTTTGCCGAATAAAAATTTGCATGGAATGGTACTAGTTTGCTAAACAGTCTATGTTTGTCGAGCTCTGTTCAGTTTGATTCATGTTTGCTCTTCGCCATTGTGCTGCCATGCCAGTGCCCAGACGGTGTAATCTGACAACCGATCCACGGGTGAAAGCCATTTGCGGTTTGTTGAATTTGGAACGAAATCCTCTTGATTTTCTCAGGATGTATCTATGGAAAATCTGAACGATGCGGTTAGTCCGGCCATGCCGGAACATTTTCACCTCTATGATTGAATGTTTAATTTCTACTCGAGTTAATTTTTGGCCAGCTTCAGCATGTGTGCGCTTGCCACCACGACACGGTTCGTGCGACGCACTTCCACAATAGACTGTTGTTTTTGCGAACGCCAGTTGAATGACCTAACAAATTTTGTACGATCGGCCTCCAAAGTATTACAGATGTAAAAGTCATCGTTCAGGCTACTGCCGGCCTAAGAAACTGACAATACTTAATAGTTTAACTAGCTTATCGTATCCCGCCGATGTTCTTTAATACTTACACTTATTAATAAATAACACACGCATGAGTAATGTCCCATAATTGGCAACAGAGGCTATCGCCACTAAATAAAGACGCCGTGACATCCGCCCAACTAACTGTATAGAAATGTTATCATATAGGCAAGTACTATTGATTGAATAGCTTACAGTCCAATTTTATATTTTACTTCATTTTAATTGACAATAACTCACTGGTTTGGAAACATGTTTCCTGAGCTAGCTGCGCGCAGTGCATTTCAAAGGTCTGGAAGAACTATGTTGCTCTGTGACTCGATCGCTGAATTGTGCAAAATATTGTTTGATTGAAGCAAGCATGAGTCATGTCGAGTTTATAATAGCTCCAACTAGACATTTATGAGGCGTGGAGCCGACTACGCCGCGAGCATCGCCGCCTCATTCGAAATTCAGCACGACCCGATGTGGACCAAACTTCACCTTATCCGGTCAACTCGTAATGTCTCCATTGTTTCCCAGATTGGTTAATCCACGATTACTTGATATCCACCATCGTTCAATAACCACCTGCAATGGACATGAATCGTATTTCGCATGCTCCAAGACTTTAATTGATTTGAAATCCAAGTCCTACTTACGACTAATCATCCATGTCAAAATGAATTTTATGCTTGTGCAAGAAACTGCTTACATTTATATTTTTGGATCTGGCGAAAGCAAAGCCTTGCTTTCGCCAGATCCAAAAATATAAATGGAAGGAAGGGTTAGAAAGGCTAATTGTTCCATGAGAGTAGACTGCGAGGTAATTTAATGCAAGTTATACACGGCACTTGTTCATTCGCAACTATTTTGTAGTTAGATGTTAATCAAGATTAGATTTTGTATGCCGAGATACGGATGCAGAAATAGTAGAATTGATTTCTAATACACCACATACTACGATGACAAAATAATGATACAGATCTTACACTAGTTGTCCTATTGCTGCTGAAAGTCGGCACCCAAATTATTGCTCAAATTATAGTATGTAGTTTTAAATTTTCCTTTGATTTTAAAAAGTGCTTTTGTCTTAAAACTATGTAAGAGATTCTTTAAAAGAAAGTCCTGAATGTCTGAGTTTCTGCAGCTGCGAAATATGTTTAGGGCTCAGGAAATATGATGTTGGCTTGCTTCGAGTTTTTGTTTTAAACCAGGAATCTGATCACTACCATTGTAAAAATGTGATGAGAATGTCATGGATAATGCTGTATTCGTAACAACAAGTAACTAATTGAAATTGGACGGATATTTTATTGGTCCGTTTGGATCTAAATCGATCTGACGACAGTGTTGGTAAATCATCTCTAGTTTTTTGTTTTGGCTCTACCTTCAATTGCTAATCTAAATGCAACAGAGTTTCTGTATTTGTGTTTGTACAATTGTCTCCGGCTGGTAAAGTGAAGTGACAGACGGTTGTAGTTACGTCAGTTTTGCGGTAATTTCACGGCTTGCGCCTTTGAACTGTTCCTTGTAGAAAAGTGAAGTGCGAAGTTTCGGCGAGCCGGCGCGCGGCGCAAGGCGCAGCGGAGCGTGGCCGCCGGGGTCGTCGGCTGATGGTCGCCATCTTCCAGCGCCGATGTAGCTATACTATCAGCGTCGCGCAACTTACGATACTTCAAATGTATTCGTAGTTGCCCATTAAGATGTCTGTGCAAATAAATGCAAAGTCGTTAACACGGACTATGATGATTTTAACCGAAAAAATCGGTTCAAGCGACAAATTTTGAGGGTTTTCCTAACAATCATGATTTTTCCGACAATTTGACAATCCAGCAATGGGATTTGCAAGCATTGGAATCTGGAGGTTTCTGTGAACGGCGACAGGCGGTAGCATCTGGAGGGCGCATTGCGCGGGCGTCGGGGGGGCGGCGGGGTGCGCTGGGGCGCTGCACCGGGCTCGCGCGGCACCACTCGCCAGTCCCCGAGACACCGGCCGCGCGAACGGCCACCGCGATACCGCACGTCTACCGAGCCCCGTGACGTTTAGTTTAGTGACTCCGCCCGCCCAGGACCAGCGGCGCTTGCACCCCGTGCTGTGCTGACACATGTGAGTCTAGCTACTAGACCCCGCGCGCCGCTCCCCGCACTCCCCGCCGGTATCTAGCGCCGCCGGCCGGCCGGCTTTTCACATAACCTCTTTGTGGTGCTTTTTTTTTCAACTAACATTTTCAGTGATTGGTGATGTTGATTGTATTGTGTAATTCCTAGCACGTCTGCAGTGTTAGGGTTAACCCTTAGTATGTTTAATTGCTATCTGGCGGACTATAAGTTTAAGATGTTAAGTAGACAATGGTATTCAGCTTTTGAAATAAATACATAGGTATTTAAATACCTATTATATCTAATAAGTAATATTGAACACAATAATTTTATTGTTTATAGTCAAATGGGAATAAGATTTTATGATGGATTGTAAAAAAAAATCATTAGATTCGAAGACAAAAGAAAGGAGAACATCATTTTTATATGCGTGTGCGCCTTCACTTAAATGTATGAAAAATTCAATTAAAATCACGAATGGTCAAGCAAGCATCGAGCGGGTGGATAAAGCTTTGCGTGACAGCGTCTACTCATAGCGGCACGAGTGGCATGACTAATTAATTAAGCTAATCCCTAAGAGCAAGATGGTCGACAGCGGTGCCATAACAAACGGTCGCAGTGAATGGTTAGTTTTCGATTACATTAATTAATGCAATTCCCGTTGGACGGAGGCGCGAGCACGCAAGCGCCAAGTGGGTAGCAAGTAGCGCGGACACCATGGCCGGCCGGCGCGCCGCCGCAGCGCCGCTCATGCCGCGCCGCCCCGCGCCGGAGGTCTACGAACCTACCGTGGAAATGGGATTATTGCACGACGGACTTAATGCTATTTCGCGCTCGTTCAGCGTGGCTCTGCTCCGCAATGATCTAATTCCGTACAATTTTACATTATTTTATCCAAATCCTAACTGCCAACCCTGTTATACTTATTACTCACTACCCGGAGTAATAAAGTTTCAAGAATAGTTTCTCTGAACGCAGAAATCTTATAAAAGAGAGCCGTGTACAGCGAGCGGCTTGCGAATCGCGTGCTTAATTATGTTTGTATAGGTACCTACTTAATAATAAAATGTCGCGCGACAAAAATCGCGTCATCTGGAATTCTGCTTCAGTTTTTGCATAGTAAAAGTTTCTACCTAATTATAAAGTCGTATCGTAAACATGCATAGCCGGCGAGCGGAAGGATTGGAGCCGTTACGATCAGCATTCAGCAACAATTCGACAACACGTAACAACTTTGCACATGCAACCTGATTCTGATGTACATTATGTATTGTATGTAATTTCAATTAAATACTGTAAACGAAAAGCCAATTAAAAGTATGTTTGTACCTCCCGAACTAGTGTAAGATCACATCACATTCGCTCCAAATCGTCTTACCTATCACTTCTGAGAGAACATTCATTTACTACATGTCGAATGATTCATTCAATTCATTAATAAAAGTAACCCCGACCCCCAGTGATAACCAGCTATTAAAATAACAGATAAGTAGTAATTGATGAAAAAGAACGTTAACTTCAAGATAGGGCAAGTGCCAGTATTTGATAGTTTAGGAACGACACTTGAAGCCATAGAAAAAAATATTTGGCTTCTTAGCTTTTTAGAAACGAAGCCCACCTTTTCAGAAGAAAAAGAGAAAATTGAAAAGCCTAAACATAAAGTCACAATATAATAAAGCTGTATTGTTATGTTGCAATGAGTTGGACCATTTCTGGTGACATGTGGCTTTCTAGCGATATATCGGCGTTGGTGCAATCGGCCCCATTGCGGCCTGCCAGTCTGCACGAGACAGATGTAGGTACTCGTATGTCCTATTGAGCTGTCGTAATGCAGACCACCTGATCGATCGCCGCTAATGCCTCCCGGTGCTCTCCGAATCGTGCCTACCTAGCGCTATACTCTCTTATACAATCATCCGGTATTCTCCTTGGCGATCTGTAGACGAAACTATAAAAAATCCATACAGGGATTTCGATGCAAAATCATGTATATTGCAGAAGGATAAAGAAAAACCAGTGTCAGTCACTGTTATAGATTTAAATGCAAAATAAAATGATCCAACCTGAATCTGTCAGATGAGAGTTATTATATCTTTTGTGCAACATTTTTTGTGGGGCACAGCCGCGCAATATGGTACTCAAGATGGCTCATCGTCCACAGTAGGTATTCGGCGCTATTACAAAAAACAGCAGCCGTGAATCATACAGTGGCGAGAACTGAGCTGATTCAAATCTTTAATAGGGACCTCTGGGAAACTACAGAGCGATCATGTGAACGATTCACCGAGTGAGAGGGTTTTTGCAATATCTAAACATTGTTCTGTACCATTTGCATACTAGTGCTGTTGGCCTGTACCTGTATTGTTTAGGCTATCTGTTCGTTATAATCTAGCATCTGCATGTTAAATACTTTGTGGGCCGGATTCCCAGACTGTTACCGTTCATATTCGTACCGTCATTAGGTACAGTTGCGTGAAATATTCTCTATTCGAGAGCACAATTCGGTGTTACCGGGCGCGGGTGCGGCTCTCGCCAGTTATGATGAGAAATCACGGCAATCCCGCTAGGCACCGCTACGGTACTTTCTATGGCTGTTGATCTCCATTTAATGCGTTTCGTCTTGCCAATGCGGTCAATTAATCACTAACACACTGTTTAAGTATTGTACTGCGTTTTACTTTAGCAAATGCATGACAATAAAAGATAAGAGTAAGTTCTTTGAACAGGTGCCGTTATTTCTATTAACTCAAAGATGATAAAGTTTTCAATTGCACTAACATTAATTTAACTGAATGAGTAGGTACTTACTGTCAAAAAACATGTGGTGGACTAATCGAAGTGCCAAAAACCCCAGCCGGTGGGTACCTTGTTTCATCAGCTGCCGAAATGGAGTCTAATAAAGTTCTCATCGAAACACAAGTGTTCGTTTACGTCATGTGACTAAGTAACCACACGATATCGAATTTTAATATCATACACGAGGACATGTGGTAACCACATTGTTAGCCGATGCGAGATTGAATCATAAGTTTAGGGACTAGAACACGCTTTAGTTTGTTGTGACTGCGCGCAGGGCGGTGAGGTGACGTCATAGACAGCTGTAGGGCGGGTGACGTCACGTCTCGCCGCGGCCGTTGACCCGCTTCAACCCTCACTGCGCGGCGCACCGCGCCTTCACAGTACCTAGTGTACCTCAGTCAGTACCAATCATGAATAACTTATTGTATTATATGACCTGGACGCAGCGCCGACCTGGGGCAACGTGCAATGAAAATATTCGCAATTATATTATAAGGTTGGCTTTTTAAAAAGCTTAAATTTTTGGCTTTGCAAGTTCGCCTCTTAATTCACCGAGGCATTTATTCCGACGAGTATCTGTATTTCACATCATGTCACCGGTCTTTCATAGTAGCGGTTCATGTTTATTTTCATGAGCATTAAGTTTGTACTTTGTACATACTAAATGACACCAGACTTGCAATTTTAAGCAAATTAAGGTAGTGCAATTATTTCCACTATGCAATGAAAATACTTGGCAGACTATGACATGACTGCATGTCTGAACTACCAGAGATACTTGACGAAAGTCATTTACCTAAATTCAGGAAGCTGAATTTAGGTAAATGAGTTTCTCCATAAAATAAAATAGAAAATATTTATAACTTTCCTGAAATGACTACAATTTTCATAGCGGATTAATTTTAGCAATGACTCTACCGTTATCAAGCAATTGCCTACGATATCAAACACCTCATTGCAACTGATACGGGGAACAGTTATCACCGCTATCGATTTTTACTGCAGTTTATGGAATTACCTGGAAATACACGTTTTTGTAATGGCGATGGCGGCGGTGTAATATCGCGACCCCTGCGTTTTGCCACCCCACCTGAATCCGGGAATTTCTCGTGGGAGTTCTATTGTCGTTAATAAGTTCGAAAATACTATCCATTCTTCTCTTGCGCCGCGAAAGAGATTGCTCCATACTTTTAACTCTTCCACGCGTGTGTAAAACTAACTCGAGAAAGCCACATCGCCATGTCGAGACTTCTTGCCAGTTCTTGCTTTAAATCACCATTATGCTAGGCTTGTTAATTAAAACAACCAGAGTAATTATAATTGATTGGATATTTCGATGTATTGTTTAATAGCATCCAACTATCGCGCTGATCTTAATTTCTCATTCACGTGCGTTAGTTACCATCCAAGTTGGTACAGCAGTGTAAAATAAGCAACTGTACCGTAATTTAGTCTTTATGTAAATATGATATAAACTGCAATATGGCGCGCACTTTTACCGCTTTAACAATGTTCTGTATCAAGCGTCACGCAAAGTGATCTCCACCCATCATACTAATTTCTACCACCTTTATGCATACTCTTTAAGATTATACATAATAGAGAGTATGTAGTATAATTAGATGCTTTCGTTTTTGTCATTTCACCGTACATAGTTCTTCGTAACTAACTTTCTCGTATGTTGCTCAGAAACTGCTATGAAAATGATAAGATCTCTCCGAATGGAAAATCACCAGGCGCCGAAGATTTGAACTTTTACCTTCATGGAGCCTGTGAGCATGCTCTTAAATGGCAAACTTTAGCTTCAGCATCTTTATTATTGAGTTTCAAAGAAAGATGCCTCAAAACAAAAAATTGACCAAAAAGCAGTCATACCCAGTCAAACCGGATTCAGCTGAATACCAGTATTTTACGTGGAGCAGTTGCCTACCAGACCTCCACAATCCATTAACTGGCTACCTAACACGGTACTTCAAGGAAAGAGAGGAGTCAGATTTTCTTTCTTCTTTTCAATCCGTAACGACTTATGATCAAAAAGTAGTCGTTACTCACATATCCTTGAAAGGATTGTTTGTTTCATTGCGTAGGCGGAATGTTGTATCACGTCTGTAGTTGCAATCATAAAAGCTTTGCCAGAAATAGACTTTATTTTTCCTCACAATGTGTCACAATGTTTTGTTTATTTAACGTCGGCATTACTTATCGAATTTATTGCGTCATTAGACTGTATCTAGACTGGCCATGGGCAAGACATGGGTGCACATTGTAGATTGAATGCACGTCACCGCCACCGTTCCCTGAATGAAGGCTGGCAATAGAAACGCTACGTGAGGAAATGTCCCCCGGCGCGGTCTTACTATTTCTATCGATTATGAGCTCGATGTCGAGCTGCACTTGTTCGACTCTTATTAACAGAAATACAAGCAAAAGTCAATAAACAGCGGCTTCTGAAGTGTTTGTCAAACAAATAGGTTGTGCGCTGAGATAATATTCTCATAGTCAAGAGGATCATCTTACTCGAGTCAACAGCACACGTCCACACGTCGGAGAGGGCTGGCACGCGAGTGCGGTTTTCCTCTTTGTCTTAGTCATCGATAAACAATAAACAAAATGACAAGCTTTCTAGCGTCTATTCACAAAACTAAGTGGAAAGCAAGTGACGGTGCCAACGTTTACATTAATTGGCTTTGTTGTAAACGAGTCAGCTTCGACGTCGCGAGGGGAGGCTGGGTGGGCCGCTCATTAGTGTACTGAAGTGGATCACAGTTTTAATTGCTGCCAACAACTACCTGCGTAACTACTACTATTACGTACTTATACTAACTCAAAGAGACTTTTGTAATTGCAGCATTTGCACTCGAAAATCGTTAGACGGAATAACAATTTTTACGATGTAATTATGATACTTTTATTTGTACACACTGCACTTTGATTCTCTGCTTCCAATGTTTGTCTTTATTTCATTAATTAGTTTTCTGATAGCTGTCGGCAATGTTATTTATATAGTATAAAGTAGTTCTCTTTATCCCGGTCGCGATCGGACTGTACCTATACGCGTGTGAGTAATGGTGTCTGGTATAGCCGAGTCGTGACTGCGACTCCAGACTACCACGACTCTATTTGTACATTTCTTTTTTTGCGGTTTTACTACACATGAACATGCCAAAACGTGATCTTGTAATTAAGAATAATTTTATGCAAATTACCAAAATTTATATCATACAATCATACCAGACGTGCCTAACGGTTTGAACATCATGAAATTCTTGCATTTGCATTATTGAAATGATGGAGTAGATTTGAACCAAAAACTCAATATTGCTCAAGTAAGGTTAGATTATACGCTTATTTCCCTTCGCATGACAATCATTACCGAACTTAAATCATCAAACATAGAAGACATAACAGTAAATAAATCAGGAACTGCCATTAACTGCTATCAAAACACTATATTTTAAGAACACCATTAACGTAGCGCTTGTTTTTTTTTTCCCGAAGCTTGCAGTAGAGTCAACACAAAAGCGTGCCCAGGGAAAGTAAAACCGTTTCCGATTTAAGGCGTGTAATCTATAGTTATACAAAAGTGTTACATTCCTTAAAAATAGTCGTGCGCTCCACACGTGGTAACATGCTAGTCGTACAACTCACCGCCCTTCTGTGCCACGCTTTATTTATCCGTACTCCGTTCTGTTCCGTAACTAATAATTATGTAATCCGTACATGTGAAGAACACGTTACTTCGAAATCCGGAAGAAATTCAAGCAATAGATAAAACAATATGATGCAATTAATTGTTATAACATAAAATCTTAATAGCTTCATTTCAGACAGTTTTCCGCAATCGATTTTGTAAGGAAAGCTACGGCGAACAATCTATCTTATGTGTCCAGTAGGTATTGGAATTTCCAATGGAAAACTCAGTAAATTTTAATGTAAGATCACTTGCACAAAAATAATACTGCGATTTATGCTTAATACAGGGCACCTTGTATTACTTTACGAATTCTGTCTCACTATGATTCTGTGCTAAAGTTTGGTCCTAATGGCAGGATACGTGATAACGTGACGGCAAAATTGTGAATATTAATATTCATGTGTCAGGTTTATTAACGCGATCCGAGGTGTTGTAGCGTGCGGGGCGTGCTCGCTCATACCCATATTTACATTTCGTACACGGGAGCGGCTTGATTTACTGGCCCTCCGCCGGTCGGGGACTTAAATTAGTGCGCTGTCATATGTCACGCGATATTTTATTTTGTTTCTCTCGCACTGTACGCCTGCCGGCTTATTTCGCTCAAAATCTCCATTCTGGAGCTCGTCACGAGCTATTTATAAACGCACCATATTTAGATGAGTTCCTTCATGCTCAGTTTTAATGCCGCTTTGCACTTCTCATAGGAAATTTCAGAGTCTACAAGATGGTTTAGGAGCATTAAGGTCCTGTCAGTTGTTGGATGTAGGTAAACATCGCTTTCTAATAAACGTTTCACTGGAACAGTTCAGCAGCCTGATTTCATTTTGTCTGTCACTCGAGATGTTATTAGAAAGAGGAGAAGTGACAAGATTGATAGTAGCTACGTTGGTCAGTAACGATTCGGGCGTGGGGCGCACTTCAAAAGAGTCAAGGGTGATTGATGCCTCAGTATCCCCTTGACGGAACACAGAACGCCCACCAAGTCTATGTGTGTCCACTAAAGCCAATTTGTGGCGTAGTAGGACCGAGATTGGCACTCACTGACAAATTGATATCGAAATGTAAGTGTGTACGTATGTGTGTTAGTATATCTCAGGTTTACTAGCGGAAGGCGTAGTTGTTGATAAATATTGTTTCTTTCCGAACTAATGTTACCTTTTGGTATTAACAACAGTCTTTACTGTTGTCAAGCACGCCTCAGAGAGTCTTGAGTTCTAGACTCTTCAGGGCCTTTTTCGCCCTCTTTGGGAATAACTAACTAGAGAATGTTCTTTAAACCTTTTGGGCTATGTATGAGCCGACCGTTTTCCCATCAAACCTGTCTCAAGAATCGAGAACCGAAGTTGGTCAAAATAATAAATTACGCATCCAGGCGTCCCTGCACTGAAAGCATCGTCGAAGCGCGCAGTGCCGAGCGTCGCGACGACTGGTCACCGTTGTTCTCAGCCTTCTTTTTGGCATGCAATTTAATGTTATTTATTCAGAACATGCTGCGTGCTACCAGTAAAAACATAATACAAGAAACCTAACCTCCAATTAATTGAGTTGAACATTTCGTCCACCGAGCAAAAAATTTATTTGACTAACAATAAAAAGTGAGTAATAAAATTGTCTTATAAGGAACAATATAGTATAGCAATGCTTATTTAGGTATACCTAATAGATAGACAATAGAATATCGGGCGGGTCACGTAGCAAGATGATGTAAGCGGCGATTTCCTGCGAGCTGCGCAAAGCACTGCTGGATGAGCGTGTGGCGTGCGCTTGCCTGCTAATTAGTCGCGCTGACGTCATCCGTGGGGAGCGTGGCTTCGGCTCGCCATTACCGGAGGCCTTCGCGCGGAAACGACAACGACCGACGCTTTCTCTGCGGCTGCAGCAACTCTGCACACTGCCCACTGGCCCGCTATCAAACACCTGTCAAGGTCAAAACTGACTAAGGCAAGACACGTTTGTTGTAAGACAAAAACTAAAAACACATTACCAACAAAGCGCCAATTTACAATCTCTTTCAAATCTAATGAACAGCTATTACACGATACAAAGAACAGTGAAAGAAGTGTGCAGAGAGGCGTCGATCTAACGATCGCGTTTGATAAAATAGGCGGAGCTCAGGCGCGTCGCTAAGCGTGACTCATCTTAATGGCTGCAATTACGACAGCATGCGAAGCGACCAGCATCGCGCCGTCTGCGAGGAGCCGTCCGTCACGTATCTGCCGTCACTTGCTCACCAAATGAACAATAATATCAATGTGTCGAAAACTTCTACATGGCTATAAATCCAGCCTACTGACTTCTGTCACAACATGCTTCCGTATTATGTCTGACAATCTGGAACATTCGAGCCGGAATTTCCACCGGCAGGCAACACCGGTCTGCCGCCGCCGACACTATGGACGATTATCCAAATTTATTGCCAACAATTGAAGGTCAATCCGCAATTGTCGTTTCGATGCAGTGTTGCACGTCTAGATCAATCAATAAAGGAAAACTTTTTTCTATCAACTAATGAGGTCGGTTAGTATTGTAAGAAGTAATATAAAAAGTTTATTATCGGTACGACTGACTAACCGCTAATTCCGTGAAAACTCTAGATTTTCTTTTTTTTCTTATTAGAGATAATGATTTCTTGTTATACAAGGCTAAATAAGAATAAATTAAAGCACCACCAGCTATGTTTCTTTAGTAACTCTGATCTGTATGTGCACATTCACCAATTTTCGTAGACAGGTATAATAGCATAACTTTCCTATTTCCGTCTGAACATGTCCTGTGCCATGGTCGTCCAGTTAGAAATCGGACTGGAGAAACGAGTGATTGCTTACAAAGCCTAGTCTCAAAGCTGAAATGTTAACGTATTTGAAGTTCATTTAGTAACTAGAGACAAAATCGTGAATCATGTCACGTGTAACTTTAAATGTCACGCGCCTCAGTGAAAGGACCTACACTCGTTGCAGTAAATGCCGTCACGATCTTGTTTTGTAGTGTTGTAAAAACTGGTACCCTTGTGCTCTTATGTTCAGATCACTTTGGGTATCTTCCCACTTTATTGATCCGTACATAATAGCTGAGGATTTCTCCATGATGCGTTTGAAAATTCTACAAGCCTGGGACGAATCAGCCGAGTGACGTCAGGTTTGTTTACGATTTGCCCTCTCGTCCCATTTCCTACTTTCTGCTACGTGGTCGCAGAATGCATCACCACTGCAATTTCAATTGCGATGAAACCAACGTAAAATTATACACATTTGCGACAAATCTTACTTTTCTGCTCTATACGCCAACTCTGGGTCCGAGTAGGGAAACGTGATGCATTAAAGATTGCAGACATTGCAGTACTTACTGCCCAAGTACAACTTTCTACAACCACTGTAGAAGTCGATCTATTACGTTGATTTACGTGTGTAAACAGTCGATTGACCTACGTTTTCCTTTCATTCGATATTTTGACTGTGTAACATGTTATTGTAATAAGATGCGAAACACTTGCATCCGATTTCATCGAAGTCGTTGACCGGAGTGGATGTACGCTGGAATGTGTAGCGCATTTGGAACTTAGTTTAATAATGTGTTGGTATTTACACGTCGTAAGATGCGCCCTGAATACCAATCCTAGAAATGTTATTTTCTCTACATGTATGATTCAACAATATATTGGTTATCTGTAGTGTGGCGTGGTAGTGCTTGTGCCCATTATACTCTTACATTTGCACTTATATTCTTACGAGATTAGTCGAGCTGTTAATGCTATTAATTTAAACAGTATCAAATTGCTAACTTATCGCCAATAGATAAACGCTGTAGATCCTTAGAAACCTTGGATTCTGTTGACTTAATAAACATATTGTCTCTATTAACTTTAGGCAAAAAGATATCTAAATCAGTGTTTTGTCTTTGATATTCTCGCAGCTCGTTGTATTACTTGGAGTCGTCTTACCTACAGGTTTCACAAAATTAAAATTAATTACATTAAGCTGGCATCAATGCAATGTAATCAGAAACTTGTATCTCACTTGATTGCTATTTCGACACAGAACAATGAAGCTTTTTCGAAAAACAATGGACTACTAAATAACGCTCTGTGCTTAACGAAACGGAACTTGATTTCAGTATCAATTTTGAACTCCTACATTCGACCCACGATCCGCGTAGTTATTCAACTCGAACATTTTTGACAGTCTACAGAATGGCTTTCATTATAAACGTTAATAAAGGCGAGGTTTTAAGTAGTAGTTTAATTGTAATGTATATGTTTAAGGAGTGGTATCGGCAGTGTTATCGTGTGGCTAGTTACTGCTAGTCTGCAGGATAACTCACGCTGTCCTCCCACGCGACACTCGCGGGATAAAGCCAGCGTGTAGGCTGCCTGAATATCTTACTGCACTCCACTTTGAAAGCTCGCCGTTAATTATTATCCGATCTTTGGCGAGCTTGTTGCCGGTGAACGGGTGATAACTCGCCGGTGATATGTGTCTAACAAGAAAATCATGTTGCTAATTAACTATGTGTTGACGATTTATCACAAGTTTAGACTCTAAACATGTTCTCACTACATCTGTATGAACTCCACTACATGTGTCTGTGTGTCTGTGGTATGTATATCTCTATACATAGTGCTCTGATGCTTTAGGACATGATTGATGGCATCACTTATAGCATAACGTTAGTTTACATTACAAGCACGAAGCACTCAACCAGGCTATATTGATATGAAGCTTTGCTGATCCATTGCTGATCATTCACTTCTTATCCGTCAAGGAAATTGCCGCGATGATACTTTATTTAAGTTTTAAGTATAGACAACGCTAACGCGGTAACATATAATTTTCCAATTACTATTTATCGTTTATTATTCCCTTATCTGTTCCAGTTATCTAATTAAATATAACGGTAACGTCTATATGTACCTACACATTGTTGATGGTACGCCCGCTTTATTAGCGTTTGCCGTGTGATTTGTTTTTATTATCAGAGGAAAAAGGAATGTTTAAAGAGATATAAATAGCTGAAGGCCACCTCCCGGTCTCGGTATAAACATTTATGCCTGCATTTAGCCGATTGCAGAAAAGCTCGGGGATTTATATAGAGGCGCATAAGTTGCATGACCCAAACAGGTTCTGTTACAAGTTAGCTCCACGCCCACATATTCGCCATCCTCCTGACCTGACACGTAACCCTCGCTGAGTCATTTTCAGTATTCGCTGTACCTACTTTCCATTCGGATCTTCAAAGTATGTTAATTCAGTGGGCATACCAATACCAATACCATTTAAATAGTTTATAATATTTCTTAAACTCTGTGATTATTGTTTCCGTGTCGAATGTATGTATGTTTTCTATTCTAAGCTAAATGTTGGAAACATTATAGTTTGCACTTACTCCTCAGTCAGTGAATCAGCTTCGCTGCTGACCATTTCTTGGGGTGCTAAAAATAACGCATGTGTTATCCTCAATAATTTAGCGCGAACAATGCATCATTCAGTTGGGCTGAGTTAATAAATAGAGTCGCGTGCTTAAGTGATTCATATGTCTTTAGGACGGCAAATAAATTGGATCAAATGTTTCAAGGAAATAAAAAAAGCGAGACGAATTTGGATGTATACGGAAGGTATTCCCATACATACAGGGTTTTCCAGAAGTGCGTGGTCATATTTAATGGTGTTGTCATAGTGTTGTTCTGTATCTGCTATAGAGTAAAAGAAAAATATGAAACTATAAAATTATTGCCTTTTTTCAAAAACCCGACCGCGTAAACTAAAGTTTTCTAAAAAAATCACTTTCTAAGCTGGTGCCGTTGGTAGCGCTCATTTTAGTTCAATCACAGATTCGATGCCACCACCTGCATCAGGCTGCATCAACAGTGATTGTTTTGGTACTTTGTAGTCGTTTTTTACAGAACACTGGCCTGAAATATTACCACGCATTTCTGGAAAACCCTGTAGGCAAGCATATTATCATTTAAATGCGCCGATTTTTCAGCGACCTAAGTGACAATTCATTCAATATCGTTTTATGACTTGACCATGTCACTGAAGTTATGTCGCTGATTAAACGGCGCAGTTCAATGAAAAGGCTTTTAATTATGGCTGATTAAGCTGCGATATAAATATAGATTAACTCCGAATTGCCTCAGATCAATCATTACAGTCACTATGATGTGATTCATGTTATGGTATGTTCAGTCCAAACATTGTTACAGTTTTTACTCCAACACGTCATTGCTCATTGCTCTAATGGTTTTAACAGTAACAGACATCGCCTGTTTTTATTATAGTCCGACTTCTATTACAGGAAGAATTGCCCGTTAATGTTTCGGCACGTACACTTCTAGGAAACATTGATTTATCATGGAATAAAGGGAAAAACATATAACTACACATACATAAGATTCTAAAACCGACATATTATGTCCGCATATGGAGGTTTCCAAGCCATCATAATAATATATTGTTAATTTAATAATTCCGCCTTTGAAACAGTTTTATTTCGTACTGAGTTACTGACGCTCATAACAGTCATAACCTTACAAACACTAGGAATTAAGAGACAGGAACAACCGAACTAAGAGTTTACAATGCGGCAACTCAACTTTCTACCATACTAGCTGAGGTAGTTTACTTCAGATTTTTCATTCACTATTATTTCAAATCATAAAGGACATAAAAACAGTACGACCCAACATTCTCACGATGTTAAAGCCAGCTCTGGTCTGCCCATGATGGCGACAAACCTGTGGTTTGCAATTAACGTGCGGCTACATTTTTACATAATATGTAGGCGAGCCCTCTCGGGTGTCGCTGTCACATTGTAAAATTCCTTTAATTAATCCATGACATCACCACACTCTTTAACTAATATACCACATTTAATTGTGGGAAGGGTTCGAACACTGTTAATGGAACAAAAATAATATAATTACTCTGAGATCGACGACGCGAAATTCTCAAATTTAAAGGAATACGTTCTTCGAGTTCAAATCAGCCAAGTGAAATTCCAAGTGTGAATGCGTATGCGTATGAGTGAATTCAAATTTAGTTTGTTCTGGTATCTGCATAGAACAGGCGTCGTCATCAGAGCGGCGACGCATTCTTCCGTGATTCTTGTGGTCTTTTTGCATTCCACGTGTTTATATGCGAGTGGAAGCGAGCATCGAGGCACGCTCCATTTGCGTCGCCCTCCTCCTCCTTACGTTACACGACTATATAAAATATTACCTCCATACTGGCTTCCTTTCGTATATTTCAATTGTACCGAATACTTTCTCGCGCGAATGTTCCCAAGAAGTACTTGTATGTCTCTCGATTCCCTAGAAGGCCATGATTTCTCATATTGAACAGTACCAGTTGGTCGGCTTTCGGCAGAAAGTTTTTGTTGGCACAGCGTTGCGTGCAGGTTTCGTAATGTACTTACCACCAGTACAGCACAGCCTGCCAGGCTGTCGTAATTGCAATAACTTGTCCTTGATTTATGTGACGATAAAGACGAAATAATCGGTGATGCACATCTTTACTTTTGGCGAAGTTTTTTAAAACCGGTTTGCACAAGATATACCGGTGTTACTACAAAAAGCCTCCTCTTGTCTGAAAAAAAGTCGACTGTTTACTTCCCTTATGCATTTTCAATGTCTTGTAAATCGCAGGATGTCTGGTAATTTTTTGATAAAAGGACAAAAAGCTACTCGTATAGCTGGCCATCAAATGTTTATGGCTTCTATTTAGAAACGTTCAAAGTGAGCAGTTAAACTGCGCTTTGAAGTGCTCAACACTGGTGTATGTCCTTTGTAAGTGCGGCTGGTTTTATTCGTTTCCATTATGTGCAAAGAAATTTGAGATTTCTTGACATTCTCGATTAAAATCTGGTGAATTTTACATAGATATCTAACGTGTCCAAAGGTATAAATCGCGACCGTAGCTTAGATCTCTCTGGAGCGTTGCCCGTTGTCGCAGCATGGCCGATGTTTCACAAGTTATGCCGGCCGTAATATCTTGGATGTTAACGACAGTTCTCGCGAATTGTACAGAAATAACCGCCTCCCCACACTGCGAACGCTTCGATAATTCTGTCAGTGCATTACCAATGCACTTCGCTGCTGGAGACGACGCCACAATTTTATTTAAAACCGGCTTTCAATATTGAACGCATTCAATCTTGCAACTAGATTATTTCTGTCTGTATGAGGTGTGACGAGAGACTTTCTTTTGTAATTTAATCGTTACGACCTGTGTCCGCTTACACTTTTGCTTCCATTTCTATTTAACTTTCAATCACATTTATTAAGCCGTATCATGCAATCCCGGTTTTAAACATTTTAACACAGAGAAAATGTATCGTTTTCCTTAAACTAAATATTTATGACTAGGTGGGACTGGTTGAATTTAGTCCTAATTTATAAATGTCATAATAATTCAGACACGAATTATACTTTTACATTGAACCAATAAATCAAGTGCTGCTTAATGAGTGTCCATTTTGTATTTTCCTACGTAGTTTAGCCCCAATTAGGTGTATACCGAGATAAGCGTCTATCGAAAATCCATTCGTGGAGCTTTTAGCCTAAGCTAGATTACTTGGCTGAGTAAATCTTGATGCGAGGATATTTTTAACGTAAGAACTGGATCTGCAGGCTCGCTAAAGTGGTCACTCGCTAGATAACAGCTACGCTGACAACTTAGTAACTTCTAATCAAAATGGAAGTGGTTGGTAACTGAACACTGAACCATTAATAATAGCCTTTCTAGAGGTTCACAACTGGCATGCTCGATGTTATTGCGAACAAGAGCTGATATTATGACGTGAGTGACGTGACCAAGTATTTGACTTTAATTGTTTCAAGATTAATAATAGAGGCTTAAAGCGGATTTTCAAAGATTTAAGACAATTTATCCCTGAAGAATTAAATAATCTGCCTAAAAGCTCTCAAGTCGTTGTTTACTTATTTACGGAACGAAATCCAAAGTAATTTGGCAAATGTTCTACTTGACTTTCGTCTGCTCTTCGTAGGTCACAAAGTCACAATTAAATTATGTAGTTACTAGAAACTTTGTTCTTATGACCTTGTAGTTGTAGGACGATTGAAAAAGGTACTTGCAACTAAAATACGTTCACTAGGTGAACGGTTACGTTCCACTTCGTACGCTATTGTTTTATTTACGGTAAACATTGAAATTCCCGTGTCCAGTAGACTGTTGCCATTCGAAGAATTGCAAATAACAACTTTTGAGGAAATGAGTAATCGAACTTTTCTATCAAGCTGTATAAAATGTTTACTTTGATGCGGTTGAACTTACACATACTGATTTTACGTTGGAGATGTACGGTCTACTCAATAATTTTGAAGTCTGATGAAAAGCATAAAAAAGTTTTTTTTAAAGTAAGTATTTTCAATATTTTGCATTTTATCTGACCCCAATGGAGTATTGTGATGTTAAAATCGATTTCTCTCGGCCTCGGCCTTCTGCACGCAGTTGTCTATATGCGTTCGTGCATCACGCAAAATACGTATCTATTGATGCGGACTTTGTAAGAAAAATATAATCCGTATTAGGCTCCCTAGCCTGATTTTCCCTATTCTGTTTTGATGTGATTGAACAAATCTGTGCTGATTCTGATAAATTCCGCCTGTTTTGATAAATTATATTCCGCATATATTTCGATAGATTCCACATCTACTTCGGTATGTTACGCATATTCCGAAACTGCCAAATAAATCCTTAATTCAGCACTAGGACTGTTATCTTCGATGATTTACTATCATCCTACTTATACTACTTCACAGGTATATTTTATATTTGTCAATCATTCATGACTTGTATACGCGTAAAACGCACTATACTACCAGCGCGATAACGCGTGTCTATTTTCTACTATTGCTATCGGTTTTTCTTTTCATTTTTCCTCTCCGGTTTGTCTATTCTGTCCCTATCCTTAGTTTTAACTCTCAAGTTCCGAGTCGCTGCTCGCTCCGCGCGGTCAATGTTATCAAAACATTCCTTGAATTCCCACGGTCGGTTTCGATCATTGTGCTATGTAGACTATTATTACATCACGCTTCGTAATTACGTATTGGATACAACTATGGGTTAACGACTTAATTACAATATGTGGCGATCTACAACCGATGCTCTTAAAAGGCCGTCTAGTTCAATTCTTACCATGTTTGTAAGTAATTGGCAGAATCTTTGCTCCTCGTTGCTTTTGATTGCGATTCGTCCGTGTCATGAGTAATTTCTTCATTTAGTTTTGTTTCTAGCGATTCTGATGAAGAATTATGTGCCCTTACATCAGTAGTACTTAAATATCCTATAACTAGTTTTGCATGAATCTAAAGCTATTAAAGCGTAAGCATTGAAAAAAGAAATCATATGCTTTAGAGATAATAGCCAGATAAGCCACATGATAAATTTTCAAGTGTGGGGCCTCGGAAGCGGATACCATCAACAATCCGCAGGTGATTATGGCTACATCCCTTTGCAAAACCATTCTTTGTAACGGTGTGTGAAGGAACACCATGTTCAGCACATGTTTATGAGCTCTTTAAATAATTGATTAAACTAACTGACTGAACATTTACAGTTTTCAACATTCTAACTGCTCATAGTGTTCATTGTGAAACCGGAAACATTTTTCATAATGCTCATTAGAAATGATTTGATTTATGAACTGTAATTACAGGAATCAACGCTTCTATTACACCAGTAATTTAAGATTATTACAATTAAACTATTGTGTTGTACGAAACAGTTAAAGGATTACTTAACTGAATGTAGGAAGCTCTCAATAGCTTAAGTTTCAAAGACATTATGGATATTGTTAACAAATAAATTGAAATGGCTATGATATAATTAAAACTGCTTTACTTCTGCACTTTCCACTTCTGCAAAACTGATCACCAGTAATTCAATAACTCTCAATAATTTCAACTCGTGTTTATGAAAATGGTAGGTATGGTAGCTTTTCACGAACATATACATGGATGATCAAAGAGTATTACGTACCTACATAAAGGCCCATAATAAATGTTTATTTTTAGCGAAATCTTCGCGCCTGCGGTTGTGGTATAGCATGTATAATGTTGTTTCATACAATTTGCGAGTGTACGTGCTCCGTCACACAGGATACTGGCGACAACACCTTGGCCGGCTTGCAGTTTCCGCTGCTAACTTTACAATCAACCATTTTATATTGCAACATCTAAATACGACTGCGGCTATATTATTTTTTGTTGCCCATTTCATCAGCTATGTTCAATTTAGCCACATCAGCGAATAGCCTAAATACTACTGCGTAATTTACTTCTTCATTCTTGTTGCAATCACTTTTATTTCTTCTCTGAGGTTCTGAAACAAACATGTAATCAATCAGGACGGATATTTCTAAATTGAATAGTAGAATTAATTGCCCGAAACGATACTTATTGTTATTGAACCTCGTTTTTGTGTATAGCAATTACGGCTTGGCGGTGAATCACCACCTGCCTGCGTAATATTTCTTTAGCAAAAGCGTTTTGTTGAGTAACTTACTCAACAACTTACATTACCTTTATGTGTGAATATGTGGATACCTAATTCCGTTGCGGCTCATTTAATGTACAAGCTACAAGCGTGCTTCACTGGGCCGTGAAGTAGTTGTATGTGCTTCAGATTGAGACATTGATTTAGATAAACATATTTGTTCTTCTGCATGTCTCTATGAACGATTTGTAAAAGGCTTATGTAGGATCGCAACATGCTACATTATTTTTAAATTTGTTTATTTTTTTAAACCGTATGAAATTCAATTTAAAAATATTTTGAAACAATGGAATTGCAGTCTGAAATATTTTTCTACTCAATATAATGTTTGTAAAGACACGAACATACCAATACGTTTCGAAAATACAAACCCAGTTTCTGTTATTGATGACATGGCCGAGATATCGAAATGCACAATTTAAATCTTGCCTGTCATTCGTCTGATCGTAAACTCTCCCTCGGATTTCGCAGTGGCTTTCGCCAATTAATGTATCAAATCCCTCTCGGAGCGACTTTTGAGTGTGTTATTAATCTTATTGAGTGTAAACAAGCCCGTATGCGTCGCGGCGCCGCGCGGTGAGTCAGACAATCGCGATGTGGGCTGCCACAGGGCATTGTGCCGCGCTAGGCTGTGGGGCGCTTGCATTGTATGATTGTATGTAAAGGAGGCGCAGGCGGCGCCCACTGACGCACTCCGTCTACGAGAAAGCACCGCTTGCTTGTCACTGTCAACCATTTGAAATCTACACCCATCACTCGTAAACTCCACTCATTGACAGATTTTCGATCCGTGCCAACAACCACATTCTCTTCTCAAAAATAATACCATTGTTTCTAAAACGTTATAAATTTCTCAAATCGATCGCTTCACTTTCATTCAGTTAATACTGTGCTGTTGCTTGTTTATCTGGTGGCTCGCGTCTTTCTCTCACGATTTGTGTCGTGATGAAGAGACTCACAGATCCACGAAATGATAACTTTCCTCCATTCGTGAGTAGATCTTAACATTTAAACTCCCGGCCAGGAATTATGTGTAATTAATTTTATTTTATTTAGCAGTCATCTTCATGCTCTTCTTACCTTATATTATATAGCGCGAACAGGCAGAACTAAACTCTAGCACTAACACCGTGTAGAAAAACTGATGTGTAGCGAGCGTAGATGTCACCTTTGACCACGGCATGTCCTCAGCCAAGAATGAGATACCCTGGCTCCGACTTATACCACCAAGACCAGCAACCGACAACGTAACGATTCGCTGAATGTTACAATCTGTAAAGAAAGCCAATCATAATGATAAATTGACGACATTATTAATAGATACATACTTTTGAAGTCAAAGCAGTGTCTAAAAAAATACTTAGGAGCAGATGCTGGAAACAAAAAGTTAAAAATTCCGTATCTGCATATATCTTAGGACTAGACCAAACCAAAAATGGTGAAATTCTTGGTGGACCATAATCATTCTGCCAAGAAACGACCAAGTTAAGCTGGTTACGGTTCTTATGTCCATGACTTTAATGACCGCCGCGAGCCGGGGAAGAAGTTTTAAGAAGCATACAGCATAAAATAGCTTAATACCCTTGACCCGGCGTGGGAGGGAGACACGGGTATTTTTAACCGAACAGGTCAACAACCGCCGGCCGGTGCTCCTCCTACAAGGTTGCAAGATTGCAATTTGAAGACGGTAATTATAAATTTTCGCTATCATCATCAGAAATATTAGCTGTAGGTTCTCATATTTTATGTTTCCTGATAAAGACATCTGTTTGGAATCAAACACTAAGTACTCAAATGTTTCTTTATTTTTACTACACAATGTGAACGTGTATTTATTCAGCTGTCGTCGGCGCTACACTTCAATTTGTGTGTTAAGTCGTAGGCGATATCGAAGATTGGCCAATCTTTTTACGAATACATAATCACACCATATCTTAATTAAGCAATAAATACTAATAAACTGTCGTCGTACAATGCTACAGGTAATAGGTACACGAATTCGCAGTCATGGGTCGTGACTTCAACGATGCGTATCCGTTTATTTCTAGACGATGTGTTTGTTTATATCTTACGAGTGTTCTTTGTACATCATCAAAGCCATTACGATAGAACATCATCTCAAGCGCAACTATGTATTTTGTTGTTTTTTCTTGGTATAATATTAATAACTTAGTTTTATACTTACTGCCTGTTCGATTTAATCAAACTTACCAGTAATTAATTCTAAGATGCGAACAAAAGGACAGTCAATAGATCGATTTCGATAAACCACCCGTGGTGCTCAATGTGGGTGCACTGTACTCTTTCCAATTTGACGTTTCTATTTATCTTTATAGGATCTTTAATTGTAATCAGGGTTGGGGAGTAGCCTGCAATTTGGTCGAGATAATTCGATAACCGGAGTGTATGTAGGATTCGGAAATTGCAATGATTGCGTCGAAGCTAGGCCGAGCAGTCGAGCAGACGAAGAGGCGCAGTGCGCCGCCCGCCCGGCGCATGTTGCCGATATTGGCAATGCAATTACTGATAGGGTTGTCATTTTCACACTTCGATGCACATCTGCAACTGCATTTGGAAACAGTTCATATTTACTGGAAGTTTAGAAACGGCGTACGAATACGTACAGTTTTAGTAATGCTTATTATAATCAAACGACTACCTGCTACAAAACGGAAAATCCAGGGCTTATTTATAAGCTTACCTTCATAACATTTGCGCATGTTGGGTCAATATTTGCGGATTGATGAGGAGAGTGAAATGTCGTGTAGCAACGAAAATAGTCAACGTCACGATTGAATTGTCAACCCTGAGGGTCCCCGCCTCGCCTCGCCACACCTCATCCCTACTGGTTTGCTACGCCCTCACAAATATTTGCCGTGCTACAAGAATTTTGCATTAGCACCTACCGGACTGACCGCTCGTAGCGTTTATTGAACTGTACGTTCTTTATCAATATACGTACCTAATACGTACGTATCGTGACTATTCGTAACGTATCCGATAACTGAGCTGAGTAGGTACCAAGAGTAGCTGAAGCGTTCACCTGTTGGAAAAACCAATCAGCTTTAATGGAAAACACCATTTAATAGCCATGACTTTCGCTATACTTCGCGTATATTAAAATAGGCCTAAACTGATCAGATAGTTGAATGTATGAGTTATCGCATTCACATGTTCACATGGATGAATCATACATGACAAACAGAGATGACCTCGTGGCAAGCCGTCCAAACAAATTATCTCCTTGTACAACTAAGCATTCATTTAAGATTGCTCGTGCACATTGCGGAGATAATTCGTTATACGTTTTCGTATAGCTAAAGCAGAACACACAGTAGCTTGTGGATTAAATGTCTTATTCTTTTTCGGTGTTTTGATTAAGGAATTAATTAAAGTAATCCAAACGCGGATGGTAGCAGCTGTTTTCCGCCACCTGTCACCTCGCACATTTAGGGCTTATAAAGGAAAGAATGAACTCAATGGTAACTCCGGTTGGTGAAAGTTTATGGACTGGTAACCTAATTTTGAAGAGACTGTCTTATTGTTTTTCGTAAAAGGAGATAAGTACTTCATTATCAAAAGAAAAAGGTGCAGCATACTGTTATTGTATGCAATATCATAATGAATCGAACTTATCAACATCCGATTATTTCGTTTCTGATACTGAAAAAGGCGTTGAAATTAAACAAAGCGTTGCAGTTTTTTTTATGGATTTTCAAAAGGTCAGTGGCCGACCACATCGACTCGTGATTAGACTCGTGCGCATTTCACTAATCCGAGCTAGTGCGTGAACACTACAAATCTCTGTACCTACTGTTATCTGTTTTCGTCTAGATTTCAGTTAGAGGAAACTGGGAACTTGTGGAAACAACAACAGTCGTGTAGACCTGTCTTTCTGCAAGCACTAAGGGGAAACTGTTCTTTCCTCGGCTTCTAGGCGTTTACATATGCGACAGTGCTTTCGAGGTCCATCGGTCCCTTGGTTTTAGCTGCAATGAGTCAGAACTGTCAGAAGTCGGCACTTAGACCTTTTTGTGTCTCCCTGTTATTTGGCTGCGAGGGGTCATAGTCGCTCCGTGATACTGTTCACCTATTTAAAATCAACCGCACCAGGTTAAGGAGAAGTCAACCTTGGGACAATAGCAAATTAAAAGACCGTGACATTATATCAAACAATTTCTGTACAGGTGGATGTGAAATGGTTTTAAACTACGGTGTATACAAAATGCCCGAGTATGTCCGTAGCGGGTGCATTGACACTTGGCGAGTGGAACAACGTGGACGATGTAGAGCTGCCATTATTTTATCTGGTTATTAACCTGTAATGGAAATACAGATGTGGAGGCAGCGTTATCAGATAACGACAATGCTCGTTTAATAACATAAAACTAATTAGGTACTTATGCCTCATTTTCGCTATTGCGTTGCCAATACTTACCTGGTGAAAACAAACCTATCTAATATACCCATTTACGAGTATAGACACATTATTACACCAAGGAAAAGAAAAATAGCCAAGTTTTTGTTTCAATTTTTTTTTAACTATCATCAACGATGATGATGTTTTAGTTTTAGAAGATAGTTAGGAATTTTGTTTTTAGGAAATATGTGCCATTCTTAAAGAAAGTATATTTTTGTATTGTCCAACATCTTACTTCCATATCTCATTAAATATTGATCCTAGCGAAAACGTGTGCAGCATTTTTTTGTAGATAATTTTATGTAGATTACTCATCTAGAAGAACATTTTTTGCTATAGGCCACCGTTTACGAGTTTTTTACGAAAAACAAAAAAAGGACCTTTACAACCCCCTCCACCCGATAGCTTTACCCCCACCCTCCAGTAGGTACTTTTAGTATGTTGTTTAAAACACCATTCCCTACAACTATGCCAAAATTCGCTTATACACGAATTATTTCCCCTATTTGTCAATCTTTGGTCTTCGTTTGGTGGACAACTATGATTTAAAACAACTGATAACTTGTCATTTTCCCTTGAAGTTTTCCGATAAATATTACCTGTTTATCGCTATTTATGTTTTGACTAACCTCATTTCCTGAAATAGCTCATGCCTCTGATAGGTAATCTACATAAATATCTGTAGTGACTAATTAAATAAACAGGCGTTTGAATAGGACTGCATCGGGCAATATCGAGGGCGACAAGTGGTACTTGTTGCGTGGGATCGAAACTTTTGTCGCCCCACAGCCTGGACCAGTCGCCTGCGCTAAATGCTAAACTGTGTAATAACTTGGAAAACAGCCCATAACATAACTTGTCCGGGAATAATACACGATGGATAGTGCTGTTACATGGCACAAAAGCAACTACGTAAAGTGTAGGATTTAATTCAGTTCCCGTATAACTCGTATCCCGTATAACGTGCGTCATTTTTGTAGCCCTAACAATGTAAACAGCTTCCCGGAACATAATGTTCAGCAAATTCAGTAATTGACACGATTCTCATGTTGCACATCAAGTACTGTATTTCCATGCACCACACTGGTTTAATATTTAGGTCGCTTTGTGTTTGAACGCAGCCCTCTGATCCACATTTCCTCTGTACGATTAGTGAAATTACGCCACATGTGGACAAGATGCCTGGAAGTGCTTGCAAATGTTGCATCCTTGCATCGTTTTATGTAAAGTTGTCTGCTTGTTCCATATATAGCTTTGATTTGAGCAACATCTATAAATAGAATTTTAGCATCAATTTCTGAAAATACATAATGTTATAGAACGTCAAAGTACGTACCTCCCTGGGTAGATATTGTTTACTGCGCAGTCAGAATATTTATTTTGTCCGTCTATCAATCTCTTCATCCGGCTAACCTCACTAACTGTATAATACGTGCTAATGTTATTTTAATGGGATATTCTTTCTCCTTTCATCGTCGCTTTTCAAAGGGTTCTCAGAATCACGTGAAAATAACGGGAAAATCTTTCGAAAGAGATGCGATAGTTAATCTACGATAACATAGAAGCTGTCAAGTTACCTTATTTAAATGAGAATTGAATTTAGATTCGATTTAGTTAACAAAAGTGTTGGAAAACCTTTAAGTGGCAAACGCGACGGGAGATTACATGACAGTGGCGAGAGAGTGGCGACATGGACAGCCCAGCAGCCTTCCAATTACGAGAGCATTCGAACCAGGTGCTGCGAGCGTTAATAAGAAGGATCCCCGGTGGCACGGCCACGTATAACTCCATATAACTCTCCGAGGCATGCCTGTAAACCAATTACCGGGCAACTGATGAACGTTGAGCGTGCATGAAAGTTCCCACTCAATTTCATTACGCTTGGCTGTGCGCACTAACAATTAGAGAGGTCTCTACATATAAACGCGATTAATTCATTGATTAGCAAAGAGGTGGCTGTTAATTATGTATGCATAAATCATTGCATATTAATTACGTGGAATCTAAGAACGCTTAGGTAAAATCGTCAAAGAAGATGATTCATTTTATAAAATATTTCTCTCTCTAATTAGCTGGTTCCCATAATATACCGTAAGATGTATCGAAGCTCTATCAAAAGCTTTTAGCGGCATAGACGTCTGATATTTGTCGTATGTCGCACCGTCTCATCGGAGCCGATTATAAGTACAGACTGAGTATTTCCAAAGTCGTTCGTCTCTAAGTAGTCCTGTCAAGTTTGTTTGCCTACCATCATGCTTGTGTAAATAACAGCCAGCATCCTCCCCTCGCTGCTTTAGCACTCGACAGGCTTATTTACGTATACGTTTAATTAACACTTCAGCGGGAGTGGATCCAACGCTGCGTTCTGGAGTAAGCGGGCTATGAGTAGCGCAGTTGCTGATATCTTCGCAGGAATTATCTAAAGTGGTTTGCAATGTATGGCATTATAAAGTAGTGATGTAACGCGTATCGACTGTACAGTTAGACCGCAGACGGCCAGGGTTTGATTCCCGCTCCTACATTGCACCATGCGCTCACATTCCGCACACGCTGCTCGTGTTCTTCATTCCACAGAACGATCTATTCGATTTCTATATCTTCTTGTAATCAGCTCTGTAGTAAGAAATCTTTGTGACCCATGCCCAATTGCAATGTATCATTCTTTAAATCGCTATCTTTCTCAGAATAATGAATGATTATAATGTTCAAAGAGTAGGTATAAGTCTTTGAACATTAATCGATTTTTATCAATCGCATTATTGTTAAATTGAAACATGTGACATGCAGCTTTCTGTCTGATAAAGAGCACTATTACAAAAGTAATTACATTCTCGTATCTATCTCTCTATATTGTACCTTTAGTTTGTGTTGAATGCGGATTATTTTCTAAAGCCCCGTCGTAAAAAGCTGAATAAAATTGAAAGCTGGAATAGATTTCATTTTGTGCAGTCTACCTCCCCGTGAAAGGGGGATGCTGGTCTTTTTTGTTGAGGTTTGCCGGTGCAAGTGCAACCTGTATACATAGTTCAGCCGCTATATTAAAATGCGGGCGAAGCTTTTAGTGCATTATAGAATAAAAATACTACGTTGCTGAATTTTATTTAATGTTCAGCGAAGTGTATAAATCTTTCAGGTCTTTAAATTGAATAAGCGATGACATTGGTTGCTTTAATTCAGTTTATAATACAGTGTTACAATTTTTGTTTTGGCAAAGCTGGTTAAGCTGACTTGTTTGGTGTGAGCTCAATACAAACATAACCTATTTAATTTTTACTTCTGTTCCAAAAACGAAACGTTGCCAAAATCTTTATTGTTGTTTTACATGTATTGAAGTATTGCGCTACCCAGCAGGGCCATAGGTAAACCATCATAGTTAGATACAGATTTATATATAAAATCCGGAACCAGGAATAGTTATTTATTTTTCAATGAGTACCAATAAGAACTGTTTTTTAACTGGGTCGTAATCATAATAGAGACTAAAAACATTTATTGTATAGCCAACGGACATGGAAATAATCTTTGCCGTCTACCGTCTGCCAGCTGTCTTTGCACGCTGCACCGAGCCTTGCTGGAAAATTGCACTTGATCCGTCCCCCCAAACCCTCCCACCGCAACGTCTGCTCTCTCTGTTCTCATTTGATTTCCGACCTACTACAGTAATATTCTATCTACATCGTGATACCATTAATATGCATGCATGAGGATCCAGCTATGCAAATACTGTCCTATTTCAAACAATACTTTGTCGATTTGAATACAAGTTAAAGTTCCCAATCGCACCGCACCAGCTTGCAGTTAGACATTTATCAATAACGGTTGCAATAATTATAGGAATTCCTCGATAACGTCCGCGGCAGGTGGCTCGCGGTCGCGGCTTAGTATGCGCCGATGGGCCGTGATCGGTTTTTGCTTCGAGTGGTAGTGTAGGGAACAATGGCCGACGACGTGCATTCCATCCGCACCACCGTTAGCCGGCGGCAGTAATCGCCGCAATGATCACCTCGACCACTGCGAGCTACTTGCGCCACGATCGACATGATACACCTCCTAACTAATAAACATTTTACCGCTTCCGCGCACCGCATGAAAAACTCATTCTTCAAATATTATTTACTACATACTATTTAGGAACATCTTGAGACGAGGTAACTTATTTCATGAACATACGAAGCCCTATAAGGCATCCGTTGCGAAACAACGCAATCCAAAAAGTTTTTATATTTATAACCCTTAAAGAAGCTCTTGAAGCATCTAAATATATTTTGGATCTATAAATCAAATTAACAACTTTCTACGGACTTAGATCGAAATAAGAGTAGTCGGGGCGCGGTTGGCTTCGAGCCAGACCAAACAGGGTAAAAAGCAAGGGCGGCGGCGACGACCGTGCCCCGAAATAGCGAGCAAAGTCAAGGCGTGCGCTTAGACGGTGAACTAACGGCAGCTTCAAGCACATCACTGCTGGTACATGTTTTAAATTCCAGTTAGACACACCCTGCCACAAACCGCGCCTACTGGTCGATTTACCTTCTCGAAAACGGAACAACCCATGTAAACTAATTAAATTATGTGTGCCTATCATGATACCAACGCTTCAATAACTACCATAAAACATAACGACCTAAATGTAGCAAAAAATAAGGTGGAGCCCGTAATATATTCGCAGACATAGCGCAATGTCTGGCTGTTCTAAAATGACCTACAAAAATGTTTTCTATTAACGTTGTTGACGCGACGGTGACAATGTTCTCCTGAGAATTTAACATAATGTACACAATTTACCACTCGTATTTTCACGAATGTAATGAGGGTTGACAAAATACGTAACTAACTTGGTAGAATCAAGGCCAACATAATTATTCTGCAGTGTCTCAATGCAAAATAAAAGGAATGGCGCGGCGGCTTTCATATCATCGAAGGCCTATCACGTACTGGTGTTATGGGTCACAATAGCGGTGCAGGGGCCAGCGAGGCAGTGACTCACGCGCAACAGGCTTGAGACAGAACAAGGACATCCTCACATACAGCCAGCGCTGTGGCAAATCGAAACATAAACATGGTTACTCCATATCCGTCGAAGCTATTCACCATTGTGCCGCAACAAATTGCAGACATAATAGACTTCGCAACACTTGAAGCTTTGTGCTAGATGACACATAGATATTTTAAGGATAATAACACTATTAAGAAATTCTGTCGGTCGTTAATGTGTTCTTTGCGGTGGAAACTATGCCTAATAAGATTTTAATTGGTCGTTGTTTTTCATGCAAGATAGTTGGACAGAACATGATGAAGATTGTAACTGAGCTCAAATGCAGTATTTTTAGCATGTGTTTTGGTTTGTGCAGATGACTTGAAGGCGGTGACGAAGCGTCTGATCGTGCAGGCCAAGCGGCAGGGTTCCGCCGACAACATCTCCATAATCGTGGTGTTCCTGAAGGACCCGCGTGACATTGCCGCAGACAACCGCCCGCCCATGGATCTTGGGTAAGCCTTGTTTATATCTTTAGATTCTTCTAAAATTTAACATGCGTTTTGGTTTACGAACGATTCTTTTCGTATAACGTAGATTGCTGCATCCCTTTTCACGTGATTATAACCCTTAGAGGATAATGATGATCCTGGAGAAGAATATAATAATTTGTTCTTTAAACATTTCCCATTCACAATCCTTCTTATTCGCTACATGTCTGGTTCACTCAAAAATATTCCAAAAAATTCAATTCACATTTATTTTAATAAGACTAGAAAGAATTTTGCTAGCATTGACTCTGAAAGAATTTCGTCAGGGTCATGTTTTGCTGTAATAATAGAACGCCAAAGCAATGCTTCGAAAGTGTTCACTTCTCATCTCCATAGCCCGTAACTATTTTAGTTGCCTACTCGTAGTTCGAAAGACATAAACGATAATATGACTGACTGAGGACAATACCTACCTGTTTTTAAAACTATTGTACGTGTTGCTAATGGCCATACCACATGTCACAGGCGGATATTAATAATCCCTATTTTTAGTACGTACGCTATCATTTTATGATGTCATATTATGTTGGGTGCAGGCATCAACTATGTCAACAAATTAGCTAATAACGTCTACATAGGATTATTGGAAGCCTCCTGCCTATATTTTTTGTAAAAATACCAGTTCCAGATATATTCGACCGTTAACCGGTTTCAGATAATTCAAACATATGGAGCTCGTATAAAAACGTAGACGTACGAATGACATTATCTTGAACCAGACGACCTTGTATGTGGTTAGCCTATCTTTTAACACGAGTCTTGAAAATGAAAGTTAAGTCACTTTCTTTGAATAACAAGCAGGATATATTTTTTTTGGCTGACGCAACATGAATGAACTAAGAATTTTAGATAATCACTGAAAGGATTAATGGATAAATCCGATTATAAGATTCCAGATTGTTATTCTGGGAATGAGGGCTTTCTGCAATCCGTATCTGCAACGGCTTATAGTGAGATACGTTTTATTTTGTTTTGTGGTAACCATAATCCACTTTTGTTTGTAAAACCTGTTACAAAATGATGGCTAAGTAAGAAGAAACCATGCCTGTGCGTGCAAGCCTGTTTTAAATTAGCCTGTATCATAACATCTGCTTTTCCCCAACTAAACATGTTGGGGTGGGCTAATAAATTGTTTTTTTTGGAATTGCCTTTTTACCAACTTACAACTATTTTAATTTTAATAATAAATATTTTGTAAATTAGACATCGGTAGAGAGTTGGTTTTGCATTCCAGCATAGGCTTTTCCTAGACCCTACCACAGTTTACGATACATGAGTATTCCTCCCCATGTCTTACTGGGATCTTTACTAAAAATCAATCCAACGTAGGCTGGACAACGCGATGATGAACGCTCCGCCGTTCACCATCGAGACGGAGGCGTGCCGGCGGCAGGTGGATGCCGCCGCCGCTGCCGCCGCCGACGCTGAGGCCGAGGAATGCGCCGAAGCCGAAGCCGAAGCCGAGGCCGAGGCCGCCGACAACGGCGTGGACAACTCCGACAGCGACAGCGAGGACCTCGGCCCCGAGACCGCCGTCGACATCGACGCAGATGACGTAGACGCGGAAGCAAGGAATCAAGAGCTACAACCACCTACTCCACCTGCACATGCTCGTGAGTTATCCAATGTTCATACATATTTTTCATGCTATTTCTGTCCAATGCAGTTAAAAAAAGACATCAACATAATCATCCCAGTATTATGTAAACTTGACATAACAATAATGGCCTGGACAAATCCCTAATTCTACGTTGAAAATTCCATTGTTAAGGTTGTTTGCTGCAGAAGAGTTTTAATGATAAATCTGATAATGATTGCCATCGCACGACACGATATGTTTCAGTCACTGCAGATGCAGTAGTTAGCCTAGCGCAAGCTTTTGAAAGCGTGGTGGGTTCGTTTTTCGCGTTGAACAAAGTGTGAATGATGTGCGTAATGTGTGTGTCACCCACAACAGTAGAAAGTGTAAAAAATAAGCTCCCCAATTCGGTGAATCTCACTGCAGTAACCCCGGCCCCTATCTCAACTGACCTAATTCCGGGACGGTCACGGGCGGACTGTCGACCTTCCTGCCAAACCCTTCCGATATTACGAAATGTTTCCCCGAATTTGGAACCGCGTCGACTGCAATGGTTAATTTTGGCTCGATTCAAAGCCGGAACTTATCGGGTTAGAGATCATTACTCGTTACTCTGGACGAGTGACAGGTAGCCACCTAGCCGGATAGCCTACGTTTCATAATAACACACTTCCTCATGCATGACTCGACTGAGTCATAACTCCGCGAGATTGTGCGGGATGACAAACAGTTTGTTAATGCGTTTAACCGAAAAGACAATATTTCAAAACAAATCTACATGCGAGTACAAATCAAAATGATGTTTGAAGGCCATCAAATATTTTTTTCATTGCTATACTTAATTACCAAAAATGTAGTTACTGGCAGACGAAACCTAGTTCAAAAACCTGTTACAATTCTAAACTTGATTGCCAGGAAAATGACTGCGATACAACAACGCAAAATTGATTCGAAATAAGTAGGATGCTAATCTCAAGTCTCACACACATGCATGAGCCAAATTTCAATAAGAGCAAAAGAAAAAGTAAGTAAGGAGAACCGTGAGTGTCACGCTTTATTGATTGTTAGTCACCCACATCCATGCTGCGCCGTCCGTACGGACTGTACATCTTGTACATTTTCTAGATGCGATTGTATGCAGATGAATCGATCGCTGATTCAGATTAGATTAAGAACTTGGAAGTTCGGAATGAGTGCTTTCGCCCCCCGCTCGATGTACGCGCTTTGAAAACTCTTTGTTCGCTTCTTGGGAAAGTTTGTTAAAAAATTCGCTTTTGACAGTAAAATTATTTACCAACATAAAAAATTAAAAACCCCGGGTAGCATTTAGGTGGGTAATTAAATATTATATGACGCAAATTATTTTTCGGGTACTTATTAAGTCTCTACCTACGTTAATTAGCCTAACCAATATAGGTAAGTACTATTATTTATAAATAATTATATACTTAGCTTTTCATTGTAATATTTGTTTTGATTGTAATGATTGTTTCCTTATCAATTTGGGGTTTTACTTAGCGAAGTTGTAAATGTTTACACATCGCAAAATAAACTCTTTCTTGTTTGGCATCAAAAATTTAGACGGAGTTTCGAAGTCCCAACTCTTTTCACGCTAACAAATATTTAAATTAGGTTTTAAAGGTACCCCCTTTAAAACCTAATTTATTTAGTTGTAAGCTCTTTTCAACCACGAGTTATCAGTGTTTTGTTTACATAATATTAGCACTAGCATCATACAAATAATAGTTCTATATAATTAACAAACTGACTATTGAGGCTTTCATTAGAACTAAGGCTAGGTAAATAATTATAATGTCAAGATATAATAATAAAATGGGAATTATTAAAAAATGTCACGGCATCCCTATCGGGTGCAAGCGGGCGCCCCGCGCGCCGCACCCCTCGCCCTCGCGCCGCTGCCGTCCCGCTCGCTCGCCGCGGCCCTCTCGCAGTCGCTCATTGAACGTCCAACGGATCTGTGCTACTCTCTAAAGTCGCTGCTATTGTAATCGGGGCTTTGTCTATATTTTTACGGCTCGAATATTACACCGCCAGTGAAGATAATAATCTGTGCAGTGAAATTACCGTTCACGGTATGTGGTTTTTAGCGAATGTTGTTGATTATTTTCACATACCGAACAGTTTGTGAAAGGTTATTTCTGTGTTGATTCATGCGGAGCGGTGTTCTGGAAATAGATCGGTTCGCCCGAAGGCGCATCCCTACGTGGTCGGTGAGCGCAGGATTCCCGGAGGTTCACTCACATGTTCTCGACACTGTCCAAGTTCGATCTCGGGCGTGTCTTCGCTGGCCGTTCTTGAAACTCGAAATGGCGTCCGCGAATGTCTTGCGAGTTTGAAATCGCGACGACCGGTAAAATATCGTTGCTAGCACGCCGCTCGTAAACAACACCGGCTTTCATGATTTATTGCTGTTAGCTCAAAAGCTGATGTTTTTGTCTCGAATCGAACGAATGAGTTTTTTTCTGTCAAGGGTGTGTCACCTGTTGATAACGTGAATTGCGAGAGAAGGGGTGAATGTTGCGTGCTCGCCAGGTGTTCGGCAAATTGAATTCTTATTGCAGTGGTGTAAATATCATAAATACAGTGTGTTCTTGGTGTTGTGTGCAGTGGAGGAGGGCCACGTTGACGGTTCTGTGGCGGATAATGTAGCTGAGAGTGGCGAAGACTCCGAAGACGAGTGGAACTACTTCAAAGGCGAGGGCGAGCGTGAGGAGCAGCCTAGCGAGGAGCCCGACGAGCAGCCGCGCTCCGAGACACCCTGCCAGGATAATGTGAGCTCGTTTATCCATAACTATTACGACACTATTTCTAATCGATTAATGCGTGCTACAACATACTACGTATTACATACCTACTGGAGACCACGATGTGTGTTTATACAGTGGAAGAACAAACATCACATTCCAAAACAGATGAAACATTGATAGTTATTTGTAAGAAAATAAAGTACCTAACTATAACTTTTTACAAGTAGCATGTAGATTGGTCCTGTGGACATTTTATTCCATTAACTTTCGTAGGTTTCATAAAGTGATACATTGTTCAAGCTGACCTTGAAACCATGATTCAATCCACATTACAGTTGTGACTAAATTAGCAATTGGGAATCATATTTTAGGTTATGTTGGGAGAGTATTACTAATTGATGTGTTGTAACATGTTTTAGTCGGCTTGGGAAAGCAGCTCAGTAGACATGAACAGTTCACCACTGAACCCAGACGCCCCGGTGTTCATCCCTGGGAGCGTGGCTGGTGCCGACGTCCTGCTGGCTGAGTCACCTCGCAAGCCGCTGCCGATGGATGACATTGAGCTCCCAGACGAGGCACAGTTCGACATAGGAGCTGTAGTGAGGCCAGCAGAATTATTAGACTTAGATAACTGTGATCAGCTTAATGGCCATCATGTGAGTATTATCTACACTAAACTTTATTGAGAAAAGATTTGTATTTTGGTGTTTGTTTGTAATGAATAGGCTCTAAAACTTTAAGACCCGATTTTAAAAAATCTTTCACCAGTAGAAAGCTTTATTATCACTGAATAACATAGGCTACCTATATTTTATTTAAAAAAATGTGGTCAGAGTTGCAAGCGAAGTGTTAGTAATTTATACATAATGTTCTTCTTGGAATATTTTTCTGGATAGACATGGATTTACATGTGTAGGTTGTAATTGTTAACATAAAATGTTATAAGTGATTGTTTAATTAACATAACAAAAGAGAAAGTTTTACTAACACCTAAATAACTATTCAAGTGAGAGCGTGGGAGAAAAATAGCTTGGCCGTTGAATTAGTAAAATGATTGTCTGTGTGCTGGTAACAATTACATAGCTTACAGAACTATATAAGCAAAGGCTATGTTTCTTGTCCTGTACCTGAAACAGGTAGTCTCAGGGCCAGTTTCATGAATACAAACTAGAATTTTCTGCCGGTAATGACTTGCTTTTGTTAAAGTTTATGTATTTCTTATCAGTTTTTGTATTATCGCATTTATGCGGAATTGTGGGTTATTAGTAACAATATATTATTTGACAGGAGTGTAATAACCTTTTGTGGAAACAAAATATTTCACATTTATCAAGAGTTGTTCTCCAAAAAAGTTAGTCACTGAAGTTAAAAGGATTGCAACGAAAATGGCCGAAACTATGTTTAATTAGCAGTTTGCTTGCTGAGAATTCATGGTCTCTGGTAACACAAATTCAATTAATGTTAAGATAAACTGTGCACTCAATTAAATTAATTAGTACCTACTGAAACATGAGTGTCATGGGAACTGTTGCAATAAATACAAAATTAAGATATATGAACTTTGTGTTAAACGTAAGTCTTTCATCAAAATGTTTAAACAAGTTATTATGCATACTTATTTCAAAGTAATTTTAGACAATTCATGTGGTAATTAGGTATGAAAGTGAAAATAGAAATTGATCACAAAAGCAGCTGTATGTTCCATAGTTAGATTTTGTACGTTATTTATGTTGTTAGAAAACATTTTGTAAAATAGATAAATATTTATTATTTCAGTAAGTAATTAGGTTACATATGGTTTTCACTTTTTCCAAATGAGACTTGGAATAATGTCATCATTTCATTTGCCCCTTTTTACAATTTAAAGCTTTAAAACATCAAACTTAAGTTGATTATTTTATAGTATGACTGACTCATAATATTGTTTTCCAGAATGTATCACTGGACGAAGCCGTTAAAGAACACTTGAATGGAAATGATAAGTGTAACATGGACAGTTTGGGCTTTGGATTCAATGTTGGCATTGAACCTGATAAAGTCAAGGATAGTGGTCTCATACAAGACTTTGAGAGAATACAGAAAGACACTACTGACTTTTGCAATATTCAGGTTAGTGACTTGTTTATTTTATTGTAATTGTAGCCAGTTTTATGCCCTAGCTTAGGGCATAAAACTGATTTTCGTAAAGACCAAGTGATTATTTTTGCCTGTCAATGGTTCACAAAAGAATGGCCACTGTCATATAGTTTTTGTACAATTTGTAAAATAGCAGTAACTCTAACCAATAGGCAGCAGGCTCCTATTAGGTTATTCTGTTAAACAAAAACCAACCCAAATAATTTATTAGAAATAAAATTCAGTTTGAAACAGTTGTTTAGTTTGGGTAAATTCTCATTGGGGGCAGAAAACAATGGAAATAATTAGAGGAGGCCTTTCAGTGTGCAAGACGCACACTGAAATCTGACACATACTCTAACCCAGACAAAGAAAAAAAAACAAGCAAAATAGAGAGTTTCAGGTTAAAGGGCTATTGAAATTTATTTCCTCATTAGCTTTTTGTCTATCCTATATCTTTTAATTTATTTCTTAGCTTGCTTTGAGATGTTGTTAGGAATTAATTGATGTTTAGTAAGACCTAAGATCATTTTTTCATCTAAACCAATTTATGTTATTGTTCAGGTATTCCAGACACATGCAGAAACCAATCCCTTTGCCGTTGAAGGCAATGAGGAACTATTTGAAAGGCTGAAAAATAAAGAAAGAGATCCAATGAGCATGAGCTTTTATCAAGAAAAAGATGACGACACTTGTGAGAGGCTCTCCAAAAACGAATCACATGTTGATCTCAATGCTGTGCAGCCTTTACCTGACAGTGATGATGAAGATATACAGCCAAACGGTGTCTATGAAAATGACAAAGAAAACATCTCCCCAGATCAACACACAGATTTGTCAGAACTAGAAAGAGTGATTCTAGAACCAAACAATGACATTATTAGGTTTGAAGACAGGCCTGGCCTCCCACAAAACATTGGGAACTTCGATCAAGTAAATAACTTTGGAGATTTTAATGTCACTAGCTCTAACAATATTGAAAGTTATTCAAATATTGAATTTGAATCAAGCAACATCAATCAAGATACTGTGTTACAAACAGACACTCCCGAATCTCACAAGTTACTTTTTGAACAAATACCTGAAATACCTGATGGCAAGAGTTCAGAATTAGGATTTACAAATGATGAGACACAAGACCCCTCAGAGAGCGAGAAAGAAGACGTTCGGCCTTTCACACCTCAAGATGAAACATCACAAGACATTGACATGGAAAGCAAACTTGAAGATTCACCCTGTGTTGAAACAGAACCACAGTTAAACATTGATGACATAAAGGATGATGATCAAGTAGAATCTCACCATTTGCTTGAGTCCGAGCAAGTGGCCTCTCCTGTACCTACAGACATTCAACACGCACATTCTACTGAACAGCTTCCAGTATCTCCTGCACCACTTGAGGACTCAAAACCTGAACCAGAACCTGTTACAGATATTGATGAAATTGTTGCAGTAGAACATGCAGATGTTCAACAAGTAGTGGAATCAACATGTGAACAAATAACAGTTTCAGTTGAAGTTGAGACAGCAACAAAAGCCAGTGAGGAAACAGAAAATGTTGATCAAATTATTTCTGAAATAGACACTGCACTTGAAACACCTGAAATTAAGTTCGACACTGACCACCTAACGTCTGACATTTCCCACGTTATCGACGACGAGCTGGCAGCCGAGTCTCCTCTGCCGTCCAAGTCGCCCCTTCTAGCTGAAACTCATCTTCCCAGTGAATCCCCCTTGCCGACGGAGTCCCCTCTACCTAGTGAGTCTCCGATTCCGAACGAGTCGCATTTACCGGCGGAGGAGCCGCTACCTCGCGACTCTCCTCTGCCCGCGGAGCTGTCCCTGCCGACAGAGTCGCCTCTACCAGAGGACACGCTGCTACAGGCTGAGACTGTTCAAGTTAGCGAGTCCCCGATGCCAGGAGACTCACCGTCTCCATTACCGAGCGAAATCATTCCATCCAAGGAGTCTCCACTGCCGGTCGAATCCGAAGCGCTCAGAGAATCTCCTGTGCCTGTCGAGAGCCTGCAGCCGACTGAGTCCCCGCTGCCTGCACACTCGCCGCTGCCGGCACATTCACCACTCCCGGCACATTCACCACTACCCACAGAGTCTGAGTTATTGCGAGAGTCGCCACTACCTAGCAAATCCCCATTCTCCAGTGAGCCCTTGTTACTTAGTGAAACCTTGCTGCCGAGCGAGTCTGCGTTACCCAGTGAATCCCCCCTGCCGAGGGAGTCGCCGCTACCCAGCGAGTCACCGATGCCGAGCGAATCTCCTCTGCCGACCGCCGCCGAGCCGCCGCAGTCGATCGACACCGAAGCCTTCGAAACTATGGCCGACGCCGCCCCCGCGCCCCCCTCCCCCGCCGCCTCCCCGCTGCCGGCCGACGTGCCCCTGCCGCGCGAGTCGCCGCTGCTCGTGGACTCCCCCGTGCTACAGGAGGCCCCGGTGCGTCTGGGCTCTCCCGCGCCTCAGGAGGCCCCCGAGTCCGTACAGTCCCCCGCGCCCGCACAGTCCCCTGCGCCCGCACAGTCCCCTGCGCCCCTGGAGCCCGTGGTGTCACTGTCGCCTGCGCCCGCCGAGCTGCGCGCCGATACCGTCTCCCCCCCTCCCGCGCGCCTCGCGTCCCCCGCGCCGCAGGAGCGCGCCCCCTCCCCTCCCGCGCCCTCCGCGCCCCAGCCCGACCTGCTGCCCGAAGAGCCCGCACAGCACTCGCGCCTCGAGCTCGTCACCGACGTCGACATCGGAATTCCCGAGTCGAGAGCCCAGGAGATCTGCGTACCCGTTACCAGTGAGATCCAACTCGAGGAGGCCGTGCAGCCGGCCGCCGCCGCCAGCCCGCCGCCCGCGCCGACCCTGGAGCCCGCTGCGCCCGCGCTGGACGCCGCGCCGCTCAGCGACACGCCCATGGCCGCCCACACCAGCGCGCCCGGCGCCGACGTCGCCGTGGCAGCCGCCGCCGTCGCCGCCGTAGGTGCGGCCGCCGCCGCCGGCGTGGCTGCGGTCAAGTCTAAGTCGACCGCTGCGAAAAAGTCACCTACGACACCGACTGCCAAAACAGACTCGCGTACGCCGAGAGCCGCTCCTAAATCTGCGACACCCGCGCGCACGCCCACGGCCACCACTCCTGCGCCCATCAAAAGGCCTTCCACCACGCCCGCCGCCCGCACGCCCACCGGCAAAGCGCCCGCGCCCGCCACTAAGGTACCCTCCGCGGCCAAGACCACGCTCGCAGCCAAGTCTGCCACTCCGGCTAGCAAGCCCGCCACGCCGAGCGCTCGCACCATCACACCCGCCTCGAAGGCGACCACCCCGATCGCTAAAGCACCCACACCCGCGAAGGCGGCCGCTCCCGCGCGCTCTTCGCTCACGAAGCCGGCGGCGGCCAAGCCGGCGCCCCTGGCCGCGCGCGCCGCCAGCACGACGGCCCGTGCGGCCCCGGCGGCCCGGGCGGCGCCCAAGCCCGCCACGACGGCCGCGCGGCCCACGGCGCTCAAGTCCGACGCCAGCAAGCCGGCCCCCCCGCGCGCCCCCGCGCCGCGCCCCGCGCTGTCAGCGCCCAGGTCGCAGCCCAAGCCAGCCGACAGAAAGCCGCTGACCAACGGCGACGTTAAGGACGCCAAGCCGACCGCCAGGCCCGCGGCCCGGGCCGCCCCGCTGTCCCGCCCCCTCCCGCGCGCCCCTCCCCGCGCGCCCACCGCGCCGCCCGCACAGCCTGCCAGGTGAGCCCGCTTCCCACAGTTTTGGATATAATTAACCATGTTTGGGTTTTTTGAAATTATATTGAAAGGATAACTGTTTGTGTTCCCAGCAGGCCGAGCGGGCCGAAGCCGGCGCCTCGCGCTCCGCTGGACAAGCAGAGCAAGGATCTCGCCAACAAACGCATCACAGCCAAGGCCGCGCCACCCAGGACCGCTCCCCCGAAGGTGAGACTAACCTTCGTTTGTTCACTTTATTTTTTTCCAATTTTTGCTGCTGAATATTATGTGCAAATACTAATTAAACTTAGCTTCGTGTGCTGTTTTAATAGTAAAAAGTTAAATGTAACTGCTACTCTACATGTATCGTTGTTGATTCCAGTCGACTAACACCGGCCAGAAGAAGGCCGTGACTAAGAGAACGGCGACAGAGCTGAAGAAGGAGCTGGTGTCGAACGGGCTGGCGGACGGCTCGGCGGCGCTGAGCAAGCCGCCGCCGAGCCCGCCCGCCGCCGACAACGCGCTGCTGCCTGACGTCATCGCGTAGGCACGACATAACAAAAACGATTCCTATTATTTCCGCTTGAATTTTGTGATTTTCTATAAGTGTATGATAGTTTTAACGTCGTTCGTGGCGGCGAGTCGTTAGGTGCGGGACTCAGCTCCCAATTTTATATTATAGAGTCGCTTTTTATAGACGTGTACGTTGCCGATTCGTTGTATGCGGAGCGGAGCGAGCGGCCACACAACGCGGCTGCTCGCCCCGCTCCGGCTTTAAACGGTTATTATCCATTATAATGATTATAAGTCTGTTTTAGAATTTTATATTACCAACGAATGATTGATTAAATCTGGCTTTTAATTTATTTTCTTTGTATAACCGTATTATTTAAATAAAAGAGGAAGGACTGAGACATTGTTTTATTTATGAATGAGTAAATTTTTATTACCGGACACAGTGAATGATATTGAAACATAATTGGAATAAATAGCATTGTTTACTTATTGCTAGTGCTTTCTTATGAAAATTTCAATATCCATGTATACTTAAAATATGGTGTTACAAAGAAAACTGGAACATAGTATATTACTGAAATAAATGTTTATCACCCTTTTATGTTCTTTTCTTTCTTAACTAGTATTTTAATTTAAAGTTTCATGTGTGGGAAGCGCAGGTCAGTGTCTCGCAAGTTGTCTTCGATCCATTTCTCGGCTTGTTGAGTCATCTCTTCGTCAAAATGGTCGCGCCACCCTCCCGCTTTGCCTGAGGAGATTTAAAAAAAAATAAAAACATCAGAAGTATATATATATGTATAATTTTGATTCTTACAAATATTAGATACTTATCTCATAAGCCATACGGCTTTTCATAAAAACTTGTTTTTACTTTTCGAAATGAATGAACCGATTTCAATGAAACTTCCTACGCATATGCACACAGAGTAACATGTATGCAGGATACGTAGGTCTAAATAGTTAGCAGAGAACATTTTTCGAAAAAACGTGTTGCTGCTAATCTACCGATTCCGGAATCTTGGTACCTATACGGTTAACACATTGAAGATCTTATGCAGCAATTACATTGTTAATTTATCCATTACGTCTATTGAGTCCAGTAGGTATGTTTAAAAGAGAAGTACCTTTTCTGATGAAAGCCTGTTCGCCGGGTATCAGGATGCCGAGCACCTTCATGACGTCATAGTTAACAGACTTGTTGTTCTTGAAGTTGTCGATGCTGAGGTGGTCGCACAGGCTGTCTATCTGTTCGTCTGTGTAGTTTTTCTCAAAGAACTTGGCTACTCGGCGCACGGAGGTCGGCAGGTCCTGAAAAACAAGTTGCACACTTTTATGTAGGTACATAAACAACATTACTCTTGCTTGTGATTTCCGAAAGGATAGGTTGCTATTACATCATGGGGGCAGCCCATCATAGGGCGAGCCCTTGCCAATAACCGAGCACATCTAAAACGGCCCTTTTCTGATTTCAGAACCCAGTACCTAATACTGGGAAACAATCACAAGGGTTAGGATAGGTATATCTGATTTCATACCATGCTTATGAGAAATACAACAATACCTGTGCAAGTTCTTCGTAGAATAAGAACAGCATATTAGGGTGATCCCTCTTTTCCCAAGCTTCTTTTAGATGTTCAAAGAATGGTGTCCAGTGATCTAAAACAAAACAGAAAATAAGTTTATTAGAAAGATTTTTATTCTATTAGATCTGAGAATCGAACGTGTAACCCTCACGTTCTCAAGCTACAATAAATACCTAGTATATAGCCACGGAATAATTAATTTAAATTACGGATGTGAATAATATCGACAGTTATTTACAGTTATTAACTATTTCCTTGTAGCAGTGCATGCGTCTTAACGTGTAGGTATAATTAAATAACATTAATGTACTACAACAATACAAAAAACACGAACTCACGTAAATCTTTGATGAAGAAATTCCAATAAGTTTTGAAGTCTCCTGTGTACCCTTGTGTCCTCATCAGCCTGTTGAGATGGTAGAACGACACAACGACATCCCTTGGGTCTCTCGCTACATAAACCATTTTCGCCGTATCAAGCAATGTGGGAGGCAGTAATGACAACGGCATGTGGGACTTGATGAACCTCGGAGATGGCGTAGCAGCCAGCTGTTCGGTGCCTGGTTGAGTCACAGCTTCCAGTAACTCCAGGTTCTCTTTGCTGTGACTGTTCTCTTCTATGAATTTCTTTTTGTTGTCTGGGTGCACGCATATTGAAAACCTGGAAGAGTTGCATTCATTTTGGTATAAATTTTTGAACCACTTTTTTTTTCAGGCATTGATTAAGTCCCTGTGTAAATTTTTTTTCGGTCATGAAGCACCACGACGTAGAACCACTAAACTTTAAATTCTGTGTAAATCAAGCCTATTGCGTAATAGGGGAGCCGGGGGGAATGGGAGTCAGTGGGCAATGAGGGTCAACTCAAAATGAATTAAACCTTAAGCTTTACAGAATACGGCTATGTCGCAAGTGGTTTAGCTAAGCACCCCTCCCGCACTGCCCATACGCCGGGCCCGCCAGTCATGCTAGCATCCCCGGGAGCGACATAAGTGTCACAGCGGAGGGACCGTTGTAAAATTTCCGGAATTTCGATCTAGAACGTGAGTATCTATATTTTTTAATTATACGTATATAATAGTTTCAGAGCGTAGTACTGGGATCAAACTTATATTTATTAATGCAATTTATAAGATTTTTAGATGTTTTTTGTATAATAATTCAAATCTAGCAAACAAACCGCCATTGGGGTAATGAGAGTCAGTTGACCCCTATTCCCCGCTTCATCTTTCATTATGATAAAACTTTTTTGTTTATTTCAGATGCCAAGGAACTGGACAAGAAACAAGTTATAATATTGATGGTATACATGAAGAGAACAATACATCTGACAGTGAACCTTTAATTAGCGTACTCCCACAATTAACACCTTTGCCTTGCATTGGAAAAGGTAAAGGCAAAGGAAAAAGAATACAACGATCAGAAATTCTTACTGCCACACCTCTGAAAACGGTTTTTGACGAAAAAGCTAAGAAACGAAAGGAAAAAGAAAAGCATACAAGAGGGAACGTTACCAAGAAGATAAAAGAAGTAAAAAAGAAATTATTTAAGTCTAGTTCATCTGAAGAATGGGCTGATGAACAGGTTCCTTATGATGAGAGTGGTGATAGTGACTTAGAAAATATTGAACTCCCGCAAAACTCCCAGAAAGAGGGTGATCAGTCTGTGTGCACGATATGCCTCGAAGAAGAGGGAAAACCGAGAGAAATCTGGTACCGTTGCCGTCTCTGTGCTGGATGGGCCCATGAGGCATGTACAGGATGTGGTGATCCAAGTAGCTATCGCTGTGATTTTTGCATTTAACTCGGTTTATTTACCATTGGGTTATCATAAGTTTTAATTTTGTTAATTTTTATTTTTTGACAAAAGAGAGAATAAGTTTGTTACTTTATTCGTTTTATAATTTTGACTCGTATTCCCCCGTGGACTGATTTTCATTTCCCTTACATGTGGGTAATTGGAGTCAAAACCACTTTTCTGTTTTTTAATTATAATTCTGTTTATGGCAATGATAGCCAAAAAAGACTTATGTAACTCGATTCCTGATTAGTTTTTAAAGATAACTAAATGTGAACAAATTACAAGACTTATCTTATGTGATTACTATAACGAGTTTTCCTTAAGTGACTCCCAATTCCCCCATCTCCCCTACTTGGTGCGTTATGTAATGTGCTTGATTTATAAAGAGAAAGCGTCAACGTTTTCCGTTGTTAAACCTTGTTATACTTATAAAGTCTGATAGGCATTGCACTTTACTTCCGAAGTAAAAGACCGAACCAGAACGTAACAGCTTAGGTAATGGTTTTGTTAGTTTATTCCGCGGAGAACATTTTTGCATCAGAACTGATTGCATTATCATTTCGTTTCGATTCATAACTAAACATTAGGTACCTACGCCTGTTTGGCCCGAAAGAGATGGATAGAGGTTTATTAATTGTACGCCCACTCAATGACACATCTCTTGTCCTGAGGACCTACCATGACGGCTTCATGCTTCCGGTGTGGGACGGTGCTAAACATGTCGCATCTGTCTACTATTCCTATTTGACAACGGAATCAGGGGGAAGGTCTCCACTATCAGCTGCCGCAAAACCGACCACTCGATCACAAAGGTGGATTTGGATTGGTGGATTAAGTAGGCAAACGTTAGTTTCTCATACTAAAAAGTAAAAAAATTGAAGAACTTACTCTAAGAAGGGGTAGCGTTCAGTCAGTGGCGTTGCGTTTGATTTTTCGTAATCCAAATCATTTGCCACCATCCAAACCAACTCTTGCGTCCATGTAGTTCCTATAACAGAATTGAAAAGATGACATTATTCGCTCAACGAATTAGAATTAGAAGGGTCTAGCTTGGTACCGGTGTAATAACCGGCTCAAGACATTCAGCTTTATCTCTGGGGATAGCAATATTAGCAATGCATCTGCGATGTCATCGAATTCGTCCTATAGGTAAGGGCGGCCATTGTAGGTGGCCAAAACAATATGGTGGTGGTGTGGTGAACATAATATCGGTTCGGGACCATTCGCGAATTGCTGCGCAATAGCAAATTTTATGTGACAGAAGAAGGGGAGAGTGGGTACTGTGTGTGTGGTGTGTGTGTGTACTGTGTAGTACCTACACTACTCACTGCAAAGTGTGCATGTAGTAGCAGTAGTGTAGGTACTTACTTAATAGTCGCCATAAAGTGTGCATCCATGTGCATCGAGATCGACCTATAGGAAGCTGGCTTGTATGCCACCACAAACAGAAATAAAAAGTATGAAACAAGAAAACATTCCCATCTGAAATTTATTGATGTTCAGATGATAGCTGCCGTATGCCACTTTGCCCTTAACTTTAGAGCTAAAGTTTGATGTTTCATAACTATAATAAACATAGGTACCTACTGTTTTACTAGAATAGGTGGCATACGACCACGGCTATCATCTGAACATAAATTTTCAGATGAGAATGTTTATTGTTTCATTCTTTTAGAACGTGAATTTTCTGTAGTCGGGTTTTAAATTTCTTTTTTATTCAAACAATTTTGGGGTTCAAATTATTATTACCACCCAACACGACCATACGAATAAATTTAAAAAAAAATGTCATGTCTTAATGCGCCCTAGAGGGCGCCACATACTATTTATTGCAACATAACTTAGCCTATAACCAGTGGACAATTTAGACGCTTCCAATGATACCTCGTTTGTAAAATTATGATAAATGGTTTAGAAGTTATGAGGGAACAGATGAACATACATACATACATACCGGTCAAATTCATAACCCTCCTTTTTGCTTCGCCGTAGTCGGGTAAATAGGTTCTGGATCTAGAAAAACTTTGTTGTTCTTGTTCATGTAGGTACCTGATCGTGGATAACTGGTGACGAAAACATCGCTTGGTCTCAGCAGCATGTTGTAGATTTTCGCAGCTTCTTGCTTGTATTTTTGAGGAAAGAAGTATTTTTTTGGGCCGATTTGGACGAAGCCAGTCATCTCGCCTAGTTTAACAAAAATAACACACATTTAATAGCACTAGAGTGGGGCAAACACGGACACCGGGTGATTACGGACACCTGTTTCCAACCGCGTCGGCCCCGTTCCTCGCCCCGCACACACTTTCGTTTGATGCAGATAGCTGTCAAGACGGTCAGCTGCGAGAGCTTGCGAAGGCAAATTCATTAAAATTTTGTACCCTTTAGTAATTTAACTTTGGTTTTGTGTTTACCTATTGCTCAGACCAACAAAAAAAGGTAGACAGCGCACCGCGAACATCAAAAGTGAAGCCACAAAACCGTGCTCCTTCAAATAAATACACAAGCTCACGCACACACCTACACTAAAACCATGCTCATCGCTCTTAGTACGTCACGAGCCGTCGTCTAGAAAACATGAATAGAAAAATATAATGATGCCTTCCCTGTGTAGTAAAAATTTGTAAAAACAATAGCTAAACACATAAAAAGTCTCACGGAATCACTTTTCACTTGTAAGTACTTGAAATAACATCGTTTTTATTATAAATTAACTACGGTTACTTGGAACAAAAACGTCAACAAACGAAAGCAGTGACATTAAGTGCGAGGGTTGCCATAATATGATTTAAAATTTCCCCATTCGATTAAGCAAATTTTAATGATTTCTTTCTTCGAGTTATATTACTATTTTCTTTTTTTTTTAATGTTACAAATATTTTAGATTTGATATTTTTCAACACATTTGCGAGAAAACAGTACAATAGGTTATGAAAAAAACTTTTTGTTTTTAGATAACAGTCGGAAAGTCGCAATAATCTTTGACGTTTCTAATATGAAAATAGCCCGAAATTGCAAACGGAACTACATCTTTCGTCTAATTTTCTCTTTAGTATTTCTATTAAAGAGAAAATGAGACGAAAGATGTTTTTTTTTGTTCATGATAAATAATAAATAATATTCATTTTGTAAGTAGGTTAAACATAACACATTTTTTATGGTGGTCTTTTTGAATTTAATAAAGTTGATTGAAAATATAATTATATATTTTATTTCAAAACAATTTACATAATTACTCATACCTACGAATTTGATGTTATGACTTACGCTCCGACAACCTCGGAAAATCAAATCAATTTTTTTTAGGAATAGATCTTTTAAAAAAAATAAGTTACAATTCCACACTTAACAATATCTTAGTTGTGCTGACTTGCACAATATTAGCTAACCCATAAAATATTATTTCCCAAATTATAGGTAAAAATCATAAAAAATGGCAACCCTTCGAGACACACATAGATAAAAAGATGGCTTCATTTTGGATGTTCGCAGTGCGCTGTCTACCTTTTTTTGTTGGTCTGAGACCTATTGATATAAACATTGCCTACAATCAAACTTGGCTTATAAATAGGGTAAACCTAGGTTTAATAGTGAAATAAAATAACAATTTCATCTAACATAAACTAACATTTTTATTTTGTAAATTGAATAGGTGTGATTGGGTTAATTGCGGACACTTGTCGTGGGGCAATATCGGAACAAAAACACAAGATAAAAGAAGAAAGCTGAGAATAAACGAGTAAAGATAGCACATTATACAACGTGTAACTTAATAAACGCAATACCTCTTAAGGGGTTGGTCCCATAGTGAAAGTTGTTCATAATGATGAGTACAATGACCCCTTAAGAGGTATTGCGCATAACTCGACAAAATGTACTGAACAGCTATTTTTTTTTAATACATTTTATTTACACTCACAGCGTAATATTCCAAATATGAATTCAAAAACTATTGTATAAACACATCCATTACTTCTTTTTCGTAGACAGGTAAAATTTAAAAAAAATCATTACAGAGTACATTCTCCTTCGATTTTCAAACAACTGCATCATAAAATAACCAATTTTTAATTTTTCTATCACACTTTTTGGCGCATACGGACTCATCGACTTAATTAATGTTGAAAAATAGTATCATTGTCTTTGGATGCGCAGTCGTACGCAATGAGAATACCCGCCATACCACATTTTTTCCGAGTGGAAAAGTGTTTTCCGTCAAAAGTGGAAAAATTGTTTATTCTAAACTCACAGTAAATTATGAATCGTTTTTCATTAATAGAACAGTAAGGATCACGATAGATGTCGATTCAGGACAGCTTTATGTAATTATTTCTGTTTTTGAAATTAAGTGTGTCAATAAATGTAGGTGGGTCAATGGCCGTTATTCTTTGTTTATCTGGCACATACTATAGTGTAAGCAACGGCATATAATTAGGTAGATACAGTAGATATTAAAACACTCGTGTGATAAACCCACACTCGTGTTTTAATAACCCCTTTTATATGACCGTTGCATAAACTACTAAAAAACGATTTATTGATTTGTTATATTGGACCTTGATACAATCACTGTGAATGAAAATATTACCTACCTATAGGTTCGTCCGGAGAAACTAATTTGGTAGACCTTGCAGTCATAGTTTCCGCAATAAGACGTGTTTCAATTAATCAACCTAATTATAGGTAGGTACTATAAACTGCATTTATCTACCTACATACATAAGTTTAACATTTAAATAGAGGTAGGTGCCTACCTACCCAGATAGATATAAAATTTTCTAAGTTATTTAAGGTATTTTCTGAATTGTGTTCTTCATCCGATGAAAACCGTTATAAATAGGATCTGTATTAGCTAACCTAGATATTGTTTCGCGGTGAGTTTCTGCCTTAGCTTTCTTCCGAGAAAATAAGTACCTACTTAATAACTTTTATTAAGCAGGGTAGGCATAATAATGAAAGACGACTTCGACTGGTATAGGTAGGTACAGAAAGCAAACTAAAAATGCCCACCGCACTATTCTGCTGTTGTCCCACATAAAACAAGTCAATGAACTATAAAATGCTCATTGCTAGCTGTATTACATTATGGTCTGTGATTTCTATCGCTATGGCGTTATTTAATGGCAATATTGGATGAAATCAAGTGATTCAATTCAAGAAAATCTTCAAAAATACCAAATCTATAGTAATAGTAATACTTGTCCCTACTAATATTATAAATGCGAAAGTAACTCTGTCTGTCTGTTACGCTTTCACGCTAAAACGGGTGAACGAATCATCATGAAATTTGGCAGATATAAAGCCTGGGATATGGAGAAGGATATTTTTACGCGATAGGTAACCGACATCCACGCGGGCGGAACTGCGGGCAAAAGCTAGTGACTAATGTATCCATACTTATAATATTATAATTTATTACATTTGTTTGTTCTTTGGAACTGCCAGACGGATTTGGAAAATTATTTTTGTATATAATAGCCATATTCATGAGGGAGTCTATAGGCTATACGGGAACGAGAAGAAACGGCCTGGCACTGACCGGCAAATTGCAAAAAACGTAAGAAAATTTGAATTTCGCGGGCTACCATGGCGCTTCCACCTTATGTATTTATTTTTTGGCGTGTCCATTTTTATCAAATTATCGGGTAAAGATTCATACAAACGTGTGTTTGTACATAATTTCGGGATTATTAATACCTAGTCTAGTTTTTATTAAGTCATTACTTTAGGTTACCTACTTCTGTGTTGCGGATTTTGTTCGAAAGACTTACCGCGGCCCTGGAAAGGAAAAGGCACTACGAGGAGCACGGATGGGTTTTAGTCAGTAAGTAAGAGTCTGACTGTCCCACCTCTACCCAGAGCGGCAGGAGCCATTTGATGATTTCCCATCCATAAAAAAAATTCATGTATAAAAAATATCATATTGAAGTTCGTTTAATGTTAAATAAAGATACATATCTGGTGAAGACATACCTATTTCAACTGGTTATGTTGCTGTTCCGCTAGCCACTAGTATAGCGAAGTGAGCGGTACCATTCATTATCTTGAAACCGGTCTCCGGTTTCTCGTACGCGCTGGACGCCATGCAGTTTTCCGATTTATTATTCGTTTGGCCCACTGACTTTGTCTCACAAAAATACAACCGACTTCAAAACAAAAAACACTAAGTACAAAGTATAAAATTACTATAATTTCGGAAGACGATGTTTTTTGTTGTTTCTTCGTTTTTTGACACCGACTTCCGAAATTATAGTTATTTTATACTTTGTAGTGTTTTTTGTTTTAAAGTCGGTTGTATTTTTTTGTAAAAAATAAAAATATTTTTCACTTTTTAGTGGTTAGATTTAACTTAACCCAACGCAAAAAGAATCATCAAGATCGGTTCATAAACAATAAAGTTTTGCCCGAATAGATAACCCCAAAACCATGGTTGAATTGTACACATCTGCGTACCCCTTCAAAGTGAACCGGCTTGATGATATGTTATGAACTGGTGTAAACAATAAACAGACATGCGATTTCAGCAATCCTGACAGGTTTGCTATCATTTATTGAAGAGTTCCGTTACCTATCTCCGAAGTTCTTCATCAGATCTTCACCAAATTGAAATGGGACCAGTCTGGAAAGATACTCTTCCAAACAAAAAGAAGAATCATCAAAATCGGTGGACAATTGGCAAAAATATCGTTGAACAAACAAAAGAACAAAAAAAATTCAGTCGTATTAAGAACCTCCTCCTTTTTTGGAAGTCGGTTAATAAAATAAAATCCTGGGTCGTCCTAAACAATATGCTTCCTTCATCCTAAAATAAATTTTAAGTAAGCTACCTATTTTGTTCCCGTTTCGTCCTATTTTATATTCCTTCTACGGCCCATATTTTTTTTATATATGTGCCAAACCTACTAGTTTGTACAATCAGCAAAAAAGGGCCACGTATTATTAAATTAATATTAAACATCAATCAACTATTTAAAACAGCCGCTCCTCTCTGTCTTCTTCGCGAGAGAAAATTTACTCGTAACAATATGAGTAAATTTTCATTATAATAATAGGTAAGTATAATAACGCTCTTTAGCAGCTCATAATGAGTAAGTATACCTACATGACGTCACTGGAACCTTTTTAGAAGAGTACCTAGGTAAAAAAAGGTCCACCCCTTTTATGCGTCCTTTGTTTGTTTGCTTGTATTGACTTATTCTTTCAAAAATTTCAATTAACAACTTATATTTTGTTGACTGTACCTCTAAGGTAGGTAAGTATTTGTAATCTGGGAAGAAACTTCAATATGGGACAAACTTCAGAACGAACGAAGAATAAATTAATTATCCCGTTAAATGAGTATCTAGTGATTTTTGTATCAAAAATTTTCAGTCTGTCAAAAACTTAGATTCACGTCATTAAATCAAAATGGCGGCGGGGGACTACTTTCGGCTTTCTCTGTAAAATAAAATCAAGTGTTTTTTACCTTTTTACATATTTTTTTGTCTAATTTTCGATTTTTTTACTAATAAGTAAATAAATTATAACGTTTTAAAATATTGAAGTGCTTTTATTTCGCTACGATATGTACTAGTATGTGCGGTGATATCGAGCCTTGTTTATCTCGTTATGCATTTTCTAGACAAACGAAGATAAATTGTTTTAAAAGGAGCCAACGAGCTCCCTCTGGAACCCCTGGTTAGCTTCTAAAGTTTACTGGTGCACCAAGAATCACAAACACTATTCAACTCGGGCCTAATTAAAATAAAAGGGCGTTGCGTACTCTCGGTCATTACACTTTAATAAACAATAACTAAACCAAATGCGTCACAAAAAATAACTCGTCTGTGCTATAAACTCTCATTTATTTATATCTGAAATAATTATGTTTATTTATTGCAAATAAACAACATAGCAATTCTCAGGTAGGTAATATCCTAGACTCAAGCAGTGCGGTTGTCTATTTCATATCAAATTAAACTAACTGTAATACCTACAATTAAATTATGCTCTCATTTGTATACGCTAAAGAAATTCTTCCATATAAATTAGCTTACCAGTAAAATATTCCAACAATTCTTTGGTCAGTCCTGGCTCCACATCTTTTATCTCCAAAGGGAACTGGTTTTCCGGATCCATTTTAGCACTTTCGAATCAAGAAATCAAGTTACGATGTCTTTATTTTATAACAAAGCTAGAAATATTTGTTTACGTATCAAAATAATTGTTCCGTTCCAAATGCCGTGATAAAGTGAGAATGTACACAAGCTGCGCATGCGACCGTTAGTGGGGTACTGCGAGATTCGAATCAATTGCAACCAGCCTAAGGTTGTAAAGCAGTTTCACATTTGCCTTTAAGAATTTGTTTGCTTGTATACAACTGGCTCGGCAGTGCAGCCGGTTTCATTTTATTATGCATCTCAAGGTGCTAGATCGGCGCACGCGTCATATTCGATTGTATTGGAACTAGGAGCTGACTACTTCCTTGAGTGGTGGCCCTCAGGCCTTTCCACTTCGGTCAAGCTTCAGTCAGGCCTATCGTTGCATTTACAAATAGCCTTAAGGCTGATGTTTTATTTTACTAACTTTTAATAACTTATAGTTTCAAGTACAGCTGGCTGTAAGGTTAATAGTCGCTGTCTTTTTTTCAGTTTTATCATCAATATACTTACCGATAATTCGATACATTTCTCGTCTGCGAAGTTCCACTATGACCGTGTATTTAGTAGCATACGAAACTAATTCCCGAATTTACCCAATTATGTATCTTGCTCCCATGATGTGCGACTGGTTGACGCACACACGGTACACAAGTTAACAAGTTAGTTTGTCTAATCTAATGAATTCATTCATTAATATTGACTTTAAAGATTAAAACAGCCGTCACTTGCAATGCAGTGTTGTGATTTATAAATTCATCTTATCTATGTATTGTTGTTGTCCGAATAAGTACGTCTATTATTGTCATATACCTACTAGGGGTTCTGACCATTCCAGAATCTCATTTTTGACCTAATTGCATCGTTGTTGCGAGTTGCGATTATGCATCCGCCATGAGTGCGAATGGAGAGGTAGTAGCAATTCAGAAGCAGACTTAAAATGATGGCATAAATAGGTACATTAATGTCATTATTAACGGTATAAAAAAATCGGTTTTCGTTAAACAAAAGGCTCCATCCTCCAAAGACCATTCATGCATATTGTGCAGTCATAACTACGTGAAAGAGAATCGGCAGTAGCCTTCGAGCCAGATTGACTATACTAACATTCACTTCACATTTAGTCAAAATAAGAAAAAATAATCTGTGCTGTTTTCCTGTAAAAAGAACAAAGTAGGTAGGTACCTATATAACTAATAATAATAAATTTTAATTGGCAATAAAACAAAACAATTCCATTTATTCAAATGTATAAAGCTGTTAATGTTTCATGTGTGGAAATCGCAGGTCAGTGTCAAGTAGGTTGTCTTCGATCCATCGCTCAGCTTCTTGTGTCATCTCCTCGTCGAAATAAGGAAGCCATCCCCCGGTTTTACCTAAAATATATGAAAATACAACCTGTTAAATTCTATCTCTAGATAGGCATAAACCTTCGCTGTCAATATGGAGTTATTATCAAAGTTTGTGGTCATACAAAATGATTGCGAAGTAGTATGCGGAACAGGATATGAAGTCCCGAAAAGTTCCATTGAAAAGGGAAGCTCCATTAAAAAGGGGAAGATCGACCAGGGTGTTGTGTTTGGTGGGCAACTGCCCCATCGTTGGTCGTCGGACTGTCGTAGGACCTAAACGTCCACCGCGCGATTCGGAGTTCCAAATCGCGCGGTGGACTTTTATAGCGCGATCTAGGGTTTGTGTGACGTTTAGGTTTTTTTTTTGTAATTCATATGCGGCGATATAGTCATCCTTTCCGTTTTCTGTGTGGAAAAGTGTTTTCCGTCAAAAGTGGAAAAATAGTTTATTCCAAACTCACAGCGAGTTTGAAATAAACTATTTATCCACTTTTGTTTATTTCGACTGTATGAGGCCCGATTTCCACCACAGCACGGAGGAGAGGAGATGTGTTGAATAAACCAATCCTATAAGCTAAGCGGAGAAGAGATGTGAAACTCCGAATCGCGCGGTGGACTTTTATAGCGCGATCTAGGGTTTGTGTGACGTTTAGGTTTTTATTTGTAATTCATATGCGGCGATATAGTCATCCTTTAAGGATGGGAAATCATCAAATGACTTCTTCCGCTCTGGGTGAAGCGGAAGGGAGTGTCAGACTCTTACTGACTAAAACCCATCCGTGTTACTTCAATTGCCCTTTGCGTTCCAGGTCCGCGGTAACTCTTTCGAACATATATTACGCAACCCTGGCAGGCTCAGGCCCTAGCGGGCCCCGTCTTGTTTGCTGACTGCTCTTTCCCGCACGAGTGGAACAAAATGCGCCGTCGACTCCGGCCTGTTCTGATCGGACAGCGAGCTACCCATTGCTCGCCGAGCGTAGGCATCAATCACTGCGCCATGCTCAGGAGCATCAGTTCTTGAGCGGCACAGTGACTAACATTCGCCTGGAAGAGGCGAAATGGGGCCGTTATTGGCACTCCATTACAGCCCCCTCCTGAGCAATGGCAGCGGCGGCGACGGTGGTGGCGGCTGCGGCGGAGGTGGCGGTGGAGGACGGTTTCCTCTTGGCCCCGGCCTTGGCAGGTGGAGCGCAGGCTTTGCCCCCAACTCAGTGATCAGACGGCTTGCCAGCTGCCGCACTTGCGACGCAGTGCGATGCGGCGTTGCACGAGCTGGCCCTGTGTCCACCTCCGAGATGCAAAGAGCTCTGAAGTGGTTGCCAACTTGGCAGCGGAAGTACCTCAAAGGTCTGGGCTCCAGCAGTTTGACTTGTGCGGAAACCCAACCCACCAAGAGCCTTTGGCCCTCCGAGATTTTGTTTGGCCGCCGACACGGTGCACGGTGCCCGTTTTGTCAGGACGTATGGTGCCCGCCTTCACCTCCTCGGCGGAGCACCCCCGACGGTGGCCACTACCTCCTCCTCCGTGACGGAGTCGTCCAGGCCCCAAATGCGCATGTCTATGCACTTCGTGGGCCTGGACACTTCGTCCGCATTCAGGGACGCCATGAGCCTTTCGGCCCGACCACTGACGCTGGATGGTGAAGATCCCCATCCCGCCCGGATGGTGAAGATCCCCATCTTCACCATCCGGGCACCACTCATGGTGACCCTTAGCCGGAGACCCCCGATGCGACCTCCGCCCGCAGCTTGGATATCTCGTCCGCTGCCGGAAACCCGCAATAGAGGTTGGCTTCCGCCGCCGAGCCAAAAATGGAGGCCGTGGCCACGCTGCAAGCCCGATTTCTATTGGGCTGTATTATACGTTTCGAGGCTACAATGCGAACCGCGGCCTCCACTACCTCTGCAAACCTGGCCTTTCGCTCCTGTTCAGAGCCACCAGCGTCATCTGGCTCACTGCCAGAAGACCCCGACACAGGAGCCCTGCGAGCTCCGGGGTGTCGCCCCTCCTCAGCGAGCTTCACGGCTCGCTGGGCAGCCTCCTGGGAGGCGAGCACCATCCCCTTGCCTCCTTCTTACCCCGCCTACTGGTGGGGATTTTTACTGGGAGGATGACCCCCGGTCATCTGCTGAGCCGACGCCAGATGCAGAGTCGTCAGTGTCCAACTCCGCACTTGCACGATGCTCGGGCTCGTTCGAGCGTCGCTTCGCTCGACCGACACCTTCTCAGGCGTTTTGGCGCTTAACTGGATCGCTTAAGGACGCTGATCGGGAGCCTCTTCGGCTCTTATTGCCACTGGCAAATGGAGAAGAAACGTTGCCCCCCCCATACGAGGGGCATGACGCTCCCAATGGGAGTGTGGCGGATTCATATAGTCACCCTTAAAATAGCAATGAAAAAAACTTATCTTACCTTTCCTTATAAAGGTTTCGCCCTTTGCGAGAACTCCTAACTCCCTCATTTCTTCAAAGTTCACCGACTTATTTTTCTTAAAGTTTTCAATGCTCAGGTGATCGCAGAGGCAGTTTATTTGTTCTTTAGTCAGCTGCTTGCCGAAGAAGTCTGCGACACGTCTAATGGTCGACGGCAAGTCCTGCAATGTATGTAGGTATTTTATTCATTGATGTTAAATACGTAAAAACTGTTTGGTTTTCTTAAATTTTGTTCAAAAGTTCAGAGACGATCACGGCTATGCCCACCACAATCAGCCAAGACTCAAAAGCCTAAGGTGATACGGATTGGTTTAATATTTATAAGGAATAAGATTCATCAAGGAAAAATAATTGTGGTTTTGCCAAAGTCAAGGTTAAGCTAGGTACCGAAAGCCTCGTACAAACAATGACTGAGTACGTCTTCGTGTTGACAACAACTGTTGATATTGCACTTGACGCAGCAGATAACATTATCAAAGATCATACATACCAATAAAAGTTGAGTTAATTACCTACCTTTGATAGATCTTCGTAGAATAAAAACAGCATGTTCGGATCATCTCTTTTCTCCCACGCTTCTTTGACGTGCTCGAAATACGGCATCAGTGAAACTGAATGAACGTGCACACGTTATAGGTACTTAATGTAAACAATAAAATTATCAAGTATGTATTAAAGTTATATTGTCCTACTACTCTTATGGTCTTCTAAGATTATTGTACTAAAAAGTCGAACTGTTGTCGTTTGCCAAGAGGGCTTAGATTAGTTCATTGGCCTTTATAACATAAGAACGTTATAATAATAAGCAAGCTTTGTTTACTCTACTGACACAAGTCCCTGCGGAATAGGTTCCAGAAGTCTTTGAAGCCTCCCTGGCAACCCGACATCTTGAACAACTTGGCGTGGTGGTAGCAGGACACAGCCACGTCTCTGGGGTCCCGCGCCACATACACCACCTTCGCAGTCTCCAGTATTTTGGGGGGCAACAGAGACATTGGTAGATGAGTCTTGATGAAGCGCTTTGCCGTCCATGGCGCTGCAGCCAGTAATGGAGTCACAGGCTTAGCCAAGAAACTTATCAACTCTAAAAACTGCCCTCTGTCAAAGTTTTCTTCTGTTTTCGCGATCGTGTCGACGTATTCTTCTTTTGTGTCTTCATCAAAGTACATGAAGCCGCTGTAGTAAATAAGTTAAGATTTAAGTCTAGCCATAGATGATGGTCTTAGCATTACAGTATGTCCGACTTTCAATAAATATATACCTTTGAGTGTGCGGAAGGTAAATAATGTTTATCTGTATACCGCCAGTTAATTTTTTTATTCTTTAACACTGTTCTATCTAACATCAGTTCTTTGTTTAGTTGTAATTTCAAACAATAACGCATTAATAATGTACTAAATTATTACTAAACTTGATCTTTAAGAATGTGTGTTTTGTAAACTTATTGTACTTATTTTAGTTGTGGTGTACAATGTAACACTTACGTTGAAAATAAATTCTATTCTATTCTATATAAAGATGCTTATACTCACTCTAAGAAAGGGTATCGGTGGGTGAGAGGTATCTCAGCTGCTTTTTCGTAATTCAAATCATTTGCAATCAACCAAACTAGTTCTTGGGTCCATGTGGTTCCTGAAGAAAATAATTAAAGTTCAGAGGTCTTTTAACGATAGCTGTAAGTAAGATAGGTTCATAACTCATAAACTGATGAATTCATCGTGGCATTAGGCCATTGTACGCGAGTGAAAATACCTCTTGACCAAATGGAGATTCAAGAATGCTTCTACATCAACTATTTAGGTAATAGAATGAAGGTGCTTACCAGATCGCTGATAGCTGGCAACAAACACGTCAGTAGGTCTCAAGGGCATGTTGTAGATATTCGCAGCATCTTTCTTATAAGGTTTGAACACCATGTAGCCTTTAGGACCCAGGCGGATGTAGGTTGCAGGCATGGCTGGAGAAACATAGATACCTCATTTAATCAATAAATTCATAGTTACAAACCATTTTGGGCATACTTCGTTGTTAACTTTCAAGACAACAAAAACTTTTGATTACGATTTGCTGCGATTTTTATCAGAGTTATTCCCCGTCCATAACTTTGAGGCTTATCTCAGGATAAACCTCACCAATATGTACTAATAATATGCGACCAAAAGAGAGGGTTGATAATTAATTGCTTTTATGACAAATTGTGAAAAGCCTAAAAAAAACACGTAATACAAATCACTCACAGCCAAATGTAGTTTTGATCAATTCCTCTTCTTCAGGCTTCAGCTCCTCATATTCGTAGGGAAACGGCAATTCTTTCTGATCCCCCATTGTTAACGGACACAAAACAACCTCAAGATATGAAATTAAAGTATAGACTATTCCAAAAAATAATCTTCAAAATGTTTTCTTATCTTATCTATGCGCTAGGTATATACCACCCGCAAATAAACTGATATTTTCAGGTGGCATATACCTAGCGCATACTCGTATAGATATGAGATAAGTAATTAATTTACTAATACGATATCTACTGAGATATCGTATTGGTAAATGAATTATTTTAATTTTACGAAGAACTACGTGTACAGCTACTGTTGTCGAGGTAGTTTTATGATGTGCTTACGGAACGACATTCAATAATAGTTTCTGGAGTGGATTAAGACTAGCAGGAAGGCCTAAACTGTGGATTTACGCTCTCAGTAAAGCTATATTTTTTTTTGTCTTTATTTTATTTAGTTTAGGTAGTCTTTTGAAAGGTTACTGTTAAGATAGGTAATAACCAGAGATCGGAATAGGTACTATATTTACCTAAAGTTCGAAGAAATAAGTAACATAGAGTTGATAATACCTCCTCTAAAATCCAAGAATCTGATAGACATGACCATTGAATCCTGGGATTTAAGAAATTTTAACTAAATTATTATATTGAAGAATCTTATTATATTTTTAGAGTTCCGTACTCAAACTGTTAAAACAAAGAGCTTTGTTTTACATACTTATAAAATTGGAATATGAATATTCAAATACCTATTCTTTTTAAGTTTTGTAACTATACTTAAGTCCAGTTCATGTTTTCATAATCTCGGGTTTTAATTGTCATGTTTATGATTCCGGGATTTAAGAGGAGGTACCTAGTATTATCAACTCTATATACTTACTTCTTCGAACTTTAGGTAAATATACTCTACCTATTCCTATCTCTGGTAATAACACTGTGGTATATAACTATGTCTGAAATAAATATTTTCAATTCAATAAAGAAATAGTGCATGTATACAGGGTGTTTCAGAAGTGCGTGGTCATATCTATGGGTAATGTTGGGTAACTGATATCAAATCTACCACAAAAATAAAAAAATACAAAACAGTTCCGAACAAATGACTTGTCAAGCAGTTTGTAACAGTTGCTGGCATTCACTTTGGCTCAATCACAGATTTTTTGCTTGAAAAGTGATTTGTTTGGAACTTTTTAGTCGGATTTTACGGTCTAATGTTTTGAAAAAAGTCACTTTATTTTGTTTTGCTTATTTTTCAAACCACTTACCAACCCAATTACCACTCAAAGGGTAAAACGAGACCCTATTACTAGGACTCCGCTGTCCGTCCTGTGTGTCCGTCTATCACTAGGCTGCATCTCATGAACCGTGATAGTTAGACAGTTGAAATTTCACAGATGATGTATTTCTGTTGCCGCTATAACAAAAAATGAGTAAAAACAGAATAAAATAAATATTAAGGGGGCTCCCATACAACAAACGTATTTTTTGCTCAATATTGATAACGGCAACAGGTAGACGCTTGAAATATTCACAGAATATTTAGTTATTCACTTTAAAATAAATAATCAAATTAAAATAAAATAAATACTTAATTTATTTATTTTACTCCCATGCAACAAACGTGATTTTTTGCCGATTTCTTATAGATAATGGTACGGAACCCGTCGTGCGCGAGTCCGACACGCACTTGGTCGGTTTTTTTATATTTTGTTTTTTAAAATAAATAAAATAAATTAAATATGATCAGACACATCTGGAACACTCTGTATTATAGTGGATTAGTTATAGTTGCAACAGCTAAGGATTTGATAAGATAAGATACACAACTGCAAATAGATTGATTGGGTTTATTTGCTGCCATATACGGCTTATGAGATTCGACTGATTGGAGAAAGACGATTGAATGTTATGAGATAATAATAAGTATATCTCGCATACCAAATAGGTAGCTACATAATCAGTGGAATTTTACAGATGCAAATGAAATTTCTGTTGAAAATTACTTCAACAGGGTGCTAACTAGGGTGTCCATTAGGACACCCTAATTAACCGCCTTCAAAAAGAAGGAGGTTCTCAATTTGTCGGAACGTTTTTTTTTTTTGGAGAAGTATATTTTCTCAGAATTCGAGATAAACTATCTTATAGTAGATTATGCACCCAGGGGATAAAGCAGTGTCTTGTGTCACGGGCGTCATATTGAATCTCGAACGCAATGAAGGATTCGGGAGTTAACTCCCGAGCGTAGCGAGGGAGTTTAGAGTTTAACTCACGAGCGAAGCGAGGGAGTTAATACAAGAATCCTGAATGCAGCGAGGGATTCAAGCTAGCCCAAGACAAAGACACCTTTATCCCCGAGGAGGATACTCTACTTTTCACACCTCCTGTGAGAAAATAAGAAGCCATAATACGAAAAACAAAGTATTTTAAATTTACAAACACTAAGTAGAGACATGTATTTAGAACTATTTATACTGTATACCTACTTAAAAAAAGTTAGTTTAATACCATACGGATTTGCAATATTCGCGCCTTTTTTGCGTTCCACTCGGTATACCTACCACATAGCGGCCACGACCAACTCGATTTTCGTTTTTTTTTTACTTATCTGTGGGTAAGTAAATATGTGCAGGCCTATTGTTAGCAACCTAATACAATTTATGTGTACACAAAGCTTTATACAGAGCTTTATATCAGCTGGTAGAATGGGTTCGGACGCTTGGCTGTATGCATTTTGAATTTAGAACGTCATAGGAGATGCTCGAGAAAATAGTTTTTAAATTAATAAATCGACTATAAATGGGTTTTAAGTGTTATTCTTATCCTTTTATACAATAATCCGTACATAACCAATTATTCTTATAATATTGTCTTCAATCCTGGACCCTGGTCAATCCTAATGATTTTGTAGAAATTCGAGAATATCATCCCTAAGTAGTAAGAGTATCGAGAATATCTTTCCTCTTTCTGTAACAGAAAGAGAGAGACAGAGACAGAAGGCGTTGTAAGTACCTAATGTACCGCCAATTTAGCAGACAGATGAGGTTCCAAATTTAAATCACATTATTGACCAGCGGGTTATAATGAAATCCAGTACAATATTATTGCCCGGCTGTGCCACCGGCCAAAAATGATTCACTTTAGGTTAGGTTGGCATGACATATAATTTGACGTTTTCGATCAGGTGGTGTGAAAAATGTTTTACATGAAAAAGATCAAAACAGATTAACTGGTTAATATTTCTTTACGGATTCGAATTCCAGATTAACTAGGTAAGTAATAGTTCCTTATGGATTCGAATTCCATTTCAACCCATGCCTTTTTAAGGCCTTGTTAATACAAGTCGTCAATAAATTATTTTTTGATGGCAATGAAATGAATTGGATAATGCTCAAAAGACGCACCACTTCCAGAAGCACTATAACATAGTACTAACACAAGAAATAGAAGACTACTCAGGTCCCAAAGAACTGAGAATCTACACCGACGGATCTCAGACAAGTACCGGAACTGGATTTTCGAAGTTTAACTCAACATCAAGATATCCAGACCGCTGCTGGGAAAGCTCAACACCGACTACCAGGCAGAATGCGTGGGCATTATCCAGGCGGTCCATGCCCTAGAAGCCAGGAGGGTCACGGATACCCATATTCGTATACTCTCCGACAGCGCCTCTGTCCTTCAATCCCTAGGAAAGAATTACATCACCTCAAAACTCATACAAGAATGCCACAATGCACTAGAACGCGTCACGGTGACCAACCGCAACACTGTGATGCTGCAGTGGATAAAAGGACACAGCGGATCACTAGGAAATGACTCGGCCAATGAGCTGGTGGGAGAAATTTATACATATCATCATATCACAATTTATACATGAAATACGGGACGTCCCGTATTTTACGGGGGGTTTGCTTGTGTGTGGGTCCCACACACAAGCAGAACGCTGGTGGGCTTTGTCACCAGGCTGTATACAGACAAGGCTCGTGCCATCCCTAAACAGGAAACTTACCAGGCGCCTTCTGCAACTGGATAGGGGCAGCCTACGAATGGTGGTGGGGACCATCACCGGACACTGCTCACTAAACAAACATTTCTACACGATAGGTATAACAGACAGTCCTCTGTGCAGAGCATGCATGAGGAGAAACGGTATCGCATGTGCTCTTTGAGTGCACAGGCGTTACCGAAATACGGAGGCAAACAATAGGGACACCTAATTCACTCAAAGATATCCTGAACACACTGAAAGGACTGATATGCTTCTGGAGGGACGTTGGCTGGTTTGAATGACGGCCGCCATGGCTCACGTACAATGTTGAAGGTGGGTTGGCAGTTACCCTATCGCTTTCCGACCACAGACCTTTACAAAACTTGTAAGGTTCTAACTGTTCGTAAATTATATATACTCAATCTTTTAATGACAACTCACGGCCACACTCCCTACGATCCTTCTTTGATCTCCCAACGACGTAAACATTCGGTCTGTCCCTCAATTCGTACAAATTGTGCTTCGACCCAACGCTTCTTCCGCTTCCTTAGCAGTCATGTGTACAATAACACTAACAAAATTTTAAACATATACCCCTTGTGCAAATCTAAATGTAAAGCAAAAATAATAAATTGGCTTCTTGATTTAGATTATTCTGAGACAGAAAATATTTTAGCTGTTTTAAAATAAATTAGATAGTAAATTTGTAGACCACATTTTAATACACACACCTACACTCACTCTAACAAATATACTTTCACATACACACACATAACACGCAACACACACTCAACACGCACCATACACTACACACCCACAGACACACCATCTTTAGTTTTAACATTTTCCTATTTTAGTTTTTAAATATTCCTCTCTGTACGTGAAGGCTTTGATGTTTGCAAATTAGTGCTTAATAGTACTGTTTTAAGAGGGTGAGAGCCTGGAGATCTGTCATACAGGTCCCGAACCCAAGACTCCAGCTCTCACAAAGGTTACAAATTTGATTGAAATAATATGTCACGAACCAATGTCTGTACCTTTTTGAGAGAAATAAATCTTTATTATTATTATTATTATTAATGGTCCACAGCAGGACTTAGTGCGGAAACCATACCCAATAGATAGATAGATAGATAGAATGAATGAATTAGACTCACACATTTAAGTATAGACAAATTGGCATTAACGCTTAGTTTACGTTTATTAGTCGAGTACCAAAAAATCAAAATATGGGACCACGTAAGTACAAATACTGAGAACATCCTTGACATTTCGGTAGAACATGCCAATGCATCATACAATGTCATTGTTTGCAATGTTTATTATATCGGAAAAATGAACAAAATGTCACTTTGGATACCTACCTAGAGCCTCTACCTTATTGATTCGCACTTATAATAAAACTTCTGTTCTTCAGAAAATGGGACACCTGTTGATTGTCGGAAACATACTTACAGTCGACGCCAGATAAATTTGCAATAACGGTCATTGATCCACCAACGTTACGTTTATTGACATGACATACTTTATTCCGAAAACAGAAATAAAGCCGTCCTGAATCGCCCTATCGTGATCCTTTACATTTTCTAGCAATGAGAAACAATTCATAATTTAATGTCCAGGAAGAGATATAAAAGAAAGGGCAATGACCGTTATTGCATTATCTGGCGTCAACCATAATAGTGTGAAAAAGAAATTAAAAGTCAAGGATGCTTAGATAAAATCTGTATTAATTTATTAAATCAAATCCGTATATGGAAAACGCAGGTCAGTATCTCGCAGGTTATCTTTGATCCACTGGTCAGCTTGTTGAGTCATCTCCTCATCGAAGTAGTCGCGCCAAACGCCCGCTTTTCCTGAAAATAGAACAAGTTGTAGAAGAGAAGTTACAAAACCTTTAACTAGACGAGTTGGCACCATTTCAGTGGGAACAAAACCAGTATTGCAACCAGCATAATTATATCGGCGACTGCCAGTCTGCTACTAGCTTCTGGCTACGACTACTACGAACATTTGGTTACGACTGTTAATAACATGTGGCTACGACTGCTACTAGCATGTGGCTATGACTACTACGAGCATTTGGTTACGACTGCGACGAGCATTTGGTTACAACTACTACGAGCATAGTCTAGACTACGTGAACAGGTGCCTTTGGCTGAGACTGGCATCTCTCGGCTGCCATGGTTTATTTTAATTATTTCTTTGAATAGTTCCTGAAGTTTTTTGCTCCGGATGTTTTTATCCTGCACGTCTTTTACATTGTTCTCACATATATGTATAATTTCAACATGAATGATCTACTTAAGAGCCATTTCACAAAATGTAAGCGCTCGAGTTTAGGTAAAATACCGCAGCATCGTGTATGTGTGCGTAACTACGCACACGTACACAACGCAAACAGTGTAGCGCAAGTGTCGAGACGGACTAAACAATCTTGAGGCGTTATAATCGTAATGCACCTGGGTTTGAGATTTATGCCGAAGGATAATTTATTTATTCAGTCTATTAGGTAATCTAGTAAAGCTTTCTAGACTAATATGAAAACCACAAATATATGTTATGTAAAGTATATAATAGAAATAACACAAACAAGGAAACAATTACATATTATTCTCAAGAAATAATGACTATCATTTAAGTGGTCGTTAAATGAATATTTGTCGTAAAGGCATTGATCTTGCCTTTCTAGGGTCTATGATTTCTGGCAATACACAATCTTGATAAAATCGAATCAATTTCGGAAGCATCTTTTCCTGCCAAAAAACGTCATCTTTTACTACCCTTATTACTTTCAATGGAAAATCAGGACCGGTCCATACAGCAAAAAAACATACGTTTTTTTTCGCTATCTGCAACTGGCCTTGTATTTGGTAGTACCAGTCATGATAAGGGTTCATTTGACTGTTCAATTTAAAACATTTTAGTTTTTTTGCTAGTATAGCGGTATCAGGATCCCTACCAAAAAGTGAGCTAGGACATTTCACTTCCACTAATCCTTCACTGCACAATCCATCCGGTGTCGCACCTAAATAAAAATGTTCCTAGTCTATAATAAGTAGTCTAAAGTAAGTCTAAAAATATTTACGATCGAGTCTAAAAGTTCCATTGATTCGTCAAGTCCAAGGCAACAGGTTCTTTTTCCTATAAAATTAAAGAAATAATAAGATAGTACCTATACCTACTACTGCATAAACTTCTGTTTAAAACATAAAATTGTTACTAAAACATACAATTTCTGTTGTCAAATCTGACTTTTCACTTGTACCCGGCACGGCATCTCTTCTAAAGGTACTATCTTCCTCTACTCGATTCACGCGATTTCTCATTCTGAAATGAAAACAAAATAGCTGTCAAATTTCGAACCCGCTATTAAATGAATTTTTACTCAATCATCATAACTAAATGATTATTAAAATCATCAATACAACAAGCTCATTTAATACCATTGAATGAGTTTTTGAAGAAATATTCATTGAACGGGGTAAGGCTGGTGCGGCATAGAAAATTTGAATTTCGCGGGCTACCCTGGTGCTTCCACCATCGATAACTGTGTATATGAATTGCAAATAAAAAGAATATCTACCTCGCTTCTATTGCTTTATTTATGCAGGCTGCAGAATTATGATTTTTCCTTTTTTTGACACATTTGTATACACAACCCTTACGCCCCATTGCTAAAACTAATAAAACATAAATATAATAATTATTCTACAAACTACTATAATCATACTTTACTTGATATTAAACGAAAATCTTACCTTATGAAAAAAAATACAAAAAGGATCAAAAGGTTGTAGTCGTAGTTTAACAATGCGTTTACGATTGATGCGCTCGAAAATCGGGACGCGGAAAAAAATGGCACAGGTCCTGCTTCGATGACCGCTCGGGCCGTACTAATCGGTGCCCGCGTTTGCATTGTAATTTATTCTAATATATAGTGATGTTAAAAATGATATTACGTCTGATTAAATGAATTGATTTTAATAAAACTTTGGAATTAGTTTGGTAAAAGAACAAGGTTTATTTGTATATATTTTTTTAAATGTAATTACGCTTAATTCAAACCAAAAAATCACGATAAACTTGCGATGTAAAACGTAAAAGTTGACCTAAGACTTTGTTTTTTTACTAATTAATGGTAATAATTATCGATATTCTAGTACATTAAAAGTCAACAAAAGTATATGTCTGAAACTTTATGTATTTTTTGTAGTTAAATTTATTAACATTTATGATAGATTTAGGAGTCCGAAATTGACTCTGCGATGATTTTTCAGTAAACTAGTTGTGGGAGATTAATCACTACATCATTTACAAATAAGTTTTTGTAAATGTGTTACATTATGAATCAATACGAAAGACTAGTCTATTTTTTACATGTATTCAAAAATTCCAGAGTGTTATCTAAGATGGTAAATTAGGCGACCAAAGTCTTAGGTATTTGCGCAAAAACGTGAAATGGCTCTTAACCATAATTTTGTAACAATATATTATTTTTAAAAGAGTGTCCGTGGAGTTTCTTGCACGTTCTTCTTCATAGAGATTTACGATTTGGAACGTGCAAATAACTTTATCTTTTTAACCGACCGACCTTGACAATTCAAAGTGCCTGTAAATGGTCTAATTGAAATAAATGCTTTAAATTTAAATTTGACTACTACAATACGAGCATTTGGTTACGACTGCTACTAACATGTGGCTACGACTACTACAAGCATTTGGTTACGACTGCTATATAACATTTGGTTACGACTGCTATATAACATTTGGTTACGACTGCTACGAGTATTTTTTTTTTTATAAACATTTATTTATTATTTGTTTACGACTGCAACAAGCATGTTTACGACTGCTACAAGCATGGTCTACGACTGCGACTAGCATTTGGTTACAACTACTACGAGCATAGTCTACGACTGCGACGAGCATAGTCTACGACTGCGACGAGCATTTGATATGACTCCTAACATCATTCGACAAAGGTATTGCCTACTATATAATTTGTCCTACCTTTCCTGATAAATGTTTCATTCTCTGCAAGCAGGCCGAATTCTCTCATGTTTTCGTAGTTGACTGATTTGTTATTCCTGAAGTTATCAATACTCAGGTGATCGCAGAGCCCAGCCATTTGTTCCTCATTCAACTGTTTGCCCAGGAAGTCTGCGACGCGTCGAATTGCTGCCGGTAAGTCCTGCAGGGGTATAGATTTTCAGGTATAAAATTACTTCAACTTGTACCAACATGAAGTTTCGTAGGGATAGCTCACTGTCCAAAAAATATCTCTTGATCTCGATCACGACAAATAGTACCTACGTAAGTACCTTACCATCCCTATGGAATGGATGGTCTACAATGGGACGAGCATGCGCAGAAATTACGGGTGTGTAATATTAGGTATATTTTTTTTAATAAAACGACGAATGATATAAGATTTCATTTGATATAAATTTCATTTGTTATAATCTATTGTTATAAAACAACTTGTGATATACATCCAAGAGATATAATTTCCGTTGATATAATCATACACTTAAACTTATGGTTAAAAGTTATACTTACAATGCTCATTTGTGTAATATTTATTTGATCTTATCGACATTTAATATAATTCAATTTAAAGACTTAACAAACCTAACCTGTTCGTGTCGGATCTGCCCTAAAAGTGGTTTAAAAATCTAACCTGTCCGTAAGCGTTACGTCGAAAGTTTGTACCTGTATGAAATGTTTGTATACGACATGATAATTTAGTCATAAGATCATTGTACAAAATTATATAAATACAAGTTAAACTTTAGACAAAATGTTTTTATACAAATTGGACGTTAAATGAAAATTGTGTAAAGTATTGTTAGATGAAGTAAACGTTATATCTTTTGAAAATAGAGCAAATAATCCTATACTAATAGAGCGGCACCCAGAAATCACATCCAAGTCCAGTTGGCCTTTCTTGATAGATAAATAACTTTTAACAAATTACCTTCGACAGTTCTTCATAGAATAAAAACAACATGTTCGGATCATGTCTCTTGTCCCAAGCTTCCTTGACATGCTTGAAATATGGCGACAGAATAACTAAAAATGTGAAGTAATTTTTAGTAAATATATTAAAAGTATTATCGATTTGGTATGGGGTCCGAGTGCTCACCGAGTCTTTCGGGACATCAGCAAACAACTTGTCAACTGTACACGTGACCTGGGCTTTTCTTTGGCCAAAGAATCAGCATTGCCATTCAACGCGGCAATGCTGCTAGTGTTCTGGGCACTTTTGTCATTGACAGCGATGTGGATGAATTTTTTGATGCCCAATGATTGATTTTGTTTTTATACACGTTTGTACATAATTTGGTAATTTTTAGTCTAGTTTGTATATAGTTAGGTTTGGAAAAGGTAACTGATATTATATGTATACAAAAGGAATAAACGAAATAAGTCTTATCGATTTCCAATCTGAATGTCCTTATTAGTGCTTTGACAGCCTATAAATATGTAAACATATTATATCAGTACTTACATAAGTTTTTAGGAAACAGGTTCCAGAGTTCTTCGAACGTGCCACTGTATCCCCTCATTGTGAACAGTCTGGCATGGTGGTAGCACGACACCACTACATCCCTGGGGTCTCGAGCCACATACACCACTTTCGCTGTCTCCAAGATCTTCGGAGGCAGTAAGCTCATCGGCAGGTGGGTCTTCACGAAGCGTGGTGATGTAGCAGAGGCCAGCAACTGAGTGGCCGGAGTAGTCAATAGTTTCATGGTTTCTAAAAATTTGTTGTTGTCAACATTTTCGTTTTTAGCGGTGACATTTACGTATGAGTTTTCTTCTACCTCATCAAAACGCATGAATCCCCTGTAATCAAATTATTAAGAATTATTGTTCGACTAAGTGCTCAGCATATTCAGTTTCGTATTGGTAGGTACAAATCTGTAAGACTTGATATCTCTTACTCCAGAAAGGGATATCTTTCGGTGAGTGGGGCTTCTGCCGCGCTGTAATCCAGATCGTTTGCGAGCAGCCACACTAGTTCCTGAGCCCACGTGGTTCCTGAAACATGACATATCAGATCATCTTTCAAATGAGAACCCTTTCCTCTTTTTTCTAAGCATCTCGGTCCACCTAGTGGGAAGCTTTCCAATGGAAAAACCTTCAATTCGTTCCGGAAAAAACAGGTCTTCCGATACGAATCGAGGATTTTTGACTGTTTCAGTGTTGAGTTTCAGTTGATTTAAATAATAAGGTAGTCCTTGAGCTTCATGAAGCAACAGGCGAACAGTCTACTTTTGAGGAACCGAGCAAAAGGTATGGTAATGTTTCATACCTGATCGTTGAAAACTTGCAACGAACACGTCACTGGGTCTCAGAGGCATGTTGTAGATATTCTCAGCATCTTTCTGGTAGTGTTTGTACACTAAGTAACCCTTGGGCCCGACGCGGACGATCTTTGTTGCGTTGTGTGCTGTCATAAAGAAATAGGTAATAATGTAGTAAGTGCTTGACAGTTAATATTTTCTGCTTAGGTAGGCATATCTTAGTTTAGTTTATACAATAAAAACCTCGAAGGAGTTGAAATTGAAGCAGCGGTTGAAAATAATATAGTATATTACTAAAAAGTGAGTATGAAATAAAGGAAAATACAAATAATACATTATGTAATACATCTATCTAAATATTATTTATTATATAATATATAGAAAAATAGAAAATAATTAAACAAAAATAGCCAGGCAGTTAAAGGATAACTAACAGCGTTTTTGGAGTTTTTGTCTGTTTGTCTATTTATCAGTTTATCTATTTGTCTGATAAGATATCATGCATTACGTAGAAAGTACAAAACTAATGTAGATACCTTTTATTCATTAAAATTGTTCGTAACTGGGAGTATAACTTAGTTTTAGTTTCATCGCTATGGGTTCTCTCTATGAAAAGATATTTGAATTAAACCTCTGAAATGTCGCGTGTACCTACACACGGTCGTGTGTACTGTAGCGTAGTGATGACAAAGAAATGAAACACTCAATACGCTTCAAATACGTGTAATTTTGGTAAAAGAAAAAAAATACTAAATTTGATGAAAATAAAAAAAATAGGAAAACTAGTATATAAAAGTACAAAAAATAGGTATCGTGTGTTGTCGTGACCGTTAATCTTATAAAACAAAGATCTATCCTACTTTACGAAAATCATTACATTTTTTTTTAATTTGAGAACGTTAATAAATTTATTAGACCGAATATCGCGGATTTAAAAAATACGGTTGCAACTCGTTTTATTTTAAACCCGATAAGGCCGGTTTCCTAAAGGATTAGAAACTCGTAATGATTTGTTCGCTCACAAGGAAAAAAAAGAAACGTTATTACATTAGTTTTAAATACGTACGAAAAATGTCTTTTCACTCCCGAAGTAGAGAACCGACGTCAACCCAAAAGTGGGTATCGAAAAAAGAAAAAAATATATTCGGGTGAATATTTTTAGGTAAACCTCCCCGTCGTCCTCCTGACGACGGCAATGGGGCGCCTCTCCCGCAGTATCCTCTGGGGATATGGCCTTCCCTGCTACTGGCTTCTAGGGGTGGCAGCCTGGGAACCTCGCCCTCGCTTAATCAGCAATTTACAATCACCAGACCATAAAACCGGTAATCCGGCTTCTATGACAAAGAATGAACTAATTAAAACCCAATTCACAAAAAGTCAAGGAAACCTATGAATCACGAATAAAGATTGCAGGAATTTAAAAGAAACTTACCAAGAGTTGTTCACAAGTTGTGCATGGGGACATATGTACCATGGCTTTAAGCTCAACTGGCTAAATCTATCACCACATAATTTTTATTTATTATTCCACAGAATAAAACATGATTTCAGGGTCGCTGACATAACACAAGTGCCAGAACAAATGTCTACCTTTTTCTTTGTCAAAAAAATTCGAATAGCATTCAAAAAAATCTACTGAACGTGATTTGAAAAAATAATCAAGGAGTTTCGCGTTTCAAACAGAAAAAATAACAAGACATTTAAAACCTCCACCTATTTCTTGGAGTGATTTGAGGAATTATGTAGTGACCACACTGCAGTACCTACACGACGCTTCCGAAGTAAGTGAATTTGTGGAAGCGTTTTACGGTTTTACTACCTCTTTGCCGCTAAGCAACGGTGTTGAGTTCTTCATCCCCTTACGCATCTCCTGAATCTTCCGGGTATTAATTTTTAAGTCTAGTTCGGTGCCTCCTGGCGCAGGTCGTTAAATTTTGCTTGCATCTCGGCGTGTGTATGACTCAGCAGGCATAGGTCATCGGCGTAGTCCAGCGGCCCTACCATGACGTGTTAAAACGTCAGTCGTTCGAGCGAGAAGGAGGGATGGAGCTATATAGGGTGTATAGCTCCATCCCTCCTTCTCGCTCGAACGACTCACGCTTTAACACGTCATGGTAGGGCCGCTGGTCTTCCAAGACGTAGGATAATCCCCACTCTATTCCGCGGCGCCTTTTCTATATCGATACTATGTTGTGCATGTACTTATAAATTCTCTGCTAAGACCTGGGACAAAGTTAAGCTTGAGGCTGAGAGGGGACTGGCTAGAGTTAGTCACTGGCTAAGCGAGAATCTTCTTACGCTAAACACCCAAAAAACAAACTACGTCTGTTTCACAAAATACATAAACTCTCAGCCTGCACCTGACTTTAACATTAGAATCCACTCCTGTCGTACTCCAACCCAAATTTCCTGTAGCTGTCCTGTAATCCAGAGGGAAAAATCCGTTAGGTATCTAGGTATTATTGTGGATCAGCGGTTAAGCTGGTACCCTCATCTGGAAGTGACCATAGGGAGGGTAAGAAAACTCATATGGGTTTTCAAATCCCTGAGACAAGTTATGAGTACCGAGCTTCAGAAGCAAGTATATATTGCACTAGCCCAATCGGTAATCACATACTGTATCTCGGTATGGGGTGGAGCAGCCAAATCATACTTTATAGATCTAGAGAGGGCACAAAGATCTTTGATTAAGGTCATGTACCGTAAGCCCTATAGGTTTTCTACTGATTCGCTATATGCTAGCTCTAAGCTGCTCTCCGTCAGAAAACTATATATACTACACATGGTACTAAGACATCATAAAATATTACCTTTTCACCAGGCCAAACTCAAAAAAAGACGGTGTGACCTGGTAGCCCCTACATACGCATCACGTTCAATTTTTGCTAGCCGCCAAAATGTAGCTCAAGCCCCACGCGTTTATAACAAACTTAATCGCATTCTCAATATTTACCCCATGCAGCTGTATGAGTGTAAGAGGACCTTGACTGAATGGCTCTTCACACTTAATTACGAAGGCGTGGAGGACATATTGGTTACTCTAGGTTGAACTTCATACATACACACAGACACAAAATAAATTAGTTGGTATGTATGAGACCCACTCACCATCTCACTCACACACACACCATCATTCACTCACTCACACACACACACATCCTCACTCACTCACTCACTCACTCACACACACACACTCACTCACTCACACAAACACATAAACTTACACACACCCAAACACAACTATTCTCACATACGCAACACACCCACATACATACACACACACACACACATAAACTCGCCCATAAAGATACACTTACACGCACCATACTCTAGTCTCACACACTTCCAATATAACTATTCACTTTTCTTTTCTTTATTTGTTTTTATATAATATGTGTAACTTTTAACGATCTGTAAATCGAGGGAGAGCGAGGCTTTTCCCAACACAAGTATCTTCGGATTACTTCCTGGGAAGCCCCGGCAACTTAATTGTAAAGATTTTAAGTTAATAAACACATTTTAATTTTTTTAATTTTTTTTAATAAATAAATAAATAAATTCTATTATTTTTTATTTTATATAATACTAGCTGTTGCCCGCGACTTCGTTCGCGTTTATGTATTGTAAAATGATGTGGCTAGGTAAGATCAATGTGTTCGTATATCTAATACGAACAGTCAACATCTATCATTGCTTGCCTCTTCTTTATGTATGGGAAAACATCAAATGACTCCTTTCGCTCTGGGCGGAATGGAAGGGAGTGTCAGACTCTTACTGACTAAAACCCATCTGTGTTCCTCCTAATGCCCTTTGCGTTCCAGGGCCGCGGTGACTCTTTAGAACAAATTCCGCAACCCTGGCAGGCAATTGCCCTAGCGGGCCTCGTCTTTATGCTGACATCTCTTGGAGGCGCGCATGGAACACAACGCTTAGGTGAAAGGCTAGGCAGGCGATGATATTTTTAGTTACTACTGAATGAATCGACCCAGTAAATCATTATAAGTATTTTTTTGTTTCGATCACTAAAAAAAAACGTTAAATGTGCCCAAAACCATTATAAGATTTAAATACAATTTAACACATAATGAAGTACTCAAAAACCCAAGAAACTTGTGGTAATCTATACATATAATGAAACAGTAACGAAAGAAAAACTGTACATTGAGAATTTTCGAGAAAAAACAAGTGGCTTTTGTTAGAAAAACGTAACTGATGACAAAAAGTGACTTTTTAGAATTTTTGTCTGTTTGTCTGTTTGTATGTGTGTATGGTACGGCTTCACGCCAAAACTACTGGATAGATTGAATTGAAATTCAGCAAAAATGTTCTTTGTAAACCAAGGAAGACTTTAGGCTACATATTATCACGCCGTATGTTATGGGAGGTAAGCAATATTGATTTTAAAAGGTTTTTGTTCGTAATTGAATGCACAAAAGAATTGAATGCACAAAATGAAATGTTAGTTAGTTACAAAACCATTTAGATAATTTTTACACATAAACCTGATAGGAATTGTAGCAACCTAGAAGAAATCAACTTATTATCTACATAATTCAGATACCCGTAATGCCATCTGTTGACCGAAAAAAGTACTAACTATCAAAAGCATGAGAATTACACCAAAATATATTTTTTAGTTACTAATGGTACTTTTAAAACGTCATAAACAGTGATTGTTTTGATACAAAACTTACCGTTATGCATTTGATCCATAACATAAAAAAAGATTTGGTCTGATTGCTCCACTGACGTTATTTTAATTTTTTTTTGAACGGTTAATTCTCTCCACTCAACCTGTAAAGCACCCTGGTGACTTCTGTACACTTGGACGGAGCTAGGCCGGCAAACTTAGCCAGGACACCTACGCACAACGGAGTCCATACTCTACTCTATCCGTTGCGGGTTTTTTTTATGAATGGGAAATCATCAAAATTACTCCTTCCGCTCTGGGTAGACTGGAAGGGAGTGTCAGACTCTTACTGACTAAAACCCATCTGTGTTTCTCCTTATGATCTTTGCGTTCCAGGGTCACGGTGACTCTTTCGAACATATTCCGCAACCCTAGCAGGCTCTGGCCCTAACGGGCCCCGTCTACTTAGCTGACATCTCTTGGAGGCGCGCATGGAACACAACGCTTCGTCAACCCGGACCAGTGGCACTATATAGGGTGTATAGCTCCATCCCTCCTTCTCACTCGAACGACTAACGCTTTAACACGTCATGGTAGGGCCGCTGGTTGTTATCGGCCCGCGAGCAACCCAACGCTCGCCGTCCGCAGGCCCGTGCCTACGGTGGCCGAGAATCGCCCTGCGACTCCTAACGCCCGGGGCGTCTTCTTCTGTTTCGGCTAAGGCGTGACGTTTGCCTCTCCTTCACGCGGCCCGCCCCTTCCTTTACTAGCATTACTGTTTCGCAAAAGGAGCCACGCCTCCGCGCTCTGGACCATGGAGTGAACCAGAGCCGGTAGCGAGAGGTCGCCGTCGCTGATCGCCTCGACGAGGACATAGCGGTGCTCCGCCCAAGCAGGGCAGACCTTCACCGTATGCTCCGCCGTGTCCTCTGCGGGGGTTGACTTCTCTTCTGGTTGGTTTTCCCATGGACAACTTTATGTAGCTCTATCGCGTGTTAACAAACTTAGCAAATCACATCCACAGTCCAACTTCTTGTTTTTAACTCAACAATTTGTTTTGATGTTATTTTCATGCTTACCTGCATTTTATCTTACTCAATAGATGGCGCCTAAGCACCGCAACGGTTAGCGCTGTATGAAGTTCCTTACTACAATTAGAAATTTAATATCTTTTGATTTTGTGGGTCGATTTTTTTTTTTTTTTGAGCTTATCTGCGATCAGTACTCGATACTTTTATCAGATGTGTTAAGGGTATAAATTGGCAGGAAGAGCGTGACTCCAGTGAGCCATCTACTCAATATTTAAGTTCATAGTCCCTTTAGGTTGGTAACTATATGATGTCTTTCCTTTTTAGCCTCTTTTCATAACTTCTGGTTTTTAGCGCGGCCGCCAGGTTGTTTGGGTGTTTTACCAGTCTCACTTGGTATCTTTCTGTATGTTTTTGGATTTCCTCCTTGACGGTTTCCATCATTAGTTCCGTATGCATTCAGAGTTCGTAACGAGCCACGGAACGCCAGTAATTGAGCGCAAGATAGAATTCTGCATTCGCTGTATTATGCTGATACTTGAGTTACAGGCGCTTCCCCAGAGTTGAATTCCATAAAGCCATACCGGCTTCAAAATCACCTTATATATTAAAAGTTTGTTGTCGATGCTTAATTTACTGTTTCGTCCCATAATCCAGTGAAGGTTTTTAAATCGTATATTAAGTTCATGTCTCTTTGTCTTAATGTGTTGTTTCTAGGTAAGACGGCGGTCCAGATGTAGCCCCAGGTATCTAACGTGGTCTTGGTGTGGAAGTGTGGCATTCTCAAGATGGATAGGTGGGCAATCACCTTTCCGTAGGGTGAATGTGACCTGCATCGATTTGCTTGCGCTTGCTTTTATTCGCCACCGTCGTAGCCAGTTTGTTATTTCATCGAGACCCTTTTGGAGCATTTGTGACGCCCTCGGGTCGATTTTGATGAAATAAACGCTAAATGTTATTCGGGTTAACACTTAATATTTTTAAGAACTTAGCTTTCGAATCCAATCAGTGGTTTTGGCGTGATGCTGACTCAAACATATGGACAAACAGACAAACAGATAAACCGACAAACAGACAAAAATTTCAAAAATTTTTGCGTTTTATACCTTTTTTTTAACATTTCTCAGTTATTTTTATGCGAAAATATTCAATGTACAGACACGGTAAATGTACGATTTTATTATATGTATAGATTATCTCTATTTTCTTTGGAGTTCCGTTTCTCTTGGATTTGTCAGACTCTTTTTGTGAAATGGTAATTAAATAGTCATTTCTTTGTCTGTAGAAACCGGTTTTCGGTTTCCTGGAACACCCTCGGTCTACTTTGGGGTCCAGGCCAGCAATATTTGAACGTGAATAAGGCCTCTGATATCGTCTGCTGAGTTCGGAAGTTGCTAGAGTCGCTGCGCTCTGGGTCTACAAACATCCCACTGCACACCGGCGCCGTACGTACAGCCAGGAGGTTTGTGGTATTCCGGATGGTTATTTTCGTTCTGACGCGAAAAATTAAATACGTATCTTAAAAATTGTAAGGTGTAATAGTGGGCGGTCTTATCGCTGAAAGCGATCTTTCACAGACAGCCTTTGGATGGATTAGATAGAGAAGTAGAAAAGATAAATGTAGGTATCTAGTCCGGGGTATACTATTAACCTACGAATAATAATAATTGTTTTTTTTTTTTTTTTTTTTTTAAATAATAAAACTATTACATGATTATAAACTACTAGCTGTTGCCCGCGACTTCGTTCGCGTGTATGTCGGAAAGTAAAATGATGTGGCTAGGTAAGATCAATAAGATATTCGAACAGTCAATATCTAGGATTGCTTGACCTCTTTTTTATGGATGGGAAAACATCAAATGACTCCTTCCGATCGGGGCGGAGTGGAAGGGAGTGTCAGACTCTTACTGACTAAAACCCCTCCGTGTTCCTCTTAATGCCCGTTGCATTCCAGAGCCGCGGTGACTCTTTCGAACAAATTTCACAACCCTGGCAGGCACTGGCTCTAGCGGGCCCCGTCTTTTATGCTGACATCTTTTTGTGGCGCGCGTGGAAAACAACGCGCCGATCGTCCGGGCCAGGGTCCTAACCACCAACTCTTAAAGCAGTATTACTTCAATATTACTTCCAGTGGGAAAGAGACGGAGCTATACGTCCTGTATAGTTCCGTCTCTTTCCCACCACCCAACGCTTGCCATCCACAAGCCCGCATTGCTTGATCCCTTGGAAATGTTATGCCAGGCAATGGGTGTATCTCCCTCTTCTGTTCATGTCATTTTTCGTGAGAAACGTTTTTTAGTGATAACGCTTCTCTCATTTCATCGAAACTATTCACAGCAGTCCTAGAAGATGTCGTGAAAAGTAGGTATAGATTGAGACTATAGCGGTATTAACGTCAATTTTGTGCCTACCTGTCTCACTTAAGATTTGCAGATGACTTTGTGGTTTTCACTGAGAACTTGGATGACCCCCAGAAAATGCTTCTTTTAAGTTGGGTCTTAGGATGAATATGGCCAAGACGTTATGGCAAACACCTTCAGCGATTCAAATCCTACTGAATGAATCGTTGGAGACGATTAACTGATATGATTGGCCATATCCTTTCAATTAGCAAAGAAAATAAACAAACGGAGGTATCGAGAGGAATACAGCTTGGATGACCCGCTTTTATCAAAATGGAAGACATTCTGAAACCTGCCAAAATTCCGCAATATCAGAATTCTCGCATCTATAACCGGTGTGTTTTCCCACCATGACCTACTTAGTACTTACATGGACGATCACGCAGGAAGCTGTGTACAGACTGATAGTTGCACAGAGAGCCATGGAGCATTCCATACTTGGCAGAGGTACGTCTTCGAGATCCGAAGACGTGCGAAGGTTTTCAACATCGGAAAACGAATTATGGAACTAAAGTGGTGCTGGGCAGGACACTTGGCAAGGCGCGGTGATGATAGGTAGAGTAAGGCAGTGACTGAATGGCGTCCGAGGACTGGAAGAAAAAGTATTGGTCGGCCGGCGGCGAGATGGGCGTACGATATTGTTGCCATCGTGGGTAGAACCTGGATGAGGCTGGCACAGGAACGTGGGGATTGCCACACGAAAAGAGAGACCTATGCTCAGCAGTGAGCGAAGTCGGGCTGTGTATGATGATGATGATACACGATGTTAAAGAAAGTTGCTAAGGTTGTTAACACGCGATAGAGCTACATAAATTGAGAAGTCAACCCCCGCAGAGGACACGGCGGAGCATACGGTGAAGGTCTGCTCTGCTTGGGCGGAGCACCGCCGTGTCCTCGTCGAGGTGATCGGCGGCGGCGACCTCTCGCTACCGTCTCTAGTTCACTCCATGGCCAGAGCGAGGAGCCATGGGAAGCCGTCACCTCATTTTGCGAAACAGTAATGCTAGTGAAGGAAGAGGAGGGCCGCGTGAGGGAGAGGCAAATCTCACGCCTCAGCGACCGAAACAGAAGAAGACGCCCCGGGCGTCAGGAGTCGCAGGGCGATTCTCGGCCACCGTAGGCGCGGGCCTGCGGACGGCGAGCGTTGGGTGGCTCGCCGTCCGATAACAACCAGGCCCGGGTCGGACGGAGTGTTGTGTTCCACGCGCGCCTCAAAGAGATGTTAGCAAAGTAGATGGGCCAGAGCTTGCTAGGTTTGCGGAATTTGTTCGAAAGAGTCACCGCGACCCTGGAACGAAAAGGGCATAAGGAGGAACACAGATGCGTTTTAGTCAGTAAGAGTCTGACACTCCCTTCCAGTCTACCCAGAGCGGAAGAAGTCATTTTGATGATTTCCCGTCCATAAAAAAAACCACGCAACGGATAGAGTAGTGTAGAGACTCCGTTGTGCGTAGGTGTCCCGGCTAAGTTTGCCAGCCTAGCACCGCCCAAGTGTACAGAAGCTACCAGGGTGCTTTACAGGTTGAGTGGAGAGACTTCACCGTTCAAAAAAATAATGAAAAAAACGTCAGTGAAGCAATCAGACGATTTTTTTTTTATGTTATGCATCAAATACATAACGCTAGGTAAGTCTTGTATCAAAAGAAACACTTTTTTATGACGTTTTAAAAGTACCATTAGTAACTAAAAAATATATTTGGTGTAATTCTCATGCTGTTGATAGTAAGTACTTTTTCAGTCAACAGATGGCATTACGGGTATCTAAATTATGTAGATAATAAGTTGATTTCTTCTAGATTGCCACAATTCCTATCAGGTTTATGTGTAAAAATTATCTACAATGGCTTTGTACTTTTTAACGTGATGCGAACAAAATAGAATACAGTTCTGGTAATTATCCTTGCTAAAAATATGCAAAATACAGCAATAACATATTATTACTTATTTCATAATAATAGGTTTGGTCGGAATAAAAAAATAAGGAAATAAATAAGATTAAAATAATTCAAAAATAAAAACACCTTTTAGGATTCGAACCCACACCTAGTATTTAAAACCGAGGGTCTATGAGTTCTGTTGATATTTATTTCAAATAGCCGATCTTATTTATGTCATAGTTTTTGGCTGCTGAGCTCCCCGAAAGTATAGCGTGATGATAATCATTGCTTACCCATAAGTATCTGCAATATTGTAATATGTTGTGGCTTCTAATAACAGTTCCTCACTAAACTATTTGGAAAAATGTCGAATAAAATTTTAAATGTTATTTTAAGTACGCAAATACCCATTTTATTATTATTTTGACAATATTATGTAGTAAAAATATATTTCAAAAGATAAAATAAATACAAAAATAATAACAGTTGCTGGGTATTTCGATCCCCAGCAACTGTTATTATTTACCATGTGCCAATTGTCGTTCAGACATTTTTGAATATTGCTCATCCCCCAAAGCACATAGCGTGATAATAAGTAGCCTATAACCTGACCATACCTATTAAGGATTATGCAAAATTTGATCAAATTCGGTTGAGTAGTTTTCTCGCCAATTGATAACATACACCTTTCGAGTTACTATTTTATAATATACATGTATAGATTATTACAGAGATTTATTACTCGTAGCTATTAACATAAATAACATACAAATATATAATACGGGTGCCGCCCATTCAGTATAAGATTATTTGCTCTATTTTAAAAAAATAATTATAGCTCAAATGACATAACGTTTACTTCATCTAACAACACTACTTAATTTTCGTTCAGTTTGTGTAGGTAACTACATTCAAAGTCAAAGTCAAAGCATTTATTTCAATTAGACCATTTACAGGTACTTTTGAATTGTCAAGGTCGGTAGGTCAAAAAGATGAAGCTATTTGCACGTTCTAAAGCGTAGATCTCTATGGAGAAGAACGTACAAGAAACTCCACGGACACTCTTTTAAAAACAATATTTTGTTACAAAATTATGGTTACATCAATCATATTGAAATTATACATATAATATGTGAGAACAATGTAAAAGACGTGCAGGATAAAAGAGTCCGGAGTAAAAAAGCAACAATTAAAATAAACCATGGCAGCCGAGAGATGACCAGTCTCAGCTGACGGCGCCCTTTCACGAACATGACGCATACGTTAGCACCATTCGGCTCAACCATTTTTAAGGGAGCCAAATGATCCAACGCATGCGCCACCATCAGCCAGACTTTTGAGTGAGCATGACATCCCAATCGCCAGGGTACATTCCGAGTCAAAGACGTACCCAAAAAATCATTATAGTTTAAAGGTACACAGTACTCACACATGTGCATGAAATTATACAACGCTGAATAAGTTGAGTCTATACAATGAAAATAAAGCATTCTTACAATCTTTGAGCCCCCTAGTGGCTGCCTAGTGGCGTTGTGGAGCAGGACCAGCATTTTCACTAACGTTCAACTTATATAATATAATTTTTCATAACGCTCTTTGACATAATTATCTTTTCGTATACATTAAGTTTACAAACATAATGATTCGACATAATGATTTTTTGCCGTAATTATTTTCTGAGGCGCTTACTCGGACAGGTTAGATTTTAAAACCACTTCTAGGGCAGATTCGACACGGAGAGATTAAGTAGGCTTGTCAGGTATTTTTTTTACCACTTCTAGGGCAGAACCGATACGGATAGATTAGGTTTGTTAGGTCTTTTTTTAAACCCTTTAACCACTTCTAGGGCAGATGCAACACGGATTTAAAGGTGTGTTTACGTATTACATCTCGTGTAGTATAATAACCGTTTATTTGGTTTTATTCAGTTTAAAATTTTTATTTTAATGTGTGAACTTATTGAGATAGATCATATGATCGTTATATAAGATGTTGATTACATCAAAGAAATATAATACAATTTTTAATAATAAGTTTAAGTGTATGTTATATCAACTGAAGCTTATATGAAATGAAATAATATCTCTTGGATGTATATCATAAGTTCTTATAACAACAGATGATTATAACAAATGAAAATTATATCAAATGAAATTCGTAATTATATTAAAAAAATGTATACCAACCATTACACACCCTTAATTTTTGTGTGGTGTATAATCAAGAGTAAATTTTAAATTCTATTCTATTCACTTTACACTTGGACGAGTTAGATTTCGGAACGGGATCAATAAAACATAAAAAAATACAAACATTCGAATCGAGAACCTCCTCCTTTTTTTTGAAGTCGTTAAAAGGAATGAAAATTAAAAAAAACATATACTAACCTTTGTATACTCTTTTAATTACTCCTTTCTCTTCATCACTGATCTCCTTGAAATCGTAAGGAAAATTTAAAATATTTGGTTCCTCCATTGTAACTTTAAAAAAAGGGAATAAGTGTAATCTAATCAGCTTCAATGGTGACACTGACTGACAATAAATACAGCTTCAATATTTTTACTATTTTTTTTATCTATTTGATAACATGTAAAAGATAATGCTTACTAGGCTAGACAGCAAGTTCAAAAACGTGTTAATTCTTGATAGAGCTCCTAAAAATATAAGCAATGGCTCATTCGATTCGGAATGAAATAACGTCTAGATAAATGTATCGAAAGTATATTAACACATAAAAAAATGCAATTTTTATTAACAAATAAAGATGAAAAACAGATAGCATTTAGTACTTATTTCGTTAATAACTCAAAAAGTATTAATATTTAAAGAATAAAAAAAAAATCCTTAAACAGAAATTCCCAATAAAAAAGATCCGGCTTCCGGAACTCTCTCTTTTATTCATAATTTAAATTCAACGCCGCAAATAGGGCTCCGCCCAGCCGTAACGACGTGAGCGCACTACCGCTAAAGACAGTGTTTCATATAAACCAATAATTTATATATTAATATTAATTAATTAATATATGTTGATTTTGTACTAGCTTCTACTTATATCAGTGTTACAACGACGAAAGGTTTTTTGCATCCAGGCGCATAGGAAATTGTCCGGTATCGAGCGACGGCCTAGACTCGAGCCATTTCATATTTAGCCACTAAAATCGGACGGTGAACGTGCCTCCAAATCCTAAATAATCGACTGTTGATCTTGCGCTAGCTTTTACTTCCGTCAGTGATAGATATTAAACTGAAAAACCTTATCAAAGTTTTATCTCTATTTACCCCTCTATTCATATTCACCCCGTTTAACGGTAATAGCTGTATAACAGTTTTGGAGGGTTTTAGGCAATAACTTGTCGACAAGGTTTGTGCCTGGTTTTAACTAGCATTATACCTATTAGGCAATTTTTATGAAGACTTCTGTTCTTTGGAGCACGTACTGACACAGTATACTGTCGAAAACGTATTATAGTGTGAAGAGGAAATTAAAATAAAAGCTAAGGCTATCTTGATTAAATCTATATTTTATTGATGTGAAGAGACCGAATGTTTGCTTGGCGACCCGTCGCTACGTCATTCCTCGCCACGCTATATGATAGAATATGCACTTTAGGGAACATCATAGAGTGGTTAAACATATAGAGTAGTCTTCGGGGAACATACATGTAGTGCGGTGTGGTGACGCGTCGGCGCACGGCGTCACCATGCGCAAGTGACTGTGAGACTCGGCTCGACGATCCTCATCAAATTTTTCCTAAATTATATTTTTTAATTATGCCATATTTATTTCCATTCATAATCTATCTACATCAAAAAATAAATCAGCTGTTTCATATAAAATGCAATATTCACCCGATGAAAATGTATAAACAGTAGATTTTTTTTCGAATTTTCAGGGTTGGTCTCATAACAAAAGTTGTTTATAATCATGAGTACTTTCACCCACTGAAAGGTTGTTGGTGTTTTACAAATAACCCTGTATATACTCTATGATATTATCTGTACAAAATAATTTATATGTTTCACATCTGCCAGGCGTCCCGCGACGGCTCTCTTTTTATTTAATCAAATTCGTATGCGGAAAGCGCAGTTCAGTATCTCGCAGATTATCCTTGATCCACTGGTCAGCTTGTTGAGTCATCTCCTCGTCGAAGTAGTCGCGCCAACCGCCCACTTTTCCTGAAAATAGAACAAAGTCGTTTCGAACAGGAGTTTCTCATAAGTAACCCTTAAATAGAAGTTACAGTTGGCACCACTTCAGTGGTAGGTACCGAACAAAACCAGTATTTCTCCGAGCATTTAGCTACCTAAAGCCTGTGCTACACAGTTGAAAAACAGTGGTTTCAAACAGTGTAGGCGGCGCGGTTGTATGCCAAATAAAACCGCCGTATACACTGTTTGAAACTTCTGCTTGAAACCACCGTTTTAAACTGCTAAAAGCATGGCTACGACTGCTACGAGCATTTGGTTAACGTATTGTTTCTGCTTATAATCGTCTCACCTTTCCTGAAAAATATTTCATTCTCTGCAAGCAGGCCGAATTCTCTCAAGTTCTCGTAGTTGACTGATTTATTAGTCCTGAAGTTTTCAATACTCAGGTGATCGCAGAGCCCAGTCATTTGTTCCTCATTCAACTGTTTCCCCAGGAAGTCTGCGACGCGTCGAATTGCTGCTGGTAAGTCCTGTAGGGGTAAAGAAATAAAATTTATTGAGAAAATTACTTTAACTTATACCAACGCCATGACATGTGTGTGGAGATTGATGGCTTTTTCACAAAAAAGAATAATCTCTTGACCTCGGTCACGCCTGCTTACCATCGCTATGGATGGAGTCTACGATGGGACAAACGTGCCCAAAAAATACATGAAATAAGAGTTGGCCGTCCTTGATAAATAAATACAAAAATTGGAACGTGCTGTAAAATAGGTACTCTCACCTAAGTACACATTTTACCGCATACTCCGTTGTATAGCGCCGTGCGTATCCTTTACGGATTTTTGTTTTAATTCCATAACAGTTATCTATGATATTAGTGCGGTAAGTTGGTTTTTACAAACGAGCTGTAGACGAATAGACGAAATTTTCATATAAGAAATGTCAAAGATTATTGCGACTTTCCGACGAATATCTAAAAACAAAAAAAAATAATTTCATTACATATTGTACGTTTTCTCGCAAATGTGTAGAAAAGTATGAAATACGTGTGGAAATTGGTATTTACAAACTCGTGACTATGGTAAGTCCTCGATTTCGTCTCGGGCTTAGTCTACTCGTTTGTATAGACCAACTTACCGCACTAATATCATAAATAACTATTTTGTTAATTTTGGTATTAATTTATAAAACTCTGTGAATGTGTATTATGTTAACGGAAATGTATGTAATCCGTCATTGTTTACAAATCCTAAGAAATGTATATAATTCCTTAAATCAAACGGAAATGTGTGAAATAAATTATATTAGGCACATTTCCTAGGAAATCTATACGTTCACATTCAAGATAGCAGATCAGGTCTTTCAGACCCCTTCCTCTTCGTGGTTATTTTTTCTAAACCATTGAGCCCCGGGGCCCCGACTTCGCCTTTTCATGTGGCCGGCTGCACCTAGTTGTAGCTGCCTAAAACTAGGTGTAGCCGCACTTGGGCTATTAGCCGTAAAATTCTGTTCCTCAGTTTAGCAATTTGTTTCATTTATTTTGTTCACAGAAAACATTCCTTTTATACATTTCCTAATACGATATTGGAATTTCATACAAATCCTAGGAAATGCATACATTTCCCAGGATATGTGTATTAATTAATCTTTGAAACAATATTTTATACATTTCCTAAATAGCTTCGGAATTGTATACATTTCCTAAGAATTTTAAACAATTCCTAGGTTTTATACATTTCCGGTAACATATAAATTACTAAATTAATTCTCAAATAAAGCGAAGACCATTTTTAACATATAATTTAAAATTTGTTCAGAATAATGAATAGCCTTTTCTTTGACTATGTCGTGCTTATAACAAGTGACTTTAGGTACTACTTTCTACTTTATTATCATTTCAAGGTGTTACTAATGAGTACACACTTAGAAATTATAATTACTTTTATTTAATTTAAATATTTTTAGCTCCAGGATCAGATGGCATAAGTAACGAGTTCTTCATCCTAAATAGAAACCACCTAATACCAATTCTCAAACATTTGTTCAATGAAGTTTTACAAAACGAGATAATTCCATACCAGTGGACAAAATCATCAATTATAGTACTTCTACACAACAAGGGAGAAAAGGATAACATTAATAATTACAGGCCCATAAGTCTATCGTCGAATATATATACTTAAAATCTTCGCAAAAGTTATACTCTACAGAATAACTAATACGTTGGATAAAAATCAGCCAAGAGAACAGGCGGGTTTTAGGAGCGGATATTCAACTTTAGACCACATTCATGTCATCAAACAGCTATTCGAGAAAGACAATGAATACGACATAACCTTCTACTGCTACTTTGTTGATTACAGTAGAGCTTTCGATACAATAGAGCATGAAAAAATCTGGGAAGCACTAAAAAACCAACGTGTTGAAAGAAAATACATCAGAATACTAAAACATATCTACGACAACAGCAAAGCTAAAATAAAACTAAAGAAGGAAGGTACAGATATCATGATAGGAAGAGGCGTACGTCAGGGCGATCCGCTATCGCCGAAACTCTTCACAGCTGTTTTGGAAGAAGTCTTTCGTCAATAAGACTGGCAGAAATGTGGCCTGTACATTAACGGTGAAAACCTGTCACATTTGAGATTTGCGGATGATTTGAAAATCCTCTCGTCATCGAGTGATAGACTGCAGGCGATTCTAAGTGACCTGGTTTTAACCAGGTCAGCATCAAAGTGGTAAGGTGGGATTGGTCATGAACACATTAAAGATCATGGCTATGACCAATGACAAGGAAGAATCTTTCATGGTCAATAATAGCCCAATTGAATATGTCAATGAATACATCTATTTGGGCCAGATAATCTCTCCTGTAGATCTAACCTCAAAAGAAATTGACAGACGCATCGGAAATGCCTGGAAATAATTCTGGAGCCTAAAGGAAATAATGAAAAATGAAAAATACTAATATAACCATCAAACGCAAACTCTTTGATACCAGCATACTACCTATACTCACTTATGGTTGCTAAACCTGGAATAAGAATCGAAACTATGTATAAAGAAACACACGAAAACAAAAGATGTCACTATAAAAATACACAAGTTAAAATGGAAATGGTCAGGCCATACAATTAGAGGAAAGGAGAAATGGTCGAAATTGGTAATGAACTAGTTTTCAAGTTTCAAGAAAAGGAACAAGGTAGACCACTCAGAAGATGCGTGGACGATATTGAAGCCGTAGTAGGAAGCACATGGACTTGAACCGCTAAGGATAGGGAGGAATGGAAAAGGTAGGAGAAGGCCTTTGCCAATAAGGGGCATACAGACAGGGTTGTCGATGAATAATAATTAAGAGTAGAGTGTAAGATTAAGTAATAGTGTTAGATTTAAAATAATTGAGATATATACTGTTAGGAAGGAAGGATTGACTACTTTCAAGGGTCTATAAAAGCGGCGCGCACGCCATTACTCCTCTCATTTGTCGGGTGTCGTTCGAGGCGGAAACATCGTTCAAGGGCTGTGAGACTTATATTTTCCTATTTTGTGTACTTACATACTCGCTATATTTTAAACATTAATGTGCTGAAAACTGTTTTTATGATAGCTAAGGTTAGCTTTCAGTGATTGTTATTTTGTTCCTTTATTAAAATAAAGAGTTGTATGATTTTTGTTGTGTATCGCATTGTTTTTTTTAAATATCTTTACTTCTGGTTCCTTATATCAGAAGTGGGATAAAGAACGCTTAATTTGCCCACTAAATTACCTTTAAAACATTCAGGGAACAAAATAACAAAATACCTTTCTACCCGCCATTTTTTTTACTTTTGTTTTATCCTTGTTATTGTTGATATTTTACGTGTGTGTGATTAACTATCAAGCTCTTGTGCTAAATATGCCTGGAAGTCATGAACGCCGTCGTTCACGAGATCGACCTCGACGTGTGTCGCGAGACGAGTCCACTAACAGTGAAACCGTAAATAGGTCGCGTCATAGATCACGACAGAGCCGCCGTCGGGAACGTAAAGGCTCCAAGGATAGTTCGTATAATCGTCGCCGTGATGCTCGTGACCACCGCCGTTCTAGATCTCGTTCAGCATTAACACCTCCGCGTGCAAGGCGCCCGTCAGTAACGCCTCATACTAATAACTCGTTGCAAGATACTCTCAGCAACATCATGACAAGGCTTGATGCTATCGAACACACCGGTACGAACGCATTATCCACACCTAATAATTTGAAAAATTCACACACTAGAGTAAACCTTCAAGATCCGGTTCGTGAGGTCACTTCGCGTCCTCGTAGTCCCACAGACTTGAGCGATGTCCCGCAGCGTACTAACAACTCCGAGGGCTTTTCAACGACCATTCGTACTAACGATCCAACCGCTCACGGATCCGAAGCTATGTCTACTGTAACCATGCTTGCGGAAGCCTTAAGATCTTTACAGCCTTCAAGGTCACATAGCTACTATGTATCTAATTTCGATCCAAAAATACATGATATTGACCTATGGTGTGATGAGGTGGACCGTGCAGTAATCGCGAACGGTTGGAGCGACTACGAATGTTTGTCGCGAGTAGCTACTTGCCTTAAAGGTGACGCTAAAGTTTGGCTAAACGAATGGGTCACCAATGATCGCACTTGGTCAAACTTTAAGCTTGAATTCAAACCCCTTTGCCCTCGGAAACTGGACTATGCTAACATTTTATTTGAAACCATGAACACGACATCCGACAAATTCACAACGTATGCCGAGTATGCCCGGCGTACTCTGCTGCGTTTAAGGATAGTTAAGGGTCTCACCGATGAATTGCGAACTCTAATAGTTATACGTGGTATCGATAGCCCACAAATTAGGGCAGCCGCGGCAAACGCAAACTTGGCGACCGAAGACATAGTCTCGTTCCTTTCGATTTACGTAAAACCGAATCGCACTAAATCTGATTCCCACGGTAGTTCGACTAGTAAACATGCGTCCTCGAACTCATCCTCCAACCGTGGACCAAAGTGCTACGTATGCAATCAGCGCGGACATTTAGGCCGAAATTGTACGAAAAGGCCTCGTAGGGAACCCGTTGATAGGTCTACCGCGAAATCCGGGACACAGAGTTCAGTAAATGATACTACTGCTTCTGCTGCTACCAAATCTGAGTTGCAGTGCTCGTTTTGTAAGAAAAAGGGGCACACAGAAGAAAAGTGCTTTGCCAAGAACCGGTCAGAATCCAGAAATCAACGAAACGTTAATTTGTGCACGAGTCACGCACATAATAAAACGGACATTGTAACGGTTGTTGTTCAAGGCATCCCCATGGACGCACTCATAGATAGTGGAGCCCAAAACGTGTCGCTGATTTCTTCAGATGTTTTGAAGCACCTTTCTTGCCAAATTAACCTCCTGAGTACCAGACATACTTTTTTTGGAGTTTCATTTTGATACTCCCGTGTTGCATTGTTAGGCTTTTTCAGAGTATGAAAAAAATATTTAAAAAAATCATGGGTCGGAAAAACTGGTTTTTCACTATGTCCTACACAAAGTACGCGGGAACTAAACTGACATGTGATTTATATAGGACATAACATATTACAGACATAAATTTGTAACGTTATGATGAGATTTAGGGATAAAATAATAGATTTCAGGCATGTATTAATTGGTTTTTAATAAATTCTTAAAAATCAACTGAAATAAAACTTTTCTTCTAAAAATATTCTCAAAAATGTAAAACTTAAACTTGAAAACTTACAATAATTCAATAGTAGGAACTTTAGAGATCAATCATTTATTTTTACAACAGGGTTTAATATCAGACTTCATGAAATTCAGTAAAACAGTTACGATTAGGCGTAAAACAAAGATAAATATCGCATTTTTTACAAAATACGGTAGTCTTTTTGTCACAACCATTCTTTCTGCAGCGCCATTGTTTTGTACCATATACTGGTAAATGCGCAGCACTTTTGGTACGGTTTTCTTTGGAAGGAACTGGTTTGATAAGAGCCTTGCGCTTTTTATGTTTTGGTTCTAGTTCCTCGTACTCCAGTTCACCTTCATCAACATCGTCACATTCTTCTTCATTTTCATTGATGAGTTTGGTACCCAAGTTCAATTTGTACTCCCTCATTTGTACAATGTTTTTTTTTGGTGTGCCTTTTTCTGTTTCGACGATCCTATACTGTAACCATGCGTTTACCACACATAGATCAAAAAGATGGGATATGACGCGAATTGTCCACTTTTTAGTGCGATTGCGCGATGGACAAACAGACAGCATCCTATCAGCGAGGTCGACGCCACCCATATTTTCATTATATTTTTTGATGACATCGGGTCTCCTCACTTTTTCATATGCTCTATTTTTTTTTGACCAACGCTCGCATTCATCGTGTTCTTGATCGTAATAACAAGTAGACATCATTAGGACTGGCTTATTATCAAGCCACATTGTAACAGCGAGTTTACGGTCTTCTCTTACTTTTACTTCAATACTTCCTCTCGCTTTTTTTTTGAAGGTTCTTTCATCTGTCAGCACACAGTTTTTAGGTACTCTATTTTTCATAATAGTACCTGTGCCATGAAATCCAAGTCTCAGTAATTCTTCACATAGCTTCGAAGTGGTGAAGAAACGGTCAAAAAATAGTAAATGTCCTGGAACTAAAGTCCTTGTCATATGAATTACAGCAGCTTCTCCCAAACAAAATCCTTGGTTGATTAAGTTGGGGAAAGTAGTATCTCCCTGATATACTGCCATGTCACAAACAATACCTTTTGGTGAAGCTAAAACGAAAACTTTGAGGCCTACTGGGTTTGGTTTGTTAGGACAATACTGTCGCATTGGGCATTTCCCAGTAAAAGGTATTATCATTTCATCTATACTCATTTCTTGAGGACGAATTTGTTCATGACATCCAGCTAATATTCGGTCAAGTAAAGGCTGGACTTTCCAGATTTTTTGTATTTTTTGTTCCGTCGTCACTTCGGGGTCATAGACGCATTTCAGTCTTAGTCTAATGAAAAAAAATCTGTTACGAGTCATAGCCCTTGCTATTATCGGAACTTTCCATTTTTCAGACCAATACATAGAAATTTGTGGGTACTGCAATGCGGACATAATCATGGTGATACCAATGTAGATTTTGAGTTCTTTTAAAGTCAGTCCCATGGATTTACCAGTCTCCAAAACTTGGGTCCTATTAGTGCAGGTTACCATCTGACTTAGGATGTTATCATCTACGTATTGGTTATAAAATTGGTACCACTCCCATTCCTCAGTATTCTTCTGGATGTAGGCAGGTTGCATTAAACAATTGATTGTTGAATCTAGTATATCGTGTGTCCAAGTGTCTTGAATGCCAGCAGTATTTTGTCGATTTCTACTAGCTATCTGTCGAGTCGATAATGACTGTGAGTTTTCACCTATTCCACGGCTACGACCACGACCCCGCCCTCGCGATGTTATTCTTGCACGTCCTCTTGCTCGTGGTTGGTACGACGAAGTTGAAGGTGGAAAGTCGGAGTCGTATGACATTGCAGGAGAAGCCACAGGGGTAAACAAGTCATTCTGATCTTCATCCGAGCTACTAGATAAGCTTTCACGGTGATCACGAGCTGTTTGGTTCAATTCTGGTGGAACGAACGCCGGATCTTCATCTGAATCATCTCCAGAAAAATCGAACTCGGAATCGTCTAAAGCATCGATGATGTCGTAGTTTGTTAACGCTAGAAAAAAACATGAAACTTGATGAAAATGTCAACGTACTACACGTAGTACTCGGGAAGACACTTGTGAAAAATATTGATTGCATACTTTAGTACTTTTTATAGGACATAAAAAAAAATGTCAAGGTTACACGACAACCATTTGTTTTTTTGTGAAAATAATACGCTAAACCATTAGTTTGAACTACAATTAAGTTATTTTACTCGAAAAAAGTTAAAATCACGCAAACAAATTACTGATGAATATTGATTAACTTACTTCTGCGCGAACGCACGCTCGTGGGTTCACCTTCCGACGTCATTTTAAAAAGAATGAACGGTGACATGTAACGTTTGAATTTTTTAATGTAAGCCAAAAACTCACCAAATGTCGCCACAAAAATATTTTTCTGCTGGCAATAAAAATAAAGTCCACAGATTTTTAAATTTCTTACGTACTATGAGGAGTACAAATGTACGCAGGAGGTTAAACCAACACACTGCATTCTCAAGGGTATAAGCGAGCGGGAAATCATAGCTTCGTCGTTCATAACAGCAACTATCGAACTTAGTGACATTTCTATAGAAACCGATCTAGTCGTAGTGCCAAAGTCATGTATGAACACTTCCATTATTATTGGAACGGACGTTCTAAATCGCGATGGCGTCACGTATGTACGCACTAAAGACAGACAGTACATCACTCGAACTAGCGACGTTCATGTTCACGTTAACGAAGTTCAATGTCTCGATCAAACCTTAGTTAGCACCCCGTTACAGGGCACTCTGCGTGATTCTTTGATGTCAGAGATTAATCAATTTTCGGACTTTCTTATCTCTGGAACCGCAACAAGTACAGTCACAACTGGTGAAATGGAAATCAAGCTAACTAGCACCTGTCCTGTTGTATACCGGCCATACAAACTGTCTTATAACGAAAAACTAATAGTACGCGAAATTATCAAAGATTTACTGGATAAGGGCATTATCAGAGAATCACGATCAGAGTACGCTAGCCCCATAATCCTGGTAAAGAAGAAGGATGGAACCGACCGAATGTGCGTCGACTACAGGGCACTTAACCGTATCACCGAAAAAGAAAGATATCCTCTGCCCCTGATAGACGAACACATTGATCGGTTAGGTCGCTACACCTTCTTCACCAGTTTAGACATGGCTACTGGTTTCCACCAAATACGAATCAAAGAGGTGTCAGTTCACGTCACGGGATTCGTCACACCAGAAGGGCACTACGAGTATCTGAAAATGCCATATGGTTTGACAAACTCCCCGATCGTTTACCAACGGATTATCAACCAAACCCTTCGCGAATTCATTGACGCTGGAAACGTTCTGGTGTATATTGATGACGTTCTTTTGCTAAGTAACACCATAGAGGACGGTATTGTCTTGCTCCGAAGAGTACTTCAAACGCTCACCAAATCAGGCTTTTCAATAAATCTGAAGAAGTGTTCTTTCTTGACTACCGAAATCGAATATTTAGGTAGAATAATAAGCTTTGGTCAGGTACGACCGAGCGCGCGTAAGATAGCGGCCTTAAAAAACTCCCCGGTTCCCAAAAATGTCAGGCAGGTTCGACAGTTATTAGGACTTGCGGGATATTTCCGCAAGTACATTAAAAACTATGCGACTAAGACCGCGTGCATTGCTCATTTAACTAGAAAGGGGGTCGAGTTTTGTTGGGGTCAGGAACAGGAACAGGTTCGCCAAGATTTAATACAATGCTTGACTAGCGAGCCCGTTCTTACCATATTCAATCCTGAACTTCACACCGAGGTTCACACAGACGCAAGCTCTGCCGGTTACGGGGCGGTACTTCTACAGACGGACACTGATGGTGGAAAGCATGTGGTGGCATACTTCAGTAAGGTTACCCAGGGAGCAGAGAGCAAATACCATAGCTATGAGTTGGAGACGTTAGCGGTCGTGAAGGCTTTACAGAATTTCCGCCACTATTTGGTTGGCTTGCAATTCAAGATTGTCACAGACTGCAACGCTCTCAAATCTACAGAACGCAAAAAAGATCTGCTCCCTCGTGTCGCTCGATGGTGGATTTATCTACAGGATTTCCAATTCTCTATCGAGTATAGAAAAGGAGTCATGCTGCCGCATGCCGACTATCTCAGTCGAAACCCAGTCGTCTCCATTAACCAAGTGACAAAACCTCGTAACTGGGCACAAATAGCACAAAATGCTGATCATGAAACGAGAGATCTAATACAAAAACTCTCAGAGGGACAGCTCGATCCCAGCCGCTATGTCTTGAAAAATGACCTTCTGTATTATAAATACACGCCAGTTGGTGAGGAAGCGCGTCTCCTTTGTTTTATACCCAAGGGTCATCGACTCAGCCTCTTGCGAACCTTTCACGATGAGCATGAGCATATTGGTGCTGATAAAACTCTGCACCTTATCCTAAAACATTTTTGGTTCCCCGGTCTCCGCCAGTTTGTGTCTAAGTATGTGTCACATTGTCTAATATGTATTTCTAAAAAGCGAGTGCCTCGGGCCCCGCTGCAGAATATTTCATCCTGGCCAAAACCTAACACACCTTTTGATACCGTTCACGTCGATGCCCTGGGACCATTACCCGAGTCAGAAGGTTACAAATTTATCCTGATACTGGTCGACGCTTTTACGAAGTTTTGTCTTTTGTACCCTATTTACCGTCAAGATACCAGTGAGTTAAAACGTGTAATGTCTCAGGCTGTCTCTCTATTTGGCGTTCCCTAACTACTAGTTACTGACAGGGGTAGGATGTTTGAGTCCACAGACTTCGTTCAGTGGATATCTGAACTTGGCTCCGACCTACACTATATCACCCCTGAAATGCACGGTTCGAATGGTCAAGTGGAGCGCTACATAAGAACTGTGCTCAACATGCTCCGTATCGAAGTAGGACACAAGAACGCCTCCTGGTCAACTACCCTTTGGAAGCTACAACTGGTATTGAATATCAGTAAGCAGAAAACCACTCAAACCTCAGCCATAAATTTAATGATTGGCACCGATGGCTCTACTACGGCTATACGATCGCTGGTGCGTGACCTAGCCGTAAGCACTCCAGATACCAACAGAGAAGCTCTGCGGGAGATCTGTCGAAGTCGCGTTACTGAACTGCTGAAGAAAAATCAAGATCAGCAGGACGCCTCAGTCAACCGGTCTAGACGCCCACCACGTGAATACAAGGTGGACGACCTTGCTTTTGTTATAAAGTACTCGCAATCAACGGGCAAATTAGACCCTGGGATGCGAGGACCGTATAAGGTAACCAAAGTTTTCCCAAACGGCCGATATGAACTTAAACTGCTTAGCGGAAGCCGTGGAAAAACTACTCAAGCAGCCTCCCAATACATGGTGCCATGGAAGGGAGAATGGTGCCCAGAAAGTTGTACCATTTTTTTCGAAAGTGAGTACGATTTGTTAACTATTTTTGGTTTCAGAAATAGATGGGGTGTGTTCCCTCTTAATGGCGTTAGTCGCCCAACAATGGGATGTGTTCCCTCTTAATGGCGTTAGTCGCCCAACAATGGGACGTATTCCCCCTCAATGGCGTTAGTCGCCCAACAATGGGATGTGTTCCCTTCAATGGCGTTAGTCGCCCAACATGCGGGTGTGTTCCCTGAAAGCGTGCGTCGCTTTACTTTGGGACATGTTCCCCCGCAAAGGCGTTCGTCGCCCAACGTAGGTGTCTGTCACCCACATAGCGTTATTCGCTATTGTAAAGTATAAAGGCAATGATATAGGATGGTTGGGACGCTGACCACCTTATATTGTCGTCATGTTTTTACCTTTGATATAATTTTTTTATGTGACCAGTATACATGTGTTGCTTGTATGAATAACCAACGTAAACTCTTTCAGATGACGAAACTGACGAGGTTGAGAGTGACTCCGACCATTCCGAAAGCAACGAGCCAGTACCTGTGTCGTTAGGACTGTCCATGCCGAGTCTTGATGCCGAAATAGGAGCCGTGCAGGCGCACCAGCATCGCCGCACTGCAGGCGCATCCCAAGAAGATCAAGTCGAGGACGACTTGGCATCAGGAGAGGCCGTGTTAGGAAGGAAGGATTGACTACTTTCAAGGGTCTATAAAAGCGGCGCGCACGCCATTACTCCTCTCATTTGTCGGGTGTCGTTCGAGGCGGAAACATCGTTCAAGGGCTGTGAGACTTATATTTTCCTATTTTGTGTACTTACATACTCGCTATATTTTAAACATTAATGTGCTGAAAACTGTTTTTATGATAGCTAAGGTTAGCTTTCAGTGATTGTTATTTTGTTCCTTTATTAAAATAAAGAGTTGTATGATTTTTGTTGTGTATCGCATTGTTTTTTTTAAATATCTTTACTTCTGGTTCCTTATAATACTGTAAATGAATTACTGTCTGAATAAAGGCTATTATTGTTATTATTTCCTTTATTCATTGTATATACATATAAATTACATTTTTTAATATTTCTATAAAAAAAAAAAAAAAAAAAAAAAATATATAAAAAATAGTAGCCCACTGGTATCGGGAACAGGGTCCAAGCTACCGGTGGTCAGGGCTCCTAAGAGAGGAACCTCCTAACGATACGAGTCGTGTCCAAGAGTACTGCTTTCTGGATCAAGCCGTTGATCCAGCTGCCCAACGAGAGCCTCTTGAGATGTTGGCCGAGGCTCTTGGCTATTACGCCATTGGCCGTCACAATTATCGGCACAATGACTGCTGTGTTCATATCCCACATTTCGACAACCTTTATTATTAAGTTGCAGTTAAATGTACCTTATTGATTTTGGTAAACAAGTGTTAAATTTCTTGGTCTGTCTTTTATTTTAGATGCTATGTCATTTAGTAGAATAAATATACCTAAATAGGTATATGAGTGAGCCTTTCGATCGGAGCCTACTCATCTGTTGCTTATATCATTGGCTCTTACACCAAAATACTTACACGTATCAAGCCATTTGAATGAAATTACCTTTGACAGTTCTTCGTAGAATAAAAACAGCATGTTCGGATCACATCTCTTGTCCCAAGCTTCCTTGACATGCTCAAAATATGGCGTCAACGTAACTGAAAATAGTAATAATTTTAGTAATCAAGCCTTCAAATTGTTATCTTATTGTTTGCATGCTTATTAGATCACTACGGGAACCCTTAAATAATAATAAGTTAAATTCTTACATAGGCTTTTATGAAACAGGTTCCAGAATTCTTTGAACGTGCCGCTGTAGGCAATAAATGTTAACAGTTTAGCGTGGTGGTAGCACGACACCACCACATCCCTGGGGTCGCGTGCTACATACACTACTTTTGCTGTCTCTAAGATCTTCGGAGGCAATAAGCTCATCGGCAGGTGGGTCTTCATGAAGCGCGGTGATGGAGCAGAGGCCAGAACCCGAGTGGCCGGAGTAGCCAATAGTTTCATGGTTTCTATAAATTTGTTGGCGTCAACATTGTCCTTTTTAACAGTGACTTTTATGTATGGGTCTTCTTCCTCATCGAAGTACATGAATACTCTGTAAACAAATTATTAAAAAGTATTGTTCGACTTTTGTGCTCAGCATATTATTCAGTTTCGTTAAGTTGGCAGGTACAAATCTGTAAGTTAAAGCGATCGGATGTCTCTTACTCCAGAAAGGGATATCTTTTGCTGAGTGGGGCTGCTGCCGCGCTGTAGTCCAGATCGTTTGCTAGCAGCCACACCAGTTCCTGTGTCCACGTGGTTCCTGAAACATGACAACTCAGATTATCTTTCAAAAATGAGAACACTTGTCCTAATTCTATGTCATTTCCTCGTTCAATGCAATTAACAGTAATAGCTTCTTATAAATGCTTATACCATCATCAGACACAGGCCACCCCCAAGTGTCACTACATCGATTGGTCTTGTGCATCGGGATCCAGCGGATACCCGTTGACACCCAGTCTACCTTGATGGGAGGCCTTCCAATGCTTCGTCTTCCGGTACGAATCCTTTTGTTTTACATAGTCCTCTCAGTCGATTGGAGTGGAGGAACTTAGAATGCTTAGTAAAAAGTCTAGGTGAAAACTACTATTGAGTAGTCAAAACGAAACCTCATATGTCAAAATCCATCCAGCCGTTTGGCGTGCCATACAAATGGACATACATACGAACATACACACAAACGCTCGAAAAACATTACCCTCCTTCTGACGCATCTGGGTAAAAAGTAATAAGCATGTTCTTTTTTCATACCTGATCGTTGATAGCTGGCGACGAACACATCGCTGGATCTTAGAGGCATGTTGTAGATATTCGCAGCATATTTCCGGTAAGTTTCGTACAGTATGTAACCTTTGGGTCCGACGCGGACAATCTTGGTTGCGTTTGGTGCTGTAATACAGAAAAAATAGGTGCAATAAAGTAATTATTTTTGTTCAGTAAAATATCTAGTTATAGTTATTTATGATATAAGTGCGGTAAGTTGGTTTTGACTAACAAGAAGACGAATGTAGGTTAGCCCGAGACTAAGTCGAGGGCTTACCATAGTCACGAGTTTGTAAATACCAATTTCCGCACGTGTGTCACACAATACAACGTTTTTCAACACATTTGCGAGAAAACAGTACAATAGGTAATGGAGCAAACTTTTCGTTTTTAGTTAACAGTCGGAAAGTCGCAACAATCTTTGAAGTTTCCAATAAAAAAATGGTGCGAATTTGCAAATGGCGCCACATCCGCGGGGTTAAAATTAGAACTACCTACATCTTTCGGCTCATTTTCTCTTTAGTATTAAAGTGAGACAAAAGTATTGAGCAAAAAGGCTTCCAATGAGGTTTGACCATACAGCTTATATTATTCTCGTAATGTGGAACTCCTTGGTGGAATTCTTATATATTTTTTATGGAATTAAAAAAAAAACCGTTAAAAGAAACGCAGGGCGCTATACCACGGAGTACGCGGTAAAATAAGTACTTAGGTGAGAGTCCCTATTTTATCGCACATTCGATTGTGTGGTGCGTAATGTTTAACTTTTAAATAATGAAAGAAGTGCGACAGAGCAGTAACAATTGTCTTTTATAGTATAAAAATTAAAACAACCATATACTTACCGTTATACACTTTTTTGATTAAATATTTTTCTTCATCACTGATCTCCTTGAAATCGTAAGGAAACGGTACGATATTTTGTTCTTCCATTTTTGTCTCTAATTTATAAATTATGTACCTACTTAAGATCAGCTTCAATGGCACACTGACAATAAAAAAAAACAACAAACTTATTGCATTTACCTACTTATTTAAAGAATATAATCTATATATCTAATCTATAGATATAATAAAATAAAAAAGAAAATTCTTACATACACCTATGTCAAACTTTGATGTGAATTGGTATGTTTGTAACATGTTTTTATTAATTTATATATAACTAGCTGTTGCCCGCAACTTCGTTCGCGTGTATGTATTGTAAAATGATGTGGCTAGGTTAGATCAATAAGATATACGAACAGTCAATATCTAACAATTCCTTGCCTCCTTTTTTATGTATGGGAAAACATCAAATGACTCCTGACGCTCTGGACGGAACGGAAGGGAGTGTCAGACTCTTACTGACTAAAACCCATCTGTGTTCCTCTAATGCCCTTTGCGTTCCAGGGCCGCGGTGACTCTTTCGAACAAATTCCGCAACCCTGGCAGGCACTGGCCCTAGCGGGCCCCGTCTTTTATGCTGACATCTTATGTGACGCGCGTGGAACACAATGCGCCGTCAAGTATCACCTCTTCTGTTCAAGTAATTTTTCGTGAGAAACGTTGTAATGATAATGCTTCTCTCATTTCATCGAAACTATTCACAGCAGTCCTAGAAGATGTCGTTAAAAATGTGGGTATAGATTGGGACTATAGTGGTATAAACGTCAATTTTCTGCCCAACTGTCTCACTTAAGATTTGCAGTGACTTTGTGGTTTTCACTGAAAACTTCGATGACCCCCAGAAAATGCTTCAAAATCTTTAAGATGCTTCCTTGAAGTTGGGTCTTAGGATGAATCTGACCAAGACATAACATAACCTTCTATGGCAAAAACCCCTTCAGCGATTCAAATCTGGAAATGAATTGTTGGAGATGATTAACCGATATGTTTATCTTGGTCATATCGTTTCAATTGGCAAAGAAAATCAACAAACGGAGGTATCGAGAGGAACACACCTTGCTTTTATCAAAATAGACGACATTCTGAAGCCTGCCAAAATTCCGCAATGTTTGAATTCCCGCCTTTATAATCAGTGTGCTTTTCCCACCATAACTTACTCACTTACATGGACGCTCACGCAGGACAGACTGATGTTGCACAGAGAGCCATGGAGCGTTCTATGCTTGGCAGAGGTACGTCGTCGAGATCCGAAGACGTACGAAGGTTTTCAACATCGGAAAATAAATTGTAGAACTAAAGTGGAGCTGGGCAGGACACTTGGCAAGGCGCGGTGATAGGTGGAGTAAGGCAGTGACTGAGTGGCGTCCGAGGACTGGAAGAAAAAGTATTGGTCGGCCGGCGGCGAGATGGCCGGACGATATTGTTGCCATCGTGGGTAGAACCTAGATGAGGCTGGCACAGGAACGTGGGGGTTGGCACACGAAAAGAGAGGCCTATGCTCAGCAGTGAGCGAAGTTGGACTGTGGATAATGATGATGATACACGATGTTGATGAAACTTGCTAAGGTTGTTAACACGCGATAGAGCACCGCCGTGTCCTCGTCGAGCGAGGAGCCATGGGAAGCTGTCACCTCCTTTTGCGAAACAGTAATGCTAGTAAATGAAGGGGCGGGACGCGTGTGGGAGAGGCAAACCTCACGCCTTAGCCGCTGAAACAGAAGAAGACGCTCCGGGCATCAGGAGTCGCAGGGCGATTCTCGGCCACCATAGGCACGGGCCTGTGGACGGAGAGCGTTGGGTGGCTCGCTGTCCGATAACAACAAAGTCCGGGTCGACGAGCCTTGATGTGAACTACATGTGTGCCAAATTTCATCCAAATCCCTTCAGCCGTTTTTGCCTGATTGAAACACAAACATACAAACATACAAACATACAAACATACAAACATACAAACATACAAACATACAAACATACAAACATACAAACTATGTTTTGTATGTTTTGTATGTTTGTATGTTTGTATGTTTGTATGTTTGTATGTTTGTATGTTTGTATGTTTGTATGTTTGTATGTTTGTATGTTTGTATGTTTGTATGTTTGTATGTAAATATCGGAAATGGCAAGGTTTCCTGATTTGTATTGTAACTTTTTTACTCAGGAAACACCCACCCTACACCTACCCTACACCTACCCTACACCTACCCTACACCTACCCTACACCTACCCTACACCTACCCTACACCTACCCTACACCTACCCTACACCTACCCTACACCTACCCTACACCTACCCTACACCTACCCTACACCTACCCTACACCTACCCTACACCTACCCTACACCTACCCTACACCTACCCTACACCTACCCTACACCTACCCTACACCTACCCTACACCTACCCTACACCTACCCTACACCTACCCTACACCTACCCTACACCTACCCTACACCTACCCTACACCTACCCTACACCTACCCTACACCTACCCTACACCTACCCTACACCTACCCTACACCTACCCTACACCTACCCTACACCTACCCTACACCTACCCTACACCTACCCTACACCTACCCTACACCTACCCTACACCTACCCTACACCTACCCTACACCTACCCTACACCTACCCTACACCTACCCTACACCTACCCTACACCTACCCTACACCTACCCTACACCTACCCTACACCTACCCTACACCTACCCTACACCTACCCTACACCTACCCTACACCTACCCTACACCTACCCTACACCTACCCTACACCTACCCTACACCTACCCTACACCTACCCTACACCTACCCTACACCTACCCTACACCTACCCTACACCTACCCTACACCTACCCTACACCTACCCTACACCTACCCTACACCTACACCTACCCTACACCTACCCTACACCTACCCTACACCTACCTTACACCTACCCTACACCTACCTTACACCTACCTTACACCTACCCTACACCTACCCTAGACCTACCCTACACCTACCCTACCTACATAATTATACCAGCCCAAAAATACTATGACATGTTTCTGGTCTCCTGGTATTTGATGTTTCTGGTCTCCTGGTACTTGTAAATCTGAAGTACTAAGGTAGCAGCGGCTCTGAGTTTCCACTTCCTCCTCAGTCTCCATTAATCCATGCCACTTACCGGAATAAAAAGTAGCCTATTTTTTATTCCAAGATATGAACTACATGTGTGCCAAATTTCATCCAAATCCCTTCAGCCGTTTTTGCCTGATTGTTACACAAACATACAAACATACAAACAAACAAACATACAAACATACAAACATACAAACATACAAACATACAAACATACAAACATACAAACATACAAACATACAAACATACAAACATACAAACATACAAACATACAAACATACAAACATACAAACATACAAACATACAAACATACAAACATACAAACATACAAACATACAAACATACAAACATACAAACATACAAACATACAAACATACAAACATACAAACATACAAACATACAAACATACAAACATACAAACATACAAACATACAAACATACAAACATACAAACTTTCACCTTTATAATATTAGTAGGATAGTAGGAAGTAGGATTAGTAGGATGTGTATGTTTGTATGTTTGTATGTTTGTGTTTCAATCAGGCAAAAACGGCTGAAGGGATTTGAATGAAATTTGGCACACATGTAGTTCATATCCTGGAATGAGACATATGCTACTTTTTATCCCGGTAAGTGGCATGGATCAATGAAGACTGAGGAGGAAGTGGAAATTCAGAGCCGCTGCTGCCTTAGTACTACAGATTTACAAGTACCAGGAGACCAAAAACATCAAGTACCAGGAAACCAGAAATATGTCATAGTATTTTTTGGGCTGGCTAGGATAGGTGTAGGGTAGGTGCAGGGTAGGTGTAGGGTAGGTGTAGGGTAGGTGTAGGGTAGGTGCAGGGTAGGTGTAGGGTAGGTGTAGGGTAGGTGTAGCGTAAGTGTAGGGTAGGTGTAGGGTAGGTGTAGGGTAAGTGTAGAGTAGGTATAGGTAGGTGTAGAGTAGGTGTAGTTACAATTCAAATCAAGAAACCTCCCTATTTCCGATTTTCACGCGGGCGAAGCCACTGGTAGAAGCTAGTTTATAATATTAGTAGGATGTGAATCCTACTAATATTATAAATGTGAATGTTTGTATGTTTGTGTTTCAATCAGGCAAAAACGGCTGAAGGGATTTGGATGAAATTTGGCACACATGTAGTTCATATCCTGGAATGAGACATATGCTACTTTTTATCCCGGTAAGTTGCATGGATCCATGAAGACTGAGGAGGAAGTGGAAATTCAGAGCCGCTGCTGCCTTAGTAGTACTACAGATTCACAAGTACCAGGAGACAAAAAACATCAAGTACCAGGAGACCAGAAACATGTCATAGTATTTTTTGGGCTGGTATAAATTATGTAGGTAGGGTAGGTGTAGGGTAGGGTAGCGTAGGGTAGGGTAGTGTAGGGTAGGGTAGTGTAGGGTAGGGTAGTGTAGGGTAGGGTAGTGTAGTGTAGGGTAGGGTAGGGTAGGGTAGGGTAGGGTAGGGTAGGGTAGTGTAGGGTAGGGTAGTGTAGGGTAGGGTAGTGTAGGGTAGGGTAGTGTAGGGAAGGGTAGTGTAGTGTAGGGTAGGGTAGGGTAGGGTAGTGTAGGGTAGGGTAGGGTAGTGTAGGGTAGGTGTTTCCTGATTAAAAAATGTACGATACAAATCAGGAAACCGTCCTATTTCCGATATTCACGCGGGCGAAGCCGCTGCACGCGCTGGTAGAAGCTAGTATAAAATATTTTAGCTTAAGTGATAAACGCGTCAAATTGCAAGTGTCACGCACAGTGCGATAATAACGGCTGCATAAGATCATGGCCTGGGCCTTGGATGGATTAATCTGTAAGCCGTAAGACTTAGCCCATTGATAATAATAATATAATAATATTCTCCAGGTTCTTTTTTTTTTATTCATGGCATTACTAATCGCTGAATCCGCGTCAGCCAGCAAGAAGTGCCGATAAAGCTGCAAATCGTCTGCGTAAAGATGGAAGTTAGAAGAAATAACTTTAGCAACGGTGTTTATGAAGATAGTGAAAAAAAAGAGGAGAAAGAACGTCACCCTGAGGAACACCAGCAGTAAGATTACACCAATCAGAGAAAGTGTCTTCAAGGCGGACACACTGAGAGCGACCCCGAAGATAAGAGTCAAACGTTCTCATTGTTTATGTTATTATTTTATGAATCGCCCAGAAATATCATTAAATTATAACAATTAATTATGATGGAACGTTTATTGGTTTATTGTGAGCAAGCTTTAAAATAAAATGAGGGTGATGTGCCAAAAATAAATGTAGGTACTAACCTTCATTTAAAAATAAATGTAGGTACTAACCTTCATTTGCTGCACGAGTGCAAAACGATATCAGTATCTACTCACAATGCAAGCAAAATTGATAATACTATCACAAAACCGCAAAGAAACAGTTATCTATTAAAGGAGTGTATTACGTGAGCTCGACAAATGGATGTGCGATTAACGCTTATGCGACAAAACTGTACTGCGACTCACCATAGTTCGAATGCACGCTTGTGCGACACACTGAAGATCGACATCACGCTAGTGTGACAAACGATTGCGCGACAATAGTTCGATACTGCGGTAGTGCGACACTACGAAGTTATGATTTCAAAATTCGCAAATAGCAGCTGATTCTTACATAATATATACCTAATCGATAGATAGTGTGCGCATAATCTTTATACATATACTAGCTTCTACCAGCGGCTTCGCCCGCTTGAATATCGGAAAAAGGAAGGTTTCCTGATGTGTATCGTACATTTTTTACTCAGGAAACACCTACCCTACACTACCCTACCCTACCCTACCCTACCCTACCCTACCCTACCCTACACTACCCTACCCTACACTACCCTACCCTACCTACATAATTTATACCAGCCCAAAAATACTATGACACGTTTCTGGTCTCCTGGTACTTGATGTTTTTGGTCTCCTGGTACTTGTGAATCTGTAGTACTAAGGCAGCAGCGGCTCTGAATTTCCACTTCCTCCTCAGTCTTCATTGATCCATGCCACTTACTGGGATAAAAAGTAGCATATGTCTCATTCCAGGATATGAACTACATGTGTGCCAAATTTCATCCAAATCCCTTCAGCCGTTTTTGCCTGATTGTTACACAAACAAACAAACATACAAACATACAAACATACAAACATACAAACATACAAACATACAAACATACAAACATACAAACATACAAACATACAAACATACAAACATACAAACATACAAACATACAAACATACAAACATACAAACATACAAACATACACATTTATAACATTAGTAGGACTAGCTTCTACCAGCGGCTTCGCCCGCGAGAAAATTTTAGTTAGAGAAAATAGTAGTGGCATGGATTAATGGGGACTGAGGAGGAAGTGGAAACTCAGAGTCGCTGCTGCCTTATTACTTCAGATTCACAAGTACCAGGAGACCAGAAACATCAAGTACCAGGAGACCAACCCCCCTAGGCAAGTTGCAAACGATAAACGTGAACGCTTAGTAATCTCCAATAGATTTTCAACTTTATACCTAAGAGCATAAAGTTGAAAATCTATTAAAGACTACTGAGCGTTAGCGACCGGAACGAACTAAAACGCTATGTAATCTTCAATAGATTTTCAACTTTATATACAACAACATAAAGTTGAAAATCTATTAAAGACTACTGAGAGTTTACGTTTATCGTTTGTGACTTGGCTAGGGGGGCAGAAACATGTCAGAGTATTTTTGGGGTGGTATAATTATGTAGGTAGGGTAGGTGTAGGGTAGGTGTAGGGCAGGTGTAGGGTAGGTGTAGGGTAGGTGTAGGGTAGGTGTAGGGTAGGTGTAGGGTAGGTGTAGGGTAGGTGTAGGGTAGGTGTAGGGAAGATGTAGGGTAGGTGTAGGGTAGGTGTAGGGAAGGTGTAGGATAGGTGTAAGGTAGGTGTAGGGTAGGTGTTTCTTGAGTAAAAAATTTACAATACAAATCAGGAAACCTTGCTATTTCCGATATTCACGCGGGCGAAGCCGCAGCTGGTAGAAGCTAGTTTATAATATTAGTAGGATAAAACTTATTTTTATTTTACTCAATTTTGTAACCGGGACATATTTTTACGAAATGGCCTAACTGGCTGTATACCAGACTATCAGCAAGGGCTATTATTTTCTAGGTACTATAATATGAATGGTAGGTATTTATAATATTAGTAGGATTATTTGTATTGTAACTACACCTACCCTATACCTACCCTACACCTATCCTACACATACCCTGCACCTACCCTACACTTTCCCTACACCCACCCTACACTTTCCCTACACCTACCCTACACCTACCGTACACCTACCCTACAACTACCCTACACTTACCCTAACCAGCCCAAAAAAATACTATGACATGTTTCTGGTCTCCTGGTACTTGATGTTTCTGATCTCCTGGTACTTGTGAATCTGAAGTACTAACTAAGGCAGCAGCGGCTCTGAATTTCCACTTCCTCCTCAGTCTTCATTGATCCATGCCACTTACCGGGATAAAAAGTAGCATATGTCTCATTCCGGGATATGAACTACATGTGTGCCAAATTTCATTCAAATCTCTTCAGCCGTTTTTGCCTGATTGAAACACAAACATAGAAACATACAAACATTGTCATTTATAATATTAGAAGGATACCTTACACCTACCCTACATGTACCTTACAACTACCTTACACCTACCCTACACCTACCTTACGCCTACCCTACACCTACTTTACACCTACCCTACACCTACCCTACACCTTCCCTACACCTACCCTACACCTATCCCCCTACCTACATAATTATACCTGCCCAAAAATACTATGACATGTTTCTGGTCTCCTGGTACTTAATGTTTCTGGTCTCCTGGTACTTGAAAATCTGAAGTACCTAAGGCAGCAGCGGCTCTGAGTTTCCACTTCCTCCTCAGTCTCCATTAACCCAGGCCACTTACCGGGATAAAAAGTAACCTATTTTTTATTCCAGAATATGAACTACATGTGTGCCAAATTTCATCCAAATCCCTTCAGCCGTTTTTGCCTGATTTTTACACAAACATACAAACTTTCAGCTTTATAATATTAGGAAGACAAAGGGCCGTGATTGGCCTGTTGTGTGATTGAGTAAATAATAGGGACCCTAAAATAGAACCCTGGGGCACTCCAGAGGGGACAGAATACTATCCAGATGTGTACCCCTGAAGCACCACAGCCTGCGTTCTGTTGTCAATATAAGAGGAGATCCAGCGATACAAATCCCCATGTATTCCGGCCTTTAATAGCTTCTCCATGAGCAGTCTATGGTCAATACGGTCAAAACATTTACTATAATCAGTATAAATAACGTCAACTTGTGCACGCTTTTCCATACCCTCGGATATAAATTCATGGGACAAGATTAAGTTAGATGTAGTGGAACGCTTTCTGAGAAAGCCGTGCTGCTCATCACCAAAGTTGCACTTCATTGCGTCATATACGTCAGTAAACACAATACGTTCAAGGATCTTGGAGAACAGACATATCTATATTTTATTGATGTGAAAAGACCGAATGTTTGCTTGGCGACCCGTCGCTACGTCATTCCTCGCCACGCTATATGATAGAATATGCACTTTAGGGAACATCATAGAGTGGTTTAACATATAGAGTAGTCTTCGGGGAACATACACGTAGTGCGGTGTGGTGACGCGTCGGCGTCACCATGCGCAAGTGACTGTGAGACTCGGCTCGACGATCCTCATCAAATTTTTCCTAAATTATATTTTTTAATTATGCCATATTTATTTCCATTCATAATCAACAAAATGCAATATTCACCCGATGAAAATGTATGAACAGTAGATTTTTTTTCGAATTTTCAGGGTTGGTCTCATAACAAAAGTTGTTTATAATCATGAGTACTTTCACCCACTGAAAGGTTGTTGGTGTTTTACAAATAACCCTGTATATACTCTTTGATATTATCTGTACAAAATAATTTATATGTTTCACATCTGCCAGGCGTCCCGCGACGGCTCTCTTTTTATTTAATCAAATTCGTATAAGGAAAGCGCAGTTCAGTATCTCGCAGATTGTCCTTGATCCACTGGTCAGCTTGTTGAGTCATCTCCTCGTCGAAGTAGTCGCGCCAACCGCCCGCTTTTCCTGAAAATAGAACAAAGTCGTTTCGAACAGGGGGTCGAGTCTGCTATTGCAATCGTGTCTCAATGACCGGTCAATGATCGATTTTTGACGTATAACATCAAACTTATGACACATTTCCCATACAAAAACTGTCAAAGTTGTCAAATATTCGATCAATGACCGGTCATTGAGACACGATTGCAATAGCAGACTCGAGCCCCAGGAGTTTCTCATAAGTAACCCTTAAATAGAAGTTACAGTTGGCACCACTTCAGTGGTAGGTACCGAACAAAACCAGTATTTCTCCGAGCATTTAGCTACCTAAAGTCTGTGCTACACAGTTGAAAAACAGTGGTTTCAAACAGAGGTTTCAAAGAGTGGCGGCGCGGTTGTATGCCAAATAAAACCGCCGTATACACTGTTTGAAACTTCTGCTTGAAACCACCGTTTTAAACTGCTAAAAGCATGGCTACGACTGCTACGAGCATTTGGTTAACGTATTGTTTCTGCTTATAAGCGTCTCACCTTTCCTGATAAATATTTCATTTTCTGCAAGCAGGCCGAATTCTCTCAAGTCCTCGTAGTTGACTGATTTATTAGTCCTGAAGTTTTCAATACTCAGGTGATCGCAGAGCCCAGTCATTTGTTCCTCATTCAACTGTTTCCCTAGGAAGTCTGCGACGCGTCGAATTGCTGCTGGTAAGTCCTGTAGGGGTAAAGAAATAAAATTTATTGAGAAAATTACTTTAACTTATACCAACGCCATGACATGTGTGTAGAGATTGATGGCTTTTTCACAAAAAAGAATAATCTCTTGACCTCGGTCACGCCTGCTTACCATCGCTATGGATGGAGTCTACGATGGGACAAACGTGCCCAGAAAATACATGAAATAAGAGTTGGCCGTCCTTGATAAATAAATACAAAAATTGGAAAGTGCTGTAAAAGTTTAGTTTAGTTGACACTTCGCGTGACCCAAGGGCTGGCTTTTACCCTGGACAAAGAATAAGCATTGCCATACAACGTGGCAATGCCGCCAGTCTTTTGGGCGCACTCCCAGTCGACAGCGATGCGGATGAATTTTTTGACGCCATCTTTAGGGTTAACTTAGGATATTTGATTTTTATTATTAGTGCTGTAAAATAGGTACTCTCACCTAAGTACATATTTTACCGCATACTCCGTTGTATAGCGCCGTGCGTATCCTTTAAGGATTTTTGTTTTAATTCCATAATAGTTATTTATGATATTAGTGCGGTAAGTTGGTTTTTACAAACGAGCTGTAGACGAATAGACGAAATTTTCATATTAGAAACGTCAAAGATTATTGCGACTTTCCGACAAATATCTAAAAACAAAAATATTTTTTTATTACATATTGTACGTTTTCTCGCAAATGTGTAGAAAAGTATGAAATACGTGCGGAAATTGGTATTTACAAACTCGTGACTATGGTAAGTCCTCGATTTTGTCTCGGGCTTACATTCGTCTACTCGTTTGTAAAGACCAACTTACCACACTAATATCATAAATAACTATGTCAACACATTTGCTCAAAAAATGCATTTACGAAGCCTGTACACATTGTTCGAAAGTTAAATTTTACACACCACACCATGGAATGTGCGGTAAAATAGGTACTCTCACCTAAGTATATATATTACCGCACGGTGCTATTGTATAGCGCCGTGCGGTAAAATATGTACTTAGGTATTATTATTTTAATTTCCATAAAAAAATAAATAAGAATATCACCAAGGAGTTTCACAATCCTAGAATAAATAAGTTGAATGATCGAACCACCTTGGAAGCGCATTTGCTCAATACATTTGTCTCACTTTAATACTAAAGAGAAAATGAGAAAAGAATAATAAAATAAATAAATGAAAGATGTAGTTCTTATTTTCACCACGTGATTGTGGCGCCATTTGCAAATTCGCGCCATTTTCATATTAGAAATGTCAAAGATTGTTGCGACTTTCCGACTGATATCTAAAAACAAAAAGTTTGTTTCATTATCTATTGTACTGTTTTCTCGCAAATGTATTGAAAAACGTTGTATGATATACGTGCAGAAATTGGTTTTTACAAACTCGTAACTATGGTTAGCCCTCGACTTCGTCTCGGGCTTACATTCGTCTACTCGTTTGTAAAAACCAACTTACCGCACTAATATCATAAATAACTATAGGCACATTTCCTAGGAAATCTATACGTTCACATTCAAGATATCAAATCAGGTCTTTCAGACCCCTTCCTCTTCGTGGTTATTTTTTCCAAACCATTGAGCCCCGGGGCTCCGACTTCGCCTTTTCATGTGGCCGGCTGCACCTAGTTGTAGCTGGCTAAAACTTGGTGTAGCCGCACTTGGGCTATTTGCCGTAAAATTCTGTTCCTCAGTTTAGCAACGTGTTTCATTTATTTTGTTCACAGAAAGCATTCTTTTATAAATTTCCTAATACGATATTGGAATTACAAAAAGGAAATACAAATCCTAGGAAATGCATACATTTCTCAGGATATGTGTATTAATTAATCTTTGAAACAATATTTTATACATTTCCTAAATAGCTTCGGAATTGTATAAATTTCCTAAGAATTTTAAACAATTCCTAGGTTTTATACATTTCCGGTGACATATAAATTAATAAATTAATTCCCAAATAAAACGAAGACCATGTTTAACATTTAATTTAAAATTTGTTCAGAATAATGAATAGCCTTTTCTCTGACTATGTCGTGCTTATAAAAGTGACTTTAGGTACTACTTTCTACTTTATTATCATTTCAATGTGTTACTAATGAGTACACACTTAGAAATTATAATTACTTTTATTTAATTTAAATATTTTTAGCTCCAGGATCAGATGGCATAAGTAACGAGTTCTTCATCCTAAATAGAAACCACCTAATACCAATTCTCAAACATTTGTTCAATGAAGTTTTACAAAACGAGATAATTCCATACCAGTGGACAAAATCATCAATTATAGTACTTCTACACAACAAGGGAGAAAAGGATAACATTAATAATTACAGGCCCATAAGTCTATCGTCGAATATATATACTTAAAATCTTCGCAAAAGTTATACTCTACAGAATAACTAATACGTTGGATGAAAATCAGCCAAGAGAACAGGCGGGTTTTAGGAGCGGATATTCAACTTTAGACCACATTCATGTCATCAAACAGCTATTCGAGAAAGACAATGAATACGACATAACCTTCTACTGCTGCTTTATTGATTACAGTAAAGCTTTCGATACAATAGAGCATGAAAAAATCTGGCAAGCACTAAAAAACCAACGTATTGAAAGAAAATACATCAGAATACTAAAAAATATCTACGACAGCAGCAAAGCTAAAATAAAACTAAAGAAGGAAGGTACAGATATTATGATAGGAAGAGGCGTACGTCAGGGCGATCCGCTATCGCCGGAACTCTGCACAGCTGTTTTGGAAGAAGTCTTTCGTCAATAAGACTGGCAGAAATGTGGCCTGTACATTATCGGTGAAAACCTGTCACATTTGAGATTTGCGGATGATTTGAAAATCCTCTCGTCATCGAGTGATGGACTGCAGGCGATGCTGAGTGACCTGGTTTTAACCAGGTCAGCATCATAGTGGTAAGGTGGGATTGGTCATGAACACATTAAAGATCATGGCTATGACCAATGGCAAGGAAGAATCTATCATGGTCAATAATAGCTCACTTGAATATGTCAATGAATACATCTATTTGGGCCAGATAATCTCTCCTGTAGATCTAACCCTATCTAACCTCAAAAGAAATTGACAGACGCATCGGAAATGCCTGGAAATAATTCTGGAGCCTAAAGGAAATAATGAAAAATGGAAAATACTAATATAACCATCAAACGGAAACTCTTTGATACCAGCATACTACCTATACTCACTTATGGTTGCTAAACCTGGACACTCACTAAAGCACACATTAAAAAGTTAGAAACATGCCAAAACTCCATGGAAAGGAGTATGATAGGGGAAAAGACTGTCCGATAAAATAAGAATCGAAACTATAAAGAAACACACGAAAGGAAAAATGGTCGAAATTGGTAATGAACTGGTTTACAAGTTTCAAGAAAAGGAAAAAGGTAGACCACTCAGAAGATTCAAATTCAAATTCATTTATTGCTTGTTACAGGTGTATGGTCAGTTCTCATAATTATTTGTTATAATATCTCTGTAACATACCCATGGGGTGTACAATGTTTAAAAAATAGTAATAATAATACTTAAAATAAAATTAAATACATGACTGGTCATCTACAATATTCACATGTCATTTTCATTTTCAGTTTACAATAATTTTATGTCAATTTCAATTAATATGAAACACATGACTGGTTACAATATTATTAAGATGTCAATTTCAATTAAAATAAATTATGTCATGGAAACTTTTTACTTCAATATAGTCAACTTCGTTTAGGATTCATAATCGTAATTTATAATCATACAATAATTAGTCATAATAATACCATCAAACAGTCAAATTAGCTGTTGAAGATGCGTGGACGATATTGAAGCCGTAGGAGGAAGCACATGGACGTGAACCGCTAAGGATAGGGAGGAATTGAAAAGGTTGGAGAAGGCCTTTGCCAATAAGCGGCATACAGACAGGGTTGTCTATGCATAATAGTTGAGAGTAGAGTGTAAGATTAAGTAATAGTGTTAGATTTAAAACAATTGAGATATATACTGTAAATGAATTACTGTCTGAATAAAGGCTATTATTGTTATTATTTCCTTTATTCATTGTATATGTATACATATAAATTACATTTTTAAATCCTACTAATATTATAAAGGTGAAAGTTTGTATGTTTGTATGTTTGTATGTTTGTGTAACAATCAGGCAAAAACGGCTCAAGGGATTTGGATGAAATTTGGCACACATGTAGTTCATATTCTGGGATAAAAAATAGGCTAATTTTTATCCCGGTAAGTGGCATGGATTAATGGAGACTGAGGAGGAAGTGGAAACTCAGAGCCGCTGCTGCCTTAGTACTTCAGATTTTCAAGTACCAGGAGACCAGAAACATCAAGTACCAGGAGACCAGAAACATGTCATAGTATTTTTGGGCTGGTATAATTTTGTAGGTAGGGTAGGTGTAGGGTAGGTGTAGGGAAGGTGTAGGGTAGGTGCAAAGTAGGTGTAGGGTAGGTGTAGGGTAGGTGTAAGGTACGTGTAAGGTAGGTGTAGGGTAGGTGTAAGGTAGGTGTAGGGAAGGTGTAGAGTGGGTGTTTCCTGAGTAAAAAATATACAATACAAATCAGGAAACCTTGCTATTTTCGATATTCACGCGGGCGAAGCCGCAGCTGGTAGAATCCTACTTCCTACTAATATTGTAAAGGTGAAAGTTTGTATGTTTGTATGTTTGTGTAACAATCAGGCAAAAACGGCTGCAGGGATTTGGATGAAATTTGGCACACATGTAGTTCATATCCTGGAATAAAAAATAGGCTACTTTTTATCCCGGTAAGTGGCATGGATTAATGGAGACTGAGGAGGAAGTGGAAACTCATAGTCGCTGCTGCCTTAGTACTTCAGATTCACAAGTACCAGGAGACCAGAAACATCAAGTACCAGGAGACCAGAAACATGTCATAGTATTTTTGGGCTGGTATAATTATGGAGGTAGGGTAGGTGAAGGGTAGGTGAAGGGTAGGTGTAGGGTAGGTGTAGGGTAGGTGTAGGGTGGGTGTAGGGTAGGTGTAGGGTTGGTGTAGGGTAGGTGTAAGGTAGGTGTAGGGTAGGTGTAAGGTAGGTGTTGGGTAGGTGTAGGGCGGGGCGGGTGTTTCCTGATTAAAAAATGTACAATACAAATCAGGAAACCTTGCATTACCGATATTCATGCGGGCGAAGCCGCAGCTGGTAGAAGCTAGTATTTCTATAAAAAAAACATTTAAAAATATAAAAAATAGTAGCCCACTGGTATCGGGAACAGGATCCAAGCTACCGGTGGTCAGGGCTCCTGAGAGAGGAACCTCCTAACGATGCGAGTCGTGTCCAAGAGTACTGCTTTCTGGATCAAGGGCTTGATCCAGCTGCCCAACGAGAGCCTCTTGAGATGTTGGCCGAGGCTCTTGGCTATTACGCCATTGGCCGTCACAATTATCGGCACAATGACTGCTGTGTTCATATCCCACATTTCGACAACCTTTATTATTAAGTTGCAGTTAAATGTACCTTATTGATTTTGGTAAACAAGTGTTAAATTTCTTGGTCTTTCTTTTATTTTAGATGCTATATATGTCATTTAGTAGAATAAATATACCTAAATAGGTATATACGGTATTCACACGGCTTCGTACGCTCGAAACTGTCGATACGTACTTCTTTTTGTTGCGCGATAAAAAATGTTTTGTCGTAGTAATTAGTGAAGTTTGGGATTGAGAAATACATAGAATCGGTGATTGTGACTAAGTATATCTTTAACTTTTCAAATTTTAGACCAAAAGTAAACAGTGCAAATTGTTAAAACAGCATCAAAACAAATGATAAAATCTCACTAAAGTGTCAGCACAGTGCAAGGTGTTTGTGTTTTGAACAACAAAAATAGTAACACACCCTCATTAATTTTAAAATAGCCAACTTTGCGCTATAAGCTCAAATAATTTAACAAACGAAAGCGTGTTTAAATAGCGTGGGTAACTTAGACCGTACCTCCCCGGACACTAATCACGCGGTCGTGGGTTCAAATCTACGTCAAACGCCGAACTCTTTTCGTGATTATTTATTTGTTGAATTCGATTGTTTTTATCGATAACTTAAAATGCTGAAGTGCGGAGCTTGCGGCAAATTCTTAGCGATAAATGATGGCATCAAGTGCATGAAATGTCCGGTATTTTATCACCGGGTCTGCGTCAAGCTTGCTCCCACAGCACCATCCTCAAAGTGGACGTGCCCTGGATGTAAGGCAAAGGTAACACGAACAGACAACTCCCAAACTCCTGTCAAGGGTATAGATGAGTTCAGCTCATCTACTATCCAAGCAGCGGTCAGCCTCGCTGATAATGCAGTGACAGTAAATGATAACACATCAGATACTGAAGTGATCAGCCTAGTGGTGGAAATCCGTTGTCTCCGCAGTGAGATTAATGCCTTGCGAGATGAATTACGCCAGTTTCGCGACGATTTCTCAGGTCTGAATGATAAGATGAATAAGTGCTGTAACCGTATGGACACCCTGGAAGATCGTGTCAAGGAGCTCGAGCACAACACCGACCATTTGAATTCCCCTCGTTTGATTCAATTGGAGGAAACAATTGGGGAACTCCAACAACAGCTAAATGAGCGTGAGCAAGAGTCACTAATGAACGATGTGCAACTATCAGGCGTTGCGGAGTCAAGTGGGGAAAACCCGGCTCAGTTGATTAGCACCCTGGCACTTAAGCTAGCAATTAAGCTCGAGGAACAAGATATTGTCTTCGCTGAACGTGTTGGGAACGTTCGGCGTGACCACACCGAAGGTGAAACGCCCCGACCTCGGATCATCGTTGCCCGACTGGCAAGACGCGTGACGCGTGATAGTTTACTGAGTGCCGCGCGTGTCCGCCGTAACCTCACTACTGCTGACATCGAGGCACCGGGAGCGCCACACCGCATTTACCTTAACGAGCGCCTAACAAAAACTAACAGGCAATTATACAACAATGCCCGCCAGGCTGCTAGTCGCCTGGAATTGAAATACATCTGGACTAAAGATGGCCGCATACTTGCGCGTAAAGCAGAGGGAAAGTCGGTTGTGCATATCCGAACAGAAAAGGACATCTCGCGTTTTTTTATCACACAATAGGTGTGCTCGCTTGTACAGTAGTGATCTCTGTCAGCGTTTATTATTTTGATGTTCTAATAACTCCAGTATTTTGTTTAATGTTATATTGAATAGCATAATGTTATTCTTAGTCATTTGTTGCATGTCATTTTTCGGTAGGTGCTTTTTATGTTTGACTACTTTTAAGATAAATTGTACAATACAATATACATGTCCCTGTCAGCGTCATCCTATTGGTATCCATAGTTTTTTAAGTTTTCAATCTTTAATTACAATTTATGTTGCCCACGGTGCCATTCCATATACATATTATGTTTTTTCTATGCCACTCATAATCATTTATATACATTGCACTCTGTTTATGTTTCAAGGCCATTATGTTTACATGCAATTTTTATTAATATTTGAGTTCGTTTACTTAATTTTTATTTTCTGTGATATTCTATTTATCGATAGTAAATTATATACGAAATGATGTCTACTAAATACTTTAAGGTTGGTTTTTGGAACGCGGGTTCTTTGGGCACGAAACACGAATTTATAGCAGCGTTGCTAAGTTTGGACGTAGATATTATGGCCATTAATGAGACGTGGTTGCGAGCAGGCGAGGAAGGGCGCGCGCCCTCCGTGCCAGGATTTAGGCTGCGGCATATACCGCGCTCTTTGTCTGTCAAGAGGGGACGCGGTGGTGGGGTTGGTTTTTATGTCAAACATGGTATAAATGTTCGAAGTCACACGCACTCTGCTAGTACATCTCACACCACGGTCGAACAGATGTGGGTCACAATTAGTGTTCGCGGAACCAAGCTAGCAATAGGTACTGCCTACCGCCCCCCCAGGCAAGATGTTGATCTTTTCCTAGACGCTCTATCTATTTCAGTAAACTCCCTAACGCAATGTGAGTACACGATATTGATGGGTGATTTTAACATAAACATGCTCAATGACTCTGACTCAAAGACTGACAAGTTGACTTCTTTTTTGAATTGCCTAGGTCTCAAGCAGATGGTGCAGTCACCCACACATTTCACAGTACATGGCAACTCTCTGTTGGATGTTATTTGTACAAATGCTCTGTATCAGTTGATATAATACCGGACCTGGGGGCGCACGCGTTGGTTTCAGGCGAGTTTAGTTTTAGACGACCGAAAATCCCACTACGAACCGTTACTTATCGACCACTTAAGGATATAGTTGGGGAGCGTTTTGATCAGGACCTCGAATTACTGAACTGGAAGGCGATAATTGATCTGCAAGATGTTAACGCTATGGTTAATGAGTTTAATTCACACTTAATTTCACTGTTGAATGTCCATGCACCCCTAAAAACTAGTATTGTAAGGGAGTGTTCTTACCCTTGGATTACTGACAATGTTAAATTGATGATGCATTTAAGAAATAAAGCGCATGCAGATTATTTAAAAGATAAACAAACCGATCACAAAAAGAAATATTACGAAGATTTAAAGTCGCTGGTTTCTAGGTCTCTTTTTTACGTAAAATCAGCATACTATAAGCACAAAATCAACAGTCAAATAAATGATTCCAAAGCACTTAGGAAAAACTTAAAGTCCAACCTCCTCCCGTCTAAACACAAGGAATTACCTTTGCACTTTAACGACCCCAATGAAATTTGTGACCATTTTCTGAGTGTGCCGGGAACGAATACGGTTAGTGAATCAATGCTTGCATTTTTTGAATCCACTCGAAATAATGGTTCCACGTTTAGCTTGTCACCTACAACTAGCAGGGAAGAAGGGAAGGGAGAACTATTAAATCGAATGCTGAAGGCTGCGATGGCATAACGATTAATATGATATTTCTGACACTACCGGTGACTTTGGACGTCGTGACCGCCTTAGTGAATACGTCTATCACATCCTCATCTTTCCCTAACTTGTGGAAAGCTGCCAAAGTGCACCCATTGCCGAAGACTCTTAATGCATTGGACTTGAAGGATCTTAGACCTATTAGTATACTGCCAGTACTTTCTAAAGTTTTAGAGAAAGTAGTATGCGCGTAATTGGTTAATTTTTTAGAGACTAATAAAATCCTCCCAGATGTTCAGTCAGGGTTTAGGAAGGGGCGTAGTACGGCCACGGCTTTGTTGGACGTTACTGACAATATCTTGTCAGCTCAAGATAGTGGGATGTGCACTCTTTTGGTTCTGCTTGATTTTTCACGCGCGTTTGACTGTATTAACGTTCCTTTATTATTGTCGAAGATGGTTTTCTATGGGTTTGACGAGGATACAGTGAAATGGTTTGATAGATCTTAGCGATCGTGCGCAATTCGTTGAAATACGCCGGGCAGACGGATCAACGGTTGTTTCTAGGCGATGCACAATTGGAAGGGGGGTCCCGCAGTGCTCGATCCTTGGGCCAGTATTGTTTATTTTGTATTGTGCAGATTTAATTAAAAATATTAAAAAGTGTAAATACCATATTTATGCCGATGATACACAAGTCTATATATCATTTAAGCCGGAAGACTACGAGCAAGCATTAATCGATCTTAATGCAGATCTTGAAAGCATAGTAGAGTGGTCTAATGCCAATACGCTTGCGTTGAATCCTACGAAAACAAAATATATGTTGTTTGGTACCGTAAACCAGCTAAGTAAAATTAAACCCTGTGCCGGCTGTGTGACAGTTATGGGTCAATCTATCGAACGGGTCTACGAAGCACGAAATCTGGGTCTTATAATGGACACGGAACTTCGTTTTCACAAACACGTGACAGAGTGTATCCGTAATTGCTATTATAGACTTAAGATTTTATACAAAGCTCGTCCGTATCTTAGCGAAGAATTGCGAGTCTTGCTCGTGGAGTCTTTGATTTTATCAAAGTTAAATTATGCGGACACAGTGTATGGTCAGCGATTTCTGTCAAAAACCGAAAGAATGATCCAAAGACTTCAAAATGCCTGTGCACGCTTCTGTTTTAAAGTTCCCTTTAGGGGACATGTTACACCTTTCTTAAATGAGCACAACATTCTAAAAATGAAAGCTAGACGTAAACTGCACTTGGCGACCTTACTTTTTGGAGTTATTAGGTCTCACTCCCCTTCTTACTTATATGATAGGCTTTCATGGACTAGTAGACATAGAATCGGTGAGGGAAGAAAATGTTCCCAACAGCTTTCTATTCCCCAGCATAAGTCGGCGGCTTTCAGGGGCAGTTTTCGTTACGCAGCTACCAAATGCTGGAACAATATCCCGCCTCCTATAAAATATAGTAAAAGTTGCTCGACGTTCAAATTAAAATTAAAGTTGTTTTTATTGAATCATCAAAATAAATTTCAGGATGTTCGTGCTGACATGTCAGCCATTTGAATATATTGAGTGTATGATTGGTACCTACAGCCTTGTGCATATTTGGCATTTTATCGATTTTGCACATTTTTAAACTTTCTACATTTTTAAATTTTGGCATTGTTATCGATTTTATACATTTTTAAATTTTGGCATTGGCATTGTTATCGATTTTATACATTATTAATTTTTGGCATTGTTATCAAATTTATTGTTTTTATTTATTTTTTTTTATTTTGTTATCTATTTTATACATTTTTAAAGTTTTATCATTTTTTGGACTTACTCAATTTTATCAAAGTTGGTTTTTGTACAAAATTTTTGAGACTATTTTAATAATTGTGTTTATGTTTTCGAGCGTATGGCACTCGTGGGTTGCAGCTGAAAATCAGCGTCAGGTGGTATACCTTGTGTTACCATCTGGCATAATGCTGAGCTGAGGCCCTTTTGGCATTAATAGTATTATTAGTTTTGTAATTTTGTTTAATTTCAAGGTCTTGCGTGTTTTAATGCCAATAAACTCAATTTTCTTTCTTTCTAGCTGTTTTCTTTCTTTCTTTCTTATATGAGTAAGCCTTTCGATCGGAGCCTACTCATCTGTAGCTTATATCATTGGCTCTTACACCAAAATACTTACACGTATCAAGCCATTTGAATGAAATTACCTTTGACAGTTCTTCGTAGAATAAAAACAGCATGTTCGGATCACATCTCTTGTCCCAAGCTTCCTTGACATGCTCAAAATATGGCGTCAACGTAACTGAAAATAGTAATAATTTTAGTAATCAAGCCTTCAAATTGTTATCTTCTTGTTTGCATGCTTATTAGATCACTATGGGAACCCTTAAATAATAATAAGTTAAGTTCTTACATAGGCTTTTATGAAACAGGTTCCAGAATTCTTGGAACGTGCCGCTGTAGGCAATAAATGTGAACAGTTTAGCGTGGTGGTAGCACGACACCACCACATCCCTGGGGTCCCGTGCTACATACACCACTTTTGCTGTCTCTAAGATCTTCGGAGGCAGTAAGCTCATCGGCAGGTGGGTTTTCATGAAGCGCGGTGATGGAGCAGAGGCCAGAACCCGAGTGGCCGGAGTAGCCCATAGTTTCATGGTTTCTATAAATTTGTTGGCGTCAACATTGTCCTTTTTAACAGTGACTTTTAAGTATGGGTCTTCTTCCTCATCGAAGTACATGAATATCCTGTAAACAAATTATTAAAAAGTATTGTTCGACTTTTGTGCTCAGCATATTCAGTTTCGTTAAGTTGGCAGGTACAAATCTGTAAGTTAAAGCGATCGGATGTCTCTTACTCCAGAAAGGGATATCTTTTGGTGAGTGGGGCTGCTGCCGCGCTGTAGTCCAGATCGTTTGCTAGCAGCCACACCAGTTCCTGTGTCCACGTGGTTCCTGAAACATGACAACTCAGATCATCTTTCAAAAATGAGAACACTTGTCCTAATTCTATGTCATTTTCTCGTTCAATGCAATTAACAGTAATAGCTGCTTATAAATGCTTATGTTACGGGCAACGTGATTAACTGGGCATTATTAATAAGGTCCGGCCATTATTAATAATGCCCAAGAGCGACGGGCAAAGTGATTAATTTATCACTTTGACCGGCCAATATTAATAATGCCCGATGGCCCGTGGTCCATGTAATAAGTCAGTGTTTGAGATAGCTTGAATTTATCACTTGGACCGGGCAGTATGAATAATTCCCTACTTGTAGCCGGGCAATGTGATAAATTGGACCGCGGCCATGCCTTGCAACATGCGAGGGGCGCGTACGTGCGGGGGGAATGCCGCGCGCGCACGCAGCGACGTATTAGTTCGCAGTAATACTTCGGAACGAGAACACGTGAGTGCATTGAGTACGTTTATCTCGCAAAATGGCGGCATCCATGGATATGAAAAGACGTTTTAACGAAGAAATTCATAAATTAAAATTAACAAAGGGGAAAAACACTCAGTTACTTTCTCGCGATGAGTATTATTCATTTTTAACCAAAGTGCAAGTGACAAAAGACAAGATCGCAGGCAAAACTCCGGAGGAATATCAGCGATTGTCGAGGTATGACATAGTGAAGATCGGAACAGTTCAAAAATTAATCGTACCAGTGAAAAATGACAGAGAACCAATTCAATATTACTGTTATTTGGAAGAAACATTTGATATTATTCACTGTTTATGTACTTAAGGTTCACTTTCTTTGTAATAATGGAACGGTGTTTTAGAAAATAACAAACGTCTTTACTCAATGGTGATTTATTTGCGACTGTTTCTACATCTAACTACATGCATTAATATAGGAACTGAACATACCGCCCACCAAAACATAAGTTTTAATCTATACTTAACTGAATACTAATACAGGTCATGCAAATTTAACAATAAGTGGACTGTAAATATTTTTGTTTTTTAACTTAAATTTTGTTATACATTTGATTTTATACTACACTTTATCAACTCTTCATTAATCTTTTATTTAACCGCCCACCATAGCTTACTGGCTTATTGGTTCTTTAGGAAGCGGTATCAATTTGTATAGGGGCCGTTTTAACTCCTTGTTCCCCATAGTCTGGACTGTTACCACTCTTACGAGATTGTCCTTTCCAGGATGTATTTGTTTCACCCGTCCCAACAACCATTTCGTAGGGGGCAGATTATCTTCCTTAATAATAACGACATCTCCAATAGCAGGCTCTGGGACCTTCACTTGCCACTTGTATCTTTGTTGGAGCGTGTTGAGATACTCCGTACGCCATCTTTGCCAGAAGTCTTGAGTCATTTTCTGAATAATTTGCCACCTAGTTAAAACACTGACAGGTTGGTACTCGTAGCATGTATCAGGAACCGAAATCAAGGGCTCACCAACCAAAAAATGCCCCGGAGTAAGTGGCATCACTTGGTTGTCCATTTGATAAAGAGGGCGAGAGTTGAGACACGCCTCGATTTGCGCTAAGAGCGTAGAAATCTCCTCGTAGGTCAGTTTTGTGTCCTTATTTATCCTGTAGAGGTGTCTTTTAGCAGACTGAACTCCAGCCTCCCATAAGCCTCCACATGTGGGCATCCTTGGTGGTATTTTATTTTATTTATTTATTTATTATTTATTTATCTTAGGAAAACTTACAGCTAAACAGAAACAGTAAGTAATAGTTTAAACAAAATATAGAAAGAAAAGAAAGAAAGAATAACATTTATTTAGCACATACATGAAACACGCACAGTACACAGAAATAAAAAATAAAAAATATATAGGTATGCCAAAAAACCTGGCGTCCCATAGGCGTTATATGGCCAATTAAAAGTTTCCACATGCAGTAATATTCTATAAAACAGAAAATAGACACTAAATACACGAAACAAAAACAGAAAAATTACCATTTATGCTCGAAGAAGCTATCTGACAAAATTTTCTTCAATTTAGCAACACTAGTATTGATAATGTCGATATCAGCTTCCCGGCAGGTTGCGTTGTACATACGACACGCTCTCACCATGTACGAGTTCCGTCTGTACGTAGTGGCTGCCACTGGAGTGTGCAATAAATGAGGTCTACGTAAGAACACAGACGGCACTCGCAGCCCGATTTTATGTAGCAACTCAGTAACACCAGTTGTTCCATTAGCAATTTTGAAAAGAAAGACAAGGTCTGATATTTTACGCCTTTCGTAAAGTGGAAGGATATGAAATTTATTGCAACGGCAAGTATAATTAATTAAAAACGTTTTAGACCGATATTGAATGTGCCTTAAAAACCTTTTCTGTATGCTCTCAATACGATTTATATAGACATTATAATTGGGGTTCCAGACTTGAGAGGCATACTCCAAATGGCTACGAACAAAAGAACAGTATAATATTTTAATAGTCTTTATATTTTTGAACTCAGAGGACAACCGGAGAATGAAACCAAGTGCTTTTAATGCTTTCTTAACTACATTGTCAATGTGTGCATCAAAGAGGAGCTTAGCGTCAAAAGTAACTCCCAGATCCCTGATAGTGTTGACCCTGTTTAGTGCTGTATCCAACAGCATATAGTTATGGATGATCGGGATAGGTTTCCGTGTAAAGGAGCAAACATAAAACTTGGAGACATTTAAATCCAACTTATTGTTAAAACAATAGCTCTGAAAATTGATAAGGTCTGCCTGCAATAGATGAGCATCTGCCACGGTATTTATTTGCCTCATTATCTTCATGTCGTCAGCATATAGTAACAATTTTGAATGCCGGAAAGAAGAAGAGATATCATTAATAAAAATATTAAATAACAGTGGCCCTAGCAAGGATCCTTGGGGAACCCCCGATGGGATATTCATAGGTTTAGAACAGTATCCATTCAGAACTACAGTCTGACATCTGTTTTCCACATAGGACTTGAACCACCGGTAAAGATCACCCCTTATGCCCACCGATAAAAGCTTACGCAATAGGATCACGTGATCTATCCGATCGAAACATTTACTGTAGTCGGTATATATAACATCGACTTGGGACCTCTGTGACATGCACTCAGAGAGGTAATCACTACAGACAGCGAGATTAGACGAAGTTGAATGACCCCTTACGAAGCCGTGCTGGCTTTCATTAAAACTGAGCTTGAGGGCCGAATAAACCTGAGCGTGCACAATTTTCTCCAGTATTTTAGCAAACACACACAGCTTCGAAATTGGTCGGTAATTCTCGACCATTGTCTTTGAGCCTTTTTTATATATCGGTGTTATATATGCCGACTTCCATATCTTAGGCATCACGCCAGTAGCAAGTGATTTTTCAAAAAGGATGGAAAGAGGCACAGAAAGATCCTTGGCACAGTTGACGACAGATACGGGCGAAATGTCATCCGGACCCGCCGATTTATTTAAATCCACTTGTTTTAGAAGCTTACATACCTCGCTAAGCCGTATTTCCACTTGACTTATGTCGTGCGTGTTGTCTTTGGGTCCTTCGACCATATAATAATCCGAAGATTGACTGCAGATATTACTAGTATTATCAAGAAAATTGGAACGAAAACAATCACTGAACATATCACAAATTACGTCACCATCGCTGGACGTCACCTGGCCAAATTGCATGACGGAGGGGTAAGAACATGATTGTTTTTTAGATTTAACGTACCTCCAAAAGGCCCGTGGATTGTCGCGTATGTCAGATTCTATTTTAGCTATGTAATTGTCAAACATATCCACCTCTAGGTCTTTAGCCCGCTGACGGAGTATAATAAAAGATTGATAGTCAGATATGTTCCTGTACTTCTTAAATTTAGTGTGAAATTTAGCTTTTTCCTTGATGATTTTTATCAACGGACTTTTGTACCAGGGAGGGTATTTTGATTTGGGGACAACAGTTTTTATCGGTATGTACGTGGAATGTAGCCTCCTTAGTACTCCATAAAAATATGCTACCGCTTCTTCCATAGACCTACTACTTAACTCAGACTGCCAGTCTACACGATTTAACTCGCCTTTTATATTTTCGTAATCGGCAAACCTATATAAAAATTTTACGTAGGACCGACCTGGTAGTCGATGTAGTTCAACGAATTCCGCGGTAACACATAAGGCTCTGTGATGAGGGTCTTCAGGCACTAGTGGATCATCACAGCAGCTAGCGATAACTTCATCATTAGAAAAAACCAAATCTAGGATTCTACCATTGATGTTCGAGTGACTATTATATTGCATTAAATTGCACGTACTAAAATTATCAATTAAACTAGTCTGAACATTACCTTGAACATTTGTAGGATGTAATGATTGTCCGTCGCCGGCTCGCTGCCATAAAATATTGGGTTGATTGAAATCACCTACGATAATAAACTTATCGGATGGACGATTGAGGGTAATTTCAAGTACGTTGTCCGAAAAGTTACTCAGTTGAGACGTTAAGGAATTTCCGTGATTCTGACTGCAAACATATACAACACAAATGTGCATTTTATAAACTACTTTGGGTTTTCTATGATGCAGCGTCAACGTAACCCATAAATCCTCTGCGGACGAGCACCATTCGCTGCAGGTGTCAGCGGCAAGTTCACGCTTAACTGCAATTAAAACCCCTCCTCCCATCACTTGGCCAGTATGAGTATAGTCCCGGTCGCGTCTCCACACAAGATACCGGTCATCAAATAATTCCGAGTCACATATGCCATCCATTAGCCACGTCTCAGTCAAACAAATAACATCAAAGCTATTACTACACACATTCCTGAAGAAAACAGCTGTCTTTGTCCGTAGTCCCCTTACGTTCTGATAGTAAATATTAATAGGTTGATAGTATATATAAATGATAACACAATATGAAGTGCCATATTGTGTTATCATTAGCTAGTAGTTCAGCCGCTTCCTTCGCGATATTATTCTTTCCCTTCCGGAACATGTCCTTCAATTCCTTGGCAGCACCAACGAAATTGGTGCCGTTGTCGCTCCATAAGTTCGAACAGTGGCCTCGGCGCGCCACAAACCTCCAAAATGCGGTTATAAAAGCTTGTGTTGTTAGGTCTGTGACCGCCTCTAGATGGATCGCGCGAGTGGCCATACATATAAATAAACAGATATAGCCCTTTTGTTGTTATTCGTTATCGAATTACGTATTAAGTCTGTGTGATCGATCATAATGAATTCGTGAACTTACTTCTAAATCATGAATGCGGCGGTTTTGAGGGTATTTAATTAAAGCTGATAGTGCAATAGTGATAGTGGTAACAAAAAGTACATCCAAGATGGCGACTGCAATAGGTATTCTATATCAATATTTTCGTCATGGGTGTCGTTTTCATGGTTTTCGAGGGTGTTGAAGCCGATAGTGCTGTCAAAATGTGAATCCAAGATGGCGGATACAATAGGTATCAATTTTTTCGTCATGAGTGTAATTTTCATGGTTTTCGAGGGTGTTGAAGCCGATAGTGCTGTCAAAATGTGAATCCAAGATGGCGGCTGCAATTGGTATCAATTTTTTCGTCATGGGTGTCGTTTTCATGGTTTTCGAGGGTGTTGAAGCCGATAGTGCTGTCAAAACGTGAATCCAAGATGGCGGCTGCAAAAGGTACCTATCAATTTTTTCGTCATGGGTGTGTGTATTTTTTTATGTACCTAATGGGTTTTTTAATTACTAGATATCACACGCATTTTCGGATTGAAACGCGGTACGGTTCGTAGCCGCTCATGAGCCCAGCCCGCGCGCCACCTGCGCTGCGGCGTCTACCGCGCGCCCACTCCGACGAGCGCCCGAAACCTTTTCGTCCAACCGCGGCTCGCGTACGCTCCCGCTAAAACTTGTAAAAGGTTCCGCCGTAATGACAAAGTTAAAGATCTTTAGTTCTACAAGTTGTTGTGTGTTAATATTAAATTGATTTCCGTGTTTAAACTATCGTCTTTTGCTGAGGTTAACCGACGCCATGAGATTACCTATTTAAATTATGTTTGTAAGCTTCAAAAGATTCAAGATTCAAATTCGATTGATTGATCACTACAGAACAAAAATGTAAAAAAAAATATATCAAAAACATTAAAAGTGACAACCCTATTGCTTCAATGGAGCGTAGGTAATTATGTTCTCAACTAAGCTTAGTTTCCGTACTGTCCATATTTATACTGTGCTAATTACTAGTAAACAACTTCAATCCTTATCTAAGGAATGCGGTCCTCTATTGTATTCGCGCACCGAGTCTGCAAGCCGTTCCATTCACTAATTTATCCGGCTCGAAGGACCATATGTTTATGTACATAAGGTTCACTTTCTTTGTAATAATCAGAGGTCGGAGTAGGTAGATTGATTTTATATACTTGCGTCAAGATATTATAATATGGACATGCCATTTTATCCATAATGTGCGGGAAGTACCGGAAAAAGTTCCGGGATTGGAATTATGGAATAAAATAAAATTAAAAACATACAGATAGGCTACCAAAATCGTTAATTATATGAATGATTGATTGAATTCAATGAACAATTATTTTCACAAATTAGGAACGCACTCTTCGAACCGAGGTAAGCGAGTGAGATACCTGGAACACAGCGCGCGCGCATTGTTCTAACAAACACCCAATGAGTCATACAGGATACTTGCTTCTGATTGATCGTTGCGTGCGAAACAAAAGGCCCTGTCTAAGTTTTGTCTCATACTGTCAAGCGTCATTTCTAATTCAACAGTAAGGGACAAATACGGTGTAACAATTCCAAGGTATTTTTGTATAAAATAAAATACTGATTTCTTTCACCATTAGCTAACACTGGCAGCGTAGATTGATATTATTAATACGTTTTTCAACTTAAACACAAATTCGTGCTAATTTCAAAATTCCGGAACAAATATCACAATAAATATGAAGTTCCGGTATTTTGGAGGCATATCCATATTATCCTCTACGTTTGACGTCAACGACCTTAAATCAATCTACCTACTCCGACCTCTGGTAATAATGGAACGGTGTTTTAGAAAATAACAAACGTCTTTACTCAATGGTGATTTATTTGCGACTGTTTCTACATCTAACTACATGCATTAATATAGGAACTGAACATTCACGAAACTCACATTTCTATCGGGCATGGAGGTAGAAATAGGATGATGAAAGAGCTCAAACCGAAGTACAAAAATATTACTAAAGAGTTTGTGGCGTTGTATTTAGCTTTGTGTGAACCATGTCAAAAAAAATTAAGTGTTCCAAAAAAAGGGCTAGTGGTTAAGCCTATAAAAAGTAGTGAATTTAACTCACGATGCCAAGTCGACCTAATCGACATGCAAACACAAGCAGACAATGATTTTAAGTTCATCATGGTGTATCAAGACCACCTCACCAAGTTTGTGATTCTTAGACCATTAAAAACAAAACGAGCCGAAGAAGTCGCATATCATTTGCTGGATATCTTCACAATATTTGGAGCTCCATGCATTTTGCACAGTGATAATGGCAGGGAATTCGTAAATAAAGTTATTGTCGAACTACGCCAAATGTGGGAAGAAGTCAAAATTGTACACGGCAAACCCCGTCATAGCCAATCTCAAGGTTCAGTAGAAAGAGCAAATCAGGATATAGAAAAGATGGTATTTACATGGTTGGAGACAAATGAAACCACAAAATGGTCGGAAAGGTTAAGATTCGTACAGTTCATGAAAAATAGAGCTTACCACTCTGGCATCGATCGCAGTCCTTACGAAGCTATGTTTGGCTGCAAACCCAAAGTAGGTTTAAAATCAGTCTTGCCATCATTTGACGGGTTAACGGAGATAGTAAGTGAAGATGACCTTGAGGCAATGTTAAAAGATGGTGATTCCTGTGTTTCCGGTTCCAAAAGTTGATCTCTTCGAGAATGTGCTCGAAGAGACTCTCATTTTGATGGACAAGGCTTCCAGCATTGTAACTGTAGTGGTGACTGTAATTCAAAACGTTGTAAATGCAAGAAATCAAACATTCTTTGCAATTCCAAATGTCACAAAAACTTATCTTGCAAGAATAAATAATTCTAAACTTAATAACTTTCTTGCACAGTCAGTTTTTCTCAGTTTACTAATTTTTAAACTATTGTCAAAGTAATATTTTTATCAAAATAAAAGTAGGTAACTACTGATGTTATTACATTTTTAAATGTTTATTTTTTGACTACTATGTTCAACAGTTTATTTTTTTTAACTTTTCATGAAAATTTTGTAAGTTTAATTTCATTTAATAAACAAAAACACTACAGTTCACCTATTTTATTACTTTGCCCAAGATAGATAGATAGATAGATAGATAAAACATTTATTATATAAGATAGGGTGGGAATTATTCATAATGGCCGGGAAAAGCGATTAATCATGCTGTTTTAATCACATTGCCCAATTGAGTCGGGCGTTATGAATAACAGACCGGCCATTAATAGTGCCCGGACTTATCAAATTGCCCATAACACTTATACCATCATCAGACACAGGCCACCCCCAAGTGTCGCTACATCGATTGGTCTTGTGCGTCGGGATCCAGCGGATACCCGTTGATACCCAGTCTACCTTGATGGGAGGCCTTCCAATGCTTCGTCTTCCGGCACGAAACCTTTTGTTTTACATAGTCCTCTCAGTCGATTGGGGTGGAGGAACATAAAATGCTTTGTAAAAAGTCTAGGTGAAAACTACTATTGAGTAGTCAAAACGACACCTCATATGTCAAAATCCATCCAGCCGTTTGGCGTGCCATACAAATGGACATACATACGAACATACATCTGACGCATCTGGGTAAAAAGTAATAAGCACGTTGATTTTTCATACCTGATCGTTGATAGCTGGCAACGAACACGTCGCTGGATCTTAGAGGCATGTTATAGATATTCGCAGCATATTTCCGGTAAGTTTCGTACAGTATGTAACCTTTGGGTCCGACGCGGACAATCTTGGTTGCGTTTGGTGCTGTAATACAGAAAAAATAGGTGCAATAAAGTAATTATTTTTTGTTCTGTAAAATATCTTGTTACAGTTATTTATGATATTAGTGCGGTAAGTTGGTTTTTACTAACGAGAAGACGAATGTAGGTAAGCCCGAGACTAAGTCGAGGGCTTACCATAGTCACGAGTTTATAAATACCAATTTCCGCACGTGTGTCATACAATACTACGTTTTTCAACACATTTGCGAGAAAACAGTACAATAGGTAATGGAGCAAACTTTTCGTTTTTAGTTAACAGTCGGAAAGTCGCAACAATCTTTGAAGTTTCCAATAAGAAAATGGTGCGAATTTGCAAATGGCGCCACATCCGCGGGGTTAAAATTAGAACTACCTACATCTTTCGGCTCATTTTCTCTTTAGTATTAAAGTGAGACAAAAGTATTGAGCAAAAAGGCTTCCAATGAGGTTTGACCATACAGCTTATATTATTCTCGTAATGTGGAACTCCTTGGTGGAATTCTTATATATTTTTTATGGAATTAAAAAAAAAACCGTTAAAAGAAACGCACGGCGCTATACCACGGAGTACGCGGTAAAATAAGTACTTAGGTGAGAGTCCCTATTTTATCGCTCATTCAATTGTGTGGTGCGTAATGTTTAACTTTTAAACAATGAAAGAAGCACGACAGAGCAGTAACAGGTGTCTTTAATAGTATCAAAATTAAAACAAACATGTACTTACCGTTATACACTTTTTTGACTAAATATTTTTCTTCATCACTGATCTCCTTGAAAACGTAAGGAAACGGTACGATATTTTGTTCTTCCATTTTTGTCTCTAATTCATAAATTATGTACCTACTTAAGATCAGCTTCAATGGCACACTGACAATAAAAAAAATCAACAAAATTATCGAATTTACCTACTTATTTTAAGAATATAATCTATATATCTAATCTATAGATATAATAAAATGAAAAAGAAAATTCTTACATACACCTATGTCAAACTTTGATGTGAATTGGTATGTTTGTAACATCTTTTTATTAATTTATATATAACTAGCTGTTGCCCGCGACTTCGTTCGCGTGTATGTATTGTAAAATGATGTGGCTAGGTTAGATCAATAAGATATACGAACTGTCAATTTCTAACAATTCCTTGCCTCCTTTTTTATGTATGGGAAAACATCAAATGACTCCTTACGCTCTGGGAGGAATGGAATGGAGTGTCAGACTCTTACTGACTAAAACCCATCTGTGTTCCTCCTAATGCCCTTTGCGTTCCAGAGCCGCGGTGACTCTTTCGAACAAATTCCGCAACCCTGGCAGGCACTGGCCCTAGCGGGCCCCGTCTTTTATGCTGACATCTCATGTGACACGCGTGGAACACAACGCGCCGTCGAGTATCACCTCTTCTGTTCAAGTAATTTTTCGTGAGAAACGTTGTAATGATAATGCTTCTCTCATTTTATCGAAACTATTCACAGCAGTCCTAGAAGATGTCGTTAAAAATGTGGGTATAGATTGGGACTATAGCGGTATAAACGTCAATTTTCTGCCCAACTGTCTGACTTAAGATTTGCAGATGACTTTGTGGTTTTCACTGAGAACTTCGATGACCCCCAGAAAATGATTCAAATTCTCCTAAGTTTGGTCTTAGAATGAATATGACCAAGACGAAGGTTATGGCAAACACCTTCAGCGATTCAAATCTGGAAATGAATTGTTGGAGATGATTAACCGATATGTTTATCTTGGCCATATCCTTTCAATTGGCAAAGAAAATCAACAAACGGAGGGTATCGAGAGGAACACACCTTGGATGGGCCGCTTTTATCAAAATGGACGACATTCTGAAGCCTGCCAAAATTCCGCAATGTCTGAATTCTCGCCTTTATAACCAGTGTGCTTTTCCCACCATAACTTACTTACTTACATGGACGCTCACGCAGGTGGCTGTGTACAGACTGATAGTTGCACAGAGAGCCATGGAGCGTTCTATGCTTGGCAGAGGTACGTCTTCGAGATCCGAAAACGTACGAAGGTTTTCAACATCGGAAAATGAATTGTAGAACTAAAGCGGAACTGGGCAGGACACTTGGCAAGGCGCGGTGATGATAGGTGGAGTAAGGCAGTGGCTGAGTGGCGTCCGAGGACTGGAAGAAAAAGTATGTGATGGGCGGACGATATTGTTGCCATCTTGGGTAGAACCTGGATGAGGCTGGCACAGGAAGTCAGGAACGTGGGGATTGGCACACGAAAAGAGAGGCCTATGTTTAGCAGTGAGCGAAGTTGGACTGTGTGTAATGATGATGATACACGATGTTGATGAAACTTGCTAAGGTTGTTAACACCCGATAGAGCTACAAAAAGTTTTCCATGGGAAAACCAACGAGAAGAGAAGTCAACCCCCGCAGAGGACACCGCGGAGCATACGGTGAAGGTCTGCCCTGCTTGGGCGGAGCACCGCCGTATCATTGTCGAGGCGATCAGCGACGGTGACCTCTTGCTACCGGCTCTGGTTCACTCCATGGTCCAGAGCGCGTAGGCGTGGGAAGCTGTCACCTCCTTTTGCGAAACAGTAATGCTAGTAAATGAAGGGGCGGGCCGCGTGAGGGAGAGGCAAACCTCACGCCTTAGCCGCTGAAACAGAAGAAGATGCTCCGGGCATCAGGAGTCGCAGGGTGATTCTCGGCCACCGTAGGCATGGGCCTGCGGACGGCGAGCGTTGGGTGGCTCGCTGTCCGATAACAACCAAGTCGGGTCGATGAAGCGTTGTGTTCCATGCGCGCCTCAAAGAGATGGCAGCAAAGTAGACGGGGCCCGTTAGGACCAGAGCCTGCTGGGGTTGCGGAATTTGTTCGAAAGAGTCACCGCGACCCTGGAACGCAAAGTTCATAAGGAGGAACACAGATGGGTTTTAGTCAGTAAGAGTCTGACACTCCCTTCCAGTCTACCCAGAGCGGAAGAAGTCATTTTGATGATATCCCATCCATAAAAACCATTAGTAACTACAATAGTTATTTATGATATTAGTGCGGTAAGTTGGTTTTTACAAACGAGTAGACGAATGTAAGCCCGAGACAAAGTCGAGGGCTAACCATAGTCACGAGTTTGTAAAAACCAATTTCTGCACGTATATCATACAACGTTTTTCAATACATTTGCGAGAAAACAAGTACAATAGATAATGAAACAAACTTTTTGTTTTTAGATATCAGTCGGAAAGTCGCAACAATCTTTGACATTTCTAATATGAGTATGGCGCGAATTTGCAAACGGCGCCACAATCGCGTGGTGAAAATAAGAACTACATCTTTCATTTATTTATTTTATTATTCTTTTCTCATTTTCTCTTTAGTATTAAAGTGAGACAAACGTATTGAGCAAATGCGCTTCCAAGGAGGTTCGATCATTAAGCTTATTTATTCTAGGATTGTGAATCTCCTTGGTGATATTCTTATTTATGTTTTTATGGAAATTAAAAGAAAAAACCGTAAAGAATACCTAAGTAGGTACATATTTTACCGCACGGCGCTATACAATAGCACCTTACGGTAATAATGTACTTAGGTGAGAGTACCTATTTTACCGCACATTCCATGGTGTGGTGTGTAAAATTTAACTTTCGAACAATGTGTACAGGCTTCGTAAATTCATTTTTTGAGCAAATGTGTTGAAAAATATATTTTGGTGTAATTCTCATGCTGTTGATAATAAGTACTTTTTCGGTCAACAGATGGCATTGAATTATGTAGATAATAAGTTGATTTCTTGTAGATTGCCACAATTCCTATCAGGTTTATGTGTAAAAAATATCTACAATGGTTTTGTACTATTTAACGTGATGCGAACAAAATAGAATACAGATAAACAGAAAATAGGTTCTGGTAATTATCCTTGCTAAAAATATGCAAAAACAGGAATAACATATTAAGAATATTTGATAATAATAGGTTTGGTAGGAATAAAAAAATAAGGAATTATTAAATAAGGTAATAAGACAAAAATAAAAACACCTTTTAAGATTCGAACCTAGGATTTCGAAAGGCAGTCTTTTAAACCGAGGGTCTATGAGTTCTGTTGATAATAGATTCAAATAGCCGATCTTATTTAGGTCATGGTTTTTGGCTGCTTAGCTCCCCGAAAGTATAGCGTGATGATAATCATTGCTGAGGTTAGACTCTAAAGTATCTGCAATATTGATGTAGTGGCTTCTTATTACAATTCCTCGCTAATTGAAAAATGTCGATAAAAATTTTACGAACAAAAACCTTTTAAAATCAATATTGCTTACCTCCCATAACATACGGCGTGATAATATGTAGCCTAAAGCCTTCCTTGGTTTACAAAGAACATTTTTGCTGAATTTCAATTCAATCTATCGAGTAGTTTTGGCGTGAAGCCGTACCATACACACATACAAACAGTCAAACAGACTAAAATCCTAAAAAACAATTTTTGTCATCACGTTTTTCTAACAAAAGCCACTTATTTTTTCTCGAAAATTTTCAATGTAAAGTTTTTCTTTGGTTACTGTTTTATTATATGTATAGATTATGTATACACATAAAACAGACAGACATGCCAAAACATGGCAAAAAAAAAGAACAAGACAATGTAAAAAAATCGACTGCTCCATACATGTCTGTGCGCATAAATCGACAAAATTTACTGAATAGTTGATTTATTTTCGCGATTTCGTGGTTGGTCCCATAGTAAAAGTTGTTCATAATGATGAGTACAATGACCCCTTAAAAGATATTGCGTTTATTCTGTTACACGTTGTATAAATAGGCTGTTCAAAATCAATTGCAAGAATTTCGTGTACATGCTCGGTATCATCCAAATAACGTAGATATACCAAAAAAATAGTTTTTGAGTGGTTTTATTTTTTCATACTTAAAAGTAATTTAACAAAATATTTTAAATGCACTGTGCTGCAAGGCTGCGCCTACAGCGTGGCAGCGCATTACGGAACGAATGAGTCATTTGCTTCCTTTGCTTTCCACGCGACTTCACTCGCGTCTGAATTTTTACATCCAAAAGCGGCATAGGGCATCACATCACTGACAACATGCAAAAATACACGGTTCAATACATTTGCGTAGGGTAAAACCGGGATAGATGCCGCACTGGCATAGCGTATAAGTATAAGTGTATACGTAAGCATTTTATTTCGTAGTCGTTTGTATTTTTTTGGAACAGTTTTTTTATTTTACACTTTTTAGTGGTGTGGTGGTTAGCTTTAACTTAACCCAACGCAAAAAGAATCATCAAGATCGGTTCTTAAACAATAAAGTGAGTAAAAAGTCAGGCGCGATTTGGAAAGTATACCCTTTCCAACAAAAAAAAAAAAATCAAATCGGTTTGCAAGCGACGGAGTTATGCCCGAACAAACATAAAAAAAAAAAAAAACAATACAAACATCCGAATTGAGAACCTCCTCCTTTTTTAGAAGTCGGTTAAAAAGTACGTTTTTATAATAGTTTTTTAATTCATATTGGGACATTACGTTGTCAGTGTAGATAAAAGAATTTTGAAAATTGGTCCACATTTGGCGGAGAAATCGGTGAACATACATAAAAATACATACAGTCGAACATGATAACCTCCTTTTTGAAGGAAGTAGGTTAAAAAGTAACAGTTCAGGTCTTGAACAGTTAATAGAACTCATTATTTATTTATGTAGGTACACAAAATAAACATAAAAAGAAAATTGCAAACAGATAAAAGACCACAGAGGAAGCTGCTTATTTCAAAAGAAATTTCTTCCTGCAGACCTGCGACAGAAAAGTGGGATTAGAAAAGTAGACACAGTGTGTAAAAGGGCAGAAAATGAAACTTAAAATAAACTGTACTAATTAACTAAAACATATTATTATCTATTAATAAATATTTAAATCAAACTACAATAAACATACAAACAAACAAATATCCATAAATGGCCGAGAAAACGAGAAACGATTGCGCAGGTAGCCAGGGTATGCCGGATTAAAAAAGGATTATAAAGGAGTCATAATATTCGAATGTTCCTGCGAAAACGGATAGGGAGCCACTTGAGATCCTTGCGAAACTGAGAGACATGGTCGTATTTCCTCAGGCCAGAAACAAAACGAATGCACAAGTTTTGCAAGCGCTCAAGCTTATTTAAGAGCTCCTCTGTGGCATCCAGGTAGCAGGCATCAGCGTAGTCAATAATCGGCTGAATTAAAGTTTGAGCTAAATCAATTTTAGTTTTAAAGGGCAAGAAGGTTTGAAGAGTTTTTAAAGAGTGGAAGGAAAAGTGCACCTTACGACTAACTTCATTTACTTGCGCTCGCCAAGAAAGATTGCTGTCAATTAAAACACCGAGATTCTTTGTTGTGTTCGTGTACGCAATGGTCGATCCGTTAAGAGCGTGTATTCGATCGCGACTTCACGAGTCGCTGGGTGGGTCCGGCACGAACTGATCGGCACACGATTGCGCGCGGGGATTTATAGTGTTTTTAAAATAATCGTGTAAAATAAATGAGTACATAAAAAAAACTGAAAAAAAAACAGGATATTTAACAACACCTTTATTTTCTTAAAATAATTATAATATTTGTGTTTATAGTAAAACACTGTAAAAAAAATTGTTAAAGTTAACCGATTTTCTATTTTTAATTATTTAAAAAAAATACTTATTAGCCATATTTTCGTAATTAAGCTATACATAAAGTGCGCTTTGAGACTTATATATTCTGTTGGACAAACGTATAATATAAAATATTTTAGCCGCATCAAATTGCAAGTGTCAAGCGCAGTGCGATAATAACGGCTGCATAAGATCATGGCCTGGGACTTGGACGGATTAATCTGTAAGCCGTAAGACTTAGCCGATTGATTAATATTCTCCAGGTTCTTTTTTTTTTATTCATGGCATTATTAATCGCTGAATCCGCGTCAGCCAGCAAGAAGTGCCGATAAAGCTGCAAACCGTCTGCGTAAAGATGGAAGTTAGAAGAAATAACTTTAGCAACGGTGTTTATGAAGATAGTGAAAAAAAAGAGGAGAGAGAACGTCACCCTGAGGAACACCAGCAGTGAGGTTACACCAATCACAGATAGTGTCTTCAAGGCGGACACACTGAGAGCGACCCCGAAGATAAGAGTCGAACGTTCTCATTGTGTATGATATTATTTTATGAATCGCCCAGAAATACCATTAAATTATAACAATTAATTATTATGGAACGTTTATTGTGAGCAAGCTTTAAAGTAAAATGAGGGTAGTGTGCAAAAAATAAATGTACTTACTTACCTTCATTTGCTGCACGAGTGCAAAACGATATCAGTATCTACTCACAATGCAAGCAAAATTGATAATACTATCACAAAACCGCAAAGAAACAGTTATCTATTAAAGGTGCCATGATAATGCATTTTGGACGCTTCACCACATGACAACTTATAATTTCAAAATTCGCAAATAGCAGCTGATTCTTACATAATATATAATCGATAGTAGTGTGCGCATAATCTTTATACATATATAAAAATGAATCGCCGAAATGTATGTACGCGTATAACTTGAGAACGATTTACCGGTGGTTCTCTTGTAAAAAAATATAAAATCTTTTGAAAGTATGAGTATATCTAACTGTAAATAGACAGCAATCTCTTGAAAATACCTAAACACATCTAACTGTTTATAATTATGTAATCTCTTAAAATGTATTTAGAAAAACAAAATTTTTGCTAAGGCGTGGATAACTCTTAAATTAGTAACAAATAGAAGTTGTCTGATAAGTAAAATTGAAAATTCCGTGCTCCCAACAGGTTTGTACAAGCCCAAGACACGTAGGTAAAAAACTGTGAGGCAGACAAAGGGCCGTGATTGGCCAACAGGCCAATCACGGCCCTTTGTCTGCCTGACTAAAATACTGAATTTGGATTAATATTCTGAAGTCTGTTCAGACTTCAGAATATTTATCCAAATTGATATATTATGATTGATTGATCATAATGTCTGCTAGTTCGACCCTACTATCTGCTTGCGCCCACGTAAAGGGTATAGATAGGGTCAGCACATTTTTAGCAATAAGTAATCAGTCTTTTTCGGTACCTATTGTTCAACATTATTGTAAATAATGGGAGTGATATGAAAATTCGAATGCCGTTATATCGACGCACGCTATTCCGAAAAAAGAGAGTGGTACGCCAGTTCGGAAACACATTGAGTCGAAAACCGTTATATCGAATGACGTTGTTGCGAACACGCTGATTCGAAAAACTGTTTGATTAATACGCTAGTATGAAAGTATTGGTATCAAAATCCACAGCTGCGAATAGCATATTCCAATATGAATTTGTCTGGGGATCGAACTCGCGGCCCAGTGATTACCAAGAACTACCTACGCTACGATGATAAAACTGACTCTGAGGTAGTTGCCTCAGTATAAAATATCGTTCAGTTCATCCCAGTTAGAATTGATGCCAAATGTAATATTACATGAAATCATAACATTTGGCATCAATTCTAACTGAAGGAGTTGTATTGATGATTTTAATGTAATTCTATAAACACATACTTGCTCCGGCCGCGAATCATATTTTGCCCAAGATAAAACCTGACACAGACCTGCAAATTGCATAAAACGTTAGAAAACTTGAATTTCGCGGGCTACCCTGGCGCTTCCACCTTAACTAGGCTTAGTAGTGGAAGTCGCTACGCCCCCGTCAGGGGGCGAGGCGAGCGGTCACGGGACTTTCATCCCCTGCCCGCGGGGGCTCTCCGCGGCCCGTAAATACGGGCCGGTCATTTTGTTGTCTTAATGCAACATAAAGATGATGGCGTGCGCCTACCAAATAAAAATAGTAACGCACGCCTGTATGTAATTGAATGTTGTATGGACCGCAGGCGCGCCGCGGCACTGTTTACACTGTAGTATATTATGTAGTCTGACGGTATGTCAACATAATATGATAATTGTATGTGAGGGTGTGTGGAAATAAATCAGTGTTTAACCAACCTGCGTGAGTTTCATTACACGGTGGCAGCGGTGTACCTTTTTAACAATATTGCGAGTTAAAACGGACTTGAACCTATAAAATATTGTATCTTGTTACTGTGACACAACGTGTAAAAAGTAATAATGGAGCAAGCACGTCCTCGTGGACGGCGCGCTAGAGGACGGCGTGGCGGCGGCGGCAGCGGAGCCAGAGCGCGCACGCAGCGTACCTACCGCCTGCGAGCGGTGCGGCAGCGGACGGTGTCTCGGCGGAGAGCGCTGTCCGGCACGTAACGCTTTGTGTTATGTTGGCGAAAAAATCGGACACTTCTCGTGAGTGTGTGAGCAAAAGAAAGCAATACGTAAAGTGTTAAATCTCAGTGTAGAAACGGTAAATAGTGATGATAGCGAAAAAGAAATGTTTTATGTTAATACACTCGAAGAGGAGAAACAACAATGTAAGTCGACTAAGGAATGGATAGAAGTTGTAAAATGCAAAGGTAAAAACATTTTTAAAAAAATAGATACAGGATCAATGATTAATGTTATCTCTCATGATTTCACTTTTCCGACCAGTTGGTCAGTCAAAAGTGCAAATGGTTTACTTGAAATATGAACTTTGAGTTTGATTTGCGATTCACTAGTATTCGAGATTACCTGGTCCAAACACCAGTAAAGGTCGTCAAACTCACATTAATTGAAAATAAAAGAAAACCAATGCCCAGGTATTTTATTCACAGTCACAGCTTTCTCATAGCTCAGCAATAATTACCACACTCGCTTCCCCACGGGAATGCAGAGTCAACTCTCTACTCTACATACTCTACCTAGAGCTACCACAACGGTATCCTGATCCAGACTCTCCAGTCTATGCCATCCAGGGCTGCCACTCGATACCCTGGTACTTACCCTTGGGCATCTTCCCGACAAAGAGATTACATACCGACCGGTAAGCCATGCACATCGGTGCTTGCGAAAAGAGGAATAAGAGCCTGCATCTAATAACACATTTTATTGAATCACGTTCACTAGTTACTCTACGTTAATCTATAAACATCACGGTCATTGCTGCACTATACGGTTTGAATCAATCAATCCTATTTTAATCTCATCTCATCCATATTACCTCAAATACCTAGTAGGGAAAACAGAAAAATCTATTTAGAAATCGTAACAGCTCAGAATTCTCTGTACTCGTAAAGCTATAAGCAATGACATTAAAACCACTAACTGTTGTCGGAACATGACCGGCACTGAATTAAATGTTGAAACTATTACCACCAAAGGGTAACTCTTCAAATACTTGTTTTGTACCAAGTATGTAAAAATTACCTAGCACTACCAATCCAACTACTGAACTGATATATGAACCACTTTTAGCGACTCACTCGATATTCCAGTCGGCCTTGAACGCTCTTGTCCACCCAGATGTTGACAAGATGCTCGGCTATTGCAGCCTGAAAACTGCTTGCCGACCTTCGGCCTGCCACGCTTAGAACCGCAACAAACAACAGGACAGGAGTTGCAGCTGCTCAGCAGTTGGCTTTATCCACCGATATACGATATCTGAAACTGAGAAACACTGCGAGATTACAAGTACAATCAAAGCTGTGGTGGAAATAATGGTTACAGGTTAGCGTAGTAACCACATCATCAAAGTCAATCGAAATCCAAAACTAATCAGAACATTGACACAAGAAAGAGGACCATGCCCACTAGTGGGCAAAGTTTGGCTATGGTTGCCGATCATAAACCAAAATATTGCTTTAGCAATTATCTAAATTTTTGATGTCCAAACGACTGAACTGGCACTGCACTTCATTACTCAACCTGCGATAGCAGAATATTCCCGCTTAGTTAGCATTTAAAACGCCATTGCTTAACCAGCAACACCAAAGCTATAGCGCCTAAACTACTACTACTGTATAGTAGTAGTTTACATAAAGCGATAGTCAACATGAAAATAACAACCTCACTTTAGCATAGAGCAATAAAGCGAAAAATAATATCCAACATAGATAATCCATGACCGCGTAGCTCTTAAATTTTCACTAAAAAAACAAAGTAGAAAATCGATAACTAACGAGCACCCCTGCTCCACAGTCCACAGTAAATACAAACTGAAAATTACTCACCAGGCTGACCTAAAGAACCCCACACACATTCACGCACTTCTCTTTGACCCGGCCAGCTACGAAGCTGCTCGCCTCCGTTCCGGACTCATTCTTCATTATTCAGGTTGACGAGGCTATCGCTTAAAACTCGATGAATAGGAATTTGACCTTGGAATGTGCCTTAAATTGGTTCAACTTATTACCCAGACAGGTTATCTATGACCAGCATGTAGGCTTGATGTCTTTCAGCAGCTTACGGTCAAAGATAAGCTGCTCTGCACAACACTGCATCCTCGACAAAACATACCACCGCAGTGACGCAATATCATCGCGCGTCGAACTTATGTTTATCGGATCGAATTTCACAACACTTCACAACACACATCGAGTTTTTAACGTCTAGGGGTAAGCGCACCAGTTTGTTGCATTTTAAAAATAAAGTGCAAACGGTTTTCACTATCACTTCATTGTCACGAATTTCCAAGTGTGCCATTTGAGGTATATCCCGACTTCTGATGTCGCGTCATGGGTGGCCGAGACGCGAAGCACCGGGTCTTCTTCACAATCCAATATAGTTTTTGATGGGAGGTACTCGAACGAACGAAAATTTAAATTAAAATAACTTTATTCAGACCAACAGTTTACACAGGAAACAGACAACGTGCGTGGTTGGGCATCCAGCCGAGAGTGCCTGAGCGCTGGAGTGACCTCTCCCTAGCCCCGTCAGTTCTCACTGTCCCCTCTACCAAAGATCGTATCCAAGCGGTAGAGCGCGCTTGCGTTTCCGATCACGTGATTATTAGGTTTCAAAACAATTTGTTAGATGGCGCTGTCCGTAGTCCCACAGTGGCGCATTCAATCTACGACATATATATTATAGTGTGCAGAGGGAAATAGCTGAAAATCAAGGCTATCATAGTAAAAAAATATATTAATTTATTATTTTTATCAAATCAAATCCATGTGCGGAAAGCGCAGCTCAGTGTCTCGCAGATTGTCCTTGATCCACTGGTCAGCTTCTTGAGTCATCTCCTCGTCGAAGTATTGTCGCCAACCGCCTGCTTTTCCTGAAAATAGAATACGTTGTTTCAAACAGAAGTTTCTTACAACCCTCAAATAGAAGTGATAGTTGGCTCTACTTTAGTGGTACCGAACAAAACCAGTACCTATTGCTATGGGTATTTAGCTACCTACGACTGCTCCGACTGCTACGAGCATTTGGCTAACGTATTGCCGTGCCCGTGACTACCGCAGGACCACGAACGTCAATCGCTTCCATATTTGGTTAGTAATTAGTACTCAATTGGTGCTAATTAACAACAAAATTGGTACCTTAGCAGTTTTCGAGAAAATCGACTTTGGAGGTCGTCCAGCGGTAGTCACACCTATTATAATTAATACAAATTGAGTACTAATTATTTACCAAATATGGAAGCGATTGGCGTTCGTGGTCCTGCGGTAGTCACGGATATCGTATTGCCTACCTACTGTAGGTATATTCGGCTCACCTTTCCTGACAAATGTTTCATTCTCTGCAAGCAGGCCGAATTCTCTCATGCTCTCGAAGTTGACTGATTCGTTATTCCTGAAGTTTTCGAAGCTCAGGTGATCACAGAGTCCAGTCATTTGTTCCTCATTCAACTGTTTCCCCAGAAAGTCTGCGACGCGTCGAATTGCTGTCGGTAAGTCCTACAGAGGTATAGAATTAATAAGGTCATTGTTAAAACTTATTGATAAAATCACTTTAACTACCTATATTATGCCAACGCCATGACATGTTTAGAGACTGATGAATTTTTTGACAAAAAAAATAATAATCTTTTGACCTCAGTCACGCCTGCCTGTCATCGCTATGGATGGAGTTAACGATGGGACATACATTCCTAGAAAATTCATACATACAAGTTTTGACAGTTGGCCGTCCTTGATAAGTAAATACATTTTCAACTGCCCTGGGCGGGACGTCTCGACATAGTTAGTCCTAAGGCCGCCGTACACTGTCAATCTTGAATGCGATCCACAGATAAGATCATTGATTTTTTAGTGGATCGCGTTCAAGTTTGTCTGTGTACGGGCGGCCTTAGTACTTAACGACTGAATTCGGTCGTTATGCGATCGTTAACCATGTTGAGACTTCCCGCCCTGACAGCTCATTACGAAAGACGCACGACTCATCAAAAAAATCAAAACATTATTTGGTACCATTTAGGCGGCATTTAAATAAAAAAGAGGACTATTGTCAAAAAAAAAATATGCCAATAAATAACTGGCAGTTAAGTTAACACAAAGGTGTAGGTATAGGTACCACAATACCAAGTTGAAATTAAATTTTTGAATTTTCATCCAGTAAATGAATGTAGAGATTGTTATCAATGTGTATTTCGACGGAATTCAATTCGCAAATTAATTAGATAACAAGAACAGATTGTTAGAAATTCCGACGCAATTCAATTCGCAAATCAATTAGATAACAAGAATCGAATCTAATCGATATTCGGTCATCCCTGCGCTCTAATTAGCGTTCCTATGTTCGCCTTTCTTATCTATTCTTCGTTGAAAACCCTTATTATGACTGCATTGGTGGTCCTATACTCACTGTAAACCCTAATTAGTGCTATTGTATAGTTCTATTGTTCATGAACTCTTAATTAAGCTATTCTGAATCATCAATAAAACATATTCACTCATTTTGTTAGAATTTTTAATTAAATCTATAAAGTATGTTAATATTTTTACAAAACTTTGCATTGATCCTCCTTGAAACTTATATAGCAAAAACATTATGCAATCTATCAACATTCCAGTCCCATCTTTTACAATTCCTTTTTAAAAACAAGATGATATTGTGCAGATGTTCGGTGTCGGTATGAATCAAAATATTAATAAAAAATCCTCTGCCTTCCATATCTGTGCAAGTACACAGTACAGTGCAAAGTTTTAAATAGGGTTTTTTGTATAAAATGTTTGAAAGTTAGAATTATGTAGAAGTTTTTATATATAATATAATTTGACTTCATTATATAATATTATGTAACAGCTTTTTTATGTTAAAATCGCAAAAAAGCATAGCAAAAAACATTACCCTTAGCTCAATAATAAAGAAAATGTCGAAAAACCGATACACAAGCCAAAAATAAATAAACACCAAACAAAATCACAAAATCGCCAACCACTAAATCTATGTACCGACTGATCGAATTCCCGTTTGTTTGCAAGATGCCTTGTTTTCCGTAATGCGTGAAACAATTCATGGCCTATACGTGTTGCCAGTGCATAAAATTTAACGGACTTGTACAAAAATGATGTAATCTGCTATTAAATTCTTGACCGTTATTTGAAGCTTACTAGTTTGAGATAGGCCCTTTCCGTTTTCCGCTTATGTTTACCTCTCTTTCTATATCCGCTACATCTATCTCGCTCGCACATTCCTACCACCCCCACCAGGTGCCCGGATTTATCGGAGCTTGGACAACTTTCACTATGGGACCGACTCTGAAATCACGAAAAAAACATCAGCTGTTTCATACAAAAGTTCAATACCTACTCGACTAAAATGTATGCAGCATTTTTTGGCAGTACCTGTTCTTCAATAAGGCGGAAAGCTGCTGGAATTTCTTCTGGGCATAAATAAGCCAATGCAGCTAAGTGCCTTATTTTGTTTGCAAAATCGTTGTCCCGTCCATATTTTTGTGCAACAATTTTAGGCTGAAGTACGATATTCATCTCGTTTAAAACGTAGGTGCGAATAATTTCTAATAAGATAACATAACAATGATGAGTCTAAAAACCAAAAAACCTAAACCAACCACAAACCAAAACAAAACAAACCTAAATAACCTTTTAACTTAAGTAATGTTTCCGTAATTAGAAGAAAATCATGAAAGGTTCACACGGAAATTGAAGAATTATGTCGTTATAAGTGCTAGCAAGTTTTATAACCCGTAATCGAATCCGGGAACATTACCAAGAGTTTGTAACTAACTAAGCCATCAAGGTCATCATATAATATACAGATGATTATGAATACAAATGTGTCTTCATGTCGTACTAGCGTGATGTCGATCTTCAGTGTGTCGCACAAGCGTGCATTCGAACTATGGTGAGTCGCAGTACAGTTTTGTCGCATAAGCGTTAATCGCACATCCATTTGTCGAGCTCACGTAGTACACTCCTTGTTTTCCGCCGCGAACAGTAAACTTGCAAAAAAGTTTGATGTTTGATTTGAAAGTTTGAGTTTTGAAATTCCCGTTAAAATATTTCTAACTTTAAAAAAGTGGAACAAAAATTGTGTACTTGCACGTAATTTTTCACAAAAATTTTACTTAAGTTATGACGTTTTATAAATTTAAAAGTGTGGTAATCTATCAGTAACAAAGAACTGATAAGTTCGTGTACACGTAAGTTTATCCAAATAAATTACCTTTGTTTAACGGTTTTACCGTACGATTTAAAATTTGAGCATTCTAACGAATGCAGGTTGTCCTCTCTAGTTTCGTTGATATTAAAAATAAATAAAAAAGTGTTAACGTAGGTATTTGTTAATTTATTTTGCAAAAACCTTACGGTCGTGAAATATTTTCCCTGCAACAAAACAACTTCCGAAAAACAAGTGGGTGAGGAAAACGGTGCGGGCCCAGCACCCGCACCGCCGCCGCCCGCGGTCTCGAATACTCGGCGACGGCTCTCAGCTCGTCCAGTAGTAGTAGCTCGAGTACCAGCAGCAGCTCCTCCACGAGTTCTTCAGACTCCAGGGCCAAGAAAAGTAAGCGCTCACGTCGGCATCACAACAAAAAAAGCAAGCGCACCCACCGAAAAGATGAGAAATTGCATAAATTGTCTCGACAGGTTAGTGATTTGCGAAAACAAATAACTAATTATGAAAATTCCGCTGACAACTTTGATTCACATAACGGTCATTGCTCTAACGTTAATTGTGCCCCTATTGATCAGTGCCCTGCTTTAGATGATGATATTATCGGTGACAGTGTCAGTGGTATTTTGTATAATGATGAGGGCCGGGATACTGAAGCGACTGAGTCACAGCTTAGCTTTGATTTTGGCATAGAAACAAAACTCAAAGAACTAGCAGTGCCCAAGGCACCAAAAATATCCTGAAAACCCTCCAGGATATTCAACACTTTGAGAAAAGCGAGTGGTGTGAGGTGCGATACGCCGAGGTTCAGAAATCTTACAACCATACACCTGGCTTCGTGGATTTAGAGGTCAACGAAGAGGTCAAAGCCTATGACTCATTACGTCACCTCACTTATGCAGACAAGGCTTATGCTGCCCTAACCTTTTGCGTATTTAAAACAAAGGGATGCACTCCAGAGCAGTCTGCGAGACTTACTGATTTGGGCCCGTGATCAGAACGAGTTGAATGTTGAAGGTAAGCACGAAAAATTATTAGAATTATTTGCTAAAGGTGAGTATTCAAAAGTTTCGTCTGATTTATTGCAAATGGATTGCGGCCACCGCGCCGAAGTGATTCAAATGCGCCGGGATGGCATTACAACATGGTGCGTGACCCTCTCGTCAAATCTGCCTTGAGAAAAGTGCCGCCTTCTAGTAGACTTCTGTTTAGTCAAGAGGCTTTCACCTCTGCTTTGGAGAAGGCAGGAGGGGTCAAAAAAGCCTTTTTGCCCCTGAAGTCTAACAGCGGACCTGTTTCGCAAACAGGATCTTACAAGACTTCGCGCCACCCCCCGCAGAGGTCGGCCATTTATCCTGGTCCCTCGCAGGGTCCTTATCATGGATGTTGCACCCAAGTGCCTCATCATTCACGTCAGCAAAACTATCAACCCTCGCAGGGTTGCTGTCACAATAGCCGACCCTCGCAGGGTTACGGTCAGAACAACTCGGACCGTCGCACGGTTCACAATTTAAGAGAAACATTTCGTTCCCGAGGTGGTCGTCAGGGCAACAGACCCTCGGACCAAGGTAAAGGATACCGAAGATGGCCAGGAAATACCTTGGAAACCAATTCCAACAAAAAACGTAAATACTGACTCGGAAGTCTTTCAAAGCGGGCCGGTTAGCAGAATTCCTTTTGCGCTGGAGAAAAATTGGAGCTCCAAGATTTTTGTTGATAATAATAAAGGGATATCGCATACCTTTTCGACAAAAGCCCCCTCTGGTCATCCCCAACTTGGCAATGACAAATATGTTTCACACAAAGAAATCCGCATCAATGTCTGCAATAGTCACGCAAATGAAGGAGCAGGGAGTCTTAGAGGATGCCCCGCGGTCTCCAAGCTTTTTGTCAAAAATGTTCCTTGTACCCAAAAACGATGGCTCGAACCGGCCCATATTCAATCCAAGAGCACTAAACGATTATGTCATAACCGAACCATTCAAGCTAATAAATGTATTCAGAGTGCCAGAATTCCTGCAACTAAACGATTGGCTCTGCAAAGTGAACCTTTCGCAGGCTTACTTCAACCTGCCAATAGTTCAAGGTCACAGGCGGTTTTTGCGTCTGGTATACGACGGAGAATTACTCCAAATGACTTGTCTTCCCTTTGGCCTCAGCACAGCAGTGAGAGTCTTTGCCTCGTTGACCAATTGGGTGGCTCGCACACTATAGGGAACAAGGCCTGCGGATAATCGTTTATCTGGACGATTTTCTGCTTGTACACCAGGACCGACACATTCTACAGACTCATGTCCAAATTTTATTAGACCGGTTGCAACATCAGGGTTGGCAAGTCAATCACGAAAAGTCTCTAGTGATTCCTCAAAAGACCATAATTTTTTTGGGGATTCATTGGGACTGGACAACGAAAAGTCTTTACCAGACGAGAAAATTGTCCGACTGATGGACAAAATAACGTCAATGGCCCAGAAAGGCAAGACTTGCTTGAAAGAACTACAGAGTCTGGTTGGTCTCATGAATTTTGCGAGTTTTGTGATAGCCCAGGGCAGGCTACATTTTCGAAATCTTCTTTTATTTCTAAACGCTCTTCTTCATGCGCCCCCGATAAAGGAATTTTGTTTCCCGAAAAAAGCCCATGAAGAGCTGGCATGGTAGCAGCAAAATTATCACCTGTGCTCGCCGATCCACTTTGCGCCACCAACTCATTTTCTCACCACGGATGCGTCCGATATAGCCTGGGGTGCTCAACTAGACGGCAAGTCGATGTCTGAAACTTGGGACGGTCACGAAAAGACCCTACATTGCAATGTCAAAGAAATGATAGCCGTCTTGAAGGTTCTCCAGATGCATGGCGATCTCATGCATCAATCCACAGTACTAGTACAGTGCGACAATCGCACGGCCGTGGCTTACCTGAGAAACGAGGGCGGAACCAGGTCTCTCCGTTTGCTGGACATAACAATCCAAATTTTCGATCTTCTGCACAGACATCAGATACATCTGGCTCCCTTTTACATGCCCGGCAAATACAACAGCCACGCAGACCACACACTGTCGCGTCACAACATTCCACCAGAGTGGCATCTGCTACCAGCGTGTACAGAGAAGGTTTTCAGGAAGTTCGGCACTCCCATGATCGACCTCTTTGCATCAGAAAGGGCGCACGTAGTTCCCAAGTTTGTGTCGTTGTATCTGAACGACCAAGAAGCTCTGTATCACAATGCGTTCTCCCGAGTGTGGGACTACCCGCTGGCATGAGTTTTTCCTCCACCTTATCTAATTCCCAAGGTGCTCTCCCACCTCAACTGTGCGATCGGAGTTTACCTGGTAGTAGTTCCCAGATGAGATCGCGTATTCTGGCGCGCAGATCTGAAAACTCGAGCGACAGCAGCCCCTTTCACTCTCCACAATTTGAACCGCATTCTAATCGATCGGAGTAGCTTCAAATAAGGTAAGAATTTAATAAGCGTTTTATTGTAAGGTAAAACGCTGCTATTAATATAAGATATTTGTTTAAAAACTACATTGTAATAAAGAAACTAAACTTCCAATAATCATATTTTGGGAGTTTTGAAGTAATATTGTAATAATAATCTGCTCGATAAATGACACAATAGAATGTCGGCCATTGAAAACATCAGTTTGGTTGTAACTTTTCAATGAACTTTTAACGACGGTAACGTATCTGTTGTTAAATCTTTTAACTTAGAGCCCAAATCTTTCAGATCATTTTGGTATATAGTACTTACGACATGATAAATATTCAAAAAACGACACAAACACTTCACACTCACAACAACACGACAGCCGCGAACGAAGACTGACGTTCCGAAATTTTTTTCGCTACATATGTCACAAGTAGTGTAGTACCTACTGCCGGTCGGTTCTGTCGACATCTCACGGTGTTCACCTAGGCGGAGTGAACGACAAGAGCACTGTCATTCCATCTTATTTGTATGGTTTGACAACTCACCCGTCGTGCACCCTGCCCAAGTGTTCACTTCGACATGTTTACAGAATCGCACTGCTGTTTACACACAGGCATTTCGTAGTTTGTTAGAGTGACATAGGAATAAACGCTTTATTCAATTTATTCTCATAATTTCGACAAATGGGAAAAATCGGGACCTGCCGCGAAATTTGAAATCGGTAACCAGGGTGACCTTGGACTGCTGAGACCAGTTTTACTTCAGCAACTGCGCTATCGCAACTAGGACTAGGACTGTCAAGTGGGGATCGCTTGGCCCCTTGAACAGATTGATAGAGAAATGTACTGATTGAGCCTTGAGCCAGAACCGGTGCTCTAGCTACTACCGAACTTGCTTTTGTATCTGGACCTCGCTTACCGTCGTTAATTGGATCTTGTTACATCGAAGAGTGTCTGGAGTCTCATCTGAGCGAAGTCTGTGTTACGGTTATGTGCTGGCCAGCAAGAAGCCTGGATATGAAACTCATAGAACACCTATGGGATGAGTTGAAGAAACGAATCAGAGCGAGAGATCCTGCCGGTCTATTCTGTCTACATCTCACCGTGTATACTTAGGTGGAGTGAACTGCCATTCCATTTTGATTGTATGGTTCGACAGCTCACTTGTCGTTCACTTCGCCTAAGTTTCCACTTCGATATGTTTACAGAATCGGAATGCTGCTCCGGAGACGCTTGGCCAGCTTAAAACAACTACCTACTTTCACAAGAAGAGTGGGATGATATCCCACCACACAAGTTGTGACTGTCATCCGTTCCATGAGGAACCGCATGGAAGCAGTCATTAGAGACCGGGGAGGAATACGAGTAACTGAATACACTTAAAAAAAAACATTGTTTGTTTTACGTCTTTGTTTCTAACATTTTACAATTTTTTCTAAAAGGACACTTCAGTAAAACATTCCTGGTGAACAAAATACGATAGCTAAATTAATTTTAATATGAAACATTAATATTCGACTGCCTCCGTGGTCGAGTGGTTTAGGCGTTTGCCTTGTGACCCGGTGGTCGTGGGTTCGATTCCCACGGGAAGCATACTTTGTAAAGTTGTTTCCAGTTTGGCTAGGAGATTGCAGGCTTGAATCACCTGATTGTCTGATAAAAAAGATGATTCCGTGCTTCGGAAGGCACGTATAAGCTGGTGGTCCCGGCCGCCGAATGGCGGTCGTCAAACCATGTCAGAGGCTCTTGAGGCGGTTTAGAAACTCTGACACTAGGGTGCGTGGGATCGTTAGACCTTACTACCCACACGATAAAGAAAGAAGAAAGAATATTCGTTTAAACGATACCTTATAATATCCGCAATTAACTGACATAATTTTTTTTTTGGTTCTATCTCATCCAACATCATTTAAAGGAACAAATAAACGCTGTAATGAGAGATAATACCGAGATATATAAATGTGACTTTTTTTCTAAACGTACACCGTCAATCAGTATACTACGTTTGTATGAAGCAAACAATGGCTGACTAGGGCACCCTTAAGGGGTCATTGTACTCATCACTAACTGCCCCATACATTTCTGTGCGTATAACTCTACAAAATGTACTGAACAGCTGATTTTTTTTCGCGATTTCGGTGTTGGTCCCATAGTAAAAGTTGTTCATAATGATGAGTACAATAACCCCTTATGTATAGCTTTGTTGTATAGCTGCGATTAACGCCTACATCACAGCCACAGTATAGATATCCTACCAGTATTGTGATTGTGACTCGGCTCTGACCTTGAAATAATTACCTACAGCCGCGCAGTACGTAAACACGCTGTAGAGCTGCTCGCTTCCAGTATTTTAATTTCATCTACCTACTTGAGTTTCTTTCTAGTTTTGTGATTGTAAATATTTTATTTTCTATTTAAAAAATGAAATTCGCTGTGAATAAATGAGGAAGTGTGCAATAAAAATACCACATATATTTTTAAAAAATAAAAACGTAAATCATTTGTTAAGCAGAATTAATAAAAAAAACACCTTTATAAACAGACTGGAAAATATTTTCTCCTCGACTGAGACTACGAAAAGCTTTATTTTAAAATTTAATAGTATAAAAATCCGCATTCGGGTAAAAACTTTAATTAAAAATAAATCTCTGTGCCATGTTAAGTAAGTATTATTTTAATAAAATATTCACAAATTGCACGCTTACTGCTTACAAAACCATGACCGTTCATCACCCCGGCGCATTCGCGACTGGTTGTGTCTGTATTGAGTGTATACGGAACTTGAGTCGCGTAGGTATGGCTCGCTTTTCGACCGTGTATATATATAGATAGAAGCAAAAAACAGCTCCAAAAACAGTCCAAATAGTTTCGGTACAAATCGGTAGCAAGATGCTAGATACATAGTACGCGAGCGGGGTTAGAATCGCGGCAGTTACCATCTTTTTAGGGCGCCATTTCTAAGTGAGGGTAACGCATCTATAGCTAACAATGTTCTTACACCAAAATATTTACATGTATATGCCTTTTGAAAAAAATTACCTTTGACAGTTCTTCATAGAATAAAAACAGCATGTTCGGATCACGTCTCTTGTCCCAAGCTTCCTTGACATGCTCGAAAAATGGCGTCAACGTAACTGAAAATAGTAATAATTTTAGTAATCATGTCTTTGAATTGTAATCTTATTGTTTGCATGCTTATTTGATCCCTATGGGAACCCTTGAAATAATTTACAAATAAGTTAAGTTCTTACATAGGCTTTTATGAAACAGGTTCCAGAATTCTTTGAACGTACCACTGTAGGCAATGAATGTGAACAGTTTAGCGTGGTGGTAGCACGACACCACCACATCCCTGGGGTCCCGTGCTACATATACAACTTTCGCTGTCTCCAAGATCTTCGGAGGCAGTAAGCTCATTGGCAGGTGGGTCTTCATGAAGCGCGGTGATGGAGCAGAGGCCAGCAACCGAGTGGCCGGAGTAGCCCATAGTTTTATGGTTTCTATAAATTTGTTGACGTCAACATTGTCCTTTTTAACAGTAACTTTTATGAATGGGTCTTCTTCCTCATCGAAGTACATGAATACCCTGTAAACAAATTATTAAAAAGTATTGTTTGACTTTTGTGCTCAGCATATTCAGTTTCGTTAAGTTGGTAGGTACAAATCTGTAAGTTAAAGCGATCGGATGTCTCTTACTCCAGAAAGGGATATCTTTCGGTGAGTGGGGCTGCTGCCGCGCTGTAATCCAGATCATTTGCGAGCAGCCAAACCAGTTCCTGTGTCCACGTGGTTCCTGAAACATGACAACTTAGATCGTCATTCAAAAATGAGAACACTTGTCCTATATATATTCTATGTCGTTTCCTCGTTCAATGCAATTAACAGTAATAGCTTCTTTTATAAACTTATACCATCATCCATCAGACACAGGCCACCCCCAAGAGTCGCTACATCGTCCGGTCTTGTGCATCGGGATCCAGCAGATACCCGGTGGTCTTCACCATGTCATCAGTCTACCTTGAGGGAGGCCTTCCAATGCTTCGTCTAATCCGGTACGAATCTTTTTTTTTTACATAGTCGTCTCAGTCGATTGGAGTGGTCGAACTTAAAATGCTTAGGTAATAAAAAGTCTAAAATAAAAATAATAAAAGGTGAAAAGACTACTCTTGAGTAGCTTATCTAAGGATCCGGGATCCGAGCGAGGAAGGCAAGATTCAAAAAAATAAAAGGCATGTTAATTTTTCATACCTGATCGTTGATAGGTAGCGACGAACACGTCGCTGGGTCTTAGAGGCATGTTGTAGATATTCGCAGCATATTTCCGATAAGTTTCGTACAGTATGTAGCCTTTGGGTCCGACGCGGACAATCTTGGTTTCGTTTGGTGCTGTAAGTATATAGAAACAATAAATGTAAAGTAAATATTTTCTGTTCAGGTAAAACATCTTGTAAAAGTATTTTTTTAAACGACTTCAAAAAAAAGGATCAGGTTCTCAATTCCACTGTTTTTTTTTAAATTTGTTCAGCGATATTTTCGCCAATTGTCAACCGATTTTGATGATTGTTTTTTTTGTTTGGAAGAGTATTTTTCCGGAACGGTCCCATTTTAATTTGGTGAAGATCTGATGAAGAACTTTGGAGATAGGTAACGGTACTCTTCAACATTTACTACCACAGTGTAGTCTTTTTAAACCAAAGGTTGACTGGTAGAGAATGCCTTGTTGCATTAATTCCGCCCATGTACCACTATTCTACATTCAGTAAAGTTTAAATAAATAATTAAAACATTGATTGCTTACACCAGTTCATAACAAAACATCACGGCGGTACGCTGTGAAGGGGCAAAGGCCCCACCGAGGGTGTCCCCACGAAACGTATTTTCACGGATTCGGATCGGATGCAATGCGTATCCTCTCTTACGCTCAAAAAACTTTGTTCTTAGTCTAATTTCTTTAGGCAGAAATTTAGTGCAGTATTCGCTGTTAAAAGAGTAGCGTCTCGTCTACACAGTGCTTCTAAGGTCACTAGACAATGTTGCCTTTGCCATATCCATGTAACCATAATAAAAAAAATACTAATGGTTTAGTAGATTATTTAATACTGTAATTATGTTTCAAAAGTCTCGTTATTCCCGTGACCGAAAATGTTAGTCTCGAGTCTCCAAATACCAAAAAATCGTCGAGACCATAGAAATATAAATGGTCGAGATTCTCGAAATCTTCGAGACCGAGATTCCCGGAATGAGAGCCATAGTGCTCACACTACAGCCGGAAGCGGTAAAGAGGGGCGTAACCTACGGGGACTACGGCGACGGGTTCCCGTAAACGGACACGCGGGGCAGGATGGTGGAGGACTGGGCTTTGGAGACAGGCCTGGTCGTCCTAAACCGGGGTACTGTCCCCACGTGTGTGCGGATGCAGGGTGAGTCGATGGTAGACATTTCGTTTCGTAACAGCGTGTCGTCGACTGGCGAGTCATAGAGGAGGTGGAGACCTATTCCGACCACCGATATATCCGTTTCGCCATCTCCGCCCAAACCTCGACCGCACCGTTCCACGTCTCTCGGGCCTCTCGGGTCCAGCCCTGGTTCAATACAAGGTTCGGAGTGAGGAGGCATGGGAAGACGTCACCTCCTTCTGCGAAGCAGTAATACTAGTGAAGGAGGAGGCAACGTGAGGGAGAGACAACCCTCACGACCCAGCCGCCGCAACATAGGGAGACGCACCGGGCGTCGGGAGTCGCAGGGTGATTCCCCGCCACCGTAGACTCGGGTCTGCGGACAGCGAGCGTTGGGTGGCTCGCCTTCCGATCAAAGCCAGGCCCGAAAACGGCGCGTTGTGTTCCACGCGCGCCTCATGGGTCCCGTTAGGGCCAGAGCCTGCCAGGGTTGCGGATTCTGTTCGAAAGAATTACCGCGGCCCTGGAAAGCAAAGGACACTCCCTTTCACTCCGCCCAGAGCGGGAGGAGTCATTTAATGATTTCCCATCCATAAAAAAGGGGCTAAGGGGCAATAATCGGTTCTTAAACAAATGTAACACTTGTTTATGAACCGATCTTGATGATTACTTTTGCGTTGGGTTTAGTTAAAGCTAACCACCACTAAAAGAAAAAAAAAAAACAAAAAAGGACAACCGACTTCGGACTTCATCTTGTAGTTTTTTGTTATCGAATACAAAAACTCTACAAAATATAAAATAACTGTAATTTCGGAAATCGGTGTCAATAAACGAAGAAACAACCAAAAACACCGACTTCCGAAATTGCAGTTAAATACATACTTTGTAGTGTTTTTTGTGTTGCACTTTTTTGTAAAAAAGTTTTTTTTAACTCTTAAGTTCGTTAAAACGGTAGGATCGGAAAGAAGGCCTTTACGAAGAAGTGCGACAAAGCAGTGGTCTTTAATAGTATGAAAATTAAAACAACCATGTACTTACCGTTATACACTTTTTTGATTAAATCTTTTTCTTCGTCACTGATCTCCTTGAAATCGTAAGGAAACGGTACGATATTTTGTTCTTCCATTTTTGTCGCTAGGTAATTCATAAAGATGACCCACTGACCTATATAATAGGATATGTGTAATCAGCTACAATGGCACTCTGACAATAAAATATTAATTCAACAAGATTATCGCAATTTACCTACATATCTATTATTTTTGATAAGATGAAGAAGATAATCCTTACATACATACTCCTATGTCAAACTTTAATGTGAATTGGTATGTTTGTAACATCTTTTTATTAATTTATATTTATGTCTTAAGTCACGTATCTGTAGGTTAATATTTAATTAGGTATTTAGCAGTATTGGCCTGTAGTCAAGGTTTGGCTGGTTATATTAGGTACCTACTAGCTAAAAATACTCATGTTATCAAGTTGACAAACAGCCCTCCAATGTTTTTATAGCCACATCGTAAAGTTTCAAGTATCTAAATTAATTGCATCACGGTCAAAATATAAAAAATGGGGGTAAATCATTGTGAAATTGACAGTTAAGAGGCCGACATAACAACAAGCAATAGATAAATGACACGTATGAAGCAATTCAACCTTACTTACTAAGTTATCATCATTCAGTACCTCTACCATGAGTTTATGCAGCCAAAACTCGCTAGCGTCTCCGTAAATTATTTGTATGACATACTGTACAGCGCCCCTAGCGGTCACAGAAAGAATTAAAATTCGTACCATGAGCACTATACATTTCGATAGGTTAAAAACCTAACGTAATCTATTCGATGGTCACTGACGTTTTTCGGCTATCACCATACATAACGGCACCATGAGTCACTAATTTGACAGAAGCTATCGAACAACACGCTTACGATATTAGTTACGTAGCTCACTAGCATTTTGCCGTGTGAAACATAAGTTTACATTAAAATTATACACGTTTTTGAGTATAATAAAGTCAAAATAAAGTCTGCAAGAGCTTATTTAGCGTGGAATATGTTAGTTGCCGCTGAATTTGAAGACCAACGACGTGAACAACGTTAATTTCAAGCCAAAATTAAATTTTATGTTGGATCTCAATTGGAAAATATAAGTGAAAGAAAGTTTTTAAAACTTTACACACTCTATACAGAAGCGTTTTAGAATTTATGCATTTATATAATTGAATAATGTTACGGATTTGACGTCAACACTGAACACAATGAGTTTCATTAGAACTAAAAGTAGTACCTAAGTTGGTTTGCTATGCAGCTATAATCTATTGTTGTAAACTTTTAAACTACACACACACAACTGTAACACAACGCCAACAAACAAAACATGACATGTTTTAAGGAATAAAAATTAAAAAACCACTAAATACCATAAGTAGTCCACTAACCGTCAACTTTTTTATTCAGTCGGTTTATTTTGTGATGTTGACTGTCTAAACATTTTTAGCATAGCGATATAACTACATTTTGAGCCTGAGAACCGTTCTCTCTTCTTATTAGTGAGAAAGAAAGAAACAAAACATAAGTAATGAAGCATTTTAACGAGTAGAGTGAAGTTAGCTAGACAACGCGATCTATCGAGCTTACCTTAGCGAATGCGTAAGACTCCGTAAATCTCATGGTGCAAGCATTATCGAAATCTGTTCGATCCACGTTAGTACGCTAGCGAGTTTAACGCTATCGAGTAATTTTTCGATGACATCTCATGGTAGAGGTACTGGACTTTTGGGTTTCATCTTTTGAATGTTTTGCAAAACGTCGTTAATCTTAAGAAATTGGGGCTTTTTTTTTCGGTATGACCACAAGCAAGTTAACACGCAAGGGCTATCAACTGCTTAACCGGACTATCCTGTGGTGGCCTCAAATGAATTTAAGGCCCCCAGCCAAGGCAACAAAGCTAGCTAAAACTACTGACCGCTCGTTTCATTAATTAGGGGTTATAAAAGCTAAAGGCTCAGCGGTGCGGGCTGGCTCGTTAGGCAAAAGTCGGGGAGGGTTATTGACTCGATAAATCATTGCTGAGAAGATAAACTAAACTCAATAGGTACTTATCATGTCATACCGTAATCTATTAGGTTTTGGTCAATGCCATTCGCTGATGCTTTATCACCACAGAACAATGCTCTGTGTTTAGGTAAGTATAGCGTTTCAAACGAAATGGTTGCGTTAGGCATAAAGTGAAAACTATTTAAATTGGCAATTATTTATTTGAACAATTCAACTTGTGACTGTAAATCAGTTTTTTTATGAATTACGAGTACATTTTGTATTGCAGTCTTGCCTTCCGGTTTCATTCTATTCTGATATGTTCTAGGTAGAAAAGAAAAGGAACGGAAGGTGTGTGGCCGGCCTTTTTTTTATGTATGGGAAATCATCAAATGACTTCTCCCGGTCTGGGCAGAGCGGTAGGGAGTGTCAGACTCTTACTGACTAAAACCCGTCCGCTCCTCTTAGTTCCCTTTGCTTTCCAGGGCCGCGGTAACTCTTTCGAACATAATCCGCAACTCTGGCAGGCTCTGGCCCTAACGGGCCCCTACTCCTATGCTGACATCTCTTTGAGGCATACAACGCGCCGTCGACCCGGGCCTGGCTTTGATCGGACGGTGAGCCACCCAACGCTCGCCGTCCGCAGACCCGCGCCTGTGGTGGCCGGGAATCGCCCTGCGACTCCGGACGCCCGGGGCGTCTCCCTATGTTGCGGCGGCTGGGGCCTGAGGGTTGTCTCTCTCTCACGCGGCCCGCCTCCTCCTTCACTTGCATTACTGCTTCGCAGAAGGAGGTGACGGCTTCCCATGCCTCCTCGCTGGAGACCATGGATTGAACCAGGGCCGGACGCGAGAGGTCGCCGCCGCCGATCACCTCGAAGAGGACACGGCGGTGCTCCGCCCAAGCAGGGCAGACTTTCACCATAATATGCTCCACCCAAAGACTATTAAACCACTTGACTGTGCATACAGTGCCCCGACGCTCGAAAACGATTAGTGTTTTGTCGCCAAATATAATTACAGATTCAGTTGTTATATCTTGTAAATATTAGAGATTTTATATTTATATCATAATTATATTACTTACCCATTATATCTAGGTAGCTCCTCAGACCATACACATACGACTCGTCATTTTTCAAAGAAGCAGTAGGTAGTTCAATAAATGCGCAATTTCTTTATCACTTAGTAGTAAGTAGGTAATGTCGCATTATGATGTCAAAGAAATGAAACACTCATTACGCTTCAAATACGTGTAATTTTGGTAAAAGAAAAAAATACTAAATTTGATGAAAATAAAAAAATAGGAAAACTAGTATATAAAAGTACAAAAAATAGGTATCGTGTGTTGTCGTGACCGTTAATCTTAAAAAACAAGGATCTATCTTACATTACGAAAATCATTACATTTTTTTTTAATTTGAGAACGTTAATAAATTTATTAGACCGAATATCGCGGATTTAAAAAATACGGTTGCAACTCGTTTTATTTTAAACCCGATAAGGCCGGTTTCCTAAAGGATTAGAAACTCGTAATGATTTGTTCACTCACAAGGAAAAAAAGAAACGTTATTACATTAGTTTTAAATGCGTACGAAAAATGTCTTTTCACTCCCGAAGTAGAGAACCGACGTCAACTCAAAAGTGGGTATCGAAAAAAGAAAAAAAATATATTCGGGTGAATATTTATAGGTAAACCTCCCCCCTTCGTCCTCCTGACGACGGCAATGGGGCGCCTCTCCCGCAGTATCCACTGGGGATATAGCCTTCCCTGCTACTGGCTTCTGGGGTGGCAGCCTGGGAACCTCGCCCGCTTAATCAGCAAATTACAATCACCAGACCGTAAAACCGGTAATCCGGCTTCAAGAGTTGTTCACAAGTTGTGCATGGACATATGTACCATGGCTTTAAGCTCAACTGGCTAAAACTATCACCACATAATTTTTATTTATTATTCCTCTGAATAAAACATGATTTCCTGGTCGCTGACATAACACAAGTGCCAGAACAAACGTCGACTTTATCCCATGTCAAAAAAATTCGAATCGCATTCAAAAAAAATCTACTGAACGTGATTTGAAAAAATAATCAAGGAGTTTAGCGTTTCAAACAGAAAAAATAACAAGACATTTAAAACCTCCACCTATTTCTTGGAGTGATTTGAGGAATTATGTAGTGACCACACTGCAGTAAGTATATTAGTCGGTAATCAAATATGAGTGATTTAGGAGATATAGCATTTATAATATGTCCTACAAATCTAATGTACCTACTTACTGCTAAATGATGAAGAAATTGCGCATTAATTGAACTACTGCTTCTTTGAAAAATGACGAGTTGTATCTGTATGGTCTGAGGAGCTAGATGTAATGAATGGTAACTTTTTTAATTTTAACACTAAAGCTCAGATTTTGTCTACTACTCTACTCTCAAATGCTACTAAATCATACCAAATTATGATAAATATTCGTCCATGATGTTATTAGTTCTGACGTGGCTACTCAATCCGAACATTTAGATTGAGGTGCCACCCTCATGTTCTGTATCTTTTGAAGTAAGTACGTAAACACGCTGTAGAGCTGCTCGCTTCCAGTATTTTAATTTCATCTACCATTTCATTTTATTTTCTATTTCATCATCACATCAGCCGAAAGACGTCCACTGCTGGACATAGGCCTCCCCCAAGCGTCGCCACAACAACCGGTCCTGTGCGTCTTGCATCCATCGGTTACCCGCGACCCTCACCAGGTCATCGGTCCACCTTGTGGGAGGCCTTCCAACGCTGCGTCTTCCGGTACGCGGTCGCCACTCCAAAACTTTTCGGCCCCATCGACCATCTGTTCTGCGAGCAATGTGCCCCGCCCACTGCCACTTCAATTTGGCGATCCTTCGGGCTATGTCGATAACCTTGGTTCTCTTGCGGATATCATCATTCCTGATTCGATCACGCAAGGAAACTCCGAGCATTGCCCTCTCCATTGCCCTTTGGGTGACTTTAAGCCTTCTGATGAGGCCCATTGTGAGCGACCACGTTTCGAGTCCATAGGTCATCACTGGCAACACGCACTGGTCATAGACTTTCGTCTTGAGACACTGTGGTATGTGAGACGAGAAGATACCGCGCAACTTCCCGAACGCCGCCCAGCCGAGTCGGATTCGACGGTTGACCTCCTTCTCGAAGTTAGCCCTACCTAGCTGGATCGTTTGTCCCAGGTAGACGTACTCATCAACAACTTCGAGTGCAGAGCCTCCAATCTTGATAGGAGTGGGTGCTACATGGGTATTTACCATGACCTTGGTTTTGTCCATGTTCATTTTAAGACCCACTCTTTCGGAAGCTCTACTGAGGTCATCGAGCATTGTACTGAGGTCCTCCGTGGTCTCAGCCATGACGACTATATCGTCGGCAAATCGAAGATGAGTGATGTACTCGCCATTTACATTGATGCCTAGCCTTTTCCAGTCCAAAACCTTGAAGACGTCCTCCATTGCGGCCGTGAACAGTTTCGGAGAAATTACATCTCCCTGCCTCACACCCCGCTGCAGGAGGATAGGTTCTGATGTCTGATCCTGAAGTCGGACTGACATGGTGGCGTTTTCATACAAACACTTCAGCACCTCGATGTACCGATAGTCGATCTGGCACCGTTGGAGAGACTGCAGCACAGCCCAAGTCTCGATCGAGTCGAAGGCTTTCTCGTAGTCCACAAACGCTATTACGCATTTTCTATTATTTTCTATTTAAAAAATGAAATTCGCTGTGAATGAATGAGGAAGTGTTCAATAAAAATACATGTGGAGTCATTTGTTAAGCAGAATTAATAAAAAAAAACACCTTTATAAATTTCAGACTGGAAAATCTTTGCTCCTCGACTGAGACGTCCGAAAAGCTTTATTTAAAAATTTAATAGTATAAAAAATCCGCATTCGGGTAAAAATTTTAATTAAAAATCCCTGTGCCACAATTAAATATTCACAAATTGCACGCTTACTGCTTACAAAACCATGACCGTTTATCACCCCGGCGCGGCGGCGCATTCGCGACTGGTTGTGTATTGAGTATATACGGAACTTGAGTCGCGTAGGTATGACTCGCTTTTCGACCGTGTGTATATAGATAGAATACTGTAGATATATATATAAAAAGTAATATCGAGCTTTTAGTTCCTCCTCTCACGTTTATTTTCAACAGGTGCTTAGAATATGGTGTATTCCCGAAAAATCTCAAACTGTCTGAGGTTCACCCTATTCATAAGGGAGGTGACCGTGATCGTGTTAATAACTACAGGCCGATATCGATCCTACCCTCCTTGTCAAAGGTTTTTGAAAAACTACTAAACAAGAGACTTGTTAGCTACTTGGAGGGCGAGGGCCTACTCTCTTGTACACAGTTTGGCTTTCGGAGGCATAGAAGCACAGATGATGCCATCTTTAAATTAAACAATTGTATAGCTACAAATTTAGATTCTGGAAAGAAATGCCTTGCCATCTTTTTGGATCTAGCCAAAGCATTTGACACGATCTCGGTCCCCATCCTTTTGCGAAAACTCGAGAATTTCGGTATAAGAGGCAATCAACTTAAACTGTTTGAGAGCTATCTGTCGGAAAGATACCAGTGTGTAAAAATAGGAAATTGCACTAGCTCTTATCTTCCTATTACATACGGAGTTCCCCAGGGCAGCATTTTGGGACCTACCCTCTTTCTCGTTTATATAAACGACCTCACGAACCTATCTATACCCCAAGGCGAAATAATCTCTTACGCAGATGACACTGCTCTTATATTCAACGCCGACAATTGGGATGAGGTATTTAACGTTGCACAATGTGGACTTGATCTCGTAAAGGAATGGCTACAAGATAATTTACTTACACTGAACAGTGATAAAACTAAATATTTGACTCTAACCTGCTTACTACAAAACATTGCCTTATTCCTCACAACTGTCCTGGAATAGATAACTGTAATTGTGTACCTCTAGAACGTGTCAACAATGTGAAATATTTAGGAATAATTATAGATCATAATTAATCCTATAAGGCACATATTAAAGCTTTGTCGGGACGAGTAAGAAAACTAATTTATATCTTTAAAACTTTGCGACAGGTTGCTGATTTCAAATTATTAAAACAAGTTTATTTCTCTCTTTGTCAATCCATTATTAATTACGGCATAATTGTATGGGGAGGAGCTACTAAAACTACTCTAAAAGGCCTTGAGATAGCTCAGCGTGCAATTCTAAAAGTTTACACTTTCCGTCCAATTCGCTTTCCCACAAACATTTTGTACAACTCATGCGAAGTCCTTACAGTGAGACAATAAAATTGTTCTTACTCAACATTGTACTAAAACAACATGGTGAACTTATGATACTGATCTCACAAAGAAACGCAGAAAACATGACGTTGTGGGCCGCATACATAAACCTAAAACCTCTTTCATAAAGAGATTCTTCGTCTTTCTAGGACCACATGTGTATAATAAAATTAACAAATCCATAAATATTTTTTCCCTTAACAAATTCCATTGTAAAAAAAAGGCATATGAATTTTTAATGAAACTATCATACGAAGACACTGAAAAATTTATTCAAATAATCAGTTAATATTTTTGTTTGTATATCTATATAAATGTATATTACTCTACTCCTGTCCATTTATCATGTAGACATATGTATACACTTACACTTACACACACAGACACAGACACCCCCACACAGTACACACACACTCACCCTCTCATTCTCACACACAAATCCTCACACATACACACAAAAAATTGTTAGTAATTTAAGTTTAGTTTACCTTAATTTCTCAATTCTATTTGATTATTAATGGTCCTAAACTTTTGCTTCTTGCTAATTTAGGTTACCTAGTATATTGTTTCTGAGGGGAAACGGCGCTGTTAGCTGAGATACAGGCTCACGCCTAGTTCAGCTGCGGATGCTCATTCTCTTATTTATTTAAACTGTAAGCCTAATATTTGTAAGAATGAACTGTACCTACCTACTGTTTTTGAGTAAACAAATATTATTATTATTATTATATATACTGTGTCACAGCTCTAAAAACAGTCCAAATAGTTTCGGTACAAATCGGTAGCAAGTACGCGAGCGGGGTATAGAATCGCGGCAGTTACCATCTTTTTAGGTCGCCATTTCTGAGTGAGGGTAACGCATCTATAGCTAACAATGTTCTTACACCAAAATATTTACATGTATCAGACCTTTTGAAAAAAATTTCCTTTGACAGTTCTTCATAGAATAAAAACAGCATGTTCGGATCACGTCTCTTGTCCCAAGCTTCCTTTAGTCCAATCAACGAGGATATTAGTTGTATGGAGACTTCCGAATAATTCTCCCGCCTATGAAATTTGGCATGTGATGAAATTAGGTGATACAGATTACAGATGTACAATAATCCAACATTTTTTTTACGAGAAGTTAGGTTATTTTACCTAAACCTGAAAATTGCTTATGAGGCTCTGTGAATATTTCCTCAGGCTGAAATACTTTCTGTTTACGTATGAATGTACTAGTTAGAATAAGTATGTACAGGAATCCAACATTTTTTCGACTTCGGTGATACCCCAAATTTAACTTTTAACATTTTGCACTATAACTTCCGCCGGAAAATTGCTCTGCCAATTTTTATGTTTTCATATGTCTTTATGTCCCTAAATACATAGCTTTGTTTAGTTATCCAAAAGATTTTCCTTTTTAAACTTGTATTTTTTATTTTTGCTTAATTACGTAATGTGAAAAAATCCTCCGTCCATTTTTATACCTTTATTAGTCATATGATTTTATATTAAAACAGATTTATCAATAATCCAACAAATTTTCCTTTAGGAAGAACATTTTTTTTTCATTTTTGCTTTATTGAGTCACGTGAATAATTGCTCAGGATAATTCAATGAGTGTACTAAGTTATGAGTCGCTGTATTTTAATAGATTTTCTAATAAGCCAATGGAAATTCGGCCTAATACTAAAGTTTTTACAATCTCAATAATTGCATTGCCGACCGTCGGCTAGCAACGATGGTCTAAGGTAACGGCGAGTTGTGTGTGTTGGCTGTGTAATAAAAAAAAAGTAATGTTATACTGGGGTTTGTTGAAGTGACAAAAAAAAATACAATCGAATTGAGAACCTCTTCCTTTTTTCAAGTCGGTACAATTTTCAGTGAGCTTATACGTTTTCTCATTTAGGCGCAGCGATATGTTTTCGGGTTTACGAAAAAGCGCGGTTAATTGAAAATTTTGAATATTTTCTTAAATCTAATATTCTATCACAAATACGCACAAATTAACCCATTTGAACCCAAATACAAACCTAGCAGCAAAATTCTGGAAAAAACTTTATTAACGTATCTATTGCAGTCTAGAAAGACATTTTATAAAGAAAAAAAACCTTCCTTTTGTATTAGAAAAACACCATACCAACTCAAATAGGGCCAATGGGCTTATGCATAGTATTGTTTAAAACATCCTTTTTCGATGCACAATGTTTTAATGCATTTTTTACATTGCCAACGTGCTTTCGTGTGGCATTCGTTGCATCGTAGCTGGCTTGACAGATTCTGGGGGTAAATTCCACTCATTTGGTAGCGCAAGATGTGCGCTGACCCTTGGTACCTATAGCAAATCTTTTGAATAAATTATTATTTCACACGTTTCGGAGATTTTAATTTAATTGTATTGGTGGACGCAGATGCTGAAAAAAATTATAAGCTAACTGGTACACCTTTGGACAATACTTTTTTTTCTTAACTCGAAATCTCCTTAACTTTTTGAACATTTTTCCGCATAGTTTACAAAGTCCGTTTATTTTAAATCCATTCAATTTAAGAAATAAAAATTCTTTAGAAATAGGTATAAGCGAATGTCTAAACGCCGTTGTACAGTCAACCGCACATCAGGTTATACGAAACTGTCAAAGGACAGAAACTATAGAACTTTGCCCCACTATCATCTCTTCCCAACTATATTGGGGTCGGCTCCCAGTCAAACCGAATTCAGCTGAATACCGGAATTTTACGTGGAGCGGCTGCCTACCAGACCTCCACAACCCATGTAACTGGGTAACACGCAACAAAATAAAAAATATATAAATAAACATTTCTAGGCAAGAAAGAGAAGAAGGTGTCAGATTTTTCTGTTGACAAACCGTTGACAAAAGCAAATGTAGGTAGCGAAAAACAATAAAAATACACACTGAAATAAAAGACTTAACTTAAGCTAAAAATAATCTAAAATATGGCGTCGAAAAATTCCTCCGCATCGCAGACCACTGGTAATGTACCCAAAAGGCTGGCAGCATTGCCACGTCATATGGCAATGATTATCCTTTGTCCCAGGTAAAAGCCAGCCGTAGGGTCACGCGAAGTAGCTCGCTGTCCGATCAGGTCAGGCCAGAGTCGACGGCGCGTTTCACTCCAAACGCCCCGAAAAGAGCAGTCAGCAACGAAGACGGGGCCCGCCAGGGCCAGAGCCTGCCAGGGTTGCGGAATATGTTCGAAAAAGTTACCCTGGAAAGAAAGGCACTAGGAGGACTAAGGGTGGGTTTTAGTCAGTAAAAGTCTGACACTCCCTGCCGCTCCACCCAGAGCGGGAGGGGTCATTTGATGATTTCCCATCCTAAAAAAAAAGGGTCACGCGAAGTGTCAACTAAGCGTCTTGACAGATCTTTAAACAAGTAATGAGCACTCGGACCCCACGATTCATTAAATTAATTTTCATTAATTTACATTTTCTGTAAATTGCTGGGGCGGGATCTGGCATTGTCTTTTCTCCAAGTGATTTTAAACCTTAAGAGCGTGTATTCGATTCGCGACAAAAACTTCATGTTTTTTTAATTTTTCAAGATCAAAATCGTAATGATGTGAGCAGATTATTTCACAGAATATTACGGTTTTAGAAAGATTAAGTTTTAATTTACTACACTACTCTGAAAAACATAATTTTTGTTGACACTTTTAAAAAGAACAGTTAGCGTTTGACAAAAATGGACGTCAGAGTTATCTTTCAGGACGAATACAACCATTGTAATGTGCTAAAATATTTTATATTATACGTTTGTCCAACTGAATATGTAGTCTCAGAGCGCACTTTATAGCTCAATTACAAAAATATGGCTAATTAGTATTTAAAAAAATATATAGAAAATCGGTTAACTTTAACCATTTTTTTAACAGTGTTTTACTATAAACATAAACATTATAATAATTTTAAGAAAATAAAGGTATTGCTAAATATCCTGGTTTTTTGTCAGTCCTTTTATGTACTCATTTATTTTACACGATTATTTTAAAAACACTATAAATCCCCGCGCGCAATCGATTACCGATCCTGGACCCCAAGTCTGCTTTCGTAAATTCGTCATTCCAACACGATCCCATTGTCATTTTGCAATAAGTTCGTAATCTGCTAAATTCATAATGGTCAATCATTGGTCGGTCAATGGTCTCGTAATAGAATCATGGTTCTAAATATTCAATGTCTTTGAAAAGCAATGACTGCACAAGGACGTTCTAATGGTAGGTCACTGATCAAAGGAACTGTCAAAATTTTAGCAGATTAGGTACCGGATATGTCTGTCAGTCATTTGTCATTATATGTACGAGATTACCATTCTATGACATTTCTTTCAATGGGAGGGTCAGTGGTTGACCATTGGAAAGTCATAATGACGCTTTTATATTATTAGATTATCAAACTTGTCAAAATCAACAATTATGAAATCAATGGTAGACCATTCTGACACTATTGTAATAGCAGACTTGAGGGTCGTGCCGGGCCCTCCCAGCGACTCGCGAATCGAATACACACTCTTAAAATGTTGAAGGTTAAGTTCAAAATCAATTGAGAAAATTTGTCAGTTTTTGGTAACTTGATGTGCTGTTGACTGTACACACGTTGTGCATATTTATAGAAAAATATTTGTAATAATATCGGTAGCCATCAAACTCCCCTACATTACTACATTACCATTTTCAGTCAAGTGATGGCCAACCCTTCGCTCTAGCTTATAACAGTGAAATATCGTAACAAATATTGACCGTCCGAAAATTTGTTGGATAATTGATAAATATGTTTTAATATAAAATCATGACTAATAAAGGTATGTTGCGATTGAATTTATATTATTGAGATTGTAAAAACTTTTGTATTAGGCCGAATTTCCATTGGCCTATTGGATAATCTCATACACGTATTGAATTAACCTGAGCTATTATTCGCGTGACGTAATAAAGTAAAAATGAAAAAAAACTGTTCTTCCTAAAGGAAAATTTGTTGGATTATTGATAACTCTGTTGTAGTATAAAATCATATGACTAATAAAGGTATGAAAATGGACGGAGGATTTTTTCACATCACGTAATTAAGAAAAAATAAAAAACATAAGTTTAAAAAGGAAAATCTGTTGGATTACTGAACAAAGCTATGTATTTAGGGACATAAAGACATATGAAAACATAAAAATTGGCAGAGCAATTTTTCAGTAGAAGTTATAGTGCAAAATGTTAAAAGTTAAATTTGGGGTATCACCGAAATCGAAAAAATGTTGGATTCCTTTACATACTTATTCTAACTAGTACATACATACGTAAACAGAAAGTATTTCAGCCTGAGGAAATATTCACAGAGCCTCATAAGCAATTTTCATGTTTAGGTGAAAATACGTAACTTCTCGTAAAAAAAAATGTTGGATTATTGTACATCTGTAATCTGTATCACCTAATTTCATCATATGCCAAATTTCATAGGCGGGAGAATTATTCGGACCACATAAGCCCCGTTGATTGGACTACTTGACATGCTCGAAAAATGGCGTCAACGTAACTGAAAATAGTAATAATTTTAGTAATCATGTCTTTGAATTGTAATCTTATTGTTTGCATGCTTATTAGATCCCTATGGGAACCCTTGAAATAATTTACAAATAAGTTAAGTTATTACATAGGCTTTTATGAAACAGGTTCCAGAATTCTTTGAACGTGCCACTGTAGGCAATAAATGTGAACAGTTTAGCGTAGTGGTAGCACGACACCACCACATCTCTGGGGTCCCGTGCTATACACTACCTACTTTTGCTATCTCTAAGATCTTCGGAGGCAGTAAGCTCATCGGCAGGTGGGTCTTCACGAAGCGTGGAGATGGAGCAGACACCAGCAGCTGACTGGCCGGAATAGCCCATAGTTTCATGGTTTCTATAAATTTGTTGACGTCAACATTATCCTTTTTAGCGGTGCTATTTAAGTATGATTTGAGTTCTTCATCCCCTTCGAAACGCATGAATCCCCTGTAATCAAATTATTTAATAGTGAGTAAGTACCTACCGGTAATACGGGGCTACTTTGACTTTAAGGATAACTTTGACAGTGTTTGAGGCTCATTATAATAAAGCCGCAAAATTCGGTTTACACTTGTTAGAGGCAAGTCCGCATGGCTGAAAGATGCAGAAACTAAAAGTAGTCAAGAAAGTAGAGTAGGTAGTTAAAAAAAGGAACGTGTCAAAGTTACTTCTAAAGTCAACGTTACCCCGTCTTATGGTACTCTTTGACATTCATGGTTAGCATATTCAGTTTCGTTAAGTTGGCAGGTACAAATCTGTAAGATAAAGCGATCGGATGTCTCTTACTCCAGAAAGGGATATCTTTTGCTAAGTGGGGCTGCTCGTCGTAATCCAGATTATTTGTGAGCTGCCACACCAGTTCCTGAGTCCACGTGGTTCCTGAAACATGACAACACAGATCATCTTTCAAAAATGAGAACACTTCATTTCCTCGTTCAATGCAATTAACAGTAATAGCTTCTTACAAATGCTTATACCATCATCAGACACAGGCCACCCCCAAGTGTCGCTACATCGATTGGTCTTGTGCATCGGGATCCAGCGGATACCCGTTGATACCCAGTCTACCTTGATGGGAGGCCTTCCAATGCTTCGTCTTCCGGTACGAATCCTTTTGTTTTACATAGTCCTCTCAGTCGATTGGAGTGGAGGAACTTAGAATGCTTAGTAAAAAGTCTAGGTGAAAACTACTATTGAGTAGTCAAAACTAAACCTCATATTTCAAAATCCATCCAGCCGTTTGGCGTGCCATACAAATGGACATACATACGAACATACACACAAACGCTCGAAAAACATTACCCTCCTTCTGACGCATCTGGGTAAAAAGTAATAAGCATGTTCTTTTTTCATACCTAATCGTTGACAGCTGGCGACGAACACATCGCTGGATCTTAGAGGCATGTTAGCGATGGTCGTTGAATGAACGAACTAGTTAATTCGACCGTCGACGTACTGTGAACGAATCGACGGTTCACCGATAAACGATGGACTAGTCGAATCCGTAGACGCCTCAGACGGTTAAACTGAAACTCGCAACTCGCTTGCGCGACGCGACGCGACGGCGAGACGGGTCACGGGCGAGACGAGAACGAGAACGTAGACTGGTACATACAAATTCAATCGTCCGTTGAAATTTGTTGAAAGTTGCAAACAAATTTGAACTCTAAATCTATTAACAGGGAGTTGATATTTGTTTGTTGTACGGGTCGAATGAAATTATGGTTGTGCTATGTGAAGAAAAGGATGCCTATTGATGGATGTTTGGTAGTTTCGCGAGTGCGAAAGAGAAAGGCGATGGACAGGTCGAACTATGCGAGACAAACCAGTTTTTACTTGTTTGTTATTACTTACGTAGTTCAACTTGTTTTGATTTTAAAATTCATTGCGTGCGTGACTAATCGCGCTCCGCGCTGAAGGTTCCTTCCGTTCTACCGTTTTCGAATGTTTGCGAATTCAACGATTAACTGGTTTTGTATATATTTAATTAAAGTATATAAAATCAGTTGATCTTCTAAATACGCCAGAATAGTGAATAAAACTTTATTAGTAATTAACTCTATTCAGTATTCAGCCAGTCCTAAGCCTGGAAAAGTATGAAGGGAAGTTCAAATTAATAGGTACATAAAGCACGCGGGAGCCTAGTCTAAAGTCAACCGCCTACGTCGCCGTCGACGCCGTAGATTTCGTCGTAAAGTTTACCAAGTTAACGCGTAAACTAGTCGACGAATTCAACTAGTTGATCGACTAGTCGATGAACGAAATTGGACGGTCTAGTTTCGTTGACGCCAAATACGTCGACGACCCATCCCTATGTTGTAGATATTCGCAGCATATTTCCGGTAAGTTTCGTACAGTATGTAACCTTTGGGTCCGACGCGGAAAATCTTGGTTGCGTTTGGTGCTGTAATACAGAAAAAATAGGTGCAATAAAGTAATTATTGTTTGTTCCGTAAAATATCTAGTTATAGTTATTTATGATATTAGTGCGGTAAGTTGGTTTTTACTAACGAGAAGACGAATGTAGGTAAACCCGAGACTAAGTCGAGGGCTTACCATAGTCACGAGTTTGTAAATACCAATTTCCGCACGTGTGTCACACAATACAACGTTTTTCAACACATTTGCGAGAAAACAGTACAATAGGTAATGGAGCAACCTTTTCGTTTTTAGATATCAGTCGAAAAGTCGCAACAATCTTTGAAGTTTCCAATAAGAAAATGGTGCGAATTTGCGAATGGCGCCACATCCGAGTGGTGAAAATTAGAACTACCTACATTTTTTGGCTCATTTTCTCTTTAGTATTAAAGAGAGAAAAAAGTATTGAGCAAAAAGGCTTCCAATGAGGTTTGACCATACAGCTTATATTATTCTCGTAATGTGGAACTCCTTGGAGGAATTTTTATATATTTTTTAAGGAATTTAAAAAAAAACCGTTAAAAGATAGGCACGGCGCTATACCACGGAGTACGCGGTAAAATAAGTACTTAGGTGAGAGTCCCTATTTAATCGCACATTCAATTGTGTGGTGCGTAATGTTTAACTTTTAAACAATGAAAGAAGTGCGACAGAGCAGTAACAGTTGTCTATTATAGTATAAAAATTAAAACAACCATATACTTACCGTTATACACTTTTTTGACTAAATATTTTTCTTCATCACTGATCTCCTTGAAATCGTAAGGAAACGGTACGATATTTTGTTCTTCCATTTTTGTCTCTAATTTATATATTATGTACCTACTTAAGATCAGCTTCAATGGCACACTGACAATAAAAAAAATCAACAAACTTATCGCATTTACCTACTTATTTGAAGAATATAATCAATATACTTAATCTAATCTACTTATAGATATAATAAAATAAAAAAGAAAATTCTTACATACACCTATGTCAAACATTGATGTGAATTGGTATGTTTGTAACATCTTTTTATTAATTTATATATAACTAGCTGTTGCCCGCGACTTCGTTCGCGTGTATGTATTGTAAAATGATGTGGCTAGGTTAGATCAATAAGATATACGAACAGTCAATATCTAACAATTCCTTGCCTCCTTTTTTATGTATGGGAAAACATCAAATGACTCCTGACGCTCTGGGCGGAATGGAAGGGAGTGTCAGACTCTTACTGACTAAAACCCATCTGTGTTCCTCCTAATGCCCTTTGCGTTCCAGGGCCGCGGTGACTCTTTCGAACAAATTCCGCAACCCTGGCAGGCAGATCTTATGTGACGCGCGTGGAACACAACGCGCCGTCAAGTATCACCTCTTCTGTTCAAGTAATTTTTCGTGAGAAACGTTGTTATGATAATGCTTCTCTCATTTCATCGAAACTATTCACAGCAGTCCTAAAAGATGTCGTTAAAATGTGGGTATAGATTGGGACTATAGCGGTATAAACGTCAATTTTCTGCCCAACTGTCTGACTTAAGATTTACAGATGACTTTGTGGTTTTCACTGAGAACTTCGATGACCCCCAGAAAATGCTACAAAATCTTTAAGATGCTTCTTTGAAGTTGGGTCTTAGGATGAATCTGACCAAGACATAACATAACCTTCTACGGCAAACACCTTCAGCGATTCAAATCTGGAAATGAATCGTTGGAGATGATTAACCGATATGTTTATCTTGGTCATATCGTTTCAATTGGCAAAGAAAATCAACAAACGGAGGTATCGAGAGGAACACACCTTGGATGGGCCGCTTTTATCAAAATGGACGACATTCTGAAGCCTGCCAAAATTCCGCAATGTCTGAATTCCCGCGTTTATAACCAGTGTGCTTTTCCCACCATAACTTACTTACTTACATGGACACTCACGCAGGACAGACTGATAGTTGCACAGAGAGCCATGGAGCGTTCCATGCTTAGCAGAGGTACGTCGTCGAGATCCGAAGACGTACGAAGGTTTTCAACATCGGAAAATTAATTGTAGAACTAAAGTGGAGCTGGGCAGGACACTTGGCAAGGCGCGGTGATAGGTGGAGTAAGGCAGTGACTGAGTGGCGTCCGAGGACTGGAAGAAAAAGTATTGGTCGGCCGGCGGCGAGATGGGCGGACGATATTGTTGCCATCGTGGGTAGAACCTGGATGAGGCTGGCACTGGAACGTGGGGATTGGCACACGAAAAAAAAGTCCTATGCTCAGCAGTGAGCGAAGTTGGACTGTGGATAATGATGATGATACACGATGTTGATGAAACTTGCTAAGGTTGTTAACACGCGATAGAGCTACATAAAGTTGTCCATGGGAAAACCAACCATAAGAGAAGTCAACCCCCGCAGAGGACACGGCGGAGCATACGGTGAAGGTCTGCCCTGCTTGAGCGGAGCACCGCCGTGTCCTCGTCGAGGCGATCAGCGACGGTGACTCTTGCTACCGGCTATGGTTCACTCCATGGCCAGAGCGAGGAGCCATGGGAAGCTGTCACCTCCTTTTGCGAAACGGTAATGCTAGTAAATGAAGGGGCGGGCCGCGTGTGGGAGAGGCAAACCTCACGCCTTAGCCGCTGAAACAGAAGAAGACGCTCCGGGCATCAGGAGTCGCAGGGCGATTCTCGGCCACCATAGGCACGGGCCTGCGGACGGCGAGCGTTGGGTGGCTCGCTGTCCGATAACAACCAAGTCCGGGTCGACGAAGCGTTGTGTTCTATGCGCGCCTCACAGAGATGGCAGCAAAGTAGACGGGGCCCGTTAGGGCCAGAGCCTGCTAGGGTTGCGGAATTTGTTCGAAAGAGTCACCGCGACCCTGGAACGCAAAGGTCATAAGGAGACAGGAACACAGATGGGTTTTAGTCAGTAAGAGTCTGACACTCCCTTCCAGTCTACCCAGAGCGGAAGTAGTCATTTTGATGATATCCCATCCATTAAAAAAAACCCACAGCGGATAGAGTAGAGTAGGGACTCCGTTGTGCGAAGGTGTCCTGGCTAAGTTTGCCGGCCTAGCTCCACCCAAGTGTACAGAAGCAACCAAGGTGCTTTACAGGTTGAGGGGAGAGACTGAACCGTTCAAAATAAAATTACGTCAGTGGAACAATCAGACCAAATGTTTTTTTTTTATGTTATGCATCAAATGCATAACGATAACTGATAAATGATATTTATTTTGTAAGTAGGTTAAACATAACACTTTTACACGTCAATATTTTTTGGTCATTTTAAGCTAGATGAGGCCGGTGTTTCCCAGCTGACTACCCTGACTACAAAATATATTTTGGTGTAATTCTCATGCTGTTGATAATAAGTACTTTTTCGGTCAACAGATGGCATTAAGGGTATCTGAATTATGTAGATAATATGTTGATTTCTTCTAGATTGCCACAACTCCTATCAGGTTTATGTGTAAAAATTATACATGAATATGCAAAATACAGCAATAACATATTATTAGTATTTGATAATAATAGGTTTGGTAGGAATAAAAAATAAGGAAATAAATAAGATTAAAATAATTCAAAAATAAAAACACCTTTTAAGATTCGAACCCACACCTAGGATTTCGAAAGGCAATCTTTTAAACCGAGGGTCTATGAGTTCTGCTGATAATAGATTCAAATAGCCGATCTTATTTATGTCATGGTTTTTGGCTGCTTAGCTCCCCGAAAGTATAGCGTGATGATAATCATTGCTGAGGTTAGACTCTAAAGTATCAGCAATATTGATGTAGTGGCTTCTTATTACAACTCCTCGCTAATTAAACTGTTTGAAAAATATCGATAAAAATTTTACGAACAAAAACCTTTTAAAATCAATATTGCTTATCTCCCATAACATACGGCGTGATAATATGTAGCCTAAAGCCTTCCTTGGTTTACAAAGAACCTTTTCGCTAAATTTCATTTTAATCTATCCAGTAGTTTTGGTGTGAAGCCGTACCATACACACATACAAACAGACAAAAATTCTAAAAAGTCACGTTTTTCTAACAAAAGCCACTTATTTTTTCTGGAAAATTCTCAATGTACAGTTTTCTTTCGTTACTGTTTTATTATATGTATAGATTACCTACATCTAAGAGAGGCAACCCTAAAACCATAGAAATTCTATGAGAACTTTAGAAGCATTATAATTTGGTTTGCACGGAAATAGTTTTCGGTGAACTTGTCACTTAGAAGCATGTTTCTCTGAGATCCCACTGGATATCGACACGGTTATTTGTTTAGGGTTTCATTGTATCTTAGTTAACGTAATTCAGAACTAGAAATAAATCCATATTCTTTTGGATTTATCATAAAAAAAATCAAACATTAAAAAAAAACCTGAAACTGGGTTTCCTTTCGGAGTTAAATTAAATAAATAATAAATATCTTGGGACAACTCACACAAGGCTATCTGATCCCAAGCTAAGCAGAGCTTGAAAGAATAAGAATAAGAATATTATAATTTGCAAGAATACGAGTACAACAAGCTGACAAGTATACATTAGGGATTCCGTCATATTCTACCAGGTCACTGGTGTGCAAATATTGAGTATAGGTTGTTACTACAAATACAATACCCAGTGGGCTTTGAAAAATTACAAATAAAATTAAAAATTAAAAATTCCTTAATGTGCATAGTATAAAGGTGTTCATGAAACATGACAAAACAATGGCTTTATCTGGCATGAATGGCAATGGCCATTGTTAAAAATAATAAAATTAAACAATCTGAATTAAAGTAATAAATGGATGGTTAAACTACAAAATTAAATTAACAATTACTTCCAAAATTTTATATCAAAACTTTATCTGCAAGAAACTCGGAAATATTATAATAGCTCTTTTGTATAAGGAAGTTTTTGAGTTGCTTTTTAAATAAGTTTACATTTAATTCTTTAATATGTGGAGGGATGTGGTTAAATATTATGGGTGCCATGCAGAAACGCTCTTATGCATAAGTGCTGTGTTTGATTTCCTTACACATAATCTATTATTATCCCGTCGACTTCGGGTGTTATTATCTGATAGGTTATTAAAAAGATTTCGGTTTGTTTTAACAAATACTGCAATCTCATAGATATATAGAGACGGGAGCGTTAGTATTTTATATTGAATGAAATAAGTCTTACATGAATCAGTACTCTGTAGTCCGAACATCGCTCTGACACACCTTTTTTGTAGCTTAAATATTAATTCTCTGTTGCACGAGTTACCCCAAAAGATAACGCCGTACCTCAGAATTGAACCCACGATGCCATGGTATGCAGTAAGCAGAGCGTCTGCACCTAGGACTGAGGAAAGCTTATACAGAGCATAGGCTGATTTGCTTATTTTTTTACTTAATTCATCTGTGTGCAATTTCCAATCTAACTTTTGATCTATGCTTAAACCCAAAAATTTGGTTACACCTACCTACGTTTTCAATAATTTTGTTATCATATTTAATTAACATATTAGATGTCTTTGGGCGTTGACTGAATAACATTAATTTAGTTTTGTCAATATTTATCCTGAGATTATTATTATCTAGCCATATGATTATTGATCGGATGGTTTTGTTAATTTCATTTTCAAAATTAAAATTATTTGTATTACTAATTGTTACGGTACTATCATCAGCAAATAGTGACATGTGATGGAAGGTTACTTTTGGCAGATCATTTATGTAAGTTAAAAATAACGGGGGACCAAGCACGCTTCCCTGTGGGACACCATACTTAATTAATCTTTTATTAGATCTAAAAATACATACGAGTTTAGTTTTTGTATCTATTTTAGTAATTTCTACGTATTGCGATCTATTTATTAAATATGACTCTAGCAATTTTAATATGTTACCTCGAATGCCATAAGCCCCTAGCTTTTCTAGTAATATCGTATGATCCACATAGTCGAAGGCTTGGGTCATATCGCAATATACGGAACACACGGGTTTTTTGTTGTCAACATTTGTGATGACTTTATTTAAAAAATCGTAGACAGCCATATTAATGGTTTTATTTTTTCGGAAACCTTTTTGTGCTTCAGTTAAAATGTTAAATTTGTCTAAAAATTTGTAAAGTTGTTCATAAATATATTTCTCAAATACTTTTGAAAATATTGGGATGAGTGCTATCGGTCTATAGCACTCCATGTTTTCTCGGTTGTTCTTTTTGAAAAGTGGTTTAACTATGGCTGTTTTAAGGTTGTGTGGAAAAATACCCATTGTGATGCACAAATTGACAATATGACTAATATGGCTACTAATACTATTAGAAACGTGCTTAATGACTTTTGTAGAAATACCATCGTGTCCTACGCTATTTGTATTTTTGAGGGATTTAATAATATTCTGTATGTCATTCGCGGTACATGGGGCTATAAACATAGAATTGTTTAACATTTGAATGTTTGACTTCACTGGAATGCCATCTTGAGTTACAGGCTTAATTTTATCAATAAAAAAGTCATTGAATGCGTTTGCTATATGTTGTGGATGTGTTTCTGTTTTACTACCAATTTTAATACTCGCGATTGAACTCATGGGTAGATTTAGTTTTGCTTGATTTATAATTTTCCAGGTGGTTTTAGACTTGTTTATGGATGTTTTAATGTTGTAAGCATTTTGAGCGCGTTGAGTCAATTTTATTATTTTCTTGTATTTAGTAGCATATTTTTTAAACTCTGTTTTTGTAATGTCATTTGGATTAAATCTGTGACGCCACAGTAATTGTCGCTTTTTTCTACTACATGCACTAATGCCACGCGATACCCATTGAGGTTTTTTGTATGTCTTTATTGTTACTAATCTAAAAGGAAAACAAAGATTATAAAACAAAGTAAAAGTCTCTAAAAATAGGTTATAAGCTACATCGGGATCATCAGTTTCATAGATTTCAGAAAAGGAAATGTTCTGTAAACAGTCCTGAAACTTTTTTAGATTTTCATTATTATAATCACGTCGTTTAACATACCAGTGATCTAGTAAACATATTCTTTTAACAGGACACCTTAGTATTTGAGATGTGTGGTCAGATAAGGCAAATTCTATCACTTCCGATTTGCATTTTTTATTTAGATTGTGTGCAAAATTATCTATGCATGTCTTACTTTTTAATCTAGTGGGTTGATTAATTTCTAATTTTAGGTTAAAATTGAGTGTGTTATGGTAACCAGACAACTGATATACATACTTATATAATTTATAAATACATACATATTATAGATAAATTACACCCAGACACAGAACAAACAATTATGCTCATCACACAAAGTTTGTCCTGGGTGGGAATCGAACCCACGACCTCCGGCTTTGCAGCCAGGGTCACTAACCACTAGACCAACAGGCCTGTCAAAAAAAAGAAATGTGTAAATTCTTGTAAAATAGTCAAAAAATACCTAAAATACACCGTTAATTGTATATAGTAACAGGAATGTGAATCACTTTTCCAGAGACGAGATATTTTGAGATTTATCAAAATACCTAAAAAAATCAAAATTGCTCTAACTTTGGTTCTAAGTATACCTACGGGGTTATTTTTTAATGACCGGCCAAATTTTCACTGGGTGTTCTACCCATGAATATGAACAACTTCCACTATGGGACCGACTCTGAAATCACGAAAAAAAAATCAGCTGTTTCATACATTTTAGTCGAGTACGTAGGTATTGAACTTTTGTATGAAACAGCTGATTTTTTTTTCGTGATTTCAGAGTTGGTCCCATAGTGAAAGTTGTTCATATTCATGGGTAGAACACCCTGTGAAAATTTGGCCGGTCATTACAAAATCACCTGTATTTGAACACTGTGGGACGGACGGACAGCGGAGGCTTAGTAATAGGGTACCGTTGGTTACCCTTTTGGTACCGAACTCTAAAAAAGACTCGCTGCCCCCAATACAAATAAATTCGGATAAGGGTATGATGACCATGTCTGTAACTAAAATAAACGACATATTTCGCAATTTCCCGAATATCTTACAAACTTAATATTTACCTCTTTCGTCACCTGGCCGTTTGATAATTGAATGAACAAGATAATAATACACAAAAAAGACATGATTGTTACGACTGTACAACAATCATGTCTTTTTTGTATATTATTATCAACATTATTACAGACGACTGTCTGTACTTGTTGAAAGTCAGCAGTGCTGGTGAAAACACTCAAGATATCTAAGGTTAAGCCATATGTAATGTATTTAAGTTATCGGTTAACTGTGCTCAGGTCCATTGAACTTTAATGGAAAAACAAATTGAAAACGTCTTGATAACAAATTTAGCGATCAAAGTTTTTAACCGACTCCAGAAAGGAGGAGTATTTGAATTCCAAGTCCTACCGAAGTTATCATGGTTCAAATAACCCGAAAAAAAGGTTCAATAGCTTTCATTTGAAAAAGAAGAATGGTCACGGCCCTTACAGAATTTACCTGAGTCCGACAGAAATCACACATGCAGAAAAACTATTTTTCATACACACTCGTTAGCATTACTATCGTGTTTGGGCTCATTTGAATCCTTCTGATGAGCACTATTCATTAGTGTTAGCAACAAAGATCTGATGATGAAGACCAAAAAAAGTGGGATAGTGGATCTCTTAGTTGGCGTAACCATCATGTATGGGCTCATTTGCATCCTTTTGATGAGCACTATTTCTTATTGTTAGTCACAAGGATGTGATGACCAAAACCACTACCGAGGAGGATTCCTCGGAGCACAGACCAATTCAAATTTATCGGGCTAGTTATGGCAGAGTTTAGTTTACTCTCCCTTACGGCTGCTCAGCAGTTCCCAACCACCTCACATCAATCTTTCTAACTAGCTAGCTAAGAAAAGTCTTGCCCACTCACTGAACCTAGGTACAGTGAAGGCAGGAGCCTAGGTAAAGGTTATGCCTTGCTCTCTAGGCACTCCTGATAGGGTCCAGAACAAGAATGACACCGACACAGACTGAGAGGGCTGTTCAACAGAGCCATGAACACACGGTCGCCAGGAGACTCTTTCGAACAAATTCCGCAACCCTGGCAAGCATTGGCCCTAGCGGGCCCCGCCTTTTATGCTGACATCTTTTTGTGACGCGCGTGGAACACGTGAGAAACGTTGTAATGATATTGCTTCTCTAATGTCATCGAAACTATTCACAGTAGTTTTAGAAGATGTCGTTAAAAATGTGGGTACAGTTTGGGACTATAGCGGTATTAACGTCAATTTTCTGCCCTACTGTATCACTTAAGATTTGCAGATGACTTTGTGGGTTTCACTGAGAACTTCGATGATCCCCAGAAAATGCTTCAAAATCTTTAAGATGCTTCTTTTAAGTTGGGTCTTAGGATGAATATGACCAAGACGAAGGTAATGGCAAACACCTTCAGCGATTCAAATCTGGAAATGAATTGTTGGAGATGATTAAACCGATATGTTTATCTTGGCCATATCCTTTCAATTGGCAAATAAAATCAGCAAACGGACCCTCCGTTTGATGATTTTATTTGCCTCCGAGAGGAACACACCTTGGATGGGCTACTTTTATCAAAATGACGACATTCTGAAGTCTGCCAAAATTTCGCAATGTCTGAATTCCCGCTTTTATAACGAGTGTGCTTTTCCCACCATGACTTACTTACTAAGTACATGGACGCTCACGCAGGAGGCTGAGTACAGACTGATAGTTGCACAGAGAGCCATGGAGCGTTCCATGCTTGGCACAGGTACGTCGTCGAGATCCGAAGACGTACGAAGGTTTTCAACATCGGAAACCGAATTATAGAACTAAGGTGGAGCTGGGCAGGACACTTGGCAAGACGCGGTGATTATAGGTGGAGTAAGGCAGTGACTGAGTGGCGTCTGAGGACTGGAAGAAAAAGTATTGGTCGGCCGGCGGCGAGATGGGCGCAGGATATTGTTGCCGTCGTGGGTAGAACCTGGATGAGGCTGGCACAGGAACGTGGGGATTGGTACACGAAAAGAGAGGCCTATGCTCAGCAGTGAGTGAAGTTGGACTGTGGATAATGATGATGAAACACGATGTTGATGAAACTTGCTAAGGTTGTTAACACGTGATAGAGCTACATAAAGTTGTCCATGGGAAAACCAACCATAAGAGAAGTCAACCCCCGCAGAGGACACGGCGGAGCATACGGTGAAGGTCTGCCCTGCTTGGGCGAAGCACCGACGTGTCCTCGTCGAGGCGATCAGCGGCGGCGACCTCTCGCTACCGGCTCTGGTTCACTCCATGGTCCAGAGCGCGGAGGCGTGGGAAGCCGTCGCCTCCTTTTGCGAAACAGTAATGCTAGTAAAGGAAGGGGCGGGCCGCGTGAGGGAGAGGCAAACCTCACGCCTTAGCCGCCGAAACAGAAGACGCCCCGGGCGTCAGGAGTCGCCACGCCGCGACTCGGATACCCTCGAAGCGTTCATAGACTCGATTGAAATATATAAAGAGTGTACATGTACCAGCGACGAACATGCGCTTCGCGGCCTACCAATGCTCCTAGAAGGGGAGGCAGCAGTGTGGTATCGTGGAATAAAAGCGGCCGTAACATCATGGCAGGACGCGCTTCAAAGATTACGCGCCATGTTCGGTGTACCCCGCCCCCCGCATAAAATATTACGCGATATATTTGCCAAGGAACAAACCGAAGAACGAACAGAGGTTTTCATCGGTCGCCTTCGTGCTCTAATATCGAAACTCCCTTATAAAGTAGAAAGTGATATGGAAATCGATATGATTTACGGATTATTACATCGCCGAATAAGGAAACGCGTAACCCGTGAATCCATAATCACTCTGGAAATGTTGATAGAAAAGGCGCGAAACATCGAAGAATCATTGTCCGAGGTGTCGTACGACGCACGCGGTGCTGCCGCTAGCGCGCATGCGCCACAGGTGCCGCCGCCGTCGCCGCGACCCCGGCCTGCGCCACCGTCCGAGAGCGCCGCTGCGGGCGCCGCCGCTGCCGTTGCGGGCACTGCGTCGTGCGCAGCCGCCGCCGCCGCCGCGTCTACGAGTGGGTCGGCGAACATGCCTACGTCATCGAGTTCTACGTGTAGTGTTTCGGCTAATGTGGTAAACTATACAACAGAAAAAGGTAAAAAAATGTTTTGTGTTTACTGTCGTAGAACGGGACATACGCGCGATACATGTAAGAAGGCTAAAGACAAAAGTGCTATTTCTGAGTCAAACATTAAATGTTATGGTTGTGGGGCTAACGGGGTTATTCGAGCGAACTGCTCTAAATGTAGTACAAGTACTAAAGAATCCTTTTTTGTATGTAATTTTAAAACGTTGAAACCCACTGATAAGGTGTCTGATAATATTGATAATAATTGTAATGTTGATTTATGTAATTATAAGTGTAATGTCGACTGTAATGCGTTGCCAATGAGTCAAATATGCAACTTATCCGCGTCTAACGTATGTACTGACGGCCGTCCGATACTTGACATCGAAATAAGCGGTCACCGTGGTACTGGGTTAATTGATACGGCCGCTAAGCGTAGTGTAGCCGGTTCAAGTCTGTACGCATTGCTGCGAAAATTAAATTATTCATTTCGTAGTAGTCTGATGTCGGTGAAATTAGCCGATGGCAAAGTACAAGACCTTAAAGTTTTACTTGTGGATGTTGACGTATTACTTATGGGGTCGACTATACCTATTACTTTCGTGATTTTTCCCGACGCAGTAAATAATGACACGTTACTTGGAATAGATTTTTTGCGCAAAGCCGGTATTGTTATTAACGTTTCGAACAATACATGGTTCACAGCTGATCGACTTCAGGTCATTCACCCTCTGCGATGTGAGACTGCACGTGACTTCGTAGGGTACGCTTCCGCGGAGGTATTACGTAGTAATGAGGGTACGATGCTGTCAATTTCAGAGAAGGAGAGTCTCTCTCAGCTGCTGGAAGAGTATGGAGATGTCTTCGCAGAAGGGGGAGAACCTACGCCGTTCGCGGAGCATTGCATCGACTGCGGAGAACACCAGCCGATTGCCGTGCCGCCTTATCGACTCACGCCCGCTAAGAAGGCCATCATGGAAGCGGAGATAGAGAAGATGTTGGCTGAAGGTATAATCACGGAGTGCGAATCTCCGTGGGCAGCACCAGCTCTACTGGTACCGAAGAAGGATGGTACTTACCGGTTCTGCGTGGACTATCGCAAGCTGAACGCCGTCACCAAGAGTGATTCGTACCCGCTACCGGTGATCGATGACCTCCTCCAGTACACTGGTAAGAGTTGTTTCATGAGTACTATCGACCTTCGATCTGGCTACTGGCAGGTGAGGGTCAGACCTGAAGACCAGGATAAGACTGCCTTTGTTTCCCCGTTTGGAGTTCACAAATTTACGCGAATGCCCTTTGTACTTCGGAATGCGCCCGCGACGTTTCAACGGTTAATTGACAGATTTCGTTCTGCTTCATCTCTCAAGGGTGTGATACTCCTGGGATACATAGATGACCTGATTATTATATCCGGATCATTTCAGCAGCATCTCCATGACCTACGCGCGGTATTCGACCGCTTACGTGTTTTTAAACTGCATGCTAATCGTGCCAAATGCACATTCGCTAAAGAGAGTGTAAAATACCTGGGGCACATTATTACCACAGAAGGACTGTCTCCGGACCCTGATAAGATTGCTGCGATTCTGGATATGAAGGAACCAGATAATGTCAAGCACCTAAAATCCTTTCTACAGAGTTGCACATGGTTCCGGAAATTCATGCCAAGCTTCTCCCAAGTTGCGTAGCCACTGACTATGCTGACCCGCAAGAATCAGTCCTGGCTGTGGGGTGAAGAACAGATTAAGGCGTTTAAAGAACTAAAAGGATTACTTACCTCACCTCCAATTCTCATTCAACCCGATTATAATATGCCATTCATTCTCAGGATAGATGCCAGCAATTACGCACTGGGCGCGGCGCTGCTCCAGGGGGAGTCGCCGCGAGAAGAGAGACCCATTGCGTACGCCAGTCGCCTGCTGACCTCGGCGGAGTGGAATTACTCGACTACTGAGCGAGAGGCGTTGGCGGTTGTTTGGGCAGTCGAGAAGTTCCGTGGCTACATCGACGGCCATCCCGTACATGTCGGCAGTGACCATCAGCCTCTGAAATGGCTACTCACCTAGAAGTCACCTGCCGGTCGTCTCGTACGATGGGCCATGAAGCTCCAGTCCTTCGATCTGCAAGTGGACTACACTCCTGGGAAAGCAAACGTCGTTGCTGATTCACTCAGTCGTCCGCCGTGTGAGGAGGAAGCTCGTGATTCCTGTGAAGTCTGCACAGTGCTCGTCGATTCACCCCACTGGGATGCTGCTACTCTCCGGGAAGATCAGCTCGCAGACCCTGAAGTGGCCAAGATAATAAAGGCACTGGAAGGCAAGGATGAATTAGAACTTAGCAGATGGACGGAGAGAGGATATCATACGTGCAGAGGTGTGTTATATCGGTACACTGAAGCGGAGACTGAAGAACCACAGCTCGTTGTTCCTGATAACAGAAGAAAACAGGTACTAGTTGAATGTCATGACTCAGCTACTTCTGGTCACGGTGGTTTAGAGAGAACCCTGCACCGTATAAGTCAGAGATTTTATTTTCCCGGTATGCGACGTTATGTGGCGGATTACCTGAAAACCTGCATCGAATGTCAACGTTACAAACCCTCCAATGAGAAACCTGCGGGCCTGTTACAGACTCCAGTTCCAGCTCAACGCTTCGAAGTCTTGGCTGTTGACCTCTTTGGACCACTCCCCAAAGGAGCTAATGGAGAGAGGTGGGTGCTGATAGTCGAAGACACAGCCAGCAAATGGGTCGAGCTGTTCACACTGTCGGACGCTACGGCCGAGGCATGCGCTAAGGTACTGATTGGAGAAGTTTTCTTACGCTTTGGTGTGCCACGACGCCTCATATCCGATAACGGAGTACAGTTCGTTGCTGATGTCATGCAACACGCAATGTTCACGCTTGGTGTAAAACAGAATCTTGTTCCTCTTTACCATCCAGAGGCCAACCCAGTCGAGCGCAAAAAACGAGATCTGAAGACTCAATTGGCGATTTTGGTGGAAGGACACCATCAACAGTGGCCGGAGGTCTTGCCTTTCATCCGTTTTGCGTTAAACACAGCATTAACAAAGGCAACCCAACACACGCCGGCTTATTTAACATTTGCTCGTGAACTTCGCTCGCCTATGGCAGTACAGAGCGATCTTCGTGCTGTAATAGAGGCTGAAAACTATGTTCCACAGATGACGCCGTACCTGCTGAAGTTAGCAGAAACACTCAGCACCAGTAAGGAGTGCATCGAGCACCAACAGGATCTCCGTAAGGCTGCGAAGGACAAAACAAGAAAGGCTGACGAGCTTGCCGTTGGAGACCTCGTATTGATGAAGTCACACGTCCTTAGTAGTACTGCTAAAGGAGTAAGTTCCAAGCTGATGCCTAAATCTGTTTTTGTGTTGACTGCGTCTATGTGCAGAATTGATTAGTTAATAAGTACATTAAAGTTAGACTGTATGTAACTGTATCCACGAGAACACTGCCGACAAACTGTAAAGCAGTTTGGCAGAAGACATGTGTGAAGACTTTTATGTAATTTTTTCCTTGAACAAATAAATAAAAAAAATAAAAAAAACCATACCTCCAAGGATTATTGTAGCGTGATAATATGTAGCCTAAAGCCTACCTTGGCTTACAAACAACATTTTTGCTGAATTTCATTTCAATCTATCTAGTAATTTTGGCGTGAAGCCAACACGTACACACGTACAAACAGACAAAAATTCTAAAAAGTCACTTTTTGTCATCAGTTACGTTTTTCTAACAAAAGCCACTTATTTTTTCTCGAAAATTCTCAATGTACAGTTTTTCTTTCGTTACTGTTTTATTATAAGTAGCTATAGATGATAGTATTTCTTCGCAATAACGCAAACAACGCATATAAACAATCAAAATTAAGACAGGGCAAGCTATTGTATTTAACTTAGATAACTGTAGACTCTGAGTACATTCTTATATTTAATAGTATTTGAAGCAGGAAGCTGATTAGTAAATTGATTTTTAAAATATTGTTCATAGGTTATTTAAATTGCTAGCATCAATGCAAAAAAGACTTAAGATAGAGTAGAGTAGAGTAGAGTAGGGACTCCGTTATCCGCACTTAGACTCTCATTCGGTCCGTTGTGCGTAGGTATCCTGGCTAAGTTAGCCAGCCTAGCTCCGCCCAGAAGCACAGAAGTTTCCTGGGAGCTTCACAGGCTTCGCGGAGCGACCTCAACGTTCCGAGGATTTGTTCACGTTGGGTAGCCACAGCCTCGCATTCCAGGATGACGTGGGCAGCTGATTCTTCGGCGTCAAAACAGCCCCTGCAGAGTGGGCTGTCCGTGGCGCCTATGTTATAGAGATGTTTGTTAAAGGGGCAATGGCCCGTAATTGTCCCTATTATTGTTCTAAGGTCGTTTCTGCTTAGGCTGAGTAGTCGTTTAGTTAATCGCGGGTTTAGACATGGCATTGCCATGTTTGACTGCCTGCAGTCTGTGGCCCGTGACCACTTGTTGTTATGGAGTTCAGTTGATCTCTGGCGAATCCATGTACGAAACTGCGAGAAAGGTAGAGGAAGGAGTGGGTATGGGCCTAAAACTATCATCTCGGAACCTCTCTTCGCAAGTTCGTCTGCGCCATCATTGCCTAGGGATCCGCTGTGTCCCTTGATCCACTGGAGGGTGATCCTGTTAGACAGCGATATACTCTCCAGGGCGAGGTGACACTCGAAAATTAGTTTACTGTTGGTTTGTTTGTTCTCTAGGGCTTAAAGCACAGCCAGGCTATCAGATACGAATCTAATTGCGTAGCTGTGTATCCCTACACGCTGTACGGCTGTTGCGGCTTGTGTTAGGGCGACACACTCGCATTGGAATATCGAGCTGTGTTCGCCTAGTGGTAAGTGAAAGTTAATGTTGAGGTCTAGGGAGTGTACGCCAGCCCCTGAACCCTGTGGAGTTTTTGAGCCGTCTGTGTAGACGCGTACTTCATTGACTCCTGACTGGTCCCTCTCTTCCTCTGTTGTTTGTATGCTATAGCTTTTGTTAAATATGAGTTTATTCGGTGTCCTATCACACGGGGCAGCGATGAGAGGTTGATACTCGATCGCCCGGTCCAGGATGCCAGCGTGAGGACTAGTATGGTTCTTGCCCCATATGCCTAGGTGCATAAGCCTGATGGCTGCTAGTGCTGCCTCCTGCTGTATGTACATGTCGAGGGGAGTTAGATGTAGGGCTATCTCCATTGCTGTAGTTGGGGTTGTCCTCATGCAGCCCGTGATAGCGGAACAGGCTAACCTTTGGAACCGCTGGAGCCTAGAGATGGTGGTCGAGAGTTCAGTCCTCGTCCACCAAACCAAGGCACCGTAGGTCAGCATAGGTCTAATCACAGCTGTGTAGAGCCACAGCGTGATCTTTGGAGAGAGCAACCACGTTTTTCCTAGCATTTTTTTGCATTGGTAAAGTGTGATTGTGTTTTTGTTTAATTTGTAGTCAAGGTGCTTTTTCCAGAGTAATTTGCTATCAAGGATCACTCCTAAGTACTTGACTTCTTCTTTGAGTGTTAGTTCGGTGTTGAAGAGTTTAGGTAGTTTATGAGGTCCAAGGACTCTCTTGTTGGTAAACATTATTAGTTCTTTTTTAAGGGGGTTGACCGATAATTCGTGTTTTGTACACCAATTCTCGATTACTTTGAAAGCTTTCCTCATGAGGTCACATAAAATGCCTTCAAATTTCCCCGTGATTAGGATTGCTATGTCATCTGCGTAACCCACCGAGTCCAGACTGCTAGCGTTGAGCTCAGCGATGAGCTCATTTACAACTAAGTTCCACAGTAGTGGTGACAGCACCCCACCCTGCGGGCAGCCCCTACTTACAATTCCTCGTGTGGTGGTGTTAATAGTGAATTGAATAGCGCGGTGTTTTAGCATGTTGTGTATCCATTGTATAAGCGTTGGCGCCACACCGTGCACGGTTAGTGCCTGGCCGATGCTGGCGAAATGTGGAATTGTTTTGTCAAAGGCACCTTCTATGTCAATGAAGGCGCCCAGTGTTGGGTTTTTGGTTTTGAGAGCATTTCCTATGCGTGTTACTACGCAGTGGAGTGCGGACTCAGTTGATTTGCCTGCACAGTAGGCATGTTGGTTTGGGTGTAAGGGTTTTAGTAGCGAGATTTGGCTCCTGATCTCTCGATCCCCAAGCCTCTCCAGCGTCTTTAGGAAGAACGAGGTGAGGCTGATGGGTCTGAAAGATTTGGGCTGAGTGTAATCGCTTCGACCTGGTTTCGGAATAAAGATTATTTTTACTTCTCGCCATATCAAGGGGATGTAGCGGTGAGCCAGACAGGCTCGGAATATATTAACAGGTATTCAGCTAGCGAGTCACCGCTCCACCTAAGTAGAGCTGGAAAGATACCATCCAACCCTGCTGCCTTGAAAGGTAAGAAGGTGTTGATTGCCCAAATTATTTTGTCTTTGTCTATCACTTCTGAAGCCACTTCCCAATCTAGGTTGCTCGTAGCCCTTTCCCTATGCGGTTCCCAGCTCTGCTGGGTCGCAATTTGGCAGCCTGGGAAGTGGGTGGTGAGAAGTAATTCGCTAGTTTCCGCAGTGTTGGTTGTGTAAGTGTTGTCTGGTTTTTTGAGGCATCCTATTGAGAGTTCTGTCTCAGTGGCGAGACAAGTTTTGACCCTCATTGCCTGGTTGCTATTCTCAATGTTGGTACAGAAACGCCTCCATCTGTTTTTACCTCTAAGGCGTATTAGTTTTTTATAAGTTCTGCGGGTTGTTGTATATCGGTCCTAGTCTCCTGGTGACCGAGTGTTCATGGCTCTGTTGAGCAGCCTTCTCAGCCTGCGACGGTGTCTCTCTAACTCTGGACCCCACCAGGGTTGCCTTGCTTCCCTGCCTAGGCACAGTGAGTGGGCATGACTGCTCAAAGCTAGTTACAAGGATTGATGTTAAATTGTTTACGTGTTCGTCTAAGTTGGTTATGGGAATTTCAGCTGGTAGGGCGGGTAGTTTACTAAACTCTGCCTTGACTAGCCTGATAAACTTGGGTTGGTCTGTGTTACGAGGTATTCTCCTCGGTTGTGGTTTGGGTAGGTTGTAATTGATGGTATAACGGATCCATCTGTGACGACTTAAGATAGATCAGTATAACGAAATATTAAGAGTCACATACAGAAGATACCGTAATTATTGTAACTATTTTATCAAACAACTAAAGCGAACTTACGATAGAGAGCAGCCAGCCAGCACAGAAAAATACTAAAAAACTATGGGACACAACAATATTACTCAACGTAAACCTAACAAAACACCTAACACGGAGCTATTACATCTGAAACCAACTGTACAGGAGTCAGCAACTGCAGTAAATGAATACTTCTCTAACATAGGCAATATTCTCGCCAATGAAATCATCGCGAACAGCTCCAGAACACACGCGTTTCACCCTGATGCAAAAGACAACGCCCCTTCATCTTCATTCGTATTTTTTCCAACTAAGCATCAAGAGGTTTTGCAACACTAATGACTAAAGTCTGATAGCGCCCCAGGGTGGGATGGTATCCCGGTTAGCTTCAGTCTGCTCATAGACTCATTGTTTCAATTATTTCTCATTTGGCAAATTTATGCTTTAATCATGCAACATTTCCAACTGCTCTGAAGCTGGCTTTAATAGCCTTTACGCGGTACGACTTTTCATACTCTTCTAAAATCTTTTTCAAAAATGTTTTCTGATAACTATTTAGACCTGGATATCTAGCGTATGCATACCAAGTTTCATTAAAATCAGTTCATTCATTTCGAAAAATAAGGATTTGAAAGTTTGTATGAAAGGCCGTACCGCGTAAAGGCTCGTAATAACACCAGTGCATAGTGGAGACAAGACATACCCATCGAACTATAGACCCTTATCAGTATTATCGTCTATCTCCAAAATCTTCGAAATACTAATAAATTCACGTTTAATAAGTTACCTTAATGAAAACAAACTACTTTCAGCAAATCGGTTTGGCTTCCGACGAGGAATGTCAACGGAAGATGCAGCCTTGGCTCTTGCCTCCACTGTAACCAGTAAAGTAGACAGTGGAGACAAGTGCATGGCCGTGTTCCTTGACCACAAAAAAGTGTTCTGTTATATGGGACCCCGAAAATAAGGTTTAAAAAAAACACTTTAAAATACACTAAGATAATAAAGTTTAATTTGGGGTTTAACTTGATACAATTTAGGCTAACTTATTTGGAACTGGTAGACACAACGATGTAGTAACGGACATGGTACAGCCGGTCGATTCTGTCGACATCTCACGGTGTTCACCTTGGCGGAGTGAACGACAATAGAGCTGTCATTCCATCTTATTTGTATGGTTTGACAACTCACCTATCGTGCGCCCCGCCCAAGTGTTCACTTCGACATGTTTAGGTACAGAATCGCACTGCAGCGGCGATCGGGTCTAGACTGATGCGCCATGGGACCGCTTGGGCAGTGCAGCCTTTAGAAAATGATGACGATGCACTGTAGGATTTATGAAAAGTCTAAGTAATCATTAAAGGTTGATTATTAAGGATTTTCCCTAGCATTGGGAAATCGTAACAGTTCGACACTGTCTCAGTCTCCACTCTTCTGGACATGTCCAGAAAGAATTGACATGTCCTTGGAAAGTAATGGCATAAGAGGTCAGCCACTTGCTTTATTCAGTGCAGACCCATTTTTAAAGAGAATAAGTTGTTAACACTTGCATGCTTATACATACTAGAGATGGGTGTATTTGTAAAAAAACATCCTGCTCTGTTTAGTAAGGCAGATAGCGAAAATATTTATAAGATAGGCAAAAAGTCTAGGGATCCAACTAAATTAGCAATGCCTAGGTGTGGGACAGCATTTTGCCACAAAAACGCAAGTCGTATGGCAATTAAAATATTTAATAGGATACCTAAGCAAATTAGAGAATTGCCAACGAATTTTTTCCTAAAAGAACTAAAAACGTGGCTCATGGGCAAATGTTTCTATACGGTAAATGAATTTATAAATTATAATATGAATAAAAAAACCTTGTAATTGGATTAAATTGAACATTTTGTATTGATTTAGTTTTTGACATTTTGTATATTTTTTAGTTTTGACATTTTTTATTTTTAGTTTTTGACATTTAGTACCTTTTAGTTTTTGACATTTAGTATCTTTTAGTTTTTGATATCTAGTATCTTTTAGTTTTTGACGTTGTATTTTTATTTGTTTTTTATTTTGACATTCTATTTTTATATCAATTAATTTTTTTAATGACTATTGGAAGCTAATTTATTGACATTTAAGTAATTTAATTTGTTCACGTATTAATTTGATTTATTATTATTTTTCAACTTTATACCATATTATAAATAGAATTTTTTTATGTGAATAATTGAGAGTCATGCCCATTCATAATAAATTTGCATGCTGAATGTGAGGCGGAATATGAAGAAACATAATTATATTTTAAGACCTGTACCTGTAACCATATTTCAAGCAAATAAATGATATTATTATTATTATTTCCTTTATTCACTTTTACTCATATATTTTACATTTTAAATATTTCTATAAAAACAATTAAAAAAAAACATTTAAAAATATAAAAAAATAGTAGTCCGCCGGTGTCGGGAGCTGGGTCCAAGCTACCGGTGGTTAGGGCTCCAGAGAAAGGAACCTCCTCACAATACGAGCCGTATCGAGGAGAACTGCCTTCTGTATCAGGCCCTTTACCCAACTGCGTAACGCCAGCTTCGACAGGTGATCGTCGAAGCTTTTGGCTATCAAGCCATTGGCCGTAACGACTATCGGCACAATGACAGCCGAGTCCACATTCCACATGTCGACAACCTCGTGTGCTAAGTCAAGATACTTGATTTGTTTCTCTTTCTCAGCTTTCACGAGGTTCTCGTCATGTGGAATGGTAACATCGATTATCATTGTGCGGCGCGCTAATCGGTCTATCACCACTATATCGGGCTTATTAGCGACGATAGTCCTATCAGTGATGATAGACCGATCCCAGTACAACGTGACATGGTCATTTTCGAGAACTGGGTCGGGCACATACTTGTAATACGGTACCTCAGAATCCACAAGTTTGTATTTCAAAGCAAGTTGCTGGTGAATAATCCTAGCCACTTGGTTATGCCTGTGCAAGTACTCACCGTTAGCCAGACGAGAACAACCAGAGATAATATGTTATTATTATTATTATTAAGGAATATTTAAGTGGTCGGAAACAAAAAGTCAAAAACGACACTGTTAGCTTAGATGAAACTCTACTTACGGCGTCGGTCAAAGAAGCGTCCTTGGCCCTACTTTGTTTTCTACACTATAATATTATAAAGAGGAAAGATTTGTTGGTTTGTTTGAAATGAATATTCGCCGAAACTACTGGACCGATTTGAAAAATTCTTTCACCAGTAGAATCCTACATTATCCGTGATGGACATAGGCTATAGAATATTTTCAAAACAGTTAGGGATCCGTATGCAAACTTCGATAATATAACCCAAGGTGTGAAAAAATACTTATATCGCGTAGGCTGTGGAATCTTATGACAATAGAGCAAAGTGATGTAGGTTCTTCAGTTTCATAGAGGTCATCAATATCTACGATAAAGTCCGCAATACTATGTCGAACTATTATGGTTAAGTCACCATGACCGCTTTTTGTTCAAATTATTCAAGCCAATCCCTGGTGAAATGAAAAAATAGTAATTTTGGTATCATGATATTAATCCTTATCCATTTTAAAAATGGTTTGATTATTAAGGTTGATTAATAAATAAATAAACAATAAAATAAAAAGCCTTTTATTTCACTGCAATTAGATATTTTTTTACAATTTAACATTTCCATAATTGATAACATTCATATAACCAAAAAACATGCAAAAATAATTCTGAGTTTAAGATTAGATAATTAGATAATTTAAGATTAATTGTATTAGGTTCCATTATAATATAAATCAAAATTCAATAGATGTTAAAATGTTTAGATTACTGTTCGTGAACCCCTCTCAATTGAGGGTGAAGGCCTCCTCCAGAGCTGCCCAGTTTTCCCTGTCTATGGCTTTCTCTAACCATCGTTTTCCAGCGGTACCAATAATGTTGTCTTCCCGTCTGGTTTTAGGTCTTCCTCTCTTTCTGGTTCCTATGGGCCCTGCCCAAGACGTCAGCCGGGTTGTCCATCTATCGTCGCTCATTCTTGCCACATGGCCCGCCCATCGCCACTTCAGTTTCATAGAGTAGCTAAGAGCATCTATAACTCCTGATACTTCTCTTATATCAGAGTGGCGTATTGTTTGAACCTTTCTGATTGTCATCATGCTTCTTTCCATGCTCCTCTGGCAAGTAGTTATTTCGGTCTTGGCTCGGCGAGTGAATTTCCATGTATTAAGGTTGATTATGTCCGTGTAAATTACACTTTAAATAATTCAAATCGGACTTTTCGTTCAAAAGTTACGACGGTAGGTAATAAACATGCTCGAAGTCAGAAAAATGTCGCGGCTTGAGCGAACTGGGGAGAATCGTATCAAAGTTGAAACACGGCATTTAAATGATTTCGATAAAACAATAAGAATAACAAATGTTTGGATTTTTCGAAAATAAACTACCTACATACATAATAAGGGGTGAAGCAGGGGTGATTAAGTTTTTAGGGGAGGACATTATTGCTTGCTTCAATTTACGTTGGAATGCTATGAACAAACTAAAAGTGGGTTAATTGAAACAGATGTACCTAACAATTTTTGCATAATGAACCACTGACGGGGTGAACGGGGTAAAGAGTTGCGCTGAACCTGGGCTCGAACCAAGTGAGGTTCTGTCAACGGTAGCGTGTCAATACATCAAAACTTTATGGGATTGACAGATGTTATCGAAATGTCACGTGATCAAATTCGTAGGTACATTTTGGCATTTCGACAGTCGAATATGGTACATTGTCTAGGGCCTCCTGAGACCATAGAATAAGAAGAAATGGCTAAGTAAATTAATGATAATCGTTATGCTTAATTTTCCAAAACTAAACTTTATAAGGGGGTATGCCCCCTGCGTTGAAGTTTGTAGTAAATCAACGCGGACGAGGTCGCGGGCGAAGTGCTAGTTAGTTTATATAAACAGCAAAATGTAATATGAACATTCACGGAGGCCACATCTACTCATACGCGGATGATACTGCCATAGTTTTTAGCGACACAACTTGGAAAAAGGTTAAGAAATCTGCCGAGTCTGGCCTGTCTATAATCGCATCATGGCTCGACCACAATCTATTGACCATTTTATATTTCTAAAACCACCTTCATATAACAATTTGAATTTTTTCATTCAAGGACTGATTGCTGTGAAAGCTAATACAATGGATTCTGTGTTTTCTCCTAATAAAAATCCGGATCATCCTGATATGGTTTGGGAATTAGTTGACTTATCATTAATTTTGAGTATTATTGTTCTTCTTAAACTTATGTTTTAGTTTCTTTTCAATGTTAAATACTGGATGTTTACATAAATAATAACGCATATTTTGATCCGAAAATGGGTATTTGTGATGGTCGAGATAAGAGTCCCATTGCATGAAAGTAATCAAAGTATAGAGCCCAATTATAGGAAACGCCGTAAAACTAAAATATTTAAAACCGTCGTATCGCCGTAAACCGTTCAAAAAGCAAAGTTAATAGCTTATTGCCTGTTATTTTTATCAGTTATAAACTAAAATGCGATTTATAACATGTACGGAGCTATATAAACATTATGATTGTATCAATTTCACGCCAATTCATTGTAGCTAACTAGTTTTTACCTTCGCATTCAATTTTATTTATTTTTTTTTTTTTTTCGACGCATGAGTGTATTTCATATTTATATCTTACTTATTTTTTGTATATAGTTAAGTTTTAAAATTTTTAATGGAAATCCTGATAACTACCTAATTGTTTTCATCAATAAAAATATAATCGTACCTATATTTTTCTACGTAATTCTAGGTAATCTTGTGTTGTGGAAAATTTTCTGAGATATCCGAGGGATGGTAATTTGACGTCAGAATGTCAAACGCAGCGTTTTGAGATAAAAATGTTCAAAATAAAAGTCTCATTTCGATAATGATTTCCAAAAAGTAATTAAAATACATAATTATTGTCTTGTCGTCAATATAAATATAACATTGAAAATACTACTTGATATTGTTTTATTTTTTTTAATGTTGAAAGGTATAGAAAAAGATCATCGGTAGACAACCAATTTAGTCCGGTTAAGCAGTTGATATCCCAAGTGTGTTAACTTGCTAGTGGTCATACCTAAAAAAAAAAAGGTAGACAACCAATCAAATTGTTGTTCTTCACTCGAACATACGCTACTTTTGCTGTCAATGTTTTAAATTGAAAGGACTTTTTTTGTAACCTTGCATGTCTAGGGTTTTATTTTTTGAAAGTTTACCAAAACGTCGCCAATCCCGCAATCAAAATCATTGCTGAGAGGATAAACTAAACTCAGTACTTGTCATGTCATACCGTTATATATTATATGTTTTGGTCAATGCCGTTCGCTGATGCTTTAAGATCACAGAGCAATGAATTGCGTATGAGCGACTGCACTTGCGTCCGCGCACCCAATTGCTAAAGTATAAAGTGGTTCAAAAGAAATGGTTGCGTTAGGCATAAAGTGAAAACTATTTAAATAGGCAATTATTTATTTGAACAATTCATGTTGCGACTGTAAATCAATTTTTTTATAAATTAGGGAAGAGCAGGTCAGTATCTCGCAGGTTGTCCTCGATCCATTGCTCAGCTTGTTGAGTCATTTCCTCGTCAAAGTAACCGCGCCACCCGCCTGCTTTACCTGTGATGACAAAAAAAAATGCACTATATTCAGGAGTCAGAAGAAGTTGAAGTTGGTGTGTTGAACCACCAGGCCCTGGTTCAACACACCGACTTCAAAGCCAGGTTGGCCACTACAGTCGCAACTAAGTTAGAAGGGGTACTCCCAATGAGCCAAAATACAGGCTTCATCTTAATAATAGGTACCTCACCTCTTGTCGAGCTCCCTGTGCAATTACAGGCACCCGCACCTTAGAGGCGAGGCAAACGTAGTCTCTGTCGTAGAGGCTGAGGTAGACCTTATGACACGCGGGATGGTGGTAATCGTTGTGAGGATCCGGCAATTGGGTCTCGAGGTGGCCCTGCACAAGTCTGAAGAAATGAGCTTTTATGGCTCTCGGAACAGGCCACCATCTGGATCCCAGATAACGGTAGGAGGGGTTGACATCGGCGTCGGGTCGACGATCAGGTACTTGGGACTCATTCTTGATAGCCGTCGGAACTTCGTCGAGCATTTCCGAGGTATGGCTCCAAGACTAGGGCGGACCGCGACTGCCTTCAAGCGGCTTCTGCTCAGTCTAGGGGGTCCAAACGCTTCCTGCCAGTCAATGCGGGGGTCGTGCGGTCCATGGCCATTTTTGGGGCCCCGGTGTTGGCACTTACGCTGAGGTAGCGACCAGCCCGACACCTGAACGCGCCCCAAAGGGTCATGGCCATCCGGCTAGCCCGGGAATACCGCACGGTCTCCGGCGAGGTGGCGAGCCTCCTTGCCTGATTGCCACCATGGGATCTAGAGGCGAGAACCCTCGCACATGTTTACACGTGGCGCGTGGAGGTGGTACGCCGGGGGGAAACTACACTGCCGTGGCAAGTTGCAGCGCGGCGGACGGAGCTCCGGCAAGAGATCATGGCCGTATGGAGACAGCGACTGTCGCAACCCTGCGCTAGGCACGCCATTATTGCGCCGATAAGTCCCCTCTTTGAGAAGAAGCTAGAGAGGCGTCACGGCGTCATCATCTTCCGCCTGACGCAAGTACTCACCGGACACGGCTGTTGCAGGAGTTACCAGTTTTGGATTTGGCGAGAGAACACGTCCGGGTGTTATCACTATGAGAATCGCCCGGAAGACACGGTGGAGCATACAGTGAACTGCCCTGCTTAGGCGGAGCACCGCCATGTCCTCGTCGAGGTGATCAGCGGCGGTGACCTCTCGCTACCGGCCCTGGTTCACTCAATGGGCCGGAGCGAGGAGGCATGGGAAGCCGTCACCGCCTTCTGCAAAGCAGTAATGCGAATGAAGGAGGAGGGTGACCGCGTGAGGGACAGACGGGTATTGGGTAGGAGGATTCCCAGCCACCGTAGGCGCGGGCCTGCGGACGGCGAGCGTTGGGTGACTCGCTGACCGATCAGAGATGTCAGCAAAGTAGACGGGCCCAGGGTTGCGAATCTGTTCGAAAGAGTCACCGCGGTGCTGGAACGCAAAGGGCATAAGCATTAACACGTCCGTCAGTAAGAGTCTGACACTCCCTTTCGCTCCACTCATACCGGAAGAAGTCATTTGATGATCTCCCTATCCATAAAATAACAGGCTGAGGTTATTTGGAATCATGGGTACGACGAAGAATTACACAACACATTCTAAAGGATCAGCAAAAGAATGAAGACTAAGTCAATTCTTCGAATTCCCGGAAAAAAAAAATACTTAAAACATTAATTTCAGACGTAGTCCATCCTGTTAATAGAATATATTATTACTAGAATATTTTACTTTCTTCGACATAAAACCCAGTTTTATTAAAAATAAAAACCTTTTCTAATAAACACTTCTTCGGGAGAAAGTACGCCATACTCCCTGAGCTCTTCAAAGTTAACAGACTCGTTTTTCTTGAAATTTTGAAAGCTGAGATGATCACACAGACGGTTCATCTGATCGTCTGTCAGTTCTTTGCCTAGGAAGTCTCCAACGCGTCGGATAACCGCTGGTAGGTCCTGCAATTTTCGCAACGAGGCGTTTAATGGGTATAAAGGTTCTGCAACAGTATCAAGGTATTTCTAGATAAGCAGCAATTTCAGCATCGAGAAGCTCTGAAACGCTTTTTGAATTCTTGTATATAATACCTGTATAAGTTCTTCGTAGAATAAGAACAGCATATTCGGATGATGTCTGCATTCCCACGCCTCTTTCACGTGGTCGAAAAATGGTAGTTCTGTAACTGAAACATAAGAATACTATAGGTAAGCCTATTCAGATATCCACATACTTGCTGGTCCAACACAACTTGAGATAGAAGCCAATCGACACGAAGAAAACAAGTGGCAGAAAATTTAATTTGTTAGATGTAACGTCAAATAGTTCTGAGGTACGCCATACTCACATAGTCCTCTTCTAAACAGATCCCAGAAGTCTCTAAACGGACTCGGGAAGTCAAGTACCCGGAACAGCTTGGAGTGGTGGAAGCAGGAAACTGCGACGTCTCTGGGATCCCTCGCCACATACACCACCTTCGCAGTGTCCAGGATCTTTGGGGGCAGCAGGCTCATAGGCAGATGGGTCTTGATGAACCGAGAAGATGGTGCCGCCGACAGCCTCCCTGTTACAGGTTTAGCTATTTTTTCTATCAGAGCTTTAGCCTTTTCTTTGTCCTCTGACCTCTCCAGTAAACTTTCTTGCCATTTCTTGTTAAAGAACATGAACAACCTGTGGAAAAAATAATCTTTATACCTAATCCCATTTTGAAATAATCATGTGTTTTTTTTTTCAAAGCTTGATTTTACTCACTCCAAGAAAGGATATCTCTCTGTGAGTGGGATCTTTGCAGCAGTTTCGTAGTCAAGATTGTTTGCCAGCAGCCACACTAACTCCTGAGTCCATGTGGTACCTGCAGGATAGAAAAGCCATCTGTTTTGGACTAACAAAAACCATCACAATCTTCAAGTATTTTTAGAAACTTTAAGTAATGTTTATCAACAGCTTCTGTTGGATGACATATGACGTATCAGGAGGGATCTGATCCCCAGGAGCAAGAGCTCTGAAAGTTTTTGTGGCCGATATGAAAATTATCAAATTGTAGTCTACTCCGATATAGCTGTATACCAGTATTTTCAATGAAACGATTGCTGTCTGACCTTCACAAACCAATAACTGGGTAATAAATACGATACCCCTGGCAAGGCTGAAAAATATTATTGGTACATAGAAATACATTTAGTTTTTGCTCTCAACTAAAACATTAGGAATTGACTGAGTTTATGTTAACTTTGACGTTCAAAAAGTGCTGGCTCGCAGCCTAATTTGGATAGATGACTATTGATTTTGATTTCTTATAACTGATAAAGCAGTAGGAAAAGTTTACCTGATCGTTGGTACGTGGCCACGAAGATATCACTGGGCCGCAGCGGCATGTTGTACACATTTTCAGCATCTTCGCAGTACGGGCGAAGGAATATGTACCTCTTGGGACCTATACTTACGAAATCCGGTTCAGCTGAAGAGAAAATAAATAATTTAAAAGAAAATCTTATCTCAGAATTTGAAGTAATTATACCAGCGGCAGCGGTCGTTAACTCGTGGTCAGCTGCTGTTACTTGAAAAAGTTTTTTTTAGATACCTTTCGCGTCTTCAGAGCTCAGCTAATTAATTTTGATTTGTCTCTTATATCGCCCTGTGTAACGCTATCACATGGTAAGGCTGGTAAGTACATTCATCATAGTAAACGTGAAGCGATGTCTGTGTTGAAATATTTTCGATGTTAAACAAATCTTATCAGTAATGCCAGTCTTGATTGTATAATATACATATTATACAATCAAGACTGGCATTACTGATAAGATTTGTTTAAATCGCATCATCATCAATCGAAGTCGCGGGCAACAGCTAGTAAGGTAATACATTACCTTACTAGCTGTTGCCCGCGACTTCGTTCGCGTGTTTGTATTGTAAAATGATGTGGCTAAGTAAGATCCATGTGTTCGTATATCTAATACGAACAGTCAATATCTATCATTGCTTGCCTCCTTTTTTATGTATGGGAAAACATCAAATGACTCCTTTCGCTCTGGGCGCAATGGAAGGGAGTGTCAGACTCTTACTGACTAATACCCATCTGTGTTCTTCCTAACGCCCTTTGCGTTCCAGGGCCGCGGTGATTCTTTCGAACAAATTGCGCAACCCTGGCAGGCACTGGCCCTGGCGGGCCTCGTCTTTATGCTGACATCTTTTTGTGACGCGCGTGGAACACAACGCGCCGTCGAGTATCATCTCTTCTGTTAAAATAATTTTTCGTGAGAAACGTTGTAATGAAAATGCTTCTTTCATTTCATCGAAACTATTCACAGCAGTCCTAGACGATGCCGTTAAAAATGTGGGTATAGATTGGGAGTATACCGATATTAACGTCAATTTTCTGCCCAACTGTCTCACTTAAGATTTGCAGATGACTTTGTGGTTTTCACTGAGAACTTCGATGACCCCCAGCAAATGCTTCAAAATCTTTAAGATGCTTCTTTTAAGTTGGGTCTTGGCATGAATATGACCAAGACGAAGGTTATGGCAAAGACCTTCAGCGATTCAAATCTGGAACTAAATTGTTGGAGATGATTAACCGATATGTTTATCTTGGCCATATCCTTTCAATTGGCAAAGAAAATCAACAAACGGAGGTATCGAGAGGAACACACCTTGGATCGCTTTTATCAAAAAGGACGAAATTCTGAAGCCTGCCAAAATTCCCGCCTTTATAACCAGTGTGCTTTTCCCACCATGACTTACTTACTTACATGGACGCTCACGCAGGAGGCTGTGTACAGACTGATAGTTGCACAGAGAGCCATGGAGCGTTCCGTGCTTGGTAGAGGTACGTCGTCGAGATCCGAAGACGTACGAAGGTTTTCAACATCGGAAAACGAATTGTAGAACTAAAGTGGAGCTGGGCAGGACACTTGGCAAGGCGCGGTGATGATAGGTGGAGTAAGGCAGTGACTGAGTGGCGTCCGAGGACTGGAAGAAAAAGTATTGGTCGACCGGTGGCGAGATGAGCGGACGATATTGTTGCCATCGTGGGTAGAACCTGGATGAGGCTGGCACAGGAATGTGGGGATTGGCACACGAAAATAGAGGCCTATGCTCAGCAGTGACCGAAGTTGGACTGTGGATAATGATGATGATACACGATGTTGATGAAACTTGCTAAGTTTGTTAACACGCGATAGAGCAACATAAAGTTGTCCATGGGAAAACCAACCAGAAGAGAAGTCAACCCCCGCAGAGGACACGGCGGAGCATACGGTGAAGGTCTGCCCTGCTTGGGCGGAGCACCGCCGTGTCCTCGTCGAGGCGATCAGCGACGGCGACCTCTCGCTACCAGCTTTGGTTCACTCGATGGTCCAGAGCGCGGAGGCGTGGGATGCCGTCACCTCCTTTTGCGAAACAGTAATGCCAGTAAAGGAAGGGGCGGGCCGCGTGAAGGAGAGGCAAACGTCACGCCTTAGCCGCCAAAACAGAAGAAGACGCCCCGGGCGTTAGGAGTCGCAGGGCGATTCTCGGCCACCGTAGGCACGGGCCTGCGGACGGCGAGCGTTGGGTGGCTCGCCCGATAACAACCAGCGGCCCTACCACGACGTATTAAGAGCGTTTACGCGGTACGGCTTTTCATACAAACTTTCAAATCCTTATTCTTCAAAATGAATGAACCGATTTTGATGAAACTTGGTATGCATACGCTAGATATCCAAGTCTAAATAGTTATCAGAAAACTTTTTTGAAAAAGATTTCAGAGGGAGAGAGCGTTTTTAAGTGTTCTATAGAAAGTGAAAAATCACAATATCCTTTCCCCTGAACTCTTTTTCAAAAATGTTTTCTGATAACTATTTAGACCTGGATATTTAGCGTGCGCATACCAAGTTTCGTTAAAATCGATTCATTCATTTTGAAGAATAAGGACTTGAAATTTTGTATGAAATGACATCCGGCGTACACGCTCTTAAAGCGTGAGTCGTTCGAGCGAGAAGGAGGGATGGAGCTATACACCCTACATAGCGCTACTGGTCCGGGTCGATAAAGCGTTGTGATCCATGCGCGCCTCCAAGAGATGTCAGCTAAGTAGACGGGGCCCGTTAGGGTTAGAATTTGTTCGAAAGAGTCACCGTGACCCTGGAACGCAAAGATCATAAGGAGAAACACAGATGGGTTTTAGTCAGTAAGAGTCTGACACGTGTACTCAGAGCGGAAGAAGTCATTTTGATGATTTCCCATCCATAAAAGTAAACCCGCAACGGATAGAGTAGAGTTCCCTACTCTACTCGTGTCTCTACGTTGTGTGTAGGTGTCCTGGCTAAATTTGCCGGCCTAGCTCCGTCCAAGTGTACAGAAGAAACCAGGGTGCTTTACAGGTTGAGTGGAGAGAATTCACCGTTCAAAAAAAATAACGTCAGTGGATCAATCAGACCAAATCTTTTTTTTATGTTATGCATCAAATGCATAACAGTAAGTTTTGTATCAAAAGAATCACTGTTTATCACGTTTTAAAAGTACCATTAGTAACTTAAAAATATATTTTGGTGTAATTCTCATGCTTTTGATAGTTAGTACTTTTTCGGTCAACAGATGGCATTACGGGTATCTGAATTATGTAGATAATAAGTTGATTTCTTCTAGATTGCTACAATTCCTATCAGGTTTATGTGTAAAAATTATCTAAATGGTTTTGTAACTAACTAACATGTCATTTTGTGCATTCAATTATTTTGTGCATTCAATTACGAACAAAAACCTTTTAAAATCAATATTGCTGACCTCCCATAACATACGGCGTGATAATATGTAGCCTAAAGTATTCCTTGGTTTACAAAGAACATTTTTGCTGAATTTCAATTCAATCAATCCAGTAGTTTTGGCGTGAAGCCGTACCATACACACATACAAACAGACAAACAGACAAACAGACAAAAATTCTAAAAAGTCACTTTTTGTCATCAGTTACGTTTTTCTAACAAAAGCCACTTATTTTTTCTCGAAAATTCTCAATGTACAGTTTTTCTTTCGTTACTATTTTATTATATGTATAGATTTCTAATCCGATATCATTGGAAATCCTAGATTTACATACTTCATCTGAGTACATAATTCGAGAATTGCTTTTGTGTTTTAGCATGGCAATAGTAGGTACCTTAATTGACATTCTTAATTTGCATAATTGGTTTCAAAAATGAAAATCCTACTCCTATAATCCTACGTACGTGTTAGTTTGTAGGGTTCCTACGAATATTTATTTATTATTTCCAGTAGGTCTCCAGTCTCCAGACTAGTCCTTCAATGATGCCGCCCTATCAGAGCGTGCCTGAAGGTTAGCAGCATGAAACCTCATTTCACTTCCTTCTCCTCTCCCTCCTTTTTTCACACACCATGACTAAAAGGAACAATATGAATAAAGCTGTACAGCGGCAGCACTCCCTTTCTCTCAAAGTGCACCTGTCTAACATTCGAGGTTTGCACTCAAATCTCGCCGCAGTCCATCACCACCTGGAGACTGAGAAACCAGCGCTCCTATTCCTTTCGGAGACGCAGATGTCCGTCAGACGTGTCGTACCTGACCTACCCAGGGTTTACCCTGGAGCACCATTTCAAACCACGCCGGGTAAAAGTATGCGGTACCCTTCTGCCCAATTAGTGTTACTGGGGGACTTCAACGCCCACCATCAGGAGTGGCTCTTCCCGTACCAGTGCACAGACCATGCTGGGCGAGAGACGCGAAAGCTAGCGCTAGCGTTAAATCTTACCCAGCTGGTCCAGGGGGCAACGAGGGTGCCGGATGTTGATTCGCACACAGCCAATTGCTTGGACCTTCTGCTGACAACAGATCCAGACCGCTACTCGGTGTCGATTTCTTCACCACTAGGTAGTTCCGACCACTGTCTAGTGAAGTCTGTGTCCGTCTTCTCCCCGCCCGATCCTAGCCCTAGAGGCACCCGGCGGGTATGGCGATACAGGTCAGCAGATTGGGATGGCATGCGAACTTTCTTCGCATGTTATCCTTGGCAGCCTACTGGCATTTCTTCGACTGACGCTTCGTTGTGCGCGAACGCCGTGACGGATGTGTTGCAGCAGGGAATGGAGTACTTTATTCCGTTCTCTGACGTAACAATATCTGTTGTGGCTCGTTCATGGTTGGTGCCGAGTGCAAACACGCTAGATGCTATGCAATGCCAAATAGATTGAGTCGATACAATGAAAAAATTAAAATAAAATTCTTACAATCTTCAGCGGGTCCAACAATGTTTTCAAATGCTAATGGATTGGTTTGTGCGCTCTAATGGATGTGGAGCAGGACCAGCATTTAGCCACGCATTTTTATCCGCAATGTAATCCCCTTACTTAAAATATGCTTTCCTGCATAGCGTGCATTTAATACAAGATTTAAATTTCGTTTCATTCAGTTCTAATATATGGGGAGGAATTTTATTATAACACTTTTAACAGTACCCGATGAAAGAAGTTGCTACTTTAGCCAGTCTGAAACCTGGTTGAACTAATTGATCCCTATTATGTTTGTCACCTCGTTTGTTGAAAAGATTTAGATTTTTTCTAACGTACTTAATGTTTTCATAGATATATTGACAAGGTACCGTCATGATGTTAATTTCCTTAACCGCTGCGGCCCCGACATGTGAAAATTCCCAAAAAAAAAAAAATCTTATGTAATAGGTAAATAAACATTAAATTCGCGATTAATTCACGACACACCGGTATGTCGCCGGGGCAAGAGAGAATTATGAAAATTGAGAATTGGCAAACTGTAAAAAAGGAAACACAAAAGGGTAAAATCTTGTGTGATATACTTAGGTATAATAGAGATGGCTGGCCACTTAAAAATTATATTGGTGAAACATATGAACCTTACTTCAAAAGAAAGAATGAGATTACTGTAGAGAAAAAATGTATACTATGGGTAAAAATATTATAGGGTAATCATACCTAAAAGTATACAAGATGCTGTCAGGGCAGAGCTTCATGCTAGTCACTTAGGAATAACTAGAATGAAAAAAACAGCAAGATCATATTTCTGGTGGCCAGACATGGATAGAGATATAGAAAGTATAACGAAAAACTGTTTGATTTGTTTACAAATCCATAAAAACCCAGAAAAAACTCTGTATTCAAAGATGTTTTTAGTGGTGATAGATGTATATATTCAAAATGGCCTGAAGCAATTGTCATGAGTAAAATAACTGCCAATAAAAAACCATTGAAGTGTTTAAAAACATTTTTGTACGCTGTGGGTATCCTTTACATCTAGTGACTGATAATGGCCCAACATGGACCAGTGAGGAATTAAAAAAAAATTGTAAAATGGTGGGAGTCAAGCAATCTTACTCTCCTCCATACTATCCTGCTACTAATGGGTTAGCAGAACGGTTTGTTGAGTTATTTAAGTCACACATGGTAAAAATTGTAGAAAGTGGGCGGACGGTGGAATATGCTTGTAATCTGTTGTTGTTTGACTATTGGTGGACTATACATAAAACCACTGGTCAAAGTCCTGCAAAAATGATGTATGGTAGAGAATTGAGATTTCGTTTCTCATTGCTGCGGCCAAACCCAGTACATGATAAAATTGATTATGAACAAATAAAAATAACAAACAACAATAAAAACTTGTATAAGACTTTTGTAATCGGGGAAAAATTAATGGTTAAGTTAAGTTCAATTTATGTGAAATGTCAAATGTTACACTTAGCGACTACTGTAAAGCTCGCTTGTTTTATTTTTTTTTTATATTTAGGGGGGGGTGAGTGTTGGAGAGTTATGTTTACTAATAGAGGGCAACATTGTCGTCCCAGAAATAAGACAGCTCGTAGGCAGCATCTCCTCCTACTCAGTCTATTTTACTTTATGGTCAGGTGTGAATTAAAGTAAAATCAATTAATTTGTATCTTTATTTCAACCAAATAACTAAATATATAATAAGTTCCCTTAAACAATCGCGCGGAGATTGTAAATGGCTCTGATAGCTCTATTCTGCAGAATAAAAATGAATTCGATGTCTGCAGCCCGTCCTCATAGTATGATACCGTAAGACATGATACTATGAAAGTAACTAAAATAGAGCAGCCTCACGGTTCAACATCCGTAAATTGGCGGATTTTTCCGACAGCATATGCTGCTGAAGTTAGCCGTCCTGCAAGCGACGTGGAAAACTGTTTTATCGACGCATTCTAATTTCTCCCCGTTCAATATTATGTCACAATCACTGCTTTTGACATTTGATTAAGCGAATCTGATGCATATCGTTTTCTTTTCATTTAAAACCAAATTATTGACAGTGAACCAATTCTGGACCTGCATTAGGGCGTTATTTATGGCGTCAAGATTATTAGTGCTTCTATTTATTTCAAAAATTAAAGAAGTGTCGTCGGCGAACAACACCATATTAAGTTTAATTTGTTGCAATAAATGGGGCAAATCATTTTTATATACTAAAAACACGGATACTGGTCTATAATTATTTGAGTGTTTACTGTGCCCTGTTTTAAAAAGTGGTATAACTTTACTGAATTTCATTAGGTCCGGAAAGACTCCTTGATCCTCACACAAATTAAGCTTAGTATGGCGCTATAGTCTCAATGATTGAGGACTTTGATAGACAATCCCCATAAATCCTCGGATCAATTTCATCTTGATATGTTTGAAAGCTTTCATTATAATGAGGTTTATATGCTTAAAATTAAATTCAGTCGGGCAGGCTGAAACGTTCGCCTGTAATAAATTAAAAGCAAGCGAAAGCGAGGAATTTAAGGCTTCAGTAGTTTTAATTGGGATACAAATTCTTGAGCAACTTGTTGGTAATCGCTAATTAGGCCCTTTGACTGACCTACCTCGACAATTCAAAAGTGCCTGTAAATGGTTTAATTGAAATAAATGCTTTGTGTTTGAGATGATACACATAAAATGATTAAAAATACTTACAAGCATACAGTCTAGCTAGTTCCTTTTTCTCTTCAGGTCTCAGCTCTTCAAATTCGTAAGGCAACTTTAAAACAACATTTTGTTCCCCCATTTTAACAGCAACACTTTTTTAATCCAGTCCAATAAATCAACAATTCGCGCTTGACTTTGAAACGCACTTCCTAACGCCAATTATTCAGATTAGCAAAAAAATGTAAGGCCAGATGAAATTGTTTGTCTGGTAGGTGTGAAGAGTTACTAAATAGACTTGTAAAATCATGTAAGTATGTATTTGGTATTTAAAACACCGTTTTTTTTTTGACCGTGGAATTGCGCTATGGCTACCAGTACCAACTCCTAATAGGATGGAACTACAAGTAATGATGGAAAATCAGACTCGGTCATAATAAGATGGACACACACAGTTCAGAACATAATATTATTAAAATACCTAAACGTATTAGGGCAGTTATACACAATATGACGAAATTACTTTAATTTCTGTGCTTCTACAAACTCTGTAATTCAACAAAAATATGACTAACCAACCGAAGCTATCCCTTTCCCAACTGTGGGGTAGCCCCCAAGGCCCCCAAGGATAGCTAACAGTAAAAATATAGCTAGGCAAACGACCAACCTAACGCCACTGAAAGGTACATAATATTAAAATTATTTAGTTTCAATGAATTACTTAAAAAGGAAGAATCGATAGGTTGACTGCCTTCTGAGCCAACTCTAATATTTATTTTTATACAACACTACCGAAGTGTTGGCACTCAGGCAGGAGTTCATGACTATTGTAGTCTTTGAGTTCATGCAACAACACACATAGCCACTATATTCTTTGCAAATATTTGAAATTTATAAGTATTTCTATGGTAAGTAGTTACTTACTTAAATGTGTTCTGTCTTTAGATAATTGTTGCCAATAATAGTCGATAGGGTCAGAATGGGGCAAGCGCCGATAACCGCGAGTTTAAATAACGAGTCAATGGCCTATGACGTACTTATATAAATTCAATGCGACAGTCATTGCAACATTTAAATTTAAATCAGTGTAGGTAATTGTTGGAGCCTAGTCTGGAGTACAAATCACATGATAAAGTGATGATGTTTTTTGGTTTTTTCAGAAGCATCCTTTGTCTCTACATAGCACCTAAATGGTAGTGGTACTTTGTACGCTTAGATCTTTTATACTACTATTTGCTTACTTCTATCTGCATACATTTCCTGACAATCCTACACGTATTTACAATCTCAGCCTTTTGCAGTGTTTTGCAGAGGATTTCTTTATGGTCAAATAATTTTAAATTATGAATGAGATGAATAAGGATAATGCCTGTGGTAGGAAGGACTATAGGAACATAGTATCTTTTTTTCGTAAAATCCGGTAAGCGTACACTTAGATCTTTTAAACTTACTACGCAACGGATTTTACTGCGGTTTTCAGTATCATTTCTTTAGTAAGGTTTATATGTTTAATACATTATAATAATTATAAAAAGTGTAGTGTAGCGAGCCACTCAATGCTCGCCGTACGCAGGGCCCGTGCCTTCGGTGACCGGGAATCGCCGTGCAACTCCCAACGCGCTGGGTGTCTCCTTATGTTGCGGTGGCTGTGGGGGGGGAGGGGTGAGAGTTGTCTCTCTCTCACGCACCTCACGCACCGCCTCCTCCTTTACTAGCATTACTGCTTCGCAGAAGGAGGTGAAGAAACTAGTAAGTATCTTCGTGTCTTTTTCTTTAAAGCAAATGAGACTAATATTAATATGGTTTTATCTACACTCACAACGTAATGTTCCAAATATGAGTTCAAAAACGAATGCATAAATAAATACAGACTTTTTTTTCGTGGATAGGTAAAATTTAAAAAAAAAACCATTACGGTTCAGCATTTTGCTTCGATTTTTAAACAACTGCATCATAAAATAACTTTTTAATTTTTATAGCACACTTTTTCTTTTTAATTTTTGGCGCGGGCTCATTGACTTACGTCAATGAGCCAGCTTTTATCTTTGTCTATGTTTGAGCGCGCTGCGCAGTCATTCGAATACGCAATGATAATATCCGCCATATTGGAATAAACTATTTTTCCACTTATTTTATTTCAACTGTATGAGTGAAGATAAAATAGTGTATGCAACGACATATAATTAGGTATTAAAACACTCGTGTTTTAATAACCCTTTTTATATGGTCGTTGCATAAACTACTATTAAACTGACAGTTTTATGTGAGTTTGGGCGAGGGAAATTTTGGTGTCCAAGGGCAAAAAGCTTTGGAAGCATTTCAGCGAGTGAAATGTGTAGTGCATGATCACCCCCAAGTTTTTAGCCGTTTATTGTTATTAATCGAAAGTTGTTTCCAGCTTTTTATTTGTTAAATAAAAATCAGACAATGCAACCAATCGTTAAAGAATATATGAAACGAAATGTTCCAATAAATAACAAATACCTACATATCTTATGAAACTGCCTTTATAACAGCACATGTATGTAAGATATTGTTAAATAAAACAAACGCATATTGTAACACATGTACCTACTTATTAATTTAGTATGTTTATTGAAAATTGTAAACATTGTACACATATCATATTGTATACTTACCTAATAAGTAAATACCAAGCATAATATGATGTATATGTCGCAGCCATCTGGTTAAATAAGCCGTTTAATTGGCTGCCTAGCCATTTCATTATACGGCGCCATTTAGTTAACGGCCTAAATGCCATCACGGCATTTAATTGAACGGCTAGGCATATGATTTGGCTCACTAACGTTTAATGGTTTGCCTAGCCATGTTCACTGGAATTTAGTTCCATTTTCTGACACTTGGCGCGCTTCAGTCGGAACCGTCATAATTGCGTCGACCAGCCGCAGGGTTCCTAACTTAGAGGGCGGTCGCAGGGCTCCTGGTTCGGAGTCCTCCGGCGGTGAGCCGGATGACTCCGGACAGGAGCGATTTCGGAGGGCCGGGTTTGCGGAGGTGGTGGAGGCCGCGCTTCGCGATGTGGCCTTGAAGAGGAAATTGTCCTCTAAGAACAAGGCCATAAGCGAGGCGATGGCCTCCATTCTGGCGGCAGCGGAGGCTACCAAAGGTGGGCCTCCGCCGGACGAGATGTCCGAGCTGCGGGCGGAGGTCGCCCGCTTGGCTGCCGCCACGGAGCGTCTCCGTAAGGAGAACGAGGGGCTCCGCGCAGACCTGGCCAGGCTCCGGGGAGCCGGCCCACAGGGGGCGCCGCAAGGGGGACGCAGGGACGACGGCCGGCCCGTGCCGCAGGAGGGCCAGGTGCTGGACCAGGTGCGGCAGGAGTTGGCTGCCTTCCAGGCGCGGTTCTCCGTCCTGGAGGGCATCGTACTGCGCCCCCCGCTAGCGAGTGCGGCGAGTGGGAAGGCCGTCCCAGGCCAGAAAAAGGCGGCGTCTTATGCGGCCGCCGCGGCTGCCACACCGGGGTCGTCCGGCCTGGATAAAGGGTCCGGGCCGGCACCCGCGAAGCCGGTGCCGGGGAAACCGGACCCGGCCCCGGGAAAGAAGAGGAGGGGTGGGGTTGCTGCGCGGACGGCGAAGGCTCCTGCGCCGTCTGAGCAGCAGCTCCCCCCGGCTTCCTCGCCTTCAGCTCCTCCCCCGGCTCAAGCCGAATGGCAAGTGGCCGGGGAGAAGAGGAAGGCGGGAAAGGCAGCAAGAGCGGCCAAGAGGCGAGAGAGGAGGCGGCGGCAGAAGGCGCGAAGCGTCGCGGCTGCGCTCCGCCCCCCGAAAACCGCGGCTGTAGTGCTTACGCTACAGCCGGACGCGGCGAAGAGGGGCGTGACGTACGCGGACGTGCTCACCAAGGCGAAGGAGGCGGTGAACCTTGGTGAGCTAGGCATCGTGGGGGGCCTTCGGCTCCGGGTCACCATGACTGGGGCCCGGATGCTGGAGATCCCCGGGGCAGCCAGCGGCCCAACCGCGGACGCTCTAGCCGAAAGGCTCAGGGCGTCCCTAAGCGCGGACGATGCCCGAGTGTCCAGGCCCACCAAGCGCATCGACATGCGCATCTTGGGCCTGGACGACTCCGTCACGGAGGCGGAGGTGGTGGCCGCCGTCGTTAGGACGGGGGGGTGCTCAGCAGAGGAGGTGAAGGCGGGCACCCTACGTCCTGACAACACGGGCATGCGCACCATTGTGGTGAGCTGCCCCGTGTCGGCGGCCAAAACCATATCGGAGGGCCGAAGGTTTTTGGTGGGTTGGGTTTCCGCGCAGGTCAAACTGCTGGAACCCCGACCTCTGAGGTGCTTCCGGTGCCAAGTGGGCCACCATGTGGGAGCTCAATGCACCTCGGAGGTGGACCGCAGCGGTCTTTGTTTCCGCTGCGGTCAGCCTGGTCACAGGGCCGGCTCTTGCGTCGCCGCGCCGCACTGCGTAATCTGTGCGGCAGCTGGCAAGCCGGCCGACCACTGGGCTGGGGGTAGGGCCTGCGCCCCACCCGCCAAAGCCAAAGCCGGAAATCGGAGAAAGCCCTCCGCCACCGCCGTCTCTGCCGCGACCGCCGCCACCGCCGCCGCTTCCTCCGCCGCCAAAGCCGGTTCCACTGCGGCTGCTGCTACTGCAACAGCCGCAGTGGAGCCCCTACAACGGGCTCCGGAGGGGGCTGAAATGGAGTGCCAGTAATGGCCCCATTTCACCCCCTCCTGTTGAACGTCAGCCACTGCGCCGCCCAGGAACTGATGCTCCTGGGCATGGCGCAGTGACTGATGCCTGTGGACGGCGAGCAATGGGTAGCTCGCCGTCCGATCAGAACAGGCCCGGGTTGACGGCGCGCTGTGTTCTACGCGCGCCAAGCCAGCAGTCGTCAGCATGGGTCGGGGCCCGTTAAGGCCAGAGCCTACCAGGGTTGCGGATTTGTTCGAAAGAGTTACCGCGGCCCTGGGAAGAAAGGCACTAGGAGGACTAAAGGGTGGGTTTTAGTCAGTAAAAGTCTGACACTCCCTGCCGCTCCACCCAGAGCGGGAGGGGTCATTTGATGATTTCCCATCCTAGAGAAAAAAAAAAAAAAAAAAAAGGGGTTTTCTCCCAAATTTAGGGGTAACTAAGTGGTATATTTATAAGTTTAATTTTTTGACCTAGCGATACGCAATCAATTTTAGAATAATTCCTTGTGACTAAGAATGCGGAGTTTAATAAAGAAAAAACAACTATCACTAGTGTTAACCATAAAAAAGGATTATTTATTATATCGTCTGTGGTTACTTTGTCTATGCTAACTGGAAATTAAAAAGGTTGAAGTTTAGAATCGAGTCCCCTTACTAGGGGGTTAGCCCCCCAACTTTTCGCGCCGCCGGAGGTGCTTGGTTTTTGTATTATTTGTTTAAGTTTAAATTTTTTATTGAATATTTACTGCGGAAAATCGCCTTATTAGGGAGGCAGGGGGAGGCGATGTGTCCTCCCTCCACCGAAGTAATACTAAAGTGTAGTTGACGGAGCCCCGCTGCACGGGGCTCCTATTTCTGGGTGATTTAAAAAAAAAATAACCACGAAGGGGATGGCGGGGTCTGATCGCTCGCTTCGCTTGCTCATTTGACCCCGCCATCCCCTTCTAACCTAACCTGTCTGATTCGGCGTGGGTATTTTTAGAAAATATTTCAACGCGGCTTCGGCAGCTGAAATTGCATGGAGGCGCTTGAGGTAAGCCCCCTTGACCCATCCCCCCCCCCCACAGTGACAGATTCTTGAAATTCAAAGGACTTGATTCTAAACCTAACCCGTTTTCACTTTGGTATCAGCGAAAATATTTTTTGGTAACACTGACCAGCTGTGACATTTCTGCTGTTTCTCTCAAATTCAAAATTTTAAATCAACGTTAGTAGATATTTTTCAGTAAATGCTAAGTGTTAAATGAAAATATTGGTGTAAAATACGCTTACGAATGTTTCCGCGAACATTTTGAAAATAAACCCAAAGATTAACCAACAACATCAAGGTAGGTACTTACATAATAATATCGTGTTTTGTTTGTGTTTTCGTATTTTATCGTATAATCCGTGTTGTAATCGTATATAAAGTACTGTTATTATTTTAAATCTTGTGCAAAAAAGTCAGTAAATCTGCCTATGCCCTGCACACGTTGTCGTCTATAATAAGTGTGGAGGCATTACTTACAGCCTACTATGGTTTAACAGAAGCTCATCTACGCTATGGTGTCATTTTTTGGGGCAACTCAACCGAAAAAGACACGGTGTTCAAGGCTCAAAAGAGATGCGTTCGTTCAATATTTAAAATGAAACCTACTGATAGTTGCGTGCCTTACTTTAAAAAATACAAAATACTTGCAGTTTTTGTCAAAACAAATCCACATCGATTTAAACTATTAGATGAATTAGTCCCACGTAACAGGCGCGACAACAGCAGGGTATGCTCGCATACTGCGAGAACAACCCTCATGCGCAAAAGTGTTTTCTGTATGGCTCCTATCATAATTATTTAATAAATTACCTAAAAGTTAGAGAGAACTGCCCTTGTCACTTTTTAAAAAAAAGCTGAGAATTTTTTTAGTTAGTAAAGTGTATTACAATGTTGTAGATTTTCTAAATGAAAAAGACTTTTCTATTCCGACTTCTAATATACATAGTAAGAATAACAATTGAATAATGTGAATTTTAAATAAATTGACTTTTGAGTGATTTTATTTGACTACATTAATAATGAATATTCTGGACATAATTTAACTTATTTTGACTATATTACTTGACTACTTATACTGTAAGATCTTGACATCAATTATTATTTATTTGTTTTGAATTTTGTAATGAAATCTATGATGCAATTAAATGTAATTTTTTTGTACCTCATAATTTGTACGCCGTTATTGGCAAAACATGGACGCTCACAATTTTTTTTAATTCAATACCCTGCATGTCTGATTAGTCAGTTTATGTAAACGCGTGTTTGACAAATAAATATTCTTATTCTTATTCTTAAAATAAATGTGTTTTGTGACGGCCTAAGCATCTGCTAAGCCATTTCATTAAATGTTGTATTAGACATTAAGATGGCTGGATGTCATTTAGGCAACTAGCAAAATGGCGCCGTTTAATTAAACGGCTAGGCAGCCAACTAAATGGCTGATTAAGCTATTTGGCTGCGACATATACGTAGTGTAACTATGTATAATAGAAAATATTGGTCTTAGTAGCAGATAATATTGATTTTAGTGATTATCACGGCGACACCAGTTCCTCATCGTTGCGTCACTTTATTGTACCTACACAGAAGAAAACGCAGCGGAAATAGTAGCTACACTACATTACTGCAGCGGCCAGCAAAAGAGGCATTGATGGACGAACGTGTAATGTAAATGTGGGCCGAGGCAAAGCCGAGGCAGACATGTAAGTCCATCAATGCCTAGTTGTGGCCAAGGCTTGTATAGTACTTTTCTCAAATAATGCGAATTAAAACTAAGTAGGTACTTAGAAAATTAATCAATGACAAACAACAATAATTTTTCCTGCGATAAAAGTGTTTATTTGTTTTTTTTTTCAATAAAAAGCTTTCTATTTGCCAGTCAGTTCGAAAGAACAATGTCAGGTTTTGGCCTACACAACTTTTAAAACTAAATTCACACGGACACAAAGTTTGTACCTCATCATCATCATCATCATCATATCAGCCGAAAGACGTCCACTGCTGGACATAGGCCTCCCCCAAGTGTCGCCACAACAACCGGTCCTGTGCGTCTCGCATCCATCGGTTACCCGCGACCCTCACCAGGTGGTACCTACAACAATTTAAATATAAAATTCCAACTTCTTAAAAATATTTAGTTATTATATATAAAATCATTTAATAAGTAAGTAATCATTTGTTTATCATGTTCGAGGTTCTTCTTTTTTTTTATAAAAGAAAAAGGTTCAGGTAGTTTACCTGTTCTGCCACTGAAATCGATTATTCTAAATACTTAACCGCTGCGGCCCCGACATGTGAAAATTCCCAAAAAAATATAAATCTTATGTAATAGGTAAATAAACATTAAATTCGCGATTAATTCGCGACACACCACCACGTTTCTACCTACTGTTCATTACCAGCTTTTAAACACACTTGCTTTTCCAATATACTTTAGACATTGGCAGAATAGTCGACATCGGCTTTGCTTGCCATATAAAAATATAGAATAGAATAGAAGCAGTTGTTGCTGGTGTTTTTCAGTCAGGCCCAAAGACTTCAATAGTATACTCGCTATAGACAGGCAACTCTAACTTATTTTTTAATACTAGGAAGTGGTCGAGTTTTTAGTTAAGGGAACTAATTTATATGAGTAAATGTATAGGTTGGTAGGTGTATAGCTGCTGTCTGATCCTTTATGATAAGGTAGAGAGATGAGTGTATCCGCTATATACTACAAACATACGTACTACATAAAGGAAAAAAAAACCACATAATTGAATATTAAACTATTTTATTTAGAAAAACATCACACATTTTACAATAAAATTTTATGTTCGCCTTTTTCGTCCCTTATGATTAGGGTAGGGCCGATTAGCCTTTTCTTTCATTGAATCGTTAATATTCCAAAAGGTTATTTGGCCAGTGAGAACATTATTGATATCTTTGCACCAGTTGTTTACAACAATAACACACACAACACACCATTACTTGTACAGACATCCATACGAGGACTATAGCTGTAAGTCACCATCCGAGGACCTTCTAGAAAACCATGTTAACGACGACTTACGACTTTATTAACAAGACAGAAAGAAAGAGAAAACAATATTTAGGTTGATGAGCCTATTCGTATAGCGCTATCTCAATCTTTTTTTGATATGACTTCCTATGAACAGTGCGAGGACCTAAATACATTCGAAAACCCGCCTGGGAAGTACCATCCGAGGACCTGTGTGTGAGCCAAACGAGGACCTTAACCATCTGACCAGGGACACCAATGCGAGGACCTAATTTAACACACTTTTTCTCATTTCTTGTACAATGTGAGGACGCAGTACTAGACTTTTCATGATCAATACGAGGACGTTTTTCCGAGTAGACGGTGTACAAAGCGAGGACCTTTTGAAAATTTCCAATAAAAAATTTTAACACACTTATAATTTTACCATAATAATATTTGAATCATCTTCATGTAGGCAATTCTATTCACACACGTTAATTTCTTGATTTAAGTACCATCAGAGGACCTTATTTGATTTTAACTGACAAACGTTCAAAATGATAATTAAGTGTGATATAACAATTTTATAATTATGATTGTTTTATGAAGCTTTCGCTGGAATTATCTCCTCAACGGTTACTTGTATCGTCTTGAAACTTTGTATTCTATTTGTTGACATTAAATTTCATAGTAATACATCTGTTATGGTGATGTTATTGTAGCTACCTAGTCTCCATGTGAGACAACTCTTCATCGGTTACTTGAAGCGTCTTGAAACTCTGTGTGCTTTTTGTTGATATTTCATAGCAATACATAGTCATGGTGATGCTATGTAGCTGCTGCTCAAACGGAGAGGAGAACTACTGGTACCATAATTCTGGAGCTCGAAAGACAATATTGTTCAAGCAAACCCCCATCTAGCATCGTCGCACACCTTCACCTAATGTGGCTGATCCAACGACCGCAGCAGCACATACTCCCATAAAAGGCATCTTCATCTGCCTAGCCTGTTCCCAACTATATTGGGGTCGGCTCCCAATCAAACCGGATTCAGCTGAATACCAGTATTTTAGAGGAGCGGCTGCCTACCAGACCTCCACAACCCATTAACTGGGTAACACGGTACTTCTTGGTAACACTGGTGTCAGATTTTCTGGCTACTGACAATCCGTAACGACTGCCAAAGATCTACAAATGACAGCTGGAACCAACGGCTTAACGTGCTTTCCGTGGCACGGAGGAATCTCGGTATGTTAATATGGTATATACTCCCATAAAAGGCATTCACGTAACATATTGCTCAATGGCTCTTTAGGCCTCACTGGTCAGGCAACAACTCCGCCCAAAGTTCGACGCCCTTTTCCTCATGTTGCCCGGAGATCGTTGAGCTCCCGTCAACGCACGGCTGCCTTTCTGGTGCAGGTGGAGTGAGAGGTATGCTGTCTTTCCCTCTCTGACGTTTCCTTTGAATGTATCTTTGACGGCATTCCGAGAAAACGGAAGCGATAGACCACCCCCAGCGTCCTCGCTAAACGTTCCTCCAGTGTATGCTGCACGGTGTTCTCGGGACATTCCACGCGCTAGTGACAAACGGGCATCCGCTTCCGACTCATGCGACGCAGGTACTTCCCAAAGCATCCGTATCCAGTAAGCGCCTGAGTCAGCTGGAAACTGAGGGCGCCATGTCGCTTATCCAGTCACTCATGAACCTAATAACCATCGCTTTCTGCGGTCTTGGCAGTGCCACGGCGTTTCGGGCTATTAGGATTACCGCCCACATGGGTGCCCCATAAATAGCAGGCGGGCGGGCAATGGACCACACGATTCCTACATAGTCTTCTGCAGGAAGTGTTTGGCCCTGCTAAATTGGGTACAACCCACAAAAGAGCAGCTACAATGCACATCAACCTGGGGACCGAGTCCTAGGTACTTAGTCATCAGCTCGATACTGATGCGAACGCCACCAACCACTATATGGTTATCCCGAGCTGGCTTGTTCCAAGGTTTCCATGGGGAAACAGAGGGCTTCGGACTTATGCAAAGCCACTTCGAGACCCAAACGCCGGATTCTTCCGACGACCTGCATAACCCCTGCCGTGGCCAGTATTACCGCTTGCCAATGTCATTGCCCCCGGGCCGTCACCAGGGTATCATCAGCGTAACATATCTCATCGACACCGTCGAGAAGTGCAGTGCCCAGTCATATCCAGTTCAATGTTCCACAGCGGTAGCTCTAGGACCGAGCCCTGTTGTTTCTGACCAGCCATAAGGATGATGGTTAATAAATGTAGTAGTGATTGTCATTGATTACAGCTGTACAGCCAGGTTGGGGGCAGTTAAAAAATAATATTGCTTGTTTTCAGTGTTATCTTTGCTTCAATTTACAACCTTAAATGCTAAAGGGAGTTCTATAAATTTAACCATAAAAAAAATTTACGTACACACTTAATTAAAATAATAGTTATGTAAACTGGTCCGTAAACATCCAGATTCTTATAACACTCGGGGAGACATGCAAACAAAGTATTCGTTGCGCCATGAAAACAGAATCAATTTGCCTCCCTCCCGCCTTAAATTACATTCCTCTAGTCCATATTCAATGTCAATAAAAATATATAGTAAATTACCAGTAGACATAAAACAACAAAATAAAACCAATATATTTTTAAATAAATTAAAACAATTCTTAATTAAAAAATCTTATAACACTGTAGACGAATATCTAACGGATAAATCCATTAATACATAAGTATTAATAACAGTTACTTAGTAAGTAAATAATTATATTGAGTACCTAATTACAGTACAATTACATTTAATATTATATAGTTATACTATACTAATAATAATGAAAAATCTTTAAGTGAATTCACAAATAAATAATATTAATACATACCTAGATAATATTAAATAACTAAAACAATTAAATAAATAATTAATATGAATGAATGGTAATTTAAAAAACTTATTATGATACAAAATAATACAAATATAGTTAATAAGTTTTTTGTTTTATTTTATGAAAGCGCTCTTCCTCTCTCTACTTATTTAAAAAATTTGCTGTGCCCGACAGGGTTCATAATTGTTTCCATTTTTATATTTGCCACCTGTATTTGTACATTATGGATAGCAAAAAACGATTTGATTTGATTTGATTTGAACAGAACGGTGGAGCAAGCTCCGGCGCGATCTCATAGTGGTATGGAATAAGCGACTGTCGCAATCGCAACCCAGCGCTGGGCCCGCCACAATCGTGGCGAGAAAGTCAACTCTTTGAGGAGTGGTTAGAGAGGCGCCACGACGTCCTCGTATTCCATCTGACGCAGGTCCTCACCGGACACGGTACAACACCCAATTGTCACCATTGTGTGGATCGTAATGAGGACACTACATGTCTTTGTAGCGGCGATCGGCAATGGTGACTTCTCGCGTTCGGCCCTGGTCCAATCCAAGGTCCGGAGTCAGAGAGCATGGGAAACAGTCACCTCCTTCTGCAAAACAGAAATGCAAGCGAAGGAGGAAGCGAGATGGGTGAGGAAGAGGCAATCCTCACGTCCCAGCCGCCGAAAAAGACGCCCTGTGCGTCAGCAGTCGCCCTCAAGCTCCGCCCAGAGCGGGAGAATTCATTTGATGATTTCACATCCAAAGAAAAATGGATATGGTTCTAGAGTTTCAAAATTTTTTGTCTCGTACTGTGAATATGACGTACTTCCATGCAAATGGTCATCCCCAATTTCACCATCAAGGACGAGAGTTTTGTTACAATGGAAAAATAACCCAATTGAATTGTTACGTAGTTTAAGGCCTCTGTAGATTGATTTGATTTTCAGCACTCGAGAAGGAAGTGATTTTATAAAATCAGACAATATTTTGAAACAATTAAAAGCCAATACACATGGAAATCTATCCAAATGGGGACCTGAATACACATGTTCGGAAAAGCTATCAATATGAGGACTTTTAAACACACTGCGTGGAAAAACTTCCATCCGAGGACATATGTGTGAAAAATAACACATAAGTCCCCGCAAGGTACTTAAAATATGACTGAAGTGTAAATGTAGTGTGTTAAAAATTTATGAGAGCTCACACACGTTCGGAATGTGAACATGACTTTCCGCGATCAAACCGAGGTCCACCTAGGTCGACATCAAGTTTCCCTTATTAAGTATATAGAAAGGCTCAAAATCGAATGGAGAATACGGTGAATTGGTCGGGTCAATCCGAGGACGTACGAAAAGGTCCTCGGATTGAAAATGTCCTCGGATGTGCCTTGTGTATTCAGGTGCATGTCCTCGCATGGTACTTAAAACAAACACAACACAACACGAACGTACGAACGAGTTGTAACGCGGCTCAACAACATGGAGAAACGAAAGCTCAATTCAACCTGCAGACCAAAGACTACAATAGTATACTGGCTACTGCAGACGTACTAGCGAAACAACAAAAACTCTATTGCAAAAGGAAAATAAATGCGCACGAGTAGTTACACTCTCACGCAGCCATTTGCAATTCAAGTGTGGCCATTCAAAAACAAACTTTTGCACGTTTAAATACCAAAATATAACTTCTTCACTATTAAAGCTCATAATAAAAACCTAATTATGTACTAATTCATGTATTCTATTATTTTCATATAAGAAGATCATGAAATTATTTTACTTTTCTTGATTAATGTTATAAAGTAACTCCCAGAAAAAAAATTATATGTTTAACCGTAGCAACACCGAAATTCGTTTCCCTTAACTAAAAACTAGATGGCGCTGTTTTCAATAAAAAATGGAATTTTAATTTTGTTCTAAGTTGCCATAGTATGGTCAGGCCCGATCCGATAATATTACGGTGAGCATATCCGCTTTAATGGCCGAAATATGATTGAAGTATGCAGGGAGGCTTCAATTAACAATTTAAGAGAACAATTGTCTCTCTCTCAAAGTTCTTGGCTTTTAAGAGCCAAGATTCAAAGTCGCCATATCAGAAGTAAAACTTATTTTGTGTATGTTCTAATTGATAACAGCTTAAATGGGAGAGAGGCAATTAGTCAATAGGTATTATTGTAATTGTAAGGTAGGTAAACGAAATGTGGGATGTTGTTCCCACACAATGACCATTTTATGGTATTTGGACTTTTCATTTTCTTCAATTTCATTTTTTGGATTTGCACGATTTCTTGATGATTTGTTGATTGAATTTGATAACGAAATTGATGATGATAATAATTAATGGAAATGGTGAAAACGAATAAAACTATTCAATTCCTGTATATTTTTTGTTTAATTTACTCTCTGTAAAAATAAATAACCTCCAATTTTCAATGTCTGAATTATTATTTTTTAGAAGTCCAATGTAAAAGTGGAAAACACTGAAAAGCTTTTGTCATTAAACTACACAAAAAAACGTGAGAATTTTCACTGTCCATGAAAAATATTTGTTGAGCCAAAGTTACAATGGACATCTGACATTGTTCTTTAAATAAAACCTTTGGTAGGTAAGTTACCTCCTTGGTTGCCATGTTTCTGAGTAAAAGATCGTTCCATTTTTAAATTACACGATAAATATGAGTTTACTATGTAATTTATTTGGCCGCTAAACCACTACCTATACAGATATAGATTTTCATACAACAATTGCCAGCCGCTGCTCGCATGTATTTGGCCAGTAGAGACAGCAATTTCGATTTATCTCGAAGAAGGTTGTCAAAATAATGCTCTTTCCAAGCATGTTTGAGAAATACATATTATACTTATGGATTTCAAAGTAAATGAATAGCTATCTAGAATCAGCTTCTTCTTCGTGTCACTGGCACGACCGTAGCTAAGTTAGATTTGAGTGGCCCAAAACATTGCCACTTCCACGGCATAGCTGGTGGCAGCACGTAGATCACTCTGGCTGCCACCAGCCAGACACCTGGTATAGCGTAGTTTGTGGCTCGGCTCCACATCCACACTCTGCTGCTGATTCGTATTGTAATGCTAAAAATGTGGGAAGCGCAGGTCAGTATCTCGCAGGTTGTCCTCGATCCACCGATCAGCTTGTTGAGTCATGTTCTCGTCAAAGTAGTCACGCCAGCCATAAGCTTTGCCTGAAAAAAACAGAAACTTTTTTAGAACTTATGATCAATATCTGCACTTAAGTGAAAATACAATAGTTATAATAATGAGGCTGTTTACTTCGTTTTGGAATAGGATCAAGTTTCACGCCTTGAAAATGCTATCCTCTATTGTAAATCAAAACAAAGACAAAATTAAAACAAAGACATAAAAAGTTTGAGTTGTCTCTTTATTTACCTAACAGAAGACCGCTAGTCTTCCGTTCCCATATAGCCTATAGTCTTCCTCATGAATGTGGCTATCTTATAAAAAAAATTGACATCCGACTGGCAGTTCCAGAGATTAGCGCGTTCAAACAAACAAGCAAACTCTTCAGCTTTATTATTTATTATTAATTATCTCGTTTATTTATTTGTATATCCCTACTGTTTACATTTTTAAATATTTCTATAAAAAACATTTAAAAATATAAAAAATTGTAGTGCGCCGGTGTCGGGAGCAGGGTCCAAGCTACCGGTGGTTAGGGCTCCAGAGAAAGGAACCTCCTCACTATACGAGCCGTATCGAGGAGTACTGCCTTCTGTATCAGGCCCTTTACCCAACTGCGTAACGCCAGCTTCGACAGATGGTCATCCAAGCTTTTGGCCATCAAGCCATTGGTCGTAACGACAATCGGCTCAATGACAGCCGAGTCCACATTCCACATGTCGACAACCTCGTGTGCTAAGACAAGATACCTACTTGATTTGTTTCTCTTTCTCAGCTTTCACGAGGTTCTCGTCATGTGGTATGGTAACATCGATTATCATTGTGCGGCGCGCTAATCGGTCTATCACCACTATGTCAGGCTTATTGGCGACAATAGTTCTATCAGTGATGATAGACCGATCCCAGTACAACTTGACACGGTCATTTTCGAGAACTGGGTCGGGCACTTACTTGTAATACGGTACCCACAAGTTTTTATTTCAAAGCAAGTTGCTGGTCAATAATCCTGGCCACTTGGTTATGCCTGAGCAAGTACTCGCCGTTAGCCAGACGAGAACAACCAGAGAATGTTTGATGGAGTCACTTATTAATTATTATTATTACTAGCTTTTACCCGCGACTTCGTACGCGAATATCCCGTTTTTCCCATTCCCGTATGAATGTCCTGTTCCCGTATAGCCTATGGCCTTCCTCATGAATGTAGCTATCATAAATCATAATACAAAAATAATTTTCCAAATCCGACTGGTAGTTCCAGAGACTAGCGCGTTCAAACAAACTCTTCAGCTTTATTATTAGTATATATAAATAGATACTGTATGTAGATATAGTTTAGAAGTATAATGAATGTGCTTGCGGTAAACACTCTCGGCTGGCGTTCGATTCTCCAATTTAAGAAGCGGTTCTGATCCCAAAGATATAGATGAGCGTTGACAACAGGTATCATTAGGTGAAATTAATATTTCAAATTTTAAAAAATCCAAAGCCATATGTATGTAGTTCTAATACCTTTCCTGATAAAATTTTCGTTGGGCGTGATAACGTCAAACTCCCGCAGATCCTCATAGTTGACAGACTTGTTCTTCTTGAAGTTCTCGAAGCTGAGGTGGTCGCACAGACGAGTCGTTTGCTCTTCTGTCAACTCTTTACCTAGAAAGTCTGCGACACGACGCAGAACTGCTGGTAAATCCTGGGAGGCAGAAAAAATATGACGAACAACTTAGGTACACCAAAATCTGCTGAGCATATTTTATGTAGTTCCATAATAATAACTATTGCAGTGTACCTTAGCCAGTTCTTCATAGAATAAAAAGAGCATGTTCGGATGATGTCTCATGTTCCAGGCTTCTTTTACGTGCTCGAAGTATGGTGTCTGTATGTCTTAAACCAAATCAATCATGAACTGCCACAGTGTCAAAAATACCACAGAAACATACTAATATTAGGAGCTTCTACTTACAACGATCACTGATGAACAACTCCCAGAAATCTTTAAATTCGCCTGCGAAGTCTAGTACTCTGAACAGCTTAGCATGGTGGTAGCACGAGACTGCAATGTCCCTGGCATCTCTAGCTATGTATATCATCTTTGCCGTATCCACTATATTTGGTGGCAAAAAAGACATCGGAAGATGGGTCTTGACAAACCGGGGGGATGGCATCGCCGCCAGTTTCTCCGTCACTGGTTGAGCCATGACTTCCAGCATTGTTAAGAGCTTTTGTTTTTTCTCCTCGCTTTCTATATTGTCTATGTTTTTCAAGCAGTCGTTTCTCCATTCGGTGTAGTACATGTAGATTCTGTGAGCGATAATATTGGTATTTTATTTTTTCATTAGGGTTCCGTATAAAAATGTTAAAAAGGAACCCTTATGGTGCGACTCCAGTCTGTCTATCACAGCTGGATATCTCAAGAACTACTAATACTATCAACTTGAAAATTCGGACAGTTTTAGATGACGTTTGCCCCACTATTTTGCAAATAAGAAAAAAATATACTTGTTTCTTTTTTTTGTAATTATTATGGCATACCTATTAATGTCTATTAGATAAGAATAGAGTAAACTGTATCCTTATATTGAACACTGTAATTGTAATTCCGTAAGTGTACCTAATTACGAGACTTGCTGTTGGGATTTTTTTCGAAAGCTAACCCAACCGTGTTCCTCGTAATGCGGTGAGCATTACGAGGAACACGGTTGCGTTTTAGTCAGTAAGAGTCTGGCACTCCCTTCCACTACACCCAGAGCGGAAGGAGTCATTTGATGATTACCCATCTCTAGAAAAAAAAAACTTGCTGTTGTAAGAACGCCTGATCTTTATTTCTCTTACGCATATCATCCGTCCACGTATTCGATATGATACTATAAGCTTTTGGTAGGATCAGCTGTTCAATGAGCACATCAAAGAAAATAACTACGCAGATGCATACAAGTCAACCTGAATTTCCATGTTTTTGGGTTATCTCTTCATGCATAACTTTGTTGTTTATAACATAACCGATCTTGATGATTCTTTAAAGGTTGAGTTTAGTTATAGCTAGATTGCATTTGTATTAGACGTTGAACTTCAAAGATATAGCAGTAACCTTTTTAACTTAAAAAAACAATAAAATCCAGTAAAGTGACATATTGTTAGGTTTGTGTCAATCCCAAAGCAAAGTAGATATTTAACTATGTACATAGTATATAACCTGAGGGCCAATTTTACTCATTTTTAAGCAACGCTCGCACTCGAGCATTCGTATCTCAGTCGCAATCTGTCAAAAAAACCTCAATTTCCATACATTTTTGACAGATTGCGACTGAAATGCGAATGCGAACGTTGTTTGAAAATTAGTAGAATTGACACTCTGGTCTGGAGCTGGACTGCGAAGCCACAAAATGTAACTCCAACGCAACCACTAATTATGGGAATAAAATAATGTCAATTTAGTTGTGGGGTTTCACCACTCACGTCAATAAACGAAAAAAAGACCCAAAAACACCGACTTCTGAAATTTATACTTTGATTTGAAGTGTTTTTTTATTGGAAGTCGGTTGTATTTTTTGTAAAGAAGTTTTTATTTTCGTCTCCCCTGGGACCCCCTAAACACCCCCCACATATACGCCCATGACGCTACCGCTGACAAAATGTCACTCGTTAGCCTCTGCTGGTGGTTTAGTATATGTTCGTTGTAAGTTCATAAGGTCTTTGTTGTAAGAGGAAGGAAGAAGGTATTACTTACTCAAGAAAAGGATATCTGTGAGTGATTGGAACAGCCAACGCTGTTTCATAATCGAAGTCATTTGCTATCAGCCATACCAGCTCTTGAGTCCACGTAGTGCCTGTCGAGGAGCACAACAGAGTAATAATTATGTTAACTCTACGTCTACAGCAACTTATATTAGTTATAATGTAATGAGTATGTAGAATACCTAGTTACCTATCATACCTGTTAAAAATTACATAAGTATACCAGCTCACAATTACAACTATTGTAAGTTTTCCATATGCTGCACCAACCGGGGATTGTCCTGGGTATACTTTTATAATGCAAACGGGCTAATCTTCGGTTGGTGCCTAGTTTCATTATCTAATGGGGCTTCTGCGTGTAGGATTCGGCCCCTTATCCCACGATGTCCCGAAAAATGTCAAAGACGTTAAGTTTACATTGTCAGGATAACATAGATTTAACTTCAACCTACCTGCCCGCTGGAAACTGGCCACATACACATCACTAGGCTTTATGGGTAAGTTGTAGATGTTCTCAGCATGATCTGTATACGGTCTAGGCATCACATAGCCCTTCGGACCCGCTCGGATCAAATCGATTTTGGGGTCTGAAATAAAACATCATCATCAACAATACCTACCTCTAAAGGATCATTGTACTCGCATATCTCGACAAAATGTACTGAACAGCTGATTTTTTTTTCGCGATTTGGGTTTTGGTCCCATACTATGAGTTGTTCATAATGATGAGTAAAATGGCCTCTTTAGAGGTATTGCGTTAATTCTGTTACACGTTGTAGAACACATAAAATGTTATTTTTCTGTCTATGATTATAAAATACTTAACTTGAGAGATTATAAACTCTCGATAAGTTGTCAATTAAACATTTGGAATAGGTACTTTTTCGAATCTAAAGAAAGTCTATATCTCTCGAAGCTATTCCGAGAAATTGTGGACTGATATAAAATGGCGACCAATCAGAGCACAATTCTACAAGTTATACGTTTTCGTATGATGTAAACCTGGAAACAAGGCTCATTGATTGTTCAGAAATAAGCTCACATGTATACGCCATAGAGTTACGAATTAAATGGAGGTCTCGTTGTCCGATGTTGGTTGGGTTTACTTTGGGTGTGTAATGTAAGGGTGCTCCCACACCGCTGTTAAAAATGTTTACAAAATTTAGTAAACAGTTTCTAAACCAGGTCTAAATAGTTATCAGAAAAAAATTTCAAAAAAGAGTTCAGGGGAAGGATACAGTGATTTTTCACTTTCTATTGAAAACTTAAAATCGCTCTCTCTCTCCGTCTAAAATCTTTTTCAAAAATGTTTTCTGATAACTATTTAGACCAGGATATCTAGCGTATGCATACCAAGTTTCATTAAAATCAGTTTATTCATTTCGAAAAATAAGGATTTGAAAGTTTGTATGAAAAGCCGTACCGCATAAACGCTCTTAAGTACCTAGATTTTAAATCCAAACAGTGGTTTTCGCGTGATGCTACCACAGATATCACCGGTAAATTGCAGAAGTCGTAATATTATAAAATATCACGTGAAATTGTAAACTCACTTTTCTTATTATGGCACCATATAACCACTAGTCTTTGTATGGTACGGATATATTGGAAACTATTGAATTTGGACGGGATTTGTTGTATAACTTGTATTCAAAGTTTTATGCTCGCATTATATCTATCAAAAAATTATAATCTTAAAAAGATTTATTACAATTATCCGGTGACATATTAAGTGACCACTGCGTGTTATGTTATTCCCGTTAATTTTTGAAAAATTGTTTAAAATATAAATTTTCTTTTGAGTGATCTTTTGGGTTCGGTAGATGAAATCAATGATGGAGTGGCATCGTTGATCTCATCTATCGCTTTCAATAAGCAGAGATCGAGGCCGGCGACCACAACAAGATAGTTATTTACCTAATCAATGACGTAGGTTTATTCTTGAAAAATTAACTTTAAACTAAAAATAACTATACAAATCTTATAGGTAGGTACCTAAGTCACATGCATCGGCCATGCACAATACGCGTCGATCAGCGTCGGTTAAGAACATAAAACATATCAACAAACGGCTACTCACAGTTGAACAACCTCTTAATTTCAGCTTTCTCTTCTGGCTCCATGTCTTTGAAATCAAACGGGAATCGTAAACGATTATGTCTTTCCATTATTTACAATAATCAAGACAGTGATACCTACTGATAGCAGTTGAACGACTAAAAACAAAAATAGCTGTCTCGACTTATAAAGATGTTAAGTATTTTTTTTTGTACCCCTGCCCTTGACTGTTGTTAAGATAGTCAAGGGCTTAATTATCATTTTTATCTCATTATTCTTTGGTTCTATTATTTCTTGAAAATGTATAAGTATTTAGTTGCCTATTCGGCGTATTTTTTATAAAGAAGTTGAGATTATTATTGTTGATCATGCGGTATAAGTTATTGTGTAAACGATATACGACGAAAATAAATTATGTACTTAATAATCATTTAATTAAATCTTATTATTATTTAAATAATGAGCACAGGTTCATTTAGTACTTAACAGGTGTAAAACAAAATATTTAAAGGCATTTAATTAAATCGATATCTGTATTTTTCCTTTTTTCGAACAAAATATTTCGTAGTGAAATCAAAAATACTGACTTGCACACAAATTATGAACACTAAATAAATCATAATTAACCTAACCTGTCCGAGTCGGGGTGCCCAATCCGGCTAGTATTAGCCGCTTTAGAGTGTAAGTTAGTATTTTTGGTAAACCATTCGTATTTTTGTTTTATAAATCATATATCCGCTGTACGAACCACATTTTTGGTGTGAATTCGATAAAAAAAGGTCATCTCGCTTTGGGTGATTTTTTTAGTTTTTTTTGTAGGACATGTTTAGTTAATCAATTGGTTTTTTTGCACAGCATTCTGTTTTCTGGTATGCATTCAGTAAATTAGTGGATCAGTAATTTTCAGTCAGCACATCTGTGTAATTTAAAAATATCCCATGTTTAAATAAGTAATCTGAATCTTGAATCTTGAAGTTTAGTTAGCTCGATCAGTCCGATCATAATGTCACGACTCACGAGTAGTGTGTGTAAATAAACAACATAAGTTCTACAAGGATACCGGATAAGTTAAGTTCTTATTTTTTTACTTTTGATAGGCACGTTTGACCACTATCTCGCCTGATGGTAAGCGATGATGTGGTCGAAGATGGGGCACGCTTGCCTAGAAGTAACCTATTCACTCTTGACCTAAAAGTTTCGCAGGTTGTAGCTATAAGGAAACACAGACTCTGGCAGGGAATTCCACTCCTTAGCTGTACGCACAATGAATGTGTTCCTAAAACGTTTTGTGATTGTGGGTGGGATGTCCACCATGTACCGATGGCGCATCGCGGTACGTCGTGTGGTCCGATGATGGAACGGGCTTGGCGGAATTAAACTATGCAATTCCGACGCACACTGCCTAAAATGCAACCGATAGAAAACCGACAGACTAGCAACTCGGCGTCGATGCTCAAGACTTTGGAGGTTCGACTTGACGAGCCTATCATTGCCGATATCCTTATGACTCGTTTTTCAATTGATTTAAAGCATCAAGCTGGTATCTGGCATATCCGTCCCAAAGATGAGAGCAGTAGGTACTCCATACACAATCGAACTTGCGCTTAATAAAGTTGGAGCAGCTGCTCCGGCGTGAAGTACCGTCTCACCTTTGCAAGGATTTTGGAGGTAGCGGAACAGGGAGTAAAGTCCCGCAAACCTCCATTGAAAAGGGAGGATCCTCCGACCAGACGGTTGTTTGTGTATGGTGGGCAACTGCCCGAGAGTTGATATTCGGGCTTTGCATATGTTCTAATCGCACGGTAAACTCTGATATCGCGATTTAGGATTTTGTCAGTTAGTTCGCAGCTGTCGAGATAGATGGCGCTGCGAGTCTCATTTGTTGTGATGTTGATTCTGCTACGTTGATTTTTGTGGCGGCATGAATGCCGCTACAGGATCCCCAACATTTTGGCAGCCACTTGAGCTTTTGTGTCTATGAAAGCACCAATATTGAGAGAAGATGGTAAAGTAAGACCAAGATGCACAAGTTGGTCGGTTATCGGCACAGTCACACCTCGGCAAGACGGAGCTCCACGAGCTCGTTAGCTTGCTTCCAAGCCATTGGCACTTTTCCAGTCTCAAACGAAAAGTGAAATAAGCGTATCAATCGGAGACAACTCAGGCACACAAGTCTTTAGTACAATTGCAGGTATCCCGTTGGGGCCACTAGCCTTGTTCACGTCTAGGTTACGCAGTACTACAGAATGCGAATGTTCGACATACTCGACTTGCATCCATCAGGAAAAGCAAGCCTTGCGCTACTTGTATCCAGACGTGAAGATTCCGCAAACAGAAAAGCAAACAAGTTCGCTTTTTCCTCAGTGGAGTGGGCCAGCGACGCGTAGGGTCTCAGCAGTGGTGGTAGTGAGGAGCGCGAGCGGCAGAAGTTCGATTCAAACGACTCAGCCAGGGAAAAGCCGGTCGATTCTGTCGACATGTCACGGTGTTCACCTAGGCGGAGTGAACGACAATAGAGCTGCGTTCTATCTTATTTGTATGGTTTGACAACTCACCCGTCATGCACCTCGCCCAAGTTTTAACTTCGACATGTTTACAATCGCACTGCTGAACGCAGGCGGCGGCGGATTGGTGTGGGTGGCATCATTGCATTGATGCCACACCAAACAGACTATCAACTTCGATCGATTGGTGTAGTAAGTAACACTTTGGATATAATATTATATTTCTATGAGTAACACCCTAAGGTAGAGTGAGCCCGGGCATGAAGTGAACTGTCATTCAGTCTTGTTTGTATGGATTGCTGTTGAAATAAAAAAAAACCGGCCAAGTGCGAGTCGGACTCGCGCATGGAGAGTTCCGTACCATTATCTATAAAAACGACAAAAAAAACACGTTTTTTTGTATGGGAGCCCCACTTAAATGATTATTTTATTCTGTTTTTAGTATTTGTTGTTATAACGGCAATAGAAATACCTACATCATCTGTGAAAATTATATTTGAGTTGATTGAATGAAAGGTAAATTACGGTTTACGGGTTTGATTAAAAAGTTTACCTTCACTGGGATGTTATCAGATGGTGGCATGGCACCGTCAGTGCCATGCCACCATCTCGACCATCTCGACCATCGAACCATCGTATCGATGCATAGGTCAAACAATAAACGTTAAAATTAATCTTTTGGATAAAACCAAAAGATTAATTTTAACGTTTATTGTTTGTTTCGTTTGATACAAATGAACATTGTGTTAAATAAGGAAGATGTATTCAAGTAATTTGTCTCGCAAAATAAGTTGTCATGCCAAACATAGTTTACGAAAAGGCAGCCGACATGGCGACAGTGCCGCACCTCTTGGAATTTTGTACGTTCATAACTGGTAGGAAGGTAGGACATATCAATCTGATGCAACTTATGTTGTGCCATATTACTATAACTAACTAAAGCCTTAGACTTCGTCCGTGTAAATGAGACCATGTAATACTTTCATACAAAGTTCCATCTGCCACTTTCCCCCCGCGCCCCCTTAAAATTTAAAAATCCTATCTTCGCGAATGATTACGTTATAAAATAAAACAATAATCCAAATAGCTTTCCAGACTTCGTAGCTTTGGCTGTGCCTTGATAGTTAGTCAAATTTTTTTATGAAGGTATAAAGATCTATACCTACATCAAAAAATCTCCCCATGGGACAACGACGATGATTGCTTGTAGATACAAGCAATCATCATCGTTGTCCCATGGGGATTTCAAGATCAGCCATGTTTTGCCAGCTTTTTCCCCATGCTTTAACATAGTCCTCGTAGGCGGGCAGTGCGGCAGACGATAGTTGTGCACTGTGTAGGCACAACAAACAACCTTCCCCTCCACACTTCATCAGCTCTACAGAACATCTACCCCCTGGACGCGAAAAGCAGTGGTCAATCTGGAAATCACTTTTCCGACTGCGGAACTGAGATTTTGCGGACTTGGTCCGACACTACAGAATTATGTTCAGTATGTTCGCTTATCGTCTTTCCGGATTTTTAATGAAAAATATCTCGATTGTCTCATAGCTGTGACCATGACCTCGTCAGTCTAACACGGAAGGAGTACCAATTTAAAAAATTCGTTTATTTACTGATTTTACAAGTGGATACGAATAAACATGAATTACATTTATTGCTGTTTTTAAAGTTTCGTATGTGGGAAGCGCAGGTCAGTATCTCGCAGGTTGTCCTCCATCCACCGCTCTGCTTGTTGAGTCATGTCCTCGTCGAAGTAGTCACGCCAACCGCCAGCCTTACCTAACACAAAAAAAAAATACTTGGATAACAGATGAAATTCAATGAATTCATAAATCGTGCTCTCAGGGCTCGAGGAAACGAGACGTTTCTTAAAAAGGTACGAGAACTGTCGAGGTACCAACAAAATACTATCATTCAACTGCATCTGAACAAGAAGCCGATTCCAACCTAGTTGAACCAGGGAAAAGGCTAGGTAGAAATGAATTTCTTGCCAAACTCACCTATGCCAAAAGCCGTCGACAAATACCCACATTTCACTTGTAAACATTACATGACTTAACATTTTCAAAGGGAGTTCAAGCAGAGACGAAGAAATAAGAAACCAAAATTACAACCTTTCCTAATATACGGCTCTTCTCCATGGTTGAGCAAACCCAGCTCGTCCATGATATCATAGTTGACAGACTTGTTGGTCCTGAAGCTGTCGATGCTCAGGTGTTGACAGAGGTGGCTCACCTGCTCCTCAGTGCAGGGTTTGTTGAGGAACGTGGCCACGCGACGGATGACTGCGGGTAAGTGCTGAGACGGTAAAATGTTTTTTTAGTAATTCCCAGTTATAACTTAAAGATTTTGTAGTCAAACAAATAATAAAGAAATAAATTTATGGTATGCTTCATGGCAGTATTCTAGGGCCATAGTTATTTCTCCCTGGTTTTACAATAATTGCAGTATTTTTAAGGTTCTATATTATAAATAAAAGCATGATTTCACACAGGCCGATTCTGAGTAATGTTAAAAATATACACGAAAACGGGTAAAATTTTATGTTTTCGGCACCTACCTGCTGCTACTTTTAAGGCATTTTACGAAGACCCATAACATACAAAGGTTATCGAACTTATGGCAGTCATAAAATTTTCTTAGTACTAAAGTACTATATTATAGCATTTGCCCGCGACTTCGTACACGCATTTCCCGTTTTTCCCGTTCCTGTAGGAATTTCTAATCGAATTCCGTCAGGTAGATTTCCTAAAAATATTGGACACGTATTTTTTCTTTTTTCACGTAAACAAAAAACGAAGACGAAACAGTGCATTGAAAACTCGGGTGACATCACATTTCAGTAGGTACACTTTTTACCAGAAAGTGACGTCACAAGCCCCCACTCCTGATCTTTGATGCGTTTTATCTTTGTCAATTTTTATTGATTTGATAAAACAAAAACTACGAATCCAATATTTTTTGAAAATCTAACTGACGGACTAAATATAATCATATGTTTTACTCAGGAATCAACCCTATTGTAAGTATTTAAATTATATGATTGTTAGCGGTACCTTCGACATGTCCTCGTAGAAAAGGAATAACATGTTAGGAAGGTGCCTCTTCTCCCAAGCTTCTTTTAAGTTGTCGAAGTATGGCGTCCAATATACTGAAAATATGTAAAGATTATTTTGTTTATTATTTTATTTATAAGTAACATAGCTTCTGCCCGCAACTTCGTACGCGCAATCGCGCATATCCGTTTTTTTTCCGTTCCCGTAGGAATTTCGAGAAATCTTCACTACTCCCGAAGGAACCTACATGCCAAATTTTAGCTTTTAACGACCATTAGTTTCGGCTGTGCGTTGTCTGTCAGTCACTAAAGTCACTCAGTCACTAGTAAGGCTAGAGTTTTATTGTATAAATAATTGATGATCTATGTCTTCTATACTCTGTACATATAATAAAATCGTAGATTTGCCGTGTCTGTACATTGAATATTTTCGCATAAAAATAACTGACTGTTAGGAAAAAGGTATAAACGCAAAAATGCCATTTTTGAAATTTGTGTCTGTTTGTCGGTTAATCTGTTTGTCTGTTTGTCCATATGTTTGAGTCAGCATCACGCAAAAACCACTGATTGGATTTGAAAGCTAAGTTCTTGAAAATATTAAGTGTTAACCCGAGTAACATTTAGCGTTTATTTCATCAAAATCAACCCACAAAATCAAAAGATATTAAATTTTTAATTTTAGTAAGGAACTTCATACAGCGCTAAACGTTGCGGTGACCGACTCTTAGGCGCCATCTATTGAGAAAGATAAAAGGCAGGTAAGCATGAAAGTAACATCAAAACAAATTGTTGAGTTATTTGTGAAACTTTTACAAAGTAGTTTAATAAAAGTGAACATTTTAATACCATGACGTTACTATTGTTACATATGGGCTCCTTATTCCTATGCCAAATATTTTGTCAGTTTACCAAATGGTCGATAGATGGCGTTGCACCGATGACGCGTTTTTCTGAATCGCGGTGTTAAGATTTTCCATCAGATTATGACTCTCACACGATTTTTAGCAATATTGTTTTTCACTAGGGATTCATTCAATTTCGTTCGGTCTCATAAAAACTTACAAGTCTCTGATGGGTCTCGTGTCCAAATTCGTAAATTAAAAAAAGTACCTATTCATCATGTACCTAGCCTTTTCCCAACTACAATACATTGGGGTCGGCTCTTAGTCAAACCGAATTCAGCTGAATAACAGTTAGTAGGTATTTTACGTGGAGCGGCTGCCTATTATACCAAATCACCACAACCCATTAACTGTGTAACACGGTACTTCTTGGCAAGACTGGTGTCAGATTTTCTAGCTTCTGACAATCCGTAACGACTGCCAAAGATTTCCAAATAACAGCCGGAACCAACGGCTTAACGTGCTTTCCGAGGCACGGAGGAGTCTCGGTATGTTAAGATGGTCACCCATCCACAGACCTTGACCTCGGCACGATTATTTAGCAAAACTTAAAAAATCAAAAAAAAACTTTGTTTTCATTTCCTATAACCACAAGTTTCGCGAGTATTTGAGTACTTAATTATGTGACAGCGATGTGGATGAATTTTTTGATGCCCAATGATTTATTTTGTTTTTATACACGTTTGTACCTACATAATTTGGCAATTTTTAGTCTAGTTTCTATATAATAATATAATATAATAATATTTATTGGAACTCAAAACACAAATTACAATAAAATTATGTACGATAATGACTGCATTAGTTGTAAACTGTGTCGCAGCCATTAACGCCCATACCAAAAACAAGTTTATGCGTCATTGCTCCAGCGTAGAGAAATTAATATTATTAAGGAAAATTACAATCGAAAATAATATTTAAAAAAAAAAAAAAAGTATAAAAGAAAATAATATAAAAGAGAATAAGGTATGCTAATCAAAATCCAAAATAGGGAAGCGTGTGTGTGATGTGTTGTGCATGTGTGTGGTGTGGTGTGTTGTGCGTGCGGAGTGTTGTACGTGAGTGTGCTTGTGATGTGTTGTGTTGTGTGTGTGATGGTATGCTTCTGTATGTGAATGCGTGTTTACATATATGTTAAGTTTTAACTAAGGTTTCAAGTTCATCATAAGTCAGAGAATGAAGCCATTTATCAACGGTGATTCGACAGTCTCTTAGATTGAGTGAATATATCTTGCATACTGTATTTACTCGATTGTACAAAATAGAGCTTAGGTATCTATATTGTCGTCTAACTACTTCGGTGCCGACTGGCTCGATTATACAGACTCTAATAGACCTTCGTCTGTGCTTAATGAGGTCGGCATCGAAAGTCAGCTCGGAGTGCTTGCGTAGTACGGTGCTAAGTGCAAATGAATGTCTCACTCTCGGTACCTCACATAGTGCGTAGAGTTCATTTGTGGGGAAGCGGATTGGCTTGTGGGCCATAACTTTTAGAACTGCCCTCTGCGCCCTTTCCACTCGCAGTAATGAGGATTTACCGGAACTGCCCCAGGCTGTTATACAATAGGTTATGATTGAGTGAGCCAGAGCATAGTATACCGTTTTTAATGTAGGGAAGTCAGCAGAAGCCCTCAAGTTCTTAAACACATATATTAATTTCCGGACTCGACCCACCAGTGACTTTATATGTTCATTCCATGACAGAGTACTATCGATATAAACACCAAGATACTTCATACAATGAGTACGGACAACTTGAGTACAATTACAGTCCTGGTTTGTGCTAGGGTTACATTTGTGAGCTGTTAGTGTGTAGGCAGAGGTCGGCTGTGATGTTCTACGTGGGGAAAAGGTCATAAATTTAGTTTTATCTAAGTTGAGGGTCAGCAGATTGTCACTTAGCCAGGTCATAGTAGTCTGTAGAGCAGATTCAGCATGAAAGAGCGTATCGGACCAATCATTACCATGTACTACTATTGCAGTATCGTCTGCGTATGTTATAATTTTACAGTTTAGTAAAGGTAAGTTGCAGAGGTCATTTAAATAAATCAAAAATAAAGTGGGTCCAAGTACGCTACCTTGTGGTACACCGTGACTGATATATTTGGGTCCACTTGTGTAATTTCCTATTCTAGTAGTCTGCGAACGACCTGTTAGGTAACTTGCGAAAATATTTAGGGGCAAACCTCTGATTCCAAGTCGTTCTAATTTGTTTAGTAAGAGTGGGATGGAGACCGTATCAAAGGCTTTAGAGAGGTCTAGGAATATAGCCAGTGTTTTTAACTTATTGTTTAGGTTTTTAGCAATAGTATTAGTTAATTCCAAAACTGCATCTTCAGTACTTTTACCGGATCTGAAACCATATTGGTTCTCAGCAATAATATTTTGGGCTTTTAAGTAACTGAGGAGCCTACTGTTAATGATTTTTTCCAATATTTTGGATAAAGTAGTTAGTACAGAAATTGGCCTATAGTTATCGATACGGTCTCTAGCTCCACTCTTATGTATAGGATGAATCAAACCCGTCTTAAACACCGAGGGAAAAACCCCTGTAGCGAAAACCAGATTGAAGATATGGCACATAATTGGGATAAGAGTATGTCTTGCATTTTTCACAAGTATGGTCGAAATACTATCGCACCCAACCGCACTCGCAGAATTCAGACTAAGAATAATGTTTTCAATTTCTTCGTTATCAGTTTCGAAAACAGCCATTGAATTTGGATAGGTACTTATTGCATGGGAGCCCAAGACATTTGCAGAGCCATTATGATTAGAATCAATTTTAGATGATAGATTCTTGCCTACATTTACAAAGAAGTCATTAACAGCGTCAACAGCACGTGCGGGGTCATCCATCAAAGACAGCAGTTCACTAGGACTAGTTTTGGTTGTGTGAAGATTTGAATTTGTTTTTATGAGATTCCATGTTGCCTTCGGGTTTTTACTATATTTTTTGAATTCTGCTCGCTCATATTCGCGTTTAATTTTTTTTAATAAATTGTTGCAGAAATTTTTATAACGCATGTAGGTCACCCGGAAAATTTCATTGTTCGGGTCTTTTTTTGTTTTTTGATGTAGTTTATCCCGGTTACGTATGCATCTTAGAATCCCGGGAGTGATCCAGGGCTTAAGTATACGTTTCTTACTTGAGATACGATCATTGCGTGTATTATTACTAACAACATTAGATATTATATTAACTAGTGCACCAGCAGCTTGTGATGCGTCGTAACATTGTAGGACCGGTGAAAAATCTGCTTTCTCAAGTGCTTCAACGCATGCTGCAAAGTCCACCCGACGAGTTAATGTTATGGATTTTGGCACTTTAATTCGGGGGTCGTAAGACACTATCAAAGGGGCGTGGTCAGTAATAAACGAGTCTAGAATCAAGGTGATCACTCTCGTTTTTGATTTGATGATTGCGTGATCCAAGCAGCTATCGCAGCGAGTTGGAAACAAATGGGCCGGTAGCATCCCATGTGATGCAAGTGTATCAAGGTAAAGGTGAGAATGCATGTCATCATTATTACTAGGAGATAAGTTGATATTAATATCACCCAATAGAATAATACTTTTATGGGAGTTGAGCGAGTCCAAGGTAGTATCTAAACTGGTAATAAAGTTTTGTATATTCCGGAAAGAAGGAGAACGATATATCGCGATCAACGCTAGGTCTGTAGAAAATTTAACAATAAGGCAGTTTGCGTCGTCGAATATTGGTTTTTCTAAGGTGAATTTTATATCTAACCTTATGTATACGACCACGCCATCACTCTTATTATTATGATTGGACGCATATGACTCAAAACCCGGTATAGTAGGAAGATATGGACATTTTTGTAACCAGCACTCAGTCAAAACAATCACATGGAAATGCAATTTAGTTCTGTCTAATAATATTATAAGGTTATTAAAATTACTAATGTTACCTATGCTACGAATATTTACATGAAAAATATTTAACCCAGTTTTTGTAGTTTTTATGTATGTATTACATTGTTCCGGAGAGCAGGAATAGGAATCTGAAACATTAATTTCTTCCAGATCAGCTACTATATGCGATGTGTCACCCATTATGTTGGTTATATGGAGAAAAGAGATAATTTAATAAGTTAATTTCCATGGAATGACAGCGATTGGTATCAATGAACGTGGTTTTTATGTTGAATACATTGCATTCTAGCGCGCCATTATAGAAGACGATAATTTTGCTGAATAACCGTTTCCCCTCATAGTATAATGTAGAGTTGTAATAGATGTGTACGGGTAAGGGTAAGTGTTCAGTGTTGTGTGTTATGGGGTTGAGTTTGAATGATAATAATGAAGTTTTCGTGTACAGGAACATTAACATTTTACATAGCAACAAATAATTGTATGATTTGTAGGTATTGCTTTTGTTAATTTTAGAAGTATACAAATTTATAGCATTTACCTTTGTTTCAAATATAACTAAACTAAACAACATGCATATAAAGGGGTAAGAAGCAGAATATTCTAGTCATTTTTTGGGGAAATCTAATTCATTCTTAATTAAGATATGTGGTGATCCTTGTTTAGCGCGTAGGTATATTTTACCATTTGTGACCCAACAGTACTGGTATTCGTTACTGCTTGCAAAGTCTCTGGCCAAAAAGAACAGTCTTCTCATGTTCGGTGTTAAATATTCTGATAGAAATAAAGGATTAGCTGGACCGCTTATTTTCAGATGTTCTGTCGACAGCCTGTTCTTTGTGTCTTTATTGAATTTTCTGTACATTCTAAGAAATTGTTCTTTTAAAATGTTGGTAGTAAATTCTATTATCACAGGTCTGTTATTTTTTTCGGTGGAACCTATGCGAAAGGCATCTTTAATCTCATGGCGTTGAATCGGTACATTGATTACAGAACCGGTCTTGATAACGATATCCAACAATTTTTCTTTTGACTCCTGGGTATTAACTGGTATATTTTTTATTTCTATACAAGCAGATCTAGAGCCTCTTTCCAGTTTTTCCATTTTCTCTTCCAAGTTTTTTATGACCATTGAATTTTTATTCCTCTCAGATTCTAGTTGCATTTCTAATTGACTTATTTGGGCCTTCAAAGCGTCATAATCTTGCGAAAGAAAAGCTACTGTAGATTGAATGTTGATGTTCTGGGTTTTAATCTCTTCAATGGATTCATAAATTTTCTCAATGTTTTTATTTTGTTGCTCTTTAAATTCGGTAAACATGGTTTTAATTTCCGACATGAAAATTGAAATTTGATTCTCCTGAGAAGCCCCTGATTCCAAACACTTGCGTTTACTTCGTTGTGTAACGTGTAGGTATTCTTTCTCAACAAGCCTTCCGGGTTCCTCGGCGTTAATGTTTGGCTCCGATGAGCTATGTTGCAGCGTGTTGAGTAAAGGCGCTGCAGACAGCATGGAGCTTGGCGTAGGTGTTTGTGGTGGAGATCTATTAATAGGCATGTTGATGCTGGAGTACGACGAAAAGCCAAAACTAGTCGAAAAGTGTGAGAAACTTGTTGTAAAGAATCTCTAAACTTAAATATATTAAAATCCAAAAAGAATCTATTGGGCTCAGATTCGAACCGCCACTCGAGCGCGGCGACGACAGCGTAGTTGGACGTACGGCCACTCGACCAAAGCTACACGCCAATTGCGGTCGAAAAGCTCAGGTGTATTGTATGACGCCGCAAAAGCGCGAACAGTATGACCTTGCTTTGTACTTTGACCGTGTTCGAGACAATGACAATCACTTTTGCACATTTAAACACGTTGAGTTTTGATTAGTTTTTCGCTTTTTTGGCACTATATCTTTAGTTTATGTGTAGTAATTTACACTCGTTTTTTAATCACTGTCTTTATAACTCGTGTAAGGTAAAGGAGACGAAGTTAATTTCCAAAAGTTCACTTTAAAACAATTTTATACGCGGAGCGTTTACTAAACACGTCTGCTCGCGGCGGTGTCACAACGGGGGGGGGAATATAGTTAGGTTTAGTAGATATAAATAGTTAAGTTAGTTAAATATAACCATGTATTTTAATTTTATTATGGTTTTGGGCACATTTAACGTTTTTTTTAGTGATTGAAAAACGTATAACGATTTACTGGGTCGTATTCATTCAGTAGGTGGGTACTAAAAATATCATCGCCTGTCTAGCCTTTCACCAACTATGCTGGGGTCGGTTTCCAGTCAAACTGGATTCAGCTGAATACCATTGTTTTAGGTACGTAAAGCGCTGTCAGAGTTGCGGATTATGTTCGAAAGAGTTACCGCGGCCCTGGAAAGCAAAGGGCACTAGGAGGAGCACGGATGGGTTTTAGTCAGTAAGAGTCTGACACTCCCTTCCGCTCCGCCCAGAGCGGGAGAAGTCATTTGATGATTTCCCATGCATAAAAAAAGGTACGTAAAGCAACTGCCTGTTTGACCTTCACAACCTAATAACTAGGAAACAAAGTAGGTAGGTACCTCTTGGCAAGACTGGTGTTAGATTTTATAGCTTCTGGCAATCCATAAAGTCTGCCAAAGACCTACAAATGACAGCCGGACCAGCGACTTAACATGTTATCCGAGGCACGAAGGAATCTCGGTATGTTAAAAAACGGTCAGCCATCTACAGGCCGACTTCGGCAAGCATTGCTTAACCTTAATATCAAACCTTGCGGCTGTTATTATTAAGTCATGAGCAACCAGTCTCCTCATTCCTCTGTACGTACAATTTTTTCCGACATCCATGCGAACGAAGTCGCGGGCACAGCTAGTTATTAATATACTTATGTACAAAAGACAAATACATCAGATAAAAACAAAAGTCCTTCAGTATCACAGTGGCGGATACAGGGAGCATAACACCTTTTAATTTATTACGATTACAATTTTAAATCTGCAGATTGCCATCAAATTAGAAATCGTTCTTACTGGAGCTGCTGACGAAGAAGTTCCAGAAAGTTTTGAAGTCTCCGTGGTATCCGAGCAGCCTGTGCAATCTGTTCATATGGAAGAAGGAGACCACCACATCCCTTGGGTCTCGTGCTACATACACCACTTTAGCAGTATCCAACAAGGATGGTGGTAGCAGTGATATTGGGAGATGGGTGTAAACGAAGCGTGGAGACTCTGCCTGAGCCAGCCTTTGGGTCCCTGGTAGTGTTATTGTCTGAAGATCTTTGATTTTCGCAGCATCTGCGGTCTCGCTCAAGACTCGCTCCTTCATCATCGGATGTACGAGCGTGGGAAATCTTAAAATAGAATATTATACATAGGTAGATAATATCATAATTACACCGGTAATATTTTTATTTTGAAACTAAAATTAGGTCGAAGTTACGTAGGTAGGTGTATAACTGTATAATTTCCTGTATACTTTTATGTTTTACAACATGACCTTTAAATAGAATCAATTGTCAAGGCTGACAAAACAGTTTTACCTACTTTTGTTTGCCAACAAGATTTTCAAATGACGCCAAATAGTTTAGCAAATGAGAGCCCGCCGCGCCGGCTTGATACAAATATTTACTTACTCCAGAAACATGAACCTTCCAAACAAGGGTACAGTCTCCGATTTGGCGAAGTTCCAATCATTGGCCACGATCCAAACTAGCTCACGAGTCCATGTGGAACCTGCAGAGGTACCAATATTATATTAATGGAGGCTTTACACGTCTGCCAAGTTTTGTTGAAAGAGATTTCAAAGCATTCGATCATGAAATTATTATAATTTTGAATTAATTTCACTACGTCAGTCAAAGTTTTTGTCTGGAATAGTCACAATAGGTCTAAAATACTCTAATAGCAGATTCTAGAAGTAAGTTAATGAAAAAAAAAAAAATATTGTAATTAAGAATCTCAACGTTTTAAAAACTAATCGTATGGTAAAGTTTGATGATAATCTTTGGACCTTAAGTTTTGGTTTAATTTATTAAATTTTTAACGGCGTAGACTGGTTATATGGTTACCAAAACACTTTATTATCGAGTAAAAAAAAAACGATATACTAATAAGGTTTTATTAGTATACCGTTTTCCCAACACAGAAGATGCAAATGTAAAAATTCTGGTCAAGACAACGCATCGAACCGCTAACTTTTTGTTACATTATCTGATTGTGCGGCAGCAACAATGACTACTTAATTACGTATTCTTATAATATTAATAAGCAGCAAGCCAGAGCTAATATTATTCTCATCGCAATTTTATAACAGTAGGTTCTCTAGTGTAACGCTAGTTATAGTTCGTTGTACTACGTTCTTTTAGAGCTTGTGGTTTTATTTCCTTCTCTCTTCAAGCTTCAAACTGCAGAGGCTGAAGCTGAAGAATGCTTGTGGATCTACAACATTGTGAAAGTAAGTATTCGTCACAAACAATAAATTCTCAATAAATGAGATTGTATCTACCTACTCCTAATTTATTTACACTCATCGGGGGACTCACGACCCTCAGCATTGAGGAATACGACGCGAGGAGGAGAGGACACCTAACTTAAAACAACAATGCTAATAATATTATGTAGGTTAGCCTAAAGATATACCTTTTTTGAACTTTCCTTTTCCCTTTACAGGAAAATAATTGTCAAGGTAAGTACAGTTTTTTGGTTTTTTCCTTCTAATAACTTTCAGTCAATTTGTCAAGGTTACCTACCACCTACCTATAGGAAATTAAGTATTGTTAGACTGACCTGATCTAGGGTAACTGGCGACGAAAACGTCACCAGATCTTACTTCCATGTTGAAGATGTTAGTAGCTTCAGTGGTAAAGGTCTTCGGGAAGAAGTAGCCCCTTGGACCCACGCGAATGTAGCTTGTGTGTTCATCTGTCGCAAAAATGGAACATTTGATGTTTGAGTGTCTGAATTTTTACTTACTTACTATTGACATCAAAATAAACAATAGGTACATTACAGGTTAAAGTTGAAGTAACTGGATAGGTACTTAATATACAGGGTTATTTGTCAAAGTCAAAGTCAAAGTCAAAGTCAAAGCATTTATTTCAAATAAACCATTTACAGGTACTTTTGAATTGTCAGAGTCAGTCAGTCAAAAACATAAAGCTATTTGCACGTTCCAAAGCGTAGATCTCTATGGAGAAGAACGTGCAAGAAACTCCACGGACACTCTTTTAAACCATTTTATGATTTACAATAATCCTGGTTACATTATCTTTGTTGCTTCTATATGTGAGAACAATGTTAAGGAAGAGAAAAAAAAAGAAATGATTCTAAGTATCAAATAAACTATTGAAATAAGCCAGCGACAGCTAAGCGATGACCAGTCTCCACTGATGGCGCCCGTTCACGAACATGACGCGTGCATCAGCACCATTCAGCTCAACCATTTTGAAGGGAACCGAATGATCCGATACACGCGCCACCATCAGCGAGACATTCGAGTGAGCATGACAAACCCTCAACTGCCCCTGCTCATTCATGTCAAACAAGGAAACCATCTATTAACATAAAAGGCTCCATGGTCCTCACATTTACAGGATTCCAAAATAAAAAATGCTTCTACTTTATATAAAACTATAAATATCAATTGGTAAGAACAGAAAAGTAAAAGTGTATTCCAAACATTATAGAAATGTGGAATATTATTATTATTAAACGTAACAAGTAAAATAAAAAAGGGTGAGCATCTCCTCCATATATAAAATCCTAACTAGTGGAACCAAGCGGCTGAGGCTGTGGAGCAGGACCGGCATTTAGCCAAGCATTTTTATCAAGGATATAATCTTCCAGTTTATAATATGCCTGTCTACATAGTGTGCGTTTAATGCATGTTTTAAATTTTCTCTCATTCAGTCCGAGAATATCAAATGGTATTTTATTATAAAATTTAACACAGTACCCCATAAAAGAAGTGTGTACTTTAGCCAATCTGAATCGGGGTTGATCTAATTTGTTCTTATTTCTAGTATTAAAATTATGCCTGTCACTAATCTTACTAAAAAGATGGAGATTTTTCCGAACATACATTATATTTTCGTATATGTATTGACAAGGTACCGTCATGATGTTAATATCTTTAAACAGTTCCCTTAGGGAATCGCGCCGACCCAGATTATATATGGCTCTGATGGCTCTTTTCTGCAGAATAAATATAGATTCGATGTCTGCAGCACGTCCCCATAATAAGATGCCGTAAGACATGATACTATGAAAGTAACTAAAATAGACCAGCCTCGCGGTATCTATATCAGTAAATTGACGGATTTTTCTGACAGCATATGCTGCTGAACTTAGCCGTCCCGCAAGAGATGTTAAATGAGGACCCCATTGTAGCCTTGAGTCAAGCGTGATCCCCAGGAAAACCGCGTTTTCGACGAATTCAAGTTTCTCTTTGTTCAATACAATATCGCAATTATTACTTTTGACATTCGGTAAAGCAAATCTAATACACTTAGTTTTTTTCCCATTCAATACTAAATTATTAGCAGTGAACCAATTTTGGACCTGCTGTAGGGCTTTATTTACATCGTCAAGATTTGTAGAACGTCTATCTATCTTAAAAATTAAGGACGTATCATCAGCAAATAATACCATTTCTGGTTGATTTTTTAAAAGATGGAGTAGATCATTATTATTTACTAAAAAGAGGAAAGGACCCAATATTGAGCCTTGTGGTAACCCCCATTTTGACTTTTAAACCCCTTGAATTAACACCGTTTATTTGAACTTGCTGCTGTCTGTCATTTAAATAAGACTTCACTAAGCTGAGTGCAAGTTTACCTAGACCGTAATGTTCTAGTTTTAGGAGCAAGGTTTCGTGATTTACACAGTCAAATGCCTTGGAGAGGTCACAAAAGATTCCTATGGCATCTTGCGCCTCTTCCCACGCTGTATATATGTGTTTTAATAACGTGACACCAGCATCAGTCGTACAACGACCTTTGGTAAAACCATACTGTTGATCGTGTAAGATTTTATTGATGTTAAAATGAATGAGCATTTGATTGAGCATTACTTTTTCAAACACTTTGCTGAAAACCGGCAATACGGATACAGGTCTATAATTATTGGTGTCTGTGCTGTCGCCGGACTTAAAAAGTGGTATAACCTTACTGTATTTCATTATATCCGGAAAGACTCCTTGGTCCACACATAAATTAAATATTAAAGCCAAGTATGGTGCTATGGTCTCAATTATGGACGTGCACACTTTGATAGACATTCCCCATATGTCTTCGGTCAATTTGATTTTAATTTGCCGGAAAGCTTTTATAACTGTCATAGGGTTGATATGTTGGAATTGGAATTCAACCGTACAACCTGGAACGTTTGCTTTTAATAAACTAAATGAGACCTTTGGTGAAGAATTTAAAGGTTCAGTAGTTTTTGATGGTATTTCGGAGAAAAAATTTACAAATTCTTGAGCTACTTCTAGATTAGAGCTTATGGCACCATGTGCAGTCTCCAGTAAAAAATCAGTGTTTCGTACTTTATTCTTACATGTTTCATTATTAATAACTTTCCAAACTGTCTTTATTTTGTTATCTGCCGATTTGATCTTGTTGCTAATATACAGAGCTTTTGCTACCTTGCAGGTATTTCTGAAAACTTTAGAATATTTGTTTACATATTTATTGAAGGATTCCGTATTAATGAAAGGCTTAAGGCCATATAACTCATATAGTCTTTCCCTACTTATCCTAATACCTTTAGTCGCCCAGTCACTAAATATATACTTAGGGAAAGTATTTTTAGACTTCTTTTCAAAAGTTGTGTTGAATTCTTTTAGAACTACAGAAAAGAAATTATCATAAAATTTATTCGCATCCTCAATATTATGGCCCAAAAGATTTAACTTATTTTGTAAGGAACCATTGAATCTAACTAGTTTGCCTGTTGTTATTGGCCTATATTGTATTTGAATTTTTTGCAAGGCTGCTTTAGGTAAACTTAAATGTTACCAATTGACCGCTATGATCCGATGGAAGGTAATTAACTACGGCTTTATCTAAATAATCACAATCGCAGAATACATTATCAATACAGGTTGAAGAAGTAGTTGTTATCCTAGTAGGTTCCGTAAAAACATTAGACAAATTGAACGATTTAAAAAGGCTTAAAAATCTACTGCTATTTGAATTAATTTCTAAAATGTTAATATTAAAATCTCCACAAATAATCGCGGATTTATTACCTGCTGCAAGTTTCGCAAGGTTGTGTGTGTCATTGTGAAACACCAGCAACCTTTCAGGGGGTGAAAGTACTCATCATTATAAACAACTTTTAATATGGGACCAACACTGAAATATCAAAAACGAAATCAGCTGTTTCATACAAAATGCAATAGTCACCAGATGAAAATGTATGAAATAGCAGATTTCGTTTTTGATATTTCAGAGTTGGTCCTATAGTAAAAGTTGTTTATAATGATGAGTACTTTCTCCCCCTCAAAAGTTGTTGGTGTTTTACAAATAACCCTGTATGTAACCCTGTAATAATAAGTACTACTCATAAGTAGGTACTCATATTTAAATTATACCCATCGAGACTAATTCATTCACAAAGTTATGTACAAACGTGTAAGTATAAAAACACACAGTCGGACTCGCGCACGGAGGGTTCCGTACCATTATCTATAAAAAAGGCAAAAAAAACACGTTTTTTGTGTGGGAGCCCCACTTAAATGATTATTTTATTCTGTTTTTAGTATTTGTTGTTATAACGGCAACAGAAATACCTACATATCATCTACCACACGTATGGGTTTGATGAAAAAAAAAATTTGAGTTTCAGTTCTAAGTATGGGGAACCTCCAAAAGTTATTGTTTTTTTTCTATTTTTGTGTGAAAATCTTAAATGCGGTTCACAGAATACATCTACTTACCAAGTTTAAACAGTATAGTTCTTATAGTTTCGGAAAAAAGTGGCTGTGACATACGGACGGACAGACAGACATGACGAATCTATAAGGGTTCCGTTTTTTACCATTTGGCTACGGAACCCTAAAAACTTCTCCACATCGCTGTCAATGGGAAAAGTGGCCTGCGAAGGTTTATTAAATGGTCTTTAGGTGCCTAGGCCGCATGGTTTTAATTCAAGAACCCAGTAAATTCATGAAATTGGGATTTTTAGTTCTTATCAGTTACTGATATAGTATGATCAAGATAATGAAACACGGCTTTCTCAAAAGACAAAAAACCACCACCATGATTGGGTGTTTAAATTGTCACTTCTGCGAAATACAAGTAGTATGATAATAACTAGGAATGTTGTCTAGGTACCTACCTACTTATATTTAATTCTGCAATTTCTGAAATGAAAACTTCTTTAGAGGCGTTGTGCACTTTTTCATTTTCGCCGGTGTCTGTCAAGGTTCTAATTTGGACTTCAAAGTATGATTATCCAAGGATTATCTTATTGACCATTGCAATGTGCAATAAAATAGTAATTTAATCTAATCACCGGATACGAGCGGGTCATAGTAGGCTAGGTACTACTAACAAGATAAGCGATTTCCGGTTTTCTAAGAAACCTCTCGATTTGAACGGAAACTAGATAATTAGGCTTAAGGTAACTTAAGATGACATGACGTAACGGTGAATTTCACGAAGTCATAATTATACAACGTGTAACAGAATAAACGCAATACCTCTTAAGGGGTCATTGTACTCATCATTATGAACAACTGACATCATTATGAAAAAAAATCAACTGCTTCGTACATTTCTGCACACGTAACTCGACAAAATGTACTGAACAGCTGATTTTTTTTTCGCGATTTCAGTGTTGGCTCCATAGTAAAAGTTGGTCATAATGATGAGGACAATGGCCCCTTAAGAGGTATTGCGTTTATTCTGTTACACGTCGTATTTAAACCGTGCGACAGCACATTGCAGAATAAACCGGCCATGTGCTAGTCGGTCTCGCGCGCAAGTTTCCAAACGAATCATTTTTTTTTAATTTCATTTAAAAACCAAGTGCTATTTGTTTGTTTTTTAGGGTTCCGTAGTCAACACGGGACTTATAGTTTCGCCATGTCCGTCTGCCTGTACGTCTGCGGTTTAGCTCAGAGACGCATAACGCTAGAAAGTTGTGGTATGAGTATACATATTGATCACGCCGACAAAGTGATAAAATAAATCTTGAAAAAATATTTCTTTTAGTTAACCCGGGGGGGGGGGTTAACTAAAAGAAATATTTTTTGCAAGTAAAGTAAAGTGACGATGAACCTTTTTTATTGTTTACCCCATGTTGTGTGTTTACCCCATCTATGGGCCCGTAAAATACAGGATTGGTGCCCTGAAACAGCGAGACGAGGCCGCGGCAGACCACGAAGGATCCGTTTGCGAAATATTAAGCTTTAAAGAGATAATTTTGTAACAATCAAGTGTCACCCCCCTCTGCCATACCAATTTAAAAGGAAAAATATCACAGCTAAATAAGCTTTACAAGTAACGAGTAATAGTCGACCAACTTATAAAATGTTACTGATTGATTAGGATTACGTAAAAAATTCGTATTAACCCACGAATTTTTTTTTTTCGTTTTGTAGAAAATTACTTAAAACTGCTTTTAACTTTGTAATGTCATAGTAAAAGCTATTTTTTGTCATGGCTTACGGGACGGAACCCAACACGCGCTTGGCCAGTTTCAAAAAATATAAAAATGTATTTGGGACTCTCAGAAAAAAGCCCTTTCATTTGACATGTCACACGGAATAGTTTGGTTTTTTTGGGGTTAAGTAGGTATCTCCGAAACAAAAATTTATTTAGATAATCTAAGTACTGGAAAACTATAAGAATTCTATGGATTTAATAACATACTTAAATATTATAACTAATTCGTACGGGACCCTTTGCGCCTAAACCTAGCCGGTTTATTATCATCATCGCATAGCCAAAAGACGTTCACTTCTGGCTACACTGGACGTAGGCGACACTGCAATGGTCGATGCTTAGGGAAGCCTAAGCAGCAATGCTTAGGCTTCCTCTAATAATGACTCCTTTCGATCTGGGCGGAGCAGAAAGGAGTTTCAGACCCTTGACTAAAACCTATCCGTGTTCCTTCAAATGCCTTTTTCGTTCCGTGACTTTCCAAAAATTCCGCAACCCAGACTGAATAAAAATAGACGCTATAATGCTAATACCGGTCGGTTTACAAATTCTGTTGTATTTGAAAGAATCGTTCAAGCAGCTAGGTACTGACTACATTTAATTATGCATTCAGGTTAAACTACTGTACTTTCGTTATAAAGTTATACCTACTATACACTCAAATTACATAGATAAAAAAACAACTTATTTTAAACCGATTCTTTGAGCTCTTTCGCATGATTTGAAGTCTTCTTCAAACACGCTAGACATGAACTATATCCTAGGATCTATTTCCATGTTGTCTAGGTACTAATTTTTAAGCAATGTTCGCATTCTCATCTCAGTCGTAATCTGTCAAAAATGTATGAAAAATTGAGGCTTTTTTAATGTACTGTTTGCGATTGACATGCGAAAACGTTTTAAAAATTCGTAGAATTAGCCCTCTGAGGCCGGGACTCAACCAAAGCGGAGAGGAGAGGCAAACCAATCCGGTAGGCTAAGCGGAGAAAAGATGTGGAAATCACGAAATCGGATTGGTTTATTCAACACATCTCCTCTCCTCTCCGCTTTGGTGGAGTCCCGGCCTGAACTATTGAGACAATAATCAGATGAACTTAAAACGTAAAGAGGAGGATTATTCTACAAAATAAAAAGAAGGTGCAGACAGTGCAGAGTCCTTGTATAACAAGCTCAAAACAAAGTCTTTTTTTTTGTTTTGATCAACCTTAAATACGACTACGTACTTCTAGAACACCATGTATTAGCGGATGCGACTGTCAAAATGCCAAAAGGATTAATCACGAGAAATTTCGACAGAGTTTGTCAATCTATATTTATCAATACCTGTGTAGTAAAAATATGTCATCATCTGCTTCGCCTTTTCCCGACTACATAGGGGTCAGCTTCCAGTCAAACCGGATTCAGCTGAATACCAGTATTTTACGTAGAGCGGCTGCCTACCAGACCTCCACAATCCATTAACTGGGTAACACGGTAAATTCTTGGCAAGACTGGTGTCAGATTTTCTAGCTTCGGACTATACGTAACGACTGCGAAAGATCTACAAATGACTGCCGGGACCAACGGCTTAACGTGCTTTCCGAGGCACGGAGGAGTCTCAGTATCTGAAGATGGTCCAATCCACAGAATAAACTTGGCAAGCGTTTTTTAACCTTGAAGATAGATCCGTGAGGCTATTTAGCCACGACCTCTATATAGGTATGTTATAGATATTACAAGCAAGACTAGGCAATTCAAACCACTTATAATGTGTATTTGATAAGGTCCTGCAGTGCAATTCTGTAAACATGTCGAAGTGAACACTTGGCCGGGGCGCACGACAGGTGAGATTGTCAAACCATACAAATAAGATGGAATGACAGCTCTATTCTCGTTCACTCCGCCTAGGTGAACACCGTGAGATGTCGACAGAATTGACCGGCTGTTGACCGATATTAATTGTGTACCTAAAGGTAATAACAACTTGCGGGATACACAATCAATAGGAGCAATTTTAGACGTATCCTATACCTACGATTTAGAAGTTTAGACAATCGCCTTTCTATTCTATGTTTGGCCACGCCCCACACTGACATGTCATAATGTCACTTGTCAAGAGACTCAAGAGCCTTAAGGTCGGTGATGATCACGGCGTATATTTGAAACGTCGGTCTTTATATTTTGTGCCAATGCCAGGTTGGCCATGTTTGGTAATTTAGAGTAGAGTAAGCCGCCAATGTTGTCTGCCCATCTGTCTTCGTGTATGTTAATAAACCCATTGAGCTAATGAGGTTTAGATGCGCAGTTTCTAATCACAAAGTTATGACGATGCAATCGAACGAAAGTACCTATTCTGCAGTTTTCGTAAAAGCGGATGCAAATTTATCAATGTCTAAAGAAATAACATTTGTCCATGTAAAAACCATTAATGTCTCAATATCTACTTAAATTAATTAAGAATATGACCCTAAAACTTACTTTTAAAGTATTTCGCAAGTTCACCAGCCAGTTCTGGCTCGACATCACGAAATTCCCATGGAAAATTATTTCTTGCACCCATTTCGAATTTACGAAGCGTGACAACGATGGACCGTTATGTCTCGAATGCACATTTGGTTTAAAGGAACAATCATTTACAATATTATCCAATAAAGACATGATGATAGTAGTAGGTACATCAGTTTATAACACTAAGTACCTGCACACTATCTACTAATGCAATGGGTACAACAGTTTCAGAAGTCAATACAACATTTTTGATTCCATTTTTAGCAGTAGGTGAGGTGAACTTCTGTTAATAATGATTCTATCCACCTCGAAATATCTACACCGAATCTACGTTATTTTTGTCTAACTACTTGTCTTCTAAGATCAACAACCTTTTATACAAACAAAGAATTAGGTACCTACTTATCGTAATTGCCCAAAATAGACCAGATTTGATAGACACAACACTGTCGCGAAAGTTCTTGTCTTCTATAGGGCAAACCGGGAGCAAATCATAGTTTTACGAAAATTATCTATACTATGATAAGAAGATAAAGGTAAATAGTACTCAAGAAATAATAATTAGATCAAATACTGATAGTCAGCCTAGTGCATTCTTATCGGTCAGGTTACGAATGTACCGTGAAAGTAAACATTAAGTGATTGATACAATGCAGTTGACAAGTTGTGATATTATTATAAAATAATCTCAATATCAAGAATGAAAAATTTATCAAGTCAAGATAATGATTTTCTCTCTATCAATCCAATTAAACAAAACAGAACAAAAAAAAGAGTCTGCACAAGCAAGAGAGTCATTTTTACAAATTGTCATCAAACACAAAGAAAACACATTTAAAAAATTAAAAACTTTTACTTAATAAATTAGGAATAAATAAATTACATGGCGAACATTATTTGGAAATAAATTAACTATGATACATAAACACAGAGATCGGGAACTATGACGTAACGATAACAACTTCGGGCGTTTGTTCTGACTCTACTTTATCCTCCTTCTTTGTTAGCTGGTCCTGCTCAGCGCTCGCTTCCGCCGGTACTGCGTCCTGGCACATGAGGGTCACAGGGTCTCGCATGCGGTCGGGGCCACAGTTTTCCGTTGCTCCTAACAGCTTGAACTCGTCCTGCTCGTCCGAGTCGGACTCGAGCCGGCGACGCCCCGCGATCACCACCTCGACGGCGCGCCCGTCGCTGGCAGACCTGTCTCCTGCGCCGATCTCAACGCGGTACGGCGTGCTCGGCTCCACGAAAGCCTCCATCACTCGAACATCTGATCTCTCCTGAATGTCGTGGTCCCTGTCGAACGGCTTGTGGCTCTTGGAGAACATGTCGAAGATGTTGACCGGCAACTTCTTGGGTACGGCGACAAGGAACAACACATTCTGCACGTCGGCTTGCACGTTGACCTCGCCATCCTGGCGCTGGTCGTAGAGGGCGGGCGCGGCGGCCGCGGTGGCGAGCAGACAGACGAGTGCTAGGAGCATGGTGGAGCGTGCGCGCGTCGGGTCTCACATGCGCTGACTGCGCGCCGCATGCTCCCGCGCCGCTTTTACCAGCCACCCGCGAACCAGTCTGAACGAAACGAGCACACTGTAACGGTTAACACGACATGAATACTGTGTGGACCTAATTCAACGGATGATGCGCCTAAGTGTCAATATTATCAATTTAGAATTTAATGACCACAACGACCTATCAGCCTAACTTCGGTTGGACATGAGTCATCCATCATAGTTCACGCTGGGTTCCATTGTCCCGATACTTTACTTTGTTATCGTTGCCGCGTTGGTGTAACTGTAACATGCTGTTTAGTTTTTTATTAATGGTGAATGTCTAATTTCAATAGTTAAAACACGGTCAAACAGTGAAATCTAGGACTTTTGTAACGCATCGTGTTCTACATTAGCTGAGTTTGTGATGGATATCCGTCAAAACAAACAGGAAAGTAGTGAATGTCGTGTCGTGGCGGACTGTGGAGCCGCAGGGTTGGCGTGTGACAGTGACCGCGGGTCATCGATACGATAACCGAGTTTCGCCTGCACACTCGATGTACAGAATTACAGACAGGGTCTAAAATATAAACACAGCTCGGATAATGCTTCAACTGCGCAAAATACCAACAGGCGATACAATAATCAAACCACGCAAGTTGCAATATACTCTTTGCTACTCTTTTGCCTGCGTCCCGTTATTTTCTTTGTAATGACGTCGTTTTCTCAAAATGGCTTGTACTGGTTACAGAATACTGCTTACCTTTTATAGATGTAGGTACTTATCTACTTTAATAGCTCATTATATTTCCCTCTAGAGAGCAGGTGACGCTAGCGCACTTTTAAGGATGCAGTTTAGTATCGTTTTAGACTAGTAGGTACGATCGTACGGACCAACAAGTCCATTAAATTAACCGTATTTCGTTCATTGAACTCATGAGCTTTTCAAGTAAACAAGAGATTTGTTTGCCAACGTTATCTACCATCATAATTATTACCGTTTGATTAGCCCTTTGGTCTACAAGATGCTAAAATGAGACTTTCAGAGAAAATTGCATTGGCAGTTTGGGCACCTGCAAATAAAATCAAGAGACAAATGAGCAGGTTAAACTTTACAAAACAACCAGAATTGCCATATCAAAAAAACTATAACGGAATGGAAACTAGAAGCATTCAAGCTCTTGAGGGTAAGATAGAAAAAAAACTTTTTTACAAAAAATACAACCGACTTCGAAATAATAAAAAAACACCGACTTCTTACCTTTCAGGTAAGAAGTCGGTGTCAAAAAACGAAGAAACAACCAAAACACCGACTTCCGAAATTAACGTTATTTTATACTTTGTAGTAGTGTTCTTATATTTCGAAGTCTTATTTTTTTTATTTTACACTTTTGTGGTGTAGCTTTAACTTTAACCCAGCGCAAAAAGAATCATCATGATCGGTTCATAACCGAATATAAACCCCAAAACCATGGTTGACTTGTACACACCTGCGTACCCCTTCACAGAGTACCGGCGTGATGTTATATTATGAACTGGTGTAAACAAGACATGCGATTTCAGCAATCCCAGGAGATTTGCTATCATTTATTGCAGAGTTCCGTTACCTATCCGAAGATACTCATCAAATCTTGGATAAAAAGTATCATATTTCCATTTCCAGGACATAGTCTACCCGTCTGCCAAGTTTCATCCAGATCCATTCAGCCGTTTGAACGTTCAAAAGGTAACAGACATACAGAGTTACTTTCGTATATTATAGTATTCTTAGATATATTATGGATTTATCGGATTTCGATTACAATTTTTTTCCTTAATCCTAACATTATCAATCAACCAATCAATATTATAAAAAAAACTCTAGCGTTACTGAGTAATTGAGTGACTGACAGACAACGCACAGACGAAACTACTGGTCGAAGAAAGCTGAAATTTGGCATGACGGTTCCTTGGGGAGTGTAGGGATTTCCTACGGGAATGGGAAAAAGCGCGGATATGCGCGTACGAAGTTGCGGGCAAAAGCTACCTAGTATTATATAACACACGTGAGCTTGTTTAAAAGACTCTATTGATCTTATGAAGTGCTCTATTGTTAGATATCATAAGTTCTAAGAAATTCCAGTTGATGCATCGTTGGTTCAGAGTTCGATTGCTGATTATTATTTATTATAATTATACTTTATTGTAAATTTCAATATAAGAACAGGACAAACATTTATAAAAATAAGTGTACAAGGGGCGGTCTTATCGCACAAGGCAATCTCTTACAGACAACCTTTTTTTTTAATAATAGGTACAGTGTATTATCAATTCATAATTCATCCTAGATACCTACACATAGTAAACTTAACAACTTTTTCAAGTTAGTTTAAGTAGGAATACCTTAGGTGGCTATAATTTGCTGTTTTAGGGTTCTGTATGTCCGGATGAAAAAACGGAATTCTTATCGTCTAGTCTGTCCGTCTGTCATATTTCTTTTTCTCCGAAAATCCTGGACCGATTGATTTGAAATTTTGCACACACGTCATGAATATCTGAGACCGACTCCGAAACACTTACAAGGCTTATTCATAAAAAAAAAAGCTTCCACGTCGCCAGAACGGTGCGGGCGAGCATTATCGTCCATAAAAATGGAATCTTCCCCAAGTGCAGTCAATGTGGGTTGTGCATATGGAATTAGGACTTCCATTATGTACCGGTGTACATTTAATGTTCCATTTTCTATGAAAACTAACTCCGTACGCTCCGTCGAATTAATTGCTGCCCAAAACATAACGGAGCCTCCGCCATAAGGAGTGATTTCTTCGAAACACACTTCCGCATAGCGTTCCCGTGGTCTTCGCAGCACTCGCCGGCGTCGGTCCTCTCCACACAAAGAGATTCTAGCTTCATCAGAAAACAATACTTTATTCCAGTCCTCCAGAGTCCATGAAGCACAGTTCCGAGCAAACTGAAGTCGAGCAACACGGTGCTCACGGAGTAATTTAGGGCCCCGAGCTGGGCGGTAACTCTTGATATTGGCAGCCAAAAGCCTCCTCCTGACCGTCCACAAGCTAACTTCTACTCCTCTTACTTCTTCAAGGCTCTTCTTCAGGTCCACACTTGACGCCTTACGATTACGCAACGCCTGACTCACCAAAAAGCGGTCATCTCTTGGTTCTGTGCATCGTTTTCTTCCCGAACCGGGTCTTCTTTTGACCGAACCAGTCTCTTGATACCGTTGCCAAGTCCTCTGGACAGTTGAACGACTCACATTTAGCCGCTGAGACACGTAAGTTTGCGAACAACCTTCTTCAAGTAGGGCTATAATTTTACCGGTCCTTATCGCTTTATCACTCATATCAAAAAGTGGTATTTAATGTAAAAAGAAAGATTAAATTGTTTAATTTGCAGAAAATATCCAAAAAGTTTTAAAATATCGTAATCAGTTAAAAATCGTTTCAGCAATTCGCGCCATTAGTGAAGCAATTTTAGAATAATCCACAATAATCATTATTTTTCTTTTAATAATTTCAAATTTTAAATTTGGAACGTAAAGAATCATGCCAGGATGCTTCAAAAAACATGCCAATACATCGTCAAATTAACAAAACCTATTTCTTGTTCTTCTTCATTGAAGTAGAGAAAAAAATCTAAAGTGCCCGTTTTTTTTGCAAAAGAGTTTAGATAGGAATAATAATATAATAACCAACAAAAGACAGGCCTAAAGCGGTTTAAAGGAGAACTTTTGCTTTCGAGTGCTGTATTCTATAAAGCCCTCGAAAACTATTACCTACTGCCTTCATAAGAAAAAAGGACATAACTACATAAAACGAAGTAACCGATTTCCGACATTAAGAAATTATTTAAGGTCGGAAATCGGTTACTTCGTATAGTGTAGATCCGTCCTTTTTTCTTATGACGGCAGAATACACATACTACGACATAATAATAATATAATAGTAATTGGTAAAGTCAGTCAGACAGTAACAAGCTCAAAGTATGTACGTAAGTATTTTAATTGTCCTGTTGAACGTCAGCCACTGCGCCGCCCAGGAACTGATGCTCCTGAGCATGGCGCAGTGACTGATGCCGGCGAGCAATGGGTAGCTCGCCGTCCGATCTGGGGCTCGAGTCTGCTATTGCAATCGTGTCTCAATGACCGGTCAGTGATCGAATATTTGACAACTTTGACAGTTTTTGTATGGGAAATGTGTCATAAGTTTGACGTTATACGTCAAAAATCGATCATTGACCGGTCATTGAGACACGATTGCAATAGCAGACTCGACCCCCAGAACAGGCCCGGGTTGACGGCGCGCTGTGTTCTACGCGCGCCAAACCAGCAGTCGTCAGCATGGGTCGGGGCCCGTTAGGGCCAGAGCCTACCAGGGTTGCGGATTTGTTCGAAAGAGTTACCGCGGCCCTGGAACGTAAAAGGCACTAAGAGGAGCATGGATGGGTTTTAGTCAGTAGAAGTCTGACACTCCCTGCCGCTCCACCCAGAGCGGCAGGATTCATTGGATGTGATGTTGATGAGGTCATTTGATGATTTCCCATCCAAAAACAAAAAAAAAAGTATTTTAATTGACTTTGAGTAAAAGCGTACCAGCAGACGTAAAAAGATACAAAAAGCGAATTCAACAGCAGTTATCAATTAAATAGGACGATTGATTATGATTAGGTAATCCTAAAAGCTCTTTTCTTCAGTGAGCTTTCATACAACTCAACTGGAAAGCTTATATTTCATTTTAAATACCTATTTCGTGTTTTCTAATTACCTGGTTTGTGCTATCTGCTCGCTTATTGATTATTATAAGAAAAAAAAAACAGCGGTTTAGGGATTTTTCAATAAGAATTATTATTTATTTTCAACGAAACAATGTACACGCTTACGTACTTATATATTTAACTTACAAACTAAAATAAATGCATCTTTCCACGGCTATGTCTTCGCACAATATCGTCAGCGCAATATAATAAATTAACTAACATAAACTGAAGATTAATTGTAACGTTAAACGCCCATTTCTTATAGTCTACCAACGGTTTATATTTACTAAAACTGCACTTGAGGAAATGTTAATAGCAAACGTAGCTAGAAAATCCTACGTAAAAGGCAAGGTTCAGTATTAACACAGTTTACCATTGGTATCAAAAAACGATTAGTCTGTTTAATATAGGAACTGGGCATTAGACCACAAAACTATTGATTTTTCGTTAATTGATCACATTTTTCTTCCTTTATCGTTAATGATGGCGGGTTTTTCTCAGCAGCGGCATCAGGAAGCTTGCCAGGCGATGTTTCAGTCTATGAAAAAAAATAAACAAATAATTAGGTACAAAAAGATTACAAACGGGTCCCTAACAGGTACGATAATTTTAAAATCTGAACCAATTGTCACTGGGGCATCGTTTACCTGTTTCTTTATATGTATGGGTATACATGGGGCATTAACAGAATAAAGTTAGTTTCTTAAAATTAATGAATTTCTAAACATTACATGGTATGGTAGTTTTGCACGATTCCAAATGAGCATAACAAAATAAAGGAAGGGATTTTTACCTGATCATATTTCGCGATTATCTGGGAATAAAAAGAAAAACATAGAACGGATCAGTTTTTTTTTGCTTTCGAGCAATAGTTTAAAGAATCATGCACAACTACACGCTAACAGACACAAAGTCATCAAAACTTTATCAAATATTAATTTTTGGTACTTAAGTCTTTTAAGCCGAGTTTGATAGGGCACTAGATTTGAAGTTTTTGATTTAAAAGTCCCGTACCTATCGTGCACTTCACTATTGACTTCGTAAGATTTTTTTTTTTTAAGATGTTTAAGTTTTTTACCTTTGTGCTTTCTCCTGCTTCCTCAGTGACGCGTCTTTCTTCTGGATCTTCATCTCGTTGCCCATGCTGACGTCACTCAGCGGGGACGCAGGCTCGGCGGGCTTGGCAGGATCGTCTGGCTTCAGTTCTTGAGGCTTCTCCTCCGCTGGCTTCTCCTTGTCGTCTTGTGGCTTCACCTCCGGCACCACCGGCAGAGAAATCACTTGGATTGATGGCGAAGGGGACGACGAGCCTCCCTGAGGCGGCTTAGGCTTGTAGTCAGTGTTGTACTCTTCCATGGCGAGGTCCAGGAGATCGTCCATATCCCCGAGAGCGGATAGTAAGGACTCGGCAGGAGCCACGGCGATCACCACACCGTCGATGTTCAGCCTGTAGTTCTCCGTGCCATTCTGTCGCTGGTCGTAGTGCTTCATGGCACAGTCGGGCGTCGGCGCGGCCGTCGCAACCGCCACCAGCGCTGCCACCAGCGCCACCTCGCACACCACTCGTCTGTAGTTGACCATCGCGGAAGGAGTCTGTGGGCGCACTGAACTTCGGTTGCGGCTGTGGGACCCGCTATGTACCCATTCTCCGCTGCATCTTTTATTTATTTGCCCAGATAGCGGTACAGCCAGACGCGGCTCCGACTAACCGCGCGACCCGTCGTAGTTAAACTGGTATTAACAAAACAGAATTGTGTAATAAATACAGGTATACACAGGTATCATCCGTTATATTAACGCGGACATAATTTTACAACTAACTCCCATAAACTACAATGATATCCGATGCCCATAAGTAGGTAAAATGTAATCCTGATAGTCAGATGATATTTTGTTTACATTATATTTTTAGAACAGTAGGTATTGAAGATATCTTATGAGGCCGTCGACTTAACCCAATAACCCGTTAACCTCGGCTATCGAATACAACCGGCTATAAGAATTGACATCACGTTATTTTTGGCTATTGACGATTAATTTTGCCTTGAATTAGTCTGGCGTGATAAACGAAGACAAACAAATGCCCAGCTAGATGAAGAGGCCTTAAAAATTGTACATAGTAGGTCCCTACCAATATTTTCATTCGATGTATTTTTTTATAATTCACTATCAAATCAAGCTTGTTATTTCAATGAAATTGAGAATCAAAACTTTCTGAACATCAAAAACTACAGATGAACTATATAGGCAATAGCCATAATACCTAGGTCGGTCCCTACTTATTTATTCGATTTCAGGAAGGTGCTTCCATGATACGGTACTTGTATGTGAGAGGGTTACAGTTGCATTCTTCAAATTCTGGCAAGCAACATTAATATCTCTAAGGTCTGAAACAACATGCATCCAAGCAAAAGCTCTGAGATTCATTTCAAACAGTCGAGCTTTAACGAAACATTTCTTGATCAAACAAGACTTATCAATTAATAATAAGTTAATGGACGTTCGGTGGCACAGATCGGGTGCGTTGGACGGTGGACCAACCTGTCGCTGATGGGCCGCGGACAGCTTTCAACTAACTGTATCTACCACCTACTTGCACCATCGCATCGTTCGCATCGTCGCCGATAAACGGTAAAACGGTTACATTTTACTTTATTTGCCCTTTTCTGGGCTAATTGTTTGGGGGATCAAGATCGGAGGCTGCTATGAACGAGACTGTCGCAAGTTACCAAATGATTTATTGGGCGACTACAGTGACTAATACCATATTTATGTAAAAAACAACAAAAGCTTCGCTTCGAAAATATCGCTATCAAAATCAAAAATCATTTATTTACTTAAATTAGAATGAACAACCAGCACTTTTTGGACGTCATAATTTACATACCTACTTATAGAGAGTCCCCCAAAAATGCCCGCCTATCACCAATTCCTAATGTTTTAGATCTGAAACTCTCTCACTACCATTCTTGAAAATCTGAAGTAGCAAAAGCTACATGAGATTTTTTCAGACAAAATTAGGTAAATACCTAGAAGAGGAACTAGTTATAGATACTAGATATAGGAAGACTGGAAACCACAAAAAGACCTAAGAAGTGCATAATTGCCAGGAGGAACTTGCATTAACATAAAGAAGATTCTAAAAAGTTAAGTGCCATTAATAAATCTCCATAAAGCCGTTGTCTACATCAGTACCTATATTCTACCGAACATAGTACAAATGTATCGATGCTTAACTGTAATTAATATATCGACTTTACACACTTTTAACGACACGCCAGGTTTCTAGACAAGAGCTAGAAACTGTTAGCTCTTCTCGAACAGGTCTGGCTTACTTTCTACCACACCTAGTTTTATTTTATGTTGACTCGAACATCTTGCTGTAAAATAGCCGTAAAAGCAGGATGTTGAATGAGTAGTTAGAAGACCTACTAGCAAAGACTTACAATAGAAATACTAGGTGTAAAGTTGAAGGAGTCCCTGGAGGGAAAGTAGGTACCATATTGATGGGATGTCCCATGTTGTTTTAATCAAAAGAAGCCTTTTTTCAGAAACTGCATCCAAATACATTTGGACAATGTCCTTTGCTCAAACAAGAAATCTAAAATCCTATGAGTTCTTCTTCTCCTCCTCTTTTACTCCGCTTGTATATAATATCTATGCATAAGTTTTTATGTACTTATTTGTGAATAAATTTATTAAACAAATAATTTAAGTGCACACCTTATTACATGATTGATTTGGTATAAAGTTGAAAGTTCTCCTTAACTTTTCTGGGTTACCAAGTGCCGTTGTGCAAAACTGTAGCCCTAAATAGATTTGCAAACTGGTTTTAAAAGTAAGTAAGGTGCAAAGTGATTTTTTTTTCTCTGTTGCATTCCCATGCAAATCGTCCAGTTTTCTGAGATAACAGGAACTTCGGGACAACGGTACTGCGGCTGAGTCGCCAATCCGCTGCTTGCATAAGAAACCCACATCAGATTAATACGGGATGCGAGACTTAATTACTTCTATGTATAAGAAGTACTAACGACGTTAATCAGGCATTTACTTATAACCTAACCATAAAAAATAATGATGTAAGGAAATAGGTAGGTAGGTACCGTTACTGTGTAGGTCATCAGCATAGCTCACCTTTTCCAGATAAGTTGTTTGTTTATGATGATTAGCTAGGTACCTTTTCGCTATCCTTGCTTTGGGTGGGTAGGTAGACAACACAGCTACCCTGTCTTGCTAGACTCCTACCATTTAGGTTTCATAGGGAAGCTAAATCTTGTTGCTACCAGTCGAGCCCGTCCGTCTGCCTTCCAAAGTAGGAGCTGGTCAAACCTTTAGATGAGTACAGGCAGCAACAAAAGTAGATTAACACATATTTTTTTACAACATTAAGATATTTCTATCTATTAATCTAGCCTACTTTGTCCCACTCCTGGGCAAAGGCCTCCCCTCTCTCTTCCACACAACTCTGTCCTTTGCTAGATGCTGCTACAGATGTTTGAAAAATGATAAATTAAACAGTACCAGTTCTTCTCTCTACTAAGCAGGTACATGAAATCAAAAGTACACACACACAATCACACACATTTTTATTTAGTGTCTTGGTATTTCTGTCGTATGTAAAAGGAGTAGTGTTAAACTTGTGTTTACTCTAAGTACTTTTACTTCTAACCGTACCAGTAGTTAGGTACCTACTAGGTGATGGAAAAACCCGCAGGTTTCTGAGGGAATCCAAGTCCATGCTATGTGAACAACCAGTTTATCAGCAAAGAAATATCTAGGTATACTGGTGATGATGATGATGATGCTATCTAGCCCATTACGGCTACAGCGACCGCATGCCTTGGCCTTTGCCAAGGAATGGCCTTTGACCATAGAGGTTGCGAGCCTAGATTTGCTACTCTGTTATAATGCTGACCATTGTGTCACCCTATGTAGGTAATGTTTTCTTCATCTATATTGTTTTGTAATTAACTTCTATGGTGTATATAATAAAGAGAATTCTATTCTATTCTAATGCACTCATGTGACTTGCATAGGTAGGTACCCCACTTTGCCGAAAAACTCCGAGCACAAAGCGGACATGTCAGAACACCACTGACGACATGATAAATGATAGCTGTTGGTCTAGCTTTCAAGTGATCGCGTTTCTGGTCTAATTCCGATCTCTTTCTGTCGTCCAGGGATTGGAGGGCTGATTTTGCGCCAGCTCCTCCTACGTCGTGGGTTCAATGTTGCATCTCTTCATGTGTCTATTCTGAAGTTCTGAACATCCTGAAATGTAGAAACAGTCCATCACGCTTTCGTTTCCCCACCTGGAGTTCAGAATAGAAGATACGCTATATATACGTATCTCTTCAATATATATAGATATTATATATATTATTATTATTATATTATTACTATATATAGATATATATACGTATCTCTTCAAGCATCCTTGATGCCCACACCATCTCAGTTGACGCTGCGCTGTAGTGGCATTGATATCGCCAGCAACACAGCCCACACACACCTGCAGTGTGATTCTGTAAACATGTCGAAGTGAACACCCGGACGGGGCGCACGACGGGTGAGTTGTCAAACCATACAAATAAGATGGAATGACAGCTCTATTGTCGTTCACTCCGCCTAGGTGAACACCGTGAGATGTCGACAGAGTCGACCGGCTGTACATCTACAAGTAGGCATCTTTGCGGAGGACCATGGTGTTCCTAACACAATCCGACCATGTGATGTTCATAATGTTTTGGAGGCATTTGAGATGAAATGGTGCCTCTCTCTCTCTATCGTAATCATATTCGGACCTTGGAAAGATACGATAAGATAAGATAAGATAAGTAAAGGATGAGACAAGACAGAGAGAGATGAGAGAGTAAAGGTCCGAATATGATTACGATAGAGGCACCACCGTTCTGCTGAGTACAAAAGATTTGGGAGAACGAGAGAGGTATACTGAAATAATCGTACTTAACTAGAGATCGTGAGAATTGAAAACTTTGGGCTGCAGATAGCCAGCAACTTCAGCTGCAGCACAAATCCTCTGATTTGGGTCAGAAAACAAAAGATCAGCGTCGAGGTCTCTATTCTTATCCATCAGTAGTAAACTGCCGATTGAGAAGTCTGGGACTAAAAGTTAAGTCTTCTACGCCCCTAACTAATCCAAACGTCTTTTATAATGCGCACAGCAAAAGAGTGGAACTCTCTGCCTGCGTCTGTGTTTCCAAATGCTTACAACCCTAATCTCTTCAAAGTTAGAGTGAACAGGCTCCTTCTGGGTAAACTCGCTCCATCGTAGACTTTGTCTCTGTCATATCTGACATTGACTAGAGTCAAGAGCAAACCCATCTCTAATAAAAAAAAAATTAAAAAATAACTATAACTTGGTGGTTCACGCCACAAGTGACATTAAAATAGTCTGATTCCCATCGCGACGCAACAGGACGTCGTGTCATGCGGAGTCTTATTTATTTATCATTTAACACAACTATTATTACAGGTAGGTAACTACAAACTTTTCAGAAAATCCAAGTTTAATGAAAAGAGCCCATAGAGCTTTTCGCGAAACACTATCGAAAGCCTTTTCGAAATCGAAAAAATAGAGGTGCGATTCACAGATCAGATCATTGATTTTGATCGTGGATCGCGTTCGAGATTAACTGTGTACGGGCAGCCTTAGGACTTATCGACCGAATTCGGCCGGCTGGCGATCGGTAACTATGTCGAGACTTCCCACCTAGGTTCTTCTCCCAAATTCTGTGTCGAAGCGAGCCCAAATGTGTTATTGTGTTGTGTTCTTGAATGGATATGTTTATTAGCGGAACCGACAGCTTCATGATGTGTGGTGATGATGTATGGTGATGATGTATGGTGATGATGTATAGTGATGATGTATGGTGATGATGTATGGTGATGATGTTTAATAACGCGAGAAGCGCAGATATGCAGTGCGATTCTGTAAAAATATCACCGATTGAATCTCAAGGAATGACAGTTCGCTTCATGCTCACTCCACACCGTGAGATGTTGACAGAAAAGACCGGATGGACCGGTCCGGTCCTGGTCGATATGGTGACGCTAGCTTAGGGGCTCCTCCAAGCTCATGTCCATGTCCAGCAGTAGACGTCTTTCGGCTGAAATCATGACGATGACTGTAGTGTTGAAATAAGCACATGATCCCTTGTGTTGTTACCCGTGGTCCCGGTGGGTCGACCCATTACCGGGTCCATGGGTAATTTTAATTACCCGTGGTTCCATGGCATTAGGGTTGTTCCCGGACTACAGACTACAACGATAGAAAATTAAAACCATCAGTTACATACAATATAGTTCACTCATTCAAAAGCAAATAAAATCATTCCATCCTTGGGGACAAAAACATACTCATACCATTGAAAATGATGAATATTCATAACCGATAGGTACACCAATGACTTTATGACTCAAAAACTATCTTAAAATTTCTAATGCATATCCAACTGATATTTCGCCAGTAATTAAATCCATTAGTGTATCGGATATGACTGCAGTCAAAACTCTTAACCAGTCAAAAGTACTATTGACTAGCAAAATCAGTAAAAGTACTTTTGACTGATTTTGCTAGTACAGTTAAAAACGTCATTATGGTTAACACCCCGACTCAGAGTACCCCGACTCGGTTATTTTTTTTTAAACCACCCCGAAATAGGAGCCCCGCAATGCGGGGCACCGTCGACCTATCTTAGCACAGGTGTTAATCAGTCAATAGTACTTTTGACTGGTTAAGAGTTTTGACTGCAACATATTATGCTGTTATTATGGATTTGTATTTTCTAGCGATATATCCATGGGACCACGGGTAATTAAAATTACCCATGGACCCGGTAATGGGTCGACCCACCGGGACCACGGGTGTGGATAATGGATTCCTCTATACTGACTTCAAACTGGATGTGAAATATTAATGATGATGGAAGGAGATCATCAATCAATCATTTTCCTAACTATGTCAAGGTCGGCTCCCAGTCAAACCGGGTTCAGCTGAATACCAGTATTTTACACGTGGAGCGGCTGCCTACCAGACCTCCACAACCCATTAACTGGGTAACACGGTAATTCTTGGCAACATTTGGCATGAAAATATAATAAATGAAAATAAATAATTAATAGTAAAAATATACTTTATTTTATTTCAGACTTTGTTTTGTTTTGATGAGATATCGATTTTAAGTAAATAACAGTTTATAACATTTTGAGAAGACACTTCTGTGCTTTATACCTACGTAACTTTAATTAATGATTCTGTGGCACGACAGTGCGCAGCTAAGTAACAATACAAATTAAAAAACTTACACTTGTTTATTACATCACGCTCTATTCCTCGAAAGGATAGGCAGAGGTAGAATGTATTTAAATTACTGGTCAAAGTCATGAAACCTTACTTATTATCAACACGTTTAATGAACAATATGTCAGGTTTAATACCAAACAAAGTAAATAAAACATTAACAAAAAATTAACTTAAAGTAACACAATCGATAAGGCACTTGGGAAGATAGTACATTATTGTTGGGATTCGAACCCAACACCTTGCGGCGGCGGCCAGTACACGGGCTGAACGCCCAAGGAGTCTAGGCAACGTGCACGACGTAAACTATGCCATAGTGTTGCAAATATATATAAAAAAACAAGACATTGACGCTTCTGTGCTGCCACCTACAGATCCTGTACTTACGTTCCGTTTAGTTAGAGGATTGTGCAAGACGTAGATTGTGCCATGTGGCGTTCCAAATTCGAAGCTTTTACGTAAAAAATATTTGACTTTGTCGCTTCTCAGATACCACCTCAATTGAGCATTAAACCTTCACCTAATTTTAAAAACAATATACGATTTTATTTCTCCCACATACTAACATTCTAAAGGCACAAAGGTTCTATATTTCATATTCTAATTTTAATATCTTAACATGAGTACAATAGGTTAGAATCAGTGAGTGACTCAGTTGCCGAACCGCGAAACACATAAGTAAACGCAACTTCGCAAAACTAAACGTGAATGAAAAACACAATATAATAACGTAAATGATAGAGGAATCTAAGATAAATATTAACAAACATAATTCTGAAAACAATATTGTGTTCAATCTGAACATTTGAAATTTAGGCGCTTCCGACGGAGAAATATTTAACAACTGACAAAATACTGTTCATCTATTTGATAAACAAGACTAAGATAACACAATTATATGTACAGTTTTCGTCAAATAACTTTGCCCCTCTGAAGTTAGCCATTTGCAAAAATCGCGCAGGTGCAGTCACGCACACGGGAGCAAGCGGGACGCAAGCATGCATCGAACGTAATCGTAAGACTGAGACATAAAATCGCGCCCCGCCCCCATGTTTCGCCATGAATCGCCATATTTTTGTTTTTGTAACTGCACTTAACTTTTTATTTTTTTTGTTCTATTTTATTTTGCTTGCCTACCTTGTATTTTATTATTGGTATCATACAATGATTTTATGTAACGATTTCTGAGAGATGAAATTCTGGTGACCTGTAATACAGGTTTTTAATTACCTATCACGGGCACCAGTGTTCCACGACCAATGTGATGTGTATTCTTGTTTATGCCAATAAATTATTATTATTATTATTATATTTAAAAAAAAAAATGTCTCTTACGCATGCGCAGTTGCAGTGTGTTCGTAATTTTGACTACTACGCAGCCACTCAACACAACTTCAGAGGGGCAAAGCTATTTGACGAAAACTGTAACTGACAACATTATTTAATCATTTAAAACAGGGAATATCAAAACACCTAAATATCTATCGACACATTAATAACCTATGCCATTTTTTTAAACATACTACACTGTTTGAATCTGCAGCTAAATATTGCCAGGCAACCATGCAGAAATCTATTCTACTTTCATGGATCTTTCAAGAAAATTAAGTTTGATCATAAGAACTGATACCTGCAGATTCAAGCGGTGGGGATTAAGCTCTAGTCTAACAGAGGCGAATCCCGCACGCCGACGGGAATTAGGAATCCAAGCGACTATTCGCGCCAGTTTGAACACCGCTATACGAGAAAGGCGCACAAGATTCGCCTCAGTTTTGCCAGAGCTTTATGTTGGCACTTCCTGTACCTACTCAAAATATCAACTGTGTATCAAACTACAAACACATTAATTCTGAAATATCCTTTCTATTTTAAGAACAACATCACTTAAAGAAACGAGTTCCCCATAACAGCATCCGATACTGGGGCAAGCGAATTTCGTCACGCATCCCGCGCGGGGTGCTCTGTTTCGCCAGAGCTTTATGTTGGCATGCTTAAACTATCAAACTACAAACAGCCAATCTGAAATTTTCATCTACCCAATAAATCACATTTGTAGTGAAAATTACTTAACAAAAAGAGCATCCGATTGGCATCCGGGAGGCGCAGCATACTGTGACACAATCGGGGCGGGCAAATATCATCAAAGATCCCGCGCGGGATTCGCCTCAGTTTGGCGGAGCTTTATGCTGGCACTTCCTATACTCAATACACATCTGCCTTAATCCATTCAATAACACATTTGTAGGAAAACGACTTCTCAAAAAGAACACCGAACAGGATATTATTAATGCTAGCTATCACACTTGTCAGTATACTCATCAGCGACAGTACCGAGCACGTGGCTGAAGAAGCCGTCGTCATGCCTGAGCCGGTACAGCGCAGGGGTGAGGTAGCGCTGCACCACGGCGGCGCAGCTCAGTGCCGGCATGCCTGAGCTGCACACGGAGCGGGCGGCGCAGCATACTGTGACTGCTTGACGCCAGATGCGGGTGCTCACTGGGGAAGAGGTGACAAACGATGAGTGGAATATTTGTACACATAACAAATTATATAAAAAACTCACCAGCTGGAAGAACATAAGCGTGAAAAACCTTTTCATACTACACAGTAATATGAAAAGGTTTTCCAAAATCCTAACAAAAATATGCTTAGTGGTTACAGGTGGTGGTGTTCAAATTCCTTCTAATTTTCGGCAGTAGAACAGCCCTAAGATTTAACCAAATCTAAGGGTGCGTTATCACTACAGCCATGACTATGGGTAATTTCCCACCAAACATGCCAAAAAGCAAGGTAGAGGTTAGGATTTACGGAGCGAAGATGTGCAGGAATCGACCAATCATAGACGAGATGAAAGACGCGATTCAGATTTCTCCACGTGTACATTCCATTTGTTACGGCTTCAGTGAAAACATACCGTAAAGAGAAAACCCGCATTTGTCAATAAGACAATTTAAAAAAACTTTTTCACAAAAAAAAACCGACTTCCAAAAAACACTACAATTTTCAAAATAACTTTAATTTCGGAAGTCGGTGTCAAATAACGAAGAAGCAACCAAAAACACCGACTTTTTTATTTTTCACTTTTTAGTGGTACCCCACACCTAACAACACCACTGGAAAGTCACAGGAAAGCAAAAATACACAATTTCGTGTACATGGATGATTTTCCACATATTTTTTCCAGCTATTTAGATTTAAAAAAACTAAACTACTGAACCGATTTTGATAAAATTTCAATGGGACCATTTGGGAAGTATATATACCCTTTCCAACAAAAAAATATTTTTTCAAATCGGTTGGCAAGCGACGGAGTTATGCCCGAACAAACATAAAAAAAAAAACATACAAACATCCGAATTGAGAACCTCCTCCTTTTTTAGAAGTCGGTTAAAAATATAAACTACTTACAAAAATGTTGCATGTCCGCATCACAGTGCTGCAACAACTGCTGTATCGATGAGGAGCCTTCAATGAGAGGCACGTTGTTCCCCGTCACCACCAAAGAGCCTGGTATCACAACTCTTTGCACTACTTCTTCTACCTCCGATGTCAAAGCCTGTAAAAGACATCTATGCTAAAAAAAATGGCTGTTGTTTATCACTAATAAAAAAACTTTTTCACAAAAAAAGAAACCGACTTCACTACAAAGTTCAAAATAACTTTAATTTCGGAAGTCGGTGTTTTTGGTTGCTTCTTCGTTATTTGACACCGACTTCCGAAATTAAAGTTATTTTGAACTTTGTAGTGTTTTTTGGAAGTCGGTTTCTTTTTTTGTGAAAAAGTTCTTTATTTTTCACTTTTGGTACCCCACACCTTACAACACCACTGGAAAGTCACAGGAAAGCAAAAATACGCAATTTCGTATACATGGATGATTTTTCCACATATTTTTTCCAGCTATTTGGATTTAAAAAAAAACCAAACTACTGAACCGATTTTCATAAAATTTCAATGGGACCATTCGGGAACAACAAGATTTTTTTAAATCGGTTGGCAAGCAACGTAGTTATGCGCGAACAAACATAAAAAAATACAAACATTCGAATTGCGAACCTCCTCCTTTTTTAGAAGTCGGTTAAAAAACAGGTTGATAGAAACAGATTTCTATCCACCTGTTTTTTATTAGTGATTATATTCTAGCATTTGACCAGTCCACAATCTAACCTACGATGATGTGGTTGACGATAAAGTTGTAACAGTTATAACATTCAATCATTATGCACTAGTTTTGTCCGCGGGTTCGGTCGAGATAATATTGACAATGATAATGTTTTTAAAGACATTCGTTAAAAAAACCTACAACCGCCTACAGTCCTCTATCGCGATTGAGGCGTGAAAAACATTACCCTCCTTCTGACGCAGACGGGTAAAAAACAAATAAACTCACTTTCGCGTTATATTAGTTAGGTACGATTGTAGAAGCCTACTAACAACGAATTATTACCTGAGTATCAGGGGTGCCACTTGCAGTCTTTTTGTTATCATCATTTATAACATGCAGCCAATAAGATGTGGGAATATGCTGAAAAAGATAAATTGTTTTGAAATACAAAAACTTGCGTTTCATACAACTTCTACTTAAAACTTGAGAGGGGTAGCATGCTTTGGTCACATCTAACCATACAATAAGGCAGTCAGTCATAGCCCACATGCAGCCCTGGACATTCAATAAAATACTTAAGAGCATATGGCAAATGGCATTTCATACAAACTTTTAAGTCCTTATTTTTAAATGAATGAACCGATTTTAATGAAACTTCCTACGCATAAGCAGGATACATAGGTCTTAAAAGTTATCAGATAACAAGAACATTTTCGAAAACGAGTGTTACAGCTAAATTCGACCCATTTTAAAAAAAAAAAATTTCTAATAATTCTTTTCGGAAACGTTCTCTGATTACTTTGTAGACCTATGTATCTTGCATAAGCGTAGCAAGTTACTCCATTAGTGATATAATAAAAAAAACATAAACAAGTGCAAGTCGGACTCGCGCACGAAGGGTTCCGCACCATTATCTATAAAAAACGACAAAAATATCACATTTGTTGTATCAAAGCCCATTTAAATATTTATTTTATTCAGTTGGCAACAGAAATACATCATTTGTAAACTTTTAACTGTCTAGCTATCATGGTTCATGAGCAACAGCCTAGTGACAGACAGACAGACAGACAGAATGATGGACAGCAGAGTCTTAGTAATAGGGTCCTGTTTTTACACTTTGGGTACAGAACCCTAAAAACTAAATGTTGAATACAAGTTACTAGATTACGTTTTAAAAGATGGGAAATCCTACCAGACACATGGCTTGTTACATGAAATTATTGGAAGATAATATTTAAATATAATGCGACTTACATTAGTATCAGCGAGCATCAGTATCCTATGCACATGTGGCTGGTCAGTAGTATCGGGAGACAGTCTGTTGACACAGTCAGGGTACATCTCAGCTAGTACCACGCTGTTCTCCCCACCTAGCTTGCGTTTGTTTTGTTCTTTTATCGCTAGCTCGTCCAGACGGTCGAAGATTTGGGAAGCTACTTTTGGTTTTATACCTGGAAGGGAATAAGATTGTGTTATGAAGTAGCTGGAGAAATAAATAAATTTTGTATACAAGTCGGAACTAGCGCAATGATAACTGAAAACAAATTAAACAACAGTTCAAAAAAAAGTATTACTGTGTATACAGTATTAAAAATAACTGCTGATATAGTAACAACACAGCTCTTTCAGAAAAAAAAGACAGATATTGCTTCTAAAATAAATTAAAAGTAAGCAAAGCTACATAGAGAACAAGATTACTCCACTTGATTTCACAGTATAACTCACCTCAGACTTGTATAATTGATAGCATGAAAAATTTTAATTAAATTATTACTTTAAAACATTAAGGAGTATTATCCCAATAGTAAACCTGCGTAAATATTATTTTGTGAAAGTTGCACCTGTTCTTGATGTTTTCATTCATACTAATCATCTTAATTTTCCTTGCAAGAACAATATAAAAAATACGAAAACCATAAAGTTACAAAAGGTACTTAATATAATTTTTATTTGAGCTGACACAATGGGTGGCCTTAAGGCACTTCGCGCACTAGACGGCCACAACCACGACCAGTGGATGCAACAACCAGATTAAGCAAAGAAACGAGATGGCCACGACCACAACCAGTGGCCACAACAACCAGATTCTTTAGTTCTGGTCATTGGTGCCTTAACCTTCCTAAATTCTAAACGCCTAAACAGTCCACATAATTTTACCAAAATGTGCGGCAGCCACATCAATCTCAGCATCCTCACTCCAGGCTAGTATGATCTGTACAGTTTGCAGTATGGAGCACTGCAGGCGGAAAAAGAAGGAGCCAGTCCTTATTGGCTGCCTTTTGCTGCATCCCTCACATATCCATTGTATTCTGAAAGTAAAATAAACTATTCTGTAAGTGACTTGTAGCTTTTTATGGGAAACATTGATACTGTGTTCCGACTATCCCAGCAAAGTTCTGAGTTATTCATCGTATCAAAAGCTCAGCTCCTACTAAAAGATTTAGCCCACACTAGCAAAAACAGAATTGTGTGAAAAGGAGAGGAGAGCCTCTGCAATGCAGTGACATTATTGGGCTTATTAGTTTAGATTTTCTAGATGATACTAGAAACACAAGGTTACGATTATGCCTGTCTTTAGATAACAAATCAGTATCCAAGGTGTTAGGAAACTTACCATCATCATAATTCCAGCCAAATGATGTCCACTGCTGGGCATACCCCTTAAGAAACTTATATTAATGATTAATTACTTAAATTGATAATATTATATCAAACTCTGCTCACCTGTCTACAACTCTAGCAGTCCTACAAACAACGTTGCAGTCAGGTTTGCCTGAGGGACATTTCATTGCTTTAGGCAAAAGACCAAATGTTTGCAGCCTCTCTACCAGTTGGCACTCCAATCTCTGGTCACCATGGCTAGTTGTAAGCTCTTTGTACAGCTGCAGATTACTGGAAATTAAAAAAAGAATTTTCATTAAAATTTTCCAAGGAGGTTTCAGTGCTGACCATGGGTTCACTATGTAATTATTATTAAAACAAACAATGCTATGTTGTTTAGTGACAACAGCCAGATAGCCCATCTAAGTTGAAATACTTGAAATTAGCTGTACATGGTGACATTTACTTTAGAAGTATAGAACCCAGAAATAGCTTTCTAATCACAACTGAAAGCATTGAGAGGATGTCTTACCCAGGTAATGTATTAAATGGTAAAGTTGGTTCCGTGACTTCAGTCTTTGTGCTGCTATCGTATGTCGTGGAGTCTGCTTCCATCATTATAGTGTTTTAAACAACTAAATAACACGCATCTGTAATTCAACAACAAGTTTGCATCAAATTATTTTGAGCTCATAGGACAACTACTGTCTACAAAACATAGCAAGAATTAACCAATTTCTACCTTTTACACGGTAAAACTTCTATCCACTTATTCTGTATTCTTTATTAAACACTAATTTACTTTTTCACGAATTATGAACGAAAGAAAAACCAAACAAAATATAGAAATGTCACGAAAACGTCAAAGTCAAATCACCAAATGCTTGCAACCCTTGCAACAGTTGCAACACTGAATTTCATTTTCAAGAATCAAAAGAGAACTCTATTGCGACCAAGGAACTTCTACTACAACCTGGAATGTGCACAGGCTGTCGATACGCGGTCCGAGGGAGATAGCTTCGCGATAGCCCTCTGTCCCTTTCATTAGGGTGACCAACCAATATAATGTAGGTTGAGACTAATATAATAGGATATAATATATTAACCAATAATTTGATTTCATAAGTTAATAATAATTATGCTTTAAGGATGGATTAAAGTAAAACGCATTAAACTATGTTTTATTATATCCTGGGGCCTGAAATGAAGACTGCAAATAACGGAATAATTTTTGATATTTGAATGACTTGGAATGACATCAAGCCATTTTTTCTCCCTGATTCTTCTCCAGGCAGTCTGAAATTATATTTTTTAAATTTATTTAAAATATACGAAGTGACACACCTAAATCAGCGATTAATATGGGAAGTTGAAACTTTTTTGCCATTTCCCTACAATGTTCCTCGGGAAATGTGAAATTTCATGATCACGTTTTTTAAGTATTCGGTACACCATTCCATATATATAAAGTTTTATTATGCTTACGTTGAAGACTACCTCCTATTTATATGCTGCATTGTGTAAATAATCTTATAATTTCGTTCATTATGGGCACCCTACTTCAAGAATTGCAATATACTTACATGAAGAAAGAAACACCGCATCCTGCATAGGATTCGCTTTTGCAACCGAACAGCTTTTGAATCGCACACTTTTTAACTCAATCGCAATCTTTATTACATCCGAATAAAGAAATTGATTGTTTTACAACAAATAAATATGGCTTGTGGGTTACCAGTCTAACTTATATAATTATAAATTCTACTAATAATCTTTTCTTTTTTAATTACATTTCAATACAGTATCTAAATTATTGCTAAAAAAATGTTCTCATTCTAACAGATAATTTAAAAATATTAAAAATATGTCAGAACGAAAGTTAATGTTTTTTTAATAAGACACGATAAAATTATTTTTTTCCTACCATTCCTACTAAATTCGGGAATAATCCTCCTGGCAACACTTTAGAAAGGGACACAGGGCTCTCCAAGCGCTTTCTCCCTCGGACCGGATTTCTCTTTGACCAGTGATTGTCTGTAATAGAACTTAGCTTCATAAACATAAGGTTTATTTTTATATTGGTGTCAAATTGACAATGCTCATTCCAGGTTGTAGTAGAAGTTCCTTGATTGCGACTATACGTGGAGATTGTAGGGAATAATTATGTTCAATTCAATCATTTTATTCGATTTGGAAATAAAATTAACCAAAATTTAAAATTAACGACACTGACCAAGTGTAAATTGCCAGGTCTACACCAGTGTACACACTCACATAAAGGGTACCTTGTACCTTCCGATTTTTTTAAAAATTTACGGTTTTGAAAGCCTTTATGACCCTGACTGACAGATGGACTGCAGCTGTAGTGTAGTTCCCGCTTTGGTTGTGATACTAATTCGTCACATTCGTCGGTGACGTCGGTGACTGATTCCTATATTCCTCACTCCGGACCATGGATTGAACCAAAGCCGGACGCGAGAGGTCACCACCGCCGATCGCCTTTACGAGGACACGGCGGTCCTTCGTAGGACAGCCCTCCACCGTATGCTCCACCGTGTTCTCCAAGCGATCCACGCAGCGGTGATACCTGGGCGTGTTCTCCCGCTGAATCAGAAACAGGTTCCTCCCGAAACAACCGTGTCCGGTGAGTACCTGCGTCAGGCGGAACGTGAGAATGCTAGGGTGCCTCTCTAGCCACTCCTCAAAGAGGGGACTTAAGGGGTTTAACATGCTTTCACACCCAGGAGTCCCGGTATGTTAAGATGGTCACCCATCTACAGATTAATCTCGGTAAGCTTTAGTTACCCTTAAAGATCATCCCATGAAGCTTTTACTATTTAGCCACGAGCTTTTCTGAAATCGGGAACCAATGCGTTTTGTACCTAATTATTGATACTAGCACTTCGCCCGCGACTTCGTCCGCGTGGATTTAGTAGGTGCTGCACAAACTTCAACGTCCCTTCTACCCCTTTTTAAAGCTTGGAGTTGGAAAATTAAGCACAACGATTTTCATTAATTACCTAGCCATTTCTGCTTATTCTGTGGTCTCAGAGTCAGGAGGCCCTAGACAATGAGCGAATGCGACTGTCGGAATGCCAAAATGAAGGAATTTGATCACGTTACCCGCCTGCGAGTGAAGGAGGGTGTGTTTTTCGAGCGTTTGAATGTATGTCCATTTCTTTGGCACGCCCTACATCCTAAACGGCTGCACGGATTTTGATATATGAGGTGAATTCGTCAGAATTGTGGTAGTGACATGGGCGGTGGGCCATATAGATTTTCAAAACTCACTAAAATGTACGAAATAAAAACAATAATACTTTGTCAAAAAACCCGACCATTAAAAACGACGAAAATGTTCCAAACAAGTCGTTTTACAGGCAGTCTGATGCTGTTCAATTACAGATCTGAGGCCACAAACTACATCAGACTGCTTGAAAAGCGACTTGTTAGCGGTCGGGTTTTTTGGCTAAGACATTGAATCGGACGAGTCACGAATGGAACGAGTCGAAATAAAGCATAAGACGAGTTAGGACTAAATACACAAAGTGTGAGACGTATGAGGGATAGCGAAGAAATAACTAATGTGACATATTAGATCATAACCATTTTATTACAATAATTATTATGAGTATTTAACCGATTTTTAACAAATCGATTTTCATTAGATTAGTAAGTAATGGGCAACACTGATCGTGCGTGCCTTTGCCTTTCAGTTTGGACAGAGCTTGAGCTTTGCGTTTTGTTATGTCAAAGTAATAAAGTGTCATGTTGCTTTGGTTTGGAATTTAAGTTTTTACCTTCATTTACACGCGCTGTGGGATTAATTTTTCTTATTTTATGTGATAAACTGTATTTGTTAATTACACAAAGTGATGCATTTGGAACTCTTCATGTGATATGTAAGTATTGTTTAATTTTATTAACATTTTCTGTCAGCTTAATCGTATTTTTGGTTTCTATAATTTCGATACTCAGTTGAAGTATAACTTCAAATTAATTAAATGATAGGAATTTAAATGTTTTTAGCTTAAATAACTACTAAAGTCAATATCCTCTAAACATAATCGAGTTTAAGTAACTTTTATGACATTATTTAGATACTTATTCTTATTTACTGTTGTACTAAAAAATCAATATTCATAACTCGGTCTATAGTTCTTATTTTTAATACACAGTGTTTTAAGTTAAAATTAAATTCTTTCTCAATGGATTTTAAACATATTTCAGTTTTGATTCAACTTCAGGTCAGTGGGTCGTCTTAGGGGCTGTTATTGTATACTTAGGTAATATTATTTCATAAATGTGATTTATAATAATATTTATATTATACCTACCTGCAAAACAAAATAGCAAGCATGAAATATATTTTTTAAATATGAAAGTAAAAGAATTTGTCTTGACACTGAAAAGAATGAGTTCCTATTTGATCCTGTTTGATAACTGCAGGAGTCTAAAAATCTCTTTATTATTTTACAAAATCATAGAGGATTTATATAAATTATACTAGCTACCAAAATCCTATCCATTGTATACACTTGAACCGGTCCTATAGCAAATTATGTGTAATAAGATCTTATACTACTTAATTACATTAAATACAAAATAAACAACAATAGAATATGACCTTCAATTTAATGTCTATCATCCAGGTGGAACCAATTGGTACCAGTAAACTGCAAATTGATTTTCATTAAAATTATTCAGTACTGTACAGTTCTCGTCAAATAACTTTGCCCCTCTGAAGTTAGCCATTTGCAAAAATCGCGCAGGTGCAGTCATGTAGACGGGAGCAAGCGAAACGCAAGCATGCATTGAACGTAAACGAGCGACTGAGACATAAAATTAATCCCCACCCCCATGTCTCTTGCGCATGCGCAGTTGCAGTTTGTTCGTAACTTTGACTACTATGCAGCCACTCGTAGCCAACTTCAGAGGGGCAAAGTTATTTGACGAGAACTGTATCAGTATTTTTATTAATTACTAAAATACCTATGTGTTTATGCAATTACCTACCATGCATTACTTGGTATTGTTGTTTCCTCTAATTTGATTTTAACAATATAATTGGTGTTCACTTCAGTAACAATTGCTTCTCTTTGACGTAAATTAAAAACAACAACTTGTGATTGGCAAATTAAGCAATAAAAATAAACTCCTACACTGCTTCCTACGGTGACCTTTACAAAATATGGTATTTATGTATTTATTCAAACTAAAGTAGGAAAGGACTTAGAAAAAATTTAGTACATTCTATTCCATATTAGTAGTGATAAAACCTGATATGGAAATTGTGATTAGTCTGTGACAATAGCTTACCATTTTTGTACGGCAAACTTGTTACGAAAAATCATACTTGGGTAGGTAGACCAAATAAGCAAGAGGTAAAATAAAAATTACCTATAATAAAAAAGAAACAGTTAAAATTTAATACAGGATGGACCCAGAAACCTCTAATGTCTCATAAAATGTCATAAAAGGCAATGGGGAAGCTAGCAAAATGAACTAGGTACCTACAATAGGCTCACAAACTAGCCCAGAATTTCCCATAACATAATGCTCCACAAACCTGAGCAGTACCATAAGGAGAATAAAGCAACTTTATCAGATCTCCACAAATGCGCTCCCATTACCATCTGTAGGTACTAACTGGGAAGTAATAAAAACAATGCAAACTACTATTACCAAGTGAGTTTCTGAAATGATAACTTGGAATACGTATTTGAGTATTTCATGTGTGGTTTCCGCGTGGCTGGCGTGATTAAGGGCAATAGTTAGTGCAATGACGCAACGCGCGTATTTTCGGCGTCAATATTAACGTATTTCGTCCATAACGGCCGTGCTGAAATGTGAGCCGACGCCGTCCCCGCCCGAACTTACGCTACTAATTGAGCTATTAACAGCTAAAACTTATACGTAACATACACATAGATATTTAGTTCACAGTTATTTAGAAATAGGCCATTTACGAGTTACGTATAAATGACTTTTATTGCGCTTCCCGGTGTATTTAAGTCATCTCTGGGAAAATCGCATAACAAACCAGGACGTTATCGTAAAGCAGCATATGGGCTTTAATAAGAAGCATGCACTGCACATCGGTACCCATGTATCGTGATTTATCGAGTGTTCTCAGAAGACGTTCTTCTTTTGTCTCTGTAAAGTGAGTCGCAGTTAATTATGCGCATCTGTCTTTCGTTCTCGCGAACGGCATATTACGTAGTAATCGCTAGTAGTTCGTAGTTAGTTAAGCCTAGTTCGGGCAATATAATTTAAATCGTAAAATTATTCCTCAGAGGAGCTACTGGTTCTTGCTTGGCTGAATAATTACAGTGAGTTCTAGGGCATATTCCATATAAGTATCCTGGATAATAATAATAAGCACCGTAGTCTTCAAACGCAAAATAAATTTCTCTTAACACCGGCCGATCAAGATCTTAATTAATTTGATCAAATTCATCAAATCAGAGTAGGAGACTTCGTTATTTATTACGGAAATATAATTTTGCGAAATGAGGATTATTAATCCAATAAGGCCCAGTGCGAATGCGGTGCGGTTCGACTATGTCTCATTTACCGAAGTGTCCCAAATGTCCAACCACCCTTGATGATCTGAACAACGCGACGCTTCCAACGCTGTAATAAATATGGTCACCTACTGGACCCAAATAATATAATTAGAACCGTCGACTCGAAAAGAAGAAACCAGAAGGGGATATCTACCCTTAATGTTTTCCATCAGAATCTGCTAGTAAATAAAGTCACAAGCATTAGCCACATATCATTGTGTTCAAAGCAAATTGGTACTAAATCGTTCTAGGGAGCTATTATTAGTGCTTGAGTGGATGCCGTTGTCCATCTTCAATTCTTGATATGACGTTGATGGCCTCTTAAAACGATCATGACTAGTCCTCAAACCTCTTGAACTACCTTCCGGCCATTCTGCAAGGTTAAAATAATTAATAACAAAGCAAATATTCCAAAAAGGTTAATTTCCCAATGAGTATCTAGGTCGAATTTAGTAAGTGTTATTTTCTCAACGTTGTTCTAATCACTGCGCTGGCCATCCATGACTGTTTTGGTTGCGATTCTTTTGTTTTCTCATCAGCCAGTCATCGGCAGTTTGCGAATTATGGTCAAGGTCTGCTTCTACAATTACACGGGACATGGGGATATTTATTTTTCACCGTTTTACTTGAAGTTTATTAGTTAACTCATCCGATAGAATATCTTGGGACAACTCACACACGGCCATCTGATCCCAAGCTAAGCAGAGCTTGTGTTATGGTGACCAGACAACTGATATACATACTTATATAATTTATAAAATACATACATATTACAGATAAATTACACCCAGACACAGAACAAACGATTATGCTCATCACACAAAGTTTGTCATAGAAGACACAGCCTCAGTGTTATAAACTCATTACTGAATCAGTAGGCAAAATTAAGTTAACTGTCAATTAAACTGCTACTTCGCATTACACACAGTAGAAGACTTATCATTACAGTTCTGACTGACTTTCTAGTATATGCGTAGATAGGATAGGCACTAATTTTAAGCCCATCAAATACATGAACATACTGTTAAGATCGGCGTAAGAAATGGGTCGGTAGAACTGTTAACATACTTTGTTACACTCCCGAAAGCTGTGAATGAACCCATTGGCAAATACTAGGATCGTATGTAACGTATATAATTTGAGAAAACGCCATATTTCCAGATTTATGTCCCTAAAAGCACAGTAAAAGCTTCGTCGTAACTTGCAAGCGACACATTTCCCCTACTGAATCAAATGTACACATAATCGTATTATTACAATTTGACGTGTCGAAATTGAGGTGTCGCAAGAGAAATGTAGATCTCGTGTGTCACCTCGACGCAATTACATGCAACATTAGCAGTGAGATGCTGTGTTACGTGGCACGGTGCAGCCATCAACGATGTAACTCAATTTGCCAGCAAAATATTTTGGTACAAACTTGTGCACTAAACTACACAAAGTGCGATTACCTTAGCTTGTGCAATACCTACGTTGCAGAAGATCCAAATGACAATGTACAGAGTATACCAGTGCAGAAACCAGTTTCATTCCACTTGTTTCAAATTCGGATGGGCAATATCCAGATACGGTATTCGTTTTACACAGTAATTGGAACGAATTTTTAACGCACGTTTGCTAGACTCCTTTGAAACAAGGCAATACTGACGTCAGCTATTCACGTTTCCATTTAACCTTTCGCCATTCGCCACGTTTGCTTACATTGACGAAGCGCAGCCAATTTCGAGGTCTCACGTCATGGACGCCGCATCTAGACCAAAGAGGAATTATATCTGACACTAAGAGGACTGGAGTTCAAAGCACTCAGTCAACGCGACAATAGCTTCTGTTTTAATATCCATTACTCTGACACAAAAATGTCAATTCTTCAAGTAGGTAAACTGTTCAAATCTTATTTGTCTAAGTAACTGTAGAAAATGTTCTATTGTTCCTAAATTAGGCTTGATTACAATTCAGGCGGGTATCTGGCGTGGGCGAGCAGAGATTGTTTACTGAGTGGCTCAACTCCTAAAGGCACCTTAACGACAGACGCACTTTCTACATGAGCACAAGTTTAAATCACGATATTGATATTATCAGTGACTGTGTTCCTTTCCACAAAACGAATAAGGCACGTTAGTGTTCTGCATATAGCAACTGGTTTGTGACTCGTCTTTTACGAAGATAATGCTTTTTTTCATAGCGAGATTGCCACTGAGATAAGTCGGCATGAAAAGCTGATAAGTATGAATGATATGGTGTATTCTTGTGACCTTGAATTGAAATATCATGTGGAGTCAGTCGGCACGCAATTTTTCACCAAACGTAGTCTGAACAGACGTTTCGTGTCTTCCAGTCATCAGTGGCTTTCATGACAAATCAAATTTATTGCGTTTCAGAAACTTTATATTTCGCCTTTCTGCGAATAAAGCTCATTCCGATAATGTTCTACTTTAGATTCGCTCAAACTGTTTCACATTTTTTTTGCAATCTTTCCTGGTATTGTGAAATTTTTATGTAAATACTTTTTGGTCTCAATATTGTCGGGACCTTTCTAGTGTAGGCGTCGCTAATGTGGGAGTCTTTCAAACTATTGTCGACCTAGATTTATTGCTTATTGATAGAAACCATAAAACATTAGAGATCTTAGAAAGTCTTACATCTAAGTACCTATCTACTACTGAAAGTTACTCTACTCTGTCTTTTTCTAAAAGAATTTAATATTTCTTGTTCAGTGTTAAATTGACTTACTTACACGAGTAAGTTTAACAAAATATGTGCCAAAAAACCACTGTTTAAACCACTACCTTGACCAACCCACAGGCTGAATCCCAAAAATGTAAGCCTTGTGCCAAACTTTGTTTCAAACATTTTCAAGCGTTTGACGGGTACTATACGCTTACCCTCACTCAACTGTTAATCTCTACTCAGATGCCAAGTTATTATCTGAATCCCAACAATCTATACTTTGTTGCTCTTTTAAGACAAAATATTAAAGAGCATACCGATGTATCGTGGCCGTGAAATGTTTATTACAAACGCTACAAGGAAAACCTGCATCTATTTCTCTCATGAACACGTATCAACTACCGATAAGCAGATATAGACAAGGTGTAACACATTGTAGTTATTCCAACACCCCAATCACGTATTAATGTTTCAATGATGCTTAATTAAATACCAATCTTCGATAAACTAACGTGTTGATAATCACGATAGCCTTGGAACAATCCGATGTTTCTGAATATAGAAACATGAACTCGAATAAATCAACCACGTAAATGACTCTGCATCGACATAAATCGGATTAATCCCGACAGACCGACATCATGCATTAGTTTGTCGAACACATATCGAATATACATAAATCAGGCATTGTTTGGAATGGAGTTACTATCTTCAAAGGAAGTGACACTAGATCAACAGCTAGAGCAATCGGGGATCGAAAATTGGAATGGAGAATCAAGCGGGTATTCATACCTTTTGAACTGTTTCTCAATCCGATAATGTGCAAGCATTTTCACCTTAGCTAGAATTTCCCAATGAAATTCCAAACTACTAATTAATAAACCAGTGACCAGCGATAATACTCATGAATTTATTTAGGAAACCAATAAACACACCTGAATCCATCCTTAATTGCCTAACCCATGATTAGTAATAATAGTCGCTCTTGACAATTGATTTAAAACACTCTTCCTACGATCTAGCGGCTCTCAAGAGGCTGTTAGATTGATGGTTAATTTGCAGCTCGCTTGATTTGAAAGTTTGTCTGACGTGAATAGATTCGAGTTGTTTTGTTGTGCGTCTGTCGGCTGGAGCAGCAGGTATGTGCGGAACGTCGCCCGCTCGGTTATAATTAGCAGTCTTTTGACACTCTAGCACTTTCTACGGCAGTCTTCCTGGAAAATCAGTTGACAAGCGATAGAGGGGATATTTTCACACTTTTTTTGTCATATTAAATCAGTTCTACATGATGTACAAGCGCTGTTAAACATGGGGCTCGGTCTGCTGTTAATGAACGATCGGGATTTAACATCATATTACTAACCATTTTGGTCTACATCCAACACGTAGTTGTCGCCATTCATAACGTAAAACATAGACACACATACATCTTAAATACTGGTACGGGAACCAGGTCAACGTAGTTCGGTGGTCGGGGGCGTTGTCTGAACCATACAGGTTGGAGTGCGGGGTGAGGCAGGGGGGGTTGACCTCACCAACGCTCTTCAACTTGTATATAAACGCACTAATCGAGAGGCTGAGCAGCACGCATGTCGGATGTCATGTTGGTGGAGTTTGTGTAAACAACATTAGCTATGCGGACGACATGGTGCTGCTGAGCGCCTCGGTTTGTGGCCTGTCTAAGCTGCTCGGTATTTGTGAGGAATATGCTCTCAGCCATGGCCTGCTCTATAACAGCAAGAAAAGTGAATGTATGGTTTTTCGGGCCAGGGGTAAATGTCCAGATATTATCCCTAGCATTATGTTAAATAATGTACCGCTTAATAGGGTTGACACCTTTAAATACCTTGGGCATCTGGTGACCTCTGACCTGAGGGACGATTCAGACATAGAACGGGAACGTAGGGCGTTGTCTGTCAGAGCGAACATGATAGCTCGCAGGTTTGCATGATGCTCGGAGGAAGTGAAAAACACTCTTTTCAGAGCGTACTGCACTTGCTTCTATTCGAGCGCCCTGTGGGCTAACTATACTCAAAAACAGTACAGCGCCCTGCGAGTCCAATTCAACAATGCTTATAGGAGGTTGTTGGGGCTGTCTCGGTACTGCAGTGCGTCGGGGATGTTCGCCGAGTCGCGCATTGATTGCTTCTATGCGACGATGCGGAAACGGTGCACATCCTTGGTGCGCAGGGTCCGCGCCAGCTCCAACACCATCTTGAGGATGATGGCTGAGAGGTTCGACTGTCACTACCTTAACCATTGTTGCATGATTAATGTGGTGACAATAAAATGAACAAATGACAACACATTTCTATTTTCAATCTGTTCGTGTTTTTCTATTTCCCAAAATGTAATTTTTTTTTTAATTTGTGATGATTTTCCAATAATGTTTGTATTAGTTATTTATTACTTTTTAATTTTAAATGTGACATTTTGATTATTTTTAATTTTAATTTGTTGACATGTACCAATTTAATCTGTAAATTCTAATGTAATTGTGTTTTGTCTTATTTTTCTAGTATTTTTTATTGAATGTACCTAATTGCTAATTATGATCACTTGTGATTGAAATAAATGAATTATTATTATTATTATTATTATAGGTCTTAGGTTAACCCGGGCCAAGCATGAAAATGCATGCTTTTGGATAGCAGGTCGATTTGTATTCACTGCACCAAATAATTGCAATTTAGGATCCTATCGAACGCTACCCTGCCGGAGCATTCGAAGTCGAGTCTCGAATTCTCGGTCTCGTTATAAAGATATCTCATTCCGGAATACTAGCATTACTTCTTCAATACCTATATCTGCAGTACAAGATCATTTATCTTGTGCTGCACACACAAATAATTTAATTTTAGTTCCTAGAAGATGACTATCACATACACACATTAGTTCTCAACTGTGCGTGCTAATCAGCAACCAATCACGAAATAAAGAGGTGTGAAAAAGTATGTTGACACAGTCCATTCAACTTCAATTTGTTTAGCTTACATTTGATGTTAGTTGTTCTACGATTGTCAAGGTTATTGCGACTGAAGTTCATGCTATGGACAGTAACAATGAATTTGGAAGCAGTATCACATTTTAAATTGCATGATTTGGTTTCTGGAAATTGTTTCAACCCTAGACTAATGAAATTCCCAGGTCGACGGTTGTTGTCTGCAGTGAATTTACAAGCAACTGCTGAAACATACCAGTTCACAGACATTTATATTGCAGAACAGAACATAGGCGTATAAGTTATCTGTTAGAATAATGATCTTTGCTGGGAGATTACTTGGTGCTCCAAATATTCCCAATGATCCTTTCAAGGTGTCCTGGGTTCGAAATATAGTCTAGTTAGAGTACGGTTGTAGAATGCTGCATGTTCCTAACTCAGCTGATTTACAATTCCACCAGCAGCGAAGATTGCATATCTTATTCCTGAGTAAGGAAACTAGAAATTCTCTCCAACTTATATCCAAGTGTTGCTTAAAAATAGAAAGCATTCTTTTGTTTATATGTGGGAAAAACTATCGTGAAGACTTGCTAATCGCTTTCGCTACTGCCGATAAGTTTTCAAGTGAGAGACTGGCAACATTGACAGCAACTGTGCGTGTTTTTGACAAACACTCTTTGTATTTAAATTGAATAGGTTTGCGAGAAAATTGCGACTTGGTCGAAGATAAACCTGAGATAACAATGACTTTTGTTATCAAAACCAAAGTTTTGCCAACTAAACCAGCAACAAAGTTTTGCTAAAGTTCCTTAAGTAGCGATAGCCTGCCGAAATCACAAACACTGAGTAATTAAAAAGCAATTATAATTCAAAGAACTTTATTAATATCGCAACTTTTCAGACCGTCCATGCAGAGTTGAACATAGGTAAATGTTATTTCGATAACCACAACTTTTCCAACGAGTATTTAATTAAAATTTTCCGAATGTTTGTATAATTTTAGGGCTATGTATTTGGGTTATAATAAAAAGCCGGCCAAGTGCGAGTCAGACTCGCGCACGGAGGGTTCCGTACCATTATCTATAAACAAAACAACGGCAAAGATATCACGTTTGTTGTATGGGAGCCCCACTTAAATATTTATTTGATTCTGTTTTTAGTAGGTATTTGTTGTTATAGTGGCAACAGAAATACATCATCTGTGAAAATTTCAACTGTCTAGCTATCACGTTTCATGAGATACAGCCTGGTGACAGACGGACGGACAGCGGAGCCTTAGTAATATGGTCCCGTTTTTTAACCTTTGGGTACGGAACCCTAAAAATAAATAGTCGCGTCACATGACGGATAATTCGATCATCAACCGAAACGTTTCCTCGATGGCAGGAAGATGCGTATGCCATAAACACATACGAGTATATCCGCACTGTTTAATTGCCCCACAATCTGCACCCGCGCTGATTGCGCATCAAATTGCACCAGTGAAAGCCAGTGATACATTTAGTGATGACTCGCTGTAAAAAATAAAATCACTGTGGGAATCATGAATAATATGATTCGAACGTGTTATTTGGAACTGTTCTCAATAAGAAAATACTGCCTAGGTTTTTAATTGGCAAAATAAAAAAAGTCTAATTACATACCTACGTTATTTTTTATTATTAATTAAAAAATAACGTAACGTAGGATATAATGCTGAAACTATTTATTAATATCCAAATCCAATTTAATGAAGAGATTTAATCTTGGCTGAAATTATAGATGGAGCACTATGTAATTGTGTAACACGATTCATATGCGGAACAAGACATTTTTTATTTGAACTTTCACCTACACAATGGGATCGTTCTGTGTAACAAAGCATTTAATAGCTAAAAATTGATTTTTTATCCCACGTGAGAACTATCAACTGTCTGTAACATTTGTACGTGCTCACGTAATAACCTAATAACGAAGAAGTACACAGTATCTATGGGATTTTTTGTATTGGATTATGAATGAAAGTTACCAATTGTCTATTAGTAATCGCAATTACTTTTTACGTTATCTTTGTTGGAAGAAAAAAATTCAGTTGCATGCTCTACTAGCTCATTTACGACATTGCCTTGTTTTGTTCAAGCACCTAGGTATATGTTCGTTATTTCGATATGCTTAAATACAGTAACGCGTTATTTTGGTGTCACGGACTGAGCTGCGTGCAACGCGCTGACCTCTCAATGCGGTGTACGCAGGCTCCGCCGCAGACCTCAGATCTGGGTCACTCGACCGCCGGCGCCACCCGAAAATGTCACTCAAAATACAAATCTCAATTCCCCAACGTTTCTTAACATAGCTAAGTAGGCGTGAAACTCTCAAAATGTAATGATTTCCCAACATTTCTGTTTCCTTTCCTCCTATTTCCGGGTTCTGAGCCATTCTTAGTTTCTCCGGAATTGCGCAAACTCCGGGTAAACTTTGCCGTAATGTGCGAATATAGGTCTAAGTATAGTCTATAGGTACTTTCAGTCACGTTACGTTGCGCTACACTACAAGTCAGATCACATGAGATTTATATGATTGTGTTTCTTTATTATTATGTTCAGTAATATCATGTTACATTTGCATCTAATGTGGCGCGAATTCGTCACAATCTCACAATGCGTCCATTTACTTGCGCTAACGCCTTAGCAATTTCCTGTCATGTGCCACGTGTTCCCCGGCGTCAGTTACTCACTATCCTTATTCATTATATATTTTTGTTTCTGTCTGTTTTATGTTTCCCTCTTCCAAATCAAGTAACTAAAGCTTAAGTATTATTCATTGTGAAATACATCTTTCTTTTTATAATAGATGCAGTCACTGAACTAGTATAAATCTAACGTCTTTGAAAAACTAGTAGTTGGCAAGGTAATTATTTTTTTAAGAGCCTAGCCGCCGCGTCGATCGCTAATCGAAGTTTTTGCCCCTGGAACGTTTGTATTAAATATATTTTCAGTGAGCAAAAGTAACATGAAAGCTTGTTGAAAGCTTGGATAAGATCAGGTTTGGCACTTTCCAATATAGTGTCTGCAACAAAAGGAAACCAGAGCAAGCTATACGAAAGATCACGATTGGTTCCTGTCGCAAGGTGCAATTCACTGCAATTAAGTATTTTGAGAATTTCTTTTACAAAGTTACCACCAATTGTAGATTATATACGAAGACCCTGCAAGTCCTGCAACTTCGTGTTTGTAATAACAATTTAATATGAAAAGGAAACAAAATAAATGGCAAAGTTTATCAGCGTACATGTGGACCGACGTTCAATCTAGATACGGCCCTTCAAACGTCCGGGTAAAATTAGCTTGGAGCTTTTTCCTTTTCGTTGTCCCCTATCGGTTTAAATTAAACCGATAATTCAATGGGACCTAGATAATGTATCAATATTGTACAATATCGTCTAAAATATTTCGGACCATATCAACCATCTGCGGTTCAATTTTTAATAGTTGAAAAAGTCGTTAAAGATCGACCCAAAAATTCGCTCTTGCTCTTATCATCCTTCAGTATTTTCTATTCAGCCTAGAATATAACAAATGTATTTGATTCATCTTCGCCTACCGTAGTTGCAGTCTAATTCTCTTTTGGTTGCATCGCTAGTTCAGCAGTAACCATGCAGTCACGTTCACCCTCGCGTCAACGCTGGACGCGTGCGTTGTGGTTCTTACTTCACCTAATGTTTATAGTTTTTTCCGCTGTTCACTTCATGTTCTAAAGGACTTGATCAGCTCGTTTTTGTAACGCTGTGACTTTATTATGAAGTGCCAACCGGATTTTGGACTGGACATTCATCGTTTTAATTTTTGATGTCATGTAAGTACTTGAAGTTTATTCATGTTTCAGCGTTCTTATTATTTGTCTTTGCGTTTGGCTTTTGCGGATATGGATTTATTTTCCTTGTATTATTTGTTTTGCTGAATACTGAATATTTATGTTTCATGTTTAGAGTAGTGTTTAGATAAACATAATAAACTAGGTTTGCAATGTCTAAAAGTTGGCATAGCCGGCGCAAGCCGACGTTCGGCGCCAGTTTTGAGACCGGTTCGAAAGTGAGTGTTTTGTTGACGAAACCGGATCGGTAAATAATTACAAACATAATGGCAGCATGCATCTGCTGCATAATATTTTCCTACACTTCGATAAACATTCAAAATGTATATTCAAGAGTTTCAACCACTGCCACTGTAACAACACAGAGACACATCATGACAAAAACTTTTCAATTCATTTTGAAGAATACTCTTTGGTCCCTATCATTGTTCGTCTAATAAAATCATCTCAGCCTGAACAGTCATTCCTGAACGTTTTAACTTCTAGAGAAAAAAAAGAAAAACTCCTGTTTATTTTGTCCTTTGAAAGATATTTTTTATAAACTTCTAATAAGAAATATCTTCAGGTACAAAATTATAGACTTGTTTATTTTTGTAGCACGTACGTAAGAAGTTTGTAAACGAATTAACTCAACATTGGTGATCGGGCGTCGAACCCGTTAGATCGTTTTTAGAGCGACGACCTTGTAAGACTTAGCTTTGATTAGGATTTAAGATCTAAGGGACTTGTTTTCCTTCAGCAATAAACCTTGCATCAACAAAATTTTATTAGCCTTTTAGCAATTGAATTTATATCAACGCCAGAATTAGTTTTGGATAAAACCAATGCGGCCACCGCCGAAGTAATACATCTAACATCAGATGTAATGTACGTTCCAAAAGCCATATTGAGTGATGACGCCATTCTCTTTGCCACCAGCGAGTCTAGATTTAGATCCGTGATTTTTTTGCTAAGTACGCGGCGTATTGTTAAAATTTTAATTGGATATAAATCAGTAAAAACTTCTCGTGATTCGGAAGAGCCGTTTGGTTTCCAGTTTATAATGCATCACATTTTATAACATTCGTAGATACTGAAGATCGGTGCTAAGAATTCCTCATTTGTTACCACGGTGGGTTTCCGCAAGCTTTTTCCTCACAATTTCCCGTACCGAAGTGTTCTCGCCGTTCTGTGGCCTATTTTCCATTGAAGTGGTGTCGCGTCTGGGGCAACACAGACGACGCCGGAGAGTCTGAAGCTTGTTCTACACTTACGAGCCTCGTCAGCAGCCACTTCGCTCAATGCCATATTTTTAAATGTCACGACGCAAATTATCTTCTTAAGATTCTGAGATAGTAGGAAAGCATTGTCACGAGACTTTAATTCCGAAATATTAACTGAATATATTTTTCGAGCGATCATTCTATATGTAGAGAGAAAGCTGTCGAAACTTTTCTGTCTATAAACGGAGAGTTCACCATTCTTTTATTTGAGAACTGTGTAATCGATGCACTTATTTATACCTAAAGCACTCCTCGTCTTGCCCACCGTTAGCTTAGTTTGATGATAATTTATTGGGACGTGCATAATACATAAGTTATACCATTATTCTTTTGTCCGTCTGGCTCATTGTCTGAACTTTGTCTGTGAGAGTTGCTGCAATATTCATTATAATAATGAACGTTGCCTCCGTTTACATTTTATTAATATACTAAAAAAATATTTGCATCATCTACTAAGTGCTTGTTTGATGAATAGTGTATCGGTTTCCTACTTGCACTGGAATTGTGCCAACTCTCGATGATGTCAGAATCGGTCAGATAGGGTCTATATTTTTGCAATACGTCAATGTTTTTGTTTCAACTATAGTTTCAAAGTCAGGTCGAAGGCAACATTGTTTGTGTTCATGCGTGTATTTCTGTGCAGCATCTTGTTTCAGACGTACGGACTTGTTTATCGTCTAGTTATAGGAGTCGGATCGTAAAACGATAGCGGTTTACTGCCGAACTTTGGGCGTGTGTCTGTGTACTTTGTCTGGTATGGTTTCCATATCCGTGTTCTTCATAGACAGTATTTTTAGTTTCGTCCATCTTTGATTTGACTGCCAACATATGACACTCACAATAATATGAATTTGTCCACTGCGCGACACAGTGTCGTGTCGCGACTGTAAGCTTTTCGTAAAAAGTTGTATTACCCCAATAGGTTATTGTTACGCGACCTTTTACGTCGAACCTCATGGGAACATCCATTTTAGGTAACCTTTATTCCATAACAAAAGCACAGGTCGGCATTCATGATGATATTTATGAGTCCACCAAGTTTATATTCGGTTGGTTGCCCCGATGTATAAAGACATAAGTAGCTACTTAGGAGCTGTTGGAACGTGCGAGTTAATGAACCACGACGCTAATCCAATTTGGCCATTATTATCAATTCGTTTTTGTTGGTTGCAGTATAATGTGAGTGATAAAGACGTTTTGCGGCAGGCCGATTCAATCGTTTCCCCGTCGGCCACACTTTCCCGGATGTACTCGACTATTTTGCGCCTTTGGCACTTCCATTGTATGCAGTCCTCGTAACTGCCAATCACTGTGATCGTTTGTGATGTAACATTTAACGAGCTTAGGTGACCGATGGCAATTTAGAGTAAATAAACTTCATGCCCAACTTAAATTTTGTGTGGCGCATAAAAGCATTTACAGTATTGCACACGGCGGGTCAGTAATAACGGGACATTACTCGGTAATCATCGCTTAAACATTCGGTGTAAAGAACTCGAAAAAAACAATTATATAACCGAATGCGGCATGTTGCAATCGTCTGAACCCTGCAGAAAGAAAATAATATAAAATCGTCGATCAATATGCAGACTTTGTCGCGGTACAATGCAAAACAAAGGAGCAACGAACTTGGAGGAAGAGTCCTTGCCATAAACGGTTCTCTAACTCCTTTTTCGAACAGGCGTGAAGTGATTCATATGTCAGATATTCTATTTCGGGAATTGATAGCTGAAGGAACTGTTACATCATTACTATTAACGATCGAGGTAGGCAAGTAGTAGACAGCCAAATTAAGTTTCATTCATAGGTAGGCTGCAGTTTAAAACTAATTAAAACTCAGCAGTCATAATCCAATCTAGAATAGGCAACGAAAATGTACGGCGAAAGCTTCGATAGCTGGTTGAAATAGATGGGCAGAAATTAAGCAAACATCTAATAAATTCTGACCACTATCTCGGACAATTTGCTCCGCTTAGCGTGATAAATGGAACTATATTTTCTCGTAGTTCATGTTGAGCATTAGCGTGCCTTTGCAGCAGGGTCTTCTAGATCTAATTCTTCATGTAGCTTTGGGATTTTAAAAAGTACCTTTTATAACGGTACAACAGTATAATGAAACTTGGGTCTTCTATCTACGGTTGTCTTATTCACTTTTTAGCTAAGGTCACGATTCACGCGTGTGATATGCATAAAATTACACTTATGATCTCGTATAGTATAGAAACTTTTGGTATAAAAGATATAAATTTTACTGGTTGAGCTTAGGTTAAAACATTTAGTTTATAGAGATGTCGCAGTTGAGAACTTGAGAATCCTTCTAGAGTGGATATGGAGTTAGAGGCCGCATTCGGCTGATAACCTAGGTCGTTCTCTTGGCAACGTTGCGGAATTTGTTCTAAGAGTCCCTGGAACAAAAAGGGCATAAAGAGGAACACGGATGAGTAAGAGTCTGACAGAGCGGAAGTCATTTGATGATTTCCCATCCATAAAAAAAGATCGTTTTAAACATAATGAACCGTTAAGTAGGCTTTTCAACATAATCCTTTTCATATGCCAACTATTGCAGCTTATAGAAAATCCCGTTTCCCTCACACTCCTGCGTCTGTAACCCAAAAAGGGTTACAGCTTTCTCAAATATTTGTACGCTTAATAGCGTTCCCTTCCAACAAGACTGCCGGTTTTCTCGTCAATGTTTTATCCGGGGTCACACGTGTGATGCCCTGGCTGTGTACAAAAAACACGTGCTCTTGACACAGCTGCTGGCCATCTATTTTGGTGGCGATAAATGAGTTTTTTCCTTCCATGTATTTATTAATTATGTTGGATAGCGTAGCTTGCGTGTGGATTAATTTTGGCCTATTTTCGTGGATTTCGTTATAGGGAAGTTATGGGCTTTGTTACAACAGGAAACTTGTTAGATTTTTTTATGCGTCCCGCAACATATTGAATAGAATTATTCCATTTTGTTTTAGTTATACATTACAAATTGATCATCTAATAAGTGAAGAAAGTTTTTTAGCAATCGAGTGTGTATCTAGAATTTTACGTCAGTAACGCAGTTTTATAAATATTCTTGAATTACTTGCTTGTTTACTTTTTAGCGACTACAGTTTCTAATATATATTTTTCATTAAATTATAATGTCGTATATCGTATTATTATGTGTCGTGTGTCTATCAAATACTTGCATAAGATCCAGCGTTGTAATTTAGAAATTCTGTTGCAATGGATTTGTTTTGTTGGAAACATGTGGAAAGTTAGCTGTTGGCTTGACCATTAAATTATCGTTTAAAGAAAATATTTCTGAAAGTTGCCTGTCTGCATGCTTGTAAACTTAATAGGCAGTAAATAAATCACGTGTTCCTGCTCACTATATTTTAAAATACTTAAAAGCAATCATAAAGTTATTGTGTAATTCCTAGTTCTAATTGTAAATCATTTTTAGTAGCTCCGTCAATCATTACATATTTCAAATAAAACGAAACATTCGAGCTAGTGTTGATTGCAAATGTATATTTTATATAAACATTATTATTTATTGTAGCAATTTGGCTTTCCTGTTATTGAACAATGACGTCATGCCTTTATTTAGCTCATTAACGTTTCATGATTAGAGCAACGGTTATTGAACGGCTCATTCAGGCGGAGGAGTAAACTATTGACAGGACTGCCCATCCACACTAGCTGGCCTTGCTATCTCTTGCCAAGTCAATGAAATGTCTTGAAGAAGCTGCTTGTAACCAAAGACTACACTTCTAGTTTGACAGGCGATCAAATTTCTGCTCGAATGGTAGGCTAATTTTGAAAATAAAGTCGAGTAACATCAGGCAAACATTAGAAGTCAAAATGTATACGCTTGCTGGCATTATTTTCGTTTGACACATGTCTTGGCAAGACAAAATGGTACAAAATTATCTGAGGTGTAACTAAATGCTCCGTGTACCGAATTTGTATTTGAACACAAACATTTTATAAGGCTGATAGTAAACAATTGCCTACACGTGGTGATTTACGCTCTCCCCGCGGATAATATCTGCTAAGTGTCCATAATGAATAGATATTCGCGTGTGGTCGGTCTTACCGGCTGCTATTGGCCTGGCGCTAACGGAAGTCGGTTATTTAGCGAATCATGCGCATTAGGGTGCTTGTGCACTGTAGTAGCGTAGCGTTCTTGTGTTGCTGTACAAAGTGGAACGTGTAGCTAGCCATTGTGTCTAGCAGAGGGTAAAGTTGGAGCATTGTCTTGTTCACATATGTTATCTTGCTGCTTCATTTAATAAGTTCTGTTATGAATATACTATGATACGACTCACTGTTCAACATCATAATAAATATTCTGAGTACATTAACCCACACCTGGTTAGGCTGAGTCGACAATAAAGAGCAGAAGGATAATAAAATCAAAGGGAAAGAGGAAAACATACTCTGTTATCATGTTACGAGTAATATCCACGTGTTGATCATGTCACCACGTATTAAGAGAGATGATTCTGAAAACATTCCAGTGATTTCATTCTGTCATTTAATCACTAAAGCAGATGCCCCAAATGGCTAATTTGAATGTTACATTGCACTCTAATCTGTATGGAGCTTTACTGTATCGCACTAAGTGTATTTATGTACCGCGGCTTGGGAGAATGGCCTTCACCCGACCGACACTGGTCAACGGCGATTATCCCATTACTAGCAACTTCACTATCTTACGTCTATCATCTTTATAATAGGTCCCATAACTACGAAATGATAAATACGCTGCTTTGGAAGAATACTGTGTTATTACAAAATAAATCTATTTTTTACATTTGTTTTTTTGCCATGTGCGTCTTTAGAGGCGAAACCACGTTCTTTCCACATCTTTGTTTTTCTTTCATTTTCACCTAGAAAAGTGCCATGGGTCAAAAGTTAGAAATAATAATTTTAATAGTAAGGTCTCCTGAAAAAAATACCCGTTTTGAGTTGCACCGGTACTCTTCCAAAGCAGTACTAAAAAACAAACATATTATGGTTGTTTCTTACCTCCCTTGTTGTTCTACTTTACTACTTGAGTGTTGAAGTTAATTTGATAGCTAACAGTTGGTGAATCCATATTTGTGTGAAAAAGAGTAACTAGCGGTGATAGTTGACTGGCCATTACTCAGATATTTGCTAGTTACGGAAATGTTCAAAAGACCCTATATGTATCCAGGGTTTAATCTAGTGACAAATTATTATGTGCTCAATTAATCAGGCATATTAAAACATGACATGGACTAAATAAATGACTATTTGACTTTTTTTTTTTTTTTTTTTTTTTTTTTTTTTTTTTTTTTTTTTTCTGCTCAATGAACACAAACTCCGAATTTTCACGGCTGCCATGATACTAATATATTAAGCCCATTCAACGTTATGGCAAATGGCTAGTTGAAATATTAAAGTCAGTTGTAAATCATCTCATAACACGACGCTTTTCAATATAGAGCGGCATGCGGAAGTGCAGCCACATCCAACATGTTAGAGCATCGCCTTTTTAAAGTCCAGTCCAAACATGCCGAAATGAAATATCGGTGGAACACTAATCCTCGTCGTATCCGACGTTCCATAATGTTCATATTTTATTAGTTCCCGGACTTGCTTGTCCTACTAAAATGTAGAGACAGCGCCAAGATGAAGCTGCTACGGCAATTTGTTTAGGCTACGTCCTTATAAGCACTTTCCTCAAAGAATGCTGAACATGTGGTGGTCCCCACTCAATACTCTTTTTCCTTTTACAGCACAAATTTCAACAGATTGACCGTTGAAATCGCTTGAAGCAGCGTAATCGTAAAGTAATAATAAAACGTGTTGAGTGTAAAATTGCACGAGTGCACAAAATGGCAACTGATCGTAAAGCTATGCCTAGGAGCAACAGCAACCAGTCTTTCTCTGTTGATTCCCACAAATTGCACGAAGTAATAAATGCTTGATAACTTCGCATTTCATTCCTTAGCTAACGATATACTGGAAAGGAGAGGATTATAAGCGAATAAGAGGGACCAATTTAAAGTTATAGAAAATGCAGTTAAAAAACCCGAAACTTTTGTCGGCAATGCGGACTTTTTACGTTTGCTGAATTAGTATAATTGCATACAGGAGTTTTCTCATTCGCATCGCAGACGGTGCCATACAAGTGTCCCATCTTCAGGATTGGAATGCTAGGCACGCGACGAGACGGGAGATATTATTAGTTTCAACCGTTCCTGTAATCCTTCTCCTTTTGGAACGAATATTTTGCTTATTAAAGCAAAATGTTCATTCACTACTCGTGTAGAAATAAAGCGCTTAGAAATTACTTCGTTATGCTACATTTCACATCAATAAACTAACATGGCCAATTATATTTCTTTACATTTTCGGTGTTTATGTTAACGCGTGCTTACGTATTGATTTTTATTTATTGGACAGGCATTTCGTGTTGCAATTCTGTTCAACTTTCATTGCAAAGCTAGTTAATTAGTCTAATCAATTATTTTTCATACAACCCTAAAGTTTGAAGAACTTCCAAGCCTTTCTGCGCAATTTCAAAGTCAAGTGCTCAAAGCAATTTCAATGGAATTGTTTAAAGTTCCAGCATTATTAAGACGTTGTTTAAACATGTGCTTATATAAAATACAAATTCGTATACTAAAGGCTTCTTGCTCGAGATGCCTGACGTGACGACGCTGAGAGCCCTCGTGGTTACTAAGGACCTCGGAAAAGGGTGGTTACGTAACCATTGCAGGTCTTTTTGTAACAAACACATTCAAGGAAATGTCTCTTAGTTAATTTGAACTGGTGACATTTAAGGTCAGTGGGCATCGAGCAAAAAATAAAATGTCACAATTATCCTTACAGCTTGACGTTAGATAGCTGGCTCGTAAAAGGTCGCCTTATTATTGGTATTTGAACTGGAATTTTATCCAAACGTGTTTGAAATGCAGAGAAATATAAGAGGCAAGAGCCGATGGGCATAATTTAGGTTACTATTGCTATTGTTGGCAAGCTAACAACAGTAACAAGCACTCACTGGACCGTGACTGTTTTATTCATAGATGCTCATGCATTCAAAATTTTTCATCCAATGTTCTTAACAACAACGAACTTATAACTTGGAACATAAGTTTTAACGTCGTTTCTCAGCAACCTAGTTCGGGAAGTGTGCTATTGTTACTCTTATACTTTTTCCCTTAAGATGTTTGTGAAAGAAGCAACAGTTACACACGTACTACGTAGAAGCACGCAATGGTACAAGAATACCGTTGGCTATAAATTTTAAGAGCATAAAGTTTTCCTTTATCGCCACACCATGGCATTCCCGTGTGAAGTGACCAACAATCTGGCGTATGAATCAATAGACGATTGAACTCGATACCCGTGAAGCTCGGTTCCGCGCCGTGCTCCAAGGATCTGATTGCAGGCGATGCTATGCCCAGGTCACTTCACACAATGACACGGATGCAGGCCTGCAACTGGACCAACGTCTGAATGTCGCGTATTCGCGTGGTGCTTGTAGCGAGTTCGTTCGCGAATCGACGCACTCGTTCCGCTTGCATTCAGCCAAGCGGTGACTCACTGGGGATTTGTTCTGTAACGAATAGCATTACACTGCTAACGAGTTTGTGTCTAATAAAACTTAATATGAAACCAGACACAATATTTGAAATCCATGATTTTGCTACTGCCACTGTTTTCGAAGACTTTTATTCCGAAACGGCACAAAATAAAAGAAGAAAAGTTTCATTGCTGGATGACAGACTATATAGTAAATTAGACAGATTTATTAGTCTGGACTGGAACAAAATAACAACGTTCACAAACAACATTAAAATATTAAATTACAGCTAAGATACTCGCAATGAACCCCACCATAGAGGTCAATGCGTTCTTAAGACTTACACCATGCCTAAAATAAGATCACCTTTGATGCAAGTTAATTCTAAAATATATATGGTTGATGTTGATATAAATTATGTATAAAACACTGTTCTTGGCAGATGGAGTGTCAGTGTAAAAATTCTTAGTATTTAAAATACAAAACGTTCTATTAACACAGATGTTCACCGTTATATAAGGTGGGGTTGTTAATTAACTTTTGTAATAACCGCTATCATATTCGTCTCTCTTGCGTCACTCACGATTAAGAATCTTCATGTGCATCTGTGGTTCTTATTTCCTTGGTCCTAGTTTTGGTCCTGGGAATCTAGCTATATCTAGCTATCGTGCCTTGTATTATATCTTTAGTCTTAAACAGGTCCTAAAATATTTTGCATAAATTCTGTAGTTGTACAGAACAACTACAGAATTTATGCAAAATATTTTGTTGTTGTTGTTGTTGTGTTGTGTTGTTGTTGTTCTGTGTGTGTGTGTGTTGTTGTTCTGTGGTTGCTTTTGACAGCGAGGCGATGAATTTCATTTACATCGAGAATATTTTGCAGCTATTTATTTATTGATCAAATTTTAATATATGTATTTTTGGACGCGGTTCGCCCAAAATTTCACCTGATAGCAATTCACACACGTTTTTGATTGCACTTTAAATGTCTCATCAGCACCTGACCTAATTTAGGGTCCGGTTTAACACCTCACGTGCAAGCAAGGTCGAACTGGATGATCACGAGTAGGCTGCCATCTACGGCACTCGTTTCACCAGTCGAGAATCAAAGCGCATACGCCATATGGCCGGCACACCGGTCAAGGGCATCGATCACTCCAGCAAACACTTGAGAACTTCAAAGAAAATTATCAGCTTTGATAAATAGCGTTTCGTGTAAACGCTATGACCCAGATTGCCAATAAAACTGCCAATGAAACTGCGTTAAGTGGTGTACTGAGCGTTTATTCTTGTATCGTTAAGTAATTATGTGTTTTATTCCATTACCTAAGGTCTTTTTTGGTAAGGTAGCTTTGCGACATAACGTCTCCACGACACGGACACAAAATATTTGAGATTTATGTTATGATTTTTCCAATCACGTTTGCAGGTGATTGGAAAGTGATTGATTTCAAATCGACGCAGCTGCCTTTTCACACCGGCGATTTGATTTCCCGCTCATTAACGAGATCAATAAGCTTCAAAGGTAGACAAAATCGAAATTGAATCACGTCATTGCGAGCCCTTGATGGCTGCGCTACGCTAGGAAAATTAAATTACCGGCTAACGTTATTTGCGTAGGTTCGACTGGACAGGATATTGCTGTCTGAACAACTTAATGGACCTGTTTTACCACTGAGTTTAGTTAACAGCTCCATTCTAGTTAGTGATTTTCAAAGTAACCGTAGTGAGTCGATTACATGCATAGATTTATAGGGGCGTTAGATTGGGTTCCAAAATGTTCTTCATTTGTAACTTGTCTATCGATAAGGTTTAACATCATAGCTGGTTTAATGTCTTATTTTATGTAAAAGCGTACCTTATGCTGACCTAAAACGCTTTGTCTTTTTATTATAGTATATTTCTTGTCAATAAGAATTTACCATAACGTAAGTTTCACACATTTTGGGAAACTATCTAACTTTCTAAAAGCCTCATAAGCTTATTAAGACATTGAAACGGTTCACTGTGTGCATAAGTAAGTACGAGTGTAGCCTCCGGTATAATGTGTCTGATTCCCACGGTGGCGTATTTATTTAGCATAATGCTCTTGTTTCTAGTTATGTACAAGAGTTAAATTGATGCTTTGTTTCTTCCGTAATTAATGTTTGGATAAATGTATTTTCCTAGTCCAACAATCATTTTTGATGTAGGTTTGATTCTTGGATCATTTCCTCTGCAGACTAAAGAAAGATTCACGTAAAAAAATTCTAATCAGCGTTACATACTCAAATGTAATCTCGATGTAATAATGAATGTTAACGTTAACAGGACACAGTATTTTAGATCGTTTTATGCAACTCGTTTACATAATCATGAATTTTATTTGTTTTAAGATCATCATGTAAATGTTTGCAAATATTACATGCAAATAAAGCTAGCGGCAAATCTGTTGTTGCATCTCAAGAGATCGGTCTGCGTATCCGATCAATCCTTGCTCATTGTGCTGCACGCTGCATGCAATTGAATCGTCCAAGCACAACAGATTGCCAATTTAAGATCATTACGACTTCAATAGAATTACACTTTGCGTAATGGCTGCGACAAGGTTAAAGACTTCAACAAGTTTTCTGAACATAAAAATGTTTCAGGAGTTGGTTACAAATCAAGTGATACTCATCCATTTCTGACATGAACTCTCACACTCAATTTTGAGCGCTTGCAACAGCTTTTTTCACTTAATATTCATGACATTAAAATGTCACAAAAGTTAATTCCTTCTCTTGAAACGTAACTTGGAAAGTTGCACGCTTTTATCAACATCGATTAATATGGGATTCAAGAACCGTCTACTTCGTCATTCCTTGCTATCTTGATGCGAAAACTTGTTTTATTTCGATGTCCACAGTTGCAAGGCTGATAATCTAGTGTGGGGCGTGCAGCTATAACGATGCCATGTTATGTCTGCCTTCTGCTTGTTTAAAAATGGTAATAGAGAAAGGCACATGTGTATTGTTGGGTTTTTAACATCGGCTCCATGTGGTGACGCGCCGCGCCCCTCCGGTCGTCGGCATTGCCCGCTCGTTTATTTGGTAGTTCCATTCGCGCCCGTCTCGGATATTGACGCGTTTACGATAAGATTTTCTTCCGAACTTGCGTTCAGTTGTATACTTGAAACTTCACTGTGGAACTGTTGTGCAGTTGTTTGTTTGTTCGAAACCGCTTGGCTTGATAGCTTAGCTGATAGTCTGGACTAGACTGCTTCTGTTCTATAAACTTTCAGGTAAGTTCTGTTTGAACTTTGTTTTCATCACTTAATACTTTTAAATTAAGTAGAACTTTCAAATAAACTACTTCAGTAGCAATGACAATGTGACATTCATAAAGTTTCCTGACCGCAATCATAAGTTAGGTATTTTAAGTATGACATTAACTTCTCTTTTTCAATAAAATTTGTAAAGTAGACATCGAAATCGGTGTTATCAGATAAAATGTGTTTATCAATGTCGGACCATTTAATTTGAATAGATACATATTCATAAAAGTTTCAAGGTCATACCTACAATACGACATTTGGGTGCAACCTGTGTAAAAAACACTTTAAATTACAAAAAAAATATTGTTAAACACAAATAAAGTTTACCTACAACATCAGTTCTGATACCATATACCTGCTGTTCATACAGAAATATAAACAAAACGAATTTTATTTACATTTGAAAATACATGTTCTTTTTTACTAATTTCAATTTTGTTGCGGTCACATGTTTGTAACATACGGAGCATAAGGATAACGCTGCCGCTATCAAATGCTTGACTGAGAATTCGTATGGAAATATTTCGCAATACGTATGCTCAATAATTAAGTAGGTAATTAAAGTTGCAATTGTCACATGCGGCATAAACATGTGATGTTGAATGGCTCTTTAATGCCTAATGCCTCTCTCTTTTTGTCTGTGTCTCTCTCTCTCTCTCTGAACATAACATTCGTGTGAAATTTTTGTCCTAAACCAGCGTTTTCCCCAAAAATCAATGTGAATAAGCGATTTAGCATTCGCAATGTGTAGTCAAAGAGCGAGGGTGGCTAACTTAGGGGACTCAGTGTTTATGGTAACAATAAAATTGTTGGCTAGGACAACAATCGCGTTGTTCCGCGATTACACAAATATTTGAACTTGGCACGCCATGATTTCACCGATACAGCCTTCACCTTGTCTCTGCCACAGACTTTATGCAATTCTGTACTTTGTTTATGGTTTGTGCGATATCCGTGACTGCGGTTCTTTCAACTTATTCCTTTTAAAGATGTTGGAAGTTATTATTCAATTCTTATCATCACGAATATTTGAGAATCAGTTTAGCAATAAACATGTCTGTAACTTAAAAGTCACGGTTTGCAAACTGAATGACTAATCAAATAATGGGCTTGCTTATCTAGGAAGAGCGCAAAATGCGCAATTGAAATTATGATAAATGTTTACATCCTAACTAGAAAGATACTTTCAAACAAAGAACTTTTCCTGAATAAAACTAATGTTGTTTATTTATCTTTCGCAATCTCATGTTCGAAACTTTGGCGTTTTTCTGTAGCCAGTCGACAGCCAGACTGATTCATTTTAACTCCATTATTTAAGCTTAATTAAGACTCGTCTCTTCTAGCACATTGAAAGTCTACTTTAAGCTACATGTTAATAAGATTATAATTGAAATACATTTTCTTAATATTCATCATAACCCTGCCATTTAGATTCTTTTACACTTTTGTAAATTATTAAAATATCAAATTAGTATTTCAAATACTCAGACCAACAAAAAAAGGTAGACGGCGCACTGCGAACGTCAAAGATGAAGCCATCTTTTTATCTATGTGTGGCTCGAAGGGTTGCCAGTTTTTATTTTTTTTCCTTATAACTTGGGAAATAATATTTTATGGGCAAGCTAATATTGTGCAAGTCAGCACAAGTAAGATATTGTTGAGTATGGTATTGTAACTTAATTTTTTAGAAAGATCTATACCTAAAAAAAATTTTTGTACATAACACACACCTACATTCAATTATATAAGTTAAGTTATAAAATGTTGTCGAAGCGTAACAAGCGTAAGTCATTATGTACATTGTTTTAAAATAAAATAGGTAATTATATTTTTAATAAACTTTTATAAATTAAAAAAGACCACCATAACAAAATCACTGACTTAAGAAAAAGTAGGTAATATCAAGATAAAACATAACAACAGAACAATGACGTGTAAATGTTATGTTTAACATGCTTACAAAATAAATATTATTTATCATGAACAAATTAAAGTCTTTTTCAACACATTTGCTCAAAAAAATGCATTTACGAAGACTGTATACATTATTCGAAAGTTAAATATAACGCACCACACAATGGAACGTGCGGTAAAACCGTACCGCATACTCCGTTGAATAGCGCCGTACGTATTCTTTACAGTTTTTTTTAAATAACTTATAGGAGTATAAATAAGTACGAGAATAAAATATATTAAGCTGAATGATTGCACCTACTTGGAAGCGCTTTTGCACAATACGTTTTTCTCAATTCAATACTAAAGTGAAAATGAGACGAAAAATGTAGTTCCATTTGCAAAATCGCGCTATCTTCATACTACAAACGTCAAAGATTGTTGCGACTTTCCGACTATCTAAAAACAAAAAGTTTTTTTCATAACCTATTGTACTGTTTTCTCGCAAATGTGTTGAAAAACTTCAAATCTAAAATATTTTATACATTAAAAAAAAGAAAATAGGAATATAACTCGAAGAAAGAAATCATATAATATATTTGTTTAATCGAATGGGGAAATATTAAATCGTATTATGGCAACCCTCACACTTAATGTCACTGCTTCTGTTTGTTGACTTTTTGTTCCAAGTAACCTAAAATTCATAGTTAATTTATAATAAAAACGATGTTATTTCAAGTACTTACAAGTGAAAAGTGATTCCGTGAGACTTTTTATGTGATTTGCTATTGTTTTTACAAATTTTTACTACACAGGAAGGCATAATTATATTTTTCTATTAATGTTTTCTAGACGACGGCTCGTGACGTACTAAGAGCGATGAGCATGGTTTTAGTGTAGGTGTGTGGGTGAGCTTGTGTATTTACTTGAAGGAGCACGGTTTTGTGGCTTCACTTTTGATGTTCTCGGTGCGCTGTCTACCTTTTTTTGTTGGTCTGAGTTCAAATATCATCTTCGATGTCCTTACAAAATCAACCAAATAAAATTAATTGATATGGTCGTTTCATCAAAAAATACTAAGTTAATAGGGGCGATATCAGATTCTATAATGTCATAGGGGTCGTTAAATGACACGGGTTTTATTATAGGGCAGACAGAGGGTCGGCAGAGTAGGACAAAATTGCAATTTATGTGGGGCAAAACTGACAGAAAGCCAATTTTCTATATATATGTAAGTATATGTTAAAACCCAGCTTGCGTGCGCTGCCAAAAATATAATAAACAACTAAGTTCATTATTATTTGTATTTGAACCAAAACAATTTAATAACATTGTAAGATGTATCACGCGATGACTAAAGTATTAGGTACTATTATCTACAATACAATAGCTACCGTAATATTGATATCCAGATTCTAGATGATTAATCCATTAATATTTATGAAATCAGTACTATATAAAAGTAAAACATTTTAAACAACAAAGTTTTTATATGAAATCAAACTGATATTGACTGAATAAGGATCTGAAATAAAACTGCGATTACTGATGTAGATCAAAAATCCTCACTTCTTCCCAGAATTATAACCCTTCAACTTTCAGCATTGTTTGTGATCAACGTCAATGAATTTAAAAGGTTTTCGTGGAAGCTTGTTAATTGATGTGACAATGTTTGACAACTTAGCTAAAATAAATATCGATTTGGTTTCTGGCAGAAGGTTAACAATATTTCTTTATCATATACAGTGCCTCAAAAGTTGAAAGGTAACCGCTTGTCCTGGTATGGTCATGTGAAGAGGAGGGATGAAAAGCATGTAACTAAAAATTAATACTAACTAACTAGAAATGGGTTATGAATATAAATGTGGATGGATGGAGAGGAAGAGGGAGGCCAAAGAAAAGATGGATAGATTGTGTGAGGAGCGATATGAAAGAAAAGGGAGTTAGTGATAGTGGCTGATAGGACAGAATGGAAGAAAAAAAACGTGTTACGCCGACCCCAAGTAACATGGGATAAGGGCAGGAAGATGATGATACAGTGCCTCAAAAGTCCCTGCCCTGCTCTTCACATAGCCCTACCTCTTTAACCTCATTAGTAATACATTAATTTGAATTTGCTTTTTCCGGAAATAATTAAAAGGAAAAAACTATGGTGTGGGTTCCTCTTCGAATCTGTATCATACTGATCAAACCCGTTTTTCTCCGATTTTCGTGAAAGTCAGACGACAGTCGCTCTGCCTAAAACAAGAAACTCGCTATACCAAAGACAAGGCAACCATTCCGGCATTGCTCGTTCCTGGGAAAACGGAACCTGACAATAGTTGGAAAACCACGAAAGACATTCAATTTTTTCTATGTCTGTGTTTCTTGCGCCTTATATTGAGAACCGAGGAGGGTTCAATCAATATTTGAAACATGCACACATTCATCACACACATCACAATTTATTCGGAGTCGCAGGATGTCTTCTTTTATACATCGCTATTTGATTAGATCTCAATAGACACTATATTTTTAGCCATATCATCGTTTGCTTGGTCTTCCAATCCTCACCCCCCAACTACCATACCATCCATTTTATATTCAAAACTTTCCACACGACGTAATTCTTCATTCTTTTACATCCCATGCCATCCCATACCGATGAAAAAAAAAGAACATGCAAAAATTTGTTGAGAGTGACATAAAGAGCCAAGAATGTAATGAAGTTCCGTGCACTTTTTCCATTCACTTATGTATTTGCTCATGACTGTAATGGGACTATCCTGACGCTAAACCGAACCCTAAGTTTCCGGTCCCGCCCTGTCTGATTCGTTAATGGCGAAACGAAGGGGTTACCACAATCGACCCATTGTTGTACTTATACACTTGTTTTTGAAGCGGACATGCTTTATTTAATTCCCGAGGTAGGATAACGCTATAAAAATTATAGCCTGTCAGTTGTCGGTTAAGTAGTCATAGTTATAGCTAATACCTACGGTTAGTACGAAATTACCTTTCTTAGTGAGGAGCTTCGCAATCAAATTAAGTGAAACTTACGCACTCCCACTTTCCAATTTATTTCCAGATTTATTCGAAGATATCGTCAGACAAAAGATAAATCGATTGTGAAGCTTTTGGGTTGGGCTTTTAATTTGGACAAGTCTGTTTAACATCAGCTCATAAAATGTGCATTATACGTATCGGTGTGTCAGTGATGGCGATGAACGACAAGGCATTAGCTGTAAATGTGCCGAGCCCTAGGGGACGTGGGCCAAGCCCCAAGTCCTGTTATGGCCGATATAATAATTTTATGCGTGGCAACAGACACCGGTAATAAACTGAACTATCGGTAAATAGGCGGAAAGGGTGGCGAAAGGTCATTGCGGCAAATATTTTCTGGTAACATTGAAAATATTTGTCACAATGACCTTTGGTAAATTTTTCTCATAAGAGCAAGCGACGGAAAAATTTATGACAGATTTTCGTTTTTAGAATTTCGTTAATTTATGATAATGGATGTTGTAAAATGCCCCGACATGTTATTGAAGTAATAAATAAAGATTGTTATTTTCTTAAAAGGGACGAACGTTGAGCGCTTTTAGGTTATCTATAAAAGCTTTTCGTAGACTGAAAAGACGGCCAAATTGTTGCTGTCAATCAAGTTTTCAACCAACTTAAAAATATCGGTGAAATTGGGACGTAGAATTCGGATACTATATTCTGCGATGATGTAGCATCGCTTAAATTGTCGGCCCGGTCGGTTTATAAAAAGTTTGGCGAATCACGCGTCCGCTTCAAAGCCGGAGTAACGACCTTGCCTCGTCCACCTATGACACGGAAGGACGTGCCAATTGCATGAACATAAAATGGCCGTCCGTTTTATAGTCTCCTGGTGCAATTTGATGTAAGAAAATGAATTTTAATTCTAACATGACGTGTTTGATCTGATCACCGTTGGTTAGGTAAAGGTGTTAAAAGGACTTGTGCAGTTTACTAATGATAGCGTTTAGTCTGTTGAGAGAGTAATTTAAACCGAGCGACATTTAACATTTTCTTCACACCGTTAAATCTGTCATTTGGGGACCTCGACAAAATCCGTAGACGCGCTACGTTAAGGCTATGAAATTGCGTTTTGACTCTATAATTAAAATAAACCTGACATTAAACTTTTTATTCTGAAAAGCCTGTTTTATTGAGGTCTATGGCAGGTGTGTATCTGTAATTCTAATCGAGAAATGACGGACTTAGCCATTGCAAGCAAGTTCTACAAGTTATTTTTACACAGATGTTGCAAGGTCTGAGCTATGTTGTTAGAATGATTTGTTACTCTCATTTTGTCGTTAGCATTCTGTTTTTGTTTCAACGCACGCCAACCTATCATTTATCTACGTTAGTTAATTATAATATACGTTTCAGCAAAACTGTGTCGGAATGTAGATTTGTTACACTACTTCATTTGGCTAATGTGCTGCTTATTTATAGAGAACATACATAAAATTACGTTCACGATTCCTGAAGGTTTAGTCGAACTGTGTTGCGTGCTTTGGCACAAGTTTTTTGAACGAAAGCACTAATTAAACCACATACGGAGCACTTGTAAGTTTTAATCGCTCTGCGTAGAGTTAAGTGGTCAGCCTATTTCATATCTAGTAACTAGCGCAGGGCTCTATCCTTAACTTGTTTTTTACGACACACTCAGGATAATAAGCAGTTGATAAATTATTTTATTCCCAGACTACCATATTTATTCAGTACGTGTTGCCTAGATCTTCAGCCGATGTTAAGCACTGCGAGGCTTTTTATGCTAAGTTAGTGAGAACCTCCGTTGAATAACGTGACATGATTGATGACGTTAGTATATGTTTACTGTAGTGTCAATCAATGGGAAAATGTTTAGTACTTTCGGAGAAGAGCTTGTCAATGTGTCAGCGGCAGACATCAGCGCCATTCGCTCAGTTTCCCATGATACTGTCCTTGTTTACCAATATTATCGACAGTTTTACTTCTATACGTATACGTACGATCATAGTATGTTTTACCTTCACACTAATTTTGGAAATAAAAGAATACCATACACAATGAAGCTGCGTCATGTCCCGTGTTAACAGTAAAGGTTGACGAGAAATATCAACTGTTCACTTCTCTATTCTTTCAAGTGCTGCTTTAAAACGACATGTGGTTTCGTGTTGCTTTTTGGCCACTCGCTTTGTGACCTCATCCCGTTTGAAAACTTTTACGAAATAAATATTTTAACACAAAAATACACACTGTTATGTAAATCTGTTGCGTTGTGCCTCAAATTATCATAATTTCAATATCCTAAATGGAAAATCTTCTTTCCTTTAAGGTAGCATTGTTAAACGAGTTTGATAAATGGAACTGGATAAATTATTGCCTCGCAAAAAATATTCCTCGAGTGTAAACGATGCCTTTGATTAATATTATTTCTCCAGTCTTCCATGCCTTTCCTTCTGCCACAACATCTAAATAAGATATTGCTCGCAAAGGCATTAAGGCAGTAGTATTAACAAACCGTGCCCAAAACTGGAACTTTGATGTATTTTTACACATTTGTTTTGGACTAAATATTTATTTGAGTTAGAGTAAACTGTTCAGAGAAGAGAAACACCATTTATTTTTAACGTTTCGTTCGTAGACGTTTGAAGATACGACCACGGAGTTCAGACACGCATGTTATTTAATTGTGGCCAAAATAATTCTCAGCTAAGATTTTTTTTTTTCGATTTTATGTACAATCCGCTTTCAAAACAGTATAATATATTGCTGATTGTACATTTGTAGGCAGTCGGTTTGTACGCGATTACAAATTGCGTGCATTAACCCAGATTTAAGTTAGGTACAATAATTGAACTGTGCCGGATAACTGACGCCTAGAGATGGAATCTAGCCAAATACCTGAAACGTCTGGTTTGGGTACATAAGCTAAATTATATGTATTGAGAATTGAGATGTATCGATTGATGTCTCGTTTCGCGACGGAGACCACACTAACGGACTTTTAGTACGGTAGGGATCATCAAATTTTACTATGCCCCTCTATTCTATTATGATCATGTGTGGGCTTGACGTTCCCACGATAACCATTACTTTCGACTCGGGAAATATACGAATTTCCATAGGAACAAACAACGGTTGGCGAATGAACTCAAATCTACCTACTTGGAAATATACTCATAGATTTGTTTTAGAAATTGAATGTACATCGACTACCCAACTTCCTAAACTTTCTTCGTAATCCTAACTTCATAACTAATATTATAATTGCGAAAGTGAGTTTGTTTGTTAACGGTTTTGGATGAAACTTGGTACACGGGTAGACGTCCTGGATTAAGCTAGGACATACATATACACACTTTTTACCACGGGAGTAGACTTGTACGTGGGCAAAGACATGTCATTGTGCAGCAGCTAGTAGGTACCGTATAAAGTTATTTTTTTCTTTCAATTAATGAATTGTGAGGTGAAAGATAAAGTTCTCAGACATATTTTTAGATTAAGTGATAGCTTGCCCATTATGCCAAGTCATAAGACTCCATAACCGCGAGGTGTGCAGTCTCAGGGAATATTTTCTCAAAGCCGATGTGGGTATGCACCGAGGTCGCAGTGGACAAGGCGCAAACCTTAGATATTTACTACAGATGACCGCAAGGTACGGAAAGGCAAGGAGCTTCACGGACGCTTCTATCGGGCTCTTTATCGGTCCGATGTAGATTTCCTAGCGTCCGTAGCCTGGCTACGTTTCCGCGGGCGGCAGCTAGTACATAGTACGTACCATATAAGTAAGGTTATTTTTTTTCTTTTAATGAATGAATTGTGAAAGATGAAGGTCCTCGATACCTGTAGATTAAGTGAAAATAAAGCCCTTAAGAGCTTGAATAATGGCTTGCCCGTAATGCCAAGTCATAAAGAATTTTTTCTCTTTTATAACACATACGTTCTATCTTGGTAAGTTATGGCCCAATAGTGCATCAAATAAAAACAATAATGAATCATAATATTCGTATCGTAAAACGTTGATGGAGTGGTTATAAAAAGTAGGTAGGTTTTACCATCGCCTCTAAAAGAAATCCAATGTTTTCTCGAAGAAAAAACGCGATGTCTACGTGCTCCGTTTCTGGCATGGCGCAATCAGCCCCCTCTAGAATATCAAGTAAAGCAATAAATAGCTTATTTGTATTTTAAACGTGATCTACAAGAAAGTCGATCAAGAATGGCAACTGACGATGGCAATTTTGATGAATGCTTATCGGTTGTCTTTCGTTTTATAGTTATTGTGTCTGCATTTAACTTAGCATAAACACTTAGCATAAGAGCTGTTTTATTCATGCGCATTTTATTACCCATCTGTTTACTGTACAGCCAACGCATTTTTTTTTCTAACGCGAGGCAACGACTTTAGACCTTCGCCGTGGCCTTTCTAGATTAATATACGGCCAGCAACAAGTCTGTTGTATCGCCGGTATAAAAATAAACCTTAGTACTAACTGATGTTTATAGGTGGGTGCGTAGACGGCGCGTCGCTTACATGATTACCGTGACAAATTGAATAGTGAACACGTTGTATAGGTGCCCATAGGCTCACCTCAGTGTTTGAATAATACGCCTTGCCTTGATGCCCCCCAGCAAATCGCAGTACAATGACCCGTTCCCGTATCCCCATTGGGTTACACGTATCAATACGTAGTATAACGAATGGTTCTATAGGATGTTGATGTTGAGCAACATGGTTAAAATATTTTGTAACAGCTGAATTGATATTCAAGTACAGAATGTTTTAAACAATTCTGGCACTTGGTCCATGGAAATAAACGTGATTTAGTAATAGAAGAGATTTAAATTGTCCACTCTTAAATGTTTGTACATAAGTGACTCAAGATGCACCTATGTTTTATCAAGTTCCTGTCCTTCATATCCTACCTACTTATAAATGTGTTACATTCTTGCTAAATCTACAGCCGATAACGTATCGAACCCAAGTGGCTTGTTCTACTCAATATTTTCAATGTGAGCAATCACGTCAATGTTATCGGTCGTCGTTTCAAATACTAATACAATAAAGTCTGATATTTTTATACTAGAAATTGCTGTTATTAACGATTTCCCCGAAGACAATCTGTCGATAAATTAACTTGACTGCCTTTTGTCACGAATATTGGTATAGGTATAATGTTATACTTACATGGGAAGATATTTCTTTCTGAAACGCTGACGCAAAACGTTAGATTGCACTCAGATAGGTATGAATAGGCGAGGCCGGCTGGAGGCCCGTTCATGAGAACTATTCTTTATTTCGCTTAGTTGCTACACAATACGTCGATAGGTTTTGCTCATTGTTGCTCGTTTCACCATTTGATATTCTGGCTTTTTGCCGAGACCACTTCTCGGCTTTTATGTAGTTGAATACCTTGTACTAGTACAAGTATTAAACGTAGTCGGACAAGTATTTTTACGGACGCGAACGCGAAGTGAAGCCATAAACCTGTGTCGAAGCCGTGAACCTTGTCATATACGTAATCTGTTGTTTATGTAAAAGTTTTGCATCATGATACCAATTTAATCGCAACAATATAAAAGTAATATATCATTGTAGGATGGTTCATTTCATAGTTATTTTAGCATAGACAGTACTTGAAAAGGCGACACTCTGAACAATAGCAATGAGCTCCCCCGAGATTGCGCCCGTGCAGCCGTGCCCAAGGGCCGGCGCACAATGGACACCAGCCACAATACCGCTGCAGCGAGCTGATTACTGCGCCGATCATTTCGCTAACTAACATTCATTTCTCAACGGAGCTCGTTTGTTTTGTTTCAGAACATGTGATATTAACTTGCCATGGACGAGGAGAGCTCAGCCTGCCCCGGCGAGGCCGGCCCGCCGACACAACACGTACAGCCTAATGAAGATGTTCCTAACACAGAGACAAAGCCGGAAGGAGAGAACCTCGCTAATAGTGTTACAAATGTAGATATTAAAGACGGAAGTGATAATAAGGATAGTTGTAATGAAGAAAAAGAAAGTGAAAATAAAAAAGAAGAGATCGCCGTTATTCTTGAAACTGTGAGTACGGAGGCCAAGTGCCCAACGCCAGTGGTTAAGGAGCCTTTTGTTGAGCATGAGCCCACCGAACCGAACGACGACGCAAGATCACTGGGCGACTTAGACAGCTTGCCAGCAGGAGACGAGCTTGTCCTTGGTGCAGCGGGCAGTGACAGTGGGGTAGAGGGCTGCGGCCGCGCGCTCAGCAGCGGTGGCGGGTCCCGGTCGTGTGCGTCCAGTGTAGTGTCGTGCGGCTCCGGCTGCGGCTCCGAGAGCTCGTCACTAGCCGGTGCACCGCCGCGCCCTCGACGTCGCGTCAATGTCAACGTCGCTGAGCCGAAACGCAGCTCACCTGTCGGCTCAGCAGCCCCGCGACCCGTGACGGCGCCCCGCGGCCCCAATCTGGCCACCCGTGAACGTGCTAGGAGTCGGGAGAAACCCACTCCACCAGAAAAGCCTCGACCGCTCACACCGAAACCTCGCATCCGGCCTACAGCCGACTTGCCAAATCTCGTTCGCGAGAGCCCCGCTCTGCGCGCGAAACCTACCAAGACCTCGACAGCTCGGTGCCGGACGCCGAACTCGCCGAGTGAGGAGAAAAGATGGCCGTCCAACGGACCGCGGTTGACTACTGTGACGGACGCGAATGCGACACGAGTGGCTGCTGACAAGTATGCGACTCTACCTCGCAGGAGGCGCGATGCAGAGCCGGAGGGTTCTCCGAAACACGAGGGCACTCCGCCCTCCTCACGACGACCCACCGTCACCCGCTCCGCTTCCTCTCGCTCCACCATCAAGACGCGAGTTCGCATCTACGCAGAAAAGACCTCGCAGACAGTGCTGGTCGGAAGTGACATCGAGTCAGCACTGGCGGGGATTGTGCCAAATATTGAGAGGTAAGTCACTTGCCTATCCATAAAAAAATAATGATGTCGTTTCGCAAAACAACCTAAATGATCGTTGCTCACCTAACCTAGCGTAACTGCAGGCGGATGTATATTAGCTCATTTTATTATGATGAAATATACGTTTGAATATAATTCTAGTGCAAAATCATAATACGGAAAGGTACTCAACGTAGTATGGCTTTCCATTGCATTTATGTTTTTATTGTAGCAATAAAACAAACGACTTCGTACGCGCATATCCCGTTTTTACCCGTTACCGTAAGAATTTCAGGAAATCCTCTCTTAGTGCCCAAGGAACCGACATGGTTCCTTGCGTTGTCTGTCAGTTACTCAGTCACTCAATCAGTCACCAGTAACGGAAAAGTTTTACATAATTATAGGTATTGGATTGATTGAAGAAGCTGCAGACACGTGTGACATAGTATACGGTATACCCCAAAATAATTGATATAGGTACTTAGGAGCAAGAACATGACGATGTAACAAACTTAAGAGTACTTTAGCTTCAAGACACTGATGACTAACATATCCCTTCCAGTCGCGTAGAAGTGACTCGCTGCCACCGCGGCGTGCAGGCAAGCGCGCGGGACGCGGAGGCCACGCGCCTCGCCAACGCCCTGGCGGCGGCGGCCGAGGAGCGCGAGCGGTGCCAGCGGGCTGAAGCGCAACTAGCGGCGGAGCGGGCCGCCCGCCTCGCCGCCATCGCCGAGCTGGACCGTAACTCGCAGAGGCTGCTCGACCTAGCTGGCGCTGGTGAGTTTAATTGCTTCGGACATCGAGGCATCAAAAGAACTGCATAGAAACTGCCGTTACAACTGCAAGGCGTCTGCAAGCGGTCTACGCAATCGGTTGGCAGTTTCGAAGCAGTGCTGGCAGCACCCGATCTACAATTTATTCCCCGTCTGTTTAGATTGAGCCTTAAGTTCAATTAAAATCAAGTTTCATTAAAACCGGTTCATTAATTTTTACGAATAAGGAGTTGCGAGATTGTATGAAATTCCGTAAGGAGTAAACGCTCTTTATGTCTCCTCAAAGTTGTCTGCTGCTGACTTTTTCACGAGGCTTCGCTCCCGTGGCGTACACCAACGGTACCCTGCATTTTTTCATTTTCAACAAAATAGCACCCGATCTACAATTTATTCCCCGTCTGTTTAGATTGAGCCTTAAGTTCAATTAAAATCAAGTTTCATTAAAACCGGTTCATTAATTTTTACGAATAAGGAGTTGCGAGATTGTATGAAATTCCGTAAGGAGTAAACGCTCTTTATGTCTCCTCAAAGTTGTCTGCTGCTGACTTTTTCACGAGGCTTCGCTCCCGTGGCGTACACCAACGGTACCCTGCATTTTTTCATTTTCAACAAAATACCAGCTACTTATGTGACACCCCTAGACATGAAACATATCAGACATTCTGTTGTCGAGCAAAAAGGCCTTTGCAGACTCCGTGTAGAATGTCTGCTGTGTAGCGCGCTTTAGATATTTTGTATTGTCTTGTATTTCTTTGTATTGAAAGTGGGTCACATATTAATGAGAAAGAAAGGAACAATAAGCATTTTCAAGCATCTTCGACTCGGTAGATGAAAAATAAGCCTACTTACATAATATTTTATTTAAAAAAAAGTATACAATTTTTTTAATTCTCAACAATCCTTGTGATTACGGTTTTGAAAGTGGAACTCGATCATTGTCAACGCTGAATATTTTTTGGCGCTGCTTTCATATGAACACGGATATAGCCCATTTGTAGCTAGTAACAGCTACTATGGCTAAAGCCAGAAATAGATTTAACTTGCGTGTTCGTGATGAGCGATATCCGACCTCATTCATTCAAATTCTTTTGGAACATTCGAATTACGCACACATGGTCTGCGAACATTTGGCAACCTTTACTTAGTCCATTCCACTATGTCATAGAGGAATGGACTGAGTGTTCTTTATCCCGCTGTGATTTGAATACGGTCTGAACATTGTGCGACAGACATCTAGTGCTCACGGCTTTGCTCACGTTATTATAGCTTTTGGCCAAAAATTAGTAGCATATTCAATTCAATTTAATTCAAATGTTTTATTTCAGATTCAGAATCCATATAATGTTAGTAGTAGCAAAACTTTAAAGTCTAATGTTAGTATTAAATTACATTAATTAAAATAAACCACTAATGGAACAGTTCAATGGTACCTACCAGTTTTTTCAAGCAGTCTGATGCAGTTAGTGGCCTCAGATCTGTGATTGAAATGCATCAGACTGCTTGAAAAGCGACTTGTTTGAAACTTTTTAGTCGTTTGTAGCGGTCGGGTTTTTTGAGCATTTTTTTTAATTTCCTATTTTTAGCGCTATTTTTAAAATGTATAAAGCCTGTGTCACTACCACAATTCTGACGAATTCAACGAAACCTCATATGTCCAAATCCGTCGAGCCATTTGGGCTGTAGGGCGTGCCAAACAAATGGACAAACATACATACGCTCGAAAAACGTTACCCTCCTTCTGACGCAGCCGGGTAAAAAGGAACAGGTATTCCCCATACAGTCGCTCTGTCTCTTTCTACAGACTAGTGGACTTCGTGACGGTATTGCTCAGTCCATTCCTTTAAGTCTTTGGTAATAAGGTCGCTGGGGTCAACACCTCGCACCACACTATAATAAAAATTAAACTCCGATCAATTCCGGTTCAATTCGCACGTTAATTACCGATGCGACCTCTTATATGTCACGGCGACCCTCGGATTGCAGAAATCAGAATATTATAATTACTTACTTTTGTAAACAGCCTTTTAAAAGCAGTTTTTTTGTTTATATTTTGTTGAATTTTTAAGGTTATCAAGGTAAATATGTATCCTTATCCTTTATTGCGACGATTTATCGTTATCAGCTGTATAATTATAAACATTATGTTCCAAGGAAATTACCACTTATTGTATTTCTTACTCGAGTATATCGATAAGGTTTATCAAAATAGCTCCACCTGTGTAAACATATTTCTAATACTATAAGTATTAGAACCTATTGTGTAAGTTTTCTATTGTTTTGTAAATAGTCATTATTTACACTATTCTACATCCATTGAATCAAAAGTAGCTTTAAAAAGGCAAAACTCCGTAAAACACATTGCGAAAAGTATTACTAACTAACTAGTACTTCGCGAAACATATTATTTATTTAATACTTCATGCACACAAATGTACAGAGGATATTACTAACTTAGATACTCGTACTCTACTTGTCGTCTTGACGTCGAATCATGGATATGGAAACAAGACAGGGAAGAATGGCGTATAGGACGGCAGGGGTGGCTTAAACCTTAGTATAGGCGTACCCAGCATTTGCTTAAAGGTGGGGCAAAAATAAGCAAACTTGATTTGTACTAGAAATGAAACGAGCTCGAAAATGTTTGCACCTGTCTATGTCTGTATTTATTATTTAAATACACAGTACAATTCTGTGATGAAAATGTAGGATGCAAGAACGACGGAAGCCACCCCAAATATTGTGGCATTTTATATAGCAACTACACATACTTAGATAACTATTTAAATGCGTAGTTAACGAAAAAAATATTTTTACTACTCTCTAAACGTATTTGCTTCAAGTCAGGGTAGAGGTGGCGCAGGCGCCTTACCTTGCCCCACCGTGGGTACGCCCATTACTTACATTAAATAGCTGAATAAAAATAGATGTGGTTAATGATGCCTCTCCCGTCCTGTTGGATCAATAGAGCAAGCAAGCGCTTAGATGTCATTGAACACATCCTTGCAGAGGTGATGTTGACCACCGTGCCTCCGTTTACCTTCCGCCATCACAGAGTAGAAGTCAACTTTGGATTAACAATAGTCTTCCATGCGAAGGAATTCTTAATATACTAACCTAACTCTTTGCATTACAGGCGCCGGCGCAGGTGCTGACGGCTGCCTGCGCGCATTGGAGGAGCAACTTCGTTCAGCCGGGGAGTTAGCAGCCAAGCAACGAGCGGAAATAGACGCGCTGCGGGAACAATGCAACAAACTGCACGTTGTAAGTATACACACTAATGATTAACATATTGTAAACATAAGTGCGGCGACATCTATACCGACACATATGAAACTGCCTAGCCTTGTGGTCGGTTTCCAGTGTAACCGTATGCAGCCAGTATTTTACATGAAGCGACTGCCTTTCTGATCTCTACAACCCAGTAACTGGGTAACACAATACTCCTTCGCAAGACTTTTTTCGGGGGGTCTACTCTCTAAGCCCGAAATCCGTAGTTTCGGCCTTAGTTACGGGCGTTTCCTAGTCAAGCCCGAACTAAGAATGAATGCGTGCAGTTGTTCTTAGTTCGGTCTCGGGGCTAATCGTAATTCCGTAGGTGATACGGAGTCGGAAACGCCCGTAACTAAGGCCGAAACTACGGACTTCGGGCTTAGAGAGTAGACCCCCTGATTACGGACTATCCGTGACTACTGTAACGGATTAATGTGCTTTCCGAGGCAAGGAGGAGTCTCAGTAATTAGTTATTATATAGTCTCCAGTTCCTCTCAGTCGTCGTAGAAGTTAGACGTCACACAAATCCTGTATCGTGCTAAAGTTATCGACGCTACTAGCACATTATTATAAAACAGCGCAACCACTGGGCTGCCCGACTATTGCCCTGGCTGCTTATAAATAAAGTCCGATTACAGACAACAACCTCATTGGTTGATCTGCGACAGCCCACTTATAAAAAATAAAACATTGGCCAGAGACAAACACTGCAGTGTCCAGTCAAAGGATGATGATCCTTTTCAATGGAGGATGAAGTACTTTCCACCATGTTCTGTATACCTCCTGAAACGAGAGCAGTGCATCACACTGCAGTTTGTTATTATACACACTATTGGTCAACATATAAACAATAAACAGTCGCATTCATTTCTGAGACAAAGATATTAAAACAAATAACAATAATGGAATGTGAAATGGAGCGTAAACAGTTGTTTACAGTGGTATTTAAAATCACGACAGATTATATAACATTTGACATTTTTCTGCCTCATCAAATAACAAATCAGTCTTCTAGGATCTCAATCAGGGTTGTTCAAAGTTTAGCCCATGTTTTTGTAAAACACAAAATGGTTTAAAAGATTGTCCGTGAAGTTTCTTGCACTTTCTTCTCCATAGAGATCTAAGCTTTGCATCGTGCAGATAGCTTCATATTTTTGACAATTCAAAAGTACCTGTAAATGGTTTACTTATTTGAAATAAATGCTTTGACTTTAGATTCAATAATATCGGTACTGAAAAATCCGTCTTAACAATTTTGGTTTTAGACTATTTTCGAGTAGAGGTTTACCTAACAGGATATAATACTATTGGTGATGCAAAGATTACGCGCGCGCTTCTAGCGGCGAAAGTTTGAATTTGCATAAGAACGACACTAATTGCAGTGCTGCCAACACCAATTTATGAAATACCTCGAAAATCAAAGTCAAATTCCCTAACTTGAGATTCCTTGCAGTTTGGGGAATTCTCCACACGTTGGCAACGCTGGGCAAAACTGTTAAAGTGTCTTTCTTAGACAGCTTCACAATTTAGACACTTGCGGCGATAGTAAGAATCTTTTCATCACAATTTCACAATCAATCATCCATGTAAAAACTGGTACTACGGTACGGTATATACTGGTAATTTACGGCCGCGTGAAGTACCAGCCTACACCAGTACTTCACGTAGCCGTAAATTTAGTTTAATCAATCTGCCTATGGTAGACACCACATAAATGTGCAATAACGTTCTAATATCAAAAACAGAAATAAAGACATAAAGCTGTCCTGGGGCTTGAGACAAGTGAGATTCTGTCAATGGTAGCGTGGCGAAGGCGATTATTAATACGTCAAAAATGTATGGGATTGACAGATGCTATCGAAATGTAACGTGATCAAATTCCTACATTTTGGCATTTCGACAGTCGCATTCGCTGATTGACACATTGTCTAGAATCGTGATCCCTAACGTTCTCTAGTAATGAAAAACGGTTCATTATTTATTGTTCGGGTATCTACGAAAAGATATTAGGGAAAGGTCAAAGTACTTTATTGCAAGTTTATCTGGCGGCTACCATAGCTTTTTCCAAAATATATTGGGGTCGGCTTTCAGTCAAACCGGATACACTGTTCCATTATTTTACATGGCGCGACTGCTTATCTGAATTCCACAACTCAATAAAAAAACAAAGTCTTGGCTACGATTATCGTGGCTCGTGGTCACGATAACCCTTGGCAAGACTGGTGTCAGATTTTCTGACTTCTTATAATCCGTAACGACTTTCAAAGATCTACAAATGACAGCCAGGACCAACAGCTTAACGAGCTTTTTAAGGCACGAAGGAAATTCGGTATGTAATGGATGGTCACCCATCTAAAGACAGACCTCGGCAAGCGTTGCTTAACCCTGAAGATCGGCCCATATTCTTGTTATTATTTAGCTACGAGCTCACCTCTACGTTTATCTTTTGTATCTTCTTGATATTAACGGGTGAGTAATGTTCGTGTTGCGCAGGAGTCGTGCAGCGCCCGCGAGTGCGCGCGCGTGGCGGAGGCGCGGCTGTGCGAGGCGGAGCGCGAGGCGGCCGAGATGCAGGACTTCCTCGCCGCCGAGACCGGAGCCCTGAGTGACTCGCTGCGGGACGCCGAGTCCGAGCTGGCCAGGGTTAATGCTGATCTAGATAGGAGGTAGCTCAATTATTTGCTTACATTTAACAGATATTTCAGGGTCAAAGTAGAAAGCAAATCAATAAGAAGATAACTACCGCAATGTATTACTTTTTGAAAAACAAAAAAAAAACTAAATTTAAATTCAATAGCTGATCACGATCTTATAGCCCTCTTTTCAAACGTTACTTGAATTTTCAATTTATTGAATGTAAAGGTTAATCATAGCGGGTCCATGTCTGGAACGGGGACGGACTTTGGTCCGCCAGAACTCGTAAACACACGTCCATGTCACGCCCAGTACATACTATGTGAACAAGTTCAACAAAATGTACGCATCGATATTTTGTTGAACTCCTGATGAACCCTGGTCCATCCACGTTTCGGGCACGGCCTTGACTTCTGTGGATAAACCTTTAATCTAAGATAATCAGAACCCGCCTACTGGGTAACTTTTGCTAATGAAGACATTTTACTAACAAATAACTTCAGAGTTATAGATTCAACTCTGTTATTTGTTTGTAGACGCGCGGAATGTCGTCAGTTAGTCCGCATGTGCGAACAGCGTCGCCAGGAGACGCTGGCAGCGGCGGCACGCGGGCGTGGCGGTGCGCGCGCGCTGCAGGCACTGGATGCGCTCGCGCAGCGCCTCAGTCGTCTCACGCGGGCCGTACATCTTGCGTACCGCCTGCCCAGCGACCTGGAGCCGACTGTCTACCACAACGAGCTCTACAGGTAACCCTTACTCATGCGCGCGCTGCAGGCGCTGGATGCGCTCGCGCAGCGCCTCAGTCGTCTCACGCGGGCCGTACATCTTGCGTACCGCCTGCCCAGCGACCTGGAGCCCACTGTCTACCACAACGAGCTCTACAGGTAACCCTTACTCATGCGCGCGCTGCAGGCGCTGGATGCGCTCGCGCAGCGCCTCAGTCGTCTCACGCGGGCCGTACATCTTGCGTACCGCCTGCCCAGCGACCTGGAGCCCACTGTCTACCACAACGAGCTCTACAGGTAACCCTTACTCATGCGCGCGCTGCAGGCGCTGGATGCGCTCGCGCAGCGCCTCAGTCGTCTCACGCGGGCCGTACATCTTACGTACCGCCTGCCCAGCGACCTGGAGCCCACTGTCTACCACAATGAGCTCTACAGGTAACCCTTACTCATGCGCGCGCTGCAGGCGCTGGATGCGCTCGCGCAGCGCCTCAGTCGTCTCACGCGGGCCGTACATCTTGCGTACCGCCTGCCCAGCGACCTGGAGCCCACTGTCTACCACAATGAGCTCTACAGGTAACCCTTACTCATGCGCGCGCTGCAGGCGCTGGATGCGCTCGCGCAGCGCCTCAGTCGTCTCACGCGGGCCGTACATCTTACGTACCGCCTGCCCAGCGACCTGGAGCCCACTGTCTACCACAATGAGCTCTACAGGTAACCCTTACTCATGCGCGCGCTGCAGGCGCTGGATGCGCTCGCGCAGCGCCTCAGTCGTCTCACGCGGGCCGTACATCTTGCGTACCGCCTGCCCAGCGACCTGGAGCCCACTGTCTACCACAATGAGCTCTACAGGTAACCCTTACTCATGCGCGCGCTGCAGGCGCTGGATGCGCTCGCGCAGCGCCTCAGTCGTCTCACGCGGGCCGTACATCTTACGTACCGCCTGCCCAGCGACCTGGAGCCCACTGTCTACCACAATGAGCTCTACAGGTAACCCTTACTCATGCGCGCGCTGCAGGCGCTGGATGCGCTCGCACAGCGCCTCAGTCGCCTCACAACATTTTTGGCATCAATTCTTTCAAAAACCTTGAACACTAATTCATGGCAAATACTATAATATATGCTCTGTAGCCGCAATACGAATTTTTAATCTTTTGCAGCAATCTTTGTCCTACTCTAAGCAGAAGTCAGTTTTTTAGTAGAACATGAAACGCGATGACTAACCTTATGATTTTCTAGCTTCTGCCATTAACATAAATTAACCTTTCTATCACATTAAAATAAATTTTACTGTCAAAACAAGCTTTCATGTAGCGGCCATAATGAATTTAATGCAATGTTAATAACTTTATTGTTCACGCGATTCTACTCTTCAAGCTGTTTCGTTTCATATCCATATTAAAAGGGTTGAAAAAAAAGAAGTAATCCGCCATCTTAGAGTGGCGGCCATATTGAAATAATTAGAATAATGAGTATTGCACATTGTATTCTCACCAGAACTAAAGGTGTATGCAAAATTTCAGCTAAATCGGATTCCAAAAAATGTTCGACAAATGGTTTGCAAATTTTGACGCACAACTTTCAAACATATGAACAGTCTGGTGCAAGTTAAATAAAATCTTTAAAAAATAACAAAAAATGTTGATTATAGTCGCAGCGACAGCGGCGAGGCTCTATCTCCCGAGGAGGAAGTAGCGGCAGCAGGTCTGCTGGCCAACGTGGCGCGCGCGCTGCGCTCCGTGCCGCCCCCTCCCGCGCCGCCCGCCCCCGCGGCCCCCGCGGCCCCCGCGCCCCCTGCCACGCCCGCGGCCCACACGGCTGGCTTGAAGGACGACGACCGCTCGCATGTGTCCGACGAAAACGACAACTCTGCCGACCTGCTGGACTCGGAGACGGAGCCTTGTCTAGTCACCGACCCTGGTGAGCATAGGACTGTAGTATTAGCCGATGTTTGTGGCAGTCCTAAAACGAGGACCTACTCGCACGTTTTAAGCAATTGCTTTAAAGGTTCGTCTTGTATTTATTTTAAAACATGTTTGCTCAGAATGCGCCGAGGAATGGTGGTCGGGTGCGGAAGGCGCAGGCGCTTGGAGTGGCGACGAACTGTCACCTGAGAGGGACTTCTATGCGGACGATAAAGGTAAAAATTATATAGTATGCTGTTGCGTTTTACAATCGCTCATTAAATATGTTGTATTTTTAATCTTAAAAGCTTCAAAATTTGCATCAATAACCGAAAGCAAAAGCCCTACTACAATCATTTGCATGGTGAAGGTGACCTGTTTTCTCTTAGCATGACACTTTACTTAGACTACTTAATCTAAGTACAGCGTGCAAGTGCAGCGTGTCCTACGAATATGAATGTGAACCACAGATATAGATAGACATTGATAATGCAAGAGCAACTACTTCGCGTGCCCAGCTTACGATCAAAAATCGTAAGCCGCCACCTACTTTTGCGCTCAGTCTGCATCGGTGTGCCACGCTAGTCGGACATCAGATAAAAAACTGAAAATTCAAAAAAAAAATTGTTAATTGCGCTGTTATAAATTTTATAAATTATAATAAATAATATTATAAAATCGAAACTACTATCTACTACTACTATTGTATATCGCATCGGTTTCGTAGTACAGGCGCTTTTATAATTTTTCTGTCAATTTTAGCGATTAGTGCTGTTCATCCTTTGCAACACAAATCGATTCTCGAGAATCGATTTCGGAAACAGAGTAATGATTTTGTATTTTATAGGTACTTATTATAAAAACAATTTTAATAAATAATCGTAACTTTTCGTGATTTAAGGTTTATTTTCAAAATACTTAAAATTTTAATAAAGAACATAATTCTGATTTTGTTGTTGTTTTTCTTCTTATTCCGGTACAGATTGGTGAAACATAAAATTAAATGTAATATAAATGAGACGTCCAAATTTATTAATTCGAGGGCGTCCGACGAAGACGTCCAAATTCGCTTGTGTTAGTCGGATTATATGTTGAATGTGTTTATGTGAATATTTATAAGTTATAACCATAATTTATTTATTTAATCGTAAGAGAACCAACTTTAGAGAACATTTGAAAGGAAGTCTTCCAATGACGCTAAAAAGAAAACTCATTGACATGTGCATCCTGCCCGTCCTAACCTACGGTGCACAAAGTTGGTTACTTACTGAACAACAAAAGTCCAGGCTCAAGATTTGTCAACGGGCTATGGAGCGCAGCATTATAGGTGTTAAGCGAACAGATCGCGTTAGAAACACCACCATGCGCTCCCTAACTAAAGTTATAGATGTTGGGGAAAAAACAGCTAGGCTAAAATGGGAGTGGGCTGGCCATGTCGCACGAATGCACCCGGAGAGGTGGGCGAGGATCGTCACTCACTGAACGCCTGAGGAAGGACGTCGTCGTCGAGGTCGACCGCGGCGAAGGTGGTGTGACGATCTCATCATGTTTGCGGGGAAAGCTTGGCCAGAGATAGCCCAAGACAGAGAGGTTTGGAAGGAGAAGGGGGAGGCCTTTGCTCAGCAGTAGGACACAAAAGTAGGCTAGGAAAAAAAAAAAAAAAAAGAGAACCAACAGCTTTATCAGATGAATAACAATTGTAGATGATACAAATTACAGGTTCTCACGAATAAAAACAGGAAAAACAGTGGAGAACTAACAAACACGATAAAAAAATATATTACTTAGGTACAAAAACATTATGCACTTTTAAAAAAGTGCATAATGTTTTTAATTAAAATAATCATCGAGATGAGCTGAAAAACTACTAAAAAAATGATTCAAAAGATTTGATTGTGGCTGAACACCACTTTTGTCTAACATTTTATTAGAAAGATCACAGTTCTGATGACAATAATTATCAAACTCAAAATCAATATCCGAGATGGCGCCCATGAATTTTCTTTTATGTTAATTTTAAGTTCACATTAGAAATCAGCCACCCCGAAAACCATGAAAATAACACCCATGAATAAAAGTTGTCGAACTTTATCGGCGCCATCTTGGATGTTGATTTTGAGCTCATGTTCATTACAAGCATTCCCGAAAACCATGAAAATGACACCCATGACGAAAAATTACAAACAACGCCGGGGCCATCTTGGATGCTGATTTTGAGCCCATATTCGTAATCAGTTATTCCGAAAACCATAAAAATTACACCTATGACGGAAAATTCGTCGGCGCTATATTGGAAGTTGATTTTGAGTCCACATTCGTAATCAGCGCCATCTTGGATTTTCACGCAGAGTCTGTAGAACATGGCAGGCCAACTTCGGTAAAAACAAATGAACGTTAGTCTAGTCCTCATTGATGATTGCTGTTGTTAAAACTTATAAGAGTTTGATACATTTTAATTGATAAAAGTAAGGTAAAATTAAAATTTACTGACTTTTTCTATTTACATCCAATACTTTTCTTAGTAAAAAGACAAAAATTACGCTACTTAGCGTGATAATAACGAAAACCGAACTTCAAGAGTATTTAACCACTGTTTTGGATAAAAACTCGAGTAAAACCTAGCTGGACCAAAAAACCTCTCAGTACGAATACTTTCAGCGTACCGCTGGCTGACTGGCCTTCTTTGAATCGATTTGATTTTCCCATCACTAAGTGCATGTGACGTCATAGTAGGTAGTCATAAAAGGCACGCTTGGTTTTCAAACATACTTGAGTTATCTATGTCTATCTATATCTGTGATGTGAACATATTAAGTTCATATTCGTATGAAACGCCTGCCTAGCTAGCTTCATTAGTAAAAAATTCGTACGGTATCCCTCAGACGGCGAATCAGCATCAGTATCAGAACGCGAGTCTCTCCGCACACTATCGGCGGCCATCGCCCAGCGCCAGCGCTCGGAAGCCGAAGCGGAAGCGTGCGACGCAGCGCTGGAGGGCGAGCGTGGTGGACTGCTGCAGCGCGCGCTGGCGCTGGACGCCCGGCTCAGCCGCCTGCTGCACGCGCTGCGCCTGGCTGCGGCGCTGGCGGCCGCAAGGGGCGACCCGGACTCCACCAGGCTGGCGGCGGCGCTCAAGTAACTACTCGTTTGTTATTCCGGTGGATCCAGCCTCGTCTATACCTAGCGCCTAGTTGATTGTTGATCCACACATATCCAGGCCGTGCCCGGGTCGTAGACGGACGTGTGTGACAGAGTTCATATAAAATGCACGACCTTACCGATGTTTTTTTGAGTTCTTGATGGACCACGGTGCGTCTACGTCCTGGGCAAGGCCCGGATATGTGTGGATTAAACTTTAATCGAGTCAGCATCTCCATTATAATCATAAATGGATTGCTTAACTTGATGTCAGTCACTTTTCGCGACTCCCAGGTTCGTTATTCATAACCAAATATTCTCAGTTTAATAAATAAATCACTAGAATATCATATAATATGAAACTTATCGTTAAGTCATCTAGACTAGAACATTAAAGGCTTAAAATACCAAGAAACAAAGCTAATAATTTTCCTTAGTTCAAAGGTAGAAGGATCTTTATCATTAACACTTAGCTAATTTTGTGTTTTTTTAGTAGTTTATTCAACATTTATTAGCTAATTATGTTTAAAAATTTACCAAAGCCAACAGGCTCGCCAAAATAAAAAAAACTAATAATAAGTACTATCTATGCATCATTCACGTCAAACTCCCTGTATTGCTATTTCAGAGACAAAATAGACATGACGGAAAAGAATGTAGCTGATGTTGTAGTGAAAAAGCTAGCCGAGTTGGACGCCAGTAAGAATATGATGGAGCAGTACCGCCAGTCCGTCGAAGTGAGTATAAATAGCATTTATTTTAACAGAGGCTAGTGGCCCGTCCCGGCTTCGCCCGGACATATTTATTTTTCATATTTTCTCACCATTTTAAACCTTCCACAAATATTTAAAAACCAAAATTAGCCAAATCGGTCCAGCCGTTCTCGAGTTTTAGCGAGACTAACGAACTGCAATAGATTTTGATATTTAAGAAAGAAGAAGATTACATAATTAGCGCCTTTATGAATGGAATTAGAAATGGCAGCTCTTCTAGCCATGCGCACAAAGAGGTTAGAATGTGTGAAAGAGATAAATGTGCATTATGTAACGGTCACTGACCCACATACATTTATTGACTTTCATAATATCAAAAACAGAAATAAAGACATAAAGCTGTCCTGAATCAACTACTATCATGATCCTTTACGTTCTCTAGTAATGGAAAACGGTTCATAATTTATTGTTCGGGTATCTACGAAGGGATATTTGGGATAGGTCATTATCTGGCGCCTACTATAGCAGAGCTGTAGTTTGTATTCATATTTTTCTGGTTTCTTACCATTTTCTTTAAAGGTGACTCAAAATTGTAAGCGTACATTGTCAAATTAATATTACGTAGTAATTATACAAATACTTAACTTATAGCAACTTTTTGTAATCTATCAACATAGCCTGTAACTTTCTAATTTCTCTCACCATGCAAGTTAACTATACTTCCGATACATTATATCTTATGTGCACGCTAAGATTGTAAACGTATAACGCACAGGTATTTTGTGTGAAATCTGTATTTCGTATTTTATATAAATTTTGTAGAAAGTTTTACTCCTAAATTAGTTATTATAGTCTACCTCTGTGCCAAATTTCATCAAGATTCATTCAGCCGTTCTGGACGTGACGTGATTGAGTAACAAACATCCAGCCATCCAAAGTTTCTTATTTATAATATCAGTATATGTTACTCTTTATTTTATAACTTTTTGATAGTGTAAGTATGTCTGGTTTTACAAGTAGGATACAAAAACAATCACTTTATATTTTTGCGTATATGTTTTTTTTTAACCCGAATACTGTATACAATATCCCAGTATTGTTAGTACCGTTAACTGGTTTAATATGAAACAGGTATTTACACCATTCAGGCCCTGCTTGGCGATCTCGAGTCAAGAATAAGGCGCCAAGGTTAATACATTTATACTCTACGCTGACCGCCTTCCTCACGGCTTATAGATAGCACAGCGCGTCTTATGTTCTCTCCCTGAACCATATATTATAATATTATCTAAAAAATAGATAACACTGAAAATAATATAGCCTACATACAAGATGCCTTAAAAATAGTTGCAGTTAAAAATACTTTAAAAATAATGTATTGTTTATGACAGGTCCTGAAGCCCATCCTCCATTTATTTTTGTACATTATATGTATTGTAGGCTATATTTAATCGCATGTATTATTATTTAGTTAAATATACATTTATTTAATTTTTTACACATTTGGCCTCAATTACACTAAAACTACATTTAACAATACTCTTCCGACCTTGCATAGGAGAGAACGTATGGACCTCATTCTGCATAGCTTTGCAGCTGCAGCGTTGACGCGACCTGACCAAGCACAACCTGTATAACATTTGTATATAGTGTGTGTAGACGCCGGCAGACCTGTATATAGAACTTGCTAAAATAAACGTTATTTTACGACAAAAATACCAAAGGGAAAGTTGAAAATAAACGTGTAATATAAACGCAAAATTGTACAATTTTGCTGCATTATCTAAATTTCTGCAAAAATAGTTTAATCTTGCATTTATTAAACGCTCCACTGCAACACAGGTACGGTCATAATAAATGTGCGAGTAGGATGGATATGGAGTCTTCTGCTATCTTGCTCCCACGTTTTATGACCGCGACTGTCAAGAACGTTGGCGCACCAAAGTGCTATACATATTTGTGTTAATGTTAATGATGAATGTTTTTGTTTTATAGACGCTCAAGAAGCAACTGGCACAAGCCGGTGAGGAGGATGATATAGAAGCCGTCGAGGAGGTACGTGTTCACTATATTTGATACTTTATGTCATCTCGGCATACGAAAGTAAATAGTTGAGCTAGAATTACTATGAAGATGTTAGTATTCCCAGGCTGATACATTTAATTTTTAATAAAATTTTGTGCTCAGAAGTCGTTTAAAATATAATGGAAATCGGATGACAATATTATAATCCTTTTTCGCAGGAGTTATCAGCATGCAGCGAGAGCGAACGCCGCGCCCTGTACGCGTCCCTGGACGCCGCCCTGTCGGCGCTGGGCGGCGCGCGCTGGGCCCGGCTGGCGGCGCCCCGCGCGCGCCTGGAGCGCCTCGCCTTCGCTCTCGCCGCGCCCCCCGCGCCCCTCACGCCCCCCACGCCCCCCGCACCCTCGGAGCCGCCCGCCGCTCCCCGGGCGCCGCCGCTGCAGAGCACGGCGTAACGCACCACCGACATAATCTACTAGCCGACTTCTTTGCTCAATCTCACGTTACACAGAGCCGACTGAAACGATACCTGCCCATTGGGGTACTTCCTACTTGTGTAGCTTAGAGCCCTATGCACCCGACCTTTTGTATGTTCCAATTTCTGCGCAAAAAAGCGCACGATGATTTTCAAAGCGTATAATCGCGTCTACAGCAGGTTAAATAAAACGGCTTGTGCATAGGCAATAACTGGTCCAAAATAGGTTGAGTTTACGCCGGCTCTGAATTTGAGCTTCCTTCTTTACATTTGTTGATCGATCTACTTAATAGCAGCTACGAAGCTGCAGTCACCGGATTCCGCGTGAACCCTGATAATACTTCCATTTTTGTCATAATTATTATAGCTAAGGATAATAAAAGACTAGTGTTCTTGAATTGTTGTTATCGCATTATGGAGCTTATGTTTACCCTCCACGGAAGTACGTCATCCGTCTTGCGTAGTCTATGACTAGAGTGAAGGACCGACGTGCATAGAGAACGTTGTTAAACTAGATAAAATACTGGCAATGAAGTTATTGCGGTATAATGATAGTTGCCGTAGCAAACGGTCGAGTCGTGAGATCGTATATGACCAAGTACACTAAATAGATAAGTATGCAGGCAACCTTTAGCAGAACGGCGAGTTTCAAATGCCAAAAGCTTCGTCGTCATTTGTCTAAGCTTGTCTAGTACTAAATTAATGTATTACGCAATAAAATGACATGTTGCCTGCGTACTTAACTTGTCGCCGTGTGTACAGTAAATAAAGTAGGAATGTTTTACTAAAACTGTTACGTGAAGTGTATTTAGTAATCATGTTTGATGGATCTCAGTACGCAAGGAAGCGTGGGTCTTCAGAGAGCTGTCCCGCTAACAATGCAATGATCAAGTCTTTGACAATAGAACAATGTAGTGTCATAATATACTTAAACTTGCTTTTGTTTCTGTACAATTTTTAGACTAAGCATTAACATTTTCATTCCTAATTGCATTTAACATTTCGTCTCAAGTCTTCAATCATTGCAGTTGCACTGTATTATTTTGATTAAAATATACTATTTATAAGCTGAACTTTTCTAATGTTTTGTCCGTATCTTTAAGTATTATGTTAGAACATTGCGTTATACGCTACACTGAAAGCGAATTTATCGTTGTATAATACATCGCGTCCGGAATACTGTTGTCATCCGTTCCCACTCCATGACTAAAGTATTTTAAGTGCCATTAGTGTTAGCTCTTGTAGTATACCGTAGTGCTGATCTTGGGTCTAAATCTATTTTTATTCGCCTAAGCAAACCATGTATTACGTCACAAATATCGGGTATAACTAGGTCACACTTGATCCTCCCACCTCTGTAAACGTTACTTAAATGCACACAGCTTTTGCAGCATTAATCGAACGATGCTGTTTAAGTCAAGCTGCGACCTAATATTAAAAGTCGCTAGCATAGCCAGCCGACATCACAGAAACCATATTTTATATTAATTAAAATGTAAATAATATGGATGGTACACAAGTTTATCACAATATTTATTTTTCTGATCTAGTCAATAACATTCGATACTTTAATTCAATTTACATTTAAATTATATTATCAGAAATCTATTGTCTAGTAAATTAAATATAAAAATTTACTTCGAATCAATCTATAGATATACAAATATTGTGTTGCCTATTTTTATGATTAAATCTAGGCAACCAAACAATCAATGACAATTACCTATGTAGTATAAAATTGTACGTTATGTACACAGTTTATGAAATCAAAACGCGTTGCAAGTTAGACAAAATTGTAACAAATGAGACTGATATTGTATTTACGTTGAAAGAATCGTTGACGGTCGTGTTGAAGTTTGGTAAAATGAGTGTTAACATATTGTTTTAGATAAATGACTTTTTATTGCGTAAAATCCTTATTAAGCAACACATTAACTGTATGATAAAAAAATATAAACGCTTTTTGTAAATAGTACAAAATCAGTTGAATTGCTTCGTCCATCCACGTCGCTTGCTTCAGGTGCTAATGATACGGAATCATTAGGTATATACTTAACAAATTATCGATACAGAATTTATTTCAAAACCCAACTGCCCAAGTCAGTGGAATATCATAGGTGAACTTGAATTTATTTTGAATTAAATCGTGAAAATTATGCGATGTAAATACATTTGTGTATGTAAATATAAATAAAATATATTGAGCGTCATATCTGCAGTTTCATTTAAGCAAAAGCACTATTTGTACACTTTTTGTGCTTACACTCACTACACAAAAGCACTATATTTATAAAACCACAAGACTTAGGTACACGTACAGTTCTTACAGACAGTTCAAATAACTTTGCCCCTCTGAAGTTGGCTACGAGTGGCTGCGTAGTAGTTAAAATTACGAACAAACTGCAACTGCGCATGCGCAAGAGACATGGGGGCGGGGATTATGGCGGCGCGATTTTATGTCTCAGTCACTCGTTTACGTTCGATGCATGCTTGCGTCCCGCTTGCTCCCGTCTACGTGACTGCACCTGCGCGATCTTTGCAAATGGCTAACTTCAGAGGGGCAAAGTTATTTGACGAGAACTGTAGTCTTGTTTTTAGTGTTGTTAGTGGTCAGCGAAATATTGAGATTTTTTGGCAGCTCCTAAATGTTTTCTGTCAGTACCTAAATACCGCGAATTGAGACACTACCTACTGGCCAGAAAGCTAGCAAGAATAACAATATAAAAATTCATCATTAAATGCATATCAGCTCATGGGCAGCTCTAATTCTGCCGTCCAAAGATATAGGGGCGCCTATCCACTTTTAGGCTAAATTGAGCTATAACATTTTTCCACATTGAAAACATCTATATCCCGCACGCGATAACTTGGCACAAAGTTCATTGGACACCTTAGTATGGAAACCATACCCATGGCGGACACAAACGAAATATAGCAGAGTGTATTGATTGATATGTGGCTCTGATTTACAATGGAATTAGTTACTTACTTATGTGAGCCACGGGAATCTTGAAAAATTCAAGTGTTATTAACTTATGGAAGACGAATAAAATGCTAATATTTTTTAAATCCAAATCAAGCATAAGATCATTTAAAAAGGCTTGTGTTTAAACGCCTACCATAAATTCTGCTATTTTACTACAAATAAATTCGAAATAGCTGCCAGAATTGACAAATGTTCACCAAATTATGTCTAACCTCAAAATACTTCAAAGTTGCCTAAAAGGCGTAGTCGGAGCCGCGCTTCGCGGGGCTCAAGGGTTTAAAAAAAATAACTACGAAGGGAATGGCGGGGTCTGAGTTCGTTCGCTTCGCTCGCTCGCTAGACCCCGCCATCCCCTTCTAACCTAATCTGTCCGAGTCGGGGTGCCCTAAGTCCAGAGCTCGCTTCGCTCGCTCTTGCATCCTAAGTTCTCCTAGTAACAGTAGCAACATTGCATTAGGTACCTATATCATTTTTTAACTGTAATTTTCGGAAATAATGTTACCGTTTCAGTAAAACGATATTTGCTGAGCATTTATCCATTTTGGTAAGCAAAAAGGGTTCAAAAATTATTTTGGTGAGCATTTAAATTGTATCCATTTAAAAAGGCAGCAGTTGCGTATGTTGCTTCTCGTTGTCTGGCCCAAGGCAGATAATAAACTATGCTAGCAATATGGGCTCAGCTTCCGACAGTACGGCGTATACATGAGCAGTAGTACTCTTCTATACTTTGATAGAACCTTTAATTTCTATGCAATTTTGTTTCTTTTTCGAGTACCTAAGTGTATTGAAAAACGTCGTTTGGTACACCTAGGCATTTTTCATTGTAGTATCTCCGTCTCGGCTGCAATGAGAGTTTGCCCACTTGCAACAAAATGTACTTTTTCCTCATGTCACGAAACTGCGCCTATTTTGTTTTAAACTTCTCATGGTGATATAAAGAGGTAGTTGCTGGAAGTGAAAAAAATAATACACTAGAGCATTTATTTGTTGAGACATTTATTCGACGTAGTCCATTAATGTTACATTTTAAATAGTTAAACAGTTTCCACTGAACATTAAATAATTATTACTTAAATATGTCTTACAGCCAACTTTTCAATGAATTCTGTCAACATAGTTGTGTATCGACCTGATTTTTTAAAAGTACAGTAAGTACAAATATGTATTACTGCACATTTTTGCCTTGATTTATAGATTTTAGAAATTAATAAAAAGTGATTTCTGGGATAATTCAAAATATACACACTAACGCGTATTTCCCATTCTGTGCTCAATTCGAGACAACGACTGCGTATAATCACTACGCTTTTAAAGCACGATTCAATCCCACCAAAACCGCGCTCAGAGTGCGAATTCTACTCATTGTCCATACATTTCTGATAGATTGCAACTAACATGCGAATGTGAACGTTGCTACCGCTCAGGCCCAACATGTGAAAATTCCCTAAAATAAAATAAATCTTATGTAATAGGTAAATAAACATTAAATTCGCGATTAATTCGCGACACACCGGTGTGTCGCCGGGGCCGGACAGGTTAAAAATTAGTAGAATATTACTCAGTTTGCATCACTCCCACCTAACCATCTTTCGTTTTTATTACAAAACAGTTCACAGTGCACAATTGATACAAATTTAGCACGGGTCTAATACTGTAGATATCGAGCTATAAAAGTGTTGTGACTGGTTGATTTCACATAACCGGGTGTCTGGAATTGATCAAGGAAAAGGAAATACGTCACACTGACGATAGTCGTGACATATTAGGTATTTAACAAAGTAATTAATGTAACATTACTAGAAGTTAATCAGTTGCTACGCGCACAATAACATTGATCAGTCAGATATACAAGTAATAGTAGCTTCATTGCTACAGTGCCCCAATATTTAACTGTAGCCATCAAGTTAGAGCAAACAACCAATTACATTTTAGTACTACTATAATATAACAGAGATGCCTCTTATTAATGGTAGGAACAGAATAACAGAAAATCGCGTGACAATCTGGGACTTCGGTAATTATTGCATAGTTGTAGAAACTTATCACGAAGACGTTAACATTATATAAAGCGATTCTCTATTTCATTCAATACTGTCAAATAATTTGTTCCCTTGCGATAACTTTACAACAGTAAATTAATATTTTTTTATTATAATTAACCCATTATCCACGCACGTGTAAAAGATATTTTAATTAGATATTATTTATTTTCTAGTATTCTTAGTGAAAATGTTAATTTTTAAACAAAAACCTCCTTAGTCGTAATTAACCTAACAGAATTTTGATTGGTTATTTCATTTTGTTGAAATTGTTGTTAAAAGCTGTTTTGTTTGGCTTTTGTATCGACGACGGCTTAGTAAAGCAGGAGTGCAAGCCCGATCAAAATGTTAAACTTAAAATATACAAATATATCAGTCAGTGGGCTGTTAGCTAAATTCTATTTCCCTAACTACAGTACAAATAAGTCATCTCGCACTATCACCACATTCACACTAACCTCAAGAATTTGTTTAACAATAAGTATATTTATTAATTACTAAATATAGATATATAAACTATATCCACTTGTTCGATTTCATGATATTATCCTTAATATACAACATCAATAGAATTATGTATCCAATATACACAAGATCGCGAAATGCAAATTTAAATTCTTAAGAATACATTTACGCAATGTAATTCATATATTCAACATGGAAAGCTATTTTTAATACAAAAATAACATGTATAGACAAGGAATGAACATTTAACATTTAATTGACGTGCATTTGAATTGTTAATATTATAAATATCTTCAAAGCTTCGTCATGTTTTCGTTAACCATTTTATTGCTATATCAAGTTTATTGTAATCATACGAGTTAATGTTACAAATTAGTCACAGTTTTAGACGGAATTCTCTTCGTCTTTTATTTTAGAAAATATTGACTATCGTTTGCCTGGGCCCTGTAGATGGCCAATTTATTACCAATATTTAATTGTAATATAATATTTTGAACTAAAGCCGCACATTTCGGTAACATGATTGACAAAGAATCATTTATGCGTACATTCAACAAATTAAAGTTGGAGTAGCACTCGACCAAACTGTCGTCAAGGGGTGCCCTTATCTCCGAATATACTGTCCTTCCCTACACTGTTCTATCTCTAAACGCTCAATGACGTTAACAACTGAAAAATTACATCACTGTCATTGAGCATAGTCATTTCGTCATTCTCACACAGTTCAACAATTTCGCGAACTCGACATTGTAAGCTGGCACGCCAAGGACCGTTACAGATCTGGGCGTATTTTTGGAGCGTTAACTCTCGCAGTTAGCGATTTGTGAAAAGTAATCGCGTACGAGCGGTACACGCGATTATAAGCACTAGGGACTGGCAGCAACAGGTACACGCGAACATACTTGTTAACGCGCGTTTCCCTTTCATTTCCCAAACCCATGTATAAGCGAATCTTACGAACATGCAAAATCCAACCTTAACGCGACGAAAATACGCCCCATATCTGTGACAGCTCTGCAAGCTCGCCACACTTACAGTACATCTCACAACCCTGTTCAATGAGAACATTCATTTTGTTCAATACTGCTCCCATCTAATACTTGCCATACTTTGCTACAACACCGTGTACAGTTATCATCGGAGGTAGTTCTGAGATCATCTATAAACACTTCTCTCTCCCTATATTGGAAGACTTCTATGTCCAGCAATGGACCGCGATTTACTTGTGATTTCATCAACAAACTTGGATTGATATCTACGCTTTAGAATAAGTCATCAGTGTTACGTCAATCTAAACATAGTCATATATGCAATTCAATATAAATAGATATTAATCCAATCAACATCACATAATATAAATATACTGTACACTATCAGTTAATAATATACTGTATTTGCGATACTTTATCTATAAAAATATAACGTGTTAAATAGCAGTTTTTAATTGTCTAATATAATAATTAGTATTATTTTATCATCACACCGGCTTGTTTTTAGAAACATGAAGTTAAAACGCAAAGTGTAGCAAGTGTTAGATCCAAATTTGATTCTATTAATTACAGAGATCCCGAATTAAACACATAAATATTTCTCTAAGTCAAACAATGACTGATGTCACTCGGTTTGGTGATTCGCAACCAAATGCTGCAACACGAGGATCATCTTGACCTACTAGCACTCACGGCGGAGTCTACGATCGTCTGATTCACCATCTCCTTTGGCTAGGTACAATTGCACGTTTATCTAAGTTAAGGCGGACCGTCGGACTGTGGCCTCTGTGATGAGAATAATAACAATAAAGATCTAGTTCGACCTCAGGAGTGCGTTGTACCTGCGCACTAGGTGGAGAGGTACAGTCGGTGGTAGTCGTTGGCCCCGAAGGCGGCGTTGCACTTGGGACACTTGCGCTGGCGCGTCTCGTAGCGCGTGCGCAGGCAGTCCCAGCAGAACACGTGGAAACACTTCGTTAGCACGGCGTCCTTGCGTTTTACCTGAGAGAAAAAAGATATGTTAAGAAAAATCATAAAAATAATTGTTTTATACTGGCTGCCGCACGTGACAAACTAGGAAATCATCCCAAGATAACATAATCCCGGGACCCGTGGACAGTGACATCTAGTTCCACAAATACGAAACTTTTACGTTATAAATACATGCACAGAAGTGTCAATGTCAAGACATTGACACTTACGTGCTGCCATCTATAGTTCCTACAAGCTTCTTTTAGAGAAACGTGATAGACAGATGTACCTTGCACGAGGGGCAAGTGAGCGTCTCCTTGTACTCCCGGATCTCCTCGAGCAGCACCTCGTCCATGCTGCTGCCGGCTTGCTCCATCTTCTTCATGCGCTCCGCCTTCCGACGGAGTATCGCTAACTCCTCCTGTTGGGGGGAAAGGTACTATGTTGTATAACCGTTTCAGACATATCTCATGATCTTTGGAGCCAGCCTCGAGAGGTAGAAGTCAACTCGCAGAAGCCCCGTTAGACCCTTTCAATGTAGGCACCAACCAGCGACTATCTTTGTATGTTGTACAATGCAAGTACATTCAAAAACAATCCCCAGTTGGTGTAGGACTACTGCAGGATATGGAAACAAAATATTGGTAACCTAAAACTATGTAAGCCTGACCAATGTTATTCAATTAATCTTTTTTAATTAATAATTTGCATCGAAATTTTGCGGATCAACTATAATCCGCAAAATATTTTTTTTGTTTGACATCCAAAAACATTATACTAACTACAGTATAATGTGTTTTTGGATGTCAAACACAAAAAATGATTTGAAAAAAGAGCAAGATCACTGGTGAAATATAAGTACAAACACATAATGCCGAATTCCCGAACTCGGCATCCATAACTTTAAAATATAAAATGACGACTGAATAAAAATAACGTTATTTCATACATTTCTTCTCTATTTATGTTTCATTCTAAAATAAACACTGGTGATTATATAAACATGCAGCTGCTACTTACATGTAGTCTTTTTGTTTTATACGCTTCCGCTTCCAAAGCGCTCGTCTTCTCCGCCACCACTTGTTGCGCCTCCTTCATTTGCGCGTGATATTTCTCTGTAAATGCACAGAAATAGCTTGTAAGAATATTAATAAAATGCACAGTCGAGAATTTGAAATAGTTTTGAATGAGAGAATGGTTAGATTGGGATAAATTGGATTTAACTAAACTACTAGTTTTTGGCGTAACTTCAGTATAGGTAAAATCTGTGTAGTTCATTTATTCACACACACAAGAGATAGAAAATAGAGCGCGCGGTGTGCGTATATACCTTCATAAAGGGCGGGTGTATCTTTCATCCGCCGAGAGAAAGCGCAAGGCGTATGGAGTGACGTATTTTCTTCCGTCACACACCTACCGCAAGTACCGCGATACGGAACTTCGTTCCAAAAATATTTATTGAAGAAAACATGCTGTGCCGACCCAAGCTAGATTGGAATCTGGACAGGAAAATGACAAATATAGCTATGGACGCTAGCAACTGACGGAGCTTTCATTAGTAGGCTATATACAACAAACTTTTTTGTTATTGTACCTAAATGGTTCAGTATGGTGTCGGACGTAAAAGAATAGCACCATCCCATCACTTCCCGTGTGTGTCGTAAGAGGCGACTAAGGGACTCACCAGAGAAGCCCATTCTCTGGTGAGTTCCTTAGTCACCTCTTACGTCACAGCAGCATTATCTGTAGGTACATTGCTACAGCTACACTGCGATACCCAACCCACCTGCCAAGCGTGGCGATTGTAGCAACCCCCCCCCCCCCCCATTTGGGGGAGGCCTATGTCCAGCAGTGGACATCTTTCGGCTGATATGATGATGATATAATTTACCTAAATGCAGCTTCAGATCAGCCGCCGACTGCGCGGACTCGATGGCCTTCCGCTTGTGCATCTCCATAGCCTGCTGCCTCAGCAGCAGTTCCTTCTCCACGGCTGATAGAGTCGCTTGCAGGAGACGTTCCTTCTCCTCCAGACGCCGCGCCACTGCGCCCATGGACTCTATCTGCTGGTCGCGGGTCAATACCTGCAAAAACAATAATTGATATTAATTTAAATTGTAAATTAATTAAAACTAATTGGAACTGGAAAAAAAATTACCCAGTATATACCTCTAAAAGGCGATAAACCCATACCAAATTCCTCTCTGAGCTAAAACGCGGCGAGGAACATGGCGAAACTAAAAGGGTTCCTTGTTGACTACGGAACCCTAAAAAAAAGTAATAATTGAGTTATTTCGTAGTTAATTATCGATCTTCCCCTTCCCTTTTCACAATGTACCAACAACCTGTAATAACGTCCATCGATTCTGCAAAAACAGATGAAAACTTAGTTGAAAGCACTCAGCAATTGGCTGTCATTCCAATTGATGCTAGAAATTGGCAGCTCACATGAAGCTCACTTCACTTACGTTATCACGTCAAGATAGTTCCAGAATGGCATTACAGACCTGTTCCTGCAACAACTGCTTCTCTTCTCTCAGCAGCTTATGCAGCGAGTTAGCCTTAATCCGCTCCGACATCAGCTTGAAGTTCGCGTCATCCTTCTCCCTCAGCTGCTGGATGAGCCTGGAGTTCTGTTCCTGCATATCCTCAAACGCTTGCCCCGTGACCTCCATTTCATTGAGGAGAGCCTCCTCCTCCTGTGCAGTGGAAAAATACTTTATTTTTTTATTATTCCGCCCTTTTAATTAGTTTATTCCTGTTTTGGCAAGACCTAGATGGGAGAATGGAGAGAAGTTGTGGATTAGTAGGGCTTTGTCGCGTCATCGTATGTTTTGTACACTGCACTTTAGTACCACTTGAGTAATGAGAAAGGCCACTACAGCTACGAAATTAAGACGCTTTCCGTACACATCTGACGGAAGATGCGTCGAGCGTATCAACGGTCGAGTCTATTCGGTATATAACGTGGTATAACGCATCATCGGTTGAGTATGCAAGGTTGAATGTTTTATCATATTGTCTGTTCTGGCGTTACGCGACCGATAATACGCGACGCATTTTCTGTCAGATGTGAACCGACCCTTAAAAGTTCAAATAGTTACCATCGACTTACTGGATTTGTATGTGTCTTGTGAGCGTTTTAGGAATGTTTCATCTACATTTATGTCGAATGATTAGAGTGTAGTTAAACTTTAAAAGCCTCTTGTCAAACAAAAACTTTTTCGTGTTAATCTTTGCTTGGTACACACTACAGTTCTCGTCAAATAGCTTTGCCCCTCTGAAGTTGTGTCGAGTGGCTGCGTAGTAGTCACACACACTGCACCTGCGCATGCGTAAGAGACATGGGGGCGGGGCGCGATTTTATGTCTCAGTCTTACGCTTACGTTCGATGCATGCTTGCGTCCCGCTTGCTCCCGTGTACGTGACTGCACCTGCGCGATTTTTGCAAATGACTAACTTCAGAGGGGCAAAGTTATTTGACGAAAACTGTACAATACGATGAAGCGACGATATATGCCTTATGCGATTCGACCTAAGACGAAATGTTTAGTACCATCCAGCGTCAATTAGAGAACGTGCGACGAAGGCTCTGCCACCTGGTGGCGCAAATCCGAATCATTTACGCAAAACAATGCTACCACCTGTGTACGTTCCCTATTAACACTATTAAAAATGAACAAAACAACTAGGAAAACTGGCCAAAATAAAAAACTAAATAATTAAAAAAATCTCAGATAGAAAGCTGTATTAAAAAAAAATATTCATAGTTGTTTAGATATTTTCTGAAAAACACCGTGTTAGGCCGATCATACAGGACTGTCCCTTTTTATTATGAAATACCAAAAGGATAGCCCTATTTATAGCACATTTTATAAAATAACATAAACACACAAAACAATTACCTGCATTTACTCGTAAGTATACCGTGGCTACCGTCGGTTTCTGGAAGCCTAATCAAGTATCTGATCTGTAAATCTGCTGTTGATGGATTTCAACATTAGATTTAATAAAATATGAATTTAGTTTTCACAGTCACAGTCAATGTCGAACGCGAATCACGATCAAAATCAGTGATCCGCCTGTCGGGCGTTTTCTACTCCGTATCACCTACGGACATACGATTAGTCCAGCGTCAGGCACTAGTTGCCTGGCATTTTATGCTGAACTGGACCTATTTGGCGCAGCCGTGAGGCGCACACTTATTGTTTTGACTTCTGCAGTGCGATTCTGTAAACATGTCGAAGTGAAAACTTGGGCGAGGTGCATGACGGGTGAGATGTCAAACCATACAAATAAGATAGAATGACAGCTCTATTGTCGTTCACTACGCCTAGGTGAACACCGTGACATGTCGACAGAATCGACCGGCTGTTCTCAAAGCCATTGTTTTATTTTTATTTGTTTTTTTTTCTATTTTTTTTATTTCGTTGTTTTTGTTGTGTGCCTCTTACTGTGGTCAATAAATGTATTTTCTTTCTTTTCTTCTTTAGTCCCGAACCCAAACTAACCATGAATGACAACACGATTTGACAGTTGTTCTTAGTTCGGGTTTGGAACTAATCGTAAGTCCGTAGGCGTTACGGAGTAGAAAACGCCCGACGCTAAGGCCGAAACTACGGACTTCGGGCTTAGATAGGAGTCGGAGTCGGAGTTTCTTGCACGTTCTTTTCCATAGAGATCTACGCTTTGGAACGTGCAAATAGCTTCATGTTTTTGACTGACTGACTCTGACAATTCTAAAGTACCTCTAAGTGGTTTATTTGAAATAAATGCTTTGACTTTGACTTTGACTTTGATAGTAGACCCCCCTGATCCGTGGATCGCGTTCGAGATTGACTGTATTTTTTTCGCGATTTCGGGGTTTGGTCCAATAATAAAAATTGTTGTTGTTGACCCCTTTTCAGGTATTGCTTTTAGGCTGCGTTTCCACCAAAAAATCGCTTGCGCTGAGCGAGGCTAGATAAATAAAGCGATTCAATTGGTTCTTAAAAATAAATATAATAAATGTTAGATTATTTCAGTCTTAAACGAACACATCCCTCGCTACGCATTCTCGCATATCTCTGGTGGAAACGCAGCCTCATTCTGTTACATGTTGTATAATAAGGCCAAGCCGACTAGAAAAATGACGTGCAAGAAGGCGTATTTCTTTCGTATAGTCAACGTTTGTAAGCAAAAGTTCGGACGGCCCTATCTCTAACTATATAAATCTAGGTGCCTATGGCTACATGCTGTTAATATCATACCGGTGATCCGGCGAAGGGTCTCGAGAAGGCGTGCAGCGGGTCGGCGTTGGGCCTGGCACATGACAACTGCTTCTGTAGCTCGTACTTCTGTTCTTCCAGTTGTTTGATCTTACGGAGGGCGTCTTCGTCTGCGAGGCGGCGCTCGCGCTTGCTTTCCTGGGTGAGGGAAATGTATTGTTAGTTGTATAAAGAATAAATTTGTGGATCGTTTTGTCAGGCTTTTGATTCCTATTACCAGCCATTTTCTACCAGATATTTTCACCAGACATTTTCTACTAGTCGACCTTCGACTGGTACAAAATGTCTAAGGCTTCGTTTACGGAGACGCGGGGCATCGAGCGGAGCGTTCAGCGACGTGGCCCGTACTAAATTCAAACATATATATGGCGTTGTATGAAAGCGTTTACGGAGAAGCGATTTTACACGCGTTTGCTTGAGATGCAGGCGGAGCCCGCGGATGGCATCGCCGCGTGCGACGTTCGCGGTAATACGAATATAAGGCTATATCCGCCACCAATCACTTGAGACGTGAAATTAGTCTCTGGGATATAAAAAAAAACGGTAAAAAAGTCACTTTTGTTGTATGGGAGCCCCCCTTAAATATTTTTTTTATTTTAATTTAGCTATTTATTTATAAAAAATATACAGAATATGTAGTCATGTATTCAACATGACTAAATTTTCTGTGAATATTTCAAGCGTCTACTTGTTGCCTTGTTGCCGTTACCAATATCGAGCTAAAAATCACGTTTGTTGTATGGGAGCCCCCTTAAATATTAATTTCATACTCTATTTTAGTATTTTTTGTTATAGCGGCAACAGAAATACATCATCTGTGAAAATTTCAACTGTCAAACTATCACGGTTCATGAGATACAGCCTGGTGACAGACGGACGGACGGATGGACAGCGAAGTCTTAGTAATACGGAATGGAACGGTACGGAACCCTAAAAAGGAACGTCCCCACCCGCCCTCTGCTCCCAATGCCCGCCGCAGCGATGAACGCCGCGTGCTAAGCTACACGTTAGAGGATCCGCCGCGTGCTACGCTACACGTTAGTTAGAGGATCCACCGCGTACTACGCTACACGTTAGTTAAGAGGATCTACCGCGTACTACGCTACACGTTAGAGGATCCGCTGCGTGCTACGCTACACGTTAGAGGAGCCGCCGCGTGCTACGCTACACGTTAGAGGATCCGCCGCGTGCTACGCTACACGTTAGTGAAGCCGCCGCGTGCTACGCTACACGTTAGAGGATCCGCCACGTGCTACGCTACACGTTAGTGAAGCCGCCGCGTGCTACGCTACACGTTAGAGGATCCGCCGCGTGTTACGCTACACGTCAGAGGAGCCGCCGCGTGCTACGCTACACGTTAGAGGATCCGCCGCGTGCTACGCTACACGTTAGAGGATCGGCCGCGTGCTACGCTACACGTTAGTTACGAGGATCCACCGCGTACTACGCTACACGTTAGTTAGAGGATCCACCGAGTACTACGCTACACGTTAGAGGATCCGCCGTGTGCTACGCTACACGTTAGAGGAGCCGCCGCGTGCTACGCTACACGTTAGAGGATCGGCCGCGTGCTACGCTACACGTTAGTTAGAGGATCCACCGCGTACTACGCTACACGTTAGTTAGAGGATCCTCCGCGTACTACGCTACACGTTAGAGGATCCGCTGCGTGCTACGCTACACGTTAGAGGAGCCGCCGCGTGCTACGCTACACGTTAGAGGATCCGCCGCGTGTTACGTTACACGTTAGTGAAGCCGCCGCGTGCTACGGTACTCGTTAGAGGATCCGCCGCGTGCTACGCTACACGTTAATGAAGCCGCCGCTGCACGCGCTACCTGTCCGTAAATGGAAAGAAAAACGTCCAACGCGCTGCTTGACGCCACGCCGCACGCCTCGCTCTACGCCCCGTGTCTCCGTAAACTAGGCCTAAGTCCGCCTTTGAGGACTGCTATTGTATACAGTTTTAATTATTAATTAATATTGTAGAAAAATGAAAGATAAAAATCTTTTGCCAAATTGCGTTCTCGCTAAGCCAACCTATTCTATTTTTTTTTTAGTTAGTTAGTAACTATGGAGGTAAATATGGAGAGGTCATGTCAAGATTAGTGGTAAATACCTGTGCCATCTTAGCCTTCTGCCGGTGGTCTTCCAGCTCCTGCCTCGCCTTGCGCTCGGCGGCCATCAACTGTACTTTGTCTCTCTGCTCCTTACTGACGCCTTTGTACATGTCCAGTAAGAGCTTCAGTTCTTTCTGCTCGTTTACTGCTTTTCTGTTAAAATTAAAAATGTTTCAGTTTATGATAACGAGTGTGCTATGCCGTCGCCCCCCCTTGCGAAGAATATCAATTCTTCGCAAGGGGAGGCGACGGCCGCTAAAAGGGACAGGGTACAAGCTCGATATTCACAGTAGTCGAACTGCACGCCAGTGTGCTGAGATCTCCGACCGCTATAGACAAAACTTACTAATAATATTCGCACCCGCGTGGAAAGTCCGCGTGCTTCATGCAGTAGCACTTAGCGAAAGTTTCGGCTATCACAAGTAATGGCAGGATTATAACGTGGCGTCAGTGTCTATGATGAGAGGACACGTTAACGTCTACCAACACACTAGCGTTGTATAGAAACTGTTGACTATACCGTCGCTATCTTATGTATGTATGTATGTATTGTATTTATCTTATTAAATTATATTATTTAATATGTATTAATTTGATATTTATGTATTGTATGTTATATTTTCCTACTTTTACACACGATGTAGTACGTCTCTATTTATTTGACTCTTCCCTTTTTTTTTCCTTCCCTACTAAGAGTAAAAAAAAAAATAACTGGAAGAGATTTCTATGGATCTAAACATCAACTTTATGCTTATTTTTTCTGTTCCCTTCTTCTTATCTTCTTAAGTGTGTTCTGTATATCTAAATGTGTGTTCATAAATTGTTAAATAAATAAATTATCAAAACTCGCCGTGACTTCTCCGTGCTAAGTAAGTGTGACATCAGGAACACCTGGAAATACTCCGGCATAACCGTTCGTCTTTCTCTTGGCAGAGGGTATTTATGAGCATATAATGACGTGTCTACGTACTTCAGTTGTTGCTTGAGCTCCTTGATGGTCTGCTCCTGCTCCTGCAGCTTGAGGCGCGCGTGCTCCTTGCTGGCCACTCCTGCGCATGCGCCGCTGCTGCCCTCCTCGCCCTGGGGGACACAACCACTCCACATTAATAATAAATCTATTATAATATTATAAAGATGAAGAGTTTGTTTGGTTGAACGCGCTAATCTCAGGAACTACTGATTGTTGAAAAACCTTCAGATGAGGCCCATTGAGAGCGACCACGTTTTAATTCATATGTCAGCACTGGCAACTCGCACTATAGTCATCGATTTACGTCTTGAGTCACTGTGGTACATGAAGGGTGTGATGCCCTTCAGTAAACTTATTCTGCCTATGGCGATTAACACACAGCATCGCGCACCGCCGCGGTAGGCAGTGGGTGAAACGGATCTCATGTCGCATTGGCCTCTAATAAATCCGTTGATGCCTAACACACGTAAACCGCCTTACCGCGCGGGGCACCGCTACGAAATGTGATAATCGCCTATGATGCACCATTTCACAAGGTAAACCAGTGTGATGTGATGATGCATAGGTTCTTCATGGCCTGATATTACATCCGCCCCCAATGCAAGTACCAAGACAGTTTAGTAAAGAACAAAACCCGCGTACCTCAGGGTCGGGCTCTTCCTTCTTGAGCGCGTGCGGCTTGTCGTCCGCCGCGTCTCCGCCCAGCGACACGCGCGAGCCCGCTTCCTCCAACTCCTTGCGGACCTGAACAATCACACCGACTAATATTAAAATTCTAATAATTTAGTTAGTCTTATGAACACAGACACTAAATGGCTAAAATGAAAAGACATTTAAAAGGAGATGATAATAAATTTCAGCAGTTACTAGACAGCTTCCGTACAAGTTCTTAAATAAAACACATACATATTACTAAATATTGCAAAGATAGAGATCGCAATACAGAAGATATGGCTAGAAAGGATGATAGAGGGATAGAAATATATGAAAGAACACATGCTGCGCAGATCCCTAATAAATTGGGATAAAGGCAGTAGAATGATAATAGAGATTGCAAACATTAATTAAAATAAAAGCTGTTCATTCAGGAATATATTGGGTTTCTTTCACTACCGTATCGGCACGAGATATTTGAGAATAGATAAATATGCCATCACTTCAGATTTATTGCAGCTGAGACATCGTAAATTCAAAAACAATAAAATCTTGTGACACAGACAGCAATACATTTCGAGGCCTCATGAGATAACACAGAAAATGCGAGCATTGTCATATTGGACGCAGCTTCATCATCATCTGCAGCCCGACTTCGCCCACTGCTGAGTTTAGGCGTCTCTTTCCCTGTGCCAATCCCCACGCTCCTGTGCCACCCTCATCCAGGTTCTACCCGCGATGGCAACAATGTCGTCTGCCCATCTTACTGCATACGACTGTGCATGGTATTAAATATTTTCCAGTGGGCATGGTTTTAACGGGGCTAACTGCCCAGGGGGCAAGCATTTTCAGCCTTTTAATATAAAAAAAACTAACCAAGATTAGTTTAAAAACTGATTAGCAGATTTTTTACTCGTGTTTGAGTAGCAGAAACCGAAACGTTGACTGGCAGACCAACTATGTACTTTGTTTTTTGTTCTGTTCTTAATTCAAATCCATAGAGAATTTGAATTTAGGATCTGCTAACCAGTATGTTTTTTTTTTCTTCTATTTTTTTTTTTCGCTGTTTTTGTTGTGTGCCTCTTACTGTGGCCAATAAATGTATTTTCTTTCTTTCTTTCTATGTAAACTAGCGTTTCTTAACCTCGGGTCGCGGGCGGTATTGGGATGGCTCACGGGCAGTATTGGGATGGGTCACGGGTAGTATTGGGATGGGTCAGGGGCGGTATTGGGATGGGTCACGAGTGGTATTGGGATGGATCACGGGCGGTATTGGGGTGGGTCACGGGTGGTATTGGGATGGGTCACGGGTGGTATTGGGATGGGTCACGGGCGATATTGGGATGGGTCACGGGCGGTATTGGGATGGGTCACGGGCAGTATTGGGATGGGTCGCGGGCGGTATTGGGGTGGGTCACGGGTGGTATTGGGATGGGTCACGGGTGGTATTGGGATGGGTCACAAGCGATATTGGGATGGGTCACGGGCGGTATTGGGATGGGTCACGGGCAGTATTGGGATGGGTCGCGGGCGGTATTGGGGTGGGTCGCGAGATTACAAGAGGAATTGCTTGAATTTTGGCCAGAATTATCTGGGAAGCAATGAAAAGGCCCTGCTACCATTTCCAACTACTTATTTGTGTAAAGCAGGATTATCGTGGTCTTAAAAAAGTTGTTAAATTCATATTTTATAATGATATCAATTTTAGCAAACCACGGACTTATAGCTAATCCTATTATTTTATTATCACTGGAAGATAAATAAAACATTAGGGTCGCGGGCTCGATACAAAATTATACTTTGGTTTGCCAGCCAAAAAGTTTAAGAACCGCTGATTTAAACCAATCATTTTGGTTAGTTTTTTTTAAAGAATAAAGCTTTGCTTTCTCTAGCCCGCAGCTTCGCTACCGTGGCCTACCCGTCAGCAACCGCGCATTTTTCCGGGATGGAAAGTAACCATTGGCATGTGATTAGTGTAGCATTCTATCAACGAAACAGTTGTCGTAATTGGATCAGTACTTCCAGTTATTACCTCCTACAAACAAACAAACAGTTATGTTAGTTTAGAAGAACCTTACAATCAAAAATCAGCTGATAATATGAAAAACTTGCCTTATTTAATTCCTGACTAGTATCTTTATACTTCCTCTTGTAGCGATGCACCTCGCCCTTCAGCTGTTGGTTATGATTTTGCAGTGAAGTGATGAGGTGTCTCATCTCCCTGTTAATGGGACCTGTCTGCTCATTCGCCGCTAGGTTTTGTTCAAACTCTATGCGTAACATTTCATACTCTTTCCGAAGCTGGCCTAATACGTCTTCTAGTTGAATCATCTCAGCTCTTAGGGTCTTTTGTCTAGATAGTTCTTCACTCTGAAATGATTAAATATTTATTGATTTGCGTTATTAAATTATGGTGTTTAGATAAATTTAGTACTCCACATAAATAGACTTTCAGATCCAAAAGTGTTCCGAAACCTTGAATCACTTTAAAAAAAAAAATCTTTGCATAATTAAAAATACTATAATTTTCACAATGTAAGGGAATTTTGTAAAATCTCTCTCTCTTTTGTTTTCGTTATTGAAATATCAATCCTCATCATCATTGACAGGCTTGTTCCATCACCTGTTGAGGAAATAGGCCTCCTCCATTGTATAATTCTGTTTTTATCCGTGAGAACCTGTAATTGGCTCTATGTATCATATACAATTGTTATTCATCTGATAAAGCTGTTGGTTCTCCTACGATTAAATTCATAAATAAATAACATTCTGCCCTAATTTGTTCAAATATAATTACCAAAGTAAAATAATAATAAAGACTAGTTTAATCCAACCTCCATCATCTCAATCTGTCTCATGTGCAAGTTCTTGGCGTTCTGCAGCTGCAGCCGTGTCTCATCTAGCGCTGTCTTCATCTGCATGGACTCGTTGTAGAGCACAGAGAACTGACTCTGAAGGCATTTGTACTCCGTTGTCTCCACTATCACTGATTCAGGCAGTTGACGGATCTGGAGAAGAAAAGGAAATGATTACTTCCGTCGCTTAGATAAATTTCGCTCGGTTTTAGAACAGTATCCCGCTGTGTATTTTGTATGGAGTTCTGTGGCTAGAGCGAAACGGACGAAACCAGTATCTCCATATCGCCCAGGTAAAAGGTATATTTCGCTTGCTTTGCGAAACAGGTTTCACTATCCATAGTGAGTGGTAGCGAATATGGTTCTACAGGCCTTTACACAGGAACCGTGTAGTTTTCCGGGATACAGGGTAAATACACTCAGCGATATTGAAGCTTCCAATAAGGTTTTTTTTAAATCTGCTGATCAGTTTCAGAGATTATATTCTACACTCAAACATACAAACTACCTCTTTACAACATTAGTGTAAAAAGTGTAAGTGGAGGTTATGTTAGAGCAATAAAACTGGACTAAGCAGAAGCAGCAAGGTTGCAGTGTACTGATCGCCTCAGTTTGTATGTCAGTGGACGCAACACAGCGTCAATCGATGAACGAGTACCCATCGCTGTATATGGACGACCGTTTTACTAGTCGTAGTAAATTTCCGCCGTGCCCCACCCGGCGTATAATTTGATCGACATCGAATAAAAACAGTTGACGAGGATAAAACGAAATACAAATACCATGTACTTAAGTAGTAACGAATCGAAAATGGCGGCCAAACAAAAGAGCATAATTATCATGGTTTTATCCACGCCATTGTTTCTTAACGGCACAAATCATAATTTTGTGAAGATTTATATTAGTCAATGCTCTAGATTACCCGACTCTTATTTAAACCTGCCAAAACATGTTCTAAGTCACACCAGTCATAACTCATACTCACATCCATCTTCAGCTTCTCAACTTCCTTGAGCGTGTCCCGATGTTGTCGATGCAGTCTATCAAGTTCCGCCAGCCGGTTATTGGCCAGCTCCCTCTGCTCCTCCAGCTCGGCCGCCACGTCCTCCAGCTTGGCGGCCGCGGCAGTGCTGTGCGGGGCGGAGCTGGCGCCGGGCGTGGGGACGGCTGGGACGGTGCTGGCTCCCGATTGGTGGTAGCTTTTAAGTTTCTCGATAGCTTCTGCGAGATGGTTTTCCAGTTTATCATTGCGGGAGCGCACCTGCGGAAGAAAAAGAAAACATTTAATAATGATGAATATGAAATATGTGCCCTAAAAAAGGTGACGAAAATCCTGATGTGGAAATTTTCAAGTTATAAAACTAAAATTAGTAGACATGTGAAGTCCCTCAACTTGTACTAAATCCGAGTGATGGCATACTGTCCACTACCTCAAACAGGGTCTAAGACACAGAGACTAGTGCGGAAGCCAAACCCCCAATAGATAGATATACCTCAGACAGAGAAGTGGCGTGAGTCCCAGCAGAGAAAATATTACGTGGTCGATTTACATTTACAATAATTAAAGGTGTTTACTGCAAAAAGCATCAACTTTGTCAGGCCCTAGTTCAGCAAAATTAAGTAAAACAAATCCATAGAGTAAAGAATCCAAACAAACCTTCATCAACTCATACTGCAGATCATCAATCTGGTTCTTGAGCTCAGCGTTCTCCGTGTCCCGACTGTTGACGGCGTCTTGCAGCTGAGCCACCCTCAGGGTCATGGCGTGATGGCTCTCATGTAAGGTGGTGCATAGAGCTTGGAGGCGCCTGTTCTCCACTGTGACTTCCTCGTTGGTCGCGCGGATGACGTCATCTAATACAGGGGTGGGGGCGGGTTCTGGAAGGTATTATAATAATGAGCACATTGGTTGGTTTGCGGCATCTTTTCAGCCTAAAATGTAACCTTATTGCAGATTTGTAAAACTCATTTCTTTTCATCATCATCGAGGAAGGAAATTATTGAGGGAGTTTGTTTTAAGGAAAATAATAAAACTATCCCGGATGAAATAAATCAAACTGTAAAACAACATTTGTGTATTTTTCCTATGATGAGTTCAGTTTGCGCTTGTTCAATGCAGAAAACGAATCCCATGCGGAAAAGTTAAAGATAATGCTGGGAACATCGGTGGCTGCCCAAACTACGCGCTAGGCCGGTGGAGTTGTGAGCTGGAGCTCGCAACTCGATATACAATACAAATAATGCTACCTCAGATAGCCAGGAAAACTAACATAGGAAAACTGCTTGTATCCAGCCCAGTACAAAGAACATACGGGCTCATCATCATGATCATCATTATTATTATTATTGAAGCCGAAAGATGTCCACTGCTGGACATAGGCCTCCCCTAAAAGTCAATACATTGACCGGTCCCTAGCATCTCACTTCAAGCAGATTCCGGCAGCCAACCAGATCAATTCAATTCAATTCAATTTTTTATGGTTATGGCTCCATCGACGAACATTCGATGATTTTGCCAATGTCAAGGTACGAGATGGATAATGGTCGATTACGGTAACTGTTAAACGGCTATTGGTCAGTTTTTGTAGCGATGTCATCCATTGTTCACCATACTAAAAAGGACAAAACATTCTTGGTTAATACATATAAGACGGCACATATAAGTGTTAAAACATAAAGTAAATATATATTATATTTATCTAAATAAAAGAATAAAATAAAAAATTGTTATAATTGGATTTTATTAATATTAATAAATTTATAAAGAATTTTAACTGCGGGGGTGTGGGCTAAAGTTAAAAGGAAAGGAATGTTAATTGGGCGGGGAATATCAGAAGGGAGTAAGTCGTAGAGGGGAATAGTTAAACGAGGACAGGAAAAAAATAAGTGCTCCAGAGTACCCTCGTCTAGCCCGCATTCACATAAAGAGTTGTCTCTCACGCGGATTTTTGCTAAAAAAACTGGTGTGCAGACAAAACCAAGTCGGAGTCGAATGATGACAGAGGTAGCCAGTTTGTTAGAAAATTTTAGTTTGCTAAACCAACATTTAGGGGGGACATGTGGTTGGATGGAGCCATAAAATTTCCCCTTCAGTAACTGAGTTCTTTGCCAGTGTGTGTTCCAACTATTCATCATCTTGGGTTTGACAAGACAGCGCAAATCTCGAGCATAACAGGATGTATGAGATTCGATCCCATTCCGAGTAGCCAATTTGGCAATCGAATCCGCATTCTCGTTACCAACGATTCCAGAGTGGCTAGGTATCCAGGCCATTGCAATATCTATGCCTAAACAGTGACATCTATAAAGGAGTTGTTTAATCCGTAAGATAAGGGGACAATTGTGACGAGAACGAAAAGGAGATTTTACTAAGTCTTGAAGGCAGCTCAGAGAGTCCGAGAAAATTATGGATTTGTTGAGACCATGAGATTCAACATAGGAAACCGCTTCCAAAAGAGCTATCGCTTCCCCAGTATAAATGGAGCCAAATGAAGAACTACGAAAGTTGAGGATTATTCTAAATTTTGGGATCCACACAGCAGAACCGACATTGCTATCATCTGACAGCTTCGACGCGTCTGTAAATACCGTAAGCCAGTCATGCCAGTCCTCTGCTACAATTTTTTTGAATTGATCATTAGCAGCAGGGTCATGTTTCGAAATACCAAAGTTAAGGATAATTTTAGGTTGAAAGAGTAAAGAATCAAAACTAACTTCAAATAAGGAGTTCATACTTGATTGGACTAAAGAAATGTGCATATCATAAAATTTACTGAAGCTATTAACGAGGAGAGGTGGATTTTTATGGGACCAATAGCGGGACGATGGGATTAACTCAAAAAGAGTACGAAGAAGAGGAAGAAGGGGATGTGATTTATTTTGGATGACTTTATAAAAAAATCTATCACAGAGATATTGTCTACGTAAATGAAGGGGGGGCTCCAAACACTCCACCTGAAGGGCGTTAATGGGGGAGCATTTCATAGCACCCGTGATGATGCGCAAACATTTGGACTGAATCTTTTCCAGTTTAGCAAGGGCTATCTTGCTGCAAGGTTCTAGAAGAAAGCTTCCATAGTCAAAGTGGCTACGAACTATGGCATTGTACAGAATTTTCTGGGAAGTGGGATGGGCTCCCCAGCGAACTCCAGAGAGCGCACGTAGTACATTAACGCCTTTTTCGCATTTCTTCGAAATATAATCCAAATGAAAAAGACCAGATAATTTGGAGTCAAGGATGAGGCCAAGAAATTTCACCTTATCGCAGATCAATATAGGTTCGTTTTCAACAAATAGGTTTATGGGGGGAATGTTACGTTTACGAGAAAAGACAACTGCATTGCACTTGGGTACAGACAAGTTTAGGCCATGATCAACAAGCCACTGATTTAAATACTGAAGGGCAGAGTTTAAGCGAAATGTGGCATCGGAGAGGGATGTTGAGCTAAAATAAAGTGCAATGTCGTCGGCGTATTGTAAAATTTTGCAGAAACAGTTCACTGATGACTCCAAATCGTATGTATATAAATTATACAGGATAGGGCTTAAGACCGACCCCTGAGGCAGTCCCTTCCACACTAGACGGGATGGAGAGAAGGTGTTTTGATGGCGGACAGAAATAGAGCGGGACATAAGAAGATTACAAATGATATTGACCATCCTCGCAGGGATACTCAGCTGAAGCATCTTTTGCCTGAGTATTGGAAGTTGGACATTATCATAGGCAGAGGCTATGTCTAGAAAAACACCAAGAACACTTTCATTATTGGAAAAAGCAATACGAACATCAGATAAGAAAATACTGAGGCTATCTAGAGTGCCCATGCCTCTTCGAAAACCGAACTGAGACCTGGCTAAGATGCCTTTGGTTTCTAAGATCCATTCAAGTCGGTTCTTGATGAGATTTTCCATGATTTTAGCCAATACAGAGGATAGGGCGATAGGACGATAAGAGGCAGAGTCTTTTGGGTCTTTCCCAGGCTTCAATATGGGTATAATAATTTGGGATTTCCAGGACTCTGGAACTTGACCAGAAGCGAAAAAGGAATTAATTAGGTTGAGGAAGACTAATTTACAGTTTGAAGAGGATTTGGAAATAAAGGAATAGGGAATTCCATCGACACCCGGTGCAGAATCGCGAAGATGTTCCAGGGCACATGTCAATTCTGAGTAAGAAAAAAGGTCATCGAAACTTTCAGAGGGAGAGGGAGAAGGGGGATCTATAGTTGGAAGGCATTCAAAACTAGGAACAAAAGGCGGGGCTAATTTAGTAATAAAGTCTTCCAACCAAGAGCTAGGGTCATTGGTTGTGGTTACGGCAGTCTGATTATCACAAGCTCTGCGATAGGATTTAATTTTTTTCCATACAAGAGAAAGTGGAGAGCGTGGAGACAGTGACTCACAAAACTTGAGCCAGCCAGATCTCTTCTTTTTTGCCAATAACCTGCACACTCTTGCAGAAGTCTTTTTAAAATTAAGGTAATCGGGCATGTTTAAACTAGACGCGAAAATGTTTTCTGCCTCTTTACGTTTACGAACGCCATCAGAGCACTCAGCATCCCACCAAGGAGGGGAAGGAGTTTGTTGGCGGGCAGAGTTCTTCAAGGGGATTGAGGAATCGGCCGCTCTCAACAAACAATCAACAAATTCATTGTAGACGGAGAGGGAATTGGATGAGTTTATTGAGGGAAAGTTTTGAAGCTCTGAATCCAATTTGGAAGCAAAATGAGACCAGTCTGCTTGTGAGAGGAGATATTTTTGTAGGGGGGGAATAGGAGGAATACGAGGATGAGTACTTGGAAATGAAATCAGTATAGGAAAATGATCGCTCCCGTAAGAATTAGGAAGAACCGACCAGGAAAGTGATGATACTAAGGAAGGGGAAGAGAAAGTAAGATCGGGGACACTGATGTTTTGGGTAGGCGAAACCCTACGAGTAGCAGATCCATCATTAAGGATGCAAAGGTTACGGTCATCCAAGAGATCTAACAAAAAGCTAGAGGCGGGGTCATTACAGTGAGAGCCCCAAAGGGTGTGCCGGCAATTAAAATCACCTAACACAATTAAGGGGCATGGGATAGAAGAAAGGATAGAGTTAAATTCAGACAAAAGATTAGCAGTGGGGTGAGGGATGTAGGCAGATACATAGGATATGCCCATGGCTCTAATAGCTATAACATTTAGGCCATTATCATGACGGGGAAGAGGAATCTCGGAAAAAGTGATAGATCTGCTAACTAATAGGGCGCAGCCCGCCCATCCATCATCTCTATCGTCCCGAAGACATGAAAAACCAGGAATCCTAAAGGGAGTTCCAGGCTTGAGCCACGTCTCCGACACGGCAAAGACGACGGGGGTGAAACGATTAATAAGATAAATCAATTCGTGTTTTTTCCTGCGAATTGATCTACAGTTCCACTGAAGGATCTTTTCCATTTTGGCGAGTCCAGGATTCGAGGAGTTTTTGAACTAAGATTACGACATTGTCCGGTATAGCGTCACTAAATTTAGAAAGCATGTTAATGAGGGAGCATGCCAGGAGTTCTATCAAGTTGTCATTAGGGGTGGGTAGGGGAGTGGTTTCAACATAAGGGGAATTAAAAGCACAGCCATTAGGCTGAGAAGAAGTAGGGGTATAAACCATTGACCTATGGGCTTGGGTATCATAAGATTTGCCCAACTCCGGTCTAGGTCTTGGGGCTCGATAGACAGTTTTGGTGTAAGAAGACTTCATAGGGGTTGAGTATGCTGAGGAAGTAGGACTATTAAAAGGGGCAGAGAGAAGAAGGGGATCAGAAGGAAGAGGTTGAGATGATTTGAATATGGTGGGACCAGCAGTTACATTTGAGTATAATACTTTAGGGCGGGGAAACCTAACTGAAGCCTCCCGGTAGCTTAGGTTTTCTTGAGACATTACCATTTTAATTGACTTTTGTCTTGAGTGTTCGGGGCATTTGTCATCAGTAGCCTTATGGCTTCCACCATCACACAACAGACATGTGGCTTGTGAATCCAGGACATTGCAGCTATCACCTGGGTGTGGTTGAGCACATCGGTAGCAACGAGGTTTGGATCTGCACTGAGAGCTAATATGGCCAAAACGAAGACAGTTACGACATTGAATAGTGGGAAGATGATACACAGAAACAGGCAGCGAAGCATTATAACAAAATACTTTTTCTGGGAGCATTTGGCCGGAGAAAGTCAGCACTACTGTTGTTGAAGGAGACCAAGAAACTGAACCCTCTTTTCTATTTTTAAAATTAAGCCTCCTAGCCCTAATAACTTCCCCGCAGTTACGTGGTGTCTCTATGCCTAACACTAGCTCCTCCAGTGTCCAGTCTGTGGGTATATCCCTAACAACTCCCATTCGTGTGACATGGAAACGTGGTATAGTCGCCACATATTTGTTGTCTAATAAAATAGGGTTGTTGACAAATTGATTGGCATCGTTAAATGTAATAAAATCAACAGACATCCTGTTACGGCCCATTGACTTGACACTGCCCTGAACAACACCCCTAAACCCTTTATTGTGAATAAACTGAGCAAACCTCAAGGAGTTTAAGGTAAGGCCTTGCTTAGGGTCAGTTTCCATCCTGGAAACAAAAACAGAGAAGGGTGCTCTGTCGCACTCACTGTAGAGTACTTTGGAGTCGCTCTCAAATCCAGGTCTAGTGTAAACTGATTGAATTGAATCAGACGGCGGCTTGTTCCTTTTCGCATCTACAAAAATCTCACTTCCTCCGGGGCGCTTTCTTATGTCAGACCTTACACGACCATCATCAGAGAATTGCGAGCACTCCAAAATCTCTATATCTGGAGGTGTTCCTCCACCCCCGTCAGGGGGTTCTTCGGCACTCATTTCCTAGGAAATGAGTGCCAAGGAAGCTTAAAATACTAACCTTATAACTAGGTTCCTACACCAGACAACACAAAACAATAGACACAATCACCAAAAACAGATTTTGAACACAGAACAAACTGTGAGGTTAAGAATCGCGTGCTTAATCTCACCAAGACAATAGCAAAATCCAGCCAACCAGATCAACGGTCCACCTTGTGGGACGCCTTCCAACACTTCATCTTCTGGTACACGGTCGACACTCCAGAACATATGGGCTATAAAATTTAATACAAGTAACTTAACTAACCATATAGCTTACCCTCACTCTCTCCCTTGATGGCTCGCCAGATCTTATCATTCCTCTGCTGAAGCCGGTCAAATGCTTGCAAGACTTTGGCCACCGCTCGCTTACTCACTTGAACCCGGTTTGCAAGCTGAGCGTCTAATTCCTCTTTGTCCCAGGTTGACAACTGCATCAAGAAGGAGGTTGTTGCTTCGTTTTCATCTACGGACAAGTTTATAGGTTTTACACTCACTTACACGGCTTCTGTGTTCCCTGAAAGGCAGAGGTGGTAGACCCTCATAGCAGTAGGTATTTTTAGTTTTAAGTCTTACAATATGGGAACCTACTTTCATGGATTACAGAACAAATTTATAATTCCCGAGTCCAGGGTGCTATTTCAAAAATGCTAAATCTTTAGATGGAACCTAGGTTTACCCAGGACTCCAGCACCAGCCTGACAGTGCGGACCTAGGAAGCTGTCATTCTTGGTACGTGTTACACCTTCATAAGAACTGTGTAAAGTTGCAGAATTATTAGAACACCATTGGCATACTTTTATAACACACACACACTCTTGTTTTTAACCAACTTCAAACTAGGAAGAAATTATAGTTTTATATTATTTCTCAAGTTAATTAACTGTCAGGTAAATACAATGGAGTTGAGGGCAGTATAGGATGACCTTAACCTAGTATTAGACACAAACAATAAAATTAGTTATTAACAGTTTCACACTGGTCTCCTTGAAAATATGACATAAATTGCTCAAGGTAATATTATTTCAGGTGTGAGTATGTTCAGCTAGCATATATTTACTTTTTTGGACTCCTAAAAAATCTTAACCCCTCTCAAAGGGATAAGTTTTAAAAAATAGGCTATGTTATATAGGGAAACACTCCTTTTTTAAGCAGTCATATTACTTTTATATAATGCAGTGCAGACAAATTCATTACATATTTTTTTTAATTTTTGAAATGTTGGCAAAGCAAGCACAGAGACTAACTGACCTGGCCTGTCCCAATTCTGATGGATTTGAAAAGTTATGTTTGCTAGTGATTGGTAAGGTGAATAATACACGTTTCTTCAAAAACATAAGATCTCTCCCTGTATCATAAGCGATGCTTTGCTCAGGAAGAAAATATTCACTCTAAAGAGTTTCTGAAGAATTTATCTTAGTGATGGTAAAAACCATCACTAAGATAAATTCTTCCGAAACCCTAAACAAAGAAATTCAAAACATCATCAAAATCTATCAAGTGTACTAAAAGTACTAAACATTTATACAGACTTTGTTTTATATTTATTTCAAAATGGATATTATTGAACCACTTACTCTTGTTCTCTGACTCATCTGCCGTCTCTGCATCAAAGCGTTGCAGGAGTACTCTGATATCCTCATTAAGTAGATTCCAGTAACGATTGACAACGCACAGCACTGCATCATCCTGTGTCTGTCTTTTTTCAAGCTGTTCAATCCTGGCGCGAAGCTCAGCCTCACACCTATGGCGTTGTTCTATTCTCTGCAAGAAACCGTTTTAATGTCACTACTTAGGTAGAGATAAAAATACAGGAAACTGGTGTCAGAAATGCTGATATTCTGCTTAATCTGGATGAACTGAAAGCCAACCCCTAATTGTGGTTGGAGAGATGATCATGACTTTGTTCAGAAATGAGTGAAACTTCAAAATGTAGGTACTATGTCCAGCAGCAGACGTCTTTCGGCTGATATGATGATGATGATGGACTATTTTTTTTTTTGCTATTTTGAAAACTTCATGTGTCAGCCTTAAACCACGGATTATAAATCAATAATAATTTGCTTAAAACAATGCAGTTATAAGGCCAATAATTGTTTGTACGAAGTCCTATGCAGAAGATACTTTTAGGAAATTGGAGGATATTGTTGGTGGCTTAATTAAAGAAAATGTACATCTGAAAATTGCAATGTACAGGCAACCTACAGTGCATTGTGTTATTGTAGTCTCTAATAATATTATCAAACAAGGGGTACAAGTTCATCAACAAATGAACAGAACCATTCAAACTATCCAATAAGAAATTAATTGTATAAACAAGGTTTTTGATACTGATCCTTTCCACTTGTGTCAGTCAAAACAATATGAACTAACTCAATTAGCTAACAGTTTCATTTTGTATGTCAATTTACTTCATGAAGTTTTAACCATTTCTGTAGAAATTGTTTGAATAACAAGTTGATCAGTCAGAGGATTGTCTCATAGCACTTATTATGACATCTGATAGAATATCATTCTCGCCATTTGCTTCAAGACATGTTTTAGCCATGAACTGTCAACACAAAAGAAACCTAACAATGGTCTATTATACTGAAGATCTGAAAAATGGATATGCTTACATCACATAAGCTGAAAACTCTTCAATGCTTCAAAACATAAAACTAACATTGTTGTCATTGTACATAATATGCTATGTGATTAATAGGTGTTGATAAACAGCTGATCATGACATGTTTCTCGTTCATTGAATCTGGAAATCAATATATGGATACTAATAATAAGTGATAAATCATGCAATAATACTTCTCGTGGAGTACCTGGGCCAACTTTTTATTCTGAAACTGCAGAACTTTTATGTCCATTTCCTCCAAAGTGGACACAGGGCCGATAAGATGGGGCTCAAAGTGAACTTTCTTGATCGGTGGCTGGCTACTGCCATTGCCCCCGTCATCTGCCGTACGTTTAGACATTTTGACCTAAAACATAGAAAAAGAGAAATCTACAAATCCCAAAAAAATTATACGAAATTGTCTTACGAAAACTATTGATCAATATAACCCGGTCAATTTAGGAAGAGGTTATGAGTTGGTAAATAAGTGGCAACTGTGTTCTTTTTACTTTGGCTGGATTATATACATACCTGCTTGTCAATATTGACAATCTTGTTAATTGTTGTTTTAATTCAAGTATTCTAGCAGAGAATTCTTAATTTTACAATAATCTAATATAAATATCATTTTGCTAACGAAAGCAGGAGAAAACAAACTAAAAACGCCAAGCTCCGCCCGAAATATTGCCAACCTACTCGCCTCGCACGTCCTCGTCCGAGCAGGCACTAGTGACGTAGGCTCATACAATGTCATACTGCGGATAGTTGATTTCTAATCGATGAAAAGTAACTTACTATTTCAATTCTGCTATTTTTTTTTAAAGTCTTTGTATAGATGGGTAACAAATTAGAGAAAGACAAATTCATAAACATCTATCCAATTTTATAACAACTTTTTTCGATGTTCCTGTGTAATCGAGGAACTCGATAACGCACACACCCAGTGCGCTGGGCAAATTTATTCACTACACTACCCACTGAACCCACTCCCTATCACCATAGATTGCCTTTCACAGTTATCAGAGTTGGCCCATCCCAACTTCCTGTTAATATACTCTTTGACACCAATGATCCCAATCATGATCATCGGTACGAGAAGGGCCGAAGCCAACTCGCAGAGGCCCCGATACGTTACACATTTTAAATGAAATGAGGCACCAGCCGACAATTATTATCCCTGTATGCACTATGAAAATTTACCCGAGGATAATTCCCAGTTGGTGCTGGACTATTGCAGAATATGGAAACAAAATGAAAGACTATGGGTTGGGTGGTTTGGTGGACTGATTACCGTATACTATGGGAAAATTATTGACCCCTGCCTTTCCACTATCAATGTACACGGCTTTAAGATCCCAATTCCCATTCTACTCATACAGGATAGTGCCTAAACTTGCATCCCAGCAGTGAGCTGTGGAAATAATATGTTAAGGCTGACTATGATTGAATGTTCCGATATAGGTACATTTTATTTTATTCTTAGGCTGGCCGCACACACATGGTTTCCTGATTAGGTTTTCTGATCTGGAATTCAGATTCGGAATTCCGTGAGACGTTCGATTTTCCGTTCTTCTGACCCGAACATAAATCTTGTTTTCGAAAGGATCGTCAGATATCACAGAGTACTTTTATATATTCGGATATTTTTTTCCATTCGGAAAATAAACGAACGCGTGCGCCTTATTGAACATTTTGTATGTAAGACAAGCATTCAGGACTTCGAATCTGAATTCTCGATCAGGAAACCGTGTGTATGCGGCCAGCCTTATGACGATTCTTAGTCCGGGTCCACCTCAAGAATTGTTTTGCATATACAATGCTTAAATCCTGAATTTCAGAAACCGAGGGAAAAAATGCAATTTCGTTGGGGAAGTGTCATCTGTGTGCCAGTATTCCCACGCCGGGATTATGAGATACATGATAAGTATTATTTGGGTGGATTTGGATTGCGGGCCAGCGTCGTAGCCAAAGAGTAAAGTAAGTCGTTGCAACCTTCGGGCGGTGCAGACCCACAGGAAACATTATGCTAAACAAATAAATACTTACTTGCACATAGGTATATAGGACAGGCGCCATAGAATATAAACGCTTCTTATTGTTAGACTATTTATTTATAACTTTATGTAGGTAAGTACAATAATTTTATTATAGTGGTAGGAACATGTGCAGACTACTTAATGGAACAAGGCATTCTCTCTACCAGTCAACCTTTGGGTTAAAAAGACTAAGTACACTGTGGTAGGTGTACAACAAATTCGGACTTAGGAAGTCGGTGTTATAGCCGTAACAGACGCTCGAATTTGGTACGGCGGACTAACTCCGCCCACAAGATTTGGTACGCTCCCGGACCATATCCGCCCGAGTGTAGAGTGGTCCGCCGAACATTATTATTATTAATCGAGTCCGCCGCGGTCCACTTGTTTGCACATCGGATTTGGTCCGCTACGTACCAATTAATCTGGATGTGTGTACGCTAGGGCTGTACCAAACTACCACAGACTACAATAAAAATTTAATAATGTATTTCTCTTTAGCCAATTCTCTGCTTTTTTCCGCTTTTTACGGTCTGTTACGGCTATTAAAATTACGAAGAAACAACCAAAAACACCGACTTCCGAAATCAAAGTTAATTTTGTACTTTGTAGGTAGTTTTTTTTTTTGGAAGTCGGGTTTTTTTTTATGGAAAAGTTTTTTATTTTTCACTTTTTAGTGGTACCCCACACCTTGACCTGACAACACCCCATATTATATAAAAGTACTCTGTGACAACACCACTGGAAAGTCACAGAAAAGCAGAATACGCAATTTCGTATAAATATGGATGATTTTTTCCAGCAAAGTATTTGGACGTTGAATTCTTTAGAATTAGTGACATAATTATGTAGATAGGCTATATAAATTTTCAAAACTCACAAAAATGTAGGAAATAAAAAATACTTTGTCAAAAAACCCGACCGCGAAGAAAAACGACTAAAAAGTTCCAAAAAAGTCGCTTTTCAAGCAGTAAATTGCAGTTCAATCACAGATCTGAGACCAAAATCTGCAGTAGTAAGTACCTACCTACTTTATTATTACCATTGAGGTGCCTTTTCCAGAGCTAATGTTCAAAAGAACATCCTTGTCAGAAAGGGCGGGATGCGTAAATTTTCGACCTTGCCTTGCACATGTTCTTGCAGCGTGTGTACTTAAGTACTATTTCTGAATGAATGGTCAACTTATAGGTAAACCTGACCAATTCAAACGGGGTGATAAATTTTCGAAATTTATCTTCGAATCAAATCTTGCCAAGGGCGCTCAAACCCTACTAGAGCTACGACGCCGTTGCGGGCTACCTCCGGGCTACTTCTGGCTGATTGTACGTGTTGTTCGTGTATGGTCACTGACAAGAGTTTCAACTTTCGATGCTGACCAATGGTCAAAGATTTGTTTCCATAGCGCCCGCCCCTATAGTATGATGGCATTAGCGCGACATACAAATTAAAACCAAACGAGTGTATATTTATAGATTTAATTCTTATGCATTTAGGTATTGTTATGTACAATTAAAATAAATTGAATATAACATCAGCTTACCACTGTAATCACCCTGAAATCCGAAATATGATTAAATACAACGTTCATTTGCTAAAGATTGGAACTCATGACAGTTTTATATTTCAACTGGTCCTGAAACATTCGTAGAAAAACTCGGTACTTCTTATCATGGTATGTTTTAGTGCTCATGTTAGGTGGTATGACGTCTGCAGTTCCTCCCATATTTTCTATAGCATCCTTAACGTTATTGAAGTACTGGGAAGCACACGCTCCTAAGATTGCGGACCCGACCAGAACGGAGTCTTTTTCATGAGGTCTTAGAATGGGCAGACCCACGGCATCAGCTTGTATTTGGACGAAGAGTGGATCTTTCGTGATACCACCACAAACCAGAAGCGATTTGAATGGTTCGTACCCTGCCAGAACCAGTGCTTCTATAATGTGCCGCGTGCCATACTGAAACAATGTAAGTAGGTATTAAAAATTTCAATATCTTCCTCTTGCTTTAATTTTGAACAATTCCATGTAAAATAGACCATACATAAATAAAAATTAAAAAACTATCGAAATTGCGGTTTAAACTGATAGTTTAAATTTTCGCACGAAAACGCACGAGGACGTCACTCCTGTCTTTTACTGGTCATCATGAACTGTGATACCTAAAAGAAATAAGGTCGTCTTTTCGTTGTCATAACAGCAGTGACGTCACTAGACTCTGACTGTTTCACAATATTTTAATTCATAATTATTGCTAAAAATAAAAATTAACTAAAATAAAAACGTTGTAGTGGCTCTTCTTTTATACTTTTTTGTCATTTAAAATGACAAAAAAAACAAAAATTTCAAAAATTCTGTATTGCATCTTCCTTATTAAACGTTACCACAACTGCTTACGAGCGAACGTCTAACCCAGGGTGTAAAAATCGTAGCGGATATCGCACTGTGCCTTCTGCCTACCCTCATGCCTCCATGGAAAAAAGGAGCTGTTTATGTACTTATGTATTACGTAACTTTCCTCACACTATACCAAGATTGTCAATAAAGATATGGGGATTATATACTTAAGCTTATGATATCAACATTGCAATCTATTTTAATATAATCATAGTTGTTTATCGCTTGTATTGTTAGGATCCTCATTAAAGTAACTGAATAACTCAGTGTACCTGGGCAGTCAGCCTGGGATGATTGCCTGGGTGCGCTAGATGTAATATACATTCTGTAGCCCCAGCATTTAAACTGCCCCCTATTTAAAGTCAGTGTAATTCAAGATGAGCCACTTACCGACAGCGCTTGCAATGTGGCCAAATAAAGTAGGGCCAGGTTAGCTTCACTATTGTTAATTGATAGCCCACAGATCATGCCTCGCATTGAAGGGTCAGCTAGCGGTGAGCGGTTGCCATGGAAATCAGGCCAGACGTGAACATCCCTTGTCAAATAGCTGACGTCATTGTATCCTTCCAGTCTTGCCATTTTTGATAGTAGACCCCTCAAGTGGTTGCGGGTACTGGAATGTTCATAACATATAAAATTGCAGTTTTATAAAACAAAATCCAAAAGAGATAGGCAGTTACTTACTCGCCAGAAGACATTACTTTCAGCAGTTCAGCCCCAGCAGGATGACTTGATATTATGTGATCTAACAACATCCCTGAAGCACTTTGACCAGCCTCATTCAACCACATACTGGGAACCATTGCACTGTAATATGGCCCCCACACACCTTGCACCAGGACAGCCTTTTTATTTACAGCCATATGACAGGTTGAGGTCCCGCAGATTAGTCCAAGTCGGGAAGACATGTCTTTATCTATTCCTTCACCATGTGTTCCTATCATGCCCAAACCTCCAGCATGTGCATCAATGATGGAAGTGGCTACCGGAGTGCCCGGCTTCAGTCCCAATGTTTTTGCAACCTCAGTAGATAAACCTCCACAGAATTCTCCAGGCATTAAAACCTTATTGCCAATCTTCTTAAAGTTATCTGCAGCTAGGTCCTCTAATCCAATATCCCGCAGAAAGCCTGCATTCCAACCTTGTTTTCCGTCTATAGAGCATTCATAATTCCATTTGCAAACTAATGAGCATAAAGAACGGCTCAATGAACCTGTTGCTGTCCATGTGAGAAAATCTGGTAGATCAAAGAAGTATCCAAATTCATCCCATTTATTTGGAAGGTGTTTCTTCAACCAGAGTAGTTTTGGCATTTCCATTTCGAGACTAACTTTTCCTCCGACATATTTGAGTATGTCATGGTGAGTTTTGTTGATCAAGTCTGCTTCAGCCTGTGCTCGGTGGTCCATCCACATTATTATATTTTGTTCATTGTTGTTTGTGCTCACAGATAATGGCTTACCATTTTTGTCTACAGCCACTAAGGAACATGTAGCATCAAATCCAATACCTTTGATACTTGCAGGATTTATGTTTGCAACTACATTCTGAAAACAAACTTAACTTACTATTTTTTAGAGACTTGCACTTAAGATGTCTCAAATATTTAATTCAAGTTTTATTACGTTTATTTATATAGGAACATTAGTGACTCAAATTATAATTTACTAGCTGCTGCCCTTTTATTAATATATGCTTAATTTTATATATTATTCCCCATACTCCGAGGAAGAAAAGTATCCTATATCCTTTTCAAGTTTAATCCAAGTCTGTACAGCAAGAGGTAACAAAAATACAAACAAACTCACTTTCATTCATAAATACTCAATATTAGTTAGGGTTACCGTCTTCGCTACTTTCAATTTGTTATTCACAAGAAACACTCATACCTTAATGACAAACACACAACAATCCCAGATGTCTGTTGATGACTGTTCATAATAATCAACTTTAGGTTTCCATGTCTGAATTTCCTTAACAGATGCATTTAAGACATGACCTCTATCATCAACCAAGGCTGCACGTACGCTGCCTGAGCCCACATCAACGCCAATGAAATAAACTTCTTTACTCATTTGGATGCACTCTGAAGTAAAAAAAAATAAAATTAAGAACTTGTAAAATTAGGTAAGAGATAATAAATAAAAATATGACACAGATTCAATTAGGAAATGCAATAAATCACCTTGGAGTCAAATAATGCCTAGTGAATGCTAGGAGGAAATGGCGCGGTGACGACAAAAACAAATTGATAAAACGGCCTTGATGTTGTAGATATAACATATCAAGTAATAAACCCAAGTCTCATGAGATAACCTTGTTGTCCTTTGAACTTATTTAACTGTACAACGTGTACAGCTATCATCTGTAATGATAAACACGAATCAAGTTTTTTTGTTTTTTTTTTTTACAATTTTCATGTTCCTACAATGATCACTTTAAGATTGCGATTCTAGCTAAACTAAAACAACATAATTAATATGATAATCAATTGCAATTATATTTTATTTTGCTGAAAGGATTGCAATTTTCAATTTTACCGCTTCATAAATAAACATTACCCCTCTTCTATGACATTACCCCAGTTGGTTGTCACTGTCACTGTCATGTCATGATCATGAACCGTACACATGCACGTCCATTTGCATGTCACGTATATATGCACGTATGACAATCATTCAGTGTTATCCATGCTAGAATAGTGGACGAGTTATGGAGTACGGAAATAATTATGTACGCAAAGATTTTAACTAGCGCCTCTAGTGTCGAAATTGTGAAGCTGTCTAAGAATGACACTTTGACAGTTTTCGTACAACGTTGCCAACGTGTGGGAAATTCCCCAAACTGCGGGGAATCTCAAATTGATTGGGGATGGGCATTATGCGGGGAAAATACGGGGATTTTGAATATCGATAGTCTGGGCCCAGTCAGAACACATTTTCAAGAAATTGAAATATTTATCTAAACACCTTTGTTAGGTTACTCACTCATTCGGTGGTTCTTGAGCGTTTCGATATCGAGCGAAAATTAAGTGTCCTTAAAAAATTTTAAGCAGAGAACCGCAATCATTTAATTTCAATACAAACACTGTAGTACTTTTTAATGGCAACAAGGAAAGTAATTTAAAACTGGGTGGCAGTATCAAGTTAATTACGTCGAGAAAAATGTTTGTCACAAAAATATGGTAAAATTGTGAAAAATAGGTGTAAAACAAAAAAAAATTGTAAAAAAGAAATCTTCGGGTTGAAATTTCTTTTATTTCCTAAATGAAATAGAGGGTATTTTGGGGGGAATCAGTAGTTTTTTTGTCCCCAAATTGGAGAAATTGAATTAGATTTTCGGGGAATTTGATAAATTGGTATCGGCAAGTGTCGTTCTTAGGCAACTTCTAAATTTCACCACTAGAGGCGCGCGCTTAATTCTTGCATCGCCAATAGTATGGGCACATTATGGTCAGGGCAGCGCTAACAGGTGCGTGAGCGTGCGCCTCGTTTTATAATATGAATGAAGTAATAACGCATGTGTGCGGGGCAGATAGTAGTTTCTGCAATAAGCGGTGGAGGTGGGACCAGCGGTGTAAAAGCCGGTGTGCAATGCTATGCGTGCAATACTGCGGTCTGGAATATGTAAAAACACTGAAAATAAAAATAGATGACAGTGATGGCTTGTGATTTCATTTGTTTTACATGCGTTTGTACAAAATACGAATTTATTAGTTTTATTTTCACTTTTGTTATCTATAGATAATATACGTTGACAGTTAAAGTTTGACCAGGAGTTCCCAACTGAGAGGTTTTTGCCCCAGGTCAATTATTGGTAAATTAGTGGGATGGGATTTTTTTTACGGGCTTTTTTATTTACACGTGTCGTCTATTCGACCTTGAAATGACCCAATCCTGTTAGTCTATTTTATTAATTGACCTAAACGTAATGTCATCTATAGCAATTCCTTGTTGCTACTAATGGGATAAACAAGAATTAAGAAGATAACCGTGTACAAAAAGGATTTTTTTTCTGTCGTCTGTGGTTGCTTTTTCTACGCTAACTGGAAAGTAAAAATACATACTTACGTTGGTTATTGCATTGATATCTTGATATCGTTTGGTTTTATTTAATTTCACAGTTAGCAGGTTTTAATTTTTGAGGATTTTGAAGTAATTTTGTAGTTTTAGGATTTTGACATTGGTTCTAGGGAGAATATTTTTTGAGAGTTGGTAACACTTGGTTTGACAGTCTGCTAATCTGCTTGTCAATGTCAACGTCATACAATGGTTTGCTTACTTGCATGCCAGTCGCGGTTTGTTTTGATTTTCAGGAATTTCTTTCGTCTGTTTTAAAATAAATACAATTCGCTTAGCATATTAACTGTCCGTTTAGCAATGGTTCGTTTCAAGAACAGGTGCGGTATAATTTAAGTTAGAGTGTTAAATTTAACTTAACGAGTTGTTTTATAAAATGTGGATGTTGCGAATGAATGAGGGTATTAGTAGGGGATCTAAACCGTTGAGGTATTGATTGTAATAGAGATAAATTCAAGAACAATGAGAGTACTGCGGTGGCCCCAAATTTATAGGGAAAAGCAGAGAGATTATACTAGCTTCAAACTAACCTCACTCAAAAAACGCAATAAAATTTATTTGCCATTTCACAATGTTTGTAATTTATTATTATTTTAGATCGTGTTAGTTACAAAAACAAACATAATTACAATAAGCAGGTTTAAAGCATAATATTACTACTGATAGCATTCAGCTTGTGACATGTGTGCTCTTTGTCTTTCAGATACATTACTGTTGAAATAGTTTGTCCATTTGTATCGGAGGATAAACCATTACACTTGAAGCCAAAAATATTCCACGATACTCTACTGAGTAAAATTCAGCTGCTGCATGGTGACTTCGGTGTTGCTGCTGTAACAAATGGATTTTTAACAAAATATTGCAATGAAAATACTAGGATAGCTATTATAAGATCAAGACATGGCCCGCATAGATTTGTAACAAGTAGTCTACCTTTTATTACCAAGATAGGTAACCTAGATGTTAAGCTGAATACATTACATGTTGGAGCCACCCTAAAACATAGTTTTAAGTTCATACAAAAGCATCAGAGAGCTTACTTAGATTCTATGTGGTCCAAACTAAAAACTGATGAAGAAAGACAAAAGCTAGAAGCAGCTGTGCTGGATTATACAAAAACAGATGTTGCCATAAATATAGAAAATATTGCCTAGGTATGTGTTTTTATTTCACTGGTATGAGTACAATGTGTACTTATTTGACCTTTTTTAAATATGTATAATAATATAAACTGAGTAAGAAATCAATACACAAGTCATTTCATGTAAAAAATATTTATTTTTTTAGTAAAAAGGTTCTATACACCTACATTGCACATATCTTTAGATGAAATTCAGTTACATACAATTATTTATATAAAATTCTATAATTAATGACACTTTATTACTTAGTACCTGTATTACAATTTTGCATCTCTCAGCATTTCAATAGTATAAAAAATCATAACATGAATTACTAGGTATCTTAAAATGAATACAAGTTTTTCTTTCAATTCAAAGTTAAATAAAATTCAGGTTAGTTTTATTGGGGGATTTGCAAATAAAGATTCTTTGTCAATGTAGATTTAGACAATGGTACTTGATCACACTTTAATTTTGTACAAAGTTTTGTTACTCTGTGATTAACTTTAGTAAAGATGTCATTTACATGCTCAACTTTAGCAAACTCTCGAATTGTTTTACACAATATCTGAATGAATATTGAACCTTTTTCCTCACTTCTGAAAGCTTCTAGTTCAGGTGCTGTTGCATAGTAGACGAGGAAATTAATTTTCTTTAAAACATAACCATCAGTTGGGCTGTCAGCTACTATGCCTGGAGGACGATCTTCATTGACTTGGCAGGCTTGAACTATCAGCACTTTGGGAATACTGTGTATGTTCACTGCAGCATCAGAGTCTAGCATATTTTCAATATCATCCATTTTGACCTTCACAGAATCTGCTGCATACACATGTCCCTTTACTCCATGAGACAGAATGCACAACATGAAAACACTGTCATCTTTAGTTATTTTATTCTTTACTACATCCATAATAAATTCTTTCATTTTCTTGTGATCCAAATCTGTTTCACTGAACACTGTAAAGTTTAATGATCGCATAGTCTTTTCTAAAACCATTTGGTCTCTGTCAGAGCCGTTGCGCTTTTCCAATGTTGTTTTTGATCCAGTAAGCTCTATGCTATTCTTAGATGGGTAAAAATTAACTTGATTTATAATGACACAAGTTCCAACTTTTTTGTTACTCTTAATTTCATAACTGAAACTATCTAATTTCTTTCGGTCTGATGTTAAAAATTCAAATGCTTCATCATCTAACCCCAAGGCATTAATATCTGCACATAATTCATCCAGCACCTGTTTATGATATTTTGGATCAGCTTGGCATTGTTGTGATTCATCTACCTTCATGTGTGGAGATGGAGTGCTCGCAGTAACTGCAATGCTTGTTTTAGGTACATCATTCATTGACTCTTGTAACATATCTATTTCAAAAACTAGTGTCCTTAGTCCCGGCAGGTTCTCCACAATTTTAATGAGGTTTTCTACATCCACTTTAAAGCCCAACACCTTGTTGTTGTACTGGTATTGGTTAATTGTAATAAACTTATCACACATGAGCTTCAGGAGAACTAGTTCGCTAGAGTCATACTCAGTAGTGTCAATATCATATGTCAGAAGTGCCTTTTTCAGTTTCAGAAGGTTGTCCAAATTGATACTCTCACATAGTTTGTACAAGGCTTTTTTCATAGGGTTTACATACATTTTAACAGTAGTGGAGTCAGTCTGATAATACCTGCGTGCTGCAGGTACGTTAAACCCTAGTTTTCTGACTATGTTGTAAAGTTGGCAGATCAGGAGGGCCTCTACAAATTCGTGTTTCCAGTTAGGGTTGTGCTTAGCATGTCGGAACCACTCGTGTAACATGTTCAGGTTTGTAGTGGTGGCTGGATCGCAGGATACTCGCTGGAACACAATCAGCCGTTGCAGTGCAGTATCTGGGACATCGTACAGAAGAAACACAAGGGATATCATGTCGTACGGCTTGTCCAGTAGCTCTTTTTCAATTTCTGCCATCATATCAAAGTTCATAACGTCATTGTTCCCGATGACATTTTCAACACTTACTCCACTTACTCCTTGTGATTGAGTCGTTTGAGAGTCTGGCTGCATCATTTTTAGTTTAATATTATCGACACAAATCACAATAAAAATAAAATCTAAAGTTCTGCATCTGTAATAATTCTGGTATATTATTTTATTTTGATCGACTGACTCAAAGAGTACCTATAATAATAGACTGACTGCTTGATGGCTCGATCACTTTTGAACACCTTCCGAATCACCAGAATCACTTATTATTCACTTTCGTCATTCAGTTCTTATCGGTACTTCGGTCGGTTCTTTCTGTCTTGTTTTTTTCGTCCAACCAAAACCAAATAGATAATAAAAATATATTAGTGTTGGCCACTGCCATAGATTGAAAAATCGATGTTTGAAATCGATTTGTTTTTTTTCGTTCACTTGGCCCTCTTTGAGGAGTGGCTAGAGAGGAGCCAGGCGTCCTCACCTTCCATCTGACGCAGGTACTCACTGGACACGGTTGTTTCGGGAGGTACCTTTTTCGGATTCGGCGGGAGGACACGCTCGGGTGTCGCCACTGTGTGGATCGCCTGGAGGACACGGTGGAGGTCTGACCTGCTAGGACGAAGCACCGCCGTGTCCTTGCAGAGGCGATCGGCGGCGGCGACCTCTAGTGACGAATATATTACTATTAGTTAAGGGATTAGTAATATTCTATGGATTCACATATTAGTAATCCGAAGAACTGTCTTAAGCTAATATTCACATAATCCATATGAATCCATAGCACAGATTCCATGAATTTTTAGAAAAGGTATGGCGATGTTTTATAACCATTATTACACAGACTCAATAATAATAGGCTCTCGCTAAATCCACCACTCGGCAATTTAACATGTAATATAATCCGCTGTTTTCCGAGTCTGGAATGGTTTAGAATCTAGATCATAGTATACAAATAATATGGATAAAAGAAAACGCAAATTCTGCGAAATGGATATAAAATTAACTACAATGCGGAACGAAGGAATAAAAAATACTCGCTAGAAACAAGCCACACTATACAATTTACGGTAGATAATTTTATTATTATTTTTACAGAAATGTAACTTCTTCTTCGTATCCCTGGCAAGACAGTAATTCAGTTCATTTGGAAATATCAATTTCAGTAATCCGCCATGGAACAAAATATTGCGGTTAGCGAGAGAGTACCTAACATGATTATGCTCACTTTATCATCTTTGGATTGAATAAATCGTCTATACATTTTTGCGGTTTCAAATACGATATTTGTAAAACAGGACACTGTTGTTGAATCATCTTCATAGTAACTCGATTTGATATTTCTTAACGATGTTACTTCTAATCGATGGTAATGATGCATCACTAGCCATGAAATAAACGTCATCATGTTGTTGGCGGTTTTGGGGATTCCCTTGTTTATTATGGGTGCATGGAATTATTAAGGGGCTTGTATACGTTGACCTAGCGCGCTGGGCCAACAGGCTAGCAAACGTGTACTGCACACATCCAAGTTATTATACGTCGTGTAATTAGGCTTGACTTGAGTTCGCAGAAGCTGCCGATTGGGAACGTGTACGACGATGGATTTGCTACCTGGTGGCGCAAATCGGAATCAGATCAAAAAAACATATTTTGACGTATTCTGGCCTCGCTGATGATTATTATGAATAATTCGGCCGGAAACCATATTTTATCAAGTACAATTGACGGCAACACGATTACAAGTCTAATAAAAGTTTCTTGTTTTAACCAAACTAGGTACACTGTGGCTCTCGTGTGACACGAGAAGTCGTGTCGATTTGTGTTGCCACCATAGATAATATATTCGTGCTTCGACTTCGTTCGTCTTCGTATATAATGACAATTTTCGCACAGAGTACCTACAAATTAAACGAAGCTTTTGGCTTGTTCTTGCGTATTGCTGTGGAAATCAAAGTAGCCTAATTTTTGTGATTGGATAGTTTTATTTTTGGGTTTCCAGCAAGTGCCAAGTGAGATACCGGTATGGCATTGCGGTTGATTACTGTTAGTGTCATTTCGTCAATGACATATAAATAGTATATTTTTTCTATCTCAATGCATTTCGTGTATATAAAAGTCACAGACCTATAAATAGTTAAAGTACTCTGTGCATTTCGTCAACGACGTCAACCATGCGTCAACCATATCATAATGTATTAATGTCTTGTCAACTGTCAGTCAAAGTCAACGCTACTTTTTAGGTTATTAGGTATTGGTTATTATTTATTTCTGCTGATTTAATTTGTTATTGTATTGTTAAAAACTTAAATAAATGAGAACGTCTTCACAGCCAGTTATTATCTTATAATTATCTAACATGCAAGTTACAAGAACAGAGATCCTGAAACTTTACAAACATCTCATACTGTATTCTAAGTCGCTGACACTGACTGATCCAGCGTACTTCAGGCGGAGAGTTGCCACTGAATTTAGGAAAAACAAAGAGTTGACTAAACCTAAAGATATAACATTTGCGTACCAGGTAATAATCCATCATCAGATGCAAAGCTATCTTATTCATTACCCTTTTAATTTGACAAAATATACTGTGAACCATGCAAGTTTATTAAACATTTTTAATCCCCAGAATAATTAATAACCTTATACCAGGGCTTGACCTTGCCCATAAATCAATGTCAAAGCTGCCATTATAAAAAAATCTTCTGAACGGGTCATCTATACCTGGGTGCCTATAAGTTATGAACCCCATACTCATTTAGTCCAGTGCATGCATGCAGTGATAAAGAGCTTACCTAAACAAGTTTTTCAATAATTTCAGAAAGGCGAAGCACTATTGAAACGCAGATCCGTTGTTTAAAATGCTGCTTACCCGGTTGTGCCACCCGCATGCAGGGGTTGTATCCCGCTTATGTGTCGCACTCAAACACACCATAGACTACTCCAAAGTGCCTAAGATCAATGAGAATGACTTAACTGAACAGTTTATACGAGGCAGTGGGCCTGGTGGATCAGCGGTCAACAAAAACTCTAACTGCGTGGTCCTTACACATGTTCCTACAGGTAATTAAATAGTGAGTTCCTAATTAAGAGGTGGGGAACTTATTTACTGATTAGTTACCTAATTTTATAACACTTATTTCTTTTTAAATAAGAATCCTCAGAGATTTTTTAACAGAAGAAAGTTAAAAATAATAAAAAAAAAAAAAAAAAATTTTTTTTTTCTTTATTTTACTATGCTGATAAAATTTCTGAAAGCTTTCATGCCTAGACCCCAAAACCTGGTATTTCATCGTATTTAAATTGAAATTATTTAAACTTAAAATTTTTCAATTTTAATTATATAAAATACAGAATGATGACAGTAACTTGAGTTAATTGGTACTTGGTAAGAATAGTTAATTATCATAATTATTATTTTTCACATTACAGGCACAGTAATAAAATGCCATACAAGTAGATGTCAAGATGATAACAGACAGAAAGCCCGTGAGTTGTTAATAGCCAAGTTAGACGAGGTACTGAATGGTGAAGATAGCATAACTGCTCAGAAAAAACGACTAGATAGTACTAAATACAAAAAATCTGAATATAGGAAGAAAAAGATGGCGCTAATGAAAAGTGAATGGAAGAAAAGAGAAGGCTTGGCTTAAATAGAATTATATTGTAATTATAGAGCAACTATTTTATAAAATAATTTATAATAATAGTTTTAGATTAAATAAGCAGTCATAGAAATCAAGAGGTTTTTTTTTATGTGGCGTGTCTTCAAGCACCTCTTTTTCCTGTTGTGTAGTTAATTAAGCTCTGTAACCAGCACCTGCTGTGCGATTCTGTAAGTGAACACGTGAGACAGTGAGCTGTCAGTCCATACAAACAAGATGGAATGTTCACTTCAAGCTCGCTCCACTTAAGTTTACACAGTGAGATGTTGACAGAATCGCACTGCAGTTCCCAGTTTTCTACATGAATTCTCAATGATATATTAGTCTATGGCTTAATGCGCCACCAACCCAGATGATGCTCATGCTTATTAATTTGCTGGTACGGCTCCATAGTAGCGCGTCCTGTGATCTCTGTGATCACAAATTCGAAATTTAAATAAACGCTAAGATTGCTCTCTTGAGCTACCTCCTCACATCCTTCTTGCTTTGTAAAGATGCCACATGTTGATTCAGGATTTTCTGTATCATCATCAACTCTGTGCAAGCAACAGGTACAAAATTGCCTTCCAAAACTACTTTAACGAGACCACATGCGTCGGGTTTATAGTGAGCTCTTTGGTATTCAACAACTGATTTCAACTTACTAACACTCACGAATGTTAAGTCGTTGTACGCCAAATTCAGATAACATAAAACAAAGTTGCCGACACAGCGAGGGTACTCTTCAACTTTCATACTGCTAGGACAAAACGGGTCCACAAATGGTCCTACCATTTCATTGGCTATCAATTCAGCCTTCTTGGGTAAGTCATCTTCATACAGAGGCAGCGTGCTCAGACTAAGACTCTTCGCGCTATCTCTTTTCATAGATTTTCGTTTTATTTGAGAATGAGAAGAAGCTCTTCTGGCTGGTAATACATGTAATTTGTCATGTGAACGTATTTTACTAGTGTTGGAGTGAATACTTTCTGCTGATTTATGAGAAAAACTTAGTTTATGTAAGCACCCCTTGTATACTTCTTGTCTCTTTTTCAAGTATACCAAAAATCGTTTTCGTCGATTAATGTCTTGGTCGTAAGTTAAGGGAAATTCTATCAAACTGTTAAATATATGTCTCGCACCTTCGTCGCTGATGTGATTATCAGCTAAATTCAAATACCGCAAGTGTCTATTACTTTTAAGAGCTTCTGCGAAATACTTGGCTCCCTCGTCCCCTATGCGGTTTGACGATAGATTTAAAGTTGTTAAATTGCGTTCCGCAGACTCTAAATAGTGTAATGTTGCAGCTATTCGCTCGCACACTGCATCGTTGATGTTACATCTGCATAGAGATAGGTTTTTAAGAAATGTATTTTGTAAAAGTTCTTCATAATTGGCTTGTTTCAGTTGACAGTCGTCTAAACATACATCGGTGATTGTGGTATAAGGGAGCACTTTGCCCAACTCGTGTACCACGTACATGTCGATGCGGCATTTTTTGATCGTAAACTTACTTAGTTGCTGATAGTTCGGCAGAATTAATGCTAGGAGATGTATAGTATCTCTCGGTATAGTCTCCTTTTGAAATGTAGCTATCAGAATGGCTATAAGATGATTTTGTGTGTCGTATAAAGTTGTTATTGGTAAAGTGACTTCTTCAGTGTCATCGTTCATATCTTTGACGGGTACGATTGAGTCCGAGGCTCCTGAGGAGACAACTGTAGCAACACTAGCAAGGGTTACGTGTTTGTATGTTTTAATTAAACGCGTCTTCTGAGTTCTGTTGTCTAGAAAAAGGAAACAAGGATTTAGCGATATTATACAGGAAAATATTGGGACACTCTTCAATGCCTTGATCGGCGTCGTATCGATGACGTATATCGGCCACGATGACAACGTTAGTGTTCTCCTCGTGATCGGTCTTTCATACAGCGGCAGAAATGCAGAATGAGAAGTAATCTCGTCACGACCGTCGTCAGTGTTAAAAGTTAGATACGGACGGCTAACAAGAAATTCTGTGTGATCCCAACCATCATCATCTAAAGCTTCACCAGAAGGCCAATATTCTCGAATTTAAAAAGTGTTCAAATTCGCAATATAATGTAAAAAAAAATCATAATGGACGGAATTTGGAGGTGTTTTTTTGACTGAGTTAAGGATGCGGACGCTTCTTAAAAATACGAGTAGGTAGGCCCTCTGACCGTTAGTAACTATATCTTACCACGCCGTTCATATTCTTTGATGATGGTAACAGGAAGTGGACTGTGGAATCTTTTGAATATTTCTATCAAACAGGTTTCAAAATCTTCTTCATTATCCGTATCAGGCCTGAACTTTCCTGATATCCCGGATCGTGATGTTGATTTTTGATTCATTATATTGAGATCATAAGAATCATCAAAATAATAAGTAATACCTAATTATCAAAATTAATAAGTGTATAGATATTTAATAAAATTAAATTATTATTATAAAATGTCATAAATATCTATTATCTAAGAAGTTTTTGACAGACTTCCTAAATCAGGAAGGCTCTGTCCGTGGTCCAGGGGATTCATCAAAAGTTGTAATAAAAAAAGTTGAAAGGAAGGGGAGTGAAGATAAGTGCACCCTGTCGTGTGTACCGAATCTTAAACTTGTGTCGTTTTATGTAATACCTACATACAAATCATAGAGTTGGTTTAATAGTCTTTGATACAAACACTGCGTTGGTAGGTTACTGGTAACAGTTTCTTCCACGGGGATGAAACTGTTGGTCTCCCCTCGACCACTGAAATGTAAAATTCCCAAATAAAAAAGAAATCTTACGTAATAACTAATAAATAATAAACATTGAATTCGCGATAAACTCGTGGCACACTGGAGAAATGTGTGAAAATTCATGCCCTCCATCTCTGAGTCCTTACCCCGGCCGATAGATATGTCCTTACCCCTTCGAAAAAAAGGTAGGATCGAGGGGGGTGGGACTAAGGGGCTCATGCCCCCCAAAAGATCGAGATATCTTTGGTTTTCTACAACCTGACGAAAACATTGAGGAATTTACGAAATGTAATCAAAGTAGCAATTTTTAAAAATTAAAGCGACTTCAATAAAACCGACTTCCAAAAAACACTATAAAGTTCAAAATAACTTTAATTTCGGAAGTCGGTGTTTTTGGTTGCTTCTTCGCTATTTGACATCGACTTCCGAAATTAAAGTAATTTTGAACTGTATAGAGTTTTTTGGAAGTCGGTTTCTTATTTTTGTGAAAAAGATTTTTATTTTTCACTTTCTAGTGGTACCCCACACCTAACAACACAATTTCGTGTAAATGAATGATTTTTCCACATATTTTTTCCGATTTTGATAAAATTTCAATGGGACCATTTGGAAAGTATACCCTTTCCAACAAAATAAGAATTTTTCAAATCGGTTAGCAAGCGACGGAGTTATGCCCGAACAAACATAAAAAAAAATAAAAAAAATAAATACAAACATCCGAATTGAGAACCTCCTCCTTTTTTAGAAGTCGGTTAAAACTAAAACTTTATCTTTAAAAAAAATCTAAAGTAATTAAATATGCCAACCATTTCTTAGAGGTCGGCCTTAATAATATTTGGAATAAACGTTGTCACTTGGTAGTCTTATACATACCTACTTATATGTCGTATATCGGTATTCCTCGGTTTTTTGGTAGTTAGACTTTGTCGGAAAAATGCACGTCACAATGTCGCAACGTTACACTGCCTGTGCCGTGTCTTGTAAAAATCCGTTATATTTATCACTCACGAACCTGTGTAAAAGCAGTTAGTAAGAGTCGCTGTCCTCGGCATACACTCGTCGAGTCCAACGACGAGATCACAAAGATTCAGGAAAGCTGTAGGGAAACCAGCACCCTTAGAAAGTACAGAAACAGACCGCGTTCCGTATACCGACCTCGCCGCCGAGGTCCGTCGCGACGTCCCATTCAAAACCCTCCCCGACTTTTGCCTAACGAGCCAGCCCGCGCCGCTGAGCCTTTAGCTTTAATAACCCCTAATTAATGAAACGACCCAGCCTGATTGTCCCTTGCTGTCCCTAACTGACGCCGCTAAGCCGAGGTCGTATTCCACAGGGAATGCCCTTAGCGAGCGGTCAGTAGTTTTTAGCTTGTAGCTAGTTTTGTTGCCTTGGGGCCTTAAATTCATTTGAGGCCACCACAGGTTAGTCCAGTTAAGCAGTTGATATCTCAAGAGTGTTAACTTGCTAGTGGTCATACCTAAAAAAAAAAAAATGTGTAAAAGCAGTCTCTTTCTAGATGGACCGCACAAGACGTACATAGGTATTCAACTCCTGCTATTGGTAACAAGTTATATCAATAAATCGGAATCGATAATTTCTGACATATTTTTTGCTACGTTTTATACGAGATGATGTGGACAAGGTCTCACACACACATTGAAACATTTTGTTTCAATGTTTGCAAGCAGCATAATTATCTATACTAATCTATACTAATACTAATAATAATAATATTATAAAGAGGAAAGATTTGTTTGTTTGTTTGAAATGAATAGGCTCCGAAACTACTGGACCGATTTGAAAAATTCTTTCACCAGTAGAATCGTACATTATCGATGATGGACATAGGCTATAGAATATTTTCAAAAAAGTTAGGGATCCGTATGAAAACTTCGATAATGTAACCCAAGGTGTGAGAAAAAATCCTTTATCGCGTACGCTACGGAATCTATTGACAATAGAGCAAAGTGATGTACTACAGTTTTATAGAAGTCATCAATGTCTACAAAAAAGTTCGCGATACCATATGTCTAACTATTATGGTTAAGTCACCATGACCGCTTTTTGTTCAAATTATTCAAGCAAATCCTTGGTGATTTGAAAAAATGGTGATTTCGGTATCATGATATTAATCCTTATCCATTTAAATGGTTTGATAATTAAGGTTGATTATGTCCGTGTAAATCACACTTTAAATTATTCAAATCGGACCTTTCGTTCAAAAGTTGCGACGGTAATAAACATGCCCGGAGTAAGAAAAATGTCGCCGCTTGAGCGAACTGGGAAGAATCATAACAATGCTTGGTCCGATGAAGTTGAAAATGATTTCGATAAAACAACAAGAAACAAATGTTTTGATTTTTCGCAAATAAACTACATAGATAATAAGGGGTGAAGCAAGGGTTGTAGCAAGTTTTAGGGGAGGACATTATTGCTTGCATTAATTTACGTCGGAATGCTATGAACGAACTAAAAACGGGATTATTGAAACAGATGTACCTAACAATTTTTGCATAATCAACTCCTGACGCGGTAAACGGGGTGAACAGTTGCGCTGAACCTGAGACCATAGAATAAGTAGAAATGGCTAAGTAATAAATGTAATTAATGAAAATCGTTGTGCTTAATTTTCCAAAACTAACTTTTATAAGGTATCTAACTAACTAACTTCAACGCCCCCTGCGTTGAAAGTTTGTGGAGTACCTACTAAATCCGCGCGGACGAAGTCGCGGTCGAAGTGCTAGTAATAAATAATTATGTTTTTGAATTACGCTGCTCTGGATTGCAAAAAAGATTTTTTTAATACAGACCTTACTTAGGTACTACTACTTGTTTAGAAGCTGATAGAGACTAACATATGTACCTACTTACACAAAAACTTTGTAATTCTGACAATATTACATAAGGGCATGTAATTAAATCGATATCTGTATTTTCTCTTTTTCAGAACAAAATATTTCAAAGTTAAATCAAAAATACTGACTTGCACACAAATTATGCACACTAAATAAATATTATTAGATGTACTGTTTAATGGAATGAACTTTTTCTAATGTTATTATGTTTTATTGGTATTTAATAGAGACAGCACTAATATTAAAAATCAAATATCCTAACTAAGTTAACCCTAAAAGATGGCGTCAAAAAATTCATCCGCATCGCTGTCGACTGGAAGTGTGCCCAAAAGACTGGCGGCATTGCCACGTTGTATGGCAATGCTTATCCTTTGTCCAAGGTAAAAGCCAGCCCTTGAGTCACGCGAAGTGTCAACTAAGCGTTTAGCAAGTTCTTTAAATAACGCATGAGCACTCGGACCCCACGACCCGAGAGTTTCAGAGTTTATATTTCCGCCGCTTGAGGTTCTCCGCAGCCGCAGCGGCAGCAACAGCACAGTACGAAGACGTGAAAACTACGAACTAACCTAACCTGTCCGAGTCGGGGTGCCCAATGACCGGCTACTATTATAACCATGATAACCACCTGCTATTTCAGGGAATTTAGAGTGTAGGTTAGTATTTTTGATAAACAATTCGTATTTTTGTTTTATAAATCATATATCCGATGTACGAACCACATTTTTGGTGTGAATTCGATAAAAAAGGTCATCTCGCTTTGGGTGATTTTTTTAGTTTTTTTTGTAGGACATGTTTAGTTAATCAATTGGTTTTTTTGCACAGCATTCTTTTTTCTGGTATGCATTCAGTAAATTAGTGGAGTTACCTAGTGTGCTGAAAAATTATACAGATGTGCATTTAAAAATATCCCTTACATAAGTACACGGGTCGAAGCGTAGGTACCAATCTCTTAATCACTGTATCGTAACGAAGGTTTTCTGATTTATGAGGGCAATGTGGCAATACAATGAGTGTAAAATGTCTACAATGTATTGATTATCCTTGACCTACTTACGCTGAGGCTGCGTTCATCTCCCCTACCGCTTGCTAAAGTGACTTAGAATGGAGAAAGATGTGAGAACATGGCCACAATTATCACGATCGCCAAATCACTGAGGCCCGACCGGCGTGGGCACTGCGATCTGCGAGTGTCTGCTAGGGCAGGTTCGAGGTTCCTAGAAGAAAGTACCTATGGACAGAATTGAGGGAGACTTTTGCCTGCAGCAATAGGAAAGTCTTGATAGTAAAAAAAAACACAGCCTCTTTGAATCTCTTATGACAATTAGGTACCTGCTTAGAAACCCGTTCGGGTTTGCTTTGGCCTCTCCTAACTAAATTTATTTCTTCTTTTCAAGCCTTATTGACTATTACATATTTTATTGGCAAAAGAGAAGGTCTATCAAAAGTAAGTAGAAATATCTCACGCCACGTGTCCTGGTCTGGGTAAGGAGTAGGAGCGGGCAGACTGGGTCACGGTCACTGACGTCACGGGGCGCCCCAGCCTCTATGAGATCCGTGTCGCAGTTCTCCTTGGATAAACACTCGTAAAACTGCTGCTAATGAACAAATGAAATGAAGAGAGATTATCACACACTGTTAACCTACACTAGGTTATATTTTCTAGTCATACATGGGAAAATATCTGGTGATAAGTAGCGCTACTTGTCCAGCCTGAATATTAGCTTCCTTCTGAACAAGAATTGTTCAGAAGGAAGGAATAAAGCTAATATTCAGGCTGGACAACGACCTCGGGTCTATTTGGTCTATTTGTAACTAATAGTAGGTACACCTACGAGTAGGTACCTGCATTAACTACTGTCTCTTCTCTCTTTTAAAACTATCCAAGGTTATCTTTAAAAGATCGATTTTAGCGATGACCACCCATTGTGTCGATAGGTGGAATTGCATGTAATGTTTTCCTCATCCATCTTTAACGCAACTTTAGGTGGTGTAGGAATAAAGAGATAATCTTTGTATCAGGTTCATATTTGGCTTACGCAAGTATGACCACGTTTCCGAATTTCGTACTAAGCTCAAATGGCTTCCTATTCGTCTTCGCCGGAATGCCCACATCCTTTCTCTGCTTTATAATGTACTATTTAATCCTTCTACTCCTTTTTATCTTAAAGAACGATTTCAGTTTCTTTGTGACACACATTCTAGGTCCTTGAGATCATCGGAGAATCTTAAATTAAGTATTCGTATGCATTCCACATCTTTCTTTGACAAATCTTTCACTATTCAAGCAGCTCGATTGTGGAATGCATTACCCATTGATGTGAGGCGTGTTCAAACGCTACCAACGTTTAAAAAATTGGTGAAGGAGCATTACCTCTCACTATAACTTTTCTTCTCTTTTCCCAATTATATATTGATATTTATTAGTATATTATTAAGTATTGTATATATTTATTTTATATTATTATGTCTAATTAAAATTATTTATGATGTTTGTACACTGACCGCCCTAAATCTAACTTCTTTCGTTCAGTCCATCATAAGGTTGTTTGTAAGAGATTGCCGTGTGCGATAAGACCGCCCATTGTACACTTGTTTTTATAAACTTTTTACCTGTGATTGATGTGAGGTGTACAATAAAGTACCTATAAGTATAATAAATACGGTAAATAAATAAAGAGTAAGTATTATATTCTATTCCAGTCTTATGTATTCTGGCGTACCTAATCAAAAGTCTTTGATTTGTGCCTGGCTGATGGCTCACTTATACATGGGACTCAGTCAAAACAGAAAATAGCAATGCTTGGTAACGTTTTAATCTTGTTTTCTTCACATTACCTATCGAATATAATGTTGTTGGATTTTTCATAAAAACCCTCACCTTGATCTTACTACCCCGCGTAATAGAATTGTGTCCGGCCAGAGGGTAATAAGGGCTGACCCATATTAGGTACCTACATGTGCCTCGTATATCTCGTATATTGTAGAATCTGTAAGATTGTAGGTAATAAATCTTTATTACTTACTTAGTTAGATTATAATTTCTCGATATATTATGAAAAAATCGTTTTGTATAAGTACAATAAATCCCACCCAAATTCAATAGTTTCCAATATCGATTGTCTTTAAGAAAAAAATGTTTACAATTTCACGCGATAAATTACAATCTTACGGCGTTTGCGATTTTTCAGTGACATGGACATTTTATGCGGGACAACGGAAGAAAAATAAATGATTGATACCTACTTAGATTGTGAGAAAGGTGATTATGACTACGAGGGCTTAATTCTGAGATGACGCGGATGGCTAAAAGAATATAAGGTCTGTCTGTTCAGCAGACGATCAGCGCTAATCTTTCATATATTTTGAAAAGGCAAGGTAGCTATTGATCATGTTTGAAGACCTCTTTGTCCCCGTAAAGGGATGGTCATGTATGAGTCTACCTAAGGTGAGTTTCGAAAATCCGTCTACATGATGACGGAGTTATACTCGAACACAAAAAAAATATATTAGTAAACATCCGAATTGATAACCTCCTCCTTTTTGGAATTGGTTTATAAAGATAATGGTTGAAGGTATCTAAACAAAACCGTTATGAGTTTCATAGGCAGGCTATACCGTTTATTACACGGATCAAATTGATATAAACGATAGGCACATTCCCTTCATAAAACCGGATCGAGACGGAAAGGCCGCAATATTGTGGTTAATGGATCTTCAAGGTTAGGTTATGCTCTAGGTAGGTTGGAGGCCGCGATTTTATTCGTCAGACTCGCGCACCGAGGGTTCCGAGTCTTGATTTTTTCTGAGTATACATTACGTACGGAAGTTTATAAACCATGATAGCAAAATATAGCACGTAAAATTGAAGGACAAACTAAATTAGTTTTTAAATAATATTTAAACTAAAAAAATCTAAGCATACCTACTTAATTGCTTAGATTTTTGCGTGAATAAGTCTGAAAAAATGTTGGTGGTATCAAAGTTGCACAACATTTTATTCTCAACTCCTGTTTAACATGGTAATGAGACTTCATTCTTCCCTTCTTTATCGTGTTTTGGGGTTCAGCGTATCCTAAATGATTATCACGTTAAAATAAACTTTTTAACGAATATTTAGCTCCAATGATATTAAAAAGTTAGGGACATTACCGACTTACCGGCTCCCTTATGAATATAGAGAAGGTACTACATTTGGAAAAGCCAAAAGTCAACTTAATCAGGGTTTGGACGGCCCCAGTCACTCAGCTTTCTGCCTCGAGAGAATCGTAAAGTGTAGCCGAGTCTGACGTACGTATTATGAGTAGACAGACATAACACCGGACTGTGAGCTGATTCGCTCTTGAGAATAATCTTAGACTGAAGATTAGGACGATGTTCCAATGACCTTATATTTTTAGAGTTATATTTTAACGAAAAATGGAACCATACCGGATAATTCGTGTGTATGTTGTTGGGAAATGAACTAGCTAAAAAAGTTAATGAAACTGTGCCGTGTGAACTATCAAATGAAAGGACTGCATGACTTATGAAGGTTTCAATTGTTTTTTCAATTCTATAATAATTTCGAAGATAATAAAGAAAATTTACGAAAATTGACCACCCTATGATTCGAAACAAGAGAAACTAAAATTAAAAATTATATAAAAGTTAGTTCATTGTCAAAAGTATACAGGAAAACTTAAAAGAATTATTTTATTAGGTACCTATTCGTTCTGAACCCTTTGTGCACGAGTCCGACTTGCATTTGGCCGGTTTTGTGGGTTTCCTACCTGTATGCTCCCTCTTTCTCTTTCATGCCCTTATTTATTTCAGTTAGCAGTTCCAGTAAAGAAACTGGCTGCAATATATGCGATCATGTTTATTTAGACCATAATAAAATCAATCCTGATTCGATCACGCAAGGAAACTCCGAGCATTGTCCTCTCCATTGCCCTTTGGGTGACTTTAAGCCTTCCGATGAGGCCCATTGTGATAAACGCCTATTTTTCGTTCCGTGGACAATGGTGTGGGATATCAGGATATATATTATTTGCCAATTTATTATTCTACTCATGTTTTGTTTAAACCTTAACATCAGTGTACCTATGTGTCAATATTGTATGCGTATATTTCTATTTAGTATGAGCTCCGTGAGTGTAGGTATCCATGGCTCACATACCAGCGCGGGGTTACGGTTTACGGTTACGGGACCTTTCTGGCCTCGCACATATTAAATTCATGTTCTTAGTTTTTATTAATTAATTATTAGGTACCTACTGTTAGTTTTTAATTTAACCTATTTTACTTTTTGTCTGTCTTGTGCGAGTCCCAAATAAGCATTTTTCTTTCTTTTTTCTAACATGTTACTGTTTTTTTGTCCTTAATAAATAAATAAGTAATGTTGTTATGCCTTTGGTGGTCGACCGTAATGAGACTCATTTTGAAAATCGGAAGTAAATCAAAACCTATACCCTCTTGCTAATAAACACGGAATAAAGATATACCAGGAATAACAAAGGAATAACCATACATTTTCATAGGTTTAAACTTGGAATAACTTTATTCTGTATTTATTAGTAAGAGTTGGGTATTTCCCGTTGACCTAGAATCATGAAATTTGGCATGAATCAAGGTCTTGCAGCACAAGTAATGGAAAAGTCTGAAAATTGTAAACTTGTAATTTTATCACTTATTAAAAATCATTTTTGGCGCTTTAAAACTTATATTTGCACTTAAAGAAATGACCGTGACGTACATCGATGTATGGGAGAACATTTTTCAACTGCAAAGTTAAGTTTACCCTTCGTAACAATGTTTTCGTGAGGCCAACAACATGTGTTTTCATAGTCTATAAATTTCAGTAGGTAATGTATAAATGTCGGAAAAATTTGAGACCCGATTCCCGTAATAGACGAACTATCTGCATACGAGTTTGTACGGAACCCTCGGTATGCGAGCCAGACTCGCACTTGTCCGGTTGTATTGTAAATATGTAGGGTCTTTTATACATATTTGCAATACCTATAAAATGTCTAGTTTATTGCAGTTTATTGTTTGGATTTCTTCCTGAAAAATATAGGTACCTTAGCGTTGGAAAATAGATTCTCTTTTTTACACGTCCGTTGTAAAAATAGTAGATTGTTATACAAGGGTCGAAAGGAATCAATTTCCTACGAGGTATTTAAACGCCCGAATAAAAACTGAGCCAATGCTCAAAAAGGGTCAAATCAAGTTATAACAGCGTTATTTCTCACACCTTATCCACATGTTAATTGACATTTGAATTTTAAGTTATTATTTTATTAAGTGTGATCCCTTGTGGGTCAAAGCCTCCTTCATCTATTACCATTTGCATTTGGCTATAGTCCCAGTAGGAATTGAATCGGGAAATCGTGCGTATGCGGCCAGCCTAATTATGTAACATTTCTCGAAGCTTACTACCAAACCAAATTTAGTTCTATTTTTGAAAATCATTCCTCGGGAGGGAAGCAATTACTATGAGTCTTTCCTGCCCTTAGGTGGAAAGCAGCGTTTTTCACCCGCAACTCGGATCAAACAGACACTGCTTTCCGAGTATCAGAAATGGAAAAGTGGTTTCAGTCGTAGATTTTTTCAGGAAATTGACAACCACCGCTTTGCAGGAATGATCGTAATTCGCATGATCCAATTCTACAATTCTCTCACCTTGACATAATATGTTTACGTGAAATATATTGACGTGACTTGACGTGAATGAGAGTTGAACCTAATTCATGGAAACCATTTATCGCCCTTTTATATAACAGAATCGCTTTTTAGATATTTTTCCTATATTGAATTCCCAGAAATGTTTCATAACTTTGGCATTTATTCTTTAGAGACTTGAAATTACGATCTTTTTTGTTAGGGTGAAAATGGACTCCGTTTCTCGCGACTCGCTACCGAACTAATGACTTTCAGCTGTCTCACTCTCCATCAATTGTTAGGACACCGGACGTCTACTTTTTAATTTCTGTTTTAAGTGCGTGCTTATCTTTCTTTTGTCGTATCTAGTATTTTCGATTACAACATTCTTGACGCCGGTTCCACTAGCAGTTTAATTTATAATTTTGTTCATTGCTGTTTGTTTAATTCGCATTCATTTGTCTTGCAAAAAAAATCCTTGTTTAGGGGCTTATTTTCAGTAAGTGTCTACTTGCGACATGTAAAAAAAACAACTTTACAAGGTACAAGTACTCCTACAATTGGACACATTATCAACCTATAGGTAGATAACAAGACAGTATACGAGTATACCTATATTGTAGAATACCGTGTCCTAGGATGACAGTAAGTGGCTAAAAGGACTTTACTTCAAAAGGTAGATTGCTAGAATCCAGCTTACAAGGATGAATTATCTAAGATAGCGAATATCTCAGAGTAACATACGCCAGTCATTCTGGCGCGCCGTGAAACCCTGAACTAATGGTCGCACACGATCCTTGATGCGCTGTTCGATCCAAATGAGCAACATGAACATGTCAAAGCTTATGTATATCGTGGCTCTAGTGCAGTGCTCACCCATTTACGAGTACATAAGTAAGGTATTGCGTGTTTATTCTATCAAGCAGATTTTTTTCTAACGCCTTTTAAAGGTACCACACATATTCGGTTCGTGCCCGGGACGCGGACGGACCGTAGTCTGTCAAGAGTTAATAAAAATATAGGCAAGTACATTTTATATGAAGACGTTTACACACGTCCATCCGGGATGTATTCACTTTGTGATGGACCACGGTCCGTCCGCGTCCCGAGCAAATCCTGGATCATCAACATCATATCAGCCGAAAGACGTCCACTGCTGGACATGGGCCTCCCCCAAATGGAGTTGGGGAGTATGGTTGCCATAATCGCTACGCTTGGCAGGCGGGTTGGCGATCGCAGTGTAGCTGTAGCAATGTACCTACAGAGAAAACTGACGTAAGAGGCGACTAAGGTACTCACCAGAGAATGGCTCTGGTGAGTACCTTAGTCGCCTCTTACGTCACCCACGGGAAGTGATGAGATTGTAATCCCGGATGTGTGGATCAACCTCAACACTTTTGTGCACCGCAGACCGCCAGGACCACCTACATGAAGCAAGCCTCTTCCAACCTGTGGGATCAATAGTGCAAGCGCTTACCTTTTGAACACATCCTTGTAGAGGAGATGGAGCTGGTATTTAAACCTAATCTGATTACGATTCTTTTTGATATGTGGACAGCTAGACCATCGGAGACTGCCACATGTTAATTGTCCAGTACCTGTTAGATAAGTCCCGGAAATGAAGCCGCGGGAAAAGCCAGTTCTTCTTTACTTTTTATTTTATCAAAAAGGGTCACACACGGTCCAGAGAGAAATATTATCAACGAGTTTTTATCCATTTTCTTTTTACTATCGCATACGGCCCTAAACCCTTTATTGTTAGGGCACCCTGTGGGCCCAATATCTGTAAAAGCTGTGAGTGCTAAAAGCGATAGGAGTGGCAAAAGGGTTGTAGTTTGCGGCAATCTTTACATATGTAGGTATATTGTATAGCGAAGAAAAACACGTAGGTATATTTATATGATTGAAAATTTTAATATAATATTGATTCGTGAATTCTTGCCCCGTCGCGTTTTCTTACGACAGACATTTTAATACAATTACGTTGGATTTTCCTTGCGCCTATCTATTATTCCTTATCGGCAAATTAGTTATCGATTAAATAACACAGTGAAAACTTGGTATTTTCCTGAAAAAAAAAACTATTTAATCTGTCAGTTACCAAACAGGATTGTACACGACTTTAAAGCATAATATAAAGCTTGAGATTGATTTATAACGCTAGGCCCTTTTTTTCTTTTTTTTATGAATGGGAAACCTTCCACTCTGATTGGAGCAGAAGGGAGTGTCAGACTGACTAAAACCCATCCGTGCTTCTCATAGTGCTATTTGCGTTCCAGGGCCGCGGTGACTCTTTCAAAGAAAAACTCAACTCAGCTTCGCCTCAGCCTCCTTCATCTTCTCTCAATCGATACTTTTTCATAGCAACTGAGTAGACTGGAGTGGAGTAAGTTCAGACAGCTGAATTACCAGAGCGCTAATTAAGTAGCTACCGAAAGTTCCAAATTTCGAATACAGTTTCTTTTGCAGCCAGCAAAACTACTAGTTATAATTCTCAAACATATTATCACGCCTCACTTAACACTCTATGTTCTGAATTCACAAGACACGAGAACTCGAAGAACTTAGTAGTTGTGGTTGCACTTAGTTTCTATGTTGTAACGAACAAAGTGGATTGTCTGAAGCGGCTAACGTGTAATGCAGTTAATGTGGTTATCTGGCAACCTTATCAAAGCTCCCCTTGACTCGCTTTGCGTGTTAATTTTCTTATTAAAACTTGTGTTCTCTTGAAAATACATTGAGCAAGAAAAGATAGAAAATTTATATAAAGCCACATCATTTAAAAGTTTTTTACTGAGCAATAACATTTTCTTAAAAGTACTGCAGTTACCTATTTAAAAATGTGAACAAAATGTTCTTTTAAAGTATGAGGTATTTTATTATTAATAACAGGTTCCATTGTCATATTTTTCTTAGCAGTGCTCTATTGCGTATTAACTTACAGAGATAATTTACAGAGCTTATGATTAAAGGAAAGGCACATAGCGATGTTGTCCATGTGCAGTGTTGCAAGGTTTGAATTGACAGTGCAATCCTGCTTGCACGCACAAAAATGGCAGGGACATTGAGACTCTCAGTACACGTATAGCTGGCATAAGAATTAGTAGCCTAGATACCTGCACAGCCTTTTTAACTCGATAACCCTTGATGGAAAACTGCCTCATTTGCCTTTCTTTACAGTCTAGGTACTTTAATGGATGTGTAGTTTACGTATGAAACTCTATTTATGATGTTACATCCTACAAGGCCGATGGATGCGAGACGCACAGGACCGGTTGTTGTGGCGACACTTGGGGGAGACCTATTTCCAGCAGTGGACGTCTTTCGGCTGAGATGATGATGGTGATGATCCTACATGGCTACATCAATCCTAACATATCCACATACATCAAACCTCATCTGCAATGCATGTACCGCACACCTATAGGTCCAAGCTTAATGCAGTCGGCTTATGACCGGCTGGGAGATTGGTTCAGCTATTTGGTCCGTTGCATCGACTGCTATGAATTTAGAGGTGCCTAAACAAAGTTCAATGTTAGATAGGATATAATTTTAGTTTAGATGTCTGATGTCGTTACCACAGAGTGTTTGTCATCATTATCTTGCCTTTGTTGCAATTTGAGAGTCGGCGGAAGATGTTTCTTCTTTATTATTAGTAGTCAACTCAGTAGCCACCCTTTGAGGACCTTTTCTTTCAAATATTCCGTCCATCTATTTGATCTTGTAGCCACTCGTACATGTATTCTCAAGACTTTAAGTTATCCCTTTTGCCACCTTACATTCGGAGCCATAAAATACTGCAGGTCTAACCATTATTCCATGAATCTTCCCCAAAAGATTAAAGGCTATTTTGTCGTAGCCTAGGTAAACTTAGATAATATTGAGACAAAGTACCAGGATCAAGGACGAAGATTTTAATTATTTATTCACTAACGTCCGTCCGTTGATGTTTGACCTGGCTACGTTAATTCAGGGTCAATGAACTCGGTCCCCAGGAAAACTTTAAGTAGATTAAGTAAGTTTTTCTTTCGACAAGTTTCGCAGTAATTTACCATGTGACTTTGCATTTCTGCCAGGGAGATCATTCATTTTGGCTAAACAAATTGATATTTTTAAAATAATCTGCCTGGACTTTACATTATGAAGAGGATAAATTATAGTTTATACGTTTGTAAAATGTTATCCTAAGAGGCGACTAAGGGACTCAGCATGGGCAGCAGCATTCTCTTTAAGTACCTACATTGCTACAGCTACACGCTAACCCGCGTGCCAAACGGCGTTTATGGCAAACCCCCCATTTGGGGAGGCCTATGTCCAACAGTGGACGTCTTTCGGCTGATTTGATGATGATGATGATCACTGACAGAAATCTATTTTTATTTTATTAATTGAGGATCACCAACTACATTTTTGCTAAAATTTTACGTAAATTGTACATTGCTCCTTGTTCTGTGTAAATGTGTCACTTACACAAAATACACTTTTGACATTACTTTAAACATTAAATTAATTAACATTATTAAAGCTATGCACTAAGTACTGGCGAGTACCAAAGGCAACTTTTTTCCAGAGCAAAAACACAGTTCCTGCAAGATAGACTCCAGAAGCGAAGTTGCTGGCAAAAAGTCGGTAGATGTTTTTTTAATTAAGTATTTTTATTTTTTAATTATTAAATAGGTTCATTTTCTAAGAAATTCAATAACAGCATGTTTTATATAATTTCATTGCCTGCAATGTTTGTAGCTCGTTATTCTAATTGGGTTATCTTATATTTCTATAAGTCCGTGTGCAAAAACAATTTAACGCTCCAGCATGTTTAATAAACTTCCAACTCATTTCGATTGTTTCACTACAAACCATTGTTTACTTCGCCCGTAGCGTTTCGTATTGATTCGGCCGACAGCGAGTTTGCGAGAAACTATATAAACTTTTCTAATTAGCTGGTTTGAATGCGAGATGTTTCAGAGGGGTATTTCTTGTATTTTTACGAAGCGTTCTCATTCGAATCGCAGTCGCAAACTGCTAGAACCACCTCTAATTTTCCTTCATTATGACACGTTTTTAGCATTGTTTGTCACTTCTTCTTCTTCTTCTTTTCGTGTCGATTGACTAATTTCAAATTTTGTCCGACCAGTATTGAGCAACTTGTACAGCTCTATAATGATAGAGCTGTACAAGTTGCTCTCTTGGATGGTGCAGGTGGTTGTGCACGAGGGGCAATTAAGAAGGTGATGCATGTCCTGTGAAGGGGCTCCACACTGGCACTGCGTTTGGGATGGGTAAAGAATGCCCCATTTGGCCAGATTATTTTTACTGCGGCCAACCTGTGACCGCAGTTAGTAAAGAGATTTCCAGATTGGCCACTGCAGTTCCCGTCCAGGTGGTAGATGTTCTGCCGGGGTGATGAAGTGTGGAGGGGGAGGGTGTTTGTGTCTCCATAGTGTATTTCTCTCGTCTGCTGCACTGTCCACCGGCGAGGTCGTACCTTTCATAAAGCTTTTGCGGCTTTTTAGATGTCCAGGTATTTGTTGGTGACCATGCAGGGGGTGCCGGCCGTCTCGTTCCTGTTTCCCCTTCTCAATGCGGCTAGCTATTTCGCGGCGAACATCTGGTGGAGCTACGCCTGCCAGTGGGTACAACATTGTGAGAGGGGTTGGTTTTAGGCAACCAGTTATGATGCGGCAGGTGTCATTTAGCGCTATGTCAACTTCTTTAGCATGGGCGGAAAGATGACACACTAAGCATGCAAACTCTCCAGCTGAATACGACAGACAAAGGCCGGTTGTTTGTCACTAAGATGATAATACGACTTGAATTTGAGTGCTTTTCTAATACGAGAATCGGCCTTCTGTTATTTGTCGAATAGAAAACTGTTTAATTAACATTAAATATTAAAGAAAATGTAATAAGGTACAGCTGGTCTGTTCTGTCTACATCTCACTGTGTAGGAATGAGCATGAAGGAAACTGTCATTCTATCTTGTTTATATGGATTGACCGCTCACGTTATGTTCACCTCACTTAAGCTAACACAGTGAGATGTTTACAGCCGGTCGATTCTGTCGACATCTCACGGTGTACACCTAGGCGAAGTGAACGACAAGTGAACTGCCATTCCGTTTTGTTTATATGCAATGACCGCTCACGTTATGTTCACTTCACTAAAGCTAACACAGTGAGATGTTTACCTACAGCCGGTCGATTCTGTCGACATCTCACGGTGTACACCTAGGCGGAGTGAACGACAAGTGAACTGCCATTTCATCTTGTTTATATGGATTGACCGCTCACGTTATGTTCACCTCACTTAAGCTAACACAGTGAGATGTTTACAGCCGGTCGATTCTGTCGACATCTCACGATGTACACCTAGGCGGAGTGAACGACAAGTGAACTGCCATTCCATCTTGTTTATATGGATTGACCGCTCACGTTATGTTCACCTCACTTAAGCTAACACAGTGAGATGTTTACCTAGACTTCTAGCTCAAGTTTATGCGGTGAGATTTACAGAATCGCACAGCAGAATAGACCGGCGTACAATGTATAGACTATAATGATGTGTCTTTATACTGTTCGTTCCACAAGAAAATGCAATTAATATTGTAATAATAACGTACCTATCATGTAAGATGACACACTCCACAGGGCAGAGTGGCATGCAACCATGGCGAAAGCGACACTTGCACATTTAAATTCCACTCCACAGCGCACTTCCAAACCATGGCTAGGGCGACACGTGCACATATAAACTTTGAATTCATTAAAGCGTCCGGCAATAAAGGATCGAGCAAACAGACGCGACGCGACATGTAGGGGGCGGTGATGATGCTTTAATTTTTTTTAATAGAAACTGCTTTACCGCTGTTGTTGATATTTGAGCTGATGGAATCAAATCGTCTCGAATTAGAAATTCAAGTATAGAATTAGACCTAAAATATAGATATTTTATATATATCGAAAAAAACATTGCTATTTTGGGGAAAAAGGAAATACTATTTAAAAATAAATCACATTAGGTAGGTACATATAAAAGGCCCCAAATACTTGCGACACCATTTCACACTATCGCTGTTGGTGTGACTGATGATGCAATACATTGTTAGTGAAGGCACGATAACGTGTTTGACTTGGTCATTCTTTATTCTGGCAGCCTCCTGGCTCTCCGCCAAGACCCGCTTTGTGGGAAAAACGGAAAATGCGCTTATTAGCACAATAGCAGGTCAAATTCTGACAGTATTCGGTGTTGAAAAGAACACGTAATGACCTTAATTATAAAAACTCAGGCCCAGTTTTTCAAACGGATATTATCACAATATTCATCATAGGCCTAGCCTTTTCCCAACTATATTGGGGCTCCCAGTCAAACCGGATTCAGCTGAATACCAGTATTTTACGTGGAGCGGCTGCCTACCAGACCTCCACAACCCATTAACTGGGTAACACGGTACTTCTAGGCAAGACTAGTGTTAGATTTTATGGCTTCTGACAATCCAAGAAGACTGCCAAAAATCTCCAAATAAGATTATCACAATATTATTGTTACAAATTGTCAAACGCGCATAATGAAGCTCTTATTGGTTGAAAAAGTTTTCAACGGCCAATAGCATCACTTAACGTGGCGTTTTATTTGAAATGGGTCGATTTCAGTGTGTGTTTCAATTTTCGTGATTTCAGTGTTGGTCCCATAGTGAAATGATGAGTACAATGACCCCTTATGAGGTATTGCGTTTATTATATTACACGTCGTATATGTCGCAGCCAACTAGCTTAATCAGCCGTTTCATTAAAAACCTAGCCTTATTATTGAAATGCGCCGTTTTATCAGTGACTTAAGTGACATGGGCAAGTCATTAAACGATATTGAACAAAAGATGTCTTAAAAACTTAGGTCACTGAAAAATCCTGGGCTACCAAATAAACGGCTGATTAAGCTAATTGGCTGCGACTTGTATAAGAAAGAAGGTCTCCCCCAAATGTCACCACATCGACCAGTCATTGCGTCTCGTATCCAGTGGATTTCCGCGGCCTTCAGCAGGTCACCGGTCCACCTTGTGGGAGGCCTTCCAACGCTGCGCTTTTTATTACGCAATCCCCAAATAAAATGTTTGTGTTGGCTCAAAACATCGCCACTTCCATGTCTTCGTCGGAAGCAGGGCAGAGGTTTTGGGGCACAGAGGGTATGACAGGACAGAATAGGTGGAGCATAGGTTGTGACTCAATTCATACCCGTTCTGGCGAAATGTCGCGTGAACTATGTCTTTTTGCACGTGTCTGTGTTTCCATCTATGCACTAAAAGACTACTTAGATAAGTAATTGGTAAAAGGTACAAGAAAATGAAATGAATCAAAAAAACAAACAAGAAGAAAAATACAACCATTAGGTAAGCTGTTAGAGATATCAGTTTTCACAGAAACTGCGAATACTGTTCTTAATTAATTTCGTTTTGGTTATGAAAACAACGGGCAGGTCGGCGAAGTTGCCGGGTTTTGTGCCCCGAGGATTGTAGGTGAAGATGCCGATGTGACCTTCAGGGAGATGGAAATAAGTTTATTTGTCTGTTCGTTTGTCTTGATTATCGGTTAAAGATCTGACACTTGCAAAAAGGAGTACCTATTTGAAAAGGTTCCAGTGGAACGATAAGGCGGCATAAAGTGTTGCAAGGTCCATGTGTAAAATTTGCCAATTTTAGCAACCTCCAAAAAGTTGGTTTTCATCCGGGTATGATTTTGGTGAGAAAGTATGAAAATGAAAGCAAACTTGACTTTACACACTTAGGGTTTATTTTTCAATAATCAGATAACGTTTAACTGGGGAATTAAATTGGCGATTTGACAGCTTTTGTATAGTAGGTAAATCTGTCAAACCGCCATTTTTATTCCTCAGTTAGAAGATAACTGACGGTTGAAAAATCAGCCCTAAGCGTTACAGATTCGTTCGTATTATTTTTTGTTCCTTTCAAAGATATCGACCAAAGTACCTACAGCAATCTAATTAATAGGTTAAATACCTCATCGTTTCTCCAAATTACTTGAATATTTTCTTTCATTAAGTTCCAAAGTAATTAAAAGTTATTAGCATTCGAATATAACCTCAATAGCATGCAGAAAGTTTAAACGATTTTTTTGTGAGTAAAATTACTAACCTATTTTTTAGGGTTCCGTACCCAAAGGGTAAACGGGCCCCTATTACTAAGGCTCCGCTATCCGCGTCCATCCGTATGTCACCAGGCTGTATCTCATGAACCGTGATAGCTAGACAGTTGAAATTTTCACAGATGATGTATTTCTTTTGCCGCTAAACAGAATAAAATAAATATTTAAGTGGGGTTCCTATACAACAAACGTGATTTTTTTGCCGGTTTTTTTTATAGATAATGGTACGGAACCCTCCGTGCGCGAGTCTGACTCGCACATGGCCGGCTTTTTTGATAGAACTTAGCTCCATCTCCTCCAAGTCGTTCTAAGCTCCTTTATCCTTTTTTTATTTCCCGCCATTCGTGGATGAAAGATCAGAGGGCTTAGTGCGAGTTTTTTAACGTACTCGATCGCGTTAACGTAAACGTTCGCTTATGTCAAATTGTATGAAAAAAAAAAAAAAAGGTTTTCCGTTATTGTCACTAGACGGCGCTTATTCAGTTTCAATACAAATTGACGTATATGCAAACGCAATTGGGAACATTAAAAAACTCGCACTAAGGCCACAGGTTGAAAGATGATGATGCCTTTCGTACAGAATAACATTGATACAGCACCAGAAGCTTAAGTTCAAGAACTTGCAGTTGCTCCCTTGGACTTATAGTAAGAAATTAAGTCATTGGTTTTTAATATTGGGTCATATAATAGTTTCTGGAACAATAAGAACACATATTTTAGTCTTACTTTTTTTTACCGAGATTTTGGGTTTGTAGAGTTAGGCCTTTAAGGCCCACATGAGCTGCTACGCTTAGCAAAGTTCTAGTCTAGGGCTAACTTTACCAATTTGCAGAATAGTATTTTTTGAGAGGCTTGAAATAACTAATAATTTAGTTTTAGACAAGGCTAACTAAAGCTGTCAAAAAATAAAAGGCCCGTTTTGTCAGCAGGATACAACATTACTTTACTAGTAAGTATGAAAGAGACATGAAATAAATCTCTTTGTTGTATCCTGCTGACAAAACGGGCCTTTTATTTTTTGACAACTATACGTTTTTGTGCAAGACCATTCTGCACATTTATCAAGTTAGCCCTGCAGTGCGATTTTGTAAACATGTCGAAGTGAACACCCGGGCGGGGTGCACGACGGGTGAGTTGTCAAACCATACAAATAAGATGGAATGACAGCTCTATTGTCGTTCACTCCGCCTAGGTGAACACCGTGAGATGTCGACAGAATCGACCGGCTGAACTAGACCAATAGCCCAGTGCTAAGCGGAACAGCGCAAGTGGGTCTTAGGGTTTGGCTGGACTGGAGATCTGAGTGCCAATTCTACGGGTTTTTGATAGATTGCGATTAAGATGCGAATGAAAACGTTGTTTTATTATTAATTTTAAGAATTGGCCCTCTGATAACTTTTTAACAGCGAAAGCGAGGTCTTGGCAACCAATTCAAATGAAACGTCTTTGGTGGGATTGTTTCTAACTAAACACAAATCTACATGAAATCCACGAGGATCTCTGAATGTTTGTAATAAATTAAGGTAAACTTTGCTACAAAAACATTCTGCGAAATAATTACAAGTAGATTGTTGTTGAATATACCAACGGTATTCATAAATTACTTAAAGTATACATAATTTATCTTATTAATAAATTATGTATAATGTAACTTAATGAAATGTTAACCATCTTTGGAAATACATTTAGCAACAATTGAAAGAATATTCAATACGTACGGAGTGTACGTATTGAATATTCTTAGTTAGTTCATATCTCTCATAACAGTTGTTTTAATAAATACTAAACTAAGTATATGCACTACCCCACCAACCGTGTCTCCACGTTGCCGTCGTGGTGGGGCTTGCGTGTCTCAATGATCTTGGGGGCTTTGCCGGTAGAGCCACTCATGCCGGAAGGTCCCAAGTGAGAGACCAGACCAAGAGAGACACAAGAGGGGCACACCGTTCGGAGACTTGAGCAGTGTTCGGGTCCTCGGACGGTGTGCGTCTCATTGGCTTGCTCGCTGCTCTCTGGTACGCGTCTGATCATCAGACGTGACTGTGAGGGCAGCGAGCAAGCACTGAGAGAGAGGGGGAGAGGAGGGGAGATAGGGACCGCACCCTCAAAAAGGAAATTATGGACAGTTCTGCTAAACAGAAACTACCCCAGGGCGGTACGGACTGCACAGCGGTCCGAGAATCCGCCACGCCTCGTGCGTCAAGCCCCTCGTATTCTGGGGGGGGCAACAGGGCTGTCCGCAATCCGCTTGCCAAGGGCAACAGTGGCCGAGGAGGCCCCCGATTCGACTTCAAACAATTAATCGGGTTTGATTTTAGCTCGCCCGACGAAGAGTCGGCCGGGCAGAGCGCGGGCGAAGGCGCGCTGCGCTGGGAGGAGGGCTCGCTTGAGCGTCGCGCGGGTGTAGAGTCGGAGTCCGAGTTGGACTCCGACGACCTGGCGACCATTTGCTCGGCGAGCCCTGTACCCGAGGGGGCGAGGGCTGCTGCGGAGGACTCCAGGTCCTTCCGCAAGCGGCCCAGATCAGAGGAGGACCGGGGGTCGTCCGGCAGCGAGGAGGTAGCCTCGGCTCGCAAGATCCCCACCAGCAGGCGGGGCAAGGGCCGAGAGGGAGGCAAGGGGAGATTGCCCGCCTCCAAGGTGGCTGGTCAGCGAGCCGGGGAGCTCGTCGCTGACGGACGACCCCCCGCAGAGGGCGGTCGCAGGGCCCCTGGTTCGGAGTCCTCCGGCGGTGAGCCGGATGACTCCGGACAGGAGCTTCGGAGGGCCGGGTTTGCGGAGGTGGTGGAGGCCGCGCTTCGCGATGTGGCCCTGAAGAGGAAACTCTCCTCTAAAAACAGGGCCATAGGAGAAGCGCTGACCTCCATCCTGGCGGCAGCGGAGGCTAACCGAGGTGGGCCTCCGGTGGACGAGATGTCCAACCTGCGGGCGGAGGTCGCCCGCTTGGCTGCCGCCACCGAGCGTCTCCAGAGGGAGAACGCGGGGCTCCGAGCAGACCTGGCCAGGCTCCAGGGAGCCGGCCCACAGGGGGCGCCTAAAGGGGGAAGCAGGGAGAACAGCCAGCCCGTGCCGCAGGAGGGCCAGGTGCTGGACCTGGTGCGGCAGGAGATGGCTGCCTTCCAGGCGCGGTTTTCCGTCCTGGAGGGCATCGTCCTGCGCCCCCCGTTAGCGGCGAGTGGGAAGGCTCCAGGCCGGAAGGCGGCGTCGTACGCGGCCGCCGCGGCTGCCACACCGGGGTCGTCCGGCCAGGACAAAGGGTCCGGGCCGGCACCCGCGAAGCCGGTGCCGGGAAAACCGGACCCGGCCCCGGGAAGGAAGAGGAAGGGTGGGGTTGCTGCGCGGACGGCGAAGGCTCCTGCGCCGTCTGAGCAGCGGCTCCCCCCGGCTTCCTCGCCTTCAGCTCCTCCCCCGGCTCAAGCCGAATGGCAAGTTGCCGGGGAGAAGAGGAAGGCGGGCAAGGCAGCCAGGGCGGCCAAGAGGCGAGAGAGGAAGCGGCGGCAGAAGGCGCGAAGCGTCGCGGCTGCGCTCCGCCCCCCGAAAACCGCGGCTGTAGTGCTTACACTACAGCCGGACGCGGTGAAGAGGGGCGCGACGTACGCGGACGTGCTCACCAAGGCGAAGGAGGCGATAAACCTTGGTGAGCTAGGCATCGTGGGGGGCCTTCGGCTCCGGGTCACCATGACTGGGGCCCGGATGCTGGAGATCCCCGGGGCAGCCAGCGGCCCAACCGCGGACGCTCTAGCCGAAAGGCTTAGGGCGTCCCTAAGCGCGGACGATGCCCGAGTGTCCAGGCCCACCAAGCGCATCGACATGCGCATCTTGGGCCTGGACGACTCCGTCACGGAGACGGAGGTGGTGGCCGCCGTCGTTAGGACGGAGGGGTGCTCAGCAGAGGAGGTGAAGGCGGGCACCCTACGTCCTGACAACACGGGCATGCGCACCATTGTGGTGAGCTGTCCCGTGTCGGCGGCCAAGACCATCTCGGAGGGCCGTAGGTTTTTGGTGGGTTGGGTTTCCGCGCAGGTCAAACTGCTGGAACCCCGACCTCTGAGGTGCTTCCGGTGCCAGGTGGGCCACCATGTAGGAGCTCAATGCACCTCGGAGGTGGACCGCAGCGGTCTATGTTTCCGCTGCGGTCAGCCCGGTCACAGGGCCGGCTCCTGCGACGCCGCGCCGCACTGCGCAGTCTGCGCGGCAGCTGGCAAGCCGGCCGACCACTGGGCTGGGGGTAGGGCCTGCGCCCCACCCACCAAAGCCGGAAACCGGAGAAAGCCCTCCGCCACCGCTGTCTCTGCCGCGACCGCCGCCACCGCCGCCGCTTCCTCCGCCGCCAAAGCCGGTTCCACTGCGGCTGCTGCTACTGCAACAGCCGCAGTAGAGCCCCTACAACGGGCTCCGGAGGGGGCTGAAATGGAGTGCCAGTAATGGCCCCATTTCACCCCCTCCTGTTGAACGTCAGCCACTGCGCCGCCCAGGAACTGATGCTCCTGAGCATGGCGCAGTGACTGATGCCTGTGGACGGCGAGCAATGGGTAGCTCGCCGTCCGATCAGAGCAGGCCCGGGTTGACGGCGCGCTGTGTTCTACGCGCGCCAAGCCAGCAGTCGTCAGCATGGGTCGGGGCCCGTTAAGGCCAGAGCCTACCAGGGTTGCGGATTTGTTCGAAAGAGTTACCGTGGCCCTGGAACGTAAAGGCACTGAGAGGAGCATGGGTGGGTTTTAGTCAGTAGAAGTCTGACACTCCCTGCCGCTCCACCCAGAGCGGGAGGGGTCATTTGATGATTTCCCATCCAATAAAAAAAAAAAAAAAAAAAAAAAAAAAAGTATATGCACTAGGTACGCGAATATTAATGACATCATCCGACGAGCTCTTGCCACCTTCGGCGTTCCGGCTGTATTAGAACCCAATGGCCTTTTTTTTTTAAGGATGGGAAATCATCAAATGACCCCTTCCGCTCTGGGTGGAGCGGGTGGGAGTGTCACTCTTACTGACTAAAACCCATCCATGTTCCTCGTACTGTCCCTTTTGCGTTCCAGGGCCGCGGTAACTCTTTCGAACAAAATCCGCAACCCTGGCAGGCTCTGGCCCTAACGGGCCCCGTCTTTTCGCTGACTGCTCTATATTCGGCGCGCGTGGAACACAGCGCGCCGTCGACCCGGCCCTGCTCTGATCGGACGGCGAGCTACCGCACATGCGACGCAGTGCGGCGAGGCGTTGCAGGAGCCGGCCCTGTGACCGGGCTGTCCACAGCGGAAACAGAGATCGCTGCGTTCCACCTCCGAGGTGCAGAGAGCTCCGACGTGGTTGCCAACTTGGCAGCGGAAGCACCTCAGAGGTCTGGGCTCCAGCAGTTTGACCTGCGCGGAAACCTAGCCCACCAAGAGCCTTCGGCCCTTCGAGATTTTCTTGGCCGCCGACACGGGGCAGCCGACCACAACGGTTCGCGTGCCCGTGTTGTTGGACGGATGGTGCCCAACGTGTCCTCCTCGGCAGAGCACCCCCCCCGAACCCAATGGCCTGGCACGCGACGATGTCAAGAGACTGGACGGCATGTCGTTATTTCCATGGAAGATGGGAGATGGGTAGGCCATTAGTGTGGAACGCTACTTATGTCGATACTCTTGCACCATCCCATCTTCCTAGCTCTTCGTGCTGTGCTGGCTATTCAACATAACTTGAGCTACTAAACAATAAAACTTATAGTTAATTAAGATTCCAAATTAATAAAAAAATTTCCTTCCTTCTTTGCCTACTTCAGTTGCCAATTATAAACTTTGATGTTTGATTTGATTGTGACTCATAAAACTTTGCCGGCTGCAGGTGTCGTAATCGTAACTTTTTAATAATCACTTCAGCCGAAAGACATTCACAGGTGGCATAGACTCACCTTAGCTTTAGTAGATCGACCAGTCCGGGCGATGTGTGACCTGCGGCCCTACGGAGGGATGGAGCTATGTAGGATGTATAGCTCCATCCCTCCTTCTCGCTCGAACGACTCACGCTTTGGTAAACGTCATGGTAGGGCCACTGAGGGCAAATTCTTTTTTTTAGCAACATTCGCATCTCAGTCGCAATCTGTCAAAAATGTAGAAAAAATGAGGCTTTTTTGACAGTTTGTGACATGAGATAAAAATTAGTAGAATTGCCACTCAGATTTAACAGTAATTACGCTGTGTAAATCTGTGTATGCATTAATTTTCTGACAATAATAATAGTATCACTATACCTAACCTGAAACTGACGCTTTTTTCCATGGGGAAATAAACTACAGAACGCACCCTGCCTCGGTTACGCCCCGGGCGTCGGGAGTCGCAGGGCGATTCCCGGCCACCGTAGGCGTGGGTCTGCGGACGGCGAGTACCTATTGGGTGGCTCGCCGTCCGATCAAAGCCAGGCCCGGGTCGACGGCGCGTTGTGTTCCACGCGCGCCTCAAAGAGATGTCAGCATAGCAGTAGGGGCCCGTTAGGGCCAGGGCCTGCCAGAGTTGCGGATTATGTTCGAAAGAGTTACCGTGGCCCTGGAAAGCAAAGGGCACTTGGTCAGTAAGAGTCTGACACTCCCTTCCGCTCTGCCCAGAGCGGGAGAAGTCATTTAATGATTTCCCATCCATAAAAAAAAAGCCTGCCTCGGTTCTTACATAGATAGCTATGTGAATCGTGGCAGGCTACGTTCCATAGATATAAGAAGTATTTTTTTAAAACGTTGCCCCACACTAGGAAATTCTCCTGTATCGTGGGTGCGTTTACAAACATACAAACTCACATACACAAACAGCCAGACCCGGAACAACTATCTGTAGGCCATGCAAATACCTATTTGTTCCGTGAGGGAATCGAGCCCGCGACACGTAGCGCAGCAGCCAATCGCTCAGCCACTGCGCCAACCGTGTCGTCGATAGATTTATGAAGTGTTTTTAATATTTCTATTTAGCTATCTTTTCTTAGTTGAACAGTGAAATTATTTTTCAGCTGTCTTCTTTCTTCCTTTATCGTATGGGCAGTAAGGTCTAACGACCCCGTACACCCCAGTGTCAGAGTTTCTAAACTGCCCCAAGGGCCTCTGAGATGGTTTCATTTGACGTACGCCATTTGGCGGCCGGGACCACCGGCTTATACGTGCCTTCCGAAGCACGAAATCATTTTTTTATCAGACAATCAGGTGATTCAAGCCTGCAATGTCCTAGCCAAACTGGAAACAACTTTACAATGTATGCTTCCCGTGGGAATCGAACCCATGACCACCGGCTCACAAGGCAAACGCCTAAACCACTCGACTACGGAGGCAGTTGTTTCAGCACGGAGGCAGTGTTGGAGGCAGTTGGAGGTGTTTGTGTTGTTTCAGCTGTATCTAGACTTCGTTTAATCAAATCAATTACCTGCATTAAGTCTATTTCAATTACTTACACAAAGCTTTAATATACATAAGTACGTGATTTGGAGATCACCAGATGTTTGTGTTAGGTGACTCCGCTCTTCCACTTAACATTTAACAGTGTATGTGTCGCGCAGCCAACTATAATGATGACTATATTATGTGTAAATTTTGAAAAAAAAAATTATATATCGAACCAAATACGTCACTTAGGTCGCTGAAACATTGGCGCAGTTAAATGAAAAGGCTAGGTCACTAATTAAACTGCTGATAAAGCTAATTGGTGCGACATTCGCAATTAAAACAATTATTATATACTATACTACTCTGTATTACGTATTTTCTACATCAATAGAAAAGATAATTAAGCAAATAGCTGTCGATTTTAGGTAGTAAATAGCGCGTTTGCATAACCTTATATTCCAAATAGAACCAAAAAGCCGTTTGAATATAATAGGCGAACAATAAATGAAGCGAAAAGAGAATGATAAATGACTTGACACACTTACGCTCCAATGAAAGGGTTGCGGCGAGACTACTAGTGGCGCCATACTTCGCTAAACCTTCGTCAAATCAAATTACTTATAGAACGTGTAACAGAATAAACGCAATACCTCTTAAGAGTTCATTGTACCTACTCATAATTATGAACATTTTCGCTATGGGACCATCACTGAAATCGCGGAAAAGTTTGTTTTTAAAGACAGGATATCTCTCTGTGGCTCGAATTTCCATGAAAACAACAGAGCAGAAATTTTATTTCAAGCGCTTTCTACAAATTGATGCTTCCACGTCAAACCCAATTGGTTGTGTCCAAACCGTGAACAATAGACGGCAACTGTGGAATCTAAAAAAAAACTTCAAAAACGTTTTACAGGTCAGCATGTTTTCAAACAAAAAAACCTGTTCCACCTTTATAGAACACTGTAGAAAGAGATAAAATAAAGTTCGTTGAATTTTGCGATTCGATTTTACTTTTCGGGGTAGTGAATTCGGGATGAGGTGATTTCTAAACGAGGCCGACGATTAATTTACATGTGGCTGCCATAAAATTTGCTTTGACGATACTGGCCGCGCAATCTGATCAACTGAGCGAAAAACGTTTTTGAAGTTATTCCCTGGATCGCATTTTAATATCTCTCATATTAATAAAACCTTGAGCCCTCTTTTCGGCAGTGGCATAAAAGATTCGGCGATATTAATACTAGCCCCTTTTTCATAAAACTTGACTTTGCGAAGCCCTCACAGATCTTGCTCGTTCTTTTGAATTCGAAGATAAAGAATTTGATCTTTATAAAGTTTTATAAGGTAGATTTGCGAATGAAGGAGGAACCTACATTGTAAGATCGTATTGAGAGGAAAATTATACTCGGTAAAATTCCATGACATGTAAATGAGGAAAACGGATTTTCCGCAGCGAAAACATAAGTGAGTGTGGCGGAAAGATTCATCTTACTATGACGTTATGGAGCGAAACTATATAGCCAAGAATAACAATAAAGACACGGATTCTACATAAAATACAGTTCGGGCTATATCTTATAGCGGACCATGAAAATATACGAGCATTTTACGACATTATTTGAAGTCTCATCGTCTATTCATTGCGGTGCGCGGACAAAGCATTTGACTTGCTAATTCTGAACTCCGTCATTCGTTGGCCATTTGTACTGCCCTGTTACTGTGAGTGGACATACGTGCACAATTTAGATGTCACTGCTACGAGTTCAACTGGCTGGAATGTTCCACTGGAAAGCGAACAGTTCTGAAAATAATGGGACTTGTTACTGAATTATTAAAATCTATGAGGTGGAATGAAATGGAATGAGGCACCATCATTCCATTTGAAATATCTAACAGGGCCTCTGCGAGTTGGCTTCGGCCCCTCGTGCGTACCTCGTACTCTACCAAAGGACAGGGACCCCAGGGTCGCGAGATTGTCAAAGACATACAATATTAATAATTTGTAAAGACTGTTACTAACTGGCTCAGATATGCTTGTTCTGTATGTACTAAGAACTCGATTTACTAAATGCACCCCATTTAGTAAATCGAGTTCTCAGTACATAATTATGGATTAGATGGAGAGTTCTTGGAATATTAATATGTACCCGCGTTCCAATTTAGTACACGGGTTATGATTCGGTACAAATTCTGCGTAAAATATAGGTATTCAAATTCATTTTGAATTCCATTAAATACTCGTAGTCATATTAGACACGTAGATACATTTTCACAGTAATAATATTAAAGGCTTTGTGTTCCAATTTGTCCTCACAGATATACATAAACAAAGAAAATAATCAAAAGTAAATTGAATAGCCCAAAATTGAAAACGTACACGTCCATCCAATTTAAATGAAACACATATATAAAGCTTTGACGAATAAAATTGAATTCAGTGAAAATAATTGAGTTTTCATTGCGATCGAAGAGAGTTTGCGCGCAGCAGCCGTGATGATGAGAGATATCCAATATGTCTCAACCGTCCCTAATGTCTGAGACAACGTCTCGTTTTACCAATTTAATAGTTACTGTTTTGTTGAAAATGTTCAGTGAGAATGTTTTAGCTTGAATGCTGAGGTAAACAGGCCCAGCCTGTTTACTGGTTGCTAGAACCTGATGGCTGGTTTGAAAATATACCTCTCTTTTATGTGCCTTTCCGCTCCACCCAGAGCGGAAGAAGTCATTTGATGATTTCCAATCCATAAAAAAGCGCACCATGTTCCTAAATTTTTTTGTTGTTAAAGTGTCCTCTATCCAAATATGCATGTCAGGCCGTGAAAAAAAAAACAAAATGACGGAGGCGTACGAAAGATATGTTGATACACAAAGAAGAAATACCGAAATAAACTCGAGACGTCACACTTCACAAGTTCAAACATAATGGAGTCTCATAATACGACTATATTATAACAATAAACCTAGGTACATTTAAATATCTTATGAAAACTTACCCACATTGGCATGGCAAACCTACATACACAAAATAATAAGTGTATTCAGGAGAAGAATTTACTTATACCTACAACATAGTAGATATTTATAGAATAACTTTATTCATATAAAACTATTTTCTTCTGAATGTATATTTTTATAAGCGTACCCAACTTTCATTTGTGATAAATTTATCAACACGCTCCTATCGTGAAAGTACAAAACTCGTAAGATACACGTTCAAAACCTTTTTCAATGCGACTAGTCTGTTTATCGGCTTACTTTTGGATCCGATTTCGCATCTCTAGTTGCGTGAAGGATATTATGAACATAGTGGGGCCCCTTCCCCTTCTAATGGCAACAGAGATTTGGGTCGAAGGGCAGAATGTTCACTTAAGAGCTAGTCTTGAGCTTGTATTGCTTACTCAGTTACTTTGGAAGCGTAGAACCCAGAAAATTCTAATCTTAGCTTGTGTTGTCTTGGCAACAGTGCTTTCATTCCGTTCCTTACCTACTGACTACGATTTAATAATGCTTCCATACAATATTTTAACAATAAGACGAGCACAATGGCGAAATCCCAAGCCTAGGACTTGTCAGATCGTAATATTTCTGAGTAAGTATTATACGAATCGGATTTCAGTTTCATAGTAAATGTTGTTCGTGTGAGGAGCTCGTGGCTAAATAATACCTAACAGCCACGCGGGTCGATCTTCAAGGTTAAGCAGCGCTTGCCGAGGTCGATTAGTGGATGGGTGACCATCTTTATCTATATATCTATACACTGTTGTAGTTTGCGACTGGTCTGCGTGAACTTGGCAGATCATATTCCAGCAGATCACAAAAAAAGTGAGTTCTGTTCTAGCAAGTGACTTTCTGTCAGCGGTAGCGTGGTGAAGGCACAGGGCGAAGGCGATTGTCAAAACGTCAAAAATTAATGGGAATGACAAACGTGTCGAAAGGTCACGTGATCAATACCTTATATTTTGGCATTTCGACAACTGCATAGTACCTACGTTAATCACAGACTTAATAGAACGACACTGTCTAGACAGAAATATTTGTCATCGACATGTCATGAAGAATATTGTAATACTGCAAACACTATAAACGTAAAAGCGTGATTAGTAGTTTGTCCTTCTGGAGTAACAAATGGCAAGTTTTTACCTGAATTTGAAATTTTAAAATTGAATTTGCATTGGACGTTGAAATTCAAAGATAAACTACCTCCTCGGTGACCTCAAAAAAGTGAGACATTGTTACGTAATTACACCATATTATATTGTATCTATGTTTTACGAATAAATGAATTGAATTTGAAGGCTCGTGTCAATCCCAAAGCAAAGTAGATATTTATATAATATACCTATGCTTATACTATATCTATGAGCTGGGGCTTTAGACAAGTGACATTCTGTCAACGGTGGCGTGGCGAAAGCGATTGTCAATACGTCAAAAAAGTATGGGATTGACAAATGCTATCGAAATGTCACGTGATCAAATTCCTACATTTGGCATTTCGATAGTCTGGACTTGAACTGCGACGGCACATTGGTAAAGTAACTCCTTAACGGAAAATCACGCAAATGTGTAGACTGACTCATTATGTGTGTAATGTCATTTAGTTGTAGAGCATTACCACTCAAATGTGAAAAATTAAAAATACAACCGAATAAAAACACTACAAAGTATAAAATAATTTCGGAAATCGGTGTCAAAAAACGGAGAAACAACCAAAAACAACGATTTTCCAAATTAAAGTTATTATTTTATACTTTGTAGTGTGTTTTGTAGGCATAGTTGCCTGAAAAAATCGTATCAGCTCATATTATCAACTTCTCAAAATTTCAACCGGACGCAAAACGCTGTCAAATCCAACGAATTTTGACGCGAATAGAATCCATAGAGTAGATATGTTTTGTGGTAGGATTAGCGCAACCAAAGTTTTATATTGGAACGTTTCACTGCGTTGTGGACAGATATCGCTGAAAGACTAAATAATTGAATAAAAGTAAATTTTAAACCTTATTTTTTTTTAAATTATCTGGTTAAAGTAGATACTACGTGAAGTTGTCATTAAGCGAATTTGTCATTTTAAGAAGTTGACATTGTGAAAAATCAACATTTTGAGAAGTTGACATTGTGAGAAGTGGACGTTTTGCGTCCGGTTGACATTTTGAGAAGTTGACAATATGAGCTGATACGAAGGGATTCTCGCCACGGTGTTTTGGATAGCACATGTGTTTCGAGTGTTTCCGTTTATTTTAATTTTTTTTTGGAGTGATTGTTGTTACTTTTTGAACTTGTTACCTATTGTTTTAGTGTGTTGTCCCTGTGTCGTTACCAGGTTTGTATTGTGAGTGTTGTTTTAAGTCGTTCCATCAAAGATGGACAGAAACAAACCCCCTGATCCGGATCCTCCCGACATCTCAACTCCCCCAATCCCTTTCCCTCTGTCACCGAACCCATTATCTCAGTTTGCGGACGTAGTCTGTAGCGTCACAGAGATGGATATATCACCCTCCCCACAAAATACGCGTAAACGCCCCGGGCACGAGGTAAATACTACCCCATCACCTCCGAACAAGCAACCAAAGAGCCAAATAGGTCGTATTAAGTACTCGGCTACGGATAAGGCCCCGTTTTTAGTCCACGTTTCTCGCATTGAAACTCAACCAAACGCAGGCACCACACTACACCCCGTTAATTTTGGTAAACAACACAAACATGGCTATACAGCATCAATCCCCACATTCAACATCACAAGGATGGGTGTTGTCACCGGGGTGCCCTCGGATATTTCAGAAGAAGAGGCAATAACATACTTGTCTGTGCCTTCAGGATGTGGGCAAATACTTAAAGTTCGTCGGCTTAACAGAAAAGTACACAAAGAAGGATTAACAGAGTGGAAACCCACTGAAACCTGTGTCATCACTTTTGATGGACAAGTTTTACCAAAAAGGATCTTCTGTTGCTACACTTCCCTCCCTGTTGAACAATACATTTTCCCAACTATACAATGCCGGAAATGTTGTAGATTTGGACATGTTGCTAATGCATGTAGATCAAAACCACGCTGCAGTAGATGTGGCCACGATCATCCCGGTGATGGTTGTAACATCTCTGAAGGCGAGGCCTTTTGTGTGCTCTGTTCGGGGAATCACTTTGCCAACAGCAGGTCATGCCCTGAACATGGTAGACAAAGAGCCATTAAGACTGTCATGGCAGAGAAGAACATCTCGTATGCTGTTGCTAGTAAAGTGGTTCCAATAGCAACTAGGAATTATGCCAATGCAACTAAAACCCCAACCTCCTACAGGAAAACCGTAACCCTACCACCCAAGACCCATGCCCCCCTTTCCGCATCCTTTGACAAAGCTGCTCACCAGCAAATAATTAGTACTCCCCAACACTCACAGCCTAATGGCTGCGCTCTAAATAATAACAACATCCCTTCCAACAATATAATTACTATCATTGAACTATTGATTAAACTTTTACCAACAATCCTTTCCACATCATCCAATATTTCCCAATCACCGTCCAACGTTGCCAATCAACTTGTTTCACTTCTTGTAGACATTAAAAATGGCTTCCCGTCTAGTATTCCTCCAGTGGAATGTGAGGAGCGTGTGGCATAAGAAGCACGACCTCATATTTCTCCTTAATAAGTACAAGCCATTGGCTTGCTCCATAGCTGAGACTTGGCTCACCCCAAATCTTAGTTTTCGTATGCCACATTTTAACATCCTCAGATGTGATAGATCCGATGGGTACGGAGGGTCAGCTCTTTTCGTAAACAGTCGGGTCCCACTTTCCCCCTTATCCTTTCCCAGACTCGACGGTAATTTGAGTATTGCAGCAGGTAGGTTTGAAGGCATTACAGTGTTTTCCATTTATATTGCACACCCCCACCCTAACTTTTTAAGTATCTTGAAAGACATTTTTACTAACACTCATGGACCTTTGTTAGTAATGGGCGATTTTAACTGCCATCATTACAGATGGGGATCTGAGCGCTGTGATGCCTTTGGAGTAGCACTAGTGGACATCCTGGATGACTTAGACCTCTGTATCCTGAACAACGGCTGTTCAACTCGTAGATCGCTTCCCGGACAACAAAAAAGCTGTGTAGATCTTACTTTCTGTTCGGTTGAATTAGCAGCATCCGCTTTGTGGGAATGCACAACTTTGTCGCATGGTAGTGACCATTATCCTATAGTCACATCTTTAATTAATAAAACCTATTTAGAAAAAACTTCTCCTCCACTTTTGAAATATAACTTGTCCAAACCTGATTGGTCTAAGTTTGCATCATCATTGGAGGATAAAATTGACCATCTTCCAAATTTAACTTCATTTCAACCAGATACTTCTGATCACTGCCATGCCAAAAGTTGCTATGAGGGTTTCATCACTGCTGTTGTCTCTAGTGCTGATTCTACCTTTCCATTAAAAAACAGTGCCAGAAATAAAATCCCCTCACCTCCGTGGTGGGATCCAGAATGCACTGCTGCAGTTAGAATTAGAAATGAGGCTGAGTTGGACTACAATGTAAATATGAGCACTGCAAATCTCTTGGCATACCTTCAATGCAATGCCAGAGTCAAACGTCTCCTTCGTAAAAAGAAACGTGCAGGTTGGGTGAAATTCTGTACCTCCTTGTCCCCGTCTACTCCAATCTCAGTTGTCTGGAAGCACATCAATAGGTTCAGACGTGGGTGTTCCCCTTCAATTACCTCTCCAATAACTAGAGAAACAGCTGATCTTTTTTTTGACAAAATAGCACCACCATATGTTCCAATCCTATCAGAATGTGTAAATGCACCTCTACTTAATACACCAGAAGATCCCTTTGATGCTCCATTCACTTTGGATGAACTGAATGTGGTACTGCAACATGTCCGGGATTCAGCTCCTGGCATTGACGGCATACCATATTCTTTTATTTCTCATTGCAGCATTAAGGCTAGAACATACTTTCTAAACATATTAAATTTTTGTTATAGTCATGGTTGGGTTCCAGACCAGTGGAAGGTACAGATCATTATTCCTTTACTGAAACCCGGCAAACATGCAGATGATCCGAACGGTCTTAGACCAATTGCCTTATCCTCAGTCCTGACCAAACTACTAGAACATCTAATCAAAAATCGTCTCGAATGGTTAGTTGAATCGAGAGATTTACTGCCGAATTGCCAATTTGGTTTTAGGAAAGGGCTTAGTACAATGGATAGCGTCGGTGTTCTAGTTACGGATATACATATAGCCTTTTCCAAAAATCAATCGGTTGTTGCAGCTTTCCTCGACATCTCCTCCGCATACGACAACGTACTTCTTCCCGTACTCAGGCAAAAACTGCACCAGCTGAGTCTCCCGGCTAAGATGATACAATGTATATGTGGTCTCCTTTCATCTCGGTCCATGGTTCTGAGAGTCCAGGGAGAGGAATTTGATGAAAGGCATACGTGGAGGGGCCTCCCTCAAGGCTTTGTCCTCAGTCCACTACTTTATAATTTATACACGGCTGATATTGGATCCTGCTTAAATAATAACTGTCAGATTTTACAATACGCTGATGACATTGCTCTTTATGTGACAGATCCCTCCATCGTTGACGCTGCATCATCTCTATGCCTCTCTTTGGATTCTTTGAACCAGTGGCTTTTAAGCCATGGCCTATCACTTTCTGCACCAAAAAGTTCGGCAGTAATTTTCTCTCGAAAAAGACTAATACCTCCTATCTCAGTGAGTATTTCTGGCCATAATATTCCCATAGTAAACAAAACAAAATTTTTAGGTGTCTTTTTAGATTCGAAATTATCTGGCAAGTCTCACATAAATCATCTGATCCAAAAATGTGAACGAATTATTTCTATTTTAAAAGTTCTTGCGGGTGTTTGGTGGGGTGCTCACCCCTACACCATGAAATTGGTGTACAACGCCTTAGTCCGTAGCGTTCTGGACTACGGAACTTACCACCTGATCCCATGCAACAAAGGCGCTTTGGCGGGACTGGATAGGGTTCAGTCCAAATGTCTTCGGATCATCTCTGGCTGTATGAAATCTTCTCCCGTCAACGCGTTGCAGGTCGAATGCGCTGAACCTCCCCTGGCCCTAAGGCGGCAATTCTTGGCTTCCCGTTTTTTATCTAGGTTACTTTCTAGATCGTCCCATCCCCTTATAGCTAGATTAAATGAGCTGGACGCCCTAAACAGAAGATCAAATTACTGGAAAAATAAAGAAATTCCTTTATTACTTAAAGCGTTTCGAAAAATTAAAAACTTAGCATGTCCCATTGTCCAGTATCCTAGATTGCCTCTATTTAACTTCTCTTACGAAGTCTTATGTTTTACCCCCAAAATATTTTATAATATTGGTATTTCCAAAAAATCCCCATCGGCGAATTCGACCTTCAATGCGGCTGTGGGCGAACGTTGGAATGATTTCCAACTATTTTTCACTGACGCTTCTAAATTGAATAAAGACAATAACACTGGAGCCGCGGTGTATTACCAAAACTCCAGAATCATACTCCAATATAAATGCCCTAAGGAGTCGTCTGTATTCACTGGTGAGTGTGTGGCTATATTAGAAGCTTGTCTTTTTATAGAGTCACACACTAACATTGAAAAAGCAGTAATTTTCACGGATTCCCTTAGCTGTCTGCAAACTTTAAACCAAAGTCCTTTTAAAATCAAACTGCACAACCCCCTTATTTTAAGAATAAAACAATCCTTGCTTTCCTGTGCTAACAGTCAAAAGAATGTTCAGTTAGTTTGGATTCCTAGTCATTGTGGCATCAAGGGTAACGAATGTGTTGATGCTTTGGCTAAAGACGCCTGTTCATCTATAATGGCTGATCTTTCACACAACGCCCATCTGAGTCATGATCTGTTGTCCCTTCCAAAATCCGACCTCCAGTGTTCATGGCAGGAACAGTGGAATTTGTCCAGCAAAAAGAAAGGTAGGTTTTTTTATGCTGTTCAACCATTAATAAAACCCAAACCATGGTTCTTTGGTTTCAGAAAGGTTTCCAAAACTGTTATATCTGTCCTTTGCAGAATCAGATTGGGTTTCTGTTGTACCCCCGTTTTTCTGCAAAAAATACGTATACGCGATTCCTCTCTCTGCGAGTGCGGAATGGAAGAGGGTACTTTGGACCATATATTCTTCGAATGTTCTAATAACATCCCCTCACTCGATTTATATAGCCGGCTCCCCAAATTTAAGATCCCTCTTCCGATTAACTTTCCCTCCCTTTTAACATATTCCTCTCCAGAACTGCTTGTGGCGCTGATGATTTTCATCAGTCGCAATAATATAAAACTTTGAGTCATATCCAACCCCCAAATCACCGTCTATGTGGATGTGGCATTTAATGTTTTTTTTTTTTTTTTTTTTTTTTTTTTTATGTTTTAACAATTTTATTATAATATTTATGTATTTCTATTTTCTGTTTGTTTCAGTCCCATACTAACCCAACAAGTGTCCAACTGTACCGACCAATCGAAGAATAAAAATTAAATCTCTGCCTACCGTTCATATATCACACACTTGCTTTACCAATCCACTTTAGACATTGGCAGAATAGTCGACATCGGCTTTGCTTGCCATATTAAAATATAGAATAGAATAGAGCTGATACGAAAAAAATGACCTTCCACCAGTTGCACACAAGCGAAGTCGCGGCAAGAGCTAGTAGAATATAATATCCTGGGCGATATCTTAACTCTACAGCAACCTTCTATCAACATATTTCAATTTCCCTATTGGCTAAATATTGACTCATCCTGTTTCTCTTCAGTTTATTTTCACTGTGTTTTCATAAGAAGATTCTGACTTCGAGGGAAACGTTGTTGGTTTGAGCTGCTTCTGATAATAAGTTATTTAAAGCTTAGGTATACATACATATAGAAATAGGATAGACAAAGAGTCAGATTTGGGACTAGGTGAGTTCGTCAATCTACCCGATGGCAAGAGTAATCTTAAACACGTATGTACAGTACGCCGCCCGGCTCGCTGATCAGAACTAGGCCCTGGTCGACGGTGCGTTGTGATCCACGCGCGCCTCAAAGATATGTCAGCAAGTAGACGGGGCCCGTCAGGGCTAGAGCCTCCCAGAGTTGCGAAATTTGTTCGAAAGTGTCACCGAAACTTGGAACGCAAAGGGCATTAGGAGGAACACGGATGGTGTGGAGTCAGTAAGAGTCTGAAACTCCTTCCCGCTCCATCCAGAGCGGAATTTTTGATGATTTCATCCTAATCATTCCATCCTAAAAAAAGGTACAGTACGCCGCAAGTCAGAAGGTATTTACTTCTATCTATTGAAACCCCGTAATGCACCAGTTAGGTGAAGTGGTGCTCCTGATTTGCGGTCCCCGACTGGATATTTCATCAATCAATAATATGATGAGATTGTTTACTTTATTTTTGACAAAAGAAAGGTTTTAGCAAAGCAGTGTTTCGCGGAGGCGCGCCATGTTTTTTCTGAGGCAGAGCGGGATTATCTTTTTGGGGATTAGGTTAGAAAGATATAAAAATGTACACTATTCGTGAGTATGACCCAGGTAAGAAGGTTCTTAGATTGTTCATGCATTCTTTTCTATTTGATGATAAAGCTGAAAATTAATTGATGGTGCTTGAAATAAAATTCCAACAATGAATTACATAAACCGCAGCGCAATTTGTTTTAATTAAAAACGTGTACAAAAACCGTCTTTCAATGACTTTGAGAAATCTGTCGATTACCTCTCAATCCTTAATTAATTAATAGATCGCTCAGATAACGTTATTCAATTAAAATTCATCAGAGGCACAATATAATAGTAGCAAATGAATTACTGCCTCCGGCCGAGGCAATATTTTGATTTATGTTTCGAGAAAACCGCTGCGGGCTGACGACGCGCGACGTAACCAACAAAATGGCGCTACAGAATAAATATTGAATGTTTATGTAAAACTTAATCCATTTAAAATGGTAAACTGAAACGAAAATGATTGCATAATCAACATGGCGAACAATATCAACAAGATTAAACATGTTACCAATATAATAGGTAATACGTTTACGTTTATTTATTTATTAATACGTTTACGTTTATTTTCACCACAATATTTAACAGACAGATTTACATATTTAATTGCCAAGTAGTACAACACTGAAAATATTGTGGGGACTGGTGCCTAAGCTAGGCCATTGGCCTGTGTTTCAGGTCACCAGGTCTCCACCCCGTGTTACAATGTCTGAATTGCTTACGTACTAGTGACATGAGACAATAAGGAATACTGTGATGTGAAAGGTATGATTCCTGGTAAAAAAATATGTAATTCTATTTAGTCTATCAGTTTGATTATCGAAAAATATTGGACACGTATTTTTGGCTTTATATATCAGAGCCTACAATTAGCGGAATATATAACGGGTTACCTATGTTTCATCGAAAAGAAATTGACACTTACTTTCCAAACAATTTTCCTCATAATTTCATTTGCCAAATTATTACTTAGCAAAAAATCTCTTCACAAATAATTGTAACGCAAACCAAATGTTTGGCAAGAGAACGTTTAAACAATAACTTTTTTACCAATTAGTACTTTTACCAATTTTTATGTAGTCAAATATTTCAGTTGGAATAACACATTTTACGCAAAACCTCTAACTAGTTCAGTTTCGGGTAGCCTTTTTTAGGTTTTTTTTCCCATATTTTGTTCTTTATAATCTAGTCATTTCTGGCACTCGCCGGCCGCTGCCGAGGCACCGCTGCTCGCTTCGCTCGCTCGGCTCGTGCGTAGGAGGTCACAGTTCTAACCTAACCTAACCTAAACATTTTTTTCTTTAAATTAAAGTTTTTTTTGTCATAGCAAATCATTTGACCTAACGTTTATTGTCTAAAGATTGTTTGCTGTAATAAATCATTTGATTATAGACCATATGCCATAATGACATTATCTTTGGTAATATTCTGCCGAGTAATTTGACCAAATGAAAAAGTGCGTACTAAAATCATTCCAAATATTGCATTGGTATAAAAAAGGTTGCTAAATTTTTTTTGGGTAGTGAAACTTTGTCGAAATCTTTTCGGCCAAACGGCAGGCTTCCATATATAACACTATATGTAGAGGGTCATATTTAAGGCTGGTGTTCTGTATCTGCTATACATCTGCCTATCCTTTTCCCAACTATATTGGGGTCGGCTTCCAGTCAAACCGGATTCAGCTGAATACCAGTATGTTACGTAGAGCCGGGAGCGGCTGCCTACTAGACCTCCACAACCCATTAACTGGGTAACACGGTACTTCTTGGCAAGACTGGTGTTAGATTTTCTGGCTTCTGACAATCCGTAACGACTGATCTCCAAATGACAGCCGGAACCAACGGCTTAACGTGCTTTCCGAGGCACGGAGGAGTCTCAGTATGTTAAGATGGTCACCCATCCACAGACCAACCTCGGCAAGCGTTGCTTAACCTTTTGTTGGAGATCGGTCCGTGCGGCTGTTATAATTTAGCCACGAGTTCTGTGTCTGGTATCTATACAATAAATTAGGAAAAATATATAAAAAATACCTACTTTTCCGAAGTTAACCCGACCTCAAAAACAACGAAAAAAGTAAGAAAAGAACACTTTTCAAGCTGTCTGATGCAGTTAGAAACTGTTCACGGCCGCAATGGAGGACGTCTTCAAGGTTTTGGACTGGAAAAGGCTAGGCATTAATGTCAATGGCGAGTACATCACTCATCTTCGATTTGCCGACGATATAGTCGTCATGGCTGAGACCACGGAGGACCTCAGTACAATGCTCGATGACCTCAGTAGAGCTTCCGAAAGAGTGGGTCTTAAAATGAACATGGACAAAACCAAGGTCATGGTAAATACCCATGTAGTACCCACTCCTATCAAGATTGGAGGCTCTGCACTCGAAGTTGTTGATGAGTACGTCTACCTGGGACAAACGATCCAGCTAGGTAGGGCTAACTTCGAGAAGGAAGTCAACCGTCGAATCCGACTCGGATGGGCGGCGTTCGGGAAGTTGCGCGGTATCTTCTCGTCTCACATACCACAGTGTCTCAAGACGAAAGTCTATGACCAGTGCGTGTTGCCAGTGATGACCTATGGACTCGAAACGTGGTCGCTCACAATGGGCCTCATCAGAAAGCTTAAAGTCACCCAAAGGGCAATGGAGAGGGCAATGCTCGGAGTTTCTTTGCGTGATCGAATTAGGAATGATGATATCCGCAAGAGAACCAAGGTTACCGACATAGCCCGAAGGATCGCCAAATTTAAGTGGCAGTGGGCAGGGCACATTGCTCGCAGAACAGATGGTCGATGGGGCCGAAAAGTTTTGGAGTGGCGACCGCGTACCGGAAGACGCAGCGTTGGAAGGCCTCCCACAAGGTGGACCGATGATCTGGTGAGGGTCGCGGGTAACCGATGGATGCGAGACGCACAGGACCGGTTGTTGTGGCGACACTTGGGGGAGGCCTATGTCCAGCAGTGGACATCTTTCGGCTGATATGATGATGATGATGATGATGATGATGCAGTTAGTGGTGTTTATTTTAGTTCAACCATAGATTGAATGCCACCGACTGCATCAGGCTGCTTGAAAAGTGTTTTTTTTTGGAACATCATGCATTTTTTTGAATTTCGTACATCATGTCGAACTGCCAACATCAAACTCAACTCAGTGTTAAGATCGCTCCGAGCCGTTATTATCTTCCACTAACAATATAATGGGACATATCTTTGCTATGGTCTACCTCTTTTCTTATAGCATTTATGAGAAAAGCAAACATTCTTAATTAACACTTTCTTCATCAGCCGGTCCTCATTAGAATCAAATAGGTAGGTGATCCTGAGCTTCTCACAGGCGCAACTTTTAAAACCCTTTAACATCCATCAAATAATCTATACTAATTTATTATTTATAGTAAGTGAGGTTGTAGGGTTTAATCTCTGGATCTACTGAACCGATTTTAAAAAATCTTTTTGTACATGATAGCCACATTCATGAGGAAGGCGGAAATTCCAACGAGAACGGGAAACAACGGTATATACGCGTACGAAGTTGCGGGTAAAAGCTAGTTATATTATAATTTTATTATACTTAGAAACATTATGGCGCGTAAACGCTCGCAAGCTAAATGTGTTTAGAACTCATTAACTCCAAAATCGGCTCACATTGTAATGTAATTTACTCGTAGTTATGTACTAAGTTACAGCCTCAATATAATTTCTTAACCCACAATAGCTCACACATGTTATGTAAGTAATAATCCGAGAAGGTTTGTTGCTACGCCATGTAACTCATGATGGTACAGTCTGCAACAAAACTCCATTAACAATTTGGTTTTCAAAATATTAATAATTTAGCGAAATATTTTATTTTTATCGGAACAGCAGAAACATTGAAAGAATATTAACTCCCAGCTGTTATATGAAATAGTAAAAACTAGATGGATGACTGTAAAAGTAGCAACGGTAGTCGTTTTTTGTTGCTGACTGTACCTAATTGTAGTAATACATCGTGGTTACGTTCGTTCACTTACATTGAAACAGAGCGCGGGAAAATGATGAAAAATTATTATAAATTGGGGCGTTTACTTACTGATAAAATGAGAGTAATGCAAGATTATAATTATGCAAGAATGATATGGATGTTTTGCTTGCATAACATTAAGTAGGTAGGCCGCCAGTTTTATTTTATGTGTGTGCTTTGCTTGTACTTATTGTGATTTGATTTATTCAACAAGATATATTTTGGAATTGGGTTCAGGATAAGAAATGGGCTGTTAATTATATCTGCCTTTTGTGCTATCGAAATTCTCCCATCATTAGTTCCCGAATTTTCTCGAACCAGGTCACTACACTTGCAGGAATCGGAACGGGATTGTGTTACGGGACTACACCTACCGGCGTCCCGGCCCGTCTCTAATAACGGGACCGCGTGACACCGACAAATGGCCGTTATCTGTTATACAGACCCGCAAACATCCTGTGAACTGGAATTGGACCGTGTCTGTGGACTGGGATCATGTTACCTTATCGATTAATTTGTGCCCAACACTATGCACGACGTAGGTTATATAAAAGATGACGCGTGGGACTTTTACTTTTGAAAGTTATAGCACCCAATCTACAATGTTGTCTTTGTTGAGTGCACACGGGTTTCTCATGTGATTCTGGGACTCAAACCCATACGCATGGATGTAGGAGGCATGAAAAACTGATCAGGGCTTTGGTAACTTTAAGGCGTAAAAAACCTTGGTTCGTGATGACGCTCCATACTTTTGTCACAACCAATCATAATTTCACGATTCTGTCTGCTTGTGTTGATTTAGTTCTGCTCAACGTCAATTACGTTGTAGCACACTTTTACAAAATTCATCAAATCGTTGAGACGCGATGTTCGAAACGGTATCACGTGAGTTTTTTGTGATCTAAAAAAGCCGAACAAGTGCGTGTTAGGCCACGCACAGTGTAGGGTTCCGTAGTTACCCATCCCGTAAGCTATGACAAAAAATAGTTAATTTTACAATGACATTATGACATTACAATGAATCAAAAGTAGCTCACAATTTAGGACCCATTATTATTAGTGTTAATGTATAATCCGTGGTGCTTGGCAACTGGGCTTAACCCAGTTGTATATTTTCCTTGGTGCCTATTTGGCCTAGCTCTGTTCTGTCTCCTGCTTAATAAGGAGGGAAAGAAGTGTTATTTTCTGATTAATTTCGTTGCGGGATCCAAGACAGTTGAATCATTTCTCTGGGACTCGTCGAGCTTCATTGACTCGGCGTTTTTTCTGGTTTCTGGCTTTCAGAAGATGCAGTGGCTTGGGAATGTGGTTTGGTGGGCTTGTCCCAATAAAAAGAAAAAAAAATACACTTATTTTATATAATGACACTAAGTTTTAAGTCATTTTGTATGTGGTTACCTTTTGCGAAATTTTTACGTAATCAGTTACAATTTATAAGTTGGTCGACTTTTATGGTTTATTCACACATAACCGGCCAGCGTCAGGGCCGTAGCCGTGCAGGGACCGTGCAACCGTATCTGCACGTCCGCGCGTCGGCCCGGGCACGGAAGCTCCGGCGCCTGCCCGGGCACGGAGTGTGTGAACGAGTTCATACAAAATGTATGCAACTACTCGTATATTTTTTTGAGCTCCGGACGGACCACGGCCCGGACACAGCCCGGACACGGCCCGGCTATGTGTGAATCAACCTTTACTCGTTAACTTGTAAAGCCTACTTAGCTGTGATAGTTTTCATTTTTCTTTAGATTTTATTTTACCACTGATTAATATGTTTACCCACACCAAATTCCGACTTCCTAGTGCCAAGCGTCTCTGAGCTAAACCGCGGGTTATAAGTTATAAGGGTTCCTTTTTGACTACGGAACCCTAAAGACAGCTAATTTCGCATGTTATTAAAGAGTTATGAAGCTTTTCTTATTCAGAGTGAGCTCCTGTAAAATTGGAGTTTGGCACATACGAGAATATACCAACGGAGGGAGTGCCGATGATTGAAATAGCCGAAATTGTTCGCCTCCGAAATCCGCTAAAGAAAATCTTCACTTGAAATTGCGTCTCTGATGGTTCGTAAATAAAATATTTTACTTATTTCGTAAATGTTCTTTTAAAAGCAGTCGTGTGAGGTAGGGTAAGACGGGATAGGTACATTGTGTATCGTCGACAAAGTAGGTTTAACGTAAGAGATTGAAATACAAAGCTTGCCAAACTTAGTATTTGTGTTTGCAAGAATTCAAATTACTTACAATACTTTGATTGTATTAGTGTTTGAGAACTAAAGCTTTCATGAGTTTGATGTTATTAAATTGGTAAAGTTATAGAAAAAAAAATCACTCTTCAATATTAATAATAAAATAAAACTGTTTATTCTCAGACAACAAATACATAGTGTTGGTTACAAAAATTCTTAAAAGCTATGTTAGTAGATTGATAAATATAAAATGTTCTATCATGTTGATACATCAGCCCGCACCTCTCACATGCTGTTTGATGAACTGGTTGATATTGATGATTCAATCAACCAGTTCTAAATATGATAGGGAGGATTTACCTACCCTATCATATTTAGAATGCTGTTGTTACTCCCCCGCACAGCCCTCATGACCGACGCTGTTTTTTTTCGCATTATTGCATAAAAAAAAAAAACGAATTGCACCATCGCATCACTTCCCGTGGGTGTCGTAAGAGGCGACTAAGGAACTCACCTGAGTATGGGCAGCAGCATCAGATCGCCAACCCGCCTGCCAAGCGTGGCGATTATGGCAAACCCCCCCATTTGGGGGAGGCCTCTGTCCAACAGTGGACGTCTTTCGGCTGATATGATGATGATGATGATGAATTGCATAGAAATCATCTACATGAGCGTCCTCAAACATGCCTGAAACACTACAGAAACGAAGGAGGCGCAACAGTGCCCTGAAAATGCAGGCATTTTTTATTTTGATTTTTAACCGGCTCTAAAAAACGGAGGAGTTTCTCAATATACGGTTTTGTTTGATAAATCCGTCATTTATAAACCGATTTGAAAAATAATCTTTTATTTGAAAGATTATGCTTCCCGATTGGCCCTATTGTAATTTCATCAAAATCAGTTCAGTAGTTTGGTTTTTAAATCCAAATAGCTGGAAAAAATATGCCATCCAAGTAAAAGAAATTGCGTATTTAGCTTTTCTGTTACTTTCCAGTGGTGTTTAGACCCCTAAAAAGTGAAAATGAATAAACTTTTCTACAACAAAAATACAACCGACTTCCAAATAAAAAAAAAACACTACATAGTACAAAACAACTTTAATTTCGAAGTCGGTGTTAAATTACGAAGAAACAACCAAAGACACCGACTTCCGAAATTAAAGTTACTACTATTTTGTACTTTGTAGTGTGTTTTTTTCGAAGTCGGTTGTATTTTTGTTGTAAAAAGTTTTTGTGTGTACTAGACCCATAGACCGGTCGCGTAGCAACTTTGACAGTAGGCTTTAATTTCGACCGTACAACGAACGAATCTATGCGCCAGTATGTTTCTCCGTACCGACATACAGTGCCCTCCGTTCCCTCTCTACATCCTAAGCTGTACCTATTCCTTAGCGGTTGTATTCCTTTTCTATCAACTAGTAAACACTTCGGGTACGGATAAATAATCTGTCACCTGATAGCGATGGATTACAGCCTCCCAAAACACCGTTACCCAACTTGTTTTATCCCATTTAATTCTCCAGCCTCTTGGAACCGAAATTGATCAAATTATTGGATGAACAACCTTGTCAACCGAAGAGTTCGGACGAAATACGTCGTTACGGACACAGGTAAGATACTTTATTTATTTTGTCCACCTGTGACCTATTTCTGTCGATAAATTGGTCCGAAAAGATACGCTTGGAGACAAATATATTTGGTCTGTGACATCTTACTCGTATGATCGAATTATATGGTTGAATCAGCAACACTTATTATTTGATCTTGTAATTAGAAAAGCTGTTGTGATATGTTGTGGACGAAAAGACTTTTGATTTTTGGTTCATTAATTTCGAAAAATAATGACTTGAAAGTTTGTATGAAATGCTGCACGGTGTAAACGCTCTTAACGGGGAAAAATATATATCTACCAGTTACGACTAATTTCAAAATCTTTCTTTCAATTCAGCTTAGGTATGTACCAACATGATTTTTTACTCGATAGATACCAATAAGTTATCGCCACACAATACCCTTTTAAGAAGACGTGTAGACCATGTCCTGGAATGGGACATAAACCATGAGCCTCGTAAGGCGTTGTTGCGGAATTTGTTCGAAAGAGTCACCGCGACCCTGCAACGCAAAGGGCATTTGGAGGAACATGGATGGGTCATAGTCAGTTAGAGTCTGACACTCCCTTCAGCTCCACCCAGAGCGGAAGAAGTCATTTGATAATTTCCCATCCTTAAGAAAAAAGACGTACCTACAGCTCATACTACGACGTCACAAGAAATAAGTAAGGTAAAGTAATAAATAACGAAGTTACGCAATAAGTCTCTGTTGTTGTGTTCACACGACACATTAGTACACGTAGATACATAATGTACTAATGACCGTACTCTAGTTAATCTTAATTATCTACAAATGTGCTCCGGGGAATAATAAACCAATAATTGATCAATTGTTGTGGCCTCGAGGTAAGTACGCGTGATAAATGGTCATATTTACGTCGGTTTATCTACTAAATAGAATGTCATAATGTTGTCTGTGTATTGAATGTTTCCGTTGCTTGCATGCATTGATTGCAGATAGATTCTATTGCCTTGATTCATTTGCGACGTGTTTGACATCTTGCCAAGTGTTGGTATGTCTTTACAATTTGGCTGTACCACGTGTCACAGAATAAACGCAATACCACTTAAGGGGTTATTGTACTCATAATTATGAACAACTTCCAATTCGGGATCAACCCCAAAAAAAATCAGCTGTTCAGTACATTTTATCGAGTTATGCGCACAGAAATCAATGAGGGAGTCGATTTTTTTTTCACGATTTCAGTGTTGCTCCCATAGTAAAAGTTGTTCATAATGATGAGTACAATGACCCCTTAAGAGGTATTGCGTTTATTCTGTTACACGTTGTATAGTTTCCAGGGCTTTTTCTGTTATTTTTGTCTCTTTAGTTGTCAGGGTTACTAAAACACTAAAGCTGTTTGATAACAAAAACAATGCATTTTTTTCATTATTGATAAGTTGGGAATAATGTGGCGGGGGTATTTAACAAGAGAGGGGGGGCTTCAAATCAGAGGGCCAATTGGGGCTTCAAATCAGAGGGCCAATTGGGGCTTCAAATCAGAGGGCCAATTGGGGCTTCAAATCAGTGCCAATTCTAATCATTTTCAAGCAACGTTCGCATTCGCAACACATTTGGAATCTGTCAAAAAATTATGAAAAATGAGGCATTTATGACAGTTTGCGACTGACAAATGCTAAAGATGTTTAAAAATTAGTAGAATATTTTCAAATAAGAAAACTGGATCTTATCGTGTCACTGCAATAAAAGGAGACGAATAGCAATTTGCCTTATAAGTCTTACAATAGACGAAGTTATTTACTCGAAGTAGATGTATTAACCTAGATCGTCCTAGTTCCAGACCACATAGTCTGTTCTAGTTTACTTAACGAAATCCTTTTGTTGATATTTCTCTCAATCAATCACAGATGTTGTATTACAGAGATATGAAGTTAGTTTTGAGAGCTAAGTAGGTATCTAGGCAGTTTTATTGTTACCGTGTATGTAAGTCTGACCTATGTATATCATTACTAAAGTACTTACCCTTTTTAGGGTTCCGTACCCAAAGGGTATAAACGGAACTCTATTACTAAGACTCCGCTGTCCGTCTGTCTGTCACCAGGCTGTATCTCATGAACCGATGATGTATTTATGTTGCTGCTATAAGAACAAATACTAAAAACCGAATAAAATAAATATTTAAGTGGGACTCCCATACAACAAACCTCATTTTTTTGTCGTTTATTATAGATAATGGTACGGAACCCTTCGTGGGCGAGTCCGAGTCGCACTTGGCCGGATATTTATGATACCTAAGACTTTTAATACTTAAATAATTAAGCAGGAAAATTCGCTCTTTCAAAAGTCGATAGGTAATATGCAAGGGGACAAAAAACGGAACCCTTATAGATTCGTCATGTCTGTCTGTTTGTCCGTCCGTATGTCACAGCCACTTTTTTCCGAAAATATAAGAACTATACTGTTGAAACTTGGTAAGTAGAACCTACTTAGTTGTATTCTGTGAACCGCGTTAAGATTTTCACACAAAAACAGAAAAAAACAATAAGTTTTGGGGATTCCCCATACTTAGAACTGAAACTCAAAAATTTTTTTTTCATCAAACCCATACTTGTGGGTTATCTATAGATAGGTCTTCAAAATGATATTGAGGTTTTTAATAAGAGAATGATAAAACTAAAAAAATATATGATGTACATAACCATGTAAAATTCCACCGAAAATTGGTTTGAACGAGATCTAGTAAGTAGTTTTTTTTAATACGTCATAAATCGTAAACCGCAATTTACCTTTTACTTGCTGATACGAAACCCTTCATGGGCGAGTCCGTTTTTTTAAAGAGTGCGAGCAGTCACTGAATTCGATGAACCCCTATAGAACGTGTAACAGAATAAACGCAAACCTAAACGATAGAAAAAAAGTTGTTTATAATGATGAGTACAATGATCCGTCATTTTTTCATTTCATTATGATCAACTTCTGCTATGGGACCAACAATTAAATCGACTGCCCCATATATTTGTGCGCATAACTCGACAAAATGTACTGATCAGCTGATGCTTTTTTCGCAATTTCAGGGTCGGTCCTATAGTAAAAGTTGTTCATAATGATGAGTACATTTACCCCTTTTTCAGGTATATCGTTCATCCTGTTACACGTTGTATCAATTTTAAAACCATTTAATAAAATAACCCCGACATTGTTTCGTAACAATTATGATTATAACCTTTCGATAAAAATTGTAATGCAGAGATTGTCATCGGAATTTTAAAGCTGAAGTTGAAAGCTGTCTCAAGAGGCTGGCGTAGAGCCAAGCGTTGCGGCGATGGTATTAACTTGATCGGTAAGCACACAATGTTTTTCACTGAAGTCGTGTTTAAAAAAGATTCCTCTCTGTACTGGGTTATTCTTGTTCCGCTTTTGAACGTTTTGTAGAACTATGGCTACGTTGCTACGGCGTAGCACGGCGTAGCTTGTAGCGTAGCGGTGTCGCTGCTACGATAACTATGCTACGCTGCCTTACCATCCTTTCCGATCGCTTTTACTTTTAATGTGAGTTGGACATTCAATATGTATTATATAATCTCAAGGACTAAAATGTGGTTTTTGTTTGGAAATTATATTTTATTTTTGGATAAAATAAATTGAACAAGTATCCCATTTAGAAGAATCGGTCCTAAATGGGATCTTTGGCGCGGTTATTTATTGCCAAATAATTCGGGTTCCCTACCCGAAGGGCAACCAACGGAACCCAATAATGTCCACCAGTTCGTCTGTCTGTCAGCGGGCTCTATCTCATAAACCGGTAATGAAAGGTGTTCGGTTGAAATATTCAGAATGTGTATTTCTATTGCCATACAGCGTGGCAAACGGAACTACGGAACCCTTTGTGTGCCAGTTCGCACTTGGCCACTTTTCAGTTACTATAAACAATCACACATTTGGAAAAAAAAAACAAAAAAAAATCAAATAATCAAAGTAATTAATTTAGCAAAAATTACGAGAAGAAATGAAGAAACAGACTCACATAATCCAACTAAGAAAACTGTACAAGTAATTACCACAAAACCTATATACACTACAGTACTGCGGTAAACACAATCAACTTAATGCCTGTTACACACATACACACATAGATAAACCATCTCTATATTAATGAGCCTCGTCAAATGGTTTGTGTACTAACACGACCACATCTCGGTACACATCACGAGGGCTTGAATGTATCCGCATGGAGACTACAGAAGGTCAATATATTCGCCACCGGTACATGGTGGACATCCCACGCATTCGAACAAAACTACGTACATTCGAACACTCCCATTGTACGTAGGGCTAAGGATGCTCGCTCGCAATGGGCCTCATCAGAAACCTAAAAGTCACCCAAAGGGCAATGGATAGAGCAATGCTCAGAGTTTCCTTGCGTGATCGAATCAGGAATGATGATATCCGCAAAAGAACCAACGTAACCGACATAGCCCGAAGGATCGCCAAACTGAAGTGGCAGTGGGCACAGCACTTTGCTCGCAAACCTACGATCTACGGGGCCGAAAAGTTTTGGGGTGGCAACCGCGTACCGGAAGACGCAGTGTTGGAAGGTCTCCCACAAGATGGACTGATGACCTGGTGAGGGTCGCTGGTAGCCGATAGATGCGAGACGCACAGGACCGGTTGTTGTGGCAACACTTGGTGGAGGCCTATGTCCAGCAGTGGATGTCTTTCGGCTGATATGATGATGATGATGATGAACAGCGAGGAATATAGTCCTCAGACCAGCGTTTCTTTAGAATCGAGAACTCGAGACTATCGTCTATGGTTTTTTTCAATCAACAAAGTTCTTTTCCAAAAAAAACCACAAATACTTTTGTTATCTAAAATCACATTATACACTTCTTTTTAAATGACGCTGGGACGCTGGAGTAATTTTTCGAGAAAAATATTAATATTCTTGAATAAAAAACTTACCCCGACTGACTGTCGGGTTTATCAGTAAAATTCTACTTCAAGCGACTGCTAAAATGATTTTGTGAGCAGTAGAGAATAAAAATAAGATATTATACTATACAGCACACAAAAAAAAATGATACAATGAGATAGCTTATGGATAATGGGAGATCTTATCTACAAAGGCGAGCTTTAACACACAATTGGGTTAACCAATCCTTCTGAACTTCCTCAATGGTTATCATAATATACAAGATGCCGTAACTCATGGTTGACGAGGCTGCGGCGCGTGACAACTGGCGTCCATCACATAGCCGTACGTACATTGTATAGTTATGTACAGTGCCGTAAGTGTCGGGGTTACTCGAGGTCATTCTCGGCTTGATCTTCATGGACTATGATATTGCAATCTCTTCCATTCTATTTATGTCTGCAAGATGTTATAATAAAGGCAGGAATTCGTTCAGAAATATCGATATAGAGCATAGGTACAGCTCAGCAATCATCGCATTTTCGAATACAAACGAATGCTACTTTCCATGTCCATCAATTATTAGATTTATAGTGTATAATAATTTGAATTCAGAACTACGTAGATACTTTATTGTTTACTAAGTATATTATAGTTCACACGGAAATCAAAACAAAACATAATATAACTAAGTTCTGAAATCAAATTATAATACACGATAAATCCCAGGGAAGGTAAAAGGAAAAGAGGCAGACCACAGAAGAGGTGGGACGACGATATAAGAGAAGTGGCAGGAGTGATGTGGAACAGAGTGGCTCACTCAACAGAGGAGGCCTTTGCCGATTGGCAAACAGATCTGCAAAAGATAAAAAAGCGGCAAATATTAGAATAAGTTTTATGTTTGCTTTAGAATACTGTTATTAGGTTAAGTTGATCAGAATAAAGGCTATTATTCTTATTATTAATTATTTGACAATCAATTTGTGAAGTTGGTGGTCGTCAAACCTTTATTTTTTTGAGGATGGCAAATCATCAAATGACTCCTTCCACTCTGGACGGAGCGGAGGGAGTGTCCTACTCTTTCTGACTATAAAATCCATCCGTGTTCTAAATGCCCTTTGCGTTCCAGGGCCGCGGTGACTCTTTCGAATAAATTCCGTAACCCATCATCATTGTTTGTACCCCAGAGTACAAAACATGAAAGTACTATCTAGGTATGTACTGTAAAGATTCTTTTTCTTCAGGACCTCTTTAGAGGTTTTAGAATGTAATTTATAAATAAAAAATACATACACTAATTTGAATTTTATAAAGCAGACAGAAGTAGAACGGCTGTCAGGCTATAGGGGTTTTGATAATTATATAAAAAGTGAATAAATAAATTCACAATAGAAATAGAAATCGCAAACGAGCCTTTTATTGTCTTAATCCAAAAAGTACCTACTTGGAACCAGCTTTTACTGTTAATTAACTTTTGTTTTTAATAAAATTAATTAACTGACTTAATATAATCTATACTAATATTATAAAGAGACAAAGTTTGTGAGTTTGTGAGTAGGGGGATAATCTCTGGATCTACTGAACCGATTTTGAAGATTATTTTTATATATGATAGCCACATCCATGAGGAAGGCTATAAGATATATGGGAACGAGAAATACCAACGGGAACGGGAAATAACGGGATATACGCGTACAAAGTCGCGGGTAAAAGCTAGTGGCATAAAAATTTACAAAAAAAATATTGCAGTTTAAAGGTTTTATGGCCATAACCATTCTAAATATTTATATATATATTTAGAATGGTTATGGCAGCAATATGCAAATGACGTTAGTATGACAGGCTGGCGGTCGCGAAAGGGCTTGGCGGGCGTTGACCCCCGCTTGTTCGGTGTAAAAATACGACTTAATGCGTGTTTGAAAGAGGTCTAAAGTGGTATTTCTTGTTCGTTCTTTTAAAACTGACGTATAAGAGCGGATTTCACCAATGAAACAGAACGCGATCAGTACCTACATCTAAACTGCGTTCAAGAGCTGTCACTGTAAATATTCCATAGAAAAATAATGACCCTGACAGCTCATAAACGTGGTTTATTCGCTGATCGCGTTCAGTTTCATTGGTGAAATTGGACCTTAGTGTGCTACTTGTTTTTTTTAAAGACAGAAAAAGTATTTTTGTGTCACAGATCCTGACGTGCATATCTACTAATTATAAACTATTTCTCAACGATAGTAGTTTAAGTTTAAGTTACATAGGCACATGTTACGTTAATGCATGAAATTATACAGTGCTAAATAAATTGAGTCTACACCGTGAACATATTATGTTCTTACAATCTGCAGCGGGTCCAACAATGTTTCCACTCTTGCGATAGGTATACCTTCATTAAAGTAAAAGTAGTATTATCAAGTGTGCTATTAAGAGCGGATTTCACCAATGAAACTAAACGCGATCAGTACATCTAAACTGCGTTCAAGAGCTGTCAGTGTAAATATTCCATAGAAAAATAATGACACTGACAGCTCATAAACGTGGTGTAATCGCTGATCGCGTTCAGTTTTATTGGTGAAATTGGCCCTTAGTGTCACTTATATGCTACTCTACGGGCTGCTAGTGTCGGAAGACTAAGATAAAACTCGTAAAGAAGAACATTTCATCCTTTCTATCTTCTATAAATCTACAGGAAGAGGAGGAAACTATTCCAATTTACTCTCAGTACAATTGACATTGTTCGATACACAGCAGCTGTAGAACGGAAAATCATGTCCTTCAAATATTCTTGTTTTTCTCGAATGAAATGTTGGTTAATATGGGAAATAAATTATCTTTTACCAAAATTATACTTACAATACATGAAGAAATAAAATAATAAAAATTCTATTGTAAAGTAAATTTAAAACTACTCAGGCATATCAAATTAACACGCCTACATTATCTATGGCTTATATACAATACAATATGCAAGTTGTATGGACTAACTTTTCGCAAAAAAATATCCTGATTTTGATAAATCTTTTCTATTTTGTATTTTAACCAAAAAAACCATTTCTGGAGGCAGTTTTTGGTTAGGCAGTCATCATTCAAACCATTTACTGATAAGTACCTACTTTTGGATTATCAAGGAGTCGATCACACATAACGGTCGAGCTGGTTGCGCATTCGAAAGCGTAGATCTAACTCTCTATCAAAAATACCCTTTCAGAATATACCTTCATACCTAAGCTTATAAAACCTTATGAGTCGGGTCTCGTCAATAGTGCAATGTATCGGAACTGACAGCTTGTGTTTAGCTTGGCTCAGCCTTGGCCGCTGTGGTTAACACCGCTTTGGGTCTGACCGCTCGTTTCAATACTGGGTCAGGGCCGCCGCCGGGCCGTGTGCTGGAGTCCCGGCGCCGGACTTGACACGAACGTGTTTGAGGGATTTCGTAGTGACGGTCCGGATATATGCGGTTGGACCTTTAAAGTTCGTAGAATTTTCGCCCCGGGTGAGTTCATTACTTTGTCGGTATAGTAGTCGCAAGCGTGAATGTTGAAAACGTTTTTGTTGTATAACTCAGGCAGTGTTATAGTGTTCTTTCATTAGAAATTTCTTTGTGCTCGGAGTTTAGATTTCTGATTTGTTAATGGCAATAGAAAAAAAAGAAAAAGTAATTATTATCACAGAAGTTTGAAAGAAATTTGTTCAAAACAAATTTCATGAAACGTTACATTACTTAAATAATATCATTGGTGTATAGGACAAGGGAAATATCGGTTGGCTGCAACATCTATACACTATGCCATTACGAACTTCGAGTCGCAGGACGCTGCGAACGGAAATATACCTAACCTTACAAGCGTAAAGTTTTACTTTGTAGCTGCGTGACGCCGCATTATTATTGTGAATTGCCAGGGCTGCCTCTTTCGATAAAGATGTCAGTAGGTATTTGTTGTTACACTTTATGAAATAAAATAATAAAATGCTTGTTAATGTTTCAGTAAGTTTAATTATTAAAAATACGTCTGAAATAAAGATAAACAAAAAAACAACAGGTGTTTTATTTTTATATAAGGTGCTATAAAATTATCTGCCAACCTCTTGAGGGGTCATTGTACTCATAATTATGAACAACTTTTACTACGGGACCCAACCTGAAATCGCGAAAAAAAAATCAGCTGGTCCCTACAGTTTGACGAGTTAGACGAAAATAAATGTAGGGACCAGCTGATTTTTTTTTCGCGATTTCAGGTTTGAGCCTATAGTAAAAGTTGTTTATAATAATGGGTACAATGACGCCTCAAGAGGTTGGCAGATATTTTTATAAGTAGCACCTTATATAATGATTGTTTTTTCCCTTGTCGTAATTCACGATTGTTGAAATTTAATGTAGAGAATATTCAGAATCGAACAAAAAGTTTTAATAGATACTCTTGCGGGAAACAAGGGGAAGGGGAGTCAAAATGTTATATTTTTTAAGAGTTCAAAAACCGTGCTACCGGGCTTTTGTCTCATATTTTGTTCAAAGTTTTGAGTAAATGTGGTCTCTAGATCTTTAACATAATTATAAAAGTTTAAATAATAAATTTATACATAATAATAAAATTCGAAACTATAAAGTACATCAGGTCGACCGAATTATATGCGAACGTACGCGCCTCGTGGCTGTTGGCAATCCAATGAGAAATGGTTCGCTCTCGAACCGCTGGGCGGTAGGCAGTTAGCGCGCGTAAATATATCGAGTGATTCATCAGGTAATTTGTGGCAAGGCGCTGATTTTCAGTGGTTGCCTAAAATATAAACTCAATCCTTGCTGTGTACCTACCTCACTCGGCCCCTCTGGCAACACGTTTGTTGAATGAGGGCATGAAGTTTTACACTTCTCGAACTAGCCAGACGCTTCAGCAACTGCAAGCAACAATTTTGTAGTGCGCCACATTTGATGCCGGGTACACAGCGGTATTAAACCGGTAGTATTGAGTAGCAGAACCAGTAGCGTCAAGACCCTTCTAGACGTTTATGCTAGAACATTCTAGAGTTCTCGACATCTGACTTCTGAACTTTCTAGACCTTTCTACCATGGAAGGTTCTGAAATGAACTGACGCCCTATATAAGGCCTGCATCGTCCGCGACCGAGTCATTATTGGATTTGCGATGCTAGAGATAACTTCGAAAGCGATCTCCAACTGAAAGAGAAGTGATTAGTGGTGAAATTGTGTTTTATAATTGGTGTCTAAGTGTCTATTTTTGGTTTTTTAATCGGCTGTTTTTATTGTCACGAACCCCAAGCTCGTATTAATATTTATAGTTCGCAAACTAGCCAGACGCTTTGGCAAGCAACAATATTAACAGCGCTAACTTGACGCCTGAACTACAAGCTCCCCCAAGAGATCAAACAGCGTAGTTGAATTCACATCGAAGTTAGATTGTCACCGGACGATGAGGCTAACTTGACTTTGCAAACTAGGTATTCAGCTTCTTGGCTCCTATAAATCATTTACCATACTTGTTGGGTAAGTTTTCTCTAGTAAATATTGTATATGGAGTTCGAATTTCTTTTGCAACATGATGGTAATAAAGTGTAGATCCAGTTTTTAGGGTTCCGTACCCAAAGGGTCAAAACGGGACCCTATTACTAAGACACCCGCTGTCCGTCTGTCTGACACCAGGCTTTATCTCATGAACCGTGATAGCTAGACAGTTGTAATTTTCACAGAAGATGTATTTCTATTGCTGCTATGACAACAAATACCTAATAAAAATAGAATAAAATAAATATTTCAGTGGGGCTCCCATACAACAAACGTGATTTTTGCCGTTTTTTATAGATGGTACGGAACCCTTCATGCGCGAGTCCGACTCGCACTTGGCCGGTTTTTATTTTAATCTTAAAACAGCTTTTTTATTATCATGGGATATTTTTTGATAGAATCTATTAGGTCTTTTAGTTAGATAACCAAAAAATATTGGACACACACGGTATTTATTCTTTTGACGCGTAAACAAAAATGTAATCGATACAGAGTGCGTTGAAATCTCGCCTGACGTCACGTGTTGACACGCTTTTTACCAAAAAGTGACGTCACCAGCCTGGGCCTAAACCACCAACTCTTAAAGCAGTATTACTATAATATTACTTCTAGTGGGAAAGAGACAGAGCTATACGTCCTGTATAGCTCCGTCTCTTTCCCACTGGAAGTAATATTGAAGTAATACTGCTTTAAGAGTTGGTGGTTAGGCCCCTGCTCCCTGAACTTTGATGCACTTTATCTTTGGCAAGTATTTTTATTGATTTGAAAAGGTAAAAAATACGCGTCCAATATTTTTTGATAATGACTTACCAAATATAATTATTACTTTTATATCCAGGAAAATACCCTATTATTCAATTCCCCGACTTTTAAGTTTGTTGGCGAGAATCGCTTATTCACACACAACGAAGTCATATCATCATTATTATAACCTAAATTATATGTTTACTACTCGTTATGTTAACTCATACATAGTTTTACACTGGCAATTAACAATAAAAAGGGCACCAATTGCAAAAAAAAAATTGCTGTAAGTCTGCCAGAGAGAAAAAATAACTATGTAAATAATATTATATTTAAACAGTCACGTCGGTTTGTTCCTGAAAGTCAAACGAGCTGCACTCCATTTTGCTTATTACCTGGACTTCCTTTTGTCATTTGCGCATTCCGCAATGTAAAAGCATTTCGTAGTAGACTTTATTAAAGTTTATAACTCATTTTATACCCCGTGACTGTTAGAGGGAGACATTCTGGCAAGTCCTACAAAAGATAGGTGGACAGTGCGCATTGCGGCAGTCATTTGTATGCTCCGGATAGGATTTACACAGGCGATTAAATTAAAAGATTGTGATTGTGTAGGCTGCAGCCGGCAAATGTTGTCACGGCCACATGAATGTCTACATGCAGCGACGTAGTAGACAAACGTCCATAAAGGACAGATAAGACTCTAATACTCTTTATTGCAGACCATAACATAAAACATTGTAGAAAGTAGCTAGGTACTGTAGTGATAGTCAGGCAAATGTTTAAACTGATATCAAGTAAATATAGATAAGTCTATAGAAATACCATCCTATTTTAACACTAATATACAAACTAATATACCTAAACAGATCGATTAAGAGAAGCACACCTGCATCCCAGTACCATCTTTGATTGTCGACAGATTTTAATGCTATCATTCTTAGCATAATTCCATCTTGAAAATCGTAATATTTTAATGGTTTTTATCTGACTGCGGTATGGTGTCCTAATTATTGTCTATAAGGGACGTGTATAACTCATGGTTTGTGCAATGCCCAGGGCTTTTTGAGAGGTTAGTTCTTAATGGCTTTCTCTTTTGTAACGTGCGTGTTAAACGTGGCCAACGGGACCTTCAAACTACTCGAAGTGGTCAGTTTACCTGATGTCCTGCCTGGTTCACTGCAAGGGTTGCCTCAGTTACATATTATGTACAGTCAACAAATATATTTGGTATGCAGGCAGCTAACTTGTAACTAGTTTTAAAGAAAGTGAGTGTGAGTGTGCTGAGTAAACAATTATTGTACACCACACTCGTAAGTACCTATGTCATAAGCCTAAAAAGTTATAGATAATGCACACATTAGAAATAAATATTGGCAGTGCAGTGGAAAAAATAATATTTTTGCCTGTAGGCATACCAACTAGCTTTGTTGAGTGTACATGGGACAAAAGTTTAATGGGGAAATATGGGGTATTATAAACCTCTGCCTTATCCTTCAGGGTACACTCCCGTGGTGGAGTGTTTTGCTAATGAGTTGTCTGTTTACTCCAATACAATAGATCGCCGGACTACTGTATTTAGTTGCAGCCATACTTGCATACTTATTGCGTAACATTCAGCATTCATTGCGTTGCTCAACCTGCAAAAAAATGTTTTGTTTAACCTTTTGGCGCAAAGAACGCAATTTACCCAACCACCGTCTAGTGTTATCTCAGCCTCGCCATGACTTGCCGAAAAGTTCTTTAAAACGTTATTATTAAGAAAAAACTTATCAAAGTTTCAGCGAAATTATATAACTGTAACTTGTGCTGAAGTTCGTTACACAAACAGGTCAAAGTTCCAGACGTTTCCAAGTTTTCACACAATGTTTAAAATCACAGTGTAGGTTTTCAAAAAAAATCTTTCTACTTTGTTGAACATTATTTTTTAGTAAGTTGGGCTATATTGAGGTCACTGTTTAACTAAATATTCTAAAAGTTTAATGAAAGTTTTATTGAAATCCGTTCAGCCATTATTGCGGAATAAGGTATAGCCTGGCAGAATATACCTATCTGTCTATATTCTGTCTGTAGGTAACTGTGTTCTCAGTACATTTGTCAATATGTTAACCACATCAATTTGAGCGTCACGTATTGTGCATTTGTGAACGCACCTAAAGCGCTGGGACACACAGAAAAGACTTAAGACGAGGACGAGGCGTGGACAGGGCACAGACGGGGCGCCGCGCCGTCGTGACTTTTTAAAACATACAGACGAGGTACTGACGTGACGCTGGGTGCCGCGAGAGATGACGGTTTTCAACCAACTTCATTCAACCGTCCGGTTTTGACAGGATAACATGTCTTCTTCCGTAGATGAAGATGTGGTTAATTGTAGAGGTGTAATTGTGCGTGCCCAAAAGTTTTTTTCTGCGTTATAAGTCGCTTGGCACACAGAAAAGACGTAAGACGATGGCGGGGCGCGGACATGTGTCTCTTCCGCGTCCCATTCATACAAAATGTATAGAAGCGTCGCGATGTAAAACATAGGAAGGACAGGGCGCGGACACGACGCTTACTCGTCAGGACCCTATTGTAAAACATACGGAAAGGACGTGCCACGGGCGCGGGAACTAGCGACTTGTAGTTGTTGTTTCGTGTAGTTTTCTCAGTAAACATATTCACGAGTATCTCCTCCCTGAAAGATTGTCAATGTATGTGCCATGTATAGACCCAAAAATATAATTATTATAGATAGGTAATAGATTAGATATCCGCAACATAAATCGGCTTACCAAACAGAAATATACGAAGCTGTATCTGAAATGTTATTTAACCTTTGCCGGAATTGTGTGGTTTTGTACGGAGTATTCGGATAATACAATATTTATTGGTAAACAGCGGCGAATAATAATATGGTCGAGAGTATCTAGCTGGCATGTCGGATTGTCTGCGTTTATTTCTTTTGTAACTGTGTATAAATTATATACATTCCATTCGAACTATAGAGCAGCGGTGTTATTTTAACCTTCGTGATACGGAGAAGCTCGAGGCTCAATAATATCAGCCGCACATTATGTTCAAGGTTAAGCCACACTTGTCGAGGTCGATCTTTGGGATGAATCTTATGGGTACACGAGTACAGCCGTAGGCCCCGTCTCTTATTTGTAGATCTTTGACAGTCGTTACGGATTGTCAGAAGCCAGAAGAAGAAGGGAAGAGAAGAGAAAGAGAAGAGAAAGGGAAGAGAAATATAAGAGAAAGAGAAGAGAAAGAAAAGATAAAGAGAAGAGAAAGGGAAGAGATGAGATGAGAAAGAGAAGAGAAAGAGAAGAGAAGAGAAAGAGAAGAGGAAGATAAAGAGAAGAGAAGAGAAAGAGAAGAGGAAGATAAAGAGAAGAGAAGAGAAAGAGAAGAGAAAGAGAAGAGAAAGATAAGAGAAAGAGAAGAGAAAGAGAAGAGAAAGAGAAGAGAAAGAGAAGAGAAAGAGAAGAGAAAGAGAAGAGAAAGAGAAGAGAAAGAGAAGAGAAAGAGGAGAGAAAGAGGAGAGAAAGAAAAGAGAAAGAGAAAGAGAAGAGAAAGAGAAGAGAAGAGAAATACTTTTTTCACATTTTTTGCGCGAGTATTGGCTTACTACAATTTTCTGTGTAAATACCGTCGAACAGTGGTTACGTTTATTATTCATTTAGAACATTTATTTTAATATATTCGTTAGCATTATAACTTATAACACAGTATAAATATGGACAGTACGGAAACTAAGCCTAACTGAGAACATAATTACCTACGCTCCATTGAAGCAATAGGGTTGTCACTTTTAATGTTTTTGATATATTTTTTTTTACATTTTTGTTCTGTAGTGATCAATCAATCGAATTTGAATAAATAGCTTACAAACATAATTTAAATAGGTAATCTCATGGCGTCGGTTAACCTCAGCAAAAGACGATAGTTTAAACACGGAAATCAGTTTAATATTAACACACATCAACTTGTAGAACTAAAGATCTTTAACTTTGTCATTACGGCGGAACCTTTTACAAGTTTTAGCGGGAGCGTACGCGAGCCGCGGTTGGACGAAAAGGTTTCGGGCGCTCGTCGGAGTGGGCGCGCGGTAGACGCCGCAGCGCAAGGGCGCGCGGGCTGGGCTCATGAGCGGCTACGAACCGTACCGCGTTTCAATCCGAAAATGCGTGTGATATCTAGTAATTAAAAAACCCATTACATAAAAAAATACACACACCCATGACGAAAAAATTGATAGGTACCTTTTGCAGCCGCCATCTTGGATTCACGTTTTGACAGCACTATCGGCTTCAACACCCTCGAAAACCATGAAAACGACACCCATGACGAAAATATTGATATAGAATACCTACTGCAGTCGCCATCTTGGATGTACTTTTTGTTACCACTATCACTATTGCACTATCAGCTTTAAATACCCTCAAAACCGCCGCATTCATGATTTAGAAGTAAGTTAAATGATCGATCACACAGACTTATACGTAATTCGATAACGAATAAATAACAATAACTAGAAATCATTCTTACCTTTCAATATCAGCAGGAAGTTTAAAATACAATAGCTCCGGTTTTGATGAAGCCGAGTTCAAACAGCCGTATACTACGCAATACTTTTCTGGCATTTTCAAAAATAAAAAGTTAAACGTGACCACTCGTTTTGACGCGGCACTGGCTACTGCGAGTCCCGCGAAGTTACCTTTTTTTTTTTTTTTTTTTTTTTTTTTTTTTTTTTTTTTTTTTTTTTTTTTTTTTTTTTTTATAGGATGGGAAATCATCAAATGACCCCTCCCGCTCTGGGTGGAGCGGCAGGGAGTGTCAGACTTTTACTGACTAAAACCCACCCTTAGTCCTCCTAGTGCCTTTCTTCCCAGGGCCGCGGTAACTCTTTCGAACAATTCCGCAACCCTGGCAGGCTCTGGCCCTGGCGGGCCCCGTCTCCGTTGCTGACTGCTCGTTGCTGACGGCGCGTTTGGAGTGAACGCGCCGTCGACTCTGGCCTGACCTGATCGGACAGCGAGCTACCCATTGCTCGCTGTCCGCAGGCGTCAGTCACTGCGCCTTGCCCAGGAGCGTCAGTTCCTGAGAGGCGCAGCGACTGACGTTCGTCTGGAGGAGGCGAAATGGGGCCATTACTGGCACTCCATTTCGGCCCCCTCCCGAGCAGTGGCAGCGGCGGCGACGGTGGCGGCGGCTGCGGCGGAAGCGACGGCGGCGGCGGCGGCGGTGGAGGAGGGTTTTCTCCTCGACCCGGCCCTGGCGGGTGGACCGCAGGCTTTGCCCCCAGCCCAGTGATCGGCCGGCTTGCCAGCTGCCGCACATGCGAAGCAGTGCGGCGCGGCGTCGCACGAGCCGGCCCTGTGACCGGGCTGACCACAGCGGAAGCAGTGGTCACTGCGGTCCACCTCCGAGGTGCAGCGTACTCCCACGTGGTTGCCAACTTGGCAACGGAAGCACCTCAGAGGTCTGGGCTCCAGCAGTTTTACCTGCGCGGAGACCCAGCCCACCAAAAGCCTTCGGCCCTCCGAGACTTTCTTGGCCGCCGACACGGGGCAGCTCACCACTACGGTTCGCATGCCCGTGTTGTCAGGACGGATGGTGCCCGCCTTCACCTCCTCTGCAGAGCACCCCCCCGTCCTGACGACGGCGGCCAACACCTCCTCCTCCGTGACGGAGTCGTCCAGGCCCAAGATGCGCATATCTATGCACTTCGTGGGCCTGGACACTCGGACGTCATCCGCGCCCAAGGACGCCCTAAGCCTTTCGGCTAGAGCGTCCGCGGCCGGACCGCTGCCTGCTCCAGGGATCTCGAGCATCCTGGCCCCGGTCATGGTGACCCTGAGCCGGAGACCCCCGACGATGCCAAGCTCACCGAGGTTGATGGCCTCCTTGGCCTTGGTGAGCGTATTGGCATACGTCACGCCCCTCTTCACCGCGTCCGGCTGCAGCGTTAAGACTACAGCCGCGGTCTTCGGGGCGCGGAGCGCAGCCGCGACGCCTCGCGCTCGCTGCCGCCGCCTTCTTTCCCGCCTCTTTGCCGCCCTGGCTGCCTTTCCCGCCTTCTTCTTCTCCCCGGCAACTTGCCATTCGGCTTGAGCCGGGGGAGGAGCTGAAGGCGAGGAAGCCGGGGGGAGCTGCTGCTCAGACGGCGCAGGAGCCTTCGCCGTCCGCGCAGCAACCCCACCCTTTCTCCTCCTTCCCGGGGCCGGGTCCGGTTTTCCCGACACCGGCTTCGCGGGTGCCGGCCCGGACCCTTTGTCCTGGCCGGACGACCCCGGTGTGGCAGCCACGGCGGCCGCGTACGACGCCGCCTTCCGGCCTGGAGCCTTCCCACTCGCCGCTAACGGGGGGCGCAGGACGATGCCCTCCAGGACGGAAAACCGCGCCTGGAAGGCAGCCATCTCCTGCCGCACCAGGTCCAGCACCTGGCTCTCGTCATCTCGTCCGGCGGAGGCCCACCCCTGGTAACCTCCGCTGCCGCCAGAATGGAGGCCATCGCCTCGCTTATGGCCTTGTTCTTAGAGGAAAGCTTCCTCTTCAAGGCCACATCGCGAAGCGCGGCCTCCACCACCTCCGCAAACCCGGCCCTCCGGTCATCCGGCTCGCCGCCGGAGGACTCCGAGCCATGAGCCCCACGACCGCCATCTTCAGGGGGTCGTCCAGCATCCTTGGAGGCAAGGACTCTGCCCTTGCCTCCCTCTCGGCCCTTACCCCGCCTGCTGGTGGAGATCTTACGGGCCGAGGCCACCTCTTCGCTACAAGACGACCCCCGGTCGTCTTCCGGCCTAGGCCGCTTGCGGAAGGACCTCGAGTCCTCCGCTGCAGTCCCTGCCCCCTCGGGTTCAGAGCTCGCCGAGCTAACTGTCACCAGGTCGTCGGAGTCCAACTCGGACTCCGACTCTGCACCCGGGTGACGCTCAGGCGAGCCCCTCCTCCAATATAGCGCGCCTCTTGCCGCGCTCCGCCCGACCGACACTCTGTCGGGCGAGCCAAAACTAAAACCGATCGGGTCCTCCTCGGATGGTTCGGATCGGGGGCCTCCTCGGCCCTTGTTGCCATCGGCAAACGGTTGGTGGACAGCCCTGTTGCCCCCCCCAGAATACGAGGGGCTTGACGCACGAGGCGTGGCGGATTCTCGGACCGCTGTGCAGTCCGTACCGCCCTGGGGTAGTTTCTGTTTAGCAGAACTGTCCATTGTTGTCCTTTTTAAAGGGTGCGGTCCCTATCTCCCCTCCTCTCTCCCTCTCTCTCACTGCCTGCTCGCTGCCCTCACAGTCACGTCTGATGATCAGACGCGTACCAGAGAGCAGCGAGCAAGCCAATGAGACGCACACCGTCCGAGGACCCGAACACTGCTCAAGTCTCCGAACGGTGTGCCCCTCTTGTGTCTCTCTTGGTCTGGTCTCTCACTTGGGACCTTCCGGCATGAGTGGCTCTACCGGCAAAGCCCCCAAGATCACTGAGACACGCAAGCCCCACCACGACGGCAACGTGGAGACACGGTTGGTGGGGCGCGAAGTTACCTTAGGAGTCTCGTCGGTGTGCATGTTTGTGTGAGTGTGCCGTTTCGAGCGTTTGTAGGCAGTTTCCCTACTGTCCATATTTATATTGTGATTATAAGCTGAACGTTATGTTAATATTCTTGGTGTGGCGGTCTACAGGGATTAGGGAGGCTCAGGCTGACGGTGAATGTAAGCTATTTGGGCTAATAGAGTATAGTACATTTGCCTACAAACAATGAGAATCTACATGATATAATATCACGATTGTATGCCCTACAGTTATGAATAGACATAACAACAATTCGCCAGTTTGTGCGTACGCACATACACGTGGTATAAGCTACTATTTGGGATTTTGGCCACAAATAAATACGCTCATGAGAATTACCTAAAGGAAAAATTCTATTTAATACTTACTCTGGCCGAAGTGCTAACAGACAAGCTACATACAAAATACGTTTATTTGTGATTTGATGCAGAATATGTCCATAATAATTTAATTACTTTTACACAATTATCCGAGACCGCCGAGAGGAGGCCCTGATAGAACAAGATCTCTATTAAACTATGGCTTTCCAAAAAAAATAATGTAAAAAAATAATTAAACCGTCTTCAAAACTGTATTTAGTTTACTAAAACTGGCCAAGTGCCTGTTGGACCACGCACAGTGTATGGTTCCGGAGTTACCCGTCCTGTAAGCCATGACAAAAAGTAGCAAATTTTACTATGACATTATTTTACTATTACAAAGTTACAAAAACACTTAGTTTTAAGTCATTGTCTATGGGGTTAGTACGTAATTTTTACCTTATCAGTTAAATATTAATTACGCCACAAAGTAGTAAAATAAAATCTTGAAAAAATATCTTTAAAAAGCAACAGATAGAACATATTATTATAGTATGTTTAAAAATAAGAAAATCGATGAAAACCGGAGGACGTGCGTCATATCGCGCGCTGTGTTTCCGTAGTTTATATCCGTACTCTAGGTGTCTAGAATCAGGGAGTCTGGGTAAAAATACAGTGTTTATTTTTAAAATGTTTCTAAGTTTAACTTTATTTTGTTCTAAGTTTAATTATCTAGCATCGGGGAAGGAAAATGTCGCGAGGAAACGTGATCATATCAGATAAGTTAATATTATCGGATCAACTCAGGATTGATAAAATGGCAACAGGTCCCTCAAGTTGAAGGGAATAATCTATAATTCCGTGATAAGACCGCAGGCACTGTAAGGATCAGAATGATGGGCTGTGAAAAAGACGGATGAAAATAGATAGCATGTAGCGGAGATGAGAATGTTGAGATGGATGTGTGGAGTACCGAGAATGGATAAAGTGAAAAATGAGTACATTAGTGGTAGTTTAAAAGGGAGAGGGAGGCCAAAGAAAATATTGATGGATTGTGTGAGGAGCGACATGAAAGAAAAGGGAGTAAGTGATAGTGTGACGGCTGATACTAGGCTTATAGGACCGAATGGAAGAAAAATCGTGTTGCTTCGATCCCAAGTAACATGGGATAAGGGCAGGAAGATGATGATTTATTGATAGGCGCCCATTTGACCCTATCTCACCTGATGGAGTGTGATATCAATAAAAAAAAAAAAAAAACTGTGGTCAACGCAAATGTTTAGCTCGCTGGCCTAGAAGTTACTTGTTCACTCTTGACTTAATAAAACCTCCAGGTTGTGGCTATCAGGAAACACAGATATAAATCTGGAATCGCCAACACGCCTTGCGCAAGCGTCGAGTAATGCGTGTGCCTTCTGTATGTGAGAACCTGGTGGCATTTGCGCAACAGTGCTTAGTTACAGGCTAGTATTATTGAATGCTAGGTTTAACGGAGGAGGACAACTACATTTGTAAGATGTTCTACTATTGTCTATAGAGCTACATTTACCTTGCCAACTGTCTATAAAATTTATACTACGGTAAACGGCATTAAGCTTGTAGCATTCAGTGCGTCCAATATCCATACAACAAAAGAACACGTTCTTATTTTCGATACCTACATAATGTCTTGTTTCAAACATCGAAGTATTTTGCTAAACTTGTATGATTGGTATACGCTTTATGTAAGGTATTTACAAATAACTAATAGCTTTAAACATATATTTACGCGGCAATGCTGCCAGTGTTCTGGGCACTTTTGTTAGTGACCGCGATGTGGATGAATTTTTTGATGCCCAATGATTTATTTTGTTTTTATACACGTTTGTACATAATTTGGCATTTTTTAGTCTAGTTTGTGTTAGGTTTATTAGATATAAATAGTTAAGTTAGTTAAATATAACCATGTAAGTACCCAAATGAATGACTACAATAAAAATAGTTAAAATTCAAAAAACATATATTCAGTGAACTACATTATGGAGAAGGTTTAGCACGTTTAGCACGTCATTGTTCGGAAATTAGAGGCAATTTGCCTAACTGTTGTACAATTATTGGAAACCAAATTAAGCCTAATTGTGTTTAGTTTAAACACAATCAAATAACCTAGCATTGTGTAGAACTTACTATTATTCAGTCATCTTAGAACATGTTAGGTATAGTTGAACTATTTCGTTCTTGCAATAAAACGTTTACGTCGTAAAAAATATACAAGCAACCATTTTGCAATATCGCTGAACATAAACGAGTTTTCTGCTTACAAAGTAAATCGAATGAATCGAGTTTGAATCGGAACCGAGAGGGGTCTCTTATACCCCGGAGTAAATCTGCTCTTTCGCTGGCAGCGTGAAAGTATTAAATCGGTGGTAACAATTTTCCATCTGCACTTGATTAAAACCAATATTTAACTAAAAATCTTCCTTTTTTAACAAACTTCAAAAAACGACGAGGTTCTCAATTCGGTTGTATTTTTTTTGTGTTTGTTACCTCATCACATAACCCCTTCATTATATGAAACTATTTGAGAAACTCATAATTTATATGAAAGGTAATTTTACTTGAATTGGTCGCAAAGGAATGTCCTCAAAATTGGTTCAGTATTTTGGTTTTTAAATAAAAATAGCTAGAAAAATATGTCATCCAAGTAAACGAAATTGCGTATTCTGCTTTTCTGTGACTTTCTAGTAAACGAATAACGAAAAATGATAAAGTACTAAAAAGCGTAAAATAAGAAAAAAAAAATTACAAAAAAATACAACCGACTTCCAATAAAAAAACACTACTGAACATAAAATACAGAACTTTAGTTTCGGAAGTCGGTATCAAAAAACGAAGAAACAACCAAACCTCCGACTTCCGAAATTATAATTTTATACTTTGCCACGACCTCATTTTGGTATACTATATGTGTGAGTATTACGTTACGCTCTGGTTAATTTTATGTGCAATCAGTATATTTGATATCATGTAAATAATATTTTCGTACATTGGAGAACTTTCTTGTTCCGGATTTGAAGAAAAATTATATTTTTGGATTATTTTTATTACTAGTTTTGTTAAAGATTTCTTTGGTGTTCGTTTGCATTACAATAATTATTTAGATGTAAATAATATTCAATAGCTGGTGATAAGTTTTTTGATGTGCATTTAAAAATAAAGAATAGAGCTACGGTACGGCTACGCGCTACGAGGCTACGACGGTGGCTACGCTTCGTAGCTTTCGTAGACCGGGTTCCACGAATCCTACGAAGCGTATGTTTGAAAGAAAAGGTAGAAAATATACGATTATGGTAGATAAAAAACTACTACTAATTATTTATAGTAGATACACGGTATGAAGGGAAAGGTGGGAACAATTTAACTGAAAACCTCTCAAGAGGTCACCATCAACTTTTACCATGGAACTAAACACCAAATCGGCTGTAACTTAAATTCCCTTTTTTTTTTCAAAAAAAAAAGATGGGAATTCATCAAATGACTCCTGCCGCTCTGGGTGGAGCGGGAGGGAGTGTCAGACTCTTACTGACTAAAACCCACCCATGCTCCTCCTAGTGCCTTTTGCGTTCCAGGGCCGCGGTAACTCTTTCGAACAAAATCCGCAGCCACCTAAAATTCCCTTAAGTATTTATTTTGTGACACATGTTTATTTTTTTTCATATTTCTGTTTTAAATTTAAGCTTTAATCAGATTAGTTGTTTTTAGATATTTTTGTTAGCCGACATTTGCCATTTCGAGATTTTTAACGTCCTGTGATGTGTCTGACTGTTAATATGTTGTAATAATAATCTTATAAAGTACCTACAGGGTGACTAGTAATAATTGAATGTGTACCTTGAAATGAGTTATACCTACTTAAGCTGATTTGCGAACGATTTTAACTTCGTAAACTTGGCGCCCATATTGGGTTGTTTTCGAGTTATCGAAGTTTTTAAGATGATTTTTTCCTATTTTTTTCTGCCTCAGCCGGTAATAAATAAGTCTGTTGCAAAGAACGAAACAAAATAATCAAAAACAAACTTCTCAATTTCATTACTGACGCTAGCGGCTAAACAGCTTTGATGAAACACAAGAAAAGTTTCGCTGAACGATTTTATGAGGTTAACCGAGTGTGCAAATACAATAGCGCCGGCGCTTTGTTGCCACTCAGCCGCTCAGATAGAAACAATAAAAAACCGGCCAAGTGCGAGTCGACTCGCGCGCGAAGAGTTCCGTACTATATTTTTATATATCTATAAAAAACGGTAAAAAAATCACGTTTGTTGTATGGGAGCCCCACTAAGTGAAAATTTCAACTGTCTAGCTATAACTGTTCATGAGATACAGCCTGATGACAGACAAACGAACAGCGGAGTCTTTGTCCCGTTTTTACCCTTTGGGTACGGAACCCTAAAAATCTCGATACAGAGGCTGAACCATTTCAGCACGCATTCTTTATCTCAATCTTTTTCAGTTAAACTAGTTACGGACCTTGACTTTGTACGCATAGACATAGAACCTTCAAGACTCCGCTTGAATTGTTTAGCTTAGGGGTGAGTTTTGGGCACGTGTAAGACTCTCTAAGGAATACTTTTGCCTTTAAAATGTATTACGACCTCCGTGGTTACTTTCATTGTGTAATAGTTAGCCAGTTTATAAGGGGGGGTATGAATTTTTTACAAAACAGTAATTTTAGTGTAACTGTAAAAAATTATACATTGTTTCATTTGAGGGGGTTTATTATTATATGCCCCTTTTGCACCCCACTTCCGCGGTCCCTGTGTCTTAGTGAAGTGGAGTGACTTACTGAAAGAGGAACAGAATTTACAGGCATCGAAGCAATTTCTTTGCACTTTAGAATAAAAGATTTCAATATATAAATAAAAAAAAATTAATGAGCCAGCATTTAAATGGTGTGCACTTTTGGATTTTCCAAACTTTTTAATATCTAATTACTTACTTAATATGTTTGTAATAAAAGAAATTAATAAAATGTTTTTAAAATTTGTGTGAAAATGTTTGTCAGGCGGCTTGAAAAGTGATTTTTTTTAAACTTTTTAGTCGTATATCAGGTTTTTTGAATAAAATCAAATATATTTTTTATTTTGATATTGTTTCTTTACTCTACAGCAGTTACAGAACACCACCCTTAAATATGACCACACAGTACTTGAACACCCTATATTCCTGTACCAAATAAATGTTTTATCTATCAACTTATATTTTATTGAACACAACAACATTTAATGGATTAGTTTCTCACTCAGTGTTCTATTTAATTAAATACTTACCTACTTAATCCTTGTTTCTTCAGTCTTAAATATAAGTAACTTAATTACTGATCCTTTAATGCGAAAGTTTGTTAAAATGTTTGATATCCAATTCCGCAGAAACGGTTAGAAAGATTTCAATCAAAGAACTTTTTATTTTGGGCGTGAAGTATCTAAACTGATATTTAAATAACAAGTGCGAGTCGAAGCGACTCGCGCACGAAGGGTTCCGTATATTATCCATAAAAAACGGCGAAAAAATCACGTTTGTTGTATAGGAGCCCCACTTAAAATATTTATTTTATTCTGTTTTTAGTATTTGTTGTCATAGCGGCAACAGAAATACATCATCTGTGAAAATTTCAACTGTCTAGCTATCACGGTTCATGAGATACAGCGTGGTGACAGACAGATAGACAGACAGACGGACAGCGGAGCTGAAAGTAATGACTCGATCAGAAAAAGAGCGGCACTATTGCCGAGTGTCATAGACTAAACTCATGTACTCGTATTATTTCCCGAAAAAAAAATGTGATGGGCTAAGAAATGAAATCGAAGACAAAGGAAAAAAAAATAGTGCCTTACTAAAAATATCTACTAGTTGCTCATCCATGCACTCCTTCAAGCGTATTTTTACCGATCACTGATCATTTAAAGCAAGTGGGCAAGTAAGTTTCTTGTTACAAAAACCTTTTAGTACGTACTTCAGTCTTTAGTGATCTTAAACGTTTCTACTTGACTGGACAAGAGAGCGCTTTGATGTTACTGATTTTATATAGCGCATAAAGTTTGCGGATAAAATTATATTGTAAGTAAAATGTTTGAACGAACTTGAAACTTACTTTTAAATTTTCTACCGAAAGATAACTGTTAGGTTAGTGAGCGTTTGAAAGAACATTAACTTTCTTTTATATCTTCTACCGCGGGATAACTACTTTTTATGCGTGTGTGCGCAAGCGTTAATTAACTCCGGTTATTTTATATGACAGAAAATTGCTGACAGATTCGAAACATGTTGCGTGCAACAGAATAAAATCCTGGAAAAGCCCTTATCAAGAATTGCGTTTTTGAGCGAAAATCAACTGATTCATTTATTTGTGCTTGAGCCGGCAAAAAAAAGAACAGCTGATGTGTTGGTCCCTGTGACGTATTAATAAAGTACAAGCGGCGCATGCACGTCACGGCATTGCTTGCCCCAAAGACTACAATAGTATACTGGCTATAGACAGGCAACTCTACCTTATTTTTTAATATTAGGAAGTGGTCGAACTCAGCGCCATCTAGTTTTTAGTTAAGGGAACTAATTTATATAAATAAATATATAGGTTGGTAGGTATATAGCTGCTGTCTGATCCTTTATGATATTAGGTAGAGAGATGAGTGTATCCGCTATATACTACAAACATACGTACTACATAAAGGAAAAAAAACACATATAATAGAATAAAACTATTTTATTTAGAAAAACATCACACATTTACAATAAAAATTTTTGTTTCGTCTCTTATGATTAGGGTAGTGCCGATTAGCCTTTTCTTTCATTGAATCGTTAATATCCCAGAAGGTTATTTTGCCAGTGAGAACATTATTAGAATATGCTATTTAATAATCTAAATAAGATAATTTCTATATCTAATTGCAATAAAAATGAATGTAAAAATAAAATTAGTAAATGGCTATTAAGATTAAATTATTACGAAACTGAAAAAATAATTGAAGTGGCAAGGTAGTTTTATGATTGTATAACATATATATGTATAAATATAGCATGCATAGCACGTATATGAAACATTTACACACACACGCACACACCATCACACACACACAAACACACTCACTCACTCACACACACACACCATCACCCACACACACCACATACACCACACACACACACATTCAACATGTACCTACCCGCTGACTTATAATTAGCATAAAATATATATGTGATGGGGGGCCTGGAGTTCTATAGTACAGGCCTTGGCTTAGTTTAGACTCCAGATCTCCCACAAATTACATTTAAGTAACTGTCAACTTGTATATTTAACTTTATGATTGTCCTCGTACATATGTGTAATTTGTGGAGATGAATAAAACATTTATTATTATTATTATTATTATTATTATTATTATTGATATTTTTGCACCAGTTATTTACAACAACAACACACACAACACAACACAACACGAACGTACAAACGAATTGTAACACGGCTCAACAAAATGGAGAAACGAAAGCTCAACTCAACCTGCAGATGCACTAGCGAAACAACAAAAACTCTATTGCAAAAGGAAAATAAATGCGCACGAGTAGTTACACTCTCACGCAGCCATTTGCAATTCAAGTGTGGCCATTCAAAAACAAACTTGTGCACGTTTAAATACCAAAATATAACTTCTTCACTATTAAAGCTCATAATAAAAACCTAATTATGTACTAATTTATATATTATATTATTTTTATATAAGAAGATCATGAAATTATATTATTTTTCTTGATTAATGTTATAAAGTAACGCCCAGAAAAAAAAAAAATTATTAACCGTAGCAACACCGCAACTTGTTTCCCTTAACTAAAAACTAGATGGCGCTGTTTTCAATAAAAAAATGGAATTTTAATTTTGTTCTAAGTTGCCATAGCATGGCTTGCCCAACCGCCGGCCGGTGCGGACGTGTATGCGCTCCTTGGTGAAACGAGTGTTTGGCTTTGATTTACGAACCCAGCAGCAAACGAGGACACCACAGTGGCGACGAGCCTCAAGTAAGTGGTAAATTATGCTGCTATATGAAAAAGGAGGGAGATGAACTCACGTGCACGAAAAAAAAAAAACATAAATAAAAAAAAAAAATGAAACACTAATAACAACCTCACGGTTTTACGGTGCTATCGATTAAGTGGTATATGTATCTATCTGTCCAAGTACTATTAAAACAAATGACTAGACATTACAAATAACAAATACAGTGTTATTTGTCTGATCGATCAATGATAGGTTATTATTATCATTGTCATGAAAAAAAGCAATGAATACTTTTCTAAAAATAATTTCTATCATAATTGTTGTTATATTCTTGCCGTGGATATAAGTAAAATAAGTTAAAATTAAAATTTTAAAATAAGTACCTACTCGGTGGTAACAGTCTTCTTATATCTTGTGACGATAATTTCGACGTAGGTACCTATTAGTAGAAATTGTAATAAGAAATACCGTGTAAGTCCGCGTTAATGTAATTTATCCAGTGACATTATTAATTTAAATACCTACGTAGGTAATAAGAATTTTTAGTGCAAAATTATAATTCCTCACTATTCATCGCGTTCTCTTAAGTTAAATGATGTTTTAAGGTTGAGGTACCTAAAGCAAATGTCGTTAGTAATATTAAAGCAGATAAGTCAAATGCATGCAATCAATCAGCGCAATAGGTACATGTACTACTTATTGATATAGGTAGATAATACAATATTATGCTATCATAACAAATGTACCAAAGTGTATTGGTGTATGTTGCCAAGGTGCAATAAGGTGCCAAGGAGCACAAAGTAGTATTTTTCCAAGGTGAATCAAGGTGCCAGGGAGCATTAAGGTGTAATTTTGCCAAGGGCATATATATCCATAAAAATGCAAATTACATGGATCAATTGATTGATTCCTTTGTCGTTTTGAAGTTTTAGCAACATTAAATATCACTAAACCTAATGTAATAAATGTCACCGGCATAACCCATATCTACTTCGCGTAATAAAGATTTATATCACTCCAGTGGCGTAGCGTAGTAGGGGCGAGGGGCGACCCACCCCGGGCGGCCCCTTTAAAACTTAAACAAGGGGGCGGCTGACACCCATGCTAAGCTACTGTAATACTCATTCTATTATTGTCCATTTACGCCGCATCTAGCTAAAAAAAATAAAAAAAAAGTAACAATAAAATACAATTCAGGGACATAATAATGTGTAAATTAGACATATATTGTAGTTTATTCGTTATACAGTCATCGTGGTAAAATATATCTAGGACTTATCTAGGATTTTGCAGTGTGAGAACATGGTATACACATTCAGATAGTAATTTTGGAAAAAAAAGAAAAAAAAAAAAAAAAGGTTCGAGTGAACAGGCTCCTTCTGGGTAAGCTCGCTCCATCGTAGACTTTGTCTCTGTCATATCTGACATTGACTAGAGTCGAGAGCAAACCCATCACAAATACAAAAAAAAAAAAAAAAGATTGGGTTACAGATTGCTAATAACAATATTATGAGGAAATTTAGGACCAGTAATCTGTATTTTACTGAAAGTATGTATTTTACAATGGCGCCAAGGGTGCAATACAAAGGCAAATCAATGGCGCCAAGGGTGCAATACAAAGGCAAATTGACATTGTTTCAGGTCGCTCAAAATGTCCAATTTACCACCGGCAGAACCCTTGCAATGCGAAGGTTGTTCCAAGAAAGAAAGAAAATGAGTTTATTTGGCACACACATATAAAACTCATAGTTTTATCTTAGTCTACTTATACATTGACATAATGTCGAGTAGCGTATTTACAGCCCATTAAAAATATATCATACCTACCCAAATTTAAAAAAAAAAAAAAAAAAAAAAAATGTTTTTACTTGGTACCCACATTTACAATTATTTACGTTTTTTAACAATTCAATTGGGTTTGGACAAGGTATGAAAGATGTATTATTTTCATGGTTACTTTTATTATATTATTAACGACAATTACATCACAATATTGAAATTAAAATCAAAATCAAAAGTCATTTATTCAAATTAGGCTGAGAGCCAGCACTTTTTGAACGTCAAATTTTACATACATAAAGACAGTGCCCCAAAACGCCCACCCGTCACCACTTCCTAGTGTTTTAGCTGGGAAAAAGAAGTGGCGCAACAAACTCCCCAGCAACACATCTGTCTGTTACGTTTTAAGAACTTGAATTAAACAATAGTACGCAAAGTATTTTAAGACACAGGAACAAAAATAAATATGTATCCAATAACATGGAAATCATAAACTTAAATAGTATTTACAACATGTTAGCTAGCACACTCCATTATACGAGTACAATTTAAAAAAAACGGGCAATGGTAAGATTTAGCGATTAGGTACTTGTCTAATAGTATACTAGCACAATTTATATTGAGAGAATCATAAAGGAGCAAGGAGCTCGTGGCTAAATTATAACAGCCGCACGGGCCAATCTTCAAGGTAAAGCAACGCTTGTCGAGGTTGGTCTGTGGATCTTAACGTACCGAGACTACTCCGTGCCTCGGAAAGCACGTTAAGCCATTGGGCCCGGCTGTCATTTGTAGACCTTTGGCAGTTACGTTACGAATTCTTGGAGGCCGGAAGGTCTGACACCGGTCTTGCCATGAAGTACCGTATTACCTAGCCAGTTAATGAGTTGTGGAGGTCTGGTGGGCAGCCGCTCCACGTAGAATGCTGATATTCGGCTGAATCCGGTTTGGCTGGGAGCCGACCCCAATGTAGTTGGGAATAGGAGTGTAACGAAAATATTGGTATTAGTTAAGAGATTAGTAATATTCCATGGATTCACGTGTCAGTAATCCGACGAACTAATATATGCTAATATTTAATATTCACATATTCCACAGATTACTAACATGTACAATAATCTTTATCATAATCTGGGATTCCATTCACTTGACACGGATCGGTGGGATTAGACTCACTCAATCATTCTGACATTCGTGAAGTGATACGTATTAATAAGTATTAGTTAAATATTACTGATATAGGGTAAATAACTCACAGAGGGCCACGCAAAGAGTAAATAACTCACAAAGGGCCACGCAAAGAGTAAATAACTCACAAAAGGCCACGCAAAGAGTAAATAACTCACAAAGGGCCATGCAAAGAGTAAATAACTCACAAAGGGCTACGCAAAGAGTAAATAACTCACAAAGGGCCACGCAAAGAGTAAATAACACACAAAGGGCCACGCAAAGAGTAAATAATACACAAAGGGCCACGTAAAGAGTACTTGCATCTTTATATTAGGGCTACGCAGTTGTGTGTTTCTGTTAATGATTTTCAGTAAAAAGCCACGCAAACGTAAGAGTCAATTTTATTAAAATCTAAAATGACTCATGCGTCATCCACACTTCCAAACTTCCTGATTGCGAAGATGATCAGACATAATTATCGACACTCGCAGGGAGAAATGGAAGAGGGCTCTTGAATTTAACACATTGCCTGTCATCATCGACAATCCTGCTTAGAAACGAGCTACTCTCTACTACGTTGGGGGAATAGCACTACAAACAAGAAGTTGACTATAATCTTCCGGGTAGATTATAGTCAACGTTCATGCTGAAGAAGGGGAAGGTGTCGATGTCTTTGCATTAGCCCTAAAGAAATGAGACAGTTCCTTAAGTTCGAAACAAAGTCGGATTAACGAAATTAATATTTTCTAACAGAAAAAGAAAACAGGAGGAAGTAGAAACATTTCAACGATTTTATTAAGCTTGAGAAATCATGCCGGAAAAGGTCAATTTCATAATAAAGAGGAGTATATTATCGACCAAAACACTGAAAAGCGTCAAATGTAAAGTCGAATGTAGAATCGAATGTAGTCTAATGTAAAATCACGTACAATTTTACACGTAGAGTCAGAGGTTTTTATTTTCTTTGTTCAAATTAATGTGATTTCGATGACTATTATTGGTGCTTGGACTTGGTAATCATGAATACTAGCTAATCGCGGATCAAACCTAAAACATTTGTTTCAATGAAACCATTTACAGCCACTGTCGGTCTGTCAAAGGTTTACCGACTGAACGACATTAGTGTGACATGGAAAAGCTCTGTAACATGAAAAGTTTTTAGACAATTACCGTAGAGATTAACGATAGCAAATCGTAACAAGACGCAATAGGTGCAATATATTGCGTAAAAGGCGGTATCTGTAGAAATTGCGAGACCGTTATTATTGATGTTTAGTGATGTAGATACTAAAGTCGATTAGATGAGGTACGTGAGATTTCATTAGAGAGTTTTAAGCGCTGTGTGGTATAAGGAAAAGCTCAATTACATTGCAAAGAAGGTAAAAAAAAAAAAAAAAAAAAAAAAAAACGATAACGATTTATTAGTAAACTAAGAGTGAAACTGGATTAATTATAATCCTAAATTCAAAGGTTCATTTAAGAATTATCAAGGAGATGGACCTGGGTATACCTCGAATAAGGGCGCTTGACTCTAAGCGAATGTATAAATACCTTCATGATCGAGTGAGAAAGACCCCCGATCACTGCCTCGAGACTTAGATGACATAGTTGATGACAGTGATAATGAAACCAAGTCTGATGGCTTGTTTACTAAACTCTTGACCGCACCTCATGAATAACATGAGGCGATGGGTCTCCAAGGAATCGTTGGTACAAATTCTGTCTGTGCACCAAGTACACAGCGCTTAATATGTTGTTGCACATATCGTGCTAGATATTTTCAAATTGTTGTTGCGATTCTGGTCTGTGTTGGTGCACAGATTATAACGGAATTTTCATGAGTGAGTATGCATTTCAGAAATTTATTTTGTTAGATCGGATATCTTTCCGTTGAGTAATGTTGTGCGGGGAGCGCTGTGTACAAAGCCCCCATGACTGGATATTGTACTACACCCGAGGATGGGTGCTAGTCACGGATGGCAGTGTCGTGGAATCATGGCGCTACGGTATAAATGACTACGCCATTGGCTGCTGCATAGAACAACCAAGGGTGTAGTGTAGACAAAATCAAACTGGTCAATTTATGTATTAACCTTATAGATGTACTCTTTCTTTTTTTGAGTTTTTATTTTTCTATTAACTCACACACTGTTTTATTAATGGATCCAATATTTGTAAATATGTGAGTACCATGTACTTATTAAGAAAATGAAAAATTTACCTCTGCTGGTAATACTTTTATTTCTATAAGCAGTATACTCTTGGTGCATCAACCTCACATATACCTATCAAAGTTAATGTGTGTATTCAACATATTGTAAAACATTTATTTGAAAAGAGTAACTATGGAGTTTCTTGTCCGTTCTTCTCCATAAGAATCTACCTTTGCGAACGGACAGTAGAGTCACCTTATTTTGTATACATAGTATTTGGATGTAAATGATGACGTTCAAAAGAGCCGTTTGATGGCCTTATTGAAATTAACGTTTTGACTTAGACTTTTATGAAACACAGTTTGGAAAGCAAGTGAAGGAAAAAGGGAAAAGTATGGTATATACCTGGAAATAGGGGAAAAAATATTATCAAACAGATGATTCAGAGGATAAAAGTGATTCGATAGAAGCAAAAGAATAGATAAATAACTCTGTTAAATTGTATAATAAGTATTCAGTGGAAGATAAATTTTACCTTGTTAGAAATTATAGAATGTGGAGAATTAATTAACTATTTGATAATTAAGTTAAAATAATTAATCAGTTATTATATTTGTTTGTTTAAATTCTTATGTAAAGGAAGAGGTGTGACGTATTAATAAAGTACAAGCGGCGCATGCACGTCACGGCATTGCTTGCCCAACCGCCGGCCGGTGCGGACGTGTATGCGCTCCTTGGTGAAACGAGTGTTTGGCTTTGATTTACGAACCCAGCAGCAAACGAGGACACCACAGTCCCTGTAAAAGCTGTTCATAAGAAAAAAGAAAATAATAATAATAATTTATTTAAATAATTAATTTTTGTACGGAATACAAAGATAGTACAGAATTGTGTCTTAAAAGTTAGTTGTACAACAGAGACAAAAATTCAAAATCGAACGTCTGACTTCTAAACTAGGCAATAAGCCTAACTAGGCAATAATATCTTAGAAGCCAATGTTCCCCAAAATTGCGGTGACATACAACTATTTATATATTACACGTGCAAGTACTTCTTAAGTTTAATAAAAGGAAAAAAAAAACAGAATATTATGTGCGTACCAGTATTTAAGTAAATTAACAATCAATTTTGACAAGACTTTCAGTTTCATCACATGATAACTTTTAAAAATATTCTTAACTTTATATTTTGTACAAAAATAAATTGACTAAATATTTAAGTTTAGTTGTACCTACATTGTGTGTATTCCCTGCCGGAATCTGTGTTTTCTGATAGCTACAACCCGGGAGTCTTTAAGTCAAGAGTGAATATGTTACTTCTAGGCAAGCGTGCTCCATCTTCGAACACATCATCGCTTAACATCAGGTGAGATAGTAGTCAAGCGCGTGCCTATCAATAAATATAATAAAAAAAAAAATCTTTGAGTACAACTAGTATTCTTTCTTTTTTTTAAACTACTTCTTTAAAAAAAAGAAAGAATACTAGTTGTACTCAAAGATTTTTTGTTAAGTACAATTCCTCGTTTCAGATTATGTGTTTATTCTGTTACACTTTTATAAAGTAGATATCTGATGGGTAACGTGCTTTCACAATGATAAACGCTACAAAACCGACTTCAGTGCTAGAATTAATCCGCGGTATGCAAATCAAAGGCTATGCAAATAATAATAATAATAAATAATAATAATAATAAATCGTTTATTTCTCACCACAAACCAAGTAAAGAACAAAAATAAATTATAAATATATGCTAATAAGTTACAACTTAGGTTGTGGATCGCTGGTGCCTGTGGTAGGTAAATAACACCTGTATTACAGGACACCAGGCCTCCACCTCATATCGCATTAATTAAAAAACTAGCAAATAAATGTGCAATGGCGCGTGTAGAATGTCAAACAATAGGTGAGTAAGCTAAAATAATAATGACAAAAAAAGTGTGTGTGTGTGTGTGTGAGTGTGTGTGTGTGGTGTGTGTAATGTGTGTGTTGTGTGTGTGTGTGTGTGTGTGGTGTGTGTGGTGTGTGTGTGTGTGTGTGTGGTGTATGTGTCCACGTGTAAAGAAAGGATGTGCCTAAGTTAGTGAACCCGTGTATACCAAATTTTATAGCCTGATATTATTATCTCCATATTAACTGTAGAAAAGTTAGAATGAGGACAAAAATTACTGGGGAACTTCCAGAAGGGCTTCAGTTTGTGAGTATGATTGTGTAAGAAGCCAATTCAAGAGAGTAGTTTTATATAGTCGGCGATTTAAGTGATGTACGGATAACAATTTATGGAGTTTGTTGTACAAGTATGGTCCAAGGAAAACAAAGAATCTGCGGCTAAAGGATGTACTTAGTCCGGTAGAAGTTGCTACGAGATGGTTACGAGTGGTAGAATTCCGGTTGAAGGGGGTAATAGAATGCTGTTTCATTGCAGTAGCCATAACAAATAGCTGCCTGACAGTAGGAACTTGGCAGAATTCGTATAACTGGATTGTAGGAAACAGGCGAGGCTTAAAACAGCACACCTTGAGCACTGCTCTTTGCGCCCTCTCAACCTTTATCAGGTTGGATTTAGCTGCACCACCCCACGTGATTGAGCAGTAGCTCAAGATGGACTGGCCCAATGCTAGGTACACCATTTTCATTACTTCTGCGTCAGCTGATTGACGTAATTGTTTAAAAATGTAGATGAGCTTTCGGACCCTCTTAGATAAGGTTTCAATATGTTCTTTAAATGTCAAGTTGCTGTCTAATACTACACCCAAGTATTTTACTGATGTAACACGCTCAATTACCATAACACTCGAATCGTTAGCAGCATGTAAAGGTTTCGCAGAAATTTGCAAAGTCGAATCTAAAGAATTCGATGGATTGCGGATAGAAAAATTAAGAAGTTTGGTTTTAGATGTGTTTAAGGTGAGTAAATTGTTATTTAACCATTCTCTAACAGTATCAAATCCAGTTTGAGCAAAGCGATAGGTATCCATCCAGGTTTTTGATGAAAAAATAAGTGCTGTGTCATCAGCGTAAGAAAATATGTTACCGCCTTGAAGAGTGAGATTGCAGAGGTCATTAATATAGACCAAAAACAAGGTCGGGCCAAGAATACTCCCCTGGGGGACTCCGTATTCAATAGGTAGTTCAGAGCTAGTATAAGATCCTATTTTGACGCTTTGGGTTCTTTTGGTTAAATAACTCTGAAAAAGGGACAGCTGCACCCCTCTCACTCCCAGAGCTTCGAGCTTATCAATAAGCATGGAAATCGAAACAGAGTCGAAAGCTTTCGCGAGGTCTAAAAACAGTGCAACACACTTGTGGCTTTTATCAAGTTTCTTCACTACATGATCCACTAGATTATGTACAGCATCATTTGTGGACAGATTTCTTCTAAAGCCATATTGATTAGGAGACAGGAAGCTGTGTGTCTCCAGGTATGCAACAAGCCGAGAGTTAATAATTTTCTCAAGTATCTTAGACATCGCGGGTAAGACAGAGATGGGCCGATAATGTTCGACGCGGCTTCGATCCCCAGATTTAAAAATCGGATGCAGAAGTGCCCTTTTAAATAGGTCAGGGAAGATACCTGTGGTTAAAGATAAATTACAAATGTATGTGAGCGGGGGAACAATAATATGTTTATACCTCTTTAGGAATTCAGAAGAAATGCCGTCCCAGCCAGCTGCTGAACTATTTTTGAGAGAAATTATCAGTTGTTCCACCTCTGACTCATTGGTATTTAATAGCACAAAGGATTTTGGCTGAGAGCAAGAGAACGACGGGGAAGGGGGGGTTTGGGTGCTCTTATTTATATTTTCAGCTAAATCCCTACCCACTTTTACATAGTACGAGTTAACTTTGTTTAAAGAAGTTAGCTTATCACTGCAGGATTCTAGAAGTTCATATGCGGAAGGTTGAGATTTAGATAAATTAGTAACATTCTGGATAACATTCCATAGTAGTTTAGAGTTTCTACCAGCTTTTTTAAATTCTAATTTTTCATAATCTGACTTAGCCTTTCGCAACAGGGTAGTACAATAATTTCTATACCTTCTGTAGGATATAACGAGAATTTCATCTGTGGGTTTTTTTTTCAATTTTCTATAGAGATTATCCCTATGACGCATACACTTCAGTAATCCTGGAGTTATCCAGGGTTTGATAGGCCGGCGTCTGCGGGACAATGTTATAGTTATCGTATTTTTAGCAAATGCTGATAAAATAGGCTCGACTAAATATTTTGTCGCCAAGTTTGGGTCCTCAACAGAGTATACCATATCGAAGTTTATGTTCAGTACGTCACTCGCAAGCCCATCCTTGTTGACCTTTGTAAGCTTGTTAAAAGAAGGAAGTTTAGAGTTATGATTTTTATCTTTAAGGAGGGCCAGCAAAACTGAGTAGTGATCGGTAATAGTAGACTCTAGTACTAAAATTTTAGACGAATTGGAAGATTTTAGGTTAGCGTGATCAAGGCAAGTGGAACCATGAGTGGGGTAGGTATGACCCGTATAGAGTCCGTGGTGTGCAAGTAGATCTAAATAGTCTAAAGAATGTTTGGATTGACAACCGTGGGTAATATCAATGTTAATGTCTCCCATGAGGATAATATTCTTATAGGTTTTAAGTTCGCCAAGGGTTCTGTCAAGCGACTCGATAAATAACGAAGGATCAGAAAAGGCATGAGGTCTGTAAACGGCAACAATTGCTACATAGGTACCTAATGTAACAATTAAGCAATTACAATCAGAAATGACTGGCTCTATCACTTTTACATTAGACAAACTCGTTTTGGCATAAACAACCACACCGTCATTTTGATTATAATTATTTATAGTTTTGTAGGAGTTGTAACCTTCAATAGTGGGAATAATGGGATTACAAGAAAGCCAGTATTCGGACAAAATAATTACATCACTAGGTACATTGATTCGCTCGAGTAAAGTGAGGAATCCAGAGAAGTTGGCACGAATACTGCGAATATTTTGTTGTAACACGGTGAGGTTAGTATTTGGTACAGGTAATAAAGTAACACAGGCGTCAGGGTCACAGGATTGTGCATCACAGAAGGAAATATTATCCAAGTTAGCTATCAAATCATTTATAGCCGCGAATTATATTTTTTAATATTTCTCGAGGCACTAATATGGTGACATTGAGCTGAACCGCTCCAAAAACATATTGCAGCAAAAGTATCAACAAAATTAAAATCCTTTACCGTGTATGAATCACTAACAGTATATGTATCTAGAACGAAAATACGATTTAATTTAAAGTTGCTTTTACAGTACGTTGACAGCAATATTGTAGTGTAGTATGTGTAATGTAGTAATGTAGTGCAATATTGTAGTGTAGTGTAGTTATAAGTAATAAATGCCAGTAATATTTGATCACATGGCGAAAAACTTATTATATTATTGTATAATTGTATTGTGTGTAATTGAGTACAGAAGGTGTTCGTGTATATGCATGTGACAAAATGATCTGTTGAGGGTAAACTTAAAATATAAAATAGTTGTATGATTAAAATAAAGTAAGAGGTACACTTGGTTAACCGTGCAAATATGCCAATGTTTACAAAATCAAAGTTGACAATTTTTAACAGTAGGGAAAATGTATCTAGTCATATTCTATTGAGAGCCAATATGTCCGCTTCGTTTTTTATTTCCACTCGCTTACCTCCATCGTCTTTACGCACGTAAATTCTGCCTCTGCTGGCCCAGCAATATTTAAACTTCAGGTTCCTAGCAGAGTCACGAGCCATGGCAAACAGTTTACGGTCCTTGTTTGTTAAACTTTCGGTTATGTAAATAGGCGTAGATGGTCCCGGTAAGCCAATAGAAGAGGTGGATAGTTTATTATCGACATTAGTTCTATTATACACCTTCGCATTGTTCAAGATCTTGTTTCTAGTCAGCACTGAAGTAAACTCCGTTATAACTGTAGATCCACCTGTTTTGTTTGAGATTCTATAAATATCCTTGATGTCTACTGGTTCAATATGAGTTTCAAAAACATTACAAGTTTTTTTTACGAGTTCACAAAGATCTTGTTGTGTCTCCTGCTTAATCTGAGCCGGTATGTTACGAAACTCGATAACTGTGAACTTAAGCCTTTTTTGTAAGTCATCAACTTTATTTTCCAAAGTTGCAATGTAGTTCAAGTTTTCTTTCCGTTCGGTTTCCATGCCGATAATCTTTTCCTTCATTTCTTCATACTTGCAAGACATAAACTTCATAGATTTATCCATCTCCTCATTCGAGGACTGAATCTTGGCATTCTGTTGTTTAAGTTCCGCAATGTCTGAGCACAATTTATTCAGCACAATATCTAGATCTTTTTTCCAATTGGATAGCATAGCCATAACTTCATCCTTGATGGCAGAATCGACTGGAGATTCTGGGTCTTCATTACGGGGTCTTTTTTGTCTTCGTCCCACGTAATTTAAGAAATTATCCGGATCAAGATTGGAGATATCATTTTCAGACTGAACCTTGTTTGGTGGTGGAGTTCTCTGTGTTGACATTTTTAAGAAATGTTAGTAGGTCCACAGTTTACGTAGTTAAAGATTGCCACCAAGTGCATGAGCTTCACACAGTGTAGATATAAGTGATAATGAGGGTCTCGATAAACTGGGCAACAAACAATGGACGGCCGGTCTGCGTATGCGCAAAAAAATAATGGCTCCGAGGAGAAATATATTTGTCACCTTCTTTCTGTCCTTTTCACACACGACGATAACACTTTCGCAGGTATCTGTGCTCCTGGTACTTTAACGAGTTAATATTGAATTTTAGTTTATGTTTTTTGCAAAACATACAATATTTCAAAGCGTTGCGCACGTCTGTTCACTAGCGCGGTTCGAGGGGAAGGGAAAAAAAGGGCAAATATTAACAGAGAAGCGATATTGCAAGATACAGCCGACATTGGGAATTGTACGCCACATAGTCAGATCCAGGTCATGTGGGCGGATCCAGGATTTATTTCTGGGGGGGGCCACAAGGGCCAGACGAATGTAAGAAGTGTTCCATCTAGTATTATTACATACTAGCTTCTGCCTGCAACTTTTGCGCGCGTGAAATTCGAACATTATCGTAAGGGAACATATTCGTATTACCCGGGATGAAAAGTGTTATTATGTCCTATTCAAGAATACGGATATAGTCTACGCTTGTGCCAAGTTTAATCCATACCCGTTCAGCCGTTACGACGTGATGAGGTAACAAACAGACAAACAAAGTTACTTCCTCATTTATAATATTAGTTAGTATAGATAATAACCACAGATATAGATAGACATAGATAGGGCAAGTATCACGATCTGTATGAAAACCAAGCGTGCCATTTTTTACTATGTACTATGACGTCAATACAAACACTATTAAGTGATGGGAAAATCAAATCGATTCAAAGACGCCGACACGTGTGGCACCTATATAACTTACCTAATCGCCTAACTGACGTCCAACTAGCGTGCACCGATGCAGACTGAGCGCGAAAGTGGCGGCTTACGATTTTTGTACGTAAGCTAGGCACCGAAACTGGCACGCGAAGTAGTTGCTCTTGCGTTTTCTATGTCCAAAAATCCCCAAAAAGCCCAAAAATCTGACACCAGTCTTGCCAAGAAGTACCGTGTTACCCCGTTTATGGATTGTGGAGGTCTGGTAGGCAGCCGGTCCACGTAAAATACTGGTATTCAGCTGAATCCGGTTTGACTGGGAGCCGACCTCAATATAGTTGGGAAAAGGGCTATGCAGATGATGATGAATTATGTCAATGATGCGTGATTTATATGAAAAATACAAAAAAAAAATATTTCAGATATTTAATCCTTAGGTACACCAGCATAGGAAATGACACATTAATAAAAAAACAAAATGGCATATAGTAAATTGATTAATAAATTACATTAATTAATCACTCTGTACTCTCTGTACACGATATGTACGCAAAAATAAATTAATGTTAACAAAGTAGTATTAGGCAGTTCGCCTGAGAACTAAAGTTACCGACATTGCGCGAAGAATCAGCATGCTGAAGTGGAAGTGGGCCGGCCATGTCTATAGACGGACAGACGGTCGATGGAGCAGACATGTGATACAGTTGAGATCGCGTTTGGGTAAACGTAGTGTTGGACGCCGTTCGGCATGATGGATCGATGATTTGAAGAAGGTTGCAGGTAGCGGATGGATGATTCCGTGCTTTGGAAGGCACGTATAAGCCGATGGTCCCGGCCGCCAAATGGCGGTCGTCAACCATGTCAGAGGCCTCTGAGGCGGTTTAGAAACTCAGACACTAGGGTGTGTAGGGCCGTTTAGACCTTACTACCCACACGAAGAAGAAGAAGAAGCGAATGGATGCGCACTTCTCAAGACCGGGATGGTTGGCGCTCTTTGGTTGGAGGTTTACGTTCGGCAGTTGACGGCAATCTGCTGATATGATGATGATGATGTAGGATGGAGGATGTAGGTATTAAACTCCCAGAGTCTCAGATCCTGGTTTTATTATTATTAAAAGGGTGGGAAATACATGACCCTGTGGCCTCCCCTCCAGGATCCGCCCTTGCAGGTCATATTGACTTTATAGTACGATTGTGAGGCGCCGAGGCAGCTTTGTTGCAAGCCAGAGAGAACTGATGTTAATTAAATTCAGTGCGATGCTTCTACGTGCTCGTTATTTGTTCGCTTCGGATGCAGGCTTGATTTTATTCATAACGCAAGGTTCGTTCTCCCGGAAGGGGTGTGCGAAAGTGTAGCATTTTTATGTGCTTTATTTTCTGCTTGGAGCAATATTACACCTTTAGCGTCTGTAGGAGGGCGTTATAGCTGCTGCTGCAGTTTATTTGTTTAGCGGCTATCATTTTTGTTTTAATATATTTTATGGTTCCGAATAAAGTTCTTTTTTGTTATATTTCACAAATAAGTTACAAAGAGGTAAATAATTTGGGCGAGCCTATTACCTGCTTCTCTGAAGTATAGAGGTATAACATCAGTGCGATTCTGCCGGTCGATTCTGACGACATCTCACGGTATACACCTAGGCGGAGTGAACGACAAGTGAGCTGTCATTCCATCTTATTTGTATGGTTTGACAACTCACCCGTCGTGCACCCCGTTCAAGTGTTCACTACGACATGTTTACAGAATCGCACTACCGTTAGCATGTCGAAATGAAAACTTGGGCGAAGTGAACGACAAGTGAGCTGACGAACCATACAAATATGACGGAATGACAGTTCACTTGTCGTTCACTCCACCTAGGTGTACATGGTGAGATGTCGATATAATAGAACGGCAGGAGAACCTCATAATAGTTTCCATGTTATTAAGATCGAGTCCAAGATCGTATGTTTGGTACCTAACTGTGACCACTAGATCGATGAGGAAATTAATCAGGGTTTTGTTTAGCAATAAAGCATCGGTTAAAGTGTAGAACTTGCCTTTTGCGTTCCAGGGCCGCGGTGACTCTTTCAAACAAAACCCGTAACTCTGGTAAACGAGTACCTCTATTAACGCCGAACTTTGTATTGCGGTTTCAACAAACAAAGCATATATACTTGTCAGAAAGCCGAACAACGCTTCATGGCATAAAGACTTAACATACACAGAGGAGACTACGTAATGTCTGACAATAGGGAGAAAAATGTATGAATGATGTTCTAACATTCTCTATCATTTAAAATAAGAAAGTTTAAGATGGTTCGCAGACAGAAATAATGAATACTTGCTTGGCTAGCTAGTTTACAAAGAAATTTTAAAATATTGAAAGTGAAACAAGAACACTGCGCTGAATGCAAATGTATTTGTACATTAAAAGTTCACCCTCCAGTGTATTTGTCTGGTAAACATTATTGATTAAATTAACTAACAGTGAACCGTTATTTATGTGGTGTATGTAATAATTTAATTCGATTTTTAAATGACTGTAAAGTTAATTTAATTTATGTATTACAACTCAACCAACTATTCAAATTGCATTTTGTTGTTTAATTCAACGGAATTTGTTTTGTATGACTTTAAAGCTGCAATTTTTTTTTTATTAGCTAATAATCATAAATTGAACTTGTAATAGATATAAACTCGTAGGCAACTCCGATTTCGTCTTGAGTAAGATTTTTCTAATTTGTGAAGGATTTTAGATAATTGATAATTACCCATCTCTTTACATGAAAGAGAGGAGAGGGGGCCACGTAACGTGGCTACAGCCTTTGCGTTTTAGTATAGCGGTCAGTATTTATTATTCTTAGACATTTATCGGGATCCTTAACATTTTTAATAAAGTCAAACGATACCTAATAGTTTATCGTTTGAGTTCCTACAAAGAGATATTAGAAAAGGCATCAACCCCTATTGCCATTCTAAAACGAAAAATATACGTTTAGTTTGTAACAACATTTTATTAAGTAGGTATATATCTAGCTCACAGCTCGCTAGCTCCACCCACCACTTTGTAAATATCCGTTATTTAAAAACTTATTCAGTGCTTCTCCTACATTTTATAGATAATCCGCGTGATGGATGGTTTGATTCAGTCGACGTGGATGTAATTACGAGTTCCGCAGCATAATCCCAAGACTGACGAGCGCGTTTAAATACTAGCTTGATAAATTTTATGCGCTAATTACGTGCTGGCTTAAAGGGGTACTGCAGACTGATTTACCGCATATTTTAAAAGAGAGTTTGCTTAGTTAAATTTATTAAACTGAATTAATAAGCTACATTTATCCATAAACAAGAGCAAAGTGAAAATTCAGACTGTATGAGATCGACATGCTCCACTTCCGAAATATCACTAGACCGCCTCAAAGGCTTCTGACATGATTTGACGACCGCCATTTGGCGGCCGGGACCACCAGCTTATACGTGCCTTCCGAAGCACGGAATCATCATCACCGTTAAAACTTGGTGTGACCTTGAAGCAAATTGTCATTCCAAAGTCAAAGTCAAAAACGTTTCCTACACCAGGTAGCACCCTTATTCATAAAAAAACTTTATAACCATTAGGTACTTAGCTAAAATACCGATATGCAGACTCTTTATTCAAAATTTTCAATGGGAAGTTTGAATTTAGAATCTTTTAAACAGTATTAACTAAACTTAGGAATGGTTGAAAAGTTTTTATGAATAAAAATGTGTGTACAATTTTTGTGTTCCTGCGGGGTTGCGCCTACGGCCTACGCGGGGTACAGTGCGCATTATCAATAAAATTGTGCGTAGTGAAAATATTGCATATCTTTGAAACGGATTTGATTGTTATTTGTTAACAATTTTTTCGTGATTAACTTTCGCCTTCTATGGTAAAACAACTTACAGAAATAGGAAACAGTTAAAATTATTAAATATTACTGTGGCACTCTAAACTTCGAACCATTCGTTCACTATAGAAAGTCTTACTAAATGAAATTCAGGATAGAATTGATATAACTCAGTAAGTAGGTTACCATTAGCAGTAAGCATATCAATTTGTGAATTCCAACGTTGAATATGTATGGACTGGACCGTTTCCGAATATTAATATCCTGGTTTTGCATACTTGACGAAAGGGTTTAATTGTAAACAAGATGTTACACACAGGTTTATTGGAAATAGTTTAGGTCAGAATAAACAATGAATATGCACAAGCAAGCCTGAGTTGTGGAAATACATATGTTCCAATTTAACTATAAACTGTCGATTTTAAATACCAACTATATATATCTATTTCGTACCAATTCGAAAATGCCTTTTAAAGGCCAAATTAATATAAATAATTTGACTGTGACTCTAGCTGATCTGCTGATAAGTTTTTCGTTCACATTGCCGTTTTTTATATATTTATTTATCGTTTATACGAAAGAATACAATATTATTCATTTAAATAGCAACCAAAAAATTATTTTGTCAGTCAACAGTAAATGCTGGTAAAATTCTCGTTAGTTTAATTTACTACGGTATTAAAAAAAATTGTAAGTAGTCGGAATGCCTCTACATGCATACCTTTGTGAATTTTCTATACAGCGTTTCTCCAAAAATCACAAATTCTTTCGTTTTTTTTTTTTTTAGTTATGACCACTAGCAAGTTAACTTGGGATATGAACTGCTTAACCGGACTAACCTGTGGTGGCCTCAAATGAATTTAAGGCCCCCAGCCAAGGCAACAAAACTAGCTACAAGCTAAAGACTACTGATTGCTCGCTAAGGGCATTCCCTGTGGAATACGACTTCGGCTTAGCGGCGTCAGTTAGGGACAGCAAGGGACAATCAGGCTGGGTCGTTTCATTAATTAGGGGTTATTAAAGCTGAAGGCTCAGCGGCGCGGGCTGGCTCGTTAGGCAAAAGTCGGGGAGGGTTTTGAATGGGTCGTCACGACGGACCTCGGCGGCGAGGTCGGTATACGGAACGCGGTCTGTATCTGTTTATTCTAAGGGTGCTGGTTTCCCTACAGCTTTCCTGAATCTTTGTGATCTCGTCGTCGGACTCGACGAGTGTATGCCGAGGACGGCGAATCTTACTAATGTGAGAGGGAGTGTACTGGGTTGCCTTTGAAATCAAAGGGTTTTGGTGCTTTTTAGCGGATTCGAAGAAACGCTTTGTAAGGCGCTTCATAAACTGTTTTAAGGTCGGGATTTTAAGGTCGACATGAAGTCGTTCATTCCGTACATACTACGGGCTGGTGGCTTTTCGGAGAAATCTGTTTTGGATTACTTGCATCCTGTGGATTTGCTTTGGCTTTGTGTGTGCGAATACAGCACACGCATAAGTCATTATCGGTCGTATGCACGTAGTGTAGATGCGCAGTTTACATTTAAGGGATAGCTTGCTGCGTGCATTCAGCATGGAGTGGAGTCTACCCAGAGCGAATGCAGCACGCGAACGTACCGCACTTATGTACTCAGTAAAGGTGAGTCTATGGTCTAATATCACACCTAGATATTTGGCTCGCTTTTCCCAAGAGATCTGCTTACCAAACATGGTGATCGGACTCGGTGGTTTGGGAATGAATTTTGCCCGCGGTTTGTAGAACAAGACCGCCTGGCTTTTTTCGGGATTAACCTCAAATCCCCAAAGTCGGAACCAAGCGCCTAGGTCGCTGGCCGCCTTTTGGAGATTTTTGGCTATTGCGTTTTCATTATTGCCGGAGCAATAGATGGCCGTATCATCGGCAAATAGAGCTAGCTGCGTCTTATTATTTTTTGGGATGTCGCTAGTGAACAGCGTGGAAAATAGAGGGTAGAACAAATTCTTTCGTGTTATTAAAACACATGAAATAATTTTCATTGAGGAGTGGCTGTTTCGGGAGTTACCTGTTTCGGATTCGGTGGGAGGGCAAGTCCGTGTGTTATCACTGTGAGGATCGCCCGGAGGACACGGAGCATACGGTGGAGGCCTACTTGGGTGGAGCACCGCCTTGTAATCGTCGAGGCAATCGGCGCGTGACCTCCGAAACCAGGGACTGGGACCAGTCCGAAAATATCCTTATAACAAAAAAAGAATCAACCAAATCGGTTGACGATTGGAAAAAATATCGCTAAACAAATATACAAAAAAAACAAATACAGCCGAATTGAGAACTTCCTCCTTTTTTGAAGCCGGTTAAAAATAGTTATTCGTAGAAAAATTCACTGTGCACGATTTTCTTTAACTCAATTTTTCTGTCGTTCAAAGCCAGTTATTTTGTGCAACATTATACGTTTAAATGTCTGCCTTGTCGAAGCTTTCCGTTTCCTCTAGCTCGGAAAAATATAAACGAACAACTTTTCAACAAGTAATCTGTAAAGTGTTTTAAGCTATTTCTTTGTGAAATATTGTTGCGAGAATTTTATATTTATTCTGTTACTTTCTAAGCTGCTATTAAATTTAAACCTTCGGTTAGTAAGAGGAAGTATATTTCAGTTGTAAGTTTGTTGAAGACCTCTCAACGACGAAGTATATTTCAGTCGTAAGCTTTTTGAAGACCTCTCAACGACAAAATGTCGAATATTTTGTAACTGGTTTCAGCATTTCGGAGAAAACATTTTTAATTCTGAAGGAGTCTCAACTCCTGGATACCTTAACGAGATGCACTCCTATTTCACTTATCAACTACGTTTTTCGTACATTTTAAAGGTTTAGAGACTAAACTTTAGGTCTTGGGTACGACCCCCGCTTTGGGCAGTGATAGTGGTTTTTTTTATCAGAATTTTTCGATTGATGGTAAATAGGCTTTTTTATGGATGGGAATTCATTGAAAGCGTTTCGTTTCAAAGCGTTCGTGGTGCGTGTACCAACATTTTATCTGCACCTCGTCATGAAAGAGGACTTTTGGCCGCAGGACGTGGTGTTCCGCCGCTTCCATCCGCGGACAAGTGGCACTGGAAGACACTATAAAATAGTACTAACTGCGTTTTTATTACCATAGGCTTAAGTTTCTATATACTTACATAAACTGTTTTAGAATTAAAGGTATATATGTTGGTCAATAAGGTATATGTCTATGGGCCAAAGTAGCCTGAAATAAAGAGATTAAATGACTCCTTCCACTCTGGGTGGAGCGGGAGGGAGTGTCAGACTCTTACTGACTAAAACCCATCCGTGCTCCTCGTAGTGCCCTTTGCGTTCCAGGGCCGCGGTGCCTTTTTCGAACAAAATCCGCAACCCTGCCAGGCTCTGGCCCTAACGGGTCCTGTCTACTATGCTGACATTTCTTTGAGGCGCGCGTGGAACACAACGCGCCGTTGACCCGGCCCTGGGTATGATCGGACGACGAGCCACCCAACGCTCGCCGTCTGCAGGCCCTTTGGGGAATATGCTTGCCCCTATTATATGCGAACAAAACGTGGCTACTTCGGAAAATTAAGGCGTGATATCCCATTAATTTAGTACTAGCATCATCATCATTTCTGCCGAAAGGCGTCCACTGCTGGACATAGTCCCCCCCAAGTGTCACCACATCAACCGATCGTCTCGCATCGAGCGGATACCCGCAGCCATCACCAGGTCGTGGGAGGCGTTCTCACGAGTCTTGTGCTTCGCCGTCGCCACTACAGAACCTTCAACCCTATCAAAACTAACTATCTGTTCTGCGAGCAATGTGCCCACTGCCATTTAATTTTGGCCATACTTCTTACTTAACCTTGGTTCGCCTGCCAATACCTTTATTTCAGGAACTGGTTTCCATTTAGTGACTACACTACAAGAAATCCAAATAAAATGTGTAACAGAATAAACGCAATACCTTAAAAGTGGCCATTGTTCTCATCATTATGAATAACTTTTACTTTTAAGGTATTGCGTTTATTCTGTTACACATTATATGTAGTCACGATCACTACGAGTTAGCTACGAGTAATTTATCGATAACCGCTTTTCAATTTAATCTCGAATCGCTCGGTCAAACTGTTGCAATAAAATACACAGAAAATAGCAAATTGATCAATATTCGTAACCACGGCTTTGTCTGTCATACTTATTAGTTCGAAACTATTTGCTAACAGTTTTGATTGACTTTCTAGGTTCAATCAGTTTTGAGGTTTGGCTCTTATTATATCGATAAATGTATACATATAATATTATTTGTAAAATAAAGATACATAAGTAGTCGTTGAATTAGCGAGAAGATGAACAAGTAAGACAAAAAAAATAGTTTAAAAAAATTAAACAGACATAGAAACAGTTATTTATAAAATTCATAACTAAAAAGGAAGAAATAAAAGTTGTATCTTTTAAAACATCAAGTAAATATGCCAACTATTTTTTGAGATCGGTGCCAACCTTATTATTCGGATTAAACTTTGTCACTTGGTAGTCGTAAATCGTATGTATATCGGTATATCCTCGCAAACTGCAGTTAGGCTGTCAGTGAATAGACTAACATATACAAAATCTGTGCTATTCTGAAAATGTTATATACATACGGGTCGAATTGATAACCTCCTTTTCTTGAAGTCGGTTAAAAATGGAAGAAATGGGAGACCTTTCGATTCTGATACGGTGTTAATATCGAACTCCACATTGCTAGTACTTCTTTTTTTTCAAAGTTTACCTCTAAAGATTCCATTACGTCATGAATCTACACTAATATTATAAAGAGGAAAGATTTGTTTGTTTGTTTGTTTGTTTGTTTGAAATGAATAGGCTCCGAAACTACTGGACCGATTTGAAAAATTCTTTCACCAGTACAATCCTACATTATCGGTGATGGTCATAGGCTATAGAATATTTTCAAAAAAGTTAGGGATCCGTATGAAAACTTCGATAATGTGACCCAAGGTGTGAGAAAAAATCCTTATATCGCGTACGCCGCGGAATCTATTGACAATAGAGCAAAGTAATGTACTACAGTTTTATAGAAGTCATCAATATCTACAAAAAAGTCCGTGATACCATATGTCTAACTATTATGGATAAGTCACCATGACCGCTTTTTATTAATATTAGTCAAGCAATCCCATGGTGAAATAAAAAATGGTGATTATAGTACCATGATCTTAATCCTTATCCATTTAAATGGTTTGATAATTAAGGTTGATTACGTCCGTGTAAATAACACTTTAAATCATTCAAATCGGACGTTTCGTTCAAAAGTTACGACGGTAATAAACATGCTCGGAGTAAGAAAAATGTCGCGGCTTGAGCGAACTGGGGAGAATCGTATCAATGCTTGGTCCGATGAAGTTGAAACACTACGGCATTTAAATGTTTTCGATAAAACAATAAGAATAACAAATGTTTGGATTTTTCGAAAATCAACTAGGTACATACATAATAAGGGGTGAAGCAGGGGTGAATAAGTTTTTAGGGGAGGAAATTATAGCTTGCTTGAATTTACGTCGGAATTCTATGAACAAACTAAAAGTGGGATAATTGAAACAGATCATGTACCTAACAATTTTTGCATAATCAACCCCTGACGGGCTGAACGGGGTGAACCAATAATGAGAATCGTTGTGCTTAATTTTCCAAAACTAACCTTTATAATGGGATATGTATAGGGGCGTTGCAGTTTGTGGAGTACCTACTATCCCCACGCGGACGAAGTCGCGGGCGAAGTGCTAGTAAGAAAATAAACGAACAAAAATACACACACAGTATTTGAAAGGGGATCGAAGATTAAAATAAGCAAGGATTTCTTTAGAAATTCTACAGAGCTTTCACATACTTAGCTGAAAATATTTTCTTTTTCAATGAAACACGTTTCCCAATACAATCTTATAACAGTTGATTATTTCAGCAAAGCTATTATTGCTACCCAAAATAATTCATCATACATCTCTAGAGTGTTGCCATGCTGAGTTAAACTACGCTAATTTATTAAATCCTCTTCGAGCCCTCGATTTAGTATTCTGTTCAAACAAGATCTTACCTGCGCCTTTACCGCCTTGTTTAATAACATTTTAGCTCATGATTATTATCCTCGGAATAATTCGCTGCATCGCAGTCTGTTAATATTGTAAAACCCAGTAATTGCTTTCTTCATTTACGGTGCTTCGAGCTATAACAAAGACTAATGAGTTATTACGTCAGAATTTAATCCAACTTCACTAATGCTTTAGTTATTTGAAATTCAAAACATCCTGTTCTGCAATCCTCTTTTGTTTATAAAACGTTTCTAAATTCGTATTTGTTAATGGCCAGTGCTCCGACCAAATTCGGACGACTGAAAGAACTTCCACTTAATGGACACATTAGTCCAATCAGAAATCGGAACCTCAACTTTAAAAGCATTTGTGTTTTTGGGATTGGCGCTTACGTCATCAATGAACCGAAAAGGCGAACGACGTAGATGAGTCTGCTATAGGTGATGATTTATCAACGACACTCTTTTCATTGTATACAGGATAGGGCAAGCTAAAGTTGATGGATCTCACATAGATTACATGCTGATTTTTCTTTAATGACATTAATGCGTCAATGTGATCTACTGTATGGACGGATATTTCTGACAGACATTTTATTTGAATTTACGATATGCACTTACCAGATAGGGACAGCGTCATAAAAGTTAGAGTGCATGTAATAAAGTGGTGATATTTATGATAATAAGCTCATAACTTGAATTACATAGTACGAGTGGGGACTATCCTTGTAGTATATTACACGAATTACGGCACTGTAATTTATATTCATAGCTTCTATTATTATATCGTGGTATAAGGAATTGTTGCAACGCTATTTGAGCGTATATTGAACAACACAAGTATCAAATATTCCTATTGTGTTGAGTATTACAGAGGAGCTCAGGGATAAATCACTACAGCAGCATGGATTGATCGAATAGGAGCCGAGTTGCTGAGGTCTGTCCGTGGCTTCGCGACCGTCTATTACAAACCGAGAACACTCTGTGCCAGGGCACGCAAAAATGAGCAGAATTGGCACACAATTGAATTTTAATAATTTTTAAGCAACGTTCGTTTTTGCTTGTTAATCGCAAACTGTCTAAAATGTATGAAAATAAAGGCCTTTTTGACAGATTGCGACTGACATGCAAATGCGTACGTTGGTTTTAAATTAGTAGAATTGGCTCTCTGGTTCTGGCTGCAATCAGTAAATCTCTGACAGTCGTGATGAGATCGACAACCAGTCTAGGTGCATATGTAACCCAGTAGCTATTATGTGGAGGCCAGATACGCAGTCACTCCACATGAAAATCTAATATTCAGCTGCATTCGGTGAGGCTGGAAGCCAATATGTTCATAATTAAGGAAAAACCAGACAGATTCATTGCAGTGCTTTTTTTTAATGGTTGGGAAATCATCAAATAACTTCTTCCGCTCTGGGTGGAATGGAAGGGAGTGTCAGACTCTTACTGACTAAAACCCATCCGTGTTCCTCCTCAAGCCTCTTTCGAACAAATTCCGCAACCCTGGCCGGCTCTGGCCTTAACGGGCCCCGTCTTCTTTGCTGACATCTCTTTAAGGCGCGCCACCCAACGCTCGTCGTCCGCACACCCGCGTACGATAGCCAGGAATCGCCCTACGACTCCCGACGCCCGGAGCGTCTTCTGTTGCGGCGGGTAGGGCTTGAGGTTCTCCTCACCCTCACGCGGCCCGCCTCCTCCTTTACTAGCATTACTGCTTCGCAAAAGGAGGTGACGGCATGCCTCCTCGCTCCAGACCATGGTGTGTCTGTCTCCAACCAGGGCCGGTAGCGTGAGGTCGCCACCACCGACCGCCTCGACGAGGACATGGCGGTGCTCTGCCCAAGCACGGCAAACCTCCACCGTATGCTCCACCGTGCCCTCCGGGCGATCCTCACAATGATAACACCTGGACGTGACCACCCACCGAATCCGAAACAGCCGTGTCCGGTGTGTACTTGCGTCAGGCGGAAGAACCTCCTCAAAGACCACCTCTCTAGCCACTCCTCAAAGAGGGGACTTATCGCCGCAATAGTGGCGTGCCCTGTTGCAGCGCTATTGATCGTATTTGGAGCGGCAAGCTAATTAAGCAAAGTTATGGTACGTATGAGAATATGTCGCACGAACATTTCTGGTATAATATCGAGTTTTACGAAACTCGCTGTAATACCTAAAATGGCTACCGAGAAACACATTAATTCGTGCTGATGGTGATTTATAAACGCGAGTCGGCAAGCATTTCGGTACTGAATAATACTCCTGACCTCGTTACATACTATTACTGAAAGTTATGCATTACGCCGTTCCTAAATGTAAATGAGGCGAATGTATGCAACCAATTAAAATATTGAAAGAATCCATTGCGGTTGTACCGTTCCATGAGCATGACCTTATTATGAGCAGTCACGGGGTAACATTGCCCAATGCTCATAATACCCCACCACGCATAGTTAATAGACAGGTGATTCCGAAGAATATGCGTCCTCTTATCCCACTGTTAAGGGAAAGAATATTTCATCTTGATTCAATGAATCAAAATAATTGGCCGTAATTCTTCGTAATTCTTATAATAAATCAAATTTATTTACGAGTAAAAAAAATTACAAAACATTTTTCGCCAATATTACGTAATCTTTTCATAGACAGAATCGAATTTACATAAGGTAACGATCCATTAAATAATAATGAGTTTACAGCCCGTCGCCTCGTCGCGTAACTACTGTTGACTTTTTTTGTTTCATGCTGAAATTAGGGCAAACGAAACATTACTGTATAACATAGGCTTTCATTTTATACATATAAGTCCCACGCCGATTTCGGCTACGGTGACTGATTTCTGTTGACTGTGCCAGGTTTGTGAGCATGTACTCTAATATGGTTATAGAACATAATAGCCTATCTTCGCCGACAAAGTTCGTGCACAATGCGGGCACGTTAAAATACAATTAGTGTAAAAGTATTGGAAGTTGGACGGCGGCTTATTCTAGTGAGATCTCACTTAGTGTCGAGATCATTCTTTCGCTGTTCTTCAAAGGTATACATTTACATTTTGTTTTACAAAACACCTCCAAACAGGTCTATCATTTGCTAATTCCTCCCAGCGAAAAGAATTTGTATTACATCTCTTCATATATCTTTTCTGAACGTCTTTGTATCTGAGGAAATAGCCGCCATGTTTTCGCTGGCCATCCTTGAGTTCAGAAGAGAAGATACGCTTAGCCAACCTCTCGTCAGGCATTCTTAAAACGTGTCCACATCAGCGCAACTGGTGACGCATTAGATAAGGACTCAATACCGCAAACATTATCTCAACGCAGAATATCAGTGTTCCTAGCACGCTCGGATCATTATGATGATGTTTAAAACATCACGGAGGCACGTAGGGTGGAAACGGTCTAATGCACGGATGTGTCTGCCACTATCTCTTCTTCCCAAATACGGGAGAAGAATTTCCAAATAATCTCACGCAAGTCACCCCACCATACTTTAGCAGCTCGCCAGGGAATCTATCGCCACCTGCTGCTCTATGGTTTCGTTGCTGGTTTATGACATCGATGAGTTCTTGGAGAGTCATTGGGTCATCCAGTGCTGTGACTTGAAGAAGCGCAGGTATGACCGATATACATATAACTAAGATCTGCTGATCGATGAACGTTGATTAAGGTATTGAAATTCTCAACACAGCGTTTTAAGACCTCCTGTCTACTCGTGAGTTAACTTAGCTAGCCATCGTATTCATTAATCTTAGTTGCAGTAAGTTTTAAACAAACTATTTATGGTCTTTTTAATTGCATGTGCTTTTGTTATTATTTTATTATGTTTAATGTATGTGCTATGATCCGTTGTTGGTCGAAATAAACGTTATTATTTTTTTTATTTATATTTTTCGTTTATTATTATTACATCTAGGTACTAGAAATGCTTGCTTTTTATTGGGGTATGTAAGTAGGTAGATAATTATGTCAAAGTACAAACATGTAAATCTTCCGCAGACAGGCGTGGCACCACAATGCGGCAACCTTGTTTTATAGAAATAGTTTTACGCATAAACTCGTAGAAAGATGTAGTATTATTTTAACGTGTTTTCAAATTCCTCAACTAAGAATACTTTCTGGTATACCTATTAGGTAACACATCTTGATATTATAAAAAGGGTGCTAATTAAACAGACATCTTTTTAATAGCACTATTTGCCTCTAAAAATCTACATTGCCTTCTAAATTACTAAGTCAGCCACAATTAACGAACGTCTGAATGATACTATCTTAGCCACTAGTTATCTTCTATGCAAGCCACTCTAAATACAACTCAGCATGGTGGTTAATTTTCAGCATCTAAATTTGTAATATGCATTCAAGCAGTAAACTTCTAAAGTACTATTAAATGACATCAAAAAAGATATTCTATTAGCTTCTATTTCATTAGTATCATAAAAAAACCGTTGCTTAGTTATAAAATGAGAAGTTTGATCACGAGGCTAATAAATAAAAGTGTGGCTCGACTTATTATTTCTCTTATAAAATATCTATGTACTTGTAAACTTGCCCGCAGTTATATTTCCAGCTATACTTAGAAAAGTATCTCATTTTCCTGACACTTTTCTATCGGCCGGCAAAGTGATTAATGACCGAGGTCTCTCGCATTTATAAGTGCCTACGTGATGACGACATTGACGTTTGCCGATATTCGACGAGTTTTTAAGCGATATTTAAGTAAAAAGTTTCTATGTATTTTTACTTTATATAATCTTCTATTCAACTATATACCTGAGAAGGTTTTAAGTTTCATTACATTACTAGCGTCTGCTAGCCACTTCACCCGTGTGAAAGTCGAAGATTATCCCAAGGGAACGTACTCCTGTAGTGGAATTTGTTCGAAACAGTCACGGCGGCATGGACTGCAAAGGGGAATAAGGAGGAACTCGGATGGGTTAGTAAGAGTCTGACAGTCATTTGATGATTTCACAACCTTAAACAAAAAGGGAACGTACTCCTGTGTCCTATTCCAGGACATGGTCTACTACTGCGCCAAGTTTCATCCAAATCCGTGCAGCCGTTAATATGTGAAGAGGTACCAGAAAGACAGAGTAACTTTCACATTTATACACTAAACATTCTCTAACATGAGATTCCCTGCTGTTTGGGGAATTCCACACACGTTGGCAACGCCGTGCCAAAACTGTCAGTGTCGTTCTTAGACTGCTTCACTATTTTGACACTAGCGGCGCTAGTTAGAATCTTTGCATCGCCAATAAAAATTAGGTATTTTTTAACGTTTTTAACGTTTCTTAAACATAAGTGGAATTGACCCTTTGCTGTTCCATGAGATGCGTGACTTTCGTTTCGATCCTCTAGGTATCATTGTGTTATCTGCAGTGAAATAAAATGTCAAAATTACGTTCCATATTTACATTCCCTCTGTACACATTCCCTAGGCACATTACACGCACACACAAAAACGTTACCTATTTCTCATTGAGTCACCAAAGAAAAAGTGAACCTACTGTAGACCTCACTCATCGCTTTCCATCAGACGAGGAGGAGAGGGAGGTCGAATTTGCTCGTCACAGCATAATAAAATAAAAAAAATAATGTGTCTATTAATGAAAAAAAAGGACTACACCCCTTTACAAAAAAAAGTTTGATTTAAATTCGCTTCGTTAAAATAAAGGCAATACGAAAATAAATTAAAATCATATGCACGCTCAGGGTTTCCAATAAATAGAACCAACAAGCATTCCTATAAAATAACTGAAAAATGTTGTTATAAAACCGCTTTTTTATGTTTCGATTTCAATCAAATTATTCTCTGCAATATAAATTACGTTGAGCAATTACTTCGTTATTGCTCCAACATAAATTCCATCTAGCAAATTGATATTTTTTTGCAACTGCGAGATTAAATTATGTTTACAAATCATTTATTATTCTGAAGGTAGCCAAGCTTTATTTATAGTTTCAATTCTTGATCATTTGTAAAACTCTCTTTGTCTAGCCCTATCTTATTATTTGTGATAAGCTCTCTTCGTTATCCATATGGTAAATATTATTATATTGTACTAGCACTTCGCCCGCGACTTCGTCCGCCCTGATTTAGTACCTACTTTCCTCTACGAACTTAAACACATGCCTCTATAGGGTATGAAGTTCAGGAGAAGAGAATCAATACTATTTTATTGGTTTGATTTCATTATCTATAGTGATCATAATACCCGTTTTTGGGTGTGGGTTGCATATTGAATTTCATTAATATCATTGGATATTTCCTTAAACATAAATTCAACACCCCTCCACCTCTTTTAAATATTTCAGTATATTATATAATGGTTTTGGAATGTTAATCCTAACAATCTTTATTATTTACCTAGATAAGTAGAAGTTCAAAGTTTCAGTTTTCTAAATAGGTACATGGAATGAGATTCTTCAAACAATCCGTTATTCCCCTTTTCATCCTGATGGGAGATAATTATAAAACAAATCATTTACTTCCATCTGTTTGTTATCACTTTACGTCATAACAGCTGAAAATATAAAGATGAAACTTGGCACCCGGATAGACAATACCCTGGATTAGGACTTAGGTACTTTATTACCTTTTTATGGGAAATCATCAAATGACTTCTTCCGCTTTGAGTAAAAAAATAATTATCCTAAAAAATATTTAAAGTCGCGGAGGGGTATCGCTAAGTAACAAACTTGAAATATCGATTCTGAACTAGCGATACCCCGCCGCGACTTTAATTATTTTTTTACTTTTTATGGGTTGTTTACTACTTAAAATATTTTTTGCGTAGGGGGTTTTATAAATTTGAATTAAATTTTTATTTTAAGCTTTTTAAACTAAACTAACCTTATTGATCGAATAATTTAAACAAAAGCAGTCATGGTGACTCAACCATATAATAGTTAGACATATGGTATTGCGGACTTTTGTAGATTTGGACGTCCTCTATAAAACTGTAGTAGGAACCTACGTCACTTTGCATGCATAAGGTTCTTTTTGGTATTTTTTTCACACGGAGTTTTCATATATCGGATCCCTAACTTTTTTGAAAATATTCTATCGCCTATGTTCATCAGGTATAACGTAGGATTGTAATAGTGAAAGAATCTCATCATTTTGAAATCGGTCCAGTAGTTTCAGAGTCTATTCAATTCAAATAAACAAACAAATTTTTCCTCTTTATTAGTGTAGATAGTGTAGACAAATAAGAAAATAAACTAAAAAGTCTATCTATAGAAAGTAAAAGCCAAATAATACCTCGTAACTAAATAAACCTCTGGCTTTTGATCTCCATAAGTACCATTAGATAAAAAACAACCAGTATTGTTTGTGGCTTAGAAAATCCCACGCTAATGCGAAAATATAATTATTTGTAAAAAAATATACCAAATAAGTTGTTGGTGAAAGTCGATTCTATACAAAAAGTTAATTTACCGATATTGAATTCAAACATTACAACATTAACCGATATTATAATATAATTTTTCTTTCACAGACATTTCTCATTTCAATACTTTCGAAGAAACATGATTTAAAATGGTCAGTTACCTTGAAATTGAAATTTAATAAGGAAGGAGTTTTTGAATTATTCGAATGATTTAATATCTTATTCTGTAACATTGTATACCTACTGTAACAAAATTTAAAAGCCATTATGGACTAGGTATGACACGGTTATTTTTTTTTATTGGATTGTTTTTAAACTTTCATGATACAAAAAGATTTTTGAATCAGAATTTAAACTGTTTTAGAAAAAAAAATCTGTGTTAATTGTGAAACCATGACTATTTAGTGTTAAACACTTTTTAACAGATGACTTTTTAACTTGGTGTCTAAACATAAAGACTAAGTACCTACTTACCCTGAGCAAACCCTTAGTCAAAAGCGAGAAAATAATAGAAAATATTTAATGAAGTTTGCAACAAAACAAGAGATTTTGGGAACCCATGGATAACTTGTTTCAAGCCCATTATCTTGTTTCTGTTCAGTTAAAATATAATTGGTCTTATGTTTGTGACATGTTATTTGAGATGCTTCATTCCTTGTGGTAAGTATATTATTGTTTTTGGGGGCCCAAAAACACTTGGCGAAATATTTATATGTATATATGTATGTTGTTGTTGTTGTTGTTGTGTTGTTGTTGTGTATGTTGTTGTGTTGTTGTATGTGTGTTGTTGTTGTTGTTGTATGTGTTTTATTTGTATGTTTGTTTGTGTGTTTCCAGGTGAATTTTTTTAATCTGGGTACTGACGTGTGTTACGTACGGGCGGTGATGTAACATTCGCAGCGAGCCTGATAAGTTACGCCGCGTCCTAAAATCCGTGTAAAACAATACACGTATGCATGTTCGTGCTCGTTTACTCGTACTGACTGCACGAATGCTCGCTTTGTAACATGTTACATTACGCCCGTAACACTGATCAGCACCCACCTTTAGTCTCGTTTTTATCATTAGAATATACTGCTGCACATAATATAGGCGCCTCTAATCGCATGCCATTCATCTCGATGTTCGCTTACTCTCATCCAGGTTCAGATTCGACCCTGTGAAGATCGTCGCTTCACCTAATCTGATGGCGTCTTACCTTTGCCGGCTTGCGTATACTGATGAGTACAATGACTTCAGAGGTATTGCGTTTATTCTGTTACACGTTCTATTAGTTAGTCATTATAAAATGAGTACAAATTACAATCCTTGCTGGAGTTATGATGAAAACGATTTAAATTAGAACACGCTTGCGCTACCTAAATTATTAAATTAAATATTCAATATATCAACACAATAACCTTCTCGCTGTTTCATAAAATGTATTAAGCTTGAAAGATTTTTCAATTTAGACAGTCATATTTCATATTATACACAGTATTCTGCTCGTATCTTATGAAATACATATAATATATATAAATATATGTATGCACACGTCGCGTCGCACACAGTAACCTCAAGCTATTTCTTGTGAGCACCTCAAAGACGATTGGTTTATGCGTATTATGTCTGTATCTTAGTTTGTGGTACATTACTAAGATTACTAATTTAGTGTTCGTGTTTTTACATACATTTTTGTACATATGTGCGAGCTTCCGACGTAAAAACAAGCCACTTTTGAGATAACTGCATCAGACACTTTAATAAGTACTTATAAACAGACAATAAAATATTATTCTTACGGATTGTTAAAATATAGGTAATCGATTTTTTTTTCTATTTGAGACTACGTTTACCCCTACGTCTAAAATAGAAATAAAAGTGTAATTCCTTCAAAACAATCCCGCCTTCGTTAAAAAAAATCTCGATACTCAGCTAAATGATGTGCCATTCAGGCGCAACAACTTCATTCGGGCAGTTGCCATTTTGAATCGATCACGGCTGTCAGTCCAACAGGATTGATTGGCGGTCACCCGATGACAGTGGAGGGGGGACTGACGCTGTGGACTGATGAGTTCGCACTACGGTGACAGGGGATAATTGATGCGTAAGGGGATGATGATTGAAAGACTTGTCTATAATCAATTCAGCTTTAAATAAACACAATTTTATTTGGCGCTTTATTTTGTGAGATACGTCATCATATGGGATACCTGACAAGTAAATGACGCTGTGAACCGATTTATTGATTGCTTTGAATTGTTAAGGTTGGACAGTCAAAGAGGTGGAGTTATTTGCACGTTCCAAAGCGTAGATCTATATGGAGAAGAACGTGCAAGAAACTCCACGGACACTCTTTTATATCAATAAATTGTTACAACAGTTGTTGAAATTATTCATATATAATGTGGGAACGATGAAGGAAGCCGTTCGTGATAAAAGCGTCCGGAGTAAAAAAAGAAACAAACAATTAAAATAAACTGTGGCAGTTGAAAGTTGACCAGTCCCAACTGACGGGGCCCAATGAAACACATGCGCCACCATCAGAGAGACTTTTGAGTGAGCATGACACTCCCAACCGCCAACGCCCACTTGCACCAGTTGTTTAAGTTTAAGTTACATAGGCACATGTGCCGTTAATGCATGAAATTAAAAAATGCTAAATAGATTAAGTCTTTATAATGATCAGAGTGACAAAAATGTATGGAAATTAAGGCTTTTTTGACAGATTGCAACTGCGATTGCAAACGTTCCTTAAAAATGAGTATAATTAGCCCTCTGATAAACACCTCAGAGATATTGTTAGTAGGAGGTAGGTATATACCTTTTTTTTTTTTTTGAGGATGGGAAATCATCAAATGACCTCCCGCTCTGGGTGGAGCGGCAGGGAGTGTCAGACTTCTACTGACTAAAACCCACCCATGCTCCTCCTAGTGCCTTTTACGTTCCAGGGCCGCGGTAACTCTTTTGAACAAAATCCGCAACCCTAGTAGGTAGGTATATACCTAGAAAACGTATTTTATGATAACGTAACACAAAGGTAGGTACAGAGCAAGCGATTCTTCATAAGTAAACATGAATAATGATTGTAGACCCATGAATATTATAACAGCAAGCACATTAAGTAAACAAGGCAAATTAACATGAAATGCCTATTATGATATCTAATTTATTCGCTGGCAAATATTAGGGAATGGGCCCAACAGGAAAATTGTCTAGTTATTCATAATTAATTGTTTGTTAATTTACAGAATGGATCTGCTCTGTTAGCGTTTGTCTATAATTATGTGAGATACTGCCGCTCTATTTAATTCACACAGTGAGAGCTGCTGACTAGACAGTAGACAGTTACTCGGATCGTCTACTCGAATGCCAGTAACTCGCCTTTGCCGTCTACACGGTGATAGTATCTGCCCAGTCTCTTGCGAGGTGCAGCACCCAAAAAATACAGGTTCCGCTCGCAACAGTCTGGCTGACACTGTCGAGCTACTGCCGAACGCTTCCGAACGATGCGAGTGATGGCCGAGCTGCTACTATGTGCAAGCAAGGCGAGCAGGCACCCCACCAACCGTGTCTCCACGTTGCCGTCGTGGTGGGGCTTGCGTGTCTCAATGATCTTGGGGGCTTTGCCGGTAGAGCCACTCATGCCGGAAGGTCCCAAGTGAGAGACCAGACCAAGAGAGACACAAGAGGGGCACACCGTTCGGAGACTTGAGCAGTGTTCGGGTCCTCGGACGGTGTGCGTCTCATTGGCTTGCTCGCTGCTCTCTGGTACGCGTCTGATCATCAGACGTGACTGTGAGGGCAGCGAGCAAGCAGTGAGAAAGAGGGGGAGAGGAGGGGAGATAGGGACCGCACCCTCAAAAAGGAAACAATGGACAGGCCTGGAAAAGAGAAATTACCCCAGGGCGGTTCGGACTGCACAGCAGTCCGGGAATCCGCCACGCCTAGTGCGTCAAGCCCCTCGTATTCTGGGGGGGGCAACAGGGCTGTCCGCACTCCGCTTGCCAAGGGCAACAGTGGCCGAGGAGGCCCCCGATTCGAATTCGACTTCGAAAAATTAATCGGGTTTAATTTTAGCTCGCCCGACGAAGAGTCGGCCGGGCAGAGCGCGGGCGAAGGCGCGCTGCGCTGGGAGGAGGGCTCGCTTGAGCGTCGCGCGGGTGTAGAGTCGGAGTCCGAGTTGGACTCCGACGACCTGGCGACCATTGGCTCGGCGAGCCCTGTACCCGAGGAGGCGAGGGCTGCTGCGGAGGACTCCAGGTCCTTCCGCAAGCGGCCCAGATCAGGGGAGGACCGGGGGTCGTCCGGCAGCGAGGAGGTTGCCTCGGCCCGGAAGATCCCCACCAGCAGGCGGGGTAAGGGCCGAGAGGGAGGCAAGGGCAGAGTCCTTGCCTCCAAGGATGCTGGACGACCCCCCGAAGATGGCGTTCGTGGGGCTCAAGGCTTGGAGTCCTCCGGCGGCGAGCCGGATGACCGGAGGGCCGGGTTTGCGGAGGTGGTGGAGGCCGCCCTTCGCGATGTGGCCTTGAAGAGGAAACTTTCCTCTAAGAACAAGGCCATAAGCGAGGCGAAGGCCTCCATTCTGGCGGCAGCGGAGGTTACCAGGGGTGGGCCTCCGCCGGACGAGATGTCCGAGCTGCGGGCGGAGGTCGCCCGCTTGGCTGCCGCCACGGAGCGTCTCCGAAAGGAGAACGAGGGGCTCCGCGCAGACCTGGCCAGGCTCCGGGGAGCCGGCCCACAGGGGGCGCCGCAAGGGGGGCGCAAGAAGGACGGCCAGCCCGTGCCGCAGGAGAGCCAGGTGCTGGACCTCGTGCGGCAGGAGATGGCTGCCTTCCAGGCGCGGTTCTCCGTCCTGGAGGGCATCGTCCTGCGCCCCCCGTTAGCGGCGAGTGGGAAGGCCCCCCCAGGCCAGAAAAAGGCGTCGTATGCGGCCGCCGTGGCTGCCACACCGGGGTCATCCGGCCAGGGCAAAGGGTCCGGGCCGGCACCCGCGAAGCCGGTGCCGGGAATACCGGACCCGGCCCCGGGAAAGAAGAGGAGGGGTGGGGTTGCTGCGCGGACGGCGAAGGCTCCTGCGCCGTCTGAGCAGCAGCTCCCCCCGGCTTCCTCGCCTTCAGCTCCTCCCCCGGCTCAAGCCGAATGGCAAGTTGCCGGGGAGAAGAAGAAGGCGGGAAAGGCAGCCAGGGCGGCCAAGAGGCGGGAGAGGAAGCGGCGGCAGAAGGCGCGAAGCGTCGCGGCTGCGCTGCGCCCCCCGAAAACCGCGGCTGTAGTGGTTACACTGCAGCCGGACGCGGCGAAGAGGGGCGTGACGTACGCGGACGTGCTCACCAAGGCAAAGGAGGCGATAAACCTTGGTGAGCTAGGCATCGTGGGGGGCCTTCGGCTCCGGGTCACCATGACTGGGGCCCGGATGCTGGAGATCCCCGGGGCAGCCAGCGGCCCAACCGCGGACGCTCTAGCCGAAAGGCTCAGGGCGTCCCTAAGCGCGGACGATGCCCGAGTGTCCAGGCCCACCAAGCGCATCGACATGCGCATCTTGGGCCTGGACGACTCCGTCACGGAGGCGGAGGTGGTGGCCGCCGTCGTTAGGACGGGGGGGTGCTCAGCAGAGGAGGTGAAGGCGGGCACCCTACGTCCTGACAACACGGGCACGCGCACCATTGTGGTGAGCTGCCCCGTGTCGGCGGCCAAAACCATCACGGAGGGCCGAAGGTTTTTGGTGGGCTGGGTTTCCGCGCAGGTCAAACTGCTGGAACCCCGACCTCTGAGGTGCTTCCGGTGCCAAGTGGGCCACCATGTGGGAGCACAATGCACCTCGGAGGTGGACCGCAGCGGTCTATGTTTCCGCTGCGGTCAGCCCGGTCACAGGGCCGGCTCCTGCGACGCCGCGCCGCACTGCGCAGTCTGTGCGGCAGCTGGCAAGCCGGCCGACCACTGGGCTGGGGGTAGGGCCTGCGCCCCACCCACCAAAGCCGGAAACCGGAGAAAGCCCTCCGCCACCGCCGTCTCTGCCGCGACCGCCGCCACCGCCGCCGCTTCCTCCGCCGCAAAAGCCGGCTCCGCTGCGGCTACTGCGACAGCCGCAGTAGAGCCCCTACAACGGGCTCCGGAGGGGGCTGAAATGGAGTGCCAGTAATGGCCCCATTTCACCCCCTCCTGTTGAACGTCAGCCACTGCGCCGCCCAGGAACTGATGCTCCTGAGCATGGCGCAGTGACTGATGCCTGTGGACGGCGAGCAATGGGTAGCTCGCCGTCCGATCAGAGCAGGCCCGGGTTGACGGCGCGCTGTGTTCTACGCGCGCCAAGCCAGCAGTCGTCAGCATGGGTCGGGGCCCGTTAAGGCCAGAGCCTACCAGGGTTGCGGATTTGTTCGAAAGAGTTACCGCGGCCCTGGGAAGAAAGGCACTAGGAGGACTAAAGGGTGGGTTTTAGTCAGTAAAAGTCTGACACTCCCTGCCGCTCCACCCAGAGCGGGAGGGGTCATTTGATGATTTCCCATCCTAGAAAAAAAAAAAAAAAAAAAAAAAGGCGAGCAGGCAGTAAAACTAAAAATGTTGAAATAACTCAGATGCGAGCATACTAGTTAATAGCACCTGCATCCCATCAATTCTCGTGGGAGAATGAAATCAACAAGAGAATGGGCAGCAGCATTCTCTGTAGGTACATTGCTACAGCTACACTGCGATCGCCAACCCGCCTGCCAAGCGTGGCGATTATGGCACCTCCCCCCACACCTGGGAGAGGCCTATGTCCAGCAGTGGACGTCTTTCGGCTGGTGTGATATGATGATGATGAGCATAGTAGCTCGCATCCGAGTTACTTCAACATTTTTTGTTTCAACAACACTTTGTTTAAACTTGCACGTGGCAGTAACTCGTAAGATAAAGTAAGATAAACTCGTAAGAAGACTCGCATCGTATGGACGTACATACGATGCGAGTTACTGCAGCTACTTGGCAGGCTGACTCGCACTGGGTAAACTAGCCATTAGTCATCAGCTTGAAGTGAACTGTCATGTCATCGGTATACCCAGGGTTAGGTTTGGTTACAGAATAGCCAATGTCGTTCTATTCTCTAAATTCTCACAATGCTTTAGTGAAGTCAGCTTGACGTGAACTTTACGACTTTAAGATCTACCACGAGACGGCTCAATTTTAACTTTTATGTAATTTAGGCTTACTTGCGCGAACCAGAGATATCTTTTAACACAGATTCAGTTGCTAACACGAGGTTGCATAACAAATACTTATCATACGTAATAGCCTCGGGTTAGCAACTAACTCGTAGTTAAAAACTTTGGTTTGTGCAAGAGGGCCTTAATCATCATCATATCAGCCGAAAGACGTCCACTGCTGGACATAGGCCTCCCGCAAGTGTCGCCACAACAAGCGGTCCTGTGCTACTCGCATCCATCGGCTACCCGCGACCCTCACCAGGTCATCGGTCCATCTTATTAAAGAGGTGAAAAATTTTGTCTGAAAGAGCCAAATAGCGTCTTGAACGGCCAAAGATATGAACAATACTCAATGGTTTACTATCCAGTAAGATTACGGAGTCATTTTAAGGGTTCACTACTCAAAGGGTAACAAACGGAACCCTATTACTAAGCCTCCGCTATCCGTCCGTCTGTCTGTCAGCGGGTTGTATTTCAAGAACCGTAATAGTTAAGTTGAATAACAAATAATAAAAAAATAATTAAAGTGGGCTCCCATACTAGAAACGTGTTTTTTTCGGTTTTTGGTACGTTTACCTTCGTGTGTGAGTCTGAATCGTGCTTGACCATTTTTTTCACCTCACTCTCATTTCCATGTATCGAGTCCAAACGGAAAATAAGCATCGTCAATACGCTGAGGAGCTACGATAAATGATATTAGATCTTATTTATCTCGTAATAGAATCGAGTTTTTCCAACAAATATTATGATCCCTGTGAAGTTTATTTTCCAACAGACTCCCACACAGATGCAGCATTTTCGACGAGCACCTGTTTACAGCTCAACATTGTTCTGAGCAGTCCAATTAGTGTTGTACCACTTGAAAATAGTGCTATGCTTTGAAGTGTTTTTTGCTCTGCACAAAACGAGCGAGAATTCCGGGAAAACAGTTTTTAGATCGTATTTCTTATTGTTTTCTAGGGAAATTATTCTGCATTTAATAGGAAATGTTTACCGAGTACGTGGAATAAAAGAGTGGTTTAGTACTTCTCCGAATAACTTGATGAGAAAAACATTTGCTCCTTTATTTGTGGTTTATTTATTTCTCGACATACTGTGACTGCTGCGCTGTGACTTAACTTCAGCAACGTTATATATAGAGGGTATGGTATTCAAGCATACATAAATGTTATTTTTTTGGGACAAGCTCGCCACATTATTCCCAACAACTGCAACTCCTGAAAGCCAGAAACCACAGCGACCACCATAAAAACTCCGAATCAATGAAGCTCGACGAGTCCCGGAGAAACAATTCAACAGGCTTCGACCCTGCAACAAAGAACAGCGGAGGAGTAAGAAAAACGTGATTTAAACTTCCTTCCTTATCAAGCTGAAGACAGAACACAGTTAGGCCAATGAACCAATGACCAATCAGACCTGGAACGCAAAGTGCATGAGGAGGAACACGGATGGATTTTAGTCAGTAAGAGTCTGACACTCCCTTCCGCTCATCCCAAAGCGGAAGGAGTCATTTGATGATTTCCCATCATCTAGAAAAGGCCAATGCACGAGGGCACAAAGGAACGTCTACAAATGTGAAAGTCTGTGTGCTTATGAATCAATCACACCTTATTACCTGGATGAGGAAAAAATTGGTGGAAATATAAATAGATACTATTCCGGTAATACGTTTCCGTGGGATAATATTCGATTGCCATGCTAGCAAAAGCATTCCCAAAACTTTGTATTGTAGAAACAATTCAATGATTGATTGATTGACTTACTGACAACGTACAGCCAAACATCAAATCGAAATAAAAAGGAAGATAAAACAACGCCGTAGCTCGTAAGCTACGTGGCTACGAGATTGCTACGGCGTAGCAACCAAGGTCTACGAGATCTCATAAGTCGCTATAGGTTCATTAGCTTTTAGAAATATTGTGGAAGTTGAAGTGAACATGAAATTGGAAGATACGTTCCTTAGAGAGTGTGTAACACTACACAAGAAAGTTTTTTCGATACTAAAGGGATTAAAGTTTGTGTTATGTAGAAATATCTTGAGATACATTCACAATAAAAGTGCCAAGAAAATATTCTCATAAAAGATTTTCTGATAAATTCCATGTCTACCCTAATCTCCTCGGTTATTTTGGAAAGTTTGTTCTATTTCCATCTTATAAGTAAATACTTTTTGAGCAACCAGAGATAAGTCTTGTTCAGGTAAGTCTATTTTTATTTTAGCTATAGTATCGTTCGTAGAAATAGACGCCATGGTTGCTACGCGTGTTGCGGATTTGTTCGAAAGAGTTACCGCGGCCCTGGAACGTAAAAGGCACTAAGAGGAGCATGGGTGGGTTTTAGTCAGTAGAAGTCTGACACTCCCTGCCGCTCAACCCAGAGCGGGAGGGGTCATTTGATGATTTCCCATCCAAAAAAAAAAAAAAAAAAAAAAAAAAAAAAAAAAAAAAAAAAAAAAAAAAAATGGTTGCTACGCCCACACGCGTATGCTACGGCGTAGTAGGGTCTACGAGTGTTTATAAGATATAGTTTCTACGAAATTTAAATCTATCTGAAACTAGTTTTTTTTCCACGGTTCAACTTGCGTGGTCTATCTCTCAGTAAATGTGTTTTAACCGCGTACACATACTTGTTGTAGATCTCGATGATCTTAAACGAAGATGATGGAATCATTGAATTTTCGGGAAAGACGTGATCTACTTTAAATTAAAATTATAAAAATATATTATTATAAATTAAATAAAAAAATCAAATTTGTGGTCATTATTCTGTGGACATCTCACCGTGTACACTGGAGTGAACGACAAGTGAGCTGTCATTTCATCTTGTTTTTATGGTTTGACAGCTCACTAGACGTTCACTTCGCCTAAGTTTTCACTTCGAAATGTTGACAGAATCGCACTGCAGAATGAGGACCTTGTAAGCGTCGCTCGGCTTGCTGCTAGCCGCACGCGTACCATTCACAGCAGGTTTGCGAACCACGTATACACTAGGCTAGGTTTTTTGGTAACAGTACAAGCAACGGTTACGGTTACGGCTCGCGAGTGAGTGCCGGCTATAAACACCCTGTGGGACTGGGCAATGGTACTGGTTTCCATCATTAAATGAGCCCTGCAATTTTATCAGAGCTTCCAGAATTAATGGGCCGGTTTTTAACCTATTTCAAATAAAAAAAGAAGTAGGTTCTCAATTCGAATGAATTTTCTTTGAGTATTTGGAGTTAAAATAGGTACTAAAGTCTACAGTCAGTCTACAGTCAGTGTACAATCAGTCTACGGTCAGTCTACGGTCAGTCTACAGTCAGTGTACAATCAGTCTACGGTCAGTCTACGGTCAGTGTACAATCAGTCTGCAGACAATCTGCAGTCATTTAACAGTAAGTCTCCAGTCAGTCTGCAGTCAGTCTGCAGTCAGTCTGCAGTCAGTCTCCAATCAGTCTGCAGTCAGTCTCGGTAAAGAAGTACCTAATCAAAACATTTCTCCTCTTTATAATATTAGTTTAAAGGTTATTGGAATCGAAGGTTGTTGGTGTATGATGAATATTTACTTATAGGATTGCAAAGATGTTCAAATATTTCATTAGTGAATATCAGTATTATAGGATGGAATTAAAGTGAACTTTTTACATAGAATTCATAGAGAAATGGTAGTTTGGCAATAACTCCATGTATTGACGGCTCGAGAGGATTTATGCAACAATTCTTCATCTCCAAACTAAAAATCGAAAATCGGAATGTTCGATCGTTACACTCTTTCGTTGTTAAAATTCAATTGCTCGAACGTACATTACAAAACTCGTTCCTATCACGGGTGTATTACAGTGAGATTCGAGTGTACGGCTTAGAAAAACTTTTTACATTGCACCATTCTAGCATTGTCTGGATAAGGGCATGAATGCTAAAAATATACGATATTCTATATTCAAATTGTGCCTTCGAAATTCGAATAACATCGAACGTTATGCCGTAAATATTGAATAGACCGTTTGGGTTTCGGATTATTGCTATATGTCAATGTGGCATGACTATGAATAGATAATGATATTGATGGTTCTCACATTATGCCGGCTCCAAAGTGCATTACATTTTAATTATAATTATTAAACCATTGCATATTGTTTATGTTTATTTATTTTCAATCACTTTTCTTGCTACTCCGACCGACATCATCCAGTTTGACTGGATGACCGGTGCTGGGCCAGATTGCCCGTCGCTGAAAACTAGCGCTAATTTTCTCGCAATGAGTCCCAGCATTATGCTGAGCAATGGTCGTTTTGCGAAGATGTACCTACCGCATATTTTACCAACCTGAATAAGTCACTATTTGTTTCTTTCATTGATTTATATACGTCATCCTTGGCGTAAATACAAAACTTTTTCATTATTTCACTGTTTATAGATGTCATTGTTTTCTAAACAGTTACCATAAAGCTTAAAGAAGTAGCAAAAATATCTGTATGAATAAGCCAATGAACTAACAGCGATCCACGACAGAATTAAAAACGTATATATAAAAATGCAAAAGTTGACAGTCGACCAATTTTTGATATTTTCTCTTTCCTTAGTTACAAGGTTGAAAAGTGGTTGACCGGGAACCTTCGCCCACGTTAACTTGAAACGAGCATGGCTCTCTGATGAAATATTAATTGTTTATCTTTACAAATTACATCAATTTGCAATGTTATTGTTATTTACGGACAATTTAATTTGCTAGTCAATTTGATGAACATTGAATTTCCTTAATTAAGCTTAAGAGTAAGTCAGGAAAATTAATCGTATCGTAGCTTTGAAACTTTCTTCGTTCGGATGTGTTTAAAGGTTGCAAAGTAGTAGGTACTACAGTAAAAAAAGGTTATAATATTTTTACCCTTTTGTTTTCCTCTATGGAGCCGAGCAGGTACGATAAGATAAAGCAATAAATAATTCCCTTTCCATGTGATAAAACGATCCAAAAAAATAATTAGCCAAACATAGTGTACTGGGTCGTCCACTAAACAAAACAATTTATTACCCGGAGAAACCACGAGGCGAATGCTTAAAAGACCCGTTTCAGAACAAAACGGAGGGATTAACATAAAGATTAATTAAAAGATAAATGATGGCGGTTTTTATACGGACCCTCAAGGTGTTGTTCCAACAATGATGAGCGAGGAAGAATACTACATACCACACTGATGAGATCATTATAATCTGTAAACATGGACCAAACTGTCAAATGTCAACATCCTATAAAATACCTTGCCATAGTAATAATAGACTTTTAAAACGCGTGAATCGGGTGGCATACCGGTGTGCCAGCGGCACTTGAGCGGTTAAAACTAAGAGTGTCAACGAGATTTTTACAGAAAACAAGTTAAAATGGGCTAGGGATTTGTACAGATACATGCAAAGAAGCGAGAGATATGTATATAAGTACAGGAAGATTTTTTTTTCTAGGAATTAGATATCTTTCAAAGACAGGAAGGGGTAGCCGGCGTCAGCGCGCGAATGTGTCGTCTCTCTTTAGTCATCGTCTCGCGCCTTTACGCGACTCAGGACAATTATGTGATGCTATATCTCAATATGTTTAGTACTGAGTGATACTAAAAGAAAAAACACGTATTTTATTTTTTTTCAATAAAGGTCATAATATTTAAATTTCACTGCTTCGCTGCGCATTTTCGCGCCACCTTACAACCTCACACAGCTTTGCTTGAAATAGTCACATTTTCATAGCTCGCACCGCTTAGCTACCTCGCACATCTCCAGTAGAAAAGCACCCTCATTCTAAACGTTTTGCGATAGAAATTATATTTGAATTTTTATAAACACTTTATGATGAGTTATGGTCGCTCGTTCATTTTCATAATGAGGCGGCTTTGTTCCAGTGTTTACTCATAGTAGAACGTGTTCGGTGTTCACCGTTATATTGGATGTTACATAGGGGGAATTTCGCGTCTCTTGTACGTACAAGCTAAGCAAAGTGTAACGTAAAGGAAACTTTAATTATCGTAACGTGTAACTAAGTCCGTCGATTTTATGTTATGCATAATGTACCCACAGACGTTTTGCTATAACAGGGAAATACATAGATGACGTCTAACAGCCACTATCCCTTATTGCTAGTGTATGCATTTTTCTAGTAGCTCAACTTAGTTAATTAGAAACTATTGTAAGTTAAATAAAACTGGAAATACATCTAAACGTCAGTCTTTTGTCAATGTTTATCTGAGCCCTAAGGAACCTACCCATTATTTTGTTTTTTTTTTCAGCGGATGGGCATCATCAAATAACTTTTTTCGGTCTGGGTGGAGCGGAAAAGGAGTGTCAGACTCTTTCTGACTAAAACCCATCCGTGTTCCTCCTCATGCCCTTTGCGTTTCAGGGCCGCGGTGATTCTTTCGAACAAATTCCGCAACCCTGGGATCAACCCGTACTGCTCCATCTCAAATTGTCTACCCTACCTAAATAACTATTTTTTTAAGGGTTATCATCAAATGACTCCTTCCAACGGAAGGGCAGACTCTTACTGACTTAAATCCATCCGTGTTCCTCCAATTAATGCCCTTTGCAACACCTACCTATTATAATGAATCGTTCGCCCCACAGGAAGGTACAGACAGAGTACCTACAGACCACTGCGGGTAGCGTAAAAGGCGATTAAAGGATTACAACTACGTTCAAACGACGCAACGGGCTTCAATATCCTCTTGTCAACTGACAACAATACCTTCGCCCGACTTTGTCCATCGTGGTTGTTGTGGCAATTTCCTCTTTGACTGTCCATTATAACGGTTATAGGAACGGCCGAAGGACAATGAGCTATCTAAAATTAGGTCAGTCCAGTGGCTTTGTTGGGATTATAACGCAACCAGTGCTTCATTTTGCCATACAAAATTAAACCAAATTATTATTCATAAAGAATCATTAGCATCGCAAAGAAAATATTTTTTTTTCAGCTAAGTAATTAACTTAAGAGGCCAAAAAATAAAAGTCATAATTGAAACCGCTGTCTGCTGCTAAAACGAAGTCAAAATTAGCTAGCTCGATATGACGTTGAAAACATTATATTTTCTGACAATAATGGACGATACGTGTTATCCTGGTTCAGCCTGGGGCTAATCTTAGAAAGTTTCAAGTCGAGCCGTCGCCGGGCGGTGATAAATCTATCTCGGAGATAAATCTTACGAAAGTATTGGGTATCATTTTGAAGGCCGGTTTCGATTAGACAATTTATAGATGAATGGATCTTTAGACAATCCGCTGATAAATGAGGCTTACGGAATTTAGAAACATCTTTCTGTTTCGTTAAGTAAATCTTTTAAGTATTGCGGAAAAGATTAACATTTCTCGTTTTCTTTTTGTCGTAGCGTTCGCGTTCGTTTTTTACAGACAACTAATCTGTGTAAAAAAACCTGTTTTTTTACTATTAATAGGCACGCGTTGGACTACTATTATCTCACCAGATAAATTAAGCGATGATGTGTTTGAAGATGGAGCACGCTAACCTAGAAGAAACTTATTCACTCTTGAAGTCTTGACTTAAAAACCAGCTGATACTTTTTCAAAAAAAGCGTCCCAACTAAAATGTCTAATTCTATCATCTTATATCAATCTAAATCAAATAAGTAACAAAAACACAATATTTGTATTTGTATCTGCCTAGACTTTTGACACTTATATTGAGGTCGGCTTCCAGCTTAACCGGCTGCAGCTGGGTACCAGTATTTTCCATGATGAGACTGCCTATCTCACCTCCACAACCCAGTAACTGGGAACCTGGTAAGTACCCCTTGGCAAGACTGGTGTCAGTTTTATTGGCTTTTTGACTACCCGTAACGAGTTCGAGTGCGAGGTGGCGGGGCGATGCTTAAGGAAAATGTCCACCTACGGGATCACTTGATTTCCCTTTTTTTTCTTTTTTTTTATCGGGGTGTAGCTCCGCTCCAATAGGGATGATTTCTGGTTAAAACATATATGATTCTATTTAGTCCGTCAGTTAGATTATCGAAAAATATTGGACACGTATTTTTTGCTTTATCAAGTCAATAAAAAAGACGAAGATAAAACGCATCAAAGATCACAGGCTGTGACGTCACGTGTAGGTAAAAAGTGTACTTACAAGTGACGTCAAACGAGTTTTTAACGCCCTGTATTCTTTTTTTTTACGTGAAAAAAGATAAAAAAACGTGTCTAATATTTTTTGAAAATCTATCTTAATTAGATTTTTTTGTCATCTGTCCTATTGGTCGTAGCGTGATGTTATACAACGTATAACAGAATAAACGCCCAAGATGGTTCCAATATTTGTAAATATTTGAGTACCATGTACTTATTAAGAAAATGCATAAGTTTACCTCTGCTGGTAATATTTTGTTCCTATAAGTAGAATACTCTAGGTGCATCGACCTCACATATATTAAAGTAATTTTTTGTATTCAAAATAATATAGAATTGTAAAACATTTATTTGAAAAGAGTAACTATGGAGTTTCTTGTCCGTTCTTCTCCATTAGAATCTACCTTAGCGAACGGACAGTAGAGTCACTTTTTATTATTTTAAGTAAATGATGACGTTCAAAAGTGCCGTTGGCCTAATTGAAATAAACGTTTTGACTTTGACTTTGAACGCATGCACTCATCATTACTTTCACTATAGGACCAATCGACCACCCCATATATATTTACTGCGATTTCGCGGTAAATTATATTATTATATTATTATAAAGAATTCAATTCGAACCAGTAGTTCCTAAGATTAGCGCGTTCAACCAAACAAACATACTCTTCAGCTTTATAATACATAAGTATACCTAGATATAAACATCTGGCTTCTTGTGTACCTAACGTACATATATATAAAATAAGTAAATATTTACGTAGCTACTCTGTTTTCTCTAGGTACTCGAAAATACTCCGTTGTTAATGAATAGAGTAGGTAATTAATGTAAATCCTATTTGTTTCCCAATTCGGGATCAATGATAGAATTACCTACAAAGGAATGTGGAATTAACTGAATAATCTATTAATATTTAACATGTTAGGCATACTAGAGTGGAATTTGTTGATGTATTTCGCAATTTAATTAGAAAAGATCTTTGACGGATCGTATCCAAGCTATATTTCGGCTTTTGATGGTAAAATATATCATTAGGTATCTACTTGACTGACATTACAATACCACCCTGTTAAAAAATAAATTAATTTACTGACATAACGAATCGCTTGGTTTTTAAGGTTCCGTTCTCAAAGGGTAAAAACGGGACCCTATAACTAAGACACCGCTGTCCGTCTATCTGTCCGTCTATCTGTCTTCCTGTCTGTCACCAAGCTGTATCCCATGAACCGACCAATAGCTAGACATTGAAATTTCCACAGATGATGTATTTCTGTTGCCGCTATAACAACAAATACTAAAACAGAATATAATAAATATTTAAGTGGGGCTCCCATACAACAAACGTGATTTTTTGCCGTCTTTTTATAGATAATGGTACGGAACCCTTCGTGCGCGAGTCCGACTCGCACTTGGCCGGTATTTTTAGAATTCATTACCAAATGTCCGCACATTTTTTTCTTCTTTTTGACATCAATTTTATTTTATTTTTGTTTATAATTTCCATGTACGCTGTTGTTTTATTTTAACTTTAAAGTATTTGCTTATGTAACAATATTGTGTTACAGAAGTAATTTTTAATTGAAAGCTATTATTTTATAATATTTTACGTAATACTTGTGAATATTTAATTGATTTACTTATTATGTAATATATTGTATGTACCTATCTCATTCTACACTTTACAACTTCACTTTGAAATTAATATGTATTTATTATGTTTACAAGTACCTACACTTCTTTTCCTTTACTTATATGTCTACTGCGCGTTCGAGCGTATGGCACCCGTGGGCTGCAGCTGAAAATCAGCGTTAGGTGGTAATACCTAGTGTAGCCACCTGACATTATGCTGAGCTGTATGAGTATTTTTGTTTTTACTTATTATATTTTATATTTGTAAGGTGTTTTGTATTGTGCTAATAAATGCATTTTTATTTCTTTCTTTCGTTAAATGTTTTGTTAAATGTCCCCTGCAATAAGAACGATTTTTTGTAAATTGCCGGGTTTTTTTTCGATTTTTTTTTAAGGATGAGAAATCATCAAATGACTCCTTCCGCTCTGGGTCATCCGGTTTCCTTCTAATGCCCTTTTTCGTTCCAGGGCCGTTGTGACTCTTACGAACAAATTCCACAACTTATTCGGAAGATGAAAGTGAAAAGGCTTGAAACTTACGTAAAAATGAACTAAACTTAGCAGCCTTGGTATTTCATACAAATTGGCAAGTCCTAAATATATCTAGATCTATATTAAACTTATCATTGCCCTCACTGTCTCTCTAAAACACTTTTTCAAAAAAGTTCTACACTTACTTCTAAGCCACATATGTGCACTAATACCCGGCGGGGCTCTGTTTGACTGAGTTTTATTAGAGACTAGATCCAGCCAGCGGCGGTGGTGTGTGGAGTTCGATTGACGATATATCGGAGTAGCCGTCAGTCTTTCATGCAGTTTTTAAAACTATATTATAAAATAGCTAGAAGATTTACGTAGAAAATCCTATTAAGTATTATAAATGTGAATTTTAGTCCGGTTAAGCAGTTGATATCCCAAGTGTGTTAACTTGCTAGTGGTCATACCTAAAAAAAAAAAAAAATAAAAAAAAAAAAAGGATAAAAGGAGAGATGTTCGTTACTCTTTCACACGATAACCTTTGAACGGGTTTTGATGAAATTTACTGCAATATATATAGCTACACACAACAAAAATATATACATCAGAAGAATAACACATACTCCATAATATAAAGTGGGAAAGGAATAAACGTGGGCGGAGCCGCGGGCGCCAGCTAGTTGTTTACAAAATATCTACAGGTATCAAATGACACATATTATATTTTTAGAAGATATAAATGTATATTATTTCGTCATACCTATATTTGACGGAAAACTTCCTCATATGATTATAGACCTTCACTCGCTGTAAGTTATCAGTTGATTGATTTATAGATGACACATTTTATCCACTTGAGACAGGATTGTTCACTGCTCTGCTCAGATCCTTTACTTGTAAGTTGCCAGTAAGAGACGTGGTACTACACAGTCTTTTTCCAAATTAAAAACAATAAAAAACAAAAGAAAAACAGTCAAACACCTATCCTAATTAAAAAAGAAGAGGTACATGCCTATGTATATATGTCGCAGCCAATCAGCTTAATCAGCCGTTTAATTGGTTGGCTTTTCATTTCGATGTGCTGATTTTTCAGCGACCTAACTAACATCTTGTGTTCAATATGGTTTAATGACTCGCCCATGTCACTTCTGTCGCTGATTAAACGACACAATTCGATGAAAAGGCTAGACTTTTAATAAAACGGTGGATTCAGCTAGTTGGCTGCGACATATACATCCCTTTCCATCATTATTATCATAGTCATAACCATTCCATAAGTGAATACTGTTATCAAACTCCATGCCATTATCTTTTAGTATCGTCTCACGGCCCCCATGGGAAGCGCCTGGCCCTACCTCCTCGCAACTGGTTACCATATGGGGGAAAGTACGCATGATATTAGAGAATGGCTTTCGTCTACAAATATGAGTGTTTCTGGTCACGTTATATGAATTATTTCTACCTTCTATGATAATTGGTAATGTGGTAACAAGGGCCGCATAAGGTTGTGTCAATGTCATCTTAGTATTTATAGTGAGAAACGGTGGTATTCTTCATATACAGGGTTATTTGTAAAACACCAACAACCTTTCTGAAAAATCGAAAAAAAAATCTACAGTTTCATACATTTTCATCGGGTGAATATTGCATTTTGTATGAAATAGCCGATTTATTTTTTGATAGGTATTTCAGAGTTGGTCCCATAGTAAAAGTAGTTTATAATCATGAGTACTTTCACCCACTGAAAGGTTGTTGGTGTTTTACAAATAACCCTGTATAAAGTTCAGCGAGTCTGACCAATTTTTGCGAATATATTGATAGGAGTTAGGGTGTGACCACACCAATCGATTGGTGTGGTGCTTTGGCTGATCGAAGAAAGAAGTAGACACTATCGATCGAGGTCGACTAATTCATTCTACCATCGATAGACAATCGATCGATTGGTGTGGTAACACCCTTAGGATCTACCTTTCGACCAGAACGAGGTAACTAGCAGTGAAGCTAAGCTACGAAATTATATATGTACTAGCTTCTGCCCACGTATTTGCAGTTAGGGAACGTACTAATAATAATAATCCACCCTTCCCAATCTCGATCGTGGTGGCCTATCTCAGAATGATAAGCCAAATATGCAGGAGATATTATAGTGCACAAGTCGTGCGTTAACACAGGTGCATTCACTGTTCTCAACTCTCACATTCGATAGGACTGCAATATGACACGACCGGCGAGAAGTCAAGCGCAGAACCAACGGCTTTTTGCGGATTTTGTTCGAAAGAGTCACCGCGGCCCTAGAACGCAAAGGGCTCTAGGAGGAGCACGGATGGGTTTTAGTCAGTAAGAGTCTGGCACTCCCTCCCGCTCCACCCAAAGCAACCAACCATAAAAAAGGACCACCGGCTTTACATGCCTTCCAAGGCTCTGAAGTGTCACACCACCAACTATCAAACTCCAGGATGCTACTGAGAAATTCCGAACGGAAAAACTCAATAACAATGATTGCCAGAGCCAATTATTTGCTATTAACTACTAGTAAAACGAGGCAACGTACTACCGTGGCAATATTCTAGATCTTAATTCAGGTATGGTCTACGTAGCTGTCTCCCAAGTTCCACCCAAGTCCATTCTAAAGCAAGAACTGACCTTTCTACCTAGTTCCCTTTCCATTATCTTATTTTCTTTGTTAGCTTAAACTATTTTCGATGCCCAAATGAGAAGCTCCCAGCTATTTTCTTAATCTCTCCAGAAGATTAAGCTAATTCCCTCTCTGGCTCTGTGAAGTAATTGAACAACTAGTTGCCATGACAACTTGAAACGGCTCAAAGGGAAATTAACACGGTTATAATTACACTATTATTGAGTTCGACAAGGTAATGGAGAAACGTCGTTGTCAATGCTTTACCTGAAATAGATTATATATTAGTCCTCATCATCATCATATCAGCCGAAAGACGTCCACTGCTGGACATAGGCCTCCCCCAAGTGTCGCCACAACAACCGGTCCTGTGCGTCTCGCATCCATCGGTTACCCGCGACCCTCACCAGGTCATCGGTCCACCTTGTGGGAGGCCTTCCAACGCTGCGTCTTCCGTTAGTCCTCAATCGTACTTATTAACTATCTAGGTAGGCCATACAAATAGTTGATCCCGCGAATCGAACCCTCGACACGCAGCGCAGCAGTCAATCACTCAACCACTGCGCCAACCGTGCCGTCGATGTGTATGTATTTGTTTTTCTTCCTTTTTGTCTTACCTTAAGCACCTTTAAGGTTGCACCTGCCATGTTTTCTCTGCACCACCCTGAGGTCGGGTGGTAGAAAATGCCTATGGAATTAAATTCGCCTTTGTGCAGTGTTTTTTACTAGTGCATAAAGTTTTAATAAATAAATAAATCAATTTCATGGAAGCCCGGTCTATGAAATCCCAATCAATTCGAGCAAAGTTACATAATCCTTGCCTACAGCTTATTTCCCGAAACGAACCCAATTCAATGAACGTTCTAGCAATATTCAGATCATCATAATTGATTCACTGAAACAGGTGTAGTAAACAAATTGTCGCAGCATGACTACTTATTTAGTATGTCTATAGTTTATGGAAAATAATAGAGATCTATCCGCATACAATGAAATTGGATCGGTATACTATTTTTGTTTACTTAACGTAGCTATTGAGTATGAAAAACTTTCAGTACACTCACGAACATAAAAGTAGCCTAAAGAAGTACATTTCTGTTCGCATAGCTCGACGAACTGAAGGTACCGTAGCTTATAGCAGATTTTTTTCATATATTAGAGTTGATGAGTATTTTCAAACAAATTAAAGATGGCCCTTTTAGTAAGCAAAAATAAGCTACATACTGTAAACAGAACGAATAACAAGTAATTTAACTTAATTCATTATTTAAAGTAATTGAACATCTTCCGGGTAACGATGATATCTTTTGTATTTAATTTCTTCAGAACTCAACAGACTTCAATTATAAACGTTGAGCACGACCGCACGAGGTAACCATCAGGGTGAAATTATTAAGACAAAACATACGACTGCTGATAAAATTATGAGCAAAAACAAGGCAGAAATTAAAACGTGTAGGTAGGTAAAATGACTGTGTTGGAAACATACTAGTACCTATTTATCAACGGTTAAGTGAACTTTCGTTCTAGAACCTCCAGTGATTACACAGGGTGGCTTTATGAAGCGGGCGCGGATGTATATTATATATTAGGAACAGCTGTCGGGCTGTTAAAATAATGAATAGCATCTCTCAACGGTTGGATATATTTTCCTGCTCATTGGCGGAATTCCAGAGAGTGACAGTTAGTGTGTTGTCCTCTATGTAACTTATGTTGGCATGCGGAGCCGTTACTTGGGACTGGTCAATCATGGACTCGAGTGGGTGGTTGATCAGTTTGTGAGGGGCGTCTCTGGATGTCGCATTGTATGACTACTTTTATTATCTTGGGTTCTGCCTGTAAAAATAATTGTATGTGTAAATAAATAAATAAATAAATAAATAAAAATATTTAAAGGAGTCTCGGCCCCTAGTTGATGAACACTTGAAAAATTTACCTTGTATAAGTGTGAAGTTATTTTGTGACCCTTCCGATTCGCATGGACGCGTTTAATTACAAATCTCTACTCCAGAAAATATACATACCAAAGTACAATAAGGTTCTTTCGCCAGACCTTTCACAAAGTCAAAAAGATTCTTGCGTTAATTACTACGACGAAGGTCGCAAAGAAATTACGTATGTAGGTCTGTACAGAAAAATGTTCTTTTATATATCGTATCAAATCAAAGGCGGAAAAGTTAAATAAAAGTTGCTTTTTATATAGCCAGAATAATTTCGGATATTCAGATACGAGTACCAATTCCGATATCGAAATGTATTGAAAGTTACTTCAAAGATTACAATTTAATAAGATAGTAATGACTTGCGAAAGTCATTTTAAGCCCATGGGGCTATTTTTAACCGACTTCTTCTAAAAAAGGAGGAGGTTCTCAATTCGGATATTTGTATTATTTTTTATGTTTGTTCGGCAATAACTCCGGCGCTTGCCAACCGATTTGAAAAAAATTTTTGTTGGAAAGGGTATACTTCCCAAATGGTTCCATTGAAATTTTATCAAAATCGGTTCAGTAGTTTGGTTATTGGTGGTTAGGTGTGGAGTACCACTATAAAGTGAAAAATAAAAAACTTTTTCACAAAAAAAAGAAACCGACTTCCAAAAAACACTACAAAGTGAAAAATAACTTTAATTTCGGAAGTCGGTGTCAAATAACGAAGAAGCAACCAAAAACACCGACTTCCGAAATTAAAGTTATTTTGCACTTTGTAGTGTTTTTTGGAAGTCGGTTTCTTTTTTTTATATCCTCAAATGTACATTAGAATATTTATTTATTATATTTCAATTACTCTCTGCACTAACATTTGATACCAACACGTGCAGAGAGAAAAAGAAAGATTTCTTCCCATAGGAAGAAATTTTTATATGCGCTCGCTCCATAGTCGTCTTTGTCTCTGTCATCTCTGACCTAGACTAGAGTCAACAGCAAACCCATCTCAAATAAAAAAAAAACAATTGCAGATATCATTCGGGTTTATGCTACCTTGTCTCCATGATAATCTTTAGTAGTATAGTAATGAATAAGTTCATATTGTACTCCAAATACCGGCTGCACCTAGTTGTAGCTGGCTAATACTAGGTGTGGCCGCACTTCGGCTATTAGTCGGAACATATTATACTATTAGTTAATAATATGTATGTGCGTGTAATATATAATGATGAGTATTTGTCACTATAAATTCAATTAAAAATCAAAGGCCCCTTTACAAAAACCGTGATTTTTTAATCGTTTTTGGTACGGAACCCTACTACTTGTGCCCGTCCGACTCGGAGATGGCCACTTTTCGAATACTATTCTAGATTCGCATGGCACATCAAAATCAGTATTTTGTGCCAGCTTTCATGTTGTATCTACGTTTCGTTACAGCGACCTTCACTTATATAAAACAGTCCCTACCTACTTTCATTAGTTTACACGGCCAGAGAGCCTATTTCGCACTAATAAAACAGGATTAGGTGTCTGTCTACCATAAAGTTGGGACATCAGGTTTACAACAAAGGCCATCAAAAGAAGGTAATGGTCCCCAACTATTTATATTGCGATTGAGGGGTCTAATATTGCCGACCGTAGCGGTTCCCCTATTTGAGGCTGTTCGATACCGAACGATCACGATGTTTACGAGTTATCACAATGTTTATAGTACACTACATGGCTAATTTCTCACTGGGTAGAACATACATATATTAAATAAAAGATGAAAGAATCGAGGTACAAAGCTTCTATTGTTATGCGAAACACGGTTTTATCAAATGACCTAAACAAAAAAATGGCGTGTGCGACTCCGTTTTCCCATTTTCATCAAGTGCCCGTTAAAGGACTTTTGTCTAAGTCCCTTTAGACGTTTCTCTCTACTTTTCATTTGCGTAATAAACTTGAATATTCATAGCTTTAAGTATCGGTTCGGTAATCTCTATAGGCCTGAGGTCGTTATCTGTTTTAATATGAGGCTAGGTTGTTTGTTATTGTATAACAAATAAGGTATTTGAAACAATATGCTATATCGGTAACTTGAGATTACCAGCAGTAAGCCTAAGGCCTATATTATATTGCGAATTATGTTCGAAAGACTTACCGTGGCCCTGGAAAGCAAAGGGCACTAGGAGGAGCACGGTTTTTGTCAATAAGAGTCTGACACTCCGTTCCTCTCCGCCCGGGAGGAGTAATTTGATGATTTCCCATCCATAAAAAAGGCCTATATTGTAAGGTCCATATTTCAAGTCATGTCCAACTGTTCGACTCCACCTATAATCATCAAATTGGGATTTAAAGTTTGTTATTGATTGACATTAACCGAGAAATTTCCCGTTGTCATGGCGACTGAGTCTTGAAGTCTCCCCACTGGATCTTGAGGGATTCTGATTAGAGTTTTTTTCTGTTACTCTACAATTTTCCCGGAAAACGATAGCTCATTTTTGAGTTTTATGCGTTAACACGTAACCAATTTTATTCTTCTTTTGAATATTATTTCCGAGAATTTTTATTTATAACAAAGGGTTTTCCTGCGACCATACCACACATATATATAAACAGGGTTATTTGTAAAAGACCAACAACAACGATGAAAATGTATAAAACAGTCGATTTATTTTTCGATTTTTCAGGGTTGGTTTCATAACAAAAGTTGTTTACAATCATGAGTACTTTCACCCACTGAAAGGTTGTTGGTGTTTTACAAATAACCCTGTGTAAGTGACTCAAGAAAAAGTACTTATTATTCGCTTTTATACCTTTAGTTTTAAACAAATTGTTACCCTATTCTATTCCATATTTCTTCCATTTGTCACATATTTAAAGTATGACTTTTAATCCATTACCAATCATATTCATTTGTACATTAACCATTTGAAAGATTGCCAATGGATTGAAAGTGATCTATTACCTATTATTCTAAACTATAGGTAAACCCGATAAACCACTTAACCCTAATTTTGCAATTTTGTCCAAAGCGCCATAACATCTGTTATGATAGTTATGGTTATAATATTATTACTGTTAGGCAGCAATAATATCAAGATTAAACTCGATTTTGTAAGCAACATAATGGAATAGAAAAATACGGATGGTCAAACGGCACCCAATATAACGGAAAGTAAAGGAAAAACGAGTTAATCGAAATCTAGTGGTTTTTTCCACAGAGCATGAAACCGCCGAAAGGGAACGACTAGAGAGTAGAAACAAAAGAGACTCAATTTCCCGAAAGACGAAACTCTCTTAAAGCCGTGGTCGGTTGAACAGTATCTTAAAATAAGGGGCTGCAAAATATTCACAACAATCATAACAAAAAACCTAATAAACCAATTACCAATCCAAAAGCCTAATAACCAAACCAAAAACTTTTTCACAAAAAAAAAGAAACCGACTTCCAAAAAACACTACAAAGTGCAAAATAACTTTATTTTCGGAAGTCGGTGTTTTTGGTTGCTTCTTCGTTATTTGACACCGACTTCCGAAATTAAAGTTATTTTGCACTTTGTAGTGTTTTTTGGAAGTCGGTTTCTTTTTTTTGTGAAAAAGTTTTTTATTTTTCACTTTTTAGTGGTACTCCACACCTAACAACACCACTGGAAAGTCACAGAAAAGCAAAAATACGCAATTTCGTATACATGGATGATTTTTCCACATATTTTTTCCAGTTATTTGGATTTAATAACCAAACTACTGAACCGATTTTGATAAAATTATACCCTTTGAAGAAAGTAGAAGGAGGGAAGTATACCCTTTCCAACAAAAACAAGAATTTTTCAAATCGGTTGGCAAGCGACGGACTTATGCCCGAACAAACATAAAAAAAACTCCTCCTTTTTTAGAAGTCGGTTAAAAAGAAAATACGCGATAGCCCTCGGCCGTCAACTTCAATGGGTATTCACTGACTCACTTGGAAGTATTGACCCAACCGTCTGAAGCTGTGTCCGCAGTGACGCATCTCTCTGGCCTGTGGGTTTCCTCTCACAATATCGTCGCATTTTACTCGAGTGTGTTCAAGAAGGTTTTCATTAAATTTCCATAAACTCCTTTTCCATTTATCCGTGGAAAGTTTCACTGGAATAAAGCGTATCGGGATAGACCCTTGAGAGCGCGGTTAACAGCCTTTTAGTTGTTGTGAATTGATTTGTTTTGGATTATTGTTTGGGTAAAGAAAAAAAATGTAGATTCGGCCCTGATGGAGAGTTGAGTGTTTTTAAATGGCCTTTAATTGACTACGTTTTTAAAGCTTTCATTCGTTTTTGATCTATCTTGGCTAATACCATGGTTAAGTATCCTAAAATCGATTATACTAAGTTGTTTTAAAGGCCATTTTTCAAGCGTCAGGCAGTTTTTATCTGAAAAATAAATATAGCCGTTTCACATATTTTCCATACAAAAGCTATCGCTATATTAATCTTCTCATAAAACAATGACAATACAACTTAGTATGTTTTATTTAAGAAATGTAACGACTGTAAAAGCTATGCGTTGGTAAGACCGAAAGATATTATTTCAATGAACCCCGATTTAAATTAAATTCAAGTTAGTTGCCCCTCACGTTCTTTGTTTCACCTCTTTAGCTTATTAAAGATTCAAAGTTTATTAATAAGCTGTCAAGATTCTCAAAATCAAACTGAGTAGACGACTGACTTTGAAGATTAACACATCATATTACATGAAAGAGATTAGGTACTTGAATGAAACCTCAACTTTCTAAACATGTTAAAGAAAAAGATTTAGCTAACTAGAATTAAAACTTTTCAGACATTCCATATGTTTCAGTTCTCTGCTTTTATTTTAGTAATATTTTTGTTCTTGATTGCTAAGGAATATTTTTCATAAGTAGGTACCGGCTGCACCTGAATTTGTTTCGGTCTTTCTTCTCAGGGTAATCAGCTAAGAAAAATCGGCCTCATCTAGTTAAAACTTAACTAGTAACGTGTAACAGAATAAGCGCAATAACTTAAAAGGGGGCTTTCCAGCTTCTTGCTGCTGGCCGGCGAAACCGGCCAGCCTCAGCCGCGGCGGCGAGCATTACAACCACCTGCTCCTCAACTCGCGGGCCGCCTCGCCCCTTCGCGCCTATCCGATTCTAATTACACTCTAGGGGTAGGGCAGACAAGACTGCGTGGAGTCGGATTCACAGCGATTCGTTTCTGTCACTAAAACCTAATTTTTAGCAAATGTTTTAGAACTTACAATTTTATTATACATGAACATTCAGATTAATTATATAATACAACTAGCTTCTACCAGCGGCTTCGCCCGCGTGAAATTCGGAAATAGGGAGGTTTCTTGATTTGTATTGTAACTACACCTACTCTACACCTACCTACACCTACTCTACACCTACCCTACACCTACCCTACACCTACCATACACCTACCCTACTCCTACCCTACACCTACCCTACACCTACCCTACACCTACCCTACACCTACCCTACACCTACCCTACACCTACCCTACACCTACCCTACACCTACCCTACACCTACGCTACACCTACCCTACACCTATCCTAACCAGCCCAAAAAATACTATGACATGTTTCTGGTTTCCTGGTACTTGATGTTTTTGGTCTCCTGGTACTTGTAAATCTGTAGTACTAAGGCAGCAGCGGCTCTGAATTTCCACTTTCTCCTCAGTCTTCATTGATCCATGCCACTTACCGGGATAAAAAGTAGCATATGTCTCATTCCAGGATATGAACTACATGTGTGCCAAATTTCATCCAAATCCCTTCAGCCGTTTTTGCCTGATTGAAACACAAACATACAAACATACAAACATACAAACATACAAACATACAAACATTCACCTTTATAATATTAGTAGGATATTTAGGACATGTGACTCTTTTTCATGCAAAATGAGGAGATTCAGTTATTATAATACTCGATATTATGACAGAATAGTTGGAAAAGTAAAGATAATTTTATAAAACAAAATTTCGAATTTTTGAACATTATGGTTACTGAAGTTTATAGCAAACGTGTTTTATGGATAATGATTTTCGGACAAACAATTTTAGGAGAAGAAAGTACCCTTTTTTGCCCTTCCAATTGTGGATTCATAATCCAGTGAAGACCGAAATAACTTTTCAATTTGATACTCGTTTGTCATTTTCATTTCACACACTACATCAAAGATGAAACTGACAAAAGAATTTATTAAACGTGTACGATAGGTTTGATACTCGATAGCCAGTTGGGGCATACATATTAAACAGTCTTTAAACTCAAAGTAGAGTCGTAAGTCCCTGAATCCACTTTAATTATTCCCGAATGTGCGCACAATATAAATTTGGGGGAGTGCGACATAAAAACTGTTAGTACCTCTCTAATTTCCGGACTTCCTAATTTAAACGCGAGTTATTATCTTGAGGGAGGGCTGAGGTATTTGTAATGCTCACCTCTACTAAGAAATTACGCAGAAGTAAATCTATAAGACATACTGTTGAGTGAATAACATAACACCTCGTATGTATTTCTCGGAGGGTAAGGTAGAGGTATGTATGTACATGTAGCACACGGTCTACATTACGTATACATGTTTAAGTCCAAAGTTTATTAAAAGGCAAATCATTACTATGTCTCTCAAAACGGTGATGAAACATCGTGACGTTACCGGTATCTTTCAACAAAGTTTTAAACCCTGTAGATTTTTTATTGTAGTCTCTATACTGTATAAAAATGGGTTGGCTTTTAGAAAATATATTACAATAGGGTTATTGTAATATATGTCTATAATATATTATCACTTTCACAGTGTATGCAGACTCGTAAGATGCTAGTAACTTTGACGCAACTGCATTTGCTGTTCATTGATGGTGAGATGAATATTCATAACTCATGTAAATTAATAATAAGCTGTTAAATTTCCAAATAAATAAATAAATAAATTTCCTAAAAGCCAACCCATTTTCCAACACGAGCAAATCATTCGCTGATGGCACACACAACTGCAAACGATAAATGACGCACGAAATATTTAAAACGTACAAAATGTACAAAACAAAGGGTTACCGCAATCTGAATTGAGCGTCAGGGCGCGTTTATTTCGAACCCATAACGTGACGTAAACGTAACGCGGGCAGTTACGTAAATATTCCGCGTACCGTTTCAGTTTAGTGGGCCGTGAATGCATTTGGAAAACTCGTTCGAACTAATGTACGTACGTTCCTATTCTGCTGTATTTCGGTAAGGAATTATTGGGAAAAGAGGGCATTAGATACATTCTACCAGAGGGCCTATTCTACAACGGCCTATTTAAAAAACTTTCGATTCACATGTCAATCACAAATTGTCAAAAAAGCCTCAATTTCAATTCATTTTTCACAGACGCGAATGCGACGTTGCTTAAAAAATTGTAAAATTGGCACTTCTATTATCTTGATGACTGGCGTATCTTTAAATTGTTCCTCTGACAGCAATAGCATGTTGCTACGCTGCGGTATGCGAACTCACTTGTCACTACGCTGCGCTACGCGTACTCGCTTGTTGCTACGCTCCACAACGCAAACTCACGTGTTACTACGAGCGCGCTACGCTTAGTTGGTTATTGCGACGCAGCGCGCTACGGCGTAGCTCGCATTGATGACGGTCCCTATTTTCACAAGCGTTATCGCGGGCACAGCTAACATCGTGCTAGTCAGTAGTTCAACAAGATAATAATGTTTCCATATGAATGACTATTTTATAGACGGGCGGTAGAAAATATTTATGTACTTCGTAGTCGTAAACGTGGTTGATGTCTGTGTTAAACTTAGATTAGAATATTCCATTTTCTGAGTAGAGAGAGACTGAAATATAGTCCCCAGAGTATTTAGCTAATAATAATTATTAACTTATTATTAATATTCATCGCCACACGATATTACTACTAACCTTTTCCCAACTATGTAAGGGTCGACTTCCAGTCCAACCGGGTGCGTTTGAATACCAGTATTTTACATGGAGCAATTGCCAGAACCCAGTAACTGGGTAACACGTTACCTTTTGGCAAGACTAGTGTCAGATTTTTTTAACTTCTATAAGACTGTCAAAGATGTTCAAATGACAGCCAAGACCAACGGCTGAGCGGGCTTTCCAAGGCACGGATAAAACTACGTACTTGTATAAAACAGATGGTCACCCATCCACAGACCGACCTTGCCAAACTAAGTTTAACCTTGAAGTTCGTACCGTGCGGCTGAACCTCAAAAATGAAAAAGTTATTTCCAGATTGCTAATATAATTTTCATAACATCAAAAGCAGTTAGTGAAGTCTAGAAAAAGGCGGAAAGTTGTATTCGTATCCACAGGATCACAGGTCTGGCTGTATAAGACAATTTACACGGCCTAAGGGTGTTTGGCAGGATTCTGAGAAGCTTTGTTTATACTTTGTTGAAATTATCTCGACCCTTTCATCCGAACCCCGCCAAGGGGAGGTGTAGGACTTGCCTTGAAACTTGTCCTTGCTTGTTTCATATAATATGAATATAATTAAGTACAAAAAAATGTATTATCTAGGTCAATATTTATAGTAAAAGTAGAATACCTAGCTTTATATTTTTATTCGTAAAATAATATAAATTTACGTATACAGAAAGCAGTGTTCTTTTAAAATTATTTTGCAGATAAGTTAAAAATATTGGCGTATCTATATTGGCGTATACCGATCGCACAGCGGTGACCAGGATACAACAGCGCTGTTTAATTCCCTCGTGGAGTCGACGGACGTAGCCCAGCAACGGTGCCCAACAGCGAAGCTCATTTTTCTGGGGGACTTTAACGCCCACCATAAAGAGTGGTTGTTCCCGTACCAGAAAACTGACCATGCCGGGTTGCGCAAGTTTGCTGTAACGCTAGATCTAACCCAGCTGGTGAATGTGGCAACGCGTACCCGCGTTGCCACATTCACCAGCTGGGTTAGATCGTAGCGGATGTTGACGCGCATACACCCAATTGCTTGGACCTTCTGCTGACGACCGATCCGGGCAGTCATTCAGTATCGGTCTCAGCTCCGCTGGGAACGTCTGACCACTGCCTGGTGAAATCCGTGTTGACCTGCTCTCCTCCAGATAAGAGTCCTAGGGGCACGAGACGAGTATGGCGATACGAGTCAGTAGATTGGGATGAGATGCGGCACTTTTTTGCGTCTTATCCTTGGCGGCAAGTGTGCTTCTCCTCGGGTGACCCTTCGTGCTGTGCTGATGTGATTGCGGACGTGCTTCGGCAGGGGATGGAGTATTTTATTCCATTCTCCGACATCCCGCTCGGTCACAAGTCCCGGCCTTGGTATAATGCAGAATGCGCCCACGCAGAGGCCCGTAAAGAGTCTGCTTACCAAGCCTGGATCAAGGCCCGCGACCGAAAGGCTAAAGCACGTAGGGTTCGCGCGAGGAAAAGAGCCTTTAATTCTGCTGCCAAGTTCTGCAAGCGGGTTTTACGTAGGGCACGTTTTGACCATGTCGGACGTATCGGGGCCAAACTAGCATCGCACCCTCCGGGTAGTAAGCAGTTTTGGTCCCTGTCGAAAGCGGTTGAAACGAATTTCTGTCGACCCACTTTGCCTCCAATGTTAAAACCTGATGGTTCCCTGGCTCACTCTGCAAGAGAGAAAGCAAATTTATTTGCCACTCTCTTTGCAAGCAATTCGCGTCTGGACGCTGGCTCCAAGCAACCACCAACTTTACCTCGTTGTGACTCTTCGATGCCGGAGATCGCAGTTCACATTAAACAGGTCCGAAGAGTATTGTGCAGTCTAGACGTGAATAAGGCCAGCGGACCTGACGGCATTCCAGCGAGAGTGTTGAGGCAATGTGCACCTGAACTGTCTCCTGTGTTGACACGCCTGTACCGCCTCTCTCTTGAAAAAAAAACGGTGCCGAAATCATGGAAGCTTGCGAATGTGCAACCGGTGCCCAAAAAGGGAGACCGTGCTGACCCTGCACATTACCGTCCAATCGCCATTACCTCCATCCTATGCAAGGTTATGGAAAGGGTTCTGAACAGTAAGCTGCTGACCTACCTTGAAGACAATGATCTCCTCAGTGACCGTCAATATGGCTTTCGCCAGGGACGGTCAACTGGTGATCTTCTTGTGTATGTCACGCACTGCTGGGGCGAAGCCATCGAGAGACACGGCGAAGCACTTGCTGTGTCGCTCGATATCTCGAAGGCTTTTGACAGGATCTGGCACGCAGGTCTACTCAACAAGCTTCCTGCTTATGGCATCCCAGCTGGTTTTTGTAGCTGGATATCAGACTTCCTAAGTGAACGGTCGATCCGAGTAGTCGTTGACGGCTGCTCCTCTGACCTCATGGCTATTGATGCCGGAGTTCCTCAGGGGTCTGTTCTCTCTGCAACTCTTTTCCTGCTACACATCAATGACCTACTTCAGCCTGGTCTTGTTGGGTACGCAGATGACAGTACGGTTTCAGAGAGATACTTGTCCAGCGCAACAACCGGCGGGGATGAAGTCCGTTCCTTGAGAGAGGCCATGGTAGAGCGGACAAATTTGACCTTAAGCGTTGTCTCCCAGTGGGGTGATGACAATCTGGTCACTTTTAACGCCACCAAAACACAGGCGTGTCTTTTTACCGCAAAAAGAAGTCGCTTTGACCAAACTCCTACTTTTCAGGGTGCATCTGTTCCCGTTACTGATCGGCTCGAGCTCCTAGGCATGGAGTTGACATCCAGTCTCAACTTCGGCGCCACCATCGAGTACAAAGCCCAAATTGCGGCCAAAAAGCTCGGCATCCTAAATAGGGTGAAGCGATACTTCAGGCCTGGACAGCTTTTAACCCTTTACAAAGCACAAGTCCGATCCTGCATGGAGTATTGTAGCCACCTTTGGAATGGCTCAGCTAAGTATCAGCTTGCCGCGCTTGACTCGGTGGAACGCAGAGCTAAGAGGCTCATCGGTGACGCAAAACTGGTGGATACCAAGCTACATAGCTTGGCTCATCGCCGTAAGGTTGCCTGCTTATCGGTCTTCTACAGATTGTACTTCGGTGAATGTGCCCAAGAACTCCACGACCTCATCCCACCGGCCCCCTTCTACCATCGGACATCCAGACGCACTGCATCATACCATCCCTACCTTGTAGCTATTCCACCAATTCGCACTAAGCGTTTCCAAACGTCTTTTATAATGCGCACAGCAAAGGAGTGGAACTCTCTGCCTGCGTCTGTGTTTCCAAAAGCTTACAGCCCTAATCTCTTCAAAGTAAGAGTGAACAGGCTCCTTCTGGGTAAGCTCGATCTTAAAAAAAAAAAAATATTTTATAAACTAGCTGACCCGACAGACGTTATTCTGTCAAAGCAAGTAAAATGTGGTTTTTACGTTTTTCTGTACTATTTTCCCAATTTTCCTCTTCATAAGAACCTTGTTTAGACTTCAACGAAGACATGAAAAATTTAATGAGCCGAATCGTTCTCGAGTGTTGCGCTTAGCAACACATTTAGCCATTCATTTTTATTTATATAGATGTCTTTTTTGGCAACTTAACTAACGACTGATATTAGCCTGATGACTATCCTGAAAAGGAACACCGAAACAAACTCAGAGACTCCCTTTTAAGGTACTTACAATTACTGTAATGGTCAATTCATATGAGAACCGTGTAGGTTAATGTCTGTCTGAGGTGGTCTATTAATGAAAGTACCACACAGATTCGGTGATGATACTCGGAGGTTTACTGGCAAGGGTGGCGCCGCCATGCAAAAAGAATTTTCAGATATAGATCTTTTTAACATTTCTCTTAATAGCCTGAAACTAATGCTAAAAAGTAGATTTATCACCTAATTAAAACTTACCTTTTTTACCACTTTGCTTACTTTTTAAAACTGATAGTGATGTTTCCGTGAACTCATGTTCTGATACAAAATATATATATTATTATACATATATGTATTTCTAACGCGTCTTTCCTATATAGGAGTTTGTTGTACTTATTTTTTTACCAATAAATCATACTGTCGGCACTATAGGTCTACTGTGAAGAACCAATTGTCTTAAGAATTATATTGTTTGTATATGACTGTTTGATGCCAAAATAAAAATGCTATTATATTTTATAGGTATTCCCTGAATCTATGTCTCCTGATAGCTACAACCTGGGAGTCTATTAAGTCAAGAGTGAATAGGTTACTTCTAGGCAAGCGTGCTCCATCTTCGACCACATCATCGCTTACCATCAGGTGAAACAGTGGTCAAACACGTGCCTATCAACAGTAAAAAAATGCTAATCATACAAGGCATAAAAAACAAAACACAGTCCCACAAACCCGTGTTAGCGGGAACAGTAAAACACGCTTGAGTCAATTAAATAAAATAACAAAACGAGTTCTCATATTATTTTATGATTTCCATCCACATGCCAACGTAAGAAGTCGGCTAAGAGCGAGCTGGACTCGCATCCAAAGGGTTCCAAAAGGTATTGTTATTTTTTTAAACCACAGATCAATAATATTCTGCTTATACAACGTGTAACCGAATAAACGCAATACCTCTAAAAGGATCATTGTACTTATCATATCATTATGAACAACTTTTACTTTGGGACCTACCCCGAACGAAATCGTGAAAAAAAACAGCTTTCCAGTACATTTTATCGAGTTATGCGCACATAAATGTATGGGGCAATCGATTTTCGCGATTTCAGTGTTTTTATTTTTAACTAGGCCAGTTGGGTTCGGAGATTTTCTGTACGGTGTCGGACGTAAAAGAATACACCACCATCCCATCACTTTCTGTGGGTGTCGCAAGAGGTGACTAAGGGACTCATCAGAGAATGGGCAGCAGCATTCTCTGGAGGTACATTGCTACAGCTACACTGCGATCGCCAACCCACCTGCCAAGCGTGGTGATTATGGCGCCTATATGTCCAGCAGTGGACGTCTTTTTGCTGATGATGATGATCATGGGTTCGGAGATACGGCTTGGTCAATTGTAAGTTAATAGGTAAGTTAATCTCACAATAGACTTTAAAAACTGTTTTTGTCAGCCAAATTACCGCATATTTAAAAACTATTTATTTACGCTACGCATCTGTATTTAGGTTCCACAAGTTCATATGCGTACCTACCAATATTCAAAAGAATTGTTCCAGTACATTTGGAGCTAATTGACTCTGACCATAGACAGACTGTTTTTTATATTTCTATGGCTCTGACGGACAAACAAACACAAATAATCCTATAATAATCCCGTTTTTCATTCGAACGTACGGAACCCAAAAAACCGCCGCAAACTGGATTATTTCGTTCTACAATTCGAAATTCATGCTTCAAACGGTCTGTGAGATAGAAAACATGTTCGATCCAATTATTCTATTAGAGATGAGATCGCATAGTCTCATCTATCAGTCGGCACGAACGAGAACGAACTTATCGATCGGGTACGTTGGTACCTAAGAGAAATACTGAAAACACGGAGCAGAGCATGTAAATAGTAGTACAAAATGGTAGCAGAATTAACAAACTGTGTTTCTTTTGTTTTTATTTGTTCATTATTGCTTTGCTATGCTCTTGTACTCCTGAGGGCCCATTCTACAAATTTTTAAGCAACGTTCGCAATAGCATGTCAGTTGCAATCTGACAAAAAAGCCTTAATTTCCATACATTTTCTTCGAGCGTTGCTTAAAAATTTGCGGAATTGGCCCTCTGTTCTATATGTTTCTGCTTCTATTTATTTTGGAATAGCTTTTTCCCGTTGCCCGTCGCACCACAACTGTCGTCGCACGACGAGATTAAAATGATCCTGTGCTCGCGACATTTTAACAATCATTTTCATCGCGCGACGAAATCGCAGCGTTAACTCGTACGATCGTTAGTAGGTTAGAATCAAAATATACTAACCGGTCGAGTCAGACAACAAAAGATGAACGTTTTACGTAAGTCACATCGTATAACATAGGTTAATTTCTTTAAAAACTGATGTTATATCAGTATATAGTCTTTAAGCAGCATAAACATTATAGCACGACCACAGAAGGTACTAATGCCAGCGCTTCGCTTTCTTTATGTACATTCATAAAATGTGACAAACATCTAAAAAACTTGTTTCGTTTACGAGCGCCGAGTGCTTCGATACTGCTTACAGTACCTAAGTGCTAATTCTGACGAACAAGCAAAAACGTGCAAATGTTGGACGAACCAAGTAGGCTGTAAAATACGAAATATTGCTAAACAAGATACGTATGTTTTTTTTTCGTGACCTATTTTCTAGATATAAGATTTATATTTTACACTGGAAGAACCACCTAAACTTTGGAGTGTAGTTACAACTAGCTTCATCTTTTTGTTCTGACTGACTACTTGACAATTCAAAAGTAAGTATCTGCGGCCCTACCATGACGTGTTAAAGCGTGAGTCGTTCGAGCGAGAAGGAGGGATGGAGCTATACACTCTATATAGCTCCATCCCTCCTTCTCGCTCGAACTACTCACGCTTTAACACGTTATGGTAGGGCCCCTGATGATTTATTTGAGTTGGAGTTTATTATGAGATCTTTGGCAGTCGTTCCGGATTGTCAGAAGCCTGACACCAGTCTTGCCAAGAAGTACCGTGTTGCCCATTTAATGGGTTGTGGAGGTCTTAGGCAGCCGCTCCACGTAAAATACTGGTATTCAGCTGAATCCGGTTTGACTGGGAGGCGACCCCAATATAGTATGGAAAAGGCTACTCAGATGATGGAGTTTATTGAGTTGAGCAGGTACCTTCGGAGAAAGCGAGCTGATTTTACCATACATATAGCAAGATCAAATAAATAAGACACTTATTTTTTGTTTCACCATGTTTCGAACAACACATCAAATCATAGTCGCTCTTTTCGATACTTAACAACGAGCTAAGTGAAGCCAATTCTTCATAAATAAAAAAATACTTTTTATTTTGTGAAATACATCTCATCTATTTTCGATTATGGTTTTATGGAAGAAAAAGGCGCATTCTCCGGATTAACCCATACACTTCATAATAAAAATAGATCAATAATTAAAAAAAAAAAAAAACGTCTAGACAATGGTTACAGGTAACCGTTGACCGAACTTTTCAGTTTGTCCGACCATTATGTAATTTTTATCTTTTACTTCTCTGCTACCGGGACTTTTTTCTACTCATGTTATAAGATATCTAACAAAGTAAGCTGCAGTGCGATTCTGTAAGCATGTCGAAGTGAACACTTGGGCGGGGCGCACGACGGGTGAGTTGTCAAACCATACAAATAAGATGGAATGACAGCTCTATTGTCGTTCACTCCGCCTTGGTGTACACCGTGAGATGTCGACAGAATCGACCGGCTGCATTGGTCTAAAACACGTTATAAATCGAACACGAGTCAAAACATAGTGAGCAGGATAGACATAATAAAATTATAGCCTTATTCGAAGCCGCGTTACTCAACACAATCAAATTACTCTCCAAATTAGATATTTTTGCTGAAAATGTTAATGAAATTGAACCAGTAAAGTGGACCTAAACGCTGTGCCGAAAAATTCGTTAAAATTAATTCTGATTTAATTTTCGCTGAAAGCTAACAAAGAATAACATTGACCGTGACCGCGTTGCTTTGAGTTCGCATTAATTAATCTAATATTTCATAAAGGGAGGCAACGGAATATGTTTTTGCATAGTTGTTTGTATAAAGCTGGTTCTTTTAGTAAAACAAAATGTTACATAATCAATAACTTTCCATCGACCTGTTTGTCGTTGGTTTCCCATTTCTTGATATTTTCCTCGTGCCGCTAGATTTACTACTCGTTGAAATTGAGCCTTTAATTAAGCTAAGCGTTCCCAAGACCACCAAGCCGAGCGAAACGATTGCATTACTGCGCTGAGCTACGGCGCTACGCCCGCCGCTACGAGGCTACGAGGCTACGGAGCGCGTAGCTTGTAGCCCGAAGCCGTGCTACGGATTACCTCGATATTGGAAATGCAATCCCAGTGTGAAAACTATTTCGCCCGCAAGGGGAAATATGAGGATTATTTATATCCGACAGATATTGAAAATGCGGTTTTAAACAAACACGTATATCTGAATCCAGTTGCATTCCATTGGGGACTGGAAACGAAGCCATATTTGAATTGTTTGTGTCAGAACAAAATGCAAATATCAATTATTTTTTAGTTTGTTGATTTTGTAAACGTAGCACTGATTTATATTTGGCTTGGGCTGTATAAATGTGGGTGAACGGTCATAAACATTTGCCGGCTCTGCTTACGGAGATGGCTACTCTGAGCACGTCTCGTGGGCGTCGTTTGTGGCTACTTAGAGAATATATCAGGAGGATGGATAGCATCGGGCAAGCAACAGGTAACGTGCCAAGAAGATTGAGATGATTATGATAAAATCCAATCAACAAAAATGTTCTATGGAGATTGCTATAGGTACCAACAGACGCCAGAACATACCTACCCGAAACTGGCAAATTTTCACAATCAACTTTGAACCTAATGCTTTAGCGTGAAAATGTATTAAAGAAATTTGACAGTCTTGTCTGTACACGTAACTATGCCTTTTATGTTATAGGTACACCAGACTAACAAAATACCAATATTATAATGGATGAAACATAAATCGATACATGCTCCATAAAATGATTTATAGTTAGGCGCTTAATTATCTTCTATAACTAGAAGCTAGCGCCTCATAATTACAACGTGTAACAGAATAAACGCAATACCTCTTAAGAGCGTTTACGCGGTACGGCTTTTCATACAAACTTTCAAATCCTTATTCTTCAAAATGAATGAACCGATTTTAACGAAACTTGGTATGCATACGCTAGATAACCAGATCTAAATAGTTATCAGAAAACATTTTTGAAAAAGATTTCAGAGGGAGAGAGAGAGCGATTTTAAGTTTTCTATAGAAAGTGAAAAATCACTATATCCTTCCCCCTGAACTCTTTTTCAAAAATGTTTTCTGATAACTATTTAGACCTGGATATCTAGCGTATGCATACCAAGTTTCGTTAAAATCGGTTCATTCATTTTGAAGAACAAGGACTTGAAAGTTAGTATAAAATAACATACGGCGTACACGCTCTTAAGGGGTCGTTGTACTCATCATTATGAACAACTTTTACTATGGGAGTTACCCTGAAAACGGGAAAAATAAATCGGCTGTTTAGAACATTTTGTCGAGTTATGCGCACGTAAATGTATGGAGCAGTCGATTTTTTTTCGCGATTTCAATGTTGGTCCCAAGTGAAAGTTGTTCATAATGATAAGTACAATGACCTCTCATGAGGTATTACCTAGTAGGTGATTATTACCTCATAATAAAGGAAGAATAAGATATGCACTTACACAAAAACCAACCAAAATATAGGTTTTATACCATCGAGAACATTTGTTTAGATTTTTTATACCCACCTGTGTTCTGCCTAGCCTTTTCCCAACAATATTGGGGTCGGCTCCCAGTCAAACCGGATTCAGCTGAATACCAGTATTTTACGAGGAGCGGCTGCCTACCAGACCTCCACAACCCGTTAATTGGGAAACACGGTACTTCTTGGCAAGACTGGTGTCAGAATTTTTGGCTTCTGACAATCCGTAACGACTGCCAAAGATCTCCAAATGACAGCCGGGACCAACGGCTTAACGTGCTTTCCGAGGCACGGAGGAGTTTCGGTATGTTAAGATGGTCACCCATCCACAGACCAACCTCGGCAAGCGTTGCTTAACCTTGAAGCGGCCTGTGTGGCTGTTATAATACCCACCTATTTTTGTTAGAAGTTTTAGAACTCGATTAGGTGGAAACCTAATCGAGTGTCAGAGTGTGATGAATCGATGATTGGCAGCCGACGGCGACGCAGCTCCACGCTCGGCCGAAAAGTTGATAGTGTTGGTCGCACACAATTTCCAATCTGGATTTTCCATTTATTTCGGCAGAGATGGATAAAGGTCTCAGTTATTTAGGTCAAACTGTAAACCTGTCTAGATATGGTTAGTTTTTGGTACTGCGTAGTTCAGGCATGAATAAGTACATTTTTTTGGATGGGAAATCATCAAATGACTTCTCTCGCTCTGGCACTGACGCTTACTAAAACCCATCCGTGTTCCTTCAAATAAAATGCCTCTTGTGTTCCAGGGCCGCGGTAACTATTTCGAACAATTTCGCAATATGCATGAATACCTTGTACTTACGCTAATACCGATTTCCTCCTACACAATTAAGACCCTTATTTATAAAAACCTCGACGCGGTTTAAAACTGATTAGCAGGTTTTAAATTTTAATTTTCTTTTGAAAAATTTTTCTTTTAAATTCTTAATCTGCTAATCATTTGCTAAATAACGTTGCAATATTTTTTTTAAATGAGCCCCTTGTAGGTATTGTACGGTGTTACGAATGCTGTATTTTCGGAATGGTTCGCAAAGATGCTGTCTTTATTGAATTTTGCATAGTGAAAGTGTTTGATATTAATAAATAAAAAACCGGCCAAGTGCGAGTCGGACTCACGCATGAAGGGTTCCGTACAATTATGTATAAAAAAAACGACAAAAAAATCACGTTTGTTGTATGGGAGTCCCACTTAAATATTTATTTTATTCTGCTTTTATTTGTTGTTATAGCTTCAACAGAAATACATAATCTGGGAAATTTTCAACTGTCTTGCTATCACGGTTCATGAGATTACAGCCTGGTGACGGACGGACGGACGGACAGACGGATGGATGGACGGACAGCGGAGTCTTAGTAATAGGGTCCCGTTTTACCCTTTGGGTACGGAACCCTAAAAATGACCAAGGACAAAGAACACAGGAACACAGGAAGGAAACAGCGAGACGACTTCGTAAGGTAAAACGCGATTGAGCAAAGGAAGGCTTTTTTCAGACGTACGACTCCCAAACACTGATAATAATCCTTATTAATTTTGCTGAAGTACCTTCCTTTCCATAACTACCTAAGTACTTGATAAGGGACTTGATACCGGACGCCTGCTGTAGGTAACTGTTAACTTATTTAAATAAATTTATAAATAGGTTCGCGTTTGACTATAATCTCACCTTATGGAAGGCGAAGAAATGGTCGCTTAAAATTACTTAAAATATTTGAAAACCACATTGAAAGTTAAATAGAATCTTGTAATAAATTAAGTCAATCGGTATTTCTTTTTCTTTCTAAGCTTTTATGTTGAAAGGAAATGTACCTATGCGATGTGATGCCTCATCATCATATCAGACGAAAGACGTCCACTGCTGGACATAGGCCTCCCCCAAGTATCGCCACAACAACCAGTCTTGCGCGTCTCGCATCTATCAGCTACTTGCGACCCTCATCAGGTTATCGGTCCACCTAGTGGGGGAGGCCTTCAAACGCTGCGTCTTTCGGTACGCGGTCGCCACTCCAGAACTTTTCGGCCCCATCGACCATCTGTTCTGCGAGCAATTTGCCAGCAGAACCCCCGAATTTTTAAAATATTTTCTTCACCTGTAAACACACATGCCTATTCATACACTAAATCCCTGCGATAGACAAGTCAAATCAATCGGGGACCCTATTTATCACGTGGCATTGTGTGTTCAAGTGGCTACAAGCGCTCTGTCTTACCATTCCTAGATAATATGAGAGGGACGAAAGGACTCGGCGCCACGCTGGGGGAAATATTACGGCTTTTTCATCATAGTTATTGGTCGCTGTAATTATGGAATCACGTCATCGTAACCAATATCTGTAGGTACTAAAATTATAAAGAGTGTCACCCGGCCCGTGGGTGTGAGAACTCACTAACCGTGCTACAGTAAATTTATGGGGTATATAAGTTAGGGAATAAGTTCAATTAAACAAGTACCATACTATACAATACAAAGTTTATTAATATCAAACCATAAGCAGGTACTTACATCAAATACATAGGTTTATTTCCTTATCCCTAAACCCTGTAGCGCAGTTCCAATTCTGGAACACCCCGTCTCCGTACCAAGGTGTACCAGAGTGGGAAAATGTGCATGAGAAATAAAATATAGAAATACTCTTAGGGTCGCTTGAACGGATTCGTGAGGTGAACCGCTAGCAATTCTAGCTCAACCGAATAAGTAGTTATAGATATACTAGGTGTGCTTGGTGCAGAAAATATACATGTTATAATATGCTCTAAAGCATAGCAAGTAGCAACCATTCAATTACCTAGATCTTTCTATCCTTAGTGAACAGAAGGTTCACACTCTCTCTCAAAATGTAACTTGACATAAAGTAACTTCCATTGCATTAGCAAGTCAGTCATTTAGCATTAGCAGACTATCAGATCAGTCTTTTAAGCGCACTTTTGACTCTGATTTCAGGAAGGTTGTCTCATAAAATGGTTACGTTATGTATGAAAAACTTAATTGCTCGTTCAGCATTATTCTCACAATCTCACTCACCTTACAATGTATTAGGTAGGTAACTGAAGTGCTTTCAAAGTACTTTTTCAAACTGAAAGTGAAATACCAACGCCAAATAAAATACATAGGGACAAAAATCCTAATTGCGACACCGTAAAATAAAAGGCACACAAATTAAAATTGTCCCAATTATAAACGGGCAACGGTCGGTATTACGCGGCACGCCTCAGAAAATATAACTCACGTAACACTTTCATTTTCACGTTGAAATTCTTTAATGAACGACTTACGGACAAACACTTTAACGATGGATAATATTGCAACGAATGAAGGCTTTTCAAAATGTATCTATTGTTATTTTATCATTTTTTGTTCAGGTTTAGGTATATTTTTTCATAGAGTCGCCTTTTGCAAGAGATGAACTGGTCTCCTGCAATAAGGAGTGATCCTACTACTCTCTTTCACTTGAGCAGCTTCAAACAGAGATGGCTGGTAAGAGAAGTAGGGAGGCCTAGAAAGATCTGTGGAACAATGTGTCTGAAATAAATGTTTTATTATTTTAAAATGTTTTAGATTTTCGAGACCTTCAGACTCAGCAAATAAATGAGAACCCACACCTCATGCTCGTATGAAGTACCTAATCCACGAACCAAAGTGGTCACAGGGTCAATAAAGGTCAACCCGTACGGGGAAATCGGAGATCGGTTTCTACAGACAAAAAAAATACTAATCAATCATCACTTCACAAAAAGAGCCAGAGAGATCAGAGGGCCAATTATTCTACAGATTTTTAAGCAAAATTCGCATTCGCAATCTCCCAAATGTCCTCACCTTCCGCCTGACGCAGGTACTCACCGGGCACGGTTGTTTCGGGAAGTACCTGTTTCGGATTCGGCGGGAGGACACGTCCAGGTGTTTCCACTGTGAGGATCACCCAGAGGACAAGGTGGAGGTCTGCCCTGCTTGGGCGGAGCACCGCCGTGTCCTCGTCGAGGCGATCGGCGGCGGCGACCTCTTGCTATCGGCCCTGGATCACTCCATGGTCCGAAGCAAGGAGGCATGGGAAACCGTCACCTCCTTCTGCGAAGCAATAATGCTCTAGTGAAGGAGGAGGCGGGCCGCGTAAGGGAGAGACAACCCTCACGCCTCAGCCCCCGCAACATAGGTAAGGAGACGCCCCGGGCGTCGGGAGGCGCAGGGCGATTCCCGACCACCGTAGGCACGGGCCTGCGGATTGCGAGCGTTGGGTGGCTCGCCATCCGATCAAACCGAGGCCCGGATCGATGACGCGTTGTTTTCCACGCGCGCCTCAAAGATATGTCAGCATAGTAGACGGGGCCCGTTAGGGCCAGAGCCTGCCAGGGTTGCGGATTTTGTTAGCAGGAGTCACTGCGGCCCTGGAACGCAAAGGGCACTAGGATGGGTTTAAGTCGGTGAGTCTGACACTCCCTTCCGTTGCGCCCAGAGCGGAAGGAGTCATTTGATGATTTCCCATCCATAAAAAGGTAAGTAGGTATAACGGACTAGCTGCAAATCGATAGAACATCTACCAACTGTGGGTAGGTACCATAGCTCACATTTTTTAAGTATTTTAACTCTTGTAGTTTTCTCGATACTTTACTAGATAAGCTCATACAGAACGGAATTCTACAGAACGCTAAGCTTCAAAGAGAAAAGTACTACCTAACAAGTTAAGTGGTACTCCCATCTAAATCGTTAGGTAGTAATTTTCTCTTCTTTGCGTGTTTCAGAATGAAATATCGTTACAAATGTTACGTTGTTTTGTGCCTTAACTAAACTGGTTGAAATACTTCCTGTTCGCGATGGCGCCCGCGAAAGGCGCGACTGTTTAGCAAAACTTTGTCCATTATGAATCGTTTAAGCTTCGGATCAGAGTTGATAATTCGATTAAGCATTTTCTTGAATCAAAACTTTGGAATATCATAGACAGAGATGGATTGGGCTTTTAATGGGTCATTAGTGGCCACTATTGTATGAGTAGGTTTAACAACCATGGCGCTATAGGCCTAACGATAGACATGCTAATGAAAGGGCTGCCACGGAGTGACCCTGTCGTTAACCCGGATTTAAGTACCGCCTTAGGACTAGCACAGTTTCTAATTCAGTTTTATACCTAGGTACATAACGAAGTTCGTGATGTTTTTGATTAAATACTTTTCTAAATAAAGGGTTAGCTTATCCTCAGTCTCTGAGGAAAGTAGGTGAGCGTCTACCGCTTCTTTCGAACGAACCACTCAAAATCTTATGTACTTACTTTTTTTGTGGTTGGTACACCGGCCGACGATCCTTCGCCATCCCCAGATAGTGACGTATCGTGTGCACTGGCCATAGTAAAAGAATCTAGAAATCCTAGTTTGAAATCCCAATTTCGACGAAATGGGGGGTAGATACCTAAATTAAATAGATAAGATCTACCAGAGTATCTTGTTCCAAATAACCGCAAATTATTGTTACCTGTTACCAGATCCCTATTATAAAAGCCAGACTTTTTAATTATTACGTCGTACTGTACAAGTCTCGTTATATCTGCGCTGTGTTCATTACCCCCGTGTACTCCCCGGGCGTCGAGGCGCCGCGGGTACTTCGTATACCCTCACTAATTAATATGAAAGCATTCCCTACTAGTTCTAAAAGCAATTTTTACTCCATTAAACTTCGCTGATCCAATCCCCGACGCATTGAACGGCGCTTGTAACAACCTGTCTTGTTTACTTTGTATTTCATTAGCATATTTTATCTGTTAACCTCTATCTTTCTCGTTGAATACAAGGTTGAAACCTTTCGGGAACAAATGAAACAAGTTACCTCATTTGATTTGATTTATTTTCGTAATATTCAACTGCTGACAGATAACAAATGATCTTACAATATCCAATTTGTACATAATGACTTAAGAAAATATGGCAACACTCATATTTTAACAATAAATACGTGATAGTAATCTGGCGTTATGATGTTCAGAGGTTGTATAGAAAACTAACTAGGAAGGGAAGTCATGTGTGTTACTGGAGAGACATTCAAGGCCCGGCGCCCACTGGCGACGCGGCACGGCAAGGGATTTTAGAAAGCGCAAATGACTTGAGATCTTATTTTATCATGCTTAGCATTCAAATTTCGGGATGCGACGGTATGCCAGAACGTGCCGAAGGATACAGAAGCAGGCTGTGACGTATCAATGAAATGTGAGTGTTAAACAGTGTTAAATAAGATTCAACATCATGTGTATTGCAAAAATCCCTTGCCGTGCCGCGTCGCCAGTGGGCGCCGGGCCCAAAACGCCCATTTCTCCACATTTTTATAAACATTCTCCATGTTAACTTCGTTTTTTAATTACTTGTTTAAGTATAATGTGGAGAAATAGGTTTAATTTTTATTTGGCTTTGTTTTTCAACCATTTTTAATAACATTTTAATATAACGATGTAGCGTCTAGTATCTGATGCTGTTTTATTAAAATATGGTTGAAATATCATGAGACTATCTAGGAACAAGGGGTCGGATATCGTATTAAAGAAGTCTTTACAAGTATGGTAGGCGCCAGATAAACTTGCAATAAAGTACATTGACCTTTCCCTAATTTCCCTTCGTAGATGCCCGAACAATAAATTATAAACCGTTTTTCATTACTGGAGATCGTACGTAAAGGATCACGATAGAAGTCGATTTAGGACAGCTTTATGTCTTTATTTTTGTATGTGGGTCAATTACCGTAATTGCACATTTATCTGGAGCGTACCATAGATACTGGGGGTCGATTCTGCTATTGCAATCGTGTCTCAATGACCGGTCAATGATCGATTTTTGACGTATAACGTCAAACTTTTGACACATTTCCCATACAAAAACTGTCAAAGTTGTCAAATATTCGATCACTGACCGGTCATTGAGACACGATTGCAATAGCAGAATCGAGCCCCTGGTTGATTTTTTTTAAACCGAATGGGACATCGTATACTGTATGATTGTTACACGGACCGCATTACCTTTTGCGTTTTGATTTACTCATCCATCCTTTGCTCCTAGACATTATTATAGGTATCTAAACAATGAAAACATTTAACAAGTTAATTAGACAGTCAGAGAGACCATTTCCATTTAGTTAAAACACTAGTCACTATAAATAAGCTTGTCTTTTTACAAATCATTGGCGTACGATCTAAAAATACAGTTGATATTACATATTCCCAAGCGTTTCTTAAGTAGAAATTAGAAAAAGAACTGTACAAATAGACTTATTGCCTCGCAAACAAAGGTACTTTATTTTGGTTTTAGTTAAAAAAAACTCGATATAATGTCGATGGAACAGTAAATGCGGTATTATTCTGACGAGCTGTCACTACACTCGCTCCCGGTGGCGAGGTCGGCGCCAATTCACGCTGAAATTGAATTTTCTCGGCCAAACCGTTGTTGTTTCTGGTCGAACTGTTTTGATTACATCAAGTGCGGTTATGCTCCGTGTTTTGGAATCATTTAACCATTAGGTAAATGCACCTAAAACAGTTTCACCGTGAGTGTATCAACAACCACGTAAATCAATGACTTTTACATTTATACAACACGTAAAACGTCTCAAGATAAATCTCGTGATCTAAGGTATGTTTTCGTGCTACGAAAACACGTTATTTACTGTAATTTAAAAAATAGAATGACAAATATTTTGCAGCTAAAGTCTCTCTAAATACTTTCAACAAACAACGGTATTCAAGTCTTAGTACTGAAGTAGATTGATCGGCCGACTGAGTGAACTGCAGTGTCCGCCACCGTCTGGGCTCGATCCTAACAACATCTTATAGACAATAATGAAGTTGTAACAATAGACGCGCACAGCGTCGCCCGCACTCGTTCGTTGAAAAACTTGATACGGCGACCCCATTAATCGCGCACCAATCAACTTAATTTTAATCTTTAAACATCTCTTTAAAATATTTGATATGAAGAATAACTATACTAAAATTATCTTGTGCGCCAACATGCAAATACAAGGAAGACGATAATTATTTTATACAAAATCATTGAAACACGCAAGTTTTCCAACGAACACCTCGCTCGCTAAAGAGAAAGTACATTTATTCGTAAGTAAATCACATTCGAATGATGAATAATAACGTGGTGCTTGAAATTATTACTCGGTGACACTTTAAAATACATTAAGTCGAAATGTAAAAATATTTACATCGGTCCTTTACCGTTAGCTGTCCAGTGTTCAGGTTGCTAGGTTCCCGTACAGTTGTGGCGCTGTGTCAGTGCCGTGTCGTCCCAGACGACCAGGAAATTGTTCCCGCCGCACTATGCGGCCCGACACGGCTCGCAATGATACGCGCGTGTAACATTTACATAATTTATACACTCTCTACAATTCCATCTCTCCTGTGAGGAGTCCGACTCGTGTCTGGTGGCGAGCTACACAAACATTGAATGCCATTCTGATCAGTGATCCACTTGTATTCCCCCAGATGTCGCGGTGTGTCGTGTGTCGTCGATATCTCTCGTTACTCGATCGACATGTAATACTGCAGAATACCTACGATGCCATCGATCCCCGTCAACTCAACGATCGAACATCACAATTTACAACTTGTACGACTAGGTATGTTTAACGTTTATAAATTTCAGAAAAGACCTATCTATTATACTATAAGTTTGCTACGCATTAATATATACCTATTACAACTACGCTCTGACCAACCATACCGATACGATATTCCCGAACACAAATCTACGTTCAGACGTCATGTTTCCGAATAATCTTTGAATCATAATATTATATTGAAGCGAGAATTAAATTTTATTAAATATTTTGGCAGTTTTAAAATAAGAAAAAACATTATTATGCATTATACCGCCACAAAAATACTTTATTGATCGCCATTGAAAGCGACTACTACTAAGAAATTAAAAGTAGAGACTGCGCTTTGAAAGCCACGTTTCAAACGTTGAATACAAACATTTAGATGTATCGTTTCTTTTTTAAAGTTGGGTTCAGAGTCGGGACTCGTTCAGTGACCGACAAAATGGGTCATAAAAGCACTGTAGCGTGCAAAATGTTGCGTTCATAAAACGAAGTCATGTTCAAATCTGAATTTCATTTACGTTTTACCGCATACGGATAAATATATAGAAAAAGGAAGCTCAACTGTCTACTGTCCGTTCCTGGCTCTGAGCCTAACAGTCATAATTTAAATTACATAACATACTGCATAATACAAAAAATACGGAGTTCCCGAAACTAGCGCGTTCATGAATCGCTTACTTAATTAATGTTATATGACATGTTGGTTTACTATTCACCTTTGGTTAACCGACTACGGCCGAGGCAATGAATATAACTTGAACCACATCATCTATAACCACACAATTAGACCTGGGTTGCGTCACATCTGCATGCGAGTTCTGTTTTCCGCATGTTTTCCTGTTACTATAATATTATAATGTGTTATAATTATCCTTAAAGTTACAACATTCAACAAATATTCTTAGGAATTATTCGTAACTGGGTTAATCGCGAAGCACTGTAAAGATAAGATAGAGATAGAGATGTCGATGATGTAATGTATGCTGGTGACGTGTTGGGGCCCGCCATTGGTACTGGAGCACGGACCTCGCATGCGACGGACAGCTTACCCGTCGGTCGCCGTGACGCAGCGGTGCCTCTACGCGTCCTCGTTGAGTTTCTTGAACAGTAGGGTCTCCTCAAAGATGTACTTCTTGAGCGTCTCCTTGGGAAGGTCGTCGAGCTCCATCGCGAAACGGAAAGGCTCTTCAGCCACGGGCTGTAATTGAAACACGTCTTTGAATGGTGTTCGATAGCTTTCCGACTTTTGACCGATAGACTTCATCATTATCAATAAATCACTTTAATTTTTAAAGTGATTTGTTGATAATGATGACGATGAATAATAAGGTTTGTTTTTTTGAAAATACTAACTTGTGTTGCCGAAAATAGTTGTTTGAAACCGAAATTGCGTTGGTGGCGAAAAATATCAAACCACATCAAAGGACACTGCGCAGTAATGTATTTGTTGTTGGGGATTAGTTTAATTTTTATCTCGGTTTGACTATGAGCAACATGCTCAGAAAAACATTCATTATCACTGAAAGATACACAAAAAGACTTGTAGCCCACTTTCGAAATGAGAATTTTCAGTTAAGAACCCGTCTTTCGGACAGGTTTGCAGGCTACGTAGGTTGACATACTCAACTTCAAATTCAGAAACCGGTCATTATGAATGTCCACTCACCTCATCATTAGGGTCATAGTATTGCTCGAGGTACGGGTGCGCGAGCGCCTCCTCGACGGTGATGCGCTTATGCGGGTTGAAGGTGAGCATGCGATGCAGCAGGTCCAGCGCACGGCCGTCGGCCCCGGGGAACAGCTCCGCCCACGGCACGCGCGGCTTGTACGGGAGCGACTCCAGGTAGCCCCGGGCCTACAGAAAGTAAGTAGAAATTAATTTAGCGTTTTTCTTTTTAAGACCTACTGCCTTTCTTGTATATAGGCCAGCTAAGGAACGAAAAAGGTGCCTATCGAAATGTTTAAAATTGCACCCTTATCAGTGGTGGTTCATCATCTGCCTAGCCTATTCCCAACTATATTAGGGTCGGCTATTCAGTTGAATACCAGTATTTCACGTGGAGCGGCTGCCTACCAGATCTCCACAACCCATTAACTGGGTAACACGGTACTTCTTGGCAAGACTGGTGTCAGATTTTCTGGCTCCTGACAATTCGTAACGACTGCCAAAATCTACAAATGACAGCCGGGACCAACCCGCTTAACGTGCTTTCCGAGGCACGTAAAGGTGGTTATTTGTGATAAATGTTTACAAGTTACACATTTATTAAGTACCTATTTACAGTTTTACTGGCTCGTGCAAGTAAAACTGTAAGTAGGTAGTGAAATGTGCTTTTTATCGTTTCATTGTTATTCGACTTAAGTACGGCGGACGCTGGTTAGTTAAGATCCGCTACCATTTTGTTGACTGGCTAATAAACATTTTACCTACTCTAGTCGTGAGAGTACTTGGTTGATTCGGAAACCTCTTTTAAGGTTTTTAGGACGTGTCTCAATTAAATCAACAAACAGCTCTAGGATAACGAAATAATGACGCATTTGCAGTCGATAAAATATTCGTTTTCTATATTTTTGAACAAAAAGGATTACGAAAATCAGGTAGATAAGTACGTCTAGTTTAAAATGTAACATATTTTTTTTTAATAAAACCGTAAGCCCTCTGTTCCGAGAAAATCCTTGGATGGACTTATATTTAAGCTCACATACGCTTTGTGGCTTTTGCTAAGTATTGCCCATCAACCTTTATAAGAGTTATTCAATATAATCTGCATTGGTACATAGGTTCTTTTATCTATACCAACATTTTAAAGAGGTAACATTTGTAAGCTCTAAGTTTGTATGTAGTTAATCTATCGAACGAATAATCCAATCCATTTTTAACCGACTTTAAAAAATGGAGGAGGTTCTCAATTCGGTTGTTTTTTTTTTGTTCTTGAGTGGTCTAAATACATTTATAGGCTATAAATTACATATCATGCATGTAAAAATTACGCGCGGACGAATTCGCGGTCAAAAGCTTCATTCATACGATCTATGTAAAAGTTGTTCCTGAGACTAAAACTAATGTAAAACTGTTGACTCTAGCGATTTCGTCCATCATTCCATTCAGAACTGCAAAATTCCCTACTCGCTCGTAATAAATCAACATCAATGTATTTGGCGAAAAGAAAATAAGGGTCACAAAGAGTGGTCGTTCCGCCATAAGGAAAACTCGTTGTGTTCGACTTGAATTTAATCTATGGCCAAAGTTCATATCTTATTCAGGACAGCCTCACAAGAAAAGGATCGGAAGTTTCCCGATTGGCCCATTGAATGTACCCGACGAACGCAACCTAGGAGACAATGTGAATAAGTAATGATACAGTTCTCTCTCCTCTGAAGTTAGCCATTTGCAAAGATCGCGCAGGTGCAGTCACGTACACGGGAGCAAGCGGGACGCAAGCATGCATCGAACGTAAACGAGCGACTGAGACATAAAATCGCGCCTCGCCCCCATGTCTCTTACGCATGCGCAGTTGCAGTGTGTTCGTAATTTTGACTACTACGCAGCCACTCGACACAACTTCAGAGGGGCAAAGTTATTTGACGAGAACTGTACATCCAAATCTACGCTATACAGTTAACGTAGTACATATAGTAGTATACACGTCAGGACGTACTGGTAATAGTATACTTCAGTAATTTATCATTACTGAGAAAATCACGCGGAAAAACTGAACATTGTAATATCCAGTTTTACCGCGTAAGTGTGGGATGCATAGTGAATATATATTTATGTAGATATGTGTTTGTGTTTTACTGTCACCGAAATATGGCATACTCCATAAGATTATAAAATATCTTGAGATATTGTAAACTCTCGATAAATTATTGTCAACTAAACATTTGGAATACTTTTTTAAGCATCAAAATTTGATTGTCTATAATCTCTCCAAGTCATTCCGAGAAATTGCGCTCTCGCAAGTAACGAAACGGTAAACCTCGACGTCGGAGCTCCGCTGCGTCAGCTCCTCCGCGACGGGGCTCCTATTTATGTCTGCAGGGTTTAAACGAACCTAACCCTGCCCTATGTTCTGCTACTTGGCTAGGCAAGAAAATCCGATCAATTGTAAAACCGTACACTGATTGGTCGCCAACATGTAGTCAGTGTCGGTTCACAATTTCTCGGAATGACTAAGAGATTATAGACTATCAAATTTTGATGCGTAAAAAAGTATTCCAAATGTTCAGTTGACAATTTATCGAGAGTTTACAATCTCTCAAGATATCTTATAATCTAACGGAGCCGTAAGGTTGTAAAAAATCGCGTGAAATTGTACTCATTTTTCTCAATAAGACACGAATAAATTGGAAATTGAATTTAGATGGGATTTATAGTATTGTAAATAATCTGTTCACAATATAAATATGTATTTATTTTAATTATAATCTAGTAAAGATTTATTACAATCTTACGGAGTTAGCATTATTAGCAGCAATTTTCCTGTGACATATATATGTAGTTGAATAACTTCTTCTTCCGTTCCACTAAGTTGACTTTTAATAACGTACTTAATTTTGGATCCTATACCTGGATTTTGTCAAAAGAGAAAAATACACATATCAATTTCGTATTTACTAGCAAAACCGTGTATCGCAGGACCAGGGGGTCTACTCTCTAAGCCCGAAGTCCGTAGTTTCGGCCTTAGTGTCGGGCGTTTTCTACTTTGTATCACCTACGGACTTACTAATTAGTCCCGAACCCGAACTAAGCACAACTGTCAAATCGTGTTGTCATTAATTCTAAGGTCGAAACTACGGACTTCGGGCTTAAAGAGTAGACCTCCTAGTCCTGAAACAGTAGGGTAATAGCTACTAGCGCGAATTTGAACGCGTTGAGCTATTCACCCAGCCGTGTTGTAACTGGTACCAATCCTGAATCCTTACTGTTCAAATGATTAAACGTTTTAAAACTAGGGAAATAGTGTTTCGTTTTAATAAGTATTTTATTATTAATCTTCTTTTAATTTTCTACGGTCCTAGTAGTTCCTTATGGGCTCTTTTATTTTTATTTTTAAACTTTTTGGGAATATTTTCACTGCGTGCTCAATCTACGACCACATTGTCGCTTTCCATCAGTTCTGTATGGTGTCGGACTTAAACGAATAGCACCATCCCATCACTTCCCGTGGGTGTCGTAGGAGGCGACTAAGGGACTCATCAGAGAATGGGCTGTACATTGCGATCGCCAATCCGCCTGCCAAGCGTGGCGATTATGGCAACCACTCTCCCCCCTTTTTGAGGGAGGTCTATGTCCAGCAGTGGACGTCTTTCGGCTGATGATGATGAGGCGTCGTCCCGTTATAAAAAGTGATAATCGCGCGAATTCACGATCGTCGCGTTAATACACAATCGTCGCATTAATTTGTTCGGTGTTCGATGAGTACCTACAAACGGAGTGTATAGGAATACAGGGGTTTTACGTTATTTAAATCTTGTGTGCAGCATTCGCGGACTCCAATTTTACTGAATTGATATAAATAAAATAAAGTTGCTATCTTAGACAACTTCTTTTTCTTCTTCTTCGTGTGGGTAGTTAGGTCTAAACGACCCCACACACCCTAGTGTCAGATCTTAGACAGATAATATTATGATATTAAACTTTTCCTTATCAAAGTTTTGTCTCTATTCACCCCTCGGTTCCTATTCGCCCCGTTTGACGGTACTTTGTATTAGGATTAGGACGACGCCATATGACGCTAGATACTAAACCAAATGCAACTATTTATTCGCGATGAATAATAAACAAAGGCTGTGACCATAAATTGCAGCCCACCCTTTGTTTGATGTTTTGACTGGGACTCAAACAAAACAGAGGTGGTGTTTGTCTACGTATTTATGTCTAGTGTGTATCTCACTGTTACCGCCTACGGACTAAATTAACAACGTAGGTGTACTTAAACACCTGCGGAATTGTCTCGACCATATTCAATGTGAGGCTCAATATTCTTCTGGCATTACCTATCCTAATTTATTTGAGGTCTAGTCTAATCATCTTACACAATCTTCAATGCGTCCATGTTTTTTTTATCAGCTTATTCTGTCCCACCGCTGGGCAAAGGCCTCCCCAACTCCTTTTTGTCCAGAGCCACCTCGGACCAACCCTCGCAGTAGACGTCTAGGTCGTCCCGCCACCTCTTCCTGGGTCGACCTCGGCGGCCACGGCGTCCATGTTACCTATATTATTTTATTCTCAAAGCATCCACTACCTATATTCAGACACGGCTATAGATATCTCTTTTTCCTCCATTAGTATAGGCTTCAGATAAACATAAACAGGCAACGGAAAACGGAATAAGTCTTTTCATGTTGATATTTCACCACATAAAAGCGGAGATTGACGGAATTATGCGTCAATTTCCTGTCCTCAGTTTAATTAGGTCACTCTTTTTACGTTTTCTGAATCTCTCTTCTTCCAAAATTACGAAAATATTCACTTCTAAATCTATATTTTCCTCCACAAAAGGCAATGAGTAGCCAGCGAATGATTTGCAACGAAATTGCCAAGTACCTACGCATAGCCACGGCCTCACGTGCGACATATAAGAGGAACCTAAACACACATTGCCCGGAAAGTTTTAACACAAACCAATTTCACCGGCTCTGGCGCGTTGACACAACTACATTTATTTTTACCTAGCTTTTCCCGCGACTTCGCTCCGTTCCCCACGTGTTTACATTTGAAATTACGTAGGCATACCAGTATGTGTGGAATATCGAATTCCCTGCGGGCTTAAACTCGACACCTGGTACAAATAGTCTTCAAATCAAATATACTTTATGATATAAACCAGTTCCGGAGTCTTGACATTAGTATGAGGTGTGATCTCAGCTTTTACTTCTACCACGCACTGCTTCAAATGAAGGTTAGTTTATATGAATATTTCATGCGGGCAAAGTTTCAGACAAGAGCTAGAATAATTTTAAAGCACTTTTCTTGTTGTTCGCACTGTCTTACGAGATTTTCCGTGGCTGGGAATAGTCGCTTTTTTCTTGGACAAAACAGTTTGTTGGCTCGTGCATAAAAACGCTAGTTCATAATATATGAACGTACCTTTTCATTGATAATACAGTCCAGGTCCTCCTGGCTGGGCGAGCCGAGAACTCCCAGGATATGGTTCAGCTGGTCCAGGTAGTGCTTGCCCGGGAAGATGGGCCGGTTGCTCAGCATCTCCGCCAGAATGCAGCCCACCGACCAAATGTCTATCGACTTAGTGTAACCCTACGGACAAGGAATTGTGTTACTTTACTAATATTATACTTTACCTACATTTATTGACATTACTTAATTCCGAAAACAGAAAAAAAACATACAAGCTGACCTGAATCGACATCTATCGAGATCTTATAATTTTTTGTCCAGGTAGGTACTTAAAATCAAAATCAAGTCATTTATTCAAATTAGGCTGAGAGCCAGCACTTTCTGAACGTCAAATTTTAAATAAAGACAGTCCCCCAAAACGCCCACCCGTCACCACTTCCTAGTGTTTTAGCTGGGAAGAAGAAGTGGCGCAACAAACTCCCCAGAAACACATCTGTTCTGTGTTACGTTTTAAGAACTTGAATTATACATACCTACGAAGAGATAATAAAAAGCAATGACTGATATTGCAAATTTATCTGGCGTCGACTATAGGAGCAAATCAAATGCTATCAGCGGGGTACAAAACAGTCTTGGGGCTTCTACTAAGTTTCGGTATCGGGTATAACGAACTTTGATGTAACCCCATAGCGAAACTAGCAGCAAATGAGTTCTTAGCAAAATAAATAAAAAAAAATTTAATGGATAGGCAAATTATTTTGTATCGTAAGCCTGAACTCGGATATATTACGACCATCTTTTTTTATTAATGGGACGCACCACGCGTTTACCTGCATACGAGACAAATATTATATTATTATCTATTTCACTTTAACAGTATAATAAACGCAGGTACATGTTTATGAGAATCTAATCCCGGAAAATAAAATGTTGAATGTTTAAAATGTTTAATCATTGAAAAAGTCTTCAGGATATAGAGGCATGGAAAGAGAAAGGAGAGGCCAAGCAGTGGGACACAAATAAGGCAATTAAAAAAACTTTGAAATAAAGTTAGAACAGTACAATGGTCCTAGGGAAGACATTAGAATACAACGTGTTCCTTTTGCTATCCCATATTAAATGTCTTAGAGCGGATTTCACCAATGAAACTGAACGTGATCAGTGCATCTAAACTGCGTTCAAGAGCTGTCAGTGTAAATATTACATTCAAAAATTATGACACTGACAGCTCATAAACTTGGTTTATTCGCTGATCGCGTTCAGTTTCATTGGTGAATTTGGCCCTAAGAAACATGGGTTCCGGAACGCATAGTTACGCACCTTATCACCAAAGATAATTCAAAAATTATCACCATTATAACAAGTCTAGTAAGTCATTGATAAGTAAGGTCACAAAAGTGGATGACTGCATCCACTTTTGTTTTGTTTTTCAGTCGCTTTACATGGACAGTCGCAGTGTTATCTAATTATTATTTATTATATGGGAAAAATTAAAAAGAAAAAAAATTGAATTGTAAAATATTGAATATGCTATTCAATTCTCTTAGGTGGTCTGATTAATACCCCAGAGTTATGGGATATCAAAAGGAACACGTTGTATAACCCTTAAGAAAATTCGAATTTCTTAGTGAGGGTTTCAGATCTCAAATCACGTCTCTTCGGGTGAGATAACCGATCTCAATTTGCGAAAAATGCTGACGCACTTTGTAAAGGGCGCTCATCCACGATTTAATCAATACAGACAAAGTAGTCTGAGGCCAGTTAGACATTAGAATATAGAGTGGTATCTTAGCCATGCTCAGACCGTCTACGGCACTTAGTAACAAGTATTTTATATTGCAGTGAATTTCCAATCGATATTATGTGCGAAAAAAACCAAGCCTTCATTCATTCAGTCAGTCACGAATATTTTCTCACGATAATATTCCGTTGCCCCGCGGTTTTTGCAGACATTAAGGACAACTTAATGTCCATTCCGAAAATATATAAAAGATGGACTTTTAGAAGTTACTTAATGTATTAAATGGTATTTTAATATTCATAAAAGCGGGTATTTATTCGTCCTACTTCGCTGAATGGTTCGTCGCTTGAAGGCGCTTCACAAAATGATGGTGAATCATGACGGAAACATGGAAAAGGGGATCTTATAATAAAGACAATGTTTTATTGTTCAGTCTGTCAAAAGCCTTAAAGGTCGGAGGCACAGCAGACAGCTTGGATTCCTCTGTGATGGTAGGCTTTTGTTGTCTGAAATAGAGGAGTATTATCAAAATGGCGCCAAGGGAGACGGTACTGAATGGCGGAATATATTGCAAACATAAATTGGAATCTAGTGCTATATTTGGGTATTTTACTGCTTTAGACGTTGCCGATTAAGCTTTGTTAGCGCTTTATAGTTGTTATGGCAATAAATATTACATGAATAGTAATGATTTGCGGAATCGATTGGACGTATCATACTATAAACGGACTTAAATATCTTCTTTGATTTCACTGTTTTTATGGATGTACTATTTTCCTCGTGTACGTAATGATACTTTTACTTCTCTCAAAGCTTGCACTACATAAAGAGGGTACCGTTTCCTGAAATACAAACATACAAACATAAACTCACGCCTTTTTTCCCAAGGTGGTTGACAAAGGCTACAGAACGCCACGCGCTAGTTTCCCATACACCTTTTCCTTCGTCCTGAAATATTGTAACATCCTAGCAAATGAAACAAAGGACACTGGGCAAAGCTGTATGGGAAGTTGACTATGAACCAGTATCATTGTGGCTAGTATTTTCTTAAAGCAGTCGTCCCATGCCAATCATTTTAAGAGTATCTCGGTCGTAATTTCGAACCCAAGCCGACCAGCACACTTCATTACCATTGCTATAAAACGGTTAAGCAGCACTTCGTAAGAATCGACATTAACATATTTACATTTACATATTTTCACTTTTTTTAATTATCACATATTTTGTCATTCGTGTGTAATTAATTTTTAACATAATATTTGCACGCCATAATATGTGTCAAACATGTCTGAACCGTTTCTTTGATTTTATGTTATCCCGCATGCTCGTTTTTTTGTATGAGTAAGTACACATGTTTAGGCAAATAAATAATTTTTATTCTTAAGAAATCGGAATCTGGAACCGGATTCTTTCACCTGCGTTTGAAATTACAAACAGCTAATTGACATAGAGTGCTAGTCAATTAACTGGTCTGACTGTACTTATCTGTACTGGTTCATAGGCCAATTTTGCCCAGTTTCCTTGAATGTTAGTAAATGCGTGTAATATTGTGCGTTATTAATAACACTAAATGATGCTATTCATTCGACATGTGGTGGTTACGTCAAAGGGTTGAAGCCAATAAATTGGGATTGTTACAACACATCATGCATACCCATATCTTTTTATTTTACATAGTTTTATTTTAACTTTCTGACCGAGCTTTTGATGATTAAAAAAATACCGTTTCAATTTGAACAGAGTGCAAACTCTACTGCATTCGCATCTTGGTCCCAATCTGTCAAAAATGTATGAAAAATTATGTTTTTTTAACAGATTGCAACTGAGACTCCGATTGTAATGTACGCTTTGCTTTTGCTTCTTTGTTAATATTATTGAGCTCATAATTGTCCCAGTAGCGCTTCATTTAAATCTTACTCACTTGAACGTGCATCATAAACATTGAAACTAACGTGAAGTAATAAACGCTGGCAATTTCTGCCCTCTGGACAGAAATGTCAACAGAAGTATTAACAGCCGGTCGATTCTGTCGACATTTTACGGTGCACACCTAGGCGGAGTGAACGACAAGTGAGCTGTCATTCCATCTTATTTGTATGGTTTGACAACTCACCCGTCGTGCGCCCCGCCCAAGTGTTCACTGCGACATGTTTATAGAATCGCACTGCTGTTTATTTGGTGAAGTGAAACTATTAACTTAGAACATTTTCCTCCGAGAAGGATCATATCACGACGGGGCACTGTTATGCTGTTATGCGCCAGATAAATGCGGAATTCTCTTCGTAGGTAACCCGGAAAGTAATTATGAATCGTTTTTAATTACCGGAAAAAGTAAGGATCACAATAGATGTCGATTCGGGACTGCTTTAGGTCATTATTTCTGTTTTTAAAACTAAGTGTGTCAATAAATGTAGGTGGGTCAATGACCGTTATTCTTCATTTATCTGGCGCCTCCCATAAGCGCCTACACCTTAACGAGACGTCAATAAAACTTCTATTTTGTCATGGTATACGTCAAACTAAATAAAAATGCGCAGCGTTAGCGCCGCGTGTACGTTTGACAACCTACTGCGAAGATGAACCGATGCTATGTGAAAACGTCGTGCCTTAGGTACAATCATAGATTATATAGTAAAGATAGAACGCGTACAAGCAAACGTTTGGAAGGCAAACGTTTGCTTCTACGCGTTCACCATACAAGAAACATAGTTTGCGCACACGACTGCTCCCGAAGATTGCCGACAGCCTGACGTTCGCTTCAGCCTAGACGGGCCCAATTACGGCCCATATTCTGGCGTCAGAAAAATTTTCGGTCTGCCCTGTCCTGTCCTTACTGTATAAGTCAAAGCTCTAGTATGAGTGGTGTGGAGAACGTACCTTAGAGTTAAGCATAATCTCCGGTGCCCTATACCACCGGGTGGCCACGTACTCGGTCAGGAAGCCGGTGTGGTCGTGGTCAGGGTCAGCGACTCGTGCCAGCCCGAAGTCGCAAATCTGTCAACAAAAAATATTATTATAGAGAAACATCTTGGCTGATGTAGTACGGAGTTACGGTACGTTACGTGTGGACCCTGAACATTCAGCTAGCTTATTTAGTAAGCAAATGGAAAAGGCGATTCATTTTGCCACACAATCCCTTTTTTGATCGATCGTATAGCAAGGTATTATATAATCAACCCCATCAATTGCCAAGGCAAGGGAATTGAAGATCGAGCCCAATCTAATTATATGTATTTCTCAAGTTAAGTAGGTAGGTACTTAAAAAGGTTTTCCTGAAATTCTCGGGTTGCCATTAGAAGTAAATTCGAAGACGGCGGTAGATATTTCGGCCACTACGTCCGATCGTAATGACACTTGAATAGGTGCCGGAAAATCTACGCAGAGGAACGTAAGCTCAATTCTTTACTGATTATGGCAGCGGTTTACCTTACACAGACATTGTATAATATTACGGGAATACCGAAAAAGGGGCCTTTTTCTATCTGACTATATTTCTATGCGGCCTTTTTAGATTTCGCTTGACTAAGAACTACGAAAGTTTATCACAATATGTTAGTGAAGACGATAGACGGATAAATTATTCGTATTTCCAATATTACAAATTTACAATAGGTATAGGAATTATCCCCCGTTCAGAGCGAATATTTCGCTTGTGGATTGTTTGTCAACGACACGGACTTGTTAATTGGTTATTACGCAGTATTTATTTGTATTTTTTCATCGGTGCGAGTATTAAAACAAATACAAGCACACAAGGTGACAATTATTGACAAGTGACAAGTCCTCGGAAAACCGACACAGTTAATACTGTGAAAATTATTGACTCGAATCATTTGGAGCCCTTTTCGACTTTGTGGATCAAGGAGTAGCGAATTTTTGGGTGTTACGAAAATAAAGCAGTACATATTTCCATACGTCTTCGATCTCAAAACTACCAATAGTTTAAAAATGAATATAGAGTGTACAAAAGCTTTTCTACACTGTTTTACAAAAAGCACTGTTCAGTTTAAAAAAACAAACTGAATGTACCTAATCGCAATATTCTGCGAACTTTACAGCAAAAAGTAATGAAAGCGCACAACTCTCGCTAGCAAGCTGTTTGAGCAAATAAGCCGCCGCCGCCATATTGCGCCTACCGCTATTAATGATATCATTACATGCACACCGACCGCACTACTGCGGTCGCTTTGGCTTTACAATTCCGTTTGAGTTGGAGCAACTGAGTGACAATCAGTATCCGAGGTTTTGTTGTTACTTATTTACGCTGTGTGCCTAGCAGGCACAACAATGTGTTCGTTCGGGACATGAAAAGCAGCTATAGTCCATTTTGCTGGCAACGTGAGTGAAAATTATGTTTAGAACATCGGGAAAATGCCTACTGCAATTATGTATTTTGAATGGTACAATACTTATAACTTGATTAAATTTTGTTTGATGAATTTATTATATCTGAATGTTTAATTTAGTTTGTTTTGTCGGTGTATGATTTTTCAATTTATTTAAGGACCTTGTATAATAATGTCGTGGCCATTTCATGTGGAGAACGAGGCACGAACGAGGTTAGTTAAGCTTAGGTTTGAGGGAACTTAGGGCACCCTGACACAGATAGGTTAGGTTCGAATGGGATGACAGGAGCTAAAGAAAGCAAAGCGAGCGAACTAAGTTCCCATCATTCTATTCATGTTAGGTCCCTTTAACCCCTGCAGACAAAGAAGTCCTCGGATAGGTATTAGTCGGTAAGAGTCTGACACTCCCTTCCGCTCCACCCAGAGCGGAAGGAGTCATTTGATGATTTCCCATCCATAAAAAAAAGACAGAGAAGCCCCGCAGCAGCAGGTTTCGTTGTAGAGGTAAGGTTTGAGGTTGCCATTTTACGATATGGCTACGACATACTAAAGTATAGATATTTTAATCTGAAATATTTTTTTTAACAACAATATTCCCGTTATGCGGAGAAAGAATGTATCGGTACATTTACGATCCGCAGTGTACATAACTACAGACCTACATAATTATATAACATTACTAGCAGCACGCCGCAGTTTCACCCGCGTAGTTCCCGTTCCTGTGGGAATACGTGGATAAAATATAGCCTATGTTACTCCCTAATAATGTAGCTTTCCATTGGTGAAAGAATTGTTGAAATCGGCACAGTAGTTTTTGAGTTTATTCATTACAAATATACACACACGAAAATAAAAATCTTTCCTCTTTATAATATTAGTACCTATAGATAGGTTAATATGTACGTAGGTACAACAATATGTCAGACTTTTGTCACGTTTATAACATTAATCTCGTGTGTGAGAAAGTTTTGTTTACAAAATCGCTAACATATTACTGATAAGATTTATGTGCGAATTTGTAAAGTTTCAGCTGAAATAATTGTTCGGATCAAAAATGTACGGTCCAAATTCTACGCAGCTATTATATTTCAGCAAAGTAATAAGTGGCAATATTCCAAAGTACTTCGACTTGGACAAAATAGCACATGGCTTCAATTATGATAATTATTTTCAGTTTATGAAAAAAAATTACTTCAACAAAAAGTAAATTGCCTTTTTTCCTGGGATAGCGGCTTATGTTGATTAGTATTGTAACTTTCATACTTAGTAGCTTTGGTCGAAGTGCGCAGTTTTGCGCTGTAGGTAATGCGTTTTCTGAGCTGGTGCTGAAATCTAATCTATGCAATTCAATAAAAAAATCGATTGAAATTTCGTTTGCGGAGTTTGTTCAAGAGTCACCGCGGCCCTGGAACGCAAAGGACATAAGAAGGAACACGGATGGGTTTTAGTCAGTAAGAGTCTGACACTCCCTTCCGCCCAGAGCGGAAGAAGTCATTTGATGATTTCCCATCCATAAAAAAACACAGTACGGTAGAGAACTGTACAATAAAAATGTCTGTCCTTCTTTATGATTGTACCGGATAATCTGAAATCCATGCCTATGAAACTCCTGCACCTATTTGACGACACTAGGAGGTAGCTGAAATTATAAGGAGTAACTTGGGTTGCCTAAATTTCCGCTCAAAAGTAAACATTAAATTGTAAAGTACAAACAAACACGCACGGTACATAGAAATAACAAAAATAGTAGGTATGCCAAAAACTAAGTGTCTCACGGCTGTACTAGAAAGGTCCATTTCAGCGATATGACAGACAGACTGATGTTTTTTGACCTTGATTTCTAATTAACCTTTCAAAGGACGAGTCATCAAATTAGAATTTGTGCTGTCTGCAGTATGCAGCTAGTCTAATCTTCTCATCTAAAATATTTAAGAAGAAAACATTTTTGTTTGAGTTTGTAAAGGACCAAATTATAAAAAAACGGCAAAAAGATCACGTTTGTTGTATGGGAGCCCCACTTAAATATTTATTTTATTCTGTTTTTAGTATTTTTTGATAGAGCGGCAACAGAAATACATCATCTGTGAAAATTTAAACTGCCTAGCTATCACGGTTCATGAGATACAGCCTGGTGGCAGACAGACGGACAGCGGGGTCTTAGTAATAGGGTCCCGTTTTTACTTTTTGGGTACGGAACCCTAAAAAAAGATCAGTCCCTGTGTGATAGGTAACCTAAGGCAACCAAACCGCGGGAAAAGCTAATGATTTAATAATCTTAGTATTAAATCCTAATCACGGGCAGTACCACTATGCGACTGATAGTCATACACGTGCGACTTTACGTATCAGTGTCGCCATAGCGATAGGCGATAAGAAACTATTCGCTGGTTTCGTTTTTAAACTTAGAACGAACGCTTCGAGCAAGGCGCCCGCCTATATCGCGCCTTGATCAAGATCCTGAGTACTCGTGTAAAATAAACGACAAAGCGCCTGAATGATAGATAACACTACCAACATTCTCCATTAGATTTTTCCCACCGCGTCGTTTGTCTGTCCTATCCACAGATATAGATAGACATACATAACGCAAGAGCAACTACTTCGCGTGTCCGTTTCGCGGCCCAGCTTACGTACAAAAATCGTAAGCCGCGACTTTCGCGCTCAGTCTGCATCGGTGCACGCTAGTCGGACGTCAGTTAGGTGAGGTTAGATTAAAAACTTTTTTTTAAACCTTGCCACTCACTAGGAATTACTCCTGTATCGTGGATGCGTTTACAAACATACAAACTCACATACACAAACAGCCAGATCTGTAGGCCAATATTTGATCCGTGCGGGAATCGAACCCGCGACACGCAGCGCAGCAGTCAATCGCTCAACCATTGCGCCAACCGTGTCGTCGTACATTTGGTACATGTCATACGACCCCTCCTTTCTTGAACAAGCTATAGTGTGTATTTATATCGTACCTTCAAATCACATGTTGTGTTAAGTAGCAAGTTGGAAGGCTTCAGGTCTCTGTGAAGTACATTCGCCGAGTGTATGTACTTCAGCCCGCGGAGGATTTGATACAGGAAGTAACAGATGTGATCGTTGCTTAATTTCTGAAACAAATTTATAAACTGAAATGTACTCCTGACCAATAGGTCAGTTTCCTTTGAACCGAAAGGAGCCTCCTTTGGACTAATTAATTGTAAATTTCAATCAGACGCGTTACCTTAATTAATTAAGATTCTATTCAAGTTTCCAACGAAATTGGTATAATGAATTACTCTTTCATTAATAAAGTGGATTGAAAAGTACATTTCGTGGTATTATTACCTGTGTTTTTAACAATTTGTAAAGGTCTGTTTCCATTAAACATTGTACGATGTAAACGTCCTTCATTGAGTCTATGGTTTCGGCCCTTAAAATGTCTCGAATATCGATTATCTGAAAAAGAACAAACATTGTAAAAATTGCTAGTCTATGGCTCGGCTCCATATTTTCGTGTATTTTCAACAATATTGGTTTCTCTGATAAGATAATAGCAGATAATTTCGACCCTAAAAACAACTTTGTAATTACAAACGGTGGGCATAAATATTGGGTTCGATAACTTGATTTCAAAAAAAAAAAACAATCTGGGCGTACATTTATAATGGAAAAAAGCAACTCACATTTTCATGCTTAAACCGTGTTAAGATTTTGATTTCCCTTAGTGTCCTCTGACAGTACGTCTGATGCTCGAACGGTGATATTTTCTTGATGGCAACTTTTGTTTTCTTTATATTGTCGTGCGCAGACCTGCGAAATAATAACCACTATAAATTATGAGGTTTGACACATTGGGCCTAACAATTTGAAAGGCGCTTGGGGACCTTGTACCATAATTCATATCGATAATAATGACATGTAACAAAGATTTATACCTTTTTTGGAGAGTATAAATTATACTCAGAAAAGTAAAGAATAACAAAACAGCCTTGTTCGGATAATAAGAACTGGTTTAATTGACTAGGAACTTTCAAAGCAGACAAACAGACAAAAAAACAAACCAATTAAAATCTTGCAAAAAATTCATACGCCATCGAATTAAAAAGCCCCAGTTTTTACTATGAAATCTTCTGCTTGTTCAAGTGAACACAAATTAAGTCACCCGTTTTATAATGCACTAGCTTATGCCCACGACTTCGTACGCGCATATCCCGTTTTTTTTTCGATCCCGTATAATATTTCCGTTCAAATATAGCCTTCCTCATGAACGTGGCTATCATAAACAAAAATATTTTTCCAAATCCGACAGGTAGTTCCAGAGATAAGCGCGTTCAAACCAACTCTTCAGCATTTCATTTAGCTTTAGTAAATAAAATAAAAAAATCTTGTATCTGTGTGTCCACTTAATGGCTAATGATATGGCAAAACATGTGCGAACCATAACATTCAGCCGGGTGGAAAAAACATTGCCCGATTTTGTAATCGACGTCAAAGCAGAGCACATGTTCTTCCAGGGATTCATTATGCTATGAAGAAAATAAACCGTTAAGACCTCATTTGTATCATTATTGAATTCCCATGAAATATTACGATACTGGAATATGGATGGCTGTCCGGGCTGTTAGAGGAGGGGAACACCAAAAAAGAAACGATTGATAGACTGTCAAAACGACACGATATATGACTAAAAAGTGTGCTAGGATGCACAAAGGAGACTAGCATATCTTCTATTCTGAACTTCAGGAAGGTAAACGAATGGTCAGTGCCGCACGGACCAATCTTCAAGGTTAAGCAACGCTTGCCGAGGTCGGTATGTGGATGGGTGACCATATTAACATACCGAGACTCCTCCGTGCCTTGCAAAGCATGTTAAGCCGTTGGTCCTGGCTGTCATTTGTAGATCTTTGGCAGTCAAATCTGACACCAGTCTTGCCAAGAAGTACCGTGTTACCCAGTTAATGGGTTGTGGAGGTCTGGTAGGCAGCCCCTCCACGTAAAATACTGGTATTCAGCTGAATCCGATTTGACTGGGAGCCGAACCCAATACAGTTGGGAAAAGGCTAGGCAGATGATGAGTGTTTACGAATCAAAGATGTTCAAAATCAGACACATTAAGAGAGGCGACATGTTTTGGGAGGCACAGGTACAAAACCAGCCCGAGTGGAAATCTGTTAGATGGCCTAATCATCATCAATAGAAACGTATGGAAGAAGAAGACGTAGGTATTGAGCCGAAGCTAATAAATTGAGTTAAAGTCAAGCGAATGATGATCAATTCAGATCAAATACGTTTATTTGTGTCACAGGTACAAAAAATTGAAAAAGATAATGAATCGTAATACCGAACATAAATATCTTTACTCAGCTGGGTCACGTAATTAAATTAGTGCGATGATCAAAATCATAAATGATGGGCAAGGAACGCAGAGCCCAGCAAATCTGGCCCACCATAACGCAAAAGGCTATAAAATGCTGCAGTGTAACTCATGGAAAAATACTTAGGACATATTCGCAATAAAAAGGGATTCTTTGAAAAAAAAATCGTATAATCTCATCTAAAACCCAACTTGGAATGGATGGTCTTTTGAATTATGGCACCATAATTTAATAAAAGTTTATAACGTTTATCTTTCGCCCTTCTTTTTCAGTCTTTTTCCGCTGTTCTCATAACAGCTTATGAAATATATATTTTTTTACGGACGAGTTTCATCCTGAAATATCAAAAGAGTGTCCATAATTTTTGCAGTTTCGAGAGTCGCGTTAAGTTTTTTACTAACTCTTTTTTGCATGGTCTTACATAAACGCTTGTGACTTTTTAATACGGAAACAAAGCAACTGGAAAAACATGAAAACCGAAAGGTGAAAATAACATTAAAAGTTACTTTTTTTCTCATAATTTATCGCTATGAGTCACTGAAACTGACACAACAAAATAATAATTTTGCTAATGTCGATTAAATTAAAAACTTACAATGTAAGCGTGTCGTTTCAGAATATCTACAAGCTATACCTACTCAAATTAGCAAGTCAAATTACAAAATTATATGAAATTAATTAGTATGAAACGTTTGAATTATTAAAGTACAACATGCGAATGAAAACCTTTTAACGTCGCAAACATAAAGTGTGAACTTCGATAATTATTTAATTACTTTCAGTTCCAAATTAGTTTCGAAACTGCATTCATTTTATATGTTGGTTGCTGTCCCTTTTTGACGCCATTTCTGATGAAGTCAATGAAATGGATAGAGCATAAAAAGTAATTGCATGTAAATAAAGACTAGACAGAAAATTTTAAGTGCAAGAAGTGATCTTTCATAGTTTTTAAAAAACTTTTAACGTCGAAACAGTCCGTCTTTACATTAAAACTCCACGTTTTTACCCCATTAAACCGGATATATTATACAACAAAGTCCGTCATACGTCATCTCTTTTATCCGGGCTAAGCCATAACGGGCGGCCACAATTCATTTCGCAGAACCTCACAGAGGAATAAAATATTATTACATCAAGAGCAGTTTAAAAACTTAATCTGCAGCACTTTGTACGTATGAATTAGCGACTTCCGCGCACTGAGACGCCATTTTAATTCCAGTCACCGTAACAGGTTTAAATCTGCAGTTCTTTAGACGAGAAACTAGACTCTATTGCGATATATTTCAGTGTTGACAACACCGCAAAATAATATTTGCAGAACTATGATGCGAACCACTGAAAATGCTACTCCAAATATGAACCGCTCGTTACGAAAAAGGAAAATTAACTGTTCACCGTTTTCTCTCGTACGTTTTCGGGATCCATTTTCAATATAAGTATGTGCTCTAGCGATGAACTACGTCCTAAACAAATATTTGTACGTATGAAGTTTGTGAAGTTAATTTCACTCGAATAATAGTGGGAAACTTGGAATCAGTTTTTATTTTTTGACGAACTTATTATCAAACAATGATGAAAATATTCAGTCATCCAACGAACTCTGAAAATAGCTTAAAACAAGGCGATGCATCTTCTTTTGATAAATTAGGACAGCAAGTTGTAAGCTAATGCACCTTTGAGAAGCGCCAGGATATCACCCTGGAAATCTGCAGGAAAGCTACAAAGTCCAAGCTTTTATTGGTTAAACTTTTACGTCTCGGTTTAAAATATTACTGTGAAAGCAATGAAGTAGGTAATGTAAGAGCAATATTTATGCACACTAGAGCAGTTAGGCGCAAGTTTTGCGAATTATCGTTAGCTAAGACTGCACAGCAAATGGCAAGAACAGCAAATGGCTTTCTTGTTAAAATAATGCAGCGTTAAAATGTGCAATAGATTGTTAAAGACGGTCACTGGACGTAAATCTCAAAAACAAAGATAGATAGATGATCTGATAGATAACATGTCATCGGTTTAGCTATTGAAGGCCCTATGAACAAACAACAAATGAATCAATGACTTACGACTAGTTACGACTTATACTACCTAACTTTACGATTCTAAAATATACCTGCTCCTAATCATCATCTTCCTGCCCTTATCCATGTTACTTGGGGTTGTCGCTACACTTTTTTCCTCCATTCTGTCTTGTCAGCCGGCATACTACCACTGACTTCTTTCATATCACTTCACACACAATCTATCCATATTTTCATTCCACATTCATAACTTTTTTAGTAAAATGCGTGTCATCCCTCCTCTTCACATGACCATACCAAGACAAGCGATTCCCTTTCAACTTTTCTGTCACTGGCGCCACTTTAATTTTTTTTATTATAAAATACTCATTTTCTACTTTATCCATTCTCGTTACTTCCAACATCCATATACCTGTTCCTAATATTCCTTAATGTTTATCTATTTCTACTCCTCGAATTCCACCCTTTTTTTTTTTTTTTTTTTTATAGGATGGGAAATCATCAAATGACCCCTCCCGCTCTGGGTGGAGCGGCAGGGAGTGTCAGACTTTTACTGACTAAAACCCACCCTTGGTCCTCCTAGTGCCTTTCTTCCCAGGGCCGCGGTAACTCTTTCGAACAATTCCGCAACCCTGGCAGGCTCTGGCCCTGGCGGGCCCCGTCTCCGTTGCTGACCGCTCGTTGCTGACGGCGCGTTTGGAGTGAACGCGCCGTCGACTCTGGCCTGACCTGATCGGACAGCGAGCTACCCATTGCTCGCTGTCCGCAGGCGTCAGTCACTGCGCCTTGCCCAGGAGCGTCAGTTCCTGAGAGGCGCAGCGACCGACGTACGTCTGGAGGAGGCGAAATGGGGCCATTACTGGCACTCCATTCTCGCCCCCTCCCGAGCAGTTGCAGCGGCGGCGACGGTGGCGGCGGCTGCGGCGGAAGCGACGGCGGCGGCGGCGGCGGCGGCGGTGGAGGAGGGTTTCTTCCTCGTCCCGGCCCTGGCGGGTGGACCGCAGGCTTTGCCCCCAGCCCAGTGATCGGCCGGCTTGCCAGCTGCCGCACATGCGAAGCAGTGCGGCGCGGCGTCACACGAGCCGGCCCTGTGACCGGGCTGACCACAGCGGAAGCAGTGGTCACTGCGGTCCACCTCCGAGGTGCAGAGTGCTCCGACATGGTTGCCAACTTGGCAACGGAAGCACCTCAGAGGTCTGGGCTCCAGCAGTTTCACCTGCGCGGAGACCCAGCCCACCAAGAGCCTTCGGCCCTCTGAGATTTTCTTGGCCGCCGAGACGGGGCAGCTCACCACTACGGTTCGCATGCCCGTGTTGTCAGGACGGATGGTGCCCGCCTTCACCTCCTCTGCAGAGCACCCCCCCGTCCTGACGACGGCGGCCAACACCTCCTCCTCCGTGACGGAGTCGTCCAGGCCCAAGATGCGCATATCTATGCACTTCGTGGGCCTGGACACTCGGACGTCATCCGCGCCCAGGGACGCCCTAAGCCTTTCGGCTAGAGCGTCCGCGGCCGGACCGCTGCCTGCTCCAGGGATCTCGAGCATCCTGGCCCCGGTCATGGTGACCCTGAGCCGGAGACCCCCGACGATGCCAAGCTCACCGAGGTTGATGGCCTCCTTGGCTTTGGTGAGCGTATTGGCATACGTCACGCCCCTCTTGACCGCGTCCGGCTGCAGCGTTAAAACTACAGCCGCGGTCTTCGGGGCGCGGAGCGCAGCCGCGACGCCTCGCGCTCGCTGCCGCCGCCTTCTCTCCCGCCTCTTTGCCGCCCTGGCTGCCTTACCCGCCTTCTTCTTCTCCCCGGCCACTTGCCATTCGGCTTGAGCCGGGGGAGGTTCAGAAGGCGAGGAAGCCGGGGGGAGCTGCTGCACGGCTGGCGCAGGAGCCTTCGCCGTCCGCGCAGCCGCCCCACCCTTCCTCTTCCTTCCCGGGGCCGGGTCCGGTTTTCCCGACACCGGCTTCGCGGGTGCCGGCCCGGACCCTTTGTCCTGGCCGGACGACCCCGGTGTGGCAGCCACGGCGGCTGCGTACGACGCCGCCTTCCGGCCTGGAGCCTTCCCACTTGCCGCTAACGGGGGGCGCAGGACGATGCCCTCCAGGACGGAGAACCGCGCCTGGAAGGCAGCCATCTCCTGCCGCACAAGGTCCAGCACCTGCCCCTCCTGCGGCACGGGCTGGCTGTCCTCCTTGCGCCCCCCTTGCGGCGCCCCCTGTGGGCCGGCTCCCCGGAGCCTGGCCAGGTCTGCGCGGATCGAATTCCACCCTTGGATATGTATATGGCAGTAGAAAATCTTCAAGAAATAAGGTTATTCATCCCTTCAAACGGAAATACGCTTAGTAATAACACTGGTGCGGGAAATTCGTTGAAATATCAAGTGTGTTTTTCCTTCCGAAATAGTGTTGATTTCATCCTTATCGAAAACTTGATCCTAGTGTTTTTCATACTTTTATTGTTTGCCTTTGCCTTTGTCATCTTCGCGACAATAATATGTTTAACCGACTTCAAAAAAGGAGGAGGTTCTCAATTCGGTTGTATTTTTGTTTTAGTCATTGTCAAAAACGAAGAAACAACCAAAAACACCGACTTCCAAAATTAAAGTTTTTTATAAACTAAGTACTTTGTTGTTTTACTTTTTTGTAAAAAGTTTTTATTGCGAATCGTCGTTTTAATACAAGAATTTAGGAAAAATCAATTAAAACTTAATTCTTGCAAAACGACATCTTTTTTAAATTAACAATTAAACGTATTAAAAAATACATTACTAATCAGTAATCAGCATCAAGAAACTGAACGTTACAGTTTATCTGAGATATTTGCCTTTGTTTGCCAAGCGACACCATCAATTCGTTCCATATTTCTTAATGGCATCATAAAAATATGGCATTTGCCACCGAGCCACCGTGAACCTAATGGGCCGTTACTTTTACTTTCGTCTGCCACACCCCTGGCAGTGTTTCAGACACGCGATAAAGGAATTTATACGTGCTCCAATGTTCCACGTCATCGACTATTATCTTATCAATAACGATTAGCCTAAGATGCTACTTAAAATACCCTTTTACAGTAATTTTCCTGTAACACTTGGGTATCGAGTTTTGAAGAGTGGAAGAATTTTGTTACAAGAGGGGAATATTTTTGAAATTCAACGCCACGTTCTGGCAAACCCGACCGGGCGCGCTCTCTGCAATATTTACACGAACTTTTTCGAGTCTCTTTCGATCCAGTTTATCTCTGAAGCAGGTAATCTCACAAGCCGATGTTTTTTTTTCAATTTGAAGGCTACAAAAAGATAGCAGTATATTTCAAAACAATACGCCTAAATGGAAAAATCATTTATTTTTTGGGAACCCTCTGCTCTGACTGGAGAGATCATCAATCATGAACCTACTTCCAATCAAGATAGAGCTTTGTAATTCGGAACATAACAGATACCACAATAGCCCAAACTGTTATAGTTTGGGCTAGATAATTTAATAAACCAAACTCTACCATGAATCTAACGGTAATTAATGATTTAATGTTGTATTACTATCTCCGTGTTGGGCCGTAAGACCCGCATCAGACCCTTGTCGGATCCCAGTTGGTAAACCCGCGTAATTTTACTTACAAGCACCGTGTGTCCCAACATATTTGGACGACATAATTTAATACTCCTTGATAAATTAATATTTGTTTACGTACACATCCTTATTTAATAAAGGAACGGAATAAAATGCTCTCGGTTACCTGTTTATTTCTCTTTTTGTTTTCTTGCCTTTGTTTTCCTTATTTAACGCGTTTGAGAGGATTTGCACACAGGAAAATCTTGGCGATCTTACTTACCTACATAATAAAATTCTGTATCAAGTAAAAGCCGTCTTCTATCTACCTATATTGTGGTAAAACCCAGAGAGGACAATCTCGGTATCTTGTAAATTTAATGAAGACCCAGATACAACCATTCTTGTCCCTAAGTTCTATAGGTGGGTTAGTTGTGAGCACGGACTTTGACGTGAGAGAGCAAATACCAATTATGGTAAAAGACGAAGCTCTTTGTATCATCCTGCACCGCATAACATCGACTGTTTTGAAGTGTGTAAATGCGGAAACTTGTAAATGGCCTTCAAATCCGTATTGTTTGGGAACATTGTTTATATTAGCTGTTCGTTTCCCGAACAGCATAAAATAAAATAAAAGGTAATTTTCTCTAATTCCAGCGGATGCTTCACACTCAGACAAAACACCCGCGTTCCAGCCATAGACTAGACGAAAAAAAAAAAGATGAATCATCGACAAACAATAATCGTAAACAATGCCCGTCACAGACGATCGCGCTTCAAGCACGTAACTGACATCCGTCATATCGTACACCAAACTCGTAACAGGAAAATTGAATAACCCAACAAGCGAAGATCCGCGATAAATGATGTAACTGCCAAATGAGACACAGAATATATTGACACGGGATTGAAGTTACGAGAAAAAGGAAAATTGTATTCCCGAGAAAAGCTTATGACCACAATATTGGGATGATGGTGCTAATCCTCTTTCGAGTTATTAGGTAGGTATGAGTAATCGTTATAACATGTTTTATTGATGATAATAGCGAAACATTGGACTTAGTAATGTCCAATGTTTGTATTTTGTTTACTCTGTTAAACATTGCTGTAACAGAATAAACGCAATACCTAAAAAGCTGGCATTTTACTCATCGTTTTGGAACAACTTTTACTCTAAAAATGCCAAAAAATAACAGCTGTTTAGTACATTTTACGCACATAAATGTTATGGGGCAGTCGATTTTTTTTCGCGATCTCAGTTTTGGTCCCATAGTAAAAGTTGTTCATATTGATGAATACAATGACCCCTTTTCAGGTATTACGTTTATTCTGTTACACGTTGTATACCTATATTATTATATATTTTATTTTGTTTAAGTTTTCGTTGTATTCAAAGTAGGTTTTTATAATGACGTTATTATAGTACAGCGTTTGCAGATAGTAAAAATAAAAAACGTCGGCCAATCAGTTAGCTTCCGTTTTGCTAATAACGCTTTAATTTCTTAATAGTGCTATCTCCTAAACTATGCCACTACTTTAGCATGCCCAGCAGTATCTACATTTTATAAACAATAGGTACCTAATTGATTTTAAATCACTACTAAACATAATCTAACGCTGATATTACATCACCCAGTTCCTAGTAAACATTCAAAGTAGCTGAACTAATGTCATAGTATGTTCTGTACGAACTGCATGAGTCATTGTACGAGTATTACGGCCAAACGCACGACGCGACTTCCGTAAACGGTGCCCGTGCGCACACCGGTCCCCAAATACTGTCACTAGTGTCAGCGGCTCAGCGCCCACGCACTAACTGTTACCCACTTACTAAACACGACCTCGTTATGAACCGCGTAACCATAGCTATCAAAACATTCCATGAAGCTGTACTAACAATTAATTAAATGTCACTCGTTGTCTCTGGACTCAGGCATCAATTTCATAGAGAACAAAAGGCAGTCTTTGCGCAAAACCTTTTCATAGGCTTAATAACCAGCCATCAGCGTTCGAATGGCGGACATTAGCCGTCACAGCAAGGAGGACGCGAACATTCCTCGCTTAGGATAATTAAGGCTAATTTATTGTACGGAAAAAAATACAACGTTTCTAACTATTTAGGTAAACGCTGACAGAAAATTATGTCTGATGGATTCTATGTCACGTATGTAGGTCCATGAAAAACGAAGCACGATGTGTATGTTTTATTCAGATCGAGCTTCGAAATCACTGAAAAAAAATCGGTCGACCCGGCCGGCTAATGAAATATTGAGCGTCTCTCGAGGCAAGTGCTGGGCAAAGGATAGGTCAAACGAACGATCGCTTGCCCGCACCTATTAACCTCACCTTTATTGGGCCGTTTTCCACCTATCCCAAATAAGCCACAATTCCTGTTCAGCATTCAGTTGTTCACGTTTCGAACAACATTCAATCATTTTGGTCCCTTTGATTTTGCAGATAATTGAATGTCATTCGTGAATCCCTTCTAATTATTTGTCTGTGGTTAATTTAAAATGTCTATAGCGAAATCATAGACTGCTTTATTTGAAATACGAAGCCCCCATTCTATTGTTTGTATTGATCTGAGATATTTTCTTTGTCATTCTGGCATGGTATCCCGCTGAAACAGTATACTTATGAGAGCCTGTGTAGTTGGGATTCTAGCTGGGTGACATATTATGTGCAAATTAACTGAAAACGCATAATTTGCTAACCAAGCTAAGTGTGGCATTGCATGACTCGTAAAATAACAATTCAAACACAATACCAATGGCTGAAGACCCCCTCGCATGACACTGTTGGTTATGGTATGCAGACAGTGTGGACATTGATTAGCGTGACCCACAATTGGGTTTCCTTACAGCAAACTTCAGCGCGATAGACAGATTTGCTAAATAGGACAGTACCTAAGTACACAACCAAAAAAATTAAAATCCCTATTTAAGTAAGTACTTTTTTTAAGTAATGCATTCAAGGAAAATTTAAAAAAAGCACCATTTTTTTTCCGCAACATTTTCGATTTTACATTCTATTAAGTGATTGATTATACTATACATCAAAAGAATAGTACACACAAGAATAGAACAGTAACTAACTTTATTAACAAAGTATGTCACGAGACTGCTTTCTATCCAAACATAATATTATGTAATAAGTAGTCAATGGGTCAACACAGTACTATATTAAGGAATTCGGAAACACCCACACGTATCTCATCATCATCAATGAAATCGCCACAATTTATTGCTAAGATAACAGTTACACAAGCTATACGATTAGAGGTTTTAATTTAGCCGCCGTAAATAGTCGGCAATGATGTCTTTGTTTCCAACGCATATTTTTCTGTGATATTGGTAATCATATCACAAAAATAATTACATTTAATTTGTTAAAACCACCCCAATAATAACCACTGTTAATTTGACAGCCAACACAGTCATTATTTGAACCCAAGTTGCTCATTCAAGAGTAGAATAAATAAGAGCGGATAAGAAACTTCATGATTGCTATTCCTCCTCCAATCTCGAAACATTAATAAAAAATTAAACAAATGAACTCTGCGGCAATTGAAGGCGTGAGCGTGAATTCGACCATCGGTCACCATTGTGTGTCAGCGAGGCAGAGTAAAATCAGGCAAGGCAAGTTCACTACGAGTACTACGGCTAAATCACACAGCAGAGCTACCGAAGTGAGAAATTAATTAGAAGAGTTCATGCCTCGTTTAGCATTAAGAGGGACTGGGCTAGACTTTAAACTTGCCAACGAGAAGCAGCGTCGTGGAACAACTAACACGAGTTCGGTGAAACGAGAGACCAAACAAATGCAACCATTCAATTATATTCGATAGACCAAAATACACAACAGAGTACACATTCATTACGACAAGGGGTACTGTTTTTCCTTGCTATCAAAATCAAACGAAAGCGTAATTTCGACCTTTTCTTCATCCTACCCGCCATGCATTGATGCTAGCTTGCACATTCCTCTTACAGAAAGGATCTCGCTATTTATTCATCAACTTATATTCAGTTGAGAAAACAAAACAACACAGAGTTCAGAGACGGGAATGGCCATGAAACTTTCGTTTAAAAGGATTGGCGCGAACGATAGACGAAATAAATTAAGTACTTTCCCCTTAAAAAGTGCACCCAACTCAATTACTGTTTCCCAAATAGGGAGAAGTTTGAAAGAAAAGTAATGTAAGTTTACGCTCCGAGTTTGTTTACCAGACGAAAGCTATCAAAAGGTGGGCGACAACATTAGAAGAGCCAAGTTTGTTTCAGACTTCTGGGAAAAGCTGAAGTTGGTATTTGATTTTTATACCAACATCGAAGTGACTAACACGATGTTTTCGATATCTTGGACAATCACCACTATTCAAGATTATTGCTTGGCTACGAGGTTTTCCGACAGAACACTTACCCCGCAATTTGGCGTAAGGAACACGACAACATGTCACGCATGAGTCACTGTCTATCAATATGTATGCAGTAGATCAACACTTGATTGTCTTTATAAGTGTTCGTCATTTTATCCACTGACAAAGATGGAAAAACCAGTCTTATAGTAACTTTAAAAAGGCAGACATTTGATGAAAGCGTAACATTCTGAACCTAAGCCTCATTCAGTACTGAAGCAATTTACGGCATTAAATTGCTTTTGCTGCCATTGAAACAGCGCCTTCATCAACGCTTGAAGGTGCTCAATGCGCGACTGTTACTAGGCAACGTATTTTTTTAAGACTAGAACTTTATAACAAGAAGCCATCTTTACGCAGGGCGTCATTTGAAGAGTGCTTGTCCCAGACCTTGAATTTTCTGAAAGGCTTTTTGAATTTTGGTACGCCATGTTTAAAAAATGTTTTGACGAGACGACTTAGATAGCAACAGGAACCCTGACTACAAAGTACAATGCTGAAAAACCATTCTTAGGTAAGAAATTTGAAGGGTCCTTTGTAGTAATTACTTTGAGAAAACTTTAGAACGTAGTTTCTAAGGAATCGTCTTTGTCTTCGAGGCTGAGTACATTTTTAACAGCAAATTCTAAATGACCTGGAATTTAATTAAAAAATCCACTTGGTAACAGGGAACAAAAGAGCTTTACTGCTATGTTAATTATTTATTCCCCGTGTAATCGCTAAACGGAGTCAGTGACCGATAGGTGCGGTAACACATACCCAGACTTATTTCCTTTTTATAGAAATAGAAACTTTATGCGAAGAGAACATAACATGCAGTATGCATTATTTAGGATTTAATAAAGTTTACAGCGGCTCTCAGTTTCAGTGCAGCTTTGGGGGTTTATTACAGTTTTCCGTTCTTGTATTATGAAATAAATATATTGTCTGTCTGGCTCTAGATAGATTGTCAATATCGAGGCCATATTTGATATTATGGCACCACAGCAAACAATAGAATTCGTTATTAGGAGATGATTATTGTGGTGAACTGAGTGAGAGATACGTGACCGGAATGAAAATAATAGCGATGATTCCATGATGGAGACGCCGGACGCGGGAACCCCACGAGACAACGAATTGAGGATAAAACTAAATTTTTCTACAATCAATATCATAAAATGAGAATTGGATGACTTACAAACTATTTTTGCTTACGTTATTAGCTTGTTAACGGCAGAGAAACCAGCTGTTGAAAAATACATGACACATGTTCAAAAAATAATGTATTTGTTTATGTACACAAATTGAATAGGTAGGTATTTTGCTCACTGTTACTCTCGAATTCTGAAAAGCCGACCAGTCACTGCATACCGTATAATCTAAATGTCTTTCATAATGTGAGTTGTGATTGGTGGGCAGAAATGATAGCAATTCAAATCATTTAAATGTGCCGATTTTTTAGCGACTTAAGTGACATCTTTTGTTCAATATCGTTTAATGACTTGCCCATGACATTTATGTCGCTGATAAAACGGCTGATTCAGCTAAATGGCTGCGACACATACATATGACATGCTTCGGACGCGCGACCTACACTTAGCAGCAGGGGCCGACCAGCGCCGAATGCGGCCAGACAGCTCTCTTCATGATTTGAGCACAATTCTCTCGCAGTACGTGTGAGAGAAAAGTAGAGTATGCTCCTCAGGGACAAATGTGTCTTTGACTTAGGTTAACTTACATCCCTCGTTGCGTTCTGGATTCTTGAATTGCTCTAAACTCACTCTCGAATCCTTCATTGCTTTCGGGATTGAATATGACGCCCGTAACATAAGACACTGCTTTATCCCCTCGGTGCATAATGTACTATTTCACTCCCCAGCAGGGTATAATGTTGTAGAGATCCAACCCGACCTAAGTTAATAACTGTTTCAAAAGTTGGTTTTCACCTGCGGTTTTCTGTCTGCACATAGTTTTACGCTTTTGCGGGTCAAATTCCGAAACTCCTTGGTTTTCAGTCGGTTTAGAAACGATCCTTTGAATTTATGAATTTTACGAATAACATCCAAGTAGGTAGGTACTTACAGCGACCTTTTTCGACACTTCAGCGAAGAATAAGACAGCGGTTTGCTGATATTTCTCGCACATTTCCGCATAATATCTGCAATATTCTGCAGTTGGTTACTTTACGTAAGTGATCCATCTTATAGCAGCCATCTTTAGTGGGAAACCAATATTTTTATCACACAATTATTATCAAAGTAACACAGATGCGAGAACGATACGTTAACAGACACAAACAATGAAATTGAACCAACACATTCTCACGAAATTTACTCTGAATGCAAACAGAGTAATCTTATCAAATAATATTAATTAATGACTCATAAAAGGTGTAAAGCTGCAGAGCTCTTGTTTACACGTCGTAAGTAGGTAAGGGGGCTAAATGCAAGGTCAGAACCAAACCCGAGATTAGCACTATTTGTAAATGTCCTTATCTGAGTGACTGGTTTAACTGAATTTATTTGGCATGTGATATGACCGACGCGGAATTTGGGCGTTTATTGCCGCTCTCAACTAGCACTAACACTATTGTGTTTTGATGCGCTATTTGATACTTTTAATTCGCTATCTGCCAACAACGTGTTAATTCTCTATTAATTAAACATTTTTTATGATATTTGGAAGTTATTGCGTAGCTCAGTGTACACTACACCTGAACAAGACACAGGCCGTGGACGACAAGCCGCCGGCCATTTGTTTAGCGTGTGCGACTTTGTGAATTCGATACAAGCCGGGACATGTAACACAAGGTCATGATCGCATCGGGACAAGGTCAAGTTTTGAAAACAATCGACTGAAGACGACTATAGTCTCACTGTTAGCCAAAGCCGGGTCCCAAAGATGCGCCAAATCCAAATTAACCGTTTCTCCGCCTTTACATCGCGCTATCTAGACGCACCGCTGCCGCGCTGTTACGAGCCAGAGGTATCTCTCACTAGGAGGACTAGCTGGAACCAACCCCCTGAAAGCAATGCGGCATTTCACAAATGTTTCGATATCATCGTCATAGCGAAGATTTGAGCAATGTTAATGTGGCAGCAACTTAAAAATATCCAGTTATGCGTTATTAAACAGAATATGATATCTCCTAAGCATCAGAGCTTGTAGGTTACCCACATAGAAACATCTATACTCTGTATATAATTCCCTTTCAGTTTATTAGTACCGTTTCTGATGGTTTATTTGACTTGCTACTTACTAGACTGAACAAAGTAGGGGTGATGGAAAGAATGAGGTTTCCTTGAATTCCTCTTTGTCTCAAGTCATTAGGTCTAGTGTCCTGAGCTTTAAATAAGAGGTCAATCAATATGGAAGTTGTTTTAACTTTTCATGACAAACATTTGAAACAAATCTTAGTACACAAATAATTACATACTTAATAATTACATTACACACATACCTATAATATGCAATTGTATGTGTGTTTCGCATTAGTTGTGCATGTGATGTTGTAGGTAGGTATATGACTCATGTTTAAATGCATATCCTAGCTTTTCTCAGTACTTATGGCAGAGACATGGCAACAACAGTTTACATGTTATGTCATTAATATTGTTAGCGGACACACATTCATGTATTTCAATAGTTCCATTTCCAACAATATAGGCCACATCCTTGATCTGAAACCTGTTCTCATGTAATATTTCCTCATGAAGTCATGAGATACACAGTTTTGTAGTTAGTTTATGTATTTTCCCACTAATTGGGCTTGGCCAACTATGATAGGTATTATCACAGTGGTAGTACAACATGAAAAGGAGTGCCTAGTAATATTTCCATGTTTATAACAATGTGCATTGAGTGCATTATCTATAGAGATAATATTTGATATTGATAAACTGATAGAATGTCATAAGAATGTGTTACTGTTCACTTATATCATTGTATAAAGCCACTTCTTGGAATCCCGTTAAATATTAGAATATTATTTGTCTCTGCGGCTTCAGTTAATTTTTACGGAATTCCTTAAATGAAATTATAACCTGTTGAGGAATTTTTAGGTTACACATCAATTATTTAATGATGCATTGTTTGATAAATATTTAGGCAATTACATGTGAATCAATAATGGCTGGCTTGAAATGTGCAAATTAAAAAAGTATGGGGTTGAAACACTAGGGCCATGGGGTCCGAATGCTCATTGAGTTTTTCATGAAATCAGCAAGCAGTTAGTCGATCGACTGGTCACGTGACCAGAGGGCTGGCCTTTTCTTTGGCCAACGAATCAGCATTGCCATTCAACGTGGCAATGCGGCCAGTGTTCTGGGCACTTTCCCATTGACAGCGATGTGGACGAATTTTTTCGATGCCCTATAAGTTCTTCCCCTACCCTTTTTACTCCGCTTTTATATTTTCTACTAGTTTTTTTATCAGTATCTAAAAAGTATTGGATTGCCCATTTAAATTTCAAGTCGTTCATATTTTCTTTGTGATCATTTGTTAGAGTGCTTTATGAATATTGACCTAAAGATACCTACGAAAGGTATCCACTTCTTATACAATTTCAATGATAATTTGCTATGTCAAATTGCTGTTACTGAACCTAACACATGGGTAGTTTGTTTGTCTGTTTGCCCGGTTGTAAACTTCGTATCATTTTTTTTTCTTTGAACTATCAAGAGAAAAGGTCTCATACTTTTACGTTTTAAACTATCCTATCAACAAATTCTACAGCTAAACAGGGCTAAACTTTCGATTATGGGCCGCCGCTTTGGGAGTTCATTTTTTTCTTGTGGATAGTACTCATAAATAGAAAGCTTTTTACAAATTTTCAACACTCGGAGACTCACGCTTTTCGAGTTAAAAATCTTTGAAGTTTCCATACAAATTGGAAAATAATACGCCATTTTTACATTTTTAGGTTAGATAAATTGTCATAGTAGACGTCAAAGTTGACATTTCACGTTCCGTTTATGGTAGAGGTGTATTTTATTCGATTTAATGTCATGGTTTTTACATAATTTACATTTTATATAATTTTATTTTCACGTATTCACATATTAAATTTGGTGGGTAATTAATGTGCTGAATGCTTAGGATGCAAGAGCGAGCGAAGCGAGCTCGGGACTTGGGGTACCCCGACTCGGACAGGTTAGGTTAGAAGGGGATGACCCTACCCTTTTTACTCCGCTTTTATATTTTCTACTAGTTTTTTTATCAGTATCTAAAAAGTATTGGATTGCCCATTTAAATTTCAAGTCGTTCATATTTTCTTTGTGATCATTTGTTAGAGTGCTTTATGAATATTGACCTAAAGATACCTACGAAAGGTATCCACTTCTTATACAATTTCAATGATAATTTGCTATGTCAAATTGCTGTTACTGAACCTAACACATGGGTAGTTTGTTTGTCTGTTTGCCCGGTTGTAAACTTCGTATCATTTTTTTTTCTTTGAACTATCAAGAGAAAAGGTCTCATACTTTTACGTTTTAAACTATCCTATCAACAAATTCTACAGCTAAACAGGGCTAAACTTTCGATTATGGGCCGCCGCTTTGGGAGTTCATTTTTTTCTTGTGGATAGTACTCATAAATAGAAAGCTTTTTACAAATTTTCAACACTCGGAGACTCACGCTTTTCGAGTTAAAAATCTTTGAAGTTTCCATACAAATTGGAAAATAATACGCCATTTTTACATTTTTAGGTTAGATAAATTGTCATAGTAGACGTCAAAGTTGACATTTCACGTTCCGTTTATGGTAGAGGTGTATTTTATTCGATTTAATGTCATGGTTTTTACATAATTTACATTTTATATAATTTTATTTTCACGTATTCACATATTAAATTTGGTGGGTAATTAATGTGCTGAATGCTTAGGATGCAAGAGCGAGCGAAGCGAGCTCGGGACTTGGGGTACCCCGACTCGGACAGGTTAGGTTAGAAGGGGATGGCGGGGTCTAGTGAGCGAGCGAAGCGAGCGAACTGACCCCGCTATCCCCTTCGTGGTTATTTTTTTTTAAACCCTTGAGCCCCGCGAAGCGGGGCTCCGACTTGCTATTAAGAGGACTAAGGATGCAAGAGGGTTAGGCTTCAAAAAATGATTGATGATTGATGGGGGGGGGGCACCCTCACCCCCTCCCACCTGCCTCTTTCTGCTACTGGATACGAAATTTTAAGCAAAATTTTTATTCTAACCTATAAACTTTAACCATGAATATCTCCATAACCATGGGTATCCGGGTGGTGGGGGTGGTAGGGGGGGTTGATAGTGGTGCCAGGGAGGAGGGGGGGCACCCTCACCCCCTCCCACCTGCCTCTTTCTGCTACTGGATACGAAATTTTAAGCAAAATTTTTATTCTAACCTATAAACTTTAACCATGGATATCTCCATAACCATGGGTCTCCGGGTGGTGGGGGTGGTAGGGGGGGGTAGCCCCCCTCCCCCCCCTCCCCTCCCCCCCCCCCCGCCCCCCTCCCAAATCAGCGGCCCATAATGGAAAGTTTAACCCTAAACAGAATTCAAAGCATTACTTTAATGTTTTGTGTCATACAACAAACCAAGAATAGAGAAATTATGCACCTGCTGTCAATCTTTAAAGTTTACTTATGAAACAAAACAAACTGTTCTATTACATTATATAAAAAGTTATTGTAGCTTGGTGCAGTGTAACACTTAATAAACTCACAAGCTTCAATGACTTTAACGTAATCCAATCTGTACTTACACAACCATGCCATAGGCTCCTTCGCCGATGTATTGTAGATTGGTGTATCTAGGCCCCACTTCGAATACCTGGCCCCGAATGATCTCCGCGTTGGGATTACTACTCGCGGCACCTGCAGCTTCAGCCATCGTGACACAGAGGGAAGCCACTTAACCAACGGTAACAATACTGAGTTCAGCATAAATTTTTTACACACACGCGACACTTGACTGGCGTTTCCTCAGTCCACAATAGCCAAAACAAATAATTAATCGACCTACATTATCCAGTATCCACTACCCGAACAAATCGTCCACTTGTCACTTGCTTATCATTCTCGCGCTAGCCTGTTTGCCCGACTTTGCATGGACGGACACTCCCGTATAGACGCAGTACCGTTACAAAATGAACTCGATTTTTTCTCCATCTCTACAAGCGTGTTCCATATTGTATTATTTTAGCATCTTTTCTATTATATGTTGCTGTTTCTCTTCTTTGAAAAGTATCAGACCGAGACAAAGCTATTCCAACTTGAAAGGATAATGCTAAATTTGCCCACAATAGTATTATTGAACATTACTCGGTATTATTCTAATAGAAGTTAATTTACAGATCAATCATCATACATTCTTATAAACGTTACGAGCCACAATATCTAGAAAAAACGGAAAATGAAAAGATTTTTAGCACTTCTGCGAGAATACAATTCCTAGGAAAAAAGCAAAAGTCAAGTTTTGACAATGACATTGACAGTTTGTTGTTGGCGTTGACAATAATTGACATTTGTTAATGACGTTTACGATTTTTATGGAAATGGAATAGCAGTATTTTTTTTGTAATTTATAAAATAAATATTACTTATCTTTTGTACCATTTCAGCGATATTTTTTGTGTTTAAATTGATGAAAAATGTAATGATTATTTATATAACTCGTTTTTTACATGGATCAAAGACGTAAAGGCCCAGATTGACCTCGTCCACTGAATTCGAAGGACTATCGTGCAAATAATTTACTTAGGTATGTCGGTTTGGTCAGCCAGTACAGCTGGAAATAATTACCACTCCGCATTGCCAGGCGGTCAATACGGTTCCTCTAATAACTGGTGTCCAAAGTTAAGCAAGGTATGATATAACTTTAGTTGCATGTAGTGCTACATTTGTTTTGCTTATACATCATTTGATTGCAAATGACAACTATAAATTACTTACTGTTTACTAGTAGTTGTTCTATTGGAATATCAGTCGTGTGGTAGTGCGGCGCACTTCACACGCGCGTGTAGTTGTTAAGCAATAATATTCTCAGTAAATTTTGTTTTAACCAAGTGACAAATTAGTGATTTAATTTAGACTGAATGAACATATTTATAGTGATGCACAGTTGAAATTGGTTTTCAAATATTGTGGTTCATAGTTTGAAATACATTTTTGAAGGGTATGATATTATTGTATCTCAATTTAGTGATATTACACAGTTGTGAGCTTGATATCTATTTATATTGTCTGTCAATGATATCTGCTGTTATAAGCTATTAATTTATATTTTTTAACATGATATTTTATTAATTTTGCATATTATTACATAAATGGTGTTATTCATCAATTTTGTTTCCTTAAAAAGTATTATTTGAAACATAAGAATCATCCATTTATATAATTCCAGTAACCAAATATTTAGTTTATATTTAATTAATGCATGCAGTATTCAAGTTTGTGTTAAAAATGTAGTATTTTATTGATTGTTTTTTATTTTGTTCCACAAAGGCGTGGATGACAGGTATTTTGCAAGCATTTTGATCAGTTTTCTGGCACGCAGAAGCAGAAGATTGTACTTCTTATCATTATCTAACAAGAGTGAGTTGACAATGGTTGTTATTGGAATCAGGGCTTCCGTCATGCATTGGTTTTGTAGAGGCATCCATGTATCACATTTAATACAATTAACTAATCATAACTACCTAATATTTAATGTTGGTACACATAGATGGGAACCTGATGGGACCCTGGAGAAGTTTAGAGGCTACTTTAATGCAAGCAAAGCCACAGGCTACTATCAAAATAAATAAATGAAAACTCTATCTATCTATGTTGCTTAAAATGTATTCATTTAGAATCGTCTCATTCGGTTAACAAATATTATAGCTATTTGTGTAAATGTTTGTGTTTAAATGGTTAAAATGCATAAGTCTAAGTCATTTTGGACATTTTCATATCCTTGGTGTGTTTTTCAAAAATGTAGACATACTTAAACATTGTGATTGATGTGTAAACTTATGATGTTCATGCTTTGTTTGCTTACAAAATAAAAAAGGTAGGAAAAAATATACTGCAGGCATACTAAAAGTTCGCCAGATAGTAATATCAAGGACAGGGAGTGATTGGCCAGAGTACAGCTTTTTTTATCTCAATGCCTTATCACAACATAAACAAACTATAATATGTAATCACTTCATAATGACATGTATTGGCCTGTGCAGATTATTGCTAATTATTAATTCTGTGGTTGCTTTTTGGGGATTCATAACAAGTTTTAACCTCATCTGAAACCACTAAATACAAGTTGCCTGTGTACCACATTCAATGAATTGTTAAAATTGTTTCAAAGCTCAGTTGCTAGCCATCTGTTAAGCTTTGAATATAGTCTATTTATAATTGACTGATGTGATATATGGATGACATTTTGGCTGTAATTTTAGGGCTTGGTGGAACTGCTTTCTAAATAACATCTAATGGTAATTTAAAATCCTAATTGAATTTCACATAGTCAATAGACTTACTACTATGCAATATACCTCTACAGCAGGACTTCCCAACCAGTGGGGCGCGCCACCCTTGGGGCGCAGTAAAGACGGCAAGGGGGAATGGATTGCGTTTGCATTTTCAAAAGAAAAATCAATGTAACGCGATTATATTTAGTTTATTTTTATGTATTAGTAACTTCACAGCATTTTTCTTAATTTTTATAATACTAGCTTTTGCCCGCGACTTCGTACGGGCATATCCTATTTTTTTTCCCGTATCCCGTAGGAATTTTGGGAACTCCTCTCTCTAAGAGAGGTTTTCTACAACCAATAGTTTCGGTTGTGTGTTGTCTGTCAGTCACTCAATCACCCAGTAACACAAGAGTTTTATATATTTATGATTACACAATATAAACGGCTCTGGTAATCATCAGAGCACGCAAGCTCAAGTATCTCACTAGTAGTAACACTGATATCTATTTCGTCATACTAATTATATAAAAAATGGTAATTCATAAATAAATGTTGTTAAAATAAAGTCCATTTGTTTTTTTGTCACAAAAGAAAAAATTGGGGTGGCATGGAAATGTTCTGAATCTGGGGAGGCTTGACACAAAAAGGTTGGGAAACCCTGCTCTACAGTTTTAATAAATTTAATACATTACACATTCATTATCAATTTGGTTGAAAAAAGTTTTGTAAAGGACACACATAGGTACTGCTAAAGACTATTTTTTTTCTGTTCAGCACCGGCAGTCATTAATTGACTTCCTATTTATGACAAAGCGTAATGTGTCATAGCTCCACAAATCTAATAGCATAGTAGTAAGTTTGAGCCACCGCATAATTGGCTAAGCGCTGTGTAACTGCCAATGAAATATCAACCTTGCTGCCGATAAAATAAATTCTAAAATATATAAAGTAGCTGTGAGCATCAAAGCGGGTTGGAGTGCGTGGTTGTTTATTATAGACTTTATTTCAATAACTTTTGTCAGCAAAACAGCATTTCGCCAAGCGCTGTGGCCCGTAGGGGTTGCGTGTGTTGCTAGGTGAGATAATTGTTTAGATGCTTTCTAAAACATGGTGCCTACATTTTAAAGGTTTAATATTTAAATAATAGGAAGGTTGGTATTTCAAAATCTCATCTATGGGCTCTTTGGTCTTTGGATCTATATCCAAAGACCAAAGAGCCCATAGATGAGATTTTTATCATAGGATAATGGCGGTAAAATTGGCACCTAGAGCGAATTGATTGTTTCATTACTTCAATAAAAGCTTTATAGGGCGTATAGTGTCATCCCTTTTTACACAGAAATAGTGAGATTCCTGTGAAAAAAAAGGATAGCATTATTCGCCCATACAGCTCTTTCTCTTTTTAGCGCTGGAATAATACTTCGTCTGTTGTCTCTGTCGACGTCTTGTCTTGGAACTAGGCTAAAACTAAATCGTGTCCATTGTACTTATGTCAATTTTGTAATTATCCTTAATTTGTTACGGAGAATTTATTGCTGGGGTTTTTGTCACGGTGGTTTTGTCTTAATAAAATTATTGTTAGCACAAATCACGAGTAAATTACTCTTTAGTATTATTTTGTTGTTTTTGTTTCATGTAATATTTATTTGTAAATAATCATACGTGTTTTCCTAAAATTATTGTCATTACAATATTTATGTATTTTATTATTTTGATGTGCAATTGTTGTGTTAAACATACCTACATATTATTGTATTCGTGTATTATTTATCCTAAACTGATAAACACACACATTTCGGGAGTTTTTGCGGAAATCACCGGCTTTTATCAATGGCTATCATTATGGTCCTTTTAAATGAAAACATTTCAGATATTATTCTGTAAGTACCTATATGTTATTAAGTACCATTTCATGACCCAACAATGCCTCCGTAACTAAAACATGATTTTCGCATTAGAAAACCATTGCGCGATTTATAAATCGGTCTTACCACAGAGTACAGAATCGCCACGACGCGGACGGCACCGTATAAAAACGGCAGTACTAATTAAATTATTTCTTGGCGCCAAAATTGAGTAACTTCTATCACGGTCCGACTGTCAAAGCTGTCAGTTTCTAAACGTTATTTTTTTTAATGGTGACACTAGGCTTTTAGGGGAAGTATTAACTATGCCGCCTCTAGCTGAGCCGCCGAGGCGGTTCCGTACTCCGTGGGCCTTAGCAAGGTGTCGGGTTATTTAGCAGAGTTTTAAATGTTAATTCGTTATGATATTGGCAGCAGCATAAGTGCGTGATGTCAGGCGAGACTCCGATCCAGTCGGCGGATGCCCTCCACACTCCTGCGTATTTGTCATGGAGGAAGCTTCAGCTCAGCCGAGCCAAGCTCAAAGCCTCCAGCAAGACTTCAGCACTGCTCTCCGGATTCGCTATGGTACGTGAATTTATAAAATACTGTTATGCTCTTAATTTAATAACTATTACACATTTACTTTGGCCGCGATTTGACCCATATCTCTGCATTTCAGTACACGCGTACTTAACGGTGAACGAAAAAATAATATCAGTTTATCAATACCAGATACTTATAACCTTTTAAAAACAATTGTTATAACATCATCATCTGCCTAACCTTTTCCTAACTGTACATATTGGGGTCAGCTTCCAGTCAAACCGGATTCAGCTGAATACCAGTATTTTACGTGGAGCGGCTGCCTACTAGAATATGTAGGTATTAAAAATAGTAGCCTAGGTAGGTATATAAGTACAAGTCATGTAAAAGTCGAAACAATTGGCGATTTGAAGGCTCAACGGATCTGAAAGTTTGGCATACAAGTTAGCTAAATAACTAAGATCTTAGAGCATGGACTGGTTTTTCTAGAATGCAGGTGAAACCGCGGGCAACAACTAGTAATAAGCAGAAACCCGTTGCGCTGATAACTTGTTTATGAACTACCGACTCATGCACATTAGTGCTATCAATAACGTTGTTAGTGCATTTTCTGCGATAACTTGATGGATGTGGCAAATTAATCAAAAAGGTTCAACACAAAAAATAGTCGCAACTCATTTAAAATGGGTGTTGTTTTATAGGATAATTTGTGTTGTATTCCACTTCTTTCTTCCTCCTTCCAAACCATTCTACTTGCGCGATCTCTGTTGAAGTTTCACCCGAGAAATATAATGCTGAAAAATCCATTTATCAATTAATGTTATCACATTAAAAACTATAGTCTTATCGCGTCTACGATCGAAGACGAGCAACCAAAATATTTCCATAACATTATCAAGATAACGAAAATTTAATATCGATATCGAATCTAACGAGTCATCATTGTCAACAGGTAGCGATGGTGGAGGTCCAACTAAATCCACCTGGAAGCACAAAAGTGCCTACCGAAATGCTAGTAGCTTTCACTGTGTGTACGACTCTCTTAGTAGCCGTACACATGCTAGCGCTCATGATAAGTACATGTATCCTGCCGAACATCGAAGCCGTTGGCAACCTCCACAGTATATCACTCGTCCACGAATCACCGCACGAACGACTCCACTGGTACATAGAGATAGCGTGGGCCTTCTCCACTCTCCTAGGCCTCATACTGTTCCTCATAGAGATAGCTATCCTCTGCTGGGTGAAGTTCTACGACCTGAGCGCGACCGCGGCCTGGTCCGCTTGCGTTGTGCTCATACCAGTCATGATCGTGTTCCTAGCATTCGCCATACATTTCTACATGTCCCTAGCGAGGCACAAATACGAAGTCACGGCCACAGGCATTAAGGAACTTGAATTGCTCAAAGAACAAATCGAAATGGGCGACCACGACGCTCGTATGAATAATTTGACGCTGCTCGACCAAAGTCGCATCGTGTGATTGTCAACTTGTGTGTCCTATGTCCTTTTTGGAATGTTATTATTACCTTTTGTTTGTGAGTGTACACCATTGATTTAGGTAAGTTAATGTACTTAGATTGTTAAGATTGTACTTATTGAGTGCCAAGTTACAGGTTACACAGGAATTACACTCTTAAGAGCGCTATAGTAGCTCAGGTTTGTTACAGGGCTTATAGAAACTTAGCGTTGACGAAGCAAAATTATTTCACTAATGAGAATGTCCAATGTTTTTGCTATAACGTAATTGCTCGCATGCTTAAGCCCTGTAGCATTGTTTTTTTGTATAATTATGTTTTGCGGTATCAACGTATTTTTCAGCCTTGTAACTTGGAGGCTGATTAACGTAGTAGGAAAAAAAACGCGGCCACAGATCTTCCTGTAAACGAGGGTCTAGTGGCAAGAAAGTTCTTACGTGCTCATTTTGATGCTTCCTCCGTTGTTACCGCGATTCATTATTTCTTCATATGACCAGCAGTCGATTAGTCACATGTTCCAATTTTATTTTTAAAGGTCATGCGTTTATGCTTATTTTGGCAGCACTTTAAAATGATTTCGATTTTATGTAAAATAATATCTCATGTATTTTAATTTTGTCAGTCTTTTTACATTAAATCTCATTTAAATACAGGTAGTAGAAAATCAGACATTTAGAAAACTAGTTTTAATGATAACGAATCTCTGTAAATACAATCATATAACATTTTACGTAATTTGGACGTTAAACAATGGACAAAGCTCGGTAAAGACTCATGAATCCGATGTTTGCGTTGGCTGATGAATGCGAAACGAACGCCAATCGATTATACAATGAGTAATTAATACCGGATAAACAAGATTAATTAAATCCTCGGGTACCTATTGGACAGTAGTTACCTATGCCCTCCAATTGCATGCACCTGTAGAACTGAGAGGTCAAAGTGTCTGTTTTTAGGTCTCAAAATTCAAGCTCTGTCTTGTACCCCATAGATGCAAACAATAGATGTATATGTAGTTTTTTACAATATTCGTTAGTCGCTATAGTTGATTGGGCATGGGTTTCGCATTGATCGATGAACTGATTTTATTCATCATATTTTGAGCATTGACGTTTAAGATGTATATTTTTAGGCTACTGACTACTTAATGGTTAGGTTGTCGCAGGCAGACCTGTCTCCTACCCTGCCGCAGCTTGGCTAGTGCAGTCTCCGCCCTAAGCTCTATCCACACAGTCTTGGATCAGTAACCGGGATCTGGGACATAAGAGTGGATGATCTGGGACATTTCCACTCTCCAACGGTACACCAGGCCCGTATAACCCAGGGCCTAGAACATTCTGGCTCCAAAGGTGTGGGTAGACCTTTACTCAATATTTTTATCCTCTTTTTATATTTTCTCAATTGTTTTCAGGACTATTCTTACAGCACAACTTTTATATAAATGTTTCAAATAATTTATTGTTCCGAATATATACAATGAATGAACAATGAAACGTGTTGCAATAATTTTTGTAGTTGATTGGTAGAAATTAATGTATGGTCTAGGGACCTACGTATTTAGTCAATTTCAGGATATATTCATACAACTATAATGTCGTGCTATTCAACTTTCACATATTTATCTCTTAAGTACATATTTTTTTTGGGAATATATATTTTAAAGACTAGACGGAATGTTATGGTTCAAGCGTAGGATTTTTCTTTGTATTTTTGTCTATAGTTAAATTTTCAATCGCTCACAAACTCGAGAAAAAAATAGGTAAGTAAATTAAAGATCCAAAATGTGCCGTACCTAAATGTTTGCGATGTTAACCGATTCTTTACAACATCATTTGACTTGACATTTCCCAGTCTATGTAGGTACTTAATTTATTTTTATGCATGACTACACATTTCAGTCAAACGTGATCGCTCAGAGGCTTCGCATCACATCGAAGGGGCTAATGTACCGTAAATGTCACGGGAGTTGTGTTACAACCACAGGCGGGGGCCACGAGGCGAATTCTGTATAAAATTATGGTTATAAAATAAACGGGAACTGGGAAGCCCACAAAGTGGGTTATTCTCAAAACGTTTTTTCAGACTAGTTACTCGCCAAAATAAACTCTTCCAACAACCTGATTCTTGAGGGTTCCAATTCGACTCGTATTAGATTACCATACTTACTTACATAATTAGTAGAAACCTAACAAAACAACTTTGTAATTTTAACTGGAAAACGTTAGGAAAGTCAGTCTCACGTTTAGTAAGTATTATACAGTAAACGTGCTCAAATTAAAATTGTGATAAAACAAGCAGTTGACTTTGTAATCGTTCTGCTAATTATGTATCAAAAGCTATTGCAATGTAATTGTTACTTTATTATAAAATAATGCTTGATTATAAATACTAAAATATTTAAAACTATTCATTGAAGCTGTGAGGCATTCATCTTTCTGTCTCAGGACAGGACAGAACTGGTGCTAAACATGCCCACAGTAAACCAAGTATGGCAGCAAAAATAGACCAATATTAGGCATGTGGTTGTGGTGTTCACAATACCTACAAATTTTTGGGATCCAGTGTTTAAATGTGCATTTTAAAGTTTCAATCTATTAATTCGTAAATAAAATGTCTCAAAGGTGTGATGAGAAGTCGTCAAGTCATTAGTGTTGAATCGGTGAACTCGATACCAGTGCACCTTATGTTGATTAAAAACGAGTTGTATACAGTATATTAATTATAGGCCGATAACGTAGGGCAATAATATGATATTGACTGTATTTATATTACTTAATCCAATAAGTACTGTGATATAATAATGAATGACATTAATAAATCTGTTAATATATAATTTTAGTATTAAGTATATATAAAATGTTCATCTAAAAGTAACCTGTAGAATTTTGTAAGGATAATTTACAATGTTGTTATTTTTAATGAACTTGTGAAATCTTTATTACATTTGGTCGATGCAGAATTTGAGGTTTTTGTCTATTTCTCCGATTTTCCCCATCATCCACAACTCACTTTCCTCCAGAAGTGCTCTTGGTGACTTTAGATGATTCTGAAAAACAAAATTTAGTATTTAAACATGGAATACACAAGCTGGTCCAATGAATATTATAAAACTAAACCTACAGACTGGTTGAATTTAAAATTCGAAACAAAGAAATCTCAAGAAAAATAGTCGAAGAAGTCCCATAATTATGGTCAAAATGATGTAGGTAGAAGGGTGACTATGACTACTGAGTCCATAGAGGTTGAATAGTCTGACTGAGTCTGACGACTAATAGGGAAGTAGGCAGAAGACATGTCTGTCGGCTTGGCTGACCTTAAATACATTGTGATACTTACTGGCAAGTACCTAATGATGGAAATTAAAACGATGCCGTTTTTTATCAAAATGGGTTCCGAGTCTACTTTGGGATGAACCAAAGTTTTTTTTTAGGAAAAAAACGGTCCGTTCATTTTTAACCGAATTCTAAAAAAGGAGGAGGTTCTCAATTCGGATGTTTGTATTTTTTATTTTTTTTATGTTTGTTCGCGCATAACTCCGTTTCCCAACCGATTTGAAAAATTATTTTGTTGGAAAGGGTATACTTCCCAAATGGTCCCATTGAAATTTTATCAAAATTCGTTCAGTAGTTTGGTTTTTAAATCCAAATAGCTGGAAAAAATATGTGGTAAAATCATCCATTTATACGAAATTGCGTATTTTTGCTTTCCTGTGACTTTCCAGTGGTGTAGTTAGGTGTGGGGTACCTACCACTAAAAAGTGAAAATAAAAAACTTTTTCACAAAAAAAGAAACCGACTTCCAAAAACATTACAAAGATTTAAGAAGAGAAGAGAAGAGAAATTTTGAACTTTGTAGTGTTTTTAGGAAGTCGGTTTCTTTTTTTTGTGAAAAGGATTTTTGAATTTAGCCTCATTCTTTCGAGATCGTTCGCCCGCATAGGTACATCCGAAGAAGAATCTTCCTTCAAAGAGTTAGCAATCAAGTTTTAGACCAAAACTTGATTCCGCTGCGCTTCGGTGATGTCATCAATTGGTTTAGGAACAAGGAAAGTCGCTATAATACGATTTTTTAAGTCGCCTTAATAAAATTATGGGATTCAAATCATAACAGAACTCATCACTACCTACATCTATGCCCCAGAAAGGATTGGCAACGGTGGTAGATAGATAGTATACCCGTTTCGCTATTATACAACGTGTAACAGGAATAAACCATGTGTATTAACCATGCAAAAAAAGCTAATACGAATAATTTTCAACATAAAACAAACAGATAGCTGCAAGCCTTACTTCCAAAAACACAAGATCCTCACCTTAATTAGTATTTATATTTTAGAGTTAAGTATGTAAACTGGTCCATAAACATCCAGATTCTTATAACACTCGGGGAGAAATGCAAACAAAGTATTCGTTGCGCCATGAAAACAGAATCAATTTGCCTCCCTCCCGCCTTAAATTACATTCTTCTGTATCCATATTCAATGTGTAGGTATATAATATATGTCCATATTCAATGTCAATAAAAATCCTACTAATATTATAAAGGTGAAAGTTTGTATGTTTGTGTAACAATCAGGCAAAAACGGCTGAAGGGGTTTGGATGAAATATACGGGGTTATTTTTTAATGACCGGCCAAATTTTCACTGGGTGTTCTACCCATGAATATGAACAACTTTCACTATGGGACCGACTCTGAAATCACGAAAAAAAAGTCAGCTGTTTTAGTCGAGTGGGTATTGAACTTTTGTATGAAACAGCTGATTTTTTTTTTCGTGATTTCAGAGTTGGTCCCATAGTGAAAGTTGTTCATATTCATGGGTAGAACACCCCGTGAAAATTTGACCGGTCATTAAAAAATAACCCTTTATAAAAAATTACCAGTAGACATAAATCAACTAAATAAAACCAATATATTTTTAAATAAATTAAAACAATTTTTAATTTAAAAATGTTATTACACAGTAGACGAATATCCAACGGATAAATCCATTAATACATAAGTATTAATAACAGTTACTTAGTAAGTAAATAATTATATTGAGTACCTACGAGTAATTACATTACAATTACATTTAATATATAAAGTTATACTATACCTACTACTTAATAATAATGAAAAATCTTTAAGTGAATTCACAAATAAATAATATTAATACATACCTAGAGACAATTAAATAAATAATTAATATGAATGAATGGTAATTTAAAAAACTTATTATACAAAATTATACAAATATAGTAAGTAAGTCATTTTATTTTATTTTATGAAAGTGCTCTTCCTCTCTCTACTTTTTCAAAATTTGCTGTGCCCGACAGGGTCCACAATTGTTTCCATTTTTATATTTGCCACCTGTATTTGTACATTATGGATTGCAATAAAAGATTTGATTTGAAACGCAATACTTCTTAAGGGGTCATTGTACGCATCATTATGAACAACTTTAAAAAAAAAAACAGCTGTTCAATACATTTTGTCGAGTTACGCGTGCAAAAATGTATGGAGCAGTCGATTTTTTTTCGCGATTTCAGTGTGGGCCCCATATTGAAAGTTGTTCATAATGATTTATTCTGTTACACGTTGTGTATAATAGGTATTTATTACTTGACTTAAATTACCCTGTGTAAAATTAATAGAATGTAGAACATTTTGAGATTTCCTACTTTTTCATGAACCTTTCTCTTCCCATGCAAATTAGTACCTTTTTTATGGATGTGAAATCATCAAATGACTACTTCCGCTCTGGATGGAGCGGAAGGGAGTGACTTACTGACTAAAACCCATTCGTGTTCCTCCTTATGCCCTTTTCGTTCCAAGGCCGCGGTAGGTAGGTTAAGGTAACCTAAGCCCTTAAAATACCTATAGGCGAAGTGTGGGTGTAGGTAGGTAGGTTCCTACAAATCTGCTTAACCTTCGCAAAATGCTGACGTGATGTCATGTTACCTAAGCCATCTTTTTGTGCCAGATGTTCGTTTAGTTCCCTCCTTGCTCTTATTTATTAGGTCATCGACACATCTTGCCACGCAATCGGTCAAGCTAAACTGAATCTTAATGAACACATTGCTCGTCTCACAGATAAGGTCTAGGTAATTTAAAAGTGTGGCTAAATAAATATTATTATCACTAGAATTTCGACCCACGTTTTTGTGAGCACTGGACAATGTGACTGCGAGACTGCGAAGTTATTGACTTCAAGCACATTGTGTTCAAAGTCATTAGGTAAATTACCTCCTCTTACTGTTTCTGATTGGACTTATAATACCCACTGCATGCCTAGCCTAATACCTACCTACCTAACCTATCTGTAAGATCGTCGTCGACCATAGACAAAGACCAACAGGGGTCTGGCTGAAAGTGTGAAAGAGACAAAGATCGTGCAGACAGTTCTTTGTCTTTCTCTAGAATTCTTGGTCACAGTCTAACAGTGTAGGTAGATAGGCACCATAGAGTGTGGTTTAATAGTCTTTGATAGGCACCCTTCGTCACTGCGCTAGGTATAATACGAGTCTACGACCTACAGAAAAATCCGACTCACTAAGAAATTCCAATCAAGCCACTTCTGATGCAGTTGGTTGGTGGCATCAAATCTGTGATTGAACCGAAACTAATAAGTAAATCTATGTCATTGTAACGACAGTCGCCAATTTTTTTTTACTAATTTGGCCTAATTAGCCTACCTATCGTTGCAGTTGTGATAGGCTCTTGTGACTTAAGCCAAATCTAATGGTACCTACCTCATTTGTTAAAATCTATCTAGACGTTTGGGCTTTACGACGAACCATACAAACATACAACGTGTAACAGAATATCTAGGTAGGTAATCCGCAATAGCGTTTTACTCTCGAGATACAAAACCCTCCTGGGGCAGTCGGGGAAAGAGACATCATAATATGGCCCGCACAACCACTTCGTCGATACATACACAATGCTCAGTCCGGTTCTAAATGCCTAATACAGTTCGCGTGCGTCAAATAACTTTGCCCCTCTGAAGTTAGCCATTTGCAAAGATCGCGCAGGTGCAGTCACGTAGACGGGAGCAAGCGGGACGCAAGCATGCATCGAACGTAAACGAGCGAATGAGACATAAAATCGCGCCGCCGTAAATCCCGCCCCCGTGTCTCTTGCGCATGCGCAGTTGCAGTTTGTTCGTAATTTTGACTACTACGCAGCCACTCGTAGCCAACTTCAGAGGGGCACAGTTATTTGACGCGAACTGTACGGCTATCTACCTTGTTATTGACATATTATAAAATCCATAGTTCACACGTTAATAAGTGATAGCATCAAGCCTGTAAGCCATTACTTTTAACACGTGCCTACAATCGGCACTTACATAATTTGAAATCACTCATTGTGTTTTGATAACAATACCTACTCGAGGCGTATTGTTATGACAACAGTCGTCTCGGCGGTTCCATATTCCTACTATTCTCTGGCCGAATGAAAGTGGAATATTAATTAGCCAGCTAAGTAATTGGGTAACATGGGTAGATAACTTTAATAAATCAACCAAAAAGAACAAGTGTAGGTAGGTAGGTACCTACTATTATGTAGGTATTCTGTGACAAGCGTTAAACTATACACTCCCTGAACTATTGGCCATTATACCTTTTTGTGCGAAAGCTAGAGACTGGCTTGGCTAAATTAGGCTCTGATGAAATCAAAGGGTTAAGGACAAAAGTTTTACTTATACTTATAATAAATATTTTTTTATTAAACCTCTCTGAACATATTTGATAATTAGGTAGGGTTGATCCACCTATAAATTAATTATAGGTGGTTCATTAAAATTATCAACTCGCTGACGTCAGTAATAGGTAATCGCTTGGAGACTTTGCATAATTTATAAATACACTAACCGCGCAGTTAATAAAGTTTAACTAATATGGAGTAATCGGTCTTCGCCTCAGAGATCCCGGCAGGCACCATGGACGAGCAGTAGGTATAGGCAACAGATTTGACCGACCCGACACCAACCCGAGGGTGAAGGACATCCCTAAACGATTTCTACACGAGGAAAAAAGATGTCCTATCACTGTAGCACTGTAAAGACCTGCCAGGGCTGCGGATTTTGTTCGAAAAAGTCACCACGCAAAGGGCAATAGGAGCTAACACGGATGGGTTTTAGACACTCCCTTCCGCTCCGCCCAGAGCGGACAGTCATTTGATGATTTCCCTCCTTAAAAAAAAGCACTGTAAAGACCACTTTGTTACCTAAAGAAACCAAGATTGAAGACGTGTAACTAACCGGTGGTATAGGATACGGTGTAGGCATCTGGCAGGCTTGTCTTATAATCATGTCTGTCATCTTAGACTTGATACACACATCTTCTGTCCAGTATCCCTCTTGAATCTGGCCAGTGTTCATGTGATAATATCGGCCGATACCGCTTTTGATGCCTTTTTCCCAATGGCCTTCGTATCTGCACCCGTTTGCTGTTTGCAGCGAGATAATGTCATAACTTCGTAAGTAAGGACATACAAAATAAACAAGAATTAAAGTGTGTACGGTCAGCAAGAGATATAATATGGGTATGCAAAGAATATAAAGCAACAATTTATTAATCAAGTAGGTAAAATACTGTCTGCTGAGTGTTCCACTAGGCCACTCCAATCGCAGGGCATTAAATTAGATCCTGAAAGGATTGGCAGCAAGACAAGACAATGGCACAGTTCGTCTGAAAAAATGTCTAATGCCACTTTGTCAGCGTAGTGCAAATATGTGAACCTTTTTTGTCTGCCTTCATAGTTAGGATTGTTAGGAACCTACCTATTAACTCTTTTGTTGACTGTACCTACCAAGAACAATGTGTGTATCGTTCTTATCGTGGGAACTTTATAAAATGTTGTTTAAAGAACAATAGAAGGCAGTTTTAAAGTGGGTAGGTATTGCGTTATTAAGCCGTTACAGGCCACAGCTGTAGCCTCTGTAGGTCGCATGTGGTGCTACTTCCGGCGTTTAGGACTTCAGGACACGGACATATGTTTGAAAATTGTTGTACGGAATATTCTCGCTATAGGTACTGACTATCGTCACAGTAGGTACCAGAGCAAGTAAGTAGGTAGGTGATTTTTATGAATCTGAGGCAGTTTAATCGAAGACCTTTGTGGGAGTAGGGGCGGGTACCTACATGAATTGAGAAAGTACTTATTTTGAGTGTCAAACTCTGTTTTAAAGCCATATTTAATAGGCTTTCAGGCTCAAGTAGTTTGAGAAATGGTCTACCTCAACTTGAAACAACAAATGCTTAAGGGGGATCCCTAAAGAGACCTCGCCATACATTTTTCAGGAGCTGTAATCTCCGTAAATAAACAGTTTCTGCAGAATAAAGCAAGTATAATGAGATTTTATAATGTATTGTGATCGCCTATCGCCCAAATTTTAGAAAAAAAACAGTCTTTCTATGAGAATTAGACCCAATAAAAAACGAAAAATCTTTACATGTGTGAGTGACCTGAATCGCGCCATCTGACAGAAATTTATAGAACCACCGAAAAAAAGTTCATTGCTGTTGTGTTACGAGTTTACGTGCGGTGAACATTTTAAGTAGATGGCGCTGTTCGAAAATTCGAACAAGCGCCAAGGTTATCGAGTGACGGCCGCAGCGATGCGACGTTGCCATTCAAGACGCAATTTGGCAACAACGCGTGTTGCCAAATTGTTCCAGTCCATGCGTGATTGTGTGTCAAAATTGTGTTTCTAGCAAGTTAGCGTCGGCACGCGGGTTTGCCCGCGGATTTTATATTTTATGATTGATGAAATGTTTTTTTTTAGGGAATGAGAAATAATGCTAGAAAGTGAAAACAATTATCTGCGATCTGCCTTTGGTTCACACAGATACAATACTAATGTTATTATTGTATTACTTATCTACTTTAAATAAATAGTGCCTACCTACCTAAAGATTTAAAAATCTTTCCACTGTATGTAAGTAGGTACTGATAAAACATTTTCTGACACGGTTAAGTACTAATTCATTGGTTTGGGTTGAATCAAATCAGAGAAAAGAAGTTCATGTAGGTATACTTAGGGTACCTATACCTAAATCAGGCGATCAGCGTAGGCAAACTTACCTATTTTTTTCCTAGCTACCTACGCAATGGTCGTCCGTCTGTCGGTCCGTATGTCTGTCTGTCCGTCTCTGTCTGTCACCAGACTGTATTTCACGGACCGTGATAGCTACACAGTTGACATTTTCACAGATGATGTATTTTTTTGCATTTGTATCGCATGATTGTAATATTATAAGTCGCGTAAGATTGTATATTTACAAGTACCTACTTACTTATAATTTCTTCTAGATAAGACAAGTATTGTAAACTATTGAATTTGGGTGTGATTCAGTGTATTCGAAATTATCTCTTCTCAACACATCATCTGCCTAGCCCTTTCCCAACTATACCTACTGGGGTTGGCTTCCAGTCAAACCGGATTCAGCTGAATACCAGTATTTTACGTGGTGCGGCTGCCTACCAGACCTCCACAATCCATTATCTGTTCTCAACATAATCATAGATTATAGTCTAAAACATAAACAAAATTTATTACAATCTTACGATGTTTGGAATTATCCGGTGACACATACGAGTACTTACATAGGTAGGTACCTACTCTAACCAACTAATACCAAGATATTCTAAGCTGATAACAACCCTTTGCTTTGCCATCTAAAACCATTCCACCAAAGAACGCCAGTAAACACACTAATCACTGAATGTTACGACTGTATCACCTAAAGAAAACATTCTTAGATCGCGACGAATAATTGCATAAATAATCTTTTATCTACACTCACAACGTAATGTTCCAAATATGAGTTCAAAACCGAATGCATAAATACATACTTTTTTTTCGTGGATAGGTAAAATTTAAAAAAAAAACCATTACAGTTCAACATTTTCCTTCGATTTTTAAACAACTGCATCATAAAATAACTTTTTAATTTTTAAAGCACACTTTTTCTTTTTAATTTTTGGCGCGGGCTGATTGACTTATGTCAATGAGCCAGCTTTTATCTTTGTCTATGTTTGAGCGCGCTGCGCAGTCATTCGAATACGCAATGAGAATATCCGCCATATTGGAATTAACTATTTTTCCACTTATTTTATTTCAACTGTATGAGTGAAGATAAAATAGTGTATGCAACGGCATATAATAACCCTTTTTATATGGTCGTTGCATAAACTACTACACTTCTGGACACATCTATTGGCCCACCTTAGAGTTTAGGTTTCGATGGCCCCTACCGAAATATGTTTGCTAGATTGAACAAAAACTGTTGATGCAGTTTTAAACCTGATGCATTTTACCATCTTTTTCGATCGTATTGTTTTAAATTTGAATTCAGAATACCATACGACATGGAGCTACGCCTAACAAGTCGGATATGCGCCTTGTTAAAGGTAATTGATTTTTGAATAAAAAACATGTTTTATCAAATAAAGGTTTAATTTAATAACGCGTGTTGCCTCCATGGGCATCTACCACAGCTCTCATACGATTAGGCATAGAGTTTATCAACCGCTCTATGAAATTTTGAGGGATCATCTCCCATTCCTCTTCTATGGCAGTTTTCAACTCCTGCATCGTCTGGGCAACTGGCTGACGAGCCCTAACACGTCTTTTTAGCTCGTCCCACATGTGCTCAATGGGGTTCATGTCTGGGCTTCTGGCTGGCCAGTCCATAACTGTGATGTTCACATCCCGAAGATATTCCCTGACGATGCCGGCCGCATGGGCTCTTGCATTATCATGCATAAAAAGGAAATTTGGGCCCACATAGTCCGCGTACGGTATCACGTGAGGTTCTAAGCACTCACGATTGTACCTTTCAGCATTTAATGTTGGCAGCCGTGGTCCTGTAACAACCTCAAGTTGAGTTTTGCCGCTCGCGGATATACCGCCCCAGACAGTCCATGAGCCACCGCCATAAGCAACCCTCTCTTCAAAGCAGCATTGTGCGAAACGCTCTCCCTTACGTCGGTAGACCTTCTTCCTTCCATCATTGCCATGTAACACAATTTTAGACTCATCAGAAAAGAGTACACGGCTCCAATCTTGCTGTGTCCAATTTAAATGACTGCGTGCGAAATGAAGGCGCGCTGTTCGGTGGGCTCGCGTTAGTTTGGGCCCATTAGCTGGCTTGTGTGGTACCATATCGCGTTCTTTTAACCTTCTCCGAACAGTTCGAGCGCTCACAGATACTCCGTGGAAGTCGTGAAGTTGGTTTTGTATCTCAATGGAGGTAAGGTGACGATTTCTCAAGCTGGTCGTCACGATGAATCGATCCTGCCTTTCAGTTGTGACCCGAGATCGTGGCCTTCCTTGGCGACGAACAAAGCCGCCAGTCTCTAGGTACCTCCGATAAACATTTCGGACCGCAGGTAGACTTAAATTAAGTTGAGCACTCACGTTTCTTTGGCTGTGTCCGGCCTGAATAAGTGCCACAGCTTGGGCGGCGACTTCAGGTGAAGTATCCATAGATTATTGATAGAACCTCACCTTAATGTTAAGAATAAGTAATGTTTGTTGCAAAACCAAAGATATCAATCACTTTTTCAAGAATTAAATCCAAGTAAACCAATAAAACCAAGTTTTCTTAGTATTCGATTGTTTGATATCAACAAACAGGCTCCAAATTGTCTTTTGTTTCTTTAAATTCTGTGTTCGAAATTCAAAAAAAGACTATTGAATGAAATTGTGAATGTGCCAGGTTCAAAACTGCATAAAAACTTTTTGCTCGACCTAATATAAAATTTTAGCTAGGACCAAACGAAACTGAAAATACAAGGTGGGCCAATAGATGTGTCCAGAAGTGTATTATTTATTTAGTACCTACACGTCACAATTTATTTACACGTTAGGTACTATTTAGGTTCAGTCACATTTCAACAACCTGTGTAGGTACAATATACCTTTATTACCATTAGATACGGGACTTAGTCACAGCAAGTGGTCCTACTCAACTAAGTGATTGCCCGTAGTTGGCACTCAGTCGCGCACGGAAAATCATTGATGTGACCTTCAGAATGATTGGCCAAAATGACCGATCAGCTTAAAAATATTACTAAGATCTAATACCTATTTGCTACTATTTGATACCTTTGTTTAAATAATTGGTACCTAATTAATAACTGAGAAAATGAATTTAAAAAATGGGCAGTCATTCTGATGTCAGGATGGACTGCCGACATTTAGGATCTCCACGTAAAGGCTCAAAAATTTCAATTCGCCTTTACAAAAATTTAGTACCTATTTGATACCTAAACATACCTATATTTTTTCTAGATTTTTAAGGCAAAGAATTTTATTAGAGATTTTTTGTTTAGGTACTATGAATAAATATACTTACCTAGTTCTACCCACATGTTAGCTTTTATCAGTATCTCGGAAATTGTTATTAATTAGTAGTACTTATTACTAATTATCGTGTAAATTGAACTACCTTCACTGCATAGACTTGAAAAAAAATTGACTTCACTTGACTTTCTGTATCAAGTAGTACCTACCTAAACATAGGAAACAAAAAATCTGTAATAAAATCTTTAATCTTTGCAGCTCAACAGTGTTTTAATAATACTAGGAATAAAAATAAGACACACCACTCGTAAATACAGCCAAAAATGTTAATTTGTTGAAAATAACAAAAATATATATAAGCAAACGATAAATCGTTTGCTTCGCCATGTTTGTGAGAGCGAGATAGATATTAAAAACATGCGTGAGAGACACGATACGCACAATTCGCGAGTTGTTGAGAGATTTTGTAAACAACGCGCGCGACGACTAGTACCAGACCGAGGTTGCGTAAGGTTAGCAACACAAATTTCTTCAAACATATTAATAGTTTTTTATTATTATTGTTTTACCAACCATGATTATTTAAATTCAAGTCAATTTTATTAATAATTGATAACAGTTATGTTTTACGCAACAGGTACTTATTTAAAAAAAAATGTTTTATAAGACAAAGTCTAGTTTTTAGTACCTAATTGTTATTGCAGAATCACTACTTCACTATATTTAGTTATCTTTATTACGCGACTGTGGCAAAGCAAACGGTTATGATTTCAAGGCTTCCTCGTAACTCCCAAACTGCACGTCATGTGCAGCCATATTCTTTATTTATTTATACATAAATGCATAATGGTGATACTTAAGGCTCTTTTTTATTCAGGTTTCCTAAAGATGAATTAAGGAGACAAAAGTGGCTTGTTATTGTCCGAAAACAAAGGCAGAAGTAAAGCTTTAGTAACCTTGCGCGATCGAGCGAACAATATTTCTTTTTTTAAGTACCTCAAAATAATTAATGTTTTTCATTTTATTTGCTAACGCTACCACATGCCATGTCATTCATAATCGTAAACATTCGTCAACATTCGGCAGCTAACGCGATTTCGCTCGCACGACAGCGCCGTCTCCTATCTCTATCCTTGTCTATCGGTAACAGTAGGTTGCGACTGTGATGACACTGATCACAGATGTGTGAGTTTCGGTGCATAGTCGTACGCCGAGCCCATGTTTACTGATTGCGATGTTAGAGCGTAACATGCAATGTTTATTACCCAAAATAATTTATCTGAATAATTTGTTATGGTGAAAAGGGATACCTTTTCACCACCAAATCCGATAGGATATCGAGCCTAGAAACAAAAATATGCATAGACCAATAATTATATTATTATTAATATTTGAAAATATTAGGTTTGGTAAGGATAAAGAAAGATAAAAAATAATTCAAAAATAAATACAACTATTGAGATTTGAACCCACACCAAGCCTAATGAAAGGCAGTCTCTAAACCGACAGTCTATTTGTACGGTTGATAATTGTTTCAAATAGGCGACCTTATTTATGTCAAGGTTTTTAGCTGCTCAGCTTCCCGAAAGTATAGCGTGATGATAATCATTGCTAAGGTTATATTAATAAGAAATAGATTGGAATATAACAATTTGGTCCTCTGGACATTTTAATTTCCACCCATTTTTGAATAAAACGACATCAAGTAGGGTCGAAAGTTACTACTATTTACTTTGCATGTGTGTGTAAAGAGTAAATTCATGCTGCTAAATCTTTATTCTGCTGTAATCTTTGTATGGTAGCAGTTAACAAGCATAGTGATTATCTAAAAAAATCAAGTTAATGCCCTAGGTGTCGCCTATAATAAAGTTGTCTATTAAAACTTTCTATGTTAGGTGTAAAAATTGAAAATGTTCGAAATTGTGGATGTGTCGCCATCTAGCGACAAAATGGCAGTGAGAGCATTCATCCATTCACCTTAAGTACATTCAGAAATCGTGGGTTAGGTATAGGTACCTAAGTCTATTTGACGGAATGACTTTCGGCGCCATTGTGCACGTAAAATTTGCTTGAGCGCTGTGCCGCAGGTTCGATTCCTACACGGTAGGTAGGTACCTACATTTACGCCTATGACTACGTTCTTATTTTTCCAGGCAAGACTTTCAAACTTATTTTAACGGTATGTAACATAGATATTCAGAACTCACCTAGCAGGAACAAGCCCAACCCATCCTTCACATCATTCTTCCAATAGCCGCCGTAGAACGTGTTGTCAGTGTACCACATATTGCCGTAACCACATTTCTTGTCCCTTCTGAAGAACCCTAAGTACACATCTCCATTCTCGTAGTACATCCAACCAGGGCCTTCTTGTTTGCCTCGGACCCATTCGCCACGGTAAACAAGTGTAAACGTGCCATTTTCCAGACGCCTACTGAGCAGACCAAAGCCATGTCTAGTAATGGAGAACAGCTGGATTAGTTGGAGGTCTACGTAAGATGCTTGTGATCATCCAGTAAATTGAATGGCAACGCATAATTTGCCACGGTGTTTAGGGAAATTGATGGTACAATGTACCTAAGTGTTAGGTTATCGGTGTCGATTGCCAGATGCAAGAGAACGCTGCCACTCTGGATCATCTGTCTTCAGTTACGCTTTGGAGTGGAGGCAGGGGACTAAATAGGAACTAATCAAACCACCATATAAAGATTACGTAGGTAGAGAGAGAGATAGAGGTAAAAAGAACAGACTGAATACCCCACTGCGCTCCAAAACGGGCATAATAGACGTGGGCAAAAAGGTCGTCAGCCTCAAGTGAGATTGGGCGGGTCACGCCAGCCGCATGCACACTAACCGCTGAGCAAGAGCCTCCACTCCACTCCGTGGATTCCTGAAAATAGGAGGCACCGTCGAGGCCGGCCCAGGAGGTGGCGGGATGATTTGGACGCATCATTAGGGGTTGGTTCGATACGGCTCCGAAAAATAATGTCTGGAAAGACTTGGAGAAGGCGTTTGCCCAGCAGTGGGACAGCTACGGCTCGATAGTAGTAGGATACTATTCACTTACCTATATCCCTTTAACCAATCACCTTCGTATAACATTCCCCGTATCGTGAGGAACCTTCCTTTGCCTGTGGAGATTTCGTTTCATTATCGAGCTTTGTCGTCAACCAGGGTTAAATTTATATAATTTCAAATTGACAAAGTGTTATGACTTGAGTTAACCTATCACGAAAACAAACGAATGAAAAATACAGACATAATGGGCTTCTCCATCAGTATCTACAGAATTTACTAGTTTTGAGCAAATGATGACCACCCAGAACCTAATCCACAGTTGTGTTTAGACGTTTGGGAACCCAGTTGCGGTTCCCCTTCCTGTCCTAGGCAAGAACTTGAAAGCCATGCCAATGCCATACCGTCTTTCAAGTCGTTTTTCCAGTCGCCAACATATCGGTCGAACCTCGACGTAAAGATAGCGTGACGAAGACCATTCTTCCTAGCCTTCTTGTCGGCCGCTACCGAAAGAGGTGTAAATGATCGGGGGTGGTGATAATATGGCATGGTGGTTTAAAACTTAGGTATAAATTAACAATAAATTAATAATAAAATACTTTGCACTGATTGAAAGTGTGATTGTATACAGAAATGACACTGATGACAAAATCTTTTTTTCTGACCATAACAACTTTTTTTCATCAAAGAGGTTTGTTGTATTTTTGGATAACCGTCAGAAACTAGACCACTAGAGGTACAAGTACAAGTACAGTCCATAGTCCATGCCATAATCCAAGTGTGGCCAAAAGTGATTGTTACTTGATGATGTTATTAAAAACTGCAATTTGTTTCATTAAAACACAAATTAAAACTTAACTATTCCTTTAATTACATACAATTTACATTATTTCACTACATAAATGCCTCACTGTTTGCCATGTGCCTTCTGCAAGCCTCTACTGAGTTCAATAAGTTGTTGGTAATGCTCCCTGAAGCCTTGGAGGGCCAACTCCTGCTGGCTTTTCATTGACGAGTTGCTGACAATGTACTTTTCTATACATTCTACGCATTTGCTGTCCAACTGAATGTCTTCTTCCGTCAGAGTCTCGGGTTTCGTCAGCTGCACTGGTGTGGGTAGGATCTGTAAAATAGAATGTTGTTTGTGTTGAATAAATAACCACCTAGTGGGTAGAAAGTTTCCTTGCGTGATCGAATCAGGAATGATGATATCCGCAAGAGAACTAAGGTTACCGACATAGCCCGAAGGATCGCCAAACTGTAGTGACAGTGGGCAGGGCACATTGGTCGCAAAACAGATGGTCGATGAGGCCGAAAAGTTTTGGAGTGGCGACCGCGTACCGGAACACGCAGCGTTGAAAGGCCTCCCACAAGGTGGACCGATGACCTGGTGAGGGTCGCGGGTAACCGATGGATGCGAGACGCACAGGACCGGTTGTTGTGGCGACACTTGGGGGAGGCCTATGTCCAGCAGTGGACGTATTTCGGCTGATATGATGATGATGATGGGTAGAAAGTAGATAAGCAGTGAGGCAGACACTAGGAAATGACGCGGCCGATGAGCTGGCCAGAGGGGGATCTAGTGCAATGGTTGTTGGACCCGAACCCTTTGTACCACTCCCTTTCACTCAGCTGCGCACGTGGCTACAAGAACATACCCACACACAAGCAGAACGCTGGTGGGCCTTGGCACCGGGCTGTAGGCAGTCCAAGGAGGCTATGCCATTCCTAAATAGGAAACTTACCAGGCGCCTTCTGCGACTGGATAGGGGCAGCCTACGTATGGCGGCAGGGACCATCACCGGACACTGCTCACTGAATAAACATCTCCACACGATAGGTATAACGGACAGTTCTCTATGCAGAGCATGCATGAAGGAGAAGGAAACGGTATCGTACGCGCTACTTGAATGCACAGGCGTTACCGAAATACGGAGGCAAACAATAGGGACACATAATTCACTCACAGATATCCTGAACACACTGAGTGGACTGATCTGCTTCTAGAGGAAGGTTGGCTGGTTGGAATAACGGCCGACATGGCTTACGTACAATGGTCCACAGCAGGACTAAGTGCGAAAACCATACCCAATAGAATGATAGATAGAGGCAGAAGTAACAGGTCACTGGTAATCCTCAAGAGTGCTTGCGCGAATACCGTCAATCTCATTTCAAGTGATTGATTTGCTGCTGTCATTTCCAACAATAGCAGTCAACGTTAGTTTTGATTTTCGGCTTTCAGGAATTGGAAAATATAAACGAAATAAACTCACTTGTTGTACTATAGTCCGAGCTACATCCCCGTTAGCCACATCACCATGAATATCCTGCCTCAGAGCAGTCAGAAGCACTGCCTCTCTGATGGCGCCGCTTTGAATTAGCTCCAGCATCAGCTTGTCCATACTCTGGTGCCAGGTCAAGTAGAATACTAGTGAACCGAAATGGCGGGTTGATCTGAAACATAAGAGAGAGGTATATTTTTTAACCTAATTTTATCAGTTTTTGTTTGTCACCTTGTATGTCAAAAAGACAAAAAAGTCAAAATGTTTTATTTCAATTAGGCCATTAAACGGCACTTTTGAACGTCATCATTTACATTAAAAAAAATATCAAGTGACTCTACTGTCCGTTTGCAAGGGTAGATTCTTATGGAGAAGAAAGGACAAGAAACTCCATAGTTACTCTTTACAAATAAATATTTACAATATTTGGAATACAAAAATTAATTTTAATATATGTGAGGTTGATACACCTAGAGTATATGTGTGGTGCAAACTGCAAATAAATAAACTGCAGAAAAAGTTTCTTCTGTTTGATTTGTACAAAACTGATAGGGGAACATACCCATACTATGTGAACCATTTTTAGTCCCCTCCGCCCCCTGGGTGACCTGACCACCCATAGTATATGCAGAGTATATACGCCGTTCATAAAATATATGGTCTTAAACCATTTTTTGCAAACAGAAAGTTAAATATTTATGACGCCAAGAATGCGTACATACCTATAATAAACACTGCATTTGAAATAGCTCGAAAAGCGCGACATTTTCTTAGAGGACATTGACCACGTGATGAAAACCGAAGAACCCCCTATGCCCCTGCATGCCATGCCCCTGTGACCAAGCATGGTATTTTGAAGACCCCCGTCTCCCCCAGAACGAATCACATAGTATGGGTATGTTCCCTAGTCTGAGAGTAAGGATGATGGATTCACATCAACATTTTCCATTAGATTAGGTATTAATTTAGTAATTGCTGCTATCAACTTGATCCAAAAATGTACATAATGTTGACCATCATTCTGATGCCAGAATGGCTTCACATTGGGTGTTGTCTAGGGCACCCCCAGTGTGTACTACCCTAGAGTCTAGAGTAGTACACAGACAAACCAAGTCATTTTTCAAATTCAAATGGTCTTAAACTCTATTTCTCACCTCAAAAGCTCATACTTGCTCTTGTTATCAAGATGCTGATACGTCATGCTAGTGATTTTCTGGTATGAAGGCTCATCAGGCTCATACTGTACACAAGCACGGTCCAGCACAAACTCGTACTGTTCTCGGTCCAGTAAACTGTTGAACTTCTCCAGATCACTGAACATTACTGGCTCCCTTAGCTTGCGACCTAGGAGTGGGAAGTACACCTGAAATAACAGGTTAGGTAAGAACACCTTGTATGCTGTTGGATTGTATTAGCAACATTTATATAAAAATTAGTAAGATCATTTTAATTATCATCATCATGAAATTTAGCAGATATATAGCCTGGGATATGGAGAAGGACATAGGCTACTTTAATATTTATAACTGACATCCACGCGGGCGGGGCTACTGGTAAAAGCTAGTAAATAAATAAACATACTTGGTTCAATCTCTTCCTGACATCATGATCACAGCTGCGAAGATAGCCATCAGGGTCTCTAGTAGGGACAAAAACAAAGAAGGATAAAGACTGACAATATTATTTGAATTTAATTTTAATTAAAAAGTGATTTTGTTTGAAAGTGTTAATTGTTTGTTTTCTTGAAATTTTTATAAAAAATTTATATATTATTTTATATATTTATTTTATATATTGAAGTAAGCTTACCGTTCAACAATAAACCTGTGTTCATTAGCCACACCAAATGTGATGTCTGTAAATATGTATTTTGCTGTGTCATAGCCAACCAGAGCTGGGTCTTTGGACAGAACATCTTCAATGTGTTGTTGGATCTGAAAGTGACAAGCAATACCTTGGAGAACCAATAATAGGATTAACATATTATTATTGTACACACTCTGAAACACAGCGAAATAATCTTCTTCACTGACCTTAAATACAAGCTGTCTGAAAGAGTTTGTTATATCATGCAGCAAAATAAATGAAATGAATTTATACAATAGTCATTTTCTTTTCTTACCTTCAACACAGGAGGCATCTGTAGCAGCCTATCCGCCCTTTCATTGGCTTTAGCAACTTCTTCTTCGAGTTCCTCATTCGTTAAGAATTTGTATTTTGGTGTCTTTAAAATAGTTAGCCCTTGGTTGGTTCTTGTACGAAATACTTTATTGAAGTCGGGCCGAGTCAATCGCTTCAATAAAACTTGAACATTTGATGAGAAGAACTTTGGTGCTGGGTCTTCTCCATCTAGAATTAGGGCAATAAGTATAGAAAGAGATGAATTGTTTGGACTTTACGAATTACGACTTTACTTGTTCGTGGGTTACGTGAATTGAACTCACCGTAAATGGATGGAACTATGCTCAATTTGCGGCATGATATAACGAGTATTCGAGCATCTGTGACTATGTTTCTTGGATTGTTTCGTGCCAGTTTTCGAAACATAAGCGACATTTTAATGTTTTACAAAATATCTCCTCTCTAACCTATAAAAATAATGTTTATTTTTATTTTTCTTCTTTTCGAAATTAAAATTATCAGTGTTTGGATACGAGTCTTTTGTATTAAAATTTCATTTCAGTCGCATCTCTCGAAAATTATGAATTTTATTACAGAGCCTCTACCATGAGATTTCATCGAAAAATTACTCGCTAGCGTTAAACTCGCTAGCATGCTAACGTGGATCGAACAGATTTCGATAATGCTTGCACCATGAGATTTACGGAGTCTTATGAAGGCGCTAAGGTAAGCTCGATGGATCGTGTCGTCTGGCTAACTTCACTCTACTCATCAGAATACAGACAGCATGGAGTTGTGTGTGTGTGAACCAGTGTAAACCATGTGAACCAATGTTTTGTACAACTTTTTTGCCGATATCGTTCAAAAGTGAGGGGCTTAGGCCCTTACTTTTAAGAAGAAGGATTATCTCGAAACATTTTTTGAAGTGTGTGACCTTCTTTAGCGGGGTTTGCACTTTTTGGGATGGGTAAAAATGTTAAAATCGCGTCAGCTGGACTCGTGACCGTCAGGACACGTGACCTGATCGAAAATTCGTAAGAGGGATAATGTGATCCTACTAAGATTATAAAGGTGAAAGTTTGTATGTTTATGTATCAATCAGGCAAAAACGGCTGAAGGGATTTGGATGAAATTTGGCACGCACACATGTAGTTCATATCCTGAAATAAAAAATAGGTTACTTTTTATTCCGGTAAGTGGCATGGATTAATTAATGGAGACTGAGGAGGAAGTGGAACTTCAGAGCCACTGCTGCCTAAGTACTACGGATTCTTAATTACCAGGAGACCAGAAACATCAAGTACCAGGAGACCAGATTTACATGTCATAGTATTTTTTTGGCTTATAATTATGTAGGTAGGGTAGGTGTAGGGTAGGTGTGGGGTAGGTGTAGGGTAGGTGTAGGGTGTATGATGTGTTACTTTTATTTAAACACTTGTATGTATATTTATTATTTATTGAGCTTATAATACAGATCAGGTAAGTCTGCTTCTACTATGTGTTCTACGATACATGCTAGTCACGGTCCAAGAGTGTAATAATATAATGATGTCGGTAGTCGCGGTCCACCAGCCTTCCTCTACCGGCGCACCACAGATTCACCACATCCTCTCTCTCAGTGTTGCTATTACACAATAATGCTCCTCTCACATCCCTTCTCTTTTCATAAAAAATAAAGAATTAATCATTACAATATTCGTGCAAATAATTTGGTTTCTTAACAATTCGACCACTTCTAGTTTTTCTACTTTCCACAACATTGTCAAAATTAAATGTAACAGTCTTCTTAGTTTTACTATTTACTATGTCATTATTAGCTCCAAGATCTATCTGTTCCTCAGAACAATCTACAAAGTTATCCACATCACAATTAACATCTTCCAAATTTAAATTATCCTTATTTCCCACAATGTCATTTATATTATCTTTGCTACAATTATTAAAGTCTATATCTCTAAAAGCTAAATTGACAACACTGTCATCATCAGTTACATTTGGTGTATTATCATCACATGTTTCATTTGACGTATTATTTTGTATTATACATTCTAGATCTTCGTCATCATAATCATATGTATTTTTTACATTAAATTTTCTATATTTTGAACCTTTAAATATATTATATCTATTTCTCAGAACTTTCTGCCCATTTTCCAATAATACTACATAAGATCTATCTTCATCTCCTTCTTTTACAATTTTACCTGGGATTAACTTATTCTTATTTCTATCTCTAATATAAACATTTTGTCCATTATAGAATATCAATCCTTTACCCTTATATTTCTTATCATGATACATTTTATAACTTTCATTTTTCTTTTGTACATAGTTTTTTATTTTCTTATACTCTGTTTCATAACCCTGTTTATTCACAGGTAACAAAGAAGCTACTTGTCTACCAATCATCATCTCATTTGGCGACTTCAACTCATTGTCAATAGGCATATTCCTGTATTCTAACATGGCTAAATCTATATTCTTATTTTCTAATAAACATTTTTTTAACATCTTTTTAACTGTTTGAATGTGGCGCTCAACCATCCCATTAGACCTAGCATAATAAGGTGTTGATGTCTTATGTTTAAACCCAAATTGCTGACAGAAATCTACAAATACAGAACTTCTATATTGAGCTCCGTCATCTGTATATAATAATTCAGGAATTCCCCATCTAGAGAATGATGTTTGTAAAGCTTTAATATGTTCCTCAGCTGATTGATTTTTTAATTCACTTAACTCTACATATTTAGTAAGATAATCTACTATCAATAAAAAGATTTTATTGTTAAAGAAAAACATATCAGCTCCTACTGTACTCCATGGTTTATCAGGAACTTCTCTTAACTGTAATGTTTCATAACTATGACTTTTTTGATACTGTAAACAGATGTCACAATTTTTTATCATATCTTCTATTTCTTTATACACATGTGGCCAATATAACAATCCTTTTATTCTATTTTTACACTTTTCATAACCCATGTGATTGTAATGAATTTGCTTTAACATATCAGAACGTAATGATTTTGGTACTAACAAAGCTGCATCTTTGAATATTAAACCATTAGCTACATATAAGCTTTCTTTAATAGAGTGATAAAACTTTAATTGAAATGGAATATCTGAATATTTGGGCCAATCATTTTGAATATAATTAATAAGCAATTTCAAGTTTTTATCTTTAGCTGTTTCCTCTTGAAATATTTTCAATTTTTGCTCACTAATATTTAAATTTTCTATAATCATACATACATGCATCTCTATCTTTTCATCAATATCCTGATTACATATGTTATCTTGTACATATGCCCTAGATAATGCATCAGCCACTAAAAGTTCTTTACCCGGTTTATATTTAATATCTAAGTCATAACCTTGTATGCGCATTCTTAATTTTTGCAATCTTAAAGGAGTTTCATTCATAGATTTTTTAAATATCTGTTCAAGTGGTTTATGATCAGTTTCTACTGTTATTTGTTTGCCATATATGTATTGATGGAACTTTTCACATGCATATACAATTGCTAATAATTCCTTCTCAATTTGTGCCCATGATTTCTGTGACTCAGTTAATGCTTTGGAAGCATAAGCTACTGGTGCATTATTTTGCAATAAAACTGCTCCTAAACCTGTACTACTACTATCAACTGACAATGTAATAGGACTATTCATCTCAAAAAATATTAACACCGGTTCTGTAGTTAAGATTTGTTTTAATTTATTGAAATCTTCCCTTTGTTTTGTACCCCAAACAAATACAGAGTCTTTTTTTATCAAATCTCTCAAAGAGTTAGTAATATCTGATAAGTTAGGTATAAATTTAGATACATATGTTATGATTCCTAAAAATGTTTGTAGCTCTTTTTTACTTGTGGGCTCTTTCATATTAACAATAGCTCTAATTTTCTCTGGATCAGGTCTAATACCTGTGCTACTCAATATATGACCTACATATTTGACCTCAGTGACCCCAAACTGACACTTATCTTTGTTGAACTTTACTCCTGCTTGTTTAGCTCTGTTCAAAACTTGTTTTAATCTCTTATCATGGGATTCCTTAGATTCTCCCCATATTAACAATTCATCAACATATTGTTCTACCCCCTCAATGTCACAAAATATGTCATGAAAACATTTACTAAAAACTTCAGGTGCTGAGTTTAAACCAAAGGGTAGTCTTTTATAACAATACCTGCCAAATTCACCAGCATTAAATGTTGTATATAATTGACTCTTTTCTGATAATTTAATCATGTAAAATCCTTTAGAGGCGTCTAGCACCGAAAAATACTTAGCATTAGGCATTCTTGCGACTAATTCCTCAAAAGTACTCATTTTAAATCTCTCTCTGATTATACATTTGTTCAAATTCTGTGGATCTAAACAAAGTCTGATAGAACCATCATTTTTTTTAGCCACAACCATAGAATTAACCCATTCAGTAGGCTCATTTACTTTTCTAATGACACCTAACTTCACTAATTTATCTAATTCACTTTTAATTTGTTCCTGTAATTTAAATGGAATTTTTCTGGGTCTTTCTACAATAGGAGTACAATTTTCCTTTAATTTAATATCATATTCATATTTTAACTCACCTAACCCAGTGAATAATTCACTATATTCTGACACAATGTCAATTTTATTTACCAAATTCACTTTATTAATAATCCCAAGTTTTACAGCCGTTGCATAACTTAAAATACTAGGTGTGTCAAAATTTACTACAAAGAGTTTACATCTACCTTCAATATTGTTGTATCTTAATTTTGCATCACAAGTTCCAAGTATTTTGATGTCAGATCCATCAAAGTTCGTCAATCTTATATTCTTACAAGTATTTAATCGCAATTTTAATTCATTCATTGTATTTTTATTTATGATATCCACTTGAGAACCTGTGTCAACTTTAAATTTAATATGTTTGTTATATACTTGGATATTTATGTACCATTCCTTGTTTACAGAGTTTATAGCATAAACTGTATCTATTCTAAACTGATCTACATTTTCACTGTTGACTACTGAACATTTATATGTGCAACAAGAAGCAAAATGATTATATTTGTTACATTTTACACACTTCTTACCATAAGCAGGGCATTTCGCATAACCGTGAAACTTGTTGCATTTTCTGCATGTTCTTGATGTACTGCCATCTCTTTTAAAGTGCTCACCTGACCTTTCTTGATTATTTGACTGTCTGCCACTGGATGTTCCTCTCGCACCAGAACTTCCTTGACCTGGAGTTCTACTACGACCCCTGGGTTTCGGCTCCCGTTTACTTGCTGATGGTCGACTGCTTGTTCCTCTGTTCACTGCGCCCACTTCATTTGACAATTCACTGTTTAAAGAGTTTATTTGACTTTGAGCCACTTGTGCGGCTTTACATATACTCATGCACTTGTCAAGAGTCAAGTCCGGTATTCTTAGTAATTTTTCTCTAATATTACCATCCGTAATTCCAAGCACTATTTGATCCTTAATAAGACTATCTTTTAGGTTTCCAAAGTTGCAATCCAAACTGAGAGATTTTAGTGATGTATAATATTCTTCATATTGTTCACCTGTTTTTTGCCTTCTTGAGAAGAATAGATACCTGTTATATGTTTCATTTGTGGGTGGACTAAAGTGTTTCTCCAGGCGTATGAGTACCTCATTGAATGATATGCTTGCCTTGTCTTCGAAACTATTGTAAATTAGCAGGCCCTCTTCACCGATGCAGTGTAATAACAGAGCTTTCTTCTGTTCGTCATTTAGGCGCGTCTCTGCTCCACTGGCGAGAAAATACAAGTCAAATCGCTGCTTCCAATTCTCGAAGCTTCTTTTTTTAGACTTCGACCCAATCAAAGATAATGGCGGCGGCGGTTGTAGTTGCTCCATCTCTTACCTACTCTCATTAACTTTCTTTAGCGTCGACTTTTACAGTTGTCCTCAGCGCCATGTATGATGTGTTACTTTTATTTAAACACTTGTATGTATATTTATTATTTATTGAGCTTATAATACAGATCAGGTAAGTCTGCTTCTACTATGTGTTCTACGATACATGCTAGTCACGGTCCAAGAGTGTAATAATATAATGATGTCGGTAGTCGCGGTCCACCAGCCTTCCTCTACCGGCGCACCACAGATTCACCACATCCTCTCTCTCAGTGTTGCTATTACACAATAATGCTCCTCTCACATAGGGTAGGTGTAGTGTTTGTAGATTTTATTATATAGTTCTGTCGTCTCATGCGTACACGCCGCGCGCTATAGTATGGTGGGGGAGCGGGGCATACTCCCTCAGTCACTTTGCTTGGAACCACGAAGCTGGACGGACGCGCGTGCGGCGAGTTAGGCAGTGAGCCGATAACAAGTTAAGTGCACGAACAGTACATTTTGGCGACGAGTATTGTAAGTACTGTGTTTTTTTTTTTCTGATTGAAAAAATGCGAAATTGTCAACGTTTATTTTTCTAGTAAGGAAAGGTTAGAAAAAAAACCTAATATTAGTGTACAAGTTCATAATAATTTAACGTGGGTTATTTACTGCAACAAAACTTTGCTTTGTCGTTATGGATAATCAACTTTTGCGGGAAGAAGGACATGAGTTAAATATTTATAATATACGTTGATGATAATGCATAGCTTGGTCATTTTTATTTATATAAACGTGGGTAGTATCATAATTATAGTTTTAAAATTTTTTATTTTATCATGTGACAAGATCATGTTAAAACGTAAAAGGAAGTTGTTACGTAACTATGTAAACAATACCATCTAACGTCTACATTTTGTAGCATATATAAACATTATTCGAATTACATTTTAACAAATATAGTGCTAAATGGAAACAAACAACAACAAAAATGGTAGTTGTGTATAATGCAGGTATACCAATAATAAACATACAGTTAATTAGGATATTATAAATCTGTAGTTATTCTACCTACCCACTATTCTATCGGGTTTGAGCCCCGATTAAATCTGCTGATTTCTGGTTATAATAACAATTAGTATTTATTATTTGAAGTATGTTTTTATCGTACCTACCCACTAGTCTATCGGTTTCGAGTGCCGATTAAATGTCTGTTGATTTCTGGTTTATATAACAATTTAACAGCTTTATATTATTGTATTATGTTTCCATTGTGGGTATTTATTATTTGAAATATGTTTTTATCGTAATTAGTTAAATACAGAGTATCTGATGTCTGTTGCTTAAAACTTGAAAAGATGATTGTTTTATTGTAGAACAAAACGGTTGATTTTATTTTATTTTATTTATTTGGGAACACAAACAATTGTACAATATGTATTACAATAGAGTATGGTATAACTATAGATAAATGTACAATCTATGACGTTTCCACATCTTACTTATGTAGGATACAATGCAGACACATGCAATTAATAGATGTATGTATACATAACTAAAAAAATAAAAAACTAATCCTCAAATACATGATTAACTGATTAATATTTATTACTTAAACTTCATGACTAGAAGTGTTATGATCAGTAATGATTGAAGCTTTCGGAAAGGTTAGTCAGAATGGATGATGCCCGTTCATGACTAGAAGTGTTATGATCAGTAATGATTGAAGCTTTCGGAAAGGTTAGTCAGAACGGATGATGCCCGTTCATGACTAGAAGTGTTATGATCAGTAATGATTGAAGCTTTCAGAAAGGTTAGTCAGAACGGATGATGCCCGTTCATGACTAGAAGTGTTATGATCAGTAATGATTGAAGCTTTCGGAAAGGTTAGTCAGAACGGATGATGCCCGTTCATGACTAGGTAGAAGTATTATGATGAATTATGTTGGTTAGAACGGATGATGCCGGTTCATGACTAGAAGTATTAGGATGAATGATGATGGAAGCTTTCTTAAAAGTTGATCAGAACGGATGATGCCTTTTCATGACTAAAAGTATTATGATGAATGTTGTTGGTCAGAACGGATGATGCCCGTTCATGACCAGAAGTATTATGATAAGTGATGATGGAAGCTTGCATAAATGTGTTTTCCGAAGTCATAGAACGGATGGTGCCCGTTTTGTGACCTATTTCGTGTAACAATGGCAAACCTAACGTTAGGAGCTTTTAAATCTTCAATAGAACTTGCAGGAAAAACTCAACATTCAATTTTCTACGTAGTCAAAAATGGCACTAGAAATTTATTAGGAAAAGCGACAGCCTTGGCATTAGGAGTATTAAGGATTGGTGTAGCAGTAAATGAAATACGAAGTTAAGTATTTCCAAAATTAAAAAATGTTCTAATACACATTCCAATAGATGATAAAGTAAAACCGATTGCACAGCCTTATAGACGTATACCAATTCCTCTAGAAGGCAAAGTTAATGCTAAAATAAATGAACTTCTTGAAAAAGACATAATTGAAAAAGTTGATGGCCCTTCAGAATGAATATCGCCTATAGTTCCCATATTGAAAGAAAATGGAGATATCCGCCTATGTATAGATATGCGACGAGCAAATTCAGCAATAAAACGCGAAAACCACCCGTTATCGACGATGGATCAGTTGCTACCGAAGATAAGAGATGCGGTTATTTTCAGTAAATTGGAACTTCATCCAGATTCCAGATCCATCACAACGTTCATCTCAGCCAAAGGTCTTTACCGGTACAAAAGGATGATGTTCGGTATTTCTTGTGCTCCGGAAATATTTCAGAAAACTCTTGAGCGTATTCTCTTACCTTGTATAGGGGTTATTAACTTCATTGATGACATCTTAGTGTATGGAAAAAATCGAACAGAACATGATGCCAGACTTGAAAAAGTCACTGAAGTGTTAGAAGCCAATAATGTTATATAAAGGCATGAAAAATGTATTCTCAGTATAAACGAAGTAGAAATACAAAGCTTTATGGGCTTGATATATTACGTGGGTAAATGGATTCCTACCTTAGCTACAAAAACAGAACCTCTTAAACAATTGCTTCGTAATAAATTTGGTAGAAACGCTGATATACGTGAGTTGTGGGGAGAGAGTCAGCAAGCTTCTTTTAACTCTTTAAAAGTTGACCTTGCTGTCATATCTGACTTGGGCTATTATAATGTACAAGATAGAACACTTGTATTTGCCGATGCAAGTCCGGTTGCTATAGGTACTGTTCTAGTACAGGAAAATGATTCTGGACCACGTGTTACTTACTGCATCTGGAAATAAAACTCTTACCGATTGCGAACGCCGCTATTGTCAGACTGAAAAAGAGGCATTAGCACTGATATAGGCGGTAGAACACTTCCACATGTTCCGTTACGGAAAAGAATTCGACTTGGTGACTGATCACAAGCCTCTGGAAGTGATATTTAGTCCAAAGCCAAAACCGTGTGCGAGAATCGAAAGATGGATGCTCCGGTTACAATCATACCAGTATAAGGTTATTTATCGCCCGGGGAAAAACAACATTTCTGATCCTCTTTCTAGACTATGTAAACTCACCCTGGAAAATAGTGCCCCAAATGTCGATTATGTACAAAACATAATCGAGCATGTTAGACCCATAGCGGTATCATTGAGCGATATTGAGCGTTGTTCTAATGAAGATCTAGAAATTCAAAAAGTTTAGCGCCAGAACAGAAGTATACTGAAACGACTACGAATATGCCAGGCTGAAAATAAAATTCACTGGAGAGAATCGTTGGTCGATTATCTGACTATGTACAATAATAGCCCCCATACAGTCACAGGAAAAACACCAGCAGAGTTGTTCTTCCAGAGGAAAATCAGGGATAAAATACCTATGATCGATGACGTTGAGCATAGGAATGATGACATGGACTTACGAGACAAGGACAGAGAACAGAAGGAAAGAGGGAGAGAGTACGCGGACAGAAGAAGGAAAGCACAAGACATTGACCTAGAACCAGGAGAGAAAGTATATATCAAAGATATGAATAAAGCAAATAAACTTAGTACAAATTTTGAACCAACACAATATACAGTTAAATCACGAATGGGAGGCGATGTTGAGGTAGAAAACGAGGAAACAGGACAACGTTTGAGACGAAATATAGTACACGTAAAAAAAGGTAGAAGGAGAATGGAAAGTAATAAGAGAGGACGAAACAGAAGTTCCAGAAAGAGAAGATGAGGAATAGAAGAATTATAACTTAAGAAGTAATAAATTAGAAGCAAAGAACTTGCTAACGAAGAATAAATTACTAAAATAGATGAAAATCTGATGTATGATTTAGGTTATGCTTAAAATTAAGAACTAGGAAGCATAATGTTAGTTATAGTTGATAAATTGTCATTAGAAAAGCGAAGGAAGTTAGGAACAGGAACAAGCGAAGTGTTATGAGGTTAAATGTTAATAATAAAAGATTAATTGGGAAGTGAAGGAAGTATTAAATTAGTTAGTTATAACAAAGTGTTTGTTAAAACCAGAATATTGGAAAGATTATTGATGCTATTAATGTTATGCTGAATCGTAAACTTTAGTTGATTATGATATTTGAAAAGTTATTGGAAAAGGTAATATCTGACCCGCTTGGCGAAAAGTGGCGGACATTGATCAAAATAGTTTTAAACTAAAGAGTACATTACCTTTGTGATGTCAATGTAGAAGGTTGTTATGATGCACTATTAAAGATGTTACTATATAATACAAATTATTATTATATCTAAAACTTTCATTAAAATAAGGAAGAGATGTAGTGTTTGTAGATTTTATTATATAGTTCTGTCGTCTCATGCGTACACGCCGCGCGCTATAGTATGGTGGGGGAGCGGGGCATACTCCCTCAGTCACTTTGCTTGGAACCACGAAGCTGGACGGACGCGCGTGCGGCGAGTTAGGCAGTGAGCCGATAACAAGTTAAGTGCACGAACAGTACAGTAGGGTAGCGGTAGGGTAGGTGTTTCCTGAGTAAAAAAATTACAGTACAAATCAGGAAACCTTCCTATTTACGATATTCACGCGGGCAAAGCCGCTGGTAGAAGCTAGTAAGTAATAATTATAAATTGTCATGTTTGTGTACGATAGCGCAATCAATGAATATTGTACCTATTTAACCACATAAATGATAGTACTTTTATACTGATAAATAAAGTAATTTGTGCAAAATTATTCCCTAACCATTCCAACATGCACAAGTTTTCACTTCTGCCGGCACTCCCGGAGTGCAACAGTGCAACCCGTGGTTTTTTTTTAAGAAGTTGTAACCCTGTGGACATTTTTTGACAAAATTACGTGGTAGGTACGGTCAAGGAACTTCTACTACAACCTGGAATGTGCACAGGCTGTCGATACGCGGTCCGAGGGAGATAGCTTCGCGAGAGCCCTCTGCTGTCCCTTTCATTAGGGTGACCAACCAATATAATGTAGGTTGAGACTAATATAATAGGATATAATATATTAACCAATAGATTTGATTTCATAAGATAATAATTATGCTTTAAGGATGGATTAAAGTAAAACGCATTAAACTATGTTTTATTATATCCTGGGGCCTGAAATGAAGACTGCAAATAACGGAATAATTTTTGATATTTGAATGACTTGGAATGACATCAAGCCATTTTTTCTCCCTAATTCTTCTCCAGGCAGTCCGAAATTATATTTTTTAAATTTATTTCAAATATACGAAGTAACACACCTTAATCAGCGATTAATATGGGAAGTTGAAACTTTTTTGCCATTTCCCTACAATGTTCCTCGGGAAATGTGAAATTTCATGATCACGTCTTTTAAGTATTCGGTACACCATTCCATATAAAGTTTTATTATGCTTACGTTGAAGACTACCTCCTATTTATATGCTGCATTGTGTAAATAATCTTATGATTTCGTTCATTATGGGCACCCTACTTCAAGAATTGCAATATACTTACTTGAAGAAAGAAACACCGCATCCTGCATAGGATTCGCTTTTGCAACCGAACTGTTTTTTAATCGCACACTTTTTAACCATCTTTATTACATCCGAATAAAAAAATTGATTGTTTTACAACAAATAAATATGGCTGGTGGGTACCAGTCTAACTTATCCTACTAATATTATAAAGGTGAAAGTTTGTATGTTTGTATGTTTGTGTAACAATCAGGCAAAAACGGCTGAAGGGATTTGGATGAAATTTGGCACACATGTAGTTCATATCCTGGAATAAAAAATAGGCTTCTTTTTATCCCGGTAAGTGGCATGGATTAATGGAGACTGAAGAGGAAGTGGAAACTCAGAGCCGCTGCTGCCTTAGTACTTCAGATTTACAAGTACCAGGAGACCAGAAACATCAAGTACCAGGAGACCAGAAACATGTCATAGTATTTTTGGGCTGGTATAATAATGTAGGTAGGGTAGGTGTAGGGAAGGTGTAGGGTAGGTGGTAGGTGTAGGGTAGGTGTAAGGTAGGTGTAAGGTAGGTGTAAGGTAGGTGTAGGGTAGGTGTAGGGTAAGTGTAGGGTAGGTGTAGGGTAGGTGGAAGGTAGGTGTAGGGTAGGTGTGGGGTAGCGGTAGGGTAGATGATTCTAGAGTAAAAAAAATACAATACAAATCGGGAAACCTTCCCATTTCCGATATTCACGCGGGCGAAGCCGCTGGTAGTAGCTAGTATAATTATATATTCTACTAATAATCTTTTCTTTTTTTAATTACATTTCAATACAGTATCTAAATTATTGCTAAAAAAATGTTCTCAGTCTAACAGATAATTTAAAAATATTAGAAATATATCAGAACGAAAGTTAATGTTTTTTTAATAAGACACGACAATATTATTTTTTCCTACCATTCCTACTAAATTCGGGAATAATCCTCCTGGCAACACTTTAGAAAGGGACACAGGGCTCTCCAAGCGCTTTCTCCCTCGGACCGGATTTCTCTTTGACCAAGTGATTATCTGTAATAGAACTTAACTTCGTAAATATAAGGTTTATTTTAATATTGGTGTCAAATTGACAATGCTCATTCCAGGTTGTAGTAGAAGTTCCTTGGGTACGGTACAATAGGTAGCATTGGTAGGTAGTGGTACAATAAGTTTCTCTTTTTATTCTGTGGTCAAAATAATACCATTTTGTCAAAGTCAAAATATTGGTGTTTGTGTAGATTATTTTACTTTTTACTCCGTTTTATGAAAAGATAGTGTAATAAACTATACTTTGAGAGTAGAACAACATCTTGATGACTTATTCTTTACATAATGGCCAAAAGGAAAGCGGCTGTAAATGATATCATTTATGAATTGGACAATGAGGACATCAGCAGTGACGACGAGGTTAAAGAACCCAAAATAAATCGTTTGGAGACGGTAAACAGTACAAACGCTACCTCAACTGACAAAGAAAGGGCTATAGAAAATAGTTCAGAAGTAGTTGATGTAGATACGCCAAGCGAGGAGATAAGTGATAACACGACTCCACAGACGATAGTTAATGGAGGGAAAACGCCGAGCGACGTATCTATTGAAAATACTCCAAAAGATACCAACCCTCAAGAGACCGTTGATGAAGTTGATAACGTCAAGAAATCTAGTAGTGATGCTTCCAAAACCACTATACTTAATGAGGATATAGTGATAGATTCTCCCGGTAATAGCGATCTTGGTGTGGAGGGCTGCGAAAATAGGACACCTCTAGTAACAGTGCGATTTAAGGATAGTAAAATGGCAAAAAATTATAAGGAACAGGTGAAAACATTTATGTTAAATTTGATCAAGCTTCATGAAGGTGACAGTGTTGGGTCTGAATCGGAGACAGACGTAGAACTCGACATTTGGCCTGAAGATTTAACTGAACCTGAATTATGTGAAAACATTGTGGAGATGAAGGAAGAAAGTAATTTGTTCTTTGTGGACACTGACCCCTGTGCTGACCGGCCGATTATTATACCTAGATATAGTCAGGTAAGCTTTACTTTCTTATTATTTGTAGTAGATAATAAAATTATAATTAATATATATATTTTTTAATGTAACACACCTGTAAACAGACTGAAAATTTGAAATTATGTACCTAATTCCACTTCTCAGTAATACATTACACCTTGCCGCAACACATTTTACAAACTTTTGTACTCACTGCATTTATAATGCATTTATAACAGCATAGTATAATGAAGGGTAACTATGTTATCTCAATTCCTACCTAACCACAATCTGTACTCATGCCCATATTATACTTAATGGATTTAATGCTGTGGGTGTAAAACTGACTCATTATTTGGATAAATTTACTCTGACTGGTACCCGCTCACACCAGTGGTTCTAATTGTATGAAAAATACTAGCACTGTAATTGTGATTCCCCATGGATTTAATGTTTGCCGTGACGGTTACCATGAAAGGGATTTTATTAAAAAAAAAACATTTGATATATTTCCATTGTTTAACTTGTCGAAAACCAGTAAGATTCTTCATATGTAAAATTACCCCCTCTGCACCTCTCAAAGCTTGATTTTTGTAAAATCCTTTCCTAGTATGCACCTATGTGTTTAACAAGAGTCAAAGTCAATTAATATATTTCAACTAGACCATTTAAAGGCACTTTTGGGTGTCAATTTACAGTTTTAATTTAAAATATTATAGTGACTAGTGGTCCATTTGCAAAAAGTAAATCCTTATGGTGAAGAACGGATGAGACACTCCATAGTTACTCTTTTCAAGGAAGTTCCTGGCTTCACCTGTTAAGGTATAAAGTTGTCAGCTGAGGTAGAATGAATAAGTTTGCTAGTAAGGGACATAGTACTTTAAAACTATGTTCAAAAATTCAAGTTTCTATCTTCTTATCAGCTTGGGCTATAGACTGTGGTATTATCTTACAAACGTATTTATCCAGTGTTTTGTTCATCTAGAGTTAGTATGATTTTTTTTTTTTAACATATTGCAACTGTCTGGGAGACATTCAACAATACTTATGTAATGATGTTGGTATGTGAGGTACAGGTCCAGTGACATGCACTCTTAAATAGTGTTTTAAATAATTAAATGTTGAGGAAGTCTTTTCTTTAGTCTCCTCGCACTTGGAAGTAGGTATATCGTCCATAAGGTGGTGTGCCAACATGTTAGGGTGCAGTTGCAGTCTGTCTATACATGTTGTGACTCTCTCCTTTATTTCCTCTTTTACGCTTTTCATGCCAAGCTCTCGGTGAAGTCTTTCGTTAGTGACATACCATGGTGCGTCTACTATCATCCTTAGCATTTCTGATTGAAACCTTTGTAGAATTTCAAGGTTGGAGTTGGCAGCCGTACCCCATAGCTGTATTCCGTATGTCCATATTGGCTTTATTATCTATATATATAAAAATGAAACCCGTTTCGCGTTGTCACGGCATCACGTGTGAACGGCTGAACCGATTTCGATAATTCTTTTTTTGTTGTGTTTGTTATTGTCAGGAGAAGGTTCTTACGAAAAAAAAAAAAAAAAATTTGAAAATTAGAAAATTTAAGAATCCTTAGGGTAGGTGTAGGGTACCTATATATATAAAAATGAAACCCGTTTCACGTTGTCACGGCATCACGTGTGAACGGCTGAACCGATTTCGATAATTCTTTTTTTGTTGTGTTTGTTATTGTCAGGAGAAGGTTCTTACGAAAAAAAAAAAAAAAAATTTGAAAATTAGAAAATTTAAGAATCCTTAGGGTAGGTGTAGGGTAGGTGTAAGGTAGGTGTAGGGTAGGTGTAGGGTAGGTGTAGGGTAGGTGTAGGTGTAGGGTAGGTGTAGGGTAGGTGTAGGGTAGGTGTAGGGTAGGTGTAGGGTAGGTGTAGGGTAGGTGTTGGGTAGGTGTAGGGTAGGTGTAGGGTAGGTGTAGGGTAGGTGTAGGGTAGGTGTAGGTGTAGGGTAGGTGTAGGGTAGGTGTAGGGTAGGCGTAGGGTAGGTGTAGGGTAGGCGTAGGGTAGGTGTAGGGTAGGTGTAGGGTAGGTGTAGGGTAGGTGTAGGGTAGGTGTAGGGTAGGTGTAGGGTAGGTGTAGGGTAGGTGTAGGGTAGGTGTAGGGTAGGTGTAGGGTAGGTGTAGGGTAGGTGTAGGGTAGGTAGGTAGGTAGCCAGTTGACGGGAGCGAAGCCGCGGGGGACAGCTAGTACTCTTATATAACAAAAGTTTATTTTCCATTGAGAGCTGGCTGTTTCTATTCATCAACCAATACATCTTACGCACTTGTTGTCCCATTGCAAGGTGTTTGGTAAAAATGTGCTTTCTCCATGTTAGGCGTCGGTCTAGGTACATTCCAAGATATTTCGCTTCGTCAGATTGTGAAAGTATGAAATAATATTATTTTTAAATTATTTATTTATTTCTTAATTAGGTCAACTTCAACTAAATGGCTAACTTGTTATTTTCAGGCATCATCAAAAGTAATTACAAATGCTCCAGCGAAGGAACCAACCCCTCCGCCGCTGCGGCGAGGGCCGTGCTGCTTCAACTGTGATGGAAGTCATCAACTCCGAGAGTGCACTTTGCCAAGGGATCACGCGAGAATAGCAGAGAAAAGAAAAGCCATGAATTCACTTAGAGTTGGGTATGTTATCAATGACAGAATCACAAATAATTAGCTTTTGAAAAGCTTATATTTTTATATTGTGCAATTATAACACAAACTTATCTTGTTTGTCGATCTTCCTAATAAAAAGTTTGCATAGAAATAGACAGAGTAGACAGCGATTTTGTTTTATAAGGCGGGTTAGCAGTACCGCATCACGTACCTGTAGTACACCATTTTAAACTGATACTGTAATGTAATTAATATTAAGCTTCTAAGATGGTCTAAAATTACCCCACATCCGACCTATACATAGTTACTTAAAAAATAAAAAAAAATAAAATAAAATATGTATAAAAAATTAATTTTACCTTTAATATTATAGCCTATGTTGCTTTAATCTATAAGCCATATTACTGTAAATTTACATCAAAATCCATTCAGCATAGGTAGGAACAGTTCAGCAACTGCCCCTGAACGAATTTTTATAGCAAGAACATTAGGTATAGCGTGATAAGAAGAGGGGCGAAAGGGGGGCGAAGCGAGCTCAGAAATGTTCGCACACCTCCTTGGATGGGTTTGATTATATGTAAATATAAGCATGGATGGGGCACTATTTTCAGGATAGGTTTTCTTTTGCCCATTCAAACAGAGATCGAACTAACTTGGTTGACATATGCAGAATGACTTGAGTCCTAACAGTAGAGTCACTTTATATTATTTTAAATGTAAATGTTGACGTTCAAAAGTGCCGTTTAATGGCCTAATTGAAATAAACGTTTTGACTTTGACTTTGAAACAAGAAGGATGCAAGAGCGAGAGAAGTGAGTTCGAAAATTTTAGGACCTAGCATCGAGAATGCTAGGTTCTTTATTATTATCATATGAGGCATTTTTTGTTTTGCTTATTTTATTAAAAGCAATAGCGCATCCTCCTTGCTTGTGACCCGTCTCTACGCTGATGGAGAAAAGCACAAGGATTGGCTGAAAGGAAGCGAGCTTGAAAATTTTAACACCCTCTTGAATAGGGTAAAATATACTTATGAAAACCATATTCTATATCAATACTGCTTTAAGAAGCCTCCTGTTGAAAAACATTATGAGTTTTGCCGCAAATTATTATGGAGCCCTCCCCCAAGCCACTGATCAGAAGACTGAGAAGCTACGGTTCTATGATCAAAAAGTCATTTAAAGCTATTTAACTTTATGAGTCAAGAATAATCAAAAGACAATGAAACAATAATTGTTTTGTTGTCTTTTCTCTTTCTGTTATCGTTTCTGTAAAAATTTTGTATGGTTCTTTACAGGCGATACCACGTAGAAGATGAACAGAAATACGGGCATCTAATACCTGGTAGAATATCGGGGCAGTTGCGGCATGCTTTGGGACTGAAGAGGAATGAGTTGCCGCTACATATCTACCGCATGCGGCTACTAGGATACCCACCTGGATGGCTGGAGGAGGCCAGGATATCTCACTCTGGCATCACTATGTTTGATTCAACGGTAAATATATTTGGCTTAGGTAAATGCAGTTCATATGGCCTAGCAGATGTCAAAGCAATATGAAAGAAGATCTGCAAGTACTGTGTCAGTTTATAAGTCTACGAGATTCTTCAAACCCAACTGGGAATTTTTGGGCAGACATTTAACTCGCGATCGTCGCTTTCAGTTGTACGGCAAACAGGATCGCGACCTCGCGCCGAAAGAGGGCGCCTTCCGGTTTAGCCGAACATATAAACGCGACGATCGCGTATTCGCGCGATCGATATACTCGTACTGTTCTAGTTTATCTTTGTCGAAAAATTTTGCAGTTATTATAAAATTACAGCCTTCAACATGAGAGTTATACCCTGCCAAACAATTAATTGGTGTACTAATAATAATAAACCTCTGCCGACCTACCTACTCTTCGAAAATAGCGTTATGATGTTGTTTTAATTTCATTATTTACAGGGTACTGCCATATTAGAACCTGAGGAGGAGGAAGGCGAGGTGTGTGAAACTGGCTGCAAAGACAAGTTCGACATCAAAAAGATTCTAGACTTTCCTGGGTTCAACGTACCAGCCAGTTCGCGGTACATAGATGTAAGATATCAATTTACATGTATTTTGATAAAGAACTAAAGTTGTTGACATAGCTTATAGGATAAATAATGTTGTTATCAACTCATATGGTCATGAAAGGTCCTATTAAACTTATAATAAAGGTGGCAACAGACCTACGATAAATAGATACAACAGAAACGATACATACTAAAGACGTATATTATAGGACCGCTCAAGCACTGGCGGCTCACCAGTGTACCGCCTGATTTTCGCGATTTTTATCTTTATTATTACTATTACGCAAGATATATTATATAATTTGGAATTTTCACATGTCGGGGCTGGAGCGGTTAACAATGCGCGTAATACATTCGTGTAAAATTCACCTTTTCAAAAAATATGAAGCTGTTTTGTGGAGATTTCGCAATCATTGACTGGCGAAAACCGATTTTAATGAAACTTAGTATGCATACGCCATCCAACCGGGTCTAAAGAGTTAGTTGAGAACATTTTCGAAAAAGAGTTTAGAGGGAGAGAGAGATCGATTTTAAGTTTTCTATAGAAAGTGAAAAATCACTATCTTTCCTCCTGAAACCATGTCCACGTCTCAGGTACGGCCCATTTAATTTTTTTAATATAATTACCACTCGGGCCCAACATGTGAAAATTCCCTAATATAAAGTAAATCTTATGTATATGTAAATAAACATTAAATTCGCGATTAATTCGCGACACACCGGTGTGTCGCCGGGGCCGGACAGGTTAAGCAAGTACTTACTTTTCACTTCAAACTTCCAGGAGTCCCAAGAATTCGGCCTGCCACCGATGTCGGAGCAGGACAGTAAGATGTCGATGCTGCAGTTCCTGGCGCCCAACGCCATGAAGGCCTACAAGCGCAAGAAGCTCACGTTCTTCCCCTCCGCCTCCGCTAACAACACGCTCGAGGGACAGGCCGAGATGGAGCTTGATAGTGGAGACGGTACGTTGGGAATTGATATTTCACTGCATACACACTTTCTATTTTGTTCTCATTATCGACTTCATAGGATGTTGTCAAAACCCAAAAGATTATTTAATTATTATTTATTCTAATTAGACTGAGAGCCAGCATCAAATTTGTTAAAACTGAGTGCTTTCCATTAGTTTGTCTTATGTTATTACTTATCAGAATTTGATTCTTAGTAGCGACACTTTTGAAAGGTGTAATAATAATACAGGGTGTGCTTTGTTATCAAATTCAACTGGTTTGATTCCCGGCTAGGAATACCGTATAATTAGACTGAGAGCCAGCATCAAATTTGTTAAAACTGAGTGCTTTCCATTAGTTTGTCTTATGTTATTACTTATCAGAATTTGATTCTTAGTAGCGACACTTTTGAAAGGTGTAATAATAATACAGGGTGTGCTTTGTTATCAAATTCAACTGGTTTGATTCCCGGCTAGGAATACCGTATAAGTGTTAGTTTTCATCAAAAATCGAGCTTGAGACTCCTATTAGTGTTTTTTGTTATTCCTCATAGTTTCGGATTTGGCCATCCATGCACACTTTAAAAAATTTTTCATTATTGTTATTTCATTCTGTTTATGTGCCCAGTTGCAGGCAATGGGGAACGTGTAGAAACTGTAGGCAGCACAGAAGTGCCAATGTCATGTATGCGTAAAGTAAAAGTTCTGAATTTGTAACGCTACATGGCACTGTCTACGCCGTGCACGTTTCCTATAAAATGGAGGTGATGTACTTAGTGCCCCCCTCTTATGATTTCAGAAGTAGCAGAATTCCCAACCAACCCGCCACTGCCGGACGAGGCGCCTCCTCCGCCGCCCCCGCCTCCCGCGCAGCCGCCGCCCCCCGCGCAGCCGCCGCCCCCCGCGCAGCCGTCGCCCCCCGCAGAGATGCCGCCGCCCCCCGCGGAGATGCCACTACCCCCCGCGGAGATGCCGCCCCCTCCGCCGCCCGCGACCGACAAGCCCGAGAGCTCCGGCGATGACGTGGAAGTCATCGAGGTCATCAGGGTCGGAGACATACCCATTCCTGTCGCTGAACTTATCACTATTGATGAGGATGATGTAAGTTATAATGTTATTAATTTTACATTAAGTATTGCCAGAGGCTTCGTCCACGACAATGTCGAAATGTATCCCGCGGGCACCTACTACCAGGATAATCAAGATCCTATGGCCACAAACTACCATCTGTAACAAATACCATCGAAATCCAATCAGCATTCAATCGATCACAGTTAGCTGACAAATAATAGCAACCTTCAACATTTATATCATCAAATTATAATAATAATTAATATTTATTAATATTATAATGTACCTAATCATAGTAGGATACTTATAGGATCTTTGACTGTGCTGTTTTTTCTTCTTATGGAATAGCTACTGTATGTACTTCAACTAAAAGTTGTCACTGGACTTTATATATCAAAAGTAATGGTATTAAGGATCACAATAAGTTTTGTTGTCTGTCAATCAATTTCTTTGTATTTCGGTTTTATTGTGTCATCATACAATACTTTTTACAATTTTCAGGACAAATCCCAAAGCAGTGGACGCAGCAGTCCGACTTTAGACGATTTAGAAGAAAAGAAGCGATTGTTATTAAATGCACTAGAAGGTGACACGCCAAACACATCCATCATTAGTATATTGGACAGCACAGAGGAGAATATAGAGGACAAGACTAGTGAAGATATTTATGCAAACATGGACGCACCTAATGTTGAAGAAAATCAAAACATGGAAGTTGACAATAAAGAAGAAAATCTTAAAAACTGCGCTGATAGTAATCAAAATGCAAATTCTGAAGTAAATGGTAACACATTGACGCAAGAAGAACCGCAGACTGACGCCACGAGTCAAGAAACTCTTAGTGAGTCAATGGCAGAGCCAACAACTGACACACAACCTTCCAAAATGGTTGTTGAAGATGTTGAGCTGGCTCCATCAACCATCGCAGAAGTTAATGACAACTCGGATAAGAGAAAAGACAGCTTATCAGATGTCGTCGCCACCCCTGAATCAAAACCTGGCCACGTGAAGGGAACGCTATTCGGAACACCGGTCATGAATATAGCTTCCTCGTACCTCAAACTACCAACAGACGAAAAATTCGCGAAAGACATCTGTGACGTCATAAATTTCGAAAACCTACCCAATTCAACAGGAAAGTACAAGCAAATAAGTGCATTACTCAAAAAAGTAAAAGGTGAAGTAGATAGGATACAGGATTCATGATACTCCAAACCCACGCATTGGACAGAACTGTTCTAAGTTTTATAATGCTAGGTGTATGTACGGAACTGTTGTTAAAGAGTAATTGTAAATTGAGATAATGTATTTTTTATACTACTCAATAGGATAACTCCATTTTTGGATGATAAGTAATATTTTATAAGTATGTTTTGATTACTTACATAGTCTTTTTAAGTTACCAATTGCTGGTGCGTGTTAGCATAATCCGTTGTAAGTATAATTAAATTTTAAACCATCTTTTAGCTTGACCATTTTCACGATCATATTGACAGATTGCATTTTCCAGTGTTCGTTTTTTTATCACCCAAATACATACAGTTTTATATATCATGGCGTGTTTTATTCACAATTTCTGTTTAAACATTTGTTTATATCCGTGACTACCGCAGGACCACGAACAATATTGGCACCTTAGTAGTTTTCGAGAAAATTGACTTTGAAGATGGTTCGCTCCCTTCAGTAGGATCGCCATGAGCGCAGAAAAAGGGGGCATGCTACAGCTATTCTGAGTATACAAATAATTAGTATCATTATGTGATTAATTTCGTAAAAAAACAGAACTGAAACATCTGTGTTTACCGAGAAATCGACGATAATAACTTTCGCACGCTCGTTCAGTAGGACCACGATTTTCTCGAAAACTACTACGGTACCAATTTTGTTGTTCGAGTACTGATTAGTACCAATTGAGTACTACTTAATTATTTACCAAATATGGAATCTATTGGCGTTGGGGGTCCTGCGGTGGTCACGAACATCATTTGTTTAGTCCTTGGGCTATCCCACGGTCTAGTTGATCTGTACTTACCTAGTTTGGTGATGACTTTAAAGAATGAATAGGTTTCAACATAGGGAATAAAACAATTTGTTTTTTTTTTAAAGTTATATTTAATTTTCTCTTGATAAATAATATAATCTCGATCGGTTTTGTCAAAATAAAAATACATAATTGTGAAATTGTGTAGTTGTACAGTAACTCACAAATTAAATATGGTTGAAAATATTACCCAACCCAAGTGAAATTAACTAAAACTAGTGGAATATGTTATAGTTCGACTCGAAAAACAAAAAATATCAAATGGCGTTTGTGGAAAAATAATCTCCTTGTTGTGTTCATATGATATGACGTAGAGTAATATTTTATTTTTCTCATCTCACTTCTAAACTAAGTGTAACTCGAGCAAAAATAATAAGAAAATTCCAAATTCTTGTTTGCATTTGAGGCAAAGTTATGAACAACTTATTAGGAGGTTTTATCACGATTCAGGAGAAATCTTATTTCCCCATACGTTATTACGATCTCGTTAAATGAACTCTTATAGTCATATTAATTTTTTTTTCTTCAGTAAATGGCCTTGAGTTATAATTATCTAATAAAAAAAAATAGCGGGCAGCGTGTTACAGCTCTAACGATGTAGCTGCAACTTCAAAACATTTTTTTCTGATAACAAATTCATGCCGTAATTGTCTTTAATCGCGTCAGGTACTTTCAATGTCTTTTTGTCCAACACTTAACTAACCATATTAATACTTGTAAAAGTCAGATCTTGATTACAATTTATTAGTACTTACAGGAGCTTTTGATATTTGAAAAAGTAATTTTATACCAGCTGACATTTTAATGACAATAAAAGGTTTGTTACTTACCTCACAATACAGGTGTATAGACTCATTTGTTTCTATTAAAGTACGAGTAGGTGTATCCCGGTGGTTATTAACTTTTCCTGTTTTTTTTGAAATTTTTTCTTTTCATAATAAAGGATAATATGAAAAGAAAAAAAATGCAAAAACTCGGTAATCAAAGAATATTTTTAAAAAAATAGCCGAATTGGTTCCGTCGATCTTGAGTTTGCACTTGGCCTTTTAGCCATTTATTTTTATTCATATAGACGAAATAGGCCGGTATAAAATCACTAGTCAAATTACAGCAATACCTCCCATGCTATATTTTCATGTTATAATAAATATATGTAAATAGGTATTAATTGTTTCAAGTGCATTGAAAATTATATAATGAATGTTCCTTTGCAGAATGCATAAAACAAAGAAACACCTGCTTGGGAACAAATATTATAGTAGTCTTTTATAAGTATACGAAAAAATATAGCACCAAATGATAAATAAAAAGGAAGCAATAAATAATATAAAAATAAATTTAGGAGCTAAGGACCAATTGATTCTTAAACCGTCATAAATTCCGCGTTCATAAGAATTATTATTGTGACGCCTTCTTTTCTAAGTTTAATTTCAAAGGCAAGGTAGCAACAGCGAAACTAAATAGTTATACTTCATCGAAACTTTCCAATCGTTTACAATAAATCCTTATCAGTACATAATACCTATACAAGATCTTATACATCTACACTTAGTTGTGATGACGCTGAGTCCACAACCCGGTGCGGTACATTTTACTATATAATACAATTACTGGAATTCATTGTAGCGTGACCCTTTGATGATGGACTCCTAGGATTATATTCTTGGAGGCGTTGGAGGCGCACCGTCGTGATCCTGGGGACAAATTAACGAATATTATTTAGTAGGTTTCAACATATTTACTTTTTTTTGGTGTCATCTCTCAGGTCCGCTATGAGGTCGTTTGCACATGGTGGCCTTATTAAAAATGAATACTACCAGCTAGGGCTACATAAAAAAAAAAATAAGCGCTAAGGGCACCTTTCGGAGTACCGCCCTGAGGGAGGACAAAATTAAAAATTATCCAATACTGCGGGAGTTACAGAAGCAACATTTGATCAAATAGCAGTCTAAACCAAATTGACCAGGTTAGCAGTTAGTTTTTGCGCCTAAGAGTGGACTGACCTGTAGAAAAGAATAAAACCCGAAGTAGTAGTGTTTTACTTTTGAATGTAATAATAAGTGGTCGAAGTGTGTATCTAAATTACACAGTTAGGTACAGTTTTAAAGGTCATAGATCAGACGCGCATGCCCGTAGAGATTATACATTCAGATATTAGTTCTGAAACAGTCGAGTCAAACAAAAATATCGGTTGTTTATCGTCAGGCTACGTTTAGTTCCTGGTTGAAGCTATTTCGCAATAGTAATGTCGCTGTTTTTTTTAATATGGGAATAATATTACATTTCTAAGTGGACACACTACAGGTTTATAAATTACTTGGTAGATTTACTACTGTTACAGACTTTACAAAATGAAACTGGTACTACTTGTGTTATTAATTATTATTATAACAGGCACAGGCATCTTACAACAATAACTATTTGAAACAAACGTGCTTGTGGTATTCATAAACATAGTGCAAGTAATCAAAATTGTGCGCAAGCGCAAGAAATACTCTTTTTTTCTCACGACCGGTTTTATGACGTGCACAGAAACAAATTGATTTTCATCACTGTCGAAGATGGTAGACTATTTGTATTTCGTGTTAAATTTGTAAGTATTTAACTCGAAATACAAATAGTCTACTTACAAATGCAGGCAGACAAGCTAAACAAGTTCTGGATAAAATATTTTGGTGGACTGTGTGTATGATGAATTGATGACGATGGGTAACAAGAGAGTGAAGAGGTACTATAACTTTGGTCCTGAATAAACGATTTATTATAATTTATTAAAAAAAGAAAGAACTTGTATGGCTGATCTGTACAGAAAAATACAACTTTTAAGCACCAACCTCAAAAAACTGGGATACAGACAAGACCATTGATAAGTAAGGATACTCTACGTGGACACACTGACCAACCACAGCCAATGTTTATTTTTACAATGTCGAATGAAACTGCGTCAGGCTCATGGTTGGCTTCCAAAAGTGCCGTTACCTACTCTAAAATAATTCAAGGTCGCTCAATTTCAATCAGGTTTCATTATCAGAACTTGTATCAATTAAATTATCGTGTACTTAGTTTGTCTTAATAGTTTTGCTGGAATTTTCTAATTGTAATACTAATAGTATTAAAACAATTAAATCTGCATTTTGAAAATGAGTTGGTTACCTTCTGGAAAGGAAATGCGTTTTTAGCGTGAATTCATACGTTTTGTAAGCTGAATAAACAGGAAATAACAATAGCCATTATTTGCGCGGTTCTTCCGCTATTTGTTTTTTATCTACCTTGTTCTGATGTTTTGTAAGTGAATGCAGAAAAATGGCAATAGCGACTAGATGTGTAAACACTTTGGGCACTTTGACCCAGATCAAATGCTGTCGTCTACTTACAACTGATTTGTAAATACATAATAGCTTCTGCGCTGTTGTCAGGCAGTTTTGGCCATTTCGTTCCGATACTGTTCGGCTTTTATTAAACACAATAGTTGCGTACGGTACATTCAAGGTCCACGAATTGCCTGGTTTGGATTGATATAAGCGGTGGACTATTGCTCGTTAACTGCGTGTTATGCAGATTTATGGGTACTTTTTAGGGTTCCGTACCCAAAGGGTAAAAACGGGACCCTATTACTAAGACTCCGCTGTCCGTCTGTCTGTCTGTCACCAGGCTGTGTCTTATGAACCGTGATAGCTAGACAGTTGAAATTTTCACAGATGATGTATTTCTGTTGCCGGTATAACAACAAGCTATTTCATCAGACTATTTTGTTTCGAGGTGACATTATCCATCGACATTTGTGCAAGCAGGGTAATACTTAGTGAGTGACATGTTATGGTAATAAAACTATGTAAGTGTAAGTCAGTGCTATTAAATAGAGTATTGGCACAGCCGCCAGCACAAAGCTACCCGAAACTATCAAATTTTCCCAATCCACCTTGAACCCAATCCTTTAGGGATAAAGTTGAAAATCTTGATGTGCTAGCGTCTGTACATTTGTATCACGATAACCTATTCAAATGTATGACAAGTGAAAATATGGCGGTTAAAAGCCTGTATAAGCCTATTTAAAAGGTTGGAAAGCTACAGCGGGTCTGGTAGGGAAATAACCTTAAATATTGGAGCCACCAATGTTTATTTAAAGGCAACTTTATTCATGACTGACCCTTTCAAATGGATTCTTAATAACCATCTTTTTTTTTAAGTCGGTTAAAAATGCTTTGATTCGAACGCGAGTAGATTCGAACATTTCGAACCCCTGTTCATGCAGGCGACTTTTCAAAAATCTTTCATGTAGTTTAGGTAAACATAGATCACAATAATCTGGGTGAACACGTTATATTTAGGGTACTTCCTCCAAGGGGATGTTATTTTTCCACCACGTGTACCTGTAACTGATATCGAAGTCATACTAAATATCAGAATCCTTACTTGAGAATTGCGCGAAGGCTTGGCAGCGTCTTGTATCTGGTTGCGGCGCGGGCGCATGGCATACATGGCAAGTGCAAGCGCCATCATGAGGAACATCACCATGAAGCTGTTGGCCGAGGACTCGGGCTGCTGAAGCCCCGGCATGGTCTCCAGGCACTCGCTGTCTGTGCAGTACGACTGGCCTTGCCGGAGCTAAGGACAACATAAATATTTTTTTAAAGAGTAAGGCCCAGCTGCCTAGCCGGTGTATTCAGTCAGTATTCACCGTGTAAACATAAAAGCGTTTACGCGGTACGGCATTTCTTACAAACTTTCAAGTACTTATTTTTCGAAATGAATGAACCGATTTTAATGAAACTTGGTATCCATACGCTATATATCCAGATCTAACGCGTAGGGCGTAAACGTTCTTATGTGGAGTGAGCATGAAACTATCATTCCATCTTGTTTGTAAAGGTTGACAGCTGCTCACTTCACTTCACCAGTGATATGTTTACAGAATGTCAAATTGTCTCGATCGAAAGTGATCACAAAATTATTGTTGTAACAAATTGTCAAAAGCGTGTTGTCTAGCTTTGATTGGTCAAATGAGTTTATTACGAACCAATCGCTGACTTGAGTTTAATTTGTGACGGTTCGATTTTTTGATATTATGTAGGTAAACCTTGCTAAGCTACATAAGTATTAACAGTAGGTAATCATGAATATCGTATTGTTTTCACAGATGTTTCGTGTGCTTGCATCGTAACAAGTCGACATTTTTTATGAGGTCTCCATTGTAGGTACATATTATTTCTGAGGAGTGAATCACAAACAGGCTGCCTACAGCCCACGGACATTTTTTTTAAATTATCAAATATTTGAATAACGCGTATTTTATATCAATTTTTTTTGGTAAGTAGGTACCTCTCAGCTAATGAAAGTCTGACATCAAAACCGAATATTTTTGTGTTTGTTCTAAGCGAGGTGGAACATTGTTTTCATTCTCAACACTGCTCTTAATGATGCAAAACCTGCGGAGGACCTGCTTATGTTGATACGCCTTTTAAAAATAAATTATCATGTATTCGAAAAAAAGTACATACAATACCGTTGAGTACATAACCATTACGTCACAGAAAATCTAATAAAAATAGCTTCAAGCTGATATCCTATAATTGAAATTTACGTAAGTATAGGCATTCATTACGTAAACGTTTAATTATTTTAGAATCATCGTCGGCGAAATCCATTTCCTTCGTTTGTTTGTAAATAAGGTCTTATATTATGTGGGTAGGTATTTGTTGCTGTCATGGAATATTTTATACTTCATTTGATTTGTTGATAAATGTACTGGACTTGGAATGGCATGAATGACTGTTAACATTAATGATAACTGTTATTTATTTACCATTAGCTAATACCGTGTTGCCCAATTAATGAGCTGTGGAGATCTGGTAGGCAGCCGCTCCACGTAAAATACTGGTATTCAGCTGAATCCGGTTTGACTGGGAGTCGACCCCAATATAGTTAGGAAAAGGCTAGGCAGATGATGTTAATATTATATTAAGTTAAAATAATTAAATAATCTGATAACATTTGCGGGTCAAAGTTGGCCAGAGATCGCTCAGGATAGAGGTATAGAGAGAGAAAGGGGAGCCCTTCGCCCACTTACCCAGCAGTGGGACATAAATTAGGCTAGCAAAAATAAAGTTCCCGCTCGAGCACTGACATGTGAAAAGTCCAAAAAAAATCTTACGTAAATAAACATTAAATTCGCGGCACACCGGTGTGCCGGCAGTGCTCGAAGCTCGTGGCTAAATTATAACAGCCGCACGGGCCGATCTTCAAGGTTAAGCAACGCTTGCCGAAGTTGGTCTGTGGATGGGTGACTATCATAACATACCGAGACTCCTCCGTGTCTCGGAAAGCACGTTAAGCCGTTGGTCACGGCAGTCATTTGGAATCTTTGGCAGTCGTTACGGATTGTCAGAAGCGAGAAAATCTGATACTAGTCTTGCCAAGAAGTACGCTGTTATCCAGTTAATGGGTTGAGGTCTGGTAGGCAGCCGCTCCACGTAAAATTCTGGAATTCAGCTGAATCCGGTTTGACTGGGAGTCGACCCCAATATAGTTGGGAAAAGGCTAGGCAAATTAATTCGTTTATCCTCGCATTGGAACGCCTTGCAGTAATTACACCAATGGAGCAGAAATAACTACAGGATCTGCTGCTTTCCAACATCCTGTTCGCGGTGGAGACAATAATATGACATCGATATACCTGCCTATAAGATCGCAGAATCTTCAAGTTTTAAACGGAAGAACATTCACTCATTTAGCAGGTTATCTAATTGGTTAGTACTGTTTGTGTGTAATACATTTTAATAAAACCAGCTTTGCCAAAAGGGATGATCCTTTTGTCTTATTTGTCCAATTTTAGGCATCGTCCAAAGTCACGTTGTATTTTGGACGCGTTAATCTTTTGTTTTCTCATTGCAGCTGTTTGTCTGAGTTATTTACAAGTGTGATGTGTGACAGTGCGTATGAGTAGGTACTAAAATGTAATAAATTAGATTGGACGTGTACACGTGCGGTAGAAGTGTAAAGAAAGTTTTTTATAGTCTATCCATAGCTAGTGGTAATTATCATTATGACAAACTAGCTTATACCCGCGGCTCCGCCAGCGTGGACGTCGGGGATCGCGTGAAAAACTAGCCTATGTTCATATCCCAGGCTATATATCTGCCAAGTTTCATGACGATCCGCTCAGCCGTTTTACCGTGAAAGCGTGACAGACAGACAGACAGTTACTTTCGCATTTATAATATTAGTAGGGAAGTAGGGATAAATAATTAAATGTTTTTTAAATAGTACAAGGCTTTAATATTCAAAGCCGCACGGGTCGAGCCGAGGTCAGTCCGTGGATAGATAAGTGATGTTGATGACCATCCAAAATGTACGAGACTTCGACGTGCATCAGAAAGCACGTTAAGCCTTTGGTACCGGTTGTCATTTGAAGATCTCTGACAGTCGTTACGAATAGTCAAAAGCCAGAATATCTGACAGCAAGGCAAGGGGTATCGTGTTACCCAATTACTGGGTTTTGGAGGTCAGACAGGTAGCCGCTCCACGTAAAATACTGGTATTCAGATGAATCCGGTTTGACTGGGAGGCGACCCCAATATACTTAGTTAGAAAACGATAGGCCTTGATCGAAGCGCCAGGCAGATTAATTTAAAATAGTATACAGACGTAGGTAGGTATGTAAAAATATTTTAAAATAGTGTTAGCTGCAACTTCAGATTGGAGGGAGTTGCGCGTGACCAGCCCTCTATAAGCCAAGCCGTGCTAGATCTGCAAGTGGCCATGCCTAAAAGAAAAGCGCGCGCGCGCTCGTGGACATCAACTTAAATTACTTATAATAAAATATTATTGTATTATTTGGTTTAAATTAAATCCATTTAGATTTGTAACAATAGAATACTCTTTTTTATGTACACGAGGGTAGAAAAAAGAATCAAGATCCACAATAAATAGCAAACATAAATAGAGGATCCCAGTTTTAAATCACTACAATGTTCAGCATTCGTTCTGAAGAACTAATGCAGCTGATGTGGTTGAAAATATAAGCAGAGTTAGATAGGTACTTCTAGCATCAGTGCGTGCTCGTAATTAGAACACGTTATAAGTTGCAACACAATCTTATCGGACACATAATCATAACGTTACCAGATAATATCGCTTTTAATACCTATGTTCTGAACCTTCTCGTCAACTTGTAGTTTTAAAAACGTTTTTTGCTGCCATAAAATCAGACCATCAGGTCAGGAGAATGTGATAAGGAGCCACCAGCATTGGTGCCCAATGTTAGGAAAAGATGTGATTGTCCTCCAAAAAAAGCTAGTAAGTAAAACTTAACTTAACTATTTTGTTTGTGAAATTTAATGGTTTTTTTAAATATTATTATTATTTATTATTAAAGAATTTATAAGTTACAAATGTGAGATTTTTTTATTGATGAATGGGCTTGCTCTTGACCTCGATCACGCTGTTATTAACATTAATTAATTTGTTAACATTATGTGCCTTAAGAGACAAAGACATCTGTTTTGTTGAAAAATATACCGCTGCGTTTGTTTTTATAAAACAACAATTTTATGATAAATTTGGGTAAGTATATATATTTAAAAACCACGAAACTATTAGGTAGCTATTATTTTATTCATAAGATTCCCTTATTTATAGGAAATATGTACATTATTACATATTTTTAATCTGGGTCACACCTTGACCCAACCCGACGCTCGGTGTTACTATTCCTCACTGTGCTCACGCCGGGACCAGAAAGATAGAAAGGACCTCGAAGAATGCCTATGATACTTTTATTCAAGGTGATGATTCCTTGGGATGATTTCAGACTCACGCGGGCGCTGCTGCTGGCAGAAGCTACCTACAACCGGGGTGAATAGGAATTCAGGGGTGAAGACTAGTGAAGAGAAACAAAACTTTGAAGGGAATTTTCACGTTTTTTTTTAAATAATATTGTTCAAATAAGAGACCGTCAATGCTGCCGGTCTCTAATTTGATCAAATTGAAATTAATAAAAAAAGTTGTTTTCTTAGAAAACCAATAATATGATATTACAGTGAATATCCAGTGAAAGTTTTGTTTCGATTCACCCCGCCGCCGTACACACACAGTTTGACGGTAGTCTACAATATTTATGTCAATCAGCGGAAGAACACACGTCGCTGTTTGTCATTGTTCCTACGCTCAGTCCTTGCTCAGTCACAGGCTATTGCTGCAGGAGGAAACATTGTCAATTATTGTCTTAGGTATAGTAACTTACGGCTTTGATTAGTAGACCATCCGACTTCGTTAAAGCGGATGTTGAACAGTCACACAAGAAATTGTTTATTTATTTATTTCAACTTTACGTACAGTAGTGGTACATAGACCTGAAGAGATAAGGCATTCTCAGGCATTGTGTGGTATGTTAGCAGTATTTATAGTGGACCTAAACATGGGTTCCCATCAGAAACGGGGCGCGTAGTGGCGCAAAGGGACCAACAACTCTAAGGAGCAGTGACCTGTGTGTGTTACAAAATAAAGTTAAGTAGGTGACTTACTTGATGTTACCATTTGGTCACATAAGTAGATACATATTTTACGCATCCCACCCACACGCACAAAACGTTTTGGGAACACATTCATTGTGCGTACAGCTAAGGAGTGGAATTCTCTGCCAGATTCTGTTTTTCCTGATAACTACAACCTGGGAGTCTAAGTCAAGAGTGAATAGGTTACTTCTAGGCAAGCGTGCTCCATCTTCGACTACATCATCGCTTACCATCAGGTGAGATAGTGGTCAAGCGCGTGCCTATCAATAACAATAATAAAAAAATAAATGGAACGGCGCAGCATAGTGATTTCAGACAAAAGTTGTGAATGAGGTTGAGAACTACATTTTTCAAAATGCTTGTTAGTCGACGCTTCCACGTAAATTCACTAAACGAAAGTAGCACCAAATCAGGGTTTTGACTGTATGCGGATGTATCTGTCTCAGCCAATTAGCTTAATCAGCCGTTTAATTGGTGGCCTAGCTTTTCATTTAAATGCGCCGATTTTTTTGCGACAAAAGTGATATCTTTTGTTCAATATCGTTTCATGACTTGCTCATGTCACTTCTTACGCTGTTCAATGAAAAGGATAGGCTTTCAATGAAACGGCTGATTAAGCTAGTTGCCAGCATGCCAATAACAGCGTGAAAATGTCCAGACAACAAAAAACGCGCTGCAGATGATTTTTGTCGAAAGTTTTGGCGCTTTACATAACATGTAAAACGAACCGGAACCTGACCGATTACTAATGCGTAACAGACATCATTTATGGATAAACTAGTCTTAGGATTAGCAATAGCATATCAGAGTTCGCAGTGGATAACTGTGTGTGTGAAATTTTATCATCTTAATTTCAGCCAAATGACGTCCACTGCTGGACATGGGTCATCTCAAGTGCCGCCATAAAGACCGGTTCTGTGCGTCTGGCATCCAGCGGTTTCTCGCGGCCTCGACCACATCATCAGTCCACCTTCTGGAAGCCTTTCCAACGCTTCGTCTTCCGGCACGCAGTCGCCACCTCTCCTTTCGACCATATTGACTATTTGTTCCGCGTGCCAATATAAATTTAATCAACCCATCCTAAAAATTAATAGCAATATTTTCTAGTCTATTGTTAGGGTTCCATACCCAAAGGGTAAAAACGGGACCCTATTTCTAAGACTCCGCTGTCCGTCTGTCTGTCACCAGGCTGTATCTCATGAACCGTGATAGCTAGACATTTTCACAGATGATGTATTTCTGTTGCCGCTATTACAACAAATACTAAAAACAGAATAAAATAAATATTTAAGGGGGGCTCCCATACAACAAACGTGACTTTTATGCCATTTTTTTTTGTTGAATTCTGCTGTCATCTCAGAACACGATTCTATCGTTACTAGTATCCAACAAAATTCCTATGAATATAAGAGCTAGAAGAAACAATATAGACGGCTATAAAACATCGTTTTCAATTACCTACTAGTTTACAACCATGAAACCATTGGTTATCAATCGCGATAAGGGACCCAGTTAGCAGTTTAATTGTTACATGAGAGATTTGCATGCTAACTGCTCGAACACAAACACTTTACAATGTTACGGCTTTCTTTAAATTTAAATACGACCTAGATAGATTTGCGTAAGACTTAGAATAATGATATTATTACATTCTTTAAGACCTGTAAAAGAACATGCGTGCACTACATCCCAGGCGAGGCCATGGGTAAAATGCGATGCCCCAGACTTTCATTAAAATGGTTGACGCCGTAATACAAGACATTAACACAAGTTTTATAGCACTTACTGAATTTTAAGTATTTACAATTTTGGATTCTTGTACGACGTTTTTTTTTGCCAAATAACAAGCTTTTGAAGCACTGTATTGATTTAAGTGTAGTACTTCAAGATGGAGAAAACAAAAAAGAAGAAACTCTACGAAGCAGGACCAACTGTCTGCTTTAGTATTACTATCAATCGAAGCCGATTTAGCTGCAATAAATACAGGACTTCAGTAAAGCGAAAAGCCGAAGAACATTACTTTAGTAAAAATCGAGTTAAAGCATGTTTGGTAGGATATATCTATTCTGGTAGATCTTGGGAACAAAAGAAAAGGAGCCTCCACGTCCACGCTACGCTTCTGCCAAATAGTGCTGTGAAGCATAAAACATTTTGAATACAATAAATGTCCCAAAATAATTTAAATTTTATTTCTTGGCAAACTTTTTCAAATACTTACAAAACTATGGTAGCTTGGACTAAAATCATTTAAAAAAAAAATCGCAATAGACTACCTTTTTTGCCTTTTTTTGTGTGTGAGAAAAAGAGTAAAAAATTGTGAATAGCAAGACATATAGAATAGTCAACACTGAAGTGTTATCTTCAAAACACGGTCACTATACCACCGGGTAACACATTTACTGCCGCATGCACTAGCTGTCCCCCGCGGCTTCGCTCCCGTCAACTGGCTACCTACTTACCTACCCTACATCTACCCTAACCTACCCCTGCCCTACACTACTACCTTTTAAACCTTCCCTAGACTTCCACGGGTCGAAGGAAGACGCGCTCAAGGCAGAACACCGGCAAGATGGTCCGACACCATAAAGAAGGCTGTTGGAGGCAGCATGTACAGAGTGGTCGACATTGCAGAAGACCGCATGGCTTGGAGACGCGTCGTATGTGGTCGCGATCCTCAGCAGTGAGGGAACGACGAAGAAGAAGGAGAAGAAGACTTCCACGAACATTTCAAGACCAAGATAAGATAAATCCGTTCAGCCGTTCTCGAGTTTTAGCGAGACTAACAAACAGCAATTGATTTTTATATATATAGATTATTCATTAATTAATTTAGTTATTTCAGATAAAAAGAATCCATAAGAAGAGTAGAGCATTATGGTTAAGTACATTAATTTACTTAATAATTTTTCATTGAGTCTGGAGTCAAACTTATCAATATAAATAAAAATGAATCACCAAAATGTATGTACACACATAACCTGAGACCGACTTGAACAATTTAAATAATTACTTTTTGATGTGTTTGTAATATTATCAGGGCGAGGTTTGTATGAAAGAAATTTTTGTAAAAAATATACAACCGGGAGAACCTGGGGCAGGCCACTAGTTTCTAATAATTCAATGCCAATTATAAATCAGACTTGAATATTAATTCGGAAATATTCCCAACCCAATACAAATCAAGGAAAACAAAACTTCCTCATGTACATAAATTATTATATTCTTCATATAATTGTTATAATCAAGGTGGTTTTATCACCACCAGGAAAATAGTGACCACTAGTTTGTCAGCCAGGTGGTCAGGTCAGGCCTAGGTGGCAAGTAAACTCCGCCCTTAAGACCATCCACGGACCATCACCCATAGTGTAGTTTTTAAGAGTGTTTATGCGGTAAGGCTTTTCATACAAACTTCCAAATCCTTTTTTGTCAAAATTACTGAACTGATTTTAATGAAACTTGATATGCATACGCTAGATATACAGGTCTAAATAGTTATTAGAGAACATTTTTGAAAAAGATTTTAAAGGGAGAGTGATTTTAAGTTTTCTATAGAAAGTGAAAAATCACTCTATCCTTCCCCCTGAACTCTTTTTCGAAAATTTTCTCATTATAACTATTTAGACCTAGATATCTAGCGTATGCATACCAAGTTTTATTAAATACAGTTCATTAATTTCGAAAAATAAGGATTTGAAAGTTTGTATGAAAAGCCGTGCCACGTAAACGCTCTTAAGTGAATTTTCGAAATCCAATAAGAACATCCAAGGATTACACTTTGTAATATTAGTTTAGATGTGAATTGTTCAAGTTGTCAAGTTTGAAGATTTCATCCAACAAAATAGTCTACACAATGTGTGTTCTATACAGCAAAGACTGTATAAATGTACGTGTGAGTGGAACAGCTGTTTTAGAAACAAACACTGAAAGAATTTGTTTTAGATTTCACTAAAAATATTTACAATACATACTAGACATTATTGTTTTGATTCAAGTATCATGTGGTTGTTTAATAACAATAGCTACAAGATTACTTTGTTGAACAATGTAGTAACTGTAGTAAACAAAATGCAATTAAAAAAATAGGATAATATGAACCTTAGCATGCCTATAAATAACTCTAATTATTGGCATACTGTGGAATTAAATTGGTAGGTAAAAAATAAAATGTATTATGTCATATCTCCAGCTAAGTACTATTTCAATGAGGTAAAATCTATGAATACCTATGTATTTATGTACCAATAATGCAAAAAAAAAGTTGTAAACACAAATAACTATAAGATTTTTCGTTTTTACAGAAACTAGATGAGGTAAATATTCCGACGGTAATGTATACGTGGATGTTACATGCAAGGCGGTCCACCCACTTTAATTATATCTCATCACACAACTACCAAGGGCAAATAACTTACCAGGGAGATGAGCCGTCGCATCGCCAACTCATGGTTCCACAGGCACTCGCAAGGATCAATTTCATCAGCCATATCTAAGCAAAAAGTTAAAACTTAGAAATCACTCTCTCGACACAGTAAACTTTCGTTCGCCCAAATTATTCTCAAACTGATCGTCCCAATAATCAGCTGACAAGCAAACAATAAATATCCAAGGTGATTACGTCAATATAACACTTTTCCTCCCTATCGACGTAAGCAGTAACCACCAAGTAATAATAATCTACATCTTTGTTTTTATTTACAAATACAAAAAAACATTGGTCAAGGATTAGCTGTCATGGGTCTACGATACAAGAGAAAGTAATGCAAAATTCATGGGCGTACCTGCAACAATATCTACTTAGCAGAATAGAAAACACAACAAATTATTTCGCTAATTTGACTAAAAGTGAATTCCACTGCGTTTGGCTTGGTAAACGATAGGAAAACGTTGAAGTGTCGAATACTTTTGTACACTTACGACGACATCTTTTCTCTACTATATGAGTGCCTGTAGCTTTGTGATTGGCAGTTCATATAGGACAGATGATTGGGTGGCAAAATCCAATCAACGACGAGAGAGACAAGATAGTTGACAGATCAAAAAAAAATAATGTTGCCACATGTGATATTTCTTTTTGGATGGTAGAATTTCGATTAGTAGATTTTGTGAAATTGCCAATGGCCTTTGTACTGAACCAGTTGGATTGTAAGCAACAAGCAAAATTCTCTAGAAAAAGCTTCGTATAGAATGTTGCCTACAAGTATGGTTGTGCGACATATCCGCGGGACTACGCTGCTACCATATGTAAAACCTGTCTGTCTGAGGTATCGTTTCCGACAGGCTGCTCTACCTGGCGACGTCCGACAGCCATGGCAATAGGCATGACCGTTATGTAGTATGTTACACGCAGCCACTTTGATCGCTGGAGACTCGCTGGCCATTTTAAAATCTCATTAACTTTTGATAGCCGTGATTCGTATGTAGGTATCTACTTGAGTTAGTTTTTGTACCTATGTATATTCTAGCATCTCCCTTTTAGCACCCTGCAGGGTCCCATCCGCATTTCGTTGATATCCCCAATTCCCGGCTAGTCAAACTCGGCACTTCCGCTCCACATTTATTTTGGGAGCATCCGAAATAGTGTGGAAAGCTTTGCCTTACTAATTTATAATAATAAGTACCTGGATGACCGAGTTTTTTTTTATGAAACAGTACGGATAAAACACAATGTAGTCTTTTTAACCCAAAGGTTGACTGATAGAGAACCTTGTTCAGTGGCGGGGCAAGACTAAAATTAGATGTGGGCAAGATTCGTATTTTACGAGGCTCTCCAGGTCCTACCTAAGAATAGAGTGATTTTTTTGAGTTTTTCTCAGGTTAGCTTCTACAATTGAGGGTGAGATGCGGCGAACTCAATCGCACACCTCCATGAATAGCTGTTCTGATTTTCTTTTGACGTTTTGAGCAAAAGTAAGTAGTAAATATTTGGCGAATGTGGGAAAATAAAAGAAATAACTAAACTAAAAGAACTTAGGCAGTAAGAGCGAGCGTAGTGAGCTTGTAAATCATAGTGCCTATCCCGCCACGGGAAATGTTTTGACAATAGGTACTTACTGAAGTAAACCAGAACAATAAAAATAATTTAGATAGCAAGAGCGAGCTAAGCGAGTTTAAAAAAAAATTGAAAACAGACTCGAATAAGTTGGATTCAACTTATCCGGCAATCTATTAAGATCTCAACCGTCACTAAAAAAGCTTTTGCATAAAATTTTCATAGAAAATGTACGGGATAAGTTTTTTGCAATTTGTGACTTTTTGAGTACTCCAACGATGGTTGGTCCCATAGAAGTTTTTGATCAGTATTAGAAACAGGATCGATTGGTATCAAAACGTCTCCTAAGACCATTTTCGTGTAGCTGCAACGGATAAGGTACTTCCCCTTACTGCCCCGCTGAAAGTTTCCAACCTGTATATATGTACAACGTGTAACAGATTAATAGCAATACCTCAGACACCCCAATTAGAATATTAAATTATAAGTCTAAAACAACATTCGTAATTAAATTAATTTAAACCTAACCTAGTCATTTTTATAAAATAGTTATCCTTACTAAATGTTAAATCTTGGAAACAAATACAACGTGTAACAGAATAAACGCAATTTTAAAAATAACATGTTAAAAATTATGATTCGTTTAAAAAAAATCAAGCTTCTCCAGACCTACATACGAGTACTACTAATACTATTTCAACTGGACCAACAACCTGAGAGAAATAGTCTTGCAGACGTCGCGAAAAAAAAGCTAGTACCTACAATAGGGATAATTCCTGGTTAAAAAAATATAATAAATGATTCTATTTAGTCCGTCAGTTAGATTATCGTACTTTTTGCTGTATCAAATTAATAAAAAAATACGAAGAGAAAACGCAACAAAGAGCGGCCTTAGTGCGAGTTTTTTAACGTTCTCGATCGCGTTTGTGTAAATGTATTGAAACTGCATAAGCGCCGTCTGGTGACACGACTCACGGAAAACCTTTATTTCTCTATACAATTTGACATAAGCAAACGTTTACGTTAACGCGATCGAGTACGTTAAAAAAGTCGCACTAAGCCTTCAGGAGTGGTCACGTGTACGTAAAAAGTGTACATGTGACGTCACACGAGTTTTCAACGAACTGTATCTTTTTCATTTTTGCTAACGTGAAAAAAGATAAAATACGTGTCTTATTTTTTGGAAATCTTTCTGACGGACTAATTAGGTTTTTATAGTCATCTACCCTATTTGTCGAGTTCTGCGCACATAAATGTATGTACTCACTGTAGAGTCTGGCAAACGAAAGTAGAGACTGAAAAAGCGCGGCAAATTTAAAAAATATCAGTATAGCAACCCCAAAATTAGTATGACATACTTGGAATAACCTAATTTGATACTTTAAAATAATTTAACCTCCTCCTTTTTGGGAAGTCGGTTAATAAGTTAACTGAAGTTTCGAGATGCAAAATCATACTATGTTTATTGATCCAAATGAAAGAAAACGTGACATTTCGAAAAATCAGTTTACTTCGTCTGAATCAAAAATACGACTAGATATTATGTACCTAGCAATCTGATTTAAAAAAAAAACAAAAATACTCTATAATAATTTTGGTTTATTCACTGTCATAATTAAAATCTGAATCTAAAACTTATATGTGAAGAGATTCGTTTCAGTTACTGGAATCACTTTTTCCCACATTTAATAATAAAACTTTCTAAATTATTTTCTGTAATTCTGTCCCTTTCTTTATATTTATTTTCAACATGTATGACATGGTCAGTCATTTTCTTTCACTGCTTCAGAAGTTCATCAGCTTCATATACTGGTACTGGTGTGTTTCGTTTTACAAAACATAGGAGCTCTGCTTTTGTGTGAAAATCTTCAAATGGAATATCATTAGTAAGCCATTCTCTTATGTCGTTTTTGCGATTTTGTGATGTAGGAGCTTTATTTACAATGATTGCATGGTAACTGGCGTTATCGATAACTATTACACTAGGCTCATTTAAATTGGGTATAAGCTTTTCTCTTAGCCATTTATTAAAGTTTACAGCATTCAGGTTATGGTGGTAGACCGCCATTTTCGATTTAGTGCTAAAGACTAACAATAAGTTTGGCACAGGGCCTTTCTCCGATCCAGCATGTACAATTATGTACCTTTTCCCTGTTGAAAAATTTTCAATCGTACCACTTGTAGATGGACTTTGCCAAGACTTCTTGGGCTTGTAGTTTTTATGAATATAGGTCTCATCCAAGTACATTATTGACTTTCCTTCTCTACGTTTCAGCCATGGTTCTTAAAAACCGATGTCTCCTGGCAGATATGTCGTATCTTTCAATTAACAACGAACGCTCATTCTTATTTTTCTTAAATTCATAGCCATTGGACAATAATAAGTGGCGAAGAGTTGCCCTGTGATATGAACTCCTTGCCTATTTGGAAGATTTATGATAGATTGTCATACTCTATGTTTGTCACCATCTGTTATTTTCTCATATTGTATTTTAATGTTGAATAAAGCCAATATTCTATTTGGTATTGTCTTTTAGCATGTATCAATTTATTCAACATTAATTTTGTGATTTTCCGTGTCTAATATGCCTATTACCGAAAAAGAAAAATCTTCGATGTCGCGGTACCTACGGCCCGAACGTTTTGGCTTAGAACCTTCCATGGCTGGCTCGGACTTGAAGTGGGCTCACTGGAAGTATTCGTTCGAGAACTTTATCGCGCTAGAAGCATCCTCGGCAGACGATTCCCTTAAGTATAAACTTCTTGTCAACCATTTATCGCCATCGATATTTAACTATATCCGCACCTGCGCTACGTACGATGATGCAATTACTACTCTGAACACCGCCTACGAAAAGAGGCGAAATATTATTCTTGCTAGGCACCGCTTGAACACTAGAAAACAACAGTCTGGCGAATCGTTGGCGGAGTACTCGAGAGATCTTAATATAATCGCTCGTGACTGCCTCTTTAAGGAAGTAACCGCCAATGGGCACCAAAATGAAACTGTGCGCGATGTATTTATTGCTGGTATATCGTCAAAAAAAATTCAAGAAAGACTTTTAGAGAAATCCACTATGACTCTCGAAGAAACCTTGGATTTGGCTATATCTTTAGAAACAGCTGAAAATACCTCCCAACTATTAACAGTGCCTTGTCCTTCTATTTCGTTTGCTCCTGTCAATGCAGTCTCTGAAACTCAAGAAACGTCAATACGGCAAAATCTAGCAGCCTCCAACACTCAAAACAATTTTAAACATAGGCCTATACTAAATAGCCGTCGATGCTTTTTCTGCGGCGGTAATATCCACCAAAGACTCAAATGTCCTGCTAAAAACGCTGACTGTCAGCTTTGCTACAAAAAAGGGCATTTCACCAACGTATGTCGTAGCATCGGACAAAGTCAACGCGCCGCAAACGCTATTAGTACGAACGACGATAACTCTCAATCTGAAGCCCCTGGCTCTCATCTGTCGACTATCTCTGCTGCTGCTCCAACAGCCTGCATAAAGCGACTATACATATCACTTTAAATAACTTACGTGTGGATGCTGTACTCGATACTGGAAGCTCTCTCAGCTTTATCGATAAGAATCTGGCTCAAACTATGAATCTAAAACGCAAGCCATGCAAACAAGTAATAACTCTAGCATCTCTAAGCAACATTTCATACGTAGAGGGGCTATGTTTCGCTAACATTCAAATTGGTGAGAACAAATATCAACGTCGACCTCTACTCATTATTGCTAATCTGTGTGCTGACGTAATTATCGGGCATGTTACACCATTCATCGCAACATTATCAAACCTGACAAATCTCGTTTGGATCCACTGATGAATCTTCCAATCCCAAACGATACTGCTACTTTAAAAAGATCACTTGGACTATTTGCCCACTACTCAAAGTGGATCTACAACTTTTCTTCCAAAATAAGACCACTAATTGAAGCTACTCTACCTTTAACTGAAGACGCTATCAATTCATTCAATAATCTTAAAACTGATATTTGCGAGGCTACCTTGGCTGGAATAGACGACAACGACACATTTTCTTTTTGAAACCGACGCTTCGGACTTCGCAATCGCAGCGACATTGTCACAGTAAGGACGTCCTGTTGCGTTCTTTTCACGATCTCTTAACGATTCTGAAAAACGACAGCCCACAATTGAAAAGGAGGCAAGCGCAATTGTTGAAGCTTTACGCAAATGGAGACATTTCCTAATCGGAAGACACTTTCTACTAATTACTGACCAACAGTCAGTTGCGTTTATGTTCAACCAAACGCATTAAAATAAAATTAAAAATGAAAAAATTGAAAGATGGCGCCTAGAATTGTCATGTTTTAGATACGATATTGTTTATCGACCTGGTAAACAGAACTTAGTTGCTGACGCACTTTCGCGAGTATGTATGCATATAGACACTGCGACCTCTCACTCCAGACTCGTCGAGCTCCATCGTTCTCTCTGCCACCCAGGTATCACTCGTATGGTTCACTGGGTCAGATCGAAAAATTTGCCATACTCGATTGAAGAAGTAAAGAGAATTACGGCAGCATGCCCAATCTGTGCCGAAATTAAACCACGTTATGCTGGTCATCGAGGTCACCTCATAAAAGCAACTGCACCGTTCGAAAGATTGAACTTAGACTTCAAGGGGCCAATCCCTTCTAACACTCAAAACCGATACATACTCACGATTATCGATGAATATAGCAGGTTCCCCTTTGCTTATGCCTGTAAAGATATGACCTCCGAAACAGTAATCAGATGTCTCAAAGACCTATTCTCTACGTTCGGCACTCCAGCTTACGTTCATTCGGACAGAGGGACCTCATTCTTATCTGACGAATTAAGACAATTCTTAACTTCACTCGGTACATCTTGTAGTCGCACAACGCCCTACAATCCTCAAGGAAACGGCTTGATAGAGCGCTTAAATGGTACACTGTGGCGCACAATCCAACTACATCTCAGATCCAATAACGAGGATATCGCAAACTGGGAGAAAGCTATACAACCGGCGCTGCACTCCATTAGATCTCTTTTGTGTACAGGAACCAATGCGACCCCGCATGAGCGTATGTTCAACCATCCTCGCCGCTCGATAAATGGCCAATCTTTACCATCTTGGCTTCATTCGCCTGGACCTGTTTATATGAAGAAGTTCAGCTACTACAAAGCAATCCTGAATACTCCTTTGTTCGTTTACCAGATGGGCGTCAAACGACGGTCTCTAACAGGTCTCTAGCACCACTGCCAAGGACCTTAAACGATGATCTGTCGGATGAAGAGGAGCCCGAGCAGCCCATTGCGGGTACAGACCCGCCTGATAACCTAGAAGCGAGTGGCTCTCAAGTGCGCCGCTCTGCACGCGAACGTAGACCTCCAGGCTACCTCCAGGATTACGTTTCTTCTTAGGGGAGGTGAATGATATGAACTCCTTGCCTATTTGGAAGATTTATGATAGATAGTCATACTCTATGTTTGTCACCATCTGTTATTTTCTCATATTGTATTTTAATGTTGAATAAAGCCAATATTCTATTTGGTATTGTCTTTTAGCATGTATCACCCTGCATCCATCAAATCCAATGCTTTCTCTTAATTCCACTAACAGAGTTCTCAATGTTTTGTTTTGAGTTTTGTAAAAAGATAATAATTACGAATTCAAACCAAGTATCAACTTCTATGCGTCACACTAACTTATGAAATTCAACACCACACGTAAACAATATTGTTTCAGGTTGAATTCAGCGTCTTTCTCCTGTTGTTTTTCTTCAAATTTGGAAATCATGCGAAACAACATCTTTCCACTTCACTTTTAATAGTTTTATTCATTTTTAAGTAGGAAAAATGCTCAACAAGATCACAACAAATTACTAAAAACAAGTCATCTTGTTTTGACAAATTGAATTTGACATTGTGTCTAACATTGCCATAAACAAAGTCTGCAAATAATTCGAATATCTACTTTCGTTTGCCAACTATAATCGATTTTTTTTTGCGATTTCAGTGTTGGTGCCATAGTAAAAGTTGTTAATAATGAATATGATACGTACAATTACCCCCTTAAGAGGTATTGCGTTTATTCTGTTGATACCATGAATGCGAATTTATTTCTTTTCAAGAGCAATAACAATCGCATTAATGGTTTTGTAATGTTTTTTTTTTTTTTTTTTTTTTAGTATGTAAATTTTATGATTTCATTTTACGACAATTTTTTTTTTTTTTTCTCTATTTGTAAATCACTGTAGTAGTTGCAGTAGGTAGTCACTGTCTTTAAGCTTCCTCATTCTGATCCATGTAACCGGATGAACCTCGACCCCTGTCATACAGGTTGTCCTAGTTCAGGGGTCGAGACCACATTGATGTAATGTACTATCGAAGTTTTAGAAAATAAATTATTATTATTATTATCTCTTTATTCACTTTACTGTACACACAACTTTACATTTTTAAATATTTCTTAACATTAAAAAAAAAAAAACATTTAAAAATATAAAAAGTAAAATCTTGCTCCCGACACCGGCGGACTACTGCCGCCGGTGTCGGGAGCAAGATCCAAGCTACCGGTGGTTAGGGCTTCAGAGACAGGAACCTCCTCACAATACGAGCCGTATCTAGGAGTACTGCCTTCTGTATCAGGCCCTTTATCCAACTGCGTAACGCCAGCTTCGACAGATGGTCGTCGAAGCTTTTGGCCATCAGGCCATTGGCCGTAACAACAATCGGCACAATGACAGCCGAGTCCACATTCCACATGTCGACAACCTCGTGCGCTAAGTCAAGATACTTGATTTGTTTCTCTTTCTCAGCTTTCACGAGGTTCTCGTCATGTGGAATGGTAACATCGATTATCATTGTGCGGCGCGCTAATCGGTCTATCACCACTATATCGGGCTTATTAGCGACGATAGTCCTATCAGTGATGATAGACCGATCCCAGCACAACGTGACATGGTCATTTTCGAGAACTGGGTCGGGCACATACTGTAATACGGTACCTCAGAATCCACAAGTTGGTATTTCAAAGCAAGTTGCTAGTGAATAATCCTGGCGACTTGGTTATGCCTGTGCAAGTAGTAGTTATAGTATCTTGGGACAACTCACACACGGCCATCTGATCCCAAGCTAAGCAGAGCTTGTGTTATGGTAACCAGACAACTGATATACATACTTATTTAATTTATAAATACATACATATTATAGATAAATTACACCCAGACACAGAACAAACAATTATGCTCATCACACAGTTTGTCCTGGGTGGGAATCGAACCCACGACCTCCGGCTTTGCAGTCTGGGTCACTAACCACTAGACCAACAGGCCTGTCAAAGTACTCGCCGTTAGCCAGACGAGAACAACCAGAGATAATATGTTTGATGGACTCACCCGGACGGTGGCATGCCCGACACACATCAACCGTCCCGTCCTTCATAATATACCTCCGGTAGTTGTTCGTCAAGATAACTTCGTCCATAATAGCACAAACAAAACCTTCAGTTTCTCCAAAGAGATCACCGAAACGTAGCCAGGCTAATTACGCTAGGAAATCTACATCGGACCCACAAAGAGCCCGATAGAAGCGTCCGTGAAGTTCCTTGCCTTTCCATACCTCCTTGCGGTCATCTGTACTAAGTATCACAGGTTTGTGCCAGTTCTCTTTAGTCATGGATAACAGGGTGAGTCCCTTGTCCACTGCGACCACATCTCGGTGCATACCCACATTGACTTTGAGAAAATATTCTCTGAGACACACCTCGCGGTTGTGAAGAGTCTTAGCATTTAAAAAGCCTCGACCTCCACACTTCCGCGGGATGTACAGTCTCATCACCGACGATCGTGGGTGATGCATCCGGTTTGCAGTCAGCAGTGTACGGACTCTCCTATCCAAGGCGTCGAGTTCGGTTTGAGTCCATTTGAGTATGCCGAAAGAGTACATTAATACCGGCATGACCCAACCGTTGAAGGCGCGCACCTTATTTCCGCCCGACAAAAGGCTATTTAAAACCTTTTTCAGGCGGCCAAAGAAGCGCTCCTTCAGCGATTGCTTCATGTCAGCAACATTAAAGCCCAAACCTTCCGACATACCCAAATACTTGTAGGTTTCGGTCGAGCTGAGGGATCTAACCTGTATGGAATCCGAGAGTTGAATTCCCTCAGATTCCATAATCTCCCCTTTCTTTACATGCATGACTGCACATTTGTCCACACCAAATTCCATCCTGATGGTACTACTGAAGTTTTCAGTTACCTTCAGTAGCTCAACCGATAGCCTAGGCCTGAATCCTCCAGCAGTGTGCTAAGAGGATTCAGAGCTAAGCAAAACCAAAGTGGACTCAAACTGTCGCCCTGGAATATTCCCCGTTTAATCCATACAGGCTCATCATTCCCTTGAATCGGTCGACATCCTGGATATCGAAGGACCGTTTTCCATTGCCTCATACATGACTCAAGGAAAGTGCGTAGAGTTGCATCTATTTTGTACAACTCCAGCACCTTCATGAGCCATGTATGTGGCACAGAGTCATAGGCCTTCTTGTAATCTATCCAACATGTCGACAGATCCTTACGGGATCGACGAACCTGTTGGCTTATGGCCATGTCTATGAGGAGTAGCTCCTTAGTGCCGCGGGACCCTTTCCTACATCCATTCTGAGAGGCGGACATAATTGAGTTATTCTCAATGTGATCATTTGTTATTATTATTATTAATGTCCTCTATAAACTTTTTTCGAAAAAGTCAATGACAAAGACCGCTACGAATCGTAGAGTTTCAGCACCCATCGTACTACACTGTAGCAGGTGGCAAAGACCGCTACGACTCGTAGAGTTCCACCACCCATCGTACGTACTACTCCGTAGCAGATGGCAAAGACCGCTACGACTCATAGAGTTTTATTTTACCACGCATAGCAACTCTACACGAGTCGTAGCGATTTACCAGGCATAGTACTACGCCGTAGCAGATGGCAAAACCGCTACGAGTCGTAGAGTTTAACTACCCATCGTACTACGCCGTAGCCGGCAGCGTGGTCCGCTACTACTCGCAGTTTCGCATAATTTTTATTGCACTTTAAGAACAATATTTTTGCGTTTATAGTTGTACTGCCGCGATGGCGATAGCTGTGAAATCCAGTAGTGAGACAAGTACCTCACAAAACATATCGTTGGGCTTGTCAAATTATTATTGTTATGCTGACGATATGGTGCTGCTGATCCCATCGATTGGTGCACTAAGAAAGCTGTTAAAAATATGTGAGCTGTATGCTGCGGCCCACGGACTCAAGTACAACTCATCCAAGAGGGAGCTGATGATATTTAAAGCCGGTAAGAAGTGTTATAATTATCTTGCCTCGCTAACACTAGGCGGGATACCACTGAGGGTGGTTCAGCAGTGTGAGTACTTGTCACTGGGTCACGGACCAATTGGATGATGACGTTGATATTGAGAGGGAGCGGAGGGCTTTGTGTGTGCGTTGCAACAAGTTGGCCCATAGATTTGCACGTTGTAGTAAGCAAGTTAAGCTGACGCTTTTTAAAGCGTATTGTCAGTCCTTCTACATGTGTTCTCTATGGGTCAACTACAGCAGCGAGTGTACGAGCCTCTGCGTGTGCAATATAACAACGCGTTTAGGGTGTTGTTTGGGCTGCCTCGTTTTTGCAGCGCGTCGGCTGTGATTGCTGAGGCGCACACTGATTGATGCTACGCTACTCAGATGCGTGCGTGGCACCGCAAACGGCATCCTGAATGCGTTGGCAAACAGGTGGGATTTGTCACTGTTGAAGCAGTGGATGAGTGTTCTTGCGAAAGGCGCTCAGCCCGGCGCATGCTTAAATTAATAAATTTTACTAACATTAGGCTAAGTTTATTGACACTAACACCTATCGATTTTCTTTTTAATTCCAAATAAATAGATAACATCTAAAATAATATGATCTGCCATAGATTATCCTATTCGATTATCAGGCAAATCCAATTTGTTTGGTATTTTTTAACGTAAACTTCCTCTTATATGGCTACAAGTAGAGGCAGCAGTTAACCATTGATTGAGCTCTCCAAATAAAAGGAAGTTTGCCTTGGGTCATCTTGTCCGATGCTCCCAGCACCTCTTTGAATGAGTCCAAAAGATACCGTACCTCATCAAATACACTTAGCGGCACGGCAACTTGAAACTACATGTAGTCGATAAATAATACTTAAAAATGCACTTTTGACACTGAAATAAGGGTAGGTGCACTAAATAAGTGTTTTTTTATGCTTTTAGAACTTGAAAATGAACATCACTACACTACATGAATAAGTATTTTTTTTCATAAGGCACTTTTGCAGATTTAAGAAATTTTATTTAATTTGAATTTCACACTGACAGTTTAAAACACTGCAAAATTAAAAAAAAACACCTGAATTTCTTTAACTTTCCTTACTTTTTTACATCGTGTGTTTCCTCCTTTATCCCATTACATTTGTCATGCTTTAATTGATGTTTCTGTCATCAACTTGTGTAATGCTTTCCTAAGTGGTACGTGTTGCATTTCGAAGTTGGCTAAGAGTTTCCGGCGGGTTAGAGGCGGACTTTATCTTTCTTTTAAGCATCTCCCAGACATTCTCAGCCTGATTTAAGTCCGGATTACGAGCTGGTCACTGCAATTTTTGCGTACCAACTTCTTGAAGATATTCTTCAACGCAATGTGCAACGTGTGGCCGTGCATTATCGTCCATAAGGAATTAGTCGGGCCCAATGTATGACGAATTTGCCCAAACAAATTCCTGGAGAACCTCTTCGAAATATCGGGTGGCAGTTAGCCGGTTGTCGACGATAGCCAACTCCGTACGGCATCGGAACTTATTCTTCCATTCTTCCCCGAACCATGGAAAATAGTTTGTGTAGTGCTAATGGGTAAAATCCTCTCTCCTCTTGTTCTTCACACTTGTTCGCGAACGGTCTGAAGCCCGTAAAAAGTGATTCTACTCATAAAATAGTAAATAGCACTCGAGCCTATAAACTCGCGGGTCCAGCTGGCGTGTTCACTTGCGAATTGTAGTCGATCTATCGTCTTAGACTCGAATTAGTATCGTCTGAGATGTCCTGGACCGAATGCTGGTTTAGAGACTTTTAAATTCATTTCCTTCATTCATCTTCTCACCATACGCTCACTGCGATTCGGGGCCGGCCGGCGACCCTACCATGACGTGTTAAAGCGTGAGTCGTTCGAGCGAGAAGGAGGGATGGAGCTATACAGGGTTTATAGCTCCATCCCTCCTTCTCGCTCACTGGTAGCAGTTTCTTAAAATTTTCTGGACAACAAAGCTGTCGTCCCGGGCCGATATGCATCTGACATCTCTATTGTCTGGTCTGCGGGAGTAGTGACCTGCCTCCCGGTCTCGTTTGAGGGGTATATTTCATTGACGAACGTGGTAAATCAAGCACTACGCTGTGTCAACCCCTGGTCGATGAATGCTGCAGCCTGTGCTTATGGTTTAAAAGCATCTTCAGTCATTAAACTAAAACCACAAAAATTCATAGACATTGAAGGATACACAAAATAAAACTTGTAACTTAGTCACTAAAGTGACACTATTCATGCTCTCAAACATTATGAATTACCCTCTTGAAGTAAGGGTAAATATTTCTTTGACCTAGTCTTACAATTATCCCTACAATTACCGGAAACACTTAAGAGCGTTTACGCGGTACGGCTTTTCATACAAACTTTCAAATCCTTATTCTTCAAAATGAATGAACCGATTTTAACGAAACTTGGTATGCATACGCTAGATATCCAGGTCTAAATAGTTATAAGAAAACATTTTTGAAAAAGAGTTCAGGGGGAAGGATATAGTGATTTTTCACTTTCTATAGAAAACTTAAAATCGCTCTCTCTCTCCCTCTGAAATCTTTTTCAAAAATATTTTCTTATAACTATTTAGACCTGGATATCTAGCGTATGCATACCAAGTTTCGTTAAAATCGGTTCATTCATTTTGAAGAATAAGGATTTGAAAGATTGTATGAAAAGCCGTACCGCGTAAACGCTCTTAAAGCTTTTGCATAGCAAGTATTTACAAGATAAGCGCTTGGGCAAGATCCCGTATCGCTGAGTGTAAATACATAATATCAATGGGACCAGCGTCAAATGATAGCTTAATCACTAGACATAGACATAACACATGAAAAAGGTTTCCCTTTCCTTTGCTTAGCTTTTGACATCACGATTGCAATTGGAACAATTACTGGCAATCTATGTGGCAATGAATGTACAGCCAGTTGATTTCCTCCATTGGCTCTGTTCATTTTCGTATGATTTATTTATAAACATATTAGCACACTATCCTCTGTTGTAGGAGATGATTAGCTTCGATATTTGAAAGATCGGTGGTCACAGATTGTGAAGTTTACCACTTCTCCTTTTTTTTAAACGCGCCGTCGACTCGGGCCTGTGATGTGATGACCACGACCACTCTGCCAAAAGTGAGACGAAGAAGAATTTTCTCAATCTCTAATCATTGCGAATCTTTTATACATAGTATAAGTCTTATCCTTTTTTTATGGATGGGAAATCATCAAAAGGGATGTCCGACTCTTACTGGCTAAAACCCAACCGGGTTCCTCCAAATGCCCTCTGCGTTCCAGGGCCGTGGTGACTCTTTCGACAAATTCTGCAATCCTGGCATTAGGCTCTGGCCCTAATAAGTCCTATTCTGCGAATTGGATTTGTGTCACTTTTCATAATGAGCATAATCGGCCTACAATATTGGGACGCAAGCCTGTGAGAAAGCGAAATCCACCACGCGGGCCCAGTTGGTTGATGGATGTAAAATATCTGCCGGTTTCCCCACGATGTTTTCCTTCATTATTTTGAGAGCAGTTAGATTTTTTTCATACAAAACCATAAGTCTTTTTATAATAACTTTATTCCACGAGAAGAGAGTTTGGTAAATCCGCACTCAGGAAAATGATTTCAGTAACAGAAGCGCGCATACATCATACATATTGACAAATCATTTTAAGTGGAATCTTGGAAGTGTTCATGTGAAGCGACAAGTCGTGATTGAGACAGGTGGGCGGCAATCTGGCGGGGCGTGGCGACACAAGCCCCGCCCACCGCTAAGTAGGGCGGCCCGCCCACCCTCGACTAATTGATTACTTGTATTAAATTGATATAAAGAAAGTATAGCCTATAATTAAGTATTATATTCAATCAAAGGCCTATCCGATTAGCTACTTATTTTAGGGACGTACTTATGCTGAAATTAGAATGTCTCAGCTTCTTTAGTTAAGGTATTAAAAAGATAAAATAACCTGACATTTCTACGAACAAATATGGCTACCACTAGTTTCCGAAGAGCCTTCATAATGATTTCTGTCATGTTTGTCTCTTGAACACTTCAACTTGGTACAACGCTGATGGCGCAACTGCACTTGGTCGTTAGCCCGTATTTGGGTGCTCGAAAGACTACTCATATTCAGACACCCGATGCATTCATCACCATCAGTGCACTGGAATAAGGGGGCATATGAATACGAGTAACTGTATGAATGTCGTCGAGTAGCAGAAGCCGCATTAGATTGTGTGAAGATGGGCCCTGTTCATTTACACTAGTTCTTTTTGATTCTAGGAGAACGATCAAGTGTACCTTAGGACCTCAAGGCTGCGTCAGCGACTGGTGTTACCGTTGTTGAGTACTGCAGTGCGATTCTGTAAGCATATCGAAGTGAACACTTGGTCGGGGCGCACGACGGGTGAGTTGTCAAGCCATACAAATAAGATCTGCCGGTCGATTCTGTCGATATCTCACGGTGTTCACTGAGGCTGAGTGAACGACAATAGAGCTGTCATTCCATCTTACTTGTATGGTTTGACAACTCACCCGTCGTGCACCCCGCCAAAGTGTTCACTTCGACATGTTTACAGAATCGCACTGCTGTCATTCCATCTTATTTGTATAGCTTGACAACTCACCTGTCGTGCGCCACGCCCGGGTGTTCACTTCGACATGTTTACAGAATCGCACTGCGGCTCAGCCGGTCGATTCTGTCGACATCTCACGGTGTTCACCTAGGCGGAGTGAACGACAATAGAGCTGTCATTCCGTCTTATTTGTATGGTTTGACAACTCACCCGTCGTGCGCCCCGCCCGGGTGGTCACTTCGACATGTTTACAGAATCGCACTGCAGTTGTCGTTCACTCCGCCTAGGTGAACACCGTGAGATGTCGACAGAATCGACCGGCGGGGCCAAACATACATTTTCATAACATTATTTGCCATCGACACGCTAAGAAGAAGAAGAAGAAGGTGCCTTAGGTTATGTACCCGACTGAGGACTATCCCATGACAACGAAGTTTCACAATAACTTCCTGGTGGAGTTTGCAGATTTTAAAACTTCTTTGAAATGATGACTGACGGACACTTACGAGAAAAGATATCAAAAGTGTCCGTCATTTAATCTTTGATCATTCTTGCGGAATACAAGATGCGGTGAATAATATCTACCATGCTCTTAAAAAAGTCTCGACTAAAAGCTTCCAATAAACTTCGCTGTCCTACTTTTAGGCTCGCTAAGTCCCGTTCTATACAGAGCAGTTCCTGGGCGTGGTTTGTGCCCGGTGTACGCCCAGTTGTCTTCGAGCTCGGCGAGGCGCCGTCACTCTGGCCTAGGCACGGCGCCGCGCGGACATGGCGCCGGCAATGCGACCGCCGACACGCAAGTGAGTAACACGCCTTATATTTATATTTTGTAGATTATCGGGTACCGATTTACAAAAAACCTTGTATTTTTGTAAAGGTCAAAAGAATCAAGCCCTTTGATGGTTTGATCCTTTTGAAGTATGGTTCTCAAAAAAGTTTAGCTGTTTTTTTTTTCATTTTTCAACAATTTTTTTTTATATTTCATAAGACTTTTGTCTTTATATTTGTGAAATTATTTATTTAAGCAGTTTTAAATATATGTGAAGAGCGTTTTCTCCGCTTTCTCGGAGTGAACTTGAGTGACTTGAAAAGTATGCTATCGCGCAAGAAAGTACTTATCTTTCTTGAACTTTTTTAGAAAACCAAAAGAATGGGTGGTCTAAAAATACTACAGAAAATAAAGATAAGTGGAGTAGATTAATATGAAATGATATGACTGGACTTGGACTTTCACGAAAACTTTTTTATCTTTGTTTGAGTTCGTCATCACATTTTTCTTTGCTATTTGCATCACATTTTTATTTTCGTTTTAACTTGCTAAGTTTTCTATGCGGACTTTATAGCTTTAATTAAATTTTATATACCTCGTGATTAAAAAGCCGTGTTTTTCATAATTTCCGAATTTGCGTCGCAATTTTCGCCCCAATAAGGAATTTTCCTTTTTTCCGAAAGTGTAGTGAAAAATTGGGGCGAACGCGTTTTTTTATTAAAAAAACTCGTGATATTACGTACTTGTTTCCTTATATTGTTTGGATATCTAATTTTTCGTTAAATATTCAATTCTTCTTGGATAGGTAATTATATATAATTTTCACCTAAACGCGAGCAGTTGCGACTAGTCTTTGACAGCGACTACGCCCGCGTGAAACGCGCTTGACGCTTTTTTATTCAATTATAGGCTTAGGAGCCAGGCCATGGTTTCCAAATTTAACTAAAATCCTATAATAATACTATAATTTCTGATTGGTGTTGTTGATCTGTGGCTTTTTTAACCGACTTATGATGTCCGGGCATAACTCCGTCATATAGACGGATTTGCAAAATTCTCAAAAAACTAAGAAACCACACCAGATATACCGACTTCCAAAATTAAAGTTATTTTATACCTACTTTGTAGTGGTTTGTATTTGGAAGTCGTTTATTAAATATAATTTTGTAAAAAACTTAAAAAATTCGATGACGTTTCGGAAAGATTGCTCCAAATCAACTTGCATTCGGCTATCACCATAATTCGTTTAGCTGCTATTTCGGCCCTAAATTGACATATTTTCTTCGTGCTTCCCATGCACACTCATCTTTTAGATCAAATTATCCGACGAACTTTGCCATTAATTTTGAATGTGGACGACCGAGCTTGGGCACAAGCTTCTCTTCCCATCCGCATGGGAACTTCGGTCCACGGTGCTGAGAAATTAATCAGAAATATCCTGGCTTCCACACTGGTTGATTTTGATGTGCCGTGCTTTACCGATGCCATCAATGCCTGGCTACTCGCTTGCTCGAATACTTATCTACCTGATAAACCATTTTCCCAATGGCAGTGAGACGAGCCGTTCTGCAGAGTAGTTCAGAACAACTTACTGACCACGTCTGCTACTTCTGCTGAGCGTGCGCGCCTGCTGGCTGTGGGAAAATGGGAGTCGGGTCTTTGGCTTCATGCACTACCGTCGTCGAACCTAGGCATTTTGTTCGACGACACCATTTTCCACCTTGCTGCTTCTTTACGTTTAGGAGCCATGTTGTTTTCCTCATCGCTGTCACTGTGGTGAAGTTCAGGCACCACTGCCTTTCTTGTAGCCGCAGTCCGGGCCGTTTTGCCCGACACGCTAATATAAACGACATTATCCGACGAGCTCTCGTCACCGTCGGAGTTGAAGCCTTACGGCTCGGAACATATATATTTACGCCGCTTCAGGTTTTCCACAGTCGCAGCGGCAGCGCCAGCACAACACGATGAACTAGGAAGATGGGATGGCGCAAGAGTATCGACACAGGTTGCGTCCCACACTAAAGGCCTATCTATCTTCCATCTTCCGTCACGTACTAACGATGGCAAAAGACCGGTCTTTGTTTCCATGGAAGGTGGATAGGCCTTTAGTATGGGACACAACCTGTGTCGATACTTTTGCGCCATCCCATCTTCCTAGTTCATCGTGTTGTGCTGGCGCTGCCGCTGCGGCTGCGGAAAACCTCAAGCGGGTTGCAAAAGGGTTGAAACCCTTCGGCCGGTGGGGCCCTTGTGATCATAGCCTTTTCAAAGAAATTTCTAAACGGCTAGTTGAAGCTTCCCGTGACCCAAGAGCTGGCTTTTACTTTGGGCAGAGACTATACATTTCCATTCAACGTGGCAATCTTCTTTTGTCCTTACCGGTCTCTCGATACGGTCGATCTCGATGTCGGACAGTTGAACAAATCACATTTGGTAGTTGAGACTAGTAAATTTGTGAGCTATAACGCTATAATTATGCCGGCTGCATGAAGAAGGTTCTTATCGCTTTATCAACCATTGTAAAAAGAGGTATTGAATGTAAAAGTAACAATTAAATGAATTAATTAGCAGAAATTATCCAAAAAGTTTTAAGTTATAAGCAAGTAACAGTTTTAAAAATTCGCAACATTCACATAGCAATTTTACAGTAATTATTAGTTTTTCCTTGTTAATTTAAACATTTAGATTTGGAACGTATGCTTTACAGTCAGGATACTTCAAATAACATGCTAAATAACATCGTCAAATTAATAAAACCCTTTTCTTGTAGATATATTTATTTAAAGGGATTATGTATTCACTACTAGCTTTTGCCCTCGACTTCGTATTTTTCCTGTTCCCGTAGGAATTTCTCATTCCCGCATAGCCTTTCTCATGAATGTGGCTATCGTATACAAAAATAATATTCTAAATCCGACTATTAACTCCAGAGATTAACGCGTTCAAACAAACAAACAGATCTTCAGCTTTATTATATTCGTATAAATAGAAAGTGAAGATAGATTAAGGTCCATGAAGTGTCTGAAAGTATGTAGTATTTGAAGGCTACCCGCCTTTGCATGCAGTTAGGTACTGCTATGCTATTCTCTAAGGATTCAGCCTTGCGTACAGCGCTGCCGCAGCGGTGAAACTCAGTTTGGTATTCACTAGGCTGCGTAAAGCTACACTAGCGCTCAAGGCTGTGACGTCTGTGAGTTAGAACTACTCAACGGCGGGCAAATTGACACTTTTGACAGTTTTTTGTACATTTTGGTATTCCCTAAGAAAAAACAGCGACGAAGACGCCTACAGCCTGCTACAGCCTCGCCCACAGCCTCGCTTCGAACTGTCAAATGCCAAAGCTACAATAATCGCGCATACGTCTAACATTTTTTCTTCATCTTCATACATATTATTTGATAAAATGGCAGCTCGGTTGATTATAAAGCTACATTTATTAGAAGAAACTAAGAAAAGTGACGATTTGAGAAACACACACCAGGCGAAACAAATAAAAAAATTTGAAACAATATCCCGTGATACAGAGTTTATCCATATATGTATACTTATAGGGTTTCTGAAGATCTAATTAATATATTATAAAGTATTCCTCGATAAAAGGGCTATCCAACATTATAATATTCTGTTACTTCGAATCAATGGTTCCTGAGATAAGCGCGTTCAAGCAAACACACTCTACAGCTTTTTACTAGTATAGATTTAAAAAATATAATTGTCTTGTTTTGAGGCTTCGTTTCTTACATAAATCTGGAACAGGCACACGCTAGGAAATAATTTCAAATGGTTGTCGTTATCGAAATCGACTATAACAGCCGGTCGATTCTGTAAACATGTCGAAGTGAAGGCATCACTTCCCGTGATCACGAAGTGGGCTGTCATTCCATGTTGTTTGTATGGTTTGACAGCTCATTTGTCGTTCACTTCGCCTAAGTTTTCACTTCAACATGTTTACAGAATTGCACTGCTGACCTACGCGGCTGCAGCGCCTGCAGCCTATCGCGATGAGGATTTAGGTAGCTAGATACATCAGCGCTTAGGCTTTAAGTTTCATGTAGCAAAGGTTATTAGTAATATCAAGATCACTTCAGAATTTGAAAACTATGTTTATAAGACAAGTCCCACTTACATCATTCCTAGCTTGTATTTGTTAATATTGTATCCTCTTAGGGGTTTGATACCATCTCAGATTACAATAATCTGAGATTTGAATAACACTTTTCTTCAAATTAAAAAAGACGTAATTCTGGTAAATAGTTTTATTAATAATAGTTTCATTAGAATCATCATAATAATTATGATAATACAGTATTCATAAATTGTGCAGGAGGCAGTCCAGAGTCCCCGGTCCTAAGTTCAATTAAATAAGCAGCTAATATAGTAAGGTTCAGAAACTGAGGCACATCATTAAATAGGTATCTGTCTGAATTGCTCAAACCAAACCAGTGTGCAGTGGTAAAAAGTATGGTATTACACAGACTCAATATTTCTACAATCCAATAAATTACAATCAGACTCTTTTAATGAAAACATATCTTGTTTTTGATTTGCACTTAATGTGTTGATATTATTATCACAAATTCATTCTCTTATAACTTCGTGCATAGGTACTGTGTTCTTGCGATGTACCAATCCTAAGTTAATGGCAGCCAACTCTTCTCAGAAGAGAAAGTCCACAGTGGATACACACTTGTTGGTGTCATATAGGTGTTTGTTCATTCCCTTCTGGTCTATTGTCATCAAGAGGCATTGGCATGATTCCCCTTAGCAGACAAAGTAATTTTCATTTACCTGAAACAAACATTTATCATTAGACTATTAGGTCTAGCACTAGCATTTAGAAATAAACATCTGAGTGGCACATTTTGGTAAACATGTGAAACGTGCCTTAAGGCATCTTCTGGGCACACTCGCTCCATAAAAGATCTCATCCATCGCTTTCCATCAGGAGAGATCGAGGTCAAAAGCTAGCCCATTCTTCAATAAAAACATAAGCGGACGGTGTTATTACATTTCCATTGCAGGGACACAGGCAACCATACATATTCAGTCTGGATTGGTGATGTCACATGTCTCGAAAATGAATTTGTTGCAATTTCTGGTACCATTTTATAAAATACAACTATCAACAGACAACAGACATAAGCGATAACACTATTAGTTTGATTACATTAAATAATTACATAGTACAAAAATGTTACGATATAGAAATATCGGATACTAACCATTTGCGGCGCGACCCATTCCTGTAGAATTGCAAGAATTAATTCATTTTCCAATCTTCGCCTTTCTATTGTTCTGCAGCGGTTCGTTGCTACTCCGCAATTAATGCACAGGCTCATGTCATGGTGCATGATTTGTAAAAAGAGCAAAGCAAACAAATCTGGTTATCCAGCAAAGGTCAGCAGGGGTGGCAAGTACGCTGTCCAATGTTCAAGCGATTAAAGCGGGGGTCAGTCAGAAGGCAATCAATTTCGGAGTCCAGTATTCGAGCAGAGGTCATACGAAATAATATCTCAAGAAAAACGGAAAAACATATTTATTTGCGCAAAAATACGAAACACAGACTACAATGTAATACGAAAAGCGAATAATATTATTTTACATGACATGACTTGACAGCCGTTGACATTGACCACAGAGTAAACAGAGCGCGCGAGATAAATCGCGGCACGTCATTGGTTAGCCTTTAGTCTTGGGGTTGCCTCGTTACAAGGTATATTTATTTATTCTCTTGGTCACAGAAATAAGTTATGTTTCGAGCAATAGCTGCTGAATTGCTGATACAAACACTTGAATTTTCAAACTAAAAATACGAGTGGTTTTGTTAGCGTCGCGTCTGTTGTTGGTTATGGTTTTTGTAACCTATTTGGTCTGTGGTTTTTGTCTACGTTCGTTTTCATCGTCGCGTCGCGTTGCTCGAACTAGGCAAAAGAATCGTCATTCAGTCTTAAAACGGAACAATAAATAAGCAATAAATTCTTATAATTATTAAATTTGTGTAAGTTTAAAATACTTATAGAAAGCCCTTTATTTTAAATTTTAAACCCCTAAAATTCTCAGTCGAGATTGATCGATTATGATTAAAAGAATTTGTGTCAAGTTCTTAACTCGTCAACGAAACAGCGACGAGAGGCTACAGCTTACAGTTCGTCGACGAGCTCAGCCACGCTAGTGAATACCGTTTGGATCAGCGACACACGCTCGATCGATCTCAAGGCTGTCTCGTCGACGAGCTCGTCGCAGCTTACAGCCACGAAATTGTCATTTAGAGAATAGCACTGCTGGAACTTTGACTTCAGCATACGTAGTGTGAACTGGGCTATCTCAAGATTTCCAAGAAAACGGTATTTTGTGATCACAATGTAACGGTGAATTTCCATTTTTTTTTCTTTTATGGTACTATACGGGTTGAGAAAATTTTCTAATGATTTTTTGGTAATTCGCTGATACAACCGCGAGCGCAGCGAACTCGAAAATGCTTTAAAAAAAAAATACAAGAAGTTACGAGGCGGCTGGTACCGCTCCTTGCAGTCCGTCACCCCGGGCCATGGCAATCTTGGCCTTAGGGTAAAAACGTTACTGTGATCATGGTTCAAAATTATTATGGTGTATCCAAGCTCTGAGCTGCTCCGTTGGTCTCTTGATCTCGACTCCTCGACTACTGAGCATCGGGTCCAAGCAATTTTCTGTAGCAGCGACTTTGAAACTTGCTCGTATTTCATCCACCCCACCCAGAGTGGAAGGAATCATTTGATGATTTCCTATCCATAAAAAAAGATTATTGTGTTAAAGTTCATGTAGTCAGGCGCGAAGCGAATTTACGGCAACGCATTTTCTTAAAAATTGGGGAACCTTTATCTTCTTGTCAAACTTTTCATAGCTTAGCGGCTGCAAACCTTCGAATTATTGTTGGCTTTAAATATTTCTTGTCATTATAGTGTAGGTACGACTTCCTCATTAAATATCTGTCAGTGATGCCTCATTCCCAAACATCTCCTTTGATTCCTTCGACACTAGCATTGTGTCACTTATTTGATATTCCCTGAAAAAATATCAAAACATCTTTTAAAAGACGTTTCTTGCAAAAATGTTTTAAAATACATAGACATGTTTAATTTTGTTTACTCGTCGCATACTTGTAGCAAGAGGAAAACAATACAATTTTGATACTTAATTATGTATTTTAAAATCGAGAATAGGTTTTTATTGGATTCATCGTTTTCTTTCCCCCACTAATAATCCATGGAGTCACCCCCCTTTTAAAGACTCGGAAACATGACACATTTCAGATTTTCCCGATTGATATTGCAACGCATTTTTCTACTCCAATATTCCGCGCAATTCATGTCCGTCGTATTCGAAATTCAATTTGTGGACTAGTGGTGCGCTGTAGCGATGACATACGATTTTTCGTCGCTAAATCGACCATCGGTTAATCGGACCGCTAGCTGGACGTGACAGCCACTCGAGCGTACCGGATAGAGAGCTTGCACTAGGGCTGGCCCCGCGGAAATATCATGACTTTATGCAGGCAGAATTAATGACGAAACAAACACTCCCGATGAATTATTCACGGGACACGGTGATTTGTTGAACTATTGTGCCAGCTACGTAGATCCGGACATCGAAAGTATAGTTCTAGGTACCAAGAATTGCGAATCTTCCGCCTGTTGGTAACTATAAGCTTTTGAAAGACAAACAATCTCAACCTTCTTGCAACCTTTCGTCGAAACCGCTTTATTCACATGTAACGAAATAATTAATCTACAATTAGTGGTAATAAGTCTAGGTTCAGAACATACGAATCAATTGATTTCAATAAACCTTCAAACATCATTAAATACCGTTACAGTATAGTAACTCCATTAATTTTGATGTAAAATCTTGTAATTTTTAAGACAAATATGCCTAAAATTAATCCTTTAAATAAAATTTAAAAAGCTGCGTCAACCCTGCGTTAAAGCCGCGTAGTCAGCGGTCAGCGCGCGTGAAGTGTGCCCCTCTGTCACGCGGCGCGTCATAACATTGTCACTTCATTATGTCGTGTCGTAATGGAGGGCCACGACTCGACGATATTTCTGCTTCCAGTTAATTAACACTCGGATAAAAGGTCAAGTGGTGTAGTTTGGTTGGTACGTTGTTTAAATTGGGATTTGTTGCCCGTTATATGAATAGATTTGGGTCGATTTAATAATGAATTGCACGACAAAATTAGTGTTTGGTTGGTACGTTTGACTAGGAAGAAATGTTTCGATTTTTGTTGAGTTTTGTTCCTGATACTACAGAACTACAATGTAGGGTCCATCATTGAGACGTTTTCGCTCACCATGTAACGCCAGATAAAAAAATTGTAGTTTTCCGACAAGTTGTAACGAAGCTACGAAACTCGTAGCAACCTGATAAGTTGTATCTAAGCTACGAAACGCGCAGCACCCTGACAAGTTGTCGCTAAGCTACGAAACTCGTAGCACCCTGATGAGTTGTCGCTAAGCTACGAAACTCGCAGCACCCTGACAAGTTGTCGCTAAGCTACGAAACTCGTAGCAACCTGATAAGTTGTATCTAAGCTACAAAACTCGCAGCACCCTGACAAGTTGTAGCTAAGCTACGAAACTCGCAGCAACCTGATAAGTTGTATCTAAGCTACGAAACTCGCAGCACCCTGACAAGTTGTAGCTAAGCTACGAAACTCGTAGCAACCTGATAAGTTGTCGCTAAGCTACGAAACTCGTAGCAACCTGATAAGTTGTAGCTAAGCTACGAAACTCGCAGCAACCTGATAAGTTGTAGCTAAGCTACGAAACTCGTGTTGTCGCTAAGCTACGAAACTCGTAGCAACCTGATAAGTTGTAGCTAAGCTACGAAACTCGCAGCACCCTGATAAGATGTAGCTAAGCTACGAAACTCGTAGCAACCTGATAAGTTGTATCTATGCTACGAAACTCGCAGCACCCTGACAAGTTGTCGCTAAGCTACGAAACTTGCAGAATTTTTGCAGGTTGTAAGCTTCAAAAACTGGTCAATGTAACTGAGCTACGAAAATCGTAAGCTACGAAAATTGTAGCGTATGTGACAAGTTGTACATAAGTAAGTGCCTAAAATGGTGGCACTCTGTCAATGTTACTAAGCCACGAAAGGCCTTTGACAAGTTGCAGCTACGAAATTCCTACCTCCTTTTAATCCGACTTGGTTCTCAATTCGTCAGAATGTTTGTAAATACAGATACACATAGAAAAAAAATACACACGAAATATCGTTGATACGTAAATTCATATTAGCGATATTTTTGCCAATAGTCAACCGATTTTCATAATTACTTTTTTTTTTAAAGGGTATTTTCCCGAGGTGGTCAAGACTTAAATCATTCCTCTGTCGTGAGGTTGTTCGTGTCGTTGTAGTTGGTTCTTTCTAGCAGCTAAAATGAGAACAAGTTTACCATTCTTACTTCATCCGCAGGGTGTGGCGGGTTCCTGTGGTCGGGCAGTAGGATGGCGCTGAAGACGCCTACGCCGGGCGTCGGCGAGCGCGAGACATGGGGCAAGAAGGTGGACTTCCTGCTGTCGGTCATCGGGTTCGCCGTCGACCTCGCCAACGTGTGGCGCTTCCCTTACCTCTGCTACAAGAATGGCGGCGGTGAGTACCGACCTACATGCTTATTCTTATTGAATGGTACCTGTTTACCCGAAAACTTGGGGTTTATATTGAGTTGTTTCGTCGAGTTACGGACGTTTTTAAGAAATTTTCTGCATCATGACCAAAAACTGCAAATGTTAAGAAATCTTCTCCACTCAGGATAGTCTGATATGATTTTTTGGGATAGCTCATGAACGAATGAATCCCTCAAATAACAAATTATGAAAAAAATGCCACATCTTTGGGAATGAAGCGTCGTAAAGTTGAAGCTATGAAAATTTTCCGAAACATTTCTTGATTATTGAGGCAGTTTACTCGAAATAAATGTATGGCACTTGGCATACATATTACCGGAGTACTTCCTTGTTTAATAGGCTTCCTAGAATGCTCTAATAGTGCCCACTTTTGGCAAGTGTTGGAAAAAAACACTACAGCGCACTACTAAGTTTTCAACTAAGGATTCCGGTCTCAATACAGCAAATCTTAGTGCCAAACGTACATTTAATTTGAATGGATCAAGTCTCCTAATTGTGGCACCTATTAACTCAATTAAATAGTTCATACCATTAGCAGGCATTGCGACACGCGATCGGCTTGACTATCGATGGCATTTCGAGACATATCGTCGAGCTCGAGACATATTCTAAGTAATTTTTCCACTGGACTAAACTTCAAATTGGCGGTTTTTATCTATTTTTTACCGTTGATACGGCGACTGAGTCGAGTGGAGTAGAGGAAATTTCCTTCAATAAGACTAGGTGTTAGAAGGATTTTCGACGGGCAGGAATTGGTTAAAAACCCGTGCCATTGTAGAAATTACAGCTTTTTTATTTTGTTTAGTAAGAGGCAAAAATAGTAAAAGTATGAAACACATAAGCCAATATTTAACTCAACACTCGCTAACTCATAGGTATCATCAATCCAGATGGTTCTAGTAGAATAGTAGTGATAATTGTGTGCCGTTTATTTAACAGTATTTTTCACAAGTTTGATCATTTGCAACCATCTTCTTCATTACTAAATGTCAAATGAACTTCAACTAGAACTGGGCTACTAAGCCAATCGTCAATCCAATAGGTACCATCATTAAACATCCATAACCCAATTGACCATATTTCGATCTCCATAGTCAATTAACCTAATGATGCATTCTAGACGGTCTAGAGCGCGGTGTCGGTGTCTAGAGAGTGTATTATCTATGGTCTAGAGTGGCGCGGTTGTGCCTTGAATGGCACTAAGTGCCTCTTGCGTCGCTAATTGTGCACCTCGCGTCTCGTCGACGAGTTCCATCACCTCGTAAATGCTCAGCACGGCACACTTAGTGATGTGTTTCGGTTTTTTGAAGTTTACTAAAAGTTCAGGAGAGAACTCCATAGTCATAATTGCTCATTGCTGTAGAATACCTACAAACTTAGCTTAGGTACCTAGCTGATATGGATGAGGAATTGGCGTGGAATTTTTAAAACTTAAATAAAATTCGCCGCCGCCGCCATCGGATTGCGTTTGTCGTAGCCGTGGAAATTACAAAACCAAAGTATTGAGAAGAGATACCTAATAAACCCATTCAATTTGTTAGAAAAAAAATCCACGGGCGTCAATCACAAGAAACTATTTCACTCCATTCCACGTGAGAACACGATTCGTGAATTCATTCAAGACTACTGTGTGATTGTGCGCTAACACCGGCTGTAGGACACTCGAGGCATAATAGGCGGTTAACAATCGTACGCCTTGTGCGGCTAGTGCCTCGCCTCGCCTCATGCAGCGCCTCGAGTGGCCTGTACTACGCTTACACCTGCGGCTTGCTAATTGAAGCTTCACATTCGCGCAGTGTGCGGTGAAGTACTCATGTAATAGCGTTATACGCTCAACAGTACTCAACGCACAGTATAGCTGCAACTAGCACTATACGAAAACAGAAAAGCAAGAAGAAGAATGGGTAGAAAAAACAGACTGACAGACACACGAGTGATCTGATAAGGGTTCCATTTTTCATACGGAAGTTCGGAATCCCAAATAGCCAAAATTGTAGTAAGTGTTGTTAGAAAACTGATTTAATTTCATAAGATACATCCTTCCTTCCTTCCTTTTCTATCCATCGTGCTGACCGACTATGACTTTCATTTATGTACAAAATTATTTATCATAGCAGTTAGTAAAAACAAATGAAGATTAGAATTCTACAGCTGCGAAACTTGGCGTCCATTTCCCTGAAGTTAAGACAAACCATTGCAAGTGACAAGCCACGATATTGCTGGCCGACTCCACACGTCTATGCAGAATCGGAAATGAAACGCCTCAAGCAGAGTATGGAATGGAGAGTCAAAGACCCGGAAACGACTAAATGAGATTTGTTTGCATGGTATTTCAATATCATGAGTTGTTTATCTTCCGGAATCTTCATAAAATAATTTAAATTGGTCTTCTAACTTCACCTACAAGCGATCCACAGGGTAGACGTAGTCTATAATTCGGACTTCGACAGTAGGTATCAATGAAGTCGGTTGAAAATTAATTATGCTTCAGTTTTTTTCCTTTTACTTAGGTATAGGCAAAGTAAACTTCAAGTGGTCTTAGACAAAAAGTTGTTTTGTTTGAGTTCCTAGAAAATTATGTCCTATAAATTTAAACCTATTCACAAAAAGCAACTATACCGAACTTGCTGACCTTATTGAAAAACCTATATACACAGAAGGCCACATCGAAAATACTTGCGCTCATAACAAAGTTTGAGCCACATACTTAATTGCATCCGTTGCTGCTGCTTTGATCGTCCGTCGCACCATCCTTTGGCGTCCAAGAGTCAGTAATTGACAATCAAAACGCGCCCTTTACGCCGGGAAAACTTAGTTAGCTCCTCGATGTGCAGGAAAATTAGTAACGTAATAATGGGAGAGGGTAATAAGATAATGGAGAGGGGGGTCATCCTCTCTCGGCGACGCAAAGGCCGATCGGGCTGCCTCTGTCCGTGATCTAATTAAATGGCAATTCTCGTGAACTGTTGAAATGTGATCTTTGTCTTTGAGCCGTTCAAGCTGAGAGGAAATTTATTTACAGTCGATGAGGTGCTGTTAATGGTGCTGGCGTGTCGCTTCGTGTAATTGAGTTGGTGTAGAATCTGAATACTACTACAACCTATATTTCGATCTTACTTCAAATTAACTGCAAGTCTACCTAAGTTCCTGTAGTTCCTACGTTGCACTGATGTTTGTTCTACCTAGATCAATGAAAATTTAAAAGAAAAACAGTAACGTTGTTCCAGTTTCCAAAAGTTATTCCATTTGATCTAATGAACGACGATTCGTTTTTATTTATTTTTTATCGGAAACGGTACAAGGCATAGTACCTAAGTCTCTATGTATACAGTTTTATTAAATTGTATGTTTGTCTCAGTACTGAGTCATTCGCTGACGCATACGTAAGGTCCTTACATACTGTTGTACACGTGACGGGGCAATTACTTATTTACTAGTACCACATCTAAGAAATAATACAACTTCTACCTATTATTTGGCTACAACATTCCGATAGCTTCAGCCACTACCCTTCCTCTGATTTATAGCCATGTTCGGTCACAGCCGTGATTCCGTACTAATTGATTGGGGCGCCACTTCATCATGTGACCCTAGCCATCCATCATTGCGAACGTAGACTGTTCCACTATACGTACATTATTATGAAGGAGTAATTATTTCGAGATGTGACGTTTTCGAGTTTTGTTTACTGTGTTGTTTGCTAATATTCTGTGGGGATGGATTCTTTTTTGAAAGCGATGAATGAGTTAGTGAGCTTCGAAGATGCCTATTTAACTCTTGGTTTAAAACTTATGGGGTGGTGGTTAAGACAATTCGAAATCTGAAGCAATTTAGATATAACCGTGCATGAAATGTGTGCAATGAGGTGTTCAGTATAATTATATTGTTGCTTTAACTTTGTGATATTACTCTTAATGTTTGTTCTACCAAAAACAACAAAAAATAAAATATACTTTAATGCGAAATTCACATACATTTTAGTTCAATCACAGATTTGATGCCACCAACTGTATCAGACTGCTTGAAAAGTGGTTTGGAACATTTGATTAGTTTTTGCGGAAGTGTTTTTAGACAATACTTAAGTACTTATTTTTTTTTGTAAAATGAGGACTCTATCACTGCTTTGTGCAAACATCTCTTTACCTGTAATACTGATTTAAAAAAAATCTAATGTTGCACTTTTAGTTTTCATTAAAATCGGGCTCGAGACTCCTTTCAGTGTTTTTTGATATTTCTCATAGTTTCGGATTTGGCCATCCACGCACACTTTTAAAATTGTATTTATACATATAGATGTGTACCTATGCACACAATCTAAGCGACTTAATGCTTATATTATGCAATTTGCATGATGACGATACCAGTACAATTGCAGTTCCGCGCTAGGGAACCCAAAATACATCCTGCATGATACGCCAACTTCTGAAAAGATAATTCACAAGGAGAGAGAGAGAGCGAGAGAGAGATCTATCTATCTATCTATCGAGTATGGTTTCCGCACTTAATCCTGCTGTGGACCATTGTAAGTGAGCGAGAGAGAGATTTCTTTATTTGTTTAAAGTTGTAAACATACAAGAGCATGCCAGATATTAATAACATTGTTTGAGTCCAGTCATGTTAAGAATATTTCCATAATTATGTAATTTTGGTTGTAATTATAAACAATTTAAAAAAATAACCCAAAATAGACAATAACAAAATTTAAAATTTTTAAAATTCATAAAACAATAAACTTACCTAGGTACTTAGTTATCATCATCATCTATACAGTCAAGTTACTCACGACTGTTAGTTGAAATCAAAATACAGCTGGCTCTAAATCACAATTCTATAAACATTTCAGTTGGAAACAATTCCGGCCGGTGTGGATGATTTACCGGAGCCCTATCGGCGGTAATCTCGTAATACCCAATCATCCGCCGGGCCTTCGGTCCGCGGGGACCTCCCGGCTCTTCGGAACTAAGGCGATTCGATTACGATTCTAACATCTGTATCAGATTCGAAGAAATGAAGCTCTAAATTAAATAATCGTGAGCCGATTAGGTATTTCTGCAGCAATTTTAAAAGTAAATTAAAATTTGTGCTAAAGCGAGGCTAAGTTTTTGAAGTTTACTGTTATAGTAGACGGATTGTTTCTTGGCCAGATACTTTCGATATAGTTTGCTTTTTAACCGACTTCAAAAAAAGGAGGAGGTTCTCAATTCGGTTGTTTTATTTTTTTTGTGTTTTATCTTCGTCTTTTAAGAACCGATTTGAAAAAATCTGGTTTCATGTGAGAGGATTACTTCTCGATTGGTCCCATTGAAATTTTATCAAAATTGTTTCAGTAGTTTGGTTTTTAAATCCAAATAGCTGGAAAACATTATATGGAAAAATCATTCATGTAGGTATACGAAATAGCGTATTTTGCATTCTTGTGACTCTGGTGTTGTTATATTAGGTGTGGGGTACCACTAAAAAGTGAAAAATAAAAAACTTTTTCACAAAAAAAGACCGACTTCCAAAAAAACTCTACAAAATACAAAATGACTCTTATGTCGGAAGTCGGTGTTAAATTACGAAGAAACAAGGAAAAACATTTTTGGAAGTCGGTTTTTTTTGTTAAACACTATAGTCAAGTTCTTTGAATATCGAAACATTGTATGTCTAAGTCTATAAATTCAAAAGGAACTTGCTGCACAAAGACATCTTTTATAAAACCCGCAGCGCAACAGTTAAAATTAAATCACCCTATCATGGCGAAAAGCCGCACTATTCCATAAAGCCCCATTATCCCCTCACTTAAGAGACACGAAGATTCTCCGAAGTCACTTCCCGGCGTCGTCGATTTACAGAAACTTGGTCGGAATGTCCTCCATTCCCCTCTTATCCGCGACCTGTTGCATCCGGCAATAAAGTAAATCCTCGCCATATTTCTCCCCTGCCTCCCCTTTCAAAGAGGTTTGAAGACGAATTGCTTTTAGTAGTTGTACTTGTACATTTTTCTTCGGCCTGGAATTGTCTTAGCTTTATACGAAGTTACTCTTTTTAACTTTTGCTACTAAGTTGTGGCAAGATTTAGACTGGTCTCCTGGTAGGTACGTGTGAGTCTTTACCGCTCAGCCAGCAGCAGCTCTGAATTTCCACTTCCCCCTCTTTTTCCGCTAACACATGTGTTCATCGGGATAAAAAGTAAATGTGTTGATTTGTTTAAACATTATAAACATACAAGAGCATGCAAGAAATAGAAATGAGCTGTCTGTGTGCCAAATTTCATCCCAAACCGTTCCGCCGTTTTTAAGATTAGCACGCACGAACGCACAGAAAGTTACCGATATATTAAAATGGGAAATAATTCCAGTGATATCTGAACCTAATGGACTGAAAGATCCAAAATCTCTGACGATTTCAACTGTCAGTCCATAAAATACTGCATTCCCATTTTAGCTAAACCAGGGCCCTGTTTAATGTTCGTGTGGGTTCTCTGGACATTATACTTACCCAATTATAGTATACGGAAGTTCGTCATTTAGCAATTGTGTTCGTCATTCATTATTACTGTTTACTTGGAACCCGTCGACACACATGCATGAGACAGTTTACTTCATCCTTTTACTGACCTCGTTTCATCACTGTTTCGAGGAACCCTAACGGAGTTTATGAGAGTGGGAGTTTTAGATAATTTTATTGTTTGGTTGGTTAATTAGCGGTGCTAAACGACACCAATACCTACTACTTAATTTAATTAAAAGCGACTGATGATCATGACTCTTAGGAAATGCCGAGGTCGATAAAAAGTATCAACAAGAAGATCAAGATGGGGATGTCGATGAAGTGACCAAATATGCATCTGATCGCCTCATTTATTAATTGATCAGAAATACTTATCGAAATCCATATAGAACCAAGTTTGCAACATTCCCGGTCTAGATTTTACTAGAACAATTTCGGCGTCGTTCGTACTTATAAAAGCTGATGACATTACCAACTATATAATAGGTCTTTACCTATGAAATTGCCGTTTTGTATGAAAAAATTTAAACGAATTTTTTTAATGTATTTTTTATTTGTATTAATCGAAGTAATCACCCATGCAATCAATGCATCTTTGCCAACGCAGTGGCAGTTTATTGATGCCCTTCTTAAAGAAATCAGCTGGACGGGAGGCAACAAATTCTTCAAAGGCATTTTGTACTGCCTCTCGGGTATTGAATTTTTTTCCTGCCAAGAAGTTATCCAAATTCTGGAAAAAGTAGTAGTCTGTAGGCGCAAGGTCTGGTGAGTAGGGCGGATGACGGAGAGCTTCCAACCCCAGTTCTTGCAACTTGGAGACCGTCTGCTGTGCAGTATGAGGTCGCGCGTTGTCGTGCAGGAGCAGCGGAGACGAGCGATTGGCCAATGCTGGTTGGAGATGTGCCAGCTTCTCCATCATTGTGTTCAGTTCTTCACAGTACACATCTGCAGTAATGCTCACCCCGATTGGTAAGAAGCTGTGATGAATCACACCGGCGCTAGACCACCAAACAGTGACCATCACTTTTCTAGGGGTAAGTTTTCGTTTAGGGCATTGTTTAGGTGCTGAACCAGGATCCAACCAACTTGCTGAGCGCTTGCGGTTATCAATCAGAATTTTTCATCGCAGGTAGCAATGCGGTTCAAAATTCCTTCATTTGTGTGTCTGTTGAGCAGTGCAAGGCACGTCTCGACGCGTACTTCGCGCCGGCGATCATTGAGTTCGTGGGGCACCCATTTGTCAAGCTTTTTTACCTTGCCAATTTGACGCAAATGGACCAATATTGTTTTGACGCTAACGTCGAAAGCTGCTGCTAATTCAGCCGTAGATTGTGTATCATCAGCTTCCACAATCGCCTTTAATTCGTTATTGGCGACCAAAGTCTTCGAACGACCGCGAGGTTCATTTTTCAGGTCGAAATTTCAAGAACGGAAGCGAGCAAACCAATAACAGGTGGTGCGTTGGTTTGTAGTGTTAGCTCCGTAAACGTCGTTGATGTTGCGTGCCGCTTGTGCCGCGTTGCTGCCACGACGGTACTCATATTCCATAATTACTCGAATTTTTAACGTATCCATGATGACGAAAAAGATTGAAATGCGATGAAAATGTAACACTAATCAATAAACAAATGACTACTTTTGGAAAAAAAAACCATGTTTTTAAAAGAAAAATTAATTTGAAATTAGAATTCTTAGCCAAACAAAAATTATTTTGATTTGAAATGGCCAGTACTGCAGAACGGCAATTTCATAGGTAAAGACCTAAATAATTAATCTACATAAAATGACCTCGAACGTTGAACATCTTAAGTTTCATAAAAGCGTACCTATTGGAAATAAATGCGAGAGCCTTAAAAGGCCAATTACAAGACAATTTGCGTCGCCCTCTCTCTCGGGGCCGATATGAAATTATTGCGAGTGTAGATCGCAGATTGTGATGGAGCTCTCGGGGGCAATCGACTGAAAAATTTACGTTATTATTGGAATATTAGTTGAGATTTGAAAATGATTGCAGGGCTTGCCGCTTTATATATCTTATGGAAATCGTTCATAGTCATGTTTATAAAATCATAGTTGTGCTTTAGATGAATTTGTGAATTTTCAAGTATATATACAAAGTCTTTCGGCCATAATAATTATTGTACAATTTACAATAATTTTCAACTTTTTTTTTTGGCCATAATAATTATTGTACAATGATTAAAAATGTACGAATTATTTTTGTGGGCGTTTTTCCTTCTTGATACCTAAGTAAGAACTTGTAACATGAAAAGTGAAAAATCGTGTTTATGTCGCAAAAAATTTGCTTAATCAGCTGTTTCATTTAAATGCGCCGATTTTGCAGCCAATTAAGTGACATCTTTGGTTCAATATCGTTAAATTACTTGCACATATCACTTATGTTATTGATCAACTGCTAGGCTTTTAACGAAACGGCTGATTAAGCTAGTTGGCGGCGACATTTATATTATGTTCATGAATTTTGACACAAAACATGATTTGAGTTATGACATAAGTTCATAACAATCTGACATTTAATAAGCGGCTGTGGAATAGATTTTTATAGTGAATATTTTCATGTTTCTTACCGTGACCCAGGCGCTTTTCTGGTGCCGTACTGCATCATGCTGGTGGTGGGTGGGATCCCGCTGTTCTACATGGAGCTGGCGCTGGGGCAGTTCCATCGGAAGGGCGCCATCACCTGCTGGGGGAGACTGGTTCCACTCTTTAAGGGTTAGTTTTGTTTCAGCTATTTTTTTATTCCTTACGGCTATAGTCATTACCATCAATCATCATCACCATCATATCAGACGAAAGACGTCCACTACTGGACATAGGCCTCCCCCAAGTATCGCCACAACAACCGGTCCTGTGCGTCTCACATCTATCGGCTAACAGCGACCCTCACCAGGCCATCGGTCCATCTTGTGGGAGGCCTTCCAAAGCTGCGTCTTCCGGTACGCGGTCGCCACTCCAGAACTTTTCAGCCCCATCAACCAACTGTACTGCGAGCAATGTGACTCTGCTCTGCCCACTGCCACTTCAGTTTGGCAATCCTTCGGGCTATGTCGGTTACGGCTATAGTATAGATCAAAAATCCGAAACAAAGGACCAATACCTTTGTATCGGATTTGTGACGTCTTTAATACCAAATATTTGAAGCTAAATAATTTTGCTTTTCTTGTGGCAAGTCATAAAAAAATGGTGATAAGCGAACGACTTCCAACATTTTTGTTACATACCACATTCCTTTCATGCTTGACAAACATAGTCTAGAATGTATTTTTAAAGATTATTTAAAAGAATTGTTGCATTTGCTATGCTATGCTTTTGTAATAAATTCGTAGGACATAACATTTACAACGTTGAAAAACGTACGTCTAAGAGGGTTTAATTTTAAATTGGCACGATTTCTCTTTACTTGGCTCAGTTTTATGGGGTCACGTGCGACTCATACACTCATACGCCAGATTTATTGCGGGCCGGTCACGTCCCGTTGGCTAATGTCATCGGTATGGTCCGTATGGTGGAAGCCGCATTTGGCGATCAAGACTTATAGTGCCCACCACTTAACTTTCCGGCGGCTTTTGTGGCTAGCTATTGGTTGTGTCTACATAGTGGTGGGATTTAAAAATAAGGAATTAATACACAGATCATGGAAAATGAAAACAGTTATTTAAATGAGGTCTCAGACTTTTTACCAAAATCACTGTGATTAGATAAGAAAGGTTAACTATTCAAAGATGACAGAGAAAGTAGGTTTCCGAACGTTCTATCTGTTTCCAAAAGCTGTATAAAGTTTTGATCAGATTTTCACTGCATCCGATTAATCCGATAGTTGTAGTGTAACACTAGCTTGTGACTTCATCACCGAACGTCGTTGCTAACTTTTACGTAATCAACTTCACAGCATTTTAGCATTGCATAAATAAATACACTTTTCCTTGTAAAGGTGGAATATCTCCTACATTCATATATAGCCTTCGCGACTCACGGACTCAAGGACCATAAATCACACGCTCCAATAAACAACTCACCCGACTTCAAGACTTTTATGCAAAACATGGGACATGTCATTTACAAGATCGCGGTGTAGTCGGACGTCCCCCCGCACTTAACACCCATAATTGACACCATTCCCGGGGCTCCCCTTAAGTGCTCGTCCCATACGGTCTCAAAAGGCTCCGGTAGATTTGCGAGCCCGGCTTATGCCCGTTGATTTCATTTCACGCGATTGTCACGTCTCGCGCCCTGAGTGGCTCCCGCCACGATATGATTTTTGAAGAGAAATAAAATTGGTAATGGCCCGGAAAGGTGCTGGAAATCCGCTTGAGTGAAAGTATTTTTTGACGAAATGAATTGGGAACGTTCAAGCGAGATCATTGTTTAGGTGAAATGGTTTTCTTCAACGGTTTATTTTGTGGTAATTATAAGGGTCTGATAAGAGCTCTGTAGAAATAGTTGGGTATGAAATTGGTCACGTTTTGAAGAATTCCTTTAGCAGTTAGATCGATCGTAGACCTACTAAATATTTACTGAGGATTTAGTTAAGACCAAAATGAGATTCAAGCATTTCTTAGATACAATCATTGATTTTGATTGAATGGCTCCTCTGCATTCCATGTAATATGTGATGGTTTGCAGTATGTGCTTTTTGACGTTTCGCATCCATTTCAATTCAGCTTCAGCTTCTTATTAGGTAGCTGTAATCTGAAGTATTTATCACCATAGGTATCGGGTACGCGGTCGTTCTGATAGCATTCTATGTGGACTTCTACTACAACGTGATCATCGCGTGGGCGCTGCGCTTCTTCTTCGCGTCCTTCACCACTATGCTGCCGTGGACCAACTGCGACAACGAGTGGAACACCCCGGCTTGCAGACCTGTGAGTATTTAACTGTAATACCAACGATTTATTTTTCACTTTTTACCATATCACATTTATACCTATGAAACTCGGAAATATCTTGATCCAGCATCCATTCTTTAAGTTACAATTTATTACAATGTGTTTTTTTTAATCGACCTCAAAAAGGAGGAGGATGTCAATCCGTATGTTTACATATTCCTATTTTTTATATGTATGTTCGTGTACCTATAACTCCGTCATATATAGACGGATTTACAAAATTCTTTTTTTATTCGAAAGAGGTTTACCTATTCCGAAATGGTCCCATTTGGGACTATTTCGGAATACTACTTTCGGGTGTTCTTTAGATCTGATGAAGAACTTCGGTCGGAGATAGACAGTTAAATAGACACGAATAGTTAAATAGAACTGCAGTGCGATTCTGTAAACATGTCGAAGTGAACACCCGGGCGGGGCGCACGACGGGTGAGTTGTCAAACCATACAATAAGATGGAATGACAGCTCTATTGTCGTTCACTCCGCTTAGGTGAACACCGTGAGATGTCTACAGAATCGACCGGCTGGTTGGAATTTTTGGGGGGTACCTAGCACTAAAAAGTAAAAAATATAAAAAAAAAATTACAAAAAATACAATCGAATTCCAAATAAAAACCAATACAAAGTAGAAGTCGGTTGTATTATTTTGAAAAAAAGTATTATTTAGATTAGGTTTATATAGTCTTCGAAATTGGGATTTCAGTTTTCTTTTTCGGGCTATCATCACGGTTCTCCAAGAAATCTATTTTAATATCTATTGGAAAGTTTAGGTAAAAATAATCCATAATTCAAAGTATTTAACTTATTCGCAGTTCGAAGCAATATGGGAAGCCTCGAATAAAACTCGCGTACGCAACAACAGCTCTTCAGGATTATTCCCCCCTCCTCAAACAACTCCATTTACATCAGCTGCTTCTGAATACTTCAAGTAAGTTTTCTTTAAATACTTGAATTAGTCAAAACCCTTCTACAGTTATTTACAAAACAACCTATTATTTTAGCCGAGCCATCTTGGAACTGCAAGGGAGCGAGGGTCTTCATGACTTAGGAGCTATTAAATGGGATATGGCCCTCTGTCTGCTAGCGGTCTACATCATCTGCTACTTCTCTCTTTGGAAAGGCATCAGCACTTCTGGAAAAGTAAGTCCAGTTACTCTCTACTTCATAACATCTTCATTTACTAAATGACGAAGACAAATTGTATCAAGTGGTATTATTTTCACGGATATGTCGCAACCAACTAGCTGAATCAGCCGTTTCATTAAAAGTCTAGCCTTTTCATAGAACTGCGCCGATCAGCGACATAAGTGACATTGGCAAGTCAATTCACGATATTGAACAAAAGATGTCACTTATGTCGCTGAAAAATTGGCACATTTGAATGAAAAAGCTAGGCCACCAATTAAACGGCTGATTAAGCTAATTGGCTGCGACAGATAAACTAAGTAAACAATATTTAGAAATACTAATGCTCATTCGTCTTGCAGGTGGTTTGGTTCACGGCTCTTTTTCCCTACGCAGTTCTCCTAATCCTTTTAGTTCGTGGCATAACACTCCCTGGCTCCGCTACTGGTATTCAGTATTACCTCAGTCCTAACTTTGAAGCTATCACACAACCTCAGGTAAGGTATCCAATAACATTAGGTAAAGTTTTACGGAAATCATGATTTGATGTTCTGAAATTTCGGTTACAAGGTTTGGGTGGATGCAGCGACTCAGGTGTTTTTCTCCTTGGGACCTGGATTTGGAGTTCTGTTGGCTTATGCTTCGTACAATAAGTATCACAACAACGTGTACAAGTGAGTACTAAACTTAGAACTACATAAAAAAAGGTAAAACTGGTCCTTCTAACCGCAACTTAAATTTAAATTATTAATAATAATAATAATTTATTTATTGTTTACAAGGACCAGATTATGGAATTAATACATTGGCACATGAGAGTAATACAAAAACTAGTAAGCGGGTGAAGCGCTGTACTCCTATATCTGTGTAGCCTGTGCTTAGGAGAGACAGGACCGATCCCGATTATACAATATACTTAAAGGGGTCTTTATGGCACATGACGTAGTACATTTTATAATTAGGCATATTATCCTAGTAACAATAACATGCATGCGGAAAAATAAAGAGAAATGAAAGTCATTACAAATAGGTAAATTTCGTGTGTGTGAGTGTGTGTGTTGAGTGTGTGTTAGTGTTATGAATGTCACCAATATGTTAGTGTGAAAGGTTACCTCAGAAAGTCTTCGGTTTCTTCATAATTGAGAGTAGATATGAACAAGCGGACGGTCTTCTTACAGTCAAATATAGTAGATCCGTAAATTGGTTGTTTTTCATTGATTTTATTATATAGTGACGGACCAAGATGGGTGAAGAATTTTTTTTAAAATTTTTTCGGACCGACGGAGTAGAGCTGATATTATTTTTGCGGCGTCTGTTTATTTTTATATAGGGTGTTTTTAAATGTTGCAATAAAATTGTGTGAAAGATAAATTGCTGTCTTACATTGAGTAGGTGGCAGGTTTTGTACAATTCGGTAGTAGGGAAACGTATAGGCCTAAATGTTGCGACTTTTAATATAGCTCTGTGGGCGATCTCTAGAGGTTTTAGTGTAGTTTTTGCGGCTCCGCCCCAGCAAGAGATACAATAATTGAGGACTGATTGGCATAGGGCAAAATATACGTTACGAATGATTGCAGGATTAGCTACGTGCCGCAAGGTCTTAAATACATAAATCAATTTGCGTATCCGTTATTTTCCTGACTATCTGTTATTTTCTTATTATTTTTATTTGTATAGTGAATAGACCTAGTGATTTGCACGCCGTAAAGTAAAATGTAGCTGATCTTATTTATTTATGTTATTGATCTTACACTGTACCTACATTTAGATTTAGAGCTAAAATTCTGATTCTAAATTCTTTCTCAGGGATGCCATCTTAACCAGTGTAATCAACTCTGCGACCTCCTTCATAGCTGGCTTCGTGATCTTCAGCGTGTTAGGTTACATGGCCCACGCGTCAGGCAGGGATGTGCAAGACGTGGCCACCGAAGGACCAGGGCTTGTGTTCGTGGTGTATCCCGCGGCAATCGCTACCATGCCCGGGTCTACCTTCTGGGCGCTGATTTTCTTCATGATGCTTCTTACTCTTGGGTTGGACAGCTCTGTAAGTAGAACGTACCTAAATACTTTATTTAATTTGATTACTGTGAATGTTCCACAAAGTTCTTGAGTACTTTTGAGCCTGAATTTGCAGAGCATAGATTTTTTTTTTCATTGGAATTATCACTAAATAAAACAACGATACTAAGTACTAAGTACCTACAACCAAAAAAAATGTTGCAGATTGAAAATATTCCATCTCCTGTCTTACCACGTCTTTGATAAAACATGCCATGTAGCTAAATTCTGGTCCAGGGTTGCGGATTTTGTTCGAAAGAGTTACCGCGGCCCTGGAAAGCAAATGGCACTAGTACGAGCACAGATGGGTTTTAGTCAGTAAGAGTCTAATAAGTTAACCAAACAATCTTGCAGTTCATTTAGAACACATTCTGAACTGTGACCACTAGTTTTACATGGAAGCTTGAATCTACATTACAACACCAACCGGGTCAATCTGGATATGGACACTATTAATTGCGTACTTTTCCTTCAATTAGCTCTTTTGCTTTTCTTCACACAGTTCGGCGGCTCCGAGGCAATAATAACTGCCCTCAGCGACGAGTTTCCTCCGATCGGTCGTCACCGTGAGATCTTCGTGGCGTGTCTCTTCACCTTGTACTTCTTCGTGGGCTTGGCTTCCTGCACCAAGGGAGGCTTCTACTTCTTCCAACTGCTTGACAGATATGCTGCGGGGTACTCCATTCTGATCGCCGTGTTTTTTGAGGCTATTGCTGTTTCTTGGATCTATGGTGAGTTTCGTTTTGAGTTCTGTTTCAACGGTATTTTCCTTTGTTCGTGTCTGTGTCTTTTGTGTCTCAAGTTTTTTTTCCGACAGCAAGTACTAAATACGAACATTTGGTCACAGCAGTCGGTCGATTCTGTCGACATCTCACGGTGTTCACCTAGGCGAAGTGAACGACAATAGAGCTGTCATTCCATCTTATTTGTATGGTTTGACAACTCACCTGTCGTGCGCCCCGCCCGGGTGTTCACTTCGACATGTTTACAGAATCGCACTGCTGGTTAATTGACTAAGCAGGTTATATAATATGGTTCCATTTGGTGTCGGACGTAAAATAATAGCACCGTTCCATCACTTCCCGTAGGTGTCGTAAGAGGCGACTAAGGGACTCACCAGAGAATGGGCAGCAGCATTCTCTATAGGTACATTGCTACAGCTACACTGCGATACCCAACCCGCCTGGCAAGCGTGGCGATTATGGCAAACCCCCCCATTTGGGGCAGGCCTATATGCAACAGTGGACGTCTATCGGGTGATAGGATGATGACGATGTTTATTGTTTTTTTTTCAGTAGTAGGTACCTACACTATTTTGAACTTTAGTCCGCAATAGCAGCATGACCTATGCCCGGTTTCTGCGGTACTCCATAGGTCGTAACTGTCCGTTAACCACCAACCAACCAAAGGCGTTATGACAAATAGCGTTAACGGACAGATAAACGATCGATAAAGTATAGGTACCTCAGAGACCGGGCATTAGTCTAAATGTCATAATAATTACCTGCTTGCCTATTGTTTATTCCATCAACCACGGCATCTCGGGAAAGATTCTAGAAAAATCCCTAAAATACTTACTACTTAAAATTAACTAAGTGATATCCGCTTACCTAGATTTTAACAGTTGGAGTACCGTTACCGCATACCTTCTCACTCGTCTTACGCTACCCCTCCAAACGAATACCGCGTAGCTCGGAATAGGCCTTTAATCACAGATAAACGAATAGTGTTTTATTGATCTGTGCCCTTGATGATGTTACCATCGACTAAACAGTGGATGGAACACTCGAACTCATTCTTATTTTTTTCACATCGCTAGGTACGGAACGTTTCTGCGAGGACATCCGCGACATGATAGGTTTCCGTCCCGGTCTATACTGGCGCGTGTGCTGGCGCTTCGCGGCGCCTGCCTTCCTCCTCTTCATCACCGCTTACGGACTCCTGGATTACGAACCGCTGCGATACGAGAACTACATCTATCCAGCCTGGGCCAATGCGCTGGGCTGGGCCATCGCTGGCTCCAGTGTCATGTGCATTCCAACTGTGGCCATCTATAAGCTGCTTACGGCAAAGGGAACTTTTGTTGAGGTATGGTTGTTGCATGTAGATAGTTCGAGAGAAGTAGATCTGCTCCCTAAATATTCTGGATTAATCTTTCTTGGTAGAAGAAGCTTTCCTACTTACATATATATTTGAATTTTTCCACCAGCTTTTTAACACTTATGTTTTCAGCTGTTTATGACTTACAAAAAAAACGAAATGGACTTCGGACTCACCCTGCCCTAATTAGACTTGCCTTTTATTTTCAACAGAAAGCGCCTATTTGGAACTTTATACCTACTTAACTTACCATACGAACATCCTTACAGCGTCTACGCCTCCTGACCACTCCATACGCAGACACAGAAGGCAACGGCACAGTTCACAACGGTGTAGTAGTCTCGGAGAGCGGTGGCGTACGCCTAGCATCAGCAGCTGTAACACCGACGTCCCCCCCTCCCGCGACGTCCCCGCACAGCCCCCCCCTTGTCGCGCCGCCACCCGCGCTCGTCTGAGCTCAGCTCTCCTTCGACGTCTACTACGTCTAAACGTATAGCACACGCCCGTTGAGAAGCACATGGAGCTTTTAAAATAGACAAACATTTCAACGTTTGAACAGAAAAGGTGTTCTACAAAACAGAACATTTTTGATAACTCCATGTGTCATCAACGGCTGGGTACTGTACTCATGAGGAAGAAACAAGGAGTGCTGTTTCACCTTAGAGTTTGTTTCTGATGTCGTGGGAAACGGATTAGTTAAGTCGCGTACACACTTTGCGAGACATCTTTAGGCTGTATGAACGGGGTGCACCCTGTGAAGTTTCACCACATTGACGAGTCTCGTGAAGTCTGAACGCGGGTTTAGAACAAATGCTGTCGGCGTCGTAGGACTGCCAGACGACGATCCTTAGCACTCCATGTGTTTGTTACTCCGCGTAGGCTCTCCCGAGTCTATAATTTTGCTCTTTACTTTTAAAAGCTTTGAGCGTTTGTGATGTAAGACTTTTTGGAAATAAATGTTAGCTGTAGCTAAGATAAGATTGTTGCGTGGTAAGCATTGAAGGCGGAGTCGAAAGGGTAAGTAGTGAAGGGCTAATTGTATAAGAATTAAAAATATTTATAATACTCGACGTCTATAATAGCTTTATTCTATAACCAAAGACATGGGTAATATCACTTATTTATGGGCATTATATTTGCTTGATTGGTAGAACAGGTCACTGAGCAAAAAAGTTACACAGATAGGTAAATGTGATGCAGTAGGCAGGTACCTTAGTACATTTTCACTTATTCCACATCAACATTTTTTATAATCAGTAAGGTTTTCATAGGTACCTATATATATTAAATGTATGATATGTAACAAAAAAAAGTTTTAATTATTTATGAAAGTATTAAACGATTATAGAGTAAAGAATTTAGACTATAGATTTCGCGCGTAAGATTTACAGACTATTCAGCAAACCGTCGATGTTTTAGCTGTAGATTATATAGATATAGACCCATCAAGCATTAAGGTTGACGCTGGAACAATTTATTATTATGAAAGAAAATGCTTCTTGAACGCTTCGAGAACTCAACGTTAGTTTAACAGCTTAAATAGAAATATACTAATTTCTCTATTGTACTAATCCCCAGATACCCAGATATTTGTCACACAAAAAAATCATAACATAACGCTGAAATGGTAGCAATTTTGTTTTATAAACTGGCAATCACGAAAAAATTATCGTTGAGTGCTACGAAAAGTAACCGAACTTACTAATCGACTACTCTTGTGTATGAGCTTAAAAAAGCAAAATTTATTCAAAGTAGGTATACCCTTCCCGCTCTAAGTAGATAATAATATTAACATTATGAATTTGTAAATTTGAAACTTCAAAACGTGTATTTTAGCATTAATAATGTAGGATTTTACTTTTAAATATTTCTAACTGTAAGCAAAATATGTGGCTGTTTATTAAATAATAAAAAAACAATTCAGATCTTTTTTAAATTAAGTGTTAGACAGTTTGAAGTCTTGGCGCAATATATTTTAGCGCAAAATAAGTACCCATCAAAGTAGCAAAATATATTAGATTTTATGGATATTATTAAAATTAGCGATTAAAATAGAATTAAGAAAAATGAAATGCTGTGTAGATAATAGAAACAATAAAATAGTAATATAATCAAACGTAGCATCTAAATTAATCATTGTATTGGAACTTAAAGTTCATGTACCCACATAATTAGTTTTTGTTTGTAGGCTATGACTATTTATGCACAATTAAAAAATATATATTAGTATTTAATCATTATGTGTATCTTCTATCTCTAAATGTCGTGGTTAAATTCAATGTTTATGTGCTCCATTGTTTAATAATGTGTTTCAGATATTTTATTGTCTCTTTAGTTAAATTTACTATTCATCACTCCGTCCTGGGCAATGCGGACTGATGAATTGTACAACGATTTTGAAGTAAATGATTGGTAATCAATGGATCTTCCATTACTTTAGGAATGTGACAAGCTCCACAAGCGCTACACTTCAGCTTACTTGATGTGTAGTGTAGTATTTGATCTCTTTTAAACTCTTGGTGTTAGACTTAGAACATTACAGTTTTGCGATCTTTTGAATTATAATTGATAATAATAAGTAGTGTTTAGGAACTTTTTATCAAATCATTAAACTTTGGCTTTTAATATCCTCTTGTGTAATTTATGAGGTACATACAATAGGTACGTTCACTGTTTAGCAATTATAGCTTAAAATAATCTGTATGTTAGTGACGTATTGATCGATGTATCAAAGATGTAACACGTATTTATAGTTGTTGATGTTATATCAATAGTCATACCAGCCATTATGACTATTGATTGTTAGAATAAATTTATACTTACTATAATCGACTTTTATTCCAATTGACTCATCCTGCCACTATTTTTTCTTCAAATACCTTATCAATGTGAAGATCAAAAGAATGCAGTTTTCTTTTGTCGTAAATACTCTAAAACATAAATAATAACATATAACACAATGTGTTATGTAAAGATTTATGTTATCAGTAGGTTCCTATTAGAATAGAATAGAATAGAAGATTTATTTGCGTAAAACATGGTATACAAAGGTGTTAAATACAAATTGAGGCACAAGCATGTAATGTGTGAATTAAGTTTAATCCAAATAGTGGATGCCTGAAAGATATCTTGGATAGCAATTAAGATTCCGTTGGTTCTTATTTATTTATGAATGGGCTAGCTCTTGACCTCGATCACACCTGATGGAAAGCGATAGATGAGGTCCATGATGTAGCGAGCATGCCCAGAAGATGCCTTGAGGCACTGGTACTCCCACGCGTCGACGAAACACAGCAGGCTGCTTGACGCCGAACTCCGGTGGGAGGGTGGTCGCGAACCAGGCGGGCGTTAGCCCTACCACCGCAAGGGAAAGATTGGCCAGTCTTATAAGGTGTTAGATGAGACTGTACAGGATGCGCCGAGCGCTCAGTTCAGTTGAGTGTCTGATGGAACAAATTGCGCTACACGAGGAGGCTTCATGCATTCAACATAAATAGAATATTTGTTGAATAAAATAAACTGAATCAGACCTACCAAACCAAGTAAGATAAAAAAAGATCGAGATTTATATCTCGATAACCGTGACTCTCCGGGTGTTGAAAATCTGTAAAAAGCTTTCTATTTATGAGTACTATCCACAAAAAAAATGAACTTCCAAAGCCACGGCCCATAAAGGAAAATTTATAGAAACAATTTTCATTAATTACCCAGCTATTTCTGCTGGTGATTCTGTGGTCTCAGGGTCAGCACAACTGTTCACCTTGTCAGGGGTTGAGTATGCAAAAATTGTTAGATCTGTTTCAATTATCCCACTTTTATTTTGTTCATACCAATTTCCACGTAACAATTGAAGCAAAAACAATGTCCTCACCTAAAAACTTCATCACCCTTTTTCGCCCCTTGAGTTTATTTTCGAAAAATCCAAACATTTGTTATCCTTATTTTTTTATCGAAATCAATAATGCCGTGTTTTAACTTCATCGGACCAAGCATTAAGATTCTCCCTAGTTCGCTTAAACCGCAACATTTTTCTTACTAAGAGCATTTTATACTCGTCGTAACTTTTAAACAAAAGGTCCGATTTAAATAATTTAAAGTGTAATTTACATGTGCATAATCAGGCTTAAATTACGACATTTGAATGGGTAAGGATTTATATCATGATACCAAAAACATCACTAATCCATTCCGCCTGGGTTTTGATTGAATTTGAAAAAAAAAACGGTTATTGTGACCTTTGCGAACTTTTTTAAGAAATAAGTAATATGAACTTCAATAGTTTCTTAGCGCATGCCAAATAATGAATTTATTCGGCAAAATTTTTCTACTTTGGGTTACATTATTGCAGTTATCTTTAGAATTTTTATTTTTTTTTTGAAAATAAATTATAGTTAATAGTTTAACTTTCTAATGGCGAAATAATTTTTAAAACTGGTTGAGAATTTTTTGAGCCAAATTGTAACAAACAAAGAAACAAATAATTCTTTTTTGACAATTCAAAAGTGCCTGTAAATGGTCTAAGAAATAAATGCTTTGACTTTGACTTTGAACTTTAAAAACAGAGAGCATCCACGCGAGTTTTGTTGTCATGTCTCTAAAAAGGTCACGCTAATCAAGGCAAGTATATTCAAACATTGGTTTTGCCACAAGGAATTGTTTTACTTAACCAATTTTTTGACACCCCTTCCATGTCACTGCCGAATAGCCAGCGACTTTAAATCGGTGTAAATAAACGCTACTTATTAGTGACTTGCCTATGAATAATGCTGGCACGTGTAGGCTGAGCACTATACACAGGGTTTAGGAAATTTTAAAATCAAATGGGGTTATAAAGTACAAAGACAAAAGTAATCGACTAAAATGTATATACTTGTTCATCTCTTTGGCAACCTCACTTCACAGTATTCGGACAGCCCTACAACTGTCAAACTGACTTTGACATTGACAGTCGACTTTATAGGTTGTTTGCTTCTGGTAGCATCTTTCCGTTCGATAGAATAAAAGTTTTCAGAAAATCGATATGGAGGCGAAAAGTGAAGAAAAACCTGGTGCTGAAAAAACAATATTCGATGCCATAGCGCAAAATGACTTGACAGAATTCAAGAATATTTTGGCCCAACACAAAGGGACCGTTGATTTCTTTGACGAAAATGGTATGACTGCGCTACAACACGCCGCCTATAAGGGCAACAAGGATATGGTACAATTGCTACTCGATAGGGTTCGTAACTTTCTTTGACATTTTTAGAACGCATGAGTGTTTTCGTTTGGCTAATTTGTTTTAAATGGTTTTTCCAGGGTGGCGACGTGAACTCTGGCAAGCATGAGTACAACTACACGGCTCTACACTTCGGCGCGCTGTCAGGCAGCTCTGAAGTGTGTAAACTGCTTCTAGACGCCGGAGCGAAATCTATCGCCACTAACTCGGTTGGGCGCACGGCCTCCCAGATGGCGGCGTTCGTCGGCAACCACCACACCGTCGCTACCATTAACAACTACGTGCCTCGCAGCGAAATAGCCTACTTTAGTGTCATACAAGGACAACAAACGGAACCATACTTACCTGCAGCCTTAGTTGACTCTCTTCACAAGTTTGTCTTGGGTGTCAACATCCACCCTGTGCGACTGGCACTTAATCTTCAACTTATACCTACCTTACTTGACAATGCTGAAAAAGTTATCAAAACGCTTGAGCTGTTGTGTAAGAAGGAAATGACACGAGGTGGCGAAACTAACGAAGTAATGGCATTTAAATATCACTACCTAGCTTATGTTCTTAGAGAAATACACAACATTAGAGATAAGAAAACAAATACTGATAAAGATGATAAGAAACATGATGTGGTTGAAGTATTCTCCAAGAAATTGTTGAAACCTGGCAAAGATGGTGTGTCTCTGGACTTGATGGATACATTCCTGAAAGATTGTGTCAGGGAGTTCCCATTCAGAGAATGCACTACCTTCCACCAGATGGTATCTTCCCTGACCAGTAAGGATCCTCCTCCTGCACTGTCAGTGATCAACTGCACTATAAATGGTCAGCGAGGCTTTGTTGATGCCATCCCTTACTGCAGCACTTGTGGTGAGGAGAAGCCAGCCAAGAAGTGCTCCAAGTGCAAGTCCGTGCAGTACTGTGACCGGGAGTGCCAGCGCTTGCACTGGTTCGTGCACAAGAAGGCTTGCAACAGAGAATCCAGTGCACCTGCAGCCGCTTCCAATACTAAAGTCAACATTGATACCAATGAATTAAGTTCTGAGCTTCAAAACCTCGTTGCTGGATAGGAGTGAAAGTAACCATAGTGAAAATAAGAATAAATTAATTCCACTTTTAATATCTGGATGTATTTTCGTGTAATGTAGGTACATGTTTTTATCTAGGATGTAAACAATGATCTTTTACATTAGGAGTGCAATATTTTTCTAAACAATCACAAATTAATATTATTTAATATTGCTGCTGGCAAATTAATATGTACAATTAATTGGTTAAAATATTGTTAGATGCATTTGTTGTACATAATGATTGTGTTATTCCCTCTTCTGTGTGTATGTATCCTATAAAGTCAAATATATCAAAATTATAAATTGTAAACTTAATTTTATTTGGAACAGAATAATACCCAAGAGGTGATTTCCACAATACATGTTTGTCGTTCATGATTATTATTATTCAGAAACCCATAAAAGATGTAATATAATTATTACAGTAATGTATAACAATATTAATAAAATTAACATTACAGTGAATTCTTAAGTAAAGCAGTTAATTTGTGTTATGATGTAGACTAGACTGTTTCCAAAGAATAACAGAACTCTCAGACCATGTTGTTAGGCCTACAGTGAAGTACTTCCTCCATAATGCCATAGATGGCGCTACTGTACACATGGGAAGACGAAACTGTTAGCCGAAGCTAGTTTTCCGTCAGACCACAGATGGCACGCGCGTCTGTATAATTTTATTTTCTTTTCGTGATGAGAAGTTCGAAAATAAACGAATCAATCGGAGGGTTGTAGTCTTTATAGAACCAGTAACCCGCCACGGCATTGCAAGGGTCACAAGAGTGCATTATTTTTTCAAAATTTACTCGCACCTCGCACCTCCGGTTTGCGGATGACATTGTCATCATGGCAGAATCTCTGCAAGAGCTGGAAGTGATGCTGAACGGTCTGAGCGATTCTTCAAGGCGGGTGGGTCTCGGGATGAATCTGGACAAAACCAAAGTCATGTACAATGGTCATGTCAACCCGAGACCTGTAATCGTAAATGGCGCTACCCTCGAGGTTGTGCAAGAATACATATATCTAGGCCAAATTATTCAACTGGGGGCGGCACAACTTTGAGAAGGAAGCGACCAGAAGAATTCGTTTGGGCGGGGCGGCATTCGGGAAGCTACATGATATCTTTGAAACGTCGATCCCACAATCCCTTAAGACCAGGGTTTATAACCAGTGAGTCCTACCCGTAATGACTTACGGAGCCGAAACGTGGACACTCACCATAGGTCTGGTCCACAAATTCAAGGTTGCTCAGCGTGCAATGGAGAGAGCAATGCTCGGGGTTTCTCTGGTGGATAGAATTCGCAACGAAGTCATTCGCCAGAGAACTAAAGTCACCGACATTGCGCGAAGAATCAGCATGCTGAAATGGAAGTGGGCCGGCCATGTCTGTAGACGGACAGACGGTCGATGGAGCAGACATGTGCTGGAGTGGAGACCGCGTATGGGCAAACGTAGTGTGGGACGTCCTGCGGCACGATGGATCGATGATTTGAAGAAGGTGGCTGGCAGCGGTTGGATGCGGACTGCTCAAGACCGGGATGGTTGGCGCTCTTTGGGGGAGGTTTACGTCCAGCAGTGGACGGCAATTGGCTGACATGATGATGATTATAAAAGACGTTTGGAAAGGCTTAGTGCGAATTGGTGGAATAGCTATAAGGTAGGGAGGTAAGATGCAGTGCGTCTGGATGTCCGATGGTAGAAGGGAGCCGATGGGATGAGGTCGTGGAGTTCTTAGGCACACTCACCGAAGTACAATCTATAGAAGACCGATAAGCAAGCAACCTTACGGCGATGAGCCAAGCTATGTAGCTTGGCATCCACCAGTTTTGCGTCACCGATGAGCCTGAGATGTATTTCTGTTGCCACTTTAACAACAAATACTAAACACACAGAATAAAATAAATATTTAAGTGGGGCTCCCATACAACAAACGTGATTGTTTTGCCATTTTTAGGGTTCCGTACCACAAAAGCGAAAAACGGAACCCTTATAAGATCACTTTGTTGTCCATCCGTCTGTCTGTCTGTCAAGACCCTTTATCTCGGGAACGCGTGGAGGTATCGAGTTGAAATTACAACCCTATACAGGTCTACAGTCCCTTGAACCTGTGAAAAAAACAAACTTCTAAGTTAACGTAAAACAAAGATACGGTCGTTTATGCCGAAAAAAACGTACATTTCGACACTCAAGGGAATCAAAATTTATGGAGTAGGTACTTGCCGTTGCCCTTTCAGTAGGTACAAGTACCTACAGGGAAAAGTCTGAAAATTGGGAATTTGTTTATCATTAACATTTTGTTTGCATTTACAAATTTTCGGTTGAAGAATAAATTGGAGAAGAAATGTATGGAGCAGTCGATTTTTTTTCGCGATATCAGTGGTTGGTCCCATAGTAAAAGTTGTTCATAATGATGAGTACAATGACCCCTTAAGATGTATTGCGTTTATTCTGTTACACGTTGGGATGTGGAGGACATAGGCTAATTTTTTACATGATTACAGGTAAAATGTAAAGCTTGTCGCGGATTTTATGTAGGTACTTTTTATATCTGAAAAATGAACGGTTCCTCATAATATGGGGGAGAAGCCGCGGGAAAAAGCTAGAGTTACAGACCGTAAAACGGACCTGTCAATACAGTATCGACCTACGTGTCAGATCACGATTGTGTATTTACTTCGTGTAGGTAGCCTACCTGCCTAGGTACCACCCCAAGCAGCACACATAGCTGTATAGTCACTGGACAACAGAATGATTGAAAACTCAAGGCTGTTATGCTTTCTGTACAAGGGCTGTATATCCGGCTACACAGCTCTTATACCTAATTCTAAATTTGGCCCCAAATTAACCAGCCCAGAGCAACGCACCGTCAAGGGTTTCTTAGCTGGCTTAAATAATTATTACGAATTGTATAGGTATACCTATACCTATGTAAGGTAAAATCGGTAGAGTAGGCGACATGCACCCGGAGGACACGGCGGAGCATACGGTGGAGGTCTGCCCCGCTTGGGCGAAGCACCGCCGCCTTGTCATTGTCGAGGCGATCGGCGGCGGCGACCTCTCGCTACCGGCCCTGGTTTTTTTTTTTTTTTGCATGCAAACCTCACGAACCAGCAATACCTAAGAAGACGCCCCGGGCGTCGGGAGTCGCAGGGCGATTCTCGGCCACGGTAGGCGCGGGCCTGTGGACGGTGAGCGCTGGGTGGCTCGCTATCCGATCACAACCAGGCCCGGTTCGACGGCGCGTTATGTTCCACGCGCTCGCAAAAGAGATGTCAGCAAAGTAGACGGAGCCAGTTAGGGCCATGAGTCACCGCGTCCCTGAGACGAAAAGGGCATATGGAGGAACAAGGAGGGGTTTTAGTCTCCCTTCCGCTCCACCCAGAGCGAAAGAAGTCATTTGATGATTTCCCATCCCTAAAAAAAAATAAGTAATAATAGGCGACACGCAAGAGTCGGTCCAAATATTGCGTAAATACTATTTTCAACACATTTGCTCAAAAAATGCATTTACGAAGCCTGTATGCATTGTTCGAAAGTTAAAAATTATGCACCACACAATGGAGCGTGCGGCAAAGTAGGTACTCCCACCTAAGTACATATTTTACCGCAAACTCCGTTGTATAGCGCCGTGCGTATTCTTTTCGGTTTTTTTTTAATTTCCATAAAAAATAATAAGAATTCCACCAAGGAGTTTCACATCACGAGAATAAATAAGCTGAATGATCGAACCTCCTTGGAAGCGCTTTTGCTGTATACGTTTGTCTCATTTTAATATTATAGAGAAAATGAGAGAAGATAAGTTCTAATTTTCACGACGCGCATGTGGCGCCCTTTGCAAATTCGCGCCATTTTCATATTAGAAACGTCAAAGATTGTTGCGACTTTCCGACTGATTTCTAGAGACAAAAAGTTTGTTTCATTACTTATTGTAATGTTTTCTCGCAAATGTGTCGAAAAACGTTGTATGACACACGTGCGGATTTGGTTTTTACAAACTCGTGACTATGGTAAGCCCTCGACTTCGTCTCGTGCTTACATTCGTCTACTCTTTTGTAAAAACCAACTTACCGCACTAATATCATAAATAACTATTTTTCACAGCGCAACACTTATACTCAGTAATTTACTTCGTGAGCAATCTCTGAGCGCAACATTGTGAAAGAACCGGACAAGTGCGAGTCTGACTCGCGAACAGGAGGGTTCCGATCGAGTCTTGATTTTTCCGAGTATACCTACGGAACTATGAAAGCACTCTCATTACCTACTCTGATAAAACTATAACAAGTAAGATTGAAGGAAAAACTTAACTCAAAAAAACTGTGTTGTTAAAAAATATTCATACTTACCTACATCAATGTAGGTACTCCTCACGGTCAATTTTTCAACCGAAAATATAAGTTGGTATTCGCAAATAATATTTTTTATATGATATACCAAAGTACAAATTCCCAATTTCAGACATTTTCATTTAACAAATAAGAAGTAGAAGAAGAGGAGTACCTACTGTAAGAACTATCTTCTCTTAGAATAACAAATTTTGTAATGTTCTGTTTGTTGGTATTGGTTGCAGAGATCAGACGATCATGAGTGTGGGTAAGGTATGGCAGTAGGTAAGCTTTTTTACATCATCATCATATCAGCCGAAAGTCGTCCACTGCTGGACATAGGCCTCCCCAAGTGTCGTCACAACAACCGGTCCTGTGCGTCTCGCATCCATCAAGCGACCTTTGTCAGGTCATTGGTCATCCCCTTGTTACATTAACATCTATACATATAATAAAACTGTAGAAGAGGTCAATTCTGTACATTGAATATAAACTAAAAAAAATACTCCAGGGGTGCTTTATACAACCAATAGAAGCCAAAAATATTTTTTTTTCTTTTTTTGTCTGTCTGTCTGTCTGTCTGTCTGTCTGTCTGTTGTTCGTCTTTCACGCAAAAACCACTGGACGGATTTTAATGAAACTTTTTTTGTTGTATAGCTATTAGTCCTCGCCAACATATAGGCTATAATTTATTTCGAAGATCTGAATACAAGACGTGGAACCTTAGCAGCCCGGCTAATCTATAAGAGATATTAATATACCGCTTAAGGAATAGTTGGTCAACATGATGAGTACTGTCTGTCGACATAAAAAAAATGAAGGTCTAGAGCACCTGATATGGAACCCTTTCAGGGAGCTAAGCTATCGGCTATTTGAATCAATTGTCAACAGATCTCATAGTCCTTTGGTTTAAAGCCTGCCTCTCAAACGACTTGGTGTGGGTTCGAATCCCACATAAGTTTTAATTATTTTTGGGATTATTTTTATCTTATTTATTTCCTTATTTTTTTATTCCTACCAAACCTAATATTTTCAAATATTAATAACAAGTTATTGCTGTATTTTGCATATCTTTTCAGCAAGACAAGCAGAACCTATTTTCTGTTTATATGTATTCTGTTTTGTTTGCATCACGCTAAAAAATACAAAACTAATGTAGATAACATTCACATAAACCTGATACGATTGTGGCAACCTAGAAGAAATCAACTTATTATCTACTTGCATCTGTAGTAAGTAGGGGTAAGTATCTGTTGAGCGAAACTGTACTTACCATCAACATCACGAGAATTACACCAAAAAATATTTTTTAGTTAAAGATTCTTTTGATACTTACCAGGGCTTTTGATAGGAACGCGTTTGACCACTATCTCACCTGATGGCAAACGATGATGTGATCGAAGATGGAGCACGCTTGCCTATAAGTAACCTACTCACTCTTGATAAGAGTCCCAGGCTGTTACTATCAGGAAACATGGACTCAATCAGGGAATTCCACGCCATGTGTTTCCAAAACGTTTTGTTCATGTGGGTGTGAGGTCCACCGTGTACCGGTGGCGTACCGCCGTACGTCTTGTGGTCCGATGATGGAACGAGCTTGGCGAAATTAAACTATGCAATTCCGTCGCACACTCCCCAAAATGCAACCGATACAAAACCGACAGGCTAAAATCTCGGCTTCGATGCTCAAGACTTTGGAGCTTCGACTCAGTGAGCCTTTCACCTCTTGGATTTATTTCCCAGGATCTCCCTCATTCCTAATTATTTTCTGTTTATTTTGAAACAAAACTGTTCAATTCCCAGTCAGCTGGTGATTAGTCGTGACCAGCCTAGGGCCAAAAATTACCAGTAGCGGGTTTCACACTCCAGAGCTTCAAGGGGAACTGTGGATCCCTAGGCAATGACGCCACAGAAGAACTCGCGAAGATAGGTTTCGAGATGGTAGTGCTGGACCCGTACCCACTCCTCCTTCTTGCTTTCTTTCACACAGTTTCGTGCATGAATTTGCCAGAGAACAACTGAACTTCATGACAACAAATGGTCACGGGTTACAGATTGCAGTGAAAAATGGCAATGACAAGTCTATAAACGTGACTAACTAAATGACTTCTCAGCTTAAGTAAAAATTACCTCCGTAATAATAGGGATTATTGTTACGGATCATTGCCCTTAAATTTTTTTAACTTATGCACCACAGACAGGCCAATTTGCGGAGGTTGTTTCGACGCCGAGGAATCAGTGGGCTACGTCATCCTGGTCATGACTTTCCAACGTGAAAAAATCCTCGGAACGGTGAGGTGCAGGTTTCAAATCAAATCGTTTATTGCAATCCATAATGATCCTACATAAATGGTGGTAAATATAGGTTTGTGAGTGCTAAGTGATTGAGCTGACTTTAATCTCAGATTATCACTCCCTTGCGGCTTGAGTATTATCGGTCGTCTCTCCGCTCAACCTGTGAAGCACACTGGTGGCTTTTGTACATTTGGGCGGAGCTAGGCTTGCAAACTTAGCCAGGACAACGGAGTCTCTACTCTACTCTATCCGTTGTGGGTTTTTTTATGGATGGGAAATCATCAAATGACTTCCTCGCCTGCTCTGGGTGGAGCGGAAGAGAGTGTCAAACTCTTACTGACTAAAACACATCCGTATTCCTCCTTATGCATTTTACGTTCCAGGGCCGTGGTGACTTTTCGAACAAATTCCGCAACACTGGCTACGACGCTTCGTCGACCCGGGCCTGGTAGTGTTCGGACAGTGAGCCAACCTACGCTCGCCATCTGCGGGCCCGCGCTTAGGGTGGCTGGGAATTGCCCTGCGACTCCCGACGCAACGCCCGGGTTGTCTTTTTCTGTTGCGGCGGCTGAGGGGGTCTACTCTCTTAAGCCCGAAGTCTGTAGTTTCGGCCTTAGTGTTGGGCGTTTTCTACTCCGTATCACCTACGGACTTACGATTAGTCCCGAACTAGGAATAACTGTCAAATCGTGCTGTCATTCATTCTTATATTCTTTTCCGGACCATGGAGTGAACCAGCAGTGCGATTCTGTAAACATGTCGAAGTGAACACCCGGGCGGGGTGCCCGACGGGTGAGTTGTCAAACCATACAATGTAAATAAGATGGAATGACAGCTCTATTGTCATTCACTCCGCTTAGGTGAACACCGTGAGATGTCTACAGAATCGACCGGCAGGACGCCGCAGCCGATCACCTCGACGAGGACACGGTGATGCTCCGCCCAAGCAGGGCAGACCTCCACCGTATACTCCACCATGTCCTCTGCGGAGACTTCTCTTCTGATAGTTTCGGCATGACCATTAATAAAGCTCAGGGACAAACTATTAGTCGTGTTGGTGTGGATCTGCGGAAGTCCTGTATCTCGCACGGTCAGGCTGTATGTCGCTTTGTCGCAAGTAAGCAGCGCGCAAAGCCTGTTTATACGTACTGATGAATATCACATAACAAGTAATATTGTTTACGAAGAATTTTTTTAAGTGTTAATATTCGTTCGTTCTTCGTAATTTTGTAAGTCATGTCATAATCATAATGAGTACCTACATACATTTAGTGAGTTTGTGTACTTAATATCTTCCTAAATACGAAATGCAAGCGCGAACGAAGTCGCGGGCACAGCTAGTACATAATATATGTAACTAACGGTTGTGTGATGTTAACAAAAACAAAACCGCAAAAACAGCCTTTAATGCCACAAACTGCATCAACTGCTTGTTTGCTTTTAAGCAAACAAGCAGGAATCGTCTCCTCAAGCCCTTTGTTTTGATAAAGTCAAAGTCAAAGTCAAAGCATTTACTTAAATTAAACCATTTACAGGCACTTTTGAATTGTCAAGGTCGGTCAGTCAAGGAGGTGAAGGTATTTGCACGTTCCAAAGCGTAGGTCTCTATGGAGAAGAACGTACAAGAAACTCCATGGACATCACTCTTTTGTATCAATTAATTATTACAAAGTTGTGGTTACATTGTTCTTGTTGAAATTATTCATAGACATGTGAGAACGATGTAAAAAGACGTGCACGACAAAAGCAAAAAAGGAACAATTCAAAATACTAACAAATTAAAACAAACCGTGGCAGTTGAAAGATGACCAGTCCCATCTGACGGAGCCAAATAATGAATGAAACACAAACTGCACCATCAGAGAGACTTGAGTGAGCATGACACTCCCAACAGCCAGGGCAGATCAAAGTCTTTCCCAAAAATGATAGTTTGACTTGAAGGTACACAGTACTCACACATGTGCCGTTAATGCATGAAATTATACAATGCAAAATTAGTTCGAGTCTATACAATAAAAAATCTATGTTCTTTCAATATTCAGCGGGTCTCACAACTGCTAAAAATAAAAATAAAAAATAATTAAATAACTAATTTGTGCGCCCTAGTGGCTGTGGAGCAGGACCAGCATTGAGCCAAGCATTTTTATCTTCAATGTAATCCCCCAACTTATAATATGCTTGCCTGCATAGTGTGCGCTTAACACAAGATTTAAATTTTGTTTCATTTAATTCTAATATCTGGGGAGGTATTTTATTGTAACATTTTAAACAGTACCCCATGAAAGATGTGGCTACTTTAGCAAGTCTGAAGCCTGGTTGAACTAATTGGTTCCTATTTCTAGTGACATAGTTATGCCTGTCGCCTCGTTTATTAAAAAGATGAAGATTCTTTCTAACGTACATAATGTTTTCATAGATGTATTGACAAGGTACCGTCATGATGTTAATATTCTTGAACAGTTGCCTTAGAGAATCGCACCGGCGGAGATTGTATATGGCCCTTATGGCTCTTTTTTGCAGAATAAAAATTGACTCGATATCTGCAGCCCGTCCCCATAGTAAGATACCGTAAGACATTATACTATGAAAGTAACTAAAATAGACTAGTCTCGCGCTATCAATCCGTAAGTTGGCGGATTTTCCTAACAGCATACGCTGCTGAGCTTAGCCGTCCTGCAAGAGATGCTAAATGAGGACCCCATTGTAGCCTTGCGTCAAGCGTAATCCCCAGGAAATCCGTTCTATCGACGAATTCCAGTTTTTCCCTGTTCAATACTATCTCACAACCACTACTTTTGACATTTGCTGAGGCAAATCTTATGCACTTCGTTTTTTTCCCATTTAAAACCAAATTATTAGCAGTAAACCATTTATGGACCTGCATAAGGGCGTTATTTACGTCGTCAAGATTATTACTGCGTCTCTTTATTTTAAAAATCAAAGAAGTATCGTCGGCAAACAAGACCATGTTTAGTTTGTTTAGCAATAAATGGGGTAGATCATTAATATAAACTAAAAATAAGAAATGACCCAAAATTGAGCCCTGGGGCACGCCCATTTTCACGTTTAATCCCGAGGAATTGACACTGTTTATTTGAACCAATTGCTGTCTATCGCTTAAATAAGATTTGACTAATTTTAACGCTATCAGAGGGCTTAGTGCAATGTGAGTTTTTAACGTACTCGATTGCGTTAGCGTAAACGTTCGCTTATGTCAAATTGTATAGAAAAAACAGGTTGTCCGTGAGTGTCACCAGACGGCGCTTATTCAGTTTCATTCAATAGAAATTGACGTTTACGCTAACGCGATCGAGAATATTAAAAACTCACAATAAGGCCACTGTCACGAAAAAAAATACGTCATCACTTTCCTAACGGCTTTTAAAATCAAATATCTCATATCACTTCGACACAGACGAATAATAAATAATACTTATAGGTACCTCATGTGTAAGAATCTATCAAGCCATTTCAGCTAAAGGGCGTGCCAAAGAGATAGACATACATAGGTACCTACAAACATTCGAAAAAAATTACCTCCGTTTGGTGCAGTTGGGTTAAAATACACATAGATACATGTAGGTAAGTCTGGGGGAATATGGCGGGCTCGAATCTCCCATCGAATAAAAGTGCTGGATGTACCAAAGTCCCAGTTCAAAGAAAATGGAACTGACGACGCAGGAGCCGTTTGTATGTAATTTCGAGCTACTTTTGACCACTTCACAACTCAAAACCTATTACTTACATGAAATTTGGCACATTTATAACCCCATATAGCTTGTCTAGAATCCAAACAGTGCAAAGGCTTGAGTCAAATCTTGAGCCTTTATTTTTCTTATTTCAGGACTTGGCAAGTTGGCACCCATTTAGATCTCTCTTCTTTTGTCGCTGAAGTCGACAATCACGCATATGATTAAAATTGAACTTATCTCCCATTTTCACATTTATGCTTTTGATGGGATCAACATCTACAATAGCACCCTCGCGTAGAGATCTAAAATCGAACCAAAGTTCGTCAGTTAGCGTTGTCGAGCGATTTGTATTCGCACAGCGGTTCTATAAGAAGGAACATGTATTTTTTTATTAATTTTTCGTTTTTCAGTTCGAGTTTTTAATGATTTATAAAAGACAGCTATTTTGTTAGGCTGTTAAAATAAACTTCAAACTGATATTATTTATTAACATTATCTATCTTGTGAAACAATTTCGGTTTGCAGTTTGCTTAATTATGATTCTACAATTTATTATTTGTGCTATTGAGAAGAGGGTAAACAAAATAAAAATACCATATTATATCAAATAGAAAAATATATTTTAATTACTTAACTGTTGACTGATATTATTTACAATATGTACAGTTTACATAGATATATTTTAATAATAAAATACCATTTCTAGAATTAGCCAAGTAATTTTGATACACATCTGAGTAGGTACCTACTATACATTATTTTACATATTTTAGTTAGGTACGCTTATTGAAATCTATGCAATAATGTGACTAATTAAATTATTTCTTTAAGCATTTATACAAACTTAAGGCACTGCTATCACAAAACAATATTCGTTTCTTATTTTAACGAGGTAGGTATAAAGTAGAGTTTTTACTAATTAAACATAAAAAATAAAACTATGTTGAAATTATTTACATTAAATTATGGTAAGTAGGTATTGCGAATATCCCTGTCGCGTTAACATTCTTATTTAATATTTTTTAATTAATTTAAGTACTTACTCTATAGAATAGCTACATGGCTCAAAGTAACACCCATCCGCGAAGGGACATAATAATATTTGTCAACACTTAACATTCTATAGTCATTTATATCCAGAAGAAATGTGTAAATATGAGCATCAGCCTTCGCCGAGCAGGGCACTGATCGTGAAGCTTTTTACCCGTCGGCAGGGCGCCGGCGCGGCGGGGGGCGAGGGGACGGCGGGAGCGGGCGGCGGCAGCGCGGGGCCCCACGAGAACCCACCGGGGAGCGGGCTGCCGGGCCACAGCCCTAGGTGCATCGGCATGTGAAGAGGTCCTAGGTATGGCATCTCTGGAGGATAGAAGGCAGGCGGCGGAGGTGTGATATTCTCTGGCGGCGTTACTAACGGAGCAGGGGATTCTACCAAAGGCGGGGACCTAGGTGACGACGATCTCAAGCTCCCCTCCTCTGAACATGAAGAAGCAGCATCAGAACAAGTTCTCTTGGCCTCGCTGGGCTCTGCGCTAGGTTCGGGGTTGCCCTCGCTGCCGGAGTCGGGGTTCTTCCGCTTGCACTTGGACTGCCCACACGCTCGGAAGCCTTTTGCGAAGGGGTTGTTGTCGATCTTCAACTTTGTTATGCGGTCATTCTGTGGGCAAAGGAAAAATGTGCGTTAAAAAATGTAGAGGATAATTCTGTTGAATCAATAAGTAGGGTATTATACCACTAGATTGGTCATATTATCAACCACGTGTTAAGCGTAAATCTGTCGCTCTCACAACGCAGTTATCTGTCCCTATCAAAAGTTCGTGGTTGACGCGTCACACGGAAACCTCCTTATCTCATTTGGAGAATGCAATTTAAACATCCGTTTCCGCATACATCCCGGCGTCGCTAATAGCTTGTAAGGGATAATTGTTGCACATGTGGCGTTGACTTGGCGACAAGCCAATTAGCATGGCATGCTCGCGTGTCGCCGTGTCGCCGCGACGTCGCCCGCCCGTCGCGCGGCTGTTACGCGCGATCTACTCTTCTAGGCGCCATTACACGACACTAAACACTACCGTTACAAGAAATCTGACACCATAGGAACTATGGGTAACGAAGTGACGATGACTAGATCACAATGTAAGTCACCGCAACATTCCCTAATTGACTAGGATGTTCGAAATTCTACATGATTTTTTTCGCGTCTCGCCCGAAAATGTGTTTGCAATCGAAAGTCGAAATTATCTAGCGAAATCCTGAACGCAAATAGTGAGTTCGAGATACGTGAAGTCACTTGTGACGACTGTTTACCCGGCGTGATAAGGCGGCGCCGGCGGGAGCCCTGCGCTGCACCTCCAGATAACCGGGCACCCAGCGAAGCTTCGGAGAGTGCTAAAAGCCTGTTATTAGCAGAGCAAAGTGCACTTTTAAAGTCGGTCGGTTAGCAAAACGTGATGCTCTCGAGTCGCAGGCGCCGCCCCTGGCCCGCCCTGTCGCCCGTGACGTCACCACACAAACTTGCCGTCGCGCGTCGCTCTTACTTTTTGCGTGACTATTTCACATATTGGCGACTGTCGCCAGTTTTTTAGGACTGTGTAATTAGGGTCTGAGTAAATTTGGTTTATTTATCTAGCAGATAGGACCATAATTTATCGAGTGGAGCAGCAAACACGCGATGACAGGCTAGAAGGATGACGGGGCGGTATTGAATTCACAATATTAGGGCATTGTGTTGTTGTAATTGAACTGGTGTGCCACCTAGTTACGCTCTCGAATAAAAGGGCGGCATTTGCAAAGACGATTTCTAATTCGTTGATAATTCGCAACAATGGTATAGCCGTCGAGCGGTCGCCTGGCGAGGGATAATGTGCAATGATACGCCGGCGAGCATTGTCGGAGAGAGGGTCCCGTTAGCCGGACAATCGTCGGATAATCCTACAAAGCTTCCGATGAAATGGACGCGAGAAAACTTTCGCGCCTGGTTGCAGTCAACATGAAGGACGCCGCGGGGCAAAGAAAGCCGCTGCTTAATTACGAGCGGGGATTATGCAAGGGATGGACACGCTGCGATGGACGCGAAAGCCAGTAGTTAGTTTGGGATAACAAACAGCGGGGGGCTGTGTCTCGGTGCTTGTATAAAAGCCTTGGGCCAGATTTAATAAATGGAATTAAAGTGTACCGCAACTTTATTGCCCGGGGCAGATGCAGGGAGATGTTCTTTCAAACATGTATTGGTTTAGTTAGTCACGCAACGCACATTCTGTCTGGTAACCCAACGAAGGTACTAAATCCGAATCGTGTGACTTTAGTTACAATAGGCAATTCTAACTGACGCCTGCGCTTCTCGCTCACTCTATTGTTTTCCATAAGCCGTGATATCATTCGGTACCGTATTTACCGCTTGAGTTCACTGTTCAGCTTCTTCAGAAAGTAACTGTACTGAACCTGATACACTTCCAAGATTTACCGATCGTCCCACAATGCTTCACAAGTGCCGCTTGAACAAAAACTCCAAATTAGTCGGTATTGTTTCGTTAAGAGTCCTTACACAATACCCGCTCGTCGCAATCTTATTTTTTGTGGATGTAACTGGCACCAACTTATGTTCGATTTTCGTAAAAGCTTTGGCGCCTGTTGTAGCGAAAAAAATGCCGACGTCAGTCCGTATGTGCGAATCGTCGGTGTTCGTAGAATCGTAGTACGGATTCGGAGAATTAGAGGTGCGATCGTATCATGTGAGGTATTCCCTTGATTTCCTAGTGATAGTACGGTGTTACATTATTGATTTACAAGGGGTTGTAATTGTAATCTTGTAAGTAATTTTTTGTAGTAGCGGACGTAAGTCGTAGCCTGATGGTGGTAGCAGAATAGAGCTACGACCGCTACGGCAAAAAAAAAATACATTACGAAATACCGAAAACATACCTATATGTATACTATTTCCCGAAACGTTGTTGAAGACCGCATATTTAAGCCTAAATTAAAGGGCATTTTTTATCAAAGTAATAATCATATTCTAGAGTTCTAATTCTACTAAATTTAACCATTGAAAATAAAAATTCTCTTTTGCTGCAAAATTATTTAAGAGCGGTAATTCCCTAAATAATAAATATGTAGCTACACAAACCTTGGATTCTAAAAGCTGAAACACTCTCATCAGTATGTATTCTATTATTATTTCGTGTTTTTAATATAGCCTGACTCAGACTAATTAATTTTAATTTATAAACCTGCAATTATACCTTATTGTAACTACTTAATATGTTATTTAGTATCTAACTTTATTTTTAAAAGTAAAACATTATTTTTCCTTTTAAATACTTACCTTACCTACTATTTACCCTTAAAATAAAAACTTACTACTAAATAAACCTTAAAATATGGCGTCAAAAATCCTCCTTAACGCTGTCGACTGGAAGTGTGCTCAAAAAACAGGCGGCGTTGTTGGCATTGCTTATTACTTAATAAAATAAAAGTGTAACAAACCTGGTAAGCAGTGACAGCAATGAACTCCGTCTCTGGGAACGAGAAGGAGGCATGCGGCGCGCCCCAGGCGAGGGCGGCGGCGTCACGAGCCCGCACCACCAGCACTCTAGGCCGGTACTTGTGCATGGACGTCAGCACCATCTGGGAAGAGAAGGAGGATATAAGTTGGTGTACACAAAGCCTCAATTTCAGTGTGAGGACTGCCAATAGAAGTCATGGGTTAGGTACACTATCCAACTCGCAGTGAGCCAGCGATGTAGGTTTATTACCTTCAGCTTACAGTAAGGATTTTTCCAGACTCAAGCCGAATCTTGGAAAAATAACGTATAGGCTGCGATTTATTTCTACAATTAGAGCTTTTAGATCTCATTTCGGAAATGCAATTTTCTTCCGCTCGAGCACTGCCGGCACACCGGTGTACCTACCGCGAATTTATCGCGAATTTAATGTTTATTTACTATTACGTAAGATTTATTTTTTATTTGGGAATTTTCAACATGTCAGGGCTGGAGCGGTTAACAATTTTCATGTATAAAAACTTGTTGTTAAAACTTTTTTTGGTTATATATAAGATGTTAAAGATATTTAAATTGTTTCTAAAACAGAACACACCATGGCTTAGTTGGAAAATAAGTAGGTAGGTAGCTACTATGCATCTCTCATTTTCAGGTGGTTTTCATCATCATTCAAATATGACATCAATTAATAATTATTGTAATTTTGCTCGTGTGAAACCGTAACAGGCACAGTCTGTTATGACAGTCTTCCTGAAAAAACTGCCCCCAAGCTTGCACACTCCTTAGAGAATTCTACACAACTTGCTAAAACATCCAATCTAATCAGCATCCTCAAAGAACAAACAGGCAAGCAGGTCTGCCAGCGTCTGGCGACACGACCGTCGCGTCTCTCAGTCGTCGGTCGCTCTTGTGTAAATGGCCTTATCTGCCACTTGACGCGAATAACGCTACCTGGGGTCCTGGCCGATGCGCGGGCGCCGACCAACCACTTCAAACGTAGAAGGGTTTGCACTCTATTGTCTATAGATTTTTTGAAAGGTTATAATCTTAACAGTTAAAAGAGGATTTAAGTAAAAGTGTGATAATAATGGTAAAAATGTTGCTACTTTTTAGATTTTGTTTGTTACTTTCGTATGCCATTGTAAGTTGGTTATGTAACAATGCTGGAAAGTATTACAATGCAAATTTTTTGAACTCGATTGTTGCAGTCTTTTGAAATGTTGGAGAATGATGAGCAATGATCGATTTACACAATTGCAAGTATTGTATATTTCGCGGCCAACTAGCGTAATCAGCCGTTTCATTGAAAGCCTTTTTAAGTTAAATGAAAAGGCTAGGCTTAATGAAATGCTGATTAAGCTAGTTGGCTGATACATAATAAAAAAGTTCGGAAAAAATGAAAATGAAAAAATACTCTACACTCGGCACACCCATGTAAATATAGGATTTTCCAAACATCTTTGTGCCATCAGCCGGTCTACCTGTACGTTGTCGTTCCCGGAACTACTTCTACTAATATGGACAGTTGATATGACGAGAAATATTAGAAATATTCCCACAATGTCTCGATGTGGCGCGATGGCGTACAGATTGACAGATAGACAACACAAAGTTAGCCGCGTTCGGTAGCTCGTCCATCATCGAGGAGTGTTCAATCAAACTGATGGAGCCTTCAGATAGCCTGGTCGGCTGGAGAAGTTCGAGGGTTTTTTGCGACATAGGTACCTACATAGTGGATAGTGATCTTATTAAATTGATAGGGCTTTGATGAAGTGAATAAAAGTGTTGTTCGTTTACACTCTTCGAGTTATATAGGAACAAACATCTTTTTATAGATTCCTTAAAGCAAACCGTAGATATCCTTGAAGTATCTAAACAAAAGTTATGTCCAATGTTCATTTCGAAAACATTAGCAATTTGCTACTTAAATTCGATCTTTAATTATAACAAAATACGAGCTGTGTGCCGTGTAAATATTCTTGGTGTACCTATATTACTTACTTGAAAAATACCTGTAGGTATTTCCTATCCATATTGAGAGGCTTATTTTAAAAGGGTAACAGATATGAGTATGGTTAGCGTAGAAGATTGCAACATTCACAGCATTTCGTACAAACTTTCAAGTCAACATTTTTCGAAATGAATAAAACGATTTTAATTTAACTTCATACGCATAAACAGGATACATTGGTCTTTAAAGTTAGAAAAATAGTGCTACAGCTAAATTCGACCGATATTTTCCGTAGAAACATAGATTTCCAATTTTTTTTAAACTAACTTTTAGACGTATGTATCCTGCTTATGCGTAGGAAATTTCATTCAAATCGGTTTATTTATTTAAAAAAATAATTACTTACTTGAAAGTTTGTACGAAATACGGCGTAAACGCTCTTAGATTTTGAGACCACCAACCAACTAGTAAGTAATTTATCAAGTCATGATTATTAGCATTGAGAGGTAGATATCGAGGTTAAAAGTTATTGGTAGAATTAGGAAACTGTAAAATTCCTGCTTACCTACAATTTATTAGACCACCTTTGAGCATAAAATACTTTGATCATAAATAAAAACTAGTTGTAATAAAATACTGTTTCTTCAAAATGGCGTATTCTCAACCACACACAGTTATATACAGAGATTCGATAAGTTATATACAGGGTGTGCGCGGTCATATTTAAGGGTGGTATTCTGTATTGCTATACAGTAAAGAAATAACATCAAAATATTTAATTTTTTACTTTTTTTAAAAAACCTGTGGCCTATTTAATAAAACCGACTGGTGACAGGTGACAAGCGACATTATGACGATACGACAATTTTGTTTGTTTATTTCATGCATTATCTGCTATAATAACAACACCTGTCGCGTAATATTGACAATTATGTCAGTTTTTGACAAATTTGTTGCATTTTCAGTAAAGTTATATTAAACAGACCTCAGCAAACGACTAAAAAGTTAAAAAAAAAACAGTTTTCAAGCAGTCTTACACAGTTGTTGGCATCGAATCTGTGATTGAACTAAAACAAACGGCAAGAAAACTGTTTTTTTTTTAACTTTTTCGTCGTTCCCCGAGGTCGGGTTTTTTTAAAAAAGACAATATTTTTTTATATTATTTTCTTAACCGTTTAACGGATATAGAACAACCCTCTTAAATATGAGCACGCACTGTCGGAGCATCCTGTATAAGTTAGTTGTATGGGCGGCGCGAGGAACATTATTGCTGTGATTATTGATTCACGAATAAACATTTTAAATAATGCCGGGGGCTCTAATGTGGATAAACACCATCTATAAATAATTAAACTTGAGTAAGATATCATTTTTGAGAACGATAAATAATTCTGTGAATTATAAGGAGTCTGCAGTACGGTATCTACTTACCTATCTATTTGTTTTAGTTACCTACCGACACTTCAAATAATTTATTTTAATAATAAAAAAGCAAACACTAATATATGTTTTAAATAGCGTGGTCATATTTGATTTTGGTATTCTGTATCTGTTATAACTTATACGGTTATGAAACATATCAAAATACTTAGTAAAAAATTGACAATTTTAAAATTATCCGTCCACAAAGAACTGCTGAAAAGTTTGAAAAAAAAACACTTTTCAAGCAGTGATGCAGTGGCATCGAATCAGTGATTGAAATAATTAAATATCACTACCAACTGCATCAGACTGCTTGAAAAGTATTTTTGTCAAATTTTTCAGTCGGTATTAATGGTCGGGTTTTTTTTAAAAAGCTCAATATTTTTTTTCATTTTGGTATTGTTTCTTTCTGTATAACAGATAAAAAACACCACCCTTACATATGACCACGCACTTCTGGAACACTCCGTATACAAAAACCGTTCTCCCTTGTCGCTCTTTCTTTCACTGAAACCCGTACCTATCAAAATCCGTTACAACTTATAATATATTTACAGATATCTTTGTCTATGATTTACCTTAATATATATCAATGTATATCTTGTATTATTGAAGGAAACCGATCAAATGACAGTCTCTAAACCACTGACAAGACTTTAAACTTCGAACTCGCAAAGGAGTCAACTACCCACCAAGCCACCAAGTTTTCCAGTCCATCAAACACATGTAATCTCAACGTACATCATGTTCTATCTCCAATCTCTTCGAAACACGTGTCTATCTCTAATTAGGGCACAATCGTGTCACGCTACAGATAAGGGGTAGGTTTCCGCACGGGGTTCGAACCCCCTGCCTTCCGCTCCGCTAACCCGATCGCTTGTACTGATAAACCTAATGCGCCACAAAACCTTGGCGTTTAGCAGTTTTTGCTGTAAGTTTTGTTGCTATTAAATGTGTTTTTCTTTCTCAAAAAAAGAATTTTAAAGTAAAAAAAGTCGTGTCTGTTGTGAGAATCATGAGGCTTTTACTAGCCGACGGCTTCGATTTTAATTGAAGTATAATATGATACATACATACATAATAAACGCAATACCTTTAAAAAAGGGTAATTTTACTCATCATTATGAACAACTTTTACTATGAAACACTTTTAAATCACGAAAAAAGTCGACTGCCCCATACATTTGTTCGTTTGCGCATACCTCGACAAAATGTACCGAGCAGTTATTTTTTTCGTGATTTCGAGAGTAAAATTAAATTTAATAAATATTATTTGGGTCCAATGATTTCCCCATGATTTTCCTTGACGGACAAGGCAGAGCGCTACGACAACTCCGTTACCAGCCGTAAAAATAACATGATCTTTATATTATTTTGTATCATTCGATCTTATGAGAAATAGCTGTCTGACCCGATATCTTCGAATCTTAACTTTAATGTGGCCATAAAATATCTACCAATTTAATCACCTTATTACCCCCAATTTTCTACGTTCGGTTCTGATTCTTAGAACCAATATGAAACTATTCCTAATTGCGTGAGAATAATCTCTCTGTAATCCCTAACCTTTGACGATTTTCATAATTAGCTCGTTTAGAAATAGCTAGAAATCTAATCCTTTCACTGTAATAGTCTTTTTGAGTTTTAATCCGTTGTGAGCCCGCACTCTTTCACACGGCGAGCTTCTGAAGTTTTTGCTAAAAAATAACCAACAAAAGGTGTGGACACAATGTATAATGGTGGGTTCTTTTATCACAGGTGGTAAGTCCTCAAGTGCACAGTACACGGGGATATCTTCCACGCGAATTGGTTCGCTCCTCGTCCCAGTAGCTGGTGCATTGTTAGGGTAGGTGCACAAAGATGCCGTGCCGCTCTCCCGCGAGCCGGGTCCCGGTGCCTCAGCGAAGCGTACGCGCGCACTGATGCATACCCGCCTACAGTTTTTGCTGTCCCTACCCGTCATAATAATGTGTGTTATGATGCTTTGTGACTGATAGCCATGAACGATGTTTGTTTTGATAGACAACCAGCTTTTATGTATAGGTAGGTCAGGTTAATTGTAATGTTTTGTCGAAGGTTTTCGCTTTTTTGTGATTTCGGTGTTCTCATAACATTCTTTGGGATGATAAAACCTGTTCATCTCTGAACATCTTTGTAAACATTGTAAAAATCTTATCGCTCTAGAATTACGGCTGTATAACTTAAACAGTCAAACATGCATCAAGAGCAGTCATAAACTGTCACTCCGGCGCAGTTTCTACAAACAGCCAGGGCAAACATGGAATAAAAATTCTGAAACCTAGGGTAAAGCATCACAGTCGTCATTAATCGAGGCGTCAACCGCTCTGTGTAAACACACCGCCCGGATAAAGGAATACAGTTAGTTGCCGCTACAAAGACATCATACAATGCCTTTCAGCGTATTTGTTCAAGTGACGAAATGCTTATAGACGTCTTTGTGCGCGGGCTCCCGCGGCGCGTATGAACTCACATCCAATAGTCTACACTCAGCTTTACAACACAAACTTAAGATCGAAATTCGAATGAGAAATCGCGAAGAACTATCTTTTTTACGTCATCGCAAAACGGGTTGTTTGCATTCGAATCTTATTTCAATAATCGTAAGGTTGAATTCAGTTTTTTATAGAACTTTTTATGGGAAGTGGTTGGCGTGGTTGCGCGAGAGGCGTTTCCTTTTAAAAAGGCGATATATGAGGCAGAGTCACGAGCGCGGGAATGCTGGGCGCAGGCTGTATCGTAACTGTACCGATATTGAAACTTTTTGTTACAATAGAGCCAATGTTTGCCGTTTGCGTCATATTTTATTAGTTTGAACGACTTTTTGTTTACGGACTTTCAATTAATGCTTTCAATTGCTTCGTGATAGATTTTCTTTGAGGTGGCCGTGATCATTATTTTTAATAATTTTATAGGTATAATACGAGGTACCTATAAATCATCCAATTAATTTGCCTAGCCTTTTATCCGGCTTCAAAAAAAGGAGGAGGTTCTCAAATCAGTTGTATTTTATTTTTCAATTAAGTACGGGTCGACTTTCAGTCGCCGATACAGACCTATAAATGAAAATTGAAAATAATGAAAATCTTTAGATCCTGCCTTAAACTCATAGGCAAAAAGTAAGTAAAGTTTGGTATAAGTATAAGGACTTGCCACATATATATCTGCTAAATAACTCAAAATATTTCAAAACAATAGTATCTTTTGGTAATTACCACACATTCCTGGATGCCAATGTTGCAAATCATCGCGCCCCTTATCTTAGGGGTGACTAGTGCCTTGTGACGTCATTTCGCGATAATGGCGCGTCATGGTGCTACTGACAAATTGCAGCCCGTGTCACACGGAGACATCATTTGTTATCGGCTTAAAACATGTCAAAAATGTGCTGTTTCTGGTAGCGAAGTTATTGGTAAAATAGTTAAGCGATAATGTGCGTCTGTTTGCGTGAAAACAGACAAATGTTTGTATCTAAATAGTTTTTGTATAAGGGGCATGGTTTTTTTCGTGAAAGGGGATCGAAAAATGAACCTATGGAATGTCTGTAAGTACATTATTGCACACAGAGAGGTTTTTACGAACTATGCCAGTTTCCTTCTTAGGCCATGGCTTGCGATGCTACGCGGTGTCTAGGTACTTTTGTAAGGTTTCAACGCTACTCTACATTAGAACTGCGTAGCAGCGTAGCTGTGTAGATGTAGCGTATATCTACACAGCTACGCTGCTACGCAGTTCTTATGTTTCCAAGATTTAAACAATTCCTAGTATGCAAAAAATTACTTAGATTTTCTTGAATCTAAACTAATAATAAATAATAATAATAATAAAACATTTAATTCAGAATCAAGTTCCATAATTTGTTAGTACCAGTATTAAATGCCTTATATCTAGTGTTAGTAAATAAACTAATCTAACGGGTAATTATATAAATTTTAAACTAAGTAGGTACACCCGCTAGAGACTCTCCCATCCCAATCTACTTCACTGCATGGAGTCGAATCCAGCGTCCTAGAATCGGAGAGTCCCAGCGGTCTGCCAACGTCCTCAGGATAGTGTTGGGGCTGGCGCGAAACCGATATAATAATGATGCGAATCTTCATCAAAGAGATCTTCACAGCGAAGGAGTTTTACGTTCACAATCGATCCCTAGTACAAAATGTTAGTTTACTAGAACTCGAACCTTCCACAAGCCGCATTGCTCCACAGTTTAATGCGTCTATGTTGATATAACCCCGTTCAACCAGTGAACCAACCGATTTGAATTATAACGTACACGAACGTTGCAATATTAAACGCGGTTTCTTCGACAAATTACCACCTTCTGCGAAGCACTGCAAGGCAATTACGCAGGAAAGTCATGTTCTTTCGTAAGACAATGAACAATTGATTAGTCTAGTATCGATTTCCCATCATTAGAGAGGATTAATATCTAATTAACTGTTTTTGTTGTGGACATTAATCCTCATATGATTTTTCTAGACGTCTGAGAATTGTAGGCGCGGTGGTTTTGATCATGTGCTGTTTTGATTTTCTTTTTAAAAGTAGTTACTTTTCAATAATAGAGTGATAGTATCGCGTTTTTAACTGTAGGTTTAGAAAATATGGAGAAGACAGATCAGCGGCCCTACCATGACGTGTTAAAGCGTGAGTAGTTCGAGCGAGAAAGAGGGATGGAGCTATATAGGGTGTATAGCTCCATCCCTCCTTCTCGCTCGAACGACTCACGCTTTAACATGTCATGGTAGGGCCGCTGTTATATTATTTAAGAAACACCTGGAGGCCTACCACAACCTCTTAAAACAATAGTATTTTAATATTACTTTGTAATTTCTGTTGTTGCATTTTCAACTCTCGGCGCTGATCCGAGCGTTGAAAATCCAACAGAGCGGAACGCAAAGTAATATTAAAGTAATATTGTTTTAAGAGGTTGTGGTAGGCCCCCTGAGGGCCAATTATACTAATAATCAAACAACGTTCTCATTCGCATGTCAGTAGCAAACTCTCAAAATAGATTATTTTTCACCATGTGCCGGTCCAGCTCCACAGTTACTAGGTCGCACAAACTAATCTTTTGGCATTTACAAACATTGTTGGACCCGTTAAGGACTGTAAAAAATTATATTTTCATTGTATAGACTCAATAGTAATTGGCATTGTATAAATTCATTAATTAACGGCACATGTGTGAGTACTGTGAATCTTATACTACTTTTATTTTTATTGACTTGACTGCCCTGGCGGTTGGGAGTGTCATGCTCACTCAAAAGTCTACCTGATGGTGGCGCATGTGTTGGGTCATTTGGCTCCCTTAAATATGGTTGAGCCGAATGGTGCTAGCGCGTGCGTCATGTTCGTGAACGGACGCCGTCAGTTTGGACTGGTCATCTCTCGGCTGCCACGGTTTATTTTAATGATTTGTTTTTTAAATTGTTGTTTATTTTTATTTTTTTTTACTCCGGATACTTTAACGTGCATTTCTTTCTACATCGTTCTCACATATATGTTTGTATAATTTCAACAGGAATGATGTAACCATAAAATTGTAAAGAAAAATGATTTAAAAGAGTGTCCGTGGAGTTTCTTGCACGTTCTTCTCCATAGAGATCTACGCTTTGGAACGTGCAAATAGCTTCATCTTTTTGACTGACCGACCTTGACAATTCAAAAGTGCCTGTGAATGGTTTATTTGAAATAAATAATTTGAATTTGAATTTGACTACATATTTGACAGATTGCAACTGAGATGCAAATGCGAATGTTACTTAAAAAAAGAAGTATAATTGGTACTCTGATAAAAAAACTATCCCAACACTCACTATTACAATTATTTAGCAGATAAGAGCCCATTAGATAGTTGAACCCGCCATCATACATAGGTAATTTTTATGATTTCAGCCATTAGGACCACTATTGGACTTATGCCTCCCAGGACTGCGATTGCGCAAGTAACATTGCATCCTTAAAACTAGGCCTTCAGAAAATACTATGTAAAAAAGTAACTAAAGTCAAAACTCACATGCCCCTGCGCATCCATAGTGTTATTCGTCAGCTTCAGTTTGCTGAACGACACCGGGTTTGCAGTCCAATGATGTCCAGGCGCCGGTGAGTCGGGGTGCAGCATTAGACGCCTCGGGGACTGGGGCTCAGCGCCCCCCGCAGCCGCCCAGGCACCGCCCGCCCAGCGCCAGCGCCGCCGCCCTACGAGGGACAGCTCCAGCAGGACGCAGTACTCCTCGCGAGGGTCCAGCCCGCCAAGCGAGATGCGGAGGGAGGGGAACATGCGTCTGGAAAGAAGAAGATGGGTTAGGAAAATGTAGTTTATATTTATATACACATAGGAGTAAGTATGTACGGTGATGGTGTAGTGTAGTTGTGCGGGTATCTTTTTAGAGGTGAACAATTTGTAAATGATGAGTTGATGACGAAATGATGAGCTTTTTTGCGTTCACTGGCTTTGAGGTTTTTTTATTATTATTATTATACAAAATTGCATTGTTCTGTTATTCTCTAACTACTCAGTATTGACCTCGTTACATTTAGAGCAACAAAACTTTGAAGTATTTTTTTTATATATAACTTTCACAGTTAAGAAACTAATATTTTTCACTACTTTTATATTTGTAAAGTTGTCAAAAAATAAAGGCCCGTTTTGACAGCAGGATACAACATTACTTTACTAGTAGGTAAGTATGAAAAAGACATGAAATAAATCTCTGTTGTATCCTGCTGTCAAAACGGACCTTTTATTTTTTGACAACTATAATGATGACAGCTTCTTCAGTAGTTTTCATGCTAATGTTAGGACATACCGGTCATACGGGATAACTTTGACTTTAAGGATAACTTTGATAGTGTTTGGGGCTCATTATAATAAAGCCCCAAAACACGTGTTAGGGGTGAGTCCGCATAGGTGGAAGATGCAGAAACTAAAAGTAGTCAAGAAAGTAGAGTAGGAAGTTAAAAAAGGAACGTGTCATAGTTCCCTCTAAAGTCAAAGTTACCCCGTCTTATGGTACTCTTTAAGACCGATTTGAAAACTACATACTTAGTTTATTGCAGCAAAGGTTGTAGGAATAATATCCGCTAAAAATCAATGTAGGTACCAATATGAATGAAGTTTTCATACGCGTAAACAATTATCACGTTTCAGAAACTAGTTCAGAAATTATATTCACAATTTTTCCAAGTTTCCTATAACATGATTACATTTACATTAACGTGCCTCACAGTTGGATTTGTCACACACTCACACCCAGTCACGTAGCAGCCCACTCCAAGCAAAATATGGAATAGTTGCGCTTTTGCAATAACCAATTATACAGACTAGACAAATTACCGATAAGCGACACAGTTTCTGCCATTGAAATATTTCATCAATATTGGGAAAGGTGATAACAAAATCACAAGTCAACGTGTGACGCTCACCGGTAGCACTCATACGCATTCCAATCGTTATCAAGTTTATAAAAATGTGATAGGGCTAAATGTGTTACCAACGAGGGCTTTTGGCACCCGTTTGTTTCCTCCATAAAGAGTGTTATAAAGCCAGATACTCGTGGCGCCATGTTTATCGGTGATCGCCGTGGGTCCTCCGATTTATACCTTGATGTAATTATGTCGATGGGGGAACTATGTCTGCCTACCGCGGCGGTGGCTAATCTTTGACAGATGTGTTCGGAATAATGCGTGGTTCATTTGGAAAGAAGTGTAAATTAAATTGAGAGTTGGGAGTTGGGCTTTTTAGTTGCTCGGCTGTGTAAGAATTGTAAGAAAGTGTCGCTTTAATGTTCAATGTAGGTGATTGCATCTACGTAGGTATAGTTATGATTCTCAATATTCTACCCATAGAGATTTGTGATGAATAGCAATCAGTGCGCAAAAGTATTATTACACTTTGAGTCCTCAATAAACATTTACAGTTAATTACTTAGCGACATAAAATTTATTGCCAAAAGCAACACCCGTATAAAGCCGAATTCATTACGTTGTTGTGTGGGTACTCTCATGATTTTTAATCTTTTATGGAATAACAAAACGCTAAACTAAAAAATGTTACCGTCCATTACGAAGACAGACACAAAACAAACAAGCCAGCCTTATTTCGCGTATCACATAGAGCCGCCATCAGTCATAACAGCGCTGTTGGCTGTTATCAGCGGCTCGGGAGGCTGCGCCCGCGCCGCCGGCCGCTAATGCAGCCGCAGATAACGCGCCGACAGAAGCTCAATTAACAACAAACTAAATTAGCCTCCATTTAAAGTTTACGATCGCCGCTACCGCCTTACGTGAGTGGTGCCCTAGTACCGACAGAGCGACAGGACGAATATTTATTTGTTTGAGAATCGATTCAAATGTTATAGAAAATCAGGCGATATTACCTACTAAATATTATATTTGGAACTAAGTAAGTTTACCAAATATTGAAAATTGAGACAATAGAGAAAGGTAACTCATGACTTGTGAAAAATCAGCGATAAAACTGAGCAAAAAGTTTTTTTATGGGTTTGCTCTTTAGGTACTCTAGTCTAGGTCAGAGGTGACAGAGACAAAGTCGACGATGGAGTGAGCTTGCCCAGAAGAAGCTTGTCCACTCTAACTTTGAAGAGATTAGATTGAATAACACAAAAGCGGAGAAACAAAATACTGTGTGAAAAGTAAATATTTCTTTACATTTGGATAATCACTACTGCATACTATGTTAGTTTGGTTTATCATTGATAAATATAGAAGTTTCATAGGTAGGTATTAAACGGTATTTAATGCCCAGTTTCCGCTTTAAGAAACGATCTACCCATTGAAATATAAACATGTATAATGATATAGTTATAATAAGTTTGGAACAACGTAAATTTTACATATAATGTGTCTCGGATATTGTAACTGGTCCGTCCACCAACGCATCTGCCCACACCGTTTCCAAACGTCACCGCCACATGAAATACACATAAATCATTCAGTTTTGATGATGCGCGCGCTCATCACACGGTATTAAGATCTTCTCCACGATTACATTCTTAGCGGTTGATTAATAGGCAACAATGTTCGCTAATTTATTACTTTCTTTAACACACGTGAATTATTAACGTCATTAAAAAATATTTAACTGTCCAGATTAGCTGTTATTTTTTAAACAACTGTTGCTGCATCAGGTAATGTTCAAGCCACTCGGCCCATGTTTACATCAGTCCTTATGTCGTCAAACATGGCGAGACAAGAGACAAGACAGACCAAACACAAATATGTGCTCACAATATTGTTGGGTATCGACGTCGCGTGTTGACCGTACGTTGACAAATCCCTTCACTCGGCTACCGTTCGTTCGTAAGATGCGTCTTATCAGCCGCCGTCCAGTTATCGAGCCGTTTGAAAGCTCCGCGCGCCGACAAAGAGGTGACGAGCCACGCGCAAAATATCATGAAAAATTTGCCGCCTGAACGCACTATCTAAATCGTAATTTCCACAACTTACAAGCTACTATAAGCGCGATTCCGGACCATTTAACATTCGATAGCCGTGATGACGAATTAAATCAGGATTCCTGACGTGCCTTTTATTTTAAGTGTTTTATGTTATGGAATTTTGTTAACGATACAGTTTAAACGAGAATGCAAATGAAATAAAGATACTATAAAAACGGAGCGGCCATAAAAGGTCTCTCGAGAGCTCAAAGCCGCGGCTTCGGCGCGCTGCGGTGGGAAGGGACTTAGGGAACACAATGGGACCACCAGAATCGCGTTGAATAAACTTTAGAGTGGGTCGTAAATCGGTAACAACTTGCCAATTGCCGCACGGAGGCGCTAACAGCGGTCAAAGAAACTGTCATATCCGCCCTAGCATCCGCACTCGAAACGTTGCAGGCGGCCGATTTGATGCGGATTGTTGAGTGCGGCTCACGCGGCGATCTGACGGACCCACAACCTAACTAATGTAACGACCTATCGTCTCATGATGTACTGAACGTTCTTTAAGATAAGTTCAGTAGCTCACACACGTCAGCTGACAGACGTCGTCTGTAAACTTTAATGTCCCGCTCACTGTTTAACGTCGTCGTCACTAACCTACCCCTCTCGCTTGTAGTTATCTTTACTGCTAATTTCATTAGTATTTTATCGTCAAGTTCAATGTTAAGGAGTTGTAGACAGTCGTTAACGCACAGGCGACACGTTGTTCGAGACATCTGCGCTGCACTTCAGAGTAACTCGAAGGATAAACAAGTGTGGAGTGTACAATACTTGTGTTGTGTATCCAGCGCCTAACCCGCGCTTATTAACGCTCTTATGAGAAGTCCGGCCGGTTTTTTCGTGTGCCCAGATGTGGGCCTGGGCAAACACGTCCGCCATTGTCTGGACACATAAAAAATCATACACCTGGAAGTGTCAAATTGTTCACTCTGACTGTGAGAGCGGCCCGTGTGAATCTCGCTCGCCCCGAGCTCGGGCTGGCTCGCCCTCTACATAATAAATTATGTACACAAATATTTGTATTTAACGTTCTTTATCCTACTGCTAAATCATCAAAACACGATTATCTACAATCTGCAACTAAATTATAGTTAAATGATCAACTGCTTAGTGCACAAGGTTGTTTTTTACAACTTAATCTTCTGAGAATCAATAAAACGAACGTACACTCTATGGTTTTTTTTAATCTGTGCGTAATATTTCTGAAATCTTTGAATGTAATTCACGTTCTTTAACTACATAATTATATGTAAATTTTCTTAATGGTTCGGCATCGCGATAGGCGGTTGACGTGCGCTCAGATAATGTACTACGACTGCTAAAAACCTTTTACTGCGTGATTATAAACGCGTAAACGGCAGCTTACGACGCAATCGCGCATCTCCGTAATGAGCCGTGTGTGTGTTCCAACTAGCACGAATCTAGTCAGTCGCGGGCGACACTCTTGCGCAACCAATTGATGGCCACGCGCATGCGCAACGCACGCTCATTGTTATCCCACTTAAGTGGGCAGTTAAGACAACAGAACTTCGTGAATCAGCAATAACGCACAACGATAACACATTAGGGGCGGTCAGGATGTAGCCTCTAACGCACAATACAATCAGACCGGAAAGTATCCTGTCGACAAATTCAGAACATTCCGTTGTTTGCTCTAAAATTCACAAATGTTTTCAATGTCATCATCATAAAAAAGTATTCCCGCACCACTCCCATATGCTACAAGAGCTCGCCTCCGCAAACCAAACAAACTACACTTATAAAGAAATACACTGGTAACAAAACAAATAAACCAATTTGGGCTCGACCACAAAAAAGCCTCGGAATCATCTCGGGAGATGTAACGACGTATTAGCATATTGATGGCTACCTCTATCTGTCGTCCTTTGTTTAAAATCAGCGACAGCACCTTCAATCATAACGATCGCTTTCAAAAAAAGACTTATTTTATTGACTAGTTTTTGCCGGCGGCTGCAGGTGGTGGCAAAAAAATATTGCACCGGCTACCTTTCGACCAACCCTTGTTTTATAACAAAATTGATTAATCCCCTTGACTGTCTCGCCATTATAACAGTTATCGATTTCGTGTTATGTCAATATCTGATTTGAAAATTATACAATCTTGACATTGGTCTCAGAAAGAATGAAGTGAATGAAACAGTTAGCGCATAACGTAAGGAAGCATAAGACATAATTTATTGCGTCAAGTGCTTGATAACGATTCGCGGTAGGTATTGGTATGTGTAGTAAATGTAGTAATAGTGGAGGCTAGCTATATTTCAATTGGTCCTAGGATCCGCACAGTGCACAACGTAGAAGTGGGGGGCGGGGCGGCGCACACAAAGCACGCCCGCGGCGCAGGCGCACCTGCGCGACATGTTTATGCGCTCGTCGCCAAATTTACAACCGCCCTGAACAAGGGCACCGATCTTGCGGAAATTGGAAATGTTTAATCACCACATCGGCACCCTTTTAGCCAATGAGTTGCCGTCCAACATAGTTTCAATTGCACCCATTTCGCTTTAGTGCACCGTTCACAGATTGTAAACGTATCTGCAAAGGGTACCGCCTCAATTAATATCCGATCTTGCGCCAGTCGCCGATTGGTTTTATTACCGCATAAGTAAATGAATTCGCCGGCTGGTTTATCTGTGTATTTATTTTGATAATGCTGCAGTATCATTTTTCTGCAAAACTACTTTGGAACTTTATCATACAAAGTCATGTAAGATTCATTACTTTTATACTACCTACTTGATATCAGGCAGTTTCATTATAACCTTAATTAAAGTCGTCAGAATCTTGAGTCTACAAAATCTAAGAAACAATGTCGTAAATTAATCGGACACTACACATAGAAAACCAAGTGTATAAACATAAAAGTTTTGTAAGAGAATGTCGGTTTCAAATTCCAATACTGATAATTTAAATTAGTATTTTTAAATTCTTCAAAGAAAACCATGTAAATTTTTAGCATAATTAAATAAAAAAGTACAAACGAACACCACATTTGGACACGATCGTTGTATAAACATAAACACCTCGTAGTATGGGGCTTACGTAAAAAAGCTCAAATATCAAATGAATATGGATGTCGTTGCGGTGAAAGTACTGAATTAATTCAGCACCTTTTTGGGCGCCGGCGCCGCGGCATTCACGCGTGGCACAAAGCTTGTTGCTCGTAAATTGCGAATGGAGGGACCGACAAACGCGCAGTAATTTAGTTGACAGTGGGTACCAGAGCCTGCGCTGGCGACGAGGACGCGCCGACCGCCGCCCGCGCAGCGCGGGCCCCATACAAAGCTTATCTACCGCCGCATCTAGAGCCTATTATGAGCTGACGCCGAACTCAACACAACAGATCGTCAAGATTACGTTTCGCCAATACACCGTTCGGTAATTCATGCCGAATAAACGATTAAAGAATTCGCCGACAATTAAAAATTAATTAGAGATATAATACCGACCCAAAAAACTGTACGAATAACTTCGTCGATGGAACGTGGCATTGATGAACGATTCGTTATTGTCCAAAGCTTTTTCCTTACCAAAATCGAGTGCTAATTTGAATTCGTATAACAAAGTGAGCTAGTCATCAAACTGAAACAAAACCAATTCGAGCATTAATGAGAACCATTCGATTGCATTACACGTGGAGCTTAATTGTCCGATCAACAATCCTTGTGCCGAGTCGCGGGGCCAGGTTCTAAACTGGTCCTTATGTGCGTGGAATGCAGTTCAAGTTCGTTTGGGCGGTTGTGGGTCGCGGTGTGCGCCCCCAGTCCGGTGGCGATCGCTCGTTAGCTCCCGAGCCGGCATAAATCACACCGTTTTATGAGAACTCCCAATTTTTTAACATTTTGAGTTAATGAAATGCGAGCGCAGTATGGGACCCGACTAGCGACATTAAAAAGGACAACCCAAAAGAACGGACAGTTTCTAATTATAATCCTGTCAAAGTTGTGATATAAGCAAAGAATTGATGATCGCCACAAACGCGGTGATGTTATCTAAGATAATAGCGATCTGTTGATAGTAGCGGTTGAATTTTAATATTTGTCATATTTTTTATTTGTTCTTGTCGCAGTTAACCCCTGCCATGAAAGCTCGTAAAACTACCATCAGTTTATGTTGTTAATTTGCTTCGGTTGCCGTTTAGCAAAGATGCTGGACGTCAATTATTGAAATATATTACTGTGTAAATACAGTTAACGTTCAGAAGAAAGCCGCTAACGAAAGAGACCTATATAAACATTGATTACAGAAGGTTAAAATCCAATCGGCTGTTGCATTTTCCGTCGGGATGTTGGGTCTCAGATCGCCGACCGAGCCCCTATGCCTTGCAACTAATTTGCAGTAGTTAACAAGAATAACAAGAGCCATTAACCACAAGTACAATAAGCGAACACGGTAGTGGCAGTCAAACGAGCAGCGATCAATCAAGCACAGGATCTGCGCTCGTCGTACCGTGGTGCCGCGCTCCCTAGAACCACCAGCATCCTTAATGGAAACCGTATTTTATAGTACTAGAGTTCATTATCCTTCGACGAAAGTCGCTGAGAATGGCGCCAGTATTTTAGGATTTTCGAAGAAGCAAAAGGGTTAGGCTGCGAATTAAAGCTGCGCACACGCACGGAGGCGCGGAGGGGGGAAGGGGGGAGGGGATCACTAGCGCCGACAAAGGCACCGCCGCACGCGAGCTGCCCGATTCACAATTAAGCCCGCGTGTGTTAATTGATATTAATTCTGTGTGGATGGTACAAGCAGGGAACGGCCCGCGTATTAGTCCAAGCCATTATTTCTGTAACTGTTCGCGAATCTACGCCATTATCTCTTAGACGATTTTGATTGAGCGTGACGTCACCCTGTGCTATTATTTCGCTTTGATTAATGATCGAGCGAATTCGTGTCAAAAGTTTTCATTATTGCTATAACTGTACCGCCTAAAGATATACTGTCTTTCAACATATTTAATCATCCATTGCTTATCTTTAAAACATGCGCGGAGCAATTTACTTTATCGAGAAGCAGGACCATCATTATGCCCGCTCCGATTCCATACTTGGTCCGCATTGCAACCAGTCAAGTCTAATGCCGCTCGATTGGTCCTTTTGCGCCAGAGTCGCTAATCGCTCCCACAAGATCCACATGACAGTCATGTAGGTACCGGGAATCGCGCCAAGGCTGGCGTAATGTGTTGGGTTCAAACGCGCCGCGGCCGCGTCATCAACGCAATTAGTGGGCGTTGCGACATCCAGCACACTATTGACATTGAACCCTTGTTACATATTTCACAGAAATGTGTTTTGATGTCGCCTCATCGTCACGTCTCAACTAATATGTGCGGACTTTAATCTTGAATGCTGCGCTCGCCACTAATTGCAGCGCACGCAGTCGTCGTCCAATTCTCATGTACGGTATCATGCACTGGCATTTTTCTGCGAACACTATGATTGATATCAATGATGCTGTCGTTAGATAGGTATTTTCTGGATTGTAACGCAAACAGCGATTTAGCGAGAGTTTAATTGTTCTTAGTAGAAAGTTGAGACCAAAAGACCAGGAGGCCACAAGGACCAAATTTGAAGATGCAGTTAAAGAATAGTACGCTCGAGCCGTTAGAGTTAGGAAAGATGATGTAACAAACAAGCATTCTACTTTTATTACTGTAACAAACTATCTGTGAGCATCTTGTCGCCATTACGTATTCTCGTCAACATTCGTGTCCAAATCAGTCATGTTTTCTCAGCGTGCACTTAGACGCCGAAGCGACACATTTATTCGAGAATCGTGCGTCCGTCTGCACCCAGAGTCGCCCATTGCGCTTATCTGAGGTTTCGGTAGCGGTCGCCGTGCGCGATACACATCGGCGCGTGATGTCGCGATGCGCGGGCGCGGCCGGGCGGCGGCGCGATGCTATCGGTGCACGAGCGCGCGGGTGGCGAGCATCCCTCCTCCCTCCTCCCGGAGTCCTCTCAGTCGACAGTCTCGCTCATTTCACAACGTCCCACGTCATTGTCGCCACGGTGCTACCTTTTTGTAACATCTATCAAGTTACTGTCATTTAGAAATGAGCTTTCAGTATCAAGTTAAGGAGGAATATTGATAGTATACTTGCCGAACGACAGATATCAAGACGTAGAAGTATAAATTATGAAATCTCGAATGAAATCGTTGGCCACGCATTAAGATATCTGTCAGAACGACAAATAGCTCACAAGCACGCATTACTGTAAATCAAACATTCTAAAAAACAGATCACACGGCTCGTTGAAGACAGATCTTGCGTGAAATGTAACAAATTCATATACATCACAACATTTTTTTCTGACCGCTACCATTGTACGTGGGTTCCCATGTTTTTACGACCCAGTTATGATAAACGACGCACCCTCAACAACTGTCGGGCCATAATCACCACGGGTTCTGGGAGACGCATTATGGACACGTAGGACCAAGCACGTACGTAACACACTGAATGCTTTCATGTTCTCCAATGTCAGATGTCATCTCTAACAACGTAACCCGGTGTCTATTGATAGTAATTAAACAAACAACCCTTGTTTCGGATCAAGGAGGCGAAAACAACTGTTTGTTTTAGATCAAAAGAACATAACCCAAAACATGAACCCACAAAAAAGTAATGGCGTATCGGAACACATGATTACTTTTTTCTGCATCAAAGAAGTCATCTACAAGAATGCGAGTTGTCTCATTCGCTCACATTACAATTTGTTGGGTAGCGAAGCCAGTCGGAGTCCGTGAGAATAATTCCCGAGTTCCGAGTAACATGGGTTAAACGCTTGTATCGAGAGATACCGATCTAACCCGAGCTGCTCGTTGGCGCCATAAAAACAAAACATCTTCAACACGACCACTTTCTTCCCTAAATTATTCGTGGAATTTACGACGTTTCAACCGACAAAAATGTTATAACCTAATGAGAAATTATCATCAGAACCGCTGTCTGTCGCCCGGCAAAAAACGAATCATGCGCCGCTCCACGATCGACGATGATGCCCTGACGCATATTTTTTTATATTCTAAATTCGAATTATCGTTTTCTTGTTTGTTTTTTACCTCGATCGTCGATTGTTTTAGGTCGTGGCGGGACAAAAAGGCGCGGGAGCCGGCGATGACTGTGCCATTCTGTTGATCGCTCAACTTTGGGCTTGGTGGACGATGATGGATCTCTCTCCATGCGCGAGATACAACGATGGATCAACAGGAAAACTTGCCTCGAACACACACCTGATGCCGACGATGGATATCTCGTTTTTCGAAATGTCAGGAATGGTGTGTGGTTGTTCCCAGGAGATATTGCGATATGATCGCTGGAAGGCGGCGCGACTATTCGGCGCGTGCTTCAGATTCCTGGTCCTTCTATCCGGAATTACCCATTACATACAATGACAGTACGTTTTTACAGCGACAATTTTTTCTAAAGGTTTCATCTAAGCCTTCATTACTGTAAACGTTTTCTATCAACTTACGATTGTACAAACAAGTCGTTCTGTAAGTTAAAGGGTTCTAATGTTTGCCGTAATTGCATTTCACTTTAGAAATGAAATCGTTTCGACGTTTAGGAAGTTAGAAACTTTAATCGACACTCTAACAAATTACTAAGTTGGTTCTATAGTTTTTGTTTACCTGTTGATAAATGGTTGTTGGTTCAAACATTTCTTAGTAGTTAATGCCTCTTTTTGGAGAAAGGGCCGTAGCAGATGGTGATGCATCAAGCTATCCGATAATCCGATGTGACTATCATTACTTCCAACCTGTGGAATACATCAGAAGCCACGAACTGAGCTCATGCAGAACAGAGATGTGTGCTTAATTAATAAGCAGAATATGTCATCAGAACCTGCAGGTAGGGCAAAGGTTTAACAAATTTTCGAGCTAACTGATCGGACCTTCATTAATTTCCCACTGACATACAGTAACCTCCCGCTGCTATCGAGTCTAAAACAAAGAGGCATTATGTCAGTTCCGTCGCAGTGCAGGCGTGCAGCGCTAGCCGTCGCGATATCTCTCAATCTGGCACGTCGAGCAGTTAGCAGGGTTCTAACGTCAGGCGCTGGCGAGAGCTGGAGGAGTGACGAGTGGCGAGGAGAGCTCGGAAGACGGCGACTGTCATAATCTGATTATTAGTGGTGCGTGGTGGGGGCGGGGCGCGCGGCGGGCGGCCGGCGCACCGCAGGCGGTCGGCGCCCGCGCCGCCTGCGCGCGCGCACCGTCCGCGCAGGGCGCAGGCGACAAACGACCCGTGGTAAAACAAAAGGAATGTTGCCGGCGACGCTTTGAGGCGCCGGCGCCGCTCCCCGCGCAACCTAATCACCCATTTTAATTACGACACAGATCGAATCAATTAATCGGTATTTCTGTTAAAACAAGCGACGGAATGAGCTTACGCTCGTTTGTTAGATATGATTTCTGGACGTAGATTCGAGATGCGATTAGACATTTATCTCGTAAAAGTCGGCGGTAAACGTCAATTACTGGCGTAATTCACGTTCACGAATCGACTGCAAGCAATGTGAGTCCATAATGACGGGCTCCGAGCTCTGACGGGTGGGGAGTGTTGCGCTAGTACCCGAGACTCGAGACTGAACAGACGTTTTTAATTATAACTTATGATTTTTTCAAGCGAATTCGGGCGCGCCCTTCCCGACGAATAACACAAGAATAAATAACGAGTTTTTGTGTTGTGTGTTTGTTTTTAAAATGGCGGGAGGTCCGCGCGACGACACGCGAGCGATGCGCGCCGGCCGCCGCCGGCCCGGCCGACTCGCCCATTTGTCATATTTCGGTTTTGAGAAAAAATAAATAACCTACTCTATTCCAACCAGTGTTTGTTTGTACGCCGATTATTGAGGGTTAAGTATTATCTCTGAACATGCAGTGGAACAGATGGGACGTGTCGCCGACGACAGCACATCTAGCCAGTTTGTTATTGTGTGCGCGCGCGACCGGCTGCGCCTGCGCGGCTGCATGGCGGCCTACACTCCACTCGACCTTTATTACCTTTTCATAACTGATGTCTTTTAATTATGCATTTATAACTGGTTCTCTATGCAAAAAACAGTATTTGTTTCCAATATGTTGATAATGATACTCTGAACATTTGAGAAAGGCGTGACCGCGTGACGCTATTAGGCCTAAAGACCATACACCAGTTGAGAACAGTGGATAAACCTGTTGAAAAGCAAACATTGACTACATGCTGCCGCGTAGCCTTCCTATATACCAAACAATTTACAGTTCCTCACAGCACAGGTGGTAAAATTGAGATGGCTGTTCGTACAGATCCGAAGTTAAGGCTTGTATTCATGCCAATGACCTTGCGCATTTGGGCGGAGCGAACTCCCACTCCGCTACCCGCATGCAACAGAACGATGAGCCGCGCGCGGCCCGCTCTGCCACCGCGCGTCGTCGCCTAGTCCCGTCACAGAGTATCGAAATCACAGAAGGTCAAATCATCGTGGAAGTTAAATTTATTTTTTATATGTTCCGCATATAAAGTAGTCAATTTTTGTTTTTATTTACTATCTATTGATATGGATGTACTTTTCGGGCAACAGTTACGAATAAATTTGTCAAATGCTTCGAGGCCGCGGGTAGAAACTATACCTTTACTACAAATTAGCCAGGCTTGAAACATGATCGAGGAAGACAACTTGTGAACAAAATTATTTATTTAAATAAATAAAAATTAATGATTATTTTTGTTGCTAAGAGCAAGACTCGAGGACGGCAGGACCAATTTCGGCTAATATTTTTATCAACATTTTTGTTAAAGTCAGAGGAAGGTTTCTTGGTAGGGTAGGTAGGTAAGGTAGATAGGTAGGTAGTATATTATAAGTAATAAGTACTAGTGTATGTCATAATATTTATAATAAAAAAATATAAGAACTAAAATTCACTGAAATGTAACTTCCTTTCAATGAGTAATTTTTATTCTTTTGGCTGGTTGAAATTCTTGATCCTCACTTATTTCTCCGTGTTAACTTATATTTACTTTTGAAAATTTCGATAGCCAGACAAAATCTTGTTCTGTTTTCTTTTTTTCTTCGTTCTCGTTTTGTTAATTTTTCCCTTCAACCTCTTTTTCTTTCCTTAGTTCTATTTCCTTTTCTTTGACATTTTCTTCTTTCCCCTGTACATCTTCTTCTTGTAAATCATTTGTTTGTTTGTTTAAATCATTTTGTTTCCTTTTTTTGGGTAATTTATTTTTACCACTGCTTTTTCTATGCATACGAATAGTCTTGGTATCTTGGATCAATAAGTTCCGGTAATATGTAATCCAGTAGGGCTTTCAATCCGGAGTTCCGGAGTTTCGTAACTCCGGATGTTCGGAGCGATTTTAAGGTTTTTCAAATCCGGAGTTTAAAGAGAACACCGGAGTTGAAACCGGTTTTCAAAAACCATGTAAAATTGTAAACATTATTTACAAAACGACGAAAAACGCATCTTAATTCTTAAGCGTAACCCGTTGTTTGATTCCTTGTTAAGCTAAGATAGAAAAAGTGCAAACTCTCATGGGATCATTTCAGAACTCAACTTTAAAAAGGGATGCCTTGCAAACTTACGTCAAGAAGGAGCTAGGGCTTCAGCAGGAATTACAACTTGACTGTCGTACACGCTGGTCAATCATGTCTGATATGATTGGGGTATTTTTGAAGTTAAAAGATTCTGTACTCAAAGTTATGATTGACATGAAATAAAATTTCCCATTTACTCAACGATAAATTGACTCTCTCACAGAAATCCACCGCAGCTTATAAGTTGTAAAAATTACCGTGAACGCACTTTGCCGACGTGAAGCCACACTTGTTACAGCTGACACTGTGCTGCGTTTCATGTTGAAAAAAATTGAAGAAAATACCGACTCTCTGAGCATGAATTTAACGAACAATCTAAGAAAACGAATAAAAGAGAAAAGACTTGCAAAACTAATCGGAACTCTACATTACCTTCACGACTGCAAAGACTTTTTTGCATCAGAAGATGATACTTTTAGAAAACCAAATAATGAACAGATATTTGAGACAATTGTTGTCGTTTTGAAAATACTAAAATACCGCGTAAACTTGCCATCTACACCATCAACAGAATGGAAAAACCAATGGAAACGTATGAACCACAGTTGTACCTAAGTGTTGCAGAGCAACTGGAGCAGGAGTTAAGCAAATTAAAAAATAAAAACAAAGCACCCCATCTGCTAATTTGGATCTAGATGGATTCGTAAGAGTAGAAAAAGCAATTTATGACAATGGCGGATGCAGAGTAAAATATCTTTCAGAAGTGTACCACTATCTGCTGTTTGTCTTGCCGACGAGCGTGGAGTCAGAACGAGCATTCTCGGCAGCAGGCTTTTTCTGCACGAAACGTAGAAGTTCTCTTTCTGACTCATCTTTAAATGCCTTATCGTTTCTCAAAACATATTACTTACCAAGAACTTCAATCTCAAAAAAGTAGATTTTTAGGTTTAGATAGGTTAGGACCATTATTTTATTGTAACTTGCCAAACAAATGTTTATTTTTATGATTGTTGATTGTTTTAATACTTTATAATGCGTATTTAGTTGTCTATTATAACTTCTGTCTGTCAGACAGTAAATTTTTAAACAAAAACACTGATTCATTAACAAATAAAACTTCTATTGATTAAAATAAAGGGCCTTTTTATTAATTTCTAAAAAAGCTGTCAACTCCGGAGCCAACTCCGGAGTTCCAGATTTGATTGCTCAACATCGTAACTAGCTCCGGAGTTGATAACTATCCGAGTTTGAATGCCCTAATTTTCACCCAGCCATATTCCAAAAAGACATTTTGTTCTTTTGGTTATGTGAAGCTGACCCTGAATTTGGTAATACCAATTGTGATTAGTATTAATAACAATCGTAGCAATTTTATCAGTTTAATAAAAAGGTATTTTTTTTAGTAACTGCTTCGGTAAAACTCAGTTAGTGAGCTGCAATAGGGCTTTTAATTTCTACCACCATGTTCTCCTGAACACATATACCATCAGGAGTAGCGCCTAGATATGGCAATTCATCGTCAATAAATAAACCGGATGGTTGTATAACTAAACCAGTGTCTTTTGAAATTTGCTCAAGAGTATTTTTTTCATTTTCAGTCCCATGTTTTATTGATTGAACGTGACTTACGCTTTCTTTATATTATAGTAAATCTTTTACTACGTTACTGCAACTGATATTTGAACGCCTCTTTATAATGCGGCCAAAATTAGAGGCTGTTAACAGTTTCCTTCTCAATTCCAGCCATTCACTGCATAAACTCTGTAAAATAATCAGAATAAATCAATCATAATATTAAAAATAATTGACTTTGTCTAAAAATCCGATCGCTAAAAACTACTGAAAAGGTATTTTTTTATTTCTTTCATTTTAGTGAGATACATTTTTGAAATCGTCTCCTCGTGCCCTTTATCTTGTTACCCCCTCGATACGTTTTGAGGAAAAAAAAATTGAAGACATAATATGGCTCCAAAAATCAGCCATTTTAATTTTTTATGTACTCAGTGTCACTCTCACTATCAAGACGAAACTAATGACATCTATCAAGATAAAATCCATCAAGGCGTTTAGGCTACAAAGCGTACCAAAGAAATATACACACACTCGAAAAACATAACCCTCCTTCTGGCGCGGTCGGGTAAAAATATACTTTACTGAGGTACCGAAAAGGAAAATTACAAGTAATATTGACTAAAAGTCATTGCAAGGACATGGTCCTTCTGTGATCATTCGCTACTCTATGACACAGAAGCATTATACTTACAACTTTGTTTGAATATAGGTATTTTATAAACAGTATATATCTACTTTCATGAAAGGTAAGTAAAGCTATAATGAAAATGTAGATAAAACTTACCTTGACAAATTTTATACCCTTTTGTTTGTAATATTTTTTAAACCTCTCTTCAAACGTTTCTGCTTATTCCCCATGTTTTACAAACTAAACTTAAACACTAATAAAACTGTACAATTAAAATAACTATAAAACACTACTTATACAGGAATCAGAAAAAACTTACTCCACTTTTAACAAAATTAAATTTTTGCAGTTACATTTTACGATATTTTTGTAGTGCTGAGCTCTCGCAAAGCGACACACGTCCACCTAGCAACACGACACGCCCCGCACTGAGTTTGTGGACGAGTGCGGGGGAGATATAGACACGGACTTTAAATGGTCGCATTTTTAATTTATTATAGTAAAAATAATACATGTTTTTAAAAAGTAACAAAACCAAATCATTTTCGTTGGTATTGCAAAGCAGTAGATATTTTTTTTATAATCTTTTGATAAAAAATGAAGGAGTAAAATGGTTTCATCTCAACGATTTAGAGGTGATTTGGTGATTTTTTTTCTTATTATCGGATACCGATAGAAAAATTATGGCTAAACCAAATTACGTATTATATCATGTAGATTGCTACATATTTTTTTCAGATGTAATTTCTTTATAAATGCTGACGAAAAGCTGCTTCATCTGCACGCTGTTTTTAAGCTTTTTTCGAGAGAGTAGCCTTAACACATAAAGCTGTTGCATGGCCGCCGAGCGCGGCAGGTGTTAACTCTGACTACACACGCCGCCAGCCCGCTTGCACAAACGAACCGCCCAAATCCACTGTTTGCGCAACCAATTAACCCACCAAACCCAGCCCCACTCCGCGAACCAAACCAGATAAAGAACAGAAAGAACAGCTTTTAACACTGTTTGAACAACAACTAAAAGCATCAAGTTACACTGTCCAATGTTGCCAGTTCCCAGCGCGCTGCTCGGACGCTCGCTCATAGAATAACTCAATTACTGCCGCACGCACTCTCGACTTGACTCGACTTGTGCTCAATACAAGAAATGCATGAAATATTTTTGACCCATTTCGACGGGCCTGGCGCCAACGCTGGGGTCGGCGCCGGCGCGCCCCCGGCCTCTCTCACGCGGCATCGTTATACAAAACAAACAAAAGTGACCTCTAGACGGGCGCGGCCAGCTAAGCTAACGAGATTCACCAACCGCTGGATAAAGCGGTAAATTATCGGAATGTTAGCCGGGCGGCGGCGCGCGGTGGTCTGCGCCGGCGGCCGCGCCAAAAAAACGTGTAGGAGATGACAGGAGCACAGATGAACCTGGCTAATTACCGCAGCGCAAAAACCGGGACAGTGCGCAGGCGCGCCGCTACAGCCATCGCGCACGACAGCTATTCGTTTGCGAGCAGCGTCTAGTTTTTACCGGTCACTTTAATAAGAGAGTGGTCGACGACGCGATGCGGTCCTCGAACGCTAATTACACGCCATTAATTACGGAATATTTTCATTTTTAACTCCGTCAGAAGTCGAACGGACGTGATGCTCATTATTGATCGAACTTTCTTTTGGCGGCGCGCGGCTATGGTGGTCGGCCTCCGTTCTTTACCGTGAAACAATTACGTATCCAAAAATATTATTAATATCTAACGAGTCAATCTGCGGTTGATTGTGAGAAACATAGACAGTTGTAAGTATTACGCGTAATGTTCCGGTCCCTCGAGCCGGATGAGTCCGAGGCCCGAGGTAATGAGCACGGCGCGGGCGCTGCCTCGTGGTGGGTCGTGCTCTCGCTCACAGAAGGGCGGAGGCGCCGAGATCGCGACGACTGTGTAATTTCTTCACTGCTCGCACCCACATTATCGATCACGAAAAAAATATAATTGTAGGGGTACCGTCGTAAAGCAAACAAGCTTATAATAAGGTGTAATTTGTGCTCGGCCATTTAGAGAAATGCACAAATTGCCGGAGCAGCTGTTTGTTTTGTCTATGACGGAGGTCCGGCCCCGGCTCCCAAATTATCCGTTAACAAGCCTCGCGTCAGATTCAGCAGTCCTAATGGGTTTTCGTTAAGTTTTTGTTATTATTTTGTAATTTATTACGAGTAATATGTTTTTGTGTATTCGATTCTTGGATTCCGACAGCTGCATCGTTTAATTGAGTCGATAGTTAGGTGTAAGTTTTTTTCAATGAATTGTAAATGTCGCGGGTGTTGAGGTCGCCGTGTCGCGTCGCGCCGCGTCGTGTGGCTGGCGCACGCGCAGGGCGGGCGGAGGGCGGCGCGCTGCGCCATCACTTCCCACGAAACGCCAGTAATAATGGCCGAGACAGGTGAAAATTATGAAATATCTTTCAATTAAATAAACTATAATAAGCATTTGTACATGGAAGACAATTATAAACATTATTATTCGCCAATTACATGGCAAACAAATTACAAGAACTAAGCGATGTTTTTGTTAGAATTAAAATGCTAGGAAACTACAAATACCGCAGTATTTGCGTTGACATATTTGTATTTAGGAGTAATTGCGAGAACAAAAACGTTGCTGGTACGTTACTTCGAAAGTAAGAATGATAGCTTAGAACATTTTCCCCGCAAGTAATTTAGACTTATTGCTGCATGTTAACCGAAACAGAAACTATTACAGGTCCACCGGACCACCATACAATTCACTTAATTTCGAATAATTTATGTTTTAATAATCACTTTTTGCCCGCGGCGCTACGTGTGGCGTAAAATGATTTCTGGGTCCCTTTCACATAGTTAAGTGGTGTTTCACGTTTGGCAGATAAAGCGGACGAATTATTACTTACAAACGATTGTCTCTAATTTTGGAACCACATTACTTGGCCATGTTTTCTCAAATAAATTGTTCTTCAACGTAACGTTGCGATGTGGTAATGAAATTTAAAGTTGGCTGGATAACTTCAATTTATTTATTTATTTTATTTGGGCAACAAACAGATGTAATAACAAACATAAGTATACAATTAGTACAACACAATCCAGAAACAGTTTCCACAGATTATTATACAAGTAGATTATATGTACCTAAGTGTAACAACAACCAGAAGTTCACACAGTTTACAGAAGTCTCAATTCTCAATAAAGAATTAAATGATTTTATTTTGCACATTGAGGCGTAATTTTTTGACAATTTAAACTACGAGTGCAAATTTGCATGCCACAAACATGAAGAAAATATTTGTAACATTTTCCTTAGACAGTCAATCTTTTTTACCAACTTTAAAATCGCGTGTTTGATTTTTTTGGTAGTTTGCAATACGTTTGCCAATGAAAACAAAGGCATGAAGATTCTGGTTTCTCAGCTTATTAATCTGGTGCTGTTTAGAACAGCGGCCCTACCATGACGTGTTAAAGCGTGAGTCATTCGAGAAGAAGGGATGGAGCTATACAGGGTGTATGACGCAGGCTGGAACTTAGTCATCTAACCTTCCAGTCGTCTTTCCAATTTTGAAACTTGTATTTTGAGACTTTCCAAATTGTTTTCCCCTCATGAAAAACCAAAATAGTTAAACAAATGAATACATGAACGCTACGGTTTTCCCGTTAAAGTTTTTTATTAAAACTTTTGTCTTATTTTCCCATAATTAACCATAATAACCCGACGAGGCACTCATAAATGCTTTTTTGAATTTATTCCTATGAAATTACTTTTTACATTATTAATATTTAATATTGTAATTATAACACAAATACACGCACCTATCGACTACCACGCCGGCTGAAAATTATTTTTCTGTAAAACATTTAATCAATTACAATGTGCTAAGGCTTTAAATAAGGTCCTCATGAAAGAGGATTTAACCAGCACGCTTCCAAGATCTTTAAAGAAAGTTTTAGTACTATAATAGCGATAGTATTGACTTACCGGCCTCCCTTAGTGATGATCATCTCAGTACCGATGTCGTGGAAGCGTCGCCAGAGGTCGCCGTTGAGCAGGCGCGCCTCACACGCCGGCGGCTCGGCGTCCGCGCCTACGCGGTGTTCTGCGAGTTAAACAAGGATATTGTTAAATATGTGTCAATATGTAGAGTACATGGGTTTAAATTACTATACAAGCCTGCTTTTAAAAGGTTGTGCAAATTCAGAAATGGAGAGATTTTTATAACATTTTTTTTGTCGTCATAGGTACTTTAATTTGTGTGCTTTTCAAGTTTAAATCGTTTACCTAAATAAATAATAAGCTTAGCATATCCAACAGCATTTTTTATTTAGGTACTATAGGCATACTGCACAGGTAAACATTTTAATAAATTATTTCTGCTTTGTAAAAGCACATAGGTGAGGTGATTTTTTTTAATACAAACCACAATATTTTCAAACACTATTTTACCACAAAAACCTCGTTAAAAGATGTTTAGATAAGCAAAGTTATAAGAGCTAAATCAGTAGCATAAAGTGTATACATAAATTAACAAGTAAAGTACTGAATAAATTATAAAATAATTTGCATTTATACCAACTAGACTGGGCAAGTCACCTCGACATCGTGGTCTTCCCCACTTATATACAAATATAAATAAAACTGGAGACATCATAAATTCGAAGACGATTATTTCTGACATATTTGGAGATTAGATAAGCCATTAATAGATTTTGGATTTTATTTATTTTGATGCTTTAGAGATATTAAGATAAAACTTGCAAGTTTTTTTTAAAGTTGGAATAGGGTATTTTACTGAAAAAATCTAATACTTAAGTCCGTCAAATAGCTTTCTAAAAAATATTTAAATTTTTCCCAGCGACGTGACGTCATGCGTGTTTTTAACGCACTGTTTCGTCTTCTTTCCTTTTTTTGTTTATTTTAAAAAAGAATAAATTGGTGTCCATATTTTTTTGGAAATCTATCTGACGGACTAATTAGTTTTTTCAATAAAAGACCCTATTCAAGTAAAATACAAAATCAAGAATATTTTAAGGTTGTTATCTTTACATCGTTATATCCTAACTGATGTTAGGTATACTGCGAAAATAACTTTTTTTTTTTACACTTACACGCCTAAATCCCTGTACAGATTATGAAGAATTTCGAAAAAAAAGTTATACCTATGCTACATTAGCGCGAGCAAACCAAAGCGAACAAATATTTTTTCTTTATCCCATTCTAAAAAAATCTCCCCAATCCCTTTTACTTCGTAAGACCAGGTTTGACACACTATATTAAAAAAATAAAATAAATCAAAAAAAATAATATCAAAAACATAATAATCAAGGCAGCGATACAATGCAACTCCTTATAAAAGATAATTGTATATTATGTTTTGCTAATTAAGATACAAGATAAAAAATGTTCATACATTTAATTATGACTTGTGAGACAAAATGATAACGCAAAAAGGAAATATCAATTTTCGATGGAGAAGGCTGTTGAGATACGGATAACCATGAAAATATGCATAATACTTATCCTCGTGCTACATGAAACCACTTTAAAACAACATGTCAATTATTGTAAAAAAAAATCGTCAATAAGCTTTAATTATTTTAAAAGATTTCAGCGTTGTTTTCTTTTTAAATTAACGTAATAAGCGTGGTTTACAATTTTCTTTTTGTAACATAATTCAACAAAACAACAACACGACAACAAAATGTACAATGAGTTCTGTACAATTAATTGTATAGAATACTTTTGCCCCTGACTTCGTCTCGCGTTAAAATATATTTTAGCAAAAAAAAGACTATCCGTTTCCAAATTCCAATCTATTTCAGTACCTACCTTTTAGATTTTCAAAATTCACCAAAATCGGTTCAACAAACCATTACTTTCGCTTGAATAATATCAGTTATTATTACGATTTAATATAAATAAATATATAGACAGACAATTATAATACCATTAGTCAAGCATATTTACGGTCAGGCCAATTAGCATTAGAAACAATTTCGTTGTCATTTTGATTATCCTTGACTGCCAGTAAAACTGCCAAAAATATTGGAATGACATCCGAGGTTATTTCAAACATATCTAAGATCTTATCCATAAACCATTTCCTTTTTCAATATTTCTGTATTAGTACCGTCAAAATAATATCCGTTCATCTTTAATTATGTATCGATGACACGGTATACGACATTTCAAGTAATCAAGGCATCATCCCGAATATAATACTGCGAAAAATATTCATTCATAAACTTAAATTGTAATTTATGATCGGCGTGGTCGGTTCTTTTGATGTACCTTACAAAACTTGCAATATATGATGGGTATATGTAGTATATAATATGTTTATTAGCGGACACGGGTACTGGAAAGTGGTTCCAAGTTATGGTTTGCTTGGACGACTGCTAACGATTGGAATGCACACAGAATGTAACCATGAAAAGAGATTTGGGTAGTGTGGCAGATGAGAATGGAAGCCTCTGAAGAATATTCGGCGTTGCACGTTGGTGCAATGATAATAATGGTATTCTGTTTTTTATAAAAAATACCAAACAGGATGTGCTTAGATTCACTGAATTCTGGCAGGAGTGAAATCAAATTTAAACGACTTAAACAAAAGGACCAAATTTGAAAGCAAAAGTTGGTCCTTTTAATCATAAGAAGCTTAACTAATGCTTGTAACAATCTAAGAATTACAAGATTATTGTTTCTTTTTCTTTGATTGCCGACAAGTGTAGGATTCGTTTCGTCAATTAAAACATTTCTAATTGTAAGAGATGTTGAACTAACAAGGATGTACTGTTTCGCCTTTGGTCAGGCTTTTTAGGAACGGATGATATTATTTATTTAAAAATGAGCTTATTTAGTGTGGCTTTAATTTTATTAATATAATAACTGGAACTAGTTTTTTCTCATCAGAAAACTGAGTTAGAAATCGTTTGACTATTGCAATTTATATATGAAATATCATCCTTAGATGACAATATGACAACTAAGAAGCTATACCTAGTTAGTTTCTGTATTTTTTTTTCACATAGAGGAGAGAATATTTATATTATACCCTTGTGAAAATGTGAGCAATAGTGTTGTTAATAATACAAATTACTCAATTAAACACTGTCAATAGCAGACAAATTAAGACAAAACCGTACACATCTATCCAGAATTCCCGTTACAACGATATTAAATAAACTGAGCTATGTAACTGTCCGTGACACTGCAATCATTCACAACTTTATTAATTAATAAACACTCGTTAGTTCAGCCGGACACGCTCGTATAACCGACCGTATTCTATGGAAACATCACTAATGAGATAAAATGACGAAAATGCTCAAAAGACCAGATAACATCTCAAGAACTTACAATTGATTTTGTATCTTATGCTTTTGAACATAAAGTTCAAATTAAAGTGTACTTTCAGTTGGTATGATGGTGTAAGTTCTTCTTTACATTTGATGATGTTTAATATTGTTTTTTTATGAGTGAACTTTTGGCGACGGCGGCGCCGTTCCATGCGCGGATCAAAGGCCCGATGTAAAAGTTATTGAATGCGTTTCTTGTGTCGGCGTTGTAAGTTTTAAATATCGGAGTTTATGGAGATATTTGAATGCAATATTTATTTATAACTCTAAGTAACCATTAATAAATAATGTAATTCTAATGAATGTTTAGCCCACCATGCATGACGTGTTTTAACAATTTGTCGGTAGGTAGAAGTTTTGACTGAAAATATGGCAGGATTGCCGTTAATGTTATCTTCACATTTTTGAGTTACATGAAAGATTAAATGGCCAGAGGAGATGACTTTTGAAAATACGCCAAACATCGATGATTGGGTTAAGCAGACGTGCTCCGCCCATCCAATTGCGTTTTTTTTTTCATTTTTAACGATGGGAAATTATCAAATGAATCTAAAACCTTCCGCTCTAGGTGGAGCGGAAGGGAGTGTCAGACTCTTACTGACTAAAACCCATCCGTGTTCCTCCAAATGCCCTTTGCGTTCCAGGGTCGCGGTGACTCTTTCGAACAAATTCCGCAACCCTGGCAGGCTCTGGCCCGAGCGGTCCGAAGCCGGATGAGACGAGGGAAATGGCGGAACGACTGTATATCGTCTTTAGGAATTGGCAAAAAGGTTATGTATCAGACATAACCGGGAACAATGGAAGGAATGGACGAAGGCCTTCGCCCGGCAGTTGGTATGGTAAGTTAATAATAATAATATCTTAGGACAATCAACACACCGCCATCTGGTCCCAAACTAGGCAGAGCCTGTACTATGGCAACCAGACAACTGATAAACATACTTATATATTTCTAAATACATACATATTATAGATAAATTACACACCCAGATACAGAACAAATAATCGTACTCATCGCACAAAGATTTGTCCTGTGTAGGAATCGAACCCACACAGGACAAATAGTACTTATACGTAATCGTAAATATATTTTTTCACCGTGAGATCAACCTTTCCAGTGGTGGATTGATGAGAAGGTTATGCTTACATCCAGGCAAATGCCATCCAAAATCGAAACAGCAATTCACTACCACATCCATATAAAACAATTCCAATACGCAAAAACAGTGCATCAAAGTCAATAAAAATACATAAACATCCTTGGCTCGAACAAAAAGCTAACATGCGAGGTTCTGATATAATTTGATGACGCGACATTGATGGGCCACAATGACAGCATCTCTGGGCCTCTTAACAAGCAATTATCTTCGAGTTGAGGGACGATCATCTCGACTCGTGCTGAATGGATTGAGATTCAATGAAAAGTTATTGTAGGGAATATATACGGGTATTCGTCCTTTCTAATATGTCAGAAAGTTTTCGGAAACAATGTTTTGAAACAAATATTATTAGAAAAAGTTTCTTCATCACCATTTTTCCTTTTATATAGGTATGAATTGTTTTTTAGAATTAAGTTACTTCTCGTTGAATTACCTACCTGATGAAAATCCGTGTTTTCTTTTATTTCCTAAGCCAAATAACTAAAATACTTGATGAGATGACACATTGTGATTTCCAGCAAAAATATTGGAAAACAAAGAGCTTAACACTAATTATTTTACATTTACCTACGATTATTCAGTAAGAAGCTAATTATAATTGATTTTGAGCAATTAAAATAATGTCATGCTTATTGAGTGTTGTAAGCATGATGATATTAACCAAAGTATTAATTTTAATAGCCCGTCTAAAATATGCTAGCAGAACTCAACAATGTAACACCACAAGTTATACAAAGACAGGTGCCATTGTGCAACTTGATTAAATGACCTATCGAGGGGAGGCAAACGTGTACATATGTGGCTATTTTTCTATGAAAAAATCTGCTCCCTATGTAAAATATTGCCATTCGATTTTAAGCTATAAACCTTAAGAAATTGGCTCCAATGTCATTTGTAACTTGATATAGCAGGTGCGCTTCCATGTTCTAGGCATAGTGTGACATATTGGATATGTCAAACGATTATACACCTTATTGGATTGTTTTATTTAAGTAGAAAACCTATTGTGACGAGCCGGTGGATAAGCAAGAACTCGGCATTTATAGGAATCTTAATTATTTCACAAAAATAAATTAATGGACGCCCTTTCCACCTTAATAGGCAGAATTACGTTGCAGTTTTTATTGAGGGATACCTACAAAGTAAGTTCATTGCGTACCTAGCTAGTGCCGACTTAGCAATAAGTAACTATTTTTAAAAGTATTAGAGGAAAAAGGAAATAAGAAAGAAAAGAAGAGAAAGATAAATATGACGCATACCATAAAAAAGGATAATTTACTGGAAAGCTGTAGAAAAAGCATTTTCACTTTGGAGATATAAATGCTTATATAACCTAACCCTACGTATCCTTTAAGGAACAGGCCACTACGCTTAGCGAAATAAGAATGATAAAATTGCATAGGTATAAATTTAGTTTTTTTACCAAGAAAATTACCAACGTTGAAGAAACAGATGAATTTCTATTTTAGAGATATTTTAGCTGACTACAAAATAAAAACTGTGCAGGCGTTTGACGCACAAACATGTAGGTCCGTTATTGGTAGAAAAATATATTGTAAATATTAAACAGAATGTAATCAGCTCAGGCAGTATTTTATAATAATTTGTCTAGCTCATATTATTTATGATATTTGTATACACTGCCAGACTCTTTTCTTTCAGTCCATTGAAAGCTTGTCTGTCAGTGATTACTCTGTGCAATAAGACCGTCCATTGTACACTAGCTTAATCTAATACTAGCTTTTGCCCGCGGTTCCGCCCACGTGTATGTCGGTTATGGCGTAAAAAGCCGAAGCCTATATCCTTCTCCATATCCCAAGCTATATATCTGCCTTTCATGATGATCCGTTCAGCCGTTAGAGACAGCAGCGTAACAGACAGACAGACCCTTTGTTACTTTCGCATTTATAATATTAGCAGGGATTAATGTTTGATATTATGTTCTTGTTATGAGGTGTGCAATAAAGTTTATAATAAGTAAAAGAAATACGTTGTTACAGTTGCTCCTTCGCAGCCATTCGAAAAAATTCAGTAAAAATGAATGTGACTTAAACCATTTTGAATAAATTACAAATTCTAACCAACATCATGATTACCATAAAACAACCCTTTAAGCCATGTTTACTTAATATTTATAGCAATAATAAACTCAGTTAACCACAGACATGAACTACACCCGTCACCCTATAGGTTAAAGGCAGAAAAACAGTCGTTATTTAATCCTTAGCCCAGACAATGGAGTAAAAACGTTATGAATGAGTACATGCCTGCACGGTGAGAGGGGGTCATTATGTGTGTTACGGAGTGGTCGGTGTCACGTGGACCTGAGCACTTATGTATTGCGTTTCCTTTGTGAGGTGTGCAGGTATTTCTGTTGTTTGGGATTATCGCAGGTTTATTGAAGGGACCTCTCCCTTCAATAAACCTGCGAGTGAAAACAGTGAAAATTGTTGAAAAGAGTGTGAAAATTTTATAGTTACAGGTTTTCGCGACAGTGCCTCGAACTGTGTCGCGAAAACCGTCAATATATTTCATGCTTATTAATTGCAAATAAGTTCATAACAGAAAAATATTATTAAAGTTTTTTACCAAACGTTTTCAGTCAATTTATTTTACTGTACAATTTACAATATATATTAAATAATAAGTACTTATGTATTTACAAAATGATATACTAATTAATATATTAAATGTGCACAATATATTGGGTATGATCAAGGTACTGAAATACCTTGATCAAATAACTTTAAAAAAGAAATTTCGTATAACATGCGACTTCGCTTCACGATTACTGCGCACATACAAAAGACTTCAACGCGCACACAATACATAGAAGTTTTTCAAGGTGCTTTTATTGTTTTATTTTCAGATTCAATTTAATACACATTGTTGAGCCTATTATTTGTTGTAGTATCTTTACAATATTAAATAAAGATTTATATATTTTTTTTTTTATAATTGATTGGCACGTGCTTGACCACTATCAAACAAACACATTACACTATTAAACATATTACTATGCCTGTTATTATTATGTCATTACAATATTAAATAAATAAATAAATATGTATTTCTTTTTTTTTTTTATTCCATTTTTGTGGTCACCAAATTTTATTTAATGCAATTTATTTCAAATATTAGGTTTCTGTTTTTCGAACCTTAATTTATGTTAGGTAGGTATGTTTTGCAAAACGCTTATATTATAAAATAGGCACAAGTGAATAAATTAACATAATATTTAAAAAATAACACAGAAAACACACACAAGATTTTATCAAAAAGATAACCAACATTTTAACACAGATTTTTGTCGGAAAACATTTTTATTTCTTTTCCGTCAAACCGAACGAATGTGTCCATTGTTTCCGGCAACTCTAAACAAAGTTGTTAACCAAACGTTTTGTTATTGTGTGGCGTTAATCAAATGATTTGTTTAGCGTGGACCATTGAAATAGACCCCAATTCTCTTGCACGGTTAGACCACCGCGAGCTAGGAGTATTTATTGTCCTCATCAGATAAGGATTTTCTTTCCTTTCTAGCAAGATTGTCTCTTTTAATAGATAAAAAGGCTTTCCGTGGGGAAAGTGGATTTTGTAATATCAACAGAGAGCCAATTCTATTAAGTTTTAAGCAACGTTCGCATCTCAATCGCAATCTGTCAAAAATGTAGGGAAATTATGGCTTTTTTTTCTAATTGCGACTGACATGCGATTGAGACCGTGTTTAAAACAAAAACCGGCCAAGTGCGAGTCGGACTGGCGCACGAACGGTTCCGTACATCTATAAAAAACGGGAAATGTTGAATAGAAATGTTGTATGGAAAACAGAATAAAATAAATATTTAAGTAGGGCTCCACTTAAATATTTATTTTATTCTGTTTTTAGTATTTGTCGTTACAGAGCGAAAATCAGAAATACATCATCTGTGAAAATTTCAACTGTCTAGCTATCACGGTTCATGAGATACAGCCTGATGACAGACAGACGGACAACGGAGTCTTAGTAGTAGGGCCCCGTTTTTACCCTTTGGGTACGGAACCCTAATTAGTAGAATTGGCCGTCAGATTATATTTTGCTCAATAGAATTATCCGCAATACTTAATAGGAAAAAACATTGTCGAAAGGTATCGTGATACCCAATTACTCGGTTGTGTAGAACAGATAGGCAGCAGCTCCATGTTAAATACTGGTATTCAGCGGCATCCACTGACACGTGAAGCCGACCGCAACGTAGTCGGGAAAAGCCTAAGCAGATTATCAATGATGATGTGTAATTAAAAAAGTGTAATTAAAAGGTTCCGTATGGTGTTGGACGTAAGAGAATAGCACCATCCCATTACTTCCCGTGGGTGTCGTAAGAGGCGACTAAGGGACTCACCCGAGAATGGGCAGCAGCATTATCTGTAGAGTACATTGCAACAGCTACACTGCGATCGCCAACCCGAATGGTGGGATTTGATTATGGCAAATATTACTGTAATACCCCCTATTTGAGGGAGGCCTTTATCTAGCAGTGGACGTCTTTCGGCTGTTATGATGATGATGAAATAAAAGATTAAGTTCCTAAATGGTCTGCCAGGGTTGCGGAATTTGTTCGAAAGAGTCACCGCGGCCCTGGAACGCAAAGGGCATGAGGAGTAGCACGGATGGGTTTTAGTCAGTAAGAGTCTGATACTCCCTTCCGCTCCACCCAGAGCAGAAGTCATTTGAATATTTCCCATACATAGAAAAAAAGTTTCTGAATGGTAAATACTTGAGTAAGTAAATTGAAACTTAAGCCGTATAATAAATCAAGGACTCCGTGACATTATTTGTCAATCTATTAATCATAATAACGCTTGATATTTTATACTTTTAATTTCCTTATTAACTTTTATAAAATAATAAACGCCAAACATGAAATGACTCGTTCGACCAATTGGATTCTTAGAAATATTAAGCATGTATTAATATGATAATTATAATTTTGTGTGTTAACGGCTGACACTATGTTTTAATTGGCGATTAATTAGCATATTCTAGCGTTTTGTTAATTAGTTCATACCTCATTACCGCAAGTTTTAGATTAGAGATTATAAATTTCTTACAAAATTAAGTGTAATGAAGTGATAAGTTCAATGCAAGTTATAAAAGGTTAGTTAATTTTATGTGAGGTTGTAAACTGGAGGGTTATACGACTGTGTGGGTTAAACAAAAATGTACCTACCATTGCTTTTGAGTAAAATATGAAACTTTTTTAAATGTCCATGAAATTCAACTAGTACTATAATAATTATAATATAACTAGCATTTACCCGCGGATCCGTCCGCGTGGATGTCAGTTATAACGTAAAAAGTAGCCTATGTCCTTCTCCATAACCCAAGCTATACAGGGTTACTGGTAATTCGACGTATATCCGTCAGGGGCTGATAAGGGAGTCAAAATGCAACAAATTGAACCCCACATATGTATGGCCGAAATTCAATAGTTTTCGAGATATTTGAATTTTAAGGGTTTTTCGAAATTTACCCAAAATTTGACATTTAATTCCAAATAAAAAAACCTACACACCCATTCAAGGGTACCATTAAAAATGATGTTGTAGCTGGCACTTCAATTAAGCTATGGACGTAATTAAAACTACTTAATTTAACAAAATAATTAAAATAATGAGCGATATAAGAACAATATCTTACCAATATTTTCATTTTACGTTTCAAAAATGTTGTCTCGTCAAAAAAATTTCTATTACATTAATCGTACAAATAACTAAAACAACTTGCCTATTCTGTAAGCTTTCCAAAAAGGTATAAAAGTCAATTTTAAAATACATAATTCGTAGCATGGCTTGTGTTTGAACCGGCGCGGGGAGAGAAATCATCTGTGTTCTTAGTTTATCATCCTCGCTAAAACAACCGATTTTACTGGCGAAATTCTTCGTGATGGGACGGGGTGTGCAGGCGGGGGAGTACACTGCGTCTGCTGCGCTCGCGTCGCCTTCCTTAGTACAGTTCGCGTCAAATAACTATGCCCCTCTGAAGTTAGCCATTTGCAAAGATCGCGTAGGTGCAGTCACGTAGACGGGAGCAAGCGAGACGCAAGCATGCATCGAACGTAAACGAGCGACTGAGACATAAAATCCCGCCGTCATAATCCCCGCCCCGCGCATGCGCAGTTGCAGTTTGTTCGTAATTTTGACTACTACGCAGCCACTCCTAGCCAACTTCAGAGGGGCACAGTTATTTGACACGAACTGTAAAAAACGATTAAAATATTATATAGATACCTGACAAATTTCATGACGATCCGTTCAGCCGTTTTAACATGAAAGCTTAATAGACAGACAGACAGAGAGTTACTTTCGCATTTAAACTAACTAATATTATCTAATCATAAAACCATAGGTACAACTTTTTGAAAAACACATGACAATACCTAGTTGAGGTAGAAAATACAGTGCAAACCGCAGTAAGTACCAATCTTGATCATATTTTTGCTGTTTCAAAATAATATCATATAATATTTCTTCTCTACCTTACTGATAAACAAGAACAACAATCAAAAATATCATTTTAATACGGGTTCAATCTGTTTATCGCATAGTGTGATCAAAATTATACATGGTTATGGTATTATTTATGCTGACGGCAAACTTGGACGATTATAGTTTGAAGAAACGAGTTCCGAAGACCTCAGAATGTGACGAGTGTGACGACATAGTGACCTGTGCTACAAATGTGATATTAAGTATGCAGCTTAATAACTTTGTTGATAGTATTAATATCGCTGGAAAAAGAGGAAAAGTTTTCTATGAGCATTTTTACTGTGTTGGTCCTCTCGTTAATGAGGATTTTCCATTTCCTTCTAAAGAAGAATTTAGGAAGGAGGAATTAGCATTCGCATTAGTTATTTTATCCATCAGAAATCAACAAAATGGCTACAACGAAATGTCACTTACGCAAACCGCTGAGCGACGCAGCGTGCAACATTTGTTGCCTCAGCAAATACTCCCCGAAGTGAGCCTGATCCATCATCATCTTGCAATTGAACAACAAACACAATAACAGTCACCGCTAGTCACTTCACAATAACATCATCTAATCAGTCTCTAAAAATACATAAAACCTCTTTACTAAGTTCAACACAAGAACACACCCGGGTCTCACAAAAAGTTCATAATAAAATTAAAAACAAACGAAGCTGGGAAACGAGGACAAATATACGTGGCTACGGAGCGACAGCTGCGTTTACACTGAATCGGTTTTGTGTGGCGGGCGGCGCGTGCGCATGGCCCCGCCCCTTTCGCCTGATTGGCGGAGGATGGACTAATGGCGGCGGCCTTCAAAGCCTTCGCAGCTCGAATTGCCTTGTGGCGCTTTCCTCGAGCTTTCCGCCCGCCTTTATCTGTCAGGTAATCGTGCTCGATTGTTACGATTGACATTCGAATTCGATGCGTAGGCGCAGTATCGATGAAGGCCTATTGTTGCTCTGAATGGATCTGACTCGAATACATGCGTGTGAGATGTTTTATATTATATTGAGTGGGATTTACATAGCGCCTATTTGGTCTACTTGATTTTATTATTGAAGTTATGTAACTTGAAAAATACACCTGCAGTGTAAATTAAATTTTTTAAACTGAATCTCGAATCTGGGTTCTATATTTGATTTTGAGAACATGAGTCAGTGATAATAAGCTAAGTAAGTTTATAGTAGGCCGCCTTCAATAAAGGTTGTTTTCACGATATTTATACGTGTGTTGGCCACAGTTCGGGGGTGCCCACGAGGCGCCACTCTCCAGGTGGTCCCGTATAAACTTCGTGAGAAACTGACGATACCTAATGATTATAATAGGTAGGTGGAATGATGACCTAACTCATTGAATTTAAACAGCTGGGTTTTAGATGTGTTTTGTTTGAGAAAAAGGTTTTTCTAAATTATCTAGGATATTCTAAATCAATATTAACGAAAATCTTATTTTCAGGCATACAGGTAGGATATAAAATAAAAAATACTTCATTATTTATAATGAGTGTCATGGCATCAAGAAATAAAATCGTTGTTTTATTTTTTATTTAAACCTGTGCCTTTAACAAATTATCTAATTTGTAATACTTAAGTGGGCAATTAGTTTATTGATAAATAATTAATTACCTACATACCCATAATTATCAAATATCTAGTTACCACTTTATGTAGGTGACTAATGAGTGATTGGACAAGCTATTTTTACCCGACTACGGCAAAGCCAAAAGGTAGGGTTATAATTAAAAATTAATGAACTAAGAATTAAAACTTTTTAATTTGCAAACAGCAGGTATTGTCATTTTATTTTTACCCCTTTTATTAAAAATAAACAACTATAATTAAAACCGACTTTTTAAAAAAGGAGACTCATGTTTTTTCTTGCAGGTTTTTATCAATAACTATATCTACTTTTATCAATAGGTAGGTACATTTTCATCTTGTTTCAGCATTCCTTCTACTAAATAATGAATTAAATACCAAAGCGTGCCTACGTAACTATTTCTTGTTACGTAGGTATTCATGTACCTAATAGGACAATTACCTAGTCCTACTCCATGCATGCTAGGTCCTAGAAACATTCAACAGGTTTTAAAACCATATCACCTGTACCAATTTGTTAATTAAATTAATTAATATCTCCTCTTAAAGCATTTTAGCTTATTGAAGTGTTGGCTGGTGAGCCAGCAGTTTCTTTGAAGAATTTTATCAAATTCTTTAATACTTATTTAGTAGGAAACACAAAAGGAGTATGACTAGCAGTTTACTGCTTATATTGAAACTGACTGGGAGAGTTACCTATTGTCGTAATTCTAATCACTGAGGTATCTATTAAATAATAACATTCAGCAAATTTATTAGAACATCATCATTTGCAACCATATTACCTTTTCCCAACCATATTGGGGTCGGCTCCCGGTCAAACCGGATTCGGCTAAATACCCATACCTACACATATACATTAGAAAATGAAGACTCTAATTAAAACTTTTTGTAATTTTGTGTAACTATTTTTAAAGTGAAAACTTCTTTAGCGGCGTTGTGCACTTTTTGGGATGAGTAAAAAATGTTAAACTCGCGTCAAGTCAAGACACGTGACCTGATCGAAAATTCGTAAGACGGTTAATGTAATATAAATTGTCATGTTTGTGTACGATAGCGCAATAAATGAATATTGTATTTAACCACATAAATGATAGTCTTTTATACTGATAAATAAAGAAATTCGTGCGAAATATTTCCCTAACCATTCCAACCCATTCAAAAATTCATAACGTTAATTTAATGTTCAAGTTTTCACTTCTGCCGGCACTCCCGGAGTGTAACCCGTTGTTTTTTTTTATATCAACATACCTATGTTAGTTAAAGGTAGGCAAGTTACATTCTATTCCCGTGGCCGACACTACACCTTTAGGATCAATATACCTAATACCTACCTATTTAAAAGTACATAAACAGTTGTATCATTATTCCCTCCTTTGCACATAAGCACGTGTCGACAAATGGCTCTTCAACTAATAAACAGCTGTCATTTAACACCGCCAGTTTTTGTGTATTTTTACCAGACTACGGCGAAACATAAAGAATGGTTATACAATGAAACTGTTCTAATTAAACTGACATTCTGAAAAGGTAAATACCGACTTTAATTGATTAATTTTTGATGTTTTGCTGTAGTTAAGCAGTTTCTGGTAAATTCATTAATATGCAAGTCTTAAGTAAGTACCTAATGATGAAGCCGTTTCAACGGTTACACGGCTACACGTTATTGAAATTTGAAATGATAGTTTCTAATAATCATGGCAACTAATATGGCCTGTCAAGTAGTCTGTTACTGGTGGGTGTATAGGGCCCTACCTCACTAAGAAAGCAAGGTTGTCTACCTAAATGAGATCGCCTTCGGTCCTCTGCAAAAAGACCCTACATTAGATTTTATGTGCGTATTATTTTCATTAGAAACATACACTTAAATTACTAACAGTCCAAAAAATATTATAAGTTAGTTATTATAAGCACATAATTACGATTTTTTTATGGATGGTAAATCATCACATTTGATGATTTACTCCTTTCGCTCTGGGAGAAGCAGAAGGGAGTGTCAGACTCTTACTGACTAAAATCCATCCGTGTTCCTTCTAATTCCCTTTGCGTTCCAGGCCGCGGTGACTCTTTCGAACAAATTCCACAAACCTGGACAATACTGGAACTAATTTTACGATAGCCAATCATTAATAAACAATTAATATATTTTACTTACTGTTGTTTAGTTTCCTTGGCGTACTAAGTAGTTGGTAACTACTTAGTACTGTACTGGTACTGGGTAACTTTCATATCACTTCAGGATACCTACAACATCGACTCTCTCCGCTACAAAGGGCGTGAACTCCACTTTGGATTAACTCTTTTGATGCATTCTTACATACTATGTTTTTCCAGCTCTTTGCATATGTACGAAAAAATATTAAAGCTGTATGTGTGTTATAGATGTATGTATGTAATTGCACTGCGGTGAAAAAAATGGTTTTACTACCCAACATGTCCCAAGCCAAACATCGCTTTTTCGCAGATCCGTAAGAGATTAAAATTTGGAGATACGCCTTTAGTAACGGAAAGGATCGATGAAAACCTCATAAGTACTAAAAAATAGTCCTACCAAAGCTATTTTTATCGGAATGAAAAATACGGTTTGCATTCCCTCAAACCTGTCCTGAACCAGATTTTCGTTGGGCCATTATAACTTCCTAATGCGAGTTTTTACACTAAAGTATTTAGAAATATGAAGGCCACTGTCGGCGTAGTGGCTGAGCGGTTGGTTTTGCTCAGGAACGCGAGTTTGATTTCCGCTTTAAACAATTATATTTTGTAGATTGTTTTTCTGATAGCTTTTTTCGGGGACTAGAAAACTTCATGGTGTGAAGGTCAGGAATATTATGAAAAAGAAATTCCAGAATAAAAAAGTAATATAACATTAATTACCTAATGAATAAGAAGTAAAATAACCCAAAGAGCAGATTTTTTCAATATTCAAAAAACTTCATTTTCAAGAATAATAAAATTAGTGGTTTGATATTTTGTGTAGAATAGAAAATATGACAAATCGGTAAATTCATTCACATAATTTAATATTCACGTTTTCATACTATTGAAAAATCGTTCCGTTACATTTTTAAAGATGTCCTTGATATAACCCCTCAATAGGCTATACCAAACGTTTTCACCCTCCATACTATATGATGGGGCCATTTATTAACGTAACGGAGTATAATATTTTAAGGTAGCATAATTAGCAAGGCCATGTTGGGGCAGGGCAGGGTGCCGACAGGTGTGCCAACCTTCCGCTGTGAGAGTGCCTTGAAAAACAACCTAAAAAAGATAATGATTGTGTTATATGTAGAGGTAATAAGTGATAGAAAAGTATAAGCATCAGACAGTCCTTGGTTTGATTTTATTATAGACCTGCTGCCTAATTGCGTAAAACAATATATGCTTTCATTTTGTCATTGCAACCGTAATCATTGCATAATATGTTATGTTGCACGTTAATTGATGAGTTACGCATTGCATAAGACGCAATTACACTTGGTTGCTCTCCTAAATGCGATTGCCTTTGGAATTCGGGCATACGACCACGTGTTAATGAACGGGGTCGATTACGCCCATATCGGACATTTTAGTTCAGCTTCAGCTACTCGACTTTGTAATTAATGCGTTGGGTACCGAATAGGAGTAGAAAAAATCTTTGAGCACCCGCATACGGGCAAACGACCAAATGTAATTATTGTGCCATGAGTCGGTAACATTACTAGTTTCAGTTACGTTAGGCAAGTGACATCACGATACACGGGTGTTAAAATTATTCTACTAAAACAACTTTTCTATTCCCTGAAAAAAAAAAAGATTCCTTAAAAAGCAAAGTTGTAAGATTAATCTTCCAGAATCATGTCCTGAACTCATGGTATCCGTTTGTGCGTCGATGTCCCGTACACGCTGTATATAGAAAAATTGGTACCAATTTTCAGTTCCTTCTTCTTGTACATAGGTGATGCTTAAGGCCTACGCAGATCGGGACGGCATGAGGCATGGCAAGGGATTTGGCCGTGAGTCAGCGCACACTGGCCGCTTAGATACCGCGGCATTCCAGCACTTTGCCACGGCATGCCGCTTCTCTACCCCCGCCGCCGCACCCCGCAGTATATCACTACGAGCGCCGGAGTCCGTGGCATGCCGTTGCCTACCGCAGTATGCCACGGCATCCCACCACGGGAGCCTGTGGCGCGTCTTTTAATGCCGTGCGATAAAATCCCTTTCAATGCCACGGCATCATTTTAAAGCATAGCAATTTATGTCGTATTTCTGTAACAGTACGGTTGAATGTCCATTAGTAAAAATTAAAATCCCTTGCCATGCCGTCCCGGTCTGCGTAGGCCCTTATTTTTATTTCTAAAGAAATCTCTTTTTTTTTTTTTTAATAATAATTATAATTTATTGATCCAATAACTTCAAATTACACACAAGAGCTAAACAATCTAGTATTATAGGTAGGTACAATAGATATAATAAACAAGGAAGGCGCACATAGTAAATCTGTGATCAAAATCTTGTGTACAAAAATTGTTGTGGTTTTTTAATCTATGGGCAAATATTTAGTTGAGACCTTGGAACCCCAAACTAGGCAAGGAATGCCTGTATTTTGGGAGTCCATTGATTCCTCCTAAATAGCAATGTTTACTCACACTAATTTACAACAATATGGTATGCTATTACAAGTTGGATCTTAAAATTCGTACTAAACTTCTCTTAAATTTACAGCAATACAGCGATAAAGCTACTTGATAATGGTAAGAAGATCTTCAGTCTCTTCATATGTGAACTGCTGTAACCACTTACTAATTTTAGTTTTTAAATGGAACTTGGTAAAGGTGTAAATATCTAACTTTGTGTTTATTTTGTTATAGAGACGTGAGCTTAGTGCCTTAAACTGGCGACTTGCAAATGTTGTGCGACACCTGGGGCTCGATTCTGCTATTGCAATCGTGTCTCAATGACCGGTCAGTGATCGAATATTTGACAACTTTGACAGTTTTTGTATGGGAAATGTGTCAAAAGTTTGACGTTATACGTCAAAAATCGATCATTGACCGGTCATTGAGACACGATTGCAATAGCAGAATCGACCCCCTGCTGATAGGGTTGCAGACCGGAAAACCTCTGCGTCTTTTAAGAAGTTTGTCGTCAAAGGGGAGCATAGAATGGTAGCGTAAAAAAAAAGTCTTCCAGCATACCTATGGATGGAAAGTCGAATAAGATACTTGTTTTAAGGCTAAGATGGATTTTAAATTAGTTATATAAGCACCTATTGATACTAATACTATGCTTTATTATCCATTTAAAAATATATATCATAGCCATTAAAAATACGTAACTAAAAAAAAACAACGCGGACAAAAAACCACATAAACAACCCATTCTCTATAGTTGACACTAACAGCTTGTGAGCGAAGACAGGCGGCTAATCGATGCCTTTGTCTCCTCTACCAGCGGCTCGCAAAAAGAAAGATTCACAAAAAAACGGAGAAAGTTAAGTTGCCGTGACCAAACCGTTTTATTTATTGACTTTCGTGATTCGACTCGGATTGCTTGGACTGGAACGAACGACGACGGTGTTTAGAACTGTGACATTTAAAACTACAAAGTAGAAGCGGCGTAGGTCACCCTGGAAAATACGTTTACGTTATAATTAGGTACTCTAAACTCATTATAACAAAAAGCCTAGGTTTGTTACAACAATAATACAACTAGTAGACACAACAACAATAATACCTATAAGGTATTATTGTTGTAACAATACCTAGACTTGTTGTTATAATGAGTTAAAATAATGATTATACCTAGAATAATATACTAGTAGACACTATAAAAAATTGTCGACACCAGATAAATTTGCAATAACAGTCATTGACCCACCTACATTTATTGAAATACATAGGTACTTAATTCCGAAAAGAGAAATAAAGACAAAAAGTGGTCCTGAATCAATATATTTTGATTCTTTACATTTTCTCGTAGTGAAAAACGATTCATGAATTTATTTTCCAGGTAGTAAGTCTATTGTAAGTCCTAGCTGTATCGATTAGAAGAGAACGTTTTTTATTTATTCAATTTTGGACTCATCAAGGCGGACTCAAAGCCCTAGGCATTCTCTATCAGTCAACCGAGAGAGGTGGAGACATAACATGGCAAAGGGTGGTGCTGTTATTCAGGTTGATGTTAGGCCGACGTTAGAATATCATCGGCCTGGTATATCATGTCGGCATGTTATTTTGCTATCAACTTAATCTGCGAATTCTCAAATCCCATAAATATTCAACTTGACATTATCCAGATGTTGCTTTGTTTCACAAAATTTCATCTTGACATTATAAACTTATATTTATTTGAATGACTGCATTACTTACATGATCCCGAAAGTCTTTTTTTTTTAGCATATTAATGTAAAACTGCTTTGCATGCCTTAATTAGTATAGTATCTTTAAACTTGACAAAGATCTGTAACCTGTACCTATAATACTGTCTGTGCAAATAAAGAATTATTCTATTCTATTCTGTTCGTTTCTGTGCTGTTCTGTTCTATTCCATTCTAGACAGTTTAGCTTATAGTAAAATCAACTTCCTGCAGCTAGATAGTTATTTATGCTGTAACTAGCTGCCACCAGGGGCTTCGCCTATCCGCGGAATTGGCACTTCCCCCATTATAAATGATAGCCTTATACGTTATTTTGATGTACCAGCTTTGTTGCTATAAAGTTTCATCACAATCAGTTCGGAATATTTAGCGTGAAAGAGTAACAAACATCCAAGTGTCCATTTTATTTCATCCGACATCAGGGCTATCCAACACTAAAATATTTTTTCAATTCGAAACAGTAGTTTCTGAGATTAGTGCGTTAATCCAAACCAACTCTTCAGCTTTATAATATTAGTAAATGTATTAGTTAGGTTTCGTAGCATAAGATAAGATAGGTTTCGTAGGATAGTACGTATACTTATTTGTAGGATAGGATAGGAAATAGGAATGAAAGTCAACCATAACTTGAATAAGGCCCTTTTTTCCCGGCAGTACCTACGTTCTCTTGGGATAATGAAAACACATTTCAGTAGGACGTAGCCCCGGGCAGACTCCAGTAAAGAATAATAAATAATGTCAAATACTTATTCTGTAGTTGATATCCATTCACCAGTACCTAACATCTTTACCCTAAGGTAAATTAGTACAAAATCCACCTGCTGTCATGTTATTTTTCCATCACCTTTAGTTGACTAGTGCACGCCTCAGGCATATTAGTCTGTCCAATTATTGTCGCGTAAAATTTCTGCGATCAGTGCTTGAGACTATAAGCAAATTTTGTGAGCGCGTTATGTCAGTTAGAGTGCGTCGGAAGGACGTCTCCTCATCATCTATCTATGTGATACCCTTGCGTTTGAGACGTGTATTGGAAGCACCCCAATACATTGGCAACACTAGCTTCTCCTGGTATTTCAAGGTGACGTTTTGGATTTAACTTAAATTTCCTTTATTGCAGGCAGCTTCAAATGTTCGTGTATCTCCTGGTTAGTTATCTACCTACAAACGGCGTTGAAAAGGTAAACGCTTGAAATGAGTAACTAGATTGTAATTTTATCTAACACTAGCTTGCGCAGTTTAGTTTCCTTCCCACCTGATAAACTCATCGTTTCAAGCCCATACCAAAACTAAAACTTTCTCCATGACTCTTTCACTTCCTGATTAATCACCCTTATCATTTCTCAGTACAAGGCTTACATAGGTCCTACATGCCAAATGCCAGCCCCTTATCACTTATCAGATTGTGCAAGCATTGTGGTGATATCGCCGTTGACAATGGCCGGTATTACTCATTGCTAATCACCCAACACTAATGAACTGGAGAAATTAGATAATGGATTATGAAGAACATCATGACTAAGGCTGCAAGTGTTACCCAAGAATTTAGCACTTTTGAATGTGCCCCATTTTATAGTATCTACTATTATAGGTTAGTTAACCGCTCCAGTTCCGAAATGTGAAAATTCCCAAATAAAAAATAAATCTTATGTAATTGTAAAATAAACACTAAATTCGCGATTAATTCGGCGCACACCGGTGTGCGCAAATATCAAGCTGGAAAGGTCTCGACTGATGAAGTCTACGCTCCGTCCAGCACAGATCCAGATCCAAAACTCCGAAAGCTTTCAGCTCGAACTTCAAAATCGTTTCGAGTGCCTAGGGAGCTCCCTGGACGAATACAACGATGGGTTCGTGGAAACTGTTCATACGGTCGGGTCTAAGTTCTTCAAGACTCGCCGTGCAGATAAGACCAAGAGGCTCTCTGATCCGACTCTCAAGCTCATGAAGGAGAGGCGGGAGATGATTCTGCAGTCTTCAGACGATGCGTACAAATACCGGCAGCTCAATAGACGGATCTCCAAGTCCTTGAAAAGCGACCTCCGCCGCTTTAATACTGAAAAAATTAAAGACGCGATAGAGCTGAATAAGGGCTCCAAGGTCTTTGCAAGAGATTTGTCTATTGGGCAGAGCCAGCTCACAAAACTGAAGACCGACGATGGCAGAACCATATCCGCCAAATCGGAGCTTCTGAGGGAGATCGAGACATTCTATGGACAGTTATACACGTCAATGACCAAACCCGCAGCAAATCTAGCGAACGACCCAAGAGCTAGATTGACCCGGCATTATACCGAAGACATCCCGGACGTCAGCCTGTATGAGATTAGGATGGCTCTGAAGCAGCTTAAAAACAACAAGGCGTCGGGTGAGGACGGAATTACGGCCGAACTCCTGAAGGCGGGTGGAAAACCAGTCCTTAAGGCCCTTCAGAAACTGTTCGATTCCGTCATACTCGAGGGGAAAACGCCACAAGCGTGGAGCAGAGGTGTGGTGGTACTCTTCTTTAAAAAGGGCGACAATGCCCTGCTTAAGAATTACAGGCCCATCTCACTTCTGAGCCATGTCTACAAGCTGTTTTCCAGAGTCATCACAAACCGTCTCGCACGCAGGTTTGACGACTTCCAGCCTCCCGAACAAGCCGGATTCCGAAAAGGCTTCAGCACCGTAGACCACATACACACGCTGCGGCAGGTTATACAGAAGACCGAAGAGTATAATCTGCCCCTCTGCTTAGCGTTTGTGGACTACGAGAAAGCCTTCGATTCGATCGAGACTTGGGCTGTGCTGCAGTCTCTCCAACGGTGCCAGATCGACTATCGGTACATCGAGGTGCTGAAGTGTTTGTATGAAAACGCCACCATGTCAGTCCGACTTCAGGATCAGACATCAGAACCTATCCTCCTGCAGCGGGGTGTGAGGCAGGGAGACGTAATTTCTCCGAAACTGTTCACGGCCGCAATGGAGGACGTCTTCAAGGTTTTGGACTGGAAAAGGCTAGGCATTAATGTCAATGGCGAGTACATCACTCATCTTCGATTTGCCGACGATATAGTCGTCATGGCTGAGACCACGGAGGACCTCAGTACAATGCTCGATGACCTCAGTAGAGCTTCCGAAAGAGTGGGTCTTAAAATGAACATGGACAAAACCAAGGTCATGGTAAATACTCATGTAGCACCCACTCCTATCAAGATTGGAGGCTCTGCACTCGAAGTTGTTGATGAGTACGTCTACCTGGGACAAACGATCCAGCTAGGTAGGGCTAACTTCGAGAAGGAAGTTAACCGTCGAATCCGACTCGGATGGGCGGCGTTCGGGAAGTTGCGCGGTATCTTCTCGTCTCACATACCACAGTGTCTCAAGACGAAAGTCTATGACCAGTGCGTGTTGCCAGTGATGACCTATGGACTCGAAACGTGGTCGCTCACAATGGGCCTCATCAGAAGGCTTAAAGTCACCCAAAGAGCAATGGAGAGGACAATGCTCGGAGTTTCCTTGCGTGATCGAATCAGGAATGATGATATCCGCAAGAGAACCAAGGTTACCGACATAGCCCGAAGGATCGCCAAATTGAAGTGGCAGTGGGCAGGGCACATTGCTCGCAGAACAGATGGTCGATGGGGCCGAAAAGTTTTGGAGTGGCGACCGCGTACCGGAAGACGCAGCGTTGGAAGGCCTCCCACAAGGTGGACCGATGATCTGGTGAGGGTCGCGGGTAACCGATGGATGCGAGACGCACAGGACCGGTTGTTGTGGCGACGCTTGGGGGAGGCCTATGTCCAGCAGTGGACGTCTTTCGGCTGATATGATGATGATGACACCGACCGGTGTGTTGCCGGGGCTTGAGCGGTAGATCTACGTGTTCAGCAATCGCATTACCCAAATCAAATCATATTTTAAGCACCTACTAATTGATATATATAGAATACACTAAGTAAATAAAGTTTTCAAAAACACATACACCTAATATATACACCTACCTATTTTCGAGTAATTGAAAGACAAGAACAAAGAAAACACGTTTATTCCGCCAGAAATGACGCATAAAAAAACACAAAATTAAAAGACCAATAAGCCAATAACAATCAAACCATAACCATTCTAATTCAATAAACAAATCAAGATCATAAAATACCAATATCAACCAACTCAGAAGATAAAGTTGGAGTACCAGCAAACACTAACTTAACTTCTACAGGTACTCATACATTAAGTTTAGGTCCCTACGTGAGAAATTATTGAACACCGAATGGTTCCCACACCTTCATTACAGAGGCATGAAGAGATTAAGTGTTATGTCGTTAGGAGTACAGTGTCGTTAGGCGTCTCATTTGATGGGAATTGATTTGATGGACGTAAAAGGGCAATAGGAGAAACAGGGATGAGTTTTATTTCAGTCTGACACTCCCTTCCGCTCCGCCCGGAGCGGAAGGAGTACCTTTAAGTTAGATGATCTCCCATACTTAAAAGAAAACCCCAACTATAAACTAATAATTCTGTCCTTGTTTATGTATGTAGGATTAGTTTTCTGAGAAAGCTCTGCTAAGAGAAAAATCTAAGGATTTCTTTTGATGATGCATTCTAAATTTCAAACAAATTCATACTAGTCACAAGATTTCGGGAATCATATTTAGGTACTTACATATTCCCAAAATCCTGCTTAACACACTTTCATATTGTCGAAACGGTTTCTCCTTCGAAAAGATGAAAAACCGACAAAGACCGACTCGGACTTGCCCAACGAGATTTCCTTACCTTAATAAAAATATCTAGGTACTTAATCTTTTCCAAAGTTAGGTTAAAAGGAACTTAGGCAGAACCCATTTTTTTTTAAATTTAATTAAAGGGCTTTGTCGCTTAGCGACCACATCGCCCAAGCAAGAACCTATTTTAGAACTAACAAAAAAGCAAAAAAATATGTGATTAGGTAAACAAGAGCGAGCTCGAAAATTTTAGCAACCAATCTTGTCAGGTCTTTAATTTGTCCATTCATTCAAAAACAGGAACTACCTACTTATTAGTTAGGTATTAGATTCTATAATGCAGACATGTTTGAAAAGTAAGAGAATGCAGGGAGCAAGAGCGAGCGACAGGTACCTATTGAAAATCACACACGCACGTTGTCTCGAATAGGATAAGGTTTCCTTGAAATTTGTTCACAGGGTCAGTGGACTGAGCCGGAAGGGCACAGGTGGCTCCCCACAAGCCGGGAGCCCAGGAAAGTATACCTAATAAAGTAATGATAGATGGGATAATAACGGAAAATAATGCAATAAACAAATAAACTTTTTTACAAAAAAATACAACCGACTTCGAAACAAAAAACACTAAGTATAAAACAACTACCTATACCTAATTTCGGTAGAAAAATAAAAAAGTTTTTTTTTTAAACAACGCAAACAGGATCATCAAGATCGGTTCATATTAGTGTCTAAACACACTATGTCGAAGATACGCGACCGAAGTTCGGCATGATTACGCCTGCAATACTATTTGAATGACTGACGACATAATATGCCGAAATTACGTTGCGATAAAGCGTTCAGCCGAACTTCGGTCGGGCGTAAGTTCAGCGGCAAATTGGCGACAACGTTTTCTTCTGTAGAGCATATATTATACACGACCGAAGTTCGGTTCGATTGGCGACGAAGATCTGGGGCTAGGAGCAGCGGGAGGCAGGCATGCCCGCGCCCCGCAGAAAAATTACAAAAGGTTGCAAAAAAGTATCTTCGGCATAGTGTGTTTAGACACTAAAGTTATACCCGGGCCCTGAATAGATAACCCCAAAACGATGGTTGACTTGTACACATCTGCGTACCCCTGCACAGCGTACCGGCGTGATGTTCTGTTATGAACTGGTGTAAACAATAAACAGACATGCGATTTTAGCAATCCCGGCCGGCAGGTTTGCTATAATTTATTGAAGAGTTCCGTTACCTGTCTCCGAAGCTCTTCATCAGATCTTCATGAAATTGAAATGGGACCAGTCCGGGAAGATACCCTTCCAAACAAAATCGGTTGACAATTGGAGAAAATATCGCTGAACAAACATACAAAAAAAAAACAGTCGAATTGAGAACCTCCTCCTTTTTTGGAAGTCGGTTAAAAAATATTCATTATATTGATAACACGTTAGCCCTTTATAGGGGGAAATGGAAATGTTTGCACCCCACATCGGATGTGTTTGTTTTTTTTTTTCATTCTTCATCCACAAGTAGACGTGACTTTATTGAGTGTCGCAAGAAAGCCCAAGGACTGTAGATATAGCTTTGATTATGTTTTACAATTTATACTTAAATTTAAGAAACTTTTTGACTATATAGGTCGTAAGTAAGTCTTCGGTAAGGGCCCAGCCCTAAGCTACGCGGGCCCCCTAACCAGAGCCAGGACTGGAGGAGGGCACGTAATCTAGGGCCCAGCCAACTCGAATGTTTGGCCAGGCCGACCCTGGTTATTCATACAAAAGTATTTATGTATATGTGTGTAAGCTTCGAAACAAAAACGAAGGATTTTTAGCACCTCGTCTCGAATAGGTAAGGTTCGCTAATTATGTAGGTAATATGTTTTAACATGCCTATATTTTATTTCAAGCCAGGGTCAGGCCCTGGTACCCAATTCCGGTTGCCCATACCTATGGCTGAACGAATCAACTGAGGTTTAACTCTATTTGGAAAAACTGTACGCTATGCGCCCGGTACCTACACCTCTTCCACCCCCAGGGAAAGACGGCCCTGCCCTCCATTGTCCCTGCATAGTAGGTACCTACTTATAGTTAAGTAATGATTAAGATGCACCACTTAAAATTAATTCTGCCAGCGCTAATAATGACCCCTCAACTTAAATGGGTTGCGACTACATCAAAGTGCCATTCTACTAATTTCTAAGCAACGTTCGCTTGAATTCGTATGTCAGTTGCAATCTGTCAAAAATGTATAGGAATGGAAGCTTTTTTGATAGATTGCGACTGAGATGCGAATGAGAACGTTTACGAATTAGTATAATTGGCCTTCTGGTGTTCAAATTGGGCTTTGTTGAGCTTGGACTGTACGTAGGTTATTATTATATTCACGTACCTCTACGGAATTCTAGTTATAAGCTAAGTGTCTAGAGCAGCTGAGCCAAGCTTACATATTTTATAGTGTAGTGTGTATAGTGTGTGTTATTTTTATGAGTCATTCTCGTATGATCGTCTGTCAAAATAATAATTGTAGCATGGCGTTTTTAACTCCTTACTTGAACATGTGTATACGCCCCGCCAGCGATTCCCACCAACTTTAGTGAGATCGTGGCCGCGAAAAGAAAATTACGTTTCCGCGAGACGTTTTGTATTTTATTTAGTCCAATTGTTTTCGTTTTTACCCTGTTTTGTGCCTTTTTATTGCGTGTTTTACTTTTACATCTATTACATAATTTAACCTTCTGTCTGATATCGTGCCGAACTGATTCAATAACCCATAAATTCACCCCTGAGAACCTTACTCACATTTTTTTTTAATCACTTGGCAGTTTAAAGAATTCTTTTGCGTCACAAAAGATAAAACAAAAGTACTCAGTATTGCCAGAGAAACTAAAATACCCTTTTAAGAAGGAGTTGTACGTAATAATTAAAGCTCAGAAGCGTATTTTATTTAACATCCGTGAAGAGTCGTTTTTTAGACTTGCTCAAATTTTCCAGAATAACATTTTATTTTTAGTTTTTTTATTTACAATCCTTCTAGATTTTTTAAAGCATTGAATATCTGAAGCAAATGATCTTTAAAAAAAAAAAACAAAAGGTAACATAATCCCGGGAAAAACTTATAAAACACCTTGTCACACTGTTCTGATCCAATGTTGCTATGAACAAATATCGAACAGCGAAGCTATTTTCATTTGCCTTTTTTCTGAATTTTACTTTGTCTAACCATAAATTAATTTACAATATTTCGAAGTTTAATAAATATATAAATATAATCAATGTTAAAAATAAACTATCATTTTTATGTCAACGATTGTGCAAATGTTGGGACAAAATTGCACGCGAATGTCAACACTGTAATAAAATGTCAAAATAACAAATTTCTACCCGAAGGGCTTCTCTAAAATAAACCATATATCTATTAAAATTAATTATTAATTTGCAAATATGATTTAAAAAAGTGGTTCAGAGTGCTTTACAGTTAACAACAATGCTTACCGTGCGATAGCTTTGCTTTCAACGATGCGTTTGTTCAGCTTTATGTCCTGACAGGTAGTCCGAAAAGGGAAACAAAGCGAATTACTTGTGTTGTGAGCGATAGGGTTGCTTGAAGATGTTCTCCAAGTCTCTGACGACTAAGGACACGTTCCTGGAGCAGACGAAGGCAGCTCGCGAAGAGCGTGCGCTTGAGAAGAAGCGGGAACAGTACGCTGTTACCGTCCAGGCAGTCATACGAGGATGGCTCGCAAGGCAGAGATTCCTCAAACGTATTCTGTAAGTTATTAGTTCATTATATACTCTTACACTAGTTACTGCAAAATCTAAAGAATGTTGCTTCATAATTTCATAGCATAACCTGTTATGTTATCAAAAACAGATAAGGAAAACCTATCATAATATTCATAACAAAAACACGAAATTTTGTATCATTCTATCTTCCTCAAATAGTCAATAAAATATCTATTTATCTACTATAAAAACTAAACAAATTATTTAATCCCAAAAACTGTAAAGTGCAACAGCACATTGACCAATCCATTACACTTTTCTAGAAATGATTTTGACCAGCTCCTCCCGGAGCCAGCAACGCCACAGGAAGAACCGCCACAGCCCATAGAACTGATTCCAGCGTTAGAAGTCTACAAAGTAACATGTAGACTGTTTCTAGTCTTCAAACAGCAGAGAGACCGGAAACGGTTTGAAAAACTTTGCAAATATATTGTTCAGAGCCTGCATTCAGAGTCAGTCAAAATGTCTTATGTTGGTGTCTTCCTGAATAAAGAATACAGGTATGTTTACTTTTAGAAAATAAATTTATTTATTCCGAAAATAATGTAGCTAAACATCATGTTTTGAACATAATGAGAATAAAATATGACTACACAATAAATATTGTTGTTATTACTTTTTTAATCAAATTGTAAGTGGAAAGGCATTAAGTTGAGTACATAATATTGTGTAATTATGTAAAATCTGTTAAATACATATTTAACTTTGATATGAGAATACTCATATCAAAGTTACCTATTTCTCTTAATTGAGTAGTCTATGCAATTAGTTAAATTAGCTTGTTTACCAAAATGTTACAGCTTATTTAGCACCTATTTTGAATGTGTGCGTTAGACATTAATAAGGATAATGTAATGTTTACTTGCCAATTGTTCTTTATAACTGATGACTGTATTTTACCTTGCATATTGAATTCATAATATGCAAGGTTATTGCTAGGACTACCTTTCATACTTCGGAGACCTAACTAATAGGTGTCCGAAGCCACATTTATGGGTACCTATTACAAGAAATATGAATTCCTAACAGTTTAAACATCTTATCTCGAAATCCATACTTCAAGTTGTCTCAATTGAGATGCTAATATTCAAAATCATGGCTATCCTTTTAACATCTTAAAATAAATTTCCAGTCTCCGCTGGATAGTTCACATCAAGGATCTCCTGTACAAATGCTGCCTGTACCTCGAGGAGCTGAAGCCGGAATCTCCCATAGACATGCAGAGCATCTTGATCCACCTGCACACGTTGGTAGCGTTCACTGCCAACAACACATGGGCACTCACACGATTGAAGAACTTTGAGAAACTGCGCGGAGGCATGACGCAGTTGTGTGCGAATGTCATGGGCTCACTGTTTCATAAGGGATACTATTTGACTTTAAAAGTGAGTATACAAAAAAAAACTGACACTGGATTAAAAAATTAATATCAAAACCAATTATTTCAAATGGGTCGGAAGATAGTTGAAGTTTAAAGTTGAGAAGCTAGTTCTACTGCTCAAAAATTGAAGGCTGTATTTCATTCTAACAGTCTTTCCCAAATAATCAGTGAATTGTCCAGGGCCACGTTCTGGATTTGCAATTACAGACAAGCCTACAAATACGAAACCTTGATAGCTATGGTTTAACCTATTTCCATGAGTGACATATATGCTTAATTAACTCTAATCCCCTGATGAAACAGTGTCACTTACACTAATTGGATAATTTGCATGGCACACATTGTTTCTTTGCCTCTTCTAATTTTGTGAGTAAATACATAAAACTCCAGCCAGGCATATTTACTAGCTATTGTATTAAAATTCGATGATTATGCATAAGACAACAGGGAAATCAAACATGTACAGACAAATAGTGCCAGAATGTAGTGTAACATAAATTTCTTGTAGACAGGGATCATGATACTGTACCAAATCAATTGAAGCTAAGCAATTGTTTGCGTCGCCATCATTTCGTGCCAATTGACGATTTCTTGTCGTCAATTTAAGCTCGGTTACCATGCAAATTGATGCTGTACTGTAGAAATTATAGCATACAAAGTTGCAATAATATTTGTGCAAGTATTATCAGTACCTGTTATGATAGTCATATTGTTCCTATTTTATATTATGCAACATGTGTAAGTCGTAGGTCACAAGGATATTATAATAATATTGTTTACGGATATTATTAATTTGTTTCTTAATGAAGAAGCTGTTTTTCATAACTAGTTAAACTATTAATTAGTAACAAATAATTAATAGTTTTATTAGTAATTGGTTATGTAATTAGTAGTAAGGTTGCATCTTATCTATGAAATGAATGTTTTCTGTTATTAATTATAGCGTTCATTCTGGTGGTTTATGGTTTTCCCTGCACTGGTACAATAAAACAGGCGAAGTTTTCAGTAATCCGAATATTCGCATGAAAAAATTACACCTATGGCTTATAGAATCACTTGTGGGTCTGTCTGTCTATCCTTTTTAGGGTTCCGTAACCAAAGGGTAAAAACGGGACCCTATTACTAAGACTCCGCTGTCCGTCTGTCTGTCACCAAGCTGTATCTCATGAACTGTGATAGCTAGACAGTTGAAATTTTCATAGATGATGTGTTTCTGTTGCCGCTATAACAACAATTACGAAAAACAATAAAATAAATATTTAAGTGGGGCTCCACCAACAAACGTGATTTTTTTGCCGTTTTTTTTATAGATAATAATAATAATAATAATCACTTTATTATCAGGCAACTGAGGCCCATAGATAAAATACACACAACTAAATTAAACAATAATATAATAAACTAATACATAAAACTTATTACTATACACGTAAAGTAGTAATGGTACGGAGCCCTTCGTGCGCGAGTCCGACTCGCCCTTGGCCGGTTTTTTGTCATAGCCAATTCGCTCCGAATCTACTGGACCGATTTAGTTGAAGTTTGGTACACACATGAACAAATACCTTTTTTATTTACCGGTCTTTGTAGCGTGTCAATGCTTGGCCCGAAGCCTATATCATGACGTCTTTATATCGATGATTATAAATGTAACACCTAAATATTATTTGATTCCAGTCCCTCCTACTTCGCGGTCTATGTCGCGAGAAGATCTACCTGAAGAACATATCGCTGACCGCCATAGTGACGCTGTCGCTGCGGCCGCTGGTGTCGGCTCAGTTTTCCGAGAAGCTGCTCACCATGTACATTATACAGATCCTGTCGGTGCCTACGTTAGTGTATCACATGCAGCAGATATCGCCTGAGGTGAGGATATAAATTAAGATGATTAAAAACACAGGTCTGTTTTGTAAAAGTAAAACACAGCTTACCATTGGGTTATTGCAGAAATGTGCATGCTGTTAAGCATGATTGGTAAAACAATTTGGAATTGGTACTTTAAGTAACGTTTTACTCCCGGATTGCAAAAAAAATGCCTTATCATATATAGAGCCTGTCAGCAAAGTTGTAGCGAGGCTCTCAAGAGTGCATTCGATGTGATTAAACTGAGGCCTTTTAAGAACTTTATTTGAACCACCTCAGGAAATATTTGTATTTCTGTTGGACAATGGTCCAACATCAGGATTAAGTGCGGAAACCATACCCAACGCACAATGGTTGGTGAGCCATGGCGGCCGTCATTCCAACCAGCAAACCTCACTCCAGAAGCAGTCCTCCCAGTGTGTTCAGAATATCTGTGAGTGAATTCGGTGTGCCTATTGTTTGCCTCCGTGGCCTCAAGGAGCACGTGCGATACCGTTTCCTCCTCCTCTCTGCATGCTCTGCACAGAGGACTGTCCGTTATACCTTTTTATACCGTTATTTCTGTCTGCTTTAAGACTACCTAATCCTAAATCACTACGTACTTGTCCACAGTCGATGTCATCCTTCCGCTCGTACTCAATGTTCGACAAATGCCTGGAGTTCCTGAGCACGGACCAGAACATGCGCATCGTGTTCAACACGCTCGAAGGCAACTACGCGCTGTGCCTGCTCGCCAACCTGGTGCAGCTGGCGCACTGCGAGCGGGAGCACGCGCAGAGCGACTCCTACTACCCGACGTTTGTGGTAAGGAAAAGCAAAGACCTATTACCTGTATTACCTGACTCTTCTTGAATAAAGCAGGCGAAAAAATGGGGTTAGGTAATGCAGGATACTAACTGTATTACTAAAGCTGTTTGAGTTTAGGCCACTAATGTCTACATGGCTTTACCAGGGGATATAATGATGGGAAAGAGTATAAAGATTAGAAGGGAAAATCATTACGTGGTTTATGCGACTATACTCTGAGTGTTGTTTGGGAGTAGTGTCATGAAGAGAAAATGACGAAACGATTTTAATTAAACTTTATTAATGCATAGGTATGCAGGATACATATTATTCGTGACAATCTAGGAAGTCGGATTTGACAGCTGAGTAGAGAGGGATAGAAGAGCACTTTACCAATAAGTGCGAAAGAGATTTATTTCATGTCCGATCCGATGATCCGATTTCTTAGATTGTCATGAATTTAGGAAACATTTCTTTACAAAACTTAAAATTGCTTTAAGTTGTCAAATATCCATTTACACCTACGTATCTTGCGTTTGCATAACAAGTTTCGTTAAAATTAGTTCATAATTTCCAAGATTAAGAACTTCAAAGTTTGTATGTAACACTCTTAACTTTTATTGTAACAAACTAAAAACACCGAGTTCTAAAATATCTCAAATAACTTCCACAGCTAGTAGTAACGCGCTTCCTCGACTCCTGCCAACAATACGTGGTCACCAAGAAGGGTAACCTCAGCAACTGGCACCCGATCCTCGGCTGGTTCTCTCAATCCTTCGACACGTACCTGCCTCCAGCGATGGGCAACCTGCGCAGCCAGCTGTCCCTGCTCTGGGGCGCACCGATGCTGAAGAAGGTGCTGGCGCAGCCGCTCAGCGAGATGCTGGCGGCCGGCGTGAGGGGGGAAGAGGGCGCCGGGCCCTCGCAGCCCTCCACGCCGGTGCAGAGCAACAATCCTGCTGCTATTATCAGGAGGGCTATTGAGGCTAGGGCTAATAGGTGAGTGTGCTACTTGGTGTTCATAAATTGTGGATATTGCAGGGTACTCTTGGAATCTATGGCCAAGACTCAGAATACCATTGTTAAATCGCCGTGGTAAAATATTTTTATCATGCGATAACGGCCTTTAAATCTACTGCAAATAAGGTTCTCCATGAAACTTTTGCTCTTGTCCTGATTAGTGATTGCAGTATCAATATTTCAAAAAACTTTGCATATAATTTTCATGAGTTTTGAATATGAAAAGTAAAAAAAGAATGATTGACTGTAGTGAAAATGCTTTTTTTTTTCAGATCCAATTCAAACAAGCACTATAGAAAGTTAGGATCTCCAGACTGTACCAAAGCAGCTTTAATATGTTCGATGTACCACAACGCCCTCCAGACCATGACGCAAGTCAAACTTGATATACTTACAGGTGTGTTTCATATCTTCAGTTGTCAACCTTAAACAGAGAAATATACGAGTCGGATCACTTTTCTTGTATACCTTTAATTTTATTATGTTGTTGAAGCGGCAATATACATGCTCGTTGCTAGACCGACGGACAGCAGAGGTTTACTTATAAGGTTCCGTTGGCAACACTTCAGGTACGGAATCCTAGAAACTTCGGCAGATATGGCTAGCTTACATGGACTCATAAGGCTTACAAGCTTTTGTCGATTCTTCTTTAAAAGTGACATTTAGAGAAGAGTGGTGAGTCCAGTCTCCGTTCTACAGCTTGCAATGTTAGTAACCTGGTGCCTCCTTCTCGTTAGCAACTTTGGATTGTGATTTAATTAATCCAACTGCCATCATCCACATCTTGATATCCTACGCCATGAGACATAGATAACTGGTCGAAGATAAACATTGCAATATATTTTGATGGTAGATACACTCATACACCACATGGACCAATTTGCACAATGGGTCGTACAAGATGGGTCGTTCTGGATTGGAGGGTTGAAAGGCGACAAGATACTGTCACTGTGAAGAAAGTGCTACCACGTTGGAAGTATTTAAATGAAAAATACTATTTCCACTATCGATAGTCTTTCCTGATTTAGTTGAAAACCTACTAAGAAGCAGTAAAATAACTTTCCATTCAATTTTCCAGGGTTATGTAATCAAGATGAGATATTATACTCGTTATGGCAATTTTTGTGCACGCTGGGACCAAACTGTGGCTTGAAGTCGTTCCTCGATCTCTTAGCTGTAAACACGAAGACGTCTGCGCCGGAGTTCCAAATGTTGATACTTTTTGCCGACTGCATGACGCATTATGTTACGTGAGTATTATATTTTATTGTTTACTGAACTTAGTATTACTTAAAATTTATTAGATTATTTTTTTCAGTATTGAGGCAAACAAACCAAAATATCGTTTTTGTCATTTTTGAGTTTTTTCGAACCTAACGCACGGCAGTTAATTTTATAATTACATAAATGTTCTGTATGGTGTCGGGCGTAAAAGAATAGCACCATCCCATCACTTCCCGTGGATGTCGTAAGAGGCGACTAAGGGACTCACCAGAGAACGGACAGCAGCATTTTCTGTAGGTACATTGCTACAGCTACACTGTGATACCCAGCCCGCCTGCCAAGCGTGGCGATTGTGGCAAACCCCCTCCCCCTATTTGGGGGAGGCCTATGTCCAGCAGTGGACGTCTTTCGGCTAATATAATGATGATGATGATGATAAAATGTAGATTTTAGTATTCCATAATCCCAGCTAGAGCTCTCCTCAGCTTAGAAATTTTACTTTTATCTGGGACACGAGAAAAATTACTGAAAAGCTATGCAGATAATTTTAAAAGGTATTTTACCAAATTACCATGTCATGACAAAATGTAAAAAATGATGGTATCTTTTATTATTGCAGAATATTAGATGACATGGAGATGTACGAGCAACAGAATCCGTTCAAGTTACAAGACTTTATAAACATGTCGCAGTTCCTCAACATGTTCGTCTACAAGTCCATTATGGGACAGTTATTTGGTACGTAAAGGTCAAGAAACATGAGCGACTTTCTCCAAGGGTCATTTTACACTGCTGAAATTATGAACTTTGGGGTGATAAATTTAATAGTCAAAATAAATAGCAACAAGGCTTTCGAGCACACTACTTTATGCGAAATATAGAATTATGCAAAAAAAGAATCTGACCAAATGATGATTTTATAATTTCTTTAACAACTTTAGTCATGGAACAAAAAAATCGAAGACATATGGCATCTTGCAACCTGCACAGGGCCCATTTGGTGGATTGCGGCCCACTCCCTCTCACAAAGAGGGTCTGTGTCCCTGCATTGGGGTTCTGGAACGTTGTAGACTGTTTAAGCCTTGCTTTAATATAGTTGTAACGCTTACCTTGTAGCCACCAAGCTAACCTTTCCCCCAACTTAGCAGATCTCAAAACAATCCAGAGCAACGAGCTGTTCAGGTCGCTGCACACGCTGCTGCTGGTGCTGTACCGCCGCGACTGTCGGCGCGCCTACTCGCCGCCCAACCACTGGCTCGTGCGCGAGATCCGCGAGGGACAGTTCATGGCCGACCTCGAGAAGGGCAAGAAGCCTCAGCAAGTAACTAAACCATTTCCACCTTAAAAAAAAACCATCATTTTTTCGCCAGATTTATGTAATTTTTCGTTAGCCGCACTCGATTAAATGAAAATAAACAGCACTGAAAATTACATTAGAGTGTGTTTTTTTGAAATCTGAAAGTGGGCTTCCAGCTGAAACTTTTCACAAATATTCTCGGGGTCTTTCAGCATACCGCATTGACTCAATTCTTCGCCCTGAGTATGGTTGCTCAAAAACCGTTTCAACTCCCTCTCTATATCTAGATTATTTATTTGAAATCTGTATTTATTTTGTATTTCCAGGTGTTAGTACAAAAAACGCCCCACATGATAGCTCACGGAGAACGCGTCAGATTGTTCCGACGCGCTGTCGCTGATGAAAAGGTATGCAATTCTGATTCAGATTTTTACAATAAAAGGACAAATCCAAAAGCTAAAGTAGAACTTGAATGAGTCTAACATTCAATGTCCGTGTCTATTTCGGCCTAGAGTAGAGATACATTAGAAGATCTATTTGTATCGAGATCGCACGCCACGTTAAGTCACGAGTGGCGCTGCTACAGGCACATTCCGGGCTCCGCGGACACACAAATACAACCCGCCTTGAATGACTTTCGTCTCACGGTGCGCGTGCGACTCATGATATTATGCGCTAGAAAGCCAGCATTATCATATCTACCTCATCACAGGTGGTGCTGGGGCTGACAGAGCGAGCGTGCGGCGGCCGCTCCACGCTGGTCACGGTGCGCCGAGCTCGCCTGGTGGAGGACGGCTACCGCCAGCTGGCCGCGCTGCCGTCGCGCGCGCTGAAGGGTTGCGTGCGCGTGCGCTTCATCAACGAGCAGGGGCTGGACGAGGCTGGTATCGACCAGGATGGCGTATTCAAAGGTACTTGTAACTTAGCTAAACAAATACATAGAAAAAAATAAAAATACCTGACCACAACATAGTCATCTTATGACGAGTTTACTCCAAGAGCTCGTTGTAAACGTCACCGTCAGCAGCACACTTCAACTTCTTTCTAACCTTGATTGTTAGCTATATTTTTACTTCTACTACTTTTTTTTTTGCAAATCCAGTGTAGTTGCACCAAAAAATAAAATTCTTTCCACCCACTCACTCATAAGGTTTGTCGTCTGCAGCAAAGGGTGTCACGTTAACCTGTCTGAAAGCAGTATAGTTGTTAAACAAAAATCTACTTTTTGTTACAGAATTCCTGGAAGAAACAATAAAGCGGGTATTCGACCCGTCACTGAACTTGTTCCGCGTGACGAGTGAGGAACGCTTGTACCCTTCACCCACATCCTGTCTGCAAGAGAACCATCTGCAACTGTTCGAGTTTATTGGACGGATGCTAGGGAAAGCTGTTTATGAGGTTAGTGGGGACATAGATTTAGTATCTTTAGTAGCTTTATTTACTATGTTAGCATAGTAAATAAAGCGAGTACTTGACCCATCACTGAACTTGTTCCGCGTGACGAATGAGGAACGCTTGTACCCTTCACCCACGTCCTGTCTGCAAGAGAACCATCTGCATCTGTTCGAGTTTATTGGATAGATGCTAGGAAAAGCTGTTTATGAGGTAAGTGGTGACATAGATTTAGTATCTTTAGTAACTTTATTTACTATGTTAGCATAGTACTTGACCCATCACTGAACTTGTACCGCGTGACGAGTCAGGAACGCTTGTACCCTTCACCCACGGCCTAAACGTTACGTCGTCATCCTCATAACGTTGTTAGTTAAGAGATTCAAATTCTCCATAGAAAATGTTGAATAATTATAGAATCTGCTTGTCAGTATTTTAGCAAAGTAATGGTTATAAAGTTTTATTAATACGGCTGTTAGATGGTAGGTACATAAAGTGAGAGGTGAAAAACGAGACAAACAATCCTAATTTAAGCCTAAAATTTTCGTAAAATACCGTTTTTCTCGACTAATGTTTAGCAATGGATGTCCCACGCTCAGACCAAGTCCTCATCGACTACTACGCTTTGTTTGTTTTCAAATGTTTTTTTAGTAAATTATTTTTGTTTCCACAGGGCATAGTAGTGGACGTGCCATTCGCTTCGTTCTTCCTGAGTCAAGTGCTGGGCCAGACTCAGCAGGCGCTGTACAGCTGGATCGACGAGCTGCCCTCGCTCGACCGCGACCTCTACCGGAGTCTCACGTATATCAAACATTTTCAGGTATTTATGAAGTTATTACAGTTATAAGGTAATCGTAGAAAAAAAAACAACGCGTTGCAATCCGGGAGTGCCGGTAGAAGTGAAAACTTCAACATTAACGTTGTGCATTTTTGAATATTTTGGAATGGTTAGGGAATAATTTCGCACGAATTGCTTTATTTATCAGTATAAATGCACTATCAGTTATGTGGTTAAATACAAAATTCATTTATTGTGCTATCATACACAAACATGACAGATGAAAAAGGTGCACAACGCCGCTAAAGAAATTTTCACTTCAAAAAATTGCCAAAAGTAAGAGATGACCATAGAAAGAAACTCCAAATCCTGTGTTAAACTCATGTTTCTATAGACTTTTTGATTATTTAATTCAGCTTATAAAACTTACTATTGTACAAAATTCAAATGATTTACGGTAGGCTGTGCACGTCAGTGACTCAAGAAACGTGTTTCTTTCAGTTTATGGTACGGAACGTTTCGTGTGTGAGTCCGACTCGTCCTTGGCCGATTTTTCTACTACGACATAAATACGCAGTCATTGTATCCACGAAAATAAATTTAAAAGCATTGTTGTTCAGGGTTTTTCAACTAGCTTTACCAGTTTATCTCATTTGGTACGTTTTTAATGTTATTTCCTTGATTTCAGGGCGATATATCCTCGTTAGAGCTTACGTTTTCGGTGGATGAAGAGAGATTAGGAGAAATAGTAACCCACGAGCTTGTGCCGGGAGGGAAGGCTGTACCAGTTACTAATGAAAACAAGTAAGACACGGCAAAATTTGTAATGCTCATATTGACCACATATCTTTTTCTTTTTTTTAAAAAAATACGTTGCCCCACACTAGGAACTTCTCCTGTATGGTGGGTGCGTTCACAAACATATAAACTCACATACACAAACAGCCAGACCCGGAACAACTATCTGTAGGCCATACAAATATTTGTTACGTGCGGGAATCGAATCCGTGACGCACAGCGCAGCAGTCGACCGTTGTTTTTATAATACACTTACTTGAAAACTGACCCTTATTGCCTACTACTGTTAGGGTCGGTGATAATCTTAATTTCAATTTCACACAATTGGTTTATTCCGTTTATCACTCAAAGTGGTTTTACGAGTATTCACATCTGACAATAACTTAGCACTAAGTCCGCGACTTCGTTCGCGCGGATTTAATAGGTTTTTTAAATCTCGGCAAGCGGTGCAACCCTTTTGACGCCTTATAGTTTTGTGTTAAGCTAATTTATAAATATGTCGTCGCAAGCGATTCAACATGACAATACTATAACCCCGATTTCAGATGGCAATACTACAATCTGTTTATTTCTTAATGTTTGCCAACCTGTAAACTTTATGATTGGTTTCGCTTGTTACCCTGTAATAATTTCGTAATGTTTTCCAACCCGTACTTTATTCTGATTGGTTGAAATATCGAATTAAACGTGTGATTTTGTGTTTAAACCTACGTTTCACTGGTTTACCCGAGCTTACCCATCTACGTCATGGAACCCGTACAAAAGGACAAAGAAGATGATGTTGTCGCAACGCCCACGCTCCCGCCGTCAAATAAATAAATATTATATTTATAAATTTTTTCTTTTATCAACAAATTAATAATTAAAAAAGTTTCTAAAAAAGTCTATGTCAAAAAGCAAAATATTTTGTGATACATATTTATAAAATGTTATTGTCTTTTTTTTTGAAGATTTGTATTGATCGTTTGATACGCGTGGCCATTGGTAATTGCAGTATCGCGCCTCCATAACGGCCTCTCCTTCTGCTCGGGCGTTTATTCCACCTGGGCTGCAATGACAGTTTGCCCACTTGCATCAAGATATCTGGCAGCTTAAAAGTTGGCAGATAACTTTTTATGGTTCTAAAGTAGGCCCGTTAGGGCCAGAGCTTGCCAGGGTTGCGGAATTTGTTCAAAAGAGTCACCGCGGCCCTGGAACGCAAAGGGCATCAGGAGGAACACGGATGGGTTTTAGTCAGTAAGAGTCTGACACTCCCTTCTGCTCCACCCAGAGCTGAAGAAGTCATTTGATGATTTCCCATACATTAAAAAAAATAGTTTTATTGTACAACTATACCTACAGTGTGTTTTATTTATATTTCAGAATCAACTACATCCACTTAATGGCCCACTTCAGAATGCACACACAGATCAAAGACCAGACCAACGCTTTCATCAAAGGATTTAGAACTATCATAAACCCGGAATGGCTTTCGCTTTTTTCTACACCAGAGGTAACTTGACTCCATACACTATATCAGAAAATATTGCTATAACGGAACTTCGTCTGTCACATTTTTAATTATAGCTCCGCTCCTATTGGTTGTAGCGTGACGTTGTATAGCCTATTGCCATCCTCGATAAATGAGCTATCCAACACTAAAATATTTTTTCAATTCGAACCAGAACTTCCTGAGATTAGCGCGCTCAACCAAACAAACAGACAAACTTTAGCTTTGTAATATTACTAGCTTTTGCCCGCGACTTCGTACGTGCATATCCCGTTTTTCCGGTTGCCGCATAGCATAAGGCCTTCCTCATAAATGTGGCTATCATATTCAAAAAGAATTTTCCAAATCCGACTGCTAGTTTCAGAGATTAGCGAGTTCAAACAAACAAATTCTTCAGCTTTATTATATTACAAGTATAGATTAGTATAGATAGATGTGTAAGTAACTCTGTCTCTCTGTTTGTTACCCAATCGAACGTCGAAGTTTAACGACTGAACAGATTTGGATGAAACTAGGCACACGAGTAGACTATGGACCTGAATATGTGTGGCTAGTGTGGACAGAGGCACGGGGTCTCAACCCCAAAAAAAAAGCGAAATTATGTTCAAATTAATTTTATTAGATGGCGTAGTATGCCAATCTTCACATCAAAGCAGCAGACTATTATTTTTGAGTTCAATATAATCTGAACAGCCTCCTTATAAATTTTCAGTTGGTATGAAATTAGTTTTGTAGGGTTTTTACTCAAAGGGTAAAAACGGGACCCTGTTTCTAAGACTGCGGTCCGTCAGTCTGTCACCAGTCTGTATCTCATGAACCGTGATAGCTAGACAGTTGAAATTTTCACAGACGATGTATTTCTGTTGCCGCTATAACAACAAATACTAAAAACAAAATAAATTAAATATTAAAGTGGGACCTCCATAAAACAAACATGATTTTTTTTGCAGTTTTTTATAGATAATAGTATGAACCCTTCGTGCGCGAGTCCAACTCGCACTTGGCCGGTTTTTCAAATGCACGTTATTTCCCGTACTATAAAACTATAGTTCATCGCGAATGTCCCGCTTGACTGGCGATACCTTTCCATGTTGCCCGCATCCTAATGTGTGTATAGATGGATGGATACATTTGAAAAAAGAATGATGTCAATGTAGCCTTTGCTGTGCAACCGCCGCCCGCCTTGCCGTCACTCTTGCTGTGTTGGGTTGTTTGACCAAAGTTTTGGTATAATAAAATAATTTCCATTTAAATGTGTCTATTTTGCAGCTCCAACGCCTTATAAGCGGCGACAACGTGCCATTGGACCTGCGTGATCTTCGCCGTCATACTCAGTACTACGGCGGGTTCCACGACTCGCACCGCGTGGTGTGCTGGCTGTGGGACGTGCTGCAGCGCGACTTCTCCGAGCACGAGCGCGGCATGTTCCTCAAGGTGACGCACACAGTAATGTGACATACTCAGTACTACGGCGGGTTCCACGACTCGCACCGCGTGGTGTGCTGGCTGTGGGACGTGCTGCAGCGCGACTTCTCCGAGCACGAGCGCGGCATGTTCCTCAAGGTGACGCACACAGTAATGTGACATACTCAGTACTACGGCGGGTTCCACGACTCGCACCGCGTGGTGTGCTGGCTGTGGGACGTGCTGCAGCGCGACTTCTCCGAGCACGAGCGCGGCATGTTCCTCAAGGTGACGCACACAGTAATGTGACATACTCAGTACTACGGCGGGTTCCACGACTCGCACCGCGTGGTGTGCTGGCTGTGGGACGTGCTGCAGCGCGACTTCTCCGAGCACGAGCGCGGCATGTTCCTCAAGGTGACGCACACAGTAATGTGACATACTCAGTACTACGGCGGGTTCCACGACTCGCACCGCGTGGTGTGCTGGCTGTGGGACGTGCTGCAGCGCGACTTCTCCGAGCACGAGCGCGGCATGTTCCTCAAGGTGACGCACACAGTAATGTGACATACTCAGTACTACGGCGGGTTCCACGACTCGCACCGCGTGGTGTGCTGGCTGTGGGACGTGCTGCAGCGCGACTTCTCCGAGCACGAGCGCGGCATGTTCCTCAAGGTGACGCACACAGTAATGTGACATACTCAGTACTACGGCGGGTTCCACGACTCGCACCGCGTGGTGTGCTGGCTGTGGGACGTGCTGCAGCGCGACTTCTCCGAGCACGAGCGCGGCATGTTCCTCAAGGTGACGCACACAGTAATGTGACATACTCAGTACTACGGCGGGTTCCACGACTTGCACCGCGTGGTGTGCTGGCTGTGGGACGTGCTGCAGCGCGACTTCTCGGAGCACGAGCGCGGCATGTTCCTCAAGGTGACGCACACAGTAATGTGACATACTCAGTACTACGGCGGGTTCCACGACTCGCACCGCGTGGTGTGCTGGCTGTGGGACGTGCTGCAGCGCGACTTCTCGGAGCACGAGCGCGGCATGTTCCTCAAGGTGACGCACACAGTAATGTGACATACTCAGTACTACGGCGGGTTCCACGACTCGCACCGCGTGGTGTGCTGGCTGTGGGACGTGCTGCAGCGCGACTTCTCCGAGCACGAGCGCGGCATGTTCCTCAAGGTGACGCACACAGTAATGTGACATACTCAGTACTACGGCGGGTTCTAAGATGATGTCGAGAATCCAAACTCGGATGAATATCAGCAAAAGATGGACAAATATTGGAAAAAAGATTTCCTAATTTTAAATACATTATATCGTGTTTATTCCATAAAAGAAATATACATATTTGAATAGTTTTTTTCTCGTTTTCAGTTCGTGACGTCATGTTCGAAGCCGCCAGTTCTTGGATTCGCTCACTTGAAGCCGCCATTTTCAATCCGATGCGTTGAAGTGGGCGACGATGAAGACACTGGCGATACAATAGGTAAGTTTGTCTAAAAATAGCATGTCATGGCGCTTGTTCTCCCCGATAGGTCCCGCTTTTTTTCATGGTGTTATGATCAGTAAATTGCCATAACCAGGCACAAATCGAGGCTTTGTACTGCTAGTTGCTACTGAGACTAATTGCCTCACAGGAAACCTACTAAAATTCGTATATCTTTTTTGGATGATGAAACTTTTGACTTCCTAAAATTTTATCCCACTACAGGGCAAAGGCCTCCCTCTCCCTATTCCTACAAATACTTTCTTTACTTAAATTATATTTCAAACAAACAATTTCCAAATTTCAAACAATTTTCAAATTTTGACAGGCCTGTTGGTCTAGTGGTTAGTGACCCTGACTGCAAAGCCGGAGGTCGTGGGTTCGATTCCCACCCAGGACAAACTTTGTGTGATGAGCATAATTGTTTGTTCTGTGTCTGGGTGTAATTTATCTATAATATGTATGTATTTATAAATTATATAAGTATGTATATCAGTTGTCTGGTTACCATAACACAAGCTCTGCTTAACTTGGGATCAGATGGCCGTGTGTGAGTTGTCCCAAGATATTTATTTATTATTTATTTATTTATTTAATTTTTTTTTCCCAACAGGCAGCGTAATCCGCGGCTTCTTCACAATAAGAAAGAAGGATCCTTTAAACCGTCTCCCAACATCATCCACCTGTTTTAACCTCCTCAAGCTGCCAAACTACCAGAAACGAAGCACGCTGCGCGACAAACTGCGGTACGCCGTCAACAGTAACACTGGCTTTGAACTGTCCTAAACAGAGATTACGGAAAAGATCGAATATCAATATTTTACCAAGAATTTGGCCAAGTCTGAAGTATTAGATGTTCAAAATTTGAAGGATTGTATCCTTAGGCTGTGTGCAGACCTAGACAGAACTCTCAGACGTCAAGGCTGCTATTTTCGTATTTTTGTGAACAACATTCAAACAGCGTTTTATCAATGCATGTTAAAACTGTTGCGAAACTCTTTAGACTCGTGTAAAGTCAACGCGAGCTTAATAAGGCGGGTGCGGGCGCGTTGGGTGTCCATCGCGAGTTGTTGTAGCGGGCATAGAGCGGGCAACCTTGAATTTATAATTTTAGCGTTATAAATTTTAAGTTTATTTTTAAGTGACCATAAAATTATAGTCCGTCAAATGACCATTTGTAAAAGGCCCTAAATAGTAAAGGTTGCAATGGAATTTGAATTTTTTTACGTATGACATAGAGATTGTTGTTCAACAATTTGGTGATTATATCGAATTTTGAACTCAAGTATTTCCTCAGAGTAAAACAATAGACTATCGCTTGGTAGCTAATAACCTCCGTCTCGTCATGCCTTAAGAGGAAATGCGGGTGGTCTTTTCTCCATACAAACGCTCTCGCCTGTTTTCTTTCTGGTTAATGACCATATAGCAATGATTTTTAACAGAATAATATATATTAACTACTTCTATGTCCCTATGTTTTCCTTTTTATTGATACATTATTTTTATAAGCACTAGAACCCTCAAAAAATGCTTAAAATTGCCTATTTAGACCGCTGTTAACAGAGGCCTAGTGTACAAATTTAACAACAATTAATGAAAAAATAACAATACAATACAAAAAACATAGGGACACAGTTTATATCCTTCTTATTCAGTTTATAAAATATCTTTTAAATTGGTTTAATATTGGAGGAGGAAATAGGCGAGAGCCAAACCTCGAAATATGACTTTCTACTCAGGCTATTCAGTCGGATCTGCCGTTGTCCTTATCGCACGAACCGGACGCTGAGCGCTCGCAGAGCGACAGCAATAGTTTCTTGAAATACCTAAATTTCAAAAGTCTCTCTGCCCGCGTTTCCTCTTAGCCACTCCAGAGCGGGAAGTCTCGACGTAGTTACCGATCGCCTACCGACTGAATACGGTCGATGACTCCTAAAGCCACCCGTACACTGTCAATTTTGAACACGATCCACGGATCAGAACATTGATTTTCATCGTGGATCACGTGCAAGTTTGACTGTATCCTAAGGATTGAATTCTGGGTTTACTATTATGTTTGATACATCGCGTCCGCCGCCGCCACCGCGCTAGCCCCCCCCCCCCCCCCCCCGACCCAGTTTGAGGCCTTTTGTGTAGGTCAGCGCACAGCCATAGCCATAATGACAGTAGTCATTGAGTAAACCAAATCGCAGGGTAGGAGAATTTTATTCGCAGACTTGTCCATGAGGCCAGTGATAATGCATAATTATGTCGCAGCCAACTAGCTTAATCAGCCGTTTAATTGGTGGCCTAGCCTATTCATTTAACTGCGCCGAGTTTTCAACAACCTAAGTGACATCTTTGGTTCAATATCGTTATTAACTTCCCCATGTCACCTATATCGCTGATTAGACGGCGCAGTTCAATGAAAAGTTAGGTTTTTAATGAAACGGCTGATTAAGCTAGTTGGCTGCGACACATAGATGTGTTTTTTCCTTTTATTTACCAAAAATAAAGAAGCTGGTCTTCTACTAAGCCAATATGGCAACATTATTTTCTTAACAGGTACAAAATATAGAATACTCATGCGTTCTTAACTTCTATCGTCCGGGGGAACCAATTTTATAAAAATAAATGATAATAAACCGGAAGAAAACATAGAATTAAAGTTTAATCAATTCGCGGTTTACTGGAACCAATTGGTTCCACCCGGACGGGACCCGTACATTTGCAAGGATTTGTGGCAATTTTAAAAACATTTTTAATCATTCGTCACACTGTTTTCAATGTGAATGCACTGCACTGTTTTCACATTTTTGATCATATTTCCAAGTGTTAGGACCGAATATAGTCAACCTGCGGGCTCTGGTGAGATTTAAATAATTTCTTATCAACTTAATCTGTGCTCAAATTCGCTTTGTACCCGGGCGTTCGGGTCTTAAAAATCGGGCTTTAGAAAGATACTGTTAGAGACAATGCTCGTCAGATCCCTATGTTTGCTTATTTTCGACCGGGTACCTAACTTAGGCTTCGGTCGTCTTAATACAAAGCGATAATCGTGCGAACAGGCGATCGTCGCTTTAATTTATTCGACATAATCGGAAGGCCCCGTCTGTCGGTGCGAATATGCGATCCGCGTGTTAATATGTTCGACCAAACCGGAAGGCGCCCTCTGTCAGTGCGACGACAAGATCAAAGTCAAAGCATTTATTTCAATTAAACCATTTACAGGCACTTTTGAATTGTCAAGGTCGGTCAGTCAAAGAGGTGAAGCTATTTGCACGTTCCAAAGCGTAGATCTCTATGGAGAAGAACGTACAAGAAACTCCATGGACACTCTTTTGAATCAATTAATTATTACAAAGTTGTGGTTACATTGTTCTTGTTGAAATTATTCATAGACATGTGAGAACGATGTAAAAAGACGTGCACGACAAAAGCAAAAAAGCAACAATTCAAAATACTAACAAATTAAAACAAACCGTGGCAGTTGAGAGATGACCAGTCCCATCTGACGGAGCCAAATGATGAATGAAACACAAATTGCACCATCAGAGAGACTTGAGTGAGAATGACACTCCCAACAGCCAGGGCACATAAAGTCTTACCCAAAAATGATAGTTTGACTTGAAGGTACACAGTACTCACACATGTGCCGTTAATGCATGAAATTATACAATGCAAAATTAGTTCGAGTCTATACAATAAAAAATCTATGTTCTTTCAATATTCAGCGGGTCTCACAACTGCTAAAAATAAAAATAAAAAATAATTTAAATAACTAATTTGTGCTGATCGAATTTGCCGTACAATGTCTGCGACGATCGCTTTGTATTAGGACAACGCCGTATAGTTTGTTCACAAATAAATAAAATTAACCAAAGAGCACCGGTCACTGCGGACAAAATAGGTAGAGTACAGAAAGATGTACTCACGAAATTCTTTGGAATAAATAATATTATAATGACCTAATCGTGAGGCAGCAGAACTGATTCTTCATAAGCTGCTAAGACACCTGACGCTAATATTTTAACGACGATCTCAAAAAAATATTTGTCTAAGAGATAACATCGGCAAATGCAAAAACGGAGTACATTGAAAAGACTAAGAAAATTGGATGTAGTATTGTAATGTGTGAAATTATGTTGCATATTCCTAGGTTAAGCTTTTTCAAAATCAAGTGTGACTGCTGCACCATTTTAATGCAATTTCTTTACCATTATAGGCCAGTAACTTAATTTTACTAGCATCTAATATTGAATGTATAAGATTTTTGTAATATTTCATAAATAAAACCGAATCGAAATTGTTCAGGCCAGTTTGTTTCGGGTCCTATATTAACCTGTAATGCAGATTAGGCCTAAGAAATGACCTATACGAGTTATTCGAAGCCTACATTACCGATACGAATTATTTATAACATTGTATGTAGAACGAATGTACGTCTGTAACCTAGATCTCGTTATTTACCCATAGCGTGTATAATTCACGGTGTAAATCGGTATCTAAAGTGAATTCTAAATAATCCAGTCCAATGTATAAATAGGTGTATATAGACAATAACATATTAGAATTGTACTCATATTGAATTTTATTTTATTTACCTATTTATGTACAGTACATACCTTTGGCGTTATATTGTCATTTTTAAATCAAAATTCATATTCTGGATCACATTTTTAGGAGGTTCGTTTTTGTTGTTATAGTACATATGAAATAATGCAAAATAAACTAAGGTATTGAGATAATGCAACAACTAAGACACATCAGAAACTAATTAGGTACAGTGTTTTGTAATAATATGTCTGCTCATTTAATCTGCAACCACATAAATTGTATTTTAAAGTGCTTCTGAATTTAATTTTATTTTTTTTAATTTATGTGTATGCATATTAGATGGGACTGTACAATGTTTTATATTTTTAGGAATCTAGGTGTGACTTTAAGCCTCGTATTCATGGTAAACAACACTGGCAACAAGCTGTGTTCCCATTAAAATTATCCTACTATGGGCTGATTTTTCAATAGTCAGATAATTTTTAACTGAAGAATATTTATGGACATTTGACATATTTTCTCTACTGAGGTCTGATTTTCGAATAGATAGATAACTTATATCTGCGGAATTAAATTGGCGATTTGACAGCTTTTGTATAGAATAATGTCAAACAGTTATATTTATTCTACAAATAAAATTTATCTGGCTATTGAAAAACTAGCCCTTAAGGTGTCAAACAATTTTTATTCCTCCGATAAAAGCTGACCATGATCTGACTATTGATAAAACGGACATAATGTAATTGTGAAATTGCGCGTGTTTGTTAAATAATCACTCCTCAATGGCAGAACAGATTCGGATGAAACTTGGCACACGGGTGGACCATGTCAAAAACCTGGATTACAAAGGGGACTTTTATTCTGGTGGTACGTTCCCTTGGGATACTATCCGACTTTCACGAGGCCAAAGTTGCTGCCAGAAACTAGTAGAAAATAATTTTGCTGCCATATTATTGCCCAATTTTTGTTTACCATGAACATGGGCCTTTATTATGTGTCAATGTAATCTACACTTTAGTATTGCACTATAATGTTTTATATCATCATATTTTTACATTTAAGGTCTTCAATAGTTATACTTTGCAATATTAACATAGATTTTGTGTCCCTGTGTTGTAATTATTTGTCTGTAGTCTATATAACATCATATTTTATTGTATACAATTTATATTTTGTTGTTAATTTAGTGCAACTACTTTCAAATATTTTTAACCGACTTCAAAAACAGAAGGAGGTTCTCAATTCGGTTGTTATCTACATTACAAGAAAAACCGTGCAGAAAAGTGTTTTTTTATAGAACACGTGCAATATAAAAAAAAGTATTCAAATAAATGTCACTATCCTTTCTGCACTTGTAATTTAACTGTTGAACAAAGATATTATTTTGTAGTAGTGTTCTCATTTTAATTAAAAACTTTTAAGTATTCACTAATATGTGCATAGACAAGGATCATTGTAAGGGATATTTTGTACTAGCCACGTAAATATGTTGTATAACACAATGTGATTCTCTGTGATAAAATAATTGATATTTATTATTGAGAAGTTTTATTTAAACCCTTTTGTAAGTCCAAAACTGTATATTGTATAAGTAGGTAAGTATTATCAATCAGGCATCGATAGTAGAACTTCTTTCAAAAACGATACCATTGAGTGAGGTCATGGTAGAGTAGAGCAAAATAAATCAATTGGCCCATACACAGAATGATTGATAATTATTATTCAATGCATTTCTTGTAAAGTCAATGTTATTAATACCTATCTGCTTAACTTTGCAACGCCTTTCGGTCAGTGGGTCGTCTTAGGGAATGTGATGAATACATGTAAAAGATAAAATCAAATATATGTATGAAACTGTATTTTAGTCCTGTCTAGATTTTTAGGGTCCCGTACCCAAAGGGTAAAACGGGACCCTATTACTAAGACTCCGCTGTCCGTCCGTCTGTCTGTCAGCAGGCTGTATCTCATTAACCGTGATAGTTAGACATTTGAAATTTTGACAGATGATGTATAACCGCCGATGTATTGCCGCTATAACAACAAACACTAAAAATAGAATAAAATAAATATTCAGGTGGGGCTCCCATACAACAAACGTGATTCTTTTGCCGTTTTTAATAATGGTGCGGAACCCTTCGTGCGCGAGTCCGTCTCGCACTTGGCTGGTTTTTATTTTTTCTTTTATGTGAAAGGATATACTTCCCGATTGGTCCCATTGAAATTTCATCAAAATCGGTTCAGTAGTTTGGTTTTTAATTCAAAATAGCTGGAAAAAATATGTCAACCAAGTAAATGATATTGTGAATTTTGCTTTCCTGTGGTGTTGTTAGGTGTGGGGTAGGTACCACTAAAAAGTGAAAAATAAAAAACTTAAAAATGAAAGTTATTTTGTCCCGTCTAGTAGTGGTTAGTATTTGGAAGTCTGAAGATTTTTATTTTTCACTTTTTATTGCTGAAACCATCCTCCAACATTCCAACCAGTCCATATTAATTTATTATTGTCTATCTCCGATGTTCTTCATCAGATCTTTGCTTACGTCCGGGTGGATCCAGTATATTGCATACCTATTGATTTTTACTTAAATTCCGCGTTTTTTACGGTTTATTTTCCTTTCTTTATATTTTTATAAAATTGGTTCCCCCGGACAATAGAGGATTTCAGAATAAACCTCTTTCGAAAAAATAAGAATTTTGCTAATCCGTCTAAATATGACGGATTCATGCCTGAACGTAAATAAAAAAAATATTTTAAACATCCGAATTGATAACCTCCTCCTTTTTGAAGTTGTTTTAAAATACTTATGATCTTGATGCTTTGACATGTCATTGTACACGTCATATGAAGCAAGAGTAGATAACGTTTATGAACAAAGGGTCTTCTGTAAATGATTTTTTTTGGCACACATTCCCAAACCACTGCAACTCCTGAAAGCCAGAATCAACAGTGGCGACCACCAGAAAAATGTCTTGGATCCCGCAACGAAATAAATCAGAAGATAACAGCGGAGGAATAGGAAAAAATAATTATAATTTCCACTTCCTTAATCCTTCCCCTTCTGTAAATGAATATTGATAAAAACCCCACATGCGCAGGAATCCGCAGGATGTCTACAGAGAAAACAGGACTGCATGCTTGGTATTATAGTACCTATAATGATTTCATGGAAAAATAACAAACTAAAATCAATAATGATTCAGAAAGTTTCATTTTATCATAAAACTTGAGCGAAAAAAAAATAAAACCGACAACACTGATTTGGCACTGGCCGAAGTGGCCGATCTTCTAAATGTCACAACAGCACTAGCGCCAAAAAAAAACAAACGTCAAGTTTCAAAGTTTCGTAAGTTTAGAATGTTTGAAATACATTCACAAGTTAATATAAAAATATTCCTTAATCCAGATATTATTTAAAAATAATTCTACATTTACTCATCGAAAGGCGTCAAGAGGCGTAGACCTGTAAAAGAAATTCAGGTTGGCTCTCAAGCACAGCTGTTCACCGCGCGTCGTCGCCATTGTTATTTTCTGTCTCTTTTTAAACCGCGTCCTCGCCGCTCCCCTCCCTGCAACCAGTTTCGCTGGATTTTCGTGACGCGTGGACGTCTGTGCGCCGGTGCGGACTAAAATATCTCGGTCTCATCCTTTGTCCAGGAAGAAGCGAAACTCCACAACAACTCGTAACCACGACTGAAACTCCCCGCTCAAACGTGAAATAACTGGTGTAATCTACAGGTGTTTCATCGTCCCGTGTGTTGTTTAGTGATTCCCGCATAGTCAATCGAGCATGAATATTAAAGAAGTAACCGGTGATATTGTCGAGTGTCCACTGGGAGGCGAGGTCTGGTGATCGGGCGCAGTGTCGAGGTCGTAGGGTTCGGCGTGTGATGAGTCTGCGGTGACGGCTCGCCGCTGAGCGGTTGGATGGCGGCTGTAAGCGGCCCCGCGCGGCACTCTCGCGTCTCCATGAGTGTGTCCATGTCGCTGATGCAGGGCGGTACGCAGAGCGCGCCCCAGGGCGCCATCCTGGCGGCAGCGGCGCCCTACTATCAGACGCCGGCCATACCGACCGACGTGCAACCAGACCGCCCGATCGGATATGGCGCCTTCGGTGTTGTATGGTGAGTCAATTTTGTTGTTGTTTATATTTTCAAATTGCCCGCGTCACATTCAAAACTAATTGATGAAGTGTCTATCAACAGTGTTCGCGCTGATAACTTATAAACATGTGTCACTTCGGGGGATTGCACTACTATTCTGTAATTGCACTTTGAACATTGTTTTAAGTTTGGGACTGTAATTTGAACCCATCTTTAATTTATCGGCTCACATTTTTTTCGTTTTATCTAATCGCATTGTGATGTTGATCTTTGGCCAATATTCACTGAAAACCTACGCCCTATTGTCCATGTTTTTATGTACCTACATAAGAACGTGGACAATACATCCAGAAACCTGAAAACAACCTTAGCTTGTCATTGTACTTTTGGACTCACCAAAACTTAGCACCCTGACCTTCAACAGAACTGATTTAATATATTATTGCCAATTTAAACAATTAACAGTTAGGTACTGATATGAACTAATCTTAATTTAACTTGTACCTGTGAACCTAGCAAAATTCAAAAGTATTTTTTTTCTACTTGGGGGTATATTTTTCCTTTGACAAAAAATGTAATCCTAACAAAAGCTATAGATAGGTAGCTAGCTTTTCTTGACTATAGTTTTATCAGTACAGTTTTTTATTTTATTTTACAATAAACATTTTATTTGTCATAGAATTAAGGAATCCATGATAAAACATAGTGTAAGTAATTAATTAGAAATAAGCTCCTGCAATTTAGCCAAGCCACACAAAAGCAGCTTTTTGGGGAATGTTCAGCAATAACAGTTTGTTTATAGTCACTGTCACCAAAAAAAACTCAGAATGATTTAATCATTTTGTTGTTGATCATTTCATGCGAGAAATATCATTTGTAAGTATAATTTTACTTTTTGATCTGTTCCTTAGGGTTTTTTAAAATCTTTATTTATTTACAGGGTTTTTTCTATATAAAGAATATGTTACCCCGATGATTGAATACAAATTATGTTCCTTAGGGTTAGGTACTTGGCCAAATAGCAAAAGAAGGAGACTTTTGGCTGTCCTTTTTGTTTGTAATTATGGGAAATCTTTAAATGACTCCTTCCCTTCTGGGCTGAGCAGAAGGGAGTGTCAGACTCTTACTGACTAAAACCCCTCTGGGTTCCTCCTAATGCTCTTTGCTTTCCAGGGCCAGGGTGACTCTTTCGAACAAATTCCACAAATAATTCTGGCAGATGGCTTTGTCCTGCACATCTGTTCAAACACTTTAAAACTATTGGTAATGGTCATTGTTTGGCAGAAAGGCTTTTTTTCCCTACTACCTCTTTGAAATTCTTTGTACCTACTATTAAACAATAGTGTAATGAAATTCAGAAAAAAAATCTCTAAGTACCCAAACATGAAACCAAGAAAAAAAAATCAAAGTAGGATTATAAAATAAAATTGTCCATGAGATAGGTAATAAGCACTTCTGAAGCAAAATTATTATTATTATTTTAAGCCAGTAGTGTCCCACTGCAGGGCAAAGGCAAAAAGCAAATGCTGCAAAAATATTCTGTGTCTTTTAGATGGTTTTTGAGAAATTGAACAAAAGATTTTTGCAGTTGATAAAATCAATAGTTTACAGAACTGAGTGTACTTACACATACCCATTGTTTGAGTCTCAGTAACAATTAACAAAATAGCATTCATAAAACAATAATAATGTTAAAAAAACTTAAGTGTAAATTGAATGCTGAGTCCTAGATTTTCTGTGGCAAAAAAGAATCCAGTCCCTTTTCATTATATTTTGTAGCTTGAAATAACAGTGGTAGGAAAACAGTTTCCATTTAATTATGCTCCCCAAGAAACTACAATCTCATTGTAGCAGATGTGTGCATGCATGCACCATATTCCACAAACTGAGTTCTTACGTTGTCGTTCTTATCGACTCTGATTTTACGACCTACAGCTCTACCACACTCACAAGTTTTCAAGTTTTATACGACAATCCCATAAATCTCAGAGTGAATGTAACATACGGGAATTTCGAACTTAAGTGCTGCCAAATGTTCGCCAACTTTGTTTTTCGGCTACAAAAACCTCAAGTGGTTGTAAGTTCTGGCACTGTAAAGGGCGTATTCTCACGTTCGTAACTACGAACAAATGGCACACAGACACAGAGGGTCTACAGATTCCTACAAAGTCTTCCAGTCGCGAAGCAATTTAAAGAAACAAAGACCATACCGTTATCCCCATCGTGTAGTCGCTACCTAAGTGCTACTCGGCTCGTCGATAAGTAAAGCGCACTAAGCAATTATTACTAGTCTCTACGACCAACGCTCGTTTTACTACCTCTGAACACGATGCAACCGTTAAACCTAGAAAGCTACGATTCCATTTCAAATCTTCAATTTTTAACGAGCAGGACCGCTTTATGACTACAACAAATCTTTCTCAGCCTTTTATTTACATCAGTTGTCGAACTGAACAAATTTTGAAAGTTTTCCAAAAGTTTACATTGCACTGAAGTTAGTCAGTTCTCCTGTCTAATCTGCACCAGTTGCCTTCTGTAAACACGTGGAGTTTGTACCGCCCGGCGACGGGCATTCGATTCAGCGTGAACGACATAAGAGCGGTTTTCAATATTCATGTTGCCCGCAATCGAATGCACATTGCGTCTGACAGCCGAAGTCACTCCTCAAATGAAACTGTGCTTTATTGCTCACACCTTTAGCTAGCTTTTGTAATAATGGCTCGGAAATCTGTTATTGAAACGGAGGTAGAGAATACGTGGTTCCCTCATGTAAGCGACATTCGCCCTTATGTCGATAGGAGTAGATACGAGTTGATTTGGAGAACAGTGGGAGCGCTGTGAAGTAGTGCAACGTTCGTGCATCGGGGGTAGCGGTTGTTAGGTATGGGTGGATGCTTTGTGTCGAGTCGTCGTGCGTAGGTAGGTCCCTCATGGCGCTTGGCGCGTCGATTGTGTGTGAACGACCGCGACGAGGGGAGGCACGCCTGATTATTCCGGGCCCGCGTCGATCGCCGGTCGAGAGCCCTAAAACCCGGCTCCGCTCTGCTCCTATCCCTCCTTCCTTGTACTCGCCCGTTGAATGTAAATAGGGACACATTAACATTTTAGTTATTTTCTCTCTTTTCTGAGTGTTTTAATTTATTCTGGCCCTGGCTTCTGTATTTAGATATCTTTGTGTTCATCTACTGAATAATACGCCAGCTTCATATTATTCCTCCTTTTTAGTGAAACAATGCGGTTTTACTCTCGTTATGCTCATCTTCGCATGTAACTAGTCCGTTTCGTCATTGCTCGGCGGTGACAAGACAATCACGATAGCGCGCTGTCATAACAACTTGTGCCTAAGAATAACAGCATACGCAGTAGAAAGCTACAATAAAAGGCATTCTGCAAACGAATTCCATTCAACGCACACGAGATGTTTAATTTTCGTTTGACCTGAAATTTTAAGTACAAATAATTATGTCGAGGACCTGAAATTATAAATGCCAACTACAACTAGTACCTACCTACTTTAGCTTGGCGACTTCGATGTCAATATGACTGAAGTGTGAAATATAATTTACTTTAGTTCAAATGTAAACAGACACACTTATCTGTTGCTACATAAATAACGTTCGCAAACTGCAAACTCATAGAAATCAGTCGTCTCGAGAGAATATACATCGGTATCTAACTATCTACACAAAGAGAAAACAGAACATTGCATTGCGTCCTTGCATACGCGTTCACATGTAATTTAATATCGAGCAAGCAATATCAGACGATAACAACTTGAAATTCGGCGCTCCCACTACCTGCATGCCAATTGGGGACAACTGACAATTCAAGGTGATGAACTTATGGGACGGGAGTAGGCTCAGCTAGGCTGGGCCCGGCCTATAGTAAATTAATTACCACAAAGCGTGCGAGCTGATTGATCGAGCTGCGCGCGGGCCCCGCCGCACCTCGGGTCGCGCCTCCGGTCTCCACCCTGTGACCATGGCTAATTGCAACGAGCCAGTTGAACGCCTTTATGGCGAACTCGCTCTCGAATGGAGTTTTGAACGCATTTTGTGGAACACTCATTTAAAGTACGCTCTTGATGAAGAACACCATTCTACCATGCCTACCATAAGGGCAAGTAATTATTTTAAGCGATGATATTCCCATTCCGCTCAAATGCATCTTAGTTATTATTATCCAGTAAAAATGGGAACCTTTTCATGTTTTCAGCATCAAAAGATTTCTTATTGACGTGACGGTCTCACAAGGGTTCTCTACCTGCTATGAACGCATGAATAACTATTCGATTACCTGCCTAAGTCAGACCTCAATGCTTTAGGAAGTTCAAGTATTTATTATTGAACATTCAAAGTCGGCAAAATGTTACAAAAAGTAGTTTAGAAACTAGTCGGTGTTCCTCTCGAATAAATTGGCGTTATTTGAATGTACTCACATGCAGTTACCTAGGTCAAGAAAGCATGACAGAAACGAACGGATATTGTGCCGAATCGAGACTATTTCGACAGTTTTTTGTTTGTGTTGATTTCCATTGCAATGCTATCGTCGAGTTTCACTCCGCTTAATTCGATCATACGCTCACGATCACCATTGTTTTGCTCGTAATCTTTAGCCTATTATTGAACAGATCAGTTTAATCATGCTTTTTGCTTAAATAGTAAGGATTTATGCAGAAACCCGACGTAATTCCTTATAACTGTACATCCCTAAATCCTAACCCATGTCATTGCCACATCCTTCTTTGTATAAAAACGAGCGCGTAATCCGTAACGCTAGACAAAAGAAGCAATAACTTTAGAAACCTTTTGCTGCTGAACACAATGGAATCCATTTTTGCTAATCTCGTTACAACACGCTTCGCAAGGAGATCTGATAAACTACGGATTGCACGTTTATCGGCACCTAAGTTTCTAATCTAAGACATTAATTTCATCGAAGTGTTTAGTTAGTACGTACGACACACAACTTCATAGATCCGTCGTCGTCCAAATTAGTCAAACGCGATCTTTTTAACCTAGTGCGAGTTTAAACGAACTTTTACAGGCATTGACGGAGTTAGGTAACTTTACTGTGACGTGCCACAAAGTCATTATGATTCCGTTGTGAAAAAGGGATAGTGCTTTATAAGTTGTACATTAGCTACGGCTTCTTCCACGCCGGAATTATTCGGATTTTAAGACGTCATAGTAAGGAACCTGTTTTTTAAGGATTGGTAATCATCAAATGACTCCTTCCGCTGTAGGAGTGCAGAGTGATTCCGCAACCCTGGCAGGCTCTGGCCCTAGCGGGCCCCGTCTATAGTAAGGAACCTGGAACGAAAACTCGTAAGGGGACCGAAAAATGACGACTTCTGTGGTATCCACTTGTCTTGGCCGTTCAATACATCGATGGCACCTCTTAGTTGGGTAATGAACAGACTACAGATGTGTGAAGTAGACGAGATAACGGCGGCATCGCGACGAGAGTACCGGCAGCGAACTGGCCTGCTTGCAGCCTAACCAGGTCACGGGGAACTTATAGTCCGCCTGACGGCTATCGTGCGAGTGTTAAGTGACGTGACATAATTCTATTATTATAAGATTTCCAGCTTAGATGCACCAGAAAATTGCAGGGTTCATGGCTGAAAACATATAAACCAAGTTATGAACTTGTTCGAATTTTTGGAGCACTGAAACGTCGCGCTATTCTGTGCAGTTTTGGACTTCTGAAAAACAACTCGTCTTTGAAGCACAAGTTTACTAGAAAATCAGACCCAAAAAGATACCTCCTACGAGATAGCTTACAAATCTCATAATTACTTACGTCCTCTTCACTGTCGGACACAGTCTCACAGAGGGAGGACATCATTTTGGAAATTCGTCTATCTACCATAACTGTTCGAAGTGACACTTAAACATTGAAGCTCTCAAGACTCCCCGCGTTGTGTGACCTGAGATACCACTTAGTTGCAAGTCAGCCATTAGCCACACAGGCTTTTTGCTCCATCATCGCCGAGCGATAATTGGTGTCGTGAGAGAGGAGCTGAGATTGACTGATATATCGGATTAAGATTTTTAGCTGGCACTGATAAAGATATTGGTATATTCTAAAAAAGAAGTATGGTGCATCAGCGTCAGGTCACGGCAGGCTAATCACCTGCTGGATATATTGAATAAATATCAATATCTGTGTCCCAAATAGATTAAGTGAGCATCAATTTATGATCGGTAACTAGTCGTATAGTCGCACATTTATATTTCGCCTTATCACGTTATTTCTAGTTCTTTTTTATATCGTGTGAGCAGTAAGGTCTAACGACCCCACACACCTTAGTGTTAGAGTTTCTAAACCGCCTCAAGGGCCTCTGACATTTCTAGTTGATGCACACTATGTCCAGATTGACGATGTATTATAGTATTTTGTGCAATGGAAAGGCCATCCCTTTGTGGCTATTCAGCGAATTCTATGCCGTGGGTGCTATGAAAAGCAAGTAAGGAATTGTGCCAAAAAGGATGTCAGACATCCTTTGCTCGTAAAACATGCTAAAATTAGCATTCCATTTGCCAAGCTCGGTAATTACGGCCATATTTCTGAAGGGAGGTCCAGGTTCAGTGAAGGACACTCTTGTTTTTTCATTTGAATAGCGAGATACCTTCACGGGGCTCCGGTTTATTCCATTTGCCGTTACTTACAACGTACAAATTCCTACTTTATGAAATCCAGTTTTCCTTATCTATTCCCCCTAATGCAGAGCGCGTGGTATGGCGTGGTACGCAATGACGTCACGATTCACGCTGTGTGTTCGCATAATAAGTTTGTTTCCATCTAACAATCTTTCAGATACTTCTACGCGTTTTTGATAAGCCTGTTTTGGTAATATAGAACACATGGAAATTTGGAGCAATATATTGCTTCAAAAAGAAACCCATTAAAAATCTTTATTATTGAATATATTATTATACTGGCACATGTTCCCATTTCAGTATTTAGGTTTATTTGCCGATAAAAGGGCGTTTCAGAGAAATGTTGAAAGTCATTAACCTGAATTTCGCGTGCAGCTCCTACTAAGAGCTAGATTTGGCCACATTTCAACAACTATTGGTTTATTAATATTACTATTATGATGGTCTATAATGAAGCAATAGACAATATTAGTAGCCAGTATTACCTACTATTGTTGAGGACTCTGTGAATTGCCAAATCACGGCGTCTAATTTCTAATTCAGGACAATCGTTCTTTTTTGCTAGAATTGATGTCCTGTTAACTGTCCTATCAATTCTGGTTCTGACTACGGAATCACCTATTGCCATAGCAACAATGTTTAGGTGCTTACCTAGTAAATTATGGGTGTTTAAATACGCCTCGGGAACAAAGACCAGGCATTATTTCATTATTTTATAAAACAAGCGTTGGAGTTTCTATTGGTACTCGTAACTTGAAAACAGTCTCGTGTATCGTGCTTCACTATCCTTGTTTTTATCCACGTATTTTTCTCACGTACTCGAAGCCATATTTGATAATGATAACATTGTCTACCACCAAATTAGATCGCTGTATTCAAAACTTCAAACCGAACTTCAGTCAGTAGCAACATAAATCGTCGGTGATCAAGTCAATGAACACGCATTTACTTCAAAAACAGGACAAAACAACGATTGAAAGCTAAATGTAGTGGTATTGCCTCTAAAGTCGAGCTATTTCACAAGTTTACGCTTCTTTGTACAAGTTTCAACCTATAAAGGCAAACAACGACTGACAAAGCCGACTGTTTTGTATTTGTTCCGTAATTGTTCTGTCAGTTTAATACCTCTACAAATTGCAGTATTATTCCAAACAGTGGTAATACCTGCTACTTAAATCCGTATATATATGCTTATAGAATTATAATCGTACAGTAATTATCATAACGGATCATTTTAGGACTACCAGGGGGTCTATTCTCTAAGCCCGAAAGTCCGTAGTTTCGGCCTTAGTGTCGGGCGTTTTCTACTCCGTATCACCTACGGACTTACGATTAGTTCCGAACCCGAACTAAGAACAACTGTCAAATCGTGTTGTCATTTATTTTTAGTTCGAGTTCGGGACTTGTCGTAAACTCAAGTCCGTAGATGATACGGAGTAGAAAACGCCCGACACTAAGGCCGAAACTACACCAACACACGACCACATCATCGCTTACCATCAGGTGAGATAATGGTCAAGCGCGTGCCATCAATAGTAAAAAATAAAAAAGTTGCTTTCTTAGACAACCAATAACATGGCAATCTTTATCAAAGTTTTGTTTCTATTCACCCCTTCTGTTGCTATTCACCCCGCCCCGTTTGACGGTACTCCCAAAATGACACGTAATATTGTATTACTTCATCTCTAAATAAAACAGTCAGTCTGCCTGTCTGTTTCTCCGCTTACTTATAAACCACGCAACGAACTTTGATACGGTTTTCCACTAATACAAAGAACGATTAAAAGTGCACCCGCGCAAGCCGGTGCAATTCGTTAGTCGAAAATAATCTAAAATACGTTTAAGGAAAACTGGGTCTGGAAAAGAAAACAACAATGCCAATGATTTGGCTGCACGTCAAAACGTTGGTACTGCGTATCGCACGGTATCTAATGATAGTCGTCGCAGCGAGATTAATTGGCAGCAGTTTACTGGAAACGGCTTCCCCGTGGCCATGGTTCCGCGGTTCACGCAGGTCACTCAACCTCGCGGTGTTTATCAGAGATTCTCAACATTCGGCAGTGCTTACGTCGTTTACGTGCCATTGACATTCGGGACTCGGTATTGAATCGGAAATAGCACACGCGAATATTATTATTACCCCCCCGACGATACAGAGGGACTTTATTTTTATCGTGGGTTCAATTAGCGAGCAAGTGCAGTTCATGGTATTCGGCAGACCGGCTTTAGCTGGAACTGTCGATGGAACGTATCATGCGTTCTGCGCTAGTTACTGCTTTATTACACCATAAAATGCCTAATGTTTGATCACTATCGGCAGAAGCCCTAAAAATGTTTTATTCCGCGCTCCCATTCAGATTTACTACGAAAATATAAATAGTTTTGGGTTGTCGACTTCAATATTTATGTTACCATTCAGTTTCCTATGAAAACAGCCGATATAATTGACAGCCAAGCTCAAAATAAATAATTATTTACCAATTCAAATCGTCGCACGTAGTTCTTAAATGGCTATTCAGTCTTATCTAAAAGAATGCACAATTAACGTTATTAAATCATTAGTGCCTTTTGTCATCCCAGTTTACTCTCAAGGCCGTGACTTAAATGTCAAGAAATTGGACTTCTGCCTATACCGTAACACATCACTGTACTAAGAATAGTGCAAAACTAATAACAATTTAGCATAATTTATCGTTTCGGGATCGATTTTACTTACAACAGTTTGATAAGCTCCGGGCGTTTAGGCAGAGTAAGCCAGAAAGGGGAAATTTGGAAAATATCGTCAACAATTAAACCGTCATTACGTTTCATTTCGTTCACGGGTTGCAAATTACCCGCCTGCCTCCATGGAGGTGGAAGTTAGACGCGGGCGTTGGGATGGGAGCCTCTGGATATTTTATTGTATCCAGTCTCACCCCGGGGGCTTTAGAAACTGCCGCACCACCACGTACTTTGGGCGCCTTTACTAACTTTGAATGAGATATTTTCTTATTTTTGGATCGTTACGGTTGTATATTAAATGCGTGTTAAAAGGCAAACGCGAAGTTTTTATCAGGCTACACAAAAATCTGTGTTGCAGTTTTGTGTTAACACCAACGCCGATAATTTATCTCAGATTTCCGTGTTTAATGTTTTACACAAGTAACCTGGCATGTGTGTAAAAAGAGACAAGCATTTGACGCAAAACTGCCAAAAACCCAACATGAAATTTAAATTTTTCAGCTGCGTGATATCGATCACACATGTGGTTCGACGCACGTCGCTACTTGCTAGTTTCCTCCCGCCCGGACTCATTGTGCGTGTGTGACGCAGTAGGACCGCACACGGCGTCCCAGCCCCTGCCTGCCAGTACATCAATCACTTCCTTATCGAATTTATGAACGTTTGAACACTACCTGCCATATCCTGTTACCCTAGTATTTCCTATTAATACTGACGACTCACTACATTTAGCGATGCTACAATTACATTAATAACGTCATCTACTCCTCTACCACTTATAAGGTTTGTCTTGTCGTGTCTTTTTATATACCCGTAACCCTGGAACATGGTGTTGACCTCACGTATTACATATCCCGGGGTGAATTTCTAAGGCTTACCATGTTACATGTTTATTTTTATAACTGGATCGCATGGTGTTGACCTGACCTCATAAAAAGTCAGATCTACCTACGCAACCTTGACGAAACTATTTCCAATGTGTGTTAGTGTTATGTAATACTAAGCGACTGCTAATGAGGTAACAGCTCGTTAATTCTGTTTGTTCAGTCGCTCTTACAGGGCTCCATTATACGGCATATACCTCGGTAATCAAGGGACACAATTTAATCAGTTCTTTGTCTACTTACTTTAATGGGATGCTGTAATTTTGTATTCTGCTTACAAACATTAATATTCGAAAACATGTTTTTGAATTAAAGAGTTAGAAAGCTATGAATTAAACAAGGCTTGCTGCTCATTTGTGTTTCTAAATTAAGTTAGTTGGTAATGTCGCAGCCCTGGAGAGTGAAGCCCCCAGTTTTAATCATATTCTTTGGTCGAGGACTGTTCTAGCGCGTTTTGTATGCAAGGAGCGTGACCCAAGTTTCCGTTTTCGGCCCCCATGTGAAAACGTTTACACAATGTCAAATTGCCTACCTGGCCGCTTGCAAAACACGGCCTTCCTGCGGGGCCGGGCATTGTCGACGAATGCCTGATGTTAATATCAACGATAACTGTATCTGACTGCTCATTGTTCGTAGTTTTTGTCTTCGGTAATTGTGAAATTTCCCATTTGTTAGTACGCCAGCGGGCAAATTAGGAATTCATATGGTTTTGTGTCAATCGGTGTATTGTTACGCCGTATTTGCTGGAAACAAAGGATTTAAAGTTTCTCGCATTTACTGGTAATGTGCACGATAAATTGTGCGGTTTTGCTCATTATAACTATACCGGGTGATTAGTCAAACTAAAACAATTTCAAACCAAATTAATTTTAATTTCAATCCATACGTCTGAACGCCATGTTACCATGTACTTACTTACGTATCATTACAAATTGTTGAAAGGCCTGCTTCAAAGATAGCAGGAAACCATTTTCCTTGGAACTTACATCCATGAATTTCTATTATACTTTAGCTATTGCACCATAAAATTTAACAGCTTTAATAATCCACGCTGAGCTTATAACGTTATGTTTAAGTGTGTATTGTTAATATGTTTCCCTCATCATAACTCGAGGACCGTTAGACGCCCGGATACAGTTGGTCACTGCGGTGTTAGTACTATGACATCACTCATGCTTCCCACCGAATTGTACTCATTAGGTCATTGACACACTTTACCTACCTCTCAGAGTAATCGCTGAGCTAATTTAGCTTAATGCATGTTATTACGAATTCCGTTTGAATTTGAACTTCTCACAAAAAAAAAAATCCTTTTCAAAACCGCGCTGTTCGAATGATACGTTTGTGTACTGAATTAAGAACCGGATTATATTCAGCCTGTATTATTGTATTCGAAATATATTTGCATCGTGTCTTCGTGTCCCCCTGTCGTGGGTTTCTTGCGAAATAGGTCTCATTCTAATTCCCTACAGACGAGCTTCGTCGTTGATTGAATATTCCACGCGCGACGCTGATCTCTTTTCCTCTCTTGCACCGACTTCAAATGCGACTTTATCCGGATTTAACGGCGACTGGTTTCTATGCTTTATGCAATTAGTCAAGTTCTGCAAGTGATTTCAAACTTGAGACTTTTAGGACCGTTTTATGTATCCGTGTTCAATGCCAAAACAAAGCTATGATTAATTTCGATTTCCTCTAAGCCACCATCAAGTGTGGTCTGGGCGTAACATCGTAGCACGTTTAAGCCATTGTTCTTCAAAATGTGCAACATCACCGAAATCAATACAACTCCAGTAGTAGTAGACTTCTACATTTGAAACTTGCAGAACTAACTGACACTATTCAAATAATTTAAAGAGTTCCATAGCGTGACAGTATCACCAGCCAGCTAGTTCTGAAACGGATGTAACGCCCGTATACGTCTCGCGTTGTAAATTCGCGCGATGACATGGCGGACGCGTTCCGATGCGTCGTCGTCGCCTCGGTACGTTCGGAATCCTTAATTTAACTGCTCTCGATGCAGGCACTGCCGGAGATGCAGGCGGAATGAGCTTCCCGCCTGTGATTGCATTCGCACCCGCTCCGTGACTCCAAATTAATGTCGCGTCTTATGTGCCCTGACTGCTGCGCGGCCCCATAGATTTTGTGTCCTCTCGCGTCTAAGTCTAAGCTAGCTTTTATTGAATGGTCTACTATAGGATCTAGGTTGTGATGTTTTACTATAAGGTTTTAAATGCGTTTACTGGAGATGGATTGTAAATATTTGGTCCTTGGTTTCTAATTTTGCAATAAGTTCTTATCTCATTTTTTAATTGTTTCAGGTAAGCATCCATGGTCAATATTGATTTATGCTAGTGGGACATCACAAAAGTGAGTGATTTCTAAAAAGTTTCGATGGCATTGCATTTATTAACGATCGAATCAAAATCAATTGGTTCCACAGTGCGCCAACTCATAACTCGAAATCCGATTTCATATAAAATTTTGCAAAAATACAAAATCATTTTTAAAGCGATGAAAGTCGAAAAAGTTACAGGTACCTACGGGACAGATAAAAAAATAAAAACGCCTTTCAGTTGCATTTACGGCATGTGAGAAATGAGAATACACGTTTTATACTTTTTTAAATGTTTTTTTTTATCGTTATGTTAAATCTCCGTCGCCTGCAGTCCTTTTAAAAAAAACCACGCATCTTTGTGATCGTGATGGAAATAATTACTGAACTCGTTTTACTACATTTTATTGTACAAAGCGTTAGAAATAAAACCCTCCCTAACTCGAATTTAATAGTCGTGCAGGTGTTAATTAATAATTTGTTTCATTCTACGAATAGTTATAAAAGTAATCCTTTAGAAAGTAGGTACAATAAAATACAGGGTGAATAATACGAAGTGTTGAATAGCTGGTCAAACGGGGTCCTATTCTGGTCTAGCTAAAGAATTGTAACTGGCTCTGGTGATCAATTCCAGATCTGTGTACTTCGCTATCTAGTTACTTGGTGTAAAGTTTCCGTGTCGCCGCGGCGCGTCTCGCACAATGAGAATTCTCACAATCAAGTTCTACTCGACGTAACTTACACTAGAATGTGGAGTCGTAGACCATGATACTGAACACGGCTGCGGACGCCTTTTATGACCACATTAATGGCCATTTTACGACGCTAACTGACAACTAAAACTAATTTTTGAAAGTTATTCCTGGCAACAAAGTTCTAATTTCTTGGCCCAATTAACAGAATGAAACCATGTGGCATGTTTTCGAGGAATCTGGGTTCATAAACATGGACTTATTTGGTGATAGATTTTATTGAGATCGGTTACTTACCGATTTGATCTTTACTTAACGATCTTTACGATAAAGCACAACAGTCTTACAAAACAATGTCTTACCCACTAACAATAACTTATTTACTCAATCACGTCGCTGTAACTACTAAGTACTTAATAAACTCTAACTACTAGATGAACTTTAGTGATCAGATACTATCTGAAGCTAGATTTACATCTTAATAACTCTCATTACATGACTCCCTCCACTGTACCTGTCGAAAATATACTAGAATTATAACTTTAATGGATCTTCCTCCCTCAAACCCGAACGATATGTATTCGTTATGCTTCTATTGAAAGATTCTTTAATGTCAAAAGCGTCACGTCCTTTCACGGTTACAAAGGAAACACCGGCTGACAAACCATTTATAACAATAAATAGTACAGAAGGGACTACACTGCCTGGCCACTGCGCTTGATTGATTGAAGCGAAGCACGACTCAAGGGCTTCGGGATGAGCAGGTTTTGTTGGTCCTTTTACTCTATAAGTAAACTAGAAAAAAACGATTATATTGTAGCTAGAATCCTAAGTAACTATATCAGGTGTATGATACACGGTCAGCCGGTGCGTTCTTTGTACCCAGGAAACTAAATATTCCTGGGTACAAAGAACGAACCGGCTGACCGAACCATTTATAGCAATAATAGTGGAGAAGGGGCTACACTGGCTGGCCACTGCGCTTGATTGATTGAAGCGAAGCACGAATCAAGACTTCAAGAGCTTCGGGATGAGCAGGTTTTTGAAGTGAAAAGTTCTTTAGCGGCGTTGTGCACTTATTGGGAGGGGTAAAAAAAAATTAAACTCGCATCAGGACAGGACACGTGACCTGATCAAAAAATCGTAAGACGGATAATGTAATGTAATATAAATTGTCATCTTTGTGTACGATAGCGCAATAAATGAATATTGTATTTAACCACATAAATGATAGTACTTTAATACTGATAAATAAAGCAATTCATGCGAAATTATTCCCTAACCATTCCAAAATATTCAAAAATGCACAACGTTAATGTTCAAGTTTTCACTTCTGCCGGCACTCCCGGAGTGCAACCCGTTGTATTCTTCTGGTCCTTTTACGGTATATATAATAAAATAACTTATATTATAACGAACTTTAGAAGGTGTATGTTAGAGATACATAGTTTTCTGGGTAAAAATGAAGTAAAGGCTGATAAACTATTTATAACTAATAGTAGAGCTAGTACTACATTGCTGGCTTGTGAACTTGATTGATCAAAGCGAAGCACTGCAACTGTACGCAAGAGTTTCGGGATGGGCAGGTTTTGTTAGTCCTTTAATTTAAAAGTATTTCAGCAAATTTAATTATCACAGCTACGGCCATTACGTTTACGCACCGCCAGCTCCGTAATATACCTAGATGTTTATTTTTTATCGAATCATGATAATAAATAGAATACTCAATAGAGGTATTAAATGCTGTGTTTATCGCTTTGATAATTTAAACATTGATTTCACGAGACCACATTTCTCTGTTTACGTCACAGCTGCTAAAAACGTGACAGTTTTCCTTGTTTATTTACACGTCGAAATAGCAGGCTAGTTATATATTAATAAATATTATAAAATACGGAGCAATGAGCGGGGTAGATTTGTGTTTGATACGTGTGAAGTGAAGCCAGGCGGCAGATGCGGTGGAGGTCACCGCACTCGGGACCAACGCAGCTGGATATTAAGCCCGACGCGAGTTTTTGTGCTCCCGGACTCTCCACCGTCTAGGAACGAAACGTAACACTACTAAGATAACGTCTTCCATGTAAAAAGATCCGATCACACACTACACAGCTCAAATATTCTCGAAACATTTCATTTTTATATCGCCGCCTAATGCGTTACGAATTTAAAATTCAAGATTATATTTTTTACCTTTTATCTTCACTGAACGGGCACTTCGTGACTTGCCGGGTCTATGCGGTCGACGGCGTGGCGTAATTTTCTCGTTTTAAGTGGTCATTAGTTCCACAGGGACAGGGACTTTGTCTGTCGCACGACCATTAACTATACACGCATACCCGCATGCCCTAAACCACTCGAAAACTTCGTTCTTAAATTATGACGAACGTGGTAAAGCCATGTCAAATATTAAAAACAAAAACCGCGTCTCAAAGGTTTTGAGAGAGCGCAACTATGTTTGGTCGTAAAGCGGAGATACTTTATCATTAGTTGGGCGAGGGTTTTTGCGATGTGAATAACGTGCCCCTACGCTGGCGCTGCTCGCCGGCTGCGCTGCTCCGGGTTTGGGGTGCGTTCACCGCAGCCACGCGATCGATGCCCGGCCCCAGGCCAACTCCGTGCAACCCACCTACCAGAGCTCGTTATCATTTAATAATAAAAATTAAACCCACACTGCTCCCAATGTCACAGCTCTCGAGCACCACACTTACCCTATCATAATCGTCACGGGGCTGTATTGATTTTTTTTCGGCGCCCTGAACTCAACAAAACAATTGCTATTAAACGAATTTATAGTTCCGCTGCCAAGTGGCTGGCTGCTGGGAAACCGTTTCCCACTTACATTTTCCCACAGTCTACGTGTTGTACAGCATCCATTTATCGATAACATTGTGGTTTCGGTTCATAGTATTTATGGTCTAAGTGAGTTCCGTCACGCCAGAGCGCTCAGACGCCAAGTTTCATTTTCAATAAGTGTTGCGTGCAACAAATAACTTCTAAAATTGCTTACTCATCGATATGAGTCGATACCGGATCGTCGGGGCGGAGGTGTGAACGCTTTCATGTATTTTAATTTGATGTGATTAGTTAATCTTAGTAATTTTAGTGTAGCCGCCGCGAACAGAGGTAATTGTGAAGAGACCGAGATAAGCGAGAAACTACCGATGTCGAGAGCTTCTCCGAACGGACGGCCTACAAACTGGTTTGTCACAGGTACACGGCTAAAAATTTTACGTAGACAAAACCCAAACCCGAATTTCGACACCGTAGGATGGTCCTTTGACAAAGGCGCATTCCGATCGCGTATTACCCTGGCACAAAAGGAGACCTCCTGAAATATGGTAGTGTTGAAGCTGGTGGTAATAATAATGTGCTGGTGTGTCGGGCTTTGTAGTTCCCCGAGCGAATAAAGTATGATTAGTATTTTTCGGGTTTCCTTTAGCAGATTTAGCTCTACCAAATTATACTATGGAGGGCTCGAAAATCACAAGTAAGGAGCTATTTATCCGCTCACGGGCACGGTCCCGTTGGCCTCCCCTATATTATAAGTACGGAGGGAATCGATATACCACTCCTGTCGTGTGATCGTGTCCCACGAGTCACGCTCGCTATCCAGAGTATATTTTTGTCTGTTTCATTTTTATCTCGAGTTATTATTCTTTCCTTGAACCATATTGCAAAGTAAACTCACTTAATTTATGTATGACGCTAGGGACCGCCGACATTCAGCTTCGCGAACAAGATACGAGTTAAGTACTTTACAACTTATCATACAAACTTGTGTACTGGCAAAAGCTTCTGGAAGACGATAATGTTGTAACTCCGATTCCGAAGTGAACGCTTATGGTACCTATGTGTTTTGTAATTTCCGAAAAGCTCCTCTTACTGATACTATTAAACTCGCCCATCGGATCTTCAAAGGCTAGGTTTGTTTAATAACTTTCGTGCTCGCTCGTAAATTGCTTCTCACCGGCCTCTGACGATTTAACGGCCCTTACACCAGTAAAGTGCACTACGACTGTGAAGAAATTATGCTTTACTGCGCTGTTCGCCTTTTGTGTTCATTAGTTTCTGTAATGAACTTACCACTTTTTATTCGGGCTAATAAACTTGGAATTTATAGAATGTGCAGTATTTTGCTTTCATATTTTTTTCAATTTCGTTTATGGGAGTTGAAATATAAAATCTATGATGCGATCCCATTTCGAGGTTCGGCCGTCCCGAGGAGTGATTGGAATGCCCGCCGGAAACCGCATCAGGTAAAGCGATGCGATGAACTCCGTCTGTGAAATAAAGCTCGACTCAGACTGCGCCTCGCCCGTCCCGCGGTCCCGCCCATGCGCCTTGCTGCGAAAAAGGCACATTAGAATAAATTAACTCAAAATGATGACGAACTGGCGCGTCCGGTTGTGTATTATTCGGGCGATGGTCTCGTAATTAATATAGGTAGACGTACGGCTGAGTCGTCGGATGAATTTTATGTTTCGAGAGCGGAAGCGAGATTTACTGTCACGGTCCTTGACGGCGTCGTTAACGGCAATGACAACTTAAACTGGAGCATCATTTGCTCGGTGTACATTTGCTAATTAAAATTGTTCTCTAAAAACCTTTCTCGGCGTCCGCTCAGCTTATCTTGATTAAGGTTTCGGGGTTGTTGATCTGAGAAGTGGGGTGTGAGAGTAGGTTCCCCCGCGCGCCCGACCGCGCCCCGCCCGGGCCTTTATGGCACTGCTCATTCATCGGTAACTGCGCCCTTCAAGTTTTCGCGACCTTTATGCAAGAATGGAAGCAAGGACAGATGTTTGCCAAACGTTAAAATGCTTTGAGCACCAATTTAATGACCTGCCCTTCTAAATTGGCCGATTTCCAAAATGTATAAAAATGTATAATAAATACAAAATTCGATATTAAATTCAAGGCCATATTACATGTTTAATTAAGCTTAGTAAATATTACTTACAATAATTAAATTAAATGGGTGCATTTCTTTTATCGTTTAATCTATTGGAATATTTTGTCTCGTAAAATATTTACTTTTTCTTATTAAATTTATTATGCGTTGTTTAAATATATTGCTGAATGAATAATTGCTTAAATGGAGTTCAAACACGTTCGATTGAGGTTTGCAGAATAGGTGCTTGGGCTAGTCGCACGTAAGTACAATTGGAGTTCGGTGATTGACCTGCCATTGTATGAATTAAGTTAATGTTACCACCTGTAATAATAATTCTGAAGCTGTATGAATAACGACTTCCAATTTTTGGAACAGTAAAGGAGCTGCAAAAGCACTGTACAGCCTAATCGAAAATAAGTAATCGATTCGATTTCCTCGATTCTCGAATGAATCGTGAGACGTAACTCGTATCGGCCGCAATCGATTCCAACTTAAAATCGATTGTCTATTTCAATAATCGGTACTACCACGCGATTATGTAGACCTAGTACCTGAAGGTTTTTGTTCTTATTGTTTGTTTATTACTTAATTACTTTGTCTGTAATTAAAGTGATTTATGTACCGGAACGTGTGTGCACTTGCTTTTAATATTCATAGAACATAAAGTTAATCTTCCGTAGTTAGTAATTCATACGAGCCGAGGCTGACTATGTGTGGAAGATAACGTGCCTATAGTGTGAACATGGGTTTATGTATGCGAAGATGTTTCGTTTGTCTTCTAAAAATATATTTAGATTCAATTATACATATTTTCCTTCCCTGCCAGGTTTTTGTATAATTACCAAATTATTTTTTGGACTCAAGGACCAAGTTATAAAACATATTTCTCATGAAAGCTGAAAACCCCGATAGAATACGTTTGATACTCTTTCGCTTCAGCGGCTAAACTTTTTGACAGTTTGGAAGAAGAACTGTATCTTTTGCAAGATAACATCCAGTTTTTCACGAGTTTGACTTGAAGCATTTTAATAATGAATTTCCTTCCTTCGTACTTCCTGAGACGAAAGACGGAACTAATCATAGTAAATATTGTATTTTCTTCAGTACCTATACAAAAGCAAAAACCTGCCAGCAAAATTAATCAATAAATTCAGGGAACTAGAACATTTTTTAATCATCTATTTCTTTGTGACGGCCCGTGACATTATGTATCGATCATACGAAACACTACCAACAACGTAGTAGGTACATAATCGACACAAAACTTTTAAGGGGATTTTAACGTTCGTTATTTAAATCTTTTTTGCAGCATTTATGGTCTCCAATTTTATTGAGTAGATATTTCAATTAAATAAAGTTGCTTTTTTACACAACCAATAATAGGATATTAAAGTGAAAAACCTTATCAAAGTTTTGTTTCTATTCACCCCGATAAATCCAGTACATATTTCGCTTCATCGAATATAAAATTTAAGCATTCTAAGCAATCCCGTTTCTCAATGTGAGTTGCACCAAATATTTTGCGAGATGCATACCTGCAACCGGTCAGGCAAACAATTAAAATATATTCCGAGTGAGTCACCCTCATCCACAATAACTTACTGATCGAGCTAACTTTACATTTCGTAAGTGCTGGCCTGTTGAAATTGGGCTCGAATAATCTAAACATTAGTCATTCGTGAGAAATTAATTATAATGAACTTATCACGGATCATTATGCTTGTAGGCTATTTATAAAATACCTACTTAAGTTAAGTGATTTGTTTAACGATAAGTAAGTACCGGATTTTATGGTTATTTATGTAGTAAAATTGAATTGTTCGAAAGAGTTCCCGCGGCCCTAGAACGCAAAGGGCATTTCAAGTAACACGGGTGAGTTTTAGTCCGTAGAGTCAGACACTCCCTCCCGCTTCGCCTAGACCGGGAGTCATTTGATGTTTTCCCTTCCAAAAGAAATAAAGTACTTAGTGAAATCAAAACGATTAGTGATGAACATCTTTTTCTTCATAATCAACTCAAATTATTAGACTGACTTTAAGTTAATAGAAAGATTTTCATATAATTTGATTACGTTAATATTCAAAGAAAGTTACAGTTTTAATTTAATTATGTTTCAATCTTAACGTCGAAAAAATTCAAATCTTTAAAAAAAATTCAGATCATGAAAAGTTTTTATTTTCTACTAATAAAACAATTTGAAATACACGTCAACAGTCTGAATTATTTTCAACTTTAAGTGTTTTTAACATTGTCTAAGGGCGTATTTCACCAATGATACTGAACACGATCATTACATCTATACTGCGTTCAGGAGCTGTCAGTGTAAATATTCCATACAAAAATAATGACACTGACAGCTCATAAACTTGGTTTATTCGCTGATCGCGTTCAGTTTTATTGGTGAAATTGGCCCTTAGGGTACCTTTTTCAAATACTTACCTGAAATGTTTTACCTTTCTAGTTTTGTTTCTATTTCTATCTCGGGTATGGTGTAAGGAAGGAAAGAGACATGGCTGTATTTTGCATACAATAAATATTGCTGCGATTCATCTGCCAAATGTACGTAGGAAGGATGTTCAGGCACGGATGCTATTGCATACCAAATACGCTTACTGTTGTAAAGGAAGACGCAAATTCTTGGCTGTCTAAACTACCTGTCCGATAATGATAAAATACGACGTCCTGCTATCAATTTTTGATATCAATTAATCTTATTTACTTTTGATCTAAGATCAAATGTGCGTCACTAATGTTAAGCACTTCCTAGTGACATGCTTCCGTCAATTTATTGAATCTATATTTCCATACTAGTCCAATCTACTTACATACTAATTTATAAATCCTAAAATATCTCTGTCTGTCTGTTTGTTACTTGTTGACGTCTTAACAGCAGAACGGATTTTAATGAAACTTGCGAACCATGTCTTGGAATAGGATACTGGGCACTGTATTATTGAAGTGAAAACTTCTTTAGCGGCGTTGTGCACTTTTTGGGATGGAAAAAAATGTTAAACCCACGTCAGGCAGGACACGTGACCTGATCGAAAATTCGTAAGACGAATAATGTAATGTGTAATATAAACAGGCATGTTTGTGTACGATAGCGCAATAAATGAATATTGTATTTAAACACATAAGTGATGGTCCCGAACCATTCCAAAATATTCAAAAATGCACAACGTTAATGTTGAAGTTTTCACTTCTGCCGGCACTCCCGGAGTGCAACCCGTTGTTTTTTTCGAATTCTCGATGGTAGGTATATTCCCTTGGGTAGTTTAACCATTTTAACGCGGGTGAAGTCGCGGGCACCAGCTAGCTGTAGTATATTTTCGACATGCAATTTTAACTAATTGAAATCTATGCTAATCAATAGGCACAGTGACTCGATCCGCGATCACTTCCGCACTGGGTGCTGGCAGTCGATGTAGGTTAACTGCCTGCCCAGCTAGCTGGCACGGTCGTCTAACTACAATGTTATACATGTAACCGCGTGTTTTGCATCGCGCCTCCTTTAGCTAACAACTCTTTGTTACCCCTGCTTAGCAACCAACAAATAAAATTTTAATACAAATCACAATCCCTAGGCCATTTCACTTCTGCCAGGGTTGCGGATTAGGGTAGATGATTAAAAAAAATCTAATTAAGTAGTCCGTCAGATAGATTTTCAAAAAACATTAGACACGTATTTTTTCTTTTTTCTCGTAAACAAAAAAATGAAAACGATACAGTGCGTTGAAAACTACATACACGTGCGTGACGACACGAGCCCTCACAACTTTGCTGATTTTGTTCGAAAGAGTTACCGCGGCCCTGGAACGCAAAAGGCACTAGAAGGAGCATGGATGGGTTTTAGTCAGTAAGAGTGACACTCCCTCCCGCTCCACCCAGAGCGGAAGGGAGTCATTTGATGATTTCCCATCCTTAAAAAAAGCCCCCACTACTGAACTTTGATGTGTTTTATCTTCGTCATTTCTTATTGCTTTGATAAAGCAAAAAATACGTGTCCAATATTGTCCATGTACTAAATAGAATCATGTATTTTCATCCCTATTTGTTCGAAAGAGTCACCGCGGCCCTGGAACGCAAAGGGCATTTGGAGGAACACGGATGGGTTTTAGTCAGTAAAAGTCTGATACTCCATTCCGCGCTCCGACCAGAGCGGAAGGAGTCATTTGATGATACCATCCTTAAAAAAAGGCCATTTCACTAAAAGTCGTGCCACAAATCGCTGTAAATTTTATATGTTCCTACACGAAATTCGCATTGTCACCTATAACTGTCCAATGTTCTAATAGCTTGATTCAATAGCAAAAACTGCTCTATAACCTAGTAACTGTCCGTGAATGTGATTTTTCCGTGTAATTTGCTGAACATCAAGAATTTGCGAAAGCAGGAACTGATGATTTAACGTTCAATCAAATCAACGTTTCAATATTCCATTATGACAGCAGACGATAACGTCGACAGTTTTAGTGTTGCTGTGATATATTAGAGTTTTTACGTAATGCGATTCAGTTTGAACATAGTTTGAACCTAATGGTATGTGGCGACTGGGCCGGCGTGGTTAGACCGCGAGGCGGTAGGCGGTCTTTTGGTATCGCATTATTGTGAAGTAGGTCGGGCCGTCGTGCTGCAGCGGTGCCAAGTAGCCGAGAGCCGCTCAGCTGATCGCGATACCGCTCACAAAGGTCTTTGGGTTAATCGTCCGCCACCATTATACACTTAATTGTACCCATTACATGCTTACCTGCCCCACTCCTACTTATTGAGCCGCACTAAACGGATCATTTCACTTTAATACACGTTATTGACCCAGTCTCGAAAAAAACAAAACTCTTTCCTTTTTACCCCGTTAACGCAAGCAACTTTGCAGAAACCACTAAGTGCTCCAAGAATAGTTTGCAATTCAAAAAGAGTTTCTTGTAATGTATTTGAATCGAGGCATTGCTTTGTTGAACTTTGGAGGCGTTTCTAACCTTCACAGCAATTAATTATGAGAATTAAGAATAGGTACGGCACCTAATCGGATTACGTAATGAAACAATGGTATGAATTATAACTTTCTCGTATTATTTATTGCTCCCTGGTGAGCTCCAATTAAGTCTGTATCCACTGAATTAAACGTAGCGACCAGCTGCGCGAGATAGCGAATAGGCGGCTGTAGTAAGGCTAGGGACTGGCAGGAGGGATCTTGTGAAAATATCGCCATGGCCGGGCGAGCGCGAGTGGGCGGGTCCGCGGGGCCAAGGGGATGAGATGATTGATAGCGGCGGCCGCAAACCATGGCGTCTGAACATGCAACCTCCAAGGACTATCTCCTATACATGAATTTAATCATAACAACACTTTTCATTACATAATAACAGCTGCGCTAATCAGATCTCTGAATAGACTTTAAATTACTATTCACCGCTCAAAAGAGAACCGCGGGCGCCACCAATACCTGCCTCCATTACAGAATTATTATCAATGTTATTACTTGGGTAGAGATAACTCAACAAATTATTACCACATTGATAACTTTGTTTTAAAATGTAATTGGATAAAGTAGTTGTGAAAGTTTAAGAAGTAATTAATGCTCAAAGATAACTGGTTATCGCGAATCCTAAAATGGTGTGACAAAGTAATGGAGTGGTTTCGTGAAATGCTTGAATGTCAATGTTCATGTTCAGCTCTTTAATAACTGGGCTGAGGAGATGCCATAAAAATTGAAATATAATTTTAAGAAAACTCGTAAATTAATCTGAAACAGGGAGGAGAAAGCTCTGAGCGAAATTTAAATAGGTTGGCTGGTTGATAAGAATTGGGAAGGTGGCCGGCCACATTCTAATTAATCAATAAGACTGCCTTAAACTAATTATTCAAACAATATCCTAAAATAAATGAACATTCGATAAATATACAGGAAAATGACCAGCTAAATACCCAAGTACCTACGTAATTTTTTATTATTACTAGACATGATTCTGCACTAATATTGTACTCATCATGTACATTTTGTTTGATACACTTGAAAAGGTGAACAATAATAATTATGTCGTGAGAAACTTTTTATCAATATTTCATGTTAAGATAGTGTGCCTTATGGTTCATTATTATTATTTTGTTCTTTGTGTAGCTAATTTAGGTATTGACTGTGTCAGTTGTTAAAATATTTGCGTACAAATGTTTTTATTTTTCTATTTAATCAATAACCGTGTGGAACATGTGGAATACATTCAAATGGATGTTTTCAATTGTATGTGTCTTCTATTTGTGGTCCTTGTATACTTATGTCCTGAGGGCTTAGTGCAGTGGTTCTTAACCGGTGGTCCGCGGACCACTGGTGGTCCCTGGTAGGACCCAAAATGGTCCGCGAAACACGCCATACTAAAATCCGATATTTCCGCACTGCTCAATCAATTGAACAAGCGAAAAGGGTCAAAGGGGTCAGGAAAAAAGAAACGATTGAAATGCACTGAGTAGGTACATTTATTTGATAAAGGAAATCAGATTAGATTTGAAAGATTAAAACAGCCATAAAACTACATTTTTCTTTAAAATTCGAGAAATTACTGCTTGTTTTTAAAATTGTTTAAAACTTTTTTTTCATCTAAATATTTCGATGAAAAAGCTTTTGGAGGACAGTGTCAACATGCGTTTGGATTTGAGCCTCGCTTCCATATTTTTAGTACCGTATTATCTTATGGCAAGACAGAAATTATGCTAGATGGTCCTTCAGGACTAAAAAGTTAAGAACCACTGGTGAAGTGCGAGTTTGTTGAGTGTACTCGATCGCTTTAACGTAAACCTTCGTTTATGACAAATTGTATGAAAAAGGAAAGATTTTCCGTTAGGGTCACCAGACGGCGCTTATACAGTTTCAATACAAATTGTCGTTTATGCTAACGCGTTCGAGAACGTTAATAAAGTCGCACTAAGGCCACTGTTTCTCGAACGTTTCACTAAGTTATTGTGACTAATTTTCAAAGTCTTGCTGTGATTGGTTTAATGTCTCTCTTGTCGCATTGAATCACTCGGTTCGCGTTTAATTTATTACGGGTCGATATTTTTATCCAGAAACCGGGAGGTTCACAAGTTTTATAACTGATCAGGTAGGTACTTGTAACAGATCAAGTTATCTATTATATAAATATAAAAAGACGTGTTTTCATTAAGACCAAACTCTTATAAATTTTATCTACACTCACAACGTAATGTTCCAAATATAAGTTCAAAAACGAATGCATAAACACGTACTTTGTTTTCGTGGATAGGTAAAATTTAAAAAAAAAACCATTACAGTTCAACATTTTCCTTCGATTTTTAAACAACTGCATCATAAAATAACTTTTTAATTTTTATAGCACACTTTTTCTTTTTAATTATTGGCGCGGGCTCATTGACTTAAGTCAATGAGCCAGCTTTTATCTTTGTCTATGGATGAGCGCGCTGCGTAGTCATTCGAATACGCTATGAGAATATCCGCCATATTGGAATAAAATATTTTTCCACTTATTTTATTTCAACTGTATGAGTGAAGATAAAATAGTGTATGCAACGGCATATAATTAGGTATTAAAACACTCGTGTGATGCTATTATCACACTCGGCCACGAGGCGTACACTCCTGTTTTAATAACCCTTTTTATATGGTCGTTGCATAAACTACTAATCTGTTGTAAGGCTGAAAATTTTTTCTAAGGCTCTGTAAGTTATAAATTACATGTTTTCGTGTTTAAAGGTTGATATTCGCGTTTCTTTAACTTGTAATTAACTAACATGAGCTGTGTGAGAAATAAAAGCTAGGTAGGGCAGTGTTACAAAAACGGTGGAAACGCAACCTTATGCTTAATAAAAAATATGTTTAATTTTACTACCGCTACTAATATTATGGCTACCGTACACCTAAGTTCAACTTAATGTACAAAGTTTAAACTGTACTGCAGAACTGCAGCCTGATTATATTTAGCGTGTATTATTAGTGCTACATATAACTCAAAAACGATCCGCTTAGTTTGTAGTTTGTTAATAACAATATTTTACGAGCGGGTTTAACTATTATATTGTGGTTTTTCTTGTTATGTTTTAACGACGAACATAGATTATTTTCATTTCACTGCTTGCGTTCCGTTTTAACTGTTTTGTTGTTTTAACAATATTGTATAACTTGCAGGAAAATGTAACTCGTGTGATAGTAGAATTATTGAAGAGAATTTTCCTGTTATGTGCTTTCATAAATAGACAAAAATATGAATAGTATTCCGTAGAATACCGTTTAACTGTCTGGTAGAAAATGAATAACATAATAGGTCTATTTTCCGCACATATTAATTAATTAAATACTTAATAATTACTTTGATAGCCCACTCAAATGCTAATAGACCAGTGAACGCTGAAGTGTAGGCAAGTCTACGAACCATAGTGCACTTAGCGTGCAATCAAAGCTGAATTGAATACAACTTGCAATCAATGACAGACAAGCAGACAATCTTATCAAAACCTCGTATTTGATTCCATTCATTTAACTGACGGTATCTTATCTGTAATATTTACGACTTTCAAACAATATTTCATGTTGGAAAGTATTGTACATACCTACTTTAATATTTTCCTGTCATGTCGGTTTAATTTTTATACTGAATATCTTGACTTTTATTACCAATCAAATTATTTTCACTGCCGAAGGTAAACCATATCCTTACTTTACTGTCTGCTTATACTGTTTCGATAAACAGTCACCACACTTTCTCGATAAAAACGACTTTCTTGATCTTTTTATGCGAGAAATTAGTGGGTCGTGATTTTCGGCCAACAGTGTAACTTTGACTTTGCTTGTTACATACAGTATGTATGTAGATTGTTTACTTTCTATGTAACCATAGCCGTTACAGAGGAAGTTTTTATTTGTTCACTTTAAAAGGGCTACTGGGCGTCCCTCTAGCCCCCAGCACGTTTCCGCTCGGGTGCGATTAGGGTTTCTCATTTCTCGACCTTTTTTATTTCCCGGAGCACGAGAATTCTCGACCACTATTTCCCGGGAATTCCCGGGTTGTCGAGAAATATGTTTTTTTTTTAAAAGGGTGATTTAACAATAAAACTACGCTTTTTATGCAATATTCAACAACATTTATTAATCAACAACGTTTATTTTCAGTTTCGTGTGACTTTAACTATAGAAAACTTTACTTAAGCGAAATAAACTCTAGCGAGATCTTTTTATCATTATTTCTACAAACAATTAGGACTAAATAGACTTTTCTTTGGAAAAAAACAAATAAAATAACTTCTAAAAACAATGTCATCATGTCACCACAATAAAACTTAGTACCTTACATACTAAATAATTTACTTTAGTCTCTGTCTGTATTACAAACTTTTCAATTATGTAACATAAAACGACAGTTTTAAAATTAGGCATAAAAAATAACAATCAGACTAGCTTAAATAATTACGAGTAAGGTACAGATACCTTAGTTTAGTCTTTGTATCAACTATTTAATATTTGTTACAAATGGACAGTCTTTTCGTTACGTAAGTAAACATAAGAACCTAATAAATAATTAATAATCTTAAACTAATTACAATCACAAATAATCACAATTTAAAGCGAAAACTGCTTCAAGAGCTAGCCCACTATGTCTTGTTATTATTAAGGAAATAAGCCTTTAAAAATACGAGGGCATTTATATAGCATTATCTGACAATCGGTTTCGTATTTTCGTCACAAAGTTTCCAGACAAGGAGAAAACCCGTTCATTTTCTGTCGACGTAGGCTTTACTGACATAACAGCTTTATACAAGTTTTCCAGAGTTGGTGTTCTTTTGCTAGTTGATTCATATAACTGAAACTCTTTTCTAATCAAGCTTCTTGTTAAAACAGTTTCAATATTACTCGTAGTGTCTATGGCTGCCATTTCAATAGCCTGTTTTAGTTTCAGCTCAAAGGATGTGGCTTGCTCGAGTTGTTCGTTTTCTGATGTCTGTATTAGAGTGTCATCTTCATCTAAATTAGAGCTGCTAGGAAATAATCTATTGTACAGTTCTTCTGTAAATCGTATCAAAGCTGTTTTGGTGCAATTGCGTGTACCACTTTCATTATAGTTCTGAAATATTGTTGGGTTGTGAAGGTATTTAATTAATGTAATCAAGTTAATATTGCGCCTATTTTCAATTTTGCTCATCAGATGGTCCACGAACGTTGTGGCTAAATTGTTTTCCATAGACTTTAACTTATTTATCAGCACGTCTATTATTGCCTCCGATGTCAAAATAGTGGCATCTTTCCTCGATAACGCTTCAACAGACAACTTAACCGGGTGTAAAACTGCCAACAATGACTCTAGAACGTCAATGTTGTCGTCTCGCCACATTGAGGACATATTTAAATCGATCAATGCCTTTTTAATTGCATTTTTCAGTTTAAGAAATCGTTCCACCATCTGCATCATCGAGTTCCATCTTGTACGGACATCTAATAATAAATTCAACTCATGGCCGATTTCTTCTTTGACGTATTTTTGCAGTGTAATGTTTTTCAAAGGACTCTTCCGAAATAATTTGACCGAGGCTCGTGTCTCTTCCAAAACTTTGTTGATATTTTGGGTATATTGTGGTGCATTATTTGTTATATTAGATTCTAACTCGCCGTCGTTGGATAAAAAAATGTCATCATCATCATCACTGTCTTGTCCAGAAATGTTTAGTTCTAAAGCTTGATTTGTTGGTTCAGTAACGTCAACTTCGCTTGTATCGTTTTTGTTGCAAAATGTAGCCAACACAGATAAATGGATAGCGTGATTTAAGCATAGGACCATTTCAGCTGGGCTTTCGCGTCCAAACTTTACCATGACGTTTGGTCCATCACTAGTCACAGCTACGACGTCTTGTTCAAAGCATAATCCAAACTCTTTTAAGCGATCTTCTACGATTTGCCTCGTCTCCGTTGCCCTACATTGACCCGGTATGAAAACAAGTCCTAAATTATGAACCACGCCGTCTGCGTGATGGAGACAAAGGTTGAAATACCTTCGATTTCTCAAACTTGTCCACTCATCGATACTCAGACTGAATCGAGCTGATTGGTCATTACGTAGTTTGCGCAATAAAGTAATGGTTTCTTTCTTTTTCTCTTCATAAAAATGAAGTATTACCTTCATGACTCCAGACTCATTTTTGGGTAACCTGAAACCTCTTTGCTCTAGAGATTCTCTTATGAAATCACTCCTTGTAATTTGGCGAATTGTGAGGCCATCTTTTGCTGCTAATATGGAAATTATTTCCCCGAGAGACTGTTTATGTTTCGGTTGAAATGGAAGAGTCTGTTGAACTGACGTCTTAGGTTTTTTTGGAGCCGAAGGCTGCGGGTCTTCAGCACCAGTAGTTCCAGTGTCACAGCTGGCTGAAGTGGATGGCATTGGCTCTGTTTCACTTTGAGATTTTATCGAAATCTTATGTATATGTTCAAGATGCCTTACTAGCCCGCTTGTATTCGAACCTTTCATTGAAATCTTTTTGGGACATTTGAGGCATTGTGCGGCTTGTATGGACGACGACTTATTATCTTTAATTTTGGTGAAATATTTCCACACTTTAGATTTCTCCATCTTCGAACTGTTAAACAAAAAATAATAAATAGTTAGTTTACTTTAAGAGAGAAAAGCGGAACCCACCAAAACATACATAAAAAAATAGTCTTTAAAAAGAAAGTAAATTACTTACTTTAGACCCGCTTTACGCCCGCTTAAATTTTTACACTAACTCGCTCCGAGAGCGACGCACACGCGCTCTGCCGCCGAATTCAAAATGGAGACTGGCGTGTACGAACAAAACGGGGAGGGGGCGGGGCACTGTCGGTCACTCACACACCGCGTGGCAGAGCCGCGCGCGAGCGCAAGCGCGTTATTAATTTTTTAAAATTTTTGACTGAATTTCTCGGTTTCTCGATTTCTCGTCCACTTTTTTCTCGTCTCGAGTAAGGCAAAATTTCCCGGGAATTCTCGATTCGAGAACTCTCGTAGAGAAACTCTAGGTGCGATGAACCCCACCCAGTCCCGACCGACATAGTAACCACCTCGTAATTACCTAATTAACGAACCAATACACACGGTTACCGAGTATACCAGCTGTTATACGTACCTCGTATTGATTGGCACACTTGTTCACTCTGAATTTTCGGTGGCCATTTGCATAACTAGCTGTGTTCGCGAGTCCTATCGCGCGAAATCCCGAAAAATCTAACAATCAAAATCGGTTTAGTGATCTTCGACTTGTAGGCGCAATAACGGACAGACAGATAGACATGTTGTGTTTTGTCATTTTAGAAGACACTATTTAGCTCGGTCCACGGATATCGATATATGGGTATCTTTGATGGATATCTATGGCTCTGGCTGAGTTGACTCCTTTTGTTACACTAGAAATTGGCCTCAACATACTTCTACGAATGTTAAAGAGACTGCTTCTGTCGATCTAATACATTGTCTCTCTTGTCGCAGGGGATCTGAAAATAAAATATAAAAGAATATCCCTTGCGTTCCATTTGTCCTTTTTGACATTTTATAAACATGGGTAAAAGGACCATTCCCATATATTTTATTATACATTCTAAAGTACCTATTATTATATTATTTTTATATTCTTTCCAAAACAAAATTCTGTTACTTACTTTATTCTTTTGTTTTAAACCTACCACAGTGCAGTCTTTTCAACCCAAAGGTTGACTGATAAAAAATGCCTTGTTGCATTAAGTCCGCCCATGTACCACTTACTACCACGTATTTATGTTGCCACTATGACAATAAATACTAAAAAACAGAATAAAACAAATTTTTAAGGGGGGCTCCCATACAAAAAACGTGATTTTTCTTTGCTCGAAATTGATAACGGGAACAGGTAGTATTTTACGGATGGGAAATAAACATCGAATGACTCCTTCCGCTCTGGGCGAAGCGACTTTGCACCCCGGGAGTATCTGCCCTTGGGGTATTTTAAAAATTATTTCATAATTGTTTACTAGTGAAATATATCATTTAGCAAATAAAAAAATTCACTATTGTGAACACAAGGCTATCTATTGCAGAATGCATAGACTAACAAAAAACAGCGTGTTCACTTTTCAATTTCAAACATATTAAAGGTTTGATTGACACTTCAACGCTAGTTTTTTTACTCTGTGTTACAAGACTTCACCTGTCATCCTATTATATTTCCGAAACGTTCGTTATTTATTGGTTTATGTTTATCAATAATTTTAGTACCTACATAATTACTTTTAAGTGCTTATTAAATGTTCTTCCTTCATGTTTTCAATGAAAAATACGTCTGCAAAAAGTCGCTTACTGTATTTTACCATCTAATGTTTTGTTACCTTTTTGTTTCAGGTAAGATCGCGTTCTGGATAACATTACGTCCATAATAAGTCGTTCATTCGTGAGTTTAATTACCCACTTATTAATTGAATTCACAACACTAAACCATTTTTATTCATGTCTCTGTTCTATTGATTCATTGGATATTGTAGAATGGCACGTATCAAGTAGAAAATTAATTAATTGCTTAACAAGTCTTAAGATTATTCGCAGAATTGTTGAATTCCCCGGTGTAATTGAATGAAATGATTTTATAAGAATCTCTGATATTCTCGACACTGTTTGGTATTGCTTATCGAACAAAAACCTTCTCGTGTTTATTTGAGACTAGTGTACAACATCAGAAATTACAGTTTCATGGGATTTTTCATTTTTGCGTAGAACTTTAACGCTAAAAAAAGTACGCCTAAGTTTGTCAATAACATCTGCCAGTGAACGTCCTTTCCAAATCGGTCGAGCCGTTTCGGAGATTAACTGGAACAAATAACCAAAAAGTTTTTTTTTACGTAATTAACGTAAACCTATCATACTTTCATATACTTATGCATTTATAAAAAGCTATTATTTTTATTTTACAAACAGACACTTTAATTTCATTCATTTGTAAAGATACATTGTTGTACTTACACGTAAAATACTGGTTGGTTTCCCTCGAAGGGCACAGGTGTTGTGGTTGAAAGAAAATGGCCGTGACAGCTGGCACGCGAACACCTGCCCATATGCCACAGTGCCACCGCTCCGCTCAGTGCCTCCTTATTACTTATATCCTGTCGACTGAACGTAACAGACGTGTATTATGTGCTCGGCTCTATAATCTTCATAACTTCTATCGAGATAAATGAGAATTATTAAAAATTTAACGGTAATGTTTTCATTTTATGGAATATCTCTTTGTGGTTGATTTACAGCTTGTAATTTCGTTTACCTTTTATTACGCAGATGCCATTTTGCAATTCAATTGTTGTTTTCACATTATAAAGTTCGGATAATTCACCGTCTTTATTCTATCAGTCAAACAGTATTGCCTAAAAAACAACGTACGGATAGATAGCGTCTCCAATATTCAGCTCTACAGAACTGTAAAACCAAAGAATTTCGCTTACATACCCCCCTAACAGAAAACGAGAACTCTGCTAACATACCGGAGGTAAAAACTCCTCAGAGAATGCACCTACTTCGTAAACAGCTCATAAAGGCAAGTGAAAATTCCGTATACACTGCTATGTGCAACATAGCAATGACGGTCCGATTTACCTGATTTTTTTTATTTTATCTAATGGTCTGGTCATTGAGGCCTTTAGTTTGTTTTTCATTAAATCTCTTTGGTTTGGTTGTAGTATTGGCAGCAAAAAAAATATCGAGTCAGCCTTCTTGGCAAGCTTCGCGGAGGTAGTCAATACTACAGTGACATTCTCCACTCAGTTCCACCGAGATCGCGCCTGTTTCAATGATTCTGATGATGATGTTGATCCAGTTGGGGTAAAAACGGTATAGTTTTGTATGTCAAGTGTCCAACTTCAGACACAAAGCGACACTGTTTTTACACCGCAATATCGAATTAAAACAGTCACAAAACTTCACTCTTCAAAATCCCGCTAAATACTCCCGATTTACCTGAACAGTCTATTCCCACATCAGTTTACACGGACTCTCGTCCTTTTGCATTCTCTCTCGAGTTCGAATTTTGAATCCACTTTCGCGAAATCGATGCGTCAACTTGTGTGATCAGTGTGCTCAAACAAACATCCGCCTGCCCAAACAAAAACGCATAATGCAATTAACAGTCCAACAAAAATAGCGAACTGCTGCTGGAAACGGGCTTCAATTAACTGATGGGGAACTACCCTGTAGGCAGGGTATCGGATTAGTATCGATACCTAAGCATCGAGTATTTCTAACTTGGGCATAAACATGTAGAGGCGTCCCGAAGTCTTTCTTTATCGTGTGGGCAGTAAGGTCTAACGACCCCACACACTGACACACCCTAGCGTCAGAGTTTCTAAACCGCCTCAAGGGCCTCTGACATGGTTTGACGACCACCATTTGGCGGCCGGGACCACCGGCTTATACGTGCCTTCCGAAGCACGAAATTATCTTTTTATCAGACAATCAGGTGATTCAAGCCTGCAATGTCCTAGCCAAACTGAAAACAACTTTACAAAGTATGATTCCCGTGGGAATCGAACCTACGACCACCGCGGGTCACAAGGCAAACGCCTAAACTACTCGACCACGTAGGCAGTGTCCCGAAGTAACATTGGACAAGGACTGGAAGATGATGAGAAGTTAGGCACAAACTAGAAAATCAAAGCATAGGTAATCTCTCGGTTTATGTGTCGAACCTCCCACACCTCATTAACTAATCAGTTCCAATGAATATTAAACGTTTTCTCAACATACTAACAACAAACAACCTTCTGTGCTGAACTGACGTCACAACATTAAAAGTACCGAGTATTTGCATAAAGTTCCGATACCACTCGAATATCGCTAGACAAGAATCGAGTATAAAATTATGTTATACCCGGTATCGAAACTCTTTAGGATCCCAAGTCGTAGACTGTAGTTTACATTCTTTTTGCATTAACATAGAATTTAGTACCGCGTTCAGTATAAATTCTTACGATCATGTGTGTTATTGTGCAAGTCCAATGGTAGGTATACCATTTATGTTATCTACTTTATGTTTATATACCCGTTAATGGTTTTAATGTAGTGCTACGTACCTTCTTGATTATCTGTTATTGCCAAGGAAATGCTTGTTATGGCAGTTATCAACTTGAATTATGTTGCATATTTCGAAATTAATAAGGGTTTTGGAATTCAATTAGGAATGTCTTGTTTGTTTATTGTTTTGTATGAGCGAAGTAAATACTTGAATGGAATAACAAGTTATAGTTGTTAAATTGACAATTAAAATAATGAGATCTATTTGAAATACCAGCTCTAGTTTTGAAGCGACTGTACTATCAATTTCGGCTACTGCACTACATCCGTTCGAGTCTTTATCAATATCAATGTTAAATCTGTTAGTCTCAGGCGCCAGTATTTCACAACCGGTCGCAACTAGCATTTAGTAACACTTATTTCGTGATGATAACTATCTCACAGTCCACAGAGTATCTATATCTGGCTTGCTGTTCACACGGAGGCTTACGGCCACCCACACCACAATCGGGATTTGCGAATTTGCTTACATTACCTCTGATACCTCTTGGCCAAGCTCCATTTACTTTGCTATCCATCTTATCGAACCAATCTATGACTTACAACACCCAAGATAAGACTCAGTTTTAAACAATCATCAGCAAATAAGGATGAAGTAGACATGTAGCGGTACCAACTGTTTCCCCAGTGAAATGTGTTATTTAAGTACAGGTTTGCGTGCCGAGGAAATATCATATCGTCAAAATATTGGTATTGCGATCGTTTTGCAAACGCATTATACAAGTTACTCAATTTTCGGAGGATTTAACGACATTTTTTAATGGGACTTTTAGTGTGCGGGACAACAGTTTTGGCAGACATGTTATCGATTTTGTTCCCATCAAGTTTCCTATCATGAAATGCAATCCCCATTTGGTGCCATGTCGCTCGAGGCACGAACACTTTAATGTTTGGTGACTCATTCTCACGCCGACCCTATAAAGCGCCCGTTAACCTGACCTGACTCATAATGTCATAAAACCACTAGCCTATTTTCAAGTAAGCCAACCAAAAGGACCAAATCTTTCAAGGTACCTATTATGGAAAGGAGATCCTATGAAGTAGAGTTGTATAACGATGTTTTAGATTTCAGGTACGAAATAATATTGTAATGCTCGGTATTGTTTTGGCTGAATATGTGAATAAATCCATTTATTACCAAGTTTGAATCTTAAGTGACACATTCTACGATATCATGCGTGCGTCATTGTAAGTGTGGATAGGTTACACTGGTTGACTGGTTACTGGTTCCGTTTGTTGAATCAGTTAAATATTTCTGATATTACGGTCCTTGTCTACGGGGCATGTTACATTCAGTTTCCGACGTTTTGTTTCATTTGGAACAAGTTTTTCATCGATGAATTCCTATGTGTTGTCATATTCGTGAATATTGTGCAAATATACATTGGAAATCAAGAAATCGCTAGTTATCTCAAGTTTTATCAAATAGCATGTACGGAACCGTAACTTCCGATCCGCCTCCGCACTGCTGCGTTTTTGCCGCGCATGTAACGGAAAATTTTAAATTCGTGCGATTTTCCAAGTGACAGAGTTTCGATTTTCCACCTTACTTGCTATTTTGATATTCCGTGAGATTTAAAGTATGAAACCGCAAAGTATTCGAAGCGATTAAATTCTAATGATCAGTCAGGGTTATATTGCTTTGGAAGTGTTTTTAAGATGCAACCATTTAGTTAGCCTTTAGTTTCTTTGACGAATTTTATAATGGTTTTACCTGCCTTGTAAAAAGTTCAATAAAAAGTCATTCTTTGTTCACGGATATTGGAACAATTAGGAATACCTGTGGTCAGGCGAGGTGTCGAGTTCCGATGACCTCCAGAAACGTGAAGACAGCAAGAAGTATTCACAGTAATTTTTTTGCTGCATTTTATTGGCGCCGTGCCGTTACGTAGTTTGCGAAACGGTACTAATTTTTTAGAGCAAAGCAACACGCCACGATAATGGTAGGTGAACTTGAGATAAAACTACCTGACCACCGAAATAATAATAGCAGGTAGATAAGTCTGTGACTGAAGATACATTTTTAATAAACTTGAAGATTTTAAACATACAAGCAAAATGGGGAATCGTTTTTTGTCCAAACAAGTAATTAATTCACGGAACGCAGACGGTTAATAAATGATAATTATTACTTCTGTCTCCAGAGGCGGAGTATTTATAATATTTTGTCATTGCGAAATTGTCAGATGCCGTAATTAAGAGCCTATTTGCTGCACAAGCAGTGGAGTCTAATAACTAATTGATATCGCTAGCCAGTCGAACAGATGTCCTCAGTGTTCGGTTACGTTTCGTATCTCGATCTTATTAATGGCTACTTTTACGTGAAACATTGCCCAATGTTTTGCAAAACATTGTTCTTTAGTACTGCGATAGGTTTTTTGGTTTTCATACATATGCTTTCATTTGTATATTAATCAATTGAAGAAGTAAAATTGCCCTATTCTTGATCATTCTTTCATGTAAATTCTAAGAGATTGAGATTGGTAAATTCAACGAGCAGTAATTAAGTGTGACTTGTAAAGATGGTGCTGCCTGTCAGATTAACATAATCCATATTTTCAACGCCCACGCAAAAATAAATGGAGGTTCTAATTCTCGTATAACGGAGAACTTATGATAAGTAATGGATCGTTTAATTTTAGGATAGGTTTCGGAATAGTTCCATTTTGTAATGTAATGTTTGATTTTTACAAACCCAGCCGAATGAAGTGACATTGAGTACTAATAAACTCACTCGTCACGACTAGTTTTATCCTGATGTTCATTAAGATTTATAAGCCTCAAGTCATTTGCATTATCGCACTCCGTAGCCATCTCTGCAATTAAGCATCTGTGAAACATCTCTTTTGAGATATCGGTTGATTTACTAATGTAATTGCCTGAGTTAATTCATCATAAAATAAAAAAAAATCTCTTTGATTTCCGAGCTCTTAGAGCCAACAACAAAAGCTCAAAACGCGAAAAATTTCTGTCAGAATTCTTCTGTATTTATAAAAGTCCCTTGTAATAATTAAAGCGTGTCCGGTGTGGGTTTGCCCCTTAATCTTTTCTCTTAATTACATCGCTCTGTTTTTATATCGTCCTGGTACCTTGCCGCGTAAGCCATTCACGATAAAAGAGGACATTTGCGTTGGAGGAAAAAATACCATTGTTTTATTGGTCCTTTTATCCGCATGCTGAATTGTCCTTTGCACGGACTAGCGATTAAGTTATTAAGATGATTCGTTTAAGCTAGGGTTAAATGTGTTTTTATCATTCAAGGCAATTTGGTCTTTAAAATCTTGTAGCTAGTAGTTCGCAGTTAGTAGCTAGTAGTTCTTGCAGTTATTATACCTAGTCATTAGGTGAACTGTGAATGTCACTGAGAGTGTACAAAGTCCTTACTTAAATGAATGTTAGGTCGTAACCACCCATGCCTAAGTGACTATCCTTGTTTTGGCAAGGGATAGTGGGTAGATTCTAATACATTTACATAAATTCATAAGCTAGATAAACAGAAACAAATAACACATTCATGGACTGATTATATGTGCGTATTGTGCGTAAATGTATGTTTTGATAACTCAAGATTAGCTAATTACACCAGCCGAATATCAAACATCGTCAATGTAAACAGTTGTGAGCTATTAAATTTTGGCTAATTAATGGCCTTGCTGCTATTTTGCATAAAGCATTCTGTTGAGAGTTTGGAAAAACAGATTTAAAACTTTGTCACGAACACAACACCCGATCGGACGTTGTCGCCCCTACCCTTATTTCGGTTGCCGCTAATCCTGCTGTAATGACGTTCCCCATCATTTTACATGGAAATGGAAATTCTCGTTTACGTGCACATTTTAACGATAATAATCTACTTTCGGACAGCGGGAGTAGTGAGACCCGGATCACCGAATTTATTCATCGATTCCCCCATTAGGTTGGCGTTGCGTCGCGGCCAGTTGTATGGTGGCTGGCGCCGAGGTTGCAAATTTCACGGCGCCCCTGCCTCGCTCCTCGTGGCTTGTTTGCGAAAATGTCACGTCGCTGAGTGTACCCCTCCCCCCCGACCCCCCTCCACACCACCACACCCTGCCCCGCACTCCCCAGCGAACTCGACGACCGCGACGTGTTCTTCTGTTGGTAACTTGACTCCGCTTTGTGAGTCGAGACTCGCGGTGGCTGAATACGTGCACCACAAACTTATAGGTAGTTCCACTGCTCCCAACACTTCTTTCTATTGGTGTTCTACCCATAAACAACCCGACGTTACGCAGTCGTTAAAGTAGAAAACGGTAACTTTATAGGCGGACTGTATTTTTCTCATCCACTTTCAATATCTCCCCTGTTATAACTTTTCGAAATGTTGTTTTTATATCAGTTCCGTCTTCCATTAAGTTCGCAGCAGGACTAAGGAATGATGAAAAGATGAACATATAAATTGAAATTAATTCTTGCGGATCAACGTTTTCAGATCACGACATGCACAAAATTAGTGTTTCTAATAATTGCAGAACGCGGCAGATTTGCGTTAATTTTTTATAATTTTATTTAAATTTATGCTGTGTTTCAAATTCGGAAACAGTAAAAGTACTGTGTTTCAAATTTGGAAACAGTAAAAGCCTACCACATCTACCCAAACCCAAACGCAGTACCTACAGAGCGTCACCCTAAAAGCCATCGAGCGAAGGCAGTCATGTCACTCAAAGCCCCCAAATTCCTCACACAGTGATATTTCCCAAGAAGGGGCTTGCCATGAAAGACGTTGCGTTCGGCTCCTGATATTTTATTTGAGGATTTCTACCCTTGGGAAATACAGACGACTGCTCGCATTGCGTGGCTACTGAAACTTTTATCCTTTCTTTACAATTTCGTGTTTTATAAATCATTTAAATGCTTATTTGCGTGGGTATCGATTGACATAAAGTACAGCACGTTTGGAATTAATCTGTTTAGGTCGACGTGCTTGGATTTACACACAATGGCAGCTCGGGCACGTTTGCGTGTGTAAACGATGAAATATTAGTAAAGTACTCATTGGATCGGACGGCGTGGTTATCGAATGACCGTGGTCAGCGCGCGCATGCTCCACATTGCTACCATTTAAATTTTAAGCTTGTTAGTCGCTCCGAAAACTCGGCTATTCTTTTGTGCCAACTAGGCCTAAGCTCCCTTTGAAACGTCCAATGCCAAAGAGCGTCCGTGCGGACTCCCGAGTTCCCGACCCTCGTCGAAAACTGCCCTATCTCTGACGGGCAGCGGCTTGCGGATTATCAAACTTAAATCGAGCTTCCTTTTGCATTACTTCCATCGCATCAAGGTCTCGTAAACCGATAATGTTGTAGAGATTTCCATTATTCAATGTTGTATTCATTATTAACAGGTTGATTGGATTCGAACGTTACGAGAGTGTGTAGAGAAATCTCTTAGTGGAGCCCACTGTCACGCACGTGTGTTATCTAATGAATGGTGGCAGCCGTTCGATAACACGTTATAATTTACCCCTGCCTTCTGTTTTTGCATTTATGTCTTGTTTGTTTGTTACATTGTAATTACAATGGTACTTTAAGTTGATGAAGAGTAACGAAGGGGGAAAAACGGTGTTTCGTTTGTTAGATACTACAGTCAGGCGTGGCGAACGGAGTCGAGGGGCGTTCATAAGCGCGATACGCTCCGGTTCCTTATCTCGATGTGCAATTCTTTGTTTGCTGTGTACGCAATTTCCCAAACGGCGTCGAGTCGGGCGGAGATAAACCGCACAAGGCCTAGCCTCGCTTGGAGATGGCAGATATCTTGTGCGTAGTTCGCAGCCTCGCCGCCTTGCCGCCTCACGCCGAACCAGCAATATTTCTTCAGAGCGTGTCGCCTCGCCTTCTTCGGTCGCCCTCGCCACTACACCCGCCTCCGCTGAAATATGATTTGGATTATGAAATATGACGGCAACATTCCCCGGATAGGCGTTTACCAATTTATTCGCCGTTACAGCTACAGAGTAGTGTGAAATTTTTGATGCTAAATATTTCATGCTACAACATTCTTCACGCTTTTTTGCTTGTAATTATATCAGTGACTTCCAGTTGGCTGAGCATGCAACTGATGGAATATTTTTTCTATAGCGACAGTTTGCGGCTGGTCGCTACTCGCAGGTGTGCGGGTGTGGTGACCAGAACGGCAGGTGCGCGTCGTCCTTCGTCGTGACTATTTGCTCTGTTTATTTTCAATTCTCGTTGTTTCATGTTTGCTCACTCGCTTATCTACTGTTTTATTGCTCCGTTATTCACTCCGGTACCATAATTAAACTAATTTGTTCGCGAATGGTGACTGAACTTTTACGCACAAATTGCCTTACATTGTACGGAGACGCCCCGTGCTAATAAATTATATTAGCTAATTAGATATTGGATTTCTTTCTCTAGAAGTAATGTAATTGTGTCTTGAATTGCCGTCGTCGTGAGACACGGAGATGTATTGTATTCAAGAGTGTATACAATGGAATTATTTGGCTAAGTTAATTGTAAGGTAGGTAGGTACGTAATAGCCTGTAATATAGCATGTCGGTCTGTATGCAAATGCAATGTCCGCAGCTCGAGGGAATCACGGTCGGCCGCGGTTCGATGAGGACCGTCAGAATCGTTATGCTTCATGATGGTCCGACGCTGTAATAACGCTCGCTTTTTACCTTGTACCACGTTTATTAATTCGCTAAATGTTTAAAAGTAAAATGTTAATTTAAACGCCGAACCCGGCAACAGTTCTAATTTGTGAACAGATTTCGGATTCGAACGTCATTAAATTACCTGTACTATTTTTAAATGTACCTTTGCTTCATGTCTCAGCTACTAATTACACGCTGCCAAATACCACATGTTTTTAATTAATTTAATCTAGAACATCAAGATATTAATTAGTCTATCGTTTTTCGGAGATTAATGAACCGATGACCTTTAAATATTTTGTGTTAACATTTTTGCTCGATGAATAATTTGCAATGTGTAGTAGTATACCACCCACGCCCTACAATATGTTTAGGTTCTCCATTGTGTTGTTTGGCAGACGGTTTATCTAAACCATCTATCCGCCATATGCAAACCAACTGGGTAACCTAAATATCTAACAATAAGTTGGTTGGTAGTGTTGGTATAACTGACGCCAATGTCGACGCCCGGTAACTGTTGACCCCGTTATTAATCACTATAATGACGACATTTTTTGTTACAAGCGAAATATAATGACCGTGACCGGTTTGGGAACCTATCGCTTAGATAATAATCACACGCGAAATAAATGTAAGACGAGTTAAATGACCGACAGTGTCGCCGCGACAAGTTACGTCGACGTCGTCGGTTATTAAATGTCTACGTGGGCGACAATTGATTGATAGTGCAATATGTCACAAGAACTGAGAAGTTTGCCGGCTTTCCACATAATTGGTAACTAGATCCGAGTGATTAATTCAGTCGCGATTTAATCAATATTAATGCGACCTATTCAGCTTATAATGCTGTGTCGTATAGATGTAGTCACGAGTGGAGCGTGGGAGCGTTACTATGATTTGTTTACACTGGTCGAGTAGGTGCGACGTGCGATCAGCTGGCGCGTGACGTCGATAGGCGTGCGCGAGCGCCGGCGTCATTGTGACGTCTGCGTCTTGGTCTTGCCCACTACAGCTTTGTCAATCATAATAAAATCGCGATTGAGACGTTCAATGCTCTGTAGTCTGTACATTCTTATTGTCTATCGTTTTGAATAATATTATCGTTACTATTCAAAATGATATACTGCAAGTTTATTGCCCGTATTGTTTATTCCATTACATTTTCGATATGCAATCAGATGCCTCAATCAATCTGATTGAACAGTTTCGGCTGTAACTTCACACTTCAAAGTATTTATTTTAACACCTGTAATCGCTGTTGCAAATTAAATAATATGTTAAATTAAATTAATTAAGTATTTCCAGTACAGTGCGCTGGCCGCAATGTGGATTGGTACATTAATAATGTGGAACATAATTAACTGCTTTGAATTCAATATTGCTACTGAATGTCAGATTGTCTAGGCTGATATTTATCTGTGCTGACATTTGTGCTAAGTATAAGATCAACTGCTGACTTAATGTAGCCAGTGAATCGGTCAGTATTTGAAGTAATTAATTTAAATACAAAATGTGTTATTACCCCTCTTGAAATTCGAATATCCTTGAAAGTTACATGTATATGTCACCGGAAAATTGCAAACCACGTAAGATTGTAAAATATCGCGTGAAATCTTTTCTTTCTTTCTTTCTTTTTTAAAAAAACGTTGCCCCACACTAGGAATTTCTCCTGTATCATGGGTGCGTACATACATATAAATTCATGTACACAAACAGCCAGACCAATTCTTTAATTTTAATACAAAAATAATGCAATCAGTCGCGTATTATGCTTTCTTTTTGTTGTTGCAACCGTATTCATTGCTTCTGTTACGTTGTTTTTATCTGGAGTCCCTTCCATTGTGAAAGAACATCGTGAAAAATCGTAGAAAATCGGTGGTGTCTTTGGTTATTTGTTCTTTTAATGCCGACTTCCGAAGGTTATTTTAGACTTTGTACTTAGTGTTTCTTTATTTGGAAGTCGGTTACATGTTTTTCTGTAAAAAGTATTTTATTTATTTCCTTTTTCGACGTGGTACCCCACAACTAACAATACCACTCGAAAGCAAAATACGCCATTTTGTTAACTTGGATGACATTATTTTCCAGCTATTTCGATTTAAAAACCAAACTACTGAACCTGAAATTTCTATGGGACCAATTGGTTAGTAGATACGTCATTTTCATTTCAGATTTTTTCAAATCGGTTAAATAATGACGGAGGTATGAGGAAATAAACAAAAAATTGAGAACCTCCTTCTATAACAAGCTTCAGGCATGACCCTCAGAGAACTTACTGTACTCTACCCATCTATGTTATCTACCTACCCATGTATAAGTGCTGTAGAAGTCGTCCTTAGCTAGTTGTAACCGCAATCTTCATATCAAGTTTTTGGTTGTCTCCTGGACCGTGAGGATTCATAAACATATTACATGATACCTGTATTAAGTAGAAGGTGAACATGGAAGTAAATCTTATACGTGTGGGTTCTGTGTGGACGGTCAATAAATATTCTGGAACAAGCTACTGCCAGCAGGTACGCTCGCGAATATTGGAAAGCATTCCATTAGGAATGGAACCCGTACTAGGCGTTTGTCCTAAGTTTAAACCAGGTAATGGTTTACCTGTGTTCCAAGTTTCATCCGAATCTTTTTCGCCATTGAGCCGTGATTAATTAACAAACATCCATACTTGACATCTCACAAAACTGATTTACTTCCGTAAGGTTCAGTTGAAAACCAGCGTCAGGCAACTCCTTGTTTGTCTGGCATTTTGCTGAACTGGACCTATTTGGCGCAGCCGTGGGGCACACAATATCATTGTGTCAAATGTGGTATCGTTATAATATTATGTAATATTGTGTGTGCTGTGTGTGCCAAATAAATAATTATCTTTCTTTTTTTTTTCTTCTTTCTCATTTATGGAGATTTAGGATATAAGTTTATATCAAGTGATGTGATTTGAGCAACCGGTCTATTCTGTGAACAACACACCGTGTAAATTAAGGTGGGATGAGTGGAAGACGCAGCGTTGGAAGGCCTCCCACAAGGTGGACCGATGACCTGGTGAGGGTCGCGGGTAGATGGATGCGAGACGCACAGGATTGGTTGTTGTGGCGTCACTTGGGGGAGGCCTACGTCCAGCAGTGGACGTCTTTCGGCTGACATGATGATGAGCTTAAAGTGAGTTTTTTTTTTGGGACAAGCCTGCCACACATTCCCAAACCACTGCAGCTCCTGAAAACCAGAATCAATAGTGGCTACCACCAGAAAAACGCCGAAACAATGAAGCTCGACGAGTTCCGGAGAAACGATTCAATTGTCTTTGATCCCGCAACGAAATGAATCAGAAAATAACAGCGGAGGAGTTGGAAAAACATATAATTTCCACTTGAAGTGTGATTCCGCAATGATTGGATGGATTGACAGCTAACTAACTTCATGTTCACTTCAACTAACTTTTCACGGATTTTTTACAAAATAGAGTACTACTGGTCCTTTTATACGAAAAAAATTGGTCCTAAGAGCGAAACTTAAAAAATAAATAAAATAGTCATGAGAATATCTAGTAAAAAAAAAAAACAAAAAAGGTGTGAAACCTTTTTTTTTATGGATGGAAAATCATCAAATGACTCCTTCCGCTCTGGGCGGAAGGCAGTGTCAGACTCTTACTGACTAAAACCCATCCGTGCCCCTCCTAGTGCTTTCCAGGGCCGAGGTGACTTTCTAACAAAATTCGCTACCTTGTCTTCACACCTACCTATTGTATTTGCACAGCTTAACTTGCCAATATACAATGATAAGTCTAGCTTATCAACACCATAGTAAGTGACCCATTTATTTCAGTTGACATCTTGTTTGAAAAGATAAACTGCTTAAATACTCCCTTAATACCCAGATTACAGTGAAATTGGTTTATCAGCTCCAAATATTTCAGTTTTGCGCGAATTTCCTCGAGGAAGGAATGTACGGAAAGTAAATATTACGGAAGGCCAGTTTCACGAATCATAGTGTTGTTATTGATGAAACACAAAAGACCAAGTTCTTTTGTTTAGTGCGTATTGAGGAACGTGCTCCATTAACGGATCTATCTCCCGTATGATATTACGCAGTTCTTATTGTATTTACCGATGGTATGTCTTGTCTTTACCTACTGTTTATATTTATACAAGCTGACGTGTTTTAGTGAAATCTAACGGAGAACACACGCTTTCTGATCTGCTGGCAACAATGTAGGTACTTGATGAATCGGAGGAAAATACTGGAATACTAATAAATACTTGGCTCATTTGTTTTGACTATGTTGCGGTTTTTAGATAACGTTTGAAATTTGAATTATGGATTTAATTAATAATTAGCCAGACTTGCTGTGCAGTTATTTATCCCGCGACCCATTTCCAAAGACTAACAATAAGTAACACTGGATTTGTTGTAAATTGTTTGAAAATAGGATTATTTGAAGTTTGTATTTTGATGCCATGAAGGACAAGCACTAGTTTGGAAATACAATAATTTATTTTTTATCGAACATCAACCATACTGGAGCTCGTGGATGAATAATAACAGTCCATCTCCAAGGTTAAGCAACGCTTGCCGAGGTCGGTCTGTGGATGGGTGACCATATTAACATACCGAGACCGTGCCTCGGAAAGCACGTTAAGCCGTTGGCTGTCATTTGTGATATTTGGCAGTCTTTACGGATTGTCAGAAGCTAGAAAATCACACTCCAGTCGAGCAGTCTTGCTAAGAAGTACCGTGTTACCCAGTTAATGGGTTGTGGAGGCTGGTAGGCAGACGACCCACGTAAAATACTGATATTCAACTGAATCCGGTTTGATTGGAAGCCGACCCCAATATAGTTGGGAAAAGGCTAGCCTTTTCACACCTATATTGGGGTCGGCGAGCTGCCTAGGCAGATGATGATCAACCATATTGGATCAATCCACGAAGGAAGTTCTTGTCCCTTTTCTTGCGAACTACGAAAAAAATTGTGCAGTGTTCGTTAACGAGTTCATAATGATAAAGTTACCCTTGTGAAACAAATAATTGTACACATTTTTAGTCAGCAGCAAAATTCTAAAAAGCATAAACTTCAGCGAAAAACATTTTTAATCCATACCCGGAGTTTTAATTACCATCCCGACTTCCTCATTTGTATCTGCATTAGCTTTGCGACATTTCATACTTTAACAAGCTGGTACATGGATTACAGCGGCTTCTGTTAATATTAACATAATAATTATATGAAGAGATTTATGAGTGTGAAGCGACAACGGCCCTCCGCTCGGGGCGTACCGTCTAAAACTCATGAATATGCACCTATATATAGGTCTAGTCATATCGCTCGTTGTGGTGAACCCACTTCTACCACAAAATATTTTGATTAAAGTGAGAATATCACATGTATCACAATATTAGTTCTATTCTTGCTTATATTTCGTGCACACTGCACGAAATATAGGCAAGAATGTATATGTCTGAAATTATGAACAACAACAATATAACAATGTGGCACCACGTTCTGTTTTCCTATTACGAGTTTTACGAGTTCAATTTAGCAGAGGTATGCTAAGTGCTACATTTCTATACTGTCGCACCAATATTACACAAGTGCAAGACAGCATATTAATAACCGATGGTATTATAAGCATGTTACTTATGCATGCCCCATATTCCGTAGCACCGAAGGATCCTCTTTGTATCTACAGTCACTTGAGCGTTCGCGTGAAACTTTCGCCTCTCAAGATTAGCCGTTACCAACAGACAGGCGGTTTCTGGGGAGTATAAGGGTAGCGATTAGTCGATTACTTTTTGCCACCCCCTGTACTCAGCGGAAACGTTTCTCGTAGAACTTTTATATCGAAGCGGTTTTTAAATTTTCTTCGTAGTTTCGCTCGGTCTTTGTCTGCGATATCTTAGGATGAAATTCAACACGCTAGCTCGAACATTAATATTCTTTAGGTACCTATTGATTAAAACGGTCTGATTAAGAAAAAAAAAACGTACGCGGCTTACACGTGCCAATCTATCAAGCAACTTTGTATCGTAACCAGATACATTCCCGACTGAGCCTTGGTATTCAATCACACGTACACGTGTGGGAGAGTTGCCGTTACTATGCAGTATGGAGCTCTATAGGGACATGTAACAAACTAGTTTACTTCAGATATTATTGTAACTCAGTTCTCACTACTTACCGGCTTCAGAGGCCTGGGATAAGGGATAAAACGAAGAAATATAGAGGGAGCTATAGCCCAGCTACGTGCGTAATGTCGGTCGGCTGGAATCGAATCGCGAAGCCCCACGTAGAGGTGGAACGAGGGCGTGCGTTTGAGTCCCGCATCCATTTGAGCTGACATACGGACGCAGGTAACGCCCGACGTACTTTCATCTGTTTACGTTCGAAATAAAATAATAAACTGGGGAGCTAGAGGACCACAATTAAACTCAAGCAAGAAACCGCGGAAGTTTGACATTTATTATTCTGCTTAATGAGAACTAGTTATAAAATGGGTTTATGAACACCACAAACAGGCATCATATCGTTTTAATGAAAACTACTCTCACTTTATCCTATTTGCTTGAAGCAAAAATAAGGATAAAGTGAGAGTGAACTTATTTCGTAATTAAAACCAATACAGTTTGTATGAAAGGGCTGAAGTATTGATCAACCTCAGGCGAAATTGGTAGGCTCATTGTTTTCAAGCAATTATTCCTGCACAATAGGTCAAGCATCGATGTACTAACGACTTCCGGGCGGTGCCAGGTTCGAGTGCCACGGTACACAGCTAAATATAAACTGGTATTTGTGTTAGTCATACACTTGCACTGTAGATAACTAAATACCGAAATAGAACAAGCTCAACAAGCCCCGCGAAGGGCCTTGGTGTGCGTTCCATTTTTTTTTGCTTATAGCTCATCGTTCCCCGGTTTTTTTCTACGCTTCAACATCATCTTAGAATCGTGAAATCTTATGTAAATCCTCTCCAGACCGTACAACTCTTACACTCCTATAAGTTACTCGTTTATTTCCAATTTCCTCCAAAACATGCGGGTCCGTCGTTCGGACATAATTTAATCCAATTGATAAAAGGTCAAGGAATTATTGCGGTTATTTGGAAATACAATAACGTTTCTTTACATAAGTTTTTGCGTCTTGGAGCTTGGCTTCATGAGCTTTTTAGTTGAGGTCACAGGCGTTACGTGAGCCCCGTGTCGCCTACATTCTTGACAGTGCTTTACGCGCAACATTGGTCAGGGCTCGTTGTACAATAATTCACGAGTAAAAAGCCACCGATACGCTGACATTGACACACTTCCCCGCGTGGACTTCCTGCCGGCGCCCACTCGATACAACATTTTTGTTGTTGTTGTTTTTCTCCTAGTTCCAGTTCGCTTTCAAACCGCTTTTCGGTCGTATTTTGCAGAATTTCCCTTTTATAAACATTTTTTTGTTTATGTTTTACCGGTTTTCTGCGTCGCTTTTCGGCACATTCGATTGATGACTTTTTAATTTTGTTCGTTTACCGAGAGCGAGTTCGATTGCAGTTTGCACTTTGTTGTAAGCGGTTAACTTTTTGTTATGTATGACTACGTTGTAGATATAACATTTATGGTCTCCGGCATTGAACTTTTGACTTTAATATCTCAAGTTTTCCGTGAGAAACATTCGTTTCTTATTTAACTACAAGGGTAACGTGACTGATATTTAAATTGTTGATTAATATTTTGTCCTTTAAACAAGTTTATCATTTATCGAACGTTTTTGGGGCTACCAGCAAAAGGTTTCGTGTGATAAGCGGCGGCTCGCGTGTGCCCAGTATTTTATGTGGGTACCGCATGGCTATATTTGTTCAGTACTGGGGCTATAAATATTGCAACCTGATCGTCAAACCGCCCACGGGAAATTGGCTCCTCCCTATTCTCTGTATCATTATTTCCAACCTCTTCACTTTATTACAATTGTTTTACTTTTAAGGAGCACTTTAAGTTTTACACTTGGAACCAACCTCATTTAGATTTTCGATCAATAATTTTGCGATTTGGACTAAACCAATTTATTGAGTGCGGCCAACGATTTACCGGTCTCATTGACAAGTAGAATAACATCAGTACTAAGTGGTTTTTAAAATTGTGCCGTATCTACATAATACCTAAATAGAGAAACAGGTTTTTGAATTCTCCAGTCGAATAATACAGCACATCGTTTGAATATCGTATTGAATGAAAGATGCTTGTCCCATCCTTACGCTAGCCTTTATTTATGCTTCCATCTTTATGCACAAATACCCAGAGATAAAAGACGTACCTTCTTATTGTCGATTCACAAACCATTTCTCCTTTACAATAGACGGAAAAAATCCTATCGATGGAATAAGAAAAGCTGGTTTTATATCAATGAAATGTCGAGATTCAGCCTGGGCTTTTAGACGTTCATTGTGAATTATTGCTTAACTTCAACACAACTTTCAATGTAAAATTTTATTGCTTTACCGCGATTTGTGACGTTAATTTACCTGTATTCTTCTAAGGCTACCGCAGCAGTAATTTGGTGTTTTCATCTTCATTATGGAATAAAAGAAATTGAAAACTGATAAATGAAAGTTAATTGAGGCGTAAGGAAACAACAGTTATCCAAAACCGAAACTGCGTCAGACAGCCTGGCAAAATTGTTGAATTGTGTTTTTTTGCGCTGACGTGAAACACTGTTTTTTTACAGTTTTTTATTTATTTTGTGTGTACCTACCTGATTAAGTGGCGACTTTTATTATTAAGTACCTACCTATTATTTTTTCACCTAACATACTTAAAAGAGATGTTATTCCACTATCCTCACAATAGTCCATTCCAGAAGTCCAGACACCAGTTACCATCTTCATGTCATCGGCCCACGGATCCACTCCAGTTTTGTCATCTTTCCCTTTTTAGTAGCACTCGTTAGGTCCGACGACTATCGGTCTTTCGCCAGACGACCCGCCTACAACCACTTCAACTTGCTGACTCTAAAGTCTGCACACTATATCCATTGCCTATATGTACTATGTATAGTGTAACTAGCTGTTAGTCTGCTACCCACGACATGGTCCGCGTAATTCGAACACTGGCAAGTAAAGCTGAGCTTGCAATCGGTTTTGTACAAAATGTCTCGAGTTGTTTTTGTGCCCCAAGTCTTTTTCTAAAATAAAAGTAGCCTGTCAAAATCGGTCCGGCCGTTTCCGAGATTAGCTGGAGTAAACATTTATATTTCATTTATAATAAGTATCTTTTTGTTTTGGTATCGAATACATGAAAACATTCACACTTATTAAAAACTGTTGTTTTGGCATGAACAATATTGAGACTTGTGTTAATCGGAAAATAGAATGTTAGCACGGCTAGTAAAATAGGTACCTAGCTAACTAGGTATCCTCAGAGTACCTACGGGAGCAAATCCTAGTGGATTTATATTATACGACATAGAAAATAACATGCTACATTTTAGACGCGTTTCGTTCAGATACGCACGTTCTTATAACAGCTATCTCGATGACGACTTTTATTTCATGTGGGCCTAGGAAGGCGTAATCCGGACTAAAGTAATGTATGTCTCTTAGTACCAAATTTGAAGCACTTGAAAGTTTACCACCTAGCTAAGGGTATATGCTTAGAACCTCCATTTAGGCACGTACAAAATGTGACGATCGTTTGACGTTATTACGAGAAGGTATTATTGATGATTTTATAAAGTCGAATCATAAATCGTAAGAGTTACGAAAAACAAATGGAAAATGGTCCTTCGGTGCAAATTTGATTAATACTTTCGTGCTGCGAAGCCTGATAATTAACATTATGGGATTCGTGATCTGTGGTAACGTCTGTCTGTAGAAGTTTATGAATAATTATTCCACTACAAATAGTTATTAACAGTTGACGTTTCAGACATACGGTACACTGGATCTCCTTTCAAAGCAATTTGTTGAAGAAACAATAAATGTTATAAATTGTTTCTTCAACAAATTGCTTTGAATTTCAGATAACATACGACTACATTAGATTGCAATTACAGAGGAAACGTGTTAGAAAATTGTAAATTGTTATTGTAAACAATAGGCGAAAAAGGGGCGTATTTATTAAACGCTAGACATTATTCGAGGGCTGTAGGGAGGGGGCGAGCCGGGCGACGAGTTACAGGGCGGAAACGAAAGTTTTGGCGCCATGACGCCTACGCCCCGAAGCACGCCATTAAAAATTTTTTACTAGCATATTTTCATAATAAAATCTAACATTAACGTATCATTTCATACCTCACATGTCAGATGATGTAGATAGATTAATCGTGATTAATTATCAAACCAGGAAGTAAACACATTCTACATTTTAAAAGTAAGGTCACCTAGGTCAATCAAGATTCAAATTCACAGCTTCCTCTAACTAAAATATGAGATATTTGCAGTTCCGGAGTCTGCAAATTTACCGTCTCAAATGAATGGAGCGAAATCCGGCGTGATATTCAATTCGTCTTCATCAAAACTGTATTCCAATGAAATGGCGTTGCCACGTTGCTATAGGAAACGTAGGCTTCCCTGGCTTATCGCACGCCGCCGCGCCGTCCGTGGATTCTTACTCACCAGAAAAATGAATGAACGCGTTCAGACGATATCAGTACTTACACAGCACACGGTGTTTATGTACTTACGTAGTTATGTGAACGAACCCCGACGCGGCGTGTACGAGAATTTAGCGCTCGACGCCCGAGCTGAATTTCGAGGGAAAGTGGAAATTATTATACATAGCAGTTTTTGTTTGGGTTTTCATGGATTATGAGGTAGATTGCGCCAGTGCTTGGTGTGAGATAATAACAAAGAGTTGGATTAGTCAGACTTGCAGTAGTTGTTTCCGTAATACAAGATTTTTCCGGCCTAAACATAAGGTCATAAGTTGTGACGACATAAAGCATCCTTACTTTATCTGCCATATCCTTGCAAGTTCTGGCTTATTGCCAGGGTCGTGTTGAAAAGAACTGCTCGTGCGTTCATCAGGAACCGCACGCGGCTCGAAAAACCAGAAAACACGTCTGCTAACCAGTTTTTAAACAAAGCTGCTTGAGGCTATTGTTCAAAGTCCCTTTACAATAGCTAGGAAAAGCTGGGGTAGGGAAGACTGTAAGTCCACCGTAAAGCAATGCAGACGGAGATAATATCCATATCTTTTGAGCCAGAGGCAAGAAAGTAGTTATGTAAAAGTTTCTCAAGTTTTTAAAAACCAAGCCTGAGTCCATTATCAGATCCCTTTTAAGGCCCGCCTTATCTTTTTGACATAACTTTATAATTTCGTGCGTTATCAAGCCCATTCTTTTTCACTTCTCTCGACCGTTTTGAAGTTCAGATAATAACAACTGTTAACTTTGAATCTGTCTTCGAAATGTCAGTTGTCTGTAATAAATAAGTTTTGAACAAACCTTCTTGTTATGTAATTTATTATCAGTTATGGGTATTGGAACAAATATGGTAATAGTAGTAACTTACAATGTTGACATAGGCCACATATTTTAAAGTAGCAGTGTTGCCATACTTAGAACACGTTATGTTATCCGTAAACAAAGAATAACAATAACATTCGGATAATTATGAACAGTCATTGTTTTTGTTGCATTAGTTTCAGTGGTTTTTGATCTTGAGCCATTGTTTGAGTTTTATAATTAAATCAATGCATTTGCATTTTTAATTCTGATGTTCGCATTTACGGGTACCTAATGCTCACTTCGCGTTCGTCATTATTACTCATTATTTGGGTGTGAAATTTCAACACGTGTGTTGATTGTGTCATTTGTTCCCTTATTAAGGGCCAATTTCACCAACGAAACTGAACGCGATCAGTACATCTAAACTGCGTTCAAGAGCTATCAGTGTAAATATTCCATAGAAAAATAATGACACTGACAGCTCATAAACGTGGTTTGGCCCTAAGTATATTAAGGATCAGAGAAGGATATTATTACATGCTAAAGAAGGAAGATGCACATTAATTACTTTTTGTGTAAGAATAATACAGTCAATTAAAAAGCCTTTATGGTTTCAATAAGAGTTTAAAGCATTCCTATTTTCCTAGGTAATAATAGTAACAATGGAATATCCAGGAAATACTTTTAAAATAGTGTACATCTTTCTGTTAAACGTGTAACTCCCTTTCTTTTTCTTTTAGTGTTTCTGCACTTGAAAAGGGCGGCCATGATGAGAACAAGTATTTGCAGTAACTATTGCGTAGTAGCCGATAAAATGGTTTTACACATGAATTCCCTTAGGTTTTGATATTGAACTCCAGCCGACTAGAGATTGCTTTTGTGGTGTAAGTACCTATTTCATTTAAAAAAAAAACTTCGGTATTTTTTACATAATACATAGTTCTTGAAACTAGTCAGTAAAATCCCTTGAAATTAAAAAAATAGTCCAAGGTCACATCGACACTATCACACCAATTTGTGTTCGCTATGTTCATGATAATAAATTCATAATGTAGCTAATCCAATTATAAGCAAGAATCTATATCTTTCTAAACTTAAACGTAAATTACACGTAAGCACATACTACCCAGACAAACTTTTCAGAGCCTAGCGTAAGCTAAATGTAAATATGTTTGTCTACACAGACGCCTCCACTGATTGTACCACGGGTTTCGTTACACTGTGGTCCTCTGTGTTATCACAGTGTACATTACCAGTATGGCCATTCTTTTTGTTTGCCACCAGGTGCTCCGTGGCTATGAATATAAAGCCCTACATTTGCCATGTTTGAAGAAGCGTTTCGGGTACTTGGCGATGCGTATACAAAACATGCTGTATTAAGTATGTAGGTACATATAATTTTGTAGTTTGCAGTAAAATATTATGGCAGTTCCAAGATGTTTACAGAGGCTAAACGTGACACTATTGTAGATGCATCAATTTACATACAGCTGTAAATGTAAGAGTGAATCTATGCTTTACAAAAATCTCATCACAATTCTATTGACGATAAAATAAATTCATTTTATTTAGAAAAACATTTTTTAAATTGTCCGCAAGTTATAAACTCAATTCTTTGTCCATAATAATAACCACCGAAGCTAACCATAAGAAAAATATACCAAAAGCTAGCTTTTGCCCGCGACTTCGTACGCGCATATCCCGTTTATTCCCGTTCCTTTAATAATTTCTGGAAATCCTATCTTATTGCTCCCCTACACTCCCCAAGGAACCTACATGCCAAATTTCATTTCTTTCTACGACAGTAGTTTCGTCTGTGCGTTGTCTGCCAGTCACTCAATAACGGAAGATTTTTATGTAAGTGCATATTTATATTGATAAATACACTACTCTTTTACACAAAAATAAATCGAAAGCTTACCTAGTACTTATTTAAAACCGTAACCCAGTATTCCTAATTCGGCTAGCACGAAAGCCAGAGCGCACTGCACGCCACATACAATATTTATTGATAAGACGTCCGCACGTTTCGTAATTACCGCTTTTACAATAGAAACAGAAGCCGCCCACACCCCCGAAGTCGCCACCTGAGTATTAGACGTGCCGCATACGTACGATTTCCTGACTTCCGTTCTTTTGGCCCGAACACACGCCTTGTTTTCGAAAGGACCGTCTTGTTTTTTCCCCATTCGGAAAATATAGAAACGTGTGCGTGTGCGTGTAGGTGAACATTTTGTATTTATTGTTCGATTCACACGATAAGACTTCCATTATAAGTCTGTATCCATGACTTCTATAGAATTTTGTCTGTGCAACTAAGCAATGCGGACAAATGTCGGTGTGATAGTTTTTTTTTATTCAGTACAAAGTGTACAGACAAAAACAACCTGTATCTTGTGGACCCATAATATAAGGCAAGCATTCAGGTCTCCGAATATGAATTCCTTATCAGGAAACCGTACGTATGCGACCAGCCTTAGAATACCGGATAGAACAGAAATGCACCATTTAGTTGCTTTTTCAAAAGGAATACGAGCATTGTGTGGTGCTCGTTAGGGAAATTTTCATGTTAACTAGTAATTCCGAAGCTTTTTGTTTGAACAAGGATAGGGGAATTGGGTATAAGTTTTATGTGTGAGATTCGAACTTAGAGTGTTCACATTCTGGCGGCAGCGGAGGCTAACCGAGGTGGGCCTCCAGCGGACGAGCTGTCCAAGCTGCGGGCGGAGGTCGCCCGCTTGGCTGCCGCCACCGAGCGTCTCCAGAGGGAGAACGCGGGGCTCCGAGCAGACCTGGCCAGGCTCCAGGGAGCCGGCCCACAGGGGGCGCCTAAAGGGGGGCGCAAGGAGAACAGCCAGCCCGTGCCGCAGGAGAGCCAGGTGCTGGACCTTGTGCGGCAGGAGATGGCTGCCTTCCAGGCGCGGTTTTCCGTCCTGGAGGGCATCGTCCTGCGCCCCCCGTTAGCGGCGAGTGGGAAGGCTCCAGGCCGGAAAAAGGCGGCGTCGTACGCGGCCGCCGTGGCTGCCACACCGGGGTCGTCCGGCCAGGACAAAGGGTCCGGGCCGGCACCCGCGAAGCCGGTGTCGGGAAAACCGGACCCGGCCCCGGGAAGGAAGAGGAAGGGTGGGGTGGCTGCGCGGACGGCGAAGGCTCCTGCGCCAGCCGTGCAGCAGCTCCCCCCGGCTTCCTCGCCTTCTGAACCTCCCCCGGCTCAAGCCGAATGGCAAGTGGCCGGGGAGAAGAAGAAGGCGGGAAAGGCAGCCAGGGCGGCAAAGAGGCGGGAGAGAAGGCGGCGGCAGAGAGCGCGAGGCGTCGCGGCTGCGCTCCGCGCCCCGAAGACCGCGGCTGTAGTATTAACGCTGCAGCCGGACGCGGTGAAGAGGGGCGTGACGTATGCCAACACGCTCACCAAGGCCAAGGAGGCCATCAACCTCGGTGAGCTTGGCATCGTCGGGGGTCTCCGGCTCAGGGTCACCATGACCGGGGCCAGGATGCTGGAGGTCCCTGGAGCAGACAGCGGTCCGGCCGCGGACGCTCTAGCCGAAAGGCTTAGGGCGTCCTTGGGCGCGGATGACGTCCGAGTGTCCAGGCCCACGAAGTGCATAGACATGCGCATTTTGGGCCTGGACGACTCCGTCACGGAGGAGGAGGTGTTGGCCGCCGTCGTCAGGACGGGGGGGTGCTCTACAGAGGAGGTGAAGGTGGGCACCATCCGTCCTGACAACACGGGCGTGCGAACCGTAGTGGTGAGCTGCCCCGTGTCGGTGGCCAAGAAAATCTCGGAGGGCCGAAGGCTCTTGGTGGGCTGGGTCTCCGCGCAGGTGAAACTGCTGGAGCCCAGACCTCTGAGGTGCTTCCGTTGCCAAGTTGGCAACCATGTCGGAGCACTCTGCACCTCGGAGGTGGACCGCAGTGACCACTGCTTCCGCTGTGGTCAGCCCGGTCACAGGGCCGGCTCGTGTGACGCCGCGCCGCACTGCTTCGCATGTGCGGCAGCTGGCAAGCCGGCCGATCACTGGGCTGGGGATAAAGCCTGCGGTCCACCCGCCAGGGCCCGATCGAGGAGAAAACCCTCCTCCACCGCCGCCGCCGCCGCCGTCGCTTCCGCCGCAGCCGCCGCCACCGTCGCCGCCGCTGCCACTGCTCGGGAGGGGGCTGAAATGGAGTGCCAGTAATGGCCCCATTCCGCCTCCTCCAGACGTACGTTAGTCGCTGCGCCTCTCAGGAACTGACGCTCCTGGGCAAGGCGCAGTGACTGACGCCTGCGGACAGCGAGCAATGGGTAGCTCGCTGTCCGATCAGGTCAGGCCAGAGTCGACGGCGCGTTTCACTCCAAACGCGCCGTCAGCAACGAGCAGTCAGCAACGGAGACGGGGCCCGCCAGGGCCAGAGCCTGCCAGGGTTGCGGAATATGTTCGAAAGAGTTACCGTGGCCCTGGGAAGAAAGGCACTAGGAGGACTAAGGGTGGGTTTTAGTCAGTAAAAGTCTGACACTCCCTGCCGCTCCACCCAGAGCGGGAGGGGTCATTTGATGATTTCCCATCCTCCAAAAAAAAAAAAAGGGTGTTCACGTTTGATTACTATTCGTTTCCAAAGGTAATTTCAGATAATTTTTAATAAGTTTCCTTTTAAATAAACTTAATTTAATACTTACATTTGATTTTTTTTATCGTAAAATTGGTACCTACTGGTAAATACCAATAGGTACTTACCAATTTTACGATAAAAGATATCCGGTTTGACTGGGAGCCGACCTCAATATAGTTAGGAAAAGGCAAGGCAGATGATAATGAAATGAATATATGATTGTGAATGTATGATTAATGAAAATATGATTCTATTTAATCCGTCAGTTACTTAAATCATCGAAAAATATTGGACACTTTTTTTTTGTTTTATCAAAGCCATCAAAATTGACGAAGATAAAACGCATCAAAGATCAGGAGTGAGGGCTTGTGACGTCACTTAAAGTTACCAAGGTGTGACGTCACGCGAGTTTTCAACGCAGTGTATCGTCTTCATTTTTTGTTTGCGTGAAAAATAAAATAAACGTGTCCAATATTTTTTGGAAATTTATCTGACGGACTTCGATTTTTTTTAGTAATCTACTAATACTCTATTATATATTTCAAAGTGAGATATTATTGTCAGTTCCTGAAAAAACAACGCAAATTTCAATCAATCTGCCGATCTGTCGGCTTCCAGTATAACCGCACTTAACATTTTTTTTAATAATAATCTATAAATTTCTGGACTTATACGACGAATAATGAACATCATCATCATCATATCAGCCGAAAGACGTCCACTGCTGGACATGGCCTCCCCCAATTTGTCGCCACAACAACCGGTCCTGTGCGTCTCACTACCAGAACAACATAATACACAGTTAAACTGAATTTCAATATAACTTGAACGTAAGTAACATTCAAGAATACATTAAAATTATTGTGGCTAGTTAATTACAAATTAATTACTGGTCTGATACCATAATTTCATTCTCGCAGCTATAAACCTAGCTAATATCATAAATGCAACAGTTAGTTTTTTTGATACGCTATCACGCCTAATTAATCCAAACCAATTTTGATTAATTTTGGTATAAGATAGATGGGGTCCTGGAGTCTGCTATTATAGGCTATTTTAACGCAAGCGAAGTTGCAGGAAAAAGCTATTTGACGATGGGAATACTCATTCCCATCTGTCCCCGAATGTCTGTCCCCGAAGAGGGGATAAATGGGAGCTATCGTCGATGGATGACACAAAAAATCCCATTTGTCCCTCATCAAGGACACATGGGAATACCTACAATCCTTAAAGAAAAGACAAAATAAATAATACACGTTTATTCACCCAGAAATGACGCACAAAAAACACAAAACTACAAGAAAATAACTCATCAACTAACTAAAAACTAAATAAAACCTGTTTCACTGTCAAGCTATATCAGGACCGGACATTAACTACCACGAATCTCTGGTCACATGTAATTTATTTATTTATTTAAACTCCATGTACAATAGTGGTACATGGGCGGACTTAATGCAACTTTTTGGGTCAAAAAGACTACACTGTGGCATAACTTGAAAAATGCTTTTCATAATAATTTAATAGGTTTAAAAGTTGATTTCATCGCATTGTCGATATTGGCGAGCTGCCAATACGTTGCTTATCAGTTTCGGACCTGTAACCTCGAGGATTTCAGAATGGTAATTTTAAGCGGCAAGCCGAGATTTTTGCCCATTACCAGAATCGAATCTATCGTTGTGTTAATCGACTTACCGAAAAATGATCCTATTCTGTATTTCTGAGATATCTCACTCACAAAATTCCAATTTTTTGCCAGAGTTCCCTCCATAGTTTAACTTAAATTCCCTGAAAATCGATAAAATATCCATAACTTAGCCTACTAAATCGTGAATAGTAAACCCTTAACTGTTGTCACTACAGTTCAGTTCAGACTATTAGTCTCACGTTATTGGATTATAGCCGGTTAACTGTCCGTGTTTGCTAATTAACCGAAAGCACAGGGGCCGTGCACAATTATATAGAGCTTGTTTGCTTGGCCCTTAATCTAGTTACACACACGATCGAATGCTAGACCGCCAAGTAAGATAGACAGTAGGACCATCGCCATGTCGTATGGTGGATTGAACTTAATATTCGCAATAAATCTGTCAATAATGAACTGAAAAACAATTAATGCCTTAGTTTTAGACAAACCAAGAACCAATAATTTTTTGAGGATATAGACTAGAAGATGTTGTTCTTATCGATTTTATTTACATTAGTTATGTCGTAGACCATAAGAATCGTTGCACCAACAGATTACATACATCTACGACTTGTTAGTCGCACCCCGCGTTTATCTCAATGGAGATCCAATAGGAACATATATTTTTCGCCACGATAACAGTTAAAATAATGGTCCTTCGGGCCGGATCTTGTTCATGGCTTTGCGTTGGATGAGGGTATACTTTACGAATCGACTAGTCTTGCTAGCGACAGCACGTAACTACATTACTTAGTACATACATCCAATTTGCAAGGGATGAAAGAAGCGGTCGACTTGTTTCTTTTTAATTACTTCTTGTATCGCTAAGTGAACGAAGGAAGGAACTTTTTGCTGTTAACTTTTCAGCTACAGTAAAAAGTTTCGTAGTTGATTCTATCAAGGTTGTTGAGATAGCTAATTGTTTCCTGTTCATTTAGGTGTAATCTTTAGAACAAGATTTGACTGTAAAAAGTATTTGCTTTTGGGTCTACTGTAGTTTGGCATAGGCTGCATTATCGATTAAGTTTTTGGAAGATCACTGTAGTTCGAGACGAACCGACAAGTGTCCCGTATTTTGGCAATTGTTACCAGAAAATCAACAGAATGACGTCACAAACCACGACATTGCCTGTTAAACCGCCTAATACAGATATAGAGAACATAACGACTATTTGCTCGATAACAGAAGGGAAATTCTCGGTCTTATATTTGAGGGGCAGTGAGTAATGTGATTCCGGAATGACCGGGCGACCGCAGCGTAATTGTCTAACTTCAGTCCTATTCCGAATCCGTACGGACGATATGTTACAAATGTCGGAGAAATGGATTCCCGTTGTTTGAAGTAATATGACTAAGACCACGGTCATTATAACTTGTTGTTTATGAGTGTAATTAACTTGGAAATGATGTACCGGGTAAGTCTAATACTGAACAAGGAATTTTAACTATTTAGAACGAATGGGTGCGAGATATTATTAAAACCATCATCGAACAAAAACATGAATGATGTGATCGGTAAATTTTATAACAGTTTATACTTTTTAAAGTAATCAAAACGAATAAATTTGCTCGGCCATCCTCTTCCCATTAGTAGGACCATCAATACTCAATACTCAATACTTTATTTGCATTCCACAATGTGTACTTAGGTGGTAAGTTAAAAAAAAATGTGATCATTATGGACCCTGTCGGGCACAGCAAAAGAAAAAACCAATAAAACCTATTAAGTGAAAATGGCTTGTTATATTCTTTGTCTGACACCACACGAGAACAAGACGACACGGGTATTGTCTATAATTAGCTTTTGATAACTCCATCGACGTCTCTTTTTACTGCCAACATGACAGCGACATGCAAGACTTTCAACCGTTATAAATGTCAAGTTTTTATTAACACCTTACCTAATAAAGACGCACATAGAACTCGTTAATAAAGAATATTCTTTACGTTCGCTGCCAGAATTAACGTCAGCCATTCCGTATCTGGCGTAGCAATTAATTACCTTTTATAGATCTGTTTTTACTCGCCCAGAGCAAACGGTAGTACGAACTTTTTAAATAGCAACTTGCTCAATTACTGTCAAAGTTGTTCAGCAGAAGCAAGTTACTGTTGTAAACTAGTACCTGTAAACGAGGCATTAGGGGTGTTACTATTCGGACCTTTATTGGTTGAATAATAGGTACTACGCCCAAATAGTTAAAGGGTTCTTTTTAAACAAGCATTGTTTAAGCAACGGTGTGGCTTGGTACTTAATTCTGTTTTGCGTGGAAAGAATTCTAAATTAGATATGCTAACTAAGCGCTGATTGTATTATTTTATTATGTGCTTAGTTTTGCAAATAAGTGAAGCGGTAAATTAATAGCACACATAGTTAACTATTGACCGCCCCGGCTTTGAACGGGTGTTAATTATATACATGTCAACGAAAAATTGCAAACGCTGTAGGATTGTAAAATATCGCGTGAATTTGTAAACTATTTTTTCTAAATAAGACACGGATATATTGGAAACTTGAATTTGGATGGGATTTATTGTATACAAAACGATTTTGTCATAATATATCTTTGTCATGTACCTATATAGAAATTATAATCTAATCAAGATTTATTACAATCTTACGGAGTCTGCTATTTTCTGGTGATATATGAAACAAACCTTCCTCGCTTATCGCTCTTTCTATAGCGAAAACTGTCTTAAAATCCGATGCGTGATTTAGAAAAAGTAAGTGGAGAAATAGACAGGCAGGCAGCAATTACTGTTTTGTACTAGGTATTTAGAAATTAGAAAACAAAGAGATAAAATTGTAGGATGTGACATGCTAACCTGCCACTCTCTGAAAATTCTGTGGTTTATGTTGAATTGTTGATGCAGCGGTTACAGGTTCATCATCGGCTTCAAGTCAGCTGAATACCAATATTTTACGTAGAGCAGCTACCTACCATACCTCCACAACCCATTAACTGGGTAACACGGTACTTCTTGGCAAGACAGGAGTCAGATTTTCTGATTTCTGACAAATTGTAATGAGAGCCGGGACCAACGGCTTAACTTGCTTTCCAAGGCGCGAAGGAATCTCGGTATGTTAAGATATTCACCCATCCACTGACCGACCCCGGCAAGCGTTGCTTAATCTTGAAGATCGACCTGTGCGGCTGTTATTATTTTTTTCTTTCTTTACATTGTTCTCACATGTAGGAGCAACAAGATAATGTTACCAGGATTTTTGTAAATCATAAAATGGTCTAAAAGAGTGTTGGTGGAGTTTCTTGCACGTTCTTCTCCATAGAGATCTACGTTTTGGATCTTGCAAATAGCTTCATGTTATTGACTGACTGACTGACTGACAATTCAAAAGTACCTGTAAATGGTTTATTTGAAATAAATGATTTTTAGCCGCGAGCTCCTTACAGCATTCAGTCACAGAAATCAAATATTTTACCACCACAACATAAATCTCAAATAGTTTATTTTCACAGTAATAACGTCTAGACTTCCGAAAACGTTGAAAGCAAAACGTATCTTGTAACAACGCCAGAATTAATTGCGCACGTTACTTAGTTTACGAATACCTATCTAGAGGTACTTGCCTCCCCTTTGTGCCACTCGTTCCCAACATTTTACCATTACAGTTTCCCTCGTTTTTTTTCCAAATACTTGAAATTCAAGGAGGTTAAACAAGTCTGAATTATTTGTTTTGCTACTGGTAGCGGGGACAGTGCGAGCGCTGGCCCTGGGACTGATTGTCAAGACCAAAGCATTACTTGTAACTGTTCAAAATGATCTCTAAAAACCATAAAAAAGAACGACACATCCAGGAACTGTGGAGGCCGTATATCATTTATATTTAATTGCTCTTTGTAGAGGTTGTCGTGTTGTTAACCATTAAATTACGATTTGAGCGCATAATTTTTAATGTGTGTTTATTGCTGGTACGATGGTTGAAGGTTTAAAGGTGTGAGGGGTTTTGGTCAGCGCCCATCGTTTCTCTGACGTCACAGCTACATGAGGCACTTATGAAATCAATCTCTGTGGATCAACCGGTAACTTGACAGCTGCTAAAATAGTATCGACTGATATTGCTCCATTATAGCCCCCACTAATCAGTCCCAATAAAGAGTCACCGCGGCCCTGGAACGCAAAGGGCACTACGAGGAGCACGGATGGGTTTAGTTAGTAAGAGTCTTGACACTCTCTCCCGCTCAACCCAGAGCGGAAAGAGTCATAATTGATGATTTCCCATCCATAAAAACAAAGACACTTTATTCAAAATTTTCTATGGAGAATTTGAATTTAGAATCTCCTTAACAGTATTTTAACTAAGTAATGGTTAAAAAGTTTTATGACTATGGGTGTTAATATCTAAAAATTGCCCACAAAATAGCTTCTTCAAGTCTTCTCACGAGTCCTCGCTCCACCGATTTCGCATGTCAAAGTTCCTATATAAATGTTGTTGAACTTGCAGAACTGTTATAGTATAAATAAAAAGTGAGTAAAGTTATTCGCGGAGTCGCGGCCACTGTTTCATTCAATGAGGATACTTCCTGCCTTTGTTTACAACGCTTGTTCAGCTTGCCGAATTGAACGTCGGCGTCGTGCGACATAAATAATATCGCCCTGTATGCACCCATATCAAAATAATATTGCTTTTTGATAACGTACAGTTTTTCATAACGTAAAAAGGTTACTCGTAAATGTTTTCCGAAAAGTAATTATTTTTGACTTTAACATCGTTCAGCAGGCTTGCGAAAGATTTTTTATGAAATGAGATGTCTTATCAAAGGTTGATTGGGGGCACGGTAGTGCCCCCGCCAAGACGAGCCAAGCGAAGCGCAAGGGCACTACCTACGTGGCTTTGCCGTTTCTTTACTACAAGAACTATTTGTTTAACAGAAAAGTTATGAACAGTGAATACATTTTTCACCTTACGCCCATGTGAATGTAGCGAAACGGCCAAGCTACATAGTTGACTAAGGTGTAGAGTTTGTGAAGTTAGGGCTTGTAGAGTTAGAAGCTTAGGTCTACATTGAGATCTGATAACTTTTTGACAGTGCGAGCCGTATGGTCTCGTCTTGGCAACATTTTACTTAAAAATGTTATTGGTGGGATTATTTTATTCAGTATCAACACGGTTTTGAATTGTTTTTATTTCTCAAAAGATGGCTTAAAAGGTTTTTTACTGGTTCGCTGCATATAAATTGCTATCTTCAGGTTTTTAACGTACCGCAGTGCGTTTGCTTTAAATACATCCAGAATGAATTCACACGGCTCTTAACTGATAACAGTTTATCATTGTCAGTTACACACTATTTAACCGAATAAAAAGACCACAATATAATTCCGAAAAACGACCGACACGTGTAGGCGCCGCGGACAAAAGGAATCAAATTAAACCGTGGTCCTACTAAACGATTGCTTGTATTCCGTACTTTCATCTATTTCGTGTATTTCAGCGAGCGATAAATCAGTGACATCCGTAATTTGAAATCTTCCAAATGTTTCCCGGGCCAGCTCGCCAGGGTTCGGTCGTTGCTCCCAGGATCGCTCGGCATCCCTATATCCCTCGCGACGGATATTATCGGGCCTGGCGTTCCGAACGATAATAATCGCAAGGGCAGACCTAACGGGACCCTGTTATGCGAGGGTACGTTTCGCAGCCTCCACAATACATTGCATTTTCAAAGCGCCGTTTTTGTCCAAACAAGTTATGGCGTAATTGTACTTGATACGGATTCAGAGCTCCAAAGCTTTCAAACGGTTAAATTTCTTTGCTTTTATATCAAAAACACTGCGGTTATTTGAATTATAAATGAAAAGAAATCTAACCACCGTTCGTCGGGGAGATATTAAATAAAGAATGAGTAATATATATACAGTACGACGCTTTATTTAATATCTTCATAGTCACGCGGATGACGGTTGCACCTTCTAGGGGCAAGCATTTTGTTATGCTAATTTTGAACTTTAGATTCCGATGCTTATGTCAATACATGTCACGAACCACTGGGTAAACTCATAAAGTAAGAAACCCGTATTGTTATGATAATCGAGTATTGTTGAAAACCGGACCGTCTATAATAGGAAGATAATGCAATTTGGGAATGTTAATGTTTGTGAACGTGTCTTTGTAAGTAACTTGTAAATTAATCAACTAATGTAATATTGATGGAACGATTTGTCGACCAAGCGTGCTGTTAACAATTTCAACGCAGCGCTTCGACGTCAGTCTCTGTGTCAAATTTTGAATCATGTTGATGCACGAAAACTTATTTACCAGTCCGTCGTTTATGGAATGATAATATTTCGTTAAATAAATAAAACATCGCGTTTTGGTGTGTAATTTCCTTGCATTCCCATAACCGCAAGGTGAGCAAGCTGACGCAATAAAAATATAAAATTTACCTTTACTAATATTTACAAGTCGCCCGCTGGCATTTTTGTAAGCTATACCTACTGTAAAGTCAGCAAATAATGATAAAGCTGTAGAATTTTCAACCTAAAAGCTCACAGCTGTATATGTATGCAGGAAAAATTTAAACATTGGTGACGTCCATAGTGAGAAGGAGAACTGCTCATTATCATTGGTTGACCATGGTATTTATGTCATCCTTGTCCTTAATTTCGTTCCAGTTACATTTATATTTAAATTATCTTCATAACCTAAATGAACTGAACTTATGGCCAGTTTGTCATGTCAATTAAGTAAATTATTCTCATATTAATAATACCTATGATTATTTTGTCAAATTATATCCCTGCAGTGGGGCAGTACAGGCTCATAATAAATAATAATAATAAAATATATCCTTAGGTCCTATCATGACTGGAAGGACTAAATTCAACTTTGGTCTAGTAGTAAATTTCCGTTCATATGCTCGCGCTTGACCACTACTTAATCTATTGGTAAGCGATGATGTGGTCGGTGATGAAGCAAGCTTGCTTAGAAGTACCCAACCTTTTGTCTCTAGTCTTGACTCGAAAGACTCTCCCAGGTTAAAGCTAACAGAAAACATAGATTCCGACTAGGATGTTCCAAACCTTGATAAACTGAATGTTTACATGACTTTTCACCCTTTATAAGACCCCTAGGTCAAGGCCCATATTCCAAAACGTAAAGTCCAACTCAACTCAAACTCCAACTCCAACATGAGCACGAAAATGTCAATGTCACCCAATTTTTTTAACCGTAAAGCGTAAAGAAAAACAAACTCCGACAAGGATGTTCCTAAACTTGATCAATAGAATATTACAATGTGTCTTTGTTTCTTGTTGCAGGGCGGTGACAGACCCTCGCGATGGCCGGCGGGTGGCGCTCAAGAAACTGCCCAACGTGTTCCAGTCGCTCGTCTCCTCCAAGCGCGTCTTCCGAGAGCTCAAGATGCTCTGCTTCTTCAAACACGAAAACGTAAGTATCATTTGATATTTTGTACTACTGGCTGCCACTGCTCCGCCCGCGGGGAAGTCGGGAATCATTCCAAGAGAAAAGACTCCCGGGACATGAATTGTTCCTTGTGGTAATCCAGTGTACCTAATTTCATACAGATTCGTTCGCGTGAAGAGTACTAGGATAATGGAGTTAATTAGGCTTTCAAGTAATACTAGAAGTTAAAGTAGGAAGGAAGGATGTGATTTTTATTCTAAAATATATGAAATTCTAAATGTTGGTCATCAGTCACGCCTGCAACCACTGAACGGATTTCGATGAAACCTCACCAGGATAGAGGGTGTTCCAGAAGTGCGGGGTCATATTTAAGGGATCACCCTTAAATATGACCCCGCACTTTGTTGGTAGCTGTTGGGTAGCTGATATACATTAGGAAAAAAATATTAAAACACAAGGCAAAATCGACCAAAGACAGAAGAAATGACTTTTCAAGCATTCTGATGCAGTTGGTGTCATCAAATCTGTGATTGAACTAAATTAAATGCCACAAACTGTAAGAAACTTCTTGAAAAGTCATTTCTACGGAGCTAGTCGTTGTTTCTGGTCGAATTTTTTGAAAAATCTTTTTTTTTTGGCATTTTTGCTTGAATGTGTACCAGCTACCCAACATCACCTTTATAAATGACCACGCAATTCTTAAACAGTATAACATTTTTTTATCCCGGTATTACGTTCTTAATCCTATCGGATCAGTTTTAACTTTCACGCAGGCGAAGTTGCCGGCAGAAGCTAGTTATCTATATTAAAGTTAGTTGCGATTGCGACATGACGGTCAATAGAGGACTTTTCCTCGTTTGCAATAAACTAAGCCAAGGCGTGGTCATCGAAATAGAAATTTGAAAAGTTGAGCGTTTTATGAGGAAACGTCTATTGAAGTTCGTGCAAATGAAGTTGATTGGGTGATTTAATTAAGCATAATTATGTATATTGATGTGGGATTTGTTCAGCATGCGATCACATTCGGAAACATTGATATTGACACATTTGGAAAAATTATTGCAGTTTGTGTGCGTTTATGCCACACGGCATTTCACACAAACTTTCAAGTCCTTATTTTTCGAAATGAATGAACCGATTTTAATGAAACTTGGTATGCATACGCTAGATATCCATGTCTAAATAATAGAGAATACTTTCGAAAAAGAGTTCAATGGAAAAGATAGTGATTTTTCACTTTTAATATAAAACTTAAAATCGTTTCATTCATTTCGAAAAATAAGGACTTGAATGTTTGTATGAAATGCCGTAGGTAAACGCTCTTTACGCACTGTTGCGTTTGGCAAATCAAGCCAAATATTTGCTTTTATATGATAGCTGGCTTTGGCGAGCTTTAGTAAGGTCCTTCTGCAAGGCAACCAACATTATCTTCTGTTGGTCCTAATCCCGATGAACTTAATTAATGATGTTATGATTTGAGATTGCAAACTAAATCATCATAATTTTGTGCCATTTCATTATGTGCAAAAACAGGATAAAACAGTTTTTATTATTATCATGGTTCATGAATTAAATATTTACTCGAAAAACTATTTAATCAACGTTATAACTCTCAGCATTCACGTAAAAGTGGAAACTAACTTAGCTTCCAAGTATTTTACTAATTTCACGAACGCTTCAAGTTTTGTCTTCAGATATTTAAACTAGGCATAGTTGAAGCCAAGAGTTTCACCGTATCATGATACCGCTCGATGTACAGAAAGTTGCATAGGTACTAAGAATGTATAGCTAAATTCAGACAAGCATGTGTGGGCTGCCTACGTTCAGATATGAGATTACTTGGAGGCTGGAAGCCAGTGTCGCAAACAAGTCCCACACACTTCCTCTATAAATAAAATCACACATTCCGATTGCAAAAACACGCAAAATCTTTGAGATGGCCCCTGGATAGCCCAAAATTTTCATTTCTATATTTTGCTATCAATTGGCTTCCGTCCTTAATAAACTAATTGCCAGATTGCTCCATTTCTTAGACATTTGAAACTTCTTCAGCTTTTCTTATTTCAATAAGCTTGTTTTAAAAACAGCCCACTGTTCTACTAGTTGTTCCCACGAAGACTAAATTGGAACACCTTATGAACGCGTTTGTTTTTACATTTCTCATTAGAGGACCTTCCGCAGTCAGGCCTTACTTTATGAATGTTAATTGAAGCTTTTTCATTCACACCTGCGCTTTATAATTACACCCTAGGTCGATACCAAGAACATTTTCAATTTATCAGTAATAACACGATTCGATAACTATAAATTTACCTGACTCAGACCTCTTTATTATGATAATAGGGTATGTATTGGACATTATCACGAAATAATTATAATGCGGTGTGCGCTCCTCTCTTCATAATTTATTCATTTTCACTGTGTTTTATCGATCAACGTGTATTGTTTGCGGTCGGTGCGCATTTGTCTCCTCGTACAAACATGTATTTGCATTGAAACGAGTTACCGTTCAACACTGTTGATCGTGCGACCACTAATAACGTGTCAGCCAGGGGCTGATGAGGGCTTAGCGCTTGTCGCGGACTGGACGCCCAACTAATGCGAGCTTTTTATCTTTGCAGGTCTTATCAGCGTTAGACATCCTACAGCCGCCTAGCCTCGACTTCTTCCAGGAAATGTATCCTTTTTACTGATAATATAGCATTACTAAATAAGTATTGCTGTAAAAGATCTTATGACGGGGTCGTTTTAACGGTCAGCGTCGGCGCATTGACCTCACACATGAGTCCTTAAAGATTGTATTTCTGTTTAGAATCGTCGGAACTTCTAAAGCGCCCAACAAACGGTCAAGTGTTTTATATTTTTCCTTCGCTGTAGCGTTATTGAGTTTCTACCGCGTTGAATTGTCAGCGCTTCAGCGGCTTGATACTTTATCTTTGTTGGATTTGTACCTATCTGCAGCCAAGATTTATGGCGGCGAATTGAAAGTTTTGAATTCGTATTATTTATTGTGGATTTTCGTGTGCCGTACCTACCTTAGGTAATTTGTCACGTCTGACATGATTTGATATTCGTATTTGCGTGAAGATAACGACGTGCCAAGGGCGTGTGACACGTTAGCGGGTGTTGGTTCTAATTTTCTTTCTCCTATTGACACTTTATTTATTTTCGCTTTTGACTTATTCTAACTAACTGAATAAGGACGTTGTCCACCTAACCTTTTAGCAACTACATAGTTTCGTAACTTCCCCGAAACGCGACTAATTATAATACTTTTTACGGCTGGTGAGTACTTCAATTTCACGCTGTCAAATCGAATGATAGGAGAGGTTGATCTTCTAAGTGTTAGACGTCCATTTTCAGCGGGTCTCGCGTTACTACCTATTTCGTCATAGGTCGATACGATACAGCCGTAATTTATCTTTCTCAACTGCCATATAAATATCCAACTGAGTAACTGTCGGTTTTATGTTTCAAATTTTATATCGCGTACTCTATTGTGATTTTTTATGGCTCGGTGGGATCTTTACGGCTTAGTTGTGTTTTACTCCATTAAATATGATGCCTTTTACAGTTTTTAATTTATGAAAAAATATAAATTCGTTCTGCTTCCTGACTTCCAATCATGTAGAACACCTAATTTAGCACGGACCAATAGCTTCCATGTTCAAATATCTGAAGTAATTCAAACATGAAATCTAGGCGTTTACCTAAAGCGAAATTCTGGTTGGCTACGGCCTGTGACAGCTTCGAACATGAATATTTAAACGTCATTATTTTCGCCAATTTCAAAATAAACCATAGAGCCGAGAGAAATAAACACGGCAGCTCCACGGTTTACGGTGGCGTGTATTATTGAATAATGAAGGCAATTAAATTAATAGATGTTTCAATTGATTTTAATAGGTAATATCTGAATGGCAGATGTGTATTGAATCAACACTGACAAATGTGTTCGGGCAGTGCAATTAGTGCCATAATGGCGTTTATTATGTTTCGGGTTCGTGCGTCAGCTGGCTCAACACAATATCTCGTCGGTGCCACCCTATACCGATTTATTCCCCTTCAAGTTTTATTGAAATTCGAATGGCTCTCGTTCGCCGTCCGCGCTGCCTGGCTGCCTGCCTCGTTTCAACCAAATACTAAAAGGAAAACACTCTGTACAAGTTGTAATACAAGAAACTTGCCTTTGATAGAATCGTCAAGTTTAATTTTACCCAAATGTCCGGTTAAACTGGCTGGTCTGTCCGGCTTTTCGGTTTGAAGACCTGGCCACCTTATATGTGCTTGATGAACCACGTGAGAATGTATGAGGTAGACAAAACTATTTTGTTTGCTTTATTCTATAAAACACTGTGACTCATATCTACAGCGGTCTAAGAAATATTTGAAATATTTTCTCTTGCTGTTAATTCAGTCCGAAAAAGTATTTCTTCGTCTCCAGCTGCCATATTAAAGAAGCGTTAGGAAGCAAAACGAATTATAAAAGGCAAACGAGAAAACTGTGATGGAACCTAGCATAAAATATTCGGAGCAAGTTCACTAGCTAGCAGGGAGAGAATTAAAGCTATTTTTTTAATTAAAGACAGGAGGATTGAAGATGTTTATTGAAAAGAGTACGTACTGTTTTAGATGTCATGTTGCCTACATAAAAAGGAAAACCTGTACCCAAACCTGAAGAAATACGTCATCATCACTTTAGATATCGTTTTTGCTGAATTGTATCCTAATCAACTCATTATAGGGTGGGTTTTTCTGAACACAAAAATCAATTTAATTAATACAAACTTTCGAGGAAAATCTTTGTTTAAAGCCACTGACTAATCTTTGTGACATCAGGACATAAATATTTATTTACTGTTTCCCTGAGTTACCTTGATTGATTCACCTATCAATTGGTAATGACTTAGTTGATAATACAACTAGATATAAAGACAATACTATTTTGTTATCGGCCGATAAAAGAACTCCGAAGTAATTTTTATATCTACATGTCTGTCTGCTAGAGTTTTCGATTAATGGAAATACGTTCTTGATTTCTCTCGTATTTAGAAGCGTGCCGAAATCGTAGAGTAGTAATAAACGAGGATCCATCGTAGTAGCCGATGAGATGTTTATTTTGCGCGGCGATATTCGGGAGCTTTCACATTACCGAAATAGAACTGAGTGCTTCCGTGGAGTTACGAGCTGAGTATCTTTGTGCTTTGTCCAGGATCCTGGTTGGACATGCAAGGTTTTACTACTTAGCTACTCCAACTTCGGGATTACTCGTTAGGATTCGGAAACTAGAACGTGCGACGCTCACAGTCGCCAAAGGGTCAGACAAAGGTGTATTGTCGTACGTGTCATGAAATAGAGGGTGTATCTTTTGTTCGAAAGCTTTTATTAGACCAGATAATGCGGCTAGGAAATAGGTTAATACCGTTTATTATACTGGTGTTAGTTTACTGGTAATGCATGCCCACATATCGTTATAATCGGTATATTTATGAAATCCGCACGCCTTGATAATAATATCTAGATTGCCCGAGATGACTAAGAAGTAATATAAAGCGTACAACGGCAATATAATGACGATAATCGCCATCCAGCGTGGTTTTTAATGCGAGGCTTAACGTACCCAATTGCTGAGTCAGCCCCTCGCATGTAGTCTTCCCAGAAGCCTTACATTACGCTACTTGTAATCACCTCATCTACACACGCACATCAAACATATTAAGTGTCGACGGAGACACATTAAAACATCCATATCACAATGAAACATGACAGCTGGGATGACAGCTCCAAGTAATGAATTCCAACGTCGTTTCGTACAAACTCAACAGCCCGAAAACAAAGAATGGTAAAAAGGAAAATTGGCACCCGGGCGACGGAGATACGAACTAAAGTATTTCTTGCTCCGCGCGGATGTTCCCTATTGTAACAGTTTTTATTGAACATATATTCTAGTCTGAACTTCCACGGTTTAGAATTGACGCGTTTTCCCTATCCTTAATAATTTCAACGTCAAAGTTTCTTGACGCGTTCCGTTAGATTTATAGCGTCTCATAAGGAAGTTTCTTCTATAAATTCTTTTTATGGCTGGAATGCAAACACAATTCTTGGCGCTCGTCAGTGTCGGACACGTCAGAATTTGTAACAAAACATAATTTCATACAACACCCTTTGTGCCTGAAAACAAGGTGGCATACTCCTCGCGTTTCCTCCGTCACTCCATTGTTTTTGTTCTCTGGCCATTTCTTTTGTTACATGAGCAGTTTCTTTTGTTGGTATGGTTGTTTCTTTTGTCCGGCGGTGGTTGTCTTTGTTTCAGCGGGTGTGTGAGTCGCCTGCGCATCGTGCGCGCGCGGTGCAGCGCCCTTGCGCGTGCGCTTCCTAATTAGCGGTTTTGCGTGGGCCGCCTGGCCCGATTTAACCTCGCCGCGTCACGCCGCCCGTGCTCTCGCGCCGATATCGCCCCACTAACTACCACTTTATTGTATTGTGAAGTATAAATTGAGATTGCTGTCCAGATTACTGTTATCTAGACACGCTATCGCCTATTTACCTACATAGGGATGCGGTTTAATGCAACTTTGGATGCTGTATTTGCATAATTGACGATACTTTAGCAATTGATAATCGCTTTGAGGTTGCACCGCCCACTGGTATCCTCTTAATTAGACGCCGAGAATGGCAAAGTTGTACTTTACACATAGTCACACAGTTAGCAGAAAAATAAGCTTCATATAAACCAATTTCACGTAGAGGTAGCGCTACTGAGCAAGTTACTGAAACTTTTATCGCACGCTGTCACTCATTTTCAGTTTATTCAACTTCATTCTCTATTCATTATGAGTGACATGTGCTATAAATTACGATACGAACACACATCACACATTCATCTTGCTCTTGATTTATTTGCGCACAAAATGTACCGCTTTGTGAAAAAGAAATCACACGACCACGGGTATCTACCTAAATAATCGCAAGTGACGTCTGTCTGCCTGTTATCTATTATACTTTATTAGGCGCGCCAGTCCACGCTCTCATAAATGGGCGAAAGAGAATTGATTGAAAGTCAATAGGTCACGTCGCGTCACACGACGGACGTTTCAAAGGTTTCATCGTACTCCATGAATGCCCAAATCAAGGGCTTCAACTATCCTATTTGTTCGAGGCCTTTTATGAACAGTTGTGACGTGTTTGGCCCTGTTTTCTCGTTACTCTTTATATTTAGTAAAACCTGTTTACGTTTTTTGTCGTTTTAGGCCAGGTTTATTACGTTTTTTCATCAAGTCAAGCCAAGTCAAAATCCAGGTCTCACACTGGCCGTCCTTGCTTTAATTAAGGGCAACCACGACTCCAGGGCCTAAACCACCAACTCTTAAAGCAGTATTACTTTAACATTACTTCCAGTGGGAAAGAGACGGAGCTGTACGTCTTGTATAGCTCCGTCTCTATCCCACTGGAAGTAATATTAAAGTAATACTGCTTTAAGAGTTGATGGTTAGGCCCCAGGGCCACACGTAAACAAATCTCACATCTGACATTTACAGAAACAATGGTGTTGTGTGAATATTATATGTTGTAAATTATTCTAGCTAGGTTTTTAGAGCACTCTATAAACTATCTCGAGAATACAGACGTTTGTAGGCAGGTAAGCCTCTATGTGCCGTCACCTGGGGGTCGTTACAGGAGAGAAACTGTCGCGCGTTTTAACGTGGTCTGTTTTATTGATGTAGGAGCATGATTCCGCCCTGATTCACACATGGACTTACAAATATACAGTCGTACACTCCCCCACGGCCACAATGTGTTTATGATGAAGCATTGACACGCGTGACGTCAGAGCACTTCCAAGGAATCGGTGTCGAAGTGTCGGCGTACCGTGTGTCCTTGCTTTGTTCCAAATTGCGGGCGAATGTTAAGATTAGATTTTTATTGTTTGCACATCGATATTTAATCGTCAAACCTATAATTGGATCAGATATTAAGTATATTCCAATTTGCAAAAAAACACTGTCATTTTAGAAGGGTTATTGAACTTCTATTGCGTCGGTTCTCAAAGGACCTCATTTTAAAAACACTTCGTGCTGTGTAACTCTCGGGTTTCTAGAATGACTCAGGTAACAACATACTTCAATTAACTATCAAAGAATGTTGGGATTTCATATCATGCGTCAAACATGGGCGTGACTAAATCGTCTCGTTTTAATTGTCTCCCATGTCAATTGACACAAGAAAGAAAATCAACCAGTATACAACTTGGCATTTATCTTGTGAAAACGAACATGATCAAAACAGTTTATTAACAGCGTTAATTGACCAATTTGTACAATCGTTGAAACTAATTGCGTTTCAATAGTAAATTGGATGAATAAAGTAGCCTTCAACTGCTAATCAAAAACCTCCCCTGCTATAGGTTACGTACCGCTAAAACGGATCATCCTGCACAGGGGATAATGCAATTATAAGAACGCTTGGCAAAGGGGTTGGTGTCCACTGTCCAGTGTGTCCAATATTGGTTTGTGTTCCGTGTATACAGGTAGGTGACGAATTGACAATGATTACCGAGGTATATGGTCATGGGACCTTCTTTTCGTATCTTAGGACCAATTTAAACTACATTTTCGGTATAAGCATGCTCACGTGTTTCTTTTTGTTCTTTTTTTAATAATGACACAAATTCTGTACCCAAGCTCAGTTAATTACCGTTTCCTTTGCAATTTTTCTTTATATCGTCTGTCGTTGTATCGTCCACAGGGCCTTCTACTAAGCATGCAGCATCACTGTACCGGTTTTTATTTCGTAATTTATTTAGATTTGCCTTAGTAGCGCTTATTTAGAAGTTTACTTAACGTATATCAAAGGTCAGGCAGGTTAAACATGTGCAATCAATTTAATATTAATGCCTTGTTTAAAATCAGATTAATTAATAAACTGGATTTACACTAAATTGTGTCCGAGCGTGGGATGATAATTTTGTTCACAATTTATAGTGTCGTGAAACAGAAGTTTGGCAAGATCTGTGCCATGTCATTTCCTCTTGATCATGCTACATAAACAATTGAAATCCCTATTTCTTTTTCTTCTTGAACATAGTCGTTTCTTTAGGTTCCATTATGAAATAAGGATGCAAAAGTCCTTGTTGCTATTCGACCTCCAAACATGGAAAATATAGGCTAAATAAGTACAGCTATTTCAATATGTTCTGATATTCCACTTTTCAAAAGTGTTCTTGCATATATTATGGTTACAATTTTCCACAAAACGCCTACATTCTACTTTTCATTTATATCTTCTGTAAAATATGGTCCAAGGTTCTCCATTTATAAACTTTTCCATACATTTCCAGTAACTTTTATTAGGTTCAGTATTCCCAGTGCCTTCAAAATTGCAGCCATTTAAAATAATTGTACGAGTTTATTTCCTCCACGTCTATGTTAATGTTTCCTAAACAAACATTATGTCGACTATAACTTCTTATTAAAGCCCGGGAGTTCCGTACACTGTACGGGATTCTGTTTTCGTTGGCTTTTCCTTGCTATTGTTCTGGCTTTAATATCAGAGTGGTCGTTGCAATGACCGGAGGATATATTGAACTAGATCGAGTCTTGTTTTGTTTAAGTTTTGTTATATTTCATGTTGAATTCGAATGAAACAAAAACAGGACTATCACGTTTTACCGGTAAATTAGATTTACAGTTACGCGGGCGCGTCGAAATTAGAGATCCATTTCAACACTACATTTCTATAATTTACTATCTCATTCCATATACGAATATATCCATAATCCCCCTTATAATATCCACACTAACGGTTTATTGCACTTCGCAGCCATGTGTATTATTTATATGAGTATTTAAGAATTTATCACCAGATCACAGTTTATGGCGGTCGCATTCGGGCTCGTACACCGTTAACGCTCGGCCGGCACGCTTAATTGCTCCCCAATCGATGGAGAGCCATCATCTGTTTACCTATAATACGCAGATTAGCCAGCCTTTTATAAGCTTTTCATGGCACGTTAATGCTGAGTTTCTAGTTCAGCAAGTTTATGTTGTTATCCATGTGAGGATCAGTTTTCATTGTATGTAGCACTGATATCAACATTACAGTATTCATGCCAAGCTTAGCTATTCTTCAGGATTTAGTCGGGAATCTCTACATTGTTTTATCTTTTTGTTTCATTCAGATGAGCCTCCTTTTAGTTAATCTTCATCTTTATTTTCATCATCCTAGCTATATCACTTCTACACATAGAGAATTGTAGTAGTTGCTGTCCGGCGCGGCGTAGCGTTCTCTTTGCTTTGAAATTCACTTTGGTTCACTGAACAATTAACTTTATCACAATCATAATAACATGACTTTTCGGTCCATTAGTGCTTCCTGTTTCGTTTTATGCATGTCTTTGTTCATATTATTATGAGTTACATACAACCCTGCTATAAGCGGTCAACAAACCACTAAGGTTTCATCTTCTGCCTACAGCATCCTAATGGATATTTGTGATGTCCTTGTCAGTTGTAGTAATTCTGTTTGCTCCCAAAGTGGATGGGCCCGTAACGGAGACCTGATATCGAGTAGACAGGTACGGTAATATAATTTATGTTTGGCTACACTTGCAAACTTGTGCTCTGAGAAGCTGATCGATTTTCTTAGACATCTGGATGCTTAGTAATGTACGACTATCGATTCGAGTTTATTTACTTCTCTCGCAAATATATTAGATCCTGCTCTGATACGGTTTTCTATTCACGAGATAAGATTTAATTTAATTTTATTCAAGTTCGATTTGCGGTCGACCGCAGTGTTACTTGTTTAAGATATGCGTAGGATATGTTCGACGGATTTTGGATGTAGGTTGTAGGCGCAAATTAACTTTGATTTTGCAAAGACGGTAATGTAAAGCCGTTGCTTTCACAAAACATGCCCGGGCTTGGGATACATACTCGAGCCCTTAAATATTTAATATTCGTGACAACATCGTGATTTTTAAAGCAAAGTGCAAAATTATGTTTAAAAACAAGTGCGCTATTTGTGTAAGTAAAACGAGTTGCGGCGGTCATTTTGAAATATTTACAATCCAAAATAAAAATGAATACCATAAACTTGGGATTACTTACTTTTCACATCTCGAGCTCATTGTGTCGGTGATTTTTCCCAGCATTCGGTTTCGTTTGTGCTTTTTTGGACGGACTCATAAAAAGTAAGGCTACATTTAGAACAATAAAGTCCAGAAAATCATTAGAGCTTCTGCTACATGATTAGGACCAGGACTCTCTGTAGTAAGCCGGACGTTCCTAAACGTTTTACTGTTTATCCATCCACTTCAATATACAATAAATTAGTATCCAGCTATATCGCGGCTGTCGTCTGTCGAGTCAATAGTAGGTAAATTTATTCGATCAGTTGAGTCAGCGATTATTACAGCTAGTGATGTTATGTTGTAATTCTTCACTTCATCTGGTTTGCATCGTGTCTTATTGAATAGTTTATGAGCAGCATACCCACTCGGGCCCAACATGTGAAAATTCCCTAATATAAAGTAAATCTTATGTATATGTAAATAAACATTAAATTCGCGATTAATTCGCGACACACCGGTGTGTCGCCGGGGCCGGACAGGATACATACTTACTGTATCAGCTCTGTTTATGACTTCATTCATGTCACTGCGTTCATTTGATTTTGTATCAATCATTCATTACTGTTTGTTACTTTCTTATCTAATAGTTTATGACTTGAATACTCGATACATTGCATGAGTGGTGTATGTATAGATTTATGAATGTCAAGTATTTCACGAGTTCATCTGATTTGTATCATACTATATACAAACTTTCAATATCAAATTGGTGTCCTCCATTAATAATTTTGAACTTATGTGGCCTTCACTTGACTGGTGAAGATCATAGCAGAGCATTGTGAGCTCCTGAGCTTATTCAGTTTGAAATTGCAAATTCTTATGTTGCATGTCTGCCAGCAAATCGTATACTGGTATCGTTTTAAATTCGGAAGCGAAACATGTACACGGAAATCCTAGTAATTTCACCAGCATGAATATATTTTAGCTGCAGTGTAGTATTTAGCTACGTTTCTTGAGTATGCAGCTATTCATTTAATTTATTATCCGAAGCAAGCTATCTTCAAACATACTGAGTTTCAGACTTTCAATTCTTCAGTCACGTTATTTGAAGTAAAACCTTCAAGTTTAACTCCCAAACAAACGACGCCAATTCCAAGTCGTCTAGAGAAAATAACACGCCATAGTTTGTTGGAAATTTTGCCGCGTGGGGCCTCCCCACTCGGATTACTAAAGTACGCCTTGCTGCCTTGCATGTTCTCACTATATGTTTTAGTTTCGCACATGTCCGTGTTTTAGACAGCTTTCAATTAATTTATGCTCTTATCTCTCATTATTGCCACTTGCGACTAATTTGGAAAATAAAGAAAAACAGAACGTCTGCTGGTTATTGTCCCGTGCTAATTGAAAAACTCGGGGGAATTGGTCACTGTAGCGCGGCGGGTGTATGATGGCCTTTTCACTGTACATATATGGCGGCTTTTAATCAACTTCCAATCCTTTTATGCCAAATATGGGTTTAAGCAGCACTTAAAAATCTACTTACCACGTTAGGTATAATTACCGTGTTGATGTTATGTATGAATTATGGGGATTCTTCATGCTCAGTAGCTTCCATCATGTTTGTCAGTTTTTCTTCAGTTCAACGTTCGATAGTAAACATTATTGCTGGATATAATGCCTTTGGTTTACAATGGCTTGTGTCTAGTACCAGTTTTATGTCAATGTCTTCTGTTAAATAAAATAAGTTAACGTTAGTCCTCTTTCAAATTTAATAATTTTCTATAAGTCCTAAATAAATTTTGTCTGTAACGAACACATTCTGTAAATTAATTTCCCTCATTTCGAGAGCGTCGAAACGAATCAAGGCAAAATAAATAAATATCATAGCGCCTCATCCTCCTCAAACCTCATCAAACAAGTTGATAATCGGAATATGACCTTATCAATATGCAGGTAGTTACCCCCTGTCGATCCTTTTGATGTACCCAATAAAATATTCAGTAAACAGAAAGAACTTAAGCACTTACCGACTTTGAAAGAGTACCTGATCAAATAAATGCTTTCTGGATGTTTGCATTCCAAAAGTACCAATATAAAATGAAAGTTAGTTCCCCGAAATGGTATTTGTGTGGTTCAAGAGTCGTGTACTGTTCGGATCGTCAAGGGTACGGCAACCCGTAACACGTTTCATGTTTATGGTACATCGTAGTAGCGTTATTTATGTAGCATTGCTGCTCTTTATTTATCCTTTGAAAGACGCACTCAAAAGGCGTTATAGGTCAGAGAAAAATGAGCCAGTGTAGACCGTGACGCCTCGGAAGCCTAGGCGCTCTGAACAAAAATCGTAAAAATTTGACGTCCATATAAAAACGGCACTAAAACTTGTAGGATGCGCAGTAAAATCTGTTGCCTGGTGTTAGAGCCTTCCTCGATGCGTTCGTCATTACAAAAGTATTCCGAGCAATATAATTTTTATTTTATAGACGCTTTGCATTTTGAGTTTCTTTCAACCACATTTTGAAGCGTTAACCAGAAGTATTAAATGTAATTTCACGCCTGACGATTGAAAAAACGAACTGGTTTGCACTTAGCGTTGCGATGCCTGCAGTCGTGTTACAAAATATTCGACAGTTTTTTACTTCATCATACAAGTGTGAGACATTGTAACAACCTTATCGGGGATACACAAAGAACAATGCAAACTACCAACAAAAGCATGCTAAAAATGACGTTACGCATATAACCTAACCTGGAGGTCGTCGTGAAACATTAAACCATGGTTTTATTTACTGCGCCGTCGTTTAAGGTAGAGGAATCTCGCTGTAAATAACCGCTTTATGATATTTCCACGACTTCATTAAGTCTTTCAATGATATAACTCTGAGAGTTATTGCCTCTCAGTCATAATACACGCTCTTATTGTGTACGCAAAATAGAAAGTAGGTATATTAATTACACTTGAGCACGAATGTGAACGATAAAAAGTATAAAAACTCGTAATGCGACTAAAATTTGCGATTCAGAGAGATTTTGTGTCGTAGCTCAGTTGCAGGTTGTTGAGATAGGGCGGGGGCGACCCTTCCCGTTAATGTATTCTGGCAATTTCGCTAACGCCCTCCCGGGAACTCGAGCCCTGGCTAGACCCTAGATTAAATTTGTCCTCTTCTGTTTACCATTACTTTTTGTAACTTATCCTGTCAGCTCAGCTTGTATAGATGCTTAAGCCAAGGCTTAATTTATCAACCAATCTATAGGTAGCCGCAGTTTGAGTTTTCGTTCAAAGTAGTAAATGTGTGTCCATATCTCGAAATTTTCCCGCGGCGCGTTGTTTTAACGTTTATCACGATTGTGATTAAATATTGGAAGTATAAGCTGGGAATACAAACCGAATACGCAAGAATAAATTCACGATAAAATGTTCAACGAGCCAACATTTTAACATCAAACTGTTCGGAAACCCTTATCTGTTAGACATTTATATCGTAGACGTTATTTGTCCGGGTTGTCTGAATAGTCGTCCCCATCTATTTTCTTATTTTCCTACAGAATTAGAAATGCATGAAGTAATACGTATTACGTTAAAACTGCTACTTTTGGCTCCGGTTGTATTCTCGTGGGACTGAGAGCGGTTTCGTGTTTTCGCTCGCTGTAACAACAACTTCGGACTGTTTCGTATGACGCCGACATTCCCCCCGAGCCCGACCTCTTCCGTACTCGTGTGCGCGCCATGTCCGCTCTCACATCCAAACAAAATCCCAAAACAGTTAATCAGTCATCGATTAAGGGAGACTAGCAGTCCCCGACTGACGTGCTCCCTTGGATGATTAATCGAGCTACAGAATTAGTTCACTTCGTCTTGTTGCTAACTTCTCCAATAATTTCTTCCCAGCCGACGAAATGCTACAAATGAAATGATAGTAAAAATATTGTTAATAATGCCGAAGGTTACTGCGGTGCTTCACCAAATGCGCTACTCGACTCTATAGCAAAGGCTCTGCCAAGTAGCTACAATTATTTTTAACGGCACCTCAAAGCCTTTCAATCCATGTCAGTAAAGAGCGTTCGACTTCTTTTACGTTTTGGAATAATTTGAGGCAGACACCACTAAGGGTTCGCAAAGCCGGCGCTACTTGGCACGGGGTGACCGAGAGGCTTCTTGGCTCGCAGGCTCGAGATCAGCGCTGGCGTAGCCCCTTGTGCGGCCCCGTCTCGATGACGTCTTGGAAGCTTGCCCGATAGGCTTTAGATAAACGCTACCGTATTGCGGCTCCCCAAATCAACTTTTTTCCATTCCCAAAGCGTTAAATCCATTATAAAATGCACTGCTACCGCTTAGTGTATTCAAAATTTGTACTTCCACGGAAAACAGACGTCTCATTCGCAATGCAAATGTATTCATGTACCGGTAATGAAGAGTATCATGTCGCATTCAATCTCCACCTGCCACCTGTGTTCGTTAACCAACGCAAGTTTTTATATTTTTGCCTCGAGCATTTCGGAATCGCTGCTGAAGTTTTGAAATGTTGGACGGTGTATTTCAGTGGCGCAGACTTCGTTACTCGGAATTATTGCGGGCGGCGCTGCTCGCAGTTCTCGTAATATGCGAATAGCGGGCATGCTAGCTGCATGTTTGTCACCGACAGCTTACGCCGCCAATTTACTGCTTCAGCTGCGTTAACCGTTTCTGACGTACGTCATCTAATTACTCTCTACGGATTGAATCTACTTCCAACTGCTACTAAAAACAATTACTGTTACTTGTGTAATCCCAGTTTTCTCAATTTGCATATGTGTAACCCAAAATTCACTTTCTCTTCGCTTTTATTGTTCGTAAAAGTCACCACTTAGAAACTAAGGGAAAACGTTCTCTGTAGGTTTTACCAGAACGTTATGCTCCAAATATTTAGACTGAAGATATGTAACATAGTTCTCACAGTCTTCCAGGGGGTCGAGTCTGCTATTGCAATCGTGTCTCAATGACCGGTCAATGATCGATTTTTGACGTATAACGTCAAACTTATGACACATTTCCCATACAAAAACTGTCAAAGTTGTCAAATATTCGATCACTGACCGGTCATTGAGACACGATTGCAATAGCAGACTCGAGCCCCTGATTATTTTGCCTATTCAGGGAGGGAGGAGAAATCCACCATCGTATTCAACCGATCGTAATTTTGTTCCATTCGTGAAAGTTATACTGAAAAGTTTTAAGGTCAACCTTGTAGCAAGCTTTCACATTAAGAGCCTTTAAGCGGTACGGCTTTTCATACAAATTTTCAAATCCTTATTTTTCGAAATGAATGAACTGATTTTAATGAAACTTGGTATGCATACGCTAGATATCCAGGTCTAAATAGTTATCAGAAAACATTTCTGAAAAAGATTTTAGAAGAAGAGAGAGAGCGATTTTAAGTTTTCTATAGAAAGTCTTCACTATATCCTTCTAAATTCTATCTTTATTATATATTCTGTATCCTTCTAAATTCTATCCTTCTAAAATCACTATATCCTTCCCCCTGAACTCTTTTTCGAAAATTTTCTCTGATAACTATTTAGACCTAGATATCTAGCGTATGCATACCAAGTTTTACTATAATCAGTTCATTAATTTCGAAAAATAAGGATTTGAAAGTTTGTATGAAAAACCGTACCGCGTAAAGGCTCTTAAGTTCTGTCTTGTTTATAAATGGAAATGAATTTTGTAATGTGAGTCTTTTTCTCTGCCAGTTAATTTCCATTGTGTAGATAAGCATCCTGCGGAAAATCCCGTTGTGAGAGGAATAAAGAAATTGCGGCGGAAATTCGTTGGGTCCCGTGATCGGCGCGCCTCCCGCTGTCTTATGCGCGAGCCTCATTGGCTATTCTGTTAGAAACTTTGCCTAATAAGCTAATGCAGCATATAATTGAGAAGCATCACGCTGTTTACTAATCATGGTGTTATTACCACGTTAACATGTTCCACCGGACGACACGTTGGATCGGAATCGCGTGCTTTGAAGTTTTTATTATTCATCGGATTAGTCGCATTCGTTTCACTAAAAACATTGGTTTTTATGACAGCATTTCGACGAAATGTGTGCGTTGACTGCGTTCCCATAGTTTTCTTAACTTTGTGATTTTATGTGCTTATCTCGCTTGAACAGAAGTTGGTAGTGAAGGACATGTCGAATTAATATCGGGTCGCACATGCATGAAGCTATCAATTTATAGGGGTGGAGGCTTCTTCTTTATAAAGTATCGTGTAATGCGACGCCCGCCGTCGTCCGCCTTCGGCAGAGGAGACTACTGAAACTGGATAATGTAGATACTTTGTAATGAGTTTCAAAGTCGCATTAAATAAAGATTTTGGTTGATCCTATTGCTTATTAGAATATCTGCTAAATCGACACCGTCTAAGCTTATTTTCAAAATATTTATGTTGGAGTTCCTAAGCTTTCAATAAAAATAAGCAATTCTTTAATAGAATTACATTCCTCAGGGTGTCAAAGCATTGCCTCGTGTTTTCTCCGTTCCATTACTTAAGATTAAAGCTCTTTAAAAAAGTTGGACATGAAAGTGTCATCACTTTGAGCGTCCCAGGGGATTAGTAAAACCTCTTTCAGAGTCCAGGCAAAAATAACAACACACGACCAGCTAGACGCGGCGCCGGACCGGTCGCTGTGCCGTCGGTCCGGCCCGTCCAGCCGTCCGTAAGCCTCTATTCATCAACGTCCGACCTTTGCCCGCTTTTACGTCTACTTGGCGTGTTTACCCCGAACTTACCCGACGTGTTTTAATATTCATTTAAAATTAAGCCACGAAGAAATATGATTATATTTTTATCCGTTTTGATTAACAATTTTTCTTTCTTTTACATTCGTGTGTAACATTAATTGTGAGTTCGTGTTTCGTGACCTCCTTTTGCCGTAATGATTTCGTCGGTAAACTGAATTATAAGCTTTCGGTTTCATTTCATTTTCCGGGTATTTTCTAATTTCGTTGTATGTTTGTGGGGTTACGTTCTTGACATAATGTCTCATCATATTGCTCGAGGGTTATTAGAAAAATGATATTTGTTGAACTGTTTTCTTTCATAGGCATTTGATGTAATTATTTTAAACTAGTATCATGTAACTTTGGTAACTAGCTGCCGCCGGCGGCTCCGCCCGCGTGAATGTCGATAATTATCCCAAGGGAACATACTCCCGGGATAAAAAGTCCTATGTGTTATTCCAGACCAAAAGCTCAAACCTCTATTGCTACTATATCTGTGTTTAAAACAAATAAACCCATTGTGGGCCCATACGGGATCAACTCGTATCAGTTGACGGACGATACGCGGTGCAAACGTCCCTGGATCCCTCGCGACGTTGATGTATAGTGGTCGAAGTACCGAAGTATCCAGGGAACAGAGGACGCGCGGATTACCCCCATAATAACCCAAATATCAGGCGCGACACCAATCATACTCAACGACGGCTCAAACTCTCCTTATTTATCGTGTTCCTATATATTTTTGTGTTCACACAAAACTAGCTAAAGGAAGATTTGTGAGAACATGTTTGCCGGGTTTCATCCGGCTGTACGGTTTTCCTTGTACGATTTCGTTGAGGATAGATTAGATATAAAATAGAAAACTGTGTGAACAATGTTGCTCAATTTCACAAAGTTTCTGTTTCCCTAATTTTGTAGTCGATTTTAACAACGAAACTTTTGGAAATATAGAATTCTATGTAACAATTTTGAGTTCACGCCGTCATGAATTAGTGATTTGTTAGTCGGTTAGTATGAACTAAATATAAAACAGTATTGTTGTTTGCTAGTAGCAATGTTCGGATATATCCTTGAGCTATCGGCAAATTTGTTGCCCCGCAGACTTTGTATTCAGACCCCATTTTGGGTGTATTTCTTTGTTACAATTTCTTGATTCCACCAACCCAAATAAAAACCATATTTATTCATTTAGCCCCGTTATCTATTCTTCGTATATCTACTTTGTTATTGACTTAAGTAACAGTTTCTGTTTTCGCTTCTATATTGTATTAACAATTGTGAATTAATCCAACGTAGCTATACAAAACACAGCTGTTAGTTGTCATCTTTAATAAATATTACAGTGGACTTTAGCCAGAGTTTTAAGAATTCAGGTTCCCAAGAATTTTATCATTTGTATTTGGAGAGAGCTCATTACTCATTCATGCTTGACAAAGAAGCCTTTCACATCATTTCATATGGAGTAAAATGTATTCTGATCAGTACGTTTGTCCAGCAAACATTACTAAGAACGATTTATCAACGTCTTCCTTCCACGTACTTGTCTTCCGAATGGTCATTTGCACCGACATTGCTGGATCTCTTTCGACGCATCTTAAATATCCGTGATTTACTTCTTGCGACTCCGAGGGGCACTGACCGTTTACTGATTATGTTTTCTCCATTCCGTGTCATCAACTCATTTCAGTCTTTAGAAATGTGCAATTTTAAATTTTCGCTGAAATATATAAAATGCGATAAATTCACGATTCGTCCCCGAATATTTTTGTATAAGTTACGTCGACAATTTAGAAATGTACCTACCAAATTGTTTTACGACTAACAGTGTAACAGCTATGTTCTCGCATGTTGCTATCTTAGAAAATAATTCTAGTCACGAACAAAACGTTTTCCATATTTCAAGTACGTTCTATGCAAATATGACGGGCAACTAGTGTCAACCGGTTTCGTTCAATAAACCGGTGTCGATGATCCATCAATGTCACGTATACCTTCCCTATCCGTAAAAAGGATGAGGAGAAAACATAATGGCGAGCTTGAAATTGCGACAGAAGGACTGAGTTACGTTTGTTCCACATAATATGCTTGTGAAGAGAATATTCATAAATTAGACACGGCAATTAGGACTGAGACACCGAAATGCAGCGGCGGCGCGTGCATTGTGTAGGGCTCCGTTCTACCGGTCTGCGAAACAATGCCTGAAACATACTCAAACCGTAATGTGCTTGAAAACAGGCCATTTCTACGCTTTCGTAAACAGTAGGAAACCCTTGTATGGTCCGAGTGAATATTACCTTCGATGGTGTAATTTAACTACACAAATGCCATGCACCTTACATTTTTTTTTCACAGTCCTGCGCTATAAGTTATCCTATTGATTTTGTACTAAACAAAGACGAGTTTTTGTTGTAGAACATAAAATGTTTGAAGGTAAACTTGTCTGCGGAAAATGTTGAAATTTATTTTTCATGTAGACCGTGTCACGCCCACGACTTATAGCCCGCGCTGAAGATTGACTAAACAAACAGCTTTGTTTTTATTATCATTTTGTTTTAAAACGTTTATTTTGTCCACATTGGAACTGGTCGTCAAGAAAACAGCAGTTATGTTAATACAACTGCATAAAGAAGAATGGAAATCACTTTTATAACCGCAGCAATACCCATGCGTGAGCAATCAATTTCGGCGACTGATCGATATAAATCGAGTAAACAATTACAAAATGCATTAATCTGGAATAATATAATTGAAATTGCACGCAGTATAAATTAAAAACAAAGAGAACATAAAATAGGCGCAATCGTGAACACAGTTATCAAAAAGGTCGATTGCATAATACATATTTTAATGTATCGTATTAATATTTAATGCTGTGCACACCGATACTAGTGACACGGATTCCGCATACGGATTTTAAATAAAACAAATTAATGAATACGTAATTTTGCAGCAGGTGAAAAGCGTTTTATAGCTTATTAAATTTTCAATATTTCAGTGACGCCCTTTCAATGTTATGCCTAGAGTTATAATGATTTATCAGTCGCGAACAGAGATGTCTGATAACGAGTTGTTTGACAAATCGATGTTCGGATAAATACCTTTTTTTTCCAAGGGATCCAGTTCGTGTTGTAAAGGATTTTTTGTGTCTACAAACGTATACAGTTGTCGGGTTTGGGTGCACAGCTGCACGACATCCGGGCTTTCAGTCCACTATTTATATGTATGCCTCTCCGCCTTATGAACACAAGTGTATTCCACTGTTCCTTCATGTGTGTCTACCCTAAATACCTCCTACATTCGTTGTTCCGGAATTTAATGCAGATGGAAATAAACAAGAACTTTTTTTAGAAGGTTCACTCAATTTTACGGACAAACTGGCCCATTTATTTTGATCCGATAACAGAGTAGGCTGTCTACAGAACTTCTTGTGGCTATCTAATCTTTCAACAAAAACCAACTAAAAATCGCGACCGCGGAAACTTTTTGCTGACACTTAAAATGTCGGTACTTTCAGGCTCTATTTTATGAAGCTGACAGTTTCTTGTTGAAGTATGAAGGTACAAGTCACACTCCAATTTTATTTGGAATTTAGCTTCGCATTCAATCAGATAACAACACAAAAATAATTCGTGTAACTATGAAAAACTAAACTAAAGCCCATATCGTAAAAGTGTATCCTTCCATATACGGCATCCTGCGTGTCGTGTTTGATGGGGCGGTAAGGGGTAAGCGGGGGTAGCGGGCGCGGGGGTGGAATCTCAGCCCCTCAGTAAATAATTACCGCCCCGGCACAGGGGTGTAGCCCCAAAACCGTTCGTGAGCCCCTGGGCCCGGCCGGCTCTTCCAGCGTTCCCGTTGTTGCCAATTCTTATTGTGCTCACAATCTCACGAAAATAAATTGATATGGCAAGCGAATACGTAATTCGTTGGAGGTACTGGTTAGTTATTCTTGCAATAAATTGGAGAATTGGTTGTAATGTCTCTCAGAATTTCTCGGGACCGTTATGAATAGAATAGGTCGACCAAGTCAGGCTGGCTTGCAAGTGATTTTAATTTCGATGAATTTGAATATCAGTAGGATCGCGAATATTGAGTACTCCTTCGTGCTTTTGTAGCTGGTAGCCTTATTTAATGTGACGACTCAGTCAGGATACGTTCCTGGATAATTATGTAGATAGCCAAAATTCCCAAAAGCGGTGTGACAATAATCTGTAGAAGTTAAACTGTTTTCTATGTCAAGGAGCGATTATTTACTCTTTCCATTCAATAAAAGTATGAATGGGAGTCAATAACATTTCGAAACATGTTTTCGTGTTCAGTATGATTTAATAAAAATACTAATACATATAGCTTACTGAAAATGTATTAAATCTATACTAATATTATAATAAAGAGATACAGCTTGTGAGGTTTTAGGGGTGATCTCTGAATCTACTGAACCGATTTTGTTTTTTTTTTGTATAATTATGATAGGTAGCCACATTCATGAGGAAGACTAAATGCTATACGGAAACGGGAAACAACGAGATATACGCGTACGGAGTCGCGGGTAAAAGCTAGTTTTATATATTTTGCCTTCACTACACAGTTCTATGCACCGCAAAAATAGTCATGGACAATTTTATTATGAACATCCTGTGTGATACCGCGGCCTCGCATCAAGTTCTCTGTCCGTATTTATAGTTCTATCCTTAATAATATTTTTTGTTAAAAATAAATTTATGTTTTGTTTCTCTGATAAAATTTCGATAGCTATAATCTTAATTAAATGACGCGTTTTAATCCATCTCTATTTGTCACATTATTGCGTATATTTGTCGACGTCTTATTTATTATGTTTTAGTATTTATAGTCTTGATTATCATTGAGGCATTTTTAAAGCGATTTAAGTACATGAAATCTAATTATTTATAAGCATTAATTTGAGAATAAGCCTTTGCCCTTCAGCGGGACATTAATGGAGATTTAGTAACGTTAATTTAATATTCAATAAGCTCAAAATAATAGGAAACAGAAATAATAGTCTATACTATAGATAGGGTAATACAGACTCGATTCAGTGAGGTCTCGAATAGAATAGATACAGATTAGGCAAGCGACCGCAGCCGGGGACGTGACCGGGACTACACGCATTCAAAATATTTTTGGTCCATTTCTTTGATCGGGTCCATTATTATACAAGTACCTTCAAATGACATTTTGGTCTTGGTAAGTGTGGTCTAATCATAGGGGAGGAAACGAAGTAGGTACGAGGATTTGGGTCTCGTTGCTTCATTTCAAGAATTTTGTTGAACAGTGGTTGTTTAGAGGTAGCGGAACAGAGAGTAAAGTCCCGCAAACCTCCATTGAAAAGGGAGGATCCTCCGATCAGACGGTTGGTTTGTCTGGTGGGCAACTGCCCGAGAGTTGATATTCGGGCTTTTGCATATTATGTTCTAATCGCACGGTAAACTCTGATATCGCGATTTAGGATTTTGTTCAGTTAGTTCGCAGCTGTCGAGATAGATGGCGCTGCGAGTCTCATTAGTTGATTCTGCTACGTTGATTTTTTTGTGGCGGTATTAATGTCGTCTACAGTTGTCCTTAGTTTGGTTTTCTATCGGTTGCGTTTTGGGGAGTGTGCAACGGAATTGCATAGTTTAATTCCGCCAAGCCCGTTCCATCATCGGACCACAAGACCTACGGCGATGCACCAACGAAACATGGTGGACAAACCCACAAATGTTTTGGGAACACATTCATAGTGCGTACAGCTGAGTGGAATCCTTTGCCGGAGTCAGTTTCCTGATAGCTACAACCCGGGAGTCTTAGAGAGAATAGGTTACTTCTAGGCAATCGTGCTCCATCTTCGACCACATCATCGCTTACTATCAGGTGAGATAGTGGACAAGCGCGTGTCTACCAATAATAATAAAAAAATGTTTAGATTACCAAACTGAGGGGCATAGTCATAAATTTCGAGCTCTGTCTAGACTAGTTTATTTTAAAATCATCAAAAAATAGTGTTCCTAGCTTAGGTAGAATCTGTGGTTGTAACTTCTGCAATAAAGATTTTCATTTACTACGTCAAATTACCAGAGTATTAGTCTATGCCTACGTATTAATTAAATTACATCCGTTCGCAGATGGCTACCATATTTGTCTAATACTCCAATATTACTCCACGCTGTAATCTTGCCAGTACGTTAAGTACATACTTCTCGTATATTCACACCTCATTGAGGATGCCATTAGGCCCCAAGGTAGTGAGTACATCGCTTTTCTAGCTCACACTAACGATATTAAACGGTATTCTATGTCTAGCATTTAAAATAAAAAAACGAAACACCTATTAGTAATGGATAAATGCTGGCAAGCAATGCGAAAAGAAAAAAAAATAGCTGCAAATTTATTCATAAAAAACACATACAAAAAAGTTCAATCTCGCTTCAATTAAAACGAGTTCAAAACTAAATGTAAACGCTTCAACTTGTAAATTAATTCATTCATCAGGTACCATAATTTGTGTTCTTCATTGTAATGTAAATAATGTAAACGAAACACATTGTCCTAAAAACTTTGGAATTGTGATGAAATACGACGAAAGTTTTAAAGGAAACATGTTTTCATTGTTCTCTCTTAGTACATTGTTCGTATTTATGCGATTACGTAGATGTACAATGCTGGGTATGAGGCCTCCCTCATCGACCGTTACAACGACCGGTCCTAGGGGAGATAACACCATAATAGCAGCACTTGGCAAGGTGATTGGTGATCGCGTGATGTTAATAATACTAGTAAACGTGGACAGTTGCCTATCCCCTTTTTTGATCCCTTAATCGACTGAAAAGCTTATTGCACTCGCGTGTGGCATAGCTAACGATGACGTAGGTATTACGTTGGTAGCAAATACTGCTGTTCCTTAAATTTTCCATGTTAAAACAACCTGTGCGCACTGCGCACGTACCCGTCAATCCTTACAAACATTTGACACGCTTTTATTATGCGCACGGTTCTGTGGTTTTACTACAAAATCGATAGGAATATGTGAGCCTTTTCTCTCTTGTTTTTTTTTTGCTCATAATAAAGCAAGGCTCGGATACCATGCACGTGACTCATAACATGACCATTAAGCCTGTGGTGGGAGGGTATTTCAGAGATATATTATCAAGGAGTTTCATCATGACGCTATTTCTGATTTGATACAGACCTATCTTATCGTGTGTCCTTTACAATGTGAATGACTGTTTGGGCTAAACTCGCAAATGTAGAAATTTCGAGAGGAAATCGGCACGTGGGAACTATGGGATTAGAATTATGGGGACGGAAATAAATTATATTATATTTCCTTTATTCATGGTATATACATATAAAATACTTTTTTAAATATTAAAATACAAAGATATTAAAAAATGTAAAAAAATAGTATATTATAATATTATATTATTATTGTTTATTTTATTTATTATTGTATCTAGCCCGAACTGTCCCACTGCTGTGCAAAGGCCTCCCTCCGTTCTTATTAAAATGGAAAAGAAATTAAGCAGATTATTATTTTTAGCAAGCCAGAAATGCTCATCGAGTTTTTCGTGAAATCAGCATGCAGTTAGTATAATCCTCACGTGGTCTTTCCTTCGGCAAAAAATCAGCCATTCAACGTGGTAATGCTACCCGTGTTCTGAGCACTTTTCCCGTTGACTGCGATGTGGACGAATTTTTCGATACCAAATGTGTTCGCTTGTATTTTTAGCTAGAAATATCTTCAAACGACGATTACACATGTGAATCGTAGTGCTGACTAGACAGTCCATCAAGCATTTAATGAAGTGAAAAGAGATTAACGCCACGTGACAATGAGCAATGAGCGTGAGTGGAAATTCCTTTGTATGAATGACATTTAGGGTCTGACAGAAGCAGAATGATTCAATAGTAAGAGAAAGTCGGTTGTAGAACCATAGGCCGGATTCCGAAATAGCTTTAAGTGAGGGATGTGGTTTACCGCATAGAATATAGCAGCACTTGTGTTTAATGTGGGATAGTGAAGTTCAAAGGTCAGTTGAAGCAACTAAAATACTCAGAGGCTAGATTTAATAGTACCTAATTGTAAACAAGAATAAAGCAACAGACTGTGGCTGAATTGAATCATAGATGTTCTTATTCTTACTTTTGTCTGTTAGTTGGAATAAGTGTTTTTTGTTGTCTAGAACTAAATATACAACACTGAAAAGGTCATCCCAATGCGTCAAGTTGTTCCCAAGATAATGTTACATCTTTTATTTACTACAAGGTATAAAATCGGCTTCAAATTACTGTTCTCGGTAGCGACGTGTAGAAAGCCATCGTCTGCGTACATTCATACTAATATGATAAAAGTGAAAATAACTCTATCGGTCTTTCTATTATGCTTGTTACGTTTTCACGACGAAACCACATAATAATAATAACTTTATCCATAACATACATTACCACTGAACCAACATCGATGAATTTGTCATAGAGATAGATTGGAGCTTGAAGACGCACATAGGATACTTTTTATCCCGGGTATACGTATAAATATTGGGATAATTGCCGACATATTATAGGCGGGCGATGCCGCTGGTGGAAGCTAGTTTTGTATAAGTTAATACCCACGATATTTTCTATAGAACCAGCCACAGCGTTAATGCGTCAGCTCTAAGGTCGAATGTAGGCTTTATGGCCGTTATTCAAGACGCTTCGTGCTTCACGACCACAATATTCATCGCTACGGATTAAATAACTGCCACTTACACAATTTTATAGCCAGTGCTATACACCGATATAACTCTAAAACAATTTGTGTAAGAGTTTGTATAATCTTACGCAGCAATTTGCTAATTGGATTATATTCAACTTTTAGTCACTTCGGGGAATACAAGTCCTAAGCTAATGTAGACTTTAGATTCATACGTTATGTGAGTACCATTTTGAACTTTAGCTTGAACTCACAGTGGGTCCGTTCCCAAATTACAATTCGTTGAAATTCCACCCGTTACGTTGAAGTTGTAATGTAGTTTGTCCGCAACAAGTGTGCGGAAAGTAGCACGGTCGGCCTGTAATTTTGATAATAGTCACGAGGGGCGTGCTGCAGATAAGCGAGATAACGGGCGAGACGGCTCGGCTCCGCCGGACAGATCACCGGACCGGTCCTCCGGCATGCGGGTGGTAGGACGTCGTGTAGCCACCCTTTTGAACAACGCCTAGTGCCTGTCACACGGCTCCGCACGGAATTTAAGAATATCTTTCGCAAATGTTTACTTAAGGCCTGGCTCTATGTAGACAGCGTAATCTGCATCTTGCTTTGAAGAAGATTCATGTTTCAATTAAGTTTTTGACAGAAATCTTGTTCATTTATATTCTGAAATTCAATATTCTTTGAAGAGTTTAAAGTCTGTCTCTGCGCTGAAGTGTTATTTAGGACAAAATGATTCTCTTTGTTAAGAATTTTTAGTTTTCAACTTCGGCGTTGATTTCTTTTAGTGCTTCTTTTTTGTCATGAAGTTTAATTTAATTTAATTTATTTATTGTAACTTAATCATACTACTATGATTTGTGTCTTGGATCTTTACATGCAATCGAAATATGGAGACCAGGTGACCCTTATCACAGGTTTTACTTTAGTATGGGCTCCGGTCTCCCACATTTCAAACTGTTTCCTTCATGAACTGTACCTACATTATTTATTACTGGTAGGAGAAAATAAATAAATGTGATTGTTATTGTCTTCAATGTCTCCGCACAAAAATTTCCTTGACCAGTCCATATCAGTTACGTGATCACCGAGCTGCTGCAGAGCGACCTCCACAAGATCATCGTGTCACCGCAACATCTCTCAGCCGACCACATCAAAGTCTTCCTCTACCAGATATTAAGAGGTGAGTCAACATCAGTATTTTATTATGTTACTACTGTATTAACTTGATGTGTAAGGGAACGTGCGGGGCGTAAACTATGCCATCTAGTGTTGCAAATTCGAAACTTTTACCTTTTGAATACTTAACATGGACACTTCTGTGCTGCAGCTACGTGTGCTGTTCCTGCACGTTCCCTGATATTTCAGCCATTATATTCTTGTAATTGTGTACAACCTAGAAGAGAAGTGTTTTTTTATTATTATTGATAGGCACGCGCTTTACCACTATCTCATCTGATGGCAAGCGATGAAATGGTCGAAGATAGAGCACGCTTGCCTAGAAGTAACTTATTCTCTTTTGACTTAAAGACTCCCGAGTTGTAGCTAGCTTAGAAGTTGTGATAAAAGAAGTCCATTTGTCCTAATCCTCGTTGGTATTATCTTTTAATCGTCTTATACTGTTCCCACGGGTTAGACCAGGGGTTCCCAAAGTGTGCGCCGCGGCGCTCTGGTGCGTCGTAGGGAAGTAAAAAGAGGCGTCGCAAGGCGCTCCTAGACTTAGCTATTTGCAGGTACAAATTTAGTAAAAGGCTGAAATCCTGCTCGCTGCTTGGTATTATATTTCGTTCTTTTATGTAAACATTATAATAAAACTGGTGTCTGTTTTATTTTTTGTACCTAGAATCTAGGTAAGTACCTAGTATCATTGTACCCTATTTCAGTTAGCTAGGGCGCCGAGACAAGAAATGGTTTGGGAACCCCTGGGTTAGACTTCTTAGAAGACTCACGGTTTGGCAAATAGCTCAGTTTTTTTTAAATTTCTCATTGAATTAGATTATTAACAATTCAAGGCGTGACGCTCTAAATATTGGTAGGGCAAAATAGATTTAGTTTTTTTACCTCATTTCGTTGAAACGGTATTGCTTACTATACTGAATTGTAATGGCGCCCGCTTGGGACTTCTATGTTTTTTGTAAAAACATAGTAACACATGACATAATGTAGTAGTACCTACTATACATAATGTAAAAGTTCTAAATCAAGTAAGCTTTTAATTTTTTAACCTTTCCCCGTACTTACTACGTTCTTACAAGCTAATGCCTAATACCTTAATAATAAAAAAAATAAGATAGTAGCACGTATCTCATTAATCATCATCTGCCTAGCCTTTTCTCAACTATAATAGATGGCTTCCAGTCAAACCGGATTCAGCTGAATATAGTAGTAGTCACAGTAGAACGTATCTATCACATCATAATTGCACGTGTTAATAATTCACACAGTAGATACGCCAATGCACGTGCATAGTACAAAGAGATACGCTCTGCAATCGGCATGGGAATCGAATGATAATGAGTCGAATATAAACTTATTATAACTTCTGACATTTATTATTACAATAATAAAACCCGTGGGCGACGGCTGGCAACCAATAACGCATGAACTGTGATGCTAACGAAGTAAAATATTCACAGAACCGTTTTACCTATTACCGATAAATTTTAAAGTAATTCACGTATAAAATCTAACCTCTTTGTGCTGAAACATTTACATTGCGTATCACGAACAAACAAAGAATATATTTATTTTATGGTCTTTTGTAATAATGGTGGTGAAGGGGTGCACGCTTATACAGTCCAAATGGTCCATTTGAAAGGGTTGCGATACATCGGCCTTGGCTGAGACTTTCACAATTACAGGATCCGAGCAACCGGCAACCGGCAACCCTATCCGTTGTTACTAACGAGGAAAACAGCTTTAAAATGTTTCAAACAATACAAATTATTTCTTTGAGAACTTTATAAAAGAACAGCTCTTTGGCACGTCAAAGCGAAGGATTTTGTATCACCGGAAGCCGAGTTATTATGAAAATTTAAAGGGTAAAGTTTTTGCAATTTTCGACAGCCCTAGATAGTCGCATTACTGCTACAGTCGGTACGGGGCAATACCATTTGGTTCGCCTGATTCATGCTAGGGGTGGTCACAAAACGTACATTTCAGCCCCATTGTATCATGGCTCATTAATATGCGAACCCCGCCCGATACTTTAATACTTAAATATTATATTTTCGGCTCCGTAATTTCAGATCTCGTTTCACGTTTCATTGGGAATTCGGGGGTTTTGTTGTTATTGCTGTAAATAGAAAATGAAAAAAAAAAAAACGTATTGGTTGTGGATCTCCATTACCTAAATAGGTTTACATACTGCTACAGAAGTAGGTACTCGGTTAGGATTTTCAGCAGACTTACATACGTGTATACGCCCACAACTTGCTCAATCGGAGATGTTTGTCTTTATTAGTGTGTGGCAGTCCCCTTATTATCTTGGAATAACTTTTTGCCTAACATAGAACTGGAATCCAATAACCGAAAGGCGTAGTTGCACTTGCTAGACTAATGGTATGTAGTAAACAGCTATCATTATTTATGACATTAATTACACAAAGCGAATATCCATTGCAATATCCATACATCATTAATTAGCATCGATCACGATTACACTGCCGCCCATATAAACGACACATCGCTATATTATTTAGATTAGAAGATCTTTCCTCAACCAGTTTTCAATTTTAATACCTATGTGTAGCACCTGTCGCTGTTTTTTTGGTCCTACACGCTTTAAGGCTTAGCGGTGTCGTTGCAAAATGTAGAATGTGAAAAATATCACGAGCACACCGGCTTTTCGACATGACATTAATATTTGACGAGCTGCACTTTTAACTTCAAAGTACCCGCAAAATAGTGTTGAATATTGCTGCAGTAAATACGCTTTTATTTTTATTAGCTTACGCACTGTTACGCATGCATATTCCGCTTCCTAGGATGCTTTTATAAGATAGAGTTCGCTTTATGATCGAATGCATAACGGAAACTTCTTTAATGGATATCTCGTCCAAAGTATTAAACTTTTTCCATTAGCACACCATCAGCTACGGCTGCATCCGAAGTACTCATGCCAGTTAGTGCAAGGTGAAACTTGACGGAACAATAAACAATTTGTTTTAGTTCAGTGCTTTATATAAATGAGAGCAATATGCTATAACAAGTCCGGAGGCGGATGAAGTCGGGTCGTTTGCCCAGCAGCTCAGTAAACAGAGGCGGTTGATTGCGGCCGAGCTCGGACTGTGCGCGCCAATAAATACGAGTTTAAAACAAACCCGAGTTGTGAGCTCCTCCGAGACCAGCTCGAGCTCGCGCCGAGACAGCGCCGCCGAGTCTCACAGCCCGAGCTAGCACACGCCCACTTCCACCTGCCGTAAAACAATTAAAACTCCCAAGTGCTACCAACTTCCAGTTCCAGCACCACACTCCGAACAAACGGCCAGGCGCCACAAAAACTACCACATTACCTTTCCAACGCTCAAAAGACAACTTTATGACGACTAATTCCGCCACCATTAAGCACACTTCAAACTTTTAAAACCGTTCACTATGTATGCTAATGTAATCCACTTTCGCAGATGAAAAGAATCGCTTCGCAGCCGTCGCCTCGTCTCCCGATTTCGTATTATTAATTTGTGCAATTATTCGTGCAGTGCCAAGAGATTTCCCGGGAGTAGAACGCGCGAAGGGAATCTAGAAAAATGCGGTCGTTAAGCCCCCACCGCCTCGGCTGGCGCGTTTAATTAAAAACTTTATAGTTGCACCGCCTTGATGGCTCCGCTCTAACTGAAATCACATAGACAACCGCACTCCTGTGTACTAAATGGAACTCTTTTAATCACGATACAGCTTTGAGAAACGTAATCGATACTGCATCAGCGTATTTGAATGCATCACGTGATATTTTCTACGGAAACGGTTACTAATATGGGTAGTGTGCGTGTGTGTGAATGCAACCATCGCGATTAGGGATGACACGCGACTCGGGTAGTTATAATATTCTGCGCGCTCTTTAGATTAAAAACTTGCTCGTCGCTTTTGTCTCATTCAGCGACCGACGAACAGGGGAAGCGTTTTAATGAAACCCATGTCTAACCTGCAAGTAATGAGGAATGAGTGAATAAAAAATACATTATGTTCTACGTTATCCCGAAGCATCACATTTGTTGCAATTCATACTAAAAGAATAAAAGTTTTTATGCTGAGCCACGTCAATTATTCAGGAAATGTGACTCAGATGGCAATTCATCTAATGGTAGCAAAGAGATGTCGGATTCTGCAGAATGCAGTTTGACTTATACGTAACAAATGCATAGTAAGCAGTTGTGCATATTTCGCGCGTCTCGGACATGCACCATTGTGCAAGGGCGCGCAGCGCACACCGGCCAGCTATGCTAATAGGGTGAGCCCGGCAGGTCCAGTTGTCCTGCCCGATATTAATTATGTATGGATTGTGGTGCCAAGGCCCGGCGTAGCCCCATATCTGCTATATAAACGAGTACTTCGAATGTAACACTCACACGATTCTCATCTGTCATCGTTATTCACAGTTTTTAAATATTATTAAGTAAACCGCCTTGTTATTATGAGTATATGAGTGAGGTTTTCGTAATAAGACATTCAACAATGGATCATTTGTTCATTAACGAGCGGATGAGGATCGATGGTTAATTAAGATATCCACAAGTTATGAAAATGACTCACAAGTTTTATGAAATCCTAAAAAAGATTTGAAGGTTCGTTATTGAGAACAGACATCTAATTAGATTTCATTGCATACTTATATTAAATTATAGAAACCGTGCCAATTCTACCGAAAAGCGTTTAATTAATTTTATTTACGTATCCAACGAAAAGAAGAGATAAGATCACAAGCGGCCTCGGCGCGTCGGCGGTAACGAGCAGAATTATGGAAATGCGCCGCGCTGCTCACGACCTACGTCTACACTCTAATATTATTTATACGCCTTTCTTCCAGGAAATCACCACGCACACCCCTGTAATGTAAGCTAGCGAGGATTTGCTCTGATAAATAGCCGACTTCCGTTCTGTCGCCACCTCCTATGACTTTTCTAAAGAATAAATTTAAAAATTCAATCACGCCGGCTGACCATTTGAAGCTCGCTTGCGGAAAATGTTGAATAGAATTTCTATATTTGCAAAGAAAGTCACGTTTGAATCGAGTCTGATGTCTGAACCGAATTAGATTTGGAAACATTTTCGAAAATAATTGTTACGATAAAGGAATTGGCAGAAGAAAATAATGTATTGATAGAACACGAGGGAACTGAAGGCGACGACGCCGGTCGGCGGAAAAACCCCTAAGTGGAAAGGCCTGCCGGTGTCTCGTTCGCTTCCTCTAATGGAATTTACTTCAGGCTGTCTTGTCGCTATCTGCGAAATAAGCCCGTTTTATGTATGAATGTGTACACACTACTTTAGAAATTAATGTTATTAAAACATTTAGATACGTCCTTATTTCTCTACATTATAATACGTTGTGAAATGTGAGGACGGTGTTGTAGCAGGATGCGCATGACATGTATAATCTCCGAATACGTCATGTTCCCTGAAATCCCACTGTGTCAGTCTTGTGATCCGTATAATTCGTCAGAGGACAGCCAAACGGCTATACTGACATAATTATATCGGTGCTCATCCTTGTCAGTGTTACACTCGTAATCCCTTCCAGGACTTTCCGTAAATACACCGCATAACCTTTTCTAGCAACCACAAGCTATTTCTTTATCTAAGCTAGATGCAGTTATGGCGTGATTTATTCCAATAACTTATCCCAAGTAGTTTGCTTCCAGGAAGCTTACTTTATCGGAGTTGGCTGAAAGATAACCTAAGCTGCTGCCCATCGCAATGTTTATCTTATACGAGGCAAAAATAACAGAACCACCGTCACTTTAGTTTCATATCAGAAATAGCTTTTTAGATTACGGCACCTTTCTTTGTGATAAATAGCGGAGGGCTGATAAAGTGAGATTCGTAATTCCAATTTGGGTTCGTAATTGATGGTGACTGCGGCGCTTTGATGAGCCTCTTGTCTTTGACGCCGGCTTCCTAACGGTGCGCACCAGTTCCGTCGTGTTGGGGCGTTAATTGAGAAAGCTTCATCCGCCACCGGGGCCGGGAGCGTGAGATCGGGACTCACGCGCACACAACTCGACGCTTGTTTGTTCGACGTCACTGCGCGTGAACAAACATTGCGGTGTGAAGCGATTTACTGTTAAGTGTTACTATTGTACTTATATCTCCGGGAGTGTCGCTGTTCGGTTTGCTTATAATTATAACGCTATTCTCAAATCGAAGCCATTGACTCCTCGTGTCGGTCCTCCTTTGTTTACGAGAATTCCTTCACGCTATAAATACACTTTTATTGGATATTTAATAGGGTCTCCTTTACATGAACTTTATGGTTGCGGTGAAAGAGAAAGAATTGAACGTAGCGAACGAGCAGTCATTAATGTTGGAGAGGCGGAAACTTTGATTGGGTGCCATGGCGGGGTTACAATTAAAGTGTAATGGCGATGGTCAGTGGTGGATGGCGGAGCATTGTCCCCTGGCGTAGTCGCGGGAGCCAGGACCAAGTCGCGGTCGGCTGCGCGGGCGCGTGCGGCCGTCGACCTGACGGTAATGGACTCGCCTCTCAATAAACAACATTTACGCGCTACTTTTCTCGCCCCCTTACATTATTGCTGCTTTGTTCTCTCAAGTTTTTATGCCCTCCTTGAGGCTATTTTATGAAAATTTTGTGGCTGGCTCGCATAAATGTGAGTAGATTATAGATTGTGACTTGCTAGCTGTTTCGCTTCGCTTGGTTACGGACAGTTTATCTTCATGGTCTCTTGTTCTGCGAAGGAAATGTGCAAACGAATGGATAAAATAACATTTAGCTTTAATTCCCCGTTAGCTCTTACATCAATAATTGCTAATGAGCTCAAAGTGTTTCATCACGTAGTTTAATACTCAGAGGTATTCGTGAGATAATGTGTGAAATTCGGGGCTTCACTTTTATAATTACAGTAACGGTATTTCGCGAAGTTTGCTCATTTCGTCCAGGTTGCGTGGTTTTATGATAAAACTCGGTCGAGTTGCGTGTACGTGAAAACGGCGGTACACCCGCTGGGAAATTAAACTCGTTGCGACGCAGCGAGGTGTCGTTAATTTGTTTTGGCACAGACAGCGCTGGGGGGCGTCGCTAGCTTCCTCGTAATGGACGACTGTCAGACGCTGTCCTGCAGAAATTCTCCGAATGTTGCGGACCTCTGCACTGATTTGATAAGTTGTTAGAGGTAGAACATAGTTTGTTGATCGTGGTGTTGTCAGTTGGTCGAGTTCCTAATATTGTCAAGTTGCTAAGTTTATTGATATTGTTTCTATTAGTAGTTTACTTTGTCATATTTTTCGGCTCCGTTTTGTTACAGTGAGGATAAAGTGCGATAAGGCCGCCCATTGTATGTGTTTTAGTTTTAAGTTTCCTTTTGTTGTTTACGTTTTGGTGTACAATAAAGTGTATAATAAATAAATAAATAAAGTTTTCAACGCTATATGATTTGCTAAGCAAAAGATGACAATCTGTCTAATAAACTAAAAACATAAAAGACATAATTATTTAAATTCGATAATTACGTGTTAATTAGACAAAGCCATGGTCAGCCTGGCAAGCTGTTATCAGAAACTTTGTTATAGGTTTTGTTATACTTAAATGTTATTATATTTAACTATCGTGAACTTCGAAATATCTGGTTATTAGGCATAATACTTCGATATAATTCCTTACACTTCGATAATTCCGAATAAACTATTCTAATCCTTTGAATCAGAATATCTCGCCATATTTTTCTGGGAATGTCATTGGGGGCTTAGGGATTGCGTAAGATAGGCTGCCCTGAATACCGGTATTTCTGACTAGGGAAATCCGATTTACCTCTATGAATATTTTTTTCTGGTGGCAATCGAGTCAATATACCAGAACTAAAAGACTTGAAAAACAGATTATCGTTTATCGGTACATTAAAAAAAGAAAAACACTGTTGACAAAAATAAATCAAAAATGCTTCAAAAGGGCCTCAACTTTAGCGTAATATCAGGTAGCAAGAACTATTCATGTTGCGGAATTTGTTCGAAGGAGTGACCGCGGCCCTGGAATGCAAGGCATTAGGAGGAACACGGATGGGTTTTAGTCTAGTAACAGTCTGACACTCCCCCCTTCCGCTCCGCCCAGACCGGACCAGTCCCATCCATCAAAAAAAGGGCTGTACAGTACATGGCATTACCACCCAACGCTAATTTTCAGCTGTATGATGCCCACGGGTAAGAAAAAATACTGCTGAATTGCCCATGCTGGACGACTCTAAATTCTCATATTTATTAACTCGGGATAAGTCTCAAGTTTCAACAGTTTCATTCCATGTCACGTTCGAGAAAACGCAATGCTAGGCGAAACGAGCTATGTCTCGTCGCGTCTAAGATGTATAGCTGTACTACAACGTATACAACTTATTTGTATCTCCTTGTTCTTGTGTCGGCGGCACAAGCTTTATGAGAATAGTTTGTGACGTTTCGATAACATGAGGCATATCAAGTTCGTTGTGACACTTGTGGGCCTGATGTTCCAGAATTTGCCAAACGAACAGCATGCCTGTCTATACTCATGCATGCCTGGTCAGAACAGCTATTATCCAGAAAAATTGACGGTCTACATATATTGTTACCACCAAAATAATCTAGAAGGCGAACAAATCTTGTGTTTAAAAAGATAATCGATTTAATTTTGATTATAAATAAAAGGATGTAGAAATATAACACGTCATGTTGTTAATGCCTTTTTGAAAACCTGACTGCCACTTTGAAAGGTAGGTAGCGTGGTAGGGATATAACTTATTAACTGCGCTTGGAATCCGTCGTACAGTTTCATTTCGATTTATTGTCCTTTTTCAACTGCAGCCGTCATCGTCACCCTGTGCTTTAGTTAACTTTGTATTTTTATATTTACCAGTAAAAATCCAATTTCATGTATTTTAACATCCTCTCTTATCAAACGATGGCTTGCAAAACAGCCAATTCTCGTAATTTTCAAGATTCAGATACGCAGTCGATAAATTTAATTTCTAATTTCGACAAGTTTTTCACATTGATTATTACGATTTTTGTTTGACCGCTTTTTAAGTGTTACTCGTAGAATTAGCATTTAGTTCTGTTTTGGGACTTTGCTGTCAGTCCCTAACTTCAATCGAACAGTAAAGGATCCATACCAAAATAGCATGATATTAACGTCAACGAAAGTCTAAAACAACCCGAAAGACGTCATCAGTAGCTTTGTCTATGAACTCTTTCTGTCAGTCCCAGTCCCTGTTAGATTTGGGTCAATAAGCACAACGCAGTGTCACGTGGAAATCGGGCAGCTTGACATATCTATAATCTACCTGAAACCACTGTAACCACCTAGGGGATCAGTCCAGCCACATCCCATCCCGAGCAGAATAAACCGGATCCCCTAGAAACAAAGCTTTTGATTGAAGCGGCCAAAATGTGGATCTTGGCAGTTATGATATAAAACTATTGAGCTGGTTTGCTCTTCAATACAATGGACAATAAATTCATTGATCTTTCGCTTGTATCCATTTTCAATGATGTTTACATGCGAGCAAGGTATTCGGTCTCCATTTTAATCAGATACTGCTATTGGAATCAATTAATCTGGTCTAGTCCTCTTCACCATGTTGGGGTCGGCATCCAGTCTAGTACCAGTAAGTTACATGGAGGGACCGTCTATCTAGTCTCCACAACCGTTAATGGGTAATAAGGTACCCTTGGTAAAACTGGTGTCAGTTTTTTTGGCTTCTGATCCGTAACGACTGCCAAAGATCTACAAATGACAGATGGGACCAACGGCTTAACGTGCTTTTCGAGGCACGGAGCAGTTTATGTAATGGATGGTCCCCCACCCATACACTGACCAACCATGCGCACCTCGCAGATGGAATCATTCCGCTTTCATTATTTAGTAGTCCGAGTCTTGTAATTTATCTTTAGTATATCCTGACTGAAATTTTTGTTCACTTTTGCTAATATAGGAAACGTGCACGGTGTTGACTTAGTCGTCTAGTATTGCATATTCGAAACTTTAACGTCTTGACGTTGTTACGTCTGTGCTGTCACCTATATAGTTTTTTTTTAACGATGGGAAATCATCAAATGACTCCTTCTGCTCTGAGCGGAGCGGTAGGGCGTGTCAGAATCTTATCCGTGTTCCTCCAAATGCCCTTTGCGTTCCAGGGCCGCGGTGACTCTTTCGAACAAATTCCGCAACACCCTGAACGTGCACGAAGTAGATTTGCCATCTAGCGTTGCAATTTCAAAACTTATAAGTAAAATATACTTGACAATGACACTTCTGTGCTGCCAGCTGCTGTTACTGCACGTTCCCTATTAGCACACGATATTCTCTCTTTAGAACAAGTTTGGGGAAATTCGTTATTAAGCAAAAATGCACTTTGAATTGTGTGATTTCCATTTTATTCTCGTGTCGTTATCTGAGCGAGGATTTTATACAGATCCTGCTCTTTCAGTTTAGAAAATATGTATTGATTTTGTTCGTGTATGAAAACGAGATGTTTTAGAATAGCATGCATTAGTAAAATTCATAGAGCTTCCTTTTGTTTTATGCAATGCATTATGAATTGATCACTATCTATTCAAGCTGTGTTGTTGTATACTGTTTGCGAGTGTAATGTCTCATGTAAGAAGGCGTTTACTATTGTTTAGAATTTTAGATTACACTAGCGATACTGTTATTTCTCATTACCTATCCAATAATAATTCCTGTACTAACCGTTTTGGTCCCGGCTGTCATTTGAACATCTTTGTCAGATGACGGGATTCAGAAGCCTGAAACTCTTACACCAATCGTGCAAAGGGGTCTATCCTATTACCCTTTAACTGGGTTGTAGAGATCAAATAGGCAGCTCGTGGCTTAATAATAACAGCCGCATATTCAAGATTGATGGGTGACCATCTTTACAAACCGAGACTCCTCCGTGCCTCGGAAAGCATGGTAAGCCGTTGGTTCCGCTTTCATTTGTAGATCTTTGGCAGTCGTTACGGATTGTCAAAGCCAGTAAATCTGACCCGTCTTGCCAAGAAGTACCGTGTTACCCAGTTATTGGGTTGTGGAGGTCTGATAGGCAGCCGCATCATGTAAAATACTGGCATTCAGCTGAATCCGGTTTGACTGGAAGCCGACCCCAATATAGTTGGAAAAAGGCTAGGCAGATGAGATGATGAGTTGCAACCGGTTATACTGGAACCACTTTCAGTCTAACCGTATGCTGATGCCTTATCCCAACTATATTAAGGTTTTCACCTCAACATAGTAGGTAGGGTACAGTACAGTATCAGACTAGGTAGATTGATTAAGTAATTCCTGTTCTAAATCAGTCAGATCACATCAGATCTTCGTCAGTTTAATTACATTTTTTTTGGATGGGTAATCATCAAATGACTTCTTCCGCTCTGGGTGGAGCGGAAGGGAGTGTCAGACTTTTACTGACTAAAATCCATCCGTGTTCCTCCTTATGCCCTCTGCGTTCCAGGGCCGCGGTGACTCTTTCGAACAAATTCCGCAACCCTGGCAGAAGTTTAATCACATACCCTTGTGTAAATTCAAGTTATTCAAGCTTAACAGACAGGTCTTCTTCCCAGCTAAAACACTAGGAAGTGGTGACAGGCTGGGTGTTTGTGGGGACTGTCTTCATGTAAATTTTGACGTTCAAAAAGTGGTGATTTTCAGCCTAGTTGAATGAGTTTTGACTTTTTTGATCACCCAAGTCTCCTGCATAAGCATAAATGGATTCTACAAACACCATTCCTCGTCTTTGCAAATTATTAAATAACAGCAGTGATCTTATTGACGTGCATTTTGACTCATATGCCAAGTTTCATAGAACAACTATATCAATTGTTTAATTTTAATTTAATTTTGATTTGTTTTTGCTTGTTTTTACTTTTACTTTTATTTTAATTTTGATTGTAATTTTGATTTTAATATTAATTGTGATTATAATTTGACTTTTGATTCGGATTTTAATTAATTTTGATTTTGATATTGATTGTGATTTTAACTTGGCTTTTGATTTCGATTTTAATTTTAATTTTGATTTTAATATTGATTGTAATATTAATTTTACTTTTCATTTAGATTTTAATATTGATTGTGATTTTAATCGACTCATGATTTGGATCTTAATTAATTTTGATTTTGATATTAATTGTGATTTTAATTTGACTTTTAATTTCGATTTTAATTTTTGATTGTAATTTTGATTTCCAATTTCGCTATTACGTACAGTTTCGATGTGTTTCTGTTTGCTTTTCGTACTGTAAATCTCATCACGTAATGCTTTTATATTATACCTATTAATTTTAATTTTAGTTAAGTACTCAAATATTAATGTTTAATAATAGTTCAGTGCTTGTGGCACATCTTATTTGTTTATGGGGCATGCGGTGCTAACCTGTAATTAATTGTTACACTAACCTTGGATATTATATACTTACTTTAAATGTTATCAGTGTAAACAATTGTTGGTTGGCCAATAAAGGAAAAATAAAAATTCTAATAATTTGAATCCCTATTGTCCCCAGGTCTGAAGTACTTGCATTCAGCTCGCATCCTCCACCGAGACATCAAACCTGGCAACTTACTGGTGAACAGCAACTGCGTGCTAAAGATCTGCGACTTCGGGTTGGCCAGGGTTGAGGAGCCAGACGCCAGCAAGAACATGACGCAAGAAGTCGTTACGCAGTATTACAGGTATAAAACACAACTCTTTCTAACACGACTACCAATAATGGTTATATGTTTATTATTAAGAGAGTGTGTAACAAAAGAAATAAGTAAGGGGCAGATACGTTTACTTCATATAAACCGATTTTTCATGGTCTGACAACTTTTACTAGAGGATTAAAAATGAAACCACCATTTTTTGTGTAGAACATGTCAAAAAGCCATAATTTTTCTACAGCTAATAATAATCTGACTATTGAAAAATCTGCCCTAAACGTTACACACCCATGGTAGGTACACCATAGGTGTTTGACGTCAGTCACCTACTGAAATCGCTCAAAGATGAACGAGAAGATTATTGTTAAAACCAATTAGAAATGTATTTAACACTTCAATTGACGTTGCTCACCAATTACAAAAAAAACAGTATATCAATTAATTCAGTCATTTTGATTACACTTAATTAATGTTATTCATGAAATTACCTAATATTAGTACGTGCGTAATTGCGTATAGCCTTACTTACTACAAACAAAATAATACTCAGTTATCAATAGATACAATGTTAACTGGCATGGTAAATACTGTTTACAATCGTCCGACCAATTTAATAATAATCGCTTTGTTCACATTGTTTGACAATAGAATTGAACTTAACTGTAGCTGCTTTTATTCAACTGAATTTGACAGCTGTCATATTGGCATTGTCTAAAATCTAAACTAATATTTTAAATAAGTAATATGATGTGTGCATTTACTGATACAATTATGTACTAGTTTCACCGAATAAAAGCATAATTGGCTCTTTTTATACCGGAAAAACTGTTCCTGAGGCGAAAGGCACAGGAAAAAGCTGGCTATATTATTTCTTTTTATTGACTATGAATTGAGACGAACTCGACTCTTACCGGAAGGACTGGCCTGCAATGGCAGAGGACAGATGTGTGTGGAAAAGTGAGAGGGAGGCCTTTGCCCTGCAGTGGGATGCAGCAAATGATGTAACCATAATTTTGTAACACTTTAAATTAATTTTAAAAGAGTGTCCGTGGAGTTTCTTGCACGTTCTTCTTCATAAAGATAGACGCTATGGAACGTGCAAATAGCTTCATCTTTTTGACCGACCGACCTTGACAATTCAAAAGTGCTAATTGAAGTAAATTAAAAGTTTTGAATGGTACATAATGGGCTAGATTAGATTATACTATGAATTGATCATGTGTTCAAAATAACTTATGGATTGGAAACCTCGTTTTCCAATTTTACAAAAAACGTGATGTTTAGCTTTATGTAAATGTTGGATAGTAAAAACCTTTTTTTTCATCGTAAAGCGATTTTAAATATAGAAATCAGAAGGTCGTGAAAAACTGAGTAACTGCGCATCAAAAAGTCAATTTTCTTAAAATGTTATTTACGCCTTTTGTAGCGAAAAACGTTGATGGGATGATTGTCACTATCTAGGCCAAAGTCTTAGGAGTTTCGCGGGTAGACCAAAAGAGTTCGTAATTTCATGAACCAACCCGAAAACTATCCGGACCACTGACTGATTCGTTTTGTGTATGATAAAAAATATCAAGTAAAGATGAGTGCCTTATTCCATTAAACCCGTACGATGTTTACAATTAAAATTTTGACTTGATAGTACTAACTATTGAGTCAACAAGACGCGGTTAACTTCATCCAAACTTTGCTGTAAAGGTCTAAGAGAATGAAGGTTTTACACCAAACCACCTGTTAAAATTATGATGAGTTTAAAACGTCGTCGTCGGTAGATGAAGGTGTGCCCTCCATTACTAATACGTTGAATACCTATGTGTGAGCAACTGTCATTAGTAAGTAGGTACGTTTCTGGGATGGCCGTGGAGTGCTGTCAAATGAGGACAGTATTCAGGGTTAAGTACTTTTTTAAATGATATTTTCTGTTTCTCAAGTTCAAACGTGTTCAAATTTAATCTTTACTGTTTCTGTGAAACAATTCAGAATTTCTCTTCAACGAAACATCTCATCGTGTTCTGTTCTTACTTTTCTCAGAAAATCTGATTTTCCTATTTGGAACGTTTAGCTCTTTATTGTTTTAAACGTCTATTTCATCGAGTAATAAATAAATCCATTATATTATTTATATACTAAGTGCGTATAAAGAGTTTTTAATGTGTTTTCAATTATCTTTAAACAATCCGTTGGAGAGGAGTTCGTGCTATGGTGAAAAGATTCGCCAGCCTGATTCGTAGCGGCACTGATTGTTCAGGGTCCGCCGGACACACTTTAAGTGTCATCATTCGTACAAGCCCTTTTTTCAAAAGTCCATATTTGTTGGACGTTTGTTCTCTGAAATCGTTTAAGCTGATAACTCTTGCACTATTCTCACGAACTGTTTGAAACGTGCGGCGAAGCGTTTCGTTGTGTTGAATGAATAAAATGTGAATGAATGACTGACCTGTGCTCCGCTGACCGCAGTTTTGAAAGTAGAACGCCACAACCGCGTTTGTGCCGAAAACCTCAGTAGGTGCGCGGTGGTTTCGCCAACGTTCCGCCAAAATAGTTCACGTGTATGTATATTAAGTCGACGTGGCAGGAGTCACGGTCGCTGACTCGCTGCCCACATTTATTTCATAGGTTTTCAAAATACACCATATTTTCACAAATACCCTCTTTTGCCCTTGTTTGCTTACGTGATCCCGTGTGGCGTTTCCCTGTGTTATGTTTTGTATTTCATTTGAGCTTATCAAATGAATGCGGTTTCCTACCGCATGCAAATGAATATAAACCAAATGTACTTACTGAAATATATATGTAAATTGGTATATATCCGACATCTCTTATACACGCACAGTTTGTTTGTCACGTTTTCAGGGGACGGATTAAATTTTAAATTGGAAATTGTTTAGCTTTATTGAAAACGCATAAAGTGGTATAAAACAGAATGGCTTTGTTTACTCGTCTCGGTGTCACAACCAGTTTATTATTCATGCGCTTGTGCGGGCAAATGAACGTTTCTTGTAAAATCTCCTACTTTGTGATTCTACTCTTATAACTAAGTTACACGTGACACGTCCACTGACGCCAGAGATTTTTTTACAGCTTCAACTTTAAGTTGTCAGTGAACTAAGATTGCGAATAAGTCTTCGTGCTCCCAGATTAAGTTCATTATAGCTCAAGATCTAATCCAAGCCTTCATAAAGCTTTTTTTCTTTCAATTGGAATATCTACGAACAAAATTCTTGGTTTCAAAGAAACAATTTCCCCGAAAATCTTTTTAGTTGTCAGAAAAGCCTTCTTAAAATTAGAAGGAAAGTGCTTGTTTAATGTTCAGATTTAATTACTTACCCTATTGCAAATGTTTGCCGGATTTATTGTTCAAACGTAATATTTTATCTCTGAAATATTTACTTGACAAATAAGTCGGCATTCTCTTAGCAACAGCGATTTTCTTTCATCAAATCGTATGCCAGTATGAGATAAATGCTTATTTATGCTGGCAATGAACAATTCGTGATAATTAGATTTGTTGTTTAAACAGGGATATTACTCACAAATTGATGTTTCCCATCAAAGTTATGGTCTTAAAAATCATGATTTAAGGCTACGATTTTATCTAACTTCGACAGTTTCATCAGAACCAGCCCAGACCAGCTAACCTTTCAATGGATAACTTAGCAATACAGATATTTATGAAAGGTACATTTTGGATGCAGGATTCGATATAATTATATTTTAATTGGAACTACATAGTTGTTCCTTTTCATTTTTAGGGTTCCGTACCCAAAGGGTAAAAACGGGACCCTATTACTTAGACTTCGCTGTCCGTCTGTCTGTCACCAAGCTGTATCTCATGAACCGAGATATCTAGACAAGTGAAATTTTCACAGATGATGTATTTCTGTTGCCGCTTTAACAACAAATTCTAAAAACAGAATAAAATAAATATTATTTAAGTGGGGCTCCCGTACAACAAACGTGATATTTTTGCAGTTTTTTTTTTATAGATAATGGTACGGAACCCTTCGTGCGCGAGTCCGACTCGCACTTGGTCGGTTTTCATTCTATGTCAAACATAAAACTTCGAATTCCCCATTGTAACCCCTACTTTTTAGGTAATTTTAAATACGAATGGTCACTTATAAATCGATATAATTCACAATGCCGAAGCTGATACTTGAGTTGGTGGATATGGATTGAGTTATGAATAAAATTCAAGTATGGTGTTGATAAATGGTTTCTCTTTTTTCCAGAGCACCTGAGATCCTGATGGGTGCAAACCACTACACGGCTGCAGTAGACGTATGGTCGGTGGGATGCATATTCGGGGAACTGCTCGGCAGAAGGATCCTCTTCCAGGCGCAGAGCCCGGTACAACAGGTATGAGTTACCGCCATACTTTATGTGCACCGGTCGCAACTTTGGAAGGCCTTCCACAAGGTAGACCGACGACCTGGTGAAGATCTCGGGAATGTGGAGAACCTCGGGGAACTGGATGCGAGACACACAGGATCGGTCGATGTGCCCTCAGTTGGGGGAGTCCTATGCCCAGCTGTGGACGTTTTTCGGCTGAAATGATGCAGATAGTTATAATATTTTTCTTTCTTTCTCTAAGGTGATACTTTGAACACACACAAATCACATCACACATGTATACCACGAAGGGTTATGCAGAAATGCTCGCCGTTTAATTGGTGGCCTAGCCTTTTTATTTCACCGCCTACCGCGGTGCGCGGTGCCGTGTGTTAATCGCCTTTAGTGTGTGTTTATATTTATGTTGACTCTGCGTCGATGTATAGAATTAAGTAGTCAATAAGTACTTGAATAACAAAAAACTATCCACGAGAACACTGCCGACAAACTGTACAGCAGCAGAAGACATGTGTACATTACTTCTATGTAACATTTCTGGAACAAATAAATACATTAAAAAAATATTAAACGCAGCAGTTAAATGAAAAGGCTAGGCGACTGTTGGCTGCAACATAGACCTTCAGCGGTCGTTAATAGCAGACACAATATTAAAACAATGGCGTCATAGCAAAATTAGGTGTCGTAACAGTCCAGAGGATACTCACATTTTGCTAGTTACACACGCACTAAATCAGATGGTCGATGGGGCCGAAAAGTTTTGGAGTGGCGACCGCGTACCGTAGGTGGACCGATGACCTGGTGAGGGTCGCGGGTAACCGATGGATGCGAGACGCACAGGACCGGTTGTTGTGGCGACACTTGCGGGAGGCCTATGTCCAGCAGTGGACGTCTTTCGGCTGATATGATGATGATGATGATGATGATGATGACACGCACTAAACTTACGGCTTTTTGAAATTCTAGTAGGTAGACAATACTCACATTGCGATGTACTAAGATTCAAAGTATTCGCTCCTCGCGCAGGAGATGAACCTAAAAAGAAAAATTGTTGAAAATATGATTAAAAATGAGTTCTTCTTTTTTCAAAATTATACTGTTTAAACTTCTTGTTTGTCGAATAAGGGTGTCAAGCATGTACTTTTACAAGGGAGATCATCATCATCATATCAGCCGAAAGACATCCACTGCTGAACATAGGCCTCCCTCAAATGGGGGGAAACACAAAAGTAATATTGCCCTAGCTGACTTGTTTTGTTTTGTTCTAGAACATGATATTTCGTCAGTTTTTACGCCGCTCTCGAGTTGGCCTTGCCCTTAGAACCTCTTCACAATAGCACTTAAAAATAAAAGTGCCGTTATTAATTGCGTCCTTTGAAAAAGTTTTCTTTGAAAACACGTGATATTTCCCCGGCATTCACGTTTTAACAAAACCATGGGGTGTCTTAACTTTGACCTCCTTTTAGCCCACCATGTAACTGTTATACTCTGTCGGTCGGCCGATACAATGAAAGGTGTTATAATTTGCGAAACAATTAAATTTGTTTTGTTGTAAAGCATTTTATTAAGGCTCAGTGGTTAAAACTGCATTTCAAAACTGTTCTTTCTTGAATCATCCATTTATCATTGGGTCCAGAAAGTCTACTTTCACGTAATTATTTGCTGTTTTCATAGCTGTAAACAGCATCCTAAAAGTATCCATGGTTAACAAAAGAGACATGTTTTTACTTAACTAACTGGAATCATGATTTAACGCACAGGCAGTAACGCTGGCTTATGAGACTTGATCACACATGGGTGAAGCACAGGACCGGTCGATGAGGTGACCAGTGAGTGTAGCTATAGAGGTATGCGAAAGAAAGACACGCAAACCACCACTAAAAAGGGGGGATTCTCCGACCAGGCGGATGTTGTGGTGTCTGGTGGGCAACACTGTTGGGCACAGTGGTTGTTGTCAGGCGGTTGTATATGTTCAAATTGCGCGGAGAACTTTGAACATATCTTCGTCCTTGTGCGACGTAAGGTTTATAGCTACTGTATGTACGTAGGTATAATCAGTTTCTTCAAACCGTTTGTACATGTGTTTCAGCTGGAGTTGATAACAGAGCTGCTCGGCACGCCGTCCCTAGAGGACATGCGGCACGCGTGCGCCGGCGCGCGCGCACACATGCTCCGCCGCGCACCTCGCCCGCCCGCACTGGCCGCGCTTTACACGCTGTCCGTGCAGGCCACGCACGAGGCCGTGCATCTGCTCGCACAGGTAACAAATATTGTCAGTGCGCAAGGGTAGCTAATGAGAGGGGCGGGAGGTGCGGCCCGTACGGTAGTCACCGCTCAACGAGTGTGACACCCCCCGCCCCTGCTCTATTCTATGCCATACACACGCGACAAAATTAACTTACGCCAAACATCACAATGTTTTAATTGCCTTTCCTCGATAAAGTTGTTCAAAATTTCTGTTTTTCTTTAACAGCATTTGCAATTCTCAATTCTAGATGCTAGTGTTCGACCCAGCCAAGCGCATCTCGGTAGTGGATGCCCTCGCGCACCCGTACCTGGAGGAGGGCCGCCTGCGCTACCACTCGTGCATGTGCAAGTGCTGCTACAGCGCACCGCCCGCCGCACGCCACTACTCGCCCGACCTGGAGCCCGTGGCGCCGCACGCCTTCCACGACGGGTGGGAGCGCAAGCTCACCAGCGTGCACCAGGTTAAAGGTACGCCACTACTCGCCCGACCTGGAGCCCGTGGCGCCGCACGCCTTCCATGACGGGTGGGAGCGCAAGCTCACCAGCGTGCACCAGGTTAAAGGTACGCCACTACTCGCCCGACCTGGAGCCCGTGGCGCCGCACGCCTTCCACGACGGGTGGGAGCGCAAGCTCACCAGCGTGCACCAGGTTAAAGGTACGCCACTACTCGCCCGACCTGGAGCCCGTGGCGCCGCACGCCTTCCATGACGGGTGGGAGCGCAAGCTCACCAGCGTGCACCAGGTTAAAGGTACGCCACTACTCGCCCGACCTGGAGCCCGTGGCGCCGCACGCCTTCCACGACGGGTGGGAGCGCAAGCTCACCAGCGTGCACCAGGTTAAAGGTACGCCACTACTCGCCCGACCTGGAGCCCGTGGCGCCGCACGCCTTCCACGACGGGTGGGAGCGCAAGCTCACCAGCGTGCACCAGGTTAAAGGTACGCCACTACTCGTCCGACCTGGAGCCCGTGGCGCCGCACGCCTTCCACGACGGGTGGGAGCGCAAGCTCACCAGCGTGCACCAGGTTAAAGGTACGCCACTACTCGTCCGACCTGGAACCCGTGGCGCCGCACGCCTTCCACGACGGGTGGGAGCGCAAGCTCACCAGCGTGCACCAGGTTAAAGGTACGCCACTACTCGCCCGACCTGGAGCCCGTGGCGCCGCACGCCTTCCACGACGGGTGGGAGCGCAAGCTCACCAGCGTGCACCAGGTTAAAGGTACGCCACTACTCGCCCGACCTGGAGCCCGTGGCGCCGCACGCCTTCCACGACGGGTGGGAGCGCAAGCTTACCAGCGTGCACCAGGTTAAAGGTACGCCACTACTCGCCCGACCTGGAGCCCGTGGCGCCGCACGCCTTCCACGACGGGTGGGAGCGCAAGCTCACCAGCGTGCACCAGGTTAAAGGTACGCCACTACTCGTCCGACCTGGAGCCCGTGGCGCCGCACGCCTTCCACGACGGTGGGAGCGCAAGCTCACCAGCGTGCACCAGGTTAAAGGTACGCCACTACTCGTCCGACCTGGAACCCGTGGCGCCGCACGCCTTCCACGACGGGTGGGAGCGCAAGCTCACCAGCGTGCACCAGGTTAAAGGTACGCCACTACTCGTCCGACCTGGAACCCGTGGCGCCGCACGCCTTCCACGACGGGTGGGAGCGCAAGCTCACCAGCGTGCACCAGGTTAAAGGTACGCCACTACTCGTCCGACCTGGAACCCGTGGCGCCGCACGCCTTCCACGACGGGTGGGAGCGCAAGCTCACCAGCGTGCACCAGGTTAAAGGTACGCCACTACTCGTCCGACCTGGAACCCGTGGCGCCGCACGCCTTCCACGACGGGTGGGAGCGCAAACTCACCAGCGTGCACCAGGTTAAAGGTACGCCACTACTCGTCCGACCTGGAACCCGTGGCGCCGCACGCCTTCCAAGACGGGTGGGAGCGCAAGCTCACCAGCGTGCACCAGGTTAAAGGTACGCCACTACTCGCCCGACCTGGAGCCCGTGGCGCCGCACGCCTTCCACGACGGGTGGGAGCGCAAGCTCACCAGCGTGCACCAGGTTAAAGGTACGCCACTACTCGCCCGACCTGGAGCCCGTGGCGCCGCACGCTTTCCACGACGGGTGGGAGCGCAAGCTCACCAGCGTGCACCAGGTTAAAGGTACGCCACTACTCGCCCGACCTGGAGCCCGTGGCGCCGCACGCCTTCCACGACGGGTGGGAGCGCAAGCTCACCAGCGTGCACCAGGTTAAAGGTACGCCACTACTCGCCCGACCTGGAGCCCGTGGCGCCGCACGCCTTCCACGACGGGTGGGAGCGCAAGCTCACCAGCGTGCACCAGGTTAAAGGTACGCCACTACTCGTCCGACCTGGAGCCCGTGGCGCCGCACGCCTTCCACGACGGGTGGGAGCGCAAGCTCACCAGCGTGCACCAGGTTAAAGGTACGCCACTACTCGTCCGACCTGGAACCCGTGGCGCCGCACGCCTTCCACGACGGGTGGGAGCGCAAGCTCACCAGCGTGCACCAGGTTAAAGGTACGCCACTACTCGTCCGACCTGGAACCCGTGGCGCCGCACGCCTTCCACGACGGGTGGGAGCGCAAGCTCACCAGCGTGCACCAGGTTAAAGGTACGCCACTACTCGTCCGACCTGGAACCCGTGGCGCCGCACGCCTTCCACGACGGGTGGGAGCGCAAGCTCACCAGCGTGCACCAGGTTAAAGGTACGCCACTACTCGTCCGACCTGGAACCCGTGGCGCCGCACGCCTTCCACGACGGGTGGGAGCGCAAACTCACCAGCGTGCACCAGGTTAAAGGTACGCCACTACTCGTCCGACCTGGAACCCGTGGCGCCGCACGCCTTCCACGACGGGTGGGAGCGCAAGCTCACCAGCGTGCACCAGGTTAAAGGTACGCCACTACTCGCCCGACCTGGAGCCCGTGGCGCCGCACGCCTTCCACGACGGGTGGGAGCGCAAGCTCACCAGCGTGCACCAGGTTAAAGGTACGCCACTACTCGCCCGACCTGGAGCTCGTGGCGCCGCACGCCTTCCACGACGGGTGGGAGCGCAAGCTCACCAGCGTGCACCAGGTTAAAGGTACGCCACTACTCGCCCGACCTGGAGCCCGTGGCGCCGATGCTGCTGCTGATAATGCTGTAGTACTGCTATAGCTATAGCTACAGGCTACTGTTGATTGCATTCTAATATTTAGCTGATGTAATACTGATATTCCATATAGAATAGTTTTCTTTAAGACTCACAGAATCAATAGTATTCAATAGATTACCAATTCCCATACCGTAAGTAAATAATATGGCACTTTCCATTTTCCTCTCGCACCTTTTCGTCAGCTAATGTTTTTCACCTACGAATGTTTCAGAGGAGATACACAAGTTCATAGCGGAACAGCTGCAGACGTCTCGTGTGCCACTGTGCATCAACCCACAGTCTGCGGCGTTCAAGAGCTTCGCAAGGTAAGGCGCCGCAACATCAACCAACCGCAACCAACCGCAACCAACCGACACTAGGTGATTTCTTTGCGATACGTAACCTAACACGCCTTAGCGACCACCCGCACCCATATGGGCCACGCCAATTGTAACCAAAACTCGTGCAGACAACACTGTCTATAATTAACAAAATTGTTAAACCGCGATCTGCCCAGAAGCGCCGTTTTAGCGCTTCAATTTGTACCGTGGCCTCTAAAACGTTGCTTCTTTCTATACAGCTTTTTACTTTGCTCGTTTTGAGATTTTGAGAACTTTTCAAGTGTTGTCCGCACGACTGGCGATGTTTACGATAATAAATCAGAGAAAGCAAACAGTCATCACAACTGAGTGTGGCACGGTGCGAGTCTGTTAGTGTGTGCACGTGTGTCGGTGTACAGAACGTGCACTAGTGTACGTACCTAGCGCGTAGTGTCGCGTGTGTCGCGCCGGTGTCGCACACGGTCGCGTTGTCGCATTGTCGCATCCTCCGCCCTGTCCCCGACTGTAGTGTCGCAGCGTAGCTAACAGTTGTGCCTCTTTGTGTACAGTAACACTCACTCACGGGTCGATTTTGCTAGAGCCCGACTTGTGCATGGGTTATTTTACCGTTTTATTTTCCTTACATAACGTTGCGTCTCTCCCCGCGCTTCGAGCGCCCTCTATGTACATACGCCGCTGTTTTCGAGCAAAATCAACCCTCTTGAAATGGTGGTGTGTCCCGCTTCATTAGCACCGCTGTTCACTCCCGTACGGTAGTTTTAATTCTGCTTTTTTGTGTGTTTTGCGACAGCTCTAGGGCGGGTTCGAAAGCAAAAGTTTGTTCCCCTTTCAAGACGGCGGCAAAATATCTACTGCTATCGCCGGTGATATTTCTGTGCGCCGCATAGGCGGTCCGTGGAGCTAGCGTCCCAGTAAGCGTCCGCACGCGTATGTGTTGTCCTCTGCACGCCGACGCCGCAAGTCTCGCACTCCCGACGTCAGCGGAGACGCCGCTCGAGGCAACGCTCCTTCACACCAACGTCGGAACTAAAATTGCGCGCCCCTCCACCAACTGTACTTCTTTCTAAATCAAATCAAGCGCGAATACCGCCATATTCTGAAGTTTCCACGCTATCGGTTACTGAGAGCCCCATTATGGCAACTCATTTGTGTCCATTACTTCTATTCAAAGTCTAAGGCCCACTTTCACAAACCAGTGTTATCTTTTAAACTCCGTGTTAGCAACTAACTCGGAGTAAACATTTAACTAATGCGAGTGGGCCTCAACGTGCCATGGAGGGGCACGCAATTTAAGCCTAGACGATCTAAAACCTTGTGGTTTTTTACCTTTAAAGTTTTTTTTATAAAAGAGGCGTTGTTGCCTTCGACCGTCGTCTCGTTTCAAAAGGGTTGATCGTTAGATAGTGCTCGCTCCGTCCTAACGGTTCGGTTGCAGTGCATGCGTTTGTGAAGGCTTCAGACTTGAGTTCGGTTCCCGTCTGTGTTCGTTTTTCCTTTACAGAAAATAAGCTGAATTGAAGCTTGCAAAATAAACTAAAATTGAAGGCAAGTTGATTATAATTAAAATATATATTTTAATTAACAGTTTGAATTTCATTTACCCGAGAAAGGGTTGTTTCTTAATAACCGAACTCAAGTATGAGGCCATATTTCATCAAAATCGACAAAAAACAGTAGTTTCGATTTTGAATAAACAGTACTGAGGTTGAATTTGATTTTGTATGATTAGTGGGTTTTGACAGCCCTAGCAGAAAAAATGTCTTTCAAATATGAACTTTATGTCCTGGATATAAGGTTGATATTGAGAAGTGAGGTTGTTTTCTGTTAGGGTTGCCTCGTAGTGCATGCGTAGAATGAGATGAGCACTGTGCCAGGCACATGGTTGTGGTGAATTTTCATTACTTTTATTCAGTAGTTACAGTAGAGTTTGATTTGTGATGCAGTTTTGCTATAAGATTTCTCTTTTATTATCATAGATTTTGTTCAAAAATGATAAATGCATGTTGGTTTGTATGTTGGATTCACGGTATGGATTGGCGAAACGAGGTTTAATAAAAAGCGCAACCCACAGAATAAGGGCCATTTTCACCAAGCCAAACTGATCGCGATCAGCGTATAAACCACGTTTATGAGTTGTCAGTGTCACTATTTTTCTATGGAATATTGACGCTGACAGCTCTTGAACGCAGTTTAGATGTACTGATCGCGTTCAGTTTCATTGGTGAAACCAGCTCTAAGTAAAATTTTAACGAATGAAACCAAAGTTGTGGAAGTGTCACCACACAACTTCATGATATCGCCGCAAGACGTAACGCTCAACAATCTTATTTTTCCTTATATTAATGCAAGCTTTTCTATAAATGCCATTTTGCTTTTATAACATTACGAATTACGTTGTGCAGTCCGAAAAGAAAAGGTCATTCAATACTTTTGCATATATACAAAAATATAATTTGTGCTTTTGTTCTTAGCTTTATATAACTCAGAAGTTATATAAATAGTAATATGTACCTAAAATGCGCTTCAGGTTATGACAAAAGAGTTGTGAAGACGCTTTACCAAATAAGAATCTGTTCTCGTTCTTTGCCTCGCTCTAATCCAACAATTTAAAAGTGAATCCAGCACGCAGCCCAGTGGCGTGGGTGTGGGTCTCAGCTCCAGCATCACATGACTGACCGCGCCGACTCTTGACGTTGCAGCTCCACAGTGGCGCATCCGTCCGAGCTGCCGCCCTCGCCGCACCAGTGGGAATGACGCCCGCGCGCACACCTGCGCGCGCACCTGCACGCACACCTGCACGCACACCTGCGCCGCGTCGCCCAGCCCTGCGGCCGATAGCCGCACCACAGGCTCCACCAGAGTGACACGCTTACAGCACTGCTAAAGCGGGCAAGGAAGCGTATGGGACCGCGGTTTGCGACCATACTGAATGAACGTGACTTTGGCACGATTAGACGGAGTGGCTGAGCTAGATAGCGATCGTCTTTTGTTTCACCCTGAGGATGACGTTTGCGTTCATACTTAAGTGACTTGAGATGAGCGGTTGAGCTCTAGTAGCGAGCGATCGTCTTTTGTTTCACCCTGAAGAAAGTGAATTTGGAACGTGACGGAGCGGCCGAGCTAATGGACAATCATCTTTTGTTTTGTCCCTGATGAACACGTCTGTCCTCTACGACGAGTCACTCGGCACTGCGGCTACCTAGCGAGCGATCGTCTTTGTTTTACCCTGAGGAAGTCGTTTGCGTCCTTACTGAAGTGATTTGAGATGGAGCGGCTGAGCTGGCGAACGTGTTTTGTTCCACTCGAGGAAACACGTCAAGCCAACAACAAGCCGCGCATGTACTCGCGCCCGCTCCCGCCTTAGTCACCGCGTGTTCACTCTGGCCAAAGCCTAACGATTATACGGGTCGAACTCGTGTTGTAGCAGCATCGGTGGTGCGAAAGTCGACTCTTAAACTATTGGATAAGGTCGATTATGGATTGATGGTTGGTCAAAGCGATTACGCGCCTCATTAACCTCTGATAAACGATATTTGACTTTATTTACGGCAACGTAAGGTTGGTTATGGACTGGTGGTTTGGCGAATTCGTATGTATTGTGGCTTGATAACTTGTGTGATAGTTGGTTTTGCAAATATTTATTCCACTAATCCGCTTTAAAATGTAAATGTAATTAGAATTATTCAAGTAGATAACTAGGTACCAATAAAGTAATAAATAAAAGGTGATGTCTATTTCTAAATGTATGAATATTTTTAAAACCAACTGCATCAAATTTGAAATTTTTTTTGGTTACTGCGGGTACTTGCAACAAATGAAAGCCATGAAATGTAAATTACACACGAATTCGCTTCAACACTAAAGTCAACTGGAATTTGAACTCTACCCTTATACGTTCTCGTCTATGTACAGTCAATATTTACTCTTATTTTTAACACTATAGAGTTCATATTCCAGTTGTAGGTAGTCCACACGTCACAAGTCGGGTCTCTTCCCAAACTGTGTTGTTTTGCTTTTATTTGAATTAACTGTGAATGTATTACATTTTTGGATTGTATAAATACCGCACCATACCTCATCGCTGTAACTAGAAGGCATTAAACGTACGCGCATCGTATAAATATGTATACCATGTGGAGAATTGATACATTTATTGGGTAGGTAGACCTCTAAATTGATCACATTTTTACTTGAATCAATGTAATTGGCGAAACAATCCGAAATTCTAAACATGCTTCCTAAACTAAGGTACTTTGGCTACCAAGAATTTTACTAAAAATATTTGTATATTAGGAGATCCCAAAAACGTCACCTACCCCCAAAACTTGCATTTCGAGTGTCTCCACAGACGCGCATTTTTGACGTAAGGAAAGCAAAACAGCGGATTCGACGTCACTACCAAAAACTATTCATTTTTGATGTTAACTTGTAACGTAGCGTGTAGCGATGTGTGTAGCATAGTATAGTAGGGTGGTCACTGTGAATATAATCGATAAGGGAAAGCAAAGGATCGGGAACGATAGAAATGTTGATAGCAACAGAGTTTTATACAACGAAACGAGTCGCCCTCGCGATGAAACGTAGCTAGGAAAGGTTTTGGAGAATGAAGAGCAGATAAATGACGGATAGGCGTGGATAAGATGGAGAGGTGAGGTCGATGACCCCCTCGGCGCGATATATACAGTAAAGAGACGCTTCGCGTAGTAATTAGGTTATGTTTCAATTATCTCCGCGATTCCATGTAATTGTGACTTAGTGTCAATGTGTGCCTGATTGTGTTTCGTACGGACGTTGCAAGCAATAAACGTTGCAATATTATAAAACGCGATTTGACATTTTAATTTTGTAACTACGGATTTATTGATTTATATATGTGTTCTTCTATTAATCTTCTTTTAGGGCGTCCACAGATGACAGTTTCATACTTAAAACGGATTTCAGTTGTGTGCCAACACGAATCTCTCGCGAACTATCGTCTGTAGGCGGCCTAATGTGTATCATAATTACTAAGCTTAATCGTAAACACCATTGTATGTAACATCGACTGAACATTTTTACGTAGTTAGGTTAGAAATAGTTCTAGATAATATTAAACTACTAATTTACTTGATGCAATGAATATAAATAGTAAATAAAACAAATGTATGAGTAATGTTCACATACTATCATTGCATTAGTGAGATATTTTATAGCAAAGTGTTTGTAAATGTAATGAATACATGTGTATTTCACGCATTTAATAGTTATATTAGAGATTTGATATTGTACCGGGATGTGTTAGTGTGCGTGAGTTACGTCGTTTTGTCTAATATTGGCATTGGTAATCTTACATAATATACTCTCCAAGGTAGAAATATAACCCTGCAGTGTCTTAGAAACTCGAAAACAGCGAACGGCATCAATTTTTCACTATAAATGTACAGGCTGAATTTGATGCCAATGATGCAGTTTTAGTTTTGCCAAGAAGTACCGTATTACCCAGTTAATGGGTTGTGGAGGTCTGGTAGTCAACCGCTCCACGTAAAATACTGGTATTCAGCTGAATCCGGTTTGACTGGAAACCGACCCCAATACAGTTGGGAAAAGGCTAGGCAGATGATGATGCAGCTTTAGCTTTTATCAAAATTGGACCCGAGACTCCTTTAAGTTTAGGTTAAGATTGATTTGGCCTTTCACGCCCACTTGAAAAATTCATAGTGTACTGTGTGTGGTCTCCTACGTGACCTTCCACTCCTTACGCTGTTTCGCCTACTCCGGGCAATCTGCAACAAAAATATTAAGAGCGTTCACGCGGTACGGCTTTTCATACAATCTTTCAAATCCTTATTCTTCAAAATGAATGAACCGATTTTAACGAAACTTGGTATGCATACGCTAGATATCCAGGTCTAAATAGTTATAAGAAAATATTTTTGAAAAAGATTTCAGAGGGAGAGAGAGAGCGATTTTAAGTTTTCTATAGAAAGTGAAAAATCACTATATCCTTCCCCCTGAACTCTTTTTCAAAAATGTTTTCTTATAACTATTTAGACCTGGATATCTAGCGTATGCATACTAAGTTTCGTTAAAATTGGTTCATTCATTTTGAAGAATAAGGATTTGAAAGATTGTATGAAAAGCCGTACCGCGTGAACGCTCTTAAATGTGAATTAATGTCATCAGACCACACGAAAACGTATTGTGTAACAAGTTTGTATTTTGGTAATCCCTACTGTCTGTCTGTTACGCTTTCACCCTAAAACGGCTGAACGGATCGTCATGAAATTTGGCAGATATAGTCCGGGATGTGGAGAAGAACATAGGCTTTTTTTAACGCGATAACCGACTTCCACGCGGGCGCAGGCAAAAGCTAGTCTTTAAATAAATAAATTAATATCTTCGCCGTTTTCAAGCAAAAAGACACTTCGGTTACATTTCCACCATGTATCATCCAAAAATTGATGTTTCCATTGAATTTGTTAGTAGTATTACTACTGTATCACGCTGCTAACATATAATCTAGCATAGAGACTTTGTGTGAATTTCGCCAGACGTCGTAGCCTTAAAACTAGTTCAAAACTATATAAAAGATAAAACGTAAAAAAACTTTGTAAATAAATGCATAGTATTAATGTTAGACTAGTTTGGTATGGGATGTAAACCGATGTAGCAAGTCCACAAAATGTAGGTTAGTCTCGTACAGACCGCTGCAAGACTTTTTATTATAATAAATCTCCTTTTCTGTAGTCAGATATTATAGTAACGTATTTACAGTATTTGCGTTGTGTAGTGGTAAAGATTGTATATAGTTATGAGCTCGGGCAGCGGTTTGTGCGAGCCTTCGATGGTACAAAGGAGGAGCGCTTGGTATTGCGTTGGTTTTAGCTGCCACATATTGCTCCTTGGAAATGTAATTCATTTTTGAATTCTTTGAGCCTTTAGAAATATCTGGTCTCATGTCATCTTATGATTGGGTAGGGTAGCGTTATATCTGTCAACCAAGCATAATCGAAAATAAAAATAAATACAGCAGATTTACTGATTCCGTTGACTGCTCATCAGGTTTTTTGAAACTGGGATAGAACCTAAATGAATTGTTCAAATACACCAAGATGAGCATAGAAGTGACGAGGAATTAACCAATTTACCTTTGATTTCCTCTAGGTTCACCCACGACCGATGTAACCAGTTAAATTCCTTTGAATTTTTATGTGACAGCTAGAACCACGGAACCGAGCCCCGATGGACCCACCTTGCCTTATCTCAGATAACTGTCACTGTGATCCGTAACGCATAGTTTTTGAAGCCCCGCACCCCTCATACCCCACGTGTAACTGTACAATGTACTGTATATAATATACAAGTGCTCGTTAGGTAATTATTCATTAATAATTATTGTCATTGGTTTATTAGAAATTTGCTTAATTATATAACTGCTGTATACTACATGTCCTCCGATGTCAAAAGACGTTTGAATGTATGTAAATAAGGATATAATAAGTAGACGAATATTGTTAGGTAGGGGTGTTCAGTTGTGAAGTCTGGATGGAATTGTACTATACGTTATTCAAACACACGAGGCAAAGAGCGAAGTAAGCAAGCAAAAACATGACCATCCTTATGCGGCAGTCGGGTAAAAATATTTAGCCATGAAACAGGCAACTGTCGATAGGTTTGCTGTATAATTGGCTCTTTCGGTTATGGTAAAACTAATGTATAATATAAAGGTCGACAAAATTAATGATTCGGCAATTTTTGAAATAGAAATGAAAAATATAAATAAATTGACATTGGATTGGATGCTGAATGATTTTCTAATCTATCAAATAGCATGATGTATTTCATCCACACTGAGCGCGCTGTTCGCCCCGGCGGAGGACGTGAGGTGGAGCACACAGTATGGCGGCGCCTAAACGAACACGCTTCTTATTTTATGTAATTGTACGTATTGCGTTTCCAGACTTTCAGAGATCTCGTATTATTTTAAGTTTTAAGTACACGACTGTTCATTTTACACACAAGTGATCTTTAGTTGTAGGACATCACGTTTGTATTCTATTTTAAACCCTGCGGCCAGTCAGCCAAGGCTTTTTTTTCTCTTAACTTTAAGTGATGTACACTCGAATGCTCCGTGCAAGCGGACGAATTCACTATCTTTATGTTTCATGTAAATATTAGCGGTAATGCGGTAAGACTCTTAGGTTTCGTGTTAACAATTAGATCGCATCAGTTCTTAGTTTGTGTTCAGTAATCCCACATTAATTTTGTATTATAATTTCAACAATATATAAAAAAGTAAAAAAAAAAATACAAAATAATATGAGAAAATAATTGTATTCTTCGTTTTATGATAATGACATTTGATTTAATTACTATTATTTTACCAGTCGTAATGTAAATAGGTACTTTGTGCACTGATAGCCGTGTTTAAGTTAACTTTAGATAATAATATCAAATGGCTGTATCGATTCTCTTTATGTCAAGCCCAAGACACAACGTTCACTATAAGACTTAGTAGAAATGTTTCCTTTGCGATACTGTCCTGTAACATTTTGCAATGTATAGAATGGTTTGAGTTAACGTGTCACGAGGGAAATTAGTATCGTGATTTAGTTTGTTCATGTACAGCAACCCAGAAACGTAATGTAAATGTAAATATAAATGATACATGTTTCTGTCGTGTACGGAAGTTAGTTGCATTTTACCATTGTTGCGAACTGCCAAAACTATTGTAATAATTTTGTAGCGTGATACGCCAATGCACCACATTTGTAACTCTGTCACTAAACTAGGAAATTGAGCGATGGAAATTTTGAAAGTAATTATTCTCCTATAATCTGTAATACTACTCTTGAATTTGATAATGTTTGTACTTGTAATCCATAGCGCTGCTCAAATTGCTATAAAAATGCTATTAACCAAAATTTCTGTCGTTTTTTTCTACGTTTTCCTGAGTTAGTAAACTTTAGTATAGTTTTGTATCCCTGACTAAATTGTAGGTAAGTATATGTTAAGTGTTAGTTGCGTATGTGGTGCGTGGCGTGTGCGTAGATCGCGCGCCGGGTAGCGACGAGGACCGGCAGCGACACTAACAATAAACTACTGCATAATTATATACCAGACTTTTATTTACAACAACCCTTCAGATAAAGACACCAATAACCGGTTTCTAAATTGAGCTTTTCATGTCAAAGTTAATTTTGACCAGTTTTCAACGTTAAATTCTTAATTCAGTAACTGGAGGTACGATAATGAGCCAAATCAAAGCCACCTTGCTTGTCGCTAACAGGGATGTCCGTGACTACAGCAGGATCACGAAGGCCAATCGCTTCCATATTTGGTAAATAATTAGTACCTACTCAATTGTTACTCGAACAACATTGGTACCTCAGCTCAGTAGTTATCGATAACATCGACTTTGATGGTGGTCCGGCGGTACCTAGTCACGCTCCTTCCAGCAGGACCACCATAAGCAGAGGCATGCTACAGCTGTTCTAAGTATACAAAATGAGAACCCTTTTAAATGTGGTTCATCTCGTAAAAAAACAGAACTAGAACATTACATTTGTATTTACCGAGAAATCGCTGTCGTTCAGCGGGACCACGACTTTAATGTTGATTCTAAGTTTCAGGAGCTTTTCGCTTTCCTCGAACATAGAAAATTAGTAGGTACCCTGCAATATAGAATTAGTACCCAAAATTCTAAATTATTGCTCCAGTAGTTAACGAGATATACCATGCCATTGGTGGGGTGGCAGTAGTCACGGTGTTAAATTTTCATTTCAAGATTTCCCTATTAAAAACTAATTTCTCCCGAAATTTATACAAAAATTAGTAGGTACTCCTAAAGAAGTCATAGTGACCAAAAATTCATATTAATATTTTTTTATTTATGACCACTTGCAAGTTAAGACGCAAGGGCTCTTAACTGCTTAACCGACAGTGTTGTATCACACATACATCTCACATCACGATTCACACACACACCCTTCATCACATATTTTGGGTCTCAAGCCAAACTAACCTGCGATTGGTGGACCCTGGCGACAAACAAAAAGTCTGTTTCTTTTTTTTGGGACTAGACTGGCTTGTGGAGGACTGATGGGGAGTCACTCCATGTAAAATACTGGTATTCAGCTGGATCCGGTAAGACTGGAAGACTGGGAGCCGACCCCAACACGCCACGAGTAGTTCGGAACAGGCTAGGCAGGTTGATTGATTGATTTTATAAAAAATCCTGGTGATGTTTGTTTTTTAATTAACTAAGGGGGCCTGGAAAAATTATAATTTCCGAGTAACAATAACATCTAGTGTGAATAAACTGTACCTGAGTATTTGCTTTCCACTATCTTTATTACTTGCATATTTTACTTGTCGTTGGTCAGAGTTTATTATTTTGTACCTATAGTATTTAGAGAGCGGTCGACTTTTAAGAAAAAATTGAGAAATACGTGATTTTTGTGTTCTGTGTTGTACTGGGTAAGTTTTCTTTCTATCTATACTCACATCAAGCTACATCTGTCAATTTTTTTAAATAGATTTTCAACTTTATCGCTACAGCATTAGGTTCATCATTAGGTCTTTTTTTGAATTTCGAACACAGAATTTAAAGAAACAAAAGACAATTTGGAGCCTGTTTGTTGATATCAAACAATCGAATACTAAGAAAACTTGGTTTTATTGGTTTACTTGGATTTAATTCTTGAAAAAGTGATTGATATCTTTGGTTTTGCAACAACCATTACTTATTCTTAACATTAAGGTGAGGTTCCATCAATAATCTATGGATACTTCACCTGAAGTCGCCGCCCAAGCTGTGGCACTTATTCAGGCCGGACACAGCCAAAGAAACGTGAGTGCTCAACTTAATTTAAGTCGATCTGCGGTCCGAAATGTTTATCGGAGGTACCTAGAGACTGGCGGCTTTGTTCGTCGCCAAGGAAGGCCACGATCTCGGGTCACAACTGAAAGGCAGGATCGATTCATCGTGACGACCAGCTTGAGAAGTCGTCACCTTACCTCCATTGAGATACAAAACCAACTTCGCGACTTCCACGGAGTATCTGTGAGCGCTCGAACTGTTCGGAGAAGGTTAAAAGAACGCGATATGGTACCACACAAGCCAGCTAATGGGCCCAAACTAACGCGAGCCCACCGAACAGCGCGCCTTCATTTCGCACGCAGTCATTTAAATTGGACACAGCAAGATTGGAGCCGTGTACTCTTTTCTGATGAGTCTAAAATTGTGTTACATGGCAATGATGGAAGGAAGAAGGTCTACCGACGTAAGGGAGAGCGTTTCGCACAATGCTGCTTTGAAGAGAGGGTTGCTTATGGCGGTGGCTCATGGACTGTCTGGGGCGGTATATCCGCGAGCGACAAAACTCAACTTGAGGTTGTTACAGGACCACGCCTACCAACATTAAATGCTGAAAGGTACATTCGTGAGTGCTTAGAACCTCACGTGATACCATACGCGGACTATGTGGGCCCAAATTTCCTTTTTATGCATGATAATGCAAGAGCCCATGCGGCCGGCATCGTCAGGGAATATCTTCGGGATGTGAACATCACAGTTATGGACTGGCCAGCCAGAAGCCCAGACATGAACCCCATTGAACACATGTGGGACGAGCTAAAAAGACGTGTTTGGGCTCGTCAGCCAGTTGCCCAGACGATGCAGGAGTTGAAAACTGCCATAGAAGAGGAATGGGAGATGATCCCTCAAAATTTCATAGAGCGGTTGATAAACTCTATGCCTAATCGTATGAGAGCTGTGGTAGATGCCCATGGAGGCAACACGCGTTATTAAATTAAACCTTTATTTGATAAAACATGTTTTTATTCAAAAATCAATTGCCTTTAACAAGGCGCATATCCGACTTGTTAGGCGTAGCTCCATGTCGCATGGTATTCTGAATTCAAATTTAAAACAATACGATCGAAAAAGATGGTAAAATGTATCAGGTTTAAAACTGCATCAACAGTTTTTGTTCAATCTAGCAATCATATTTCGGTAGGGGCCATCGAAACCTAAACTCTAAGGTGGGCCAATAGATGTGTCCAGAAGTGTATTTCTGTTGCCGCTATAACAACAAATACTCAAAACCGAACAAAATAAATATTTGAATGGGGCTCCCATACAACAAGCGTGATTATTTTTCCGTTTTTTTATAGAACCCTTCGTGCGCGAGTCCGACTCGCACTTGGCCGATTTTGTTAACTACGTTTATACGGATTTCTTAATAAGTTAGGTATCTATCTCAAAGTTTGTTTAGGTATTTTGTTACATTTCCATGGTCGAAATTCATTGTTGTTTTTGCAAAATCGTAAAAACAAGTATTTAATTTTAAACAGCGTACAATAAATTGTGCGCAAATTAAATACCTACAGTTGTCAGTCGTCAACAGATATAAGGAAAATCAACGAATAAACAAGGAGATCAATAATCAAAATTTGGTATCTAATTGAATTACGAATTAACGTCTCGGAGAAAAATCATAAACTGTCTAAGTCATGAGCGTAGTGTCTGATTTACATTACAGGATTTTTACGACTAGATACAGTTCACACATTATAATAAATTAATAGTCCAGTTTGGCAGTTCGTGCTAGGTCTGCAAGTGGCCAAACCTAAAAAAAAAACATTATAATACGCTAAGATAAAGACCAAGGTTCTGAGCTCTACTTCAAGTCCTACTCGTGTCTATCAAGTAGATATTTAGTATGTAAGAGATATGTTGGTATTGTTGAAAAATATGCACAACCAGCTGTCGCCACGACTCCATCTGTGTGAGATAAGTACTTACGTCCCCATTTATAAATATAGCTGTGCTATATAAATACATAGATAGCCTCTGTAGTGTAAACTCAAAAATATTGCCTTGGACCAATGTTTGGTCTAAAAGTAATAGCAGTTGTATCCCCGTTTTTAAATCTCATAAACTTTAACGTTTTCGTGGTATATATAATAAGCCAAATTTCTTAAAACTAGTCCATATCTATTTTCTTCTTTGAGCGCCACTAGAAAAGAACTAGAAGTTTGACATCTCAGTACCACAACTGCTTATATACAGGTGCATACAAGACATCGCTGTTGAAAAAAGTTTTATTTGTGTGGTACCTACCTATTGTATATTATAAAATTCCTAACAATGTTGAACAGCAACCACTTAGAATATTTGAAAATCATCTTACCTAAGATAAATGTTATTGTTCTGTAAGTAACAAAATTTTTAGCCAATAAATTACTTGGTTATTTATGAATTCATTTTAAACATAGATTCTTTTAATTTTTTATTATTGTGAATTTTTGCATGAGTTAAAAGTAGAATGTACAAGGAACCCTAATAATTTGTAACATCTTATGCAAGTAGGTATATACCTACATTATTTGCAAATGAAAACATTATATTCTGTTTATTGCTGACCCTTGCCCATATTCGTTATTACCGACCCTGAAAACCACGAAAAGGACACCCATGACAATGTTTTTTTGCTATAACTGCGCCATCTTGGATGTTGGTTTTGACACCATATTTGTTAGGTATTTACTACCGACCCGAACCACACCGTAAAAAGCGGAAAAAGAAGAGAATTGGCTAAATTGTATTAAGAGAAATACATTATTGAATTTATATTGTAGTCTGTGGTAGTTTAGTACGGCCCAAGCGTACACACGTCCAGATTTGGTACGGAGCGGACCATATCCGATGTGCAAACAAGCGGACCGCGGCGGACTCAATTAATAATAATAATGTTCGGCGGACCACTCTACATACGGGCGGATATGGTCCGGGAGCGTACCAAATCCGTGGTCCGCCCGTACCGAATCCGAGCGTCTGTTACGGCTCTAAGGAATATTCTCCATACACCCATTTACATACTCATTGTTAAACCATTCATTCTCCCATTACAGCATCACTGACAGCACAGACTACGTATATAATAGGCCAACTGATTCTTTCTACAAGTTCCACATAGAGAAAGTCATGTTCTGGAAGGTTGCGCAAATATGCGGGGCGGAAGGGGCACAAATCATGATGAACCTCAGATTATGATACCATGCAGCTGCACACTATGTTCAAGAAGTATCCAGATTTAGGAGACTCTGCTTGGGTAGGAAATGACGGGCACAAGTATGAATTCTGCGGAGGAGGAGCCTATTATTGATTGTAAGTATCATCATCTTCCTGCCCTTATCCAATGTTACATGGGGTCGGCGCACCACGTTTTTTTCTTCCCTTCTATCCTATCAGCCGTCACACTATCACTAACTCCCTTTTCTTTCATATCGCTCCTCACACAATCCATCCATCTTTTCTTTGGCCTCCCTCTTCCTCTCCATCCATTCACATTTATATGCATAACCCTTTTAGTTACATGCGTTTCATCCCTCTTCACATGACCATACCAGGACAAGCGGTTACCTTTCAACTTTTCCGTCACTGGCGCCACTTTTAAACTACCTCTAATGTACTCATTTCTCACTATATCCATTCTCGTTACTCCACACATCCATCTCAACATTCTCATCTCCGCTACATACAATCTATGTTCATCCGTCTTTTTCGTAGCCCAACATTCTGATCCATACAGTACGAGAGGTCTTATCACGGACTTATAGATTTTCCCCTTCAACTTGATTTTCCCCTTCAAATTGATTTTAAGTATATTTATATAAAAATTGTTGAAAACCAAATAAGATATAACTATTTTAATCAAATATATCTGTCCCTCTTGCGGAAACGCTGTTTTATTTGGCATCTCTATTATATTGGCGCAATGGACATAAAGCTTCAAAGTTGATTATCATAAAGAGAAGTCCGTCACGATTAGCGCAGTGGTTGAGCGATTGACTGCTGCGCTGCGTGTCGCGGGTTCGATTCCCGCACGGAACAAATTTTGTATGGCCTACAGATAGTTGTTCCGGGTCTGGCTGTTTGTGTATGTGAGTTTCTATGTTTGTAAACGCACCCACGATACAGGAGAAATTCCTAGTGCGGGGCAACGTTTTTTTTAAAGACAAGACAGACGAACTCTGACGTTAGACGTCAGAGTTCGTGACAGACATAAAATAAAATTTTCTTCATATTAGTTCCGAGTAACAGTATTATTAAGTGTAAATAAACTATAAATGTTTTCTTCCCACTATCTTTATGACTTACATATAATAATAAATACTTATCGGTGGTCAGGGTCTGTTATTTTGTACCTAGAGCATCTCGAGTACGGTCGACTTTCAAGATAATAATGGAGAAATACGTGACTTTAGTGCTCTGCGTTATACTGTGTAAGTTTTTTTTTATTAATTAATTAGTAACTAAATTACAAAAAAATAGGAGACTATTTTTATAGATGTAAAAAATATAATAAAAGCTGGTTCATACAAAAGTGCAACACAAACACTATCGAAATGTAAGGAACAGCGGTTTACTTTCGATTTTTAACTACTAGCCATTTGGTGATTTAAATTAGGTATTGAAATAATTGTTTAGTATTCGTTATTTTGACATGTTTTGTATGCCTTCCGGTAGAATGTAGCGATATAACCAAATTATTAATCAATGATACCTACATTTACAAATAAAATATTTTTATTTTGGTAGATATACAGGGTTATTTGTAAAACACCAACAACCTTTCAGGGGGTGAAAGTACTCATCATTATAAACAACTTTTGCTATGAGACCAACCCTGAAAAATCGAAAAAAAAATCTGCTATTTCATACATTTTCATCGGGTGACTATTGCATTTTGTATGAAACAGCTGATTTATTTTTTAATATTTCAGATTTGGTCCCATAGTAAAAGTTGTTTATAATGATGAGTACTTTCACCCCCTGAAAGGTTGCTGGTGTTTTACAAATAACCCTGTATAAAAGTTAGTATAAGTATTTAGTAGGAATCTTATTATATTTCCGTACATAAATAAATATAGATAAACAGCGAAGAAGATTAACAAAGATACTATATAGGTATGTAATAATAAAAATGATACTATTTCAATTTTCTATACATCTTGAAATCAGTATTTATACCATTCATGTGTTAGATATTTCATAGTTTATGAATAAAGCTGATCGTAAATTCATAAAATTTTTAACCTATTAGGTATAAATGAAGAGCTATGTAACACAGAGTGATGGCGTGTGTGTGAATGAGTCAGTGAAAATAGAGAGTAGGTAGTTAATGTGTGTGCAAATTAAACTTAAGTACAGTCAGCAACAAAAGTCGATTAACATTTATAATTTTTAAATCCTAATTATTAAGTACAATTTTAAAAGTAAAACGCAATGAATATAAAATTAAGATATAATAAACCCTTAGCTATTGCCTGAAATTCGGAAACCTAGTACATTATGTGTTTTTAGTGTCTGTTTAAATGATATAAAAAGTAACATTGTTAATCGACTTTTGTAGTTGACCGTACTTACAAAATTTTTATTGACTCGACTTCGGATTTGGAAAATTCTTTATGTGATAATGATAGCCACATTCATGACGAAAGCTATATGCTATACAGGAACGGGAAATTTCTACAGGGATATGCGCGCACGAAGTCGCGGGTAAAACCTAGTAATAAAATAAACAAAGAAATAAAGATAAAGATGCAATGCTCGACATAAGGAAAGTCACCAAATAAAATGGTAAACAGGTCAATTATAGTCGCAACAAATTAGTTAGGTACCTAACTAAGTGATATGATCTTAGACAAAATACATAAACTGTACTATTAGTCATGCGCTTCATGTGTGATTTATATTTTATTATCATTTTAAATGACTAGATGCAGCTCACACATTATAAATCTAGGTAATGATCAAGGTTCCGTGTGAACAGTGTCTATTATTATGTGGGAAATAAACCTACATAATATATTCCATGCTACATTTGCCACATTTGGGAATACGCCCAAATATTCCCAAATGTGGCAATTTTACAGAAAAAACAAAACCCACACAAATTAAAAAAATAACTGATTTCGAAAGAGAATTAATATGACGTTTAAATTAATTTATAACGCCCAGTCAAAGCGAAGTTTTTATAGTTCAAAGTTTATTAAAACGATAATTTCATTGGTAAAGACGTTATACACTGGCGCATTTTCGTTAGCTAATCTACCTATTGCCAATATTGTTTACCTAAGCAACATAAAGAGATGTATTCAAATTGCATGGAATGGAGCAGTCATACCGGTTTACTACATCTACCAATATCCTCAAGCTGACCCACTAACTTCCCATTTCAGCATCGACAGTGGCGCCCCAACCAACTAAACAATACCGCGTCGACTACGAATATAATACGAAAACTGATGCTTTCTACAAGTTGCACATAGAAAAGGTCCGGAACTGGCAGGTGTCGGGCATATGCGAGGTGGAAGGGGCAAAACTAATGGTCCCATCCTCAGATCATGATATCATACAGCTGCACGGCATGTTCAAGAAGTATCCAGATTTAGGGGACTATGTCTGGGTGGGAAATGACGGACGCCAGCATGAATCTGCGGAGGAGCAACCCATTATTGATTGTAAGTAGAATAACGTCGAGGGCGAAGTGTGCAGCGCATTTGATGGCTTCAATCCATATGAGGACCACTATAGGGTGGATCACTGTAGGGTGGATCACTATAGTGTGGATCACTATAGGATGGATCACTATAGGGTGGATCACTATAGGGTTACAAAGGGGGGAAACAATCTGATCGAGTACCGAGTTCGGATGCTCTCTTTGTTTCAGGTGCCAGTCGTCAACGTTTCGGTTCACGACTGGCGAGGGTTCCTCTATAGAAAAAACATGAAGGGGCTGGTGACGTCAGTTCTTTGTGAAAAGTGCCAACGCGTCGTCACGTGAACTTTCCTGGCACCCGTATCGTTTTCATTTTTAGGGCTCAACCCAAAGGCGAACGGGACCATATTACTAAGCCGTCGTCCGTCCGTTTGTCTGTGCGTCTGTCTGTCAGCGGGCTGTGTCCAACCATAATAGACAGACAGTTGAAATTTTCACAGTGTGTATGAAAATCTTGTACGATGCTACAGAATCCTTCATGCGTGAGTCCCACTTGCACTTGGCCGCTTTTTAGTTTACGTGGCAGAAGAAAAAGACGTGTAATATTTTAACGGGTGCATAATTTAACTGACAGATTAATTTAGTAATTTTTCAGGAAAAAACCATAGCATAAGTATTAGTGACCGACAGCGTTATTCATTTATTTTAAAAACTTTTTTACAATGATTCTAGTGAGCCCATCATCCAGTAGCGAGATGGACTTCAGCCACATAGGACGATGTGAAGTTGCCACGCGCAGTGGTGATGTCGAGACCGCGATGTGCTTCAGAGAGCTGCCGTTCATCTGCAAGGTGGCTGCCAAGGACGCGCCTTATGACCAGCACTGCCATGTTCATGGAAGAAGTGAGTGGGAAAACATTTGGTTCATGGAATTTATCTGTTGATAATTCCGTTGGTAAGGTCACGTTCTGAGTCTGGGTGAAGGTTTGTAGTTAGCTAGGGTATGTTTTATATGTTACCTAATGAGAGATAGTAGGTATTCTACACCGTATAAGAGAATAAACGAAATACCTCTTAAGGGGCCATTGTACCGGAGGACACGGTGGAGCATACGGTGGAGGTCTGCCTCGCTTGGGCTTTGGAGCACCGCCGTGTCCTCGTCGAGGCGATCGGCGGCGGCGACCTCTCGCGTCCGGCCCTGGTTCGATTCATGGTCCGGAGCGAGGAGGCATGGGAAGCCGTCACCACCTTCTGCGAAGCAGTAATGCTAGTGAAGAGGAGGCAAGTCACGTGAGGGAGAGACAACCTTCACGCCCCAGCCGCCGCAACATAGGGAGACGCACCGGGCGTTGGGAGTCGCTGGGCGATTCCCGGCCACCGTAGGTGCGGGTCTGCGGACGGCGAGCGTTGGGTGGCTCGCCAACCGATCAAAGTCAGACCCGGGCCGACGTGTTGTGACGTGATGTGTTCCACGTGCGCCTCAAAGAGATGTCAGCATAGGAGTAGGGGCCCGTTAGGGCCAGAGCCTACCAGGGTTGCGGATTTTGTTCGAAAGAGTTACCGCGGCCCTGGAAAGCAAAAGGCACTACGAAGAGCACGGATGGGTTATAGTCGGTAAGAGTCTGACATTTCCTCCCGCTCTACCCAGAGCGGCAGGAGTCACTTTATATTATTTTAAATGTAAATGATGACGTTCAAAAGTGCCGTTTAATGGCCTAATTGAAGTAAACGTTTTGACTTTGACTCGACTTTGACTTGGAGTCATTTGATGATTTCCCATCCATAAAAAAGGGGTCATTGTACTTATCATTATAAACAACTTTTGCTATGGGACTAACCCTGAAATCGCGAAAAATATCAGCTGTTCAGTACATTTTGTCAAGTAAATACGCACAAAAATGTATGAGGCAGTCGATTTTTTTTTCTCAATTTTAGTGTTGGTCCATAGTGAAAGTTGTTCATAATGATGAGTACAATGACCCCTTAAGAGATAATGCGTTTATTCTGTTACACGTTGTATAGGCGAAATGGACTTGTTTAACAGAAAAGTCTCTGAAAATCAACAATTTGATTGAACTATACTTACAAAATAAAAATATTTTTTATTTTTATATTGTGTCTTTACTTAATAGCACATTGCTCGCAGAACACTGATGGTCGATGGGGCCGAAAAATTTTGGAGTGGTAACCGCGTACTGGAAGACGCAGCATTGGAAGGCCTCCCACAAGGTGGACCGATGACCTGGTGAGGGTCGCGGGTAGCCGATGGATGCGAGACGCACAGGACCGGTTGTTGTGGCGACACTTGGGAGAGTCTTATGTCCAGCAGTGGACGTCTTTCGGCTGATATGATGATGATGATGATGATGACTTTTTAGCAGCTACGGTACACCACCCTTAAATATGACCACGCACTTCTGGAACACCCTGTATATATAATGCTTATTTACCGTTTCCAGACTATAAATACTACTCCTCCGTTGGTAGCTGCTACAAGATACCTCGGATCCCCTTCACCTGGAGTCAGGCGTACTCTGAGTGCCAGGCTGAGGGAGCCCATCTGTTGGTGATCAACTCTGAAGCTGAACATGAGGCCATCTTCAACCTGACGAATATTGAAGAGAAGGTTCCAGGATCTAGGGCCTTCTACTTCTTCTTTGCTGGTTTCAGAGCTGATAAACCGGTTGGAAATGCTACCGCGGTGTTTAAGACTATCTTTAGTGAGTAGCATTTTCTTTACCTAAGTTATTTACCTTTAATTGAAATTGCTATGTTTACAACTAATTGGTACCTGTTTTATTTGTATTATAATTTCGATTAGCCTGTCTTGCAAATACCATTTTAAAAGAATTATAATTGTTGTACCTTTTCTTCTGCATTTGTAAAATTGAGGTTTCAAAAAGAAATATAGGCTATGCAAGTAGCTTGTAAAGTTCACGTGAAGAAATCTACCGATAAGCTTACTAACGAAGTTTGTTTTACTGGATGAAGACACAACAATTTACGTTTTTTCAGATCAAACATTAGAAGAAGCTGGCTACAGTGTATGGTCAGCCAACGAGCCGAACAATGCTTTAGGTCGAGAATACTGCGGCTCTATCTTCAAGAACGACGGGAAACTGAACGATGTCGACTGTACTCATGACTTTGGCTTCATTTGTGAAAAAGAAGTCATTTCACCTTTGTAATTTCTTATCTTTTGGGTGATACATAAGGGGTGAGCTAGACCTATAAAAGCCCTTTATAAGACTCTGTCCATATTTTGGACACCATGATATTTAATTTTAAAAGATGATCAACGGAAAATGCGACATGAATCGGATAGATCTGGCTTAGCTCATATGGAACGTGTACTTACATTTAAACTTTAATTTCCATTAATATTTGACTTACTAAGACTATAATCGCGTAAGTTTGTGTGTGTGGATGTATGGATGTTTGTTACTATTTCACGCAAAAATTACTAAATAGATCTTGATGAAATTTGGCACAGAGGTAGATTATAGTCTGGAATAACGCATAGGCACGTAAGTTCACGTAACGTTTATAGCACGAATAACTTTTTATCCCAGGAGTATGTTCCCTCGGGATAATTTTCAACATTCACGCGGGCGGAGCCGCCAGCTGCAGCTAATTGTTTAATATTTTGGCCTTGAAATCACGAGAAGGTGAAATAACAATGTTAACACTACCTCGGCCATCTTTGGTGGGAAATCACCATTAGTCAATATAGTCCAGCTGCTGATGTATTGGTCCAACACACGCAACAGCCTAGTTCCGTGCTAGTTCTATGCTATTGGATCAGCGCAGGCTATTGCGTGAGATAGTGAGTTCGATCCCTGATGAACTATTTATGTAATCCATTCCTAGTATAATTTTGTGACATTTAAGTTTAAGAGCGTTTATGTCGTACGGCATTTCATACAAACATTCAAGTAATAATAATGAAAATTTTTACGCGTAAGTAGGATACATAGGTCTATAAAGTTATCTGACAACATTTTCGAAAATGCTTATGCTTCTGCTTATGCGTATGAGGTTTCATTAAAATCGGTTAATTCATTTCGAAAAATTAGAACTTGAAAGTTTGTATGAAATGCCGCAAGGCATAAACGCATTTAAGCTAATAAAGAAAAACATATTATTATTAATAGTAAAGTAAACTTAAACCAAAAAATATATGAAGTTATTTGCGATTTGGTATTGTTTTACTTCAGTAAATTCAACGGTTCTATTGATATGAAAATTAAAACAATTTGATACATTTAAAATCATGATTGCATGACTAGTAGTCAGAAGGTATTTTTTCGTTAACATTTTAAGGATAAAATACCTTTGAAATTTAAGCATGATTTATAGGAATTAGGAACGGATAAATAGTGATGATAGAATTAATTTTCAACTGAATGTTAATTCGGAAAATATCCAATATTCGGTCTTTTTTGCTCAGAAAGAACTAAGTTATTATTTTGATGAAATCGGGTCTACAATACGACCCAATAATGTAGTCCCAATCCCAAATAAAGAAAAATATGCAAAAGAAAAATAACGGTCCCAATTCAGTATTCATTGTAATACTGGATTTCGACCGTTTTGGAATATTGGAAGTGCCTAAAATAAAAAGTAAAGGCACAGATATTTTAGATTAAGCGAGACGTGTCTGTGTTTATTTATGGAACAGACATTGTTGCTAACGACCTATTAACGAGCCTGAAACATGTTCGAGTATGCCCGTGTACATTACATGTTTTGAGGCATACACAGAAAATCCATCATGGCCACATAACACGAGGGCTCCATTACCAGTCCGCGGGCTGTCCCTAATTGAACCACTCTAAACAGTTAATCTTTCCTCGTGTCGCCTAAATAAGATTTAAAGTTAGCTGGACCCTTGTAATTTCCTTTATGTTGGTACCAAATTGAAACATATACACATACGCATACACCAACCTATACCCAACGAATGTGGGGGCTTAATTTAATTTCAGTGCCTCGGTGTACGTATCCGAAATTTAGAAAAGTTCGGTCCTTAATTTTATAAAGATTATACCAGAATATAGCAGAAATTTTCCACTGTGGGGTGGGCTAATTAATTTTATGCTTAACCTTTGTACGAATAATGTTTAGATTGTTTTAGAAGTTATCTAATTTCAAGAGCAAAAACAAAAACTTGGTGAGGTAATTCATAGGGTTTCACATTGTTGTTGGCCTCTATAGGATCGATTTCTGTGATTCTCCTAAAGCTGTTATTTTTTTGCGGCGGCCTGTCGGCTTGTCCGTTGAGCCGGGAAATCGGGCTCTTTCATTATGTCAGCCGTCGGTCGATGTGACATTGTCACGGGGTAAATCGCCCGTCATATGAACAGTTTGGGGTAAGATGCTGATCACGCACGGGGCATGAGTGATAGTGGACCGAGTGACGCGTGACGTGGGGTAGTACTGTCATACGTGTTGAATAGTATTTCCGGATTGCGTTTTGTATGTGCGATGTGTTGGGATTTTGACATTGTAATAGCTGTTTTTTTTTCTTGGTTTTGGATTTAGGTAAGATCATCATCTGCCTAGCCTTTTCCCAATATTGGGTTCGGCTCCCAATTAAACCGGATTCAGCTGAATACCAGTATTTTACGTGGAGCGGCTATCTACCAGAACTCCATAACCCATTAACTGGGTAACACGGTACTTCTTGGCAAGACTGGTGTCAGATTTTATGGCTTCTGACTATCCCCAACGACTGCCAAAGATCTACAACGGGACCAACTGCTTAACGTGCTTTCTGAGGCATGGAGGAGTCTTTGTAGTTAAGATGGTTACTCATCCACATACCAACTTCGGCAAGCGTTGCTTAACCTTGAAGATCGACCCGTGTGGTGAAGGTAATGGGTTCTGGAAATACTTAATGGTTCGATCTTTGGGCAAACTAAGCAAGCTGGTGTTAATTCAGTATCTACTCAGAAGATTTGATCTCAGCAACTTAATTATTAAATTCAGGTGGAAAGTTTTCAAGTTGGGCTCAAAAACAATGGAGCACACGGGCCACACGCTCAGTAGTACGGTGGAACAAATTGAGATTTTAATTAATATAAAAAAACCGAGCTCCCTATTTCACCAAAACCTCAATTTACGAGCGCCCGGGGGCAAAATTCGCTTCACTCCACAAAAACGGAAGGTGTTACAATAAGCACCGTTATAGGAAATTCTTGGGGTATTTACCCAGTTTGCCTCATCCGATAAGCGTTGACCCTTAGATATCGCCTCGTACTCGACACATCTGAACTAGCGGGGGGTCACGACCCGCTGGTTGTGCTATAATGATTTCCTCGACACAATAGGCCAGCGGAGCGGTTCGCCGTTCTAATTATCGTTGTTAAGAGTTTCACTCAGTCATAAGCCGGAGTTTCATTCAACAATGGCGACACGTTTCAGTTTCATTGTTCGTTAATACGGCCGCAAACTTCGACTTGATTAAGATGGGCGCCGTGTACACCGAAGCGTATAGTTGGAATGCGCGGCGGACGCTAATGAGAGCAGCCGAACGACTTCCAGCGTCTTCGCCTGTTAACTTCTAGTTAATAATACAGAGTTTTCTAAAGTTCCTTTATGTGCGGAAATCGTGCAGTTACTGTGATAACGGTTTGCGGAGTGGCGGAGGTAATGTATGCGGCGCGATGTGATTTTCTCATTTCACGGTTGGCTGTTCTAATGTACCGTGTAACAGGTAGCCATATTTTGCGAATAATAACGTAGCGTTAATTGTAATGTTGTGAACAAAACATTATTTCTTATATCTTTTTGGACGCATCGGGTGGATTTTGTTCTGTCTCTTTCAAGAGGAAAATTAATTACGTTTTTATATTAAAGTAGACTCTTAGGTAGTATTATTTGACCAACAAAACTGACGGCACAGAAATATAACTACACACCTAATATAGAGGAATAACATTGTGATATGATATCAAATGATAAGAGAGTGTAGCGGTGGCACTACGCTCTCATTATCGTCGTTCGTTAAAATGATGCTGCAAAATCTTTAATCATAACAAATGTGGATTTGTTATGATTAAAATGTGATTTTGTAGTATCTATGTATGAAATAGGTACTTATTTATTTTTTGAGAGCTGAAATCATACGAGATATAGAATTCCAAAACCATAAACGGGTCTTCAAGCCGCTTATATTAGGATTGATCGATTGGTACACCACACTAATTGATCGTTTGTCCATCGATGCCGTCAATCGATGGTAGAATAGATTAGTCGACGTCAATCGATAGTTTTACTACACCAATCGATCGATCGTCGATTGATGCCATCGATATAATATAATTAGGGAGCTATTTTATTTTTCGTAACAAGTAATACAATTTTGCGTAAAATAAAAATACACAGTAACCTGTATTTGCCGCAGGGATTGTCAGAATAGTAACTACAGAACACCCACGTTACCACAATTTTGCCATTCAATATAGGTTTCCAGTGTTCCAAATCAGGTTGCCACCACCAAAAATACATACGACTGTCAATGTTGTCATGTCATTGTCTCAGTTATTGATGAGGTCCCCAGCCAGCAAGTCGACACCTGCCGGCATCAATCACAGCTCTAATCAGATGCTTTCGATCCTCGACGTTGACTGATGCGGTTTTTACGAATGCTCCTACAATCACATTAATGTGATTTGGTTTTTATTGGGGATAGGTTTAGCTATGAATAGATTAGCAAAAAGCTGTGTTATTTGCTCGGAGTGCCAACTCTACTTATTTTCAAGCAAGCAACTTTCGCAACTTGTCAAAAATATATTAAAATTAAGGCTTTTTTGACAGTTTGTTATTGTTACATGCGAACTTTGTTTAAAAATTTGTGAAATTGGCCCTCAGGTCTGTTACTGGTATCGCTTTTAACCTTTTTAGGATAATGTGAAACCGGGGTTCAAACGGAAGACCCTGTGCCCGATATACCAAGCTATGGCGGATTCAATTTCAGTTTTCAAAGAGAGCCAGAATTTTTTTATCAATAAAGCCATTATACAAATATTTTGTTCATTTATTTCGTTTTACTTTATAAACTGTTCCGATCGACGTCATTCTGTCAACGCCGGCTGTCGCTGAAAACCAGCGCTGTGGCTCTGTCTCGCACATGAGTTCCAGCATTATGCTGAGCGATGGCCGTTTTGCGCGAATGTGACGCATATCTTCCTAACTTTACATAACTATTGTAATTTTGTTTATTATTGGTATGCGTCATGCTTGGCGCAAATAAAGTCTTTTTCTTTCTTTCTCTCTTTCTAATTATTTTAAGTTTTATTTTATTGACCAAAACTATGAAAAATAATACTAAAGTCCAATCGTGGAGCAGGAAGAAATTCGTACAATGATCTCTTATTACCTGTCTCCTGCACTCCCACGTGAATATAATGCGTCTCGCTCGCACAGATGCAATGACGGCAATGAGACAGGTAATAAGAGGTCATTGTACGAAATTCTTTCTGCTCCGCGACCGGACTTTAGAGAAAAGAACACAGCGAATGGTGTCCTCGTACTGCGAGCATAAATGTAACCTGGCGAAGCGGCGAGTTTGACGGATGACGTGGTTGGGAAAGCTGGTAGGAACTGATTCCAGGGTTAACACGATTTCGTTTAAGGTGATATTAATATTATCTCTTTTATTTTTATCACACCACGAATACACGTTTGACACGTTCACTTTGTTTTCCAACAAGACACACGTCTCAACATTGTTTTGTTTTTTTATGTCATATCATTTTATATGTATATAGAGTCAACCTATAAGCTCGTGGCTAAATTAACAGCCGCACGGGGCAATCTTCAAGGTTAAGCAACATTTGCCAAGGTTGGTCTATGGATGGGTGACCATCTTAACATACCGAGTTTCCTCCGTGCCTCGGAAAGCACGTTAAGCCGTTGGTCCCGGCTGTCATTTGTAGATCTTTGTCGGTCGTTACGGATTGTCAGAAGCCAGAAAATCTGACTCCAGTCTTGCTAACAGTACCGTATTAACCAGTTAATAGGTTGTGGAGGTCTGGTAGGCAGCCGCTTCACGTAAAATACTGGTATTCAGCTGAAACCGGTTTGACTGGGAACCGATCCCAATAAAGTTGGGAAAAGGCTACCTTTTTATGGATTGAAAATCATCAAATGATGATCTCCTTCCGCTCTGGCTCTGGGTGGAGCGGGAGGGAGTGTCAGACTCTTACTGACTAAAACCCATCCGTGCTCATCCTTGTGCCCTTTGCGTTCCAGGGCCGCGGTAACTCTTTCGAATAAAATCCGCAACTCTGGCAGGACACCTACAACCGCCACTTGATGCTGTGCAATCTTTAATAGACAATCACATGAGCATAGGGAATGCCAAAAGCAAAGCGTGATCTATTATCAGCAGTAGGTGAAGTAAGGCGGCAAAGGGTGATAATGAAAAGCCACCGTAACATTCTAGAACATTACAAGTTGCTACATAGCAGTTGGTCGACATTAGAAAACAAGACACGTTCCTTTGGAAGTCCTAGCTGAAAGTTTATCCGACTAATTAATGGAGAATTAAAACTTACGGTTTACTTCTTAACAAACTCCAACGTGTTATACAACTCTTATAAGACTGCGTCAAAGAGGTTCTTGTAGTAAAGGCCCGCCTTTATTCTGAAGTGTTTTAAGTGTTAATTCACTATTTAATTAAAAGAAAATAGGTACCATGCAATGTTCACTATTTAATTGTAGGTAATTAAGTCCTTTATAAGGCCATTGCTGTTTACCGAACATGACTCTAAATAGGCATTTTTAGGGAATAGAAGCTATTGCAACAAAATTAAATTGGCAAATTCTACGCGTAGCCAGTGTGCTACGACGTAGTCCTCGTAGCGAAGGCTGCTACGTCGTAGCCATGTAGTGACAACTTTCATACTACTCGTGCGAGTTAACTTGACACCTGACTCGACACATTTCAAATGACGTTTAGAGGTTTTCACAATTCGATTACTATGAAAACAATATAAACGCGTTAGCATCACTGTTACCGTTGCGTTTATATTATTTTAATCGAAAGCGAATTGTTAAATCTAAGTTATAACGTTAAAACCTAATTCGAGCCAGGTGCAAAGTTAACGCGTAGGTACCAAGATTGAAAAATCTAACTTAAATTCTAGGGTAACCCCCTTACCTACATTTTAAGGTAGTTTTTTTAATCTTAAAATGTAGGGTAACCCCCTTACATTTTTCAATCTTGAGATAGCTTTTATTAATATCAGAAATAAATCATGCGATGTAATAGCTTCTCTACTGAAAATATCACATTGAAAATTGGCGGTTTTTACTTTAGAATGTCATGTCATGTCACACTTTTGCGGATTCACCAATCGCACGCGAGAGACAATAAATAAATTATTCAGTTCATGCGAAACCACAATTCAGTTTTTCACGTTTAAAAACTGTTCTGTATCTGCTCGACGTCCGTATGTCACTTTAAGGATCCAGCAGAATACCAGCGTCAGGTACATTTGTTTGACACATGCTGAGCTGGACTCCCATTTGGTGCAACTTGGAGACACGCACCGCACAATTTATTTTAAATTCCATTTTTAAATAAAATTATTAAAGTAGGTCCGAGTGCATTGTCTTTTTCTTTTGTATGTTCTTTTTTTCTTTAATATTTGTATGATCACTAGTTTTTATTTTGGTTTTATAATTTTTGTACTTACCTAACTCTTTTTATGTACTATGTTTTCTGTTCTTGCACCAAATAAAATTAAATGCTTTATCTGTCTAAAATGTTCAACATTTGAAAGTAGGTAACATAAGTCGACAATTTCCTACACAGAATCAAGTAGATTCTAAAACATAAAATGTAACGGCTGCATATCATCCCGGGCGACTCATAAAACTGGCCTCGCCAAATGGATTACTGCTGTGTGTATGGTCACTTTATAGATTTTATATGCACTAATAAGCTACGTGCTTACCTTACCGATGAAAGTGTTGGGTCGTGCTGGTCCAGAGGTTGGTTGCATGAGCACCATGTTGCAGTTTGACGTGTAAAAGTGTTATTTACAACCTACTCACAAAATAAATATCATTTATCAAACCTGAGCAGCTCGTGGCTAAATTATAACAGCCGCACGGACCAATCTTCAAGGTTAAGCAACGCTTGCCGAGGTTGGTCTGTGGATGGGTGACCATATTAACATACCGAGACTCCTCCGTGAATCGGAAAGCACGTTAAGCCGTTGGTCCCGGCTGTCATTTGGAGATCTTTGGCAGTCGTTACGGATAGTCAGAAGCCAGAAAATCTGACACCAGTCTTACCAAGAAGTACTGTTTTACCCATTTAATGGGTTGTGGAGGTCTGGTGCCTACCAGACCGGCCGGCTGCCTAGCCGCTCCACGCAAAATACAGGTATTTAGCTGAAACCGGTTTGACTGGGAGCCGACCCCAATAAAGTTGGGAAAAAAGGCTAGGCAGATGAAGATGTACATTATTAATTTAAAAAAAAAAAAAACCTTAAAATTGTAGTCTTGTATGATACATAACATCGCCTGTCTCTGTATTTGGTGTGCGTAGAGTATTAAATAACGGAACATATTATAACCTGTATGGGGAATGCAGAGGATTGCGAAATTTGTTCGAAAGAGTCGCCGCGGCCCTGGAACGATATCTAACGGATAAATCCATTAATACATAAGTACTAATAAGAATTACTTAGTAAGCTTTTTTTTAACTTTTATCATTTGTAGTTTTATTGTATACAACGAAAGCAACTTATTTACAATATAATAATTAATAATAATTAATAATAATAATAAATTAATTATGTAATAATTTAACTATGTACACTTAAAATAAAATACAAAAGGAAAACTCCTTACTAAAAGGTGTCAAAAAATTCATCCGTATCGCTGTCGACTGGAAGTGAGCCCAAAAGACTGGCGGCATTGCCACGTTGTATGGCAATGCTTATCCTCTGTCCGAAGTGCGCGAAGTGTCAACTAAGCGTTTACAAAGTTCTTTAAATAACGCATGAGCACTCGGACCCCACGGTCCAAGAGTTTCAACCCCAAACGGCTCGAAAATATAATTGTCAACTAGGTTATTGTATTTCCGCCGTTTGACGTTCTCAGCAGCCGCAACGGCAGCACCAGCACAGCACGACGAGCTAGGAAGATGGGATGGCGCAAGAGTATCGACACAAGTAGCGTCCCACACTAAAGGCCTACCCATCTTCCATGGAAATAAAGACATACCGTCCGGTCGCTTGCCATCGTCGCGTGCCAGGCCACTGGGTTCTAGTACGGCTGGAACGCCGACGGCAACAAGAGCGCGTCGGATAATGTCGTTGATGTTAGCGTGCCGCGCTATGCGACCAGCACTTCGCCTGCATGATAGGCCGTGGTGCCCGAGACTGTTGACAGCTTCGCCGCAGTGGCAGCGATGAGGGGAACAACACGATGCGCCTAAGCGAAGGGAAGCAGCGAGGCGGAAAGTCGTATCGTCTAACAAGGTGCCTATGTTCGACGACGGTAGTGCGTGAAGCCAGAGGCCCGACTCCCACTCACCCACAGCCAGCAGGCGCGCACGCTCCGCAGAAGTAGCAGAAGTGGCAATTAGGTTCTTCTGAATTTCTCTACAGAGCGGTTCATCCCACCGTCTCTGGTATGATGGGTTGTCGGGTGGATTTTCATTCGGGCAAGCGAGTCTCCAGGCATTCATAGCCTCGGTGAAGCACGGCACATCAAAATTAATCAGTGTGGAAGTTAGGATATTCCTGATTAATTTATCAGTGCCATGAACCGAGGATATAAAAGCCGGTAAACTAATACTGGTAATTTTGCGAACGCCAAGGCCTCCCATACTGATGGGAAGGGTAGCTTGAGCCCAAGCTCGGTCGTCCATGGCCACATTTAAAATTGAAGAAAGTGTATCCTTGATAATTTGGTCCATTTTTTCCAAAAGATGAGGGTGCTTCCATAGATAGGAAGCTCGAAGGAAATATGTTAATTTAGGGCCGAAACAGCAGTAACGAATTATGGTTATGGCCGAATGCATGTTAATTTGGAACAATCTTTCCGAAACGTCATTGAAATTTTGAACTTTTTCTTCGACAAAATTGGGAAAGGAATTTTCAAAGATTGGCGACCCAAGAAGGCGAAGAGAGCTTTTGTCCAAAATTTTGATTTCAGGAGCTATTGCGTTAAATTTTGAAAGTGTGAGTTGTCGGTCAGTACTGTCAGATAAAAATAATTCGCATTTGGATAAGTTCAGATCAAGGCCTGTGGTGTGAAGTTGATTTTTTAAAAATTGAAGATCATTTAATACCTAATTTACATCGCCTCCAAGGGTTCCGTCATCAAGATACCAAACATTAAATTTAGAATTTAGTTGTCGAATAATTGGGTGAATAGCTAAACTAAAGATCACTGGCCCGAGGGGGTCACCTTGTTGACAACCAACAGCAGATTCCAAAAGATTGTTCCGATATAGTAATTTAGATGGTTGCCTATAGCATTGCCAAAGAAAACTGAAAATTTGAGGTATTTCTTTTTTAGTTTCTGCCAGCAAGGTGTCCCTATTTACAGAATTAAATGCGTTTTTGATGTCAACCTTCAGGATGATCTCTCCTTTGCCAGAATTTAAGTAGGTCGACAGTGCGTGTACGGCAGCCTCACAGCCCCCTTTGGAACCGTAACCCAACTGCAGGGGCTGAAATTTTTCCGAAACGATCTCACCATAAAATTTACAACAAATCTTGGCTGCCGTACGACGATAAGTAGTTCCCACGGCAATGGGACGAATACCGCCATCCCTCTTGCGCAGGGCACATAAGTTGGCCCCGTACAAGACGTCGATGACGGTCTCGTTAACCTTGCCGGAGAGCATGAGGTTAATCAGAGCCGTGAGCTCCTTCAAAAGCAACTCACCAGCTTCCCCGGCGCTTGAACAGATTAGGTCCTTTAGGTGTTGGGGACTTAGGGCGTCGAGGCCGCCAGCAGAGCCACTCCGGAAGGAGCAAACGGCTGTGATCACATCTCGGCCTGTAATGGTGAGAGAGTGAATATCCGAATCAGGGGGGTCGGGAAAGGAAAGACCATCCGATGGGGCAGGATGTTTGCTCTCCAGAGCTGCGAGAGTATCTGGAGAACACGGAGCCACCACATCACTACTAAACAAAATCCTGGCTGCTCCGCTAATGTCACCCTCCCCTAATTTAGATTCGACCAGATGGGAAATACCTCTTAAGGAGGTAAACCTCTGTGTCGATAATTTAGATTCCAAATTAAGAGCCGAAACGTTACAGTTTTCTTTAATTTGTGCAGTTAATGTCTTTTTGGTTGCCAAATTCTTATTTACATGCAAAATTCTGTAGGGGAAAGTGAGAAGATGTTCCCAGGCACTTTGCGAGTTCTCCCGGGCGGTACGGCGAACGCACCCTGCTAGGTTCTGCGCGACTAGAGGTCTAGCGCCGCGGGGAACTCGTTTTAGAACAGGAACAGAGTTTTTGAATTTTGCAAGAGTTTTCCAAAACGGGTCAGAGGATGTAGCTGGTGTGGTAGGCACTGAAGATGGAATGTCAGGGTCTGAAGTGAGTGCATTTTGGGATTTGTGCACCTTCCCAATATGCACATTAAGACCCCGCTTACCTTTAAAAAATCGTGCCTGGGTGCACAGAGGACACCTCTCCAGGATATCTAGTGATGTTGAAGGTTGACTGGCACTAACTTGCAACACATAAATAAATAAATAAGTTTTTTATTATTTATGAAAGCGCTCTTCCTCTCTCTACTTATTTAAAAATTTGCTGTGCCCGACAGGGTCCATAATTGTTTCCATTTTATATTTGCCACCTGTATTTGTACATTATGGATTGCAATAAACGATTTGATTTGATTTGAACGAAAAGGGCATAGGAGGAACACCGATGGGTTTTAGTCAGTAAAAGTCGGACACTCCCTTCCGCTCCGCCCAGAACGGAAGTCATTTGATGATTTCCCATCGTTAAAAAAAAAGATGCTGAGCTGATACTATAAAGATAGAATTAGGGTTCCGCGGAAGGAAGTGTCTGACACACTCCCTTCTGTTTCACCCACAGCAGAAGAATTCATTTGATGATTTCCCATCAATAAAACAATAAAAGAAGGAGAGGAGACGCTTCATGGCAAATCTAACTCGATCTCTGTTAAAAATAAAAAAATCGGAAGTGCCTATTGAACAGAATTCTCCGAAAACTGGCTTCTTTTCCGATTTCATCGTTATTGTAATAACAATCGGTATAATAACACTACGAACGAACGATAATTTCAATTCCATTGCTTAATTTAAAAGGAAAAGAACAGATAACTAAGCCTAACTTCAATCAAATACCAATCTTATTCCACTTTGGAACAAAGAGGGATTTTTATCGGTAGAATTTATTTTATCGTTATAAATCACATGGTTTTACAGTACGAGGCAGTTCTATTCTTTTTATCATAGACCAGTGAAGCGCCTCGTCGGCAACTGCTAAAGATGACATCGTCAAAAATTTCTATACAAACCAATAAGAAAAAAAAATATTTTGCGCCAAGCATGACGCATACCAAAAACGAAAAACCGGCCAAGTGCGAGTCGGACTCGCGCACGAATGATTCCGTACCACGATCTATAAAAAACGGCAAAAAAATCACGTTTGTTGTATGGGAGCCCCACTTAAATATTTAATTTATTCTGTTTTTAGCATTTGTTGTTATAGCGGCAACAGAAATACATCATCTGTGAAATTTTCAACTGTCTAGCTATCATGGTTCATGAGATACAGCCTGGTGACAGACAGACAGACAGACGGACAGCGGAGTCTTAGTAATAGGGTCCCGTTTTTACCCTCTTGGTACGGTACCCTAAAAAATGAACAAAATCACAAAATTAGGTTCAGAAAACATGCAAATTATAACAGTTATGCAAGTTCGGGTTCTTAATCTATCAAGCAGGATTCGTGCTAGCGGCAATGGTATACATTACACACATTACCGGCCTCATCTAGCTTAAAATGACCAAACAATATTGACGTGTAAAAGTGTTATGTTTAACCTACTTACAAAAGAAATATCATTTATCATTTATCATTAATCCAGGGATTTTTCTGTTGTCGTGGTGACTGAAGGGCTATTTCACCAAAACAAACAGATCGCGATCAGCGTATAAACCACTTTTATGTCAGTATCTTTATTTTTCTATGGAATATTGACGCTGACAGCTCTTGAACGCAGTTTAGATGTACTGATCGCGTTCAGTTTCATTGGTGAAATCCGATCTGAGTCATGTTTGAAAGTTCAGAAGGACTTTGTAGAATAAATGCCAAGTCGTTCTCCTTCACTCGACATAGCCTCCCGGAATCAAACTGACAGCTTTTCTTATGGCAATTGAGACGGTTTCGAAAATTTACGTTAAGAAATTGACAGTCACAGCTTGAAATAGTGGCATTCAAGTCTCGAGATTTTTTCCGGCGACTGAGTCGAGTGAAGTGAAGTAGATAAAGCTTCGTTTCAGAAGAACTTAGAATGTACTGTAATGTGTACAGGAAATATGGCATCCTAAAAACTGTGCTTGGCGCAAATTTTGCGGGCACGAATATTATTTAAATAGCATCTTCAGTTGCCGTGTAACCGAGATTGCTAGCTCTGTGCTTTTTATCTTCAATGAATTATTCGATAACGGGCTTCAGGGAGCTTAGAAAATGTTTTGAAATCACAGGCACGTTTTAAAGCCTGATTATTTTATCTACGTTTTATTTACGACGTCAAAGGCTAAGTGAAATATAAATGTTATTCTACTCGTAGCTTATGTTCAACGAGTCAGATTTACGTTGATTTATGAATTTTCGCCCGCATGACAGTCGTAAATTATTCCAAGAGACACACTACCTTGATAAAAATAATACTAGACGTTCTTATGAAACTCATGTCTAACCTGCACGTATGCCAAATTTTATTCTTTAGTTGGCCAATGTGGCGTGATTGCATCTAAACATCGAACTATACAGATATCCATTTATATTTATAATATAGGAGGCTAGTATTGTTCTTCTAGATTTTGACAGCGGCGACACCAAGAAATTATCTCCTCGCGTGTAAAATGGCTCGCCAGACTTAATTTACTTTGAAACAATACACACTATACAATACATAATACAGTTTAACGGCGGTATAGGAGGAGGCGGGATAAGTGTTCCATTGCCGTTATTCGAGTGAATAAAATAATGAACTACTATTGAATTAATTAATGGGATAGTGAATTTATTTTCACAAGTAACTATTACTATGTATACACTTAGGTAAAAAAAGTGGCTATCATTTTTAGGTAAGACTGTGACTTGAATGTGCCCTGGATTGTTTTTAAGCTTTAATTAATATAAGAATCATTCGAAATATAACGGACGAAATAGGTTAGAACAATAAAAAAACCCCCTAATCATGATATACCTAAGGTAACTCGTACAACTGTACAATACTATAAATAATTACAGTCAAAGATTTGGCACACCAGCAGACGATATCAATCATCCTTTTCCTGACTATGACAGCCAAATAAATAAGTTCTACATACAAGAATATTATGCGAAGGTCAGGGGATCCTTCCGGAGCCTATCAGTCAGCTTTTACTTAGATCAAAGAAAGAAATATGAAAGGAAGAAGGATATGGATTGGCGCTTTGTATGAAAGGTGGTCTGACCGTATAGTCCGAGTAATGAGGTAGTATTTGAATCGGTTGGTATATTTATTTAGCTTTGATGCAACGGGTACCTACGTAATGAGGTAGTAGAATTATTTTTAACTTAAATTATTACCTAGTTTCTGTATTCAAACGGACATTCCCCGTATTTTATACAACTTTTGTAAAAATGTTTTCGACATAAACCAAAGTGTGACTATAAAGAGCGGGAACTAGCGGGAACTTATAAAAATTAAAGTAAGCTTTGACAGCCTATCAAATAAGGTTGTATACGTACAGTTTTATAAGCATGCCTAGCTATTTTTGCACATCTTGCATGGCAATGTCAAAGGAGAGTCGTTGAGATTCACATTTTTGTGCAGTTTTGACATTTTCTTTATAAATTTTATTAAAAAAACAAGATGGCGACATTCGTTCCAATTTCGATCACACGCCAATAAATCCTCTTATAGCTTTTCAAAATTAGAACCATTTTCTTCCAATTTAAAATATGTTGAGGTCAACAAATAGATACAGAAATAGATTCTTCGAGATACCGTCAAGAGCACTGGCATAGAAGACCCCGATAATTTAACCTAAAAACAACTTTTATTCGCGAATTTTCTCTTAGAAAATACATAGGTATTATTATATCACAATATTGGCATGTGAAAAAGGTTCTCTGATGTTTATTCAATCATTTGATGGGTATTGTTAAAAGGTACATGTTCGGTCTCTTTGTGAGAGCCAAGAATTGCTTTTCCGTTTCATCTGTTTTTGTAGGTACGAATAAAATGAGTTCGTGAAACAAGTAGGATACATTTTAGTGATAGGTATTTTATGAATGTTAGCGATTACATTCACGTAGTCCACTGCCGGTCTATTCCGTAAGGTGTTAACACCTTACCGTGAAAAATAAATATTATCTTATACTGGATAACTTTTTTTCCAGTGCGCAAACTTTGAGAACCACTTCTGCCCATGTAAATGAACAACTTTCCCCAAGAAAGCCATAGTCAATTCCCAAAAAAAAATTTGAACTTCCCATACAAAATTGTCATCAACTGACCACAATTTGTATGGGAGACTCAATTTTTTTTTTAGGAATTGACTATGGCTTTCTACCGATGACCTGGTGAGGGTCGCGGGTAACCGATGGATGCGAGATGCACAGGACCGGTTGTTGTGGCGACACTTGGGGGAGGCCTATGTCCAACAGTGGACGTCTTTCGGCTGATATGATGATGATGATGATGGCTTTCTTGGGGAAAGTTGTTAATTTACATGGGCAGAAGTGGTTCTTAAAGTTTGCGCACTGGAAAAAAAATTACCCAGTATAAAGAGTACAAGAAATGAGCAACTAATTTATAAGTTTTCACCGTATGGTGTTTATAGAATAATACTACACTACCTAATGGTGAACTTTGTAAGTTTTCTGAACCTAATTAATTATTACTTGGGCTTACCGAAAAAATACAAATTTGGAAAGATGTCTAATGATAAATAATATTTATTTCGTAAATAGGTTAAAAATAACACACACGTAATTTTTTTTTGTAAATTTAAACTACTTTATGAGGTCGGTAATATTATTACTTGTTATTTACCGAGATTATTATTGTTATGATATTATTTACATATTTATTTTGTCATGATATTATACAACATGCAACAGAATAAACGCAATATCTCTCAATATATTATTCAAATCTGGTGTTTTTTTCTGTTACCATGAAGACTGAGTCAGTTCGAGTGGAGCACTCCATAAACATAACTTAAACCTTAGACAGTATTTAAAACACGCCTTCCGCTATACATAAGTCCTTCTTGAACTCAAAACCCTCGTTCAGCAAAGATTCCTATCAAAATACAACAAAAGATACAAATTAACAAAGTTGAACTCCAATTTCCTGGGCGAAGTGAACACGACCGTGGGCAAAGTTTCCTCCTTGCAGCTTGTAGAACATGGGCTCATTTGCGGCATGATAAGTAGTCGTTGTTCCCCGATACATGGCGAGATTGCCTGGCTGGCCTCCAAATTAGGTACGTAATGTACGCAGTAACTGGTTTGAGCGGCTGCACGGTGGTAGGTTTAGACATTCTGTTCTTGATGTTTTTGGATTGGGATAAGGGTTTTTGAACTGAAAACTTCTTTGGCGGCGTTGTGCACTTTTTGGGATGGGTAGGTAATAAATTTTAAACTCGCGTCAGGACACGTGACCGTCAAGACACGTGACCTGATCGAAAATTCGTAAGACGGATAACGTAATATGTAATATAAATCGTCATGTTTGTGTACGATAGCGCAATAAATGAATATTGTATTTAACCACATAAATTATAGTACTTTTATACTGATAAATAAAGCAATTCGTGCGAAATTATTCCGAACCATTCCAAAATATTCAAAAATGCACAACGTTAATGTTCAACTTCTTAACTTCTGCCGACACTCCCGGAGTGCAACCCGTTGTTTTTTTTTCCAAGGGGACTGTTTATGGGAGGAGAACGTTAAAATAGTAATACATCTTTTGCTTGCGACTTCGTTCGCGCATATTCCATTTTTTCCCCGTTCTCGTAGGTATTTCGGGAATCCTCTTTCAGTGCTCCCCTACCCTCCCCAAGGAACCTACATGCCAAATTTCAGTTTTCTACGACCAGTAGTTTCGGCTGTGCGTTGTCTGTCAGTTACTCAATAACTCGGTAACGGAATAATTTTAAATATATTGATTAGGTAGCTAAGATATAATACGAAAATCTTGAAATTTTCACACGTCATGTCACCACATCAATGTATATAGTTCATTATAGTTGCAATAAACGTTATTTTGTCGATTCGGAATGATGTGACTTACCTGTACACATTTCGCCAAACTGACCTTTAGTAATAAAAATTAATTTGAAAAACCCCCGACATCGATTTCCATCAAACATAGCTTAGAACACTTCCGGCTAATTCACCTTTCAAACAAAAATCAAAATCGGTTTATCCGTTCGGGAGCTACGATGCCGCAGCTGTCTGCACACACACACACAGGCATGTCAAACTTATAGCAGCGTCGTTTTTGCGTCGGGGGCTAATTATCGCTAAAAGACAGAAACGACCGAACTTTGTGATACCCGCATCCAGCACATTCCTATGACCTCCAACAAGAGGTTTAGCAAAGTATTGTATTATAAGTCGCAGCCAACTAGCTTAGTCAGCCGTTTAATTGGTGGCCTAGCCTTTTCATTTAACTGCGCCGATTTTTCATCGTTTAGTGACATATTTGCTCCAACATCGTTAAATGAGTTGCCCATGTCACTTATGTCGCTGATTAGACGGCGCAGTTAAATGAAAAGGCTAGGCTTTTAATGAAACGGCTGATTAAGCTAGGCTGCGACATATAGGTACATCTTCAGTGTCTTCAGAGTCTTCTATTTCTTCCATTACTCGTTTTTTGAGGCAGGTATTGTAAAGTCTGAGCTTATCTACTCGAAAAAAGCTATAAATCTTGAAGTTTCGCTTATAATGCTCATAGAGGATTTTCTTTTGGCTAAAAATATAGATAACTTATTCGATTCAATAGCTATAGAAACTACGTTAGATTTATGATTTAGAGTTTATCTAGGGGCCTCAAAAATTGGGCATACATCTTCTTTAAAGTACAAGACTTACTGAAAGATTTATAATACCTTATGACTGATGGTGCATTCAATAAAATTAAAACGATCAATGTCGGTATAACTGTCAAAAATCTATACTATTTATACTATAGTCGGTCTATAATCTATAATAATAATAATATAACAAAGCTGAAGGATTTGTTTGTTTGTTTGTTTTAACGCGCTAATCACTGAAACTACGATTTGGAAAATTCTTTTAGTATATTATGATAGCCAGATTCATGAGGAAGGCTGGGATAGGCTATACGGGAATGGGAGATTCCTAAGAGAATGGTACGAAGTTGCGAGCAATTGCTAGTAATAAAATAAACTCCGATGCCCCTTCATGCGATCTCACAGATCTCTCAAAAATGTTTCTGACAATTTACATAAAAAACGTCAGTACCAATACCTGCAATCTGTTTTTTCAGTCGACACACTCCAATATGATGTAAAAGCCTTGTAATCCCCGTGGGAGACACCGCCTGCCATGTCTCCCGTATACGCAAACATTGTACTTATACCATATACATTGGAATATCGATATACATTAACAGAATAAATATCGGCGCCGCCCAAGTGAGTCACATTTATATGACTCTTTATTTATCTTCGATTCAGGAAAACGCTACTATGAGTTTTCACAATAGGTATCAATCTGCCAGGGTTGCGGAATTTGTTCGAAAGAGTCACCACGGTCCTGGAGGTCTACTCTCTAAGCCTGAAGTCCGCAGTTACAAAGCCAGGCCCGGGTCGACACGGCGCGTTGTGTTCCACGCGCGCCTTAAAGAGATGTCAGTATAGGAGTAGGGGCCCGTTAGGGCCAGAGCCTGCCAGGGTTGCGGATTTGGTTCGAAAGAGTAGCCTTGGAAAGCAAAGGGCACTATGAGCACGGATGGGTTTTAGTCAGTAAGAGTCTGACACTCCCTCCCGCTCCACCCAGAGCGGCAGGAGTCATTTGATGATTTCCCATCCAAAAAAAAAAGGTTTTAAAATAGACTTATTTCGATAATTTATATCTACTATTGTAGTTTAGAATACCTATTTTTGAAGTGATAAATTGTGTATGCATAGTTGAAAAACACATTAGTACACGTCCAGGCATGAAATAACATCGCATTCGCTTTCCTTGCTACATAAGGCCTCGTTTACGAAGACGCGGGGCGTCGCTCGTCGCGTTCAGCGACGCGGCTCGCACTTAATTCAAACATATATATGGCGTTGTATGAGAGCGTTTACGGAGAAGCGATTTTACACGTGTTTGCTTGAAATGTAGGCGGAGCTGGCGGATGGCATCTCTGCGTCGCACGCGACGTCCAGCTATTCCTACAACTCTCTGTTCACGGTAAAACGAAGCGACACCCGCAGCAGGGCCCGCGGCGTGCACGCACCGTCTGTCTGAAACGGAAAAAACGCCCGACGTCCTGCGAGACGTCACGCCATAATGCGACGCGCGACGCCCCACGTCTCCGTAAACGAGGCCTAACTATTCTAGATGAGCGATTATTAAAAAAAAAATAGGGAGTTGAATCTAAATCTAAGATATAAATCATAGCATGGTTTTAGCAGGGTAAGGAAACAAGATGCAGATGTTTTGTCAACAACTATAGCTGTTTGTTGCAAATAACATATTTGTTTTTTCATTAAAGTGGTCTTAACAGTAGAGTTAATAGACACACAAATTTACAAATATCTTTTCATTTTCTGTCTGTAATGATGAACTCATCACTCACAATAAAAAGGCTTTCCGTCAAAACAAAGCCGTCGTTCTACCAAAATAGATCAGCCCGGCTGCTGCAACGTTGCATTGCATATGAACGGGAAATACTGGCGCTAAAGTAAATATATGAACCATTACTGTAACATATGGTAGGTGCACGATCTACGTGTTTGTCCATCAGAATGATTTTATTACTGTTTCATTAATAGAATGTTACAAAAACTGTAGGAATCTCTCGGTATTTTGGATGGGAGTGTGTTTTTTTATATATTTCGTATTTTGTGTGTTGAGAAGGCATTTTGATCAGCATCTTTTGAAGCGTTGTGATCGTTAAAAAATACTTCGATTTCAGATACATTGGGTCGTACTTATTTACGCACCATAGATTATTATTATTTTACGAAAAGAGCTCCTTTATTTTGATAGTGTTTGTACACACCTACTACCTACTTTAGGTACTGAGGCATTGCTATATTCAAGAATTATAAAGAGGAAAAATGATTTGTTTGTTTGTAGGACGGTACCTACCTATCTCTAAAAGTGATTCTTACCGAAAAACGAGATTATAATAAAAATTGTGTATGTCCCATAAAATACCAAAATACTATGGGGTTGTAGTTTTTAATATTCAAAAATTCACTAACGTTAACGATACTGTAACGTTACCTGCTATACGTCAAAACATTCGTGCTTGACCATCTGTTGCCTTGTTTTCAAAGCTGCACATACTTCACTACTGCGATAAATTATGCTAACTGGCTTATATCAAACTCATTTTTAAAACCAATCATCGGACTTCCCTTTTATCGAGAGTTTCCTCAAAAAAATTATGAAGTCGAAATATATTTTGACATTGCAAAACAACGCCAAAAGTCAATTAAGAAGCGCCGAATTCGATTGCGAAGCCCTACTTTTGTTTCGCTAACTGGATTCCAATCTCTGCGGAGTTTTCTGTTTTTGTTTGTTAGGGTTCCGCGATGAGTGGGAGGAAACCCTTCGTAATTGTTGTGTTTATCTGCTTATTTCTTTTTGAAATGAGATATATTTTGGAGCGTAATGGAGCGTGTACTTATGTATATAGCTGATGACTTGTCGGTGGTAAAGAAAGAGGAAAGAAAAAGAGTTCATTTGCGCCAAGCATGATGTATACCAAAAAAAAAAACAAAATTAGAAAAGTTATGAAAGTAACACTAACACAACACACACAACGAAAACACACAGTTAATATACACACACGGTAACACTTTAACGTTGAGCTGCAATAGAATAAAAGGCCACAATATACTGCCGGTCGATTCTATCGACATCTCACGGTGTACACCTAGGCGGAGTGAACGACAAGTGAGCTGTCATTCCATCTCGTTTGTATGGTTTGACAGCTCACTTATCGTTCATTTGCCCAAGTTTTCACTCGACATGTTTACAGAATCGCACTGCTGCTTGTCATCAACTGATCACTGACGTACATTACGTGATTAGGTACCTAAAATGTACTGTGAACGATTAAGCAGTAACAATATCTTTGGTAGCTGTTAGACTCTTCTGAAATATGGTTACGAGTTACGTCGGACGTTAGGAGTGTATCTCAAACTTTAGATGTTAAAGTCACCTGTAAAGACTATATAGCTGCTTAAGCATGTAGGTATCATAATATAACTTTGACATTGTACAAATTATTTGATGCAGCTTATCTTTGTCTCATGCGCTGCACACAACCACCGGTAGCGGGGACCCGGCTCGGGGCCGGTTGGCCCCTAGGTCCCAAGCCCTTCGGTGGCCGGCCTCTCCCCTGCCGATGCACAGGTGCTGGCGACGTCAGCGGAGAGAAATAATCGTCGCTGGAGCTCGACGCGACTGCAGCCGTCGCCGCCGCCGGTGACACTGGTGAACCGATGTCCGGCGGCGGCGAGGCGGAACAGCCGGTCGATTCTGTCGACATCTCACGGTGTTCACCTAGGCGGAGTGAACGACAATAGAGTTGTCATTCCATCTTATTTGTATGGTTTGACAACTCACCCGTCCCGCACCCCGCCCGAGTATTCACTTCGACATGTTTACAGAATCGCACTGCTGAGCGACGAATCCGGGGGTGGTGAGCGTGCGCGTCGTGAAGCTGCTCTCGTAATCTTATCTTTGTTATTTTTATTAATTTAATAAACCAAAAATACGTGACGTGATGAACCAAACAGAATGATTATTGTTTTACCTAAGTATCATCTCAATTTAATTTATTTAGATATCATGTATATTTTTTGCCGCTAATATAAACTCATGGTAACAAAAGAAAAACCTCTTCATTCCGTAGTTACTGTTGAAACTTTTAAACTATTTTACAATACAGCAACGGAACCCATCATAAATATCGTAAACCAAATATTAATCCATTTTTTAATCCCGCAAGACAAGCCTGCTGTTTCTGCTATATATTTACTTAGTCTATACGATGATAGCCTGCCGTTTTGTACATGATAGATGGCTCGACAGGGTGACCGTGTTTTGTTGTAGGTATAGTTCACTAGCATTTCGTCTCGCGAAATCGTCGGCGCACATTTAATACGAACTATTTTCCACTTTAATATAATATAATAAAAGCCTTTATTAACCATCTTGTATGTTACATTTTATCTTATAACTACTTGTGTACTGCTAATATTAAGTACTGATAATAAATATTTATTAGATTACTATTTCTCGATATATTATATTATGAAAAAATCGTTTTGTATTCATCATCTGCCTAGCCTTTTCCCAACTATATTGGGGTCGGCTCCCAGTCAATCTAGTTTCAGCTGAATACCAGTATTTTACGTAGAGCGGCTGCCTACCAGACCTCCACAACCCATTTACTGGGTAACACTGGCTTCTGACAATCCGTAACGACTGACAAAGATCTACAAATGACACACACATTACGAGTACTATACATTACTATACAATGAATCCCATTTAAATTAAATAGTTTCCAATATATTATTGTCTTATTAAGAAAAAAACAGTTTACAATTTCATGCGATATTTACAATCTTACGGCTTTTGCAATTTTCTGGTGAGATATGACATCACGACCTATTTTTCTCCTTAAAGTTCCAATTTTCAAAAATCCTTTCTTAGGATGGTTTCTTTATAAAAAATAGGTACCTATATTCAACATTTCCGGAGACTTAGTAGTTTTGACTGTGTATTGATAGTTAGTCAGGACAAACCATTTTATAAATAGACGAAGCTTTGGACCTATTAGCTAAATTATTTGAGTAAAATATGGATAATATCCCTCGGGGCAGCAGATTATGTATCAATTTTGAGAACTATACCTAAGTTCTGAAGTGAGACCTTTAAATTATGAAGTAAAAGTACCTAGTAGTTTTTAAGGGCATAATAACGAGATAAAACCAACAAAATAGCAGTTTCCTTCAGTGAATGAATTGTGAACTGAATAGGTACTTATATTTAATACGTGTAGGTACTTACTTTGAAGTATGAGTAGTACCGAAGGAAGGAGCAATTTTAGTATTTTAAGAAGTGTTTGCATTTGAATTACAGCCCCAAAATATGAAATATATTTGGATTTTTTTTTATATTAATTGTCATTGAGGTCATAATAAGACTTGAATTTGAGTTGGGCTTCAGAGGGCCAATATATTACTAGATAGAAAAATTACAGACACATATTTTTTAGCATTTCAAATCGATAAAAATGATAACGATGTAGCGGATCAAAGTTCTAGAGCAGGGGCTAGTGACGTCACGTTAAGAGTACACATGCCGCCCGGTCGAACTCAACGGTGGGCGTGGCCTAAACGCTTGCTATTTCATAAAGCGGCGCGCGAGAAAGAGAAATGCACAATCATTGTTGTTAGAAACGGGTGCGTAAAAATTGATGAGTAGAATTAGTGTTCTTATGACAAAACAACTGAATTTTTTGATTCGAAGTTAAGTTACATAAATTCTAACTAAAACCTTATATTTGCTACATTTCTTCAATAATAAGATAGGTACTAAACCTAACTATATACAAACTAGACTAAAAATTACCAAATTATGTACAAACGTGTATTAAAACAAAATAAATCATTGGGCATCAAAAAATTCATCATTCATTGGCTTTTCTTTGGCCAAAGAATCAGCATTGCCATTCAACGCGGCAATGCTGCTAGTGTTCTGGGCACTTTTGTCATAAATTCTTGAATAAATAAACTACTCCTGCACGCATTTAGTTTAAGCGATTTCATACTCCTTCTGTTATTTAATTACGTCCAAAGTTGCGTTAAATTACGGGTTAAAATATGGAAATTTTGAGGCTGATAACTTTAAAATGACTAAATATTTTAATATTCTGTTTTGGTACAGGCATAGATCACAACAAGACAAAACAGTATTAAGGCCGTCTTGGAACAAAAAATGTGAAACAATGGAGTAATCATCTTAAAAAAAAATTATGGAGAAATGCGTGGCATGTGCAGCCTTAAGTCGCTGGTAAAAAATGTACCATCGTACGACGTCACGCGTATTTTCAACGCACTGGATCGTCTTCATTTTTGGTATACGTGAAAAATTAATGAAAACGTGTGTAATATTTTTTGAAAACCTATCTAATGGACTAATTAGATTTTTTCAGCAAAACTCTTTTTTTAAATTTTTTAAGCAACGTTCGCTGCCGCATGTCAGTCGACGCAGTCAATCTATAAAAAAAATATGTAAATTGAGGTTTTTATGACAGATTGCAACTGAGATTCGAATGCAAACGTTTAAAAATGAGTAGAATTGGCCCTCTAGAATTTCTAGTATCTAGAATTTCATAAGATTTTATTTGAGTTGTACTTAAAATATCAGAAAAGTAATCATTTACTTTGTATGAAACTACTAACCTTATTCATAGATTCTCCCTATTGTTTTGTTTACATTGTAAGCAGGAAATAAGGTGCGCTCTCATCCCACCAAGGTGTCAGGAAATTGTGAAACAGATAAAAAAACATGGCGCCTACGGGAAGGTAAAACTACATAGTTTTTATAAAGGAGTTTGGTACGTGCGTGCATTATTTATATTATGCTTAGAAATAAATTTAAGGAAAATGGTGTACTTGGCGGATATAACGGTATAAGCTTGGCAATTTTGGCATATTTTTTGTTCTCTTTGAAACTTAGCTTGGTCTACGTTTCCATGTGGAGAAATGTGTTGAAAAAGACGACCACTATGCACAAGATTATCTGTACCCTGCAATCATAATCTACCATACAGGATATAACAGATTATGAAAGAAAAAAGGGTCATTGTAAGTACACATTATTATGAAGAACTCCTAACGTGGGACCAGCCTTGATAACGCGAAAAACCAAATCAATCACGTACAAAATGTTTTCATAACTCCGCAAAGTATACTGAACAGTTGATTATTTTTTTTATTTGTCGTGAGCAAAACACGACTTTACTACTCATACATTAGAGACTTCCCTTTCTACCTACTCCACGATATGGTGCTAAAAGCGTAAATTAAACAAAGGAAGTGCGCTTCACTGGAACTATACGTCACTTATAACATTAAAGCGATTATATCAAAAGTCGAGTGATGACGTAAAACATTTTCACCTATTGTAATATCATACGTCAGGTACGTACGAAAATTACCTTATTAGTGAACTCTAATGTTTTTTGAGGGCAGATGCAGTGGGATAGAAAAGTAGGTAATTGAATTAATTTGTCGGGTTCTGGCTTTGATGATTCTTCCAAAAAAAATGTACGGGTATCCGGCTCGAGGGACCAAGTTTATTTGTTATTTTTTTCGGTTCAAAGATTATTCTTGGAAACGAATGCACCGATTTTAATGAACCTTGGTCTGTACCTTACGTAAGGTACCTAGGTCTATAATGTTAGATAATAACTTTTACGAAAAAGAGTTCAAAAGGAAGTGAAAGTAAATTTCCAGTTTCTATAGATACCTCAAAATTGCTCTCGAAAGTTAACGCGCTCAAGGAAGATTTACTTGACAATCATCTACACAGTCAAAACATGTTTATAAGTTAACATAGTATTTTTGCTAGACCACCTAAATCTAGCTATAATTCTAATCAGTCAGACTGACTTCATAAATTTATAAGAGCATAATCATCAGTAAAATATGTTATCCTTAAAAGCTCATAATTACACGTAATTTACAGCACATGAGTTGAGTTGTATGATGGCATAATTTACATAGTGATTAACAGTCGTCTTGAGTAAGCAGGTGCTTAAAACATTACCTTGTCAAAACTTCGTTATGACACTTGAGCTACTTCTCAGTTGGGTAGAAGGTGTGGATGATGAAGGGAATGGTTCATTTAGTTTTATTAGCCCACATTTATGTCGCAGCGTAATCAGCCGTTTAATTGGTGGCCTCGCCTTTTCATTTACCTGCGCCGATTTTTTAGCGACCTAAGTGACATCTTTGGTTCAATATCGTTATATGACTTGCCCATATCGCGTATGTCGCTGATTAAACGGCGCAGTTCAATGAAAATGCTAGGCTTTTAATGATACGGCTGATTAAGCTAGTTGACTGCGACATATACACTGCCAGGGTTGCGGAATTTGTTTGAAAGAGTCACCGCGGCCCTGGAACGCAAAGGGCACTAGGAGGAGCACGGATGGGTTTTAGTCAGTAAGAGTCTGACACTCCCTCCCGCTCTGCCCATAGCGGGTCGAGTTATTTGATGATTTCCCAACCTTAAAAAAAACATATACAACTACATTTGATCCAGCTTTTTTCCTGTACGGATTTCTGCATCAAACTATGTTGGGTTCGGCTTCCAATCTAACCGGATCATCATCATCATCTCAGCCGAAAGACTTTGGAGGTAGCGGAACAGAGAGTAAAGTCCCGCATACCTCCATTGAAAAGGGAGGATCCTCCGACCAGACGGGTGTAGTGTCTGGTGGGCAACTGCCCGGCAGTTGATATTCGGGCTTTGCATATGTTCTAATCGCACGGTAAACTCTGATATCGCGATAGATGATAGATGATAGATAGATGGCGCTGCGAGTCTCATTTGTTGATTCTGCTACGTTGATTTTTTGTGGCGGTATTAATGTCGCTTACAAGACGTCCACTGCTGGACGTAGGCCTTCCCCAAGTGATCCCCCGAACCTACAAAGTTACCCGTGAGGCTGTCTTTTTGCAATAAAAATTAAATAATATAACACTAAGATAGGCGTAGAAATAATTAGACATGGAATAAACGCAATCACTTATATTTCCTTGGTTTCACAAATAATAATGGCGGATGGTTGACTGTCACTACAGTGGCGACATCTTTGGTAGACATTACAATAATGAAAGTGGTATCTCATGGGATGTATAACGTTTTCGTCCTTTTCATATGGAAACAAAACCCGTAATGAATGTGTAATATATTACCCACCAAAACCCTAACAAAGTGACACAGCAATTAAATGTTTGCCAAACACAATATTGAACGTAACGCAAACAACACAAGTCTGTACATCATGTTCATTACATTTATTAATAGACGACTACTGTTTGTCATCGGCTTGACGCGAACGTGCGTGTAAACGTTACCAGCGGGACCGGAAATCAGGGTGGATAGTATTATTTTGTCATTACGTTAATGGTTTATTTATGTAGTATTAATTTTCTTTTTCAGAGCTCGTGGCTAAATAATATCAGCTGGTGTGTCTGTCTGTCTGTGGATGGGTGACCATTTTAACGTACCGAGACTCCTCCGTGCCTCGGAAAGCACGTTAAGCCGTTTGTCCTGGCTGTAATTTGTAGATCTATGGCCCGCCATATTGGAAATTTGTCGGCCAAAGAGAGTTGTTCGACAATATTTCTTTGCCGAATCCTTTTGCAAATTGGGAAAGCATGTCGAAATCTATTTAATCATGAATATACAAAACACATGGCAAAAATTCAGGTAGTAACTGAATGAACAATAAATGACTACTATTGAGGTAATTTGAAAAACGTTTCAGTTGGCGGATATATTATTACTGAATCTCACGTAAACGACGTAATACTTTGACTACTGAAAACTGACTACAAATCCAGTTACCATGAAAATTTTGAACATGAATGATAACCGGAGAAAATGTTACCAGACCTGGAGTCTAACCCAAAACACTCAGTAAGCGTGTTTGCGAGCACTAAACTAACGAGGCACTCCCGGTTTGGCTTAAACAAACATCCTTCACATAATTATTTAAATAAATCATCACATTAATATTCAAAATGAAAGACTCGTAATACCCAAATCTTAAAACCTAACACAAGTCCCCCAAAACGTGACCTCTATGACTCCCATTCAAAACCTGTATTCCAGCCACTAATTTAAGTTTTCGCGTACAACCGCCAGAACACTGCATAGCCAAATTAAAAAGACCTCTCTATTACTTCGGATACTTAAGATTTGCGAAGGAATAAGCAGAGTAAATGGCCTCAGAGGGGTCACATACTCTGGCCACGTGAGAAGGCGACCCTCAAATTTTAGTGGCGCAGAATTCCCGGGCACCTCATTAATTTCAGAGCTTCTTTCAAAGTTTTTCGTCGTTTCATTTTGGGGTTTGCTTAATTAAATCTAGCTTTAGAACTTCATAGGATTCTGTGGACATCTTGAGGTAGAAAATGTCTTCCCTTTGATTTTTGTTTCAGGTAGGTAATAGTGGAGGACGAAACGCCATTGAGTTAGGTTAATAAGAATATCGTATTGTCGGAGGATGCCGTATAGCGCGACAAAACTTTTTGCTTGTAATGGACGTATTGAGCCCATTTGCGACCTGTCTGCTAGCTACTCATACATGACGTGACGAAATAATTTTTGAAAAATAATGACCAGACAAACGGCGAAACCAAAAACCGTGGTTTTACCTTGACCATTTTTGTACACAAGTCTTGATTTCTGTCTGAAATATTTTCTTGTTTCGTCCTCATTAGATTCCTTTTATTTTTCGGTAGTTAGGTTGTTTAACAGATGGTCGATGGGGCCCAAAAGTTCTTGAGTGGTGACCGCGTACCGGAAGACGCAGCGTTGGAAGGCTTCCTACAAGGTCGACCGATGACCTGGTGAGAGTCGCGGGTAACCGATGAATGCGAGACGCACAGAACCGGTTGTTGTGGCGACACTTGGGGGAGGCCTATGTCCAGCAGTGGACGTCTTTCGGCTGATATGATGATGATGATGATGATGATGAGGTTGTTTAAAACTTTATTTTTAACAACAGAACTGCACACAATGGCAACCAGTACAGTCGGAAAAATAAAAGTTCCATCTCAATCATCACCCCCGTTCTAGCCATATCATCATACACACAAAAAAGTCAAAGTTTCTGGTTGAAAAAATCTAAGAGCATTTCCAATTCAATTAGGCCTTAGTTCACAACGAACATTCTATTACACGTCTCCCGCGGTCGTTTGTCATTGTCGTTTATATTAATTTGCATAAAATTCCCTCTTACGTTGATATGCCAGGAGCCCATTTATTTTGTTTGAAGTTAACTCAATTTCACGGTGAGCCTGGATGCCATAACGGTTTCTGTTGCGCGCGTTACACCTCGAATTATGTAGGTACTACCTACTACCTACTTACTAAATCGATATGTGTTTGGAGGTAGGATTACCTACACGTGGCAGGAATAGAGTAAGTAATGGTATGATAATGTCAACAATTTTGAGCCTACACTCCATACCTGATGGTATGGAGTGTAGGCTCAAAATTGTTCCCGTGGGTGTAGGAAGAGGGAACTAAGGGACTCACCAGAGAATGAGCAGCAGCATGTTACACATTCAACAACAAAAAAAAAAGTAGTTAGGTATTCATCACCTGATTATAGCAACTGTACCAAACTACCCACACTTGTAAAATGCACCCTTTTATTTTTTTTTTGGATGGAAAGTCATCAATGAATCCTCCTGCTCTGGGCGGAGCGGGAAGGAGTGTCAGACTCTTACTGACTAAAACCCATCCATGTTCCTCGTAGTGCCCTTTGCTTTCCAGGGCCGCGGTAACTCTTTCGAACAAAATCCGCAACCCTGGCAAGAAATGCACTCCTAAAACGGAGCTTTTGTGGCCTTTTTGAAAAGTAATTACTCTCGACTCTAGACGAAGGATCTTTGAAAACCTTGGCAGCACTAACAGCATATTCTTATGAAAACATCCTCAAGTAAAGCTTTCAATTTTAAAGTTGAAAGTCTTTGAGTGAGCACGTAATCCTTTGGATGGCTTGCAAAGTCTTAGTAATGTTCATTTCACTTTTTTGGACTGCATTTTCAAACTCATCTTGAACCATTTGCATGTTATTACACTACCTCTTCAAAGTGAATGCATTTTGCGGTATTTTGCATAAAGGTAAGTTTTATTACTTCAGTTTATGAAAAAGTTTTTTTATTATGAGTTTCATCGTTCATTAAATACAACGTGTAACAAAATAAACGCAATACCTCTTAAGGGGTCATTGTTCTCATCATTATGAACAACTTTTACTATGGGACCAACCCCGAAATCGCGAAAACAAACAGCTGTTCAGTACATTTTGTCAGTTATGCGCAAAGAAATGTATGGGGCAGTCGATTTTTTCGCGATTTCAACGTTGAGTCTGAGTGAGTTTATTCTGATACACGTTGTATAATAAAGTAGGGTCTGAGGGATGTGGCTTTTCTATATTTAGACACATTCAGTACCTACGTTTACAAAAACGTACGCAACAATGTGTTTATATACCAACTGGTTTTTGATACTATGTCTGTCACATTGTGTTTTATGTATGTCTGCCTTGGATTTGGCAAAATTTTCACGTAGGTACACGATTTAAAAAAAGTGAATATAATCTACAAAATGAAATATAAAGTTACGACTGCAAACAGTCACAACTCCACACCAAAGTACACAGCACACACAATGTAGTGGACACACAAATCAAGCATACAAACATACGGTCACGAGACAAACATCTGTGGACAGGACCAATGTTTGTTCCAATGGCGAGTCGACTCCTCGATCCACACGGAACGTTTATATTTCACCGAGGATTCGGGATCTAAACAAGGATATTTCAACGCTGTGTGCAGCGACTCAGTATTTATCATCGTTTACGCTCGATCCGAACCGTGATTGAAAGTATTGAAACCTACACAGTCGTAAGTTTCTGGTAGGTATTGAAGCGCAAGGCATCTTTCCAGCCATTTCCCAGGGCAGTCGTCTTGATTTCAAGGAAAACTTTGTATTACTTTAATAATAATAATGGTGCAGGTAAAATATATTTTGACCTTGGAGGTGAAAGAGTTTTTGGAAATGTAACGGACGGACTTATTAGCACCAAATGTGACTGTTCCTAATATACCCTAGGCTGATAAAATTTTCGTTTTTCCTAAATTATTCTAGTATTAAGGGTCGGTTTTAGTTTTTACCATTAAGAGTGCCCTAGTCGAACGGCTGAACTCATTGACGGGCGCGGTTGCAATGCATCCGAAATCATTTAAAGGAAGAAATAAACGCTGTAATGAGTAGTATGAAGCTAGTGCGCACACAAATTTACAGTTATATATCATATAAGATGATTTATAACGAAAATGAGCTCGTAAAATTTATTGAAAGACATTTGGTAGTCAGGATATTATAAAAAAAAGTACTGAATGTATCTGTTTAAAATATTTATTACATTTAATTTAGGAAATAATCTATGCCTGTATGGTTAATATTTAGCCATTTTAGTACTATGTAAGTTATTTATTTACGCCCAAAGTTGTGTTAAAATTTGAAACTTTCGACGCTCATAACTTTCAAATACATGTTTTTTTTTTACATTTTTGCTTCCATACAGGCCTAGATAATGATAAGACAGATTGATGTCATTTTTATTTTGAACGTACACCGTCAAACAGTGGAGTAATCGCCATACTATGTTTGTATGGAAGAATGACCGACTAGGGCCCCCTTAAAACACCCTATTAGAGAGAGGTGTTTCGACTGTTTGCGACAACAATGCGAATGCTGCTTAAAAATACGAGATTTGCCTCTCAGGTAGCATCTCTGTTTTCACTAATAACATCGTACTGCCAATCGAATCACTATCATTCGGAGCGATCAAATCCAGGCCAAATGGATTGGATTGGCCAAATTGTTCAAATTGCCGTGCCTGGCCAATACGAGGTCGTTATGGCACTGTTCCCTCACGACGAATTATTACCGGTTCCGCAATAGAACGATACATGTTGCTATTTTTAAACAGCACTGCGGTTTGGTAGCAAATATACAGACCCCTGTTTTTTTGTCCTAACAGATAGGAAGATACTGTTAAAAAATGGACTGTATAGAAATTGGAATAGAGTGTATATGAAACTAGCTCCTGGCAGTGGCTTCACCCACGTGAATAAGGGAAATTATCTAGACTATAATCTACCTCTGTGCCAAGTTCAGTCGTTGTGGCGTGGTCGAGGAACAAAAATTCATCTATCTAAACTTTCGCCTTTAAAAAGAAGTAATATTTAGTAAAATAATGTATGCTAGAACTAGCTGTTTCTGCGACTTCGCTCACGTGAACTTTGTGTAATGTTGCCTATTAGCTAACAGAAACGTGATGTCAAAGTATGCGAGCTGGCTGTCAATATATATAAAAAATCAACCGTTACGCCAGAATTATCTGGAGGTGTAGGTTCAAGTGAATCGCACATGTAATTCACAGTGCTAAAAAGTATGACGAACTAGTTTCTGCTCGTGGCCTGTACCACAGGAACTGTGCGCTTTTCCAGGGCACAAATAATCCAATCTCAATAATCGTGTACTTTTAAGCAGTTAGTGAAACCGACAAAAACAAAAAAAAAATTCTTTTGGATTGTCAAGGTCTGTCAGTAAAATAGATGAAGCTAATTCTACCGCGCTAGCGACAAGAGCAGCTAGAATGTTCCTCAGCAAAACACATTCACCGACCGTACTCCAGCGCGGCAGTTGAACGAATGTAATATACAACGGTTGTCTCCGGTCGGGAACAGCACAGGCCTATTTGGAAAGCTCTGAAACGATTGCGTACCCAAGTAGGCCGCTGCAAACATAACTTGGCAAAATGGGGGATCGTTATAAACCCATCCGTGTTCCTGCTATTGCTCTTTGCGTTCCAGGGTCGCGGTGACTCTTTCGGACAAAACATTCGCAACCCTGCCAGGAAAAAAATCATACCTGACCATTTACATCTCTACATATAGTACCTAAATTGATGACTTGGTTTCGTGCTATAAAAACGGTTGGTACATATATTTAGTTTCAAGTTCAAGCAACATTAAAGCACCACTTAAACTTACCCAGGGTCTGCAAGCAGTTGTAGAAATGATTAATAATTTGTTTAAATTGTTCGAGTACGAAATACACTCTTTTCTTGCTTTCTTTCAAACCTCTTACTAACCTCTACTATATTACGAGAATTATGAAGAGGTTTGAGCAGCTGCTAAAACAAGACACCCTCAATAAACAATACAAAATTAATCATTACACTTACTGCGACCGGTTTCAACCACAGGACAAATCACTCCATGAAACATTGACCTCCTTGCTAAGTCAATGAGTTGTAGCTCAGCGGCGGAATATATGGCAGTGTCTTACCGTATAGAGCATATTATATAGGAGAGACTTCTTAAGGAATCCATTTGGCAAACTGTAAGGGGTTGGTTTCACTGCGCATATAATATGTGTGTGTTTTTTTCGGCCGGGATTTTTGTAAGGTTTGGTTTTGTGATTCAGGGGAAATTATAACCAGCATAATTCAAGCGTGGGAGAGAGGAGACAAGACGCATAGAACTGTCCCCTTTTTACAATGGAATAATGCTAGCATTAGCATGTCGTAGTGGGGGACGGACAGCGTAGCGTAAGTAGTTTTCTTTTCGCTGTTAATGCCCAAGAATAAGTAATTAGGGCTATTGTAGTAATAACTCAGTTGTTCACTATTAAACGTCATAATCTGCATTTTTGGTTTATATTTAATTTGAAATCTGCAACCAAATTAAAGTGGTGCTCTTAGAACTCAAAAATAAATACTATATTATATTATATTATTTTCTAGCTTTATCACCAAGAATTAGGCCCCTGTTTCGCTTTCAGGGACGTTTATAAGTCCAAAACGTAACTAGTATAAAATAAGTATTGTTTAGTTTTCTTCTCCTTCAGTGAAACGACCCTTAAACTATCTATATCCTTTGTTCATTTCCTTAGAGGAGGATGAAAAATCCCTAATAACGAATGGGGAGTACCAGCGTTGGCCTTTATTGATGGCCGCCATTATTTGGTTAGGCGTCCTCTGTGCCAAATTATTGGCCAAATCTGTAATAAAGAATTTAATCTGGGATTTCATGGTGGTGATAGATCGTTATTGTGGGATGGCGGATTTATACTCGGTGAGATTGTATTTTGATGGTTCTGTTTATGGGATGCTGGTTTGATTTATTTTGGAGAGGCGAAGAGATGTGAAAATATGTTAAATGTTCTGTAAGAGTTTATTACGAATAGAAGATGAAGACAGAGGGAGTAGTAGTCGAAGTAAATCATTTATATGCACATCTCTGTAACAACAAATATGATTCTCTCTTTTCTTTCTAAGCCAAAGAACTGCAGCACTAGTTTTTGAGATAATCGTCCGCGGAAATTAGTCCAGTCTTTTATGAGAAAATGTTAATTACATGGGTTTAAAATGCGCGGAACCCTAATTCTATATTTATAATACCAGCTCAGCATCTATCAAAAGGGTCTCGTCAAAATCGGTCCAGCCCTTTCGGGGATAAGCCGTAACAAAAAGGAGACAGACAGACAGAAAACAATTTTACAAATTGATTTTGGTATTAGTAACTTTTTTTTTTAATGATGGGAAATCATGAAATGACTCCTTTCCTCTGGGCGGAGCGGCAGGGAATGTCAGACTCTTACTGACTAAAACCCATTCGTGTTGCTCCAAATGCCCTTTGCGTTCCAGGGCCGCGGTGGCTCTTTCAAACAAATTCCGCAACCCTGGCATATTCTGGCCCTAGCGGGCTCCGACTTCATACTGACATCTCTTTGAGGCATTACCAGAGGAGTTTCGTCAAAATCGATCCAGCCCTTACGGGGATTAGCTGGGACAAAGAAGACAGATAGACAAAAAAAACAACGGGTTGCACTCCGGGAGTGCCAGAAGTGAAAACTTGAACATTAACGTTGTGCATTTTTGAATATTATGGAATGGTTAGGGAATAATTTCGCACGAATTGCTTTATTTATCAGTATAAAAGTACTATCATTTATGTGGTTAAATACAATATTCATTTATTGCGCTATCGTACACAAACATGACAATTTACATTACATATTACGTTATCCGTCTTACGAATTTTCCATCAGGTCACGTGTCCTGACGCGAGTTTAACATTTTTTACTCATCCCAAAAAGTGCACAACGTCGCTAAAGAAGTTTTCACTTCAAAAAATTACATTATGTTTTGGTATAAGTAAATAAATGAATAAGCACCAGTTTAAAAAAAGTTTAGATAGTGTTATAGTGTTATTTTGTTAAAACAAACAGACACATTCAATTGTATTTATTTCCATAGATAAAGATTTAAAAACTACGTTAATTCAACTGTAAACTTACTATCAAAATACTCAATTATTCATTCTATTGCCCTTAGATATCGGAGGTTAAGCATGATGAATGTGACATTTATACATTCGAGGGAATCCGAGTTAGTGTCGCCGAACTTTGGTTCAAATCGCAGATTAGTTGCCGGATCATTGAGCAAGTAATTAATTAAGTGATGCTCAGGATTCATTGTAATCTCTAATGATTGTGGTAAATTGGAATGTTTCCCAAAGTAGATAAATAAAATTACTATAATTTGAAATGAATTATACAACGTGTAACGGAATAAACGCAATTTTACTACGGGACCAATCCCGAAATCGCGAAAAAAAACACGTGCAGTTGGTACATTTTGTCGAGTCATGCGCACAGAAATGTATGGGGCAGTCGATTTTTTTTCGCGATTTCGGGGTTGTTCCCATAGTGAAAGCTGTTTATAATGATGAGTGCAATTACCTCTGAAGAGATATTGCGTTTATTCTGTTACACGTTGTATACAAAAAAAAAACCAACCGACTTCGAAATAAAAAAAACACTACAAAGTATAAAATAACTTTAATTTTGGAAGTCGGTGTCAAAAAACGAAGAAACAACTAAAAATACTGACTTCCGAAATTGAAGTTATTTTATACTTTGTAGTGTTTTAATATTTCGTAGTTCCGTTGAATTTTTTTGTAAAAAAGTTTTTTTTTGTTCTGTTCTATTCTATTCTGTTGAGTCAACCCCTACTTAGTCTGCCAGGAACGCGATAACTTAATTAGTAACTTAATATCAGTAACTGAAATGAAATTTCTGTTTATCCAACGCAAGTATAAAGTTGTACCCGCGCTCCGCTCTAGATAGCTAACTTTGATTATTTATCAAGTTGCAATTTTGTTGTATTAAAGTTGTTAAGCTGCCGCTAAGACGCAGCCACGATTATGAATTCTACAGCTAAGTTACCAACTTTAACTTACAGATGTACTTTGAAGTAGCCAATCAATAACTTGGGTTAGTTAGAGCAGTTACTTTCTGTTTATGTTACTCGTGTATTCTGCTTCAAAGGTGTTTACTCAGTTGCAATATTATAGTAGCTTTTGCCCGCGACTTCGTAGGCGTTTAGCTCGTTTTTTCCCGTTCCCGTAGGAATTTCTCGTTCCCGTAGGCATAGCCTATGAATGTGGCTATCATATGCAAAAAGAATTTTCCAAATCGGACTGGTAGTTCCAGACATTAACGAGTTCAAACAAACAAACTCTTCAGCTTTATCACATCAGAATCGATAAAGCTAATACTCGTAGATCTAGGGCATGTTTTTGAATAGCCATTACTCAAGAAGCAAATTCGAAAATTGTATGGAATTACGTGCCAAGTAGGCCCTTAGTTTAAGTCAAAAAATATTTTATCGCAACATAATCAATGTCCTGTAATTGTTTATGGAGCTCACGGTTATGTTATACTCGCCGAACGGGTCATACGCTTGGCGAGGTCGGGCCGTGGTGGGTGACCGTTGTGGAGGGTTCCGTTGGATTGTGATGGTACAAATATTTTAATTGTGGTTGGATGCCATTTCTTGATATTTAACAGTCGTTACTGATTGTTAGAAGCCAGAAAATCTGCCATCAGTCTTGTCTGTGGTCTTGTCAAAGGGTATCGTGTACTTAGGGTCTAGCACGAATGTTTTTGACGTATAGTAACGTACCGTATCGTACATAATATTTATTTGAATTGGATTCTATATCTATCAATCATTTGTATTTATGCTAGCATAAGGTAACTTTAAAAAAAAATCGTAATTGCCATCTTGTAATGAACTACAGAAGACACTCGTGTGAAAAATACAACCGACTTCATAATAAAACCACTACAAAGTACGAAATAACTAAAATTTGGAAGTCGGTGTTTCTCGTGTGGTTTCTTAGTTATTCGACACCTTAGTATTTTGTACTTTGTAGTAGTTTTTATTAAGAAGTCGGTTGTTAAAACGTTTTATATTTTCAATTTTTCATGGTACCCCACATCTAACAACACCACTGGAAAGTCACAAGAAGGCAAAATACGCAATTACGTTTAGGTAGGTACATGGATTTTGTTGAAATTTCAATGGGACCAACCGGAATTCGGAAAGTCCATCCTTTCATATAAAAATGAGAATTTTATAAATTGATTCATAAATGACGGAGATAATGAAGTAACAAACACACATAAAAAAAACCGAACGAAGAAACTCCTCCTTTTTTTGAAGTCGGTTAAAAATCGACACCATTTACTTACCGGATTTCGAAGTATGAAAATTACTTGAGAAACGGCATAGTTAGGTAATTTTGTATGCCGATAGTTCACTCCGAAAACTTTTTATTATTAAGACCCTAACTAAATCATTTTTACATCTACTAAAGAATTACAATCTCCTTTTAAGCAATTCTTTATTTAAATCCCTACCGCAATAAAGAAGCATAGCTGAAAGATTTGGGACGAACATTTATAAAGGCTATGTCACACGATCTACTATACGAGGTCCAGACTCGGCCTAAGGTCAAGGGTGCTCATAAAATAGGTAATGGATGACGAACCCCTACTGCAATATCCCTTACCGCCGATTAACCGTAAGCGACATTTAGCCGAAAATGCGTTTTTATATCTTAAACGATACAGTTTAAGATTCAAAATGAGTTTAACAAAAACATGTCGCTTACGATAAGTTGGCGGTAAGGGTTTGGCATTCTGATCTCGTCGGGCATAGCTAGCCCTCGCATATTTTTTTCACAAACAGACGTGGCCAGTTTAGTATTGATAAGTTATGAATCTTTGAATGTGTTGTTCTAATTTTAAATGAACTGAGTTTGAACAAGAAGGCTCTCAGAAACTGGCATGACAACACTTTTTTTACGTGTGTTTCGTTTGGAACAATTTGTGCAAACCCAACTTCAAAAAGGAGGCAGTAATATTCTGTTAGTCTGTATGTATTTTTTAACAAATAAACGTCGTCGCATTCGAGAGATATACATCTATATGCAAAAGCCTGTGTTGCATAGAAATAATAATTGATTGCTTTAAAGAATATAACAATATTGAATTTCGAATATTTGATTAATTCGCCTTGTCCTAGGGCCACATGTGAACATCGGAAAGAACCGTCTTAAACTCGAAATGGTTACGAGTTCCTGGAATAGAACAATATTTTTTTCGATTCTCGAGTCGTGAAAATCTTATCTCAGACTGTATCGAATTTCCGACGTTTTATTATGTGTGCACAGGTTTTAAGTATAAAACAGACAACTAGACTAGCCAGTATACTATTGTAGTCTTTGTAGACTGCTATGATCAAATACGTGTATTCACATGACGGACGGGGAAAACCATAGATAACATAAATTCGGATGCGTAACACGACGAACCTTTAGGTAAAATCCATAAAGATTGTTGTAATACTATCAAGTAACTTTACATTCCAAAGCGTTAGAATAAAACCAACATTTCCAATATTCGAACAAAAAAAGCGAAAACGTACTAAAAGTTGTTGAATAATAAAACAACTTTATTATCTTTACGGAATGTTTTATAAACGACGAAATAAGTAGGTTACTGACATCTCACTATCTTTCCTCCAATAAATATTTATACTTGCCTATCGGAAGATGGGGAAAAAAACAATTTCTCTTTTATGACGTTCGGAAAAGCGAGAAAAAATCCTCGCAATCGGTGTACAATCGTAAAATTGGATTGGTTGTTAGAATGCAGTCTATGTACTCGGCGAATGGGTGAAGTTAGGGGATCAATGTTTTATGTTTATTGAACAAAACAGATGGGAATTATGTTGGATGTATTGTTGAACATGTTGGACCGTTGCTATTTTTGCTTACCAATAAGAGATTTAGAGCAATGCACAAGAACATATCCACTGAACTGTGGCGGCCATTTTGCGCGAAATGTCACAGCAGCAGTGGAATTACAGTGTAACTAGGACTACTGAAATCTCAAGTGATAATTTTTTACCACTTATATAGGTTTTTCATTTACCCAGTTTCCTAAAAAGCCAGGTTTAAAAAGTTTGTCTATTTAAAGATGGCCGGCAAGAAGTTATTCGAATGTTTGTCATCAAACGTGTCGCCAGCAAACGTCAAATTGATGGTTAATTAACCATAAAGAGGTCCTGACATATTTGAAGTCGCTTCATTATAACCATAAGAGGCCCTAGACAATGTGCCATTCAATTAGCGAATGCGACTGTCGAAATGCCAAAATGTAGGAATTTGATCACGTGACATTTCGATAGCATCTGTCAATCCCATACATTTTTGACGTATTGACAATCGCCTTCGCCACATTAACGTTAATAGAATGTCACTTATCTCGAGCCCCAGTATGGAGGTTCCTTACATATCCAGCAGCAACTTTATCAAGTTTCAATGTACTTGTATTTGTATATTCCAAGCTATATATCTGCCAAATTTTAGCGTCTGTTTTAGCGTTAGTTTTACAGACAGAGTTACTTTCGCATTTATAATATTAGTAGGGGCAGGATAGTGGGGATTGGTCACGTGACATTTCAATAGCGTTTGTCAATCGTTTTTTTATGTTTTGACAATCCCCTTCGCCACACTACCACTGACAGAATGTCACTTAGGTATCTAGAGCCTCAGGATTGAACGGAGGCCTATGTCCAGCAGTGGACGTTGTCGGCCGGAACGATAATGATGAGAAGCTCACACACACAAAAATAAAATGTTTTTGTTTCTTATCCAACGTAAATTCTAGTGAGGGGCAACAAAACATTTTTTTTTGTTTTAAAGTCTGCCAATCGTTATCATGCTCCTTTTAGCGATCTTGTTACCGAAAAGTTTATATTATTCTTACAATATTTTCTCATTTATTCCCTTTGTCGTCGAACATAAAGCTAACAGCCTAGGTGCTTCAAGTTTAATATTTCTTAAAAAGTTCTTAACGTTTTCTACGTCTAGATACTTCGATATTATTAGCTAAGTATGTATTTTCTTCCAGACGATAGCTTTCAGAAATTCGTGTTTTTTTAGGGCTAGAGTGTACTCAAGTGTGGGGTTTTACGAAGGCAGTATAACCCGAGGTAATGGAAGACAAAGTAAAGTATAATTAACAAAGAGAGTCTTCTTCTTAAGCGTGTCGATGGCAAATAGACTTATTAAATTTTATGTGTGGCCCAGTACTCAGCTACGTCAACACTATTCGCTGACGCAGCCATAAGGTCCTCACATATCCAGGGTGACAGACATGCGGCGCAGGAAAAGAAGTGGGCCATGGACTGCGGAGCGACGCCACACAAACACTGAAGCTCCAATGAAAGTTAACTAGTGAGAATTTTCTTTCAACACGTAAATGTAGTGAGATATAAAATCTTTTACCGTCGTCGTGTTTTATGACCTCAGTTTTTTCTGCGCTGACAGCTGTAGCGCAATGGCGCGGCTATGGTAGGCGCCAGATAAGTGCAATAACGGTCATTGACCCACATACATCTATTGACTTACTTAATATCAAAAACAGAATTATAGACATTAAGCTGTCCTGAATTGACTTTCCTTTTTTAAATATATTGTTTACTGGGGGATATTTTTTAATATCTTATTATATGGTAAACTATGTTTTAAAAAAAGGAAAATTTATACAGAGTTTTATTAGAAATTGCTTCCAGCAGATCTGCGACTGCGACGTGCGAATTTTGTATATAGTTATTATTTATTTCCAAACACCCTTCTTACACAAAACCCGACTGACCCTCTTACATAAAACCTCTGCCTTTTAAACTCGATTGTTAGCCCATGTCTCAGGAGACAGTTCCCTTCCTAATAACATAATAAGGTTTGTTTACGGTAATAAGCATAATATCTAGTAGCAAACAAGTAAACTTTTAATAGCAGATTATGCACCGTCTTGTGTCACGGGCGTCATATTGAATCGCAAGGCACGTTCATTCACGAGGAGAACACTCTACTTTTCATACCACAAGGTAATTGGAAGCAAGCCACGAGGCTGCTTGGTGCATTCAGCGCGGTAAAAATTTTCATACAAAAGTTTTGTTGAAGATTCAAATTCAAATGTTTTCATTCAATAAATGAATGAAAACGAAAACTTTTGGACTCGGCTGTATTCCCGGCCCATCGCTATATATTTATTCTTTAGGATAGGCATGCATGTAATGTGTTGTGTGGTTTGATATTCTTTAATTGAAACAACAAGTAGCTGCTCTGTAATATAGAGATTTTATTTTATAAATTAATACAATGTTAGAACACAAAATAACTTCTTGTAAACTTAACTTACTAATTACATATTAGTTTTACATACCTGTAATAAAGAGAAACAACATTTAAAGCTATTGCTTCACTTTATTTCTTCCTAGTATGGATAAGTTTTTAATGTAAAAGCGTCTCACAAATGTTTTTTACATATTATAACACATATATAATTTTTACTACACATACATATTTAAATTTAATCATTGTTTCATAGTCAAACCTAAAAGTCTGTACCATCGATAACATAGAGTTTAAAAAAGTTAAACATTCAAAATAAAAGGAGTTTATAAGCGGGAAATTGAAATGAAGGTGATCTTCATTTAGGTACATGCACATAGAGCTATGTAAATAATTTGACGTTTTTGATAAGGTGCACGTAGGCATGTGCCTCGAAGAAGCCACCTACTAAGTGGTAGAAGATAACTGGATCTTAGAGAGATCTAGTTTTCTTCCATCTGCTGTATGTACAGTCCGTTGTCAACATTTTCTCACCCACCCTAAAAACAAACGAATTTAGACCCTCTTCTTGTAACAATAAGGTTTATTCAATTTATACGTTGACAACGGACTGTACCACAGGCACTGAGGTACACGACCAAAGTTGGGCATAGTTTATTTAATAGGTGTTGGTAAATAACGAAAATGAAAGTCTGCCAGAATTTTGGAGTGACAAAAAGTAAAAATGTCAGAAAGAACGCTAAGCACGATAAACGGTAATGGCACCGACGCGGCGGGTGAAACCGCGATGCACAGAAAATAAGTATTTAAACTATCACATTTTTAAATAATATTGGGATTTAAAAAACTTTCAATTTACTTAAAATCACGCAGACGAAGTCGCGGGCACATGCAAGTCTCACAGTAACTTAGGGTTTTTTAACCGACTTCCAAAAAAGGAGGAGGTTCTTTTTTGTTTGTTTGTTCCGCAATATTTTCGCCAATTGTCAACCGATTTTGATGATTCTTATTTTTTTGGAAGAGTATCGTCCCGGACTGGTCCCATTTCAATTTGGTGAAGATCTGATAAAGAGCTTCGGAGATAGGTAACGGAACTCTTCAATACATGATAGCAAACCAGCCGGGATTTCTGAAATCGCATGACTGTCTATTGCTTACACCAGTTCATAAAACAACATCACGCCGGTACGCTGTGAAGGGGTATGCAGATGTGTACAAGTCAGCCATGGTGGCCATGGTTTTGGGGTTATCTATTCGAGCATAACTTTATTGTTTATGAACCGATCGTGATGTTTCTTTTTGCGATGGGTTTAGTTAAAGCTAACCACTAAAAAATAAAAAATAAAAAACTTTTTTACAAAAAAAAAACAACTGACTTCAAAACAAAAAACACTACAAAGTATAAAATAACTATAATTTCGGAAGACGGTGTTTTTTGTTGTTTCTTCGTTTTTTGACACCGACTTCCGAAATTATAGTTATTTTACACTTTGTATTGTTTTTTGTTTTGAAGTCGGTTGTTTTTTTTATAGGTTCAACACAGCTACTTAACTAAAATCTCCATTCCAAATCCACATTCCCACCCAATGTAGAGTGCAACTACCAGGCTAGCAGAAACCACGCGGCGTGTAATTGGAGGCCATTTGTTCGTCTATCGGTACAAATGCAAATTTGTCTCCGAACCGCCTTATGTCACGTCGTGAGTTAATGCGTCACTTAATTGATGGACCGATGTCGTTCAGAATTTACTTGTTTGTTAATCAGACGTGATTTGAAACGTGTGGCTGTTTTTGTGGTCGATTTTAATGGATTTTTGTTGATTTTGGACTTGGCATGTCCTTGAAAGAAGCGCTCTTTAATGAATGGGAAATCATCAAATGATCATCCCGATCTTTGCGGCGCGGGAGGGAGGGAGTGTTAGACTCTTACGTGTTCCTTTAAATGTCTTTTGCGGTCCAGGGCCGCGGTAACTATTTCGAACGATTTTGCAACCCTGGCAGGCGGAAAAAGCCACTTAGCAGGTGGTAGAAGATTACTGGATCTTGAAGACATCTTATTTTTAACCGTCATTGGAATGATTTTCAATCAAATTCATATTAAAAATATTTTATTTCACATAAATCTAAATAGACAGTTGTCAAACGTCAGAAGCTGTGCTTGAATTTAGATACTAATACTAATATTATAAATGCGAAAGTTTCGATGTTTGGATGGATGTATGGATGTATGTTTGTTACTCAATCAAGCCAAAATTACTGAATGAATCTTGATGAGATTTAGCACCGAGGTAGATTGTAGTCTGGAATAACACATAGGATACTTTTTATCTCGGGAGTATGTTCCCTTGGGATAATTTTCAACATTCACGCGGGCGGAGCCGCTGGTAGCAGCTAGTTCGCCATAAGTATCGATTCACTTATATCGTTACCACCAACTCGAGTATCGACTTTGGCGTTGTGTCTAGTTAGCAGGAGTTGCTGTGTTTGCTAATAGTGTATCTTCTCAACGTTACCAGTCTAGGTATAAAAATATTCTTTTAAAAATCGTTATCTTACATCACTCTCAACTACTAGTGACACCGCACATTCACTACTGTCGCTTGACCCATTAGTGGATGCCTCCCTATTCATCAGTTGCTTAGGCCAAGCTACCATTACACCGCAGACTAGATTTGTAGTGACCAACATAAGCAATGTCCTAACGATAAAGCAACCGATATAGCTCTGTAAAACTAGCAATTGTTCTTGTTTGCTCAGGAAAATCAACTGCTGATGCGACGAAGATTATGAAATAAAAACTGGTCAATAGTGTGTCGGACTCGCATAAAAAGTCTGAACATATTTAACGAGTGTTATCTATGGGTAATTAACTATTTTCTGTATTATAACCGTCTTCAAAATATATATTCGGTTGTATTTTTTTATTTTTGTTACCTCTTAACTCATCTATGAACGATTTGAAAAATTCTTTTTAGGTACTTATATGAAAGGATATGTTTTCCGATTGGTCTCATAGAAATTTGAGCTACTTTGATTTAGAAACCAGTCTAGTAGTTTGGTTTCTAAATCAAAGTAGCTGGAAAAATATGTCATCCAAGTAAAGGAAATTGCGTATTTTGCTTTCGTGTGACTTTCCAGTGATGGTTACTAACGGATTACCAAAAATGATAGAAAGGTACTAAAAACGTAAAATAAAATAAAATAAACTTCTAACAGAAAAAAAGTACAACCGACTTCGAAATAAAAATAAAATTTTTATTTGGCAGCGGGTTGTATTTATTTGTAAAAAAAGTATTTTAGTTTTATGATTAGTAGTTTCGGAGAGAAAGGGTAATTTTTAATATTAATTCACTTTTTTATCGACCTATATTGTCCCACTGCTGGGGAAAGGCTTCCACTCTTCCCGGTAAGTTGCTCTCTATGAATTATTAACTTAATCGGTCCGAGAAAATTGGCTGTGACCAACTTACAGACGGATAGACAAACACACGAGTGACCATTGGTTTCGTTTGTTCATTCGGAGTTCCGAAAATGAAGGAAACGTTTAAGTTTAATCATCAAGTATTTGCTAGTAAAGTTGTTGTCTACATTTTTGGCAGAGTAATTAGTTGTTTAAAAGCAAACTATAGCAATCTCATTGTTCACTTAGGCCTTAAGGCGAACCAATCCACAGACATAATCGCATAGATAACATGACAGGCGTACATTATGTTGTGTTTATATTACGACCTTACACAGAGCTGGGCAAAATACATACTTTGCTTTAATTAAAATATAAACTACAAAATACTATCTCGCAAGTATTTTAAATACGAAATACAAAATACTATCAAGTCGTGTATTTAAAATATAAACTACAGAACCTCTTCCTTTTTTTAAGTCATTTAAAAATACAGTAGGTATTTAACTATTATTATTTAAAATACAAAATACAGTCAGGTGTTAGGTTAGGTTAGCCTATTTGCTTACGAAAGCTAACCCAATCAAAAATATTGCTAAATGTATTTAGGTTAAAATGTATTTTGAAGCCATCCTACAAAACATCTCAGCGTCAGGAATTTGAAATACCAATTACAAATTACATGTTTAGAAAGTAATTGGAATGCAAATACAAGTAATTCAAATATTGTCCAATCCTGCTTACAACTATGTATCGCCGCTTGGTAACCAACACCGTTTCGACCAGCTTTAAGGCCGATTCACACATCAGTGAAGTCACAATCCCAGCAACGCATCCGCACAGGTCCGGATCAGTGCTACAGTGATGTGGCAGTGCTTCAATTCATACATGTTAGAACTCAATCTCTACGGATCTTCAGGCAAAACGTGTGCGGCGTACTGAGGTAACTGTGATTGTTGCTAGGCTCTGTTCAATAATACAGAACTAGAAATGATAGCCATTGCTTTAGAAAAAAAGCAGCATCAAGAAAAAAAAAAAAGAAAATGAGTGCATGAACTAATAGCAATTAAGAGAAAAAGAAGGGGAATTAATGACATTATACAAAGAATTAAAAGAAGAAATATTTTAGAATGTCAGAAAGATGTTACAATACTCCGCAGGTAACGGCGTCCGTGATCCGATAAAAAATATATACGTCGCCGAATACGTCCGTGATTGCCGGCGAAGGCATTGTCACTATTTCACTAAGGACACTGTGTTGTCACTGACACTGACAGGTCTGGATGCGTTCATAGAGATCCGCAGGGGCGTATTTTGAAATTTGGGGCCCGGGCCAATAAGTTTTGCCGCCCCAGAAGTCAAGCAAAAAAACGATTTACTTAAATAAAAAAATACAATTTTTTTAATAATTTTAATAACGTAGAAAGGATAATGGGAATTTGGTACCCATGTCCAATAAAAATGAATTCACCATCGTTGTATAGCTTTTTTTTAAGTGTACAAAAAACTACTCTGGCAAAAAATCCAGTAAAAATTGTCTGTTTTGAAATATAGTCTTTAGAAGATACTGGATATCTAGTTCAAAATTACCGATTTTGATGATATTTACACAGATTTTTAGCTAAACAAAATTCAGTTCTAGGATGAAAATCACATCAAACTCGGTTTAGTTTTTTTTGGTTAGGGGTTATCATTTATTAAATAATCCCACAACACAGGGAATCCTAGTGTGGGATCTAGGGCCTCAATAGAGTAAGTTTTATTTGAGACAATAAACATTTTTTAATTTTTCATTTTTTTTCATAATAAAGATATTGATGATTGTATTGAAGCTACGCCGCACCTGGCGGATTGGCGCCCCGGGCCATGGCCCGGATGACCCTAGGGTAAAATCGCCCCTGGAGATCAGCGTTCAGATTATGAAAGAATAATTATCATAATGGCTATACTGTGCCGGAACTGTTATTTCACTGATATGTGTGAATCGGCCTTTACAGTAAAACAATCAATCTAAATAGCCTTGCCCAACTATCGGGTCAGCTTCCAGTCAAGTCGGATGCAGCTGAATACCAATGTTTTACTTAAGTCGACTGCCTGGCAGAGCTTCACCACTCAGTAGCCAGGTAACAATAAACCCTTTGGTAAGACTGGGCTCAGATTTTCTGGCTCCAAATTTTCTCGTAATGAGTAGGTATCAAAGTCTACATCGATATTAATATCAACGATTTACAAATGACTGCTTGGACCAACAGCTTAACGTGCTTTCTGAGCCATGAAGGTATCTCGGATGGTCACCCATCAACGTGTTGCTTAACCTTAAAGATCGACCCTGCGGCTGTAATTGTTCAGCCACGTGCATACCTTTTGCAATTTTTTTCTTTTCATAATAATCACTTGTCCTATTGAATTCTACTGCTGCCAAAATATCGGTTAGTAATAAATGAACGTCTATAAATAACGGTGATCACACAACGCAGTATCGAAGTCCTCAATTTAATTCACGTGCTACAATAACAAGCGCTCTAATTCCAATTCAAATTCAGAATTTCGTAATTCAAAATCCGAGGCTTACCGCGTGATTTGTCCGGACAATCGGCTTGGAATGGCTTTTAGGCCGGTTTCACATTGGCTGAGAAATAAATGTAGGTAGGTACAAATTACTGTAGTTTATCAACTAAATTACGAACCGTAGCTACTGGTTTTGTATTTAATTTATGTGAGCGATCTCTGCGTGGCTGATTTCAATTTGAAAACACTTTAGGTACATACAGAACCAATTTAAAAATACAACCTTAATAGTTGGATGAAAATACAACGACACAGCTTTCGAAAGAAAACAGAAAAGCACATGTTTGCAAAGTTTGTCATTGTAGCCGATAAGGATTTTTATTCGTGTTTTGTTTTTGTTGCAGCCATCAAAAGACGTCATACCGTTTGTTAATATTGTAATAAACAGAACGGGAGGGGCAAGCTGTGCACTATTCCGCACGAGTGCGGATATGGAAAAGGAAACGCACGGCGTGTGAAAAACTCAACATTGTGAGCCTAAAAGTGGTAAAATTTATTTTTTACACTTTTACTTGGACACTAGAAGCTCTTTGTTTCCTAGTAAAAATGTTGAAAATAATAAAAGAACAATGGACGTTCACCTTTACTGCGTGACCTTAATGATAGACAGCGGTTAGTCCGGAGTACATCGAGCGGAGAATTGTTCGGAACATGTTGTCAGTTCTACCAGTTCTTCAGTTCTACAAGTCTAGATTGTTCTAGTTTTTTATTATAAACTCCTTTTAACTTGTTTCGTTCGTATGTCTGTCCGGTTAAAACTTTGTAATCCGGTTTTCAAACACTTCACGACAATTAATTAAGCTGAAACTTGACACATCATAAATATACCAAGTTGCAGATTTTTTGTATAACTTGCTTTGACCCGCGACTTCGTACACGCATATCCCGTAACTTAGCTTATTAATATTAGTGTTAGAGAAAAATCAAATTCGAATACACAACGATCAAGAGGCCCTAGACAGTGTGCCATTCAATTAGCGAAAGTGACTAATGACAAAATGTAGGAATTTGATCACGTGACATTTCGATAGCATCTGTCAATCCCATACATTTTTGACGTATTAACAATCGCCTTCGCCACGCTACCGTTGACAGAATCTCACTTGTCTCGAGCCCACTTGTGGTGTGTTAGTGGTTGGTGGCAATCAAATTGCCTGGAAATTTTAATCCATTGGTGTAAACATAATAGTTTTAGTACATCCAAAGTAAATAAATAATGAAAAGAAACCATTATCAAGCTTAGCCGCCGCAGTGCGAGTTCTCGTAAAATATTCCCTCATTTATTACAACCAAGTGACTCGTCAGATTAGATTATTGCCGTCGCCAACGACTTTAAGAAAAAATAAACAACAAAGAAGGTTGTATACTGAAAAGTAGGTCTTGAAAGGGTGAAGTTTTCATTGGTACTGACGCTGTTTAATTTCTTTATTCGTCTGGAAAAAAGCTTTAATAAAAATATCTCCTAACATTAGTGTTCGAAATGCTCGTTGGGAAATAATGAAAAGTGGACTGTATCTTAAAAAACGGGCTGTATTGCCGATTTAACTTTCAACATGAACTGTCCCGGACAAACATAAATTAATTATAAGGCGTTTGAGAGTGTCGTCCGTCGCGGTGGTCTCCGAGAATGCGAGTGTCCGCCGGCCGCGCCGGCACACCCGCGTCGCACCTCCGCTCGCTCGCCGTGGACGATGACGCGTAGGTCGGTCACGTCGCCTGCGCGTGCCGTCTGCGTGTTAGTTGGGTGCGATTCCCAACATGCTGCCCGGGTTGAAGTGAAGACTTCAAAAATCTCTGCAACTCTTGCTATGCCGTCGCTGCCAGGGTAAACCTTTGTGACCCTTCCTAAAGACCAGAGTAGAGGAGGGAGAGCTTTGTCTTTAATTAGGACAAGAGAGCCTAACTTCAGCTCTGTCTTCGAGGAGCGCCACTTCACCTTCTGCTGCAGTAGAGCTACGTACTCAAGTGAGAAACGCTGCCAGAAGTGCTGTTTGATGTGCTCGATTCTCTTGAAGCGCTCCAGGCGATTAATGTTGCAATCAGAGACCTGTGGATGAGGTATAGCATTAAGTGGTCGTCCAATTAGGAAATGAGAAGGTGTCAGAGCGGAAAAGTCAAGGGGTTCTGAGGAAAGAGGAGTAAGAGGACGGGAGTTCAAAACAGCTTCTATCTGAGTGAGGCACGTGGCCATTTCCTCGTAGGTGAGATGAGTGGATTGTAGTAATCTTTTAAGATGGTGTTTTGTGGAGCGAACAGCTGCCTCGGCTAAGCCGTTGAAGTGGGGACTATATGCAGGTACGAATTTAAATTCTATACCTTCTTGAGCTAAATGACCCTCAAGGTCTGATTGCACAAGAAACTTTGATAGCTCATTGTAAGTGCCGACAAAGTTGGTGCCGTTATCGGACGTAATACTTTGCGGTTTCCCCCGACGTGACACAAAGCGATTAAGAGCGAAATAAGCTTCACTAGATAGTGCAGTAACGAGCTCGATATGACAGGCTTTTGTTGAGTTACAGATGAAGATTGCCAAAAACGATTTAATAAGTCTGCAACCTCTGCCTTTCCTATCCGCTATCATCACTGGCCCTGCGTAATCAACACTGCAATGTAAGAAAGGGTACTCTAACTCAGTTCGAGTTGTCGGTAACTGTCCCATTATGGGTTGCACCGATTCCGCTTTGTACCGACAACATCGGACACACTTATTTACAATGGCTTTGGCTAGGCTTCTGCCACCCAAGGGCCAATAGGTTTGCCTAGCGTTCGCTAATAAGAGCTGGGGACCAGCATGTAAATATATTAAATGTAGATGCTCAAAGAGTATCTTAGTAAAATGATGCTTGCTACACAATAAGATAGGATGCTTTGTATCGTACGAGTATGGGGACTTATCTAGTCTACCACCTACACGTAATAGGTTATTGGGGTCTAGAAATGGGGACAAGGAACTAAGTCTATTCTTTTTATGCAATACTTTCGCCGTTTTAAGAATAGCATATTCGTCAGGAAACATTTCCAACTGAGCTTTGTGCAAAATTAAATTTAAAGAACCTTTAAGTTCGATAACTGTAAGTGGCCCAGTACGTTTGTTGGTTTTGTTTCGACAATTGTGTACAAACCTTTGTAAATATGCTATCGCTCTTTGTAAATAAATTAAATTAGATCTATTGTTAATGAAACTACTTATTGAATCTACATTGGAAATACTGTTAGTTACTACGACAGAACAAGAAACTAATTCAGGTAGATCGTGTCTCTCGTTGTGATTGGGCATTCTTGGCCATTCACGTTCATCTTTCTCTAAGAAAGTGGGACCAGACCACCACAAGGATGAACCACTGATGGAATCAGCCTTCAGCCCGCGGGAAACAAGATCCGCCGGATTGTCTTTCGACGGTACGTAGCCCCACACGTGACCCTCTGTGCTCTCTTGAATTTCGTGTATTCGGTTGCGAACGAAATTTTTTAGTTGCAGTGGGGGTGTAGATAACCACCCTAGAACTATAGTCGAGTCACACCAAAATCTACATTTGCTTACCTTTAGAGTAAGAGAGGTTAATACTTTTGTACACAACCTTGCAGCCAACAAGGCTCCGCAAAGCTCTAGACGTGGTATCGTCATGGGCTTTATCGGCGCTACCCTACTTTTAGAGGTTAAGAGGTGTATTTTTACTAAACCTGATTGATCCACAGAACGAATGTACAGACAAGCGCCGTACGCTCGCTCTAAAGCATCTGAAAAAACATGAATTTCATGAATTTCTGAGCTATCACTAAGAACCCATCGAGGTATTCTTAAGTGATTCAGAAGAGGTAAAGTGTCAGCAAATGCAAACCATAAATGTTTGGTGTCTTGTGAGACTTCATCATCCCATGAATATTGATTGATCCACAACTTTTGCATGATGATTTTGGCTTCGACAATGCACGGGCCGACGAGTCCCAAGGGGTCAAAGATCCCCACCAACCGTGTCTCCACGTTGTCGTCGTGGTGGGGCTTGCGTGTCTCAATGATCTTGGGGGCTTTGCCGGTAGAGCCACTCATGCCGGAAGGTCCCAAGTGAGAGACCAGACCAAGAGAGACACAAGAGGGGCACACCGTTCGGAGACTTGAGCAGTGTTCGGGTCCTCGGACGGTGTGCGTCTCATTGGCTTGCTCGCTGCTCTCTGGTACGCGTCTGATCATCAGACGTGACTGTGAGAGCAGCGAGCAAGCACTGAGAGAGAGGGGGAGAGGAAGGGAGATAGGGACCGCACCCTCAAAAAGGAAAATATGGACAGGCCTGCGAAACAAATATTACCCCAGGGCGGTACGGACTGCACAGCGGTCCGAGAATCCGCCACGCCTCGTGCGTCAAGCCCCTCGTATTCTGGGGGGGGCAACAGGGCTGTCCGCAATCCGCTTGCCAAGGGCAACAGTGGCCGAGGAGGCCCCCGATTCGACTTCAAACAATTAATCGGGTTTGATTTTAGCTCGCCCGACGAAGAGTCGGCCGGGCAGAGCGCGGGCGAAGGCGCGCTGCGCTGGGAGGAGGGCTCGCTTGAGCGTCGCGCGGGTGTAGAGTCGGAGTCCGAGTTGGACTCCGACGACCTGGCGACCATTTGCTCGGCGAGCCCTGTACCCGAGGGGGCGAGGGCTGCTGCGGAGGACTCCAGGTCCTTCCGCAAGCGGCCCAGATCAGAGGAGGACCGGGGGTCGTCCGGCAGCGAGGAGGTAGCCTCGGCTCGCAAGATCCCCACCAGCAGGCGGGGCAAGGGCCGAGAGGGAGGCAAGGGGAGATTGCCCGCCTCCAAGGTGGCTGGTCAGCGAGCCGGGGAGCTCGTCGCTGACGGACGACCCCCCGCAGAGGGCGGTCGCAGGGCCCCTGGTTCGGAGTCCTCCGGCGGTGAGCCGGATGACTCCGGACAGGAGCTTCGGAGGGCCGGGTTTGCGGAGGTGGTGGAGGCCGCGCTTCGCGATGTGGCCCTGAAGAGGAAACTCTCCTCTAAAAACAGGGCCATAGGAGAAGCGCTGACCTCCATCCTGGCGGCAGCGGAGGCTAACCGAGGTGGGCCTCCGGTGGACGAGATGTCCAACCTGCGGGCGGAGGTCGCCCGCTTGGCTGCCGCCACCGAGCGTCTCCAGAGGGAGAACGCGGGGCTCCGAGCAGACCTGGCCAGGCTCCAGGGAGCCGGCCCACAGGGGGCGCCTAAAGGGGGAAGCAGGGAGAACAGCCGGCCCGTGCCGCAGGAGGGCCAGGTGCTGGACCTGGTGCGGCAGGAGATGGCTGCCTTCCAGGCGCGGTTTTCCGTCCTGGAGGGCATCGTCCTGCGCCCCCCGTTAGCGGCGAGTGGGAAGGCTCCAGGCCGGAAGGCGGCGTCGTACGCGGCCGCCGCGGCTGCCACACCGGGGTCGTCCGGCCAGGACAAAGGGTCCGGGCCGGCACTCGCGAAGCCGGTGCCGGGAAAACCGGACCCGGCCCCGGGAAGGAAGAGGAAGGGTGGGGTTGCTGCGCGGACGGCGAAGGCTCCTGCGCCGTCTGAGCAGCAGCTCCCCCCGGCTTCCTCGCCTTCAGCTCCTTCCCCGGCTCAAGCCGAATGGCAAGTTGCCGGGGAGAAGAGGAAGGCGGGCAAGGCAGCCAGGGCGGCCAAGAGGCGAGAGAGGAAGCGGCGGCAGAAGGCGCGAAGCGTCGCGGCTGCGCTCCGCCCCCCGAAAACCGCGGCTGTAGTGCTTACACTACAGCCGGACGCGGTGAAGAGGGGCGTGACGTACGCGGACGTGCTCACCAAGGCGAAGGAGGCGATAAACCTTGGTGAGCTAGGCATCGTGGGGGGCCTTCGGCTCCGGGTCACCATGACTGGGGCCCGGATGCTGGAGATCCCCGGGGCAGCCAGCGGCCCAACCGCGGACGCTCTAGCCGAAAGGCTTAGGGCGTCCCTAAGCGCGGACGATGCCCGAGTGTCCAGGCCCACCAAGCGCATCGACATGCGCATCTTGGGCCTGGACGACTCCGTCACGGAGACGGAGGTGGTGGCCGCCGTCGTTAGGACGGGGGGGTGCTCAGCAGAGGAGGTGAAGGCAGGCACCCTACGTCCTGACAACACGGGCATGCGCACCATTGTGGTGAGCTGTCCCGTGTCGGCGGCCAAGACCATCTCGGAGGGCCGTAGGTTTTTGGTGGGTTGGGTTTCCGCGCAGGTCAAACTGCTGGAACCCCGACCTCTGAGGTGCTTCCGGTGCCAGGTGGGCCACCATGTAGGAGCTCAATGCACCTCGGAGGTGGACAGCAGCGGTCTATGTTTCCGCTGCGGTCAGCCCGGTCACAGGGCCGGCTCCTGCGACGCCGCGCCGCACTGCGCAGTCTGTGCGGCAGCTGGCAAGCCGGCCGACCACTGGGCTGGGGGTAGGGCCTGCGCCCCACCCACCAAAGCCGGAAACCGGAGAAAGCCCTCCGCCACCGCCGTCTCTGCCGCGACCGCCGCCACCGCCGCCGCTTCCTCCGCCGCCAAAGCCGGTTCCACTGCGGCTGCTGCTACTGCAACAGCCGCAGTAGAGCCCCTACAACGGGCTCCGGAGGGGGCTGAAATGGAGTGCCAGTAATGGCCCCATTTCACCCCCTCCTGTTGAACGTCAGCCACTGCGCCGCCCAGGAACTGATGCTCCTGAGCATGGCGCAGTGACTGATGCCTGCGGACGGCGAGCAATGGGTAGCTCGCCGTCCGATCAGAGCAGGCCCGGGTTGACGGCGCGCTGTGTTCTACGCGCGCCAAGCCAGCAGTCGTCAGCATGGGTCGGGGCCCGTTAAGGCCAGAGCCTACCAGGGTTGCGGATTTGTTCGAAAGAGTTACCGTGGCCCTGGAACGTAAAGGCACTGAGAGGAGCATGGGTGGGTTTTAGTCAGTAGAAGTCTGACACTCCCTGCCGCTCCACCCAGAGCGGGAGGGGTCATTTGATGATTTCCCATCCAATAAAAAAAAAAAAAAAAAAAAAGGGGTCAAAGATCTGACTTATAACAGAAAGTATGTGTCGTTTCGTAACTTTTTTTTGTAATTTTATGTTAATTGAAAACGACAAAGTGTCCGAATCACAAATCCAATTCAGACCAAGAGTTTTAGATGAGACATCAATATTAGTGTGTGAAAAGTCTAAAATGTTGTCATCTGTATTATAAGAAGGCGAAATTTGATTTAAGATTAATGTATTGTTTGATTTAAATTTTCTTAGTTTCAGTTGGGCTGATTTTAAAGTAGATATGACTCCCTGAGCAATATCGATTGTTTTTTTTATAGAATCAGCGCCACCCAAATAATCGTCGACATAAAAGTCTCTTTGAATTGATAGTCTGACGTCATCATCAGGGGCGCTGGAAGCTAAACTAACCAAACATTTAGTGGCTAAGTAAGGCGCACTTGCCGTGCCATAAGTCACTGTGTTTAGTGTGTATGTTTTTAAAGGCTCTGTAGAATCAGAGCGGAAGATAATTTTTTGTAGAGAGCGTTGAGAAGGATGAAGTTCAATCGCTCTGTACATTTTTTCTACGTCACCAGTTACAACATATTTATGCTGGCGAAAGCGTAGCAGTATCGAAATGATATCTTCTTGTACAGTCGGACCAACCATTTGGATGTCATTTAGTGACACACCTGTACTAGTGGTGGCCGATGCATCGAAAACTGTACGAAGCTTAGTGGTTGTACTTGACTCACGGATGACGCCGTGGTGTGGTAAGAAATAGCTATTTTCCTGAAGACAGCCCGGCGAAGATTCCTTATCTTTAGTCATGTGACTTAGACGTTCATACTCTTGCATGAACTCAACGTACCTGCTTTTGAAGGCAGGGTCTCTAAGAAACTTACGCTCTAGTGACATGAACCGACACTTTGCCTTTGAAAAGGAATCGCCTAAGACTGAAGGATCTTTCTTCAGTGGCATGGTCACGACAAAACGTCCGTCGTCTTTACGAGTGGTATGTTTCTTAAAGCTCTGCTCACAGGCACGCTCCTCAGGAGATAAGGAGTGCTTGGCTGCGATGGTATCTAATTCCCAAAAACGAGGTAAGTCTGGGTCGGCGTCTTCATTTAAAAAATGACAAACGGGAGAAGAAGAGTGTGACTTATGACGGGCAACGTGCCCTGACACTAACCAACCCAGTTTCGTTTCATATAACTTGGGCAGATTTTGACCTAAGTTTATAGAATTATTACGTAAGACGGACCAAAATACTTCGGCCCCAAGTAAGATGTCTATAGCTGACGGTATGTTAAATGTTGGGTCAGCTAGATTTATTCCTAATGGAAGAGGAATAGTATCTATGTTTATGAATGAAGACGGCAAAGCTCTAGTGATCTGTGGTAAAATATGACAGTCTACAGTGAATTTACAGTCGTCATCATAGTGGGACACAATAGTAAGGCTGCAAGACTGTGCACAATATGAAGTATTATTATTTATACCTGTCACGGTGGCGCTCGCACTACGTCGCGATAAACCCAGCTTACCGCACAGTGACTCATCTACGAAGTTGCCCGTACTACCGTTGTCGAGGAGTACTCGGGCAGTGTGCACGTCACTTTTGCTGTCAACCACTCTCACGATCGCTGTGGAAAGCAAAACATTCGAAGGAGTAGTAAACTGCTGAACATTAGTTGAACCGGCAAAGTTATTGACGGGAATGACTGGCTCAGGAGTAGGAGTTGCTTCTGCCTCATGTAAATGAAGCAGAGTACTATGTTTTTTCTTGCAATATTTGCAAGGTACAAGATTGCACCTTGATTCTACGTGCCCTGGCCGTAGACAATTAAGACAGACCTTTGCCTCTTTGGCCTTTTGCATACGAGCTTCAATAGACAAAGCTCTAAAGGCATCACAATTAAATAAATAGTGAGTTTGACTGCACATAGGACATGTAAATTTTTTGTTATTATTAGTAATGTATTTTTTATTTTTATTGTTGTTCTCATTTGTTTTTTGATCTGATTTTGTAGCTGTAAGTAGATTAGAATTATGTTTGCAAGTGTCTGCCTGTTGTACTTTATTGATATTTACTTTATGTTCTTGCAAAGTTTCTAATAAGTCAGCTCTATTGCAAAGGAACTTTAAAAAAAAATCTAACGAAGGTAGATTATTAAACGTGTTTCTATGTTCCTCCCATTCCCTACGTGTAACGCTGTCAAGTTTTTCGGACATCATGTAGATTATGAGGGTATCCCGTAAGTTAAATTCTGTGTCCTGACCTAACGTTGTTAAGGCACGCAGATTTTTATTTGTGACATCAATAAGGTTACGAATAGAAGAACATGATTCACCCTGCATATATTCAACACTGAATAATGCACGAACATGATTATTAACGAGCAATCTTTTGTTGTCGTATCTGTTACACAATAAATTCCAAGCGGATTCATAATTCTGTGCTCTAAAATCTAAGTTATCTATAACTAGTAACGCACTACCTTTAAGAGAAGCACGCAGGTAGTGCAACTTATTAACGTTGTCCATGTCCTTTCTAGAATGAATAAGTGAAATGTAAGTGTCTCTAAATTCAAGCCAGTGTTGATAGTGACCGTGAAAAACTGGTAAATTTATTTTTGGCAACCTAACACAATTGGATTTAAAGCCACCTGCCTGTATATCCTCGTCACCCGTTACGTAACCATCTTGTTGACTGCCAGACTGGGGAGGACGAGCACCGAGCAGGCTCCGCGCCGTCGCCACCAGTTTATAATACTGGTTCTCGAACTGCTCACGCTCCTTGCTCTCGTCACCGGGGTTCTCCAACAACATCTCGATGTCACACTGCAATTTGTCGAAATCCACATATAAGCTATCAAATTTATTAAATCTAGTTTCTAAATCTAAAAGTTGTAAACTGCTAAGTTCGTCGCAACTGTCAAGCATGTGAAGGTAGTTGCTAAATATTGTGAGTTTTGATTTCATACAGCTGCGTTTTTTAACGAGTTTTTCAACTTTTTCGTCAGCCATAGCGATAGAAACACAAGCGATAAATCACAAACAAACTAATGACAGTTAAGAAACCAGTTTTTAAAATGCGAAGAGAGAAAAAAAAACGTAGCTAGCTAACGATGTGTGACTCAACAGTGCTAACAAAAGAACACCTGACGCGCAGGCGCAGGTATGTCGCCGTGCGATCAGCTGTTGTAGATAAGAAGCGAAGTAAACGTAAACAGATGGGGTTATTCTGTAAAGGTTTTAAAGTAGGTTTTAAAGTAGCTTTTCAAGCAGAATAATTGAGTTTTAATGAATGCAAGGCTATGAATAAGATGATGAATGATTTATCACTAAACGACTTAAAGTGATAGTTAAAAGCACTCACTTAAATATTGCTATTTAAACATGAAATGAAGAAGAATAGGAAAAGATATAGGTAAGGGACAAATTGGAACGAACTCACAGAATGTCTAAACCATCCATAGGTCAAACGATGATACTGCAAGTTCTTCTTTGTCCTTGACGATGACTCGAACTTTCGAAGGGTCCAAAGTCCGTTGTATGACTTCTTCTCTGGGCGCGTGCGGGAGCTATGCGTAGTTTCTTCGACAGGAAATTGACGACTCCTGCAGGAACTATCGCCGCTGAAGACCGCTTTCGAAGACTTTTGAGTTAGGAGTTTTCTTCCAAGACCGTTATTTTTTGAAAAAAACCGGCGAGATCCTAGAAGGACCAATGTTCGAAATGCTCGTTGGGAAATAATGAAAAGTGGACTGTATCTTAAAAAACGGGCTGTATTGCCGATTTAACTTTCAACATGAACTGTCCCGGACAAACATAAATTAATTATAAGGCGTTTGAGAGTGTCGTCCGTCGCGGTGGTCTCCGAGAATGCGAGTGTCCGCCGGCCGCGCCGGCACACCCGCGTCGCACCTCCGCTCGCTCGCCGTGGACGATGACGCGTAGGTCGGTCACGTCGCCTGCGCGTGCCGTCTGCGTGTTAGTTGGGTGCGATTCCCAACAATTAGCGTTAGTATAAGACTGTGTCTGGCTATTTATTTATTTTTATCTACACTCACAACGTAATGTTCCAAATATGAGTTCAAAAACGAATGCATAAACACGTACTTTTTTTTCGTGGATAGGTAAAATTTAAAAAAAAAACCATTACAGTTCAACATTTCCCTTCGTTTTTTAAACAACTGCATCATAAAATAACTTTTTAATTTTTAAAGCACACTTTTACTATTTAGTTTATTGGCGCGGATCATTGACTTAGTCAATGAGCCAGCTTTTATCTTTGTCTATGGATGCACGCGCTGCACAGTCATTCGAATACGCAATGAGAATATTCGCCATATTGGAATAAACTATTTTTCCACTTATTTTATTTCAACTGTATGAGTGAAGATAAAGTAGTGTATACAACGGCATATAATTAGGTATTAAAACACTCGTGTGATGCTATTATCACACTCGGCGTTTTTTTTGCCAAGTTTTAAAGCTTTCTCTAAGGCAGAACCTCAGGTGATCTTTCAGACATATTTGTAATATTCGATTTTAAATATCCTCTTTTTCCTTGTCTGTAATCTCTAAATAGTTGAAATCATGTCACTGCTTCAGATCAAAGAAACGATTAATGTTAATGCACGCACAGCGCTCAAGTTTTCAAATTAACTATTTGTGCTAATTGTTTAAGAATTTCGTGTACATGTGATTGTTGATTATATACTAGCTATTTCCCACGACTTTGTACGCGCTAGGAATTACCCGAGCAGAACCAAACGATTAGGAACAGGATCTCCCGTGACAATTACGTTATTGCGCTACAACCTATGTTATGTCACAGACAAAACCACGAGCATAAGTTAGTATTTCTATAGCTTATGTGTTATTCTGGTACATAAGCTACAACATTGCCAAGTTTCATCGAAATCTGTTCAGTAGTTTCGGCGTGATTGAGTAACAGACATCTGTCCAAACTTTCGCATTTATAATACCAGCATAGATTTACATTGAAAGAAAGAAAGAAAGAAAGAAAGAAAAATATTTATTTGGGACTCGCACAAGACAAACAAAAAGTAAAATAATAAAATAAAATAAACGATAGGTACGTAGGTAATAAAAATTAATTAAAAATAAAAATAACAAAAGCATTATACATTCTGTGCGAGGCCAAAAAGGTCCCTATCTCAGCATAAGCTGCGATATTCAGACATTGCATGTATATGTATATTATTTATCTAAATGTTTGCATTTATATAAATCCAACGCTATTTATTCTCCATACTGTACCTATTACTATTCTCTGCATCGCCTAAAGGTTGAGTGGTAGAGAATGCTTATGGCATTAAGTCCGCCTCTGTACATTTGTGTGCTTCAAGTGTTAAATAAATAAATGGACAGCGTGAAAGATGTCTAGAAACAGGGTGATAACTGAGATAATGACAAATAGTAGTATGAACGTGACTGATTTAGCCATGGCGGCCAATCTCAACAGAGACTAGTCTAGCATATTTTAGTACACAAGTGTGTGCGCAAAATACAGATGTAGTCCCTGTTCTATCACTCATAGTCCGATGGGACGGGAACCCAACACGACCGGAGAGAGATCTGGCGCAGGACCATGTTTGCAACATGGTGCCCTATTTAAAGTGTTGTAGGAAAGTTCTTAATAAATTGGTTTTCACGTGCTCTTATTTTTACTTTCTTCCAATAAGTGCTTGAATTAAGCACACACACAATTAGTTGAGTAAAAATTAAGCACGAAATTGCTTAATTTTTACTGATAGTCATTGTTCGCACGTGGTGACTTTACCTCCAAATAACTCGGCAATGTGACACTTTAGGACACCATGATACTAACATTTTTGTATGTTTCAGCGTGTCCCACGATTTGAAAAAAAAAACTAATCGACGATAGGGAGCTATGCCAGCTCCTATAGAAAAATGTTCGAACCTCAGTGAATAAAGTCAAAAGAGAGAAAATTATGATGTCTGATTCTGCCAACATCAAGTATTTTCCATTACCTGTTAAGTCGGTCGAGACATGTGTCACGAACATTTGGCCAATATTTGCCGACTCACGACATGTCTCGACAAGGCTAATTTATTTGCCTTGCGTCGACTGTCATTTGTTAAATGTCTATGGGAATGTGCCGTGTCGTGTGGGCTATTGTTATAAGTGTGTTTAAGTACTGTTACTGTTCCATGTATATGAGTTGGTTAATTTAGGAACATAGTAGGAAAACTCTGATGATGAAAAATAAATTTGCTTTAAATAAGACCATTCATCCTGTTCTTATTTTAGATTTGGAATTTAAGAATACCTGTACGATGGCATGGGAACTTGTGTTTTTAACTTCAAATTCTTAATCTTACTCCAGAGGGTCAATTCTCGTATTTATGTCACTGATTTATTGCAAACTAGGTAAGATTATAAAATATCTTAAGAGATTTTATAATCTTATATTTATAGGCAAAGAATTATTATCTGTAGGTATTTTTTCAAAATTTTAGACATTTGTTTTTTTAATTTTTCATCTAATTTCTTAAATAACTTCATAGTAATTTATTATAAAATTATGAAAAAATACGTACTTTGGAAAACCTTTAATTTCCCCCCCCCCCCCCAAAAAGTGACCCCATTTTCAAAATTTATTTATTTTCGTAACACGTCCGTGTTTGGGTCACATAAAATTATATTATATTATTGTTATACCTAATTTCAACTCAATCGGTCAAGTAGATTCGGAGGAAATCAGACAGACGGACAAACAAACAGACCGAGTGATCATATAATGGTTCCGTTTTTCGGAACCCTGAAAACATACAATTTTACACATTTACAATAATAATTTAGATTTTATTCTCTTTATGATAATGCATCCAAATGCAGTTGCAGAAGGTAAACTAAAGTTCTAGACGCGTTTTTGAATAGGTTTACATAGGCAGGTGCCTCATTACGGGTACTCGCGACTGCATTGATGCTGGATCACGTTCCTATCGATTTTAGTTAGTAACGCTGTCTACGTCACGGGCGTTTATCTATGGCGCATTGACATACAGGGTTACTGGTAACAAATAACGTATGACAATGTGTCCTATTTGTAACAATTGAGCACCCTAGGAAGCCTAAGCGGACACCCTTGGGTTTCGAGAAAGTCTATGTTTTATGGTTTTTTCCAGAGTTCGTCACATAGGCACAGACTCTCATTTTAACAGCAAATTGAATGGGCTTCACAGCTATTTGTTATGGTAGCGAAAGCTTCAGCAAAGAATAAAAATCCGAAGACAACCCAGCCGCAAAAATCTCCTGAAGAAGTTCGGAAATGTTAGTGAAAGCCAATAAAACGGTTTTCCATTATGAAATAATCAGGGAGCAACTGAAACCTTTAGTTGTCGTTGAACATGCTCTGTTGCCAATAGGTCAGTTATCAGCGGACGCAACAGAAGGGAGGATCAAACATTTTTTGCAATAATCATCAAAATTTCGCAAGGAAGTTTAGTAGAATGATTGCAATGCTGATAACATTCAAATGTCTGACAGAAAAATAATAAAAAAAACGATTCATGCCCGCAACCCTGGAGCTATAAATTTAAAAACAATTCAATAAATCATGTTTTAGTAGCTACTAATGCTGTTTGGTAATTGGTTATACAATACCACAAAAAAAAAATGTAAGAAATATTTTTTTTTGTGTAATTTCTTAAAAAAACATAACGTACATTTTTGTGGCTAATAGTTTTGTAGGTTTATTTTTATTGTATTTCGTTTATATTTTAACATAAACCATTTAACTTTAAAACAAATATTTTTCGATCAAATTAAACCTTTGGCCAGCTTGAGTGATTAAATAACTGCAAGTATGTACGACGTGAGAAAAAATTCTGAAACAATGATAGAGTTCATTTTTATAACTTATAGATTATAAAGAAATCTGTAAAATCAAATGATTTTACAGATTTCTTTATAACCCCAGTTTAAAAAAGTTTTTCCCCAGTTTTTCCTCACTCCCTAAAAACATGGGTGGATTCGCGGGATTTTCTGCTCGAACTTAATGAAAATAGACCATTTTTATGCAAGGAATAATCTACCCGCCGCCACCCACGCGCATTTCATCTAAATTGATAACTTTATCAACTTGCGGAAGCTGACGTCATCTCAGACCTTTTGCCATTTATCAAGTACTTATCTTTTTAACCGAGTCCAAAAAGGAGGAGGTTATCAATTCGGATGTTTTCATACATTTTATTTATCTATGTTTAGGCACTACTCCGTCATATATTCTTTTTATACGAAACAGGTTTATTACGAAATGGTCCCATTTATTTTCGTAATGATCTGATGAAGAAATTCGAAGATAGACAGCTAAAAAGATATAGACTGGTGCGATTTTTTGGGGTGTAGCACTAAAAAGAATAAAAAACATTTTTACAAAAAAAAAAAAAATGTACTTCCAAAAAAAAACACAAGAAGTACAAAATAACTTTAATATTGATAGTCGGTGTAAAAAAACGAAGAAACCACACGAGAAACACCGACTACCAAAATTAAACAGAATAGGGTTCTTTTAAAGCAAACCTTAATGCCATGGAGATTTTGCACATGAGAATGAGGAATAACAAAACTGGCATAGAGTACGATTTAAGTTGTTTTGCTTCCAGCTTTGCTTACCGAACCCATTCAAAAATAATCAGGTCACAATGATACTTTCAAAACAAATCGAACGGTTTCACTGACCCAATTCAGTAGAGCTACTTCCAGCATTTACCAGTTCACCACACTATTCACACGAGTGCTAAGTTCCACTATTTTCCGTCGCGAAATACTCAGCACTACCGTGAAAATGGCGGTTTTAAAAATCAAATATACAAAAATCTCTTCGTTTGCATATCCCTGTTTTAGTAACACGAATTTATGTTAAAAAACGGAGAGGTGTCGACTCTCTAGGTATATAAATCAGTGGGAGCGTCGCTTCGCAAATTGCGCCACGAAATATATGCCAGCTTTTAAAACTACAAAAGCATACGAGCTGGATATAATGTATGCCGGTTTTAACACCCACTGTAATCGTATAAATGTCTAGTTTTCGTATATTTGTGGTGCGTATTACTTTTATCCCGAGTGTAAACTTTCTTTTCATGCATATTTTGTGTGCTTGAATAGTTTGAACTTTACACGAAGCATGTTTTTAAATTTATTTTTTATTAACTTATTTTATAGTTAAAGTAGCTTTTGCCCGCGACTTTGTACGCGCATATCAAGTAGGTATGAAATATTCTTTACGACCTATTCTTATACCTACCAAATATGCATATTTTTTTAAATAATAACAATAAATTAAATAAGAATCGGTCGAGCCGTTCGGAGGAGTGCGACCATATTAATTTAGCGTTAGACCCAGAGCGGGGTGGATCTACATTCAGTCCCAGGTGACCAGCTGTTCATAGTTATTTGATGTTTTCCCATCCAAAAGAAAGGTGACCAGCTGTGGACAACCACTTTTCAGTGTACGATCACTCTTTAGCAAAAAGGACGTAATTGAAAGATTTAATTATGACACTATCACACCATCTTTTTGAAGTTCTTGACCAAGAAGGGGTTCTGAAGACAGGAATTTTTATCAATGTTTTTCTGTTACAGTTTCCACAGCCGGTTTTATCGCATGATGTAATCACTAGTTAGCTTCATAAAAACCATTCTAAGGCCCGGTTTCCGGAACGAAAATTATATGAGCTTAACTACTTATACAAATACCTATATAAACAAAACCTCATCGTTTATTGCTCTTTCTTTAAGTTAAAACTGTACATATCGAAATCCGTTGTGTGGTTTAGAGGAAATAAGTGGAGGAACAGGCAGAGGCACAAGAGTTGGTTTAAGGCTCTTGTTTGGCCACTAAGGAGTGTAATTTCCTGCAAAGAGTCTGTTTCCTGGGAGTCTTTAAGTCAAGAGTGAATAGCATACTTTCTTTTAGGCAAGCGTGCTCACACGTGACACTTTCCACACCAACCTAAGTCGCAGGACACACAGATAAGACGTAAGACGTGGACGGGGTGCGGTCAGGGCACAGACGGGGCGCCGTCGCGACTTTTTAAAACATGTAAAAAACACTAGGCACGGACGTGACGTGGTTAATTGTGGTGGTATAATTGTGTGTGACAGCGACGCGCGAGTCCCGGTACCCGCGCCCATCCCCTCGCACCCCCATTCTCGCCCCTCGTCCACTCGCGCCCGTGCCCCGATAACACGAGGAACTAAAGCTACTCAAATAAAAGCCGGAATGAAATATATCAAATGGACTCGCGCATATTGAAGGCGAACCCGTAAATTCGGTCAGCCTAGTTTGGCGTCAGACTGAAATCCGTGCGACTCTCCGTTACGGAACTCAATATTTTTAGAATGCTTCACGGTCGATTCCATTATTTTTCGTACCATTTAATGTGAGATACTGTATTTGTAGAAAGTTTCTTTATATTTCCGAGCCTATTATTTTTATGTGGTAATTTAACTTTAGCGTTTGACCTAGAGCGGGCAGTTGGATCTACATAAGGTCCCAGGAAACCAGCATCAGCTGGCTGGTCATGGTCATTTGATGATTTCCCATAAAAAGATGACCTCCTGAAATCGCGAAAAAAACGCTGCTGTTCTGTGTCAGTACATTTTATCGAGTAATGCGCATATATGTAAGGGGCAGTCGATTTTTTTTTACGCGAATTCAGTTTTGGTACCATAGTGAAAGTTGTTCATAATGATGAGTTCAATGAACCCTAAAGATGTTTGGCGTTTATTGTGTTACACGTTCTATTTGGTGAACTTTTCTGTTTGGTTTGTATCAAACTATATAAGGGGACAATTTATGGTTGCGGATTTTATTCGAAAGAGTCACCGCGGCCCTGGAACACGCACTACGAGGAGCATGGATGGGTTTTAGTCAGTAAGAGTCTGACACTCCCTCCCGCTCCACGTAGAGCGGCAGGAGTCATTTGATGATTTTCTATCCATAAAAAAAATGGTACAATTTATTCGTCGTCGATTTCAACCACTTTCGTATTAATCGGTTGAAATACGTTCGTTCATCGTTTGCGTTTGATGCAAGTCCAACTCCATAATACCAGTTTTCTCCATTGTAAGATCAGCTCTATGACATAAGAAACAAAATTGTTTAATCGGAAGCTGTAGTTTCTAAACCCCACAGAATCTGTGTAAAACGGGTAATGGGAACTGGGTGAAGATTCGATGAAAATGTATTCGACTGTTCGTTTTATGACCTCGGTGGCAATCGTGCTATTTTTTTAACAGCGTTCGCATGCCAGTCGCAATCTGTCAAAATTGTTCGGAAAATTGAGGCTTGTTGCGAATGCGAATGTTGTTTAGAATATAGTGGAATTGGCGCTCTTATTTGATATTGTTCGTCAAATCGTTGAGACTATTATAATTGTTTATGCAATGTATGGACTTTGACCTCTGAGTTTATTTCAGTGTTTCTTCACAGGCTAGTCAGCTAGGACCAGACAACGTCCTCCTTATCTAATTTTGATTGACCTGTAAAAGTGTATAACCAACTCGCAAAATAAATATCATCTATAGCTAATATCGTTCCATAAGTTCATACAACTGAAATCATAATAACATTAACCAAAGAAAAACGACCCAATAATTTTTTATTAACCCATTAATCACCACATAAAAACCTTTAAAATATTTAAAAAGCACAACTTATAAACTAACTAAAAAAAACTAAAATAAGTTTCACTATCAGCTGCTATACGTACAGTTAATCCTTTTTTTATGGATGGGAAATCATCAAATGACTCCTGCCGCTCTGGGTGGAGTGGGAGGGAGTGTCAGACAGGTCAGACTCTTATTGACTAAAACCCATCCGTGCTCCTCGTATTGCATTTTGCTTTCCAGGGCCGCGGTAACTCTTTCGAACAAAATCCGCAACCCCGGCAGGCTCTGGCCCTAACGGGCCCCTACTCCTATGCTGACATCTCTTTGAGGCGCACGTGGAACAACGCGCCGTCGACCTGGGCCTGGCTTTGATCGGACGGCGAGCCACCCAACGCTCGCCGTCCGCAGACCCACACCTACGAATCGCCCAGCGACTCCTGACGCCCGGGGCGTCTCCTTATGTTGCGGCGGCTGCGGCGGGCGTGAGGGTTGTTTCTTCCTCACGCGGCCCGCCTCCTCCTTCACTAGCATTACTGCTTCGCAGAAGGAGGTGACGGCTTCCCATGCCTCCTCGCTCCGGACCATGGAATGAACCAGGCTGGACTCGAGAGGTCGCCGCCGCCGACAGTTAACCCCTTAAGAGGTATTGCGTTTAGTCTGTTACACGTTCTAGAACAAAGCCCATCAATAAGTCTTCCACAACTCCACACTCCAGAAAGTGCAATGAAAGGAAAGCAATCTCCAAAGATTTTGATTTCAACATTTGGAATTTACGGTGTCAAAAGTATGGCTTATGGAATAAATAGCTAGATATTCAAATAAAATATAAAATCAAATCGTTTACATTCGTTCATAAATTATTCTACAGCTGAATTGATTAAAAATTACCTATGTACCTGGTTATGAATTCTGCGGTTTTACAGTCTCAAAAGTTTGGTCAGTGGGTCGTCTTAGGGGCGGAGTGTAGGAGTTGGAGTATACGCTTAGGGGCACTATGAGCAGCAAAAAAAACAAAAACAAAAAAATTTGGTGAAAAAAAAATTTTTGGGACCGTCAATTTTTTCGAAGATTTTTTTTTATAGAATTCGACCATTTTTATTGCAGAATCTGATTAAGCTTGTCCATAGAAACTATTTAGGGTCTAAAAAGTATGGCCATACGACGCACCGTTTCCGAGTTATGGGCCTTTTACTTTTTTTATTTTAAATACGATATACAGGGTTACTGGTAATTCGACGTATATCCGTCAGGGGCTGATAAAGGGGCCAAAATGCAACAAATTGAACTCCCCATATGTATATGTATGTATACACACCCTGCCCCATCACGAAGAATTTCGCCAGTAAAATCGGTTGTTTTAGCGAGGATGATAAACTAAGAACACAGATGATTTCTCTCCCCGCGCCGGTTCAAACACATGCCATGCCACGAATTATGTATTTTAAAATTGACTTTTATACCTTTTTGGAAAGCTTACAGAATAGGCAAGTTGTTTTAGTTATTTGTACGATTAATGTCGTAGAATTTTTTTTGACGAGACAACATTTTTGAAACGTAAAATGAAAATATTGGTAAGATATTATTCTTATATCGCTCATTATTTTAATTATTCTGTTAAATTAAGTAGTTTTAATTATGTCCATAGCTTAATTGAAGTGCCAGCTACAACATCATTTTTAATGGTACCCTTGAATGGGTGTGTAGGTTTTTTTATTTGGAATTAAATGTCAAATTTTGGGTAAATTTCGAAAAACCCTTAAAATTCAAATATCTCGAAAACTATTGAATTTCGGCCATACATATGGGGGGTTCAATTTGTTGCATTTTGACTCCCTTATCAGCCCCTAACGGATATACGTCGAATTACCAGTAACCCTGTATATTTCCAAAATGGTAGCTCGGATGAGATTGTTTTCGGGAAAGAAATTGTTGCTCTACTCAAAAGCCATGAGGCACTCTAGCTGAACCGACGACCGACACTTGGAAAATTTTTGATGTTTTTTTTTTCCAAGATTTACCTCTAGTTTTACTGTATTCGATATTTTAATATCTAAAATATCGCGTTCGTGTCTAATCCGCAATTTTAACCGGCTGCTGTTCAAAATAATGGAGTGTTTAGTAAATTTTGTTGAAATTGCATTTAACTCACAATATTAGAGGATCGTCGCAGATTTATCGTGCGGTCCACGTCACAGTGTTCAGTTTGCAAAACAATATCTAATCACCATAAGAAATTAAGTTTATTAAATAAAAAAGGTACCTAATTATTCACTCAAAATCATTTTAGGTTGTGGATATCATTTTACATATTTTTGGCGCTACATGTCGGGGCGTCGGGGCATCGGGCCATCAATGCGGCGGTAGCTACGCCCCTGAAGGTACCTACTATAGCATGTACTTGACTTTGCATGATTTTATAACGCAATTATATGAAGTATGGTCTCTGTTAGCTATCTACTCCAGCGCCACAGGATCGTATGACGAATTATGATATCCGACACGTCTAGCATAATTATAATCCTCGAAATTATTATTAATCTAACGATACACCTATATCTATCACCTTGTCCTGATAACTATGAACACAACAAATCAGCCAAATCGGTTGAGCTGAACTCAAGTGATGCTATGTCATACATGTGGCAAGTTATTTTATACAGGGTCTTCCCGATATGCGTGGTCATATTCAAGGGTGATGTGGTGTAGCTGATCTTCATTAAAGAAAAAATAAAAAAAAGTTCGACCACAAAAAACGACTACAAAGTTACGATTTTAATGACTTTTCAAGAAGCTTGTTACAGTTGATGGCATTTTATGTTCAATCACAGATTTGATGTTACCAACTGCATCGTGCATGCTTGAAAAGTGTTTTTTTAGTCCCTACGATAGAATTAAAAAAAAGTCACTTTTTTTGTTTTGCTATTTTTTCCTTAATGTAGGTATATCAGCTACCTAACAACACCCTCACATATTATGACCACGCACTTCAGGAACGACCTGTATATAGGAAGATAGATTTATATATTGTATTGTATAATAGTACCCAAACTTTCACGCAGATGTATATCTTAAAGTTCATCTACATTTTAAGTGCTATATAATAATGGGGCGAGCCGATTGCTACCAACTAGAAGAAATTCCATATAAAAATTTCAATAACACTTTATCCCACTTGGGCATCGAAGTAAGGCCTAATACCTTATGCTTTCTGATTTCTTTTTTAGAGTTATGCGCGCCACTTTTGGTCAGCCACGTTCTATGGTATGCGCAACAATCAGTTGCTATACTGGCTGTTGGTCTAGTGGTTAGTGACCCTGACTGCAAAGCCGGAGGTCGTGGGTTCGATTCCCACCCAGGACAAACTTTGTGTGATGAGCATTATTGTTTGTTCTGTGTCTGGGTGTAATTTATCTATAATATGTATGTATATCAGTTGTCTGGTTACCATAACACAAGCTCTGCTTAGCTTGGGATCAGATGGCCGTGTGTGAGTAAAAAAAAAAAAAAAAAAAAAAAAAAAAAAAAAAAAAAAAAAAAAAAAAAAAAAAAAAAAAAATTCTTAACGTTCTATAATATTTCTACCATAAATATTTATTTTTTGTTTTAATTACTTTTTATACTGCTCCAATCGACGTCATTCTGTCAACACCGTCTGTGGCTCTGTTTCGCACTCGAGTCCCATTACGCTGAGCATTATGCTGAGCTGAGCGATGGCCGTTTTGCGCGAATGTGACGCATATCTTCCCAACTTGCATAACTATTGTAATTTTGTTTATTTTTGGTATGCGTCATGCTTGGCGTAAATAAACTCTTTTTCTTTCTATGCTCAGTAATAGCGCTTGTGGGCACTAAACTAATGTGGTAGTTATCCTTATTCTATAAACTACAGTTAACGTATCTTTCACAGGTTTTACCTTAAGCCATATTTTAACTAGCCAGCCACAAAATACTCATCTTACAAGCTGGCTAGACTGAAACCAGTCAATATTAACTAAATTAGCAACACTAATACGACAGCTAATGTATTAAACTCCTTGCTCTAGTATGGTTTCATTAATATCGTTAGATTAATAATAATTTCGAGGATTATAATTATGCTAGACGTGTCGGATATCATAATTCGTCATACTATCCTGTGGCGCTGGAGTAGATAGCTAACAGAGACCATACTTCATATAATTGCGTTATTAAATCATGCAAAGTCATGTACATGCTATAGTAGGTACCTTCAGGGGCGTAGCTACCGCCGCCGCATCGATGGCCTGACATGTTTTATTTTATTTTATTTATTAAGGGATAATAAACAACAACTTCTATATAACACATAATTATGGTTAAAATGTTATCCACAACCTTAAATGATTTTGAGTGAATTATTTTACCTTTTTTATTAAATAAACTTAATTTCTAATGGTGTTAGTTTCACGTATCTGATTTAGAATGCAAACAATTTTTAAATTCGTTATGTTGGCCTCGCATAAAATACTCTTAGTAAAATCACAATGAGAACCTTTAACAGTCAGGATTTTCGAATTTAAAAGCTCGTTACACTCGTTCTTCATCCTTAAGTAAATACAAATAAAGAACTCAGACTTCTATTTTATTTATTTTGAAACTGAATGGTTACGCCACTGATTACCAAAATAGTGTTGCGAGGAGGGCGCGGCGCCGGCGGTGGCGTTTGCCAGGAAATTCAAGTCGTTGTTTATCTTTGTTGAGAACTGCGGTGGATTGAACAAAAAAAAAACTCACCTGTCCGCAAAATACGCGCTTGGGCATGGAGTTGCGAACACCAGCCTGATACATAATAGAAAAAGCAGTAAAGAAAACGTAATTTAAAAAAATAACCGACGCCAAAACTGTAATTTATTTGATTAATAACTTAAAAGGAAGAAATAAGTTTTATCTTTAAAAAAATCTCAAGTTAATATGCTTGCAATTTTTTTGATGACGGTGCCGGATACACGTCTTCGTACCCATTCACAGCGTACCGTAATGTTATGTTATGAACTGGTGTAAACAACAAACAGACATACGAATTCAGAAATCCCGGGAGATTTGATAACATTTATTGAAGAGATCCGTTGCCGAACTCCGAAGTTCTTAATTTGATCATTGACATTTTTTCCTTAATGTATTATATATCAGCTACCCAACATAACCCTTAAATATGTATGACCACACCTTTCTGGAACAGCTTGTATAATACGTCATTGGGAGTGTTCAAATGACGGTTGTCACGTGACAGTTTCCATTGGCCGCCTATATACAACTCTTTTCTAACAATCTTCGAATGTTCATCTTTATCTCTTAACTAATACTGTTCTATCTTCATTTTATTGTTTAGTTAACGTTAACTAAAGTAATTGCATGGGATATTTAAATAATCTAAACACATCACAATCAATAGGTATTTTATATGTAATATTTTATTTTCAACAACTTTTTCAAGCATATTGTGTATTTTTGTTTTTTTACTGCGGAATTTCCGTGGAACATGTCAATAGTTGAACTGTCAGTTTAATACCGCAATTTTGCAATAAATTAAAACGTTTCATTTATTTATTTGTTACACTTTATTGTACACCAAAACGTAAACAACAAAAGGAAACTTAAAACTAAAACACATACAATGGGCGGCCTTATCGCATTCCGCGATCTCTTCCAGACAACCTGGGATGAACAGTATTTGCCTGGACATGAAATTGGGGCTGTCACAATTTTTATTAGATTATAATATAATAGATACACAGATACATACATACGCTTTATAATAGATAGATACATAAATATCAAAATATACTGGCAGCAAAAAATAAATAAATAAAGAAGTGAATGACCGATCGATATAATCACAGCGACAGGTAATGATCCTTGACAAGTCGTTTAAAAGCAGGTAACGACTGAGCGCGCCTTACTGGAACTGGCAATGCATTCCACAGACGGGCAGCTTGTACAGTAAAGGATTTATCCAAGAAAGTTGTGGAATGCATTGGCATATTCAGTCGTAAATTATCTGATGACCTCAGAAATCTAGTATGGGAATCACAGAGAAACTGAAAGCGATTCTTAAGGTAAAGAGGGATGAAAGGGGAAAAAAGGGCATTGTATAATAGTGAAAGAATATGAGCATTCCGGCGAAGGCGAATTGGTAACCACTTGAGCTACACGCGGAATTCGGAAACATGGTCATATTTGCGTAAACCGTATATGAACCTTATACAGAAATTTTGAAGCCGCTCAAGTTTATCTAGTTGATCTTGAGTTAGGTCAAGATAGCTGGCATCAGCATAATCAAGGATGGGAAGAAGAAGTGATTGTGCAAGCGCAATCTTGGTGGCAATCGGAAGAAAATTTCGCAGCCTCCTCAACGATGCAGCAGATGCAAATAGCTTCCGGCTCACTTCTTGCAGTTGGGCAGTCCAAGAGAAGTTTCTGTCAATGAATATCCCCATTTTATTTTTTTAATTTATGTACCTATGGTATTTTAGATGGAATTCTTCAAAATAAAAGCAAGATGAATATCGTCAAAATGATGAACTTTTCAGAAGAGAAAATAAACTGTTTTACAAAATAGTTATAATACACATCTACGTCGACTGCAGCACGGAATCAGCATTTTACGTGCAATTTGAACATGTATCCATTCTACCATCGATCGATGACATCGACCGACGATCGATCTATTTGCGTGGTAACACCCTTAGACATGCCAAAGATGGCCCATGAATAGTTTTTTGGATCAGAGGTCCGAGTTTTTCGACTCTAGTTCCGTATTTTCACGGATTCGGATGCAGTGCGTAAAGCAATATCCGAACTCGGTCAGAGTTTGTTATTTCCGTAGTTTCACGGATTCGGATCGGATGCAGTGCGTCGTAACCGCTCTTAAGGTCTACATTCACATAAATTGGATTTATAACGTCACTGCTTTAACAATAAATTATTGATAACAAGTCAAAGGCCATCATGATTGATAAAAGCAGTGACACGATTGGAAAAATTACAAAAAACAGTGTACAAACAGCACAGAAAAAGACACTAATTATAACCATATTTTTTTAAGTCAAGTTATTTACGTTACTTATTTTAAATAATATGACTAAATTGCAATGTAACTATAATATAACTGATAGACAAGGACATTAATATAGGTATTAAATACATTCCCTGGACCACTCTACCAGTATACTCTATTTTGATCGGATTCGCTTTTACTAACAGATGTAAATTTTTGATAGCCTTTGCTTTCGATGTTGGATCTGAAAAAGAAGAATAAAGGGTTAGGTGCAGTATTTAACAGTGTTAAAATAATATAAATATTTTTTTTTTGTAAGGCTACATTCTGTCCCACTGCTGGGCAGAGGCCTTCCCTTTCTCCTTCGAAATAAAATGACTCCTTACATAAATGCGCTATGACTACATAAATTAACTACTTAAAAAGTCGTTTTTCGCGCTTGACCACTATCTGACCTGATGGTAAGCGATGATGTGGTTGAAGATGGAGTACGCTTGCCTAGGCAACTTCACTCTTGACTTAAAGACTACCGGGTTGTAGCTATCAGGAAACACAGACTCTGGCGGAGATTGTAAATGGCTCTGATGTCACTTTTCTTTAGAATCAAAGTAGACTCGAGATTAGCAGCCCGTCCCCATAGCATGACACCGTAAGACATTATACTATAAAAGTAACTAAAATAGACTAGTGTCGCGGTGTCAACATTTGTAAAACTGGTGGATTTTTTCTAACGGCACATGCTGCTGCACTTAGCCTTCCTGTAAGAAATGTTAAATGAGAACCCCATTGTAGCCTTGAGTCAAGCGTAATCCCCAGGAAAACTATTTCATCGACGAATTTTAGTTTCTCAGTGTCCATTACTATGTTACTATCACTATTTTTGACATTTTGGTAAAGTAAATCTAATGCACTTCGTTTTTTTCCATTTAATACTAAATTATTAGCAGCAAATCGATTATATGCCCGGTAATGCATAAATTATTATACCTGCGTTATTAACATTGTCAAGATTGTTCGCATGTCTCTATTAATTTTAAAAATTAAAAATGTTTCGTCACCATGTTATGTTTATTTTGTAATATAAAGGACAAATCATTTATATAAACTAGAAACAAGAAAGGACCCAAAATTGAGCTTTTAGGTACCCCCATTTTTACGTTGAATCCTGTTGAATGGTGTCGTTTATATGAACTAGTTGCTGTATATCATTCAAATACGATTTTACTAATAATAAACAGCCTTTCAAGCTGTTTTGCCTAGTCCGTAATGCTCTAGTTTCAGGAGTTATGTTTCATGGTTCACACAAACAAACGCCTTTGACAGATCGCAGAAGATACCTATGGCATCTGGCGCCTCTTCCCACGCATTAAAGATATGTTTTAATAATTTTACACTAGCCTTAGTTGTACAACGTCTTTTGGTGAAACCAAACAGTTTATCGTGTTAGATGCTATTCGCGTGAAAGTGACTGAGCATTTGATTGAGCGTTACCTTTTCAAACACCGTACTGAAAACCGGCAACACAGATACGGGTCTTCAGTTAATAGTATCTTTGTGTCTGTCCCCGTATTTGACTAAAGAAATTATTTTACTGTATTTCATAAGGTCCGGGAAAACTCCTTGACACACACACATATTGAATATAAAGACTAAGTATGGCGCTATAGTGTCAATAATGGAGGTACAAATTTTTACAGACATAGCCCATACATATTCGGTCAATTTGATCTTGATTTGCTTAAATGCTTTTATTATTTCAATGGGGTTATGTGCTTAAAGTTAAATTTACCACCGGAATACCAGACGTACTGCTGGGTACCATCCTCACTTGGTCGATATCCCGACCAGTCGTACTCAGCGCTTCTCCTCCTCATTTATTATGCGCACAACCAAAGTGTGGAACTCTCTACCAGCGACTGTGTTCCCTTCCACATATAACCCGTCTGCCTTCAAAGAAAGAGTGAACAGGCATCTTCTGGGCACGCTCGCTCCATCATAGATCTCATCTATCGCTTTCTATCAGGCGGGATCGGGGTCAAGAGCTAGCAGCAGTAGCAGCATCAATATGATGTTTTTTGTTCCTGTTCGTTTTATTATCTATTCATAATTTTCCAAACCGTTTTAATGTTGTTTTCTGCTGATTTAACCTTGTTGCTAATGTATAAGGCCTTTGCTGTCTTACAAGTATTCTTAAAGATTTTTGAGTACCTAACTAGCAAAATAGTTATTAAAAGCTTCCGTGTTAATAAAAGGCTAAATGCCAAACAGCTCGTAAAGTTTTTCTCTACTTTTCCTGACTCCTTCAGTTGCCCAGTTACTAAATAAAAACTTAGAACAGATAGTTTTAGTCTGCTGCTTAAAGTGACATTGAATTCGGTTCGGTTCAATTTTTAAAGTGTGCGTGGATGGCCAAATCCGAAACGATGATAAACACTGAAAGGAGTCTGGAGCCCGATTTTGATTAAAAATTAAACCTTTATCATAGGATTTTTGATTTTTCTAGCCAAGAATCGAACGAACCGGTTGATTTTGAAAAAAAAACACAGCCTGTATTATTACACCATTCGAAAGTATCGCTAATAACACATGGCAAACTGAAGGAAAACGCTCATTTTTAACTTGGCCCTCAGCTGTTCCGTAGCTTGCCACCAGTAAAACAATATTGGCAATCGGACCAGTACTTTTAGGGATTCCCTTATAGAAATTAACTTAGATTGGGTACTTACAAATTGATAATGTGTTGTTTAATTTCAACAAACCCGTCCTTGTTTTGGTGGCTTCATTGATAAGCTTCTGTCCCGCCAGAAAGACCAAATGTGTTCCACACAAAGAACATATCAGAACAAAGAGAGTTTCAGGGACAGCAAAATACTTGTATGTTTCCTGAGAAAAAAGTCAACTTTGAAATATTAACACAGTTATCACTGTCGTAGTTGGTAATTTCTTTTTGATACTTACATATCCAAGGAGTAGATAAATTATATTATAAACTGAAGTAATATAATGCATTGACGAAACAGCCAGTGAGAATAGCATCTGAAACAAGTGAACAGAACTAAATGTCAGTTACAACTTTTGGATTGGAGTTGAATTTAAAAAAATATATTATCTTTCTGTACCACCAAATAAGGCTTTTTAATGAAAATAAAGACTTTCAATAAATGGTTTCCTGGAAAATTGGCACGTAATTGTAATAAAATAATGGACTGATCTTTGCCCAAAACTGGGAGAGTTCAGGCTTACCACAATAAATACATATGAAAGGCATAGCCGAATAATCCTATATGGGTTTCATTTATTTACAAGGACGTTTGAAATCCTAAAAGGAAGCTCAGCTGTTTTACCTGAAAACTGAAACACGCCGATAGTTCCTTGCTACAGCCAACTAGCAACATATAATTAGTTGCCCACTCTTCCATTCGTTCTTCCGTCAGAGGATTGCCGCTCTCCTTTCTCCCAACACTCTCCTTCTTTTCTTGGTCTTCATAATATTCTTGAAGTTCCATTACATAGTCGTTCAAGCGTTTCAGTAAATAATGTACCATGCTTATGTAAATATAAAATATAACATGTTCAATAGAAAAACGAACTTCAGAACAGATTTCGGTTGCATGTAACACAAGTAAGCTTAAGGAAGGAGAGATTTTTTTTACAAGAATTTTATAAAAGATCCTCAGAAGTAACACACATGCACCACAAAAGCATAATACTACAGTGGTGGTAATGAAGAAATTCTTCAATTTTCTTGAATATTTTTTAGTTTGGTCAGTATTGAAACACCGGTGGACGGCTATTAGGTTTTGTACGAAAATGTTGAAAGAGCGTGAATTTTGAATAGCACAAATCATTATTGTGACAGTGTTGAAAAAATTCACAAAATGTAAAATGAATATGATGCTTACACGACACGGAGTGAGGTTAACAGTATGTGCAATGGAATAAAAATCATAAGTGCTATTCAGCAATATTACAGCAGTGATCAGTATCTCTAAAACAACACGTGTGATTTGAGTTTTACGATTATTTCTTTGGGAACTGTAATTTCTGTAAACTCCCATTATATTTTCTGCTTTTATTAATGCATCTAATGTTGTGCGTTTCATTTTGTGCACGTTCGAAGTCTGAGGTGGCTTAACAGGAAGTGGGTTCATTTTTCAATCTACAGTATAATAAATCTATTCGTAGTTAAGTGAATTACAAAAACAAACAGCCATGAGCGTATCGGACCACGCGCAGCGAGCGGTGCCGTATTCGGGGTGAAAATTTTGGTAAGCATGAAGAGATTGATTTCGATTATTCATCATCTGCCTAACCATTTTCCAACTATATTGGGGTTGGCTCCCAGTCGAACCGAATTCAGCTGAATACCAGTTCTTTACGTGGAGCGACTGCCTAACCAGACCTCCACATCTTTAACTACACGATACTTACACGGTACTTCCTGGCAAGTGACTACTAAATAAGATAAAACAATATTCATTAAAACTATACTTTAAAATAAAACTATATACACTTCTGGACACATCTATTGGCCCACCTTAGAGTTTAGGTTTCGATGGCCCCTACCGAAATATGATTGCTAGATTGAACAAAAACTGTTGATGCAGTTTTAAACCTGATACATTTTACCATCTTTTTCGATCGTATTGTTTTAAATTTGAATTCAGAATACCATACGACATGGAGCTACGCCTAACAAGTCGGATATGCGCCTTGTTAAAGGCAATTGATTTTTGAATAAAAAACATGTTTTATCAAATAAAGGTTTAATTTAATAACGCGTGTTGCCTCCATGGGCATCTACCACAGCTCTCATACGATTAGGCATAGAGTTTATCAACCGCTCTATGAAATTTTGAGGGATCATCTCCCATTCCTCTTCTATGGCAGTTTTCAACTCCTGCATCGTCTGGGCAACTGGCTGACGAGCCCTAACACGTCTTTTTAGCTCGTTCCACATGTGCTCAATGGGGTTCATGTCTGGGCTTCTGGCTGGCCAGTCCATAACTGTGATGTTAACATCCCGAAGATATTCCCTGACGATGCCGGCCGCATGGGCTCTTGCATTATCATGCATAAAAAGGAAATTTGGGCCCACATAGTCCGCGTATGGTATCACGTGAGGTTCTAAGCACTCACGAATGTACCTTTCAGCATTTAATGTTGGCAGCCGTGGTCCTGTAACAACCTCAAGTTGAGTTTTGCCGCTCGCGGATATACCGCCCCAGACAGTCCATGAGCCACCGCCATAAGCAACCCTCTCTTCAAAGCAGCATTGTGCGAAACGCTCTCCCTTACGTCGGTAGACCTTCTTCCTTCCATCATTGCCATGTAACACAATTTTAGACTCATCAGAAAAGAGTACACGGCTCCAATCTTGCTGTGTCCAATTTAAATGACTGCGTGCGAAATGAAGGCGCGCTGTTCGGTGGGCTCGCGTTAGTTTGGGCCCATTAGCTGGCTTGTGTGGTACCATATCGCGTTCTTTTAACCTTCTCCGAACAGTTCGAGCGCTCACAGATACTCCGTGGAAGTCGCGAAGTTGGTTTTGTATCTCAATGGAGGTAAGGTGACGATTTCTCAAGCTGGTCGTCACGATGAATCGATCCTGCCTTTTAGTTGTGACCCGAGATCGTGGCCTTTCTTGGCGACGAACAAAGCCGCCAGTCTCTAGGTACCTCCGATAAACATTTCGGACCGCAGATCGACTTAAATTAAGTTGAGCACTCACGTTTCTTTGGCTGTGTCCGGCCTGAATAAGTGCCACAGCTTGGGCGGTGACTTTAGGTGAAGTATCCATAGATTATTGATAGAACCTCACCTTAATGTTAAGAATAAGTAATGTTTGTTGCAAAACTAAAGATATCAATCACTTTTTCAAGAATTAAATCCAAGTAAACCAATAAAACCAAGTTTTCTTAGTATTCGATTGTTTGATATCAACAAACAGGCTCCAAATTGTCTTTTGTTTCTTTAAATTCTGTGTTCGAAATTCAAAAAAAGACTATTGAATGAAATTGTGAATGTGCCAGGTTCAAAACTGCATAAAAACTTTTTGCTCGACCTAATATAAAATTTTAGCTAGGACCAAACGAAACTGAAAATACAAGGTGGGCCAATAGATGTGTCCAGAAGTGTATTTTATAAATAATGGTCTACCCGGAGAATATTGAGTCTTCGAGTAAAATACGAATGGAATAAAATTAAAAGGATTCCTTTTTGCGATCTGGGTACTGAAGGCGTACCATGACGTGTTAAAACGTCAGTCGTTCGAGCGAGAAAGAGGGATGGAGCTATATATGGTGTATAGCTCCATCCTTCTTTCTCGCTCGAATGACTGACGTTTTAACACGTTATGGTAAGTCCCCAGACCCCTAAAAACGCTAATTAGTCTATCAAGGTCAAGCTTACTAGAAATTTCTATAAGTATATTGACTGTCAGCTACTTGATTGATTCTATAAAAGAATAAATTCCCCCTGGTTGTAATTGATTATATATGTATAATGGTGTGTGCGTGTGGGTGAGTTCTTTCGAGCGGTGGGTAAGGTATAGTGTCAGGATATTGGCGTCCCCATTTTATTGGGATAAACAAGACAGTATATCAATAACAGAGTCTAATTACACTTTAAAAACACACACACACTAAAAACAATAAGTAATAGAAATACAGTCACTCGAACAGACCTTTAAGGTCACAGTTCATACAGAGGCCTAAGCCACCCAAGTACAAAGTGTATCAGCAAGCCAATACAGCTATGTAAATATACAGCAGTGCTGTACCAGGTAAACCGACAGTTTTGTCGGGAGCAGGAGCTCTGTAGTGAGTCGAATCCAAGATAAGACTAAAAAGTGTACTGGCACACAGAGTGCACGCTCTTTTATAATACCATGTTCTCCCTCCACAACAACTCTGTCCAATGCCGCACGGTAGTGCGTCACGTGTTTACTTGATACGAATCACTAAAATTAGCATAATCTAATAAGACTTGCATTGCAAATTAATCAAATTGTACAATAATAATTATCGTAAATAAACAACAGTGGTTTAACAAAGTAAATCGTTTTAAATCAAAATAACATGTCATCATTTGTATTTTAGAAGACAAACGTTTACTATTATTGAAATAAGTTTCCAAAACTCAATTCTAGTGTACTACGAGTACTCAATAAATTATGTAATGATTTATCAGACAGTAATTGATATTAAAATCACTTAAATTAAATAACACAAACAAAACAATTCAGTTTGCATAATATAACACATTTTGACAACTACCCACAGTTGTATTTAATAAGATTTGACAACTACCCATAGTTGGATTTGATAACCGTCTCCGACATATATGTTATTTTGTAAGGTATATAATTATGTCACCGGAAAATTACAGACTCCGTAAGATTGTATTAAATCTTGATTAGTGAGAACGTGTAACATAATAAACGCAACTCCTGAAAGAAGTTGATTCAGAATTAGCTTCTGAATCCATTTCCGCCATTAAAGATATGTGATAATTTTTATGGAAGAATCTTTCAACCCACATGTTACTGAAATATTTTGTTGTCCGATTTTCGTGTTTTTTTCATATCATGCTTAAAAATCGTTTCGTTTCAAAACGTTTGACGTTGACGACTTTGACGATTAGTGGATGGACGTGGCCTGAAGTGGTACCCGTGGCACGCAGATATTGCATCGCAGCTGCGCCTGTGTTTGCCAGGCGCTCGGTCAAAACTGACTTAGTTACGCTTTTTAGATGTCTGGCTAGCCAAATTTGACGGAGTCCGGCCTTTCCAGCTTTTGTTAGGGTTTTTACATTCTCAGTCACTTTAATTTTATTATTTGTTGCAGGAAAATAAAATCGAATGAATGAATGTTGAATGTGAAATATTTGACTGTCTACCTACTAGTGTTCGTGAAATTTAGAGCGGATTTCACCAATGAAACTGAACGCGATCAGTACATCTAAACTGCGTTCACGAGCTGGCAGTGTAAATATTTTATAGAACAAAAATAATGACACTGTCAGTGATTGATTCGCTGATCGCGTTCAGTTTCATTGGTGAAATTGGCCCTTAGCTTGCTAACAGAGAGACTGACGGACTAACGCACAGCGGAGGTTTAGTAACAGGGCTCCGTTGACCCTTCGAGTGCTTAAACCTAAAAGCGTCTATCATTAAAAAAAATTGCGCATGCTAAGTCATACACGTGACAGAAGTGATACTTTTTATTTATAGAATGAGAGAGATTTGAGAGAGAGAGATGAGAGCAAGAGGAAGTTATATCTTTCTACTCTCTCATGCAACAAAATGTGCCTATTTTGGTAACCGGCCTTTATGCCTATTATTGGATCTCCTCCGGTTTTAGGCAACCTTGGTAGCGCCACGTAAAGTAAGTAGTGTGATCGAATCAGGAATGACGATATCCGCAAGAGAACCAAGGTAACCACATAGCCCGAAGGATCGCCAAAATGAAGTGGCAGTGGGCATTGCTCGCAGAACAGATGGATGAAAAATTCTTGAGTGGTGACCGCGTACCGAAAGACGCAGCGTTGGAAGGCCTTCCACAAGATAAACCGATGACCTGGCGAGGGTCGCTGGTAGCTGATGGATGCGAGACGCACAAGACCAGTTGTTGTGGCGACACTTGGGGGAGGCCTATGTCCAGCAGTGGACGTCTTTCGGCTGGTATGATGATGATGATGATGAGTGTGATTAAATGAACTTGGGTCTCTGTTGCATTCTCTACTCTCGTCCCTACATCATGTTTTCTTGACATATGGCTGTTGTAATTGGTTTCTGTAAACGCGAGGGATGTTTTTATTAGTTTATCTATTCAAATCGTTCCAACCATTTTAGAGTTTTTACGAGACTAACGGACAGCATTTTTTTTTGTATAACTTTATTCTTCTTCTTTTTCGTGTGGGCAGTAAGGTCTAACGACCCCACACACCCTAGTGTCAGAGTTTATAAGTTTATAATATAAATACTTGAAGGGCTAATCAAAAAGCTCTTTGGCAGTGATGCACTGGTCTAGTCAAAGCTCCAACGCCTTGAAAATCGACGACGAGTCGCGAGCCTGTCAGTTTTCTATCAGTTACACTTCGGGGAGTGTGCATCGGAATTGCACAATTTAATTCTACCTAGCCTGTTCCATCATTGGACTACAAGACGTACGGCGATTCGCCACTGGTACATGGTGGACATGGGAACCCACACGCACGAAACGATTTGGTACAGCTAAGGTGTGGAATTTCCAGCTGGAGTCTGTGTTGTCAACTGTGCTGTCAACGCGGTAGCGTGTCCAGACAAGTTCAAAAAAAAGAAACTGGCGACGCAGCAGCTTTACTAGATTTTATTGATTTCAAGTTGAGGAGATAACTAGTTTATCTTTAAAGTTCAACGTACCATGCAAATTCAATATAATTATACGGGGTTATTTTTTAATGACACGCCAAATTTTTTCTGGGTGTTATCACGAAAAACTTCAAAGCTTACAGCCCTAATCTCTTCAAAGTTAGAGTGAACAGGCTCCTTCTGGGTAAGCTCGCTCCATCGTAGACTTTGTCTCTGTCATATCTGACATTGACTAGAGTCAAGAGCAAACCCATCACCAATAAAAAAAAAAAAAAAAAAAAAAAAAAAATCAGCTGTTTCATACATTTTAGTCGAGTAGGTATTGAACTTTTGTATGAAACAGCTGATTTTTTTTCGTGATTTCAGAGTTGGTCCCATAGTGAAAGTTGTTCATATTCATGGGTATTACACCCTGTGAAAATTTGGCCACCCATTAAAAAATAACCCTGTTTTATAATAACTAAACCCCTACGCAAAAACCCCGAATAGATCACCCCAAAAACATGGTTTATTTTTACACATCTGCGTACCCCTTCAAGTATAATGGCGTGATGTTATGTTTTAAAATAGTGCAAGCAATAAACAAACATGCGGTTTCATAAATCCCGGAATTTACTATCATTTATTGAACAGTTCCGTTACCTATTTCCGAAGATCTTCATCAGATGTTCACCGAATTGAAATGGGATCAGTCCGGAAAAATACTCTTCCAAACAAAAATAATCATCCAAATTGGTTGACAATTGATGAAAATATCGCTGAACAAACACACAAAAAATCTAGTCGATTTGAGAACCTCCTCCTTTTTTTGAAGTCGTTTAAAAAGGTATCTAAAAGCAAGGGAACCATACAAAACATTCAGTATTTTAAATAGAATCAGAAAATCAAAACCATTAACAATCACAGAACGCTACAAGTTCACGGTAAAAAACTTTATAATAGCAAGTATACATAGATAACAACATCGCTTCTAAACCAGAACAAGTTAACTCAAACTCCCAACTATTACAAGAACAGGTAAACCGTGACTTCTAACCAAAATAGAGTTGGAAAGCAACATCGCAAGTGGTTCGCGTCACACTTGATGCATTAGGGAGGGGACGATCCCGGGACAAGGCCGGGACTACGGCGACGTGCTCCGGGAACAAATTCGCTACACTACAGTAACAAGGAAAACATGGTTAGACTGATGCGATGTTGCCAGATTGAACGGTTCTTTTTTTAAATTGTGTAGAAGGGGATTTAACTAGTGTGTGAGGAAGCTGGTTTGGGAGTAAGTGCTTGATGGTAACGAAAAGAAAATAGTGTGTATGTGAATCGATAACGGTGTATTTTAAGTTGCAGGAGTATATCAGGAGGGCTAGCGTTGGGTGGCTTGCCGTCCAATCAAAGCCAGGCCCGTGTCGAAGGCGCGTTGCGTTCCACGCGCGCCTCCAAGAAATGTTAGCATAGGAGAAGGGGCCCGTTAGGGCCAGAGCCTACCAGGGTTGGGAATTTTCTTCGAAAGAGTTACCACACCCTGGAAAGAAAAGGGCACTAGGAGGAGCACGGATGGGTTTTAGTCAGTAAGAGTCTAACACTCCCTTCCACTCCGCCCAGAGCGGGAGGAGTCATTTGATGATTTCCCATCCATAAAAAAGGGTATATGTCCTACTATATAAAATTCTTCAGTTACTGACTGAGTGACTGACAGACAACGCACAGCCGAACATAATAGTTGTAGAAAGCTGAAATTTTTCATGTCCTTGGGGAGTGTAGGGGAAGCACTAAGAGAGGATTTCCCGAAATTCCTACGGAAACGGGAAAAAACAGTATATGTTCGTATGAAGTCGCGGGCAAAACGTAGTCTCGGTTAATAGGTAACCGAGATATTATAAAGATAATCAAGCAATAATGTTGATCGAACTCAAGACATGAACATAAAAATTCAATATAATGTGAGCGGAGAAGTGCAACCCATTGTCAACGGCATACATTTTTGTAAATATTTAAATTGGGCAAATAAATTGAACATCATAAATAAATATCATATTTTATCAAATTGTTTACTTTTCTGTCTACAAATTAATGTTATGTTGTGTTAAAAAAACAGTTTTATTAATAGAAGATTGTTTGGCTGCAAGTGTGTCCTTCAAAAACCGAAAACGGCGATTGAAATTCAATCTGCAAATAATCCGTGTTTCATAAAATCTTGTTCTACAAAATATCTTTTGCGGTTATGAAATCTCATTGTACTCTTTCAAGGAACTGTGTTTAAAAATGACGATTGATAGACGTGGACAATCAGTTGACTTCATAATGGCCATGCCTTCGGCTCAATTTCGCCTACGCTGCAATGACGAAGTTTGCGAACTTTCATTAAAATGACAAATTATCTCAGCACTTACCAATCCCGCTAAAACCATTCAAAAATACAGTAAATTACACAATAGAGGATCGTTAAACCCGTCCACTTAAAGCTGTCACACACAAATTAAACTAAATTGCAACATTTGTGTACAACTTTACCTCAGTGCGCCGCAACGCGCTCGCGTTTGCAACGAAATACATTCAAAGTGATGTTGTATACATGGTGAAACTGTTTAGTGAACAGGGGCTTTACTTCCAGCTTGCATTACCTGTAAGGAAGAAATCATTAAAAAAAAACTAGCTTAAGTCCTTACAACTTGACATTTTGTATTTTAGAAAAAAAAAATTAGAAAATATTTTAAGTTTTCAGAGGACATATTTTACAATATAAAATATTAATAAACATATAAAATAACAGACTGGTTTCAGAAGGCTCGTAATGTTAATTAGGTTATTTACATGTTCACGAAGGTGCTTACTAAGACACGAATACCTATTGATTTTCAACAAGATTTGATTATTATAAGTATAAAATCGACGAACTTTAAAAATTAACTTTTGACATCTTCATTGAGATGTAAAAAATATGTCTTAATGATTACCAAAATTTAGTATCATTCATTTATTTAACGATTACGAAAAAGCTGCGAAAATTGAAGTAGTCTGCATAGTAATCTATTTGACCGTCAGTACATTACCTATGTAGGAAATCCACAGTTTTCTCCTGGGAACAAGCAGAGATTCGAGTCACATTTACGAGAACTGGGTACAGCGTAATAACATGTAGGTAGTAATGCAATTTGGTATATGGCAGCTACAAAAGTCATAGATCTATAGTTTAAAATTTGTGACTGTGGTGGGCGGAATTGTGATTTGAAAATTTAGAGCTTTCGGTGTTTTCGTGAATTTGACATTTTTGTCAATGTTTCAGGTAGGTTTGGTCGGGTTTTAAACATAGGACAACCCAGTAGTGTCAGTGTGTACTTTATGAGTTCGCATAACTTCTAGTTTGTGCTGAAATTCTTCGTATAGAATAAAAATTCAATGTGCACGTAAATATATCTACACAACTATGGCACTCGTGAGATAAAACAACCATAGTCACTTAGTTTGTAAGTTTTATTAATAAGCTCTGGCTGGAGCCTCCAGCAATAATTAATATAAAGCCGCCACAGGCAACTCCGGTTAAGCAGCTGACAACCTCCTAGGTTGACTAGCGAGAGGACAGTCACTAAAAAAGTCTGTAAGCGATTAATTCAGAATACTTACTAACTTTTGTTATTTATTTTTAAACTTTGCTATTATGTTAACAAGATTGCTTAACTCCACGTTCAACAAATAACTTGTGAGGAGGAAACACGAAACACGTAACTTCTAAACGGTTTGTACATGAGCTCAACTTGCTCTAACATAGGTAAGTACATAGTCCCCGCTTAATATAAACCTAGATTAACTAAGTAGGTCAGAAAGCAGACGTTTACTTCTAAACGGTAACGAAGTGTACCGAAAGAAAATATTTTCGTAATTAAAATAGACTTTCTCTTTGCCATTGCTGGCGTTGATGATAAAATGTATGAATGTGGCAATTTTGAATTCAATTCTGGACGACTTTTTCTGTACACCTTTTTATGGATGGGATATCATCACTTCTCCGGGGAATGTCAGGCTCTTACTGACTAAAACGCAACGTGTTCCTGCAGTTTTCGTTCCAGGGCCGCGGTAACTCTTTCGAAATTTTCGCAACCCTGGCATTTAAGAGCATTTACGGCGTATAGTCATTTTATAAAAACTTTCCGAAAAGTCCTTAATTTTCGAAATGAATGAACCGATTTTAATTAAAATTCCTACGTATAAGCAGGATACATAGGTCTAAAAAGTTGGCAGAGGACATTTCGAAATGTCTTATTTAAAAAAAGATAATTTGGTATCTCTGTTTCTAGGAAAAATTTAAAATCGGTCGAATTTAGCTGTAACACTATTTTTAGAAAATGTTCTCTGACAACTTTTTAGACATTGTATCCTGCTTATGTTGTATGAAATGACGAACGGCGTAAACGCTCCTAAGGTTACATTTAAATCAGACAGGCATAAAATATTGATTCTATGTAGCGACACCTGGGTGATGAACGTGATGATGATAATGTTTTATAGCTGTTTGACATATTTTCTATACAAAAGCTGCCAAACCGCCAGTTTATTCCTTTGGAGAAAAATTATCTGACTATTGAGAAAACCAATATGCACAAAACCGCTGAACCGAATTCGGTGAAGTTTAGTACAGAGTAAGATGGGACCCTGGAGACTGCTACTTTTTTTGGGAAAAAGCCACGAGTAAAAGTTAGTCAGCCTTATATGAAGTAATTGCAATTATAATAGTTAAGGCTAGTCAGAACAAAAACTCTGCGGTCGCCTTGAACTAAACGTGTTCTATTCTATTGTTCAGCTGCCTTATAAATAAACATTTCCCTATACATAATCGAGTCAACTCATACATAAAGGTTGGCGCAGGCAAACCATGTAAACTAAAGCGGAGGGCTCACAGGCTGAGCTATTTAAATGTAAATAAAACTTATTCTTATGTACATAATACGAGTATTGGAGCCACGCTTGGCGACACTTCCCAATAAGCTGAATAACATTGAATTTCACGTGTATTAGGTGAATTCGTGTTCCTGATAACATAAGAGTTTCCCATGTTAAGACACAGAGGTTTAAACTCTGTAGGTAGGTACTTGGTTTATTAAGTAATTTCTTCTTTCCTTTTCGGGTTTAAAGTGATTAAGCGAAGAGTGAATAGGTTACTTCTAGGCAAGCGTGCTCCATCTTCGACCACATCATGGCTTACCATCAGGTGAGATAGTGTTCAAACGCGTGCCTATCAATGGGAAAAAAATAAGAAATTAAAGGTAGTCTATTTATAATTATACTTTTTTTTTTTTCATCTATATTATTTCAGTCATATTTTTATGAAAGCCAGGTATTTATATTGCTTTGCATTGTAATAAAAGCGGTGTGTTTTTGTGCTCACACATTCATAAATTATTATTACCTAGTCTATACGTGTGGATTAGTAATTGGATTATGGTTTCTTGTTTTTGTTTTTTTTTGTTGTAAGTCCTCCATGTACTAAATAAATATTTTTTTATTTTTATGGTGTACTTATTTGTTGAAAAAAGAGTATATCTATCTGCCAAGTTCCTAAATTACGGATCATCCACAAGCGTTTATTGTTTTCTAAAAGAGAAGTATATTGCTACTGGAATAAATCATGCTAAGCTTCAGAATTATTTTAGCAATGTACTTTGGAAAGTCGTTTTATAAAAAGTCAAGTTTTAAGAAATATTTCTCCAAAAACGAATCAACACTCCGAACTCAAATATACCTAAAGAATAAACCTCAAACAGAATCTAGAAAGGTTTTGTCATTCGATTGAGCACGTTCAGACGTCGCCGGAGACTTTGCGCTCCGAGTCCGAGGCTAACGTCCAGTCTCCGAGTCCCTATTTACACGTAGTATCTTGGGACGACGGACTGAATAGATATGGTGCAGAAGTTCAGCTTCAAAAAGCTACAAAATAGTTTGTACAAACACGACGTACCTGCGTACTGCCTTAAATAAAATCATAAACTATTGTAAAGAGGTAAAAATGTTTGTATTTTTATAATTTTTGTATGTTCATAATTTTTTTTTGTTCTTTTTTTAAAAAAAACGTTGCCCCTCACTAGCAATTTCTCCGGTATCGTAGGTGCGTTTGCAAACATACACGAGTATATACTCACATTCACAAAAAGCTAGACGAGGAACAACTATCTGTAGGCCATACAAATATTTGTTCCGTGCGGGAATCGAACCCGCAACATGCAGCACAGCAGTCAATTGCTCAATCACTGCGCCAACCGTGCCGTGGTTGACCGATTGCACAGTTGGCGCATTAAAGTCAAAGTCAAAACGTTTATTTCAATTAGGCCATTAAACGGCACTTTTGACCGTCATCATTTACATTAAAAATAATATAAAGTGACTCTACTGTGTTGTGGAAAAATACAATATTTCAGGGGGTTATGCTACGCACAGGAGCGAGGCTACGGTAAAAACTAGTAAAAATATGAACAAGAACTATCATTTACATAACTGAATAAGATTAGGGGTAAGATTTTAGGTAACTTATGTCTACGCGTATCTATTGTTTGATCATCTCTCGAGTACGAAAACGTCAATTATACAAGCTTTCATTGACATTTTCGTGCTCATGTTGGAGTTGGAGTTTACGTTTTGGAATATGGGCCTATGTGTACATGTGTATCATTTCTTTGTATGAAGCTGGTCTTTTGAACCTATCTGTTTTGTGGCTCCTAAGTCCGTGGGGACCGATTTCCCTAATGTTGTTCACCGAACTTACATAATATTTGAATATCTCATCATATTTCGATTTTTATTTTGTCTATTTCCTTTTGAATGGTTTCGCCGGTTTGGCGTTGTTATGCGGAATTGGATAGCTTTGGGTGTTAGCTTCATGCGTGGGTGTTAGCATAATAATATAGAATGTCAAGTTATTTTCTTTTATTATTTGATTTGACCTTTAGGCAATTACAAATGGAATGGTTTCATCGTTGAATGTGACGCATATATTCCTAACTTGCATAACTGTTGTAATTTTGTTTATTTTTGGTATGCGTCATGCTTAGCGCAAATAAAGTCTTTTTCTTTCTTTCTTTCTATTATCTATAAAAAACGGCAAAAAAACACGGTTGTTGCATTGGAGCCCCACTTAAATATGTATTGTATTCTGTGTTTAGTATTTGTTGTTATAGCGGCAACAGAAATATATCATCTCTGAAAATTTCACTGTCTGGCTATCACTGTTCATGAGATAAAGCTTGGTGACAGACAGACGGAGGGATTGACAGACGGACGGAAAGACAGACAGATGGACTATGTGGTCTTAGTAATAGGGTCCCGTTTTACCCTTTGGGTACGGAACCCTAAAAAACAGACCTACTGTTACAAAAACTTTTGTTCAGAAGGTAAAGACTAGCCTTATGCTGACTAAGCAACTGGATGTGTGATTGTGTCTGGCAATTGGCCGTAAACATAATAACAGACTGGGTGATTTCTTTAGGATTTCGAAAGTCAGAAGAAAAAGCGAAACCTTTATACGACCATGTTAGTCTGTCTGTGAATCGAATTTAAATAACGATTGATTGAACATAACTGGAGCATTATGGAATAATATTTTTTGTTAGTTGATGTTATCTCCGAAAATATTGATGTCTAAATTACTAAAGAACCATGGTTTATTGAATTTTAAGATCCTGATTGGTTTTTATTAAACGCCCTTATTCGTAATGCTCCAAAAAATGCCGATTAGAATGATTGCTGTACTTTAAAACACACATATCTGAGAGAGGGGGTTAAACCTCTCCCAGAAAAAAATAAATAAATAAGGTAATCCCCTAATTTTTTTTATGACTACAGTGTAAAAATATTCTTACGCTGTAGTTATAAAAAATCAGGGGATTACCTTATATTTATTTTTTTAACAGGGTACCTACTACAACATTTTCGATGCTTGATGATCTCCTTTTCTCCGGTAATGACAACCTACCACCAAAAGATGAATCAAGAGACGAGATATTACAGCTTTATCTTTAACGGTTTAGTTACTAGTCCGACTTTATACGAGTAAGGGTGTTACCATACTAATCGATCGGTCGCCAATCGATCAACGTCAATCGATGGCATCGATCGGCGGCAGATCAATTGTTGTTCGCCCGCTATCAGTCGATCAGCCAAAGCTATGACACCAATTAATCAACGCCGATCGATGTAGATCGATGGCATCGATCGAAGATCGATCGATTGGTGTAGTAACACCTTAACCCCGAAACTAACAGCAATTCTTAATTAATAATAACATCACCGTATGTCTAACCAGTAATTTCAATACTACAGTATTGTGTGGCATATAATTGCTATTCAGTACAATGGCCGGCTTGTAATTGGAACTGCTTCAAAGGTATTCTGACAATCAGCCATCTGTGATGTAATGTAGAGGTTGCGTATTGTGGGGGAATTATTTAGGCTCACTCACGTTTATGGAATGCATTAGTTTGGTTGCCAGGAATTAGAAATATTAGGTATGCAGAAGCTTCTTGATGAGCTTCTGATTGAGTGATTGTGAAAGGAATCATTTGAAAGATGTAAATAATGAAATATTCTTCTTTTCCCCACAGTCCAGTCTGAGGCAAAATATACCAAGACATCATACAAGTTTATCCTGCCCCACTAAAATCAATTAGTGGGATAAACTCCAAGAATATTGCCTATCTACTTTACTTTCAGTGGGGCAAAGTATGATAATTCGAAGTAATAGCATACTATTGAAGCAATGACTCATCACATCAACAATCCTTAATTTATGAAAGATACTTGAGTTTTCGCATTAAGGTAAATCTAGGTCATCAATTCATTACATTGCACCCGGCTTCGCAAGGGCGCAATTTTATTTCAATTGCAATTTTTTTGGGATGAATGAAGGAGCTTCCTCGTATAGCGTAATTTGTTCCATCAGGCACGCTACTGAACCGAACACTATGCGCATCGCGACCACTCTCCCACCGGAGTCCGGCGTCAAGCAGCGTGCTGTGATTCGCCACGCGTGGGAGTACCAGTGCCTTAAGGCATCTTCTGGGCACGCTCGCTTCATCATAGATCACATCCATCACTATTCATCAGGCGTGATCGGGGTCAAGAGCTAGCCCATTTACAACTAAAAAAAAAATCTGGCCAAGTGCGAGTCGGACTCGCGCACGAAGGGTTCCGTACCATTTTCTATAAAAAACGGAAAAAAATGACTTTTGTTCTATGGGAGCCCCTTAAATATTTGTTTTATTTTAATTTATTGTTAAAGTGAATATATAACTATTAATATTTAATATTAATATTCATATTTAATGTCAATATCGAGTAAAAACGAGAAAAAAATCACGTTTGTTGTATGGGTGCTCTTTATATTTATTTTATTCTGTTTTTTTGTATTTGTTGTTATAGCGGCAACAGAAATACATCGTCTAACTATCACGGTTCATGAGATACAGCTTGGCGACAGACGGGCGGACGGACAGCGAAGTCTTAGTATAGGGTCCCGTTTTTACCCTTTGCGCACGGAACCAAGAACACAAGATGTTTTTTCGGACGCATATTGTCCTAACAATCACGAACACATCAAAACAAACCAAATCCGTGGAGTCATTCACAAGCGATGATCACTCATACATACGGCAATTGTTTTTGTGTAAGACAACACGCCAAATAAGCCACAACAATCTGTCAAATTTCTTTAATAGATTCTCAACTTAATCGACAAAGCACTAGGTTCAAGGTTGATTGGGAAAAGTTACCAGTTTCGGGTAGCTTGACGTGCTAGCGTTTGTACAACAAAGAAGATCAGTGTCTGAACTAATCTGACTGAATACCATGCCCACAAATGTCACTAAGAAGCTCCACTTTCGTTACTTTTTATCCCGCAAAAATGCACTGCAGGAACCTGTGATTTTTTTACTCTTGGTAGGAACGCGTTTGACCACTATCTCAACTGATGGTAAGCGATGATGTGGTCGAAGATGGAGCACGCTTACCTAGTAGTAACCTATTCTCTCTTCATTTAAAGGGAGTCTTTAAGTCAAGAGTGAATAGGTTGTAGCTATCAGGAAACACAGACTCTGGCAGGGAATTCCACTCCTTAGCTGTACGCACAATGAATGTGTTCGCAAAACGTTTTGTGTGTGTGTCTCCGGTGGCGCATTGCCGTACGTACGCCGCATTATACGCCACAGAAATGTAGCCACGGCAACAGCCAGTTACATTATAATATTATTATAATAAATACGGTGTTAATCCCATTGTTACTGGGGATTATTTAATTATTATTTTTAGCAGTACAAATTTAGCAATACAATTTGACTGTTAATCCGTCTGTATCCATTTTAACGCAAAAATGAATACAGTATGCATGTTCCTCATTAAGTACTAATGAGGGTATCGCCTCCCCACCAACCGTGTCTCCACGTTGCCGTCGTGGTGGGGCTTGCGTGTCTCAGTGATCTTGGGGGCTTTGCCGGTAGAGCCACTCATGCCGGAAGGTCCCAAGTGAGAGACCAGACCAAGAGAGACACAAGAGGGGCACACCGTTTGGAGACTTGAGCAGTGTTCGGGTCCTCGGACGGTGTGCGTCTCATTGGCTTGCTCGCTGCTCTCTGGTACGCGTCTGATCATCAGACGTGACTGTGAGGGCAGCGAGCAAGCACTGAGAGAGAGGGGGAGAGGAGGGGAGATAGGGACCGCACCCTCAAAAAGGAAATCATGGACAGGCCTGCTAAAGAGAAATTACCCCAGGGCGGTTCGGACTGCACAGCAGTCCGGGAATCCGCCACGCCTAGTGCGTCAAGCCCCTCGTATTCTGGGGGGGGCAACAGGGCTGTCCGCACTCCGCTTGCCAAGGGCAACAGTGGCCGAGGAGGCCCCCGATTCGAAGCGTCCTTTGAGGAATTAATCGGGTTAAATTTTAGCTCGCCCGACGAAGAGTCGGCCGGGCAGAGCGCGGGCGGTGGCGCGCTGTATTGGGAGGAGGGCTCGTTTGAGCGTCGTGCGGGTGCAGAGTCGGATTCCGAGTTGGACTCCGACGACCTGGCGACCGTTAGCTCGGCGAGCCCTGTACCCGAGGGGGTGGGGGCTGCTGCGGAGGACTCCAGGTCCTTCCGCAAGCGGCCCAGATCAGAGGAGGACCGGGGGTCGTCCGGCACCGAAGAGGTGGCCTCGGCCCGTAAAATCCCCACCAGCAGGCGGGGTACGGGCCGAGAGGGAGGTATGGGCAGAGTCCTTGCCTCCAAGGATGTTGGACGACCCCCCGAAGATGGCGGTCGTGGGGCTCCTGGTTCGGAGTCCTCCGGCGGTGAGCCGGATGACTCCGGACAGGAGCGGGTTCGGAGTGCCGGGTTTCCGGAGGTGGTGGAGGCCGCGCTTCGCGATGTGGCCTTGAAGAGGAAACTCTCCTCTAAAAACAAGGCCATAAGTGCGGCGCTGGCCTCCATCCTGGCGGCAGCGGAGGCTAACCGAGGTGGGCCTCCGGTGGACGAGATGTCCAACCTGCGGGCGGAGGTCGCCCGCTTGGCTGCCGCCACCGAGCGTCTCCAGAGGGAGAACGCGGGGCTCCGAGCAGACCTGGCCAGGCTCCAGGGAGCCGGCCCACAGGGGGCGCCTAAAGGGGGGCGCAAGGAGGACAGCCGGCCCGTGCCGCAGGAGGGCCAGGTGCTGGACCTTGTGCGGCAGGAGATGGCTGCCTTCCAGGCGCGGTTCTCCGTCCTGGAGGGCATTGTCCTGCGCCCCCCGTTAGAGGCGAGCGGGAAGGCTCCAGGCCGGAAGGCGGCATCGTACGCGGCCGCCGTGGCTGCCACACCGGGGTCGTCCGGCCAGGACAAAGGGTCCGGGCCGGCACCCGCGAAGCCGGTGTCGGGAAAACCGGACCCGGCCCCGGGAAGGAAGAGGAAGGGTGGGGCGGCTGCGCGGACGGCGAAGGCTCCTGCGCCAGCCGTGCAGCAGCTCCCCCCGGCTTCCTCGCCTTCTGAATCTCCCCCGGCTCAAGCCGAATGGCAAGTGGCCGGGGAGAAGAAGAAGGCGGGAAAGGCAGCCAGGGCGGCAAAGAGGCGGGATAGAAGGCGGCGGCAGCGAGCGCGAGGCGTCGCGGCTGCGCTCCGCGCCCCGAAGACCGCGGCTGTAGTTTTAACGCTGCAGCCGGACGCGGTGAAGAGGGGCGTGACGTATGCCAACACGCTCACCAAGGCCAAGGAGGCCATCAACCTCGGTGAGCTTGGCATCGTCGGGGGTCTCCGGCTCAGGGTCACCATGACCGGGGCCAGGATGCTCGAGATCCCTGGAGCAGGCAGCGGTCCGGCCGCGGACGCTCTAGCCGAAAGGCTGAGGGCGTCCTTGGGCGCGGATGACGTCCGAGTGTCCAGGCCCACGAAGTGCATAGATATGCGCATTTTGGGCCTGGACGACTCCGTCACGGAGGAGGAGGTGTTGGCCGCCGTCGTCGGGACGGGGGGGTGCTCTGCAGAGGAGGTGAAGGCGGGCACCATCCGTCCTGACAACACGGGCATGCGAACCGTAGTGGTGAGCTGCCCCGTGTCGGCGGCCAAGAAAGTCTCGGAGGGCCGAAGGCTTTTGGTGGGCTGGGTCTCCGCGCAGGTAAAACTGCTGGAGCCCAGACCTCTGAGGTGCTTCCGTTGCCAAGTTGGCAACCACGTGGGAGCACGCTGCACCTCGGAGGTGGACCGCAGTGACCACTGCTTCCGCTGTGGTCAGCCCGGTCACAGGGCCGGCTCGTGCGACGCCGCGCCGCACTGCTTCGCATGTGCGGCAGCTGGCAAGCCGGCCGATCACTGGGCTGGGGGCAAAGCCTGCGGTCCACCCGCCAGGGCCGGGACGAGGAAGAAACCCTCCTCCACCGCCGCCGCCGCCGCCGTCGCTTCCGCCGCAGCCGCCGCCACCGTCGCCGCCGCTGCAACTGCTCGGGAGGGGGCTAGAATGGAGTGCCAGTAATGGCCCCATCTCGCCCCCTCCAGACGTACGTTAGTCGCTGCGCCTCTCAGGAACTGACGCTCCTGGGCAAGGCGCAGTGACTGACGCCTGCGGACAGCGAGCAATGGGTAGCTCGCTGTCCGATCAGGTCAGGCCAGAGTCGACGGCGCGTTTCACTCCAAACGCGCCGTCAGCAACGAGCGGTCAGCAACGGAGACGGGGCCCGCCAGGGCCAGAGCCTGCCAGGGTTGCGGAATATGTTCGAAAGAGTTACCGCGGCCCTGGGAAGAAAGGCACTAGGAGGACTAAAGGGTGGGTTTTAGTCAGTAAAAGTCTGACACTCCCTGCCGCTCCACCCAGAGCGGGAGGGGTCATTTGATGATTTCCCATCCTATAAAAAAAAAAAAAAAAAAAAAAAAAAAAAAAAAAAAAAAAAAAAAAAGGGTATCGCCTCGTTGTAAATAAAATAAATCATATAAACTGCCCAACAAAAACCTAGTACTTACCTACTTAATTAAAAAAACGCTCGATGTTTTACATTCCAGGTTCGATGTACCTTTGCGGGATCCTTCGAAAGAGTCACCGTGACCCTGGAACACGAAGGGCATTTGGAGGAACACGAATGGGTTTTAGTCTAATAAAAAGTTTTAATGTTTGGAGGAGCTCGTGGCTAAATTATAACAGCCGCACGGACCAATCTTCAAGGTTAAGCAACGCTTGCCTAGGTTGGTCTGTGGATGGGTGACCATATAAAAAAAACCGAGACTCCTCCGTGCCTCGGAAAGCACGTTAAGCCGTTGGTCCCGGCTGTCATTTGTAGATCTTTGGCAGTCGTTACGGATTGACAGAAGCCAGAAAATCTGACACCAGTCTTGCCAAGAAGTATCGTGTTACCCAGTTAATGGGTTGTGGAGGTCTGGTAGGCAGCCGCTCCACGTAAAATACTGGTATTCAGCTGAATCCGGTTTGACTGGGAGCCGACCCCAATATAGTTGGGAAAAGACTAGGCGGACGAAAAAGTTTTAATGTTTAAAGTTTTAGTGTAATAATAAAAAAAAGTAGTCAGTAATAGTCTGACACTCCGCAATTTCATTTACGTACTTGGATGACATATTTTTATTTCTATGCTGATTTCAAAACCTAACTACTGAACCGATTTTGATAAAATTTCTTTGGGACCGATCTGAAAGTATCAATCCTTTCAGTAAAAGAAGAAAAATTTCAAATCGGTTCACAAATGGTGGAGTAATGATGTTACAAACATAAAAAAAAATACAACTGCATTGAGAACCTCCTCTTATGAAGTCAGTTAAGAATGACTAGAATCGGTAGGTCTAGGTTGATATCACTAAATAAAAACGTTACAAAAACGGGTCGTTTATTACTATTAAGCTCTCAGTCGAAAACCATCAAAGTATAAGCTGAACTGCGATTCCAGGTCTATAAATCAAGGCAAAGTCCTCATTTTTGTTGGCGAAATTTACTGCCGAATCGCCACCAGCATTAATGACATTAAGCGTTTAACGCAACTCAGAAAATTTCAAACGTAAAAAACGGTGTCAAAATGCTTACCTTGAAGTTTTGCAGTGGATACTTTTTTGAGGTATAGCGACATTCATCTGTAAAAATAAAGCGAAACGGATAAAAATGCTTTAATAGTGAAATATGACTTTTTTTTGTTGAGCTTGAGGTTTAAACGCCGAAGTATTTTTATAACATGCTTACGAAGAAAACTCATCCATACACTTCACACTTTTCATAAAAATAAGGCATGTATTCTTTGAAGGGTTAGGCACATTTGGACTCTATTGTATACCCATATATATTAAGAACAGTATTATACTTTTATTCGCTCGTTAAGAGCGTTTACGCGGTACGGCTTTTCATACAAACTTTCAAATTAATGAACCGATTTTAATAAAACTTGGTATGCGTACGCTAGATATCTAGGTCTAAATAGTTATCAGAAAAAAAAATTGAAAAAGAGTTCAGGGGGAAGGATATAGTGATTTTTCACTTTCTATAGAAAACTTAAAATCGCTCTCTCTATCCCTCTAAAATCTTTTTCAAAAATGTTTTCTGATAACTATTTAGACCTGGATATCTAGCGTATACATATCAAGTTTTGTTAAAATCGGTTCATTCATTTTGAAGAATAAGGACTTGAAAGTTTGTATGAAATAATATGTCATTTCATACAAACTTTCAAGTCCTTATTCGGCGTACACGCTCTTAATACTTTATACTGTTCCATAAAAAGAGTATACAAAATACTGTTTTTATGACCGCTGGTATTCGGCCGCCATAATAAAACCGAAAAACTATTGCTTCTATTGATTTAATAAAACATGAGCTCCTCATTTATTTTAATTGTGGAGAGGCATATGAATATTTAAATAAAATATAAAATATTATAAAATGTTCAAGAAACATCAAAAATATGTTTTATAAACGTCAAAAAAATAAATACTGAAACTAAAATACTGCTCATTTTATTTCTGCGACCTAATTAGGTACATATTTATCTCTATCTACATTTCACATCTCGTTACGATACGGGACTTAAACATAACTGGTTAAATGTCACAGTTGATAGCCTATTGCTATTATTTGCTATTAATTGAACACAAATTCTAACTTCTACTTAGAAATACCTACCTACTTGGTAATGCTCAATAAAACTTTGACCGACCTGAGAATTGAAACCCAGAAACTCGTGCTCAGGAATATCGCTTGTGACCAAGGAAACAGTCTTTAAAAACAATAATTTATTCATGCAAAATAGAGTTTAAATGTCTGTTTGTAATGTCAAATTAATAACGTTTTACTAAATGCATAATTGTTAACACAGTACTTAAACATAAACAAATGTTTTAGTCTCTTCATCTGTTTGTTTCGGGTAATCTCCAAAACGGCTAGACTGATTTTGACGGGACTTTCACTGGCATATAGTTGTTTATTTAGGAAAAATGAATTAAGGTTCCTCGCAAAAAAAAACAAAACCCATGAAATTGTGACCATGTGATGAAGTCTCGGACAACAGCTCGTTAAAAATATTATTCATTGCTAGAGATGTCAAAAAAACTACGACTTTACACTGAAATAGGAACAAAAGTAATGCTCCTATTACTGAAACAGGACTGTGACAGTAATAAAAATAACTAGAAAGGTCAATTGGACTTTTATTAATCGACCCCTCTCAAACAATTCACGTTGAGGACTCTTGACTTGAGCAGCGTTTTAAGGACTGCGTAATGTTTCCGAGGAGTTTGGCCTGTTCTTATTCTGAAAGTGTTTTATTATTATTTTTAGAGTTCCGTACGGACGTATGATAAAACGAAACCCTGGTAGGATTACTCGTGTATCTGTCTGTCTATCACGCCAATTTGTTCAGATTTTACTGGTCTGATTCAGTTTAAATTTGGTACCCAAATCGTCATCATCTGCCTAGACTTTTTCCAACTACATATATTGGGGTAGGCTCCCAGTCAAACCGGATTCGGCTGAATACCAGTATTTTACGTGGAGCGGTTGCTTACCAGACCTGGAAAGAAGACAAGAAGTACCGTGTTACCCAGTAAACGGGCTGCGGATAATCAATTAACTGGGTAACACCGTACTTCTTGGTACCCAAATACGGACTATAAATACATTTTTGTGTCACTTTTGGGGGCAACTCAAAACACAAAGGTGTGTCTATCAGCGCCAACCTTAACGGCTTTTCATTCGACATTACTTAAGCCAGCTCTAAACGTAGTCTATATTAGACAGGAAACGAAGAAGCAGAACTTTCAAATCACAAATGTTTTCTGACAAATAAAAATCATTATAAACAACTGAACGTCCTAACTTTCTCACTGATGCTAGCAACCCAGAAAATCTTGCTGTATTTCTCAATTTTCAGTTTCCGCAACACAGTTTTAATATGAAATTTTCGGCAATATATTAAGTGGTTGGTGCGTTCCAACAATTTATATGAAGACAGAGGGCAATCCGTCTTCTTCCCACCGAGGGAGGGATAACTTGAGACTTAATTAATTTGCTAAAATGCTCTCGTCGACGCAAAGGCCTTAACATTGTAAGTCTTCAGGAAATCACACTTCGGTACTTAGATGTTGAGATTGCTTAGGCCGCTTGTTTGCCCTAAAGCCGCTTATAAATGTTCCTATATTTTATCTTGAAATTGGTGTTTGGAATTCAGCTTTTAGAGTATTGAAGAATTATGTTAAAGAAATGAGTTTTAAGACTTAGGTTTTAAGATTATTTTAGCTTATTTTGGGGATCGGGGAATTTTACCTTGCATTTTTTTCGAAAAAATGTGTGCTAACTTTTTAGTAAACAAACACAAAAAACACACGTCACAGGCACACACAAAAAAAAAGAAAGAAAGATACAAACAAACAAAGACACAACAAAGAGAAACACAACCCAAACAATGATTGTAATAATAATAAGCGATATTCGTCCCCATAGAATTTCTATTCTATAAGTACGAATATTGCTTTTCAATACAATACTTATTGTTACTGACCATGTCTATTTTTTAAAGTATGGTTTATATACCAACTTAGCATTACCGTATTCTCTAGTTCTTCCCCTATAAAGAAACTCCTTATTATTTTTATAACATCTTAGCTTTATTTTCTACATCACTAGCAAGCAAATAAGCTCTAAACATGAACCGTAAAGTCTCAGCTAAAGTACTAAACATTCGCTTTCACTGAGAAAATGGCGCCGCCTCAAAAAACGCCATTCAAGGGAGCTTGTAACTCCACTTTTATTGCACTTTATCATCCAGATAAGATAAAATCCTGCCTTCTACAGAGAGGCCGTTAAGAGCGTTTACGCGGTACGGCTTTTCATACAAACTTTCAAATCATAATTCTTCAAAATGAATGAACCGATTTTAACGAAACTTGGTATGCATACGCTAGATATCCAGGTCTAAATAGTTATCAGAAAACATTTTTGAAAAAGAGTTCAGGGGGAAGGATATAGTGATTTTTCACTTTCTATAGAATACTTAAAATCGCTCTCTCTCCCTCTGAAATTTTTTTCAAAAATGTTTTCTGAAAACTATTTTGACCTGGGTATCTAGCGTTTGCATACCAAGTTTCGTTAAAATCGGTTTATTCATTTTGAAGAATGCGGACTTGAAAGTTTGTATGAAATGACATACGGCGTACACGCTCTTAAGCCTCGTACAACATGCTCTTACTGCTGGACTGTGTGCTTCCATTAAATGTATATGACGATAGACTTAACAAGATAGGTACCTACTAGACTACTGTTCATAACAATGAGTACAATAACCCCTTTTAAGGTATTGCGTTTAAGGACGCGTTTACGAATGGGTAGTCAAATCATTACTTTTTACACAAAAGTATGTTTATTAAATAAAATGCTTTGCATTCTTAAAATGTTTTAAAATGTTTTAGATGTACAATGTACATGGTACGATTCTGAACTATATATAATTTAGATAGGTACAGTTTCTCAATAAATGTACCGAAGTGAACTTTTTTACTTCGGTACATTTATTGAGAAAATGTTTATTTGACTACCGTTGTATGTACTCTTAAAAACATAACCGTCCTTTTGGGACAATCAAGTAAAACTAGACAAAGTGAACTTTACCATCCATATTACACACATTGAACATATTTAAACACATTGAACTTAAAGCAGTCATGTTAAAACTCATTACTTTTCCGATGGATAGGTCGGAGAGTTTCAACCGTTGATTTTGGACAACACCAGACTTTTAAAAGGGATTTTTTATATGAAACGTATGTTATAAAATACATTTTATTGAATATTTAATGTATCACGGGGCAGGGTTATATATATGGGCACGCCACTATTGTGGCGATAAGTCCCCTATTTGATGAGTAGCTAGAGAGGCGCCACGGGTTCTCACCTTTCGGCGGGAGGACACGCCCGGGTGTCACCACTGTTTGGATCGCTCGGAGGACACGGTGGAGCGTACGGTGGAGGTCTGCCCTGCTTGGGCGAAGCACCGCCGTGTCCTCGTCGAGGCCATCGCCAGCAGTGACCTCTCGCTTCCAACCCTAGTCATTTGTAGATCTTTGATAGATATTATGGATAGTCAAAAGCCAGAAAATCAGACACCAGTCTTGCCAAGGACACCGTGTTATCAAGTTACTCGATTTTTGAAGGTCTGAGAGGCAGGAGGTCCATGTAAAGTGAAAAACTTCATCAGGTTGGATTGGAAGCCGTTGGGTTCGGTGGGGTTCGTTTTTCAGTTCATATAGGTACTATGGACTGATAATCATATCAGCATGGATTGCACAATAGCCAGGAGATTGCGGTTCAGTTACTTCAACAGAAGATACATATTGTTCTTCACTTGTATAACTGTAGGAAGCACACATGTCACCTTTGTGGCCTGCGCAGACTGGCGGACGCGATGGCAGAAGATTTTTAATTTTTCAATTGAATTTATTAGTTACTCAATAGATAATATATTTCACTGAACTGAACTCACACAAAATTGCACTGTGATATTTCGAGGCCTAGGCGTTTTCTTGCTAGCTTCAACGCCTTATATTTATTTACGTGGGCATTCTGAGTAAATTCGATGATTGGAGAACCAAATAAAAAATGGTTAATATTTAGAAAAAATACAAAAAAATGAGTAAACAAAAACATCTCTTTCTAGTAAATTCAGTAAAATTAAATGACAAATAGCATTCAAGATTATTAACTTGATAATGATTGAATGTGATAATGTCATCAAACAAAAAAATATATAAATAGTATATAATGTTTATTACTATTGACAATTACCAAATAACCACTTCCTCATAGTAATGTAAAAAATATTAAGGACTATACTTTACCATTGTAAAAGTGACACACAACATTGTGTATGCAATAGAAAATGACTCCTATAAAGTTGTTGAACCATTTAATGTTCCTAGAAAATCTCTTAGGCATATACAGGAATTACACTAGTCAGAAGAGGATGAAGTGTTTCATAGTTTTGCATATTCTCATCCAAGCTATGTTCCATACTATTGTCAGTATTGGTGAACAATTTTGGTTGTTCGATGGAGAAGTCTCCGATCAGAAGATTTATATATATCGATATTTTTCGATACCCGCTTACGTCACCTCTTTGATTGCTATCGTGACTAGCATTTGTTACAGCCGCGACTTCATGTCATATTATACCAGCATCAGTCGTGTCTTTCAATGGTTTAAAGATGACAAAAAAATGTATCATTCTTTAAACAAAATGTACTGGTTATCCTTCATTTTTATTCTAGGGTTGTTCACGTTTGCTATCGGTAGATCTGTGGAAGTTCTAATACAAATAAAACAAAATGTAAATTCGTTACTTTTGATTTCCGTTTTGGTGTCACAGGCTATTTTAAGAATAACATCAGTATTTCAGTATATCATGTTATTTGTTCTTATAATGATAGTAGTTCATTTGTTTAAATGTTTGAATTCATTGATATCAACCGTCCAGGAGAGAATAGGTAGTTGTGATATTAGTTCGGATGAGCAATGTGATATCACGAGGGAGCAGATTCAAGGATGGGTTGAACTGTATCGGGATTTAGCAAACTGCTGTGAAAAAGTAACGGTTTGCTTTGGACGCCAGGTATTTATAATAACAGTGTTTATTTAAACTGATCTGAATTAAAAAAAACACCCACTTTGGTGTTGTGCTGAATAGCAGAAACAATTTAAATTCTGTTTTTATTTGAATAATGAATAACACATGGTTTTTTGTTTATTTCAGTTTTTCTTAGCGTTAACAATATCAATTTCAAATTATATTTCTATGCTGTACAAAATTTTGTATTCGACTGCTTTAGAAGATGTAAGTAAGTACTTATGTTACAACTTTTGAATAATATTATGTTACCATAACACAAGCTCTGCTTAGCTTGGGATCAGATGGCCGTGTGTGAGTTGTCCCAAGATATTATTATTATTATTATTATTCTCTTTATTAATCTTTTTACATACTTTTTATATTTTTAAATATTTCAATAACAAAAAAAAAATAAAATAAAAAAACATTTAAAAATATAAAAATAGTAGTCCGCCGGTGTCGGGAGCTGGGTCCAAGCTACCGGTGGTTAGGGCTCCAGAGAAAGGAACCTCCTCACAATACGAGCCGTATCGAGGAGTACTGCCTTCTGTATCAGGCCCTTTACCCAACTGCGTAACGCCAGCTTCGACAGGTGGTCGTCGAAGCTTTTGGCTATCAAGCCATTGGCCGTAACGACTATCGGCACAATGACAGCCGAGTCCACATTCCACATGTCGACAACCTCGTGTGCTAAGTCAAGATACTTGATTTGTTTCTCTTTTTCAGCTTTCACGAGGTTCTCGTCATGCGGAATGGTAACATCGATTATCATTGTGCGGCGCGCTAATCGGTCTATCACCACTATATCGGGCTTGTTAGCTATGATAGTCCTATCAGTGATGATAGACCGATCCCAGTACAACGTGACATGGTCATTTTCGAGAACTGGGTCGGGCACATACTTGTAATACGGTACCTCAGAATCCACAAGTTTGTATTTCAAAGCAAGTTGCTGGTGAATAATCCTAGCCACTTGGTTATGCCGGTGCAAGTACTCGCCGTTAGCCAAACGAGAACAACCAGAGATAATATGTCTGATGGACTCACCCGGACGGTGACATGCCCGACACACGTCAACCGTCCCGTCCTTCATAATATGCCTCCGGTAGTTGTTCGTCAAGATAACTTCGTCCATAATTGCACAAACAAAACCTTCAGTTTCTCCGAAGAGATCACCGAAACGTAGCCAGGCCACGGACGCTGAGAAATCTACATCGGACCCATAGAGAGCCCGATAGAAGCGCCCGTGAAGCTCCTTGCCTTTCCATACCTCCTTGCGGTCATCTGTAGTAAGTATCACAGGTTTGCGCCAGTTCTCTTTAGCCATGGACAACGGGGTGAGTCCCTTGTCCACTGCGACCACATCTCGGTGCATACCCACATCGACTTTGAGAAAATATTCTCTGAGACTGCACATCTCGCGGTTGTGGAGAGTCTTAGCATTTAAAAAGCCTCGACCTCCACACTTCCGCGGGATGTACAGTCTCATCACCGACGATCGTGGGTGATGCATCCGGTTTGCAGTCAGCAGTGTACGGACCCTCCTATCCAGGGCGTCGAGTTCAGTTTGAGTCCATTTGAGTATGCCGAAAGAGTACATTAATACCGGCATGACCCAACCGTTGAAGGCGCGCACCTTATTTCCGCCCGACAAAAGGCTGTTCAAAACCTTTTTTAGGCGGCCAAAGAAGCGCTCCTTCAGCGATTGTTTCATGTCAGTACCGTTAATGCCCAACGCTTCCGACATACCCAAATACTTATAGGTTTCGGTCGAGCTGAGGGGTCTAACCTGTATGGAATCCGAGAGTTGAATTCCCTCAGATTCCATAATCTCCCCTTTCTTTACATGCATGACTGCACATTTGTCCACACCAAATTCCATCCTGATGGCGCTACTGAAAGTTTCAGTTACCTTCAGTAGCTCCATCAGTCGCAAATTGTTGGGGGCAAAGAGTTTCAAGTCATCCATGTAAAGAAGGTGAGATATGGTTTGACCACCTCTTCTCAACCGATAGCCTAGACCTGAATCCCCCAGCAGTGTGCTAAGAGGATTCAGAGCTAAGCAGAACCAAAGTGGACTCAAACTGTCGCCCTGAAATATTCCCCGTTTAATCCATACAGGCTCATCATTCCCTTGAATCGGTCGACATCCTGGATAGCGAAGGACCGTTTTCCAATGCCTCATACATGACTCAAGAAAGGTGCGTAGAGTTGCATCTATTTTGTACAACTCCAGCACCCTCATGAGCCATGTATGTGGCACAGAATCATAGGCCTTCTTGTAATCTATCCAACATGTCGACAGATCCTTGCGGGATCGACGAACCTGTTGGCTTATGGCCATGTCTATGAGGAGTAGCTCCTTAGTGCCGCGGGACCCCTTCCTACATCCATTCTGAGAGGCGGACATAATTGAATTAGTGTCAATGTGATCATTAATTTTCACTCTCAGAATGGATGTAAGAAGTTTATAGACCGTCGACAAACAAGTAATCGGTCTATAATTCTTGGGTTCCGCGGGACTACCAGTCTTATGGAGCAGGTGGGTAACGCCAGTTGTTAGAAACTGTGGTAGCGACCCAGACTCCAAGGATGACTGGAATTGAGATGCCAGGAGCGCGTGTGAGCTGCTATACCACTTAAGCCAGAAGTTGTGCAGTCCGTCCGGGCCTGGAGATTTCCAGTTCGGTAATGGACGGACTGCTGTGGCTATATCTATTGGTGTGATGGTAATAGCTTCCATTTGTGGTATAGCTTCACACACGCGCTCGACATCGCGCATCCAGTCACCCTCGGCATGACTGACGGGCACCGACCAGATGTTTCGCCAGAATGTACTCGTGGCGATTTCATCCGGGCGGCACACGTCCGTCACACTTTGTTCAGGTCGCTCCCAAGCTCTGTATACCCACCTTTCATCGCTCTGGAACATGCGATTCTGCGAGTATCGATCAACCCGCCGCTTATACCGCCGAATACGGTTTGCCCATGCACAAACTTTCTGCTTCAGGAAGTCGATACGCTCTGTGACACGGGACGTGTATTCTCGAGGGCTGATTCCAGTCCCCGAAAACGCCCGCCTCACAAAGCGCATCACACGTGGTCTTGTATTGCCCTCCCTGAAGCAGTATAGTTTGCCGATGAGTGCCCTAGCCTCATCGATACGCCGCTCGATCCTGCACTGCCAGGCTGGTACAGCAGATTTTGGTCGTATAGCCTCGTCACAACTTGGAAACTTGACGTTTGCTATACGACATGCCGCAACAGCCCCGCAGTACAGGATTGAGTGCGTATCAACGAGGTTCTCGCTGCTTTCGAAGATGTTCTGCAGCAGCGAGTCTAAGGCACACACCAGCGCCCTATTCTTTTTGTGCATAGGTAACCGTGGTAATCGGGGCCTAAGGTCGGTAGGAGTTGATCTATACTCGCGAAGCGCATCCTCCAGCGCGCTCCTCAGTCGATCGTTGCACTGGCTACTTACCGTGACAACCCTATCATCTACCTCATCGCTATTGATATTGGGCCGCGGTATGATTGCGCCACTAGCTGGCGCCGGTACCACGGCCTGTGTCGGGGTCGAGATGATAAGGTTGTTTAGTACCTCTGAGCGCAGCCTATCAAGTGCGGCATCGTCCAACTTGTGACTACGTTGGATGACTCGCTCCTGATCCGACAATCGTTGGGCCGAGACGTTCACAGCCGGTTCCAGGTCCTGAAACAGAGACAGCATCCTGACACGGTACGCAGTGAGGTTAGTTCCCCCCTCTGTAGACCCGTAATATGCGCGCATGACGTTCTCGTTCATGGACTGAGTCCATCTCATGCGCTGCACACAACCACCGGTAGCGGGGACCCGGCTCGGGGCCGGTTGGCCCCTAGGTCCCAAGCTCCTCGGTGGCCGGCCTCTCCCCTGCCGACGCACAGGTGTTGGCGACGTCGGCGGAGAGAAATATTCGTCGCTCGAGCTCGACGCGACTGCAGCCGCCGATGACACCACTGGTGATCCGATGTCTGGCGGCGGCGAGGCGGAGCTGAGCGACGAGTCCGGGGGTGGTGAGCGTGCGCGTCGCGATGCTGCTCTTGTTATCATCATCCAATAATTTTCATTTCGTTCATTATCATCTTGTTTAATTCCTTACATGACATCATGACATATGTCATCGGTCGGTCGTATATTTTTCATTTTCTTCATAATTTATTAGGTTTTTGTAGTTTTTGAGTTTCTAATGGTTTGTTTGATTCCTGTGCGCTTCTATTGTAAAAATTGTGCATGTAAAAGGCTCAAAACTAATTTTCTTTTAAATAAAATTGCGAGAACGAAATAAAATTTGGCTTGACAGTCAGAGTTGCCAGCTTATTATTATTATTATTATTATTATATATGCACCAGATAAACTTGCATCAAAGTGCATTAACCTTTCCCTAATATCCCTTCGTAGATGTCCGAATAATATATTATTATTAGTAAAGGATCACCATAGAAATCGATTTAGGACAGCTTTATGTCTCTATTTCTGTTTTTGAAAGTCAATAAATGTATGTGGGTTCAATGTCCGTTATTGCACATTTAGCTGGCGCCTAACATAGTATCTGAGTAGGTACATCGAGGGTGGCTGGTGCATGGTGGAGCATGGTATTGCCTTGAATTAATATACGATGTTAATATTCTAAATCTGTTTTAATTGAACCTTTAGTTTTTGTGTCAGTCATTGAGCTGATTGCGTACAAGATGCTCAATTAAAAGTAATTTTACCAATCCATTTATGAATTCCAGCATAATTATAATTGCTTTAGTAGTGATCTGTTCCTATAACGGAGATAGACGAATTCAATGTGTATTTTTAGGTAATTACGTCAGTGATCGTTATTTGCATTCTGTGTTACCAAACAGTTAAAATAGCTATAACAGTATTACTGTAAATTAAAAATCGATTTTAATATACAATTCAGTTTTTTTTAATCTTTTTTTGAAAACTAAGTACTTACTGATCAAATATTTTCAAACAGAATGTACACAGAACTACTTTGCATTTAATTGAAATACAAATAATCCCGTATAAGGTAATTACTATCTTGAAAATCCTTTTTTTATGGACTATATGTACTACATTTTAATATTAAAAAATTTATTACTGTTACATTATGTGGTCTTTTGAACTGGTATCAACAACTGTTGCAAATGTCAATCGTGGCAAAACACTGAATTTACAATTAATAATTTATTTAAATACTTACAAAACAATACTAAGTTTAATTAACTTTTTATTCGTGTATTTTAAGTACAGTGCGAACATATAGAGCTTAGTTTAAATTTATATGAAGGCACGCGGAAAGCTGATTTAACTAATTAGGCAACCACTGAAAATCAGCGCCGTGCTGAGGGTCCCCCACGGCACAGCAATATGCTGAGTGGAAGCCTTTTTGCCACAACCACAACATGCATGCTTTATTTAAATTTGTTTTTAAATTTCATATTTGTTATTTTTATTGTTATTTAATTTTTAACTTGTCTTTAAACTAACATGACTAAAACATGAATAAAACAACATGCATAAAACAACACACATGACTATGTGTGTTGTTTTTGTGGCAATTAAGTACTTTATCAACACATTTGCTCAAAAAATGCATTTACGAAGCCTGTATGCATCGTTCGAAAGTTAAAAATTATGCACCACACAATGGAACGTGTGGCAAAATAGGTACTCTCACATAAGTACATATTTTACCGCAAACTCCGTTGTATAGCGCCGTGCGTATTCTTTACGGTTTTTTTTTTAATTTCCATAAAAAATAATAAGAATTCCACCAAGTAGTTTCACATCACGAGAATAAATAATCGAACCTCCTTGGAAGCGCTTTTGCTGTATACGTTTGTCTCATTTTAAAATTATGGAGAAAATGAGAGAAGATAAATAAAAATAAATGAAAGACGTGGGTCTAATGTTCACCACGCGCATGTGGCGCCCTTTGCAAATTCGCCCCATTTTCATATTAGAAACGTCAAAGATTGTTGCGAGTTTCCGACTGATTTCTAAAGACAAAAAGTTTGTTTCATTACTTATTGTACTGTTTTCTCGCAAATGTGTCGAAAACGTTGTACGACACACGTGCGGATTTGGTTTTTACAAACTCGTGACTATGGTAAGCCCTCGACTTCGTCTCGTGCTTACGTTCGTCTACTCGTTTGTAAAAACCAACTTACCGCACTAATATCATAAATAACTATTTCTTTCTTCTTTCTAATTTCGAACGTTAGGTAATCTTCTAGTTTCATTGTATTACTAGCAGCACGCCGCAGTTTCACCCGCGTAGTTCCCGTTATCGTGGGAGTACGTGGATAAAATATAACCTATTTTACTCCCTAATAATGTAGCTTTCCATTGGTAAAAAAATTATTAAAATCGGCTCAGTAGTTTTTGAGTTTATTAATTACAAACATACACACACACACACACACACAAAAATACAAATCTTTCCTCTTTATAATATTATTAAGTGCAGGTATGGACTAACTTTTGTCCGCGACTTTCTAGGCGCATATCTCGTTTTTCCCGTTCCCGTAAGAATTTCGGGAAAACCAAAACCTTTATGCTCCCCTACACTTCCCAAGGAACCTACATGCCAAATTTCAGCTTTCTACGACCAGTAGTTTCGGCTGTGCGTTGTCTGTCAGTCAGTCAGTCACCAGTTTCGGAAGAATTGTATTTACATTGATTACAGAATTCTTCTAAATCTGATGACTACAAGAGAGTTGTTAGTGTAATATTAAGTTACATAACAGTGATGGTGACACCACTAGTAGCCGGACAACTAGTATCAAACCAAGGAGTGAAGTTTCACCGGCTTTTGACTCGACTTTACAATACAATGGTAATCATTGGTAAGACTGTATTTTAATAATATTTACTACTAGCTTTTTCCCTGGCTCCGCTTGCGTGTATGTCGGTTATCGCGTAAAAAGTATGTCTATGTCATTTTTCTCTTAAGAATTATGAACAATTGTTTTCAGATTCGCGTGAAACTGAAACGAAATTGATAAAAGACTTCATTCGTCTGATCAAGAAGAATAAAATCGAGATCAAATTGTTGTCAAAGATTCCTGCTGGGATGTACATGCTGCCAGTTATACTCAGTTTGACTGTCAATTATGTCATTGTTTTATTGCAGTTTAATCATGTTATTTAATTTTGATTTATTTCCCAAGTATTGTTTATAAAATTACGCGAATGTCATTTATTAATTTCACAATTATATCATATTTTACATTAGTATGTTTGATTAAATTTCGTATTCTTTTTGGATTTTATATTTAGATTTTGAATTCTTCGACTGTGTTGAGTTGATGTGATATCAATATAATATTGAAAATAATTGGTTAACATAGTATATTTTAAGTTAAATTACCACCAGATGGTTTTGCATTAAACATATTTAAATAATTATGTTTGAGCAAGAAATCTAACTCGTAGTTGAAAATACCTGCTAGAGCTAATATAAAAATAGGAATATAGAACAAATGTACTTTATTATCAATAAATTAAATGAGTAATAGTAATAAACTAATAGTAAGTATCTACTCTAGTGATCATTAAGCAGTCATTATTTGACTAAATGTGTCAAATTTTGATAACAGACATACAACATTATAATTTTAAGTCACATTATTATAATAACCACTGTTCATTTTATAATTTACTCTGTTCTTCCATATTCTTCGTAAAGTTATACAACAAACCAAAAATGAATATTCTAAAATACTTCTACCATTTGATATTGATTGAGAATATTTTAGGCATATATCGGAATTATTGTAACCAGACAAAGATCAAGAAATATTTTATTATTATCCAAATATTTTTCCAGACTATGTTACGTCAGCGCTGCAATAACTGAACTCCATCTTGTTAGAAGAGTCGACTCAAAAGAATTACTTTTTATTGTAGCTACAGCTTTTTAAAATAATATGTCATCCGTTGTGACCAGTATATGTTACAGCCGCGCCTTCATATCATATTATAGTAACATCAGTCGTGTCTCTGAATGGTTTAAACAGGAAAGGGAATAAATAATTTCCCTCGAGAAAATATACTGGTTTAGCGTTGTATTGATATTATATTTTATCGCATTTGCAGTTTACAGATCAACTGTTATTCTTAAAGTTTTATCAGAAACAAATGCATGTATTCTCATTTATCACAAACATTTTTAAGATTTACTGTAATATTTGAGTATCTCATGTTTTTTGTTGTAATAATGATGCTGTGTAATTTGTTAAAATGTCTGAGTTCTATGATATCAAACATTCAGAATAATCTAGGCAGACCTGATATTTGTTTCGACGAGCATTGTCATGTCACAGTGGATCAAATTCAAGTTTGTGTTGAACTGTATCGGGATTTATCAAACTGTTGCGAAAATATTATGCGATGCTTTGGACACCAGGTACGTGGTGAAAGATATTTGACAGTCACGATTATTGTATAAAAAGTTCTTATCTCTTTTGATGACGGTTTGTTGAAATAAAACATTAATCCAATTAATTTTTCAGTTTTGCATAGCATTAATTGTTTCAATAATACATTGCATAATGCTGATATACCAAACGGTTTACTTCAGTGTTGTGATTGTAAGTACATACAAATGTGTTAATAATCTTTTTAAAGGATAAATAGCAAATTAAGATTCTAGACTATTTTGCCACATACGCTAATTCTCATCAATTGGTAAACTACAAGAGCTTATACCAGGACTGGAGAATTATTATACCATTGTAGTTCTTTGTCAATTCGTAAGCATTTTTTTACAGAATCATAATAAACTATGTTTTCTTTTTATCTACTTATGTGTATTTCAAACTATTTACGAGAATATTTATAAAAACATGTCATAACACAACGGCCATTATGGAAAAAAAAATATTAAGTCTAAACTTTCGTTACTTTTTTCGCCTGTATAATCATTACTTTTTGAAAAACAATTACTCAATACGGAATCTACACTTATTTCTCAGTAATTCTGTATAATTTTCTACTACGACTTAAGACATTTGGAGCATTTTTTTCTTATGTCGAACTGTGTAACTTAAGACATTTCACTAAAAATTAAAATTGCCTATTTAGACCGCAGTCAACAGAGGCTTAATGTACAAATTTAACAACTATTAAAATGAAAAAAGTAAAACATAGAGACAGTTTATATCCTTCTTATTCAGTTCATAAAATATATTTTAAATTGTTTTAATATTGGATTAGAAAATAGGCGAGAGCCAAACCTCGAAACATGACTCAGGCTATTCAGTCGGATCTGCAGTTGTCCTTATCGCACAGACCTGACGCCGAGCGCTCGCAGAGCGACAGCTATAGTTTCGACAAAAAGCTAATTTTCAAAAGTCTCTCCGCCCGCATTTCCTTTTAAGACTTTTCGTCCATGAGTTACTCGTCTACTTTTGTTTTGGAGTGAATTTGTGTCGATCGAAAATATTTAATACTCTATTTTTATCTTAGTTCATTGGTATTTTTTAATAATATTTACAGGTAGGAGACCGCAGTTTGTCCGGGAAAACGGTATTTTTTGTAATTAATTTCGTATTATTTCTGATGATGCCAATCATTGCTGCTCAGTGGACTCGTAATCAAGCAGCAAAATTTCACATAGTATTAGCTCGATTTTATAATACAATGATTACTGGTAAGATATATTTTTTTCAACATTTTGATCGATACGACTAGCGCTGAATGTCCAGAAAAAATATTTTAAAATACTATGTATTTTTTCAGATTCGAACGAAGCTGGAGCGAAATTGATAAAGGACTTCATACGAATACTGAAGAAGAATCCAATAGACATCAAGTTATCTACCAAGATTCCTGCTGGGATGTACATCTTTCCACTGATACTGATGTTCACTGTCAACTATGTCATAATTATGTTACAGTATAAAAATATTGTTTGATTAAAGTTAGCAAATGTATTTATCAAGTTTAATATAACTATGTTAATTGAGTAAACCTTAACCTCCTGGTAGTGTGTGCGATGCGGTATATTTATATTTTATGAGCGAGAGCGACAGTCGAAAAGTCAAAAATGTATCAGATTGACAGGTTCTAACAAAATTCACGAGATTAATCCCAAACATTTTGGAATTTAGACCATTGTTTTTACCGACAGAATGTCGCTTTGTCTAGAAAGAAGCTAAAGCTGCAAAGTTTTCGTATATATTCTTTTTGCATGAATTCAACACATGCATTTGTGATTTTCAGCAAATACCGACAGACTCTGGTTTGCGGGTATTTTTTTGAACGTCTCAGCAGCCTAGGAATAACCAACAACACTGAATTGCTTGAATTAACTTCTACAAATACTAACTACAATTTTTCGGTGAAATTCGTCTTGACTTCAATTGGAATTGTGACATAATACGTTGACAAGAAATAATTTTATTGTTCTGTCGTCTTTAACCTATTATCGATTCTAAGTCAATTACTTAAAAACCTCTTACTAGTACTTAAATGTTTTACTCCCACATGCTTAGCTTCCTTCAGTTGGAAGTATTTTTTAATTGTCGTCGCCGAAACACACGTCATTTAAAATGTCTTTATTATTAAATTGGTTCAACAATTTCGTGTTTATGGAAAATCTTTTAGGCATATTCAGGAATTATTCAAGCCAGAAGAAAACCTATAAATATTTTATAGTTTTTCAAATATTCGTTCAGAGTGTTCTACACACTATAATCCTCATTCGTGAAGAATGTTTCCTGTTTGGTGGACATGAATTGAATCAGATTCCATTCATTCTTGGTGGTTTTTCTGCTTTATCTTATGCAAACTCTTTGACATTTGTCATGACCGGTATATGTTACAGCGACGCCTTCATGTCGTATTATAGAAGCATCAGTCGTGTGTTTGTATGGTTTAAAGATGATAAAAAGTTAATCAAATCTCTGAAGAAAACATTTTGTTTCAGCCTAGCTTTAATTTTATTTTGTTTTTTGTGTACTTCCTATAGAGCCGTGGAGCTATTTTTTCTTTTGTCACATAGTTATCCGTACTACTTGATTCCCGTTTTGGTATCACAGACTATTTTAAGAAATATAATTGTATTTGAGCATCTTATGTTCTTTGTTGTAATTCTGAATGTGGTTTATTCGCTTGAAAGCTTGACTTGGTTAATATTAGCTGTTCAGGAGAGAGTGCGGAGTTGTGATGTTAGTTCGGATGGCCAATGTGACATCAGAAGGGAGCAAATTCAAGACTGGGTGGAATTGTATCGAGATTTATCAAACTGTTGTAAAAATTTGTCTGTATTTGTTGGACGCCAGGTACTTGAATCTATTACACACGTTAACATGTAAAGTATTCTGTGATGTTAAACGAGTACTTGATATGTTTTTGGAATATATGGCGTTTTATAATGTTAATCTTTTATTGCAGTATTTGTGTTCGATATTTTTTACGCTATCACAGTACATTTTGATGTCGTACCAATATTTTTATCTGAAAACTCTTGATGTAAGTATGTCACTTATTTTTTTATATCTTTTTGGTCCTCTTTGCACTTTCTTCTTTTTGTTTATTTTTCTATATTTACTATATATTTTTTTTATCATTTGTTTTTATTGCATACCGAAAGGAAAAATATTATTATTTTATTTTATTATGTTTGGGGGGCTTACAGCTATAAATTTAAGGTAATTCACAAAAAGCCATTTGGAATTAGAGTATTGTTGTATACAAGTTGTAAAATCAACTAACCATTCACTAACACTAAGTTTAACATAAAATTTAAATTAAGTACCTGTGTAGGAAGAAATGCACGTGCGACCACTATTAAAAAGTATTAGTAACCATCTACCTAGTGTTTGGATAAAATAGTATTATTGGTCGATAAGCTGCTTGCAAACAAATCTATTGAAAGATGTTCATCCTTAACAATTTTGTTGAATGCTTTGGCTGAGCGAATCATGTAGGAGTTGCTACGGTGAACTGTGCGAGCGTGAGGAGTATGAAGAAGATATCGCAAACGAGAATGTCGAGGAGGAACATTAAGAGAGAGCTTAGAAAGAAGCTCAGGACATTCAATCCTAGATTGTGCTATTTTCACTAGGAAACGTATGTCAGATATATATTATTTCTCCGAGTTACAAGTGGAAGTCAGTGGAAACGAGCGCATCTATCGTTGTAACTCAGATAAGGGATTTTAAATTTGTAACTTAAGTATCTCATGAATTTCCTTTGTATTCGTTCCAATCTGTCCGAATGCACCTCATACTTCGGATTTCAAACTTGACTATCATATTCGAGATAACTGCGGACATAGGCACAATACAAAATTTTTAATGTTTTCATTTTATTAAATAACCCATTACTGATAATGAAACCCAAGGCCTTAGAAGCTTTTTTGGCGATATGGTTGACATGACACTCAAAGGTGAGCTTATAATCCAGAAGAATACCAAGATCTCTGGTGACATGAGTTCGAGTTAAAGGCTGATTAGCAATTGAGTAGTCGAATAGAACTGGAAGATTCTTCCGGGTAAAGGTGATATTCAAGCATTTCGATATGTTAAGATCTAATTTATTTATTCTACAATAGCTTACTAATCTAGATATGTTATTCTGCAAAAGTTCAGCGTCATTCAAACTCTTAACTGAGGTATATATTTTCATATCATCTGCAAACATTAGGTATTTAGAATGCTTGAAACACTTGCCGATATCATTAATAAAAAGTACAAATAATAATGGCCCGAGTAGGGAGCCTTGCGGTACACCAGAGGGAATGGTTGACCAGGAAGACATAAATCCATTAAGAACCATCGCTTGTATCCTATTTCGCACATACGAGGAAAACCATCCGTATAGGTCTCCCCTAATGCCCAAATCGAAAAACTTACTCAGTAGAATGTCATGGTCGATCTTATCGAAAGCTTTACTGTAATCAGTATAAATTGCATCGACCTGGGATCCATCATACATGTGCTCAGTAATATAATCTGTAAACAGAACTAGGTGAGAGAGACCTTCCTTTCAGAAACCCGTGTTGTTGAGGACTAAAGTTAGAAACCATACTGCTGTACAATAGACCGTAAACTATGCGTTCCAATACTTTAGCCAGCAGACAGAGCTTTGAAATAGGCCTGTAGTTTTCAATTTTGTCCTTAGCAGCCTTCTTATGGATGTTTGAAATAAAAGCAGATTTCCATAAAGAAGGCACAACACAATACCTTCGGATATCGATCTCTTAAATAAAAGTGAAACAGGTAAAGCCAGTTCTTCAGCATCCCTAACTATGAAGACAACAGGTAACATTGGGGCCGTCAGATTTGGCTAGGTCAAGGGACTTTAAATGCCTATGTACGATCGCTACGTCAATTTCAATTGTATATAAATCACAGTTGGAATCACAGTCGTTCGAACCACAGCTGTGACTTGCAGTGGAATCATCCAGAAAGGTTGTGCGAAAGTAATTAGCAAAAAGCTCACAAATACCTTCCCCTGAGTTACTCGTATTATCACCATATGATATACTCGATGGGAAATTACTGTTCATACGTTTACTTTTCACATATGACCAGAATAGCTTTGGGTTAGTACTCATTGAAGACTCGATTTAAGTCATGTAGGCTTTATAACAAAGTTGTTCGATATCATTGGCTCTCTCGCGAAGAAATTGATATGATGAGCGATCAGAAATATTACCGTAGACTTTAAATTTTGCGTCGGCTGGCAAGCCGGCTGACCTTGACTGGGCTGGGGGCAGGGCCTGCGCTCCACCCGAAATGAAATGGAGTGCCAATAATGGTCCCATTTCGCCTCCTCCTGTTGAACGTCAGCCACTGTGCCGCCTAGGAACTGATGCTCCTGAGCATGGCGCAGTGACTGATGCCTGCGGACGGCGAGCAATGGATAGCTCGCCATCCGATCAGAACAGGCCCGCTGTGGACAGGATCGACGGCGCGCTGTGTTCCACGCGCGCCGAATCAGCAGCAGTCAGCAAAAAGATGGGGCCCGTTAGGGCCAGAGCCTGCCAGGGTCGCGGATTTTGTTTGAAAGTGTTACCGCGGCCCTGGAACGCAAAAGGCGCTAGGAGAAGCATGGATGGGTTTTAGCTAGTAAAAGTCTGACAATACCTCCCGCTCCACCCAGAGCGGGAGGTATTGTCAGACTCATCGAATGACCCCTCATTTGATGATTTCCCATCCTTAAAAAAATACTTTGAATTTCTTATAGTATTTATTTTTTCTTTAATTATCTTAATGAGCGCCGTGTTATACCAAGGTGGATATTTAAAGGGTTTACACAGGCGCTGAGGGACGTGTTTATCTCTGATCTTGAATAGCGTTGAAAAAAATATGGTGATACTAAAACTGTAATATACCACTGTTACATGATTGTACAACATCCACATTATTACTTACCCATATTTGCGAATTAATGACTTTTTCTAATTTTCAACTGATTGATTTAACGGTTATTTAAATGTTGGTTATTACAGATTGGGAATATCGACGAGTACATGAGAATGATAATTAGTATAATTAGTTACATATCATTGCTGATGATGCCATTAATTGCTGGACAAAAGGCGAGGAACCAAGGAGTAAAGTTCCACCGGGTGTTGGTTCGACTTTACAATATAATTGCTTGTAAGACATATATCCTTGAATGCTTGCCCCAGAACCATTTTTTGTTGTGAAAAGGACACTGATATTTACTTTCAACTTCAGGTGACGGTGATCCTTCTAGAAAGGCTGAAGCAAAATTGATAAAAGACTTTATACGTCTAATAAAGAAGAATCTAATAGAGATTAAATTACTGTCCAAGGTTCCAGCTGGGATGTACTTGCTGCCCATTTTACTCATGTTGGCTGTCAACTATCTCATTGTTATGTTGCAGTTTAATCATATAATTTAATGTCATCATCATATTTTGTTTCAAATATGAGTACAATTAATTTCGCACCATGTCATTTTCTGTATAAATTCTCATTTTTGCTATATTATGTTTGATAACAAAAATGTTCACTTACAATCAATGGCAATGTTTTTCATTTTGACAGTTCAACAACATTAATATTGCATTTGGGATAAGACTTTAAAATATAATAGGTATTTGAACTGACTGGATACGGAATGTCCTTCAAAATCCTATAAATTAATTTTCACACCACCTGATCAACAACGTCAAATTATATGTCATTCAGATCTAACCTGAAGTGAGTAATTATTAGACAACATTACAGTACAACATAATAAAACGGGCGTCAATAATGTGATTTAAATTTGGAACCACAACTGTCTGCTAAATTGGCTGTATAGTACCTAGAACGCCCAAGTTTGGATGTTTGGATGGATGGATGTATGAATAATTAGATAAGAACGGATCATAGAATAAAAGAATTAGATTAACACTCAAAACCCATTTATAGTCAATTTATCACCTAAAACTATTTTCTCGAGCGTCTCCAACCACGTTCTAAATTCAGAATGCGTACAGCAAGTGATAGTGAGATAGTGATAGCGCGTGCCTATCAATAATAATAATAAAAAAGCAAAGCATCCGAACCCATTCTACGAGCTCATATAAAGCTTAGTTTACACAAATTTCGTCAATTTTATTAGGTTGCTAACAATAGGCTTATACACAAATCCATAGAAACGTAAAAAAAAACAATTATTGAAAATCGAGTTGGTCGTGGCCAAGTGTTAGTGTCTATACCCGAGTGGAACGCAAGAAAGGCGCAAATATTGCAAATCCTGCATTATTCGCGCTGATATGCTATTTGACTAACTTTTTACAAGTGTATTCATATAGTTCTAAGTTATAAAAATTTATTATAATAGTGCTTGTAAAAAATAATACTTTGATTTTAGTACTGTAGTTTCTTATTTTCTCACAGTAGTTGTGAAAAGTAGAGTATCCTCCTTGCGGATATAGGTGTCTTTGCCTTGTGCTAGCTTAAATCCCTTGCTGCATTCAAGATTCTTGTATTAACTCCCTCGCTACGCTCGTGATTTAAACTGTAAACTCCCTCACTGCGCTCGGGAGTTAACACTGAATCCTTCATTGCTTTCGGGATTCAATATGACACCCGTGTCATAAGACACTGCTTTATACCCTCGGTGCATAATCTACTATTAAATCATTACACGACCTTCTTAATATTGTTGGTAAATAACAGAATTAGCGACTTTTTTTTGGGTTCATTTATAATGTATCGTTATAAATGGTCACTTACTAAAATTATCACCGATAAATGTTATCATGATTGTTTCCTGCTAACACAAATACCTCAATAATTTATTGTATTCGTTAAAGATGGATGGCAAACTTAAATGGTTTATACATTTTTGTCTTATGCTGTATTAGGTGGTAGTACATTGAAGCATTAGTTAAATGAATAGAACAAAAATGTCGACTCTAAAGTGTTTCAACAATTTGAAATTGATTGAAAATGTCTTAGGTATATACCGAAACTTTTCAGTCCAGAAGAAGATGAAGAAATCCTACTAATATTATAAAGGTGAAAGAAAGTTTGTATGTTTGTATGTTTGTATGTTTGTATGTTTGTATGTTTGTATGTTTGTATGTTTATATGTTTGTATGTTTGTATGTTTGTATGTTTGTATGTTTGTATGTTTGTATGTTTGTATGTTTATGTTTCAATCAGGCAAAAACGGCTGAAGGGATTTGGATGAAATTTGGCACACACGTAGTTCATATCCTGGAATGAGACATATGCTACTTTTTATCCCGGTAAGTGGCATGGATCAATGAAGACTGAGGAGGAAGTGGAAATTCAGAGCCGCTGCTGCCTTAGTACTACAGATGCACAAGTACCAGGAGACCAAAAACATCAAGTACCAGAAACATGTCATAGTATTTTTTGGGCTGGTATAAATTATGTAGGTGTAGGGTAGGTGTAGGGTAGGTGTAGGGTAGATGTAGGGTAGGTGTAGGGTAGGTGTAGGGTAGGTGTAGGGTAGGTGTAGGGTAGGTGTAGGGTAGGTGTAGGGTAGGTGTAGGGTAGGTGTAGGGTAGGTGTAGGGTAGGTGTAGGGTAGGTGTAGGGTAGGTGTAGGGTAGGTGTAGGGTAGGTGTAGGGTAGGTGTAGGGTAGGTGTAGGGTAGGTGTAGGGTAGGTGTAGGGTAGGTGTAGGGTAGGTGTAGGGTAGGTGTAGGGTAGGTGTAGGGTAGGTGTAGGGTAGGTGTAGGGTAGGTGTAGGGTAGGTGTAGGGTAGGTGTAGGGTAGGTGTAGGGTAGGTGTAGGGTAGGTGTAGGGTAGGTGTAGGGTAGGTGTAGGGTAGGTGTAGGGTAGGTGTAGGGTAGGTGTAGGGTAGGTGTAGGGTAGGTGTAGGGTAGGTGTAGGGTAGGTGTAGGGTAGGTGTAGGGTAGGTGTAGGGTAGGTGTAGGGTAGGTGTAGGGTAGGTGTAGGGTAGGTGTAGGGTAGGTGTAGGGTAGGTGTAGGGTAGGTGTAGGGTAGGTGTAGGGTAGGTGTAGGGTAGGTGTAGGGTAGGTGTAGGGTAGGTGTAGGGTAGGTGTAGGGTAGGTGTAGGGTAGGTGTAGGGTAGGTGTAGGGTAGGTGTAGGGTAGGTGTAGGGTAGGTGTAGGGTAGGTGTAGGGTAGGTGTAGGGTAGGTGTAGGGTAGGTGTAGGGTAGGTGTAGGGTAGGTGTAGGGTAGGTGTAGGGTAGGTGTAGGGTAGGTGTAGGGTAGGTGTAGGGTAGGTGTAGGGTAGGTGTAGGGTAGGTGTAGGGTAGGTGTAGGGTAGGTGTAGGGTAGGTGTAGGGTAGGTGTAGGGTAGGTGTAGGGTAGGTGTAGGGTAGGTGTAGGGTAGGTGTAGGGTAGGTGTAGGGTAGGTGTAGGGTAGGTGTAGGGTAGGTGTAGGGTAGGTGTAGGGTAGGTGTAGGGTAGGTGTAGGGTAGGTGTAGGGTAGGTGTAGGGTAGGTGTAGGGTAGGTGTAGGGTAGTGTCGGGTAGGGTAGTGTAGGGTAGGGAAGTGTAGGGTAGGGTAGTGTAGGACAAGGTGTTTCCTGATTAAAAAATGTACGATACAAATCAGGAAACCTTCCTATTTCCGATATTCACGCGGGCGAAGCCGCTGGTAGAAGCTAGTATTGTATATGACGGCGCGCAGCTAAATTAAAAGTAAATCCAAGATTTAAGATGAGAGACTGGTTGTGTTATTTGGTTGAATAGTAATTATTGTTAAATTCAAAATGGTGATTTATTTCAATTGGTCGAATATAAATGGCGATTTATAAAATATGAGCGGGTAACCCCGAATAGGGTAGCAAGTTTGCATCTACGCCGTGACAGCTGGCATTCTTTTGACAGACAGCGTACGAAGTGCACGCGTGCTAACCTATTGGCTCGTAATCTAGTTTCATCTTGTGTTTTACCGTATATTTTGTTTACAAATGTAATCGAATGAAACGAGGGACTGTTATGAATCACAAACGTGCTATTATTTCAACGTTTCTTCTATAACACGCCCATGATGGATGACTATCACAAAGACCGCTCCGCTGCCCATTCTGATATTCCGTCATATATATTTTCAATTATATATCCAGACCACGTTACATTCATTTTTTGTTAGGTGGAGATAACTGTGATCAAAATTTATTCGTTGTTGCTTTGTAGTCGCGGCTGGCGTTAATAGAGCCAGTATACTATTGTAGTCTTTGGTTAATAGTTTGGTTTTCGTTGTGACCGGAATATGTAACAGCCGAGACTTCACGTCATACCATAGAAGCATCAACCGTGTCACAGAATCATTTAAAGATGATACACACTTGAAAAACACCCTTAAGAAATTGTACTGGGCCAGCATTATTTTGATATTCTTCGGTTTCTACAGAGTTTTCTAAAAGTTTCACAAACACGAAAATGTATATTTTGGTTCCCATTTTGGCGTCGCAAACTATTTCAAAATTTAGTGTAGTTTTACAGCATATCATGCTGTTTGTTCTTGTTATGATAGTGGTTTATTTATTAAAATGCTTTACTTCGTTGATATCAGCTGTTGAGAATAGAGTAGGAAGCTGTGGTGTTAGTTCAGCTGGGCAATGCGATAGCGAAAGGGAAAAAAATCAAGGATGGGTTGAATTGTATAGGAATTTAGCCAACTGCTGTAAAAAATTGACGCTTTGCTTTGGAGACCAGGTAAGTACTTGTATTTGGGAATTATTTTAATTGGTGATTATGTGTTACAACTGTTAGAAATTATTCTTATGTTTCAGTTTTACTGTACACTCATATTATTCTTTTCGTCGTCGAATGTTCTATTTTCGCAAAATACGTCAAGACGACATATATTTTACGCAAAGAAAATTCGACGTTTACTAATTTAATTTCGTGATGAATTTTAGAAAGGAGGCACCAGTGCGGCCAAGAAAATGATTTTTGTTTTAATAACTTACGTTATTTTAATCATGTTCCCAATCGTTGCTGGACAAGTGGCTCGTAACCAGCAGTGCGATTCTGTAAGCATGTCGAAGTGAACACTTGGGTGGGGCGCACGACGGGTGAGTTGTCAAATCATACAAATAAGATGGAATGACAACGCTCTTGTCGTTCACTCCGCCTAGGTGAACACCGTGAGATGTCGACAGAATCGACCGGCTGGGAACAAAGTTCCACAGGGCGGTAGCTCGTCTCTATAATACAATGATAACATTTGTAAAAGCACTTGTTAAGAATGACAGTAAGTACTGAAAATATCCAATACTTTTTCGTATGAATGCATTTTAAATAGAACATTTTCTTTAGAATCTAACGAAGCTGAAGGGAAATTAATAAAGGACTTCTTACGTTTGATAAAAAAGAATCCAATAGCGATAAAGTTGCTGTCAACAGTTCCTGCTGGGATGTACATGCTGCCCGTTTTACTGTAGCTGTCAACTATGTAATTTTAGTGCTTAAAATTAATCATATTGTCTCATCATAAGTCCATAATTTTAATTTCGGAAGTCGGTGTCAAATGTCAAAGAAGCAACCAAAAACACCGACTTCCGAGATTATACCGACGGGTGCAAAGTAAAAAGAGTTATATACAAAACAGCTACTTTTCAGGAGAGCGCATAATAGGAAAAAGTGCTCCCATTCTGTTATTTTTTAACCAAATTTGTTGAGATTTTCACCACTGCTTCATTATTTAATAACACATCTATATGTATGTATACATTTTTTTAATTATGTTTAATTTACGAGATATTGCAGTTATTTGCATCTACATTGTGCTTAAAAATATGACAACTGTGTTAACTACCACTTGGTCGTTTTTACATGGGAATTCAAAAATCTGGATTTAATAATAATAATAATAATAATAATAATAATGCTTTATTTAGTCACAATTTTAAACCAGTAAGTAATCGGATTACAAAAACGATTTAGGACTTGAACATTGGTTTGTTTTTCTTAGATAGTATCGCAACTGGCATCTTAGCTAGGTTACATAGTAACCTGTGTTAAAGATACCAGTTCCATTCCCCAAAAGGGTTACAAAGTCACAATATGAAATTGGTTGAAATTGTTTTAGGTAATCCAGAACAACAAATGATTTGAACTTGTTAATAAAGCTAGGGAATTATAATTATGACAATGCAATTTCAGAATAACAACAAAAATCAACAAAACTAAACTATTATAGAGAAAACTATGGTGGGTTTTAGGGATAGTGAGTGTGAATGTGTGAATGGTAGTGATGGTGTGGGCGTGCAATAGTGATTTTGTGTGTGATGGTGTGTGTGTGTGTGATGGTGTGTGTGTGGGTGTTTTATGAGGTAATGATAATGAAGTATGTTTAACATATTTCAGTAAATACAAAAACTGCAACATTTCCTCTTATTAAAATTATTTTTATTAAGAGGAAATGACTGTGTTAAATCCTAAGTACACCAAGTTCAGAACATAATTGCGCAGATATCTTTTTCTACGTCTTAACGTCTCTGCAAGGTACACGATTTAGAAGGAGGTTAAATGAAATATTTACTAAGGAATTATTTATTTACTTTAGTTAAAAAAATAATCCTATCATAACTTATTCGGAATAAAAAACCGTAGAAAATATTTATGAGCACAGGTAATTGCAGCTTCTTTGGTTGAGAATTCAAAAGTAAAAATTTATAATTTTTATAACTTCTTATAAAAACAATTAAAATTAAATCAAGAAAGGTTCAAAAGTTTCAATACTTCAAAATAATTAACATCAGTCACAATAATCAATGTTATAGTTGTTTCAATAACTTAGTTATAATCACAATTATAATAGTAATTCTGTATTTTTAACCGACTTCTAAAAAAACGAGGAGGTTCTCAATTCGGATGTTTGTATTTTTTTAATTTTTTTATGTTTGTTCGCGCATAACTCCGTCGCTTGCCAACCGATTTGAAAAATTCTTTTCTGAAAATCTTTTCTTTGTTGAAAAGGGAAAAATCCTTCCCAAATGGTCCCATTGAAATTTTATCAAAATCGGTTCAGTAGTTTGGTTTTTAAAGTAGCTGGAAAAAATATGTGGAAAAATCATCCATGTATACGAAATTGCGTATTTTTGCTTTCCTGTGACTTTCCAGTGGTGTTGTTAGGTGTAAGGTATCACTAAAAAATGAAAAATAAAAAACTTTTTCACAAAAAAAAGAAATCGACTTCCAAAAAACACTACAAAGTGCAAAATAACTTCATTTTTTATAACAAACATAAATCTTGTGGAGGTCTGCCCCACTTGGGCGGAGCACCGCTTTGTCCTCGTCGAAGCGATCGGCGGCGACCTCTCGCGTCCGGCCCTGGTTCAATCCATGGTCCGGAGCGAGGAGGCATGGGAAGCCGTCACCTCCTGCGAAGCAGTAATGCTAGTGAAGGAGGAGGCGGGCCGCGTGAAGTAGAGACAACCCTCACGCCCCAGCCGCCGCGGCATAGGGAGACGCACCGGGCGTCGGGAGTCGCTGGGCGATTTCCGGTCACCGTAGGTGCGGGTCTGTGGACGGCGAGCGTTGGGTGGCTCGCCGTCCGATCAAAGCCAGGATTAAGGCCGACGGCGCGTTGTGTTCCAAGTGCGCCTTAAAGAGATGTCAGCATAGGAGTAGCGGCCCGTTAGGGCCAGAGCCTGCCAGGGTTGCGGATTTTGTTCGAAAGAGTTACCGCGGCCCTGGGACGTAAAAGGCACTAGGAGGAGCATGGATGGGTTAGTAAGAGTCTGACACTCCCTCCCACTCCACCCAGAGTGGAAGGGGTCATTTGATGATTTCCCATCCTTAAAAAAAACTGGTTGAAACGAGTTTACATGATTGGAAATTGACATTTTGAAAGTGACATGTGCAGTTGGTCGTTTATGCGTCGTTTCGTAACAAACAAATATTCTTGCCGGCCGGCGAAGCGCATGTCATCTGACTGATGACGCAATAGCAATGACTGCGCGCCCCCGCGCGCCCCCGCGTAAAGACGGCCAGCTGTAGTTAAACGCATCTACGTCGTGCAATTTTACAAAACATGAGTACCTAGTTGTCTTCTTTTACGTGACAAAAGTACAAAAAATGAGCCGATATTTGTATTTTTTTTTTGCCATGTTGTAGAACATAATATTTTTAGTTACTTACTGCAATAATCAAAAAATCTCAAAATTGTAGTTAACTTTTTTACTTTGCACCCGTCGATACGGTTTTTTTTTTGTGAAAAAGTTTTTTATTTTTCACTTTTTAGCCCACACCTAACAACACCACTTGAAAGTCACAGGAAATAAAAAATCCGCAATTTCGTATACATGGATGATTTTATCACATATTTTTTCGCTATTTGGATTTAAAAACCAAAATACTGAACCGATTTTGACAAAATTTCAATAGGGCCAATCGAGAAGTATATCTATTCACATGAATGATTTTTTCGGAGTTATGCGCGAACAAACATAAAAAAAAATACAAACATCCGAATTGAGAACCTCCTCCTATTTTAGAAATCGGAAACTAAACTAAAAATGAGTAGTAAACTTAATTAAACACATTCAAAAACAAAATACATAAGCTTAGATATTACAGCAGGGACTCCTCCACTATCTCTGTCGTCAGGAAACAAGCCCCAGAAGGTTCTCAGTATTGCCACGTTGAATGGCAATGCTTATTCTGTAGGGAAAGGAAAAGTCAGCTCCCTGGTTACGCAAAGTGTCAATTAATCGCAATTAATCGCAGGTACGCAAGCGGTGACAAGACCATTTTTTAAAGTTAATTATTTGTCTGTCTTAGATTATAATATTTCTAATTTTCGCTCCCTCTATTAATTAGTAAAACAATGCACACTTGCTTCTCCAATCTACTTTGGACATTGGCAGAATAGTCGACATCGGCTTTGTTTGCCATATATAAAAATAGAATAGAATATTTCCATTACTTTGTGTCAATCGTCTTTATTTTTGCATGTTTAACAGATTTCAATATTATTTTACAAAGAAATGGTTAAATCTTGTATGTTTGCGTTTAATTTTTGGAGAAGTTAAAGATTTGTCTTGACCGATGCCGTAGTATTTTCCGTCCTGTATTGAAATGGGTCACAAAACATTCCAGTAATAGGGAAATTTCCTGAAAAAATCTTATTAGTCCATCAGATAAATTTCCAAAAAATATTGGACACGTATTTTTGCCTTTTTTCACGTAAAAAAAAATAAAAACGATACAGTGCGCAGTGCATTGAAATCTCGTGTGACGTCACAGACCGATACAGTTTTTACCGTAAAGTTAGGTCACAAGCGCCCATTTCTGATATTTGATGCGTTTTATTTTCGTAAAATTTTTAATTGATTTGATAAAATAAAAAATACGTAACAAAATATTTTCCGATAAATTAACTGACGGACTAAATAGAATCATATTTTTTTGACTCAGACCCTAATACGAAAAACGACCCTATTGACAAGTGTAAACTTTTTCTAGTAGACTAGCTCCTGTCCGTGGATTCACCCACGCCAAAATTATCCCAGGAGAATGTATAGTACCTGGTGAAAGTTTTCTATAATCGTGATCCGAGGCATGGAAAATTTCAGAAACAAATTAAAACAATATAAAGTTTTTCAAACTGTACCTTAAGGCATAAATTAAAAGGGCTGATTGCGAAAGTCTCAAACTCATTAATCCCTCTTTCCCTACTAATATATGACATTACAATATATAAAATTCTCGTGTCACAGTGTTAGTTGCCATACTACTCCGAAACGGCTTGCTTGACAGATTCTTATGAAATTTTGTGTGTATCTTCAGAAGGTCTGAGAATAGGACGTAAGCTATGTGTAGGGTAGGTGTAGGGTAGGTAGGTAGGTAGCCAGTAGACGGGAGCGAAGCCGCGGGGGACAGCTAGTATTTATAAATGCGAGAGTAACTATGTATGTCTGTCTGTTACGCTTTCACGCTAAAAAGGCTGATCGGATCGTCATGAAATTTGGCAGATTTTTAACCTGAGATATGGAGAAGGACAAAGGCTACTTTTTAATGCGATAACCGACAAACACGCGGGTAGCACCACGGGCAAAAGCTAGTTTTTCATTATTTTCAAATCAAGTGCTCAAACATTTTTACATGAACTATCTAAGAATAACAGAAACAAATAAAACAACACAAGATGAAAAGTTTTGGGACTAATTTCAGGTATACATTTTCTTACATCATAGCGATTAAAATAAAACAATGTTATTATAATGCTTTATTCAAAAGAAATACTCGATTCTACTACTTTATGTAGTTCCATACGAAGCAGTGCCGACGATTGATACAGTCATGGTATACAATAAACAAAAATGTATTTAAAAAGGAACGTCAGGACAGTCCACAAAATCATCTGGATCCATATTCGATTTTGTGATCGGGCGAGGAGAATCAAAGGACTTAACTCACACAAAATATAATCAGAATCTTATTACAAAATTATTAGGGACACTGAATCAATAGACAATCCACCAATAACGTAGCGCGTATCTGGGATGCGAACGGATTGCGTGCCGGATTCGAACTGAACCGCCACATCGTTCTTTCTCCCCCCACACTAGCCGTTGGTGTTGCGTCAGAGTGAACGACAACCGAATACTTGAACAGATGGCGTTTGACATTCGCTCTTAAATAATTTTCAAATAATAAAACGCCATATTCGTATTAATATAATGTGATCACTTAATGAAAACTACTTACAAAAATTAAAATAAAACGTTACCATTTAGTAAAACTTTTAGCTTCGTCATTGAGACACATCATTAGGAACAAATATGTCGCCATTAAAGTGGTTGAATTATTTGATGATTGTGGAGAACGTTTTAGGAATATACAGGAATTATTGTCTTCAGAAGAAGATTATAAAATCTTATATAATTTTTCAGATAATCGTTCAGAATATGTTGCACTCTTCAGTCGTTATTGGTGAAGCACATTTCTTGCTAGGAGTAGGAAATGACAGTTCAAAAATAAAATTCGTTCATGCATTATTTTCTTTATTAACGTATTTAAACTCTGTATCATCCGTTGTGGCCGGCATCTACCACAGTCACGCTTTCGTTTCATATTTTGAAAGCATCACTCGTATTTCTAAATGTTTCACAGAAGGTGAATTCAATGGATCTTTAAAAAAAACTTACTGGTTCAGCCTTGTTACCCTAATTTTAGCTTTAGTGTTTTGTGTCTATAGATCCGCGGAGATTTTCATAAATTACCTACAAAACGACGGTGATACGAATATTATAACTTTTGCATCTATATTTGTGTCACAGGCTTTTATCAGAAGCACAATAGTATTTCAGAAAATAATATTGTTTGTTGTTATCATGATAGTAGTTCGTTTGACCAAATGCTTGAATTCATTGATATCAGCCGTTCAGGAGAGGGCGTGCAGTATTGGGTCGGATGAGCAATGCTATATCACGAAGATGCAAATTCAAGGATGGGTTGAACTATATCGAGAATTAAAAAATTGCTGTGAGAAATTAACGTTATGCTTTGGACGCCAGGTAACTATTGCCAGGTAATCTTGGAATTCTTTTTAGCTTCTTCTTCTTTTCGTGACTCGTCGATTGACTCCTCAAATTTTGTTCGGTTTTGGTCCAAGTGGCCACATAATGGTCCACTTGGACCGCTGTGTCATTGGCCACGTTCAGGGGCCTAACCACCAACTCTATGTATAGCTCCGTCTCTTTCCCACTGGAAATAATATTGAAGTAATACTGCTTTAAGAGTTGGTGGTTTAGGCCCTGGTCTTAATAACTATAACTGTGTGAGCTGAGGCTTTTAAAATCTTAATTTATGGTATTAAAAAAATATTCTTTTGTTTCAGTTTATCTTGTCGTTAATTCTGTCAATGACATATTACATGTTGCTGACGAATTATATGTGCAGTAAGAAGGCTTCAAATGTAAGCGTTTTTTGATTTTTATTATTTTCTAAATGAGAATAATGAAGTCCTACCATGAGTTACATTTTTAACTGCCTCCGTGGTCGAGTAGTTTAGGCGTTTGCCTTGTTACCCGGTGGTCGTGGGTTCGATCCCCACGGGAAGCATACTTTGTAAAATGTATTTCCAGTTTGGCTAGGACATTGCAGGCTTGAATCACCTGATTGTCTGATAAAAACATGATTCCGTGCTTCAGAAGACACGTATAAGCCGGTGGTCCCGGCCGCCAAATGGCGGTTGTCATATAAACCATGTCAGAAGGCCCTTGAGGCGGTTAGGAACTCTGACACTAGGGTGTGTGGGGTCGTTAGACCTTACTGCTCATACGATAAGAAGCATTATGTGATGAGGATTGCCACCGAAACCGACTAACACACGAAGCCCCGTCGTAGCGAAAGGCGGTGAATGCTGCGTTATCCTGTGTTCGCTTACTCCTGGCTTTAGCACTAGTACTTAACAATGAACAATATTTATGTAAAATTAATTCCATTGCTTTATTTTTTTTAAAATTCCAGAGGGGAGATTCAAAAACAGTATTTATAGTATTGAGTTTCGTTACAATAACGATGCTACCGATTTATGCAGGACAATTGATAAGAAACCAAGGGGCAAAGTTTCACATACTGTTGGCTCGTATTTATAATACATTGATAGTAATTGGTAAGAGAGAACGTTAATTTATTCTTCTAAGAAATAGAATACTGAGCCAATTTTCGTCACGTCAATTCGCAATATCATCTGGGTAACTAACTATTAATTTAAAAAACTTGTCAAAATTTAGGCATGAGATATCAGAGGTATTTTGAACTGTTTGCGACTGCGATGCAAATGCTGCTGCACTTGCTTTTCTCAGATCTTTTAAATTGGCAAAAATGTGAACAGATTCTTTGAAATATAATGATTCAAAATCATTTCAGATTCAAAAGAAGATGAAGCCAAATTGATAAGAGATCTGATTCGTTTGATAAAGAAGAGTCCAGTAGAAATTAAGTTATTGTCCAGTATTCCTGCTGGGATGTACTTACTACCGGTTATACTCTCCTTATCTGTCAACTATGTCATCGTTATATTGCAGTTTAATAATGTTATTTAATTTACTTTCTCGTTAGTGTGTTCGATTAACTTTTGATTTCAGTCTTTTATTAAATAAAGTGAAATAATTTTTAATGCTTTTCGGTTTTATTTTGTGACCTTGTACAACGTCATCCTCACCTCAATTTATTGGGGATGGTGTAAAAAGTTCTCTGCGTTCATAATAGCCCTTTTTGCTATGCATCTCAATGGTCACATCTTATCTAGCTCATTTTTCACAAATCCATGCGGCGTGTCAACTCTCTTTATTTCTTAATATTCTTAATTCACACACACACACACCATATTATTATAGTATAGAGTTGTTTATTACATTTGAATGATTAATGTTCGATACATAGATGGCTGCATACTTACTTATCGTAAGTAAACCACTTACCAACATGAAAAATAACATTTTTATGTCATTCCAACTTTGTCAGCGTAAGCGTGACAAAATTTAACAAGAAAATAATGACACTAATGAAGTGGTTGAAACATTTTTTTTGGATGGAGAATCTCTTTGGCATATACCGGAATTACTATAACCAGAAGAAAATAAAAAAATGCCTCAAAATTTTCCAAATTTTTGTTAAGACCTTGCTGCACACAATAATACTTGTTAATGAACTACACTTCTTGTTAGGAAGAAATGCATCTAATCAAATTAAACTCATTCTTTGTGGTTTTTCGGCTTTATCTTATGCAAACGCGATGTCATCTGTGGTGACCGGTATATGTTACAGCCGCACCTTTATGTCATATATCAGAAGTTTCAGTCATGTTTCCGAACGTTTTCAAGACTACAAGTTAATTCATGCTGTAAAGAAAATATACTGGTTCAGCATTACTACTACAGTATTATGCATTACGTTTTCTGTCTACAGATCAACACAGATTTTAGTAATTTATGCGCAAATAGAAGGAGACACGATAATATCTACGAGTACCTTTTTTTTTTCTTTTTTTTTTTTATAGGATGGGAAATCATCAAATGACCCCTCCCGCTCTGGGTGGAGCGGCAGGGAGTGTCAGACTTTTACTGACTAAAACCCACCCTTTAGTCCTCCTAGTGCCTTTCTTCCCAGGGCCGCGGTAACTCTTTCGAACATATTCCGCAACCCTGGCAGGCTCTGGCCCTGGCGGGCCCCGTCTCCGTTGCTGACTGCTCTTTCCGGCGCGTTCGGAGTGAAACGCGCCGTCGACTCTGGCCTGACCTGATCGGACAGCGAGCTACCCATTGCTCGCTGTCCGCAGGCGTCAGTCACTGCGCCTTGCTCAGGAGCGTCAGTTCCTGAGAGGCGCAGCGACTAACGTTCGTCTGGAGGAGGCGAAATGGGGCCATTACTGGCACTCCATTTCGGCCCCCTCCCGAGCAGTGGCAGCGGCGGCGACGGTGGCGGCGGCTGCGGCGGCGGTGGAGGAGGGTTTTCTCCTCGACCCGGCCCTGGTGGGTGGACCGCAGGCTTTGCCCCCAGCCCAGTGATCGGCCGGCTTGCCAGCTGCCGCACATGCGAAGCAGTGCGGCGCGGCGTCGCACGAGCCGGCCCTGTGACCGGGCTGACCACAGCGGAAGCAGTGGTCACTGCGGTCCACCTCCGAGGTGCAGAGTGCTCCGACGTGGTTGCCAACCTGGCAACGGAAGCACCTCAGAGGTCTGGGCTCCAGCAGTTTCACCTGCGCGGAGACCCAGCCCACCAAGAGCCTTCGGCCCTCCGAAACTTTCTTGGCCGCCGACACGGGGCAGCTCACCACTACGGTTCGCATGCCCGTGTTGTCAGGACGGATGGTGCCCACCTTCACCTCCTCTGTAGAGCACCCCCCGGTCCTGACGACGGCGGCCAACACCTCCCCCTCCGTGACGGAGTCGTCCAGGCCCAAAATGCGCATGTCTATGCACTTCGTGGGCCTGGACACTCGGACGTCATCCGCGCCCAAGGACGCCCTAAGCCTTTCGGCTAGAACGTCCGCGGCCGGACCGCTGTCTGCTCCAGGGATCTCTAGCATCCTGGCCCCGGTCATGGTGACCCTGAGCCGGAGACCCCCGACGATGCCAAGCTCACCGAGGTTGATGGCCTCCTTGGCTTTGGTGAGCGTGTTGGCATACGTCACGCCCCTCTTCACCGCGTCCGGCTGCAGCGTTATCACTACAGCCGCGGTCTTCGGGGCGCGGAGCGCAGCCGCGACGCCTCGCGCTCTCTGCCGCCGCCTTCTCTCCCGCCTCTTTGCCGCTCTGGCTGCCTTTCCCGCCCTCTTCTTCTCCCCGGCCACTTGCCATTCGGCTTGAGCCGGGGGAGGTTCAGAAGGCGAGGAAGCCGGGGGGAGCTGCTGCACGGCTGGCGCAGGAGCCTTCGCCGTCCGTGCAGCCACCCCACCCTTCCTCTTCCTTCCCGGGGCCGGGTCCGGTTTTCCCGACACGGGCTTCGCGGGTCGGGCCGGCCCGGACCCTTTCTCCTGGCCGGACGACCCCGGTGTGGCAGCCACGGCGGCCGCATATGTCCCCGCCTTTTTCCGGCCTGGGGGGGCCTTCCCACCCGCCGCAATCGCTAGCGGGGGGCGCAGGACGATGCCCTCCAGGACGGAGAACCGCGCCTGGCAGGCAGCCATCTCCTGCCGCACCAGGTCCAGCCGCACCTGGCCGCACCTGGAGTCCAACTCGGACTCCGACTCTGCACCCGCGCGACGCTCAAGCGAGCCTCTGCCCGCGCTCCGTCCGGCCGACGCTTTGTTAAGCGAACTAAAACTAAACCCGATCAAGTCCTGAAAGGACGGCTTGGATCGGGGGCCTCCTCGGCCACTGTTGCACTTGGCAAGCGGAGAATAAAGAGCACTGTTGCCCCCCCCAGAATACGAGGTGCTTGACGCGTAAAGCGTGGCGGATTCCCTTTCTGATGTGCAGTCCGGACCGCCCTGGGGTACAACTTCTCTTTCAGTGCCTTTATCCATAGTTTCCTTTTTGAGGGTGCGGTCCCTTTCTCCCCTCCTCTCTCCCTCTCTCTCACTGCTTGCTCGCTGCCCTCACAGTCACGTCTGATGATCAGACGCGTACCAGAGAGCAGCGAGCAAGCCAATGAGACGCACACCGTCCGAGGACCCGAACACTGCTCAAGTCTCCGAACGGTGTGCCCCTCTTGTGTCTCTCTTGGTCTGATCTCTCACTTGGGACCTTCCGGCATGAGTGGCTCTACCGGCAAAGCCCCCAAGATCATTGAGACACGCAAGCCCCACCACGACGGCAACGTTGGAGACACGGTTGGTGGTGTCTACGAGTACCTTGGTGTCCGTTTTAAGGTCACAAGGTTTGAACAGATTTACGTTAGTCTTCGAGAAAATCATGTTGTTTTTGTTATCATGATAGTGGTTCAACTGGCCAAATGCCTGAATTTAATGATATCCACCGTTCAGGAAAGGTTACGGAGATATGTTTTTTTGGATGGGCAATGTGATATCACAAAGAAGCAAATCCAAGCATGGGTTAAACTATATCGAGACCTAGCTGAGTCCTGTGAAAAAGTGACGCAATGCTTTGGACGGCAGGTATATTTAATAATACTAATAAGGTGGCCTGATTAGCAGTGTTTTTTGTTTTAACACTTTCATTGCCTCTATTTTCATGAAGTTCTGTCACCTGAGAAAGAATTGATCTGAACACCATAAAATTGTCGTCAGCAATGAAAGCGTTAATTTGCTTTTTATTTGGCCGTCAGAGGTTTGTGTCTTAGATTAAAAAAGAGGGGGTTAAAGACCAGTCAGCAAGCCGAATTATAGCGTCATTTACATCAAATAATCACAAAGTTAAAAACTTGTAGGTGCTAGCGCTTAATTCTGTGCTGATAGGTGTAAACTAACACACAATTAGAAATTGCGACCTTCATACGACGAAAGTTCTAAAGTGTGAATCCATTAAATAATTATGAAGGCAAGAATTTGTGACTCTCGGCTTTAAGTATTCTATTTGCCTGTCTCGGCTACGTTTAACGTTTATTTAGTCTTTGTACTGTTCGTGCACTTAACTTGTTATCGGCTCACTGCCTAACTCGCCGCACGCGCGTCCGTCCAGCTTCGTGGTTCCAAGCAAAGTGACTGAGGGAGTATGCCCCGCTCCCCCACCATACTATAGCGCGCGGCGTGTACGCATGAGACGACAGAACTATATAATAAAATCTACAAACACTACATCTCTTCCTTATTTTAATGAAAGTTTTAGATATAATAATAATTTGTATTATATAGTAACATCTTTAATAGTGCATCATAACAACCTTCTACATTGACATCACAAAGGTAATGTACTCTTTAGTTTAAAACTATTTTGATCAATGTCCGCCACTTTTCGCCAAGCGGGTCAGATATTACCTTTTCCAATAACTTTTCAAATATCATAATCAACTAAAGTTTACGATTCAGCATAACATTAATAGCATCAATAATCTTTCCAATATTCTGGTTTTAACAAACACTTTGTTATAACTAACTAATTTAATACTTCCTTCACTTCCCAATTAATCTTTTATTATTAACATTTAACCTCATAACACTTCGCTTGTTCCTGTTCCTAACTTCCTTCGCTTTTCTAATGACAATTTATCAACTATAACTAACATTATGCTTCCTAGTTCTTAATTTTAAGCATAACCTAAATCATACATCAGATTTTCATCTATTTTAGTAATTTATTCTTCGTTAGCAAGTTCTTTGCTTCTAATTTATTACTTCTTAAGTTATAATTCTTCTATTCCTCATCTTCTCTTTCTGGAACTTCTGTTTCGTCCTCTCTTATTACTTTCCATTCTCCTTCTACCTTTTTTTAGGTGTACTATATTTCATCTCAAACGTTGTCCTGTTTCCTCGTTTTCTACCTCAACATCGCCTCCCATTCGTGATTTAACTGTATATTGTGTTGGTTCAAAATTTGTACTAAGTTTATTTGCTTTATTCATATCTTTGATATATACTTTCTCTCCTGGTTCTAGGTCAATGTCTTGTGCTTTCCTTCTTCTGTCCGCGTACTCTCTCCCTCTTTCCTTCTGTTCTCTGTCCTTGTCTCGTAAGTCCATGTCATCATTCCTATGCTCAACGTCATCGATCATAGGTATTTTATCCCTGATTTTCCTCTGGAAGAACAACTCTGCTGGTGTTTTTCCTGTGACTGTATGGGGGCTATTATTGTACATAGTCAGATAATCGACCAACGATTCTCTCCAGTGAATTTTATTTTCAGCCTGGCATATTCGTAGTCGTTTCAGTATACTTCTGTTCTGGCGCTAAACTTTTTGAATTTCTAGATCTTCATTAGAACAACGCTCAATATCGCTCAATGATACCGCTATGGGTCTAACATGCTCGATTATGTTTTGTACATAATCGACATTTGGGGCACTATTTTCCAGGGTGAGTTTACATAGTCTAGAAAGAGGATCAGAAATGTTGTTTTTCCCCGGGCGATAAATAACCTTATACTGGTATGATTGTAACCGGAGCATCCATCTTTCGATTCTCGCACACGGTTTTGGCTTTGGACTAAATATCACTTCCAGAGGCTTGTGATCAGTCACCAAGTCGAATTCTTTTCCGTAACGGAACATGTGGAAGTGTTCTACCGCCTATACCAGTGCTAATGCCTCTTTTTCAGTCTGACAATAGCGGCGTTCGCAATCGGTAAGAGTTTTATTTCCAGATGCAGTAAGTAACACGTGGTCCAGAATCATTTTCCTGTACTAGAACAGTACCTATAGCAACCGGACTTGCATCGGAAAATACAAGTGTTCTATCTTGTACATTATAATAGCCCAAGTCAGATATGACAGCAAGGTCAACTTTTAAAGAGTTAAAAGAAGCTTGCTGACTCTCTCCCCACAACTCACGTATATCAGCGTTTCTACCAAATTTATTACGAAGCAATTGTTTAAGAGGTTCTGTTTTTGTAGCTAAGGTAGGAATCCATTTACCCACGTAATATATCAAGCCCATAAAGCTTTGTATTTCTACTTCGTTTATACTGAGAATACATTTTTCATGCCTTTATATTTTATTTTATTTTATTTTATTTTATACGCTCAAGAGTTTTCTGAAATATTTCCGGAGCACAAGAAATACCGAACATCATCCTTTTGTACCGGTAAAGACCTTTGGCTGAGATGAACGTTGTGATGGATCTGGAATCTGGATGAAGTTCCAATTAGTGGAAAGCATCACAAATATCCAATTTACTGAAAATAACCGCATCTCTTATCTTCGGTAGCAACTGATCCATCATCGATAACGGGTGGTTTTCGCGTTTTATTGCTGAATTTGCTCGTCGCATATCTATACATAGGCGGATATCTCCATTCTCTTTCAATATGGGAACTATAGGCGATATTCATTCTGAAGGGCCATCAACTTTTTCAATTATGTCTTTTTCAAGAAGTTCATTTATTTTAGCATTAACTTTGCCTTCTAGAGGAATTGGTATACGTCTATAAGGCTGTGCAATCGGTTTTACTTTATCATCTATTGGAATGTGTATTAGAACATTTTTTAATTTTGGAAATACTTAACTTCGTATTTCATTTACTGCTACACTAATCCTTAATACTCCTAATGCCAAGGCTGTCGCTTTTCCTAATAAATTTCTAGTGCCATTTTTGACTACGTAGAAAATTGAATGCTGAGTTTTTCCTGCAAGTTCTATTGAAGATTTAAAAGCTCCTAACGTTAGGTTTGCCATTGTTACACGAAATAGGTCACAAAACGGGCACCATCCGTTCTATGACTTCGGAAAACACATTTATGCAAGCTTCCATCATCACTTATCATAATACTTCTGGTCATGAACGGGCATCATCCGTTCTGACCAACAACATTCATCATAATACTTTTAGTCATGAAAAGGCATCATCCGTTCTGATCAACTTTTAAGAAAGCTTCCATCATCACTCATCCTAATACTTCTAGTCATGAACCGGCATCATCCATTCTAACCAACATAATTCATCATAATACTTCTACCTAGTCATGAACGGGCATCATCCGTTCTGACTAACCTTTCCGAAAGCTTCAATCATTACTGATCATAACACTTCTAGTCATGAACGGGCGTCATCCGTTCTGACTAACCTTTCTGAAAGCTTCAATCATTACTGATCATAACACTTCTAGTCATGAACGGGCATCATCCGTTCTGACTAACCTTTCCGAAAGCTTCAATCATTACTGATCATAACACTTCTAGTCATGAACGGGCATCATCCATTCTGACTAACCTTTCCGAAAGCTTCAATCATTACTGATCATAACACTTCTAGTCATGAACGGGCATCATCCGTTCTGACTAACCTTTCCGAAAGCTTTAATCATTACTGATCATAAAACTTCTAGTCATGAAGTTTAAGTAATAAATATTAATCAGTTAATCATGTATTTGAGGATTAGTTTTTTATTTTTTAGTTATGTATACATACATCTATTAATTGCATGTGTCTGCATTGTATCCTACATAAGTAAGATGTGGAAACGTCATGGATTGTACATTTATCTATAGTTTAATCCATATTGATGTATAAATACAATGTACGATTGTTTGTTTTCCCAAATAAAATAAAATAAAAATGAACGGGCATCATCCGTTCTGACTAACTTCCCTATGTACGCAATGTAACCGTAATTAATAGAATAATTCAACCCATTAATCAACACCTTATCGCTCAAAATATGTAAACAATACGGCATCAACCGTTTTGTTCTACAATAAAACAATCATCTTTTCAAGTTTTAAGCAACAGACATCAGATACTCTGTATTTAACTAATTACGATAAAAACATATTTCAAATAATAAATACCCACAATGGAAACATAATACAATAAATAAAGCTGTTAAATTGTTATATAAACCAGAAATCAACAGACATTTAATCGGCACTCGAAACCGATAGACTAGTGGGTAGTGTAGCATTATGATGTCAAAGAAATGAAACACTCAATACGCTTCAAATACGTGTAATTTTGGTAAAAGAAAAAAATACTAAATTTGATGAAAATAAAAAATAGGAAAACTAGTATATAAAAGTACAAAAAATAGGTATCGTGTGTTGTCGTGACCGTTAATCTTAAAAAAACAAGGATCTATCTTACATTACGAAAATCATTACATTTTTTTTTAATTTGAGAACGTTAATAAATTTATTAGACCGAATATCGCGGATTTAAAAAATACGGTTGCAACTCATTTTATTTTAAACCCGATAAGGCCGGTTTCCTAAAGGATTAGAAACTCGTAATGATTTGTTCGCTCACAAGGGAAAAAAAGAAACGTTATTACATTAGTTTTAAATGCGTACGAAAAATGTCTTTTCACTCCCGAAGTAGAGAACCGACGTCAACTCAAAAGTGGGTATCGAAAAAAGAAAAAAATATATTCGGGTGAATATTTTTCAATGGCAATGGGGCGCCTCTCCCGCAGTATCCTCTGGGGATATAGCCTTCCCTGCTACTGGCTTCTGGGGTGGCAGCCTGGGAACCTCGCCCTCGCTTAATCAGCAATTTACAATCACCAGACCATAAAACCGGTAATCCGGCTTCAAGAGTTGTTCACAAGTTGTGCATGGACATATGTACCATGGCTTTAAGCTCAACTGGCTAAAACTATCACCACATAATTTTTATTTATTATTCCACAGAATAAAACATGATTTCCTGGTCGCTGACATAACACAAGTGCCAGAACAAATGTCTACCTTTTTCTTTGTCAAAAAAATTCGAATAGCATTCAAATAAATCTACTGAACGTGATTTGAAAAAATAATCAAGGAGTTTCGCGTTTCAAACAGAAAAAATAACAAGACATTTAAAACCTCCACCTATTTCTTGGAGTGATTTGAGGAATTATGTAGTGACTACACTGCAGTAGGTACGATAAAAACATACTTCAAATAATAAATACTAATTGTTATTATAACCAGAAATCAGCAGATTTAATCGGGGCTCAAACCCGATAGAATAGTGGGTAGGTAGAATAACTACAGATTTATAATATCCTAATTAACTGTATGTTTATTATTGGTATACCTGCATTATACACAACTACCATTTTTGTTGTTGTTTGTTTCCATTTAGCACTATATTTGTTAAAATGTAATTCGAATAATGTTTATATATGCTACAAAATGTAGACGTTAGATGGTATTGTTTACATAGTTACGTAACAACTTCCTTTTACGTTTTAACATGATCTTGTCACATGATAAAATAAAAAATTTTAAAACTATAATTATGATACTACCCACGTTTATATAAATAAAAATGACCAAGCTATGCATTATCATCAACGTATATTATAAATATTTAACTCATGTCCTTCTTCCCGCAAAAGTTGATTATCCATAACGACAAAGCAAAGTTTTGTTGCAGTAAATAACCCACGTTAAATTATTATGAACTTGTACACTAATATTAGGTTTTCTTTCTAACCTTTCCTTACTAGAAAAATAAACGTTGACAATTTCGCATTTTTTCAATCAGAAAAAATAACACAGTACTGTCAATACTCGTCGCCAAAATGTACTGTTCGTGCACTTAACTTGTTATCGGCTCACTGCCTAACTCGCCGCACGCGCGTCCGTCCAGCTTCGTGGTTCCAAGCAAAGTGACTGAGGGAGTATGCCCCGCTCCCCCACCATACTATAGTGCGCGGCGTGTACGCATGAGACGACAGAACTATATAATAAAATCTACAAACACTACAGTCTTTATTTTAATAAAAGGTTTTTAATAATAATAATTTTTTTTATTGTTTTTTATGGAAATGTTTAAAAATGTAAACGGTTGGGATATAAATGAATAAACGAGATAATAATAATATTAATAAATCTTTATTGCAGACCATAAGGTCCATATTCACATTCACATTAAAAAAAAATGAATTTAATAAGAAATTATAAAAAGCTTCATACATTAAAAATGTCAATAAAATTGAAAAATAGTCATTAATACATAAACCGCTGCGGCCCCGACGTGAAAATTCCCAAAAAAAATAAATCTTATGTAATAGGTAAATAAACATTAAATTCGCGATTAATTCGCAACACACCGGTGTGTCGCCGGGGCCGGAGCGGTTAAAACAATAGTACAATACAATAACAAACTCAAAAGCAAAAAAAAGCAATCCAAAAAACGGCACAAAAACAAAACAAAATCGGCACAAAAAAAACAATACAGAATGCTAATTTTGTATTATTTTATGCTAAAATAATACAAAATTAGCACAACACAAAATCAACACAAAAACGGAACACTTAAGCAGCTATTTCCAGCCAACGCTTGTAGGTTTTGGTAGCAATCATTCTATCGGCCATTTCTAAAAAAAACGAAACGGTATAGTAAACTATACCGTTTCGACACGTACCAAACCTGGACAAGAATGATGCTATTCTGTTCCTCTGAATAGCATTGAATGCATTCAACCTCGCCTCCGCAAACATGCCAGAGGCACTACAGCTGCTGCTACTAATGCTGTTTTTTTGTTCCAGTTTATTTTTTCATGTTTAATGTCAATGTCATACTACATGTTGCTGACGACGCACATGTGTAACAAGAATGTTTCAAATGTAAGAATATTTTTACTTGTTTTTCTTTCTAAAAGTGAATTTTGAATAAACAGTATGAGGGTTGTTTAACGAAAAACTGACCCATGTCGAACTGTGGTTCTCGGTATGTTATTTCACCGTCGCTTTGTCCGTGTCCGCATAATATTTTCTTTTTTTAATCATTGTCTATTTCGGCTTTAAATAGGGGATTTGAACCATTCAAACACGCATAACAGGGGCTCTAAGGAAAGTATCTCTAGTTTTGCAATTAGCAGTGGCAATTTTTGGAATGCCGTACATTTTAGAATCGCCTTCGCCTAGCTACAGCTCTAAAATTATAAAATTCCAGAATAGGCTTGTCGTGTCGACTTTGTGACACTAATGTTCTGTTTAGTTAACTCCTCCTAATTAAACATTTTAATTATAATTATGTTTCAAAATAACAGAATCCAGCCGCAAACCATAGAACGTTATTTGTGGCTTTGAGTTTCATATCAATTATGATGCTGCCAATCGTAGCTGGACAATGGACTCGTAACCAAGGGATTAACTTCCACAGAGTGTTGGCTCGACTTTATAACACAATAATAATAACTGGTGAGCTTCTATAGTCGTTTATTTTTATAGGCTTTTATTTAACTTGCCATGTTACTTAGTAGGGTCACATCTTTCAACTGAATTTTAAAGCAGTGGCCCCCAAACGACAAAGATGAACTTTTCCTAAACGTTTAATTTGAATGAAACGGTTGACATCATTCTAAATTCAAAATGGCGGAATCTCAAATATGGCGGACCAATTATTTTTTGCATCCCGATGATATGAATATCTAAATTACGGAATTATTATTTCAGATTCAAGAGAGGTTGAAGCAAAATTGTTAAAAGTCTTTATACGCCTAATAAAGAAGAATCCCCTAGAGATCAAGTTATTGTCTACTACTCCTGCTGGGATGTACATGCTGCCAGTTATACTCAGGTTAGCTGTGAACTATGTCATTGTTATAATGCAGTTCAATAATGTTTTTTGATTATTTTTATATTCGTCACCTTATTGATTTTAAGTTTAACTAAATTACAAGCAATGAAGTGAAACCATTTATTTTTTTAATTTAATTCTATGTGACTGTTTCTGTAGATTTAGTCTAAGCATAACTACTGATTGTTGTTATTACAAATAATTGACAGTCCGAATCGGTGCCCGACTGATGATAATAGGGTCATGAAATAGCACATCTCTGCTACATGTCAGATGAGCTGTGGGCCAAACGAACAACTTATGGGGCCCCATTAACTGCTAGATGACATTGCGGCAGATCAAGACTTGAAACTTTCACCTTTATAATATTAGTAGGATGTGAATGTTTGTATGTTTGTATGTTTGTATGTTTGTATGTTTGTATGTTTGTATGTTTGTATGTTTGTATGTTTGTATGTTTGTATGTTTGTATGTTTGTATGTTTGTATGTTTGTATGTTTGTATGTTTGTATGTTTGTATGTTTGTATGTTTGTATGTTTGTATGTTTGTATGTTTGTATGTTTGTATGTTTGTTTGTTCGTATGTTTGTGTTTAAATCAGGCAAAAACGGCTGAAGGGATTTGGATGAAATTTGGCACACATGTAGTTCATATCCTGGAATGAGACATATGCTACTTTTTATCCCGGTAAGTGTCATGGATCAATGAAGACTGAGGAGGAAGTGGAAATTCAGAGCCGCTGCTGCCTTAGTACTACAGATTCACAAGTACCAGGAGACCAAAAACATCAAGTACCAGGAAACAAGAAACATGTCATAGTATTTTTTGGGCTGGTTAGGATAGGTGTAGGGTAGGTGTAGGGTAGGTGCAGGGTAGGTGCAGGGTAGGTGTAGGGTAGGTGTAGTGTATGTGTAGCGTAGGTGTAGGGTAGGTGTAGGGTAGGTGTAGAGTAGGTGTAGGTAGGTGTAGAGTAGGTGTAGTTACAATACAAATCAAGAAACCTCCCTATTTCCGATTTTCACGCGGGCGAAGCCGCTGGTAGAAGCTAGTGTTTGTATGTTTGTATGTTTGTGTGTTTGTATGTTTGTATGTTTGTTTGTATGTTTGTATGTTTGTATGTTTGTATGTTTGTGTTACAATCAGGCAAAAACGGCTGAAGGGATTTGGATGAAATTTGGCACACATGTAGTTCATATCCTGGAATGAGACATTCTACTTTTTATATCGGAAAGTAGCATGGATTAATGGAGACTGAGGAGGAAGTGGAACTTCAGAGCCGCTGCTGCCTTAGTACTACAGATTCACAAGTACCAGGAGACCAGGAACGTGTCATTATTTTATGGTAGGGTAGGTGTGGTGTAGGTGTGGGGTAGGTGTAGGGTAGGTATAGGGTAGGTGTAGGGTTGGTGTAGGGTAGGTGTAGGGTAGGTGTAGGGTAGGTGTAGGGTAGATGTAGGGTAGGTGTTCCTGAGTAAAAAAATTACAATACAAATCAAGAAACCTCCCCTATTTCTGATTTTCACGCGGGCGAAGCCGCTGGTAGAAGCTAGTGTTATTATAATTATAAAAATTCCACATTCGTTGATCGGACAAATATAAATAACGGAACACTTCCAGTCATCATAATTATTGACACTATGTTAATAATATACTTACCGGGGGTTTACAAACGATTTTTTTGCCGTTTTTTTTTATAGATGCGATTGTTCTTTTGTAGTGCGGAACCCTCCGTGCGCGAGTCCGACTCGCACTTGGCCGGTTTTTTCTTCAGATATATTGGTTTATTGCAGATTCAAGATACGAAAATAGCGATTGTTATATTGATTTATGTGTTGCTGACTTTGATTCCAATAATAGCTGGACAATTAGTTCCAAGGAGTGAAATTCCACAGAGTTTTGGCTTATCATTATAATACAATTATTATTGGTAAGCAAACATTATTTCCTTATTGATTTTATCTGAATTTTGGACGAAGTTCGCGCGAACATGTAATGGCCCCTGAATGATTACAAATATTTTAGCTTTGAGGAGATGGGGAGATGATATAAGCGCTCTGAGGGTCCATAATTGTTTCTATTTTTATATTTAGGTACCACCTGAGTATGTACATTATGGCAATCAATAAACGATTTGATTTGATATGGGTGTGTAATGTCATAATGTGTAGTAGGTATGTGTGGATTGAGCTGATTGGATACGACTAAATAAACAAATCAGAATCACCAGGTTCAAAGAAAGAAGAAGCAAAATCTATAAAGGACTTCATACGCCTGATTTAGAAGAATCCACTGGAGGTCAAGTTGTTGACCAACGTGCCTGCTGAGACGTACTTATATCCAGTTATACTCATGTTGTCTGTAAACTATATTTATTGTCATGTTGCAGTTTAACAATATTGTTTAATTTGTATTTTGGAACATTTTTTTCATTGTATAATAAATTACTATAGATTCCTGAATTCACTCATGTTTTTAAAATGTCATAACAAACAAATTGGTGACAGTCTAGAACACTTATTAAAATTTGATCAAAGTTATTGACAGTCAATAACTAACAAACCACTTATCTACTAGTCAATACAATATCAAAATGGAGCCACCAAACGTCCAGTCAAAGAAGACGGTATAATTTTATCGGTGTCGCCGTAACATGTCATTATAAACAAAATGTCTGCATTAAAGTGGTTAAACAATTTCTCGTTACTAGAGAATATCTTAGGCATATATAGAAATTATGTTACCCAGGACAAAACTAAGAAGTATTTGATAATATTCCAAATATTCGTTCAGAGTATTTTGCACTTAATAGTAGTTTCCGGTCAACTATATTTACTGTTAATAGACAATGTACATAATCATATTGCTTATATTTATTGCAATTTTGTAATGTCGTCTTTTATCGTGGGTTTGTTATCTATAAAGACTGGCATTAGTAACAGCCGCTCTTTTACTTTATACATTGAAATCATTAATCGTGTATCTAATCGGTTTCAACACGACACGAAATATATTACTTCTGTTAAGCAACTGTATCGTTTTTCCATATTTGTTATTATATTTACTATTGCATTCGCTGCATGGAGATCTTATGATCTCATAGTAAATTTTACGACAAAAGACTATGCCATGTATGAACCTCTTTGTATTCCTGTTTTTATATCTCAAACTTTAGTGAGAATCACTACATTATTAGAAAAAGTTGTGTTGTTTGTTTTCATTATGATAATAGTTTGTTTATGCAAATGCTTAAATTTGCTGATGTCATCCGTTCAAGAGAGGGTAGGACGTCGTGGTATTACGTTCGATGAGCAATGTGATATCACTAAGGAGCAGATTCAAGAATGGGTTGAACTGTATCAGGATTTAGCAAGCTGTTGTGATAAAGTTACACTAACCTTTGGACGACAGGTATTTGCCTTTACTATATTTAGGGGTATTTATTTCAGCATGTTGTGTCCCAATGGAGAGCAAAAGCCTTCTTTTCTTACTACTGTTTCTCCCGGCTTTGGGTAAGTGTGGATCAATCTTGCCGATAGGCGTCAAGCTCGTCCCGCCATCTTCGCCTGGGTCTCCCGCGATGTCGTCGGACATTTTCTGGGTCCCACATTCTGGTTGTTTTAGCCTATGACCCATCCGACATGCATCAGACCTGTCAGGCCCAGTTTCACTTTAGTTTGGCTGCTTTTATGACTTACTCGGACTCCTAGAATGCTGCGCTCCATTTCTCGCTGGTAAACCTCGAGCTTGAACCTCTGTTGGACTGTCAGTCTCTCAATCATTTTTAGCCAACGACAACACCTTCGACACGATCTAGGTTTGTGGTTGACCACGTCTTCACATTTCGGTGGCGCATGTACATCCCATACATTTTTGACAATCATTCTGGCTGATATAGTCTAATTTCTGTGGTGGACTATTTCTAATGTTTTATTGTAGAAAAATATAATATTAGATGCAGCGACCAATAGAGGACATGTACACATGGCAAGCTTATCTTAAAGTTGAATTTTCTCCCAGAATACCTTTGAGCGATCTAAAGAGAGACCACAAAAGAGGGTAGAATACAGTATTTAATATGTATCTTTAAGCACAAGTTTGCATATATTATCTGGTTATGTTACTTCTATGTTTCAGTTTTTCTTTTCATTACTAGTGGCAGTCTCATACTACATTTTGCTGACTTACCAAATGTGTTACTTTAGTGTTTTAAATGTGAGTAAATTACGACGAGTTTTTAGTATTCTGTCTCGCCTATTTATTGACTCCTCTAGAATAATAAATGTATTGTTCGTCTTTCTATCTGGCACATTTTTTAAGCTTTTATATTGTATATTAAATTAAAAACTCAAATTACAGAATGCGTGTATTTGCAGCTTTTACTATCACAATTTTTTTTGGGCCGAATGCAGCCCTCAGCCAAATTTGAACATTTTGGACAATACCTTTCTATGGATATTATTTTTTGAGTATTTTCATTAGAATGTTTTAATCAGTCTTCTTGTGTGTTTTAAATTTTAATCATTTACAGATCCATGACAAGAAAATAGCGGTTGTTATAGTTATTTATGTGTTACTGACAATGTTTCCAATATTTGCTGGACAGTTGATTCATAACCAGGGAGTGAAATTCCACCGAGTGTTGGCTCGACTTTATAATACAATGACTTTGTTCGGTAAGAAAAGCTAGTGTACAAACAGTTTATTTTTTTCTTTGTCAACTGAACCGAGGCTCAGTTGACAGTTAGCTTAATCAAAAGAAGTCCAAGAAGTGCTTGAAATATTAATAGAAAGCTTATAAAAAGGCAACGTGATAAAATAGCTTCGTGCGGAATGCGCAGAACAGCATTTTTTTAATTTGTCAAAGATAGGTTCATAGTTGAACACTTTTTTTTTAGACTCATGCAAAGCTGAAGCGAAATTAATAAAAGACTTTATACGTCTGATGAAGAAGAATCCAATGAAGTTCATGTTACTATCCAACCTTCCTGCTGGGACGTACTTACTGCCAGTCATTCTCATGTCGACTGTCAACTATATCATTGTCATGCTGCAGTTTGGTAATATTGTTTAAAAAAGTAATATTAATGTTTATTTCTCCTCAAAAAAACAGACCTTACATAATTACAATGTTACTTATATAAATTAAAATACAGGTGCATAGTCTAGAATATGTGAGGAGTTGGTGTCTGCGGTAGGCATGAAAATACCTGTATTACAGATCACCAGCTCCCCACCCACGGAAGGAACAAGACCATTTGTATTTGAGTGGTACTGATATTTTGACACTTTTTGATCTAAGAAGCGATTGTATAATATTATTTTACAAGAAACAGGGGTAGGTAGTTAAATTATTAGCCTTCACACTTAAAATAAAATTCGTAACTAAAACATGGCGTCCAAAAATTCGTCCGCATCGCTGTCGGCTGGAAGTGAGCCCCAAAGACCTTAAGAGGATAAGCATTGCCACGTTGTATGGCAGTGCTTATCCTCTGTTCATGGTAAAAGCCAGACTTGTTTAGCCTTGTAGGGTACACTCTTGCTACTTAATTTATTTACGTTTATTATAAACTTACACAAAATAACACACCATAACACTAATATAAACACGGCCACGTTATTATTATCATGTACGTTTATTGATAACACTACTCAATACATTCACGGCATTTATAATGTTTACATTATGATGTCGGATGGTGCCGGCCCTGCTCACGCGCAAGTCATGTTAGCGTGATGGTTGTGACGTCGTCGCATGCGCCGACCGGCCGCAGCGGGCCCTTTCACTTTATAGGTCACTCGGTCATAGGCAACTATTGTAGTCTTTGGTCATAGGTCATAGGCCCCGCCGCTAATCACCTGCTACCGCGCATGACCTTATTTTGCAAATTGTTTGTTATTATATCGTGATAATTGTGTGGATTTGATCCGTATTGTTTACGTGCCCTTAACTGTATCGTGCTGTGTCGTCTATCGTGTGTGAACATTTTCCGTAATCCTAAGTGTTGTTTATTGTGTTGTGCGAGGATATTAAAACAGTAAGTGTAATTTTTGAGACTTTTATTACCGTCCACCCTTACTTACCGCACTCACTAACTATAGCCTTTTAACTAAACATAAAAACTAAAACAAAAACAAACGCCTCAATGTGTGTGTATTTATGTATGTATGTATGTGTTTGTATGAGTGTTCCTTGTTTGTTATTGTTAATATATTTTAGAGGTAGATAGTCAATATTTATTGATGAAGAGGCACACAACTAAGTATTATTATGTATTTATAGTGCGCGCGGAACTAGTTGGCGGCGCCTTAGGTGGCGACTCATCTCGCTATTGCAATCTCATGTGCGTTTTGTCTAAACTAGCCGGAACTTTCAACGCGTGTTGCCGTCGCGACGTACGGCGCCACAGTGAGTAATAACAGCAAGCGCCCCCGCCTCTCCGTCCCACCGCTCACATACCTAAGGCGCGGCCAACTGGTTCCGCGCGCACTATAATAGAGACAGCACTAATAATAAAAATCAAATATCCTAACTAAGTTAACCCTAAAACATGGCGTCAAAATATTCATCCGCATCGCTGTCGACTGGAAGTGTGCCCAAAAGACTGGCGGCATTGCCACGTTGTATGGCAATGCTTATCCTTTGTCCAAGGTAAAAGCCAGCCCTTGGGTCACGCGAAGTGTCAACTAAGCGTTTAGCAAGTTCTTTAAATAACGCATGAGCACTCGGACCCCACGACTTGAGAGTTTCAACCGGCTCGAAAATATAACTACCAACGAGGTTGTTATATTTCCGCCGGTTGAGGTTCTCCGCAGCCGCAGCGGCAGCACCAGCACAGCACGAAGAGCTAGGAAGATGGGATGGCGCAAGAGTATCGACACAAGTAGCGTCCCACACTAAAGGCCTACCCATCTTCCACGGAAATAAAGACATACCGTCGGGTCGCTTGCCATCTATGCGTGCCAGGTCACTGGGTTTTAATACAGTCGGAACGCCGACGGTGACAAGAGCTCGTCGGGTGATGTCGTTGATATTCGCGTGCCGCGCTATGCGGCCCGCGCTATGCGGCCCGCGCTACGGCTGCATGACAGGCCGTGGTGTCCGAGGCTGTTGACAACTTCGCCACAGTGGCAGCGATGAGGAGAATAACAAGAAGCGCCAAGACGCAGGCAGGCAGAGAGGCGGAAAGTTGTGTCGTCAAACAAGGTGCCAATGTTTGACGACAGTAGTGCGTGAAGCCGGAGACCCGACTCCCACTCACCCACAGCCAGCAGGCGCGCTCGCTCTGCAGTAGTAGATGATGTAGCAATAAGGTTTGCCTGAATTTCTCTGCAGAGCGGCTCATCCCACCGTCTATGGGATGAAGGGTAGTCGGGCGGATTTGAATTCGGTTTTCTGGAAACCTAGTTTTGAACGCAGTTGTTGTGCAAACTCTATCTTTACGTGGCTGAATTTGAGTTCAATTCAGGTTCATATGTTAACAGCGAAAATATGAAAATAAGTTTTTAGATTTAAGACGTTCACCTTTTTATAATAATTAGGTTAGGTTAAAGTGGCCTGTTTAATAATAGAATTGCCGTTTTATTAAACAGGCTACCTTGAAGCATGATAGAAAGAAAATAAAAATATTTGACTACATAATTATGTAGGTATGTTTGACTTGAAAATATACAATAATGCTAAGTATATAGAGGATGTCCCAGAAGAACTTGATCATATTTAAAAGTGATGTTGGGAAGCTGATATTCATTAACGACAAAATAGCAAAACTTTTTTTAGAGAAAGTAGAAATGTCGACTTTCCAAGCAATTTGTTACAGTTGGTGAAAGGACATTGACCACCAACAGTACCACTTTAAAGAAGAAGAGTATGACCTTAAAAATATACTCGTAAATTATAAAATAATTTCTGAGCCTCTCTTAGTTCATTTGGTAGAAATCGTATGTGGGGTTTAATATTTGTATTTAATTAGTCATTTATTGGATTTCATTGCATACTTTTTTAAATGGCGTATATTTGTCATAGCAAAGTGGCCAATTTTAAAAACCTCCCCTTATCGGTTTTAACGGACAGACTACGAGTTTCAAAAATAATTTGAACTGTAACATTTTTCCTCCTTATTAATATTTCTATAAATTATGTTAAGAATGAAAATAGTTTATTTTTAATTAACATCTTTAAATAGTATTACTTTACTAGTTGAATCTTTATTGAGTTGACAAATCAGTTACGATCAGGGGTGATTTAGATTAGCTGTTGATAACATTATCACGGTCAATGTGAAATATGAACTGTCAAAAGTGTCACCTACTGTCAATATTTATCTAACAAACTAGGGATGGGCAAATGAAAAAAATATATCGATATTTATTGTATCGTTTAACATTTTTAAACACTATCGGTAAATTATTATCGAGTGAAAAATATCGATATATCAATATATCGTCAGTTTTGGCATGATTATTCGTACATAGAAAAAAATATTTAAAACAACTGTTTTTTTTTAATTTCTACATGTGCTTATTTTTAGTTTCCTTTCTTTTTTGTAATTGATTTGTTGAAAAAAATCCGACAATTTATTGTTAATTGCCTGTTAACTTCAGAGTCATATAGGTCTCACACTGGATGGCATAATAGTATTAGATAGTATTTTTGTGCACGCAGCCAAGAGTCTTACTGTTATTATAATGCATTTCATGTAGATTCTGGCAGGTTTTTTTTTTAAAGTTGACGATTCGCGACGAGCCTGCATGCAAGGAGTACCTATCTTGTAACATTAAACTCGAAACCAGAGTTTAGTTAAAAATATATCGAAATTGATACGATTCGATACTCTTAAATAAATATCGATATATCGCGATTAAAAATATCGATAATTGGATGAAAAAATAACGATATTTAAAAATATCGATATTTTTTGCTCATCCCTACTGTCAATATGTCTATCAAACAAAGCATCTTGTCGGCACTCGGCAGCGAACTTTTGGTTTTGTTTGATAGTAGTTGAGCTTGTTGTGCTAATAAGTAACTCATCATTGCGAACTATTATTTAACCTGTGTCATTGCGTTGAGACCGTGTCCAGTCGAGTCTTCAGAAGCACTTTTGAAGACCATTGTGATTGTGCTGTGAAAATCGAACAGTAGGATGCTGTGCTCACGTTATGTTACCATTTTGCGGTATCTAAGTTGGGCTCAATTTAGGTCTGTTGATCCGCCGGCTCCGTTTTTAGACGACATGTTTTATGAATATAATAATATTGATCAATAAAACTGTGCTCTATTCAAGCATTTTTTATTTTCTACTTGCTTTATTTTATGTACAAACCTACATTTAGTATGCCCTACCTATGAAATATTATTTATTTGGGATAATTTATTGGTTTCTTGAAACTGTGCTTTGTATTCTTTTCTGAATTCAAATCACATTGTTGTAAAGAACTGTTTTTTTGGTGAAAAGTAACCTCAAAACTGAACAGAAAATCAAAAAACTACAAAAACCCCACAAAATAAATGGATAATTTTTATTTCCTTTGATAGTACGACATCACCCCTCTTTTATATCCAATTTATGTTATCATACAAAATGTTTTGATTCGCAACCACGGCCAGAAGAAAACTGAGCAATCTCTACTTTAGTTCAATCATAGATTTGATGTCACCAACTGCATCAGACTGCTTGGATAGTCATTTCTTCGGTAGTTTTTAGTCGTTTTGTGTTGTTTTTTTTTTTAAATGTCACTTTTTTTTTTTAAACGTTGCCCCACACTAGGAATTTCTCCTGTATCGTGGGTGCGTTTACAAACATATAAATACACATACACAAACAGCCAGACCCGGAACAACTATCCGTAGGCCATACAAATATTTGTTCCGTGCGGGAATCCAACCCGCGACACGCAGCGCAGCGCACGCAGCAGTCAACCGGTCAACCACTGCGCCAACCGTGTCGTCAAATGTGGATGTATATCAGCTACATCACCTTTAAATATGACCATGCACTCCTGGAACAGCCTGTATTTGCGATGTAAGTATAGTATAAATATTTTAATTTAATTTGTATTATAGTTGCTTAATATTTTCTTTCAGCGATATTGGCATACTCGAATTTTTTTAGATTTCATACAAAAAAGGTTACCTTTTTGTATGAAATCTAAAAAAAATCGTGTTATGTTTTATATGAGTTCCAACAAAGAAACTAAGTTTCAAACAAATCATAATTATAGTATGTGAAAGTAGAGTGGTTTGTATTAAGTAAAACTATATTTTACAGAAGGATATGAGTTAGATCAAATATTTTTGTTAATGTATTTTTTTTTATTTACAAGTTATGAAAAATCAATCTAATAAAGTCGTTTAATTAAATTTATTGATTGCGTATTAATAACGAAACCATTATTTAGAAAATTAAAAATAAACTAAGTGCCGCCGTCAATCGTCCTTTCAAACCATTACTTTCCCGACGTTATCCTGACTTACATCGTTTAATAAATAATAATTACAATTACTAAAATTAATAATTACATCATTGACAAAATGTCATTACAATGGTTGGACAAGTTCTTGTTTCTGGAGAATCTATTAGGCGTATACAGGAATTATTATGGCCAAAAAAAGATTAAGAAATATTTCATTCTTTTCCATGTATTCATCCAGACTATGTTGTACACTGTTATCATTTTTGGTGAAGTATATTTACTGTTAAGAGATGATGACTACACTGAAATTAATATAATTTATTGTGCTTATGCTGTTTCTGCTTATGTTACTGCAATGCCATCCATTGTGACCAGCATCTATTATAGCCGTGCTTTCATGTCATGTTATAGAAGCATCAGTTCTGTCTCTGAATACTTTAAATATGACAAGAAATTAAATAATTCTCTAAAGAGATTATATTGGTTCGGCACAACAATGCTGCTTGTATATAGTGCGTTCGCTATCCTCAGATTTGTGGAGGTCCTTATAAAATTGGGTTATACCAATCCATTGTTTTTAATTCCAGTTTTGATTTCACAAATAACTTTAAGAATGACGATAGTCGTTCAGTCCCTCGTATTTTTTATTGTTACCATGATAGTGGTTCAGTTGATTAAATGTTTGAATTCGATGATATCAGCCGTTCATATTAGCGTGAAGAGCTGTGATATTAGTTCGGATGGGGAATGTGATATCACAAGGGAACAGATTCAAGGATGGGTTGAATTGTATCGAGATTTAGCAAACTGCTGTGATAGACTGTCAACGTGTTTTGGACACCAGGTACATTTGGTTTTAATTCAATTTATTGATTCAGTAGACAATGATTATTTCCAGGTGCCACTTGATGTCTATGTTTGTGTGTTTGTTGTTTGTGTATGTGTTTGTTTGTGTGTTTGTTTTTGTTTGTGTGTTTTGTGTGTTTTGTTTAAGCAGTAAAATAATATTTATATGATGTATTTCTTGTTTCAGTTTTTCTATTCGCTGATTCTGCTACTAACTTACTTCATAATGTTGAGTTACCAGTTTTGTTACTTGCATATTTTTAATGTAAGTAATATATGAAGGGTTTTATATAGATATATAAAAATTCATAGTATACAAATCACAGCATTCACAGCTGTGAATGCTGTGATTTGTATACTATGTCACTGTTTGTTACTTATGTACTTGGTCAGAAAAAGCTCTTCGATGAGGTCATCGAAGAGCATTTTGCAATTTCTGATCAAGTGTAAAGGTTGGTTCACACAAACATGTGTGTGCCAACGAGAATAGCCAATAATACGATAGACAATTAAAAAAAAAACTACGCAGAACATAAAGCTTTTTTAAATGAATTACAGGGATGGAATAATAATGAGTATGAAAAAATGCTATTCGTTTTAATTAATTACGTATCTTTAATGATAACGCCATTGATTGCTGGACAAAAGGCGAGGAACCAAGGAGTGAGGTGCCACCGACTGTTGGTTCGACTTTACAATACTATCATTATCCGTAAGATAATTTATTATGTTAATGATATTTCTGAAAAATGTAAATCTTTTAAAATACCGAAACTTTCTCCTTAGTGTAACAAATACTTTTCTGAAAGCCGTATTAAAATCGGTTCAGCCAAACGCGAAATAATCGCGTACAAACATACATACATACATACATTACTCCTGTCATGTAAAACCTTTAAACTGTTGTTGCAGTTACAGGTGACATAGAAACAAAATCGTTAAAGGACTTCATACGAATAATAAAGAAGAATCCGCTAGAGATAAAGCTATCTCCCAAGATTCCTGCTGGGATGTACATGCTGCCAGTTATACTCACGTTAGTTGTCAACTATATTATTATTATCCTGCAGTTTAATCATATAATTTAATTGAATAAAATATTGTATTGTAACCTAGATGTCACATTTTTTTTGTAGGTATGCCATTCAGAGAATTATCTCCGAATGGCAAATACTCTAAATGCCTGATTCTCTGAATGACCAATTCTCTAGGCCTTTGCGCCAAAACCAAGCAGCCGATGAGAATAGTAGTTTATGCAACGGTTATAAAAAGGGGTTATTAAAACACGAGTGTAGGTTTATCACACGAGGTGAAGCTGAGTGTGATAATAGTATTACACGAGTGTTTTAATACCTAATTATATGCCGTTGCATACACTACTTTATCTTCACTCATACAGTTTAAATAAAACAAGAGTGTTTATTATAAAACAAAATTAGTTTATTCCAAACTCAAAAATGTGGTACGGCAGGTATTCTCATTGCGTATGGCTATCCATAGACAATGACACTATTTTTCTACATTAAGTCAATGAGCACATACGCTTGAAAATTTATAAAAGTTAAAGTGTGCTTTAAAAATTAAAAAGTTATTTTATGATGCAGTTGTCTGATAATCGAAGGAAAATGTTGAACTGTAATGGTTTATTTTTTAATTTCACGTAAAAAACTAAGTGTACAATAGTTTTTGAATTCATGTTTGACACTACGTTGTGAGTGTAGATAATAGTAGTTCCAAATATGCGCGTATGTCATTGACTTAATGTAGAGATAATGCTCCAGCCTACTCCGCCAGACGGACTATCAAATATTTGTCTATCGAAGGTGTGGAGTTAGTGAGTCATCCTTCTAACAGGCCTGACCTGGCACCTTGTGACTTTTATTATTTGCAAGAATAAAAGATAAACATAGAGGAAATAGTTTTATGAATCCTGAAGATGCCGTGACCGCGTTTGAAAAAGGCGTGGAAGAGATCCCTGAAGAAGAGTGGGCCCACTGCTTCAGTCAATAAGGAACGGAGACTACTTCAAAAAGCAATAAAAATATTAACAGGCTTTTGCATCGTTCCGTTTTTTTTTATTTTCTTAAAACTTTCAGTGTGACCCACGTACCTCTATAATCTCTCCATGTCGTCCGAGAAATTGTGGGTTGACATAAACTGGTGACCAAATATCATCTTGGATAGTTCAAATTCAATACTACGTGAGTCCAATGGTTATCTTAGTAAAGAAAGAACATTAATAACAATGGCGAATCCCACTCAATTAATGTTTATAAGTGAATGTTTGGAAAATACTAATAGTTATTTATATGGCCAAATTGTATATTGTTGTATGTAGAGCAAGTTGCTATAGAAACCAAAATAAAGGGCAAAACGATTTATAATGTTACATTGCTTCTAGAAATAAACAAAATGACAGCTTAAACTATCTTAATTGAACATGTTTGCACGAGCTTGAACTAACTTCAATCACTTACTCATTTGCCTAGAAAAAATAATATATCACCAAAACGTTTTTATGTAAATTGGTTGCCAAGACAAGGTTATAAAATAATGCATTTGATGTTATAAAGCTATCAAATCTCGAGTCAAGACTAGCTCTACTCCCCACCAACCGTGTCTCCACGTTGCCGTCGTGGTGGGGCTTGCGTGTGTCAGTGATCTTGGGGGCTTTGCCGGTAGAGCCACTCATGCCGGAAGGTCCCAAGTGAGAGACCAGACCAAGAGAGACACAAGAGGGGCACACCGTTCGGAGACTTGAGCAGTGTTCGGGTCCTCGGACGGTGTGCGTCTCATTGGCTTGCTCGCTGCTCTCTGGTACGCGTCTGATCATCAGACGTGACTGTGAGGGCAGCGAGCAAGCAGTGAGAGAGAGGGGGAGAGGAGGGGAGATAGGGACCGCACCCTCAAAAAGGAAACTATGAATAAAGGGACTGAAAGAGAAGTTGTACCCCAGGGCGGTCCGGACTGCACATCAGAAAGGGAATCCGCCACGCTTTACGCGTCAAGCCCCTCAACATCCTTCGCGGAATTGATCGGTTTCGATTTTAGCTCGCCCGACAAAGTGTCGGCCGGGCGGAGCGCGGGTAGAAGAGCGCTATATTGGGAGAAGGGCTCGCCTGAGCGTCGCGCGGGTGCAGAGTCGGAGTCCGAGTTGGACTCCGACGACCTGGTGACCGTGAGCTCGGCGAGCTCTGGACCCGAGGAGGCGGGGGTCGCTGTGGAGGACCCCAGATCCTTCCGCAAGCGACCCAGACCGGAAGACGACCGGGGGTCGTCCTGCAGCGAGGAGGTGGCCTCGGCTCGGAAAATCCCCACCAGTAGGCGGGGCAAGGGCCGAGAGGGAGGCAAGGGGAGATTGCCCGCCTCCAAGGTGGCTGGTCAGCGAGCCGTGGAGCTCGTCGCTGACGGACGACCCCCCGGAGAGGATGGTCGCGGGGCTTCTGGTTCGGAGTCCTCCGGCGGTGAGCCGGATGATCGGAGGGCCGGATTTGCGGAGGTGGTGGAGGCCGCGTTTCGCGATGTGGCCTTGAAGAGGAAGCTTTCCTCAAAGAACAAGGCCATAAGCGAGGCGATGGCCTCCATTCTGGCGGCAGCGGAGGCTAACCCAGGGGGGCCTCCGCGGGACGAGATGTCCAAGCTGCGGGCGGAGGTCGCCCGCTTGGCTGCCGCCACGGAGCGTCTCCAGAAGGAGAACGAGGGGCTCCGCGCAGACCTGGCCAGGCTCCGGGGAGCCGGCCCACAGGGGGCGCCTCAAAGGGGGCGCAGAGAGGACAGCCGTCCCGTGCCGCAGGAGAGCCAGGTGCTGGACCTGGTGCGGCAAGAGATGGCTGCCTTCCAGGCGAGGTTCTCCGTCCTGGAGGGCATCGTCCTGCGCCCCCCGCTAGCGAGTGCGGCGAGTGGGAAAGCCCCCCCAGGCCGGAAAAAGGCGGCGTCTTATGCGGCCGCCGCGTCTGCCACACCGGGGTCGTCCGGCCTGGACAAAGGGTCCGGGTCGGCACTCGCAAAGCCGGTGCCGGGAAAACCGGACCCGGCCCCGGGAAAGAAGAGGAGGGGTGGGGTTGCTGCGCGGACGGCGAAGGCTCCTGCGCCGTCTGAGCAGCAGCTCCCCCCGGCTTCCTCGCCTTCAGCTCCTCCCCCGGCTCAAGCCGAATGGCAAGTGGCCGGGGAGAAGAAAAAGGCGGGAAAGGCAGCCAGGGCGGCCAAGAGGTGGCAGAGGAAGCGGCGGCAGAAGGCGCGAAGCGTCGCGGCTGCGCTCCGCCCCCCGAAAACTTAGTGCTTACACTACAGCCGGACGCGGCGAAGAGGGGCGTGACGTACGCGGACGTGCTCACCAAGGCGAAGGAGGCGGTGAACCTTGGTGAGCTAGGCATCGTAGGGGGCCTCCGGCTCCGGGTCACCATGACTGGGGCCCGGATGCTGGAGATCCCCGGGGCAGCCTGCGGCCCAACCGCGGACGCTCTAGCCGAAAGGCTCAGGGCGTCCCTAAGCGCGGACGATGCCCGAGTGTCCAGGCCCACCAAGCGCATCGACATGCGCATCTTGGGCCTGGACGACTCCGTCACGGAGACGGAGGTGGTGGCCGCCGTCGTTAGGACGGGGGGGTGCTCAGCAGAGGAGGTGAAGGCGGGCACCCTACGTCCTGACAACACGGGCACGCGCACCATTGTGGTGAGCTGCCCCGTGTCGGCGGCCAAGACCATCTCGGAAGGCCGAAGATTTTTGGTGGGTTGGGTTTCCGCGCAGGTCAAACTGCTGGAACCCCGACCTCTGAGGTGCTTCCGGTGCCAGGTGGGCCACCATGTGGGAGCACAATGCACCTCGGAGGTGGACCGCAGCGGTCTTTGTTTCCGCTGCGGTCAGCCCGGTCACAGGGCCGGCTCTTGCGTCGCCGCGCCGCACTGCGTAGTCTGTGCGGCAGCTGGCAAGCCGGCCGACCACTGGGCTGGGGGTAGGGCCTGCGCCCCACCCACCAAAGATGGAAACAGGAGGAAGCCCTCCGCCACCGCCGTCTCTGCCGCGACCGCCGCCGCTGCCGCCGCTTCTTCTGCCGCCATTGCCGGTTCCACTGCGGCTGCTGCTACTGCAGCAGCCGCAGTGGAACCCCTACAAAGGGCTCCGGAGGGGGCTGAAATGGAGTGCCAGTAATGGCCCCATTTCACCCCCTCCTGTTGAACGTCAGCCACTGCGCCGCCCAGGAACTGATGCTCCTGAGCATGGCGCAGTGACTGATGCCTGTGGACGGCGAGCAATGGGTAGCTCGCCGTCCGATCAGAACAGGCCCGGGTTGACGGCGCGCTGTATTCTACGCGCGCCAAGCCAGCAGTCGTCAGCATGGGTCGGGGCCCGTTAGGGCCAGAGCCTACCAGGGTTGCGGATTTGTTCGAAAGAGTTACCGCGGCCCTGGGAAGAAAGGCACTAGGAGGACTAAAGGGTGGGTTTTAGTCAGTAAAAGTCTGACACTCCCTGCTGCTCCACCCAGAGCGGGAGGGGTCATTTGATGATCTCCCATCCTCGAAAAAAAAAAAAAAAAAACAGACTAGCTCTACTTTAATCTAGAAAGCCTTTTTCTACAAACTCTGTATCTCGGTAATAGAACTTGGCATTAAATGTTCCCAATGTTCGGGGAACTATTGCCTCAATAGGCATTTTAAAAAAAAAGCGTTGTAGCACACTAGGAATTTCTGCCAGACCAAAATTTGTTAAAAACAACCAAAAAAATAATTTCTTACCATAAGTCCACGAGCTTTATCTTGCCTCGCAAGATAAAGAAGTTGCTCGCACCGAAAACGCCTGGAAGAGCTATTGGTCGATAAAACACCTAATGAAAGGAGCACTTCCACTTTCCCTCAAAAATAAACTCATGGATATCTGCGTCCTCCCTACCCTCACCTACGGAGCGCAAACGTGGTCATTAACAAAATGTCAAAAGTCCGCACTCGGGGTCTGCCAGCGAGCAATGGAACGAAGTATTCTTGGAGTCAAAATCAAAGACCGCATCAAAAACAGTATACTTCGTTCCAAAACACAAATCGCAGACGTAGGCAACTCAGCCGCCAATCTAAAATGGAACTGGGCTGGCCACATCTGCCGCATGTCGCAACAGAATTGGGCAAAAGTGGCCACTGATTGGATTCCAAACAGGAACCGATGACGCGGTAGGCCCAGGAGGAGATGGCGTGATGAATTAGACTCGTACCGAGAGGATTGGCCAGATGTGGCAAAAGACAGAGAACAGTGGAAGAAAGGAAGGGAGCCCTTTGCCCTGCAGTCATTGAGTGTTAATCATCTTGGGGACATAACATTGTTTTAGAGTGTTTGTAAAATAAACAATACCACCATTAAAGGGCAAAGGCCTCCCTGCCCTGCAGTGGGACAGTACAGGTTCATAACTAACTAATAACACAACTAACCAAGTCCACGAGAGTGACTGCAAGTACTTTTCCATGAACTACATACGTAGTTTGGTATAAACTTACTCTTTTGACAAACAAATTTCATAACGGTGGTATTGTTTATTTTACAAACACTCTAAAACAATGTTATGTCCCCAAGATGATTAACACTCAATGACTCAAGTAACTGCTCTTCTATTATTCTAATGAATTCAAATTACAAATTGTTTTCCGTCAGTCCATGTTGCCTTCCAAGTCGAGGCACATAATATACTAAATAAAAATGCCTCCCTTGAAGTGGTTGAACAATTTACTGCTTGTAGAGAATCTCTTAGGCATATACAGAAGTTATTGCGACCAGAAGAAGCTCAATAAATTGTTCATTATCTTTCAAATATTAGTTCAGACAATGCTCCACACCCTTCTCGTTATTGTCCAAGCATATCTAGTGTTGCAAAGAAATGATGTTAGTAGTCAAATCAATTTAATTTATTGTAGTTATGCTGTTTCAGGGTATCTTACAGCCACGCCAGTTGTCGTGACTGGTATCGTTTACAGCCGCGCCTTCAAATCTTATGAAAGAAGTATCAATCGTGTCTCTGATTTTTTTAATCATAACTTGGAATTAATTAATTCTTTTAAGAAAATATACTGGCCATGCGCTACTACAATGTTACTCTTTTTCGTGTTTGCTGTCTACAGAGCAGTGTCAGTTTTAATACAGTACAACTTGATCTGGGAGCAGTTAATTGTAGGTCCTATTTTGTTATCGCAAAGTTTTTTAAGAATAACCATATTTTTTCAGTACCTCATTTTCTTTGTTGTTATTATGATAGTGTTTGTTTTGTCCGAACGCTTGACTGCGTTGATATCAGTCGCTCATACGAAGGCGCGGCGTGGCATCTTTGATATTAGTTCGGATGAGCAATGCGATATCACTAGTGAGCAGATTCAGAGATGGGTTGAACTGTATCGGGATTTAACAAACAGTTGTGTAAAATTGTCACTATGCTTTGGACGCCAGGTATGTACTTTAATTTAATTAATACACCTGTTTTAAATCATTTTTTCAAGTTCATTTAACGTTGTCGATATATACCCGGGCAGTGCTCGGGACTTGGCTGGACCGTGGCTGGGCCAAGCTCATGCTGTGTCCGCATCTCAAAACAATTTTGGCGCATATATTTTATATGAACTCGTTCACACACGACTGGACGACCGCTCGGACAAGTCCTTAGCATGGCCCTGATACATGTGGATCCGCCTTTATTTCTTCATCATAATGTAAGGGATTAACAGTGAGGTTTTTGTTTCAGTATTTCTTTTCGCTGATATCAGCTTTGGTATACTACGTTTTGTTGACTTACCAAATCTGTTACGTTAATCCTTCTTATGTAAGTATTTAAATCTGATTTCAACAAGAGAATATATATCTATATATCTATGTAGGATATGTCTCGCCGACTGATCGACATTTTGCGTGACCAGAGGGCTGGCTCTTTCTTTGCCCAAAGAATTAGCATTGCCATTCAACGTGGCAATGCTGCCAGCCTTCTGGGCACGTTTCCGGATGACGGTGATGCGGAAGAATACTTCGACGCCTGAGTGTATTTTATTTTTATATATTACTTATTTTGTTTGTTTTTGTTTTGTTTCAATGAATAAATATATTACATACAAGATAATGTTTTGGAGTTTTATATTGATATATAAAACTCCAAAACTTTCTATTGTCACTTATATATTGATATAGGTATGTATATGTCACCGCAAAATTGCAGACTCCGTAAGATTGTAATAAATCTTGATTAAATTATAATTTCTCGTTATATTATGAAAAAAAGGGTTTATCATCATCTTCCTGCCCTTATCCCATGTTACTTGTGGTCGGCGCAATATATCGCTAACTCCCTTTTCTTTCATATCGCTCCTCACACAATCCATCCATCTTTTCTTTGGCCTCCCTCTTCCTCTCCATCCATCTACATTTTATATTCATAATCATTTTAGTTACATACGTTTCATCTCTCCTCTTCACATGACCATACCAGGACAAGCGGTTAACTTTCAACTTTTCCGTCACTGGCGCCACTTTTAAACTACCTCTAATGTACTCATTTCTCACTTTTACACATTCTCGTTACTCCATACATCCATCTCAACATTCTCATCTCCGCTACATACAATCTTTTTTCATCCGTCTTTTCCATAGCCCAACATTCTGAAATAAGGGTATAAAAAAAAGGGTTTATATCCCACAATAAACCCAATCCAAATTCAATAGTTTCTGCCAGGGTTGCGGAATATGTTCAAAAGAGTTACCGCGGTCCTGGAAAGAAAGGCACTAGGAGGACAAAGGGTGGGTTTTAGTCAGTAAAAGTCTGACATTCCCTGCCGCTCCACCCAGAGCGGGAGGGGTCATTTGATGATTTCCCATCCTCATAAAAAAATAATTCAATAGTTTCCAATATCCGTGTCTTATTTAAAAAAAATAGTTTACAATACGAGATATTTTACAATCTTACGGGCGTTTGCCATTTTCCGGTGTCATATAGGTATATAATTGCTGCCAGACAAAATAACTCAATTTGAGTCTAACGCAAGTGCATTACACAAGAGAGAAAAAAATATGCTACAGCAGTCAACTAATATGTTTATGTATTGTTTTGATTTATAAATTACAGAGTGAACACACGGATGAGTACAAAATTGCTGTAATCATAATACTCAGTTATCTTTCCGTGTTGATAATGCCTTTAATTGCTGGTCAAAAGGCGAGTAATCAAGGACTGAAGTTCCAGCGAGAGTTGGTTAGACTTTACAATACAATGTTTATAAATGGTAAGAATATGCCCATAAAAAGTTAATTCACTGATGGATTAGACATTGGTGTACCTATTAGTTTACCTTATATAAATTAAGTCCAGAAATTTTAGAAGCAACCCGAATCTGGATTGCACGTCAGAAACTTAGATTTGAGTGGCCCAAAACACTGGCACTTCCTCGGCATCGATGTAGCAGGTGGAGCAGAATTTGTGATTCGGCTCCTCATCCACACCCTGCTGCTGATCCGTTGCCTTCGTATCAAAACGTCCGACACTCTGACGCGTACGTCCTTTTGTCAGTGAAGTGAAGCAGAAAAAATGGTATCAGTTTTTAGAAATTACTCATTATTTTATTTTTTTTTAAATTACCATTTAAACAAAAAAGAGGTAGGTATACCTCTGTTGTGGATGCAACCTGTGTCGGCACACTTATAAAATCCCATGTTCCGTTCCGTTTCATTCCGTCGAAGAAGCAGAAGTTCGGAGACGGGCTGAAATCTAGAGCGGTAAAAACTCACAACTACTAGGAGACTTGAGTCATGAAGAAGTATTTCGTCTTCACTTTAACGTCTCTATTTTATGAATAGATTGCGAAAAAAAGTCGCTCGGTATTTACTTGTAAATTACATTTAAATATCTTATGTTTATGTGTGGCATGACTGTACTTTTCCCATTTTTCAGTTTTTAGGACATTCTGCTAATAGGACGATTTGCGAATAGGACGTTTTGATACAGAGGAAAAAAATATTTTAGATTCAAGTAACCCCTTTCATGCTTAGCAATCATCCATATGAGTACTAGAGGACAGCGGTTGCCAAGTATTAATATTTACTAATGTTTGTAAGCAAATAGTCAAAACAAACGACCAGTGGTCTACATTAGCCTTGCATTGGATAGCTGAAAATCTAAGAGAGAGGCATTTGCCCACCAGGGGTATAGTGCAAGTGTTTAACTTGGACTAGTAATCAATTAGTTCATAATTGATGACTTACCGTTATTTTCAGAATCAAATGAAGACGAAACGAAGTTGATAAAGGACTTCATACGACTGACAAAGAAAAATCCAATTGAAATTAAACTAATCTCGAATACTACGGCTGGGATGCACATGATGCCAGTTATACTTACGTTGGCTGTTAACTATCTTATTGTAATGTTGCAGTTTATGCATATTGTTTAATTTTATAATGTTGTCTTTGTTATATTATACTTTTGACTCTGCAACTAAGTGCGCTCACCTAGTTCATTCCTCATTATGTTTTTCTCTTCTCTTCTACTCAGTCAGCGATCAGGTTATTATTAACAGGCATCTTTTCTTATCATATCATCCTTTATATAATACCTACCCTATATCATGTCTATCTTTCCCTTTTCAATCAATAGTCATCCAATATCAATATTGTTATAACACTCTCAGTTACATCATGTTCTCTGGTGGCTGTTAAAGTTCTCATTCTTGTGTAATTAAATACATACGTATACTCGTATGTGAAAACTTTCTTAAAAATAAACGGTTGTCAAAAAAGTCGTTATGTTTCTTTTGATAATCCTTCAGGAAATGTCAGCGCCATTTCTGTAGCTAAGAACGTGGTACAGGTGTGAGTCATGATTCGAGAGAGATACATCGTTTTGATTGAGTGTATTGCTTTATTTAACGCAAAACAAAAATTATGAAAAATATAAAGATAATCATATAATTGTCCTTATCAATGGGTAATTCTAAAGTATTCAAGCGTAGCGTGCATGCAGCAATGGAAAATTGGTCGACAACAGCCTCAAACTATATGTATCTCATTCGCTTTAACCAAATACTTTTAAGAATGTAGCGCTCAAACATCGCTTGTCGTGATTTCAAATAGAGATGTCAACTGACGTCTCTTTAAGTTTGTGGTGAAATGTTGACAGAATAGACTTGCTGTACAGGGAGTTCCGACGTGCACGCAAAACTGCATTGGGACGGTTCTAGAACGCGGATGTCTGTAGCGTCTACGTTTCTGTCCGTTAATAAAACTTATTTTATTTTATACAGTCAAGGGAACAGGCTTGGGAAATAATCGGCGGGGAAAGAAGACCCGGTTGAGTTGAATCTAATCTGGCAAAGTAAGGAGATATGAGAGGTGTAGCATAAGTCGGAGATCGTACACGCGATCGTTCCTGAAAAACCATTTTGATTGTTTCGTTACTAACTCGGTAAGGTATGCGTGATTGATTATATCGACTAGCGCACCTTTTTTACGCGTATCTGTTCTGCGAGTGCCTTGCTCACTTCAGTTTGGCGATCCTTCAGGCTATGTTCGATGCGGGGCTTCCGAGCCCCGACATCGAACGTTATGATATCGATATTATCAATTATCGATCGTTTTTATGTTAAACTGTAGACAACTTCTGTTCCTGGCGGGGTGTTGTGCGCGGTAGAGTAGTATTGTTATTATATTCCGTTGAGACTCAGGCCTATGTCAGGTGATTCGTTTTAGTCATCATATTACAAACTTCGGACATCATATTAGCTGTTTTTAGTTGTGTACTTTCAAATGTTTAAGACGCTTAGATCTGTTATTCTATTTCTGCCATAATTTTTATGTTAATAGTATTGGTGCTAGTAGGTTGAAATGAGAAGCTTAATTTAAAATACTTTACAGTGCTTTTGATGATATTGAAAATGAATATTAGGGTACTTACTCATTTTATGATTTCCGTTTAAGCAATTTTCATTTAAAAGTTACTTTTCTGTTCAAAACTTTCATCTTAGACTTAAGGTCATTAATTGTGTCAGACATATTACAAATGAATATAACAATGACAATGGCATGTCATCAATATTATCGACGGCCAATTACCTAATAAACTATTTGAATATTTAAAAAATTCGAATAACGTGTTTCTTTCCATTTGTGGCACCTAAATCTATATTGTGTTGTCTTCGCCCAAGTACAATATAACTCACTGAAATGACGATAATAAAGTGTTTAAACAATCTGATGTTGCTCGGAAATGTTTTAGGCACATACCGTGATTATTCGTGCCTGAAGAAAATGAAGAAATATTTTACAATTGCCTGTGTAATCGTCCAATCTTTATTGCACACTATAGCTCTAAAGAGGCACCTAAATTCATTGTTAGAAAGTGACTATACTAATGAAAATTTAACTCGATGTTGTTTTGCTGTTTCATCTTTTTTAAATTTTGTATCATCCGTCATTACTGGCATCTGTTACAGCCGCCACTTCATGTCATACTATAGAAGCATCAGTCGTGTTTCTGAATGCCTCAAAAATGACAAGAAACCAATTGATTCATTTAAAAAAATGTACTGGCTCAGCATTACTTTTATCGCACTTTCTACAGCGTTTAGTATCTACGTATCATCAGTAATTTTAAAAGAACTATCACTGACAGACGTGTTTAGTCACTCTGCCATTATATCACAAACAATAGAGAATTTCTATCGTTTATCAAAATGTCATGTTTTCTGTCGTTATAATGATTATGGTTCAATTGAGCAAAGGTTTGAATTTAGTGATATCAGTTGTTCAAGGGAGTATCAATCATTCGGATGAGCAATGTGATATCACAAGAGAGCAGATTCAAGAATGGGTTGAACTATATCGGGATTTAGCAAACTGCTGTGAAAAGTTGGCGTTATCCTTCGGACGCCAGGTAGGTTCTTTATGTGCTTGCGATTTAAAAGGACCTTGTTAGAAAAATGCATTAGTTAGGTGTAGACCCTTGTTGCGACAGCCATTGAGAGGATCCAGTAATTGGGCCTCGAAGTGGCCCTACACAAGTCTGAAGACGAGTCCTACGTACTTAGGACTCGACCTCGACAGCCGGTGGAACTACGTTGAGAACTTCCTAAGTTTGGCTTCCAAACTGGGGTGAGCCGGGGCTGCTTTCATGCGGTTACTACCCATGCATGCTCTACGCGGGGGTCGTGCGGTCCACACGGTTACGGTTGTTTCGGGAGGTACTTGTTTCGGATTCGGCGGGAGAACACGACCAGATGTCACCACTGTGTGGATCGCTCGGAGTCCACAGTGGAGCATACGATTGGAGGTTGCTTGGACAGAGCACCGCCGTGTTCGTATAATCGGCGGAGCACATCTTTGTTCTTGATCTCGTAGTGCTAATCTTTCACACATTTTTAAGTATCCACCATCACGATATTTTAAGAATACGAGTAGGACCCCATTGATATTTTTTTTTGTGTTTCAGTTTCTGTTTTCGGTAATGACAATAATACTGTACTACATTTTGCTGTCGTACCAAATGTGTACCACAAGTATTTTAAATGTAAGTAGCCTATGAATAAAAAATACAAATATGTTTATTTCTGTACCAACTGTTTTAAATTAGTTTATGATTGCGATAGGCTACATGTTGCATGCTCGCTTACAGTACATTACATTATTGAAAATGAAAATAGCAAATAAACTTATGCATTCAAATTATTATAACACTTGATCGATTATGACCAATGAATTATGTGAAAATGATTTTATGTAATTTCACGATTATAGCAACTGAAGCATTATTTATAATAAAATTATGGCAATGTAAAAATGGTATACAAAATTATTGCAAATTATTTTAAGGATGACATAAACCAAAAGTAATATCTGCGTTCGCTGCTATTGTATGTCGACGAATAATCTTCACACCGTGTAAAATTCAAAATATTAAAATATTTCACAGTTTCAGTCAGGAAACCAAAGGAAAGTAATTGCTGTGTTAAGTTATGTATCGTTGATAGTATTACCAATTATTACTGGCCAGCTGTCTTATAACCAAGGAGTGAAGTTCCATCGGGTTTTGGTGCGGCTTTATAATACAATCATTATATTTGGTAAGAAAATGTACTTTGATTTTACAAAAATTACCCGGTAAGCAAACTCATGATAGTTATAACATTGTCTCTATTAATTTCAGATTCAAACGCAGCTGAAGCAAAAATGATAAAAGACTTAATACGACTGATCAAGCAAAATCCATTAGAAATTAATTTACTCTCCAAGACTCCTGCTGGGATGTACATGCTGCCAGTTATACTCACATTGACCGTCAACTATGTCATTGTTATGTTGCAGTTTAATAATATTGTCTAGCTAGTGTAATATCATCACGTAATACGTCATCATTATCATCTCGGCCTGTGTTCGTTTACTGCTTTGTATTGTATTTCTTTCTTTCCTTCGAGTCACCACGAATAATTGCTGCCTATCGTTTCGATTTAGTGATTTTTTGTGGTTGCACTGATGTTATGCTGTCCAGATTCAATAAAAATGTACTGTTCTGACTACAACACACTTGAAACACCGAGTTACCAATCATAATTAATTATTAGTGCGTTAAAACAACGTGCCCAAGTACTGCAAGTATTCACAAATATTATATGTAGATACGAATTTGAAGTCTCTTTAAACTAAAAAAAAAAAGATTTCTTACGCAGGGTTTGCATACTGGACCATGTTTAAAACAATACTTACGACATCTAGACAACACAACAACTTACACTAAGTTACAATAAGATCATACCTGCGTAGGCATTTAAGACTTTGATTATGGACATAGTGTTATGACTCTGATCAAAGTTATAGGGAAATAAGTGTTACTATGACACGTGAAGTTAAATAACCGGAATTCATTTTTATTAAAACACACATGGCAACAAATTCCATCAAAATGTTTGACATACAATTGCTTTATTCATTAGGTACCTCTCATTTAGTAAATTTAAGTTACAAAATGTTTCACTTCCTACGAATATAATCATTAGTAGAAATAGCCTTGTCACTAAGGCGTACGACATTAAACAAGATGTCTCAAATAAAGTTGTTGAACAATTTATTGTTTATCGAGAATATATTAGGAATCTATAGGAATTATTGTTACCAAACGAAAATAAAGAAATATTTAATTATCTTCCAATTATTCACGCAAATTATTTTTCACTCTATTGGAATAATTGGTGTTATCAAATTGGTACTAGAAGCAGATGAGTATAACAAGATGAAGTTGATTTATGCAAGTTTTATAACTACAGCTTGTGTAAATTTTGTATCATGCGTCATGATTGGCGTCTGTTACAGTCGTGACTTCATGTCATATTATGAAAGTATAAGTCGTGTCTCTGGGTGGTTCGCATATGACCAGCAGTTCGCGAACTCGCTAAAAAAAATGTATTGGTTCGGCATCACTTTTATTCTATTTTCTATTACTTTTATTGCCTACAGATCTTTGGAGGTTGTAACAACATTCTCTCTTGCGGACCCATTACTTTTATTCATTATATTGGCATCACAAACAATAACTAGACTGAACTTATTATTACAACACCTAATATTGTTTATTATTTTTATGCTGGTGGTAAGTTCGTTAAAATCTTTGATTTCATCGGCATCAGTCGTACAAGAAAGAGTAGCAAGGGGTATTTGTTGGGATGGGCAATGTCATATCACAAAGGAGCAGATTCAAGGATGGGTTGAAGTGTATCGAGATTTAGCAAACTGCTGTGAAAAAGTGGCGCTATGCTTTGGACGCCAGGTACTTGGAATTCAATTAGAATGATCAAATTGATTTTATGAGAACAGCAGAATCATGTGCTTCTGTTTCAGTTTTTCTTCACACTAACGATGTCGATAACAAGCTCTGTTTTAATAACATATCAAATATGTTACAACATACTTTTGAAGGTAAGATTTTGATTTTAATCTAAGTTCTATTGCATATATTGATCTCATTCTATGCTACCACTACTTTTACTATTATTTAATTTTTACATCATTTTAGAATGGGGATACTGATGAGTTCAAGGAAAAGATGTTTGTTATAAATATTTACATCTTATTGATGATGTTACCAATCGTTGCTGGACAATTAACTCGTACCCGAGGGAGGGAGTGAAGTTCTACAGAGTGGTGGCTCGACTATATAATACAGCAATAATAATTGGTATGATTAATGTTATCACAAATAATGACAACAATTCAACTGAAATATTATGTTATTTTGCTTATTTTTTTTTTATTTTAGATTCAGGCGAAGCTGAAGTAAAATTGATCAAGGACTTTATACGTTTGATAAAGAAGAATCCAATAGAGATACACTTAATATTCAAAGTTCCTGCTGGGATGTACATGCTGCCAGTTATACTAACTTTGGCTGTCAATTATGTCATTGTAATGCTGCAGTTTAATCATGTTATTTAAACCAATTACAAGTAAACTAAATACAAAATATATTGAGTTTGGAACATGCCTATATGGAAACTTAGTAGCTCAGTCTTGCGAAAACCTTTTGATGAACTAATTCATCATCATCATATCATCCGAAAGACGTCTACTGCTGGACATAGGCTTCCTCCAAATGGGGGTGATGATATTTTGGGTTGAAATCATTGAAACAACTTGAAGAACTCGGAAATATGTAGCAACGTATTTTATTATAGTTTTAAACAAAAGAACATTTTTTATACTCTCTGGCATTCTTGCCAGAGAGTATAAAAAATGTTTCCAGCACAAATGTGGCCACTTTAAGAGCCAACAGAATGAACATAAATAGTTGCGTTCTCATTTACCAACAGGGGGCGATCGCCAACCCGCTTGGCAGGCGAATTGACGATCGCAGTGTAGCTGTTGCAATGTACCTACAGATAATGCTGCTGCCCATTCTCTGGTGAGTTCCGAAGTCGCCTCTTACGACACCCACGGGAAGTGATGGCATGGTGCTATTCTTTAACGTCCGACACCATACGGAACCGCAAGTTAGTTTAAATAGCCAAATGAATGATAGATAATGTTATTGCGAATTTTATTGGTAGCTTTACAAAATAGCAAACAAATTATATCTTAGGTAGTGGTACTGATTATTCTTAGATTAAGGGTGAGATTAAGAGATCTTAAGTACCTATAGCATATATTAAACAATATAAACATAGTAACAACAAACAGATTAACAATGATACTATAGTATCCGCTAGTAATAAAGTAAATATCAAATGTCTAAATACTTAATTCGTTTGACCGTTTCGTCAAATAATTGACAGAATAGTCAATTATTTTAGTGACCAATTAGACAATTTCTTTTTCAACATTGCACCTACCACTAATTCATTTTATTTATTTAGAATAACTAACAATCACATAGTATAAAATACTAAAATTGAAACATAAAATGAACATTCTGTAACCAACAGCGTTAGTCACGGAAAACAGGAAACGTTAATTACGGCTTCAGAGAAAACTTACAAGTTACAATAGGATAATTAAAATAAATTAAGAAAATCACCATAAAATAAGTAACATTTAGTTAAAATTACAATAGAAAAATGACAATGACAAAAACAATCAACAACAATCATTAAGTCATTAGAACTAAAAGTAAAACATCAGATTATATAATATTTTTTTAAGTAATCTGAACTAACTATCTCTGTAACGCCCAAAGTTTGACTGGTAGAAAATACCGAGGGCCAATTTCACCAATGAAACTGAACGCGATCAGCGAATAAACCATGTTTATGAGCTGTCAGTGTCATTATTTTTCTATAGAATATTACACTGACAGCTTTTGAACGCAGTTTAGATGTACTGATCGCGTTCAGTTTCATTGGTGAAAACCGCTCTTAGACATTAAGTCCACCTCTGTTCATTTGTGTGTATGGAGTATTAAATGAATAAATAAAACACCTAATAATTAACAGGATATCACGCCTGTATTCTCAAAATATCAGGCAGAAGGGTATCCCATAGTACAATTACGTTTTCCCAGTTATCTTCTACATCGTGTAACAGAGTAAATGCAATACCTCTTAAGGCGTCATCGTACTCATCATTACGAGCAACTTTTACACTGGGACCATTCTCGAAATTGCAAAAAAAAATCAGCAGTTCAGTACATTTTTTCGAGTTAGTTGATTTTTATTCGCGATTTCAGTGTCGGCAACGCGAACGCCCAGCTTAGGTGTTACTGACTAATATTAAGTAGCATTGTTAGTAAATCCTGAATTGTTTACATAATACCAACATTATACCGTTCTAACTTATACCTGTCTAATGGAAAAACAATGCAAAACTCAGTGAAAATAAGTGCCAGGTAAAATTCAAAAACCCGAACAAAAGCCGGTCAGGACAGACACCGTCTAATGTGACAGGTCCAAAAAGTCTATGTCCGGCTTTATGCAGAAGTTTGGTAACATTAGGGTATGTATTTACGGGCCTACCAAGAGTCACCTGCAGGCCTCAATGGCTGAGCACCCCGGGGGCAGGGGCGATGCGCCGTGATAGACCCCTTCTAATACAAGACAAAAGTGTTGAACTGTTCAGTTATATCGGGTGTAGCTATCTATGCTATATATCTTCATCATCTGCCTAGCCTTTTTGAAGCCACCTTTATTGGGGTCGGCTTCCAGTCAAACTGGATTCAGCTGAATACCAGTATTTTATCCACTAACTGGGTAATACGGTACTGCTTGGCAAGACTGGTGTCAGACTTCTGACAATCTATAACGACGGCCAAAGATCTACAAATGACAACCGGGACCAACGTGTTGTGCTCTGTAGCCACGCCACCATATATTTTTTTATTATGATATAACCCATTTTTATGTACGGCTGACGGCCAAGATGTACATGCATTGCTTGTTAATGTACGACTTTTAATTTAAAAGAAAAAAGTAAATTAATGTGGCGTTGCTGCGGAAAATTCTCCGCAGCCACGCCACCTGTAATCAACATTTGTAGATACAATTTCAGCTATTTCTCTGAAGTTATATAATGTACTAAAGCTGTGTATTATGTACATGTGATAGGTGTGAAAAATAAATAAGTTCAAAAGTTTAATTCTAAACTCACAAATTGTCCCTTATACTTAGTGTATTAAACGAATGTATTTTAGCGATTACTTCAGATTGACAGGAAAATGTAAACAAAACAGATGTCATAAATAGAAGTTATTTATTATATATCCGTGTTATAACAAATTTTGAATATAGCCAATGTACGAATGCTATGCAGTACCTACGTAAAAATAAACCCTTACATTAATGAATATAAAATATCAGAGTTATGGAAATCAGAACCAACAGAGGTACAACAGACACCCAGACCCGACTTAATTTAGAAAAGTTCGTATCCCAAATTTAGCGTGTGTGTAGTCCCAGCGGAAAAATGACGATTTTCTTACTCAATACTCAATACTCAATATTTTATTGCAGTTAATTTCAATTTAGCAGATATTTAGTGTATGTGTATGGTAAGTACAAATTTGTGCATCAAACCATTGGGGAGTTATTCAACAAAAACTGTTTCCGCTGGAACTACGTCCTCCCAGCGGCACTTTTTTTTTCCTATGGACGTACAAGAAAAAAAAAAACATGCAATAATTAGTGTGTGACGAGAGGTAAATGTGTATGTTTAAATGAAATTTGTGTGTCTTAAAACTGCGAAGATATTCAAGTTTCCGCTTCACTGACGTTTGGCTATTTGATGAAAATCATATAAATCGGTTTAGTGCCGAGTTTAATTTTTTACGCACATTGTTATGAATTTGTGTATAATGTTTGTGAAAACAGATTTTGTAAAAAGCATACCGTTTAGGAGATATACACGTAAAGGTAAAATATGGTTATTATGTCCAAGTACTTAAAATAGGGACTTTAGAGCCTAACTTTTAACGTTTATTTGTATGTTGTAAGGATCTACAGTGTCTTGCCAAGTTTCATTTATGTGCGCTTAGTAATTAATGAGCAATGGCACAATTTACTACGAATGGATTACTATATTTTATGACATCCGATTGTAGGACTTTTTAATGGAAAAGCAAAATGAAACATATTTCAATATTTAGTGTATTAATCGAACTATTAATATGTAAAATTTCAGCTCATTATACTACATAATTAAAGAGATATAATACAAATACCAGAACAACCGAATTACATGGATAAACCGACCAAGTTTGATTGGCTACAAAAAAGCGATCGTGCAGTATAAAGAGCTGACGTTCTAGAATTTCCAGTGTTTTACCATTATTGGATTAGTACAGGTGGGCATACAACAGATTACTGTTGTGTGCTGTTAAAGTAGGTACCTAATTATTATGTCCTTAATATTCTGCTGCTTCAAGCATACAAATATTTTAATGTTACACGGTACAATTGAACGAAATAGAAATACTAATAATAATTAGAAGAAAAACACTGGCAGCAGTAGTAATTTCAAATGTCGAATTAAGTTAACGGTGTAGTAGGGAATCAATAAAATAGGTATGTGTCTTCTTAGCGCGCGCTTCCTGTTCTGTTTTGTTTATCAGTCACAAATATGCACCCAAAGACAACGTGCGTGTGCGCTGTTTATTTTGCCATCAACGTAATATTATGTACCTATTGGACTCGATTATTGACATAGTGTAAGTGACTGTGGCATACTTAGTGAGCCAGTAGTGAGAATGATTGGGAGATAAACAAGGTAAGATCATAAATTACGTACTTCCTACTAAAATACCTCTTGAAAATGTTATCTGTTGGAAGGTATATAGGTTCAAGTTGCAACTGAATTTTGTTACTTAAATCTCGACGACGCCGCGACGCCGAAAACCTAAAAGTTGCCTATATCTGCTATGCATAGATTCCAGTGCCTTCAGTTTTTATGACAGCCATATGTAAATACCTATATTGGATGAAAGTCGGTCCAGCTGTTTAAAAGTTGCAGTCTCTTATTCGAACTTGTTTCGAATATGTGTAAGTACCTTTTATTTTCTAGGTACTTTGGTAGATACTTTGAAGTGAGAGACGGGAATTTCGTTTGTTCTTGTTTGCATTTATTCAAACCACAATCAATATAATCCTGCAATAATATTACGTAGGTACTTACCTACTTATTTTTAAGAGTACAAAGTTAATGCAGTTGTTTTATTTTCTGCGAAACTATTGTGTACGCGCCTATACGAAACTATTAAACACGATACTATACTGGACGTTCTGGAACGTCAGCTCTTTATACTGCACGATCGCTTTTTTGTAGCCAATCAAACATGGTCGGTTTATCCATGTAATTCGGTTGTTCTGGTATTTTTATTATATCTCTTGAATTATGTAGTATAATGAGCTGAAATTTTACATATGAATAGTTGAATTAATACACTAAATATTGGAATATGTTTCATTTTACTTTTCCATTAAAAGTCCTACAATCGGATGTCATATAATATAGTGGTCCATTCGTAGTAAATTATGCCATAGCTCATTAATTACTAAGCGCACATAAATGTAACTTGGCAAGACATTGTAGACCATTACAACAACAAATAAACGTTAAAAGTTAGGCTATAAAGTTCTTATTTTAAGAACTTGGACCTTATAACCATATTTTACCTATACGTGTATATCTCCTAAACGGTATGCTTTTTACAAAATCTGTTTTCACAAACATTATACACAAATTCATAGCAACGTGCATAAAAAAATTCAACTCGGCACTAAACCGATTTATATGATTTTCATCAAATAGCCAAACGTCAGTGCAGCGGAAACTTGAATATCTTCGCAGTTTTAAGACACACAAATTTCATTTAAACATACACATTTACCTCTCGTCACACACTAATTATTGCATGTTTTTTTTTTCTTGTACGTCCATAGGAAAAAAAAAGTGCCGCTGGGAGGACGTAGTTCCAGCGGAAACAGTTTTTGTTGAATAACTCCCCAATGGTTGGATGCACAAATTTGTACTTACCATACACATACACTAAATATCTGCTAAACTGAAATTAACTGCAATAAAATATTCAGTATTGAGTATTGAGTAAGAAAATCGTCATTTTTCCGCTGGGACTACACACACGCTAAATTTGGGATACGAACTTTTCTAAATTAAGTCGGGTCTGGGTGTCTGTTGTACCTCTGTTGGTTCTGATTTCCATAACTCTGATATTTTATATTCATTAATGTAAGGGTTTATTTTTACGTAGGTACTGCATAGCATTCGTACATTGGCTATATTCAAAATTTGTTATAACACGGATATATAATAAATAACTTCTATTTATGACATCTGTTTTGTTTACATTTTCCTGTCAATCTGAAGTAATCGCTAAAATACATTCGTTTAATACACTAAGTATAAGGGACAATTTGTGAGTTTAGAATTAAACTTTAGAATTTATTTATTTTTCACACCTATCACATGTACATAATACACAGCTTTAGTACATTATATAACTTCAGAGAAATAGCTGAAATTGTATCTACAAATGTTGATTACAGGTGGCGTGGCTGCGGAGAATTTTCCGCAGCAACGCCACATTAATTTACTTTTTTCTTTTAAATTAAAAGTCGTACATTAACAAACAATGCATGTACATCATGGCCGTCAGCCGTACATAAAAATGGGTTATATCACAATAAAAAAATATATGGTGGCGTGGCTAAAGAGCACAACACGGGACCAACGGCTTAACCTGCTTTCCGAGGCACGGAGGAATCTCGGTATGTTAGGATGGTCACCCATCTACAAACCGACTCCGACCTACCCGTGCGGCTGGTATTCTTTAGCCACAAACTACAAAAACAATTTTACCAAAGTCAAAGTCAAAGTCAAAACGTTTATTTCAATTAGGCCACTAAACGGCACTTTTTAACGTTATCATTTACATTTAAAATAATATAAAGTGACTCTACTACCAAAACTAAAGTAATGAAAAAACAGTAATTGCTACAATGATGGACAAGAAAATTTAAATGACGACGATTAATGATATCGTGTCGTTGAAATTATTGACAGTCAATAAAATTTTGTAACTACTTGCCCCAAGTTGAACTAACATAATATTTTGCTTCCGTCCATTAGAACCATTATTTTTCGTTGTTGACGACACATAACCAAAAATGGCTGCATTGAAGTGGTTGAATAACCTGCTATTTCTGGAAACTCTCCTTGGCATATACAGATATTATTGTATTCGGAAAAAGAAAGCGAAATATTTTATACTTTTCAAAATATTTTTCCAAACGATGTGCTCCACTATGGCCATTTTTATTAAACTGTATTTTTTGTTAGGAGGAGATGTGGTGCTTGATCAATTAAATGTTATTTATGCTGCCTTTTCGATATCAGCTTATCTAAACTCTTTGTCATCCGTCGTCACCGGTATCTATTACAGTTGCGACTTTATGTCATATTATAGAAGCATCAGTAGACTCTTTGATAGGTTCAAACATGACACAAAATTAATGAAATCTCTAAAGAAGATGTACTGGTCCACCATAATCTTTACTTTATTATTTGTTGCCTTTGTTCTGTTCATATCATTGGAGGTGGTGAAAAAAATTTCACACAAGAATATATTTCTTGTAATTCTTGTTTTTTTAGTACAAACGATCATAAGACTTACGATAGTTTATCAGCTAATATTGTTGTTTGTTGTCATTATGATAGTAGTGCATCTGTTTAAAAGCTTAAATTCGTTAATATCGGACGTTCAGGAAAGTAGTTTTGATATTTGTTCGGATGAGCAATGTTTTATAACAAGAGAGCTGATTCAAGAATGGGTTGAACTATATCGTGATTTAGCAAACTGCTGTAATAAAATTTCGATAAGCTTTGGACGACAGGTAGGTACTTGTATATAGAATTAATAATAATTAATTAATCGTATTCTTCATTAGTGCCAGTACACAAATCAATAGTAATCTAGTGATTAGCGTTTGTGTCGATCTTGTAATCAGCTTTTTTTATTTTATAATCAAACAATCTCTTATGTTTCAGTATTTCTTTTCACTTGTATTGTCAATGCCAAACTACATTTTAATGACTTACCAGATTTGTTACCAGGTTGATGTGAATGTAAGTATGTTGAATGGTTTTAAAGTTCTGTGACTAACTCAGTTGTTCATAAATGTATACTTAAATTCGCCGCTTTTAGTGTTCCGCTTTTCATTGAAGTTTTGTGGTGGCAAATTAGCATGAGAGTACTGTACACCAAATAGTTAGGTATCATTTTCATTTATCTTAAAAAAAAAAACGGTTCTATAATATGTCTTGAAATTTTTAGAAGGATTTCAACTCTGATAGATTTAGAAAAACAACTGTTGCTTTATTTACTTACGCATCAGTGATGTTGTTGCCTTTCGTTGCTGGACAATTGGCTCGAAACCAAGGAAGAAAGTGCCACAGAGTATTAGCTCGACTTTATAATACAGTGATAAAAATTGGTAAGATCATCATTATCATCATTATCAGTAGTATAGAAGATAGCATTACAAATAACCCGAAAACATATTGCTCTTTTATAAAAAGTAAGAGAAAAGGTAGCTGCACATATTGGGCACAAATGTCGTACAGTAACAAAACCGCATCATGTGGAAAGGATGTCTGCAACATGTTCGAAGAGAATTTTGCAAGTGCCTTTAGTGCCCCGACAGACATTCATAGTCTCACCAACACCAACACCAAAACCGGTTATTCTCTCACGTCTGCAGCACTGTGTAACTTAGAATTAGATAGTAAGGAAATATACCGTGAACTATTGGGATTAGACGAAACTAAGGGTGCGAGTAGTGATGGTATTCCTCTAATATTTATTAAACGCTGTGCCAAGGCTAGGATAACCCCTACAAATAATATTAAATATGTCTTTGCACGATGGTATATTTCCAGAATGGAAAGAACTATCGTCATACCCATTTTTAAATCTGGTGAGAAGAATTTAGTAACTAATTACAGACCTATCTCTATACTTGATACATTTGGAAAAACATTTGAGATACTGGTCAGTAACTGATGTGGTACCTTAAACAACAGATACTGAATATCAGCACGGTTTCGTTAAATCTAGATTTACCAGTACTAACCTCATATGTTTTACATCGGTTTTGTCTAAGTGCCTTGACAATCGTATTCCAGTGGAAGCGATGTATACTGATTTTAGTAAGGCATTTGATAAAGTGGACCACTGCCTTCTCATTAAAAAAACTGGCTCAACTGGGGTTGGGTGGAACGATGATAGGATGGTTTAAATCTTGTCTAAAAAACAGAAAATCAAAAGTGGCAGTGAATGGCCATTTCTCTGATAGTTATCTAGCAACTTCTGGAATCCCGCAAGGTTCGCATTTGGGTCCGATTCTTTTAACGTTTTTATCAATGACATCACCGAGTGTTTCAAACACTACTATTGTTATTTGTTTGCTGATGATTTAAAGATAATGAAACCAATTCGCGCTAACTTGGACTCCAATATGTTACAAGACGACATCAACAGAATTGTGGACTAGTGTAGACAAAACAAGATGCTTTTAAATACCAGTAAATGTCATCACATCCTTCACAAAATATTAAGTGGAACAATAGATTGCAATGAATTTTTGAGTTCATTGGTTATAAAAATTCCAACTCGGATTCCCAGGCATAACACATATGACTTATTTTGCATCACTGGTTCCAAAACTAACCTAGGTCATTACGCTACTTTGCCGAGACTTTGAAGGCAATAGAATTTTTTGGCTAAAACTACGGACTTAGACATCTGCAGGTCTTTGTCAATATTTAAAACCTGTTTGAGTCAATTGTAATTATTATTGTATTATGGTGTTTATCCTTTTTATTATTCTGTCAGTTTAATGTTTTTTTTATTTTTATGAATTAATATAATTATTACTGTTCTGCAATTCATTTCAATTTAAAATCAATTTTTCTTTTTTAAACTTTGTTAGCCTAGTTGTTAACTGCGCATGCTGTGGTCTCCTATAAGTGAAGGAGTACACCTACTCGATATTTATTGTAATTTTTATTTATATGTCATGTGTTGTGTATATTCTTTATTGGAGATCCAAAGTAAATAAATAAATCATCAACATCAACATATCAGCTAAAAGACGTCCACAGATGTACATAGGCCTCCCCCAAATGGGGGGATTTTCCATAATCGCCATGCTTGGCAGGCGGGTTGGCAGGTTGGCGATCGCAGTGTAGCTGTTGCAATGTACCTATAGATAATGCTGCTGCCCATTCTCTGGTGAGTCCCTTAGTCGCCTATTACGAGACCGACTAAGTGAGATGAGTTCTTTTCACGCAATACCATCAAGCAAAGACTCCATCGACCTTCCATTTAATGCGAAATTGAGTTTGTTACCACTTCACTTCTTAAAAGTTAAACGAATTTGGATGAAACTTGGCACGCAGGTAGACCGTGTTCTTGGATAGGATAAAAGATTCCCTTGTGATATTTTTCAACTTTCACGCAGCTAGGAATATAATTAATACAATATCTACCTTTAGCTGTACATGAATTTGACATTCGATAAGTTGAGTGATAACGGTTTTTTTACTATTGATAGGCACGCGTTTGATCACTATCTCACCTGATGCAGTCCTTAGCTGTACGCAAAATGAATGTGTTCCCAAAATGTTTCATGCGTGTAGGTGGTATGTCCACCACAGTTATCGTAAAAGTAGATTTTTTTTTGGAGCTAGAGCTATGAAAATCCAAAATGTTTGGAATTTTTCACGTGAAATAAAAATCCCAAACATTTTGGTTTTTCAACAATGTTCACAAAATGGCCGGATAAAAATAATATGAATTTATGTGTATAATATAAAATATTCACTAATTTCAGATTCTAACGAAGCAGTTATGAAATTGATAAAAGATTTTATACGTCTTATGAAAAAACATCCGATAGACATCACGTTGTTGTCGAAGACTCCTGCTGGGATGTACATGTTGCCAGTTATACTCACGTTGTCGATCAACTATGTCATTGTTTTGCTTCAGTTCAATCATGTCATTTAATTTACTACAATATACCTTGTATTGTCCATTTGACCACCATAATGTTTGTTCATGTGTTGCTATCAGTAAGTTTACGTTGTGTAACCTTCGATGAAGAATACAGTAGATTAAGGACCAAAAACAAAAATACGTCGCAAAAGTGTCCTCGTTTGCACACACATACATTTTATATTAAAATTTGACACAATGAATTGTAGAAAACAGCTTAAAAATGTCAGCATCCTAACTTGATTATAAACCTTAATGTTCAAGCATAAAGTTAATTAAGATAACAACATACAACGTGTAACACAATAAACGCAATACCTGTTAAGGGGTCAATGTGTTCATCATTATGAACAACTTTCACTATGGGACCAACACTGAAATTACGAAAAAACATCGACTGCATACATTTATGAGCCCATAACAAGACAAAATTTAGCCAGCTTTGTAGACAGAACAGTACCATCACGCGACGTCGCGTCATGATACCTTAAAATTATGTACGAGCCACTTTTTTTTTATGGATGGGAAATCCATAATAATAATAATAATGATATTTTTATTTAAAATGACGTTTTAAATAATTCAATGAATTTTATGTAAATGAGGTTTGACATCGAATGAATTTAAATTGTAGTTCTGATTTTCTTTTTTATTACTTTATGAAAATGATTCGTGACAACAGATTCATTTCATTTTTTATATTATTGGACATTGTTGATTATTTATTATTTTAATTTTTGGTATCTCATTTTTCAATCATTTCATTTTACTGATTTATTTTCTTTTGTACTTTTTTTCGGAATACATGTAAATAGTTTTTGAATAAATGAAATGAAATGAAAATAGCGGCCGCAGCGTATTGGGTTCAGCTGGTCTATTCTGTCAACATATCACAGTGTAGGTACACTAAGGGGAGTGAACGACAAGTGGGCTGTCATTCCATCTCGTTTGTATGGTTTGACAGCTCACTTGTCGTTTACTTCGCCTAAGTTTTCACTTCGACATGTTTACAAAATTGCACTGCTGGTATTTGTTTTGGCCACTAGGGAAGGGAAAGGGAAGAATCACCTCTCAATCTCTATCTATTTTTGGTTTCGGGATTATGATTATGAGAAACCTTTTAACAATAAACTAACTTTTTACTGAGGATAAAAATGAGAACACGTACTGCCGATTTGAAGAAGAACACGTACTGCCGATTTGAAGTTTTGTTCTAAATTCCAAAGCATACATGACTCCTACGGTGGGCAAAGACCGCTGAGAGCATAGGCTCAATTTTGGGTCCTTCTTGTTTCTATAAATGATTTGCCCTATATTTTACAAAATAAACTTAATATGGTGTTATTTGCTGACGACACATCTTTAATTTTTTGAATAAATAGACATGCTAACAATCTTGACGATATAAATAACGCCCTACCTCAGGTACACGATTGGTTCACTGCTAATAATTTAGTATTAAATGGAAAAAAAACTAAGTGCTTTCGATTTACTTTACCAAATGTCAAAAGTAGTGATTTCGACATAGTATTGAACACAGTTTTCCTGGGGATTACGCTTGACTCAATACTACAATGGGGTCCCCATTTAACATCTCCTGCAGGAAGGCTAAGTTCAGCAGCATATGCTGTTAGGAAAATCCGCCAGTATACGGATGTTGATACAACGAGACTAGTCTATTTTAGTTACTTTCATAGTATAATGTCTTACGGTATCTTACTATGGGGACGGGCTGCTGATATCAAATCTATTTTTATTCTACAGAAAAGAGCTATCAGAGCCATTTACAATCTTCGCTGGCGCGATTCTCTAAGGGAACTGTTTAAAGAAATTAACATCATGACGGTGCCTTGTCAATATATCTATGAAAATATCATGTACGTTAGAAAGAATCTACATCTTTTTAGTAAACGAGGTGGCAGACATAACTATGTCACTAGAAATAGGAACCAATTAGTTCAACCAGGTTTTAGACTTGCTAAAGTAGCAACAACTTTCATGGGGTACTGTTTAAAATGTTACAATAAAATACCTCCCCAAGAATTAAAAGAGACAAAATTTCAATCTTGTATTAAACGCACACTATGCAGGCAAGCATATTATAAGTTAGGGGAGTATATTGAAGATAAAAATGCTTGGCTCAATGCTGGTCCTGCTCCACAACGCCACTAGGTAGCCACTAAATCTGTTAGCATTTCGTAATATTGTTGGACCGGCTGAAGATTGTAAGAATGCAATATGTTTCATTGTATAGACTCAACTTATTTAACATTGTATAATTTCATGCACATGTGTGAGTACTGTGTACCTTTAAACTATAATGATCATTTTGGGTAGGTCTTTGACTTGAATGTACCCTGGCTATTGGGGATGTCATGCTCACTCAAAAGTCTGGCTGATGGTGGCGCATGCGTTGGATCATTTGGCTTCCTAAAAAAAGGTTGAGCCGAATGGTGCTAGCGTATGCGTCATGTTCGTGAACGGGCGCCGTCAGCTGAGACTAGTCATCTCTCGGCTGCCATGGTTTATTTTAATTATTTCTTTGAATTGTTTCTTTTTTACTCCGGACTCTTTTATCCTGCACGTCTTTTACATCGTTCTCACATATATGTATAATTTCAATATGAGTGTTGTAACCATAATTTTGTAACAAAATGTTATTTTTAAAAGAGTGTCCGTGGAGTTTCTTGCACGTTCTTCTCCATAGAGATCTACGCTTTGGAACGTGCAAATAGCTTCATCTTTTTGACCGACCAACCTTGACAATTTAAAAGTGCCTATAAATGGTCTAATTGAAATAAATGCTTTGACTTTGACTTTGAGCTTGCAAACGATATCTAGTTAGCATGGCATGGATACAGACATATGTACTTAGCTTAATCTAGAGCAGACGGGCGATGTGTACCCATAACTATCTTGCAATTGTTTTGATTGACGATTTTTTTATTTTCGCCTTCTATATAAGTTCAGCATTTTCGAGCATGTTAATGTAATATTTATATTCTGAAATAATAATTAATTGATTTAGATGAAATAATAATACTCTGATTGAATAAGGTTCTAAACATAATATTATGATGATGAAGATAGGGAGTCGAAGATTTGTTTTTGTTTTTTTTAGGCGAAAGGTACGATATAGCCGGAAATATTTTTGACCAATTTAGAAGTTATAACTTATTATGACATATACTTTGTCGTAGTTGGGTTATTTCAATAAGACATTACCAAAAAAAACTCTTTGACAAAAAAAAAATACAACCGACTTCCAATTTTTAAATGCGCGCTGCGCCATTTTGACATCCTTATGTTGGCTGCTATTGGAACACACCTATTTGAAATAAGACCACAAAATTATTTTAATCTATGAATTAAATAATGATAAACTGAATTTAAATTTGACTACACTTACCGCGTCATACATTGTTAATTTAAAGTTATGAAATAGTCATCCTAACACAACGTGTAGGTAACAGAATAAATGCAGGGGTCGTTGTGAACAACTTTTATTATGGGACCAACACTAAAATAGCGAAAAAAAATCGACTGCTCCATACACACACACACACATAATTCGACAAAATGTAATGTGTCCGTTTTCGGGTTTGTTCCCATAGTAAAAGTTGTTTATAAGGATGAGTACAATGACCCCTTAAGAGGTATTGCGTTTATTCTGTTCCACGCTATAAGTATAAAAATAATATATTTTTGTCTCAACGTTTAACTTTCACAATTAGAATTAGTATGCTGGCTGACAATTCACAACAAAGTCAAAATAATAATGATACAAATGATACTGATGTCAGTTATCAGTGGAGCTCATGGTTAATATAACAGCCACATGGTTCGATCTGAAAGGTTGCCGTGCCTGCCAAAGCTTACCGAGGCCGGTCTGTGGATGTGTGACCATCTGTGACAGAGAGATACGTGACGAAAGCACATTAAACCCAGCACTCATTAGTATATCTTTGCCAGTCAGGAAGTCGTGTTACAAAGTAACTGGTTAATGAAAGTTACATAGACTGTGTACCTAGAGAGGCTACGTATATGCCACGGACGCACTCACGGAATACGGACTAAATACGGTTGGCGCAGTGGTTGAGCGATTGGCTGCTGCGCTGCGTGTCGCAAATATTTGTTTGGACTACAGATAGTTGTTCCGGGTATGACTATTTGTGTATGTGAGTTTCTACATTTGTAAACGCACCCACGATATAGGGGAAATTTCTAGTAAGGGGCAACGTTTTTTTTTTAATGAAAAATATAATAAGTAGGTACCATATGAAATAAATATGACGGAATATCAGAATGGGCAGCGGAGCGATCTTTGTGATAGTCATCCATCATGGGCGTGTTGTAGAAGAAACGTTGAAATAATAGCACGTTTGTGATTCTTAACAGTCCCTCGTTTCATTCGATTACATTTGTAAACAAAATATACGAGCAAACACAAGATGAAACTAGATTACGAGCCAATAGGTTAGCACGCGTGCACTTCGTACGCTGTCTGTCAAAAGAATGCCAGCTGTCACGGCGTAGACGCAAACTTGCTACCCTATTCGGGGTTACCCGCTCATATTTTATAAATCGCCATTTATATTCGACCAATTGAAATAAATCACCATTTTAATTTTGAATTTAACAATAATTACAATTCAACCAAATAACACAATCAGTCTCTCATCTTAAATCTTGGATTTACTTTTAATTTAGCTGCGCGCCGTCACGGCCGTCCTGCATCTTCACACGTCCTCGTGTGTATTGCTCTCATCTTCACTATCGACGGTCAAACAGAAAGACACAATGATTAACATTATTCTCCACTCGGTCACCCTGACTCATATTTAAAGCAATACTTATAAGGCACCTAAATCTGATTATTTATCATTTTCAATACTAGTGATAACCAAATATCTCAGATAACACATCTCAGTGCCACCACAGCAAGTTAGTGCCAACCAAGCTGTTCGATGTCATACAGTTTGGTTGGCGCCACACAGGCTCGTCAATACCACACAGGCTAGTCAGTGCCACACAGGCTAGTCAATGCCACACAGGCTAGTCAATGCCACACAAGCGAATCAATGCAACACAGTCTAATCAATGCCACACAGGTCAGTCAATGCCACACAGGCTAGTCAATGCCACACAAGCGAATCAATGCCACACAGTCTAGTCAATGCCACACAGGTCAGCCAATGCTACTCAAACTAGTCAATGCCACACAGGTCAGTCAATGCTACTCAGACTAGTCAATGCCACACAGGCTAGTCAACGCCACACAGGCCAGTCAACGCCACACTGGCTATTGCCACACAGGCTGGAGCCACATAGGCTATTGCCACATAGGCTATTGCCACACAGGCTGGTGCCACACAGACTGGTGCCACACAGGCTAATGTCACAGAGGCTATTGCCACACAGGCCGGTACCACATAGGCTAATGCTACACAGGCTGGTGCCACACAGGCTAGTACCAAACAAACTGGTGCCACACAGGCTAGTGCCACACAGGCTTGCGCCACACAGGCTATTGCCACACAGGCTATTGCCACACAGGCTGATGCCACACAGGCTATTGCCACACAGGCTGGTGCCACACAGGCTAGTGCCACACAGGCTATTGCCACACAGGCTATCGCCACACAGGCTGGTGCCACACAGGCTATTGCCACACAGGCTCTTGCCACACAGGCTCTTGCCACACAGGCTCTTGCCACACAGGCTCTTGCCACACAGGCTATTGCCACACAGGCTCTTGCCACACAGGCTATTGCCACACAGGCTATTGCCACACAGGCTATTGCCACACAGGCTATTGCCACACAGGCTGGTGCCACACAGGCTATTGCCACACAGGCTGGTGCCACACAGGCTAGTGCCACACAGGCTATTGCCACACAGGCTGGTGCCACACAGGCTATTGCCACACAGGCTGGTGCCACACAGGCTAGTGCCACACAGGCTATTGTGACCAATGGTTAATATTAGCAAAGGCCTTCACAGTAAACAAGTAAATCCAGCTGCACAACTCACCTGCGCCGTTATCGGCACATTCTGACTCTACACTATTAGTAGGCCTTCAAACCTATGTACGTTCAACTCCAATGGAACGTAGCAATCTGGCATAGGTCGTATTCGATCATGTGCATACTTATAGGTTCTACTCTATTATTAGAGCCTTCAGTAAATGCCTTTTGCCACGTGTTTGTTACTCATAGGGTGCGGTCAGACCCATTGGCACCACCTGAGGTGCGTTCAAGAGCTTCGAGTATGAGTAGACAAGCTATTCTTAACAAGATTTTGTTTTATCATCATTATCTTCGACTAAGACATCTAATACACGAGAATACTTGGTGATCGGGAATCTTCCTCAATCTTGCACAATCATGAAGAGTTAAGCGCCTTTAGTCGGTATCTATCAAGGTAAATAACCCTTCGATGATCCTTCGATGATCCTTAAATGGACCGTTTAATTCAAGATTTTACGTACCTAATCTGGTTTCACGCATAATCTTCTAATAACATGAAATCGTTAACAGAAAACTAAATCTTTAGCTGCTTATGTACAATCAAATTGAGCTTTACCTTATACCACGCGTCGTTTTAAACCCTGTTATGAAATCTCAGGGACCTCATCTAATCGACTCCAGTACCTACATAACCAAACATCAATTATGGGTCTCGCAGTTTCTTAAATCAAACGCTCTACAGATGAAGTCTAACATTTTTGACGCATTATTTGCTGTCGTTGAATTCTACGGCAATTGTCTACAAACTAGTGTTGGTCAGTCAGTTAACCGTTTGAGAGTTCAAGAGCGGCTGTATATGACCTAATTGAAACAAATGCGGTTTGATTCAAGATTAATGATTACCAAGTCCAAAAACCGGTAAAAGTCACCAAACTCACAATAATTTGAATAAAGAAAATCAAAGACCAGGTATCTCATCACCTTCAACAGCTATCATATCATAGCTCAACACAACACAATTACTACACTCGCTCTTCCCCATGGGAATAATATCAAGTAAGTTTTATTTTGTACGACAAAGAACTACCGCAACCCTGTTACAGACTCCTTCGTCTGTATCACTCTGGGATACTGCTACGATACTCTAGTACAGTCACTGACACACAGAACTCAGAACCTGTTCACATAAACTAAATTGCCACTAACTCGTCATCTACTTCACAACATCTATTGGTACTTTGCCTCGGGTGTCTTCTTCTCCATAAAGAGATTTTAAAACATGCCGACCGATAAGCTATGCACATTGGAGCTTCCAAAAAGATACAATGTTTGCGTTAAACGTTCATGTGAAGGAGCTACGTTCATGAATTACTCTACGTTAATCTACGAACATCACGGTCATAACTGCAGTGTTCAATTTGAATTAATAAATCTTATTTTAATCTCACCCGTATTAACTCACATACCGGGTAGGCAAACCAGTAGTGAGAATGGAAAAATCTATTTAGAAAATTTTAATAGCATGATTTCTCTATGCCTGTAAACCTTTAATCATTGTCATTAAAATCAAGTTGCTATTCATGATGGTTTACTTGCTATCGAAATAACTAACTGTTGGAAAACGTACGTAAATGTAAACGTATGTAAGGAAAACTGTCGCCGACACGTTAGTACATAAGCCTGGGTCCAATTTTTCACCAAAAACGTCTAAGTCGGAACATGACCTTATGGCAACCTTGCCATGCACTATCTCATTCTAAAGTTTCGCACTGAACAAAATGTTGAAACTATTACCGCCAATGGGAAAACTAAGTACTCGCTTTGTATTAAGTATGTCAAAATAACCTTGCACTATCAAACCAACCACTGAATACATATGAAGAATTTGGAAACTTTTAAACTCACAATACAAATAAAATGGGAGCGACTCACCCAGTTCCAGACAGCTTTGAACGTTTTTACACCCCACAGATGTTGACAAGATGCTCGGCTACTGCAGTCTGCAAACTGGTTGTTGACCTTTGGTTTGTCACGCTCAGAACTGCTCAGAAGTTGCAGCTGCTCAGCAGTTATAGCAGCATGCGAACCGCTAGCCTCTTGCTAACTTCATCCACCGTAATACGATATCTGAAAACTGAGAAACACTACGAGAGTACAAGTTCTATCAAAGCTGTGGCTGAAAATAGAGCTTTCAGGTAGTAGTAGAAGTCAATAAATAAAGTCAATAAATCGAAAACTAAACAAAACATTGGCACAATAAAAGAGGCCCACGCCCAGCAGTGGGTAAAGCCCGGGCAATGGAAGGTAATGATAAATCAAAACATGGCTTTTGCGAATAACACAGTTTTTAGAAAAAGCGTTAGGTGGGTACGGTATTGAGACTATAGCGCTTTATTGTCCCATGGAGGTATTTACGCCACTATATTCCCAACAAAAATAACACTAAACAATCAAGTCTATTACTCAAATAGCGATAGCAAAATAATATCGCTTCATGAGCATTATATAGAGCATCGCTTAACCAGTCAACGTCAAAGCTATAGCGCTTAAACTACTACTACACTAAAGCGATAGCCAACACGACAATAACAACCTCACTTTAGCGTAGAGCAATAAAACGACAAGTCAACTGTCAAATATCGATAGTCGTCAATCATGAGACCGTAACCCTCTGTGAGTCAGTCTCCACAGCATAAAAATGTTCACCCGTAAACAAACAGAAAAATGTTAACTAACTAGCACCTCACCTCCACAGCAATAACTAAACGAAAGTGGCTCACCAGATTGTCGTGAATATCCCCACACACTTCTCCTTGACCTGGCCAGTTGCTGTGAAGTTGCTTGCCTCCGTTTTAGACGGGTTTTCCATTGTTCAGGTTGATGAGGGTAGTCGCATAAAACTCGAAAAAAAGAAATCTTGACCTCGTAATTTTCCTTGAATTTTTCCTACGTTGAACCCAGATAGGTTATCTACGACAGGCATGAAGGCACGAAGCTTTTCAGCGCCTTACTAATGGTCAAAAATAAGCTGCACTGCACAATACTGCATCCTCGACGCAACATACCACCGTGTTACCGCACTACGATCGGGCGTCAAACTTGGGTTTAACGGATCAAATTTCAGGGCACTTCACGGCACACATTGAGTTTTTAACTTCTGGATTAGCGTACGCGTTTCAAAAAGAACCGCAATTTTCACTATCACTGTCACTATGTGTTTTGCATTTCAAAACGTAACGCCTCGTATTTCACTAGTATTGTCACGAATTTCCTTGTGGGCCATGTGGGTTACATCCCACGCCTGATGACGGAATATCAGAATGGGCAGCGGAGCGATCTTTGTGATAGTTATCCATCATGGGCGTGTTGTAGAAGAAACGTTGAAATAATAGCACGTTTGTGATTCTTAACAGTCCCTCGTTTCATTCGATTACATTTGTAAACAAAATATACGAGCAAACACAAGATGAAACTAGATTACGAGCCAATAGGTTAGCACGCGTGCACTTCGTACGCTGTCTGTCAAAAGAATGCCAGCTGTCACGGCGTAGACGCAAACTTGCTACCCTATTCGGGGTTACCCGCTCATATTTTATAAATCGCCATTTATATTCGACCAATTGAAATAAATCACCATTTTAATTTTGAATTTAACAATAATTACTATTCAACCAAATAACACAATCAGTCTCTCATCTTAAATCTTGGATTTACTTTTAATTTAGCTGCGCGCCGTCAAATACAATGATAAAAATGTTCGGTTTAGGGGTTTGAATAATAAACTGAGTAAGAATTCTAATAAATCGTTTTATTCAAACGCTACAACTATCACACCGTTAGGGCGCGTTCCCACTATGTCGTGGCGACAGACTATCGTGTCGTGTTCATAGCGAAATAAAGTTGAGAACCACCGTTCATCGTGTCGTCCAATGTGAACACCTCCATTTAAATACACAAGCCACGACACTTTAAACGACACGATAATCTGTCGCCACGACATTGTGGGAACGCGCCCTTATATGACAGCATTCAAACGACACAACAGTGTTGCAACTATGCAACTACAAAACTTACTAAACTATAATTAGTTTACGGTAACACCTTTAATATTTAACCTCAATAAAAAAATCATGAATTTATGAATCTAAGCTTATCACAACGTAAAATCAGATATCAAAAATTTAGAAAAGAGTTCTCTTCACCTCCTAGGTTCACCAATTTTGGAAGACAGTTTTTCTTCATTCATCGACGTCAAAATTAAATGTTTTAATGATATTTCGGAAAGACTGTCCAAAATCAATTTACATTCGGCTTTCACCCTCATGAGATATTGCTGTTTTGGGCCAAATTTTATGTATTTTCTCCGCTCTTACCCTTTATGGAAGCAATCACATCTCTTGGACAAAATTGATCAAATCATTCAATGCACACTAGCATCTATTTTAAATGTGGCTTTGGATGACCGAGCGTGGGAGCCACACTGCTGCTGCCAAATTTCTGGTGTAAGTCTACCGGCGTTCCTGTCTTCGGTCCACAGCACTGAAAAGTTGACCAAAAGAATTTTAAATTCATCCTTGGTTAACTGTGAAGTGCCGTGCTTGACCGATGCAGTGAGCGCCTGGAAAGTGGCTTGCCCGAACACGGGGTTGCCCGATTACCCATTTTCTCAGAGACAATGGGACGAGCCGCTCTGCAGGTTGGTACGGAATAACCTCATAAATACGTCCACCAATACTGCGGAGCATGCCCGACTGCTGGCTGTGGGTGAATGGGAGTCGGGTCTTTGGCTACAGGCACTATACCGTCACCCAACAGTGACGGTACTTTCCGGATCGCTACGTGTCTGCGTCTGGGTGCTCCTAGCGGAGCTCCACATCGTTGTCAATGCGGTGAAGCAGTCGATCGCCTCGGACACCGTGGCCTGTCCTGCAGTAGGAGCGCTGGTCGGTTAGCGCGGCACGCCAGCGTTTATGACATCATCCGTCGGGCTCTTGTCACCGCCGGGGTGCCAGCTGTTTTAGAACCTAATGGTGACGATGGGAAGAGGCCAGATGGGATGACAATAATGCCTTGGAAGGTGGGTAGGCCTTTGGTGTGGGATACAACATGTGTCGACACCCTTGCGCCATCCCATCTTCTTAGCACGCCGGGCTGCGCTGGGGCGGCTGCTGCTGGTGCGGAAAATCTCAAACGGCGCAAATATAACAACCTCATTGGGAGTTATATATTTGAGCCGTTTGGGGTTGAAACTTTAGGCCCATGGGGTCCGAGTGCTCACCGAGTCTTTCGGGACATCAGCAAACAACTTGTCGACTGTTCACGTGACCAGAGGGCTGGGCTTTTCTTTGGCCAAAGAATCAGCATTGCCATTCAACGTGGCAATGCTGCCAGTGTTCTGGGCACTTTTGTCTTTGACAGCGATGTGGATGAGTTTTTTGATGCCCAATGATTTATTTTGTTTTTTACACGTTTGTACATAATTTTGCAATTTTAGTCTAGTTTAAAGTTTCTAGTTTCTAGTTTATAGATATAAATAGTTAAGTTAGTTACCTATGTACATTTATTGGTAAAATAAAGGTTTTAACGTAAAAATATATAAAGTAAATAAATAACCATTGGCCGATGCGAGCCTGAGTATTCTAATCGCATGTGACTTTATTATTGGGTTTTTATCGGAACCGCCATGATTTATCACAAAAAAAAAACGATATCAGCGTTGAAAAATGTAACTATTTTATTAACCGACTTCTAAAAAAGGAGAATGTTCTCAATTCGGATGTTTGTGTTTTTTTTTAATGTTTTTTCGCGCATCTCCGTCGCTTGCCAACCGATTTGAAAAATCTTTTTTTGTAGGAAAGGGTACACTTCCCAAATGGTCCCATTGAAATTTTAATAAAATCGGTTCAGTATTTTGGTTTTTAAATCCAAATATCTGGAAAAAATATGTGGAAAAATCATCCATGTATACGAAATTGCGTATTTTTGTTTTGCTGTGAATTTCCAGTAACGTTGTTAAGTGTGGAGTACCACTAAAAAGTGAAAAATAAAAAACTTTTTCACAAAAAAAAAAAGAAACAGACTTCCAAAAAAAACTACAAAGTTCAAAATAACTTTAATTTCGGAAATCGGTGTCAAATTACAAAGAAGCAACCAAAAACACCAACTTCCGAAATTAAAGTTATTTTGTACTTTGTAGTTTTTTTTGGAAGTCGGTTTCTTTTTTTTGATTTGATCAATTCAAATGAAAATAAATTGATTTTGATCTGGCCAGACCATATAATGACGTGGGCAGCGTGTATTCACCATTTCATGAACTACAACCATTTTTTGAAATGGTCGGCCACATCATGGTATGGCCAATTCTACGCTATGGCCACGACATATCGAAGTCATAGACAAACGATGGAACGCGAGGGTGCTAGTGTAAAATTATGGTCTACTGTCAAAATAAAAAAAAATGGTAATAAGGTGTAAATAAAACAAAAGAAAGAACAAAGCGACTTTAGCATCCCAAATAATGCTTGTGAGTATTGCTGCAGCTTAGATGCTGTTTGAGATAGGTACTTTGACAAGATTGAACAAAATTGGTCCCAGGTGATATGTAGTAATGCTGTTAATTTGCTGCATTAAGTTACACTTATACAGACTGCGTGTAGACCCTGGGTAACTTCATGTGGTGGTTTCAATTTGAATACGTAGTTTGTCTTGCTTAAACTTTAAACTAAAAGTAAAAACCGTTTTTATTGCTCGATACGAAACTAAAAGTTGAATAAAAATGTTTTGTTTTCCACCAAAAGGTTTGCTAGATATCCTCACGATTGAGGTGTCAACATTGCCATTTTTCGGGGCTAATGAAAAGTGGTCCTGAAGAACCAATCGTCTTAAACACTTTAAAAAAACAGTGGCTTTTAAATTTTCTCTTGGCTCCATAAAATCCGAATTAATCAAATTAAAAATAAATAAATTACACTCTTAAGGACATAACAAAGTGTCTAGATTGAAGAAAAGGAAATAAGGTCCGAAACTAATTTCCTTTCAAGTCCTTCGAAATGCGGACGATACTAAATAAAAAAAGAAAGTCTATGTAAACAGTTGTAGGATTATTCCTAGTTTATGAATAGGACTATGAGTAAATGTATGTAGTTTCCTAGCAACGAGTTTGCGTCAGTACCTTGTCCAAAATTACACATGACTTATATATATATACAAAAAAGTTATTTCGTTACTTGCCAGGTTGGATCTTCGAGTTAATAATTTATGTCTTCAAGGTACTCGTATGTAGGTATATATTAATATTTTTTCTCGTGGTATTGATTCTTCTGGGATGCGTTTTTACATACATGGTAGAAATTAAGGTTATTTACCTACGTATGGTAGTTATTTACCTGATCATTTAGTAATTTCACTTAGTAAAATTTACATTGGTGAGTAAAACGATTCATTAATTAAAATTCGGTGCTCAAAGTTACCGTATGTTTATTATTAATAAACAGGTGCCATTTAAAATTGAACCTTATGTAATATCGTTATACATCTTCATTTGCCCAACCTTGAAGTGTCACCAAGTTATAGTAGTAACATTACCTAATCTATTTTATTAGCATTAACGAAGACCAAGTCATGATGTGTTTGTTTTTTCAAAAGGTCAAGTAGCTAATATGATTAGGAAAATGTACATTTAGCTTAACGAGGTGACAGGTAACACGTTCCACCACTCGTTAAAACGTACGTTTCTAGAACGAGTGTCACTCTCGTCACCAACATGAATTTATTCTACACTTTAATATACGCCGAAAATTTTATGTGTGTCTACAGAAACTACTTAAGTTTGAACAAACGTCAAAAGATTATTGCAATATCTCGCCTAGTCGTTGAATTATCCCTTTCCATAGCCATTACTGTAAACAATGTAGTTTTGACAAGTTTAATTAATTTAGACTACAGCGATAAGGGTCAATTAGTGACAGACCTATTCCAATTACTGATTCTTTTAAAAACCCTTGTAATAATAATTGGTGGAATTGCGAATGCAGAATCGTTCAGCAAATTCTTTGAGAATCTTCGAAAGCTCCATAATTGTTTCAAGGATGAATTCTATTATAAAAATTCAGAGAAAAAACTCAAGGTCAAATGTTGCGTTGGCTTCGTGGTGTTTACTGTGATGGCCATAATACTTTTGCTGGTAAGACTTATCGGGTGGTATTTAATCGAGACACACTTTTTAAGAGAAATGGTTGTGTTGGCCGTCTATGAGTTATGGGTAGATATTCGCTACACGCTGGAACATTTAGTAGTTTATTGCGCTGTTACATGCACTTACGATTATCTGAAATGCTTGAACACTGCAGTAAATAATATACTGCAAAAATACAATGAGCAAGAAAACAATGAAATCAGCCTAGATGCGAATGAAGAATGCATTAATTTGCCTGAGAAAGTGAATAGCTGGACGGAAAAGTACCAGCACATTATGGCTTGCTGTAAAAATATTTCTTTATGTTATCAAGAACTGGTGAGTATTCATCTGATTTTATTAAAACTAACAGACGCAATCAAGAATAGAAAATCTTTCTTCCTCGAGTTTTTGAACACATGATTTCCTATGATAACCTCAACCAAGTACAGTAAAACACAAAAATGCTCTGATGTGAGCTTTTGTTGATCTAATGAAGGCCTTCGATAGGGTAAGCACCAAATAATTCTTTACCTTTGTTTGATTTAACTTAAAAACTATGTCATAAAACAACTGGCCCTCTCACCAAGTAAACTTAACCTAACACCAAGACCATATTTTGCTAAATATTGGCAAAAAATATTTAATAAATAAACTTGCAAGAGGAGTTCTTCAGGGCAGCATATTGGCCCTTCGTTTTTAGAATTATTTCTGCTGTAAAAAGTCATACATTTGATCTATATTATTCGATATCACCAAACTAGATGAAAGCGATATTACTTCTTTCTCTTAAACAAAACAAAATGGCTGACTATAAAATCAAAATTATAGATTTTTTATTATAAAAATTATCTTTTCAGCTGTTATTTTCCCTCGGCGTAGCCATGGTTCAGTGTATTTCTTCAATGTACGGAATTTTTAACGCAATTATTAAAAAGGTAATGTATTGTTTTAAATGTTCCTTATTATTAGATTTATCTGTTTCCACAATTATTTCTTAGACAGTTTGGTTTGTTTATGCACAATTCCTAATTTAAAAAAAAAAAACACCCGACCGCGTGTTATCAAGTTCACGACTATAAGGATAACCTGTAGTCATACCAAGCGAAGAACTGCTTACGACATGCACATAACACGATTTAAAAGATCTATACTAATTCTATATTATCGTTATGCGAAAGTTTGGATGGCTAATCAGATTTTGATGAAATTTGGCAAAGAATACTTTTATCCTGGGAGTATGTTTCCTGCGGATAATTTTCGACAAGCACGTGGGCAGAGTCGCGGGTGGCAGCTAGTAAGTAGTAGTAAGTTAAGATAAATATTATTTGCAGAGCCCAGAAAAAAGTTTCGGAACAGCTAACGTCGTGTATGCTCTGATATACCACATGTCAGCCACGTTCACTCTTTTAGTCGCGGGTCAGAAGTTGCAAAATGAATTCAATGCATTCAACAAAGCTTTGGCGATGCTTGCGTGCGAAGTGTCCTCTCGTAAGTTCATAATCAATTAATTTATTATTTAGGTTGAAAGAAAATGTTAGTCACGGAAAATATGCAACCGGCTTTAGTTTCAAATTAGATCGTCTCTCTTGATGAAGCGTTTATGTCGTTTTAAATTACAGAGCAGTTTAAACCATCATCATTATTTTTATACATACATGCATATTATGCATACATGGTGTATGCTTGTTTCCATGTTTGTATGCTTCTTACATGGAAATAAAAAATACATGATGTTCACAATCAACTGTTTTATTGAGTGATAATACATGCAGAAAGATAATTAAACAGTGAATTATAGATGAGTCTTTCAATTAAAATTGATATGAAATATATGCAAAAAGATGATTCTAACTGAAAACTTTCTGAGATATGATAGTTCTGCCTTTTAATGACTATCGATATGAAATGTATGCCAAAAGTTGATTCTGACTTACAAAATAATGAGGTTGTATGATAAATGAGTGCATGCCAAACGATTTTCTGCGAAATGAAGTAAAATAATATTATGAATTAAAAAGTTCTCCTATAAAAGGTAGACCCACAGAAAAAAGCACAAAGAAACTGCTTGTTTCATTAGAAATTTCTTCTAGCAGACCTGCGGCAGAAGGTTATTATTAGAAGAGATTCGGTATACTACAAAATATCCTTTCCTATTAAAAAAAATCCTCACATATTAATAAGGTACACAATTTATTTATCTATCATTTACAATTTGTTTATCTGTTTCAGATCGAGCAAAATCTGAAACGAGGCAACTAAAGGATCTTAATCGTTTAGTTACGACAAATCCTATTGTCATCAAATTTGGAACTTTTTCTTTGGGAATGTACTTGTTTCCTATGATGTTGTCTCTGTCTGCTACATACATTGTTGTCATGTTGCAGTTTAATCATGTTATATGATCGGTTTTTTGTTAATGTTATTTAGTATTGTTTTTTTTAGTGTTCAATGATTATGCTGTATGTAAGCCATGCTCCGGAAACAGTCCTCAGGTTTACTGCTTCGCAAGGAGAAATTTAATAATTAATGTCCGCGATTGTGTTGTAATATGTTTTGCAAAATCTAACAAATATGTAGATTTAAGGAAGGTCAGCAAAACGCTAAACTATGTCTTTTAAATTAATGCTTTACCTTCTCACGCGCGATGTACAAACAATAATAAATATAGCTGTCACCAGAAGATACGAATCGTTGATATTTTAAAAGCAATGACGCATTTTAACTTTATTACTACTTAAATAATTGGATAATATCATCAATAACTGTCAGCTACTTTTAGAGTTAACACGTGGCCAGCTCGCTAAACATTAAAATGATTAACATGCTAATAATAGCTGAAAATATAATGGGAGTTTATAGAAATTTTAACTATCTTGGAAAGTTTCAGAAAATTTTAATCGTTTGTCGTGTCATATTTGAGGTTTTTTTGTATGCATTTGTGTTTGTAATTAATATAGATTCGTATACATCATTCACTTTTGTTCGTGGAAAGATGTCTCCAGCCGTTATAGGCATATTTTATTGCTTAAATTTTACAAGTGGTTTCTTTATCATGGTATGTGGTATTCAAAGCTCATCGTCCTTCAATAACTTCATTACTAACCTCAGGGCCGTACATCATTGCTTCAAAGGAGAATCAACATATTATTATAAAAAATATGTAAATAAACTGAAAAATGTTCTTGTTATAACCACTGCATTACATTGTTGTGGCAGTACGGTTATTTTCGCAACAAAAACGCTTAATAAGATGTACATAGAGAACACAGGATTGACATTAAACTACTTACTGATTGTTATGTTAGAGATATACATTGAAATCCGCCATATTCTAGAAAATATTGTATTATACACTTACATTACTATGCTGCATTGTTTTTTGAAAACTGTAAATCACAGTGTTTCGGATTTTACAAAGAAAGATGATAAAACAGCGAAGAGTTTGATTTTGGATATAAGTCAGAAGAATAATCATATTTTAACGAATGAACAGTTGGACGAATGTGCGATAAAGTATCGGTACCTAATCAGATGCAGCAAGAACCTATCAGCGTGCTTCAATAGTCAGGTAAATGTGTGCCTTATTTACAACAGTTTGCTGCTCTGCCACCACAAGCAATCTTCTGACACATAGAAGGTGTATTAATCGCCAGGCTTGCTCAGGGCGAGCTTTGTGCATTCTTCGTCTATAATACCTGACGCATCGCATTTGCGTTGCCATGACAAAATTGTAATCTCTTAAGTGCCTTTAAGAGGATAATTTCGTGAAAAATTAAGTGAACCATCAGATACATTTCCAAAAATATTGGACACATTTTTTTTGGTTAATAAACAAAAAATGATCAGGTTTTTGTACAGTCTTGAACTTTGATGCGCTTTATCTTTTTCAGTTTTTATCGATTTGAAATGGCAAAAAATACGTAAGTACAGAATATATTTTGAAAATGTAACGGACGGACAAAATAGAATCATTCATTAGAATCACATCATTATTTGATGGATATATAAAATTAACCATGATATCTAATATGTCCGGAAATTAGCAAAACTTGTTTGATGAAAGAAATAGCCGTGGTGGGGGAACTTTTTTGGAAGAGATTATTCATAAAAAGCTCTACATCTAATAAAGTTCAAAGAGTAACATAATTCAGATATTAACTAATTATTCGTTTTTGTTACAAATTAACTGGGTTCAACTAACACTTAAGCGATAATTTTCTTTATTTTTCAGATGTTGTGTTCACTGGCATTGTCATCAATACAGTTGGTTATTTCAGTGTATGGGGTTTTCGGTGTATTTATAGTTGGCGTAAGTTTTTTTTTTTTAATTATTAATTTCGATATTTTTTCTTTTTACATATTCGTGATTTATAATTTTTTTTTACAGATAACACAAAATTTCGTTTTTGCAATCATTGTGATGTATGTCCTGCTTTATACAATATTTTGTGCAACTTTTGTTATAATTTCGGGTCAAAATCTTCTTAACGAAAACTCATTAATTAAAAGAAGCCTATCAAAAATATATAGCATATGGTCGATCAGTAAGTTTTTTAAGATTTATATATGTGGAGGGAGTTATTAAAACATGTATTTGAAAGAACCTCAAATCAATTTAAAAAATCTATTATTTTCAGATCCCTCAGCTCCAGAAACTAAGCGATTGAGAAAACTGAATCTCCTAGTGCTAGTAAACCCCATTCAGATAGAATATACTAATAAAATAATCTTAGGGATGTACCTTATTCCGATCATTTTATCGGTGTCTGCTACTTACGTGATAGTTGGTTTGCAATTTAATCATCTTATTTAGAATTTTAAAATATTTCATTTAACCTTAGAATAAGTTGTTTTGAGTATTTGAATGTTGTGAAACGTCAAGCCACCTGTTGATGACTAAAACGTCATACGAATAGATCCATGTTTATTTATATTTGTTTATTTATTAATCACAATCATAATAATATATCTACAGTCTTTGGTATATACAGACAAAAATATTAATTTTTCCACTTCACTGCCAATTTTTATTTGTAATGTGTGTATTGTAAATTTTTAAGCTTATGACATACTTACGAATGTAGTGTACGACAATTGTCTACTCAGCGCAATCACAACATTAGCTGCCTGTATACCAAATATCTTTTTTGACTATACATTCAGAAAAACAGTAATATATAACAATATTATATTATGAGCATAAATGATTTTAGATTTATAAGTGTTAAAAAGCGATTTCCTAATCCTGACTATGAGAGATTGCTAGAAAGTTCAAATTAACAACGTACTTTCCAAAATGTCACGTGGTCAACTCCATCATTTTGAACTTTTGACAATCATTAATTTAATAGAATGTCTCCCTCTCAGCCTAAGGCCACACCCTGTACAGAAACTGCCTATTATTACTCCGTAATCTATTTTCTGTTAGTGTTCAATATTTATGTTATTATTACTTCTTATAAATTGGTTTGGTGTCGCCTCGCCTTTATCATAAGCCAAAGTATTTATTTCGATTTATATTTTATCAAATTACGCATATTATTATTTGGATTTCATAATTAATTGTATTTTTGCACTGTTTGGTTGTTAATAAAGAGATGGAATTTTACAGTTTCATATTTATTTACATAACAGAACCATTTTTACATGCGTTTTATACTTACTACAGTAAAATCAAAATTATTAGCATTTTTTAAAATTAATCTAGAAATCGAATTTCAAGGGAAATGCAAAAAAATTTGAGATGAGTCAAAAAAAAGTCAAAAACGTTTATTGCGAACAAAGAAAACATTTTTGCTACATGGTGCCTTGAAGTGCCACGTTATCGAGATATTTGGAGGTAAAGTCGCCAAGTGAGAACAATGACAAATGCGAGTCTGACTCGCGCATCGAGGGTTCCGATCGAATCTTGATTTTTCCGATTATACACTACATTACTCTGACAAAATGTTTTCCATACTTCAATGTACGTCACTTTCAACTCTTATTCGTATTTACAAAAAAATTGTTTTGTATATTATGTTATAGCAAAAAAGACCCCGTTTTCAGACTGTTTCTTTTACTTGTACTGTAAAAATTATCTTCCTGCCTAATTTCATGATTCTAGTTCGACGGAAAGTCTCCTGTAGGTTTTGATTCCCTTTTGAGCGGCAAAAGAGCATAAATGGCCTTATCTTTGATTTATGGCATAGCAAACCTGAGTATTTAAAACTAGCTTTTACCCGCGACTTCGTACGCGTATATCCCGTTGTTTGAATTTCCCGTTCTCGTATAGCCTTCTTCATGAATGTGTCTATCATATACAAAAAGTAACTTTCAAAATCGGTTCACGTAATCCAGAGATTACAACCTCACAAACTACCTCTTTATCTACACTTCTACACTAATATTATAAAGAGGAAAGATTTGTATTTTTTGGATTTGTGTATGTAAAAATTAAACGTGAAAACAGTAGTTTTTGGACTGATTTCAAAGATTGCCGTTAGAAAGCTACATTATCACTGAGTAACATAGGCTATAGAGTATTTTCAAAAAAGTTAGGGATCCGTATGAAAACTTCGATAATGTAACCCAAGGTGTGAAAAAATAACACTGTTATATGTCATTACACTGTTAAACTATACAAATACGAATGAAGATGTAATAGGTACTAAATACTGAGTCAGTCCTAAGTGCTCCATTTAGTATTTGGTCAACTTTCCATTCCAAATAAAATGAAAGAAAATTATGTTATCAAAATGTTTTTAACAATGGAAAATATACTGGGTATTTATCGAAATTATAATTTCTCGGAGACATATTACCTGAAATTTTTTATCATAATTCGTATTATTACTGAAATATTTTTATCAATAATCGTTTACTTGCTGTTTATCTATCATTTTTGAGAGACTTCAAAAAAGCGATCGATTCTTGTATCTGATGGTTCTTTACCACGGGGTGAATATTCTTTATGGTTCAATGATCATATTGTGTGCCGTTCGGAGCTCGGATTCTTACAAACTATTTATAAAAAACTTCATGGCCGTCCACCGCTGCTTTCAGAACGCACCAACGTGTAATAAAAACACGAAGAAGTTGAAATTATTTGTTACACTAAAGGCCTGCGCAAACGTGGGACTTTTGTCCGCCATAATTGTAATTTTTCATCGTTTTTTCATGTGGGTAGGTATTATTTGTGCTAAATAAAAAGGTAAACAAACACGGTAAGCGCAAATCTTTGAATTTGGATTACAAATAACTTCAATACCACTAAATATATAGTTTGAAATATGGATGATTTTTGTCCTCTGCGGACAAAAGTCCCTCGTCTGCGCAGGCCTTTACTGTAGCACTGTTTGCTCTCATGGTTTCTTTAAAAACACTTAATGCTCTCGTTTGGCGTTCAACAGAACTAAAAGTGGTTTACGTGAGCTTAGTAATACTGGAAATATTCATTGAAATACGTCAGATTGCAGAAAATGTTATACTGTATGTTTATATTACTGTGCTTCAAATATTCTTTAAAAGCTGTGACGTCTTATGTGATGGACGTGCAAGCGGATTTTAAAAAGAGTGATAAGATGACACATCTAGAAAGAAGGCGTGATAATGATCTATTGACAAAAGTGGACAACTGGGCTGCAAGTTATCAGAATATAGTGAATTGTAGCAAATTACTGTCCGAATGTTTTAGTATTCAGGTAAGATAACTTAGACATGTCAGACCATTTAATGAACATATAATAATATATATGACCAAGGCGTCTCTCTTTGAAAATGTACTATTGTATATCATCATCTGCCTAGTCTTTTCCCAACTATACGTATTACGGTCGGCTCCCAGTCAAACCGGATTCAGTTGAATATCAGTATTATACGTGGAGCGGCTGCCTAGCAGACCTCCACAACCCATTAACTGGGTAACACGGAAAAAATGTACTATTGTTTATGTCACCGACTCCGAAAGTTTGTAAAAAAATCTTGATTGTTTTATAAACCAAATTCAACAGTTTCCAATATATCCGTGTATTATCAAGAAAAAAAAAATTACAATTTCACGCGATATTTTATAATCTCACGGCGTTTGCAATTTTCCGGTGACATATTTATGTACATTGTCGTTGGCATCGAAATATGTACTAAGTACTAGATGTGACTTTTCGAACGAGTGTTCGGCTGAAATGTAGATTTGACTCCACAACTAACTTTAGTGTGGCTTTGACGTAAACGCGTAAGCGACGGTTACGCCGGTATGGTCGCGAGAAAATTATGCTTTATTAACGATCTAGCACTGCATGTTTCAATAGTTTAGTTAGACGACAGCAATGTTTTAGCGCTGCAGCGAACTTTAGTTCTATCTTATCGGTATTTGAACAAAATTTTTGTATGAACGTTCATGTCTATTGGTGGAATAGGTGTATATGTAGACATGTCAATGGTCGTTGGTGTGGTAGTCTCGGAAAGCAGGTTAAGCCCTTGGTCCCGGCTGCCATTTGTAGATCTTTGGCAGTCGTTACGGATTATCAGAACCCAGAAAATGTGAAAAGTCTTGCCAAGAAGTACCGCGCATGTTACTCAATTAATGGGTTGTGGAGGTCTGGAAGGCAGCTGCACCACGTAAAACACTGGTGTGCAGCTGAATCCAGTTTGACTGGGAGCCGACCCTAATATAGTTGGGAAAAGGCTAGGCAGATGATGACTTGGCTACTCTCCGTTGAGATAAATATTTAAATTATAGTTGAATAATAATTAAATTCAGTTAGGAGTATTACAAAATACTGATTTTCTCCGTCATTGTGGAAACCCTTTTACCATACTTTCACGATGTAAAATTCAATTTTATTTCAGATGTTATTTACATTGGCAGTGTCTTCAGTTAATTATGTTATTTCATCAAGTGGAATGTTTTATGTTATTCAACGAGGAGTATGTATTAGATCAATATAGTATTTTTTTTCTTTATTTATTTATATATAAGTAGCATATATTCTGTTATTTTCCTTCACAGGATTCAGGGGGTATTGTCATAGTGTCAAAGTATATTCTGATATTTTCCATTTATTGCACGTACTCTGTCATAATCGCAGGACAAAACATAGTTAATGAAGGCTATGCAATAAAAAGGGACCCGACTTCAAAACAGGAGGAGGTTCTGAATCTGGTTGTATTTTTTTTTCATAAACTGATTTTGATTGAAAAATTCTTGCTTTATGTGAAAGGATATACTTTCCGGTTCCATAGAAATGTCATCAAAATCGGTTTTGATTTTTGGTTTTTAAATCAAAATAGCTGAAAAAATGTTATCCAAGTAAACGAAATAGCGGTTTTTGCTTTCCTGTGACTTTACAGTGGTGTTTATAATTAACAAAAAATGATAAAGTACCTACTAAAAGCGTAAAATAAAAAAAACTTTTTACAAAAAGTAGAACCGACTTCCAAATAAAAAAAACACTATAAAGTATTAAATAACTTTAACTCCTGAAGTCGGTGTCAAAAACGAAGAATCAACCAAAACACTGATTTTTAGGGTTCCGTACCCAAAGGGCTAAAACCTACCCCATAAGACTTCGCTCGCTGTCCGTCCGTCCGTCCGTCCGTCTGTCACCAGGCTGTATCTCATGAACTGTGATAGCTAGACAGTTGAAATTTTCACAGACGATGTATTTCTGTTGCCACTATAACAACAAATACTAAAATCAGAATAAACCAATATTTAAGGGGGCTCCCATACAAGAATCGTGATTTTTTTTGCCGTTTTTTTTAGATAATGGTACGGAACCCTTCATGCGCGAGTCCGACTCGCATTGTTTCATACTTTGTAGTGTTTTTTTTTTAATTGGAAGTCGTTTGTATTTTTATATATTCATATTGTGGTCATTGTCTGATCCCTTTCATTTTATTATATTCTAAACTGGCTGTTGCCGACGACTTAACAATATTCTATGTATCCATACATAGAATATTCTTAAGTCGTCACATATACCCTGGATCCAGGGTACGAATTTATCAAATATATATAATAAGTAAAGACAAACAAAATAAGTCTCGCAGTGGTACTTCATCTTACATCGCTCACTTACATCGTAATGATTTTAGATTTCTAAGATAGTAAAATAGAAACAAGAACTTATTCGCTTTTGATAGCTGTCAATGTCTAAAGGTCCAAGCATTGATGCCATCCAAGCTTGTTATGGTACAATGCCATACAAAGTACCTTTTTCTTTATGGATGGGAAATCATCAAATGACTCTTTCCGCTCTGGGTGGAGCGGGAGGGAGTGTCATACTCTTACTGACTAAACCCCATCCGTGCTCCTCCTAGTGCCCGTTGCGTTCCAGTGCCGCGGTGACTCTTTCGGACATACAAAGTACCTACTTGCACAGTTTTGTGCGAGTTACAGGCATGAGTATTTAGAGCTTCACCTATAAAATGCTATATTTTTGGTTTCAGACTCAGAAGCCGATGAAACAATAAGTTTAAGGAATTTGATTGTTTTAGTGAAAATACATCCAATTCAAATAAATTATACAAACAAAATAATCCTAGGAATGTATCTGATTCCAACAATTCTATCTTTATCATCGGCATACGTTATAATTGCTTTGCAAATTAGTTATATTATTTAAGAATATATTCATATTGTGGTTTTGCATGTTGTCATTTTGTGTATTTTTATGTCTCTATTACTTGCATAAATAAATTAACTTAAAATGAAATAAAATTCAGTAGCATTTCGTGTCGTTTCTTTTTATCTATTTTCATGTTTGTGAAAAGTATAGATTTTCCATTGAATACGAGATCAATTTATACTGGTTATCATACCACTACGACACGTCAGTCATTTAACATGAAAATTATCGTAGCCACATAAAAATAACGTATAGTCAATATAATCAACATATTGATCAATAATTTTCATAAATACATAACAATTTGACCAATTACAGATGTTTGTAATACACGTGTTAGTTATATCAGTCAATAGCTACTTCCTGAATCAAGTGCTAGCTTATGAACCAAGTAGGCACGAAAATTCACAAAAACATGTTTGATGACAAAATTATGATAACCATTGAAAATATAACAGGCGTCCACAGAAATTACAGTTCTGGTGGAAAATACCGGAAAATTCTAATACTGATTCGTGGTATTATTGAAACCGTTGTTTCACTAACATTTTTTATTAAAAACTACATCGTGTTCTTTCCGAGTTTTGGATTACGTAAGAATGTAACACCATTGGCAGCATTATACCACACGTCCTTCCTGTTAAATGGTTTCATTATTACCGCGTGTGCTGTTCAAAGTTCACGTTCTTATCAATTGTTCAAAAGTGATTTGTCAAACGTGCATTTTTGCTTTGGGAATGTCGAAATATACAAAAAATGCATTAAACATTTCAAAGCAATCTTCACCTCATTTGCTGCATTATACTGTTTAGCAAGCTCTATTCTGTTAATTTATCGAGTGTGTCTTTCAGAGTCTGAAGTTAATTTTGAATATATATTTATGCATGTTATCGATACCTACATTGAAGTTCGATACATTTTAGAATGTGTAGTATTCTATAGTTACATTTCAATATTAAAATGTTATTTAAAAACTATGAACACGAAGATTTGCGAAATTAAAGCTAAATATAAGAAAACGGAAAGGAGAGATTCTTCAAACACAAATGAAATGGATGATCTGACGGTGGCACTAATAGAAGAGTGGGCGATAAAGTATCAAAGATTAGCGAGCTGCAGTCAAAACCTATCGAAGTGCTTCAGTAGTCAGGTAAATAAGCCTTTAAAATAAGCCCTTTGGTCCCTTTCTTTCTCTTAGGAACGTTGTAACAATGAACTTAAAATGCAGAAGATAGTAGCTTGGTATGTCAACATCATGAACGTTCTGTTTCTCCGTGGGAATATTCTGTAACGAGTAAATGTTCATAGCACTTCTTTTAACGGCCAAAATGTCCCTTTAAAAATATTATATTTTAATTGAGTATACGTTTTTCAGATGTTGTTATTATTGGCTACGTCATCAGTATACTATATTGTTTCAACATATGGGGTATTCAGAATAGTTATACAACGTGTAAGTATCAAGCTTCTTCATCTTTTGTGTAATGTCCATTTAGTCGTCATGGCCATTCGAATATTCTTTTTGTTTCCAATTTTTTTTCTCTAATTTCATAATTGCTTTGCACAGCAAGAAAGATTTTACCTCAATGCCTTGGGGACAGTAATGGATTTATTAAATTCTTGGTGTTACACATATTTAATCTTTAACACTGGTCAGGGTCTTCTAAATGAAGCAATTAAATTCAAAAGAACTTTGACGAAATTATTCAGCTCTTGGTCGACAAGTAAGTAACAATACCTACTTAAAATTTATATAAGAACTTTATTTTCTTAACCTTTTTTTTTTCTACTGTTTTCATAAATTTTGTATGAGTTTCATTCAAAAATTCAGAAGTAACGCATCACGAAACGTAGAATTGGATAGTTACTACATAATATTTTTATTCTTATTTATTTATTTAAAATATAATTTATTGGACACCATGTAGAAAACTTAAACTAAAACCAATTATATAATTGGCGGCCTTTTCGCATTTTATTCATTATTTTCGAGATCTTATTAAATTTTTAAATAACTTCTTTCATCTCTGACAAACATTTACGTATAGATGATAATGTATAGACCGACATTAGTGCTATTTTTTATTACCACATTTAATATTACACATATTTTTCAGATCCGGATGCTCAAGAAACATCCCATTTAAAAAGATTAATGGTTTTCATAAAAATACACCCAATTAAAATACAGTATACTAAAAAGATTGCCTTGGGAATGTACCTGATTCCAGTTCTAGGGTCTTTTGCCATCACTTACGTTATTATTGCTTTGCAATTTAACCATGTTATTTAAAGGTTTTTGAAGGAAATAAGAATTTTCACAAAAAAATAATGTTATATTAAAACTGATTGTTGTGTGTTCCAGCTGTACAGTATAAATATATAATTAACTATGTTCATTTTTATTTGTAACGTTATAGTATAGTATATTTATTTGGATCTCCAACTCTCTGGCAACAACACCACTCAAATTTTTTTATTTCCGAGATTAGAAATATTTTACATAAAAATTATTTAATGACCGTTAGGAGGGCGAAAAAAATGTAACATTTTTTCAGCTGTAACGATTGCCAAGAAGTCCAAAAGGTCATTTTGGTAAGGTGTTATTAAGGGCATTCGTGCAGAGGTTCGTCATTCCGTATGTCTGAATAACTGCTGTATGGTCCATCTACTGAGTGATAGAAGTTTGTAACATTGTGTGTAACGTGAGTCGATAATTCCCTGTATTGTATGTGTTTGTATTGTTGTCCAAAATAATTATAAAAAATATTAGTAGTAGATATTCACAATTTATTGGAAAACATAAATCATAAAATGAAATGTTCGGTATGTTTTGGTAGTTTTATTGGATTGTGGCTACAAGAGTAGGGCATTGAAATGAAAATGAAAAAGCGTTTATTTTTGTTTTTGTAACTCTTACAATAAAAATATTACCTCTGCCAAACTGTAAAACAGTTTGTTGGCAGATGCAGCTCCCATATTATATTCATACATATTATATAACATTAGTGTGGGTACTTTTCCATCAAAAACATAATAATAATAAAAAGTTACCAATCTAAACACAAGAATTGTATGCATTAAAGTTTTACAACAGCACTATCTTATGTGATCTATATTTTGCTTATTCATCATCACTTAAGAGGTTTTGACAAAAAGAGTTAAAGAGAAACTTCCCCATTTTATTCTTGAAAGATACTTTAGTGGTACAGCTACTTAGCAAATCTAAAGGTATGTCATTATAAATTGATGGTACTAGGTATTTTCTACATCTTTGCCCGTAATAATTTACAAAAGTGGGCACCACAAATTGTCTAACACATTTATTTCTATGAGGTCTAAGGTTTACCGTATTAACTTTAAACTCATCCTTGTAATAATTATCTACAGCCAATAACAGTACCACTCTTTGATGAATCGGCAGCATCCTACATTCTAAAAATAATTCTTCGTAACCACTAATTTTACAGCGTTTTTTTGTGTTTTTATCAACTAAAAGTTTCATAAACCTTATTTGTAACAATTTTATTTTATCAAGATAGGTTTTAAATGTATTACCATAGCATGGCAGCCCATATGAAAGTAGCGAGTCCACCAGCGCATAGTAGATCATGTACAGAGTGGCCCTATCGAGTACAAAACTAAGGTGGTGGAATTTTACAAGCACTAATCTTAGTTTGTCACCCAGATGTGTTATGTGTGTTTTCCACGAGAAGCTATTGTCTATCACTAAACCCAAGTACTTGTATTCCTCCACCACCTCAATACATGCACACGTACAATACGTCGCGCCAGCGTGTAAGCATTCATAACTATGCCCCACCACTCGCGGCGGACGTTCACAGGTTTTAAGATAAGGAGATCGTATACGCATACACTTTGTTTTATTTATATTTATTAAGATTCCGTTATCATGAGCCCACTTAATTTTATTAGTGAAATCCTCCTGAATATTTCTTTCAATAACATCTAAATCTTTATCTGTATACACTAAACATGTATCATCGGCATACATATATATGCGACATTTTCGTACCACATTGCACATGCTGTTGACATGCATGATGTATCCGACGGGACCAAACACGGAACCGGTCGGCACACCGCACGTGACGTGAGTAGGCTCTCCAACGACGCCGTCAACGACAGTCCGCAGTGTTCGGTCTGTAAGGTAGGCACGGAACCACCAGTTAAGGGGTCCCGCGACACCACATTCCTCCATGGCTTGAAGCAGCTGGTGGTGTTCCAAAGTTTCAAATGCTTTTTTGAAATCAATGAAGACCACCACCACCTGCTTCCTTTGATCCAAACTGTCGTTGACGTCGTCCGCAAACTGTGCCAAAGCCGTTGCCGTGCTCCGTCCACGTCGGAAACCATTTTGTGCATTTGACAATATATTATTATTTTCCATGAAAACACTGACTTGGCTCACTATAAACTTTTCCACAATTTTATTTATTACAGACAGTATTGCTATTGGTCTGTAATTCGAGTAATCACTATGGACACCCTGTTTAAATATAGGCCTTATTAATGCCGTCTTAAACTGGTCGGGATATACACCGTTTTTTATACATAAGTTGATAAATAACGCTAGTACAGGGCTTAGCTTTGATTTAACAGTTTTATTTCCTTTACTCTAATTTTATCTATACCCTCAGATTTGCCACAATTTAGAATACTTATTATTTTATCTATGTCCTTTGGGTAGGCTTTTTGAAACCGTAGTGACACGTTACAGTTATTTATATACCTTGACCTGTCTAGGAACTTATGACTACAAACATGTTTTATATCTAAAATTTCTTTGGTAAATGTTTTAGAGAATTTATTGCAGATATTTATTGTACTTTCCGTTTTATCTAGATATTTTAAAATAACAGAATCTACACTATTTTTCTCTCTTCCTATCCATGAGTTGATTTTTGTCCAAATTTTCCTAATATTTTTGTTACACTTTTTTATTTCCTCTTGATGGTATTTATTCTTAGCTTTCTTAATACATTTATTTACCCTGTTTCTATATTTAGTATAACTAATCCTTAAATTCATATCATCCGGTTTATTTTTCCAATATCTAAATAGTTTATCTCTGGTATTAATCATATGTTTAAGTTTTTTTGTAATCCAGGGTTTACTTTTCCTCTTACGACATACAGATACCTGAATTTCAGCATAATTATAAATATCAGATAATAGTGAACAAAGTCTGTTATATAAATCTAATGGACATTTGCAGTTCATAAGTTCTGACCATGATACACTTTCCAGTTTCTCTAATACCTTATTGTCACATATAACAATCCTTTGAGAACACACACTGCTTGATGGATTAATGTTCGATTTCGAGCTACCAGTCACGCACACACCAATAACATAGTGATCCGACAACTTACATGTTAACACATACGCAGACGTCGCCCGCTGAGATCGAACCCACACATGATCGATACACGTCCGTGTCACTTTGTCTCCATACACTTCCTCCCGCGTTACGTGACGTATGCCGCACTCCATCCCAATCTCGCTCATATTGTTTGTGTACTGACCAATCACACCAGAACCGGTTTTACGCAATAGATCTAAGTTGGTGTCACCAACCAATATAACCTCACAGGCGGCTGGAATGTCAGATAATAGCTTGTGTACGTTTTCAATAAATCCAAGTTTATTTGTGTTCGGCGGCCTGTATATAACCAATATATGACTCGTTCCTCTTTCGTCTTGAGCAAGCTGCCCATGGATCACCTCATAATAATTTGATTTAATTATGTTTGCAGTAAAGTTTAGTTTTTTGTTTACGTACAACAATATCCCCCCTCCTCTTCTAGTTTCTCTTGTACATATGTATGTGTCATAACCTTCTATGTTATATAAAGATGATTCCTGCTGTCTAATATTAATCTCTGTTAGTGCTATTATATCCAACTTCTCCTTGCAATTATGTATCAAAACAAGTAATTCATTAAAATTCTTTCTGAGTGATCTTATGTTGACATGAATAATATTCAGATGGTTATCTGTTTTTAATAATTCTTTTTCCCAGCTATTCAAAGATGTATATTTATTGTATTTTATATGAGAGTCTACGTATGATGCGTTATCATCGAACTCGAATATATGGGTACTCAATATGTATTAACATTGAAGGTACATTAAATACGTCAATTGTTGTTAGCGTGTATATTTATATCGCTTAGCGTGCGAATTGATCTGATTTTGGTATCACTTGGGTCATCTTTTTTTAGCAACACCCTACCATTTTGTACCCAAATGTATTTAAATATTGATTTCAGCTCATTTTTTGCAGTCCATAGTAAGTTGCGGGTATACTTCGTTAGGTCCTCATTGACATAAATGCGTTGTTTACTTCCGCTGGCAAATATGTCATTATTTGTTAGCTGGTGGGTTTTTCGAGTAGCTAACCATTTGTCACGGGCAGATCGCGTTGCCAGAGTAATAACTATCGGCCGCGGCTTCTTCTCGCGCTGTTTGTTCTCGGCTTTGTTTTCTTCACCTACCCTCATTGTCTCCACTATCACGCCACCATCTATACCCAGCTTACTTGTAACCGCCTTTATAGTACTTTCTAGATTTTCATTTTGCTGTTCTTCTAATCCAAATATTTCTTTCTACATTTCTTCCTTTTTCGCGTACTTCCAGATAAGCTATCCTTTCTTCCAGAGCTTTGTTACAGGTCTACAAATGAACGTTCTTATGTTCCAACGCTTTAATCTTTTTATCTGTTTTTTCCTTTTCTTCTATTAGCTCCTGGTATTTTTCATGTTAAAGACTATTTCTAGCTTTTCGTTAACTTCAGCTAACAATTTCTCCGGCGTCGTCTTCGAAATATCTATTTCTATCGGTGATGGTCGGTGGGTTTGCGAGACTTGACATTCATCACAAAGACCGGTGTCACTAAATGCTTTGATTTTCACTGCGCATTTTTTGTGGAAGACACCTTCACAATTTCCATTACATTTAATGGTACTATCCGCTTTAACTCGGGTTAGCGACAGCTTACACGATTTACACTGAACCATTACTACGTTTCGATGACTATTAATTTGCCGTAGGTAACCGTAACTTATTTGTTTCTCGGAAACACTCACTCACGTTCGCACGGAGGGAGCGCGCGCGCTGAACTGTTACTGAACTGTTATACATCATATTGTTAATTCTTATGTCAATTATCTTTTGTTTACACCTTTTCTTTTTCAAAGTTTTATAAAGTAATATTATGGTTGTCTGTAAGTGTTGCATTGCAGCACTAAAATAATTTATTAAAAGAATGCCAAGTTAATTTTACAGTGTATGCGGTGTTGACGATCCTACTCAATAAATAAATAAATATTAGCTCAATAAATTATTATGGGACTAGGTACCTAGATTCTATCAGACATATTCGAAAAGCAATTTTTCATTTCACTGTTACTTTATTTTACGTAGGTACTCTGTTCTCAAAAAGTTATCAATCAAGATACTTATCAATGTTATATGCACATTAGGATCATTTCAATGATTGGAGAGAGTTTTATAAACGTTTTCGTAATGTGAGGCAGCATTCTCTCGTAATTTTCCGAGTAAGGACGGAACTTTGCTTCAGATCAAAATGTTACAAAACTATATAATGATAACCGCTGAAAACATTATGGGCGTCCACAGGAACTATAGTTCTGCTGGAAAATGTCTGAAGATTCTGATTTTAATTCGTATTATTTTCGAAATTATGGTTTCTATACTAGTTTTTTGTCAAAACTTTGTTTTTTTTTCTTCAAGTATCAGACTCCGTGAAGATATTTCGTATACAATGATGACATTTCACTTAATTTTTCTTTTGAACGGTATTTGCATTATAACGTGTGCTGTTCAAAGTTCGCATTCTTACAAATTATTTATGAGTAATTTCATGGAAGCCCTGTATTGCTTTTGGAATGTCGATATTCACAAAAAATATATTAATCAGTTCAAAATTGTCTTCACATTAGCCTCATCATCATTTAGTATTGTAAATATAATTTTGGTAACTCTCAGACTCCAGCAATCGCCGACGCATGTTGAAGAATGTTACATAGTACTGTTTCTGATAGAATTGTTCATTGAAATACGATACATCTTACAAAATGTTATCCTGCATACATATATTTCCATGTTAGAATATTTCTTGAAATCTATAAACACATGTATGTGTGACATAAAAAAAATGTATGCTATTATGGAAAAAAGGGCTGATTTCCTGACGATTAAGCTGATTGAAGAGTGGGCGATAAAGTATCAAAGATTAGAAAGTTGCTGCAATAAACTATCTGAATGCTACAGTAGTCAGGTGAATATAATAACTTAGGGTAACGAAGGCCAGCCGGTCAATTCTGTCGACATCTCACGGTGTTCACCTAGGCGGAGTGAACGACAATAGAGCTGTCATTCCATCTTATTTGTATGGTTTGACAACTCACCCGTCGTGCACCCCGCCCAAGTGTTCACTTCGACATGTTTACAGAATCGGACCGCTGCCGCTGTACATAATGTGACATTGTTTCAGCTATAATTTTATTACGATGTCAAACTTCAAATCGTTTGGGATTGACCACGTGTTATGTCAAGTCAATCTTTTTGGACCTTTGATGATCGTTATCGCGCAAAGAAAGTTTAGTATTCTTAATATTGGGGTATGCGGAACAAAGTTTAGTGTGAGAATTCTCAAAAACTCCATTGAAAAGAAGGAACTAGACGCGGCTGGTGCCTGGTGGATAACTAAAAATTGAAAAAAATTAACGCGTAAGCGTCTAACAAAATTTTATTTAAAAATCATTTAATATCACGATGTAGGATTTGTGTGGGTCTATTTTTATACTTTTTATATGGAGGCATAAATAAGTACTAAAATAATTTAAAAAAAGATTTGTGTAAATTATCACCATGTCTAATTTTTTTTTCTTTTTCAGATGTTATTTTTGTTCGCTTTGTCATCGGTGCACTATATTATTTCGTCGTATTTGATATTCAGGATATTTTTTACGCGTGTAAGTATAAATATTACGCTTAATTACGAACGTTTTTTATTGTCCTACTATAAGTAGTATTTTGGAGGTAGCGGAACAGAGAGTAAAGTCCCGCAAACCTCCATTGAAAAGGGAGGATCCTCCGACCAGACGGTTGTTTGTGTCTGGTGGGCAACTGCCCGAGAGTTGATATTCGGGCTTTGCATGTGTTCTAATCGCACGGTAAACTTTGATATCGCGATTTAGGATTTTGCAGTTAGTTCGCAGCTTGTCGAGATAGATGGCGCTGCGAGTCTCATTTGTTGTGATGTTGATTCTGCTACGTTGATTTTTGTGGCGGCATGAATACCTCACATATATTAAAATTAATTATTGCACTCAAAATATTGTAAAACATTGATTTGTAAAGAGTAACTATGGAGTTTCTTGTCCGTTCTTCTCCATAAGAATCTACCCTTGCGAACGGACAGTAGAGTCACTTTATATTATTTTTAATGTAAATGATGACGTTCAAAAGTGCCGTTTAATGGCCTAATTGAAATAAACGTTTTGACTTTGACTTTGATTGTCCTTCTGTCCATAATTACATATGTAGTGCCAATTTGTCTCTTTTCACAAATCTTTTACTTTGTCTTCTATCATACAGCTCATCTCATCATCTGCCTAGCCTATTCGGAACTGTTCTATTTTGAGGTCGGCTTCCAGTCGAACAGGATTGAACTGCATACCAGAGGGCCAATTCCACAAATTTTTAAGTAACGTTTGCATTTGCACCGCAGCTGCAATCTCTCAAAAAAATATCAGTTCTATATTTTTTGACAGATTGCGACGGACATGCGAATGTTAACAAACGTTGCTTAGAGGGAAAGCGCCAGGGTAACCCGCAAAATTCAAATTTTCTTATTTTTTTTTAAATTTGCAGGTCAGTATCCTGATGCTGACCTGCAAATTCCAAAAAATGGAAGAAAATTCATCATACCATCATATTTTCAGCAACATACAACCTGTTGTATGTTGGTCAAAATATGATTACAATACAACTCTCTCAGTTAGAATTGATGCCGTTAGTGATTTCATGAAATACTACATTTGACATCAATTCTAACTGAAAGAGTTATATTGATGATTTTAATTATTTAAATTATATAAATACGTACTTGCTACGGCCGCGAATCATATTGTGAACAAGATATAAACTGGCACTGACCTGAAAATTGCAAAAAAAGTGAGAAAATTTGAAATTCGCGGGCTACCCTGGCGCTTCCACCACCAGACAAAAACGTATGGCTCCAATTAAATCCAAATCATACTCGACCGTCAGCGACCGCTGGCTCCAATTGAAGCCAACCGACTCACGCGGTTTAAGCCTTTATTATTTTATTAACCAAAAGCCTTATACCCTGTTGCAAGGTTGAGACACTCGGAGGATGATATTCTCGTTCAATAAAACCATTTAAATTAAAAAAAAATAAGTTGGCAGCATTGAAAAAAAAAAGTTCGTTCAATAAAACCATTCAAGTTTAAAAAAAATAAGTTGGCAGCAAAAGTTAAAATAGGCGCTCGTAGTAGTTGATAGTCACTTGTTTGTGCAGTGTGTGGTCCTCGTTTTAGTGTTTATTTTTGTGGTTATTGCACGGCAAATGCACAAATATTCTTTTGCAAATAGTTATTACATCTTTTTACATAAATATTGGCACGAATTATCATAATAATAATACGTTTTCGGTCAAAAGAAATGTCGCGTTCGGTAATTCACCTGTAAAAAGATAGTAGAATTGGCCCTCAAATTGTTATGAGCAGCTACTGCCTATCTGACCTTTACAATTCAGTTTTGGCAAGACCTTGACAATTCAGTTTTGAATGACAGCCGGAAACACAAAGCTCATCTCTTTTTATTTATTTCACTTTCATTCAAAATTGTAACTTATTCAAGATCATCTGCATCATATGACAGGTTAAACAATTCATCTTTCTTCTCATCTTTTTGATTCTTAAACGTTTATTTCAATTCCCAGGAAGAAAAATTCTACATAAGTGCCTTGATTTCATTACAAGGTTTATTATACTCATGGTGTTGTGCATATTTTATCTTCACTACCGGTCAGCGTCTTCTTAATGAAGGAGAAATATTCAGGAGAAATTTGGCTCGATTATACAGCATGTGGTCAGTAAGTAAGTAAATTTTCAAGCATACTGAGTGAGAGCCAGTTGCACTTATTTTTATGCAACGTTATGATGATAAATGCGAATGGTTCGCATTTAAGTCGAAATCTGTCAAAAATAATTCTAATTTCCCCATGTTTTTGACGGTTAACCGTTTCATTACATTAGTGGCAACCACTGATCTTTAAATATGTCTTATCTGCGGATAATGCAGTGGACTACAACATTACTACTTGAAGTTTTGTAAACCATAACTATGTGTTATATTTGTTATAGTTATTATCCCTTAATAAATAAAATAACAAAACGAATTTTAAGGATAGACTGGTTCAAACCGTCATGCCATTTTAGATTTTTTTTTAATTCATAGCATTGGAAGTAATGGAGAAACGCATTTTCCCAGCAGTAGGAAAGTACGGGCTAGTAATAAATATTTTAATTTCAAGGTTTATTTCAATAGTAACACTATCGACAAAAGGTTTGGAATGCAAAAATGCGTCCAAATTTTGAATTCGCACAAGACAAACAACAAAGTAAAATTAGGAAAAAATACGAACTAGGTATAATTAAAATCCTTTTACGAGGCCAAAAAGGCTCCTATTTAAACGTGTGCTGCAATTCCAATATAACGCAGCGCAGCCATGGTATGTAGTTTCTTAATCTTTTGTGTTTTTCAGATCCAGAGGCTCCAGAAACAAGTCGTTTAAAAAAAATAATTATATTTATAAAAATACATCCAATTAAAATACAGTACACCAAGAAAATAACCTTAGGACTGTACTTAGTTCCGATAACTTTATCTTTCTCTGTGACTTACGTGATTCTTGCTTTGCAATTTAATCATGTTATTTAGACAATTTATTAATAATGTAACAAAAATATTGATTCAGTTAATCTTCTTATAATATGGGCAGTAAGGTCTAACGACCCCACACTCCCTAGTGTCAGAGTTTCTAAACCGCCTCAAGGGCCTCTAACATGTTTTATTTGACTACCGCCATTTGGCGGCCGAGGCCACCGGCTTATACGTGCCTTTCGAAGCACGAAATCGTCTTTTTATCAGACAATCAGGTGACTCAAGCCTGCAATGTTCAAGCCAAACTGGAAACAACTTTACAAAGTATGCTTCCCGTGGGAATCGAACCCACGACCACCGGGTCACAAGGCAAACGCCTAATCCACTCGACCACGGATGCAGTTAATAATGGGAGGTAAGATTTTTCAGTGGCTTGAAGTTGGAGGAAAAATTATCCGATTAACCAAATTCATTCAAAATCATATTATATGTCAACCGGTCTATTCAATCGAAATCTCACCGTGTACACCTAGGTGGAGTGAACGACAACCTAAGTGTACATGTACACGGTGAGATATCGACAGAATACACCGGCGGAATTGCACTGCTGATTAAACAACAGCCCCATTTCTAACAAGTTTATTGTATATCTAAACACACGGCAGTGTGTCAGCCAAGTTCGCCAAGAAAAAGGGCGACGTAGCCGTTAGATTTGTTACACGAAACATTTCGGGCAACTTTCGAACCCCCCATAATTTTAAATATATTTGATTAGCAAATCCCTATTTTAATGGAAAACGTCTTACCAATCACAAAATAATCAATACTTTTAGTGAAAACGACTGAGAGCACCTCAATATCCACGTGACGACGAATCAATAACTTTGTAACCATTGATGTTGCGAAAAAGTTTACAAATTATGTAATAGAATGTAATCAAATAACATACTTAATCATATTTTTTCAAAAATAATTGTAACGTTCAAACTTCATTATAAAATTCACCGAATATAAATGTAGGTGTGGTTGTATTAGTTGTTCGATAAAACACGCAAAAAGCTTATGAAGCTTAGACAAAGTCACAAAATCATAGAATTATTATTATTGACGTGATCAACGGAAATTCCACTGTGAGTAATTTACACATGTTTGTAAAAGTTGTTGTAATATATAAAGTAGTTATAATAAAGTTTATTGATTGTGATGTGTTTTGATTATTTTAATATTCCATGCGATTACTATTTTACTTAACGTTTACTACCTATAAATTAAAATGACGATTTTTAAGAGCAAAGTATGAACATTTGCAGTTCATAAGAAAAGAGTTTTCTATTGAGACTACTAATAGAAACGTACCTATGCGTTAGATAATTATAATAATAAATTTTATTGTTCATAAAAAGTACACAACCATAATTTACATGACACTGAACCCCACACTAGGATACCCTGTGTCGCGGGGTTCAGTCTCTTTCGTCTAAGTAACAGTATACAATATTTAAATATAGATTCTGGATTTTAGATGATTTTTATAACAAAAATGTAAATTGAAAAAGTAAAAAAAAGTTTCAGCCGTAGAGATTGTGGGTGTGAATGTAGTTTATAGATGAAGTGAATGAATGTGTCTGTGTTTGTATTATGTTTTGTGTGTATATAATGTGTGATGGTGCGTGTATATGTGTGAGTGTGCGTGCGTATGAGTTGATGAGAAGTTGGTATGTAGATGATGGTTAGAAGTTGGTTGTATATGTGTGCATGGATAATGAGTTTCTGAGGGTACATGTGCAATAGGTGGTTTGAATTAGAAAGATATAACATGTTCAGTTTCATAATAGGACTTTGAAGGCATTCCGTTACTTGTTTAGATGATTGAGATAGTATTTCAAAAAAATAAGGTGGGCTTTATTTTTATATTTTGTTACTATTATGCTGTTGTCACGTAACTACTATCAATTGAACATTGCACGTTCGTTTAAAGTGACAACGCTCACTATCGAGGTTGAAAACATTAGACCTCTGAAGCATTCGGATGTCGACCACCCAGACGACGCGACGACACAAACTCTAAAACTGTTCTGATTATTTTAGTAAAGGGGATAGCTAATATGGATGCAACTTTGCTTCGGTATGGTAGAATTCCAGCTTTACTGTTATTTTGCGGTTAAGTAGGCTTACGGGTTATATTATTTCGAAGTCAATAGAAATACTATTGACTTCGAAATAATATAACCCGTTCGCTTTCAAAGCAAGAGTCAACAGCCGGTCGATTCTGTCGACATCTCACGGTGCACACCTAGGCGAAGTGAACGACAAGTGAGCTGTCATTCTATCTTATTTGTATGGTTTGACAATTCACCCGTCGTGTAGCCCGCCCAATTGTTCACTTCGACATGGTTACAGAATCGCACTGCAGGTATCTTCTGGGCACGCTCGCTCCATCATAGCCCTCATCTATCGATTTCCATCAGGCGTGATCGAGGTCAAGAGCAAGCCTCAACTCAATAAAAAAAATATATATATATATATAAATCAAATCTCTAATTTTTGGGTGGCGAGTAGTAGTGTAATTAAAAATTAAGTCAAATTCGTACTAACTTAGGTATACATAAACAGTATACTAATTGAACGTTGTTCTAGTAAACTAATTATTGTAGGTCAGCGTGTTATATTAGCCTTGCGTTTGTTTAATTGATATTTTTTCTTGGTTTTGGTTCATCCACTTGAAATAACAGAATCAATCAAGTGGCTGACAGTCCAGATAATGAAATAATCTTCAAGCAAGGTCGACCTTTATATAATTATGTTGAATACATTCGTGTTTTTAGGGTTCCTTAGCCAAATAACAACATGGTATCCTTATAATTTTCGAATAATTCATGGATATTTTCTTCGGAGACTATTGACCAAAAGTTTTAAAGTATATTTTAAAAACTTATTTTTTCTTATTTTGTTGCCGATATAATCAATCTTCAAGTCACTCAAAGGAGAGTGAGCAATGCTCGGAGTTTTCTTGCGTGATCGAATCAGGAATGAAGATATCCGCAAAAGAATCAAGGTAACTGACATAGTCCGGAGGACCGCCAAACTGAAGTGGATGCGAGACGCACAGGACCGGTTGTTGTGGTGACACTTGGGGGAGGCCTATGTCCAGCAGTAGACGTCTTTTGGCTGATATGACATCATCATATCAGCCAAAAGACGTCCACTGCTGGATATGTCCAGCAGTGGACGACCTAGTGATAATGATAATCAATATATAACGACAACAACTCGCACTTGGCAAATGTTTTTTTAAATTCAATTACTTATGACTAGATTCTTTTATTCTGTGGATTGAAAAAACAACCCACTCACCGCAAAGCCTTCTCAGACTGAAAGTGAATACTTTCAATATCAAAATGAAATACATAACATTAGAAGCGTTAATAAAAGCAGAAAATATCATGGGAGTTTACAGAAATTTCAGTTGTGAAATAAATGATTGGAAAACTCAAATCACGCGTGTTGTTTTAGAGATACTGATTACTACTGTAATATTGTTTAATTGCAAACATGAAATTTTCTCAAATCCCTATTACACTACTGCGATGCGTAGATACATTATGTTCACAGTTCATTGCACGAAGCTTTTCAGTACTATCATTATAATGATTTGTGCAATTAAAAAAACACGTTCTTATAAAATTTTCGTACAAAACTTAATAGCTGTCCACCTGTGTTTCAATACAGGCGCAACTAAAAAATGTTCAAGGAAATTGAAAAATTTCTTCATTACCACCACTGTAGTAATGTCTCTATGTGGTGCATGTGTGTTACCTTTAAAGATCTTTTTCAAAATGTTTGTTCTAAACGCGCTTCCATCTCTTAGCTTAGTTGTGTTATTTGTAATTGAAACATTTTCTGAAATTCGTTTTTTTTTGGAACATGTTATTTTTTACATTTACATTAGCATGATTCACTGTTTACTGAAACGATTGAACGAATATGTATCAGAAATTAAAGAATATTATGATAAACAAGACGAGTTAGTTGGAAGAAATGAAAGGAATGATCATCTGACGGAGGAACGAATAATCGTAGAAGAGTGGGCAACAAATTATATGCTGCTAGTTAGTTGCAGCAAGGAACTGTCCGCGTGCTTCAGTTTCCAGGTAAACACATAATGTCTTCTATTACCTTAGTTACATCCGAGTAGGTGGAGAAAAACGAAGCTTATTGATGTTAAATTCTTTTATATAAACGGTAAAACCTTTAAGGATCTTGGGTAAAACAGGTTTTACCGTTTGTCTAAAAGAGTTTAACTCCTAGGGTGCTTCATCTGCCAGGGTTGCGGATTTTGTTCGAAAGAGTTACCGTGGCCCTGGAAAGCAAAGCGCACTAAGAGGAGCACGGATGGGTTTTAGTCAGTAAGAGTCTGACACTCACTCCCGCTCCACCCAGAGCGGCAGGAGTCATTTGATGATTTCCCATCCATATAAAAGAAAAAAAAGGATCTTGGGTAATGAACTAAGGCTAGTTGGTACTGAGATGCCAAAGAAGCGTGTGACTTTTGTAGCCACTTCATCAAGAAGTTTCACAGTCCGTCTGGACCTGGAGATTTCCTATTAGGCATCTTGGGGACTGATATCCTCGAACTCATAGCGTCATTATTCGTCACAACTTGGGCCGGTTGATTCCAAGCCATATAGTTATCAACTTCATTAGTTCAAAGGGTCCAGACTCCTTCCAGATTAATCGTAGGTACACGGTAAGGTGTTTACAGAAACGCACTGCTGTTTAAGAAGTCGATGCGGTCTATGACACAGGAAGTAAATCTTGAGCGCTGATATATCAATAAGGAGTCGTCATGTTTCCCGGAGCACTCAAAAAAATAACACCTTACCTGTACAAATCTCATGAGAAGTTTGGCCTCTGGTGTTTCATCCATACACACAGACTGACAAAATCATAACGGTCATTACCCCTCTCAGCAGTCGTGGGTATGCAGTGGCAACTCTGAGCATGAAGTCCTGTGTTCAATTCGCAGGTCGGATACCATGTTAATGGTTTTATTCCTCAGGAAACCGAAACCGCCCATCTCACAAAAAGCATCCCGAAAAGCGATTTTTATTTCTTTTTAGTTGTTTATATTTTGTTTGTTTGTTTCAGATGATATTCTCATTGGCCTTATCCACAATAAATTATATTTCTTCAGTGTACAGTATATTTTATATATTCCTCGCACAGGTAAGTATCAATAAGATATGACCAGGTTACGTCAAGTTAGCGAGTTGTTCAAAATAAAATACAACAAGCAGTTACTCGCCTGCCAAGCTTGGCGATTATGGCAACCCCCTCCATTGGGGGGAGGCCTATGTCCAGCAGTGGACCTCTTTCGGCTGGTATGATGATGAAACATTTACATACCTATAGAAGAAAATACTAGCAATGAATCTGAAAATAACAATTTCTGATGTACTTACTAGAAAAATATTATTTACGCGCTCGGTCTAAAAGCACCAACACCACTTTTAATTGCAATATTTATTTATTTTGCAAAAATGTCCAGATATGATTGCTTCACAATTTAATATGTGTCTAAAAATGCGACATCTTTTGGTGGTATTTCTCATCAAAATATTCGCTATACGTTTTGGGGGTATCCCATGAAATAAATTATTTCGATAAATCCATAGAAAAAATTACGATCTGCAGAATCTGGTGACTATCGAGGTCAATAAACGTTTTAGATTGCCTAGAAAAGGTTCGTCCTAAACAACATCTTATGTATCATGATGCATCGTCGCAAGTCATGCATGCATGCACAAGCGTCTAGTGTCGTCACCAGTTGTTTCCTTGGCTCTATAGATTAATTTAATTAAATCAAAAACAAGATTTCACAAAACCGTAGTGATCACCACAGCCACAGTAACAGCAGGATCTGCCATGTAGATTCTTTAAAGAAGAATAGTGAAATTAATCCACCTAATTAGTCAGTCGAAGTGAAATTATGGGATCTTGCGTGGATCAGCAGAAGCTTTTCTTTGACTTTGACTTTGAATAATATTTAAATAAAAATATTTGGTCGCTTTTCAACCTTTTTCGAAAGTTTCGAGTAAAATTACTAAAATTTAATTGCTATTTCAGGCCTTATGAATCTAAATTGAGGCTCTTTAACTAAAATGAGGTCACAAAAAAACTGCAAAATTTTGCCATACACTATGGCTATAAAATTTTTAATAAAGTTTGAAACATCCGATTTGGCCACCCTATGAAAACTTTTCGGTTGCGGGCCATACACGTTCGAGTAATTTGATCAAACAGGCTGTTTAAAACTGTTTAATCAATTAGAAATACGAAATTTCATTTTACTTTATGATATTTTACAACTCATTTTTAACCGACTTCATACGAGGAGGAGGTTCTCAATTCGACTTTGCCAACAATACGACGTAACAGTTGTCCTTTTTAGTATTTTAAAGCTTCCATTTTTTTTCTCAGGATTCATACAAGGTTTTTGGAGTCATCCAAATTCTTTATGTTCTGATATATTCTTTGTGTGGCACACATTTAGTCCTTTTTGCGGGACAGAAACTTATCAATGAAGCCGCCAAAACAAGGATTGGTTTGTTGAAATTGAACAACACATTATCAATTTGTAAGTATGTAATAAATATCCATAATAAACCAATTTTTTAAGAAACTTTCTGTTTTCGATTTCTGGCGGTTTCAAAAGCCAAATCTTAAGATTTTAGTTGTCAAAAAATCGAGTTCCTACGTTTCCTATGTTTGCTTTATCTGGCACAGTTTCAGGTAGTAAATGAAGAAACGTCCTATAAACCAAAAAGTAGAATAAAAAATTGAAAGCTTTATATTTTTTTCAGATCCAACATCGAAATCAAAGGCTATCAAGGATTTATACCTCTTAGCAAAAGCTTATCCTATAAGAATAGAGTATACTGGTAGAGTAGTGCAGGGAATGTTCTTAATTCCCATAGTACTATCCTTGTCCATCAGCTATATCATAGTTGCATTGCAATTTAGTCATCTTATTTGAAATAAGTTATATCATTAGACTTATAATAATGATCACAATAATTTTCTGTGTTGTTCGTATTTAGGTATATTTATGCACTGGTAAAAAGCATTGTAAAAAAAGTGACACACAACATTACATCAAGAATATATTCTCCGCAGGGTTAGACAGGTGCATCTGGTAGGCCTGGTAGGTCATTCATAATTATTTGTATTTCACACAAAGGCGAACTGAATGCCTTCTGACCTAATATGAAATACAAATAATTATGAATGATTGTGATGGCATTATTGGCGAAATATGGATGGCCTACCAGATGCACCTGTCTAACCCTGCGGAGAATATATTCTTGATGTAATGTTGTGTGTCACCTTTTTTTAACTTATCATGACGAGTTTTTGGAATTTTATCACTATTTACTTCTAAAACTTTAACAATTTATGTAAATGTAGACCACAGATTCAACAGCAAACTTTGTTTGATTTGCAGTAACTTGACAGGGTTAAATGTTTTAATCTATCTTAACTTAGATTATAGTCAGTATTTTACATATGTTTCGCCCAAAGACTCAGATCGTTTTCTTCTTTGCCACAACATCTGAAAGAAGCCGCAACGCGTTGTGAGCTGTATTTTTCCTCAAAAATCATTTTCTGTCTCTGAGCGTAACATATACATTGTTAATTATGAATTTGTTATGCTCAGAGACAGGATTCGACAAAAAAGCGTTTGATGGCTAACTCTGGCTGGAGCTTTTTTTAGGGTTCCGTTCCTCAAAAGGTAAAAAAAGGAACCCTTATAAGATCACTCTCTTGTCCGTTTGTCCGTATGTCACCACCAATTTTCTCAGGAACTGGTGGACCTAGCAAGTTGAAATTTATACCAGATACTGAAGTATATAGTCCCCATTAGGTGTATAAAAATCAAGGTCCTGAGTTGACACGATAAAAAGATATGGGTAAATTTAGATTTTCGCGAAAACTTGTAAGTACCAAAATTTCCCTTAATTTCAACTTTTTTATTTATCGGAATAATTCTTTTTCTTCTGCTGTAACCTTGCTTTTAATTTTAAATGGTTATCGCGTTTAAATTAAAATTATTTAGTGTATATCGGATACATCACACTGAAACTAACAGCTATAGGTACGTACATAGGTTTAGTATTTGCGTTTGTTGTTAATAATTTTACCTTGTTTCGAAGTTCTTACATTTCAAGTTACAGAATCAATCAAGTGGCTGACAGTCAATAGAATTATAGAAACTTCTAGTAAGTTTAACCTTGATTCATGATAAATTAGCCTTTTTAGGGTTCTGTAGTCAAATCCTTTTAATATCGTTTTGTTCGTTTGTCCGAATGAATCGCTACTATTTTACACGGAAACTTTTGACCATTTTATTATCAACATAGTTTTATTTTAAAGAATAGTGTAAAAGACTTTTGTTTTCATGTTATGTTGTAGGCAATATGATCAATATGTACACGCGTACCTTAATATTCATTTTGACTACAGCACCGCCCGTGGTCCAACACGCATTTGGAAGTGTTTTTTTAATAAATTAACTACAAATAGATTTATTATTCTGTAGATTGAAAAATGAGCCCACTTGCTGCTATGCCACCATAGACTTCGTACGTGCATACTTTCAACGTCAAAATGAAACACACAACATTAGATGTGTTAATAAAAGCAGAAAATATAATGGGAGTTTACAGAAATTATAGTTCTCAAATTAGTCAACAAAAAACTCAAATTGCACGTGTTGTTTTAGAGATACTGATTACTGCTGTAATATTGTTGATTAACACTTTTGAAGTTTTTTGTGCGCCACAAACTGTTAAAACTAATCTGTATAATAGATATATGTCGTTCACAATCACAATTCATTACGCGAAGCTTTTCAGTACCATCACAATAATGATTTGTGCTATTCATAATTCACGCTCTTACAAAATTTTCGTACAAAACTTAATAGCCGTCCACCAGTGTTTCAATACTGACCAAACTAAAAGAAAATCAAGAAAGTTGAAGAATTTCTTCATTACGGCCACTGTAATATTAAGCTTATGTGGTGCATGTGTGATACCTTTGAGGATCCTTTATAAAGTTCGTGTGCAAAACGTGTATCCTTCTCTGAGCTTAGTTATGTTATTTGCATCGGAAATATTTTCTGAAACTCGGTTTTCTTTAGAGCATGTTATATTTTACATTTATATAAGCATGGTTCATTGTTTACTGAAAAATATGAACGATTATGTATCGGACCTTCAAAAATATTATGACGACCAAGAAAAGAGAAAGAGTGTTGGGAGAAAGGAAAGGAACGATCATGTGACGGCGGTACGAATGGATGAGTGGGCAACTAATTATATGTTGCTAGTTGGTTGCAGCAAGGAACTGTCGGCGTGCTTTAGTTTTCAGGTAAATATCCATGGCGCTGTTTTTCTTAATTAAATTACTAGTGTAGAGTAAATGAACCGAATCGAGAGGTGTCCAATGCGGAGACACACGCCTGTCGATGCTGTCAACCACCAGTATATTAGACTCATTGCCCACAATGATCCTGCCAGTGATGGTGTACTGAGCCTAGTACAATAACATATTGCTACAATCGAAATTTCACAGGACGCTGACGAATAATCTTGGCTACAAGATTGTGCCTGCTTCTAGTCTTCTCCATTAGCTAGATGAGAACAACTAGAAATAATGTGACGGATTTATTGAATGGTGGCATTCCTGATGGATGTCAACTGCCTGCCTGTGCCTTCCTTCACCGACTCACGAGGTTGTCGACATGTGGGATGTGAACTCGGCAAACATTGTACCGAGAATCGTGTCAGCTAACGGTTTAATAGCCACGAGCCTCGACCGACACCTTAATAGGCTCTCGTTAGGCAGCTGGATCACGGGCTTGATTCAGAAAGCAGTACTTTTGGACAAGGCTCGCATTGTTACGAGATTCCTCGCTCTGGAGAAAATACTGAAAGAGACGATGGAGCACACTGGCCTAGATGTAACTGTTTGACTCTTGACTTTAAGCTTTATTATTATTTATTATCAACTTGGGCAGGAAATTCAGCTTCTAAGCTGTACGCACAATGTGAATACGTGTATTATTAAAACGTTTTGTGCGTATGAGTGAGATGTTTGCCCAAAAAGATCACCAAAACGAAGCCCGGCAACGCTAATGGACTACATCATGCCCATGCAGGATCGTTAGTGTCAAGCATTACAGGTTTGTGCCACTTTTAAGCAGCCAAAGAGAACCTGAATTCTCGAGCATTGTGCAACAGGACTCAAGGCGCAAGAAAACTTAAGCGGACACAAACTATCACCCTGAAATACACCTCGCTCGAACCTCGATACGTCGACTTGGATAGCTCGGGCCTGATATCAGTCCCTAAAAATACCCGCCGCATTTTCCTTTAGTTGTATCTCCTTGTTTACTGGGAACTGATTTTTTTATTCATTTGTTACAGATGATTTTCTCACTGACCCTATCGTCAATGTATTATATTGCTTCAGTATACAGAATATTTGAATTATTCCTTGCACAAGTAAGTATCAACAAGATGTTACCAAGCTACCTAAGCCCGTAATTGTTGTTTTCGTTTTCAAAAGCTGACTTTTTTTTCAGGAAACTTACGTGAATTATGGTATCTCCCAATCTTTATTTGTTCTGATATATTCTTTGTGTGGCACATATTTGGTTCTTCTTGCGGGACAAAAACTTATCAACGAAGATGCAAAAACAAGGACGGGTTTGTTGAAATTAAACAACATACTTTCAATTTGTAAGTATATAGTAATATACATAATTTTTGAGTACTTAATAAAAGTAGCATTCTTACTTTCGTTGGAGTATAAGAAAGCTATAGTAGCTATGTCATAGCCAACTAGTTTAATCAGCCGTTTAATTGGTGGCCTAGCCTTTTATAGATTTTTCATCGACCTTAGTGACATCTTTTGTTCAACATCGTTTAGTGACTTGCCCATGTCACCTATGTTGCTGATTAAACGGCGCAGTTCAATGAAAAGGCTAGGCTTTTAATGAAACGGCTGATTAGGCTAATTGGCTGCGACCGCTATAACATATACAGATATACTTATGGTCATATGTATTTAGTCTTTTATTATTTTTTCAGATCCAGCACCGAAATCAAAAGCTATCAAGAATTTATATTACTTAGTAAAAGTTAACCCTATCAAAATAGAGTATACTGGTAGAGTGGTCCAGGGAATGTATTTAATTCCCGTAGTACTATCCTTGTCTATCAGCTATATCATAGTTGCGTTGCAATTTAATCATCTTATTTAAAGTGATGTAAAGACTTTGTAATACTCTAATAATCATCACAATAAGTTCTTGTTGTTCACAGATATTATTGCTATCTTAAGAGTTTAAATAAAAGTATTCACGTTAAAAAAATAATTAAGATTTATGCAGTGTGATCTAATCAAAAAGTTACAATTTGGGGACTTTTGAGGTATTCTTGATCAAATGAATATTATATTTCACCGTAAATAAGTTTGGGTAGATTTATTTGTAGGAGACAGATTATGTCTGTAAATAATACTTACTCATACTTATCAAGGATAGCGATTGTAAAAATTCCAAAATGTTTGATATCAATTACATTATGGACTTTTGGATAATTAATAATCAATATCGCTACTATAATATCTATTATTTTGTCTAGGTCTTTTTATGGATGGGAAATTATCAAATGACTCCTTCCGCTCTGGGTGTAGTGGGAAGGAGTGTCAACAAAAAACTCAAATCGTACGTGTTGTTTTAGAGATACTAATTACTGCTGTAATATTGTTGATTAACACTTTTGAAGTTTTTTGTGCGCCACAAACTGTTAAAACTAATCTGTATAATAAACTCTTTTGCAAAAAAAACGGGCACTTTAGATTTTTTTCTCTACTTCAATGAAGAAGAACAAGAAATAGGTTTTGTTAATTTGACGATGTATTGGCATGTTTTTTGAAGCATCCTGGCATGATTCTTTACGTTCCAAATTTTAAATTTGAAAAGAAAAATAATGATTATTGTGGATTATTCTAAAATTGCTTTACTAATGGCGCGAATTGCTGAAACGATTTTTAACTGATTACGATATTTTAAAACTTTTTGGATATTTTCTGCAAATTAAACAATTTAATCTTTCTTTTTACATTAAATACCACTTTTTGATATGAGTGATAAAGCGATAAGGACCGGTAAAATTATAGCCCTACTTGAAGAAGGTTGTTCGCAAACTTACGTGTCTCAGCGGCTAAATGTGAGTCGTTCAACTGTCCAGAGGACTTGGCAACGGTATCTAGAGACTGGTTCGGTCAAAAGAAGACCCGGTTCGGGAAGAAAACGATGCACAGAACCAAGAGATGACCGCTTTTTGGTGAGTCAGGCGTTGCGTAATCGTAAGGCGTCAAGTGTGGACCTGAAGAAGAGCCTTAAAGAAGTAAGAGGAGTAGAAGTTAGCTTGTGGACGGTCAGGAGGAGGCTTTTGGCTGCCAATATCAAGAGTTACCGCCCAGCTCGGGGCCCTAAATTACTCCGTGAGCCCCGTGTTGCTCGACTTCAGTTTTCTCGGAACTGCGCTTCATGGACTCTGGAGGACTGGAATAAAGTATTGTTTTCTGATGAAGCTAGAATCTCTTTGTGTGGAGAGGACCGACGCCGGCGAGTGCTGCGAAGACCACGGGAACGCTATGCGGAAGTGTGTTTCGAAGAAATCACTCCTTATGGCGGAGGCTCCGTTATGGTTTGGGCAGCTATTAATTCGACGGAGCGTACGGAGTTAATTTTCATAGAAAATGGAACATTAAATGCACACCGGTACATAATGGAAGTCCTAATTCCATATGCACAACCCACATTGACTGCACTTGGGGAAGATTCCATTTTTATGGACGATAATTCTCGCCCGCACCGTTCTGGCGACGTGGAAGCGTACATGCAAGAAGTTGGGATCCGTCGTTTAGATTGGCCAGCTCGAAGTCCTGACCTCAATCCAATTGAGCATGTGTGGGATGTTCTAAAAAGACGGGTAAGATCAGTGCAACCTGCTCCACAAAACATCAGGGAGCTAAAAAGAGTCATTGCAGAAGAGTGGGAACGTATTCCTCAAAACGTTATTAAAAACATCGTGGAAAGCATGCCCAGAAGGATTCAAACTGTGATTTTGGCAAGAGGAGGTCACACTCGTTATTAGGTTTTTACATTTGTAACTTTATTTAATTAAAAAAAGTAAAAAAAAAACTTGTCTTTATTGCCGACCACTTCTTATTGTTTGGGCGTGTACGTCGATTTTAAAGAATCCATCGTTTTTTTTTCTTTTAATTGCTCGAATTCACTTCACGCGCATTAATTTACACGATTATAAGTATACAGACTACGTCAAAGAAATAAATTTCATTTAATTAACTAAAATCGACCTTAGAACGTAAATTTCCTTAGGTGCCCGTTTTTTTTGCAAAAGAGTGTAGATACATGTCGTTCACAAGAGGTGTCCAATGCGGTGTCCAATACGGAGACACACGCCTGTCGATGCTGTCAACCACCAGTATATTAGACTCATTGCCCACAATGATCCTGCCAGTGATGGTGTACTGAGCCTAGTACAATAACATATTGCTACAATCGAAATTTCACAGGACGCTGACGAATAATCTTGGCTACAAGATTGTGCCTGCTTCTAGTCTTCTCCATTAGCTAGATGAGAACAACTAGAAATAATGTGACGGATTTATTGAATGGTGGCATTCCTGATGAATGTCAACTGCCATGTGCGTGTGAACTGAGGGACCACACTGGAAATTCGCGAAATGAAAATCCTAGGATTTAGTAGTAGACTTAAAACAATTGTAGAACGAATCTGGGAATTTGTAAGCAAATGTATTAAAAATTAAAAACTACGACCCATAATATGTGGTCCCTCAGTTCTCACAGACGATCAGCCAGATCTCTGAAAGTATAAAAAAAATAAGGTTTTGTGAAAACAGACATTTAGTAAATAATTTGTAAAGATATTTACTAAATAACAGACCACAAAGCATAAAAGATAAAAAAATATAACGACTGAACTGTGGTCCCTCAGTCCACATGACAAAGATAAATATTTTAGTGAATATTACAGAATAAAATTAATAAAACCGCTCTTTTTCTACATAAAGTTTTAGTAAAAGTCTTAATACATTTTGTAAAAAAGAAATGGAGATAAATATCGAAGCATTTTCAAGATAGCGATGATTAAAACTGGTCCCTCAATCCTCTCCTCCACTGACATGTGCGTGTGCTAGCTGCTAGACGAGAGCATTATCAAAGAGTTTAGAGTACTTAACTTTTAGTAATAAGTTTCAACTAAATAATAGGTATATAAAATTGTGTATTTCTTACCTCGAAGCTGAGATAATATTATGTTTTTAATCCTATGAAAATAGATAGAGCAGTGTGACCACACAATAAAACAAAATGAAGACAGTATCAGTACTAAGTATTATACTTTATTTAATATATCATTATTTAGACGAAACGAAAACAAGGTTGTACGGTTAATTTAATGCTATATTACATGGCTTATGTGTATTTAGTGAAAAGTAGATTACAAAATTAACTTATCACTTATTATAATACTTTTATTTAAGTGACATTTGGATGTAGCTTAATGAATGTAAGTATATTTGTTGGTCAGTACTTTCAATAAGTTTGAAATGTTGATCATCATAGCAAAAGAAACGCTCATTCATAAAACAGTGAGGTCGGTAGGTAATGGCCAAACCCGCCTGGAATTAATGCTGGAATGAATTCAGATGCGCCCGTGATTTTGTTGGTTTTGTTCTTTACTGTTATGGTAACAGGAACATTAGTAAGAGAATATTTATCAGTGGCATTCAAATCGAATGAGAACTTTTGTAGTCTTCGCTCTCAATCAGTTTCGAAGACAACTCATTATGTACCATGACAGCAGGCTTATAACGTAGTTCTTTAGCCAATTGTTACCTTCTATAAGGCGTTAACTTGGACTTAGTTTTCGGGTTATGTTTGAATTTAACATCGAAATGATGAACTTTACACAGAAATTTAACTGTTTTGTCAGTAATTTTTTGATTTGAAAAATTAATTTCCGCACAACATTGGGCACATGTCCTGTGCAAATTAATTTTATCATCATAATTATTATTTTTTTATTTTTATCGTAATGATTTGGATTTTCCTACACCTGAGCTTAAATTACTGCTTTTACTTCCCGATGTCAATGATGAAAGACTACTCCTTGCAGAATAATTCTTTTCATCACTCAAAGTTGTGGGGGTCATCAGACGATCGAATATCACTACCGAAAATGAAATTTCGATTGCGTTGTAGTAATATTACAAAGCCAAAGGAGTCATTCTGTGCTCAAGTTCTTCAGATAATTTCGAAAAAATTGGATCATTATATTTGATTTTTGGACGTTGCAATTGTTTAGCACGGTTCCTAAAAACATTTCATTGATCTATATAGCAAATTTTTGGTTTTCGACCTCTGGCCATTATACCACTGTAATAAAACGTGTATAGATTTTAGAGGAAGGACTTATACAAGTCCTAACTGAAAGTAACTTTTCAAGAAAAGCACGCGAATTCTGAGGCGAAAACCTTTTTCAATATCACCTTACTACTTTTTAATCTCCGTGGAAATCAACCTACGAACTGACACATTATAATTCCTATAATTAACGAAAATGATACGTACCTGTGCTGAACAAGACAAAATCGTTAACTTAAATTTTACTAAACTTCCAAGTTGCACTAACCAAAAGTGGCACTTATTTTCTCTATTATAAAATAAATATAATATGTTTTATTTATCTCACGTTATTTTCAACAGGGAAATGACTAATATTAACAACTGATTTATGACACTAATATCACAAACTATAATGTTTTTTTCCGTATTGTTGTTATCAAGTGTAATCCCATCTATTTTCAGTTTCCTGTTTTAGTTATCATCATAAACACTATGCGTATGTTAAAAACCTCTGAACTGAAACACATTAAACAAAAATTTAAAAAATGAGGGTAATTTAACTTAATGTTACTTCAAGTTTGCTTTCGGAAACAGCTTACTACAACTTAGTTATTTAAAGTCACGAATAGCAAAAACAAAATGCTATAAAAAAACTAGGACTACATAATCTTCCTTTATCTACCGATATCACTGTTTTCTGAACGAGCTTTTTTGCTATGATAATCATCATCATTATTTCAAAATTATTGAATATATAAATAAATATTGTAAGAACTGACAAAAGTACTATACTAAGTGATTAGGTACTTAATTTTGTAATCTACTTTTTATTAAATACACATAAGCCATGTAATATAGTATTAAATTAACACAACACACAAACATACTATCTTGTTTTCGTTTCGTCTAAATAATGGTATATTAAATAAAGTACTACTCTTTTTTGGCAAAAAAAAGTTTGGAAAAAATTAGGGCGCCACTATCTCACTTAACGCACCATAATATGGGAAATCAGTAAGAGACTTAAATCAAATCGTTAAAAATAAATCTGGAACAACAAACGTTACTCAAAATCTAACCTTTGTTGGCCAAGTAGTGTCGACATCATAAGTTTCCATTTAGTAAAATATTTAGTTCCACTTGTCACCACATCATACTCTTTTTTGCCAAGCTGTATAATAGTACTGATACTGTCTACATTTTGTTTTATTGTGTGGTCACACTGCTCTATCTATTTTCATAGGAGTAAAAACATAATATTATCTCAGCTTAGAGGTAAGAAATACACAATTTTATATACCTATTATTTAGTAGAAACTAATTACTATATTTAAGTACTCTAGACTCTCTGATAATCCTCTCGTCTAGCAGCTAGCAGACGCACATATGTCAGTGGAGGAGAGGATTGAGGGACCAGTTTTAATCATCGCTATCTTCAAAATGCTTCGATATTTAAGCTCCATTTCTTTTTTACAAAATGTTTTAAGAACTTTTACTAAAACTTTATGTAGAAAAAGAGCGGTTTTATTTTTTTTATCTTTTATGGTTTGTGGTCTGTTATTTAGTAAATATCTTTACAAATTCTTTACTAAATGTCTGTATTCACAAAACCTTCTTTTTTATGATACTTTCCGAGATCTGGCTGATCGTCTGTGAGAACTGAGGGACCACATATTATGGGTCGTAGTTTTTAATACATTTGCTTACAAATTCCCAGATTCGTTCTACAATTGTTTTAAGTCTACTACTAAATCCTAGGATTTTCATTTCGCGAATTCCCAGTGTGGTCCCTCAGTTCACACGCACATCAACTGCCTGCCTGTGCCTTCCTTCACCGACTCACGAGGTTGTTGACATGTGGGATGTGAACTCGGCAAACATTGTACCGAGAATCAGCTAACGGTTTAATAGCCACGAGCCTCGACCGACACCTTAATAGGCTCTCGTTAGGCAGCTGGATCATGGGCTTGATTCAGAAAGCAGTACTTTTGGAGAAGGCTCGCATTGTTACGAGATTCCTCGCTCTGGAGAAAATACTGAAAGAGACGATGGAGCACACTGGCCTAGATGTAACTGTTTGACTCTTGACTTTAAGCTTTATTATTATTTATTATCAACTTGGGCAGGAAATTCAGCTTCTAAGCTGTACGCACAATGTGAATACGTGTATTATTAAAACTTTTTGTGCGTATGAGTGAAATGTTTGCCCAAAAAGATCACCAAAACGAAGCCCGGCAACGCTAATGGACTACATCATGCCCATGCAGGACCGTTAGTGTCAAGCATTACAGGTTTGTGCCACTTTTAAGCAGCCAAAGAGAACCTGAATTCTCGAGCATTGTGCAACAGGACTCAAGGCGCAAGAAAACTTAAGCGGACACAAACTATCACCCTGAAATACACCTCGCTCGAACCTCGATACGTCGGCTTGGATAGCTCGGGCCTGATATCAGTCCCTAAAAATACCCGCCGCATTTTTCATTTAGTTGTATCTCCTTGTTTACTGGGAACTGATTTTTTTATTCATTGGTTACAGATGATTTTCTCACTGACCCTATCGTCAATGTATTATATTGCTTCAGTATACAGAATATTTGAATTATTCCTTGCACAAGTAAGTATCAACAAGATGTTACCAAGCTACCTAAGCCCGTAATTGTTGTTTTAGTTTTCAAAAGCTGACTTTTTTTTCAGGAAACTTACGTGAATTATGGTATCTCCCAATCTTTATTTGTTCTGATATATTCTTTGTGTGGCACATATTTGGTTCTTCTTGCGGGACAAAAACTTATCAACGAAGATGCAAAAACAAGGACGGGTTTGTTGAAATTAAACAACATACTTTCAATTTGTAAGTATATAGTAATATACATAATTTTTGAGTACTTAATAAAAGTAGCATTCTTACTTTCGTTGGAGTATAAGAAAGCTATAGTAGCTATGTCATAGCCAACTAGTTTAATCAGCCGTTTAATTGGTGGCCTAGCCTTTTATAGATTTTTCATCGACCTTAGTGACATCTTTTGTTCAACATCGTTTAGTGACTTGCCCATGTCACCTATGTTGCTGATTAAACGGCGCAGTTCAATGAAAAGGCTAGGCTTTTAATGAAACGGCTGATTAGGCTAATTGGCTGCGACCGCTATAACATATACAGATATACTTATGGTCATATGTATTTAGTCTTTTATTATATTTTCAGATCCAGCACCGAAATCAAAAGCTATCAAGAATTTATATTACTTAGTAAAAGCCAATCCTATCAAAATAGAGTATAATGGTAGAGTGGTCCAGGGAATGTATTTAATTCCCATAGTACTATCCTTGTCTATCAGCTATATCATAGTTGCGTTGCAATTTAATCATCTTATTTAAAGTGATGTAAAGACTTTGTAATACTCTAACAATCATCACAATAAGTTCTTGTTGTTCACAGATATTATTGCTATCTTAAGAGTTTAAATAAAAGTATTCACGTTAAAAAAATAATTAAGATTTATGCAGTGTGATCTAATCAAATAAGTTACAATTTGGGGACTTTTGAGGTATTCTTGATCAAATGAATATTATATTTCACCGTAAATAAGTTTGGGTAGATTTATTTGTAGGAGACAGATTATGTCTGTAAATATAAATAAATATGGCCAAAATGTTTGATATCAATTACATTATGGACTTTTGGCTAATTAATAATCAATATCGCTACTATAATATCTATTATTTTGTCTAGGTCCTTTTTATGGATGGGAAATTATCAAATGACTCCTTCTGCTCTGGGTGTAGTGGGAGGGAGTGTCAGACTCTTACTGACTAAAACCCATCCGTGCTCCTCATGGTGCCCTTTGCGTTCCAGGGCCTCTTTAGAACAAAATCCGCAACCCTGGCAGGGTGTCTAGGTCCTCAAGTGTCATTCTATTATTTATTTATTAGGGATAACAAACAGCAGTATAAAACATGGGTTAGAACTTAATAATAGGTAACAAATACACTCGCACAACAATATCTACATGTAGTTGTTAGAAAGAACAATGATTCTATTCTTTAAGTTATAAGTTGTTAACGAATATCAAAAAGTCTAAAAAAATTTGTAATGTAATTGACGTATGGAAGGCCACGTTGCTAATGTCAAAATTTTCGACTTTTGACAGGAACCCGAAAAGGTCATTCGACATTGACATCTTAGGTACCTAGTGGCTGCTAGATTGACATAGTTTGAGCACAGTGTTTTGCAGAGATGTAGTTTATATAAGGATGTAACTAAAATAAATGTCAATTTTGCGTACTACACATGTTTGAAAAGGTTTTTCAAATAAAAGTTCATAGATTGTGATGTGTTATCATTCATTTAATATCCTATGCGAATATCTATGGGAACATTTATCATACATATAATTAAGTAGAAGATTCAGTACGGTACTAAGAGTAAAGAATAACCATTTACGTTCTTTTAACCGACTTCAAAAAAAACGAGGAGTTTCTCGAATGAAACGAAGAATTCGGATGTATTTTTTAAGTTTGTTACCTCATAACTCTGTCATTTATGGATGAGCTAGTTGCTAAATTATAACAGTCGCATGGACCAATCTTCAAGGTTAAGCAACGCTTGTTGAGGTTGGTCGGTGGATGGGTGACCATATTAACATACCGAGACTCCTCCGTGCCTCGGAAAGTACGTTAAGCCGTTGGTCCCGGCTGTCATTTGTAGATCTTTGGCAGTCGTAACCGATTGTCAGAAGCCAGAAAATCTGACACCAGTCTTCTCAAGAAGTACCGTGTAACCCAGTTAATGGGTTGTGAAGGTCTGGTAGGCAGCCGCTCCACGTAAAATACTGGTATTCAGCTGAATCCGGTTTAACTGGGAGCCGACCCCAATATAGTTGGGAAAAGGCTAGGCAGATGTATTGTTGAATGTATTGTTTTATAAATAAACGGTATTATTATTTTTATATTAACATTATTACAGTTTGTAAAAAGCTAGGCAGATTGATTGTAGATTTAAATTTACATCCATCATAATTCATCCCTCATAATTTTGAGTATTAAATCACTTATAGACACTTACACTTGATTTCATATTAAAAATTATGTCATATTAATATAAATCTACAATCACAGAGTGTGGTTTAAATACAATAAATAACTCAATAAGAATCAAGAGGGCCAATTCTACTGTATTTAACTAACGTTCGCCTCAATCGCAATCTGTCTAACGACATTTAGTGGAGCTGGCACTTAAAAAATATTTATGTAACAATGATGTCGGTAGCTAAATAAATTGTTAGATGTATTATTATGTCACTGGAAAATGAAAACGCCGTAAGATTGTAAAATATCGCGTGAGATTGTAAACATTTTTTTTCTAAATTTAATTTTAAATTATAGTCTAATCAAGATTTATTCAAAATCTTACGGAGTCTACAACTTTCCGGTGATGTTTACAAGAATACTTATCCTTATTATCTCTACTTCAATACATAGTATGATAGTGTAAAATAAAGTCTCTTCCCGCTGGCTGTCTATGCTTATGTATGCTTAAATCTTTAAAATTACGCAACAGATTTCGATGCGTTTTTTTTAATAGATAGAGTGATTCAGGAGGAAGGTTTATATGGATAATACGTGCATAATTTAGTAGAGAAACACTGATAATTTTAGAGGTTTCTACTGTGATGTCGTAAATAAACACATTTTTTGCGCTTACATTGCAAACGCTGGCTGAACCCTTCGAGATAGATCAAAATAATGTACTGTACTACAGTATTGTACACCTTGAAAAGTTCTACAAAAAAGTGCTGGATGGTATATAGTGGTACTTTTTTTATGTATATACTGGTCATTAAATTGACAAAATATATTTTAACCTTGAACCCTTGATTTATTGGTTCTAGGTAAGTAATTTGTAACATGAGTTCTCAACTCACGTTTGCCTTCATTAGTAGGAACGAGATGGGAACGCTTGAAGCGGGGGCACTCCTGATTTACCTGGAAGCTACTGGCATCGAAAGATGTGAGAAGAAACTTGCTTCGCTGCTGTATTTTGGTGGACTAGAATTGCAGGAAATCTACACTTCTACATCTACACTAATCTACACTAATAATATCCTTATATAAAATTCCTTATATCGCGTACGCTGCGGAAACTATTGACAAAGCAAACCGATGTACTTAACTTTTATAGAGGTCATTAATATTTACAAAAAAACCGCAATACCATATGTCTAACTATTATGGTTAAGTCACCATGACCGCTTTGTGTTCAAATTATTCAAGCAAATCATGATATTAATCCTTATCCATTTAAATGGTCTGGTAATTAAGGTTGATTATGTCCGTTTAAATTACACTTTAAATTATTCAAATCGGACTTTTCGTTTAAAAGATATGATGGTTATAAACATGCTCTAAGTAAGAAAAATGTCGTGACTTGAGCGAACTGGGGAGAATCTTATCATATGCTTGGTCTGATGAAGTTGAAACACGGCATTTAAATAATTTCGATTATAATTCAAAGCTTGTGGAGTACCTACCTACTAAATCCACGCGGACGAAGTCGCGGGCGAAGTGTTATTATTTTATAACATACCCGATGCAAATGTATCACCAGCAGATGGAGTGGATGCCTTCAGAGTGGCTACCACCAAACTCTACGCATACTTTCTACCTAAACAAAGTAAGATCTATGGACGACACCTTTTTCGAATGATCAAACAAGAGGAAATGAAAAGTTTAAAAAAATCCTAGGACGGCGTAGACAAGTAGACAAATGTCAGTTTAAGGACAAAGACGATCAAATAATCGATCAAATTACTGAAGAATGTTTCTCTAAAGAGCTTAGAAAGAGAATTCTATAAATAGGAGACACAATAACACATTACAAATATTTGTAAATATCTGTAAATCAACAATTAGAAGAATTCGGAGGAAGCAGCACATCAACTGAACATAAACAGAGTAAAGAGTAGGAGTATGACTAATATAAATTAATAATGTAATAATAATAAATTTATTTACCAAAAATAATTTACACACATATTACAGAAAAATTGAAAATTGACAATGTACAACTGAATACTGGCTTAAAGTTTTGTAATATACATAGTTGTACTTAGAGGTCCTAAGTACAACTATGTATATTACAAAACTTTAAGCCAGTCTTCTATAAAAACGTTTGACAACACTACACATTGGCAACTTGTTGCCTGCTTATGATTGTTATGACAAATTTCAACAAGTCTTGTAAGCGTTACGGTGGCCAAAGTGGATAGCACTGTGCCTCGCATGGCGAACGTTCGGGTTCGAGTCTCACATCAAATATATAAAATGTTTTTTAAGCATTACATGTGAAATAAGAATGCCGAGTTGCTAACAAATATGTTAAATATTCCACAACGTAGGATTCTTTCGGTTTACAATTATTTTCAATCTTAGCGTCGTTATTAAAATATGAGGGTAGATTTGAAACCAAGTGATCACTTTGTTTTAAATCTACCCTGATATTTTAACTACTTTACTAGTTCACATTTTTTTTGTTGTTCAGTTGTTGGTTGGTGAACATAGTTACGAGCGTTTGTGTTATCTTGTTGTTGCTATTTTAGTATTCATCTGAATTCAATATGCAGGCTAATATTAGTATTGAAGCCAAGGCAAATATTGTGGCCCTATATTCGAATGGTCTTAATATATCTCAAATATCGAATGAAACCGGCTTATGCAAAAGTTTTTTTTTTTTTAATTTTATTTGATTACCTTATACCTACAAAATATAATGGTAGATTAATCGCTTGTTGCAAGTGTTTAATATGGATTTTTTTTTAGAGAGAAACTGTTAGGCGTTGGGTGAAGAGATTTGAGGAAGAAGGTAGCCTGAAGAGTCGTGAGAGGAGCGGAAGACCACCTCTTATTAGCCAGTCTCAGCGACGTTATATGGTAGCTGAATATGAGACGAATGGTTTCATCCCAACAAGGCGTTTTGCCGATGAGTACGGCACATCAGTACGCACCGTTCGCCGCTTACTCCATGCCGAAGGTCTTCATCACCGAACGCCTGCTAAAAAACCGTTTTTAACGCAACGGCATAAAGAGGAGACGTTAAGTTTTTCCCGGGAATATTTGGACTTTGATTGGGAGACGACAATATTCACCGACGAAAAATCTTTTAAATCGTGCCAAAAAGGAAGGCTGCATTTGTGGCGTAAAAATAACACGCGTTGGTCTGAAGGCAATGTCAGACCAAATACGGAGTCAGGCAGAATCAGTGTGAATATGTGGGAGTGGATAAGTGCTCAAGGGCCCGGTGAATTAAGTTTTATATCGACGCGAGCCAACAGTGTCAACTATGTGGAAGTGTTGAACGATATAATGTTGCCTACGGTGCGTAATATCTACCCCACAGAAGATTTAAATGAGATAAGTTTCGTGCAAGACAATTGTCCTATTCACCGTGCCAGCATTGTTCGCGAATGGTTTAGCAATCATCCGGAAATTAAAGTTATTCCTTGGCCAGCTCGGTCCCCTGACTTAAACCCCATAGAAAATTGAGATTGGAGTTTAATGGTGCAAAGATGGGAAACTCGGGACGAGAGATGCCCTGAGCTACTCAAATCCCATTGCATGCAGTTATGGGATAGTTTGCGCGGCATAAATATCTGTGCAAATATTGTGGCGTCTATGCGTCGACGTCTCATTAGCTGTATCGAGGCTAACGAAGGTCACACGAAATATTAAAAATGCCAATCAGGTAGGGTAATTTTGTGTCAGGGGACATAGTGGCCGTAACTTTAACAAATTAGTCTTTATATTATTGTAATATAGAGGTTAAGTTTCAATCCTCTTTTCATTGAGAAAATGAATAATTAAGCTAATAATTTTAATAATAATAATAATACGACGACGGTCTATAAACTTCTTACATCCATTCTGAGAGTGAAAATTAATGATCACATTGACACTAATTCAATTATGTCCGCCTCTCAGAATGGATGTAGGAAGGGGTCCCGCGGCACTAAGGAGCTACTCCTCATAGACATGGCCATAAGCCAACAGGTTCGTCGATCCCGCAAGGATCTGTCGATATGTTGGATAGATTACAAGAAGGCCTATGACTCTGTGCCACATACATGGCTCATGAGGGTGCTGGAGTTGTACAAAATAGATGCAACTCTACGCACCTTTCTTGAGTCATGTATGAGGCATTGGAAAACGGTCCTTCGCTATCCAGGATGTCGACCGATTCAAGGGAACGATGAGCCTGTATGGATTAAACGGGGAATATTTCAGGGCGACAGTTTGAGTCCACTTTGGTTCTGCTTAGCTCTGAATCCTCTTAGCACACTGCTGGAGGATTCAGGCCTAGGCTATCGGTTGAGAAGAGGTGGTCAAGCCATATCTCACCTCCTTTACATGGATGATCTGAAACTCTTTGCCCCCAACAATTTGCGACTGATGGAGCTACTGAAGGTAACTGAAACTTTCAGTAGCGCCATCAGGATGGAATTTGGTGTGGACAAATGTGCAGTCATGCATGTAAAGAAAGGGGAGATTATGGAATCTGAGGGAATTCAACTCTCGGATTCCATACAGGTTAGATCCCTCAGCTCGACCGAAACCTATAAGTATTTGGGTATGTCGGAAGCGTTGGGCATTAACGGTACTGACATGAAACAATCGCTGAAGGAGCGCTTCTTTGGCCGCCTAAAAAAGGTTTTGAACAGCCTTTTGTCGGGCGGAAATAAGGTGCGCGCCTTCAACGGTTGGGTCATGCCGGTATTAATGTACTCTTTCGGCATACTCAAATGGACTCAAACTGAACTCGACGCCCTGGATAGGAGGGTCCGTACACTGCTGACTGCAAACCGGATGCATCACCCACGATCGTCGGTGATGAGACTGTACATCCCGCGGAAGTGTGGAGGTCGAGGCTTTTTAAATGCTAAGACTCTCCACAACCGCGAGATGTGCAGTCTCAGAGAATATTTTCTCAAAGTCGATGTGGGTATGCACCGAGATGTGGTCGCAGTGGACAAGGGACTCACCCCGTTGTCCATGGCTAAAGAGAACTGGCGCAAACCTGTGATACTTACTACAGATGACCGCAAGGAGGTATGGAAAGGCAAGGAGCTTCACGGGCGCTTCTATCGGGCTCTTGACGAACAACTACCGGAGGCATATTATGAAGGACGGGACGGTTGACGTGTGTCGGGCATGTCACCGTCCGGGTGAGTCCATCAGACATATTATCTCTGGTTGTTCTCGTCTGGCTAACGGCGAGTACTTGCACAGGCATAACCAAGTGGCCAGGATTGTTCACCAGCAACTTGCTTTGAAATACCAACTTGTTGATTCTGAGGTACCGTATTACAAGTATGTGCCCGACCCAGTTCTCGAAAATGACCATGTCACGTTGTACTGGGATCGGTCTATCATCACTGATAGCACTATCGTCGCTAATAAGCCCGATATAGTGATGATAGACCGATTAGCGCGCCGCACAATGATAATCGATGTTACCATTCCACATGACGAGAACCTCGTGAAAGCTGAGAAAGAAAAACAAATCAAGTATCTTGACTTAGCACACGAGGTTGTCGACATGTGGAATGTGGACTCGGCTGTCATTGTGCCGATAGTCGTTACGGCCAATGGCTTGATAGCCAAAAGCTTCGACGACCACCTGTCGAAGCTGGCGTTACGCAGTTGGGTAAAGGGCCTTATACAGAAGGCAGTACTCCTCGATACGGCTCGTATTGTGAGGAGGTTCCTTTCTCTGGAGCCCTAACCACCGGTAGCTTGGACCCAGCTCCCGACACCGGCGGACTACTATTTTTATATTTTTAAATGTTTTTTTATTGTTTTTTTTGTTATTGAAATATTTAAAAACATAAAATGTATGTTTGTAAGATGAATAAAGAGAATAATAATAATAATAGTTTATTTGAAAACCTTAAACGTACAAACAAATTTGAGATTGGAGCCTCCTTTTAAGCAAAAGATGCCTGTATTAGGAGACTCCGCTCTTTCAAAAACAAGAAGTGTAAACTATACAATACGAGTATATAATCAAAAAACAAGGTGATTTGAGTGAGTGAGGGTGGGTGTGAGTAATGAGTGTGATGGTGTGTGTGTGTGTGTGTGAGAGGGTGTGTGCGTTTGGGTTGAGTATAGTGTTAGTGTGTCTGTTGTAGAAGTGATTCAGTCTCACTATAGGTTAGCTTTCCTATCCATTCCGTTAGTATTTTTTTGCATTCGTAACAATTCTTAGGGTAGATGTAAATGTGTTTATTAATAGCATTATATAGCTGAGCAGATCGTTTACAAAGTTGAATACTAGCAAATAGTGTTTTTGTTTGTGGTGTTTTTAATATAATGTCTTTTCTTCTTCTAGCCAATATTCTGGGATCATAGGTTAGTGCTTTATGAGTTGTGAGGACAACTTGAGTAATGTAAAGCTTCCGGACCGTTAAAAGGTTACTGATTTGGTAAAGTTTTTCAGTACAATATCTCCGTTTTTTAAAATACATGCACTTGATGAGAGCCCGCTGTGCTCGCTCTAATTCTAAAAATTTTGTTTTTGAAGCTCCCCCCCAAATAGGGATGCAGTATAGCAATACGGATTGTGCAAGAGCTAAATATATTATATTTAGGAAGTTTTTGTTCCCGCCTGAAGGAGTACATACATTTATGGGTATTATATGTCTAAGTGTCCTGAAAATCCAGCTTAGTTTTCTGATTCTGTTAGCAACTTGATCAATGTGGGGATGCCAAGATAATCTCTGGTCGACGATAATACCCAGATATTTGATATTAGGTACGCTGTTTATAGTTGAGCAGCTGCAGTGTGAGTAACTTCCAGCATCGCATAGGTGAACTTTAAGTTTAAAGTCTATACCGGGTTGTGTACGATTGCACACACTGAAACATATGTAGTTAGTTTTAGATATGTCCCAGCCATCCAGCAATCTCAGATAATCCCAATTCTGCACTAAGCTGAACGTCTCGCCAAGAGTTACCCGTGAACACTACTGCAGTGTCGTCAGCATACGAAAATATTTTTGCGTTTGCAATATGCATGTTACAAAGTTCGTTCACATAAATAAGGAACAAAGTGGGCCCCAATACGCTCCCTTGGGGGACTCCGTAAGACACTGCCGTGTCTCCACTAATATACTGACCAACTCTAACCCTTTGTTTTCTATTGCTGAGATAATCTTTGAGAAGATTTAACGGCAGCCCACGAACTCCAATAGCTTCTAGCTTATTTGCTAAGAGTGGGGCAGAGACGGTGTCGAAGGCCTTTTTTAAATCTAGGAAAGCAGTTACACACTTCTTGCCGCTATCAAGTTGTTCGGTAATTAGCGCACTAAGCGCCGCAACTGCATTCTTACTGAGAATGCAGTTGCGGCGCTTAGTGCGCATACAGACATACCTTGCCGAAAGCCAAATTGAGAGTCCGATAATATATCAAAATCTTTTAGGTATTTAAGTAACCTGATGTTAATAAGTTTTTCGATTATTTTGGAAATTGCAGGTAGGACAGATATAGGCCTATAGTTGCCGACATCGTCTCTGTCTCCAGACTTATATACTGGCGTAATAATAGCCTGTTTTAATGCAGCTGGAAAGATTCCTTGATTAAAACAAAGGTTGGCGAGATGAGTAATAATGGGAACAACATCCTTACGTATGTACTTCAAAAAATTAGTTGAAACGTTGTCCCATCCAGGTGCACTGCCGGTCTTAAGACTCACGAGGATAAGGTTAACTTCACTTATATCCGTGTCCAGCAGTACAAATGAGTTAGGTTGATGCATTGGAGAGAGATGACGATCCTGTTTATTACGTCTCATACGTGGTTGGATTTGTAGTGCAAGGTTTTTACCAATATTGGCAAAATAATTATTTATATAGTTAACCGATTCTAATGGGGATGATTTAATATTTAATAATTCTGTGTTGTCACTTTTACATTTATTAGAGTAGGTAATAGTTTTTATATTCTTCCAAAGTAATTTATTATTATTAGTTGATTTTGTTATTAGTTCTCTTTCGTATTTTCTTTTTACTTTTTTTATTAAGTTATTGCAATAGTTCCTGTATCTTATAAACGTTATTTTTAATATTTCATTGTAAGGTTCTTTTTTGCAATTTTTTTGCAATTTGTTGCGGTTCCTGATACATCTTAAAATGCCTGGGGTAATCCATGGCTTGATAATGCGCTTACTATTTGGAATTTTTACAAGGGTAGTATTTTTATTAATCGATTCTGATAGTTTATATATAAGAAGGTTTGTCAGGGATTCTGGATCGTTGCAAAAAAGTAAATCAGCCAATTTATTTTCAAGTAGACACTCATATGCTTTCTCAAAGTCAATTGAGGATTTAGTTTTGTTCACAATTGGGGAATCTTTTATTTTTGAAAGGGACAGAAAGGTGGTAAAGTGATCTGTAATGCTTGTTTGCAAAATGGCAATGAAGGCGGATATCTTCCCCACCAACCGTGTCTCCACGTTGCCGTCGTGGTGGGGCTTGCGTGTCTCAGTGATCTTGGGGGCTTTGCCGGTAGAGCCACTCATGCCGGAAGGTCCCAAGTGAGAGACCAGACCAAGAGAGACACAAGAGGGGCACACCGTTCGGAGACTTGAGCAGTGTTCGGGTCCTCGGACGGTGTGCGTCTCATTGGCTTGCTCGCTGCTCTCTGGTACGCGTCTGATCATCAGACGTGACTGTGAGGGCAGCGAGCAAGCACTGAGAGAGAAGGGGAGAAAGGGACCGCACCCTTAAAAAGGACAATCATGGACAGGCCTGCTAAAAAGATATTACCCCAGGGCGGTACGGACTGCACAGCGGTCCGAGAATCCGCCACGCCTCGTGCGTCAAGCCCCTCGTATTCTGGGGGGGGCAACAGGGCTGTCCACCAACCGTTTGCCGTTGGCAACAAGGGCCGAGGAGGCCCCCGATCTATACTATCCGAGGAGGACCTGATCGGTTTTAGTTTTGACTCGCCCGACAGAGTGTCGGTTGGGCGGAGCACGGGCGAAGGTGCGCTGTATTGGGAGGAGGGCTCGCTTGAGCGTCGCGCGGGTGTAGAGTCGGAGTCTGAGTTGGACTCCGACGACCTAGCGACCGTTAGCTCAGCGAGCTCTGTACCCGAGGGAGCGGGGGCTGCTTCGGAGGACTCCAGGTCCTTCCGCAAGCGGCCCAGACCAGAGCAAGACCAGGGGTCGTCCTGCAGCGACGAGGTTGCCTCGGCTCGCAAGATCCCCACCAGTAGGCGGGGTAAGGGCCGAGAGGGAGGCAAGAGCAGAGCTCCTGCCCCCAAGGAGACTGGCCGGCGAGCCGGGGAGCTCGCCGATGCTGGACGACCCCCCGGAGAGGGCGGTAGCAGGGCTCCTGGTTCGGAGTCCTCCGGCGGTGAGCCGGATGACTCCGGACAGGAGCTTCGGAGGGCCGGGTTTGCGGAGGCGGTGGAGGCCGCGCTTCGCGATGTGGCCCTGAAGAGGAAACTCTCCTCTAAAAACAGGGCCATAAGAGAAGCGCTGACCTCCATCCTGGCGGCAGCGGAGGCTAATCGAGGTGGGCCTCCGGTGGACGAGATGTCCAACCTGCGGGCGGAGGTCGCCCGCTTGGCTGCCGCCACGGAGCGCCTCCAGAGGGAGAATACGGGGCTCCGAGCAGACCTGGCCAGGCTACAGGGAGCCGGCCCACAGGGGGCGCCTGAAGGGGGGCGCAGGGAGAACAGCCACCCCGTGCCGCAGGAGGGCCAGGTGCTGGACCTGGTGCGGCAGGAGATGGCTGCCTTCCAGGCGCGGTTTTCCGTCCTGGAGGGCATCGTCTTGCGCCCCCCGTTAGCGGCGAGTGGGAAGGCTCCAGCCCAAAAAAAGGCGGCGTCGTACGCGGCCGCCGTGGCTGCCACACCGGGGTCGTCCGGCCAGGACAAAGGGTCCGGGCCGGCACCCGCGAAGCCGGTGTCGGGAAAACCGGACCCGGCCCCGGGAAGGAAGAGGAAGGGTGGGGTTGCTGCGCGGACGGCGAAGGCTCCTGCGCCGTCTGAGCAGCAGCTCCCCCCGGCTTCCTCGCCTTCAGCTCCTCCCCCGGCTCAAGCCGAATGGCAAGTTGCCGGGGAGAAGAAGAAGGCGGGAAAGGCAGCCAGGGCGGCAAAGAGGCGGGAAAGAAGGCGGCGGCAGCGAGCGCGAGGCGTCGCGGCTGCGCTCCGCGCCCCGAAGACCGCGGCTGTAGTCTTAACGCTGCAGCCGGACGCGGTGAAGAGGGGCGTGACGTATGCCAATACGCTCACCAAGGCCAAGGAGGCCATCAACCTCGGAGAGCTTGGCATCGTCGGGGGTCTCCGGCTCAGGGTCACCATGACCGGGGCCAGGATGCTCGAGATCCCTGGAGCAGGCAGCGGTCCGGCCGCGGACGCTCTAGCCGAAAGGCTTAGGGCGTCCTTGGGCGCGGATGACGTCCGAGTGTCCAGGCCCACGAAGTGCATAGATATGCGCATCTTGGGCCTGGACGACTCCGTCACGGAGGAGGAGGTGTTGGCCGCCGTCGTCAGGACGGGGGGGTGCTCTGCAGAGGAGGTGAAGGCGGGCACCATCCGTCCTGACAACACGGGCATGCGAACCGTAGTGGTGAGCTGCCCCGTGTCGGCGGCCAAGAAAGTCTCGGAGGGCCGAAGGCTTTTGGTGGGCTGGGTCTCCGCGCAGGTAAAACTGCTGGAGCCCAGACCTCTGAGGTGCTTCCGTTGCCAAGTTGGCAACCACGTGGGAGTACGCTGCACCTCGGAGGTGGACCGCAGTGACCACTGCTTCCGCTGTGGTCAGCCCGGTCACAGGGCCGGCTCGTGCGACGCCGCGCCGCACTGCTTCGCATGTGCGGCAGCTGGCAAGCCGGCCGATCACTGGGCTGGGGGCAAAGCCTGCGGTCCACCCGCCAGGGCCGGGTCGAGGAGAAAACCCTCCTCCACCGCCGCCGCCGCCGCCGTCGCTTCCGCCGCAGCCGCCGCCACCGTCGCCGCCGCTGCCACTGCTCGGGAGGGGGCCGAAATGGAGTGCCAGTAATGGCCCCATTTCGCCTCCTCCAGACGAACGTCGGTCGCTGCGCCTCTCAGGAACTGACGCTCCTGGGCAAGGCGCAGTGACTGACGCCTGCGGACAGCGAGCAATGGGTAGCTCGCTGTCCGATCAGGTCAGGCCAGAGTCGACGGCGCGTTCACTCCAAACGCGCCGTCAGCAACGAGCAGTCAGCAACGGAGACGGGGCCCGCCAGGGCCAGAGCCTGCCAGGGTTGCGGAATTGTTCGAAAGAGTTACCGCGGCCCTGGGAAGAAAGGCACTAGGAGGACTAAGGGTGGGTTTTAGTCAGTAAAAGTCTGACACTCCCTGCCGCTCCACCCAGAGCGGGAGGGGTCATTTGATGATTTCCCATCCTATAAAAAAAAAAAAAAAAAAAAAAAAAAAAAAAGGCGGATATCTTATGTTTGTTTAACTTTAGCATTTACAACAGTTATCATTTCTATAACAGTTTTCCATAACAGTTTTCATTTCTAGTAGGCAATGTGTGACCAGGCAGTATACCATACTGGGATAGTGTATTGAGGTAATTAAGTCTGTTTTTTTGGTCGTGAGTCGATTCAGTATCCTTTTGTTTAATATTTATATTTATATCACCCGCTATAATTATATTTCTCTGGGGGTTTATAGTATCGAGATGGGTACTTAGAGAATTAATAAAACTCTCCGAGTTCGCGTTAGCTGGCGATCGATAGATGCACAAAACAGTGTTATTGAATATTTCAAGTTGAAGGCAAGACGCATGCGTTAGTTTAATTTCCGTAACTTTAGATTTTAAATTATTTTTTATGTATACCACAACACCGTCATTCTGGTTTTGGTGGTGTGTGGTAACGTAGGAGGAATAATTATATAGATGTGGTATAGGTTTTTCAGAGCTCAATCTGCATTCCGTTAAAATAATGACATCAGTTTCAAAATTAAAAGTCGATAGAGTAATTATAAAGTTGTCAAAGTTGCACGAAATGCTTCTTATGCTATAACCTCTTTATAATATCAATATCCTAAAATGTGTTTTTTAACATTCAATACTATAAAAATAACATAAGTAAGTGTAAAGGATTTCTTTTATATAAAAGATATTACAATGTTATCCTATCAAAATTTGTTTCATTTATAAATAAAATAAAAAGTAATTTACTAAAATAAATTACTAAAACATACAAATAATAATAATTATATAAATCATCAAATAAAAACTGGCCCAGCACGGATTCGAACTCACATCTATACCGATCACATTAGCAAGTGCAGCGTCGTTACCGATCCAGCTAATGTTACCTTATATTGATGGATCGAAATTTTGCATCACTATGAAAAAAATTATCAGACTGCGATAAAAAACAAGTCACTGATATTGTCATCCTTGTCTAACATTGACCACATCTATCGTAGCGATGCTACACGACATGTTAATTTGTTAGCGTGCGCTGGAACTTGGAACATCACTCTTATGGATAAATATGCGTATGTGTGTATAGGCGCCGCAGCTCGTATAACGCAGGCGATAATGGTCATAGCGGTGTAAGTGGACTTCTAGACGTTGACTGTACATAAACATTCACCAAATAACAAAAAAAAATACTACCGAGATACAGTATTATGAACACTAATCTAATACGGGAGCGATACGTAATATTAGGGTCTTAGTTAAATATCACTGATGCTCCAATATTAGTTAAGATATGAACACTAATCTAATATGGAAGTGATACGTAATATTAGGTCTTAGTTAAATATCACTGACCCTCAAATATTAGTTGAGATATTATGAAATTGCTAGACTAATATACAGCGTGTAAGGGACATCGACGCACAAACGGATACCATGAGTCCAGGACATGATTGTGGACGCCCCGCGTTGGAATTTTTCGTCAGCATTTTCCTCATTTTTCAAATTTATTCCGCTGTTTTTTTTACTTTAGACTGTTCATAATCATTATTCGTACCTAACCCAACGTGATTTTAATTAAAAAAACAATTAACTCACTACTTTTACTAAAAAGAGCAACGTAAATAAAACTAGTTAGGCATCTACTCAGCTGTTTTGTAAAAAAGGTCAACGCATCCTGCCTAGTTGTAACACACTAACCCGTGTGCATGTGTGTGTAGCGTCAATTATACCGTCTAGATAATGCTGCCCTTATGAAAAAATACGTATCTGCACAAAGCGGGGTAACCGATTTCCGACATTAACTAAACAACTTAAGGTCGGAAATAGGTTACTCAGTTTTGTGTTAATAAGACCCCTTTTTGTTTGGGGGCAGTTCGTAGCGCGGCGTCCTTTTGAACACAATGCCGCCAAAAGTCGGCGAAGTCAAAGGAATGTTTGAAAAAACATTTCTTTTACATTTAGCCGATTTTAATGGATTTCTATGTCAGTTTCTTGAAGACCGATAGCGAACGAGTGTGTTATTTTTGCAAAATTCGGGAATTCGGGACGTGACGTGACGTGACGTGAGACAAAGTAAGTTTTCGTTTGATACCTACCTAGCAAAACTAATTTTGTATTTGTGTTGTTTTTGTGAGTGTGTTTTAAAAATGTAATCTGGATTTAACGATTACTACAGTGCTCAAGAATACGGTAATATGCTAATGTGTTATGTATGGCGAAACACGAGCAAGCAGGCGGCGGGCGGCCATTTTGAATCCAACCTGTTTAGGGATGAGTTAGCTAGTTCATTAGTACATCATTACCGGATCTCAATGTACATAATTAAAACCTTTTTTTTATCAATCCTTATCGGAATCGTGATTTAAAGAGACTAAGCTTAAGGCTCCTCCATTTCTCTTAACTTCTGTATAAACAAGTTCCTACCATCAGTAGGTTAGGTATTTCTGAGTGATTAAAATGAGTTTATGTGATATTGTTGCAATCGGCGATATTCGTACCTGCATTCAAAGTGGGTTTAGTAGTTCATTAGATAATACCTACGTTACTGGATCTCAATGTACTTCTAAGCTTATCGAAATCCTTATCGGAATTGTGATTATAGGAGACATGTTCCTACCATCAGTCGGTAGGTATTTCTGAGTGATTAAAATGATTTTATGTGATATTATTTTTGTCGGCAATGCGCGATATGCGTAGGTACCTACATTATGCGCAGCGCGGCGCCGGGAGCGGTGGCGACACAGACCTGTGTATGTGTGTTTGCAAGACGTGTAGATGTAGACACTGACGTACTACGTTCACCACGTACAACGCTCTCGCGCGTTTAGATCGCATTGTTCCCAATACATTGCGCGCTCAAAAATTACAATTTCTGTAACCAATCATTAGCGAGATTAATGACTTCTACAATTTGGTTAATGGCATTAAGTGTAGCCTTTTCGTGAAGTTTGCGTTACGATGTCCCAAACACCCTGTATTCAATTAGCTAATACTAAGAAATTTCGGTATTAACCCATCTTTAGTAAAAATCACAAAAACTGGCAAGGAGCTTTGCTAGAGTATTTGGCTATGTATAACAGTACCTCGCATAGTGTTACAGGTAAATCTCCCGCAGAATTATTTTTCAAACGGCAGTACCGTGACAATATACATATGGTAGGAGACATTACACATACAAACTGGAAGATTCAGATGTAAGAGATAGAGACTAAGAAAAGAAAGAAACTTGGAAAGAATATACAGAAAAAAAAGAAGAGAGATTGAGTATGGTTTCCGCACTTAGTCCTGCTGTGGACCATTGTGCGTGAGCCATATTGGCGTCATTCAAACCAGCCAAACTCTCGCCAGAAGCAGATCCGTCCTCTCAGTGTGTTCAGGATACCTGTGAGTGAATTAGGTGTCCCTGTTGTTTGCCTCCGTATTTCGGTAACGCCTGTGCACTCAAGGAGCACGTGCAATACCGGTTCCTCCTCCTCGATGCAGGCTCTGCACAAAGGACCGTCCGTTGTACCTGTCGAACGGAAATGTTTGTTCAGTTAGGAGTGTCCGGTGATGGTCCACGCCACCATTCGTAAGCTGCCCCTATCTGTTTAGAGATGGCATAACCTCCTTGGACTGCCTACAGCCAAGGACCACCAGCGTTCTGCCTGTGTGTTCTTGTAACCACGTGCGCAGCTGGGTGAAAGGGAGATGGTACTATGGGTTCGGGTCCAACAACCATCGCACCAGATCCCCTTCTGGCCAGCTCATCGGCCGCGTCATTTTCTAGTCTAGTGATCCGCTGTGTCCTTTTATCCACTGCAACGTCACAGTGTTGCGGTTGGTCACCGTGACGCGTTCTAGTGCATTGTGGTATTTTTGTATGAGTTTCGAGGTGATGTAGTTATTTTCTAGGGATTGGAGGACAGAGGCGTTGTCGGAGAGTATCCGTAACTTTCCTGGCTTTTAATGCATGGGCCGCTTGGATAATGCCCACGCATTCCGCCTGATAGACGGTGTTTAGCTTTCCTAGCGGCCTGGATATTTTATATTGAGGTCGCTGGAGTAGACTCCAACTCCAGTTCCGGTGCATGTCTAAGATCCATCAGTATATATTCTCAACTCTTTCGGACCTGAGTAATCATCCAGTTCTTGTGTTAGCACTATGTTATAGTCCCTCTGGAAATGGTGTGTCTTTTGAGCTTTTTCATTAGGTGGTATCATCATGGGTTGTCACTTGACAGCGACCATGATGCGTGTGTGCTTGATTCTGGAGTCTGTTCGTAGTGCCAGATGTGCTGAACCTGAAAGCCACCAGGGCTGCCTTCTCTCGTTCTATAAGATATAGTGGTGGCAGTCCTAGCATAGCCTGCAGGGCCGCAGTGGGTGCTGTTCTCATACTGCCAGTGATTGCCACACAGGCAAGTCATTGCAGGTTTTCAAGGTATTTTTGTGCCGTGCTCAGGGCTAGCAGACTAGAGAGTCATATGTGACTATTAGTCTGATAACTGTGGTGTGTAGCCAGTGGGTTGTATTAGGACTGATGCCCCAGTGCCTGCCTAGCATGCGTTTGCATTGCCACATGCATATACTGTTTTTTTGGGGGTGTACATTTACATAGTAATTCAGTTGTTTATCCAAATAGATGCCCAGGTATTTCTTCTCTTTTTGGTAAAGAGAATGTCAATTAAATTCTTAACGTAAACTTTGTCCCCAGGCAGGGGATAAAGTTTACGTTAAGAATTTGGTCAAAGATAAACTAAGCCTAAATTATGACCCAACTTCCCATACAGTAGAAAAGAGTAAAGGTGGGGACGTATCCGAAACGATATATCTGGGAAAGTATCACAAAGAAATGTAGTGCTTTTGAAAAAAGTTGAAGGTCAATGGGAAGTTATAAGTAACCATAATAAAGAAATTAACATAGGAGATGATATAAATGAATCAGAAAATAAATAAATAATAAGAAGAGGAAGGATAAAAAGGAACACTATATTAAAGTATAAAATGATTTTTTTTAAATATTATTGTGCTGTGATTTTGTTATGCCAGAGATGTCAAGCTAAATGTATTTTTAATTATTCTGGTTCCATACAACTAGTTAAAACAAGGAAGGAATGTAGTGTATGTAGATATCAAAATATCACACTACAAACCGATAACAGCAGTGCGATTCTGTGAACATATCGAAGTGAATCGCCGGGCGGGGCGCACGACGTCTGAGTTGTCAAACCATACAAATAAGACGGAATGACAGCTCTATTGTCGTTCAATCCGCCTAGGTGAACACCGTGAGATGTTGACAGAATCGACCGGCAGTATTGTGACGTTGCCTCGGGCGCGCACGTCGCTCGGTTATAAATACCGGTCTGAGTAGTGGGGCGATCAGCCATTCTACGTCCCGCTCCAGCCGTGACGTCACCAGGGCCTAAACCATCAACTCTTAAAGCAGTATTACTTTAATATTACTTCCAGTGGGAAAGAGACAGAGCTATACGTCCTGCATAGCTCCGTCTCTTTCCCACTTCCAGTAATATTGAAGTAACACTGCTTTAAGAGTTGGTGGTTAGGCCCCTGTTGTCGCCGACTACAAACATTTGATCAGAAGCTGCCTTTTTCAAGGCAGCGGACGATTATCTGTTTCCCTTTCGGAAATAGTCAAATAACGTAGTGACCTTTAGGGTAAAATCCACAGTTTCGTGGTACTTGGTGGAAACCTTACGGTGCCAACAAAACCAAGTGGCGTTGACCCGACACGTCTACCGAGTCCCTTAAGGGCTTGGTAAAGTCGGAAGGGAGAGGATCACGTGGCCTTGGGGGATCTGCTAGTCGCGCCCTGCTCTTAATTAAACCCGTTCTCTTACAGCTACACACCTGGTGTCGATTGGGTGTGTCGAACCCCTTCGCACCAGACCCAATAGGGCCCGGTTCGCACAATAAGACTGGCGACCGGTTTACAGTCTTAGGGCTCACCCTTAAGTACACACCTCCCAGTCTTTAGAAGGTGCCTTTGACAAAACAAATTTCGTCAGCATCGGCCAGGCACTAGCCGTGCACGGTGTGGCGCCAACGCTTATACAATGGATTCACAACATGCTAAAACACCGCGCTATTCAATTTACTGTAAACACCAACACACGAGGTATCGTAAGTAGAGGCTGCCCACAGGGTGGGGTGCTGTCACCACTACTGTGGAATTTAGTTGTTAATGAGCTCATCTCAGGAGTGTCGCCTTCGATAACTCTGACAAGGCCGACAGTCTAGAGTCCCAATGCTCTCCCAGCTCACAACTAGTAGACAAAGCCCACCTAGATATGGTGGACGCTGAAGTCGAACGTAGAGCTTCCCTACCACCAATCGAAGATCCTGATGATCCTCTACCCCCCGTCACTCTCGACGAGGTACAGGACATTATCAAAAGGCTTCAGCCTAGGAAAGCCCCTGGCTCCGACGGCCTCCCCAACAGAGTATTCAAGCTCTTCCCCGCCCAGCTCATAGTGCTAATGACTGCCATCTTCAATGGCGCATTAAGCAATAACATATTCCCCCAGGCATGGAAACAGGCCACCGTAATCGGTATCCCCAAGCCAGGCAAGCCCAAGTCTGACCCCGCCAGTTACCGTCCCATCAGTTTACTCAACGTTCTCGGTAAAATCTACGAGAGGCTTATTTACAAGCGGCTCAAGGATTACGCCGAGGCATTAAAGAGTCTCATCCCCGACGAGCAGTTAGGTTTTCGAACCGAACACTCGTGCATCCAACAAGTCCACCGCATCGTAGAGCACATAAGCGCTGGTTTCCAGCGTGGCACGATGACGGGCGCCTTGTTCTTTGACATAGCGAAAGCATTCGACAAAGGCTGGCACAATGGCTTAATTTATAAGCTATACCAACTTGGCGTAACAGACCGTCTCGTCCTCATCTTGAGAGGCTTTTTGTCGAACCGCACCTTTTGCTACCGCATCGATGCACTCTCGACCCCTCACCCCATCCGAGCAGGAGTCCCTCAGGGCTCACCGCTATCTCTCCTCATTTTTACGCTGTTCACCCGCGACATCCTCAAAAGTAAAAAGGCCCAGTTGGCACTATTCGCTGACGACACGGCCATTTACTATACAGGTCGCGACCCGGCCCCTATCGCTCGCAATCTCCAAACTACTGTAAACATCTCGGGCGGATGGTTCAGGAAATGGGGAATCGAGGTTAACCCCGATAAGAGCCAGGCCATTCTCTTTTCAAAACCGCGGCAAAACCCCCACTCCCCCGTCCGATTACCATGTATGGCAAGCCGATCCCCTGGGAGAAGCAAGCTAAATACTTGGGGGTCACCCTGGACAACCACCTCACCTTCGCTGAGCACGCAAGGCAGGCCCGCTCGCGCGCCGCCTTCGCTCTGGGAAGGCTTCAATTTATCACGACCGCCAGAAGCAAATTGTCACTCAAGTGCAAATTGCGACGGTTCACCGCAGTCATTCGCCCCGTGATGACATACGCTTGCGCTGTCTTCGCACACGCAAAGCCTCATCCCCTCCACAGGATGCAGACACTTCAAAACCGGTTCCTCCGTAGGATCAAGGGAGTCCCCTTTTATGTCCCGTAATGAAACTCTACACGCAGATCTCAGAGTGCCTACCATACAGCAGTTCATGAAACGCATAACCAAGCGTTTCATCGACACTGCTGCCAAACATCGCAACCCTCTTATATACGAACGATACGAACCCTCCCTCATCTCCAAGATTCGCCGTCCGAGGCACACTCTTATCACCCCTGATGACTCCACCACCCTCCTTCAAGAGAGCCGTAGAGAAACAAGCACACTACGCAAACCGCGACCACCGTCCTCCCGCCCTCGCCGCCGAGGCCCGTCGCGACCGTCCCGTCAATTTTTTTTTTTTTTTTTAAAAACGTTGCCCCACACTAGGAATTTCTCCTGTATCGTGGGTGCGTTTACAAACATATAAACTCACATACACAAACAGCCAGACCCGGAACAACTATCTGTAGGCCATACAAATATTTGTTCCGTGCGGGAATCGAACCCGCGACACGCAGCGCAGCAGTCAACTGCTCAACCACTGCGCCAACCATGTCGTCAATGTCCGCCCCGATCCTTGCTCGAGCCAGCCCGCGCCGCTGAGCCTGTAGTTTTAAATTCGCCCCCTAATAATAATAATAATAATCCCAGTTTGATCCAGCCCGTCCCTAGCTGTCCTTCCCCAGCGACGCCCTACGCCGAGGTCCATACCCCACAGGGGGTGCCCTTAGCGTAGTCGCTTAGTTTGTAAGTATAAATAAGCCCTGGCTGGAGGCTTTAATAATAGTATTATTAAGGCTGCCACAGGCAAGTCCGGTTAAGCAGTTGACAACCTCCTAGGTTGACCTGCGAGAGGCCACACACTAAAAAAAAAAAAAAAAAGAACGCTGCCACATACGAATTTGTAGCGGCATCAATGCCGCCACAAAAGACCTACATACTTAGCAAAATCTACATGACAACAAAAGGAACCCCAACGCCGTCTATCCCGCCAGCTGCGAAGTAACCGAACAAAATCCTGCATCGCGGCTGCAAAGAACCGACGACGTCATACAAATCCTACATCGCGTATGAAACCTTTTTCGTGCAATTTGAACATTACAAAAATACAATTTGAAAAATGATTGAAATTTAATTTACATGCATTATTATAATCAATTAATAAATACAATCATTAAAAATAAAATTGATAGAATTGATAAGATTATATAATAATATATTATTGATAATTAAATGATAACAATAGTGTTGATTAAAGATAAAACTTGTTAAATTTTTGATGCTATATTTTAGTTTGTTGTAAGTTTTGTGTATTTTTTAAATTAATAATAGTAATCGAATAACATAAAATAGTTGATTAATAATAGAAAATAAAATAATGGTTGGAATTAATACAATAAATTATTGAACTTAAATACAATTATAAAGGATTCCACAGTCATGTAATAATTCCTGAACATATACAACATCCTAAATATCAACAGTTGGGCTGCTTTCCACCTGACACAACACCAGTCTGAGAATCCTTCATTTTGAATGGAGAGTTATGGAACTTCACACCGTATTCCGCATACCGCTGTGTGTATTAACAACAGACATTTTCAAATGTACCCAGCAATATTAAATTTTTGCTGGGCACACACTCTATTGGAAATATAATAAAATAATTTCATATTCATAGCAGTATTACAAAAGGAGGTTTTACAGCCTACAAAGTGTTTACGGGACGTGAGGGTAAACCAGGCTAGAGGATACAAACCAATGTATCTTTGTTTGTAATCGTAAACTCAGTAAACGCAATTAAGTTGTTCAAACTTGAGCTGTATATGGGATATACTCGTAGATACACTATTAAAAAAAATACATTGTATTGTTGTATGTGGTGGTGGTAACCTTCATACAGATTGGTGGTATAGAAATCTGTGATCTTTTTCACCTGGCTGCCAAGAAGGAGACATAGATTTTTTTTTTGTCTCCAGACTCATCAACTGCAGTTCCAGGAGCCAGAATCAACAATGGCGACCAAGAGAAAATTCCGTCAATGAAGTTCGAGTCCAGTAGAACTGTCTTGGATTTTGAAACGAAATTAATCGGAAAAGAACAGTTGATGAGTAAAACCAATATTAAAGAGTTATAATACTATTATTTTAAATATTATTTTCCTTGTATGTATGGATGATTGTTACTCTTTCACGCAAAAACTACTGAATGGATTTGATAAAACTTGGCACAGAAGGAGGTTATAGTCTGGAACAACACATAGGATAATTTTTATCCTGTAATTTTAAAAAGAGTGTCCGTGGAGTTTCTTGCACGTTCTTCTCCATAGAGATCTACGCTTTGGAACGTGCAAATAGCTTCATCTTTTTGACCGACCGACCTTGACAATTCAAAAGTACCTGTAAATGGTCTAATTGAAATAAATGCTTTGACTTTGACTTTGACTTGGGATGATTTTTGACAATCACACAGGCGGCAGCTAGTTCATTTATAGTTCTAAAAGAAATCTTGAAAGCTTCCTCCCGGACAGGCCCAGCCTAGTGCAAGAAGTCTTTGAAAATCTTTTTTGTAAACTTTTTAAGAAAACCAAACATTCTTGTACAATTATCACATTTTGCAACCTTATTTTTCCTTTATTCTTACTCTTCTTCTTCTTATCATTTATTATATTACGCCCAAAACGCAAAAACGCTCATCAGCCCGCAACGCGTTATGACTTGTTTCAAACTTAGCTACCGTATCGGGGTGCCCTAAGTTGCCTGAAACCTAACCTTCTTTCGCAATGTGGTGTGCATCATTTAGGCCTCAGAACGCGTCTTGACATTTCTTTATTTACACAACGCGTTGTGACCGACTTCTTAAATGAGACGACGTCAAATTTGCATCGTGGATTGCCGTTTGCTTAAAGCAATAACGTGTTGTAAACTGTTTTTTCACTCAATGAGCGATTGGCGTAACATATACATCAATGAACAATGAACTGTAACTGTTACATTTGATTCCAATACTTACTGAAGGTATGGCAAAAATGCGTGCCAGGCTGTATACGAATTTAATGGCATATCTATTGTATTTTTATCGGAGAGTACTCTGTACTACGCTGAAAGTGCAGCTAATAACAAAAGCAACAATACGGTCTAAAATAAACAACAGATCACACAATACACTACATAATCCTCTAAATATATTTCGATACACGGACTAAATCGCATAGGAAAAATCAGACAGGCGCGATGTGACAACAGAAAAAATTGGAGTGCACCATACATTTAAGTGTGTGCTTATAATTCGACAAAATGCATAACTGAACAGCTGGATTTTAATTTTTCCATTTCAGGTTTGGATTCATAATAAAAGTTGTTTTTAAGGTGAGTAAAATTACCCCTTTTTTGGTTTTGCGTTTATACAACCGTGCAAACAGAGAGGGTTATCACATCGTTGTCGAAGTCGCGACACGCCTGTGTGGCGATGCCTTTTCACGCTAAAACAACGTACACAAATATACATAGGTATTGTAAATTACCAGTGTCGTTGTCGAACTAAGCAGGGATTAGTTTGCTATCGCGGTGCACTGTTTCACTGCGATAATCTTGTTGTGACATTATTGATGCTGCTGACTATGGGTGTGTAAGGTATAGGTATAACTATTTTTGATATAATTTTCATTTGTTATCATCATCTATTGTTAAAACAACTTATGGTATACATCCAAGAGAAAGATAATAATTTCGTTTTATTCTACGTGTAACAGAGCAATATGAGGTATTGCGTTCGCGAAAAAAATTCAGTTGTTCTGTACATTTTGTCGAGTTATGAGTTATGACACACAGAAATGTATGGGACAGTCGATTTATTTCGCGACTTCAGTGTTGGTCCCATAGTGACCCCTATTAAGGAATTGCGTTTTTTTTCCGTTACAGGTTGTCCCACTCTGTTTGTGCTTGGTATGGGTGGGGTACAACCAACTGAGGGTACGACGGGAATTCACGCTTGTTTCGTATCTGGTTAGGTTACTTCGTGGCATAGAGCCAGGAGACCCAGGAGTATGCAGCCCTGAGTTTATCTGTACCAGACCGCTATATGTGGAGCCGGCGCCGCCCGCTGCTGGCCGTGCCGCCTTCTCGCCAAAACACCATTGACTCGCGCAATTCGGGTTATTAACGATCTTCACATCAATATCGATGTATTTATGTACATGTCATTTGAGTGAATTCGCAAAAATACTGCTGTTTATTTTATGTTATAGTGTAGATTAGAGTAGGCTATATTTGTTGTTTTATATTTGAAACGTTTTTATATTTAGGGAACTTAGTACCTATAGAAGTTTTTATTATCAGATTTATAAATACTGAGTTTATATAGTTTTAAATTGTATATAAGTTAATTTGGAGACCGCGCTATTGCATTAGTTACCTAAAGGTACACCTGTAATGATAGTTGTAAGGGAGATTTAAATGAACTAATAACAACGGACCAGCAATAATTAAACCAGTCTGCAATATAAAAACTTTTTAACAATGAATATACTAAACTAATTCAATTGTTTTTCTGTGGAAATATGAATAATTGAACAATTAACTTTTTGGACGAAAGTTGAATAAATATAAGTTAGGCGACTCACGTCGGGACCTCGTCGAGAGGTCATGACCGTCTCATAATGCCTCTCGTAACGTGATGTGTCATAATCGCTTTTTGAATTATATTAAAAACGAATTTATTTTGAAAGCGTTTGGTTAAAACTGGATTTGAAATTGGGACGTTGTCAGAATTCACCTTCAGGTGGAATAGGTCAGATCAAAACCATGTTATTGTATAGACATAACTGACATAACTGCGGTTACCATCAGGTAATTTGTAGTTTTGACAAATTGCGGTCTTGCATGGTTTTAATTTGAGTTTATTTCAATATTCAGACTCAAACTCAAATTGACTCTATGATTAGCTTTATAAGCTACTTTTTACCACATTCCTTATTCCATAAAAGGGGAACCAGTAACAACTTTCAAAAAATTAGAATTTATATAAGTAATATAATTTATTCATATCGGATTTTCTAGCTGAAAAGTTTTAGTTGTGTATCAAGGATTCTTTAATATTATTGTAACAACTTTATTGTACATACCTACATACAGAGCAAATATAATAAATAAATAATCTGTCACATTTTATTCTAAATTCTAAGCTAAGGAAAAACTACTTTTTACGTACCTGGCAGATAAATAAATTATGTTCCATTTCTATTTCAGGTCAAAACTCAATCCAGTGGCTTTTGTAATGGTAACTAGGTACCATTCTTTCAAAGGTCTAAACAAAATTTATTTCTGTGAGCGAAAACGGCTGCTGGCAAAATCTTTTTTTTTAATTTATTTATGCATTTTAATTAAATATTTTAAAACATTTTTTGGCTGTAGTCTGTTTGTCGGTTTGTTGTTTGTTTGTGTGTGTTTTTTGTCTGTTATTTGCTGTTTCAACGATAGAATGACACTGTTTAGGGTTCCGAATCTCTTTATGGAAAAACGTAACCCTTTTATCAGACTCGGTTGTCTATCTGTTTGTCACAGATTCTTCTTTATTTTTTTCTTTTCTTTCTTTACCTATTAAAAATACATAAATTTTGGAAAATAGGGTCACTTTTTGAAGGCAAATTTTTAGTACTTATTAGTTACTTTTTGAAATTTTTAGTTTTTGCAACTGTACTGTGTTACATATATCAAATGAAAGGGCTCGTCGTAGGGGTCTCAATAGTTTATTTTTTCATAATTTTTGAAAATTTCATTCCGTAGTTAAAAATAAAAAAAAATGAAAATAGACCATTGAGCACCCCCTTCCGTCTTGTCGCCGAAACTACTGAGTCTAATATTTTTAGGCTTATTTTTTTTATTTACCTATATGTAGTTTGCAGGAACACCTATAGGAAATAAATATGATTTTAAAGTAACACGTAGTTTTTTATCTACACTATTTACGATACAAAAATAATATATGAAGATAATCGTAAAAAGCGATCTTTTCAAGACAACTTTTGTGTGAATTTTAAAGAGAAAAGCAAAGCATGACTGTAGGTAGTCCTATGTGTACTATTTAAATATACAATAAATGCTTTAAATAATAATAGGTACTACAAAACACACGATGAGATGAATATTCACTATAAATTATAATTATAAACTGGCTGCTGCCCGCGGCTCTACTCGCGTCATTGTCGAAAAATATCCCAAGGGAACATACTCCCGGGATAAAAATTATCCTAAGTGTTATTCCAGACTATAATCTTTGCCAAATTTCATTAAGATCCATTCAGTAGTTTTGGCGTGATTGAGTAACAAACATCCATCCAGACATGCAAACTTTCGCATTTATAATATTAGTCAGAAGTTAGATTAGATTAGATGTTTATTATTTGTTCGGAACCCTTTGCACGCGAGTCTGCCTGTCGACATCTGCAAAACCAAGGAGCATTGCAGCCATGTACGTTTTTAAAAATGCCAGTGTAAACTAAAATACATTTCCTCATGTCCCTGTTCCTTTTAACATAATACATAAAGTCGTTACTATTGAATGCGAGGACAAAGACGAAGATGTATGCTACATAATGGATCAATACAGCAATATATGTTCGGAATATAAAAGAGCACTGAGGTTCGTATTCAGACGGCGTCCGGACAAAATATGAAATACGTTGGCCTAGTCTTTAAATTTACGATTCAGGTTTCAGTAAGTTACGTTGGCAGGTTTTACTATCAACGAAAAATAACGTAATCAATCTCACAAAAAAAAGGTCAATTTTTATCTGTTTTCTTAAATAACTTTGAAATGAAATATTTTAAAATTATAAAAAATACTTTTGAGACCTAACGATGAGCCCTTTGATTTGTTATGTCATACGGTACAGTTAGAATATTTTTTTTCAATTTTCCCCCATAAAAAAAAGTGACCACATTTTCAAAATTTATTTGAAAAATTATTTCCATTATGCGTCCGTTTTTTTTATTATTATTGATAGGCACGCGCTTGACCACTATCTCACCTGATGGTAAGCGATGATGTGCTCGAAGACGTGTTCGGGTCACAAAAGGGTATATTTGTACCAAATTTCAGCCAAATCGGTTAAGTATGTACAGACAGATCGACAGACCGACAGACCGACAGACAGATAGACAGATCGACAGACTGTCAGACAGAAAGACAACCGAGTGTTCCGTTTTTTCATACACGGGTGCGGAACCCTAAAACTTACCTAATTACAATAAAAGCCTATCTAATATTTAGCCTAATTTCTGGAATCGAAATTATGGAAACAATATAGTAAAGTTGACTCTGTCAATTTCCAGCAGTTCGTTTTACTTTAATTAAACACCAAATTCAAAAAGGTTTTTCTAGACGAACCACAATATGTTGCTGCAATGTTATCAACTGTCGCAGCAATGTTTCGTTGAAAATGTCATTAAATTTTTGACATTGTTCTTGTATGTCAATGCGGGAGTGATGTATGGTTAAACCGAATGACTTGAAAACAAAACTGTTTGTAGTTTATTCAGAAAGAGATTTTGACTTTATATGTTTATTGTTTTGGTTATGGCCAGTGGCGTAGCTAGCATGGTGACACCCAGTGTGGATAATGTGGTGTCACACCAGAAATGGAGCCCCCTCGTCCCCGCGAAATAATTATTTGGTGAGGGTTGTTTTTTTTTTGGAGAGTAAGGTATTCAGGTGCGGGTCTGCGGACGGCGAACGTTGGGTGGCTCGCCGTCCGATCAAAACCAGGCCCAGGTCGACGGCGCGTTTTGTTCCACACGCGCCTCAAAGAGATGTCAGCACAGTAGACGGGGCCTTGTTAGGTCCAGAGCCTACCGAGGTTGCGAATTTTGTTCGAAAGAGTTACCGCGGCCCTGGAAAGCAAAGGGCACAACGACACGTCCTCCCGCTACACCCAGAGCGGCAGGAATCATTTGATGATTTCCCATCCATAAAAAAAATCCTATCTCGTATAGTTTTATTTTTTCTTGCTGAAGAACAAAGAGAACGCAGAATCCAAAAGCGAGCAAAGTGAGCTCGAAAATGTTTGCACCTCACCAAAGTAAAAGAGCAATAGAAAATGTTGCTGTTATTGCTGACAAAATGTTAACGCCACTTAATGCAGCAAAAAATGTGGCCCGTTTAGAAGCGCTTTTGGAATAAACCTTTTAACATAATTGGATTATAAAACGATTTAATATTATCCATTTGCTCCCTTACAATACAAAAAGAACGTAGGTACCTATATCTTGGTTACAAAATGACATCAATAAAAATTGTCAATATTTTAATAAAAACTGAAAATATTATGGGAATTTACAGAAATTACGATTCTCTATCCAAACGCGATAAATTTTTTAGTAAAATACGTATCGTATTTGATATATCTTTGGCAACTGTGTTACTTACCTTAGCCTTTAATCTTTGGTCAGAAATAAACAATCGCATAGTTTACATGATGGGAGCTTTTCAGTTTATAAGCCTCTTTAGTAGCCCAGTTATGATGATAAGTGGTATTCTAAGTTCTGGTTCTTACAAACTGTTCATAGACAACTTCATGTCCGTGCATTATGACTTCCAGTACGAACCCACTTATATCAAACGTTCAAGAAAGTTGAAGACCGTTTTAATGATCACCACAGCAGTGTCTTGTCTTGCTAGTTTAGCAATTTTGGCATTGTATTTGTACTTCGAAATTTATATGCGGAATAATTTTACTGTGAATACCTTTATAATAACTTTATCAGACATATTAACCGAAGAGCGTTTTATAATGGTAAACGCAATAATGAACATTTTCATATCATCTATTGACAACCTGCTGAAATGTTTGAACAACTGTATATTTGATGTTGTAAAAAAGTTTAATGATATCGAAAAGAGGTTACACATAGATAGCAGGGAGTGGAATAATCTTCTTACGATTGAACAAGTGGAACAGTGGGCTACACAGTTTAAATGCTTATTGAGTTGCAGCAGAAATCTATCGATTTGCTTTAAGGCGAGCCTGACTTGAGCGCGTAGGCATCTAACGCTTACCCCAGGCCCCGCAAGGAGTAGCAATACGTAATAAGTTACGATGCGCGGGAGACGCGCGCACCAAGCGCACCGCTCGCTCATGAGTTCACGGACTCGGGTAGGTACTAAGTTCCGTCACAGGATAAAGTAATGCAGTAGATCAACTTGAATTGATTAGTATAAGTTTATTTTGTTTTATTTTTCTATTAAGTATTTTTTAAGGTTATAGATGGATTAAGTACGTATTGTACAAACTTGAATCCAATTACAAATCATTAAAAATCAGTAATAATACTTATTTATTTTAGATTATATGGTGGATTTAAAATCTGACTGACACGAAAATTATGAATACGAGTACGATACAAAAATACGCGTCGCGCGCTATTTGGCTTTGGTGCGATACCTTCGTAAAAATCAAGTAGTAGGTAGGCACACTTACTTTAGGAAAATTATGTTACAATTCTTGAATATTATAATTCAAGAAAGCTTAGAAGTATAAATGGTTTGGAATTTGCCTAGATGCTATTTAAAAAAAAACAAAAACGTTTTTATATTTTTTAATCAAATAGTTAACATAATAAAAGTTACCAATGCAACTGGCTAAAATTCGTTGAACTGTAGCTGTCTCGGTTTGCATGGACCTAGCTGAGTAGATTGACACGGAATATGGTCCTTGGATTTGCTTGGACCTGGCTGCACAGGCTTATCATTAACATTTTCTTTGTTTTCTTTCAATATTATGTCTCGTATTGGCATACCGCGATTTTGGCGCGGATCCACAATCTCTGGCAATATACATTTCAAATAAAAATCTATATTTTTTTTCTCCATATGCACCCGCCAAAATTCGTCATCTCTTGAAATATTTTCTACTACTAGTTTTCACCGAACCATATTCCAAAAATGCATTGGTTCCTTTCTGTTACATGAAGTTGACCCTGCACTTGGTAATACCAATTACTTTTTTTGTTTATAACCCTGGTATGTTTTATTCTATCGAATTTAAATATATGTATTTTACTTTCTTCAATAGCAGCATTTCCCTTTTCTAAATGCCGTTATTGGACATTTAATTTCAACAATGGTGTCGTTCCCAACTATACCGTCGGGGGTAACCCCAATAAATGAGTATTATTTTGGAGACAAGTCACGCCCTTCCGCATGCTCTATTGCCCTGTAACGCAAATTTTGATTTTGATTTGTTGGTAATTAACAAGTAAAATTTTAAAAACTTACAAAATATCCCTGTTCAATAAAGATAACGGAGCTACAGTGCCAAAGACAGATACACAGGCACACAGACGCACGTACACAGAAACATAGATAGCAAACCGTTATAAATAAATAGGATAGAATTGTAATATGGTGTGTGTTTAATTTCTTTATGTATTTTATGGTGTTACAATAATGATAATGAGATACTACTTTATTCAAATCTATACTAAATAATATTATAAAGTGGAAGTGCGCTAAGTGCGCTGTGGTAATAGCTAATTATACGTAAGTACCATGTACTACAAAGATATTGTTTTTCATTCGATCTAAAAAAAAGTCCGCGACGTTACACCTATATCTATCTCTTATAAATATGCCACACTAAGGCATTTTATGTCAAATAATTTATTTAAAAATTAAAGGTGGTTTTTCAGCATTAATATTAGGCAGGCATATTAATCCTTACTAGCGAAAGTTACTTCATCATCAAGATAATTTTATGAAGATAAACTTTGTCTTTTACAGCATGTTATTTGAACTCACCGTTTAGGAGATAATGTAAAATTAAAATAATTCAACAATATTATTAAATCGAACGGGCGGTGCGCGAGACGCGGCCACCAAACGAGAACGCGTCGAGCCTGCGTGACTGCGTGCGCCGCGGTGCAAGAAATTCTTTTTTGTATTATGATTATGAATTTATGATAGTTACATTCATGGGGAAGGCTGTACGGCTATACGGGAACGGGAATTCCTACGGGAATGACGAGTTCCGTTACCTGTCTCCGAAGTTCTTCATCAGATCTTCACCAAATTGAAATGGGATCAGTCCGGGAAGATACACTTCCAAAAAAAAATAGAATCATCAAAATCGATTGACAATTGGCGAAAATATCGCTGAGCAAACATACAACAAAAAAAAACAGTCGATTTGAGAACCTCTTCTTTTTTGGAAGTCGGTTAATAATATACAATACAATAGTCAATTAAAAACAGTTTAGTGTATGTAATTTATAATTTCTATACATTTTTCCTCTTGCCAATAAACACCGATAAAGTATCGCATTGGATTGGAAAAACTATCCAAACTGACCACATAGTTTTTTGTATGTCTTGTCATAACTTGATACATTGTTAGTAATTAGTAAGAGGATGGACTCTAGTGTACAGCGCATAAATGAGCTGGTCCGGTAGCCTAAACGTTACCAAAAGTATGTTATTATAATATTTTCATAGGAAATGGTCATACTGTAACACTTTTACACTATGGCACGCGACTCACGAGTGCGCTGCGCGTATTGTTTGGCATAGACGAGACCTACACAAACGTTGCGGACACCATAAATATTATTATTTGTTGTGTTGTGGTGGCTGTGAGTAGGTACCCACCTAGCGTATAACTACACTTATATTTCTTCTCTACATGAACACCACAACATTATTGCACCGATATTCAACTCTCATGTAGGAAATACGAGCTATTATTTTTGCATTTGTTTAGGAGTAAGATAAGTGAAAACGGACATTTCTAATAAATAACAAATATTATAAGACTTATACAAACTCTCCGAAACCATCAAGACTAACGTAGCGGGGTGAACTACCTATTTGACATTTGATAACAGTAAATCATTGTATCATGTGCGCGCGAGGTGGCTTTATGCACTCTGAAATAGGGTTCAAATTCAATTGTTTTACATACTTGATGCGGTTGGTAAATCTATTACGCGCGAAAACTAAACCACTAAAGCGCACGTCTTTATGCGTATTGAAATAAGGTTTAAATTAAACTGTTTACACACATGTTCGCGGTGTGTAAATTTATCGGTTCCGTGTCGGTACTTACCTAGTTAGTAAAGTAAATTATGTATATACCTATATACCTTTTTGTTTATTCAGCCAAAGTTTATAAAGTACCTAGTCACCGCTGCAACGAAGAGCCGTTGATGACAACTTTTTTTTCCCCATTTTTTTTTACAAAATTATAGCTACATCTAATAATAACTAACTATATTACAACTGTTTGAACACTAAATTGTATACAAGTATTATTATTTAACCACTCGACACGTGAAAATTCCAAAATAAAAAATAAATCTTACGTAAATAAACATAAACATTAAATTCGCGGCACACTGGTGTGCCGGCAGTGCTAGAGCGGTAATCAATTTAGGCTTAGCCAGTAACAGAACTTAGCGGGGGTGGCGGGATCGCAAAAATTTGGCACACGTCCGACCTCCAACACGTTCCGCTCGGGACTAAATGACACGGGGCGCGCCCATGAAAAGACAAAATCACTTGATTTTGGAATTAGTGGGATACGTATTTTCATATTTCACATTATGACGGCCGATTTATATCACATTTTTTACGACCTTTATTGTGGTATAAGTTTTATTACTCAAAACCTTATATAACTCAAATGAAATGATAATTACATCTTGATTTTGACTTGTCTTTGCGATTTAATTGGATGCAGTAAAGTGCAAGTAATCGTGTATCGCACGGCGAAATCGCAAGATCGAAGTGTGAAATATGTAATATATTTTTTTCAAAATTTAAATCCGTGTTGTTTACGAATAAAACACAATTTTACACAATGCAAAACAACGTTTTTCCGGATAACCTGGCCTTAAGGTTCAGGTAAAGTCTGAGTTCCCGTGTTCTATAGATGTTCGAAAGAACAAAGACGATCTATTATCTTGACTGACTTTCTATTACTGCTTTCAGATGGTATATTCGTTGGTCTTGTCTTTAACACATTATCTTACTTCTTCGTACGTGATATTTATTACAGTGACATCGGTAAATATAAACCACACACGTTTTTTTTTTCTTCACATTATTACTAATTAGCAGAGGTCGGAATTAGGTAGAGTTATTTATGTACTTACACTGATTACATACAGCGAAAGAATAAAGTGGACATGCCTTTAATCCCGCGATAAATTTTAAAGAGAAGAAAAATCCCGTGATTTATTAAATAAAAAAGTTTCTTACTTTTACACAATTGAAACCACTGCAAACCACTGCGCGACGTTGCCAAATTTACATCAACGACATCGGATGTCCGCAGTTGCAAAATTCCAATGCGTACCCGCGCGATGTTGCCACATTTGTTGTTCGCACAACATAGCTTGTAACAACAAAATTTGTAATATTGTTGGCCACACGGGATTGCCTTATAGAAATCCCGGGACGATCCATATTAATATCAACATTTCGATGCAAGTACAGAAATAACTCTACCTAATTCCGACCTCTGCTAATTAGCTATAACACTGATTCTCTTTTTTACAGGTTCATTTCGTGGAACGTTATCAGATTGTTACCGTATTATACTTTGCGTCAAGTTCCATATTTTGCACATATTTTCTAATGATTGCGGGGCAAAATCTTCTCAACGAAAGTTCTAAAACAACTAGAGGTCTATCGAAATTGTACAGCACATTGACGATATGTAAGTAATTATTTATTTATTGAGTACTAGCTTCTACCAGCGGCTTCGCCCGCGTGAATATCGGAAATAGGAAGGTTTCCTGATTTGTATCGTACATTTTTACTCAGGAAACACCTACCCTACCTATATAGTTTATATCAGCCCAAAAAATACTATGACATGTTTCTGGTCTCCTGGTACTTGTGAATCTGAAGTACTAAGGCAGCAGCGGCCCTGAAGTTCCACTTCCTTCTAAGTCTCCATTAATCCATGCTATTTACTGGGATAAAAAGTAGCCTATTTTTTATTCCAGGATATGAACTACATGTGTGCCTTTCACCCTTACCACCGCGACTTAATCTATAGATTAAGTCGCGGTGGTAAGGGGGGAGTGCGTATGTGGGGATGCGTGTGTGTGAGTGTGGATTTGGTATACCAAATCCACACTCACACACACGCATCCCCACATACGCACTCTCAGACATACACACACGAAATATATCTACTTACTCACGCTCTCACTACAAGTACTTACTAATGGACCAGGATCGATAATTTTTTAAACAAATTAAATTATAGTTGGATTAAACCCATTCGGATAGGAAGAGAGTATAACAAAAATAAAAAAAAAAATAAATTACGGGCGATTTGAGGTCGGGAAGTGGATGAGGGTGACCTTTTAAGGATAAAAAACGGTTTATCTCGATTTCCGGCAACACAAGTCTTATAGAAAAAGTTGAATAGCAAAGTTGTAGGTAATAAAATAGATCTATAACTTTTGCATTCACTTTTTTCTAACATAACCTCAAAATGTAATTGAAAAATTCAAATAATCAAGTTTTATTATTATCTTTTACAAAACACCTTTTTTTAACAAAATTTTGTGAAAACTTGCCCTTTTATGTCCCAAATGAAAATTTTGCCCTTATTGGTATGTTATGGTGGTTCGTCATGACTTTAGTCTTGGTAGTATTTAGTTTTTTTTAGTTTTTTTATTAGTGATGGGTTTGCTCTTGACTCTAGTCAATGTCAGAGATGACAGAGACAATGTCTACGATGGAGCGAGCTTACCCAGAAGGAGCGTGTTCACTCTAACTTTGAAGAGATTAGCGTTGTAAGCTCTTGGAAACACAGGCGCAGGCAGAGAGTTCCACTCCTTTCTAGGCCGATCGTATTGCTTACATCAATAAGTTCATTGATAATTCTCTGTAATTAAGATGCTGTTTCAGAGAAGAGAATGATGTCAGCTGCAAAGGAAGGTCCGGGCCTTACTACCTGTTATTTTGTAGCAGCTGTAAAAACCGTTAGCCAGTATTCGAGATACAGAACAGTGAACAACATCGTTCATAAAAATACACGTGCAGGCTGAGTTACTTCAAGGGAATTGTGACAAATTTACTTTAAAATAAGTTTTTGAAATCTATCATCATCTGCCTAGCCTTTTCCCAACTATATTGGGGTCGGCTCCCAGTCACACCGGATTCAGCTGAATACCAGTATTTTACGTGGAGCGGTAACACGGTACTTCTTGGCAAGACTGCTGTCAGATCTAGATATCTAGATCTATAAATGACAGACAGGACCAACGGCTTAACGTGCTTTCCGAGGCACGGAGGAGTCTCGATATGGTAAGATGGTCACCCATCCACAGACCAACCTCAGCAAGCGTTGCTTAACCTTGAAGATTGGTCCGTGCGGCTGTTATAATTTAGCCACGAGCTCCTCTCACTTTTGGAATCTATATAGCACGGTAAATACGACCTGTATTTTAATCTGTATCAATCAACTCTAAAATAAAAATAGTAATATTTTCTTTCATAAATATTATGTTTAACGTAACCGAAAAAATTAAAATCAAAACATACAAAAAAAAAACAGTTGAATTGAGAACCTCCTCCTTTTTTGGAAGTCCGTTAAAAAGTAAAATCAAATTCTATTTTTTTTTTCTATGAAATACATAGTAACTGCTAGAGGGTGGAGAGTTGGTGACCTGGAACACAGGCCCTTAAAGCCTAACTAAGGTACCAGTCTCCCACAGTAAACTTAACGTTATTATGTACGAACCTTAAGAGTCGAACGGCTGAGCTCATTGACGGGCGCGGTTAAATGCATGATAATATATTTCATCAAAAATCGTTTGAAGGAAGAAATGAACGCTGTGATGAGTAATATGAAGCTAGTGCGTACACAAATTTACAGTTCCATAATTATCATAAATATGATTTATACGAACATGAGCTTGGTAGTCAGGATATTATGAAAAAGTACTGAATGAATCTGTTTAAAATATTGTATTTAATTTAGGAAGTAATCTATGCCTGTATGGTCAACATTTTGCTATTTTTGTACTACATAAGTTATTTAGTTACGCTCAAAGTTATGTCAAAGTTTTGAAGTTTCAATATTTTTTTTCTGTTTTGTTTCCATGCAGGTCTAGATAATGCCGAGATAAATAAATGTGACTTTTTTTCTGAACGTACTCCGTCAATTAGTAGAGTCAATCGCCAGACTACGTTTGTATGAAACAATGACTGACTAGGGGCTCGAGACAACTGAGATTCTGTCAACGGTGGCGTGGCGAAAGCGATTGTCAATACGCCAAAAATGTATGGGATTGACAGATGCTATCGAAATGTCACGTGATCAAATCAGTACATTTTGGCATTTCGAGAGACGCCTTCGCTAATTGAATGTTACATGGTCTAGGGCCTTAGGGCACCGTTATAAGACGAAACGCGGGTGGTCTTTTCTCCATAGAAACCATAGATAGAAACGCTCTCACCTGTTTTCTTTCTGGTTAATGACCATAAAACAATGATTTTTACAGAATAATAAGTATTAACTACTTTTGTGTCCCTATGAATTCCTTTTTATTGATACGTTATTTTTATAAGCACACTAAAAAAAATTTCAGAATTGCCTATTTAGCCCGTTGTCAACAAAGGCCTATTGTACAAATTTAACAGCTATTACTGAAAATAGAAAACTTAGGGACACAGTACATATTTAATATCTTTTATCTACACTCACAACGTAATATTCCAAATATGAGTTAAAAAACGAATGTATAAACACGTACTTTTTTTTCGTGAATAGGTAAAATTTAAAAAAAAAACCATTACAGTTCAACATTTTCTTTCGATTTTTGAACAACTGCATCATAAAATAACTTTTTAATTTTTATAGCACACTTTTTCTTTTTAATTTTTGGCGCGGCAGCTTTTATCTTTCTCTATGGATGCGCGCGCTGCGCTGTCATTCGAATACGCAATGAGAATATCCGCCATATTGGAATGAACTATTTTTCTACTTATTTTATTTCAACTGTATGAGTGAAGATAAAATAGTGTATGCAACGGCATATAATTAGGTATTAAAACACTCGTGTGATGCTATTATCACACTCGGCTACGCCTCGAGTGATAAACCCACACTCGTGTTTTAATAACCCCTTTTATATGGTCGTTGCATAAACTACTATTAAATTGGTTAATATTGAAGGAGGAAATAGGCGAGAGCTAAACCTCGAAATATGACTTTTTACTCAGGCTATTCAGTCGGATCTGCAGTTGTCGTACAAGTAAGATTCTGCAGTGTGATTCTGTAAACATGTCGAAGTGAACACTTGGGCGGGGTGCACGGCGGGTGAGTTGTCAAACCATACAAATATGATGGAATGACAGCTCACTTGTCGTTCACTCTGCCTAGGTGTTCACGGGAGATGTCGACAGAATCGACCGGCTGAAAACAGTAGCGTGGCGAAGGCGATTGTCGAAATGTCACATGATCAAATTCCTACTTATTGGCATTTCGACAGTCGCATTCGCTAATCGAATGGCACACTGTCTTATCGCACGAACCGGACGCCGAGCGCTCGCAGGGCGACAGCAATAGTTTCTTCAATTACCTAATTTTCAAAAGTCTCTCTCATTTATCTCTCATTTATTTAACATTGTCTGCAATGTTTATTGCGGTGAGAAAAAAAAACTTATTATTACTCTGTCGTATGTCACTAAAGACGAGATTTGCCAAAATCTTTTTTTTGTCTTATCCTGGCTAAGTCACATTTACCATAGCTTGCAGTCCTTGGGCTATATACAAGTGACATTCTGCTAGCGGTAGCGTAGCGAAGGCGATTATCAATACGCCAAAAATGTATGGGATTGACAGATGCTATTGAAATGTCACGTGATCAATTTCCTGCATTTTGGCATTTCGACAGTCGCATTCGCTAATTGAATGGCATATTGTCTAGGGCCTCTTATCATCATTTTAGCCTAAGGTCGTCTACTGCTGGGCATAGGCTTCCTCCATCGATCGGTCAATCGATTTGGTCACACGTGGGGAAATTCGTTGGATGTGTACAATACCTTGTACACATAATATGTCACATCCAACGAATTTCTGCAGTCTTCACCAGGTCATCGGTCCACATATAGGGAGGCCTGCCTTCCGACGCAGCGTCTTCCAGTACGCGGTCATCGCTGTACTTTCAACATGGTCCATCTGTTCTGCGAGCAATGTCACTGCCACTTGAGTTTAGCTGTTCTTTCAGGCTACGTCGGTAACCATTTTTCTCCGCTTAACATTTTCTGTTAATTTTTTTTCACTTATGTTGATATACCATAATAATACACAGCATATTTTGGCATAAACTTTCAGCTCATCGAAATCCTGGATGGAGCCAATTTGATTATTGAATTTACATACACCAATTACTTTGTTTTAGGTTCACAAGCGCCGGAAACTAAAATTTTAAAGAAGTTACTGCTTTTCGTACAAAAACATCCCATTCAAATAGAATATACTTCTAAAATGAATCTTGGAATGTATTTAATACCTGTGGTTCTTTCTCTTTCTGTTAGTTACATTATAATCGCACTACAATTCAATAACTTTATATAAAAAGTGGGACTGTGCATAAAATTTCACACAGTCAATTAACCTGGAGAAATGATCGAAGATCGTCACTCACTGGAGAACTGAGGATATTACCTTCAAAGTCTACCGCGGCGGAGGTGGTAGGACTATGGGATCATATTTGGGCCGCTAGCATTCACAGAGCTCGCGCAAGACAGAGATGTTTTGAAACAGAAAGGGGCACTCCCTCTTTGGGAGTATTCCCATCTGTCCCCGAATGTCTGTCCCTGAGTGGGGACAAATGGGAATTTTCGTGCCCAGCCTGACACCTTGTGACTATTATAAATTTTCAAAAATAAAAAATAACCTTAGAGGAATTCGTTTTATGAACCCAAAAGTCGTGGTTGCGTTTAAAAAAGGCGTGGAAGAGATCCCTAAAGAAGACTGAGCCCACTGCTTCAGTGAATGGTTCTATCGCATGCGACGGTGCTTAGAAAGGAACGGAGATTATTTCGAAAAGCAATAAAATATTAACAGGCTTGTGTATTTAATGGCTTATGTGTTGTTGTAGTATTGTATTGTAAATTTTATTGGTGTAGGTATGATGATGGATAAAAGAGTTTTGTCAGCGTTGGTTGTGACTTTGACAAATAACTCATCAATAGGATTATAAATATAGTAGACACCAGATAAATGTGCAATAACAGTCATTCATAATATTTATTGACTTAGGCTGAGCGCAGACTTGAGTCACGATAGTCTTACAAAAAATATGAAAACGCGCAAACTTCAAACAAAACGTCTCATAGACAAAATTGTCTAATACCTACAAGAACTGCACGGCGACAAGTCTGACTAATGATTGTCGGCTTTGCATTTGTCTGTATGCAGGCGAGCACATCAACGACAAGTCCTGCAAGAAGGTGTTGCGGAGGGCTCGGTTTGAACACATTAGCCGAATTGGGAACCAACTTGCTTCATACCCAGCAGGAAGTAAGGTGTTTTGGTCCCTGGCTAAGTCGGCTGAATCGAACTTCTGCCGCACCTCACTACCACCACTGCTGAGACTCGACGGGTCGCTGGCCCACTCCGCTGGGGAAAAAGCTGACTTGTTTGCTTCTATGTTTGCGGAAGCTTCGCGTCTGGATTCAGGTGACACGAGGCCCGCTGCTTCTCCACCCAGCTACATCTCCACCCAGCTACATCTCCACCCAGCTCCATCTTTCCGAGGTGTAACAGTGCCGATAACCGACCAACTTGAGCTTCTTTGTGTTACGTTAACATCTACCCTCAATTTTGTTCCATTCATAGAGGCAGAGGCTCAAGTGGCTGCCAAAAATTTGGGGATCCTAGCAAAGGTGCGACAGTTCTTCAAAGGTGAACAGCTGCTCAAACTTTATCAAGCGCAAGTTCGATCGTGTATGGAGTACTGCTCTCATCTTTGGGACGGATCTGCCAGATACCCGCTTGATGCCCTTGAGTCAATTGAGAAACGAACCAAGAGGAGCATCGACGCCGAGTTGCTAGTCTAGCCTATCGGTTTTCTATCGGCTGCATTTTGGGGAGTGTGCGACGGAATTGCATAGTTTAATTCCGCCAAGCCCATGCCATCATCGGACTACAAGACGTACGGCGATGCGCCACCGGTACATGGTGGACATCCCACCCACACGTACTAAACGTTTTGGGAACACATTTATTGTGTGTACAGCTGAGGAGCGCGTGCCTATCAATAATAATAATAATAAAAAAACAAAACAGTCTAGCGACGTACCCCCTCTTTTGTACTAGTAGTGTTCAAATTATTTATATATTATAAGCAAGATATTTTTAATGATTTTTAAAGCATGCTTTATTTATAAGCATCTTTGTTACGGCGGCGCCGGCGGCGGCGGCACGGGTGCGACAGAATTAAGCAAGCGGACTGTCTGGCAAACGGCATGCTTTTTAAGAATATTACATCGCGTTTATGAATTTATAACGATAAAATGGAGCAGTAAAAACCAATGATCTTTCCTTCATACTTTTCAGGCTTAGGACTGTCTACAATTGATTGTTATTAATTTTGAAAGAGTGAAAGTCTTGAGCGTTTCGTCCATTAACCATACAAAAACATTAATTTAACAACAACAATCTCTCAATCAATCGTCCTTACTTACACAATTATAGTCAATGATCGATATTGCGTGTTCTATCACTGTTTACACTAAAAATGCACAAAGCAAAATAGCGTAGGTATACTACGTGAGCCGCCCGGGATCGCAAATTATGCGTTCGACCGATGACAATCGCTAGAATGCGACGACTGGCCACCGCCGCTTTTTAAAATGCTAGATTGCTACTTCTTATCCTACTTGCTTCTGGCGTTGCGTGCGATACTGCGATGCGCGAAGTTTGAACAGATAGAGCGAGAGATTGCGATTTATAGCAAATATCAACAAGTGAGAGCCACGATATCATATTTTGCTATTTGTTACGTTTAATAAGCACGGTGTTTTATGTTGCTATATGATATATTAACCACCACTAGTCGTAGTAGACAAAACAGTTTCGTTTTAGATGCGCGACGGGTCGTAGGCAAAACAGTTTTGTTTTAGTTTTAAGGCAGACTTGTCTAAGTAAGGAAAGTCTGTCTTAAAACTGTTGTGACTATAATATGCGCTCATCTTTAAATCAAAAACAGAAATAAAGACATAAAGTTGTCCTGAATCGACTTCTATCGTTCTTCTGTCGTTCTCGTATCGTTTACGTTCTTTAATAATGAAAAACGGTGAATAGATAATTTGTTGTTCGGATATCTACTAAGGGTTATTAGGGAAAGGTCAATGTCCCTTATTGCAAGTTTATCTGGCACCTACCATAGTAACTTATTCTTATGACTTCATATAAAATGTTCAATGTATTTTGATGCTTACAAAAGTATATCAAGCATGTATATACATATTAATAAATAAGGTACACAAGAAGCAGTTCTTTTATTGCGACATTAATCAAAGATATATTATATTATTTCATGACCAAAGTGGAAATACGAGGCAACCTTAAAGTTATTGCTAACCAATTAGTTAATAGAATTTAATACCAAAAACTGCTTATTACATTAGTTTATGAAACCGTGTCCGTAAAGTAACAAGATGGTGGCAATAAAAATCATAAAAATGTTAACAACAACTGAAAATATAATTGGTATTTACAGAAACAACGTTTATCAGTCGAAAATGTGCAAAATGTTAACTTGTATTCGTATTGTTTTAGAAATAGCTTTCATAATCACTGTGGTTTACAGTATTTATATTTCTAGCGGACAACAAATTAAACGAATTATGAACATGATGAATGTGTATCAATTCGTGAACCATCTTAGCACTCCTGTTATCATCATGAGTGGTATTCTAAGCTCTGGTTCTTACAAACTGTTCATAGTCAACTTTATGTCCACGCACCATTACTTCCAGAATGAACCCACTTACATCATACATTCAAGAAAGTTGAAAAACCATTTTTTGGCTATGACAGCAATATCAAGTACAGCAAGTGTATTACTTTTTATATCAGAGTTGCTTTCTAAAATTTATGTAACGAAGAAATACAGTATAAGCTTTCTTGTAGTGCTAATCTCAGATATGATAATTGAACAACGTTATATTTTGTTAAATGCAACAATGCAGGCTTATATAAAAATGATTGAAAACTTGCTGAAATGTTTGAATAATAGTATATTTGACATTCAAGTAAAGTACAATGATATTGAAAAAACGTTACACTCGGATAGCAGGGAGTGGAATGATCTTCTTACGGTTGAACACGTGGAACAGTGGGCTACACAATTTAAATGCTTAATGAGTTGTAGCAGAAATCTATCGATCTGCTTTAAGACTCTGGTAGGTATCAGGTTTTTGTATTAAGCGGTTGATTGACTTTCTAATTATTAGTTTAAATATTTTAATAATAAAAAATCATAACGTAATCCATAACGACTAAAACTACCATTACTTAATTTCAGTGCTTTATTTTCAGATAATATATTCACTACTTTTGTCTTCAATGCATCATCTTGCTTCAGTTTACGTGTTGTTCTATGCACTTTTATTAAAAGTAAATATAAATTTGCTACCACCCTTTATTTGTTCATTGGTTTAAGTAGCCTGGGGGTAATTACATTGTTGTTTTTACAGGAAACTGATCTCTTCGTTCCCGCACTTATTTCAATATATTTTATCACATGTTCTTTGTTTTTTACGTACGCCCTTATGGATGGGGGGCAAAATCTTCTTAACGAAGGTTCGTTAGCGAATAGAAGACTTTCAAAATTATACAGCATTTTGTCGAAAAGTAAGTATATTTCGACCACCTTTTTCTGTCTACCTACAAAATAAAACTTGATGGTCGGATTTCTATTTTCCGTGGTTGTGAGTTTGGAATACATGTATACTTAACTCATTTTTCTACTTTTTTATTTCAACTGTATGAGTGAAGATGACATTGTATGCAACGGCATTTATTTAGGTATTAAAACACTCGTGTGATAAACCCACACTCGTGTTTTAATAACACTTTAACCCTTTTATATGACCGTTGCATAAACTACTATTTGTGATTAATTAGTAAAAGTTGGTTAATAATTGTTTTAGATCCACGAGCGCCGCTAACGAAGAAAGTAAGAAACTTATGTCGCCTAGTAAAAAAAAATCAAGTTAAAATTGTATTTACTTCGAAAATGAATTTAGGAATGTATTTAATACCTCTAATTTTGTGTCTAACTGTAAGTTATGTAATCATTGCATTGCAAATTAATAATTTTATTTAATACATAATAATTTTATAAAAAGCTTTTCACGTTTTATTCTAGTGTCTGTTCAATATGTAGGTAAATAATTGCTTACAATTTTGAAATGATTATATAATGGTGACTTTTACGGATCAAAACTAATACGTATGTACTTTTCTATAAACAAGTATGTACAATCATTAATATAATGAGACCAAAAACTTTCAATTAATTAGTATTAATTTTGTAAAACATTTTTAATTTTTTCATCATTCAATAGTTGGTCTGTGTTATAAAACTGTCTTGCTGTTTTTTTTTGTTAAAATGAATTTATTCAACTTATTTATAGCAGTTGAAAATGCAATGTGTATCTATAGAAATTATATGTTAATGCATAAAATTTCAGAAAATATTAATAATTACTCGTGTCATTTTGTGTAACAATAACTATTATTGCAAATAATATACATATGTATGGGTGTTTTTGCATACCAGAGACTTCAAATGAATTCGTACCAAACTTCTTTCAAGCACTGATTTTTATCAAATGCCTTGTGGTGGTTTCTGGGGCTATTTTGAGATTGGAGTCATTTAAAATTTTCTAGGAGAACATGCAAATTCTCGACAGCCGTTTCATAAATGATTCCACTAATTTGAAATCTGTGAGAAACTGTGAGATTGAAATGATTCTTGGTTTCTATTTTGTACGCAATCTTTGTGATTCTGATTATGATGACTAGGATTGGTAATATGTACTCCTCCAAAGATCATTACATGCTGGAAATCCTCATTCGTTTACTGTTCGAAGGATGGATTGATATGATATGACTATATGGTCGAACATGTGGTCATTTATTCTGCAATAATATCAATTTGTAAATGATAAATTTCTGGAATATCTTAGAATGTAGCTATTTGGATGGATATTTATAAACAGATCGTATTTTGCTGCAAAAATGTATCAACAGCTTTCATTGATATGGTAACTTTAAACATTTTTCTCATACACACGGTTTTTAATTCTTTTTTTTCTGAAAACTATCATTAATTTTTTCAGATGTTATTATCAATGGCTGCTGTGTTATAAGCAAAAGTATATTCAATTTATGATCTTATTATTTTGGTTGTCCAGGCAAGAATGTGCCACATTATTTTAAAATAGCTTTTACCCGCGACTTCGTATGCTCATATCCCGTTTTTTCCCGTTCTCGTAGGAATTTCCCGTTCCCGTAGAGCATATAACCTTTTTTTTTTTTGTTTGAGGATGGGAAATCATCAAATGTCCCCTCCCGCTCTGGGTGGAGCGGCAGGGAGTGTCAGACTTTTACTGACTAAAACCCACCCTTACCCTTTCGAACTTATTCCGCAACCCTGGCAGGCTCTGGCCCTGGCGGGCCCCGTCTCCGTCGCTGACTGCTCTTTCCGGCGCGTTCGGAGTGAAACGCGCCGTCGACTCTGGCCTGACCTGATCGGACAGCGAGCTACCCATTGCTCGCTGTCCGCAGGCGTCAGTCACTGCGCCTTGCTCAGGAGCGTCAGTTCCTGAGAGGCGCAGCGACTAACGTTCGTCTGGAGGAGGCGAAATGGGGCCATTACTGGCACTCCATTTCAGCCCCCTCCCGAGCAGTGGCGGCGGCGACGGTGGCGGCGGCTGCGGCGGAAGCGACGGCGGCGGCGGCGGCGGTGGAGGAGGGTTTTCTCCTCGACCCGGCCCTGGCGGGTGGACCGCAGGCTTTGCCCCCAGCCCAGTGATCGGCCGGCTTGCCAGCTGCCGCAAATGCGAAGCAGTGCGGCGCGGCGTTGCACGAGCCGGCCCTGTGACCGGGCTGACCACAGCGAAAGCAGTGGTCACTACGGTCCACCTCCGAGGTGCAGAGTGCTCCGACATGGTTGCCAACATGAAAACGGAAGCACCTCAGAGGTCTGGGCTCCAGCAGTTTCACCTGCGCGGAGACCCAGCCCACCAAGAGCCTTCGGCCCTCCGAAATTTTCTTGGCCGCCGACACGGGGCAGCTCACCACAACGGTTCGCATGCCCGTGTTGTTAGGACGGATGGTGCCCGCCTTCACCTCCTCTGCAGAGCACCCCCCCGTCCTGACGACGGCGGCCAACACCTCCTCCTCCGTGACGGAGTCGTCCAGGCCCAAGATGCGCATGTCTATGCACTTCGTGGGCCTGGACACTCGGACGTCATCCGCGCTCAAGGACGCCCTAAGCCTTTCGGCTAGAGCGTCCGCGGCCGGACCGCTATCTGCTCCAGGGATCTCCAACATCTTGGCCCCAGTCATGGTGACCCTGAGCCGGAGACCCCCGACGATGCCAAGCATCCCGAGGTTGACGGCCTCCTTCGCCTTGGTGAGAAAGAAAGAAAATTAGTTTATTTGGCACACACAGATACACACAATGTAGGTACAAACAAGAATAACATACGTGAGCATATTGGCATACGTCACGCCCCTCTTCACCGCGTCCGGCTGCAGCGTTACCACCACAGCCGTGGTCTTCGGGGCGCGGAGCGCAGCCGCGACGCTTCGCGCCTTCTGCCGCCGCTTCCTCTCCCGCCTCTTGGCCGCCCTGGCTGCTTTGCCCGCCTTCTTCTTCTCCCCAGCCACTTGCCATTCGGCTTGAGCCGGGGGAGGTTCTGAAGGCGAGGAAGCCGGCTCTTCCTTCCCGGGGCCGGGTCCGGTTTTCCCGGCACCGGCTTCGCGGGTGCCGGTCCGGACCCTTTGTCCTGGCCGGACGACCCCGGTGTGGCAGCCACGGCGGCCGCATACGACGCCGCTTTTTTCCGGCCTGGGGGGGCCTTCCCACTCGCCGCCGCACTCGATAGCGGGGGGCGCAGGACGATGCCGTCCAGGACGGAGAACCGCGCCTGGAAGGCAGCCATCTCCTGCCGCACCAAGTCCAGCACCTGGCCCTCCTGCGGCACTGGCTGGCCGTCCTCCCTGCGCCCCCCTTGCGGCGCCCCCTGTGGGCCGGCTCCCCGGAGCCTTGCCAGGTCTGCGCGGAGCCCCTCGTTCTCCTTGCGGAGACGCTCCGTGGCGGCAGCCAAGCGGGCGACCTCCGCCCGCAGCTTGGACATCTCGTCCGGCGGAGGCCCCCCTTTGTTAGCCTCCGCTGCCGCCAGAATGGAGGCCATCGCCGCGTTTATGGCCTTGTTTTTGGAAGATAACTTCCTTTTCAAGGCCACATCGCGGATCGCGGCCTCCAATATCTCCGCAAACCTGGCCCTCTGACATAGCTCCTGTCCGGAGTCATCCGGCTCACCGCCGGAAGACTACGAGCCAGGAGCCCCACGACCGCCATCTCCGGGGGTCGTCTAGCATCCTTGGAGGCAAGAACTCTGCCCTTGCCCTCGGCCCTTACCCCGCCTGCTGGTGGGAATCTTCCGGGCCGAGGCCACCTCCTCGCTGCAGGACGACCCCCGGTCCTCCTCTGATCTAGGCCGCTTGCGGAAGGACCTAAAGTCCTCCGCAGCAGCCCCCGTCCCCTCGGGTACAGAACTCGCCGAGCTAACGGTCGCCAGGTCGTCGGAGTCCAACTTGGACTCCAACTCTACACCCGTGCGACGCTCAAGCGAGCCCTCCTCCCAGAACAGCGCGCCTCTGCCCGCGCTCCGCCCGGCCGACTCTTCGTCGGGCGAGCTAAAATCAAACCCGATCAGCTCCTGAAGGACGGTTTGGATCGGGGGCCTCCTCGGCCACTGTTGCCCTTGGCAAGCGGATGGTGGATAGCAACGTTGCCCCCCCTAGAATACGAGGGGCTAAGCGTGGCGGATTCCCGGACTGCTGTGCAGTCCGAACCGCCCTGGGGTAATATCTCTTTGTGGTTGCTATCCATGGATTTCCTTTTTGAGGGTGCGGTCCCTATCTCCCCTCCTCTCTCCCTCTCTCTCACTGCTTGCTCGCTGCCCTCACAGTCATGTCTGATGATCAGACGCGTACCAGAGAGCAGCGAGCAAGCCAATGAGACGCACACCGTCCGAGGACCCGAACACTGCTCAAGTTTCCAAACGGTGTGCCCCTCTTGTGTTTCTCTTGGTCTGGTCTCTCACTTGGGACCTTCCGGCATGAGTGGCTCTACTGGCAAAGCCCCCAAGATCACTGAGACACGCAAGCCCCACCACGACGGCAACGTGGAGACACGGTCGGTGGAGAGAGAGCATGTTCGGGTCAATCACCGAACAATAATAAACACGTCAGCGTAATTGCGACACCGCGCTCTATGCCTTGAATATTTTGTGTATTACAAGTAAAAAAGTAGTCTGTACGTTGTCGGATAGCGTATCGGGCGCGACTCAATCTCATCTCATTCACCTCATTAGTTTCTAGTTGTTATCCCATTTGTATTACTGAAATATACCTATCTTTATAATCTTTAATCTTAGTTTATCTTAATCTTACCCCAACCCCGAACATTGGTCCTTCGAGCCTTCGGAGCGGGACCGTTACGCGTGCATAAACTAACTGTACTGTGTGAGTGTCTCGCTTGGAGCTTATTACCAGACCTTGGTAAACAGAACTGAGTGGATTTACCTACTTTCCAAAAATCTCATCATCCTGCTGATCCTGATTGAACCTGGTTCTGGCGAAAGCATCGCGTCATCTCATCGTGCTGCTACTCCAGGTTTGTTCTTGCAGCCATCGCAAGGACATTTGATCTCCAAAGAAGCCTTCAGTACAAGTAAGGTCTCCTTTTTATCTTTAAAATGTCGGAGATGAATGACATTTTAGCAACCCAACATCAACTAATCGAAGCCGTTGATAAGCTCTTCACCAATTTTAAGAAGGATGGTTCAGAGCGCAAGACCTCAGACTACTTACGTCGTCGATTAGCTACCTTGGAACAATACTTTACGGAGTTCCATAATAATCATATGACTTTGTTATCGTTTGGTGATCAATCTCATACATATTTCAGTACAAATCAATACGATCAAATGAAGGAAAAATATAACAACATTAAAACTACTATTCAAAACTATAACCCTCTCGCAAACAGACCGCAAACCCCTGAATTGAAACCTCCTACGTTTCAACCTACCGCGGAATCTCAAACCTCGAACCTCGTATCGCACGCTGCTTCTGAAACTCCTACTCTTGGAGAGGGTAAAGCCGAAAGTCTCTTCAAAAAGCAAGCTACCAACTTTAAGGCTTTCTTGAGAACATCATCCAACATCGACCTTGATCTCGTCACGGAAAAATGGGAGTTTGAAGACATTCTGAAGACGATACAATCTCGTTGGGCGGCTATTGACTCGCTTCATTGGGAGTTAGATAACGAGTATGGCGGATCAAACCTCGAGTACGAAGAGCAATTTAATCATTATGAGAAATATTATAACAAAATCAAGAAAGAAATCAATAAGAAAATGTGGTCCGTTGCGCATATTGAAAAATCTACTCCAAAAATGGAAATAGTCACCTTTGAGGGAAACTACAACAAGTGGATTTCGTTCAAAGATCTATTTACTGAAGCAGTGCACAACAACCCCTCTTTGTCGAATGCACAAAAGATGCAGTTTCTAAAGAGCAAGATCAAAGGTGAGCCCGAAAGATTGATCCAACATCTCCAAATAAGCTCCGACAATTATCCTGTTTGCTGGAATATCCTCAATCATCGTTATAACAATAAACGACTGATCTTCACCTCTTATCTCAACAATCTCATGAATATCCCTGTAAACCAGCAACAATCATCAAATCATATTAAACGCATTCACGACACTACGTACGAGAGCGTGAATGCTATCAAGAATCTGGGAGTCGATGTGTCTTCCTGGGACCCTTTCCTGGTATGTATTCTGTCTCAAAAATTGGACTCAGATACATACGAGGATTATCTACAAGCCTTAAAATCCCCGCGAGAGTTACCCGTCTTGGAAGATTTCCTTAATTTCTTGGAAACTAAGTTTATGATGCTGGAAACTTCACGTTAGAAGCTTGAAAATTCCACGCAGAAATCATCTCCATCTCAATCCAACAACAATACCAAACCATCATTTTCAAAGGACTCCAATTATAAACGAAACTATAACAATCCTAAAACGAATTACTCAACAAACCAAGTTTCGCAATCGGCAAAGTCCAAAAGCAAAATTAACTATCGCAAGCAATGTCCTATTTGCAACTCCAATGATCATCGAATTCACGCATGTCAAAAACTATTGGAATTGCAACCTAATGAACGTAAAAATGCTATTGCTAACTTGAAACTTTGTATTAATTGTTTACATTACCACGAAGGCAAAAAATGCCTTTCTGAAATAAGATGCAAAGAATGCAATAAAGAACACAATACCATTTTGCATGAATCTTTTACGTCACATAGATCTGGGTCAAATGCAGCCACGATTACCAAATCGCCATCTCAACAGCAAGACAATAACACAGCAGCATCGCTTCTTAAAGAACCCTCAGAAATATTACTTGCCACAGCAATAATTAACGTACAAGCAGCGGACGGATCTTACCAAAAAATGAGAGTTCTTTTAGATCAAGGGTCACAGACATCCATTATCAGGGAAAGTGCAGCTCAGCTGTTAAGACTACCACGACGGAAATGTAACGGTTATATCTCTGGAATAGGAAACAAGGAAAACAACTGTAAAGGCATGACTACCATCAAATGTTCATCGTTGGTTAGCGATTTCATCTTTGAAACGGACGTATATATTATGAATAAACTTATAAATAACTTACCCAACTATACCTTACCTAAGCCAGACTGGCCTACTCTTAACCAAATAACTCTAGCAGATCCCGAATTTTTCAAAAGCAGGCCCATTGATATCTTATTTGGGGCAGACATCTATTCCACTATCCTTATGGACGGTATCTGTCGATCAGAAGGTATGTTGCCCATTGCCCAACAAACCCAGTTGGGATGGATCTTAAGCGGCAACTACAAAACGTACCATTGCAATGTGGTCCTAAACAATATTGAAGAGATTCAGCGGTTTTGGGAAATAGAGGACATACCTGAATCTCCAGTAATAACAGAAGAAGATCAAAAATGCATCGAGTTTTACCAATCTTCGACCTCTAGACGGGAAGACGGAAGCTACGTCGTCAAAATACCATTCAAAGAAAATTATGAGAAAAACATAGGCGATTCAAAAACAAAATCGATTGCTCAATTTTTCCAAATAGAGCGGAAATTAAGTAAGCAGCCAGCACTGGCACGTGACTATAAAATGTTTATTTCTGAATACATAGAGCTCGGACATATGACACCCGTTGCGTCACACGTACAGCCGGACTGCTACTTATCGCACCATTGCGTTCAACGATCTGAGTCATCAACTACCAAATTGCGAGTTGTCTTTAATGCCTCGGCAAAAACCTCGAGTGGAAACAGCCTCAATGATCTAATGTGCCGAGGACCCAATTTACAACAAGACCTTCAGAGCCTTATCTTAAAGTGGAGACAATTTAGATACGCTTTTACAGCAGACATAGAAAAAATGTTTCGCAAAATTTGGCTACATCATGATGATCAGAAATATCAGAAAATAATTTGGCGGAATCATCAATCTCAACCTTTAAAAGAATACCAGCTGGCGACCGTTACCTATGGCACAAAAGCCGCACCTTTTTTGGCCATGATGACACTAAAACAACTGGCCATCGATGAAAAGCCAAACTATGCAGAAAGTTGCGCTCCTGACATCTTAGAACACTCGTTTTACATGGATGATCTCATGCATGGTGAACATTCAGCGAGAGCAGCTATACAACTTAAAACAGAGATGATCAACCTTCTCAAATCTGGAGGGTTTAATCTCAGAAAATGGCGATCAAACTTGCCGGAAATAATAGATAGTTCTGAAGCACTTCAAAAGGAAGACTTTGACTTTAAGCAACCGGAGTCCACCAAAACTTTAGGTCTTCGGTGGGAACCAAAAAATGATCAATTTATCTTTCACCCTATAGAATTTGACTCTCAAGACATCCTTACAAAAAGACAATTCTTATCTCAAATATCTAAAATTTTTGATCCTTTGGGTTGGCTAGCACCAGTCACTATAAAACTTAAGATCTTGTTCCAAGAATTATGGAAATCAGACCTGGGTTGGGACCATCCTGTCCCCCAAGAAATCGCGTTAGAGTGGAATACTATTAAAGCCGATCTATCTCATATATCTCGATTTAAAATACCACGTTGGATTCAAACCCAGGAAAAAGATATCATCGAACTCCATGGCTTTTGCGACGCCAGCACAAAAGCATATGCTTGCGTCGTATATTGTAAAATACAACGAGAAAATGAAGCCCACGTGACCCTTATTGCAGGAAAATCAAAAGTAATACCGCTGAAAAAACCACAATCGATCCCGCGTTTGGAACTTTGCGGCGCTCTCTTGTTGTCAAAACTTATGCGAAAAATTATCTTATCCCTATCGAGCTACAAGGTGCATGTTTATGGTTGGATTGATTCAACGGCTGTTCTAGGTTGGTTAAGTGGCGAACCGGAGAAATGGAAACCCTTTGTTGCAAATCGAGTGAGGGTTATTACTGAAATAATCTCGAAAGATAACTGGAGTTACGTAAAATCCAAAGAAAATCCCGCAGATTGCGCAAGCCGCGGTTTACCTGCTGCTCAATTAGCCAATCATTCACTGTGGTGGCAAGGGCCCGACTGGTTACCGCAATATAAGCCTAAAAAATCTCATAAGATGCCGATTTATACAAGCGTTACTAGCGAAGAACTCAAATCAACAACAAAGGAGGTAAATACGGTAATTGTTAACCCCAAAAATTTAATAATTAATCAACTATTACCAAAGTATAGTACTTTACGGAAAGTTACTCGAGTATTAGCTTACATCAACAAGTTCATCGACATTGTTGTTTACAAGAAAGAACGCACGTCACGTTTTCTTACTCTGCAAAATTTAAAGACGGCAAGAGAAATGTTAATTAAGCACGTTCAAAACGAATATTTCAACGAAGAAATATCGCGGCTGAAAAATAATGAACCACTAAATAAGAAAAGCCAGATTCTGAATCTCAATCCCATACTAGATTCTAATCAAATGCTCCGTGTCGGTGGCAGACTTAAACATTCGAATCTTGATCCCGAAATGAAGCATCCCATCATAATCCCGAATCAATCGAAATTGGCTGATCTTATCATAGATGAATCCCACGAACTTGTATTTCATGGTGGAGTAAAAATGACTACTGGATTTATAAGACACAAATACTGGATTCTTGGAGGAAATAGAGTCACAAAGAAACGATTAAGAATGTGTGTCAAATGTAAAAGAAATAATCCCATACCACAACATCAAATCATGGGTGACCTACCTCCAGCACGATTGATTCCTAACCGACCTTTTTACCACACTGGAATAGATTATACCGGACACATCCTTATTAAGGCAAACAAAGGTCGTGGCATTAAAACCTGCAAAGGATATGTCGCAGTTTTTGTTTGTATGGTAACTAAAGCCATACATTTAGAACTCGTCTCAGATCTCACAGCGTCAGCATTTATTGCCGCGCTCCGAAGAATGTCGGCTAGAAGAGGAGTTCCTGGGCATATCTACAGTGATCAGGGAACTAACTTTATAGGAGCCAACAAAATTTTAAAACAAGAGTTTGCCTAAATCTCCTACATCTTGTCTGACCAAGAAGTAACCTCGACAGCATCCGAAATGAATATTGAGTGGCACTTTAACGCCCCATCCTGGCCATCTGCTGGTGGACTCTGGGAAGCTGCAGTGAAAAGCTTAAAACATCATCTCAAACGTGTCGTGGGAGAGCAAAAATTAACCTACGAGGAATATATTACCTTACTATCCCAACTCGAGGCTTGTTTGAACTCCAGACCACTGTGCCCTCTGACAGAGGATCCTGACGATCTAGACTTTTTGACCCCGGCTCACTTTTTAGCAAGTGGCCCCAACTTAACGATTTTCGAAACAGAGCATGATCTCAGAACACGGTGGCACTTGACACAAAAAATCTATCAAGATATATGGAATAAATGGAAAACTGACTACCTCTCGCAGCTTTCTACGAGGTCCAAATGGCGACAGCATCAAAAAGATCTCAATCTTAATGACATCGTTATTATAAAGGACGACAACCTTCCACCAGGTAAATGGAGTCTAGGTCGAGTAGTAGCACTGCATCCTGGAAGTGACGGACACGTAAGGGTCGTCACACTTAAAACCAAAAACGGGCTTTTAAAACGCCCAGTAAGTTGTAAAACTGTCCTTACTGCCAACAAATAAAAATGATCAAGATCCCAATGCCCCAAAAGTCGATAAAAATTTGCCAGCGGCGAAGAAAAAACGTCCTATCTCATTTTCAGCTATGGTTTTATCTTTGACATTATTTTTGCTGTCACTTTTAAATACCGCTCAAGCATCCTACAACTTCACCCGGCTGACAAACAATAGTGTCTACTTCGACAAAATATCTAATATGCATTTAATTAGGGATGATTGGCATTTAATAGTCTATTATGACACAAATCCTTATCAAGAAGGAACGGCGGCATTATTAAAGTACATCAAATATCTTGAAACCTTATGCTCTACGATCAGAACACAAACACCTTGCGACGGCGTCATGTTACAACTCGAGCACGAGTTCGAAGAAATAAAACATTATGATAATATTATCATGATAAATGACTCGTTTATGACTAATAAGAAACGTCGGCGACGCGGCTTGCTAGACGGAGTAGGCTACGTTGCAAATAGCTTATTCGGAGTGTTGGACCAACGATTTGCAGAAAAATATGAGAAGGATATTGACCTTTTAAAGCATAACGAAAACCATTTATACAACCTCTGGAAAAACCAAACGTCGGTCGTAGAAGCCGAATTTAATCTCATGAAAAGAATGGAGAATACCATACACAAACATCACAAAATAATAAATCAAAAGCTTAATTATCTCCAAGATTCTTATAAAAATCTTTCTCAGCAAGTGCAAAACATAACCATCATCACAGACTTCATAACCTCGGCTTTTACTGCCAACAACTTGCTGTATACCCTTCGACGAATCCAGGACTCGATTTTAGATACTGTAACGGATATTTATAATGGAAAATTAGATTTTCATTTGATATCTCCTAAGCAACTGAGATCAGAGTTAAGCATAATATCAGCACAAATATCTGGAGACTTGGTAGTTCCCGTCGACAACTTCAATCTTAAAGATCTTTACAGCTTGCTCAAAGTAAGAGCCAAATATTCTGGCAAATACCTAATTATAGAAATAAAAATACCCCTAATTGAAAGGGATCTTTACGAGGTATTCCATCTTATCCCGGTTCCACGCATGGTGAAAGGTAACATGATGATGAAGGTCGAAACTGTCTCTGAATTGGCAGCCATCAACATGAGAAAGGATTCGTATTTGACTATCACAGACGCGGATCTGCAGTCATGCGTATTAAAAAACCCTGTGACTATTCTGTGTCACATCAAAAGGCCTATTCACCATATGAAAGATGATCATAGCCTTTGTGAAACGATCCCAGGCACAAGAACTTGCAAAACTAAAACTACCGCGTGCAAGAATGACTGGAGAGAGTTAACATCAGAAAACAAATATTATTATTTATGCTGCAATGAATGTAACGTCAAACTGCTGTGTGAAAATCAAGTTAACGCAGCTAGGTTATCAGATGCTGGTCTGTTGCGTGTTGGGGAAGGCTGTTTAGTAAAAACAGAAGATTTTATGGTGTATTCAAACAAAAGATTGTCTAGTAAAATTGGCACAACGACAAAGATTATCTCGCCAGAAATATCACCAATAAATCATATTATAAATATCACTATGCCAGAAATCTCATACGAGCTTAATCCTAATAACTCAGACAACCTCAAGCAATTTGAAGCTATTAAGAGAAGTCTTGAGATCATGAAGCAGAGTGAACCCCTGAGCTCCAATATCTCATACCACGACGTCCATCAGTATACTGCTATATACCTGATCATAGTGGGGATCTTGTTATTGGTGGCAGCCTACTGTTTTATACGTTGGCGGCAAAGGCAACATAAAGGAAATCATCCAACTTCTACAGCAGAGCGGTCGACTGCTTCTTCGGCGATAGCGTTGCCATCTCCACGCACCGTTACGGAAAGTGTTGTGATTGAGTGTAGTGATATTAGGGAACAAAGGCAATCTATTAGTAAACCTGTAAAAAGTGATCATAAGCGACTGGCTTTATCTAGTGAGTGCATACAAAAAAAGGAAGATAGAGGTTCTTCACCGATATTTCGCGTGTTTTCTCTTCCTGACCTGCATTGTAGCGACTCGGTTTAATTATGTAGTGTTGTTTTTATCTCATCTTTTAACATAACTAACCCTACATAACTATTTTAGTATTATTTGAACATTGTTTTCACCTTGTTAGTTTTAATTTCATTCCCCATTTAACTATAACTACTTACTAACCTCATCTTTTCCTCCCTCGGGAGCATGTTCGGGTCAATCACCGAACAATAATAAACACGTCAGCGTAATTGCGACACCGCGCTCTATGCCTTGAATATTTTGTGTATTACAAGTAAAAAAGTAGTCTGTACGTTGTCGGATAGCGTATCGGGCGCGACTCAATCTCATCTCATTCACCTCATTAGTTTCTAGTTGTTATCCCATTTGTATTACTGAAATATACCTATCTTTATAATCTTTAATCTTAGTTTATCTTAATCTTACCCCAACCCCGAACAGAGCATATAGCCTTCCTCACGAATGTGGCTATCATATAAATAAGAATTTTCCAAATCCGACTGGTAGCTCCAGAGTTTAGCGTGTTCAAACAAACTCTTCAGCTTTATTTTATTAGTATAGGTTAATATTTATTTATATGGAAGTGTGTCAATTCAAGAGTAATTAATTACAAAGCGTTGCATTAATTACGGATAAGGTATGGTCGAGTTCCGTTGGTGGTATGATAATTCTATGCCTAAGGTAAAGTCCGGTCACGGAGCAGGAAGAATTTCGTACAATGACCTCTTTGTACGAAATTCTTCCTGCTCCGTGACCAGACTTTATCATCCCATTCCATAAACCCATCCATGCTCCTCCTAGTGCCATTTGCGCCGCGGCCCCGGAACGCAAATGGCACTAGGAGGAGCATTGATGGGTTTTAGTCAGTAAGAGTCTGACACTCCCTCCCGCTCCACCCAGGGCGGCAGAAGTCATTTGATGATTTCACATCTTTAAAAAAAAAAGGGCCAGTGCCTGTCAGGGTTACGGAATTTGTTCGAAAAGTGAGTAGGTACTACTCCTAATAGGTAAGCGTGCTCCATCTTCGCTTACCATCAGGTGAGATAGTCGTCAAGCGCGTGGCTATCAATAGCAAAAAAAAAAGGTTCGAAAGAGACCGCGGCCCTGGAACGCAAAGAGTATTCGGGGAACACTGGTGAGTTTTAGTCAGTAAGGAGTCATTTGATGATTTCCCATACAAAAAAAAAACTTCTGCAACATACCATTTATTTAAATTAACAATATAAGTAGGGGACAACACATTTGTCATTTCTTTTTGGATTCAATTCTGATGTCTACGCAGACAAAGTCACGGTCAGATACTAGTATCTATATATTTTAAATAATGTGATTTAATTGCAAAGCCGTTATTACATAAGATATGGAAAGAGATAAAATAAGAGGAATCAGGTACATCCCAATGTATATTTTGCTCGTATATTCAATTTTGATGGGTTTAACTTGTACAAGTAGATTCAAATTTTTTATACCCTTCGTTTCCGGTGCTGCGGGCTCTGAAATCATAGACAATTTTAAAAATAATCATAATAATTATGTTTATGTTCAGGCTTAGTAGCCTGAATATAAAAATATTGGCCCATATAGAAATTTAAGCCTATGTTAGTAAAAACTTCACTTCACTTTGCACTCCAAACAACGATTTTTATGGCAAACACAATTAAACAGGTGTCAGAGATGGCTTTAGGCATCAAGAGATTACAAACTTTAGAAAAACATATTTTACAATAGGCGGAATCAAAAAAGCCATTAAAGAACTGCGGGAATCAGATCCAACCACAATTTCACCACAAATCGAAAGGATATAAATAAAACAGCTTCAAAATTCTGTCGAAACCAGCAAAGAAAATAATATTGTAAATCTAGTTTGATTTACAATATTATTGATACGCATGTTTAACTATATCCCCTTCAACTTCACTATCTGCACCTAAAATCTTACCTGGTGAAATTATATAAGCAATATTTAGTCAAAAGCCTGAAAAATCGCCAGGACCTGAGAAGGTCACTAATGAGTTAGCTACTTAAAGATACCCTGGAAGTATTGGTTCCTGTAGTGACCAAAATCTTCAACGACATAGGATGCATTCCGAAACGATTCCGAGACGACACATATAATTCTAATACATAAAATCGAGTGTGTAATGTTTGGTATAAGTATGTTTAATATAACAACGAATGATTTTTGATTTATATATATATTTTTTTTATAATCATCTATTGCTATAACAACTTACGAGTATGATATATATCCAAGATATCTCTTAAATAGGTATATAATTATCATAGTCGTACTTAATCAAATTAATTTCATGTAAGCTTCAATGAATATAACATACACTTAATGCTATGATTAAAAGTAATAATGTTCATATTATATAAGATTTATTTGATCTAGCATTTTATTTAATTTTGTATGATGTAAATACGGCTTTAGTAACGGTCGTGATCAAAAGTTGAAGAAACCTTACTATGCGGGGTCACCCTATTCGAACCCAATCTATCCGTGTCGGGGTACCTTAAGTTCCTGAGCTCCCTTTCTTTGTTCAGCAGTTAGAACTAATGATTGTTATACAAAATGTCACTTAGATCAAAAAAATGTTATACTTAATGAAAGTATAGGTACTAAATGAACGTTAGAGAAAGTGTTGTTGTAATACACTTCTGGACACATCTATTGGCCCACCTTAGAGTTTAGGTTTCGATGGCCCCTACCGAAATATGATTGCTAGATTGAACAAAAACTGTTGATGCAGTTTTAAACCTGATACATTTTACCATCTTTTTCGATCGTATTGTTTTAAATTTGAATTCAGAATACCATACGACATGGAGCTACTCCTAACAAGTCGGATATGCGCCTTGTTAAAGGCAATTGATTTTTGAATAAAAAACATGTTTTATCAAATAAAGGTTCAATTTAATAACGCGTGTTGCCTCCATGGGCATCTACCACAGCTCTCATACGATTAGGCATAGAGTTTATCAACCGCTCTATGAAATTTTGAGGGATCATCTCCCATTCCTCTTCTATGGCAGTTTTCAACTCCTGCATCGTCTGGGCAACTGGCTGACGAGCCCTAACACGTCTTTTTAGCTCGTCCCACATGTGCTCAATGGGGTTCATGTCTGGGCTTCTGGTTGGCCAGTCCATAACTGTGATGTTCACATCCCGAAGATATTCCCTGACGATGCCGGCCGCATGGGCTCTTGCATTATCATGCATAAAAAGGAAATTTGGGCCCACATAGTCCGCGTATAGTATCACGTGAGGTTCTAAGCACTCACGAATGTACCTTTCAGCATTTAATGTTGGCAGCCGTGGTCCTGTAACAACCTCAAGTTGAGTTTTGCCGCTCGCGGATATACCGCCCCAGACAGTCCATGAACCACCGCCATAAGCAACCCTCTCTTCAAAGCAGCATTGTGCGAAACGCTCTCCCTTACGTCGGTAGACCTTCTTCCTTCCATCATTGCCATGTAACACAATTTTAGACTCATCAGAAAAGAGTTCACTGCTCCAATCTTGCTGTGTCCAATTTAAATGACTGCGTGCGAAATGAAGGCGCGCTGTTCGGTGGGCTCGCGTTAGTTTGGGCCCATTAGCTGGCTTGTGTGGTATCATATCGCGTTCTTTTAACCTTCTCCGAACAGTTCGAGCGCTCACAGATACTCCGTGGAAGTCGCGAAGTTGGTTTTGTATCTCAATGGAGGTAAGGTGACGATTTCTCAAGCTGGTCGTCACGATGAATCGATCCTGCCTTTCAGTTGTGACCCGAGATCGTGGCCTTCCTTGGCGACGAACAAAGCCGCCAGTCTCTAGGTACCTCCGATAAACATTTCGGACCGCAGATCGACTTAAATTAAGTTGAGCACTCACGTTTCTTTGGCTGTGTCCGGCCTGAATAAGTGCCACAGCTTGGGCGGCGACTTCAGGTGAAGTATCCATAGATTATTGATAGAACCTCACCTTAATGTTAAGAATAAGTAATGTTTGTTGCAAAACCAAAGATATCAATCACTTTTTCAAGAATTAAATCCAAGTAAACCAATAAAACCAAGTTTTCTTAGTATTCGATTGTTTGATTTCAACAAACGGGCTCCAAATTGTCTTTTGTTTCTTTAAATTCTGTGTTCGAAATTCAAAAAAAGACTACCTATTGAATGAAATTGTGAATGTGCCAGGTTCAAAACTGCATAAAAACTTTTTGCTCGACCTAATATAAAATTTTAGCTAGGACCAAACGAAACTGAAAATACAAGGTGGGCCAATAGATGTGTCCAGAAGTGTATATATGTTGTTATACTGGGTAAGTTTTTTGCAGTGCGCAAACTTTAAGAACCGCTCAATCAATCATCAATCAATCACCGTTTATTTGCTTAGAATGTCGCTACATAAAATAAAAGGTGTTTACAAAATTTTGAGATCCTTGTGCAATCTACCAATTAGGCATACAAACATTGAAAGTAAACTTTAATAACTAACAAAAAAAACAAGTAAGTTAAATTAAAATTAGCAAAAAAAATAAAAATTATTGAATTTATAGCAAGCATAATCACCATCATCATCATCATATCAGCCGAAAGACGTCCACTGCTGGACATATATGAATATAGAGTAAATATTCTTATACAAAATTAACGGCACCCCATATGAAGGGACCAAAAGAAAACAGAACACTACAGACCAATAAGCTTGATGTCAAATATTTATAGGTCATTCTTGGGCGAATTACCAAAACACAAGTGAATAAGAACCAACCCATAGAACGGGCCGGATTCAGGAAGAACTTTTCCAATAGTAACTGACGTGCTTTAAAGATATACCAACTAAATTGGAACAGCGTAGTACCCAAGAAAAGTACAGAAAGATTGTAACAGACTGGTATCCTAGTGATGGTAAACGGAAAAGAGAAAAGCAAGAGAGGAGATGGGAGGATGAGCTAAAACTTACAGCTGGTCCCAACTGGCGAAGGGTTGCTAGACAAAGGAAGAAGTTAAAGAGGTTAGAGGAAGCCTATGCTAAGAGGCACAGTGAACTAAGTTCTTTGAGTACCACCAAAATATAAACAACTTACTGTATGGTTAAGAATAAAAGACTTATTGATTGATTGACTGATAGACCACCTATGATTTTTGATTGTGATACAGTAAGTACAGTAAGTAGGTACACTATATTTAAAGAATCTCAAAGTAGCCTTGGAAATACAAATTAAAATATAGGTTTAGACATTTATCCAAATTAAATGTTCATCTGCCTAGTCTTTTCTCAAATATTGGTGTCGGCTTCCAGTCAAACCGGATTCAGCTGAATACTATTATTTTACGTGGAGCGGCTGCCTACCAGGTCTGGTCCACAAGCCATTAACTGGGTTACACGGTAGTTCTTGGTAAGACTGAAGTCAGATTTACTGACTTCTTACAATCTTTAACGACTGCCAAAGATCTACAAATGACAGCCGGGACCAACGGCTTAACATGCTTTCTAAGTCACGGAAGAAACTTGGTATGTTAACATGGTCACCCGTCCACAGACCAACTTTGGCAAGTGTTGCTTAACATTGAAGATCGACCCCATGTGGCTATTATTCTTTAACCACGAGCTCTTCATCCAAATTAAATGTTATTTTGTATCATAGTAGCCAACTCATATTATACAAAACTATCTGTAGGTACCTCAGTGTGAGCTATGAATGTTACTGGAACAACCCATAATAAATAGTAACCTCTTAAAAAGTACAATATGAACATGCACATGCAGTTAGTGAAGCGGCCTAGTAATCACGTGCTATTTGAAAAAAATAATGTGAAGTTACTTACCTATCGATAATGTGCTGTATAATTTTGACAGATTTCTACGTGTTGCTGACCATTCATTGATTAATTTCTGTCCAGCGCAAAGAACAAAATATGTGCATATTAGTGAAAATAGCAAAACATACGATAAGTTTACGCCGCTGAGGTATTGGTCTACGTTCTGTGAAAACGAAAAAAATATTTTAAAATAGTGAAAAATCTATATTTAATAATTTTATTGGAAAAATACTTACATATGTTAAAATTATGCTGAATATTCCATAAGCTGAAGTAACATAATGTACTGATGAAAAGACCAATGCAAATCTTATCTGCAATGCACATAAAAATAATAAATCCAAACAACAACAAAAAATAATCTTATTCTTAATTCTTAGGTTCACAATAGGTACATTAAAGTTATAATATAAATAATAATAAAATTAATTCATTGTTTAACTATTTATAAAACCATTTCTAATTAATTTATGTATAAATTATAATAATAATAATTAAATTAAGCTAAATTGCAGCTTTTGCTGTTAGATAGATCGTTTCAAAGATCTGTCCAGAGAATTTTGTTTTCTCGGCTAGCTTGAGATAGTTACCGGCATTCTGAAGCATATCGAAAGGTTTTTGCTGCAAATCACCAAACACTCATACATGTTAGCCCAGTGTTCCACTTCTTCAACGGTCAAAATGTTATTACTTCGATTTCTCCCTTTATATAATCTCTTCTCAATGTGATCATATTTAATTTGAGTGTGTGATATACATTGGTTTAAACATTTTAAAAAAAATTGCAGCATATTTATGTAAATGTATAAGATGAGATGTTCCATCATAAATCTAATATCTTGCATCATTTCTACCAGCATCAGCATAAAGAATGATAATAAAAACTTCTCCTTTTGTAAGAAGCATTTTGTTGTAACTTTTAATACTAAGTTACCTGTGCTAGCGAAGATACATATTGATGAAGCTAGTATGAAGAATATCTTCAGCCTCTTCAAAGATTTGATACATGACGGTTCGTTTCGATAGCTGGTCTTAATGATCATGTATTTTGTTAAAAATATTTTGTAGTTGTACGAACTCTGGATGCAGCAGAGAATGATGATGGTACCGCTGATGAGAGCAATGAAGTGGAACATGATCATGACGTGGGGCATCAGGGTTTCACCCCCAAAATTCGCACTCAAAAAGTACACTCGGTAACAGAACAAGGAACAGGTGACGATAAATTCTGCAACCACACGTAATGCAATAAAAACTTGACGTCTTTTCGGCAGGGACAAATAATTTCTATAAATACCAAGCATATTTTCAATGATGATCAACATATTTATCATATCATTTCCTGCCATTTTTACGATTTATTCAAGTTAGTAGATGAGAACTTAATTGACCACCAGTTGAAAACCTCAAATATACATTCGAACCATTGAAATTAAAGACATTAATATTAAAGTGAAGCGGTCCAAATTATGGTAAGTACCTGTCGTTTAATGGCAGTCGTTGGCTATTAAGTTATAAGTTAAGGGAAAAAACCAGAAGAGGAACAAACTAATACCATTAAAGCCTAAATTGGTTCCGCCACTTTAAACGTAGTTTCTAGGGCTATAATGGTGGCTGTGGAATAAAACCAACGTTGGATGACAGATAGGGGTTTATTTACTTTACTTCAAACACTTGACAGACTTTAACTTTAAGGCTCCCAGCCAAGGCTACAAAACTAGCTGCAAGCTAAAAACTACTGACCGCTCGCTAAGGGCATTCCCTGTGGAATGCGACCTCGGCTTAGCGGCGTCAGTTAGGGACAGCAAGGGACAATCAGGCTGGGTCGTTTCATTAATTAGGGGTTAATAAAGCTAAAGGCTCAGCGGCGCGGGCTGGCTCGTTAGGCAAAAGTCGGGGAGGGTTTTGAATGGGTCGTCGCGACGGACCTGGGCGGCGAGGTCGGTATACGGAACGCGGTCTGTATCTGTTTATTCTAAAGGTGCTGGTTTCCCTACAGCTATCCTGAATCTTTGTGATCTCGTCGTCGGACTCGACGAGTGTATGCCGAGGACGGCGAATCTTACTAATTTGAGAGAGAGTGTACTGGGTTGCCTTTGAAATCAAAGGGTTTTGGTGCTTTTCAGCGGATTCGAAGAAACGCTTTGTAAGGCGCTTCATAAACTGTTTTAGGGTCGGGATTTTAAGGTCGACATGAAGTCGTTCATTCCGTACATACCACGGGGTGCCCGTGGCTTTTCGGAGAAATCTGTTTTGGATTGCTTGCATCCTGTGGATTTGCTATGGCTTTGTGTGTGCGAATACAGCACACGCATAAGTCATTATCGGTCGTATGCACGTAGTGTAGATGCGCAGTTTACATTTAAGGGATAGCTTGCTGCGTGCATTCAGCATGGAGTGGAGTTTACCTAGAGCGAATGCAGCACGCGAACGTACCGCACTTATGTGCTCAGTAAAGGTGAGTCTATGGTCTAATATCACACCTAGATATTTGGCTCGCTTTTCCCGAGGGATCTGCTTACCAAACATGGTGATCGGACTCGGTGGATTGGGAATGAATTTTGCACGCGGTTTGTAGAACATAACCGCCTGGCTTCTTTCGGGATTAACCTCAAATCCCCAGAGACGAAACCAAGCGCCTAGGTCGCTGGCCGCCTTTTGGAGATTTTTGGCTATTGCGTTTTCACTATTTCCGGAGCAATAGATGGCCGTATCATCAGCATAGAGCTAGCTGCGTCTTATTATTTTTTGGGATGTCGCTAGTGAACAGCGTGAAAAATAGAGGGGAGAGCACGGCGCCTTGAGGGACGCCGGCTCGGATAGGGTGGGGGGAGGAAAGCGCACCTTCGATATGATACCGAAAGGTGCGGTTCGACAAATAGTCTCGTATGATGAGCACGAGACGATCCGGCACGCCAAGTTTATATAGCTTATAAATTAAGCCATTGTGCCAGACTTTGTCGAAAGCTTTCGTTATATCAAAGAACACGGCTCCCGTTTTTCCGCGTTGAGTGCGGCTGCTGATATGTTTAACGATACGGTAAACCTGTTGGACACATGAGTGATTAGCTCGAAAGCCAAACTGTTCGTTTGGTAGGAGGCCCTTAGCCTCGGGATAACCTTTGAGTCTCTTATAAATAAGTCGCTCATAGGTTTTACCTAGGACTTTGAGCAGACTGATGGGACGGTAACTGGTAGGGGAGGACTTTGGCTTTCCCGGTTTTAGGAATACCGATGACGGGTGATTAGCTTCTTCGTGGTGCGGGTTTATATAGGCGGCTTCTCAGAATAGTGTGTGTCTTCACCATATCATGCTTGTATCATGCTTGTATGTGGTTGTAACTTGTTGCCGTCACGTAGACTTCACACGTCGTATGTCAGATGTCGCTAGTAGTCTGCAGGTACTGTTTCTTTGTTATCGTTTTATCGATGATTGATCTTGGTTGTGTTGCGATCTACTCGGGTGGCGTAGTGTTGTGCACACAATCCGGTAGATGGCGTAAGGCGTCGTGTTATAGGGCACATTTTGGCCTGGTATCTGTAGTAGTCTATTCAAAATTAAAAAAAAAACTGAAAACTCAAAGCATTTATTTCAATTGGACCATTTATAGGCACTTTTGAATTGTCAAGATCGGTCGGTCAAAAAGATGAAGCTATTTGCACGTTCCCAACTGTAGATCTCTATGGAGAAGAACGTACAAGAAACTCCACGAACACTCTTTTAAAAATGAGAAATTGTTACAACATAATTTTTTTAAATTAATTTTTTTTGTCCAAGTACAAGAACAGAGCACAAATCCAATCCTTTGAGGTGTAAAACAGGAAGACGTCATCTCTCCGAAACTGGTTACGAACCCTTTGGAGGACGTTTTCAAGACGCTTGATTGGAACGGACGGGGCATAAATATCAACGGTCAGTAAATATCGCCACCTCCGATTTGCGGATGACATTATCATCATGGCAGAATCTCTGCAGACGCTCGAAGTGGTGCTGAACAGCCTGAGCAATTCTTCAAGGCGGGTGGGTCTCGGGATGAATTTGGATAAACCAAAGTCACTTACAATGGTCACGTTACCCCGAAACCTGTAATCGTAATTGGCGTTACCCTCGAGGTTAGTCAAGAATAGAATACATATATCTAGGCCAAATTATACAAGTTGTGCCGTTGTATAATTATACAATTATACAACGGCACAACTGGTAGAAGGAGGCGACCAGAAGAATTTACTTGGGCTGGGTGGCATTCGGGAAGCTGCGTGAAATCCCGGAAGACACAGTGGAGCATACGGTGGAGGTCTGCCCTGCTTGGGCGGAGCAACGCCGTGTCCTCGTCGAGGCGATCGGCGGCGGCAACCTCTCGCGTCCTGCCCTAGTTCACGCATTCGGCATGTGAAGCCGTCACCTCCTTCTGCGAAGCTGTAATGCTAGTGAAGGAGGAGGCGGGCCGCGTGAGGGAGAGACAACGCCCCAGCCCCAGCCACCGCGGCATAGAGAGACGCACTGGGCGTCGGGAGTTGCTGGGCGACTCCCGGCCACCGTAGGGGACGGTGAGTGTTGGGTAGCTCGCCGTCCGATCAAAGCCAGGCCCGGGTCGACGCGACGGCGCGTTGTGTTCCACGCGTGCCTCAAAGAGATGTCAGCATAGGAGTAGGGGCCCGTTATGGCCAGAGCCTGTAAAGCAAAGTGCACTACGAGGAGCACGGATGGGTTTTAGTCAGAAAACTTTAGTGAACCATCGAGAACACGGTCCAAACTTCCGGTGGTCAAGGCGGTTCACTAAAGTTTCACCAAAACTTCATTGACAAATTTTCATTTTACAACCAACGTTTCTTATACTATTTATTTCGCAAACAACTTATTCCGCAAATGTTTTATTTAAAACACAATCGTTTTACAAACATTTATTTGACAATCGCTTGTTTTTACAAATGCATCGAATGATATTTAATTTAAATCATATTCATTTAGATAACTCAAGTTTTTACTAAACATCATTTTAACAACACATTTCGCAACAGTGATCATGACATTATTGTTTTGCATAATTTTGGTGAACTACCTCCCTTAAACTATTATTGCACTGGTGCTAACATAACCGAGTTTGTTTAACCTGTTTATTAACCAGCTGATTGGCAGGCTCAGCGGGGCTATGATCGGATGTTCAATAGACGGAAGAATGGTCAACAATATTAGTTATGCGGACGACATGGCTTTGTTGAGCCCGTCAGTGAGTGCGCTCAGAAGACTTCTGGGCATTTGTGAATCGTATGCCCTGTCTCATGGACTCAAATATAATACTGGCAAGAGTGTTCTCATGCTTTACAAAGCAGGGAACAAGGCTCCCTCAAACGTACCGCCAATTAAGATCGGTGGGTCGGCACTAACGAGGGTGTCTAAAGTAAAATATTTGGGTCACATGCTGACAGATAGGCTACAGGACGATGAGGACCTAGAGAGGGAAAGGAGGGCGTTGGCAGTCCGCTGCAATATGTTGTCCCGCAGATTTGCACGATGTACCACAGATGTAAAACTGTTACTTTTCAGAGCCTTCTGTCAGTCTTTTTACACGTGCAGTCTGTGGATCAACTTTACGCGGCGGGCTTTCAACGCCCTGCGTGTTCAGTACAATGACGCTTTGAGGGCAGTGTTGAAAAAACCCAGGTACTGCAGCGCTTCCGCAATGTTTGCGGATGCTTCCATCGATGATTTCTTCTCCATCATTAGGAAAAGAACGGCATCGATGATGAGCAGGGTCCGGGGTAGTACCAACACTGTCCTCAGAACGTTATCGTGCAAGATAGATAGTCCTTTTACTGTGTACTGGGCAGGTGTACACCTGCACAGAAACAGCAAATAGCTACCTACTAGACGACTTGTTTTGTTTACTAATAAATTACTAACACTTTGTTAATTTTGTGTGTACCGACTACTAACAACCCTACTAACTCTGTCTTTGTAAAAACGTATGGACTTGTGTCTGAAATAAAGATAAATTATTATTATTATTATAACAAAAACGTCATCTTACGGTTGCAATGTCCATTTGGGTCAAATGCAAGCAAGCAGCAAGCATGCAGCAAGCATGCAGCAAGCATGCAGCAGGCGTGCAGCAAACATTCAGCAGGCGTGCAGCAAGTATGCAGCATGCAAGCGAGCATGCAACATACAGTAGGCATGGTTTCTGTCACGGCTCGGGCGCTGCGGGGCTCCGGCGGTCCCACGCAAGCTTATCGTCAAAGGTGGTTTTATCGCTGACCTCCGCGCCTACGCGGGCTTAAATTACACTCTTGGGGTAGGGTATGTTTCTGGAGGTACCTGTTTCGGATTCGGTAGGCGGTAACGCCCGGGTGTTTTCACGGTTAGGATCGCCCGGAGGACACGGTGGAGCATACGGTGTAGGTCTGCCCCGCTTGGGCGGAGCACCACCGTGTCCTCGTCGAGGTGATCGACGGCGGCGACCTCTCGCGTCCGGCCCTGGTTCAATCCATGGTCCGGAGCGACGAGGCATGGGAAGCCGTCACCTTCTTCTGCGAAGCTGTAATGCTAGTAAAGGAGGAGGCGGGCCGCGTGAGAGAGAGACAACCCTCACGCCCCAGCCGCCGCGGCATAAGGAGACGCACCGGGCGGTCGCTGGGCGGTTGCCAGCCGCCGTAGGTGCGGGTCTGCGGACGGCGAGCGTTGGGTGCCTCGCCTTCCGATCAAAGCCAGACTTCGGCCGACGGTGCGTTGTGTTCCACGTGCGCCTCAGTAGGGGCCCGCTAGGGCCAGAGCAAGCCAGGATTGCGAATTTTGTTCGAAAGAGTTACCGCGGCCCTGGAACGCAAAAGGAACTAGGAGGAGCATGAATGGGTTTTAGTCAGTAAGAGTCTGGACCTCCCTGATAAAATAAAAAAAATATGAATTGTTTGTCAAATAATACGTTATTAAATGAATTTTTATCAGATAATTATTTTGCTAAGTGTTGACCTATGGACTCGAAACGTGGTAGCTCACAATGGGCCTCATCAGAAGGCTTAAAGTCACCCAAAGGGCAATGGAGAGGGCAATGCTCGGAGTTTCCTTGCGTGATCGAATCAGGAATGATGATATCCGCAAGGGAACCAAGGTTACCGACATAGCCCGAAGGATCGCCAAATTGAAGTGGCAGTGGGCAGGGCACATTGCTCGCAGAACAGATGGTCGATGGGGCCGAAAAGTTTTGGAGTGGCGACCGCGTACCGGAAGACGCAGCGTTGGAAGGCCTCCCACAAGGTGGACCGACGACCTGGTGAGGGTCGCGGGTAACCGATGGATGCGAGACGCACAGGACCGGTTGTTGTGGCGACGCTTGGGGGAGGCCTATGTCCAGCAGTGGACGTCTTTCGGCTGATATGATGATGATGATGATGAATCGTTATTGGCGACCCCGAAAACCATGAAAATGACACCCATGATGAAAAGTTGTCAAATCTCGTGGGCGCCATCTTGGATTTCGATTTTCGTTATTGGCGACCCCGAAAACCATGAAAATGACACACATGATGAAAAGTTGTCAAATCTCGTGGGTGCCATCTTGGATTTCGATTTTCGTTATTGGCGACCCCGAAAACCATGAAAATAACACCCATGATGAAAAGTTGACAAATCTCGTGGGCCATCTTGTATTTCGATTTTGACCCGGTAATCGTTATTGGCGACCCTGGAAACCATGAAAATATGACACCCATGATGAAAAGTTGTCAAATCTCGTGGGCGCCATCTTGGATTTCGATTTTGACCCGGTAATCGTTATTGGCGACTCCAAAAACCATGAAAATGACACCCATGATGAAAAGTTGACATATCTCGTGGGCCATCTTGTATTTCGATTTTGACCCGGAAATCGTTATTGGCGACCCTGGAAACCATGAAAATATGACACCGATGATGAAAAGTTGTCAAATCTCGTGGGCGCCATCTTGGATTTCGATTTTGACCCGGTAATCGTTATTGGCGACTCCAAAAACCATGAAAATGACACCCATGATGAAAAGTTGTCAAATCTCGTGGGCGCCATCTTCGATTTCGATTTCGACCCGGTAATCGTTATTGGCGACCCCGAAAACCATGAAAATAACACCCATGATGAAAAGTTGACAAATCTCGTGGGCGCAATCTTGGATTTCGATTTTGACCCGGTAATCGTTATTGGCGACCCCGAAAACCATGAAAATGACAACCATTATGAAAAGTTTTCAAATCTCATGGGCGCCATCGTGAATTTTGATTTTGACCCGGTAATCGTTATTGCCGCGTACCGGAAGACGCAGCGTTGGAAGGCCTCCTACAAGGTGGACCGATGACCTGGTGAGGGTCGCGTCGCGGGTAACCGATGGATGCGAGACGCACAGGACCGGTGGTTGTGGCGACACTTGGTGGAGGCCTATGTCCAGCAGTGGACGTCTTTCGGCTCATATGATGATGATGATGATGAATCGTTATTGGCGACCCCGAAAACCATGAAAATGACACCCATGATGAAAAGTTGTCAAATCTCGTGGGCGCCATCTTGGATTTCGATGTTGACCCGGTAATCGTTTTTGGCGACCCCGGAAACCATGAAAATTACACCCATGATGAAAAGTTGTCAAATCTCGTGGGCGCCATCTTGGATTTCGATTTTCGTTATTGGCGACCCCGAAAACCATGAAAATGACACACATGATGAAAAGTTGTCAAATCTCGTGGGTGCCATCTTTGATTTCGATTTTGACCCGGTAATCGTTATTGGCGACCCCGAAAACCATGAAAATAACACCCATGATGAAAAGTTGACAAATCTCGTGGGCCATCTTGTATTTCGATTTTGACCCGGTAATCGTTATTGGCGACCCCGAAAACCATGAAAATGACAACCATTATGAAAAGTTTTCAAATCTCTTGGGCGCCATCGTGAGTTTCGATTTTGACCCGGTAATCGTTATTGGCGACCCCGGAAACCATGAAAATGACAACCATGATGAAAAGTTGACAAATCTCGTGGGCCATCTTGTATTTCGATTTTGACCCGGTAATCGTTATTGGCGACCCCGAAAACCATGAAAATGACAACCATTATGAAAAGTTTTCAAATCTCTTGGGCGCCATCGTGAGTTTCGATTTTGACCCGGTAATCGTTATTGGCGACCCCGGAAACCATGAAAATGACAACCATGATGAAAAGTTGTCAAATCTCGTGGGCGCCATCGTGAATTTCGATTTTGACCCGGTAATCGTTATTGGCGAACCCGAAAACCACGAAAATGACACCCATGATGAAACGTTGGCAAATCTCGTCCAATAAAACTGAAATAAACATCTTCTAAACTTACAGACTAACACTTAAAAGTAAGCTTAATCAAACATCTACAGGTATCTTAAATCGAACAGTGCGTCCTGGGGGCCTACCACAACCTCTTAAAACAATATTACTTTAATATTACTTTGCGTTCCGCTCTGTTGGATTTTCAACGCTCGGATCAGCGCCGAGAGTTGAAAATGCAACAACAGAAATTACAAAGTAATATTAAAATAATATTGTTTTAAGAGGTTGTGGTAGGCCTCCTGACCGTAACCGCCGACCTCATCTTGAAACCGGTCGGTGTGCCAAGGTCGGGGAACGCGACCTTCGCCTTTGCCTGCGTGAGGACCTCCTTGTAAGTAAGGCCCCTTTCGACGGCTCCGGGCTGCAGTGTAATTACCACAGCCGCGGAGCGTAGGGCCCTACCCTTTCGGGACCTCCGCTTTTTCTTTGGCGCTGGCTTGGGCTGAGCGGGTGCCGGCGGCGCCGCCTTCTTCTTGCGGCCCTTTTTGGTGACCGTCGTCCAAGCCTCTGTAGTGGGGTCGGACGCTGTCGCCGGGGTCGCATTTGAGCTGGAAAGGGGTGCTGACGCACCCTCCGCGGGCTTCTTGGGCCCCTCCGCAGGCTTTTTACCCCCCTTTCCAGCTCTAGCCGTCTCCATCTTTGCGGCCTCTTCCATCCTCCTTTTGTCCGCCGCTAGCGGTGGTCGGAGGTTCTGCGCCGGGAGGAGCCTTGACTCCAAGGCCTCTAGGCGGGCATTCATCATGCCCCCACACTGCTGCATGCAGATGCGAACGATCTTCTCCGTGTCCGCATCGGGCGCAGTTGCAGGGGCAGGGGCAGGGGCCAATGGCGAGGCCGCAACCACCGGGGAGCCGGGAGCTACCCTCTGTGCGGCAAACTCCCTTTTGAGGTCCTCCAGCTCAGCCCGGAGACGGCCGTTCTCCTCCCACAGCTTCGCCGTTTCTTCTGAGCTTGTACGTTCAAGGAGGACCTCAACCGCCTCCTTTATTCCCTCAGCCGCCTCTTTGAGGGCGCGCGTGAACGTGCCCTTCAAGCTGCCCGATTTCGTGGCAACTTTCAGGACAACGTCCACGCCGTCCAGAACCTGGCGACTGAGTGCCGCCGCCGTTACGCCCGCCCCGGAGGCCGTCTGAGCAGCCCGCCGCTCACGAGCTTGTCGAGCCATCTCGCCGACCTCGTCAGCTGCAGCCACCTTCCGCTGCGCCCGCTTTGCAGCGCTAGCTTCCGCTTTATTGCTGCCTAGCAAAAGCGGGGATGCAGCGGAGTCTCCGCTGAGGTCAGCGAGCGTGGTCTCGTCGCTCATCGCTTCTTCCTGGGTTCGATCGGAACTGACCCCTGGAATCGGCGTAGCGGGTCGCAAAAACCGACCCCTTTGGTCGCGCTGCGGCAGCCGAGCGGAAGAACCGCTCACCACTGCGCGATCACCTCTCCGTGCCGTTGGCACCTTCGCGGCCGACAATTCCTCTTCGCTTGAGGAGGGATTTAAACCCTCCCCGCGTGGTCGTTTCCGCCAAAATTTTTGGAGAGTGCCTCCTCGGCTCTCGCTGCCGCTTCCGACAGACGGCGCTTTGTCCTCCGCCAAAATTGGCCTATCCTCATATTTTTTATTTTGGGTTTTAGATTTATCCATGTAGTTCCCACGAGTCGATATAGGTACTAAATGTCCACCAAGCAGAGCCTAGATACTTGGTAAGCCTACATACTGCAGAGTGCGGCAGGTGCTCTACAGGGGAAGCGCTCACGACTGGACTCCCTCCAGCCATTCATCCTCTCACCGCGCTTCAAAGCTTAGGATTAGGTGGTTTTTTATCTTAGAGGTGGCCTTCCTCTGGGCCAGGCGGTCAAGCCAAGCCCCCGACGGCGGCATTAAACATGCCTCCGTCCGCTGTCCGGCCAACCCGACTCAGCGGACCCGCCGAAAGCTCTCTCCTCAGGATTGCTCCGAGAAAAGATGCGGCTCCGGGCGAAGAACACTGCCCTGGGGCCCGATGGGATTCACGGTTGCGTGTTAGCCCTCGCTCTGAAGGAGTTGGAGCCCCAACTGATAGGACTCTACACAGCGTGCCTGGAGCAGGGCCAGTTTCCCGTTCAGTGGAAAACTGGACGTCTGGTCCTGCTCAGGAAGGTGGGGCGCCCTGCGGACTCGCCGTCCGCGTACCGGCCCATAGTGCTGCTGGACGAGGTGGGAAAGCTGTTCGAGCGTATAATCGCAGCCCGCCTCGTCAGCCACTTGTGTGGAGAGGGGCCGGACCTGGCCGAATGCCAGTTCGGGTTTCGGAGCGGGCGCTCCACTATCACGGCGATATCGCGTGTGAGAGTCCTGGCGGAGGAAGCGGTGTCCCGGGGCGGGGTGATGTTGGCGGTGTCCTTGGACATATCCAACGCCTTCAACACCCTGCCCTGGAGTTGTATTCGGGAGGCACTACGCTATCATCGAGTGCCTCCCTACCTCCGCCGCGTCATTGGGGCTTATTTGGCGGAGAGGTGTGTCACCTATCTGGGACGTGATGGCATACACCAGCACCCCATGTCGTGCGGTGTTCCGCAGGGTTCGGTCTTGGGCCCGCCCCTGTGGAACATCGGGTACGACTGGGTGCTGAGAGGCGAGCTCCAGCCGGGAGTGGACCTGACGTGTTACGCTGACGACACGCTGGTCACTGCCCGGGGGAGCTCGTACAGGGAGGCAGCGTTGTTGGCGACGGCCGCGGTCTCACAGGTGGTGAGCCGCATACGGCGCCTTGGCCTGGAGGTGGCCCTCAACAAGTCGGAGGCCATAGTTTTTCATGGCCCCCGGCGGGCGCCACCGGCGGGATCACACATCGTGGTCGGTGGGGCCCGTATTGCTGTCGAGTCCACCATGAAATACCTGGGATTGGTGCTCGACAGCCGGTGGGATTTCGGACCCCACTTCCGACGGCTGGCGCCCAAGTTGTTGGGCGCGGCTGGGGCGCTGTCAACGCTGCTTCCCAATCTGGGGGACCCGAGCACCGTCTGTAGGCACTTGTACGTGGGGATCGTGCGATCGATGGCCCTGTATGGGGCCCCGATCTGGGCGGCTGACCTGACGGCCGGCACCATATCTGTTCTGCGGAAGCCGCAGAGGGTGATGGCCGTCAGAGTCATCAGGGGTTATCGCACGATCTCCTACGAGGCGGCTTGCGCACTGGCCGGATCTCCGCCCTGGGACCTCGAGGCAAAAGTCCTCGCGTCAATGCATCGGTGGCGCGAGGACGCGCGGGCGCGCGGGGAGCGACTGACGCAGCGACATTTTGAGCTGCGTCGGTCGCAGCTGCGCGAGGTCCTGGTGGCGGAATGGCGGAACAGGCTTTCACGCCCTACCGCCGGCCTCGTCACTATCGAGGCCATCCGGCCAGTGCTCGACATGTGGCTCGGGAGAAGGCACGGCTCCCTGTCGTTTCGTGCGACACAGGTCCTCACGGGGCATGGTTGCTTCGGGAGGTTCCTGTGTCGCATAGGCAGGGAGCCGGACGCTCGGTGTCACCACTGCGTCGACTGTCGGGAGGACACGGCGCGGCATACGCTGGCAGAGTGTGCCGCCTGGGAGGAGCCGCGCCGTGCTCTCGTCTCTGTGGTAGGCAGTGACCTCTCGCTGCCGGCTGTAGTCCGTTCTATGGTCGGCGGTGAGGAGTCCTGGGACGCGGTGGTCTCCTTCTGCGAAACTGTTATCGCGCAGAAGGAGGCTGTGGAAAGGGAGAGGGAGATGTCGAGTGCTCTCCCGGCCCGCAGCAGGCGCACCGGGCGTCGGAGGAGGGCATACGCTGCCCTCCTTCTGCCCCCCTAACTGGGTCCAGGGGCGGCGGACTTGGGGATGTCCGTTGCCCCCCATTCATCCGGACTCGAGGTGGCGGCGCGTGGTGTTCCCGTGCGCCCCTCTGACGTCGCGGGGGGAGTTAAACACCTCACTCCCCCCGCTTACGAGATGTGGCCCGCAGAGGCGGGCCGGCACCAGCCGGGGATTACGGAAGTCGCATACGTTCCCGCGATCCCCGGCGTAGGTGGAAGATGGAACACCGGGGTGGTTTTAGTCAGTAAGAGTCTGACAGACACCTCCGCCCGCCCCAAGGCGGAGGACATCCATGAGGATTTCCCCCCGTATAAAAAAAAAAAAAAAAAAAGGCCTCCTGACCGAGTGGTAACGGGTTGCTGAATGACAGCTGGCTCCGGCGCTGGTGATGTTAGAGGCGCTGGCCGTGGCGGAGATGGAAAGCTGATTGGTTTCTGTGAGGTTGACGTGGGTTTCAAGCGATCTTTCGTACTGCACCTATCTACTGGACCAACTGTTTCATCGATAACCTGAAGATGGCTGAAGATTTACAGTGGATTTACAGACTTATATTGGATCAACGATTAGGTCCTGAAGAATATTATATTGTTACAAATAATTTCTACTTGTCTAGTGTTTACATAATTATGAATGTTACAAATAAAAATATTAATTTAAAGTCGTTTGGCATATCTTCATGACTGAGATGCTACAGATAAAAAAACTTATTTATAGTCATAACCTCTTCAATATTGGCATTGTAGGTATTTGAAAAATTGAATATTAATATTGCGAATGTAATGCCTAAACATTGATGTTAAGTATGTTGGAAATCTAAACATAAACAAAAACACAAAAGAAAATCAAAACCTACAAAAACACCTGCATACGGCGGGGTTCGAACGCACGCATCACTAAGTGAAAGTCCGGTCATTAATCGCCTTGGCTGATTTCACTTGTTAAATCGGTTCAAAATTTGCGTCCCTATCAGTAAAGAGGTTACCAATGGCTACGATTTATCATGCCGTAAAATTTATCTTTAAATGCCCGTAACTTTTTTTCCTGGCCACCAATTTAATTGAAACAAAGACTGAATGTTGCTCAGAGCTCACCCACATGTAACTGTACAGTCTCCAAGTAAATCTGTACAGTATTTTCAGAGATTAGCGTTAACAGACAGACAGACAGACAGACAAGAAAATCTGAAAAATCTTTTTTTGTGCAGTATTTTGTGTTCCTTTTTCATCGTCCCCAACCCATTTTTGGTAAATTTGTTTAATGTACAGACACAAACATTCTACTGTTTTATTATATGTATAGATAACAGCTATGCAATTTATTAAATCACATTGATTAAAATATGTAGATGTCGCAGCCAACTAGCTGAATCCGCCGTTTCACTAAAAGTCTAGCCTTTTCATTGAACTGTGCCGAATAATCAGCGACACAAGTGACATGGGCAAGTGGGCAAGTCAATAAACGATATTGAACAAAAGAAGTCACTTAGGTCGCTGAAAAATTGGCACATGTAAATGAAATGGCTAGGCAACCTATTAAACGGCTCATTAAGCTAATTGGCTGCGACATAGATATTACCAGTATTTGGTGGTGTACGCATTACCTTCTTCATCCGTGACTACTTTAGGTTTATATAATGATTTATTAAATGGTTTATTCTGTTACATTTTCTAGTTACTTGTTGTGTTTTGCATCCCTGGTACATGAAAGCGTATCAAGTTTTTAGGTCAATGAGGACTTTGAAGGCATCCATTAGGATGTTATATAAACAACTGTAGTAAACAGAACAACACAAAAACATACCATTGTACGGTCTCCATTAGTGGCGAGCGTAGTTGAGAGTTTAACAGTAAAACAAGTGAGGATTGTAGATTTAAAGGGGATTTTGTGTTCTTTTAACCGTACTAAACTACATGGCTATAATTTTTATTTTATAAAATATTATTATAATAATTATAAATTTCTAACTCCTTTTTTCGGCATTATGACAGTGCTACATTCATAAATAACCTATATTGAATATTTTATGAACTCGGTAACTCTAACTTGGCTACCGGCCTGTTCACTCACCTGCGCTTATTAACCATTTACACATAGGTTTGTATTTAAATGAGATTTTCTTTCCTCGTAGAGCAAGCATTATTACAAAGAAAAGTAAAGCAACAAATGCATGTCGCATCGAATCAATCTCGCAGATCATTTGAGTTGATTTGCTGTTTTTACTTCACCTCACATTGCAGTCATTATGCCACATAAATGCTGTCCTGTGACTAGACTTCTAAAGACAAGAGTACACTAAGAGCGAAGATTTGGGTTTTTAACAGATTCTCATTTTTTTAATAAATTCTCGAACAATTGAAATACCTTACTACTAACACAAAATTCTCAACTCATTGACTTAAGCTGAAAGATTTAACTTAGCCCGCGAAATTAAAAAAAAAAAAGAACAAAAAACACAAAACAAACACACAAACACTACAAATACTGCATTTGACATCAATTCTAACTGAAATAGTTGTATTGATGATTTTAATGATTGTAATTCTATTAATACATACTTACCTACTGCAAATTGCAAAAAACGTAAGAAAATTTGAAGCTTTGAAGCTTTCACCTTAAGTCAATGAGCCCGCGCCAATATGACAAATTAGAAACTATTGAATTTGGATCGGATTTTCAATATAAATAAACACCTATATAAAATTCTGCCGTTATTGAGTGACTGTCAGACACATTGTATTAGTCTATGGTCAGACACACACAGCCGATACTGCTGGTCATAGATTTAGTCCGGGTGCAACCAATTGGTTCTAGTAAACCGCGAATTAATTTAAACTCAAATTCTATTTCTTTTTATGGTTTATTTTCATTTATTTTTATTACCCGTCTAACGTCCAGGTGAAACCAATTGGTTCCAGTATATTGCAAATTGATTTTAACTTAAATTCCACGTTTTTTACGGTGTATTTTTGTTTTCATTTTCGTTTTTTATTATATTTATATTTTCATAAAATTTGGTTCCCCAGGAAGCCAGGGCAATAGAGGAGCATTCGTTATTCTTGATACAATGTCACTTTGTTAAAACCCCAAGCCGCTTTGTTGGAATTGTATAAACCAAACAATTTATATAGGCTAATTTAGTACTTAGAAAATACGTTTAAGTTGGCGCTACTGTCTTTCCACCACGTTATTTTTAGTCGTATTATAACCCTTTCCTTTTCTTCTTGATTGTCAAATCTGTTACACTGCAAATTTACTTGACAAAATGTAATCTATTATTATAATGTCGCTGCCAACTTTTGGTATAATCTCAGAAATAAAGCACAAACCACTTGTATACAAAATGTGTAAAATGTAGTGTATCTAACAATCAAAGTATCAAACTTATTAGTTACTAAACTTATTAACTACCAAACTTATTAATTACCAAACTTACTATGATGCTTTATGCGGCTTTTCATACAAACTTTCAAATCCTTAGTTTTCGAAATCAATGAACCGATTTAAATAAAACTTGGTATGCATAGGCTAGATATCTAGGACTAAATAGTTTTCAGAGAAAATTTTCGAAAAAGAGTTCGTGATTTTTCACTTTCTATAGAAAACTTGAAATCGCTCTCTCTCTCCCTCTAAAGTCTTTTTCAAAAATGTTTTCTGATAACTATTTAGACCTGGATATCTAACGTATGCATACAGAGTTTAATCAGTGACATAAGTGACATGGGCAATTGGGTAAGTTATTAAACGATACTGAACAATAGGCTGCGATATAATATAATTATATTCAATACTGAGTTATTTTTAACCGACTTCCCAAAAAGGAGGAGGTTCTCAATTCGACTGTATTTTTTTTTTGTGTTTGTTACCTCATTTCTCCGTCATTTATGAACCGATTTGAAAAATACTTGTTTTATGTGAAAGAATATACTTCTCGATTGGCCCCATTTAAATTTTATCAAAATCGGTACAGCAATTTGGTTCTTTAGTCCAAATTGCTGGAAAAAATATGTGGAAAAATCATACGAAATTGCATATTTTTGCTTTCCTGTGACTTTTTAGTGGTGTTTTAGGTGTCCCCACACCTAAAACACCACTTAACCTAACCCAACCTACCACTAAATAGTGAAAAATAAAAAACTTTTTCACAAAAAAAAAACCGACTTCCAAAAAAAACACTACAAAGTACAAAATAATCGGTGTCAAATAACGAAGAAGCAACCAAAAACACCGACTTCCGAAATTAAAGTTATTTTGTACTTTGTAGTGTTTTTTTTGGAAGTCGGTTTTTTTTTGCCCTATCCTATCACTTTTTATAAAAAAAAAAATACTTTAAACTTATATCATAGGCGGCTAAGTTTTCAATAAATAATGATGATATCGACTTCACAATGTCACTCTTGTCATGTCTGAGTCCTGTTAAAAGATAACTAAAAATCTCTCAGTGCAACCCCAGCTTTACATCCACTTTTATCTTAAGAGCCTTTACGCGGTACGGCTTTTCATACAAACTTTCAAATCCTTATTTTTCGAAATTAATGAACCGATTTTAATAAAATTTGGTATGCGTATTCTAGATATCTAGGTCTAAATAGTTACCAGAAAAAAAAATCGAAAAAGAGTTCAGGGAGAAGGATATAGTGATTTTTCACTTTCTATGGAAAACTTAAAATCGCTCTCTCTCTCCCTCTGAAATCTTTTTCAAAAATGTTTTCTGATAACTATTTGGATCTGGATATCTAGCGTATGCATACCAAGTTTCATTCAAATCAGTTCATTCATTTCGAAAAACAAGGATTTGAAAGTTTGTATGAAAAGCCGTACCGCGTAAAGGCTCTTAATGGAAGATGCACGTCGTAACACGGTGACTGCGCTGCTGAAAAAAGGGGTTTTTATTATGCCCAAACATGGCACCTGGATGTGTGACGCAGGGAAACGGCGACAAAGAGACATCAGAGAAAGAAGGAAAAATGTAAGTGTGGTTTCCAGAAATTAATAACCAACTGTGGCTGTTCTTTGCATAGCACAGACCTCTTTTATATTGAAAAGGAACTAACATAATTATATTGCCATGTTCCCCGAATTCTTTTATGTAATACTTGCTTTTGCCAGCGGCTCCGCCCGCGTTGATGTCAGCTATTGAGTAAAAAAGTAGCCTATGTCCTACTCCATATCCCAGGCTATATATCAACCAAATTTCATGACGATCCGTTCTGCCATTTTAGCGTGAAAGCGTAACAGACAGACAGACAGAGTTACTTTCGCATTTATAATAATAATATTAAGTAGGGATAATAGGGATTAGTATTCTTGTAAATGTCACCGGAAAATTGCAGGCTCCGTAATAAAACTATGAGTCTTGTTACTTGAATTAAATGATTAATTATTTATTTATTTAAATGTCGGAGTTATGAGGTAACAAACATAAAAAATACACCCGAATTGAGAATGTCCTCGTTGTTTTAGAAGTATGTAGGTACTCTTAGTACCGTACTCAATCTTCGACTTAAAATGTATGATAAATGTTACTATAGATATTCGCATAGGATATTAAATGAATGATAACACATCACAATCAAACTTTTATTTGCAAAACTATTTAAAACATGTACACAAATTCAATTACATTTATTTTAGTTATAGAATATAGGTATCCAGATAAACTACATCTCTGCAAAACCGACTCGACTTGCATCCATCAGGAGAAGCACGGGGGCCTTGCGCTACCAGGATCCAGACGCGAAGTTTCCGCAAACAGAGAAGCAAAACAGGTTTGCTTTTTCGTCAGCGTAGTTGGCCAGCGACCCATCGGGTCTCAGCAGTGTCCGTGGTGAGGGGCGGCAATAGAGGTAGTGCTTCGATTCAATCAACTTAACCAGGGACCAAACGCGTTACTGCCTGCTGGGTATGAAGCAAGTTTGCTCCCAATGTGGCTACTGTGGTCAAACCGAGCCCTCCGCAACACCTTCTAGCAGGACTTGACAGCCCTGTGACGTTATTTGCTTTGCGCGTACGAGCGTCGACCCATGCTGGGTACCCCGCATGTTTAAGCACTCAGCGCGATTGCACTCGGCACCAAACCATGGACGAGCCACGCCAGATATTGTTACGTCAGAGAACGGAATGTAGTACAGCATTCCCTGCCGCAACACGTCACGGCGTTCGCGCACGATGAAGCATCAGTCGAAAAAAAGCAAGTAGGCTGTCAAGGATCGCTCCTGGGCAAGGCGCAGTGACTGACGCCTGCGGACAGCGAGCAATGGGTAGCTCGCTGTCCGATCAGGTCAGGCCAGAGTCGACGGCGCGTTCACTCCAAACGCGCCGTCAGCAACGAGCAGTCAGCGACGGAGACGGGGCCCGCCAGGGCCAGAGCCTGCCAGGGTTGCGGAATTGTTCGAAAGAGTTACCGCGGCCCTGGGATGAAAGGCACTAGGAGGACTAAGGGTGGGTTTTAGTCAGTAAAAGTCTGACACTCCCTGCCGCTCCACCCAGAGCGGGAGGGGTCATTTGATGATTTCCCATCCTATAAAAAAAAAAAAAAAAAAAAAAAAAAAAGGCTGTCAAGGATAACATACGAAGAAAGATCGCATACATCTGCTGACCTGTATCGCCATACCCGCTGGGTCCGTCACGTCTGACGGACATCCGATCTGCGTCTCCGAAAGGAACAGGAGCGCTGGTTTCTCAGTTTTCAGGTGGTGATGGACTGCGGCGAGATTTGAGTGCAGACCTCGTATGTTGCACAGGTGCACTTTGAGAGAGAGGGATTGCTGCCGCTGTACAGTTCTTCTCGATTTGTTCCTTTTATTCATGATGTGTGAGTGAAGGAGGGAGAGGAGAAGGAAGTGAAATGAGGTTCCATGCTGCTGACCCTCAGGTACGCTCTGACAGGACGGCATCATTAGGGGACTAGTCTCGAGACTGCGGGGACGCCGAGCCCCCCCCGGGAACTCCATCCATCCATCAAGCCCTCTCATCTGGTCGCCAACCAGCACAATGATACATTCCGGGATTTTTCGACAGTTGGCGAGGCAGCCTTTCGTGTGTGGCTAGCACACTGCTTGCGCCTCCAACTACCTGCGGTCGGCCAGCGGCGCACCGTGCCTCGGATCCCGCTACCTTCTGCAACTAGTCTCTCCGCAACTAGTCTCCCGATACGCCCATATCAGCGCCAACCCGGTTGGTTTTCCTGCATAGGTACAACAATTTCGACCCAACTCCTCTGGAGTTTCGTGCATTATTTACATACATAATCTGTCTCCTACAAATACATCTACCTAAACTTATTTACGGTGAAATTTAATATTCATTTGATCAAGAATACCTCAAAAATCCCCAAATTGTAACTTATTTGAATAAATCACACTTAATACATAAATCTCAATTATTTTTTAATGTGAGTACTTTTTTTTAAAACTTCGTACTTAATCACAAATAATAATTTTAAAAAGAATAATATCCTTGAACAACAAGAATTATTGTGATGATTGTTAGAGTATTACAATGGTCTTTACATCACTTAATAATTTAAATAAGATGATTAAACTGCAACGCAACTATGATATAGCTGATAGACAAGGATAGTACTACGGGAATTAAATACATTCCCTGGACCACTCTACCAGTATACTCTATTTTTATAGGGTTAGCTTTTACTAAGTAATATAAATTCTTAATAGCTTTTGATTTCAGTGGTGGATCTGAAAAAATAATAAAGGTATATACTCATTCTGGTGAGACTACATACATATGACCATAAGTATATCTGATATCTTATGGCTTTCGCAGCCAACTGGCATAATCAGCCGTTTCATTAAAAGCCTAGCCTTTTCATAGAACTGCGCCGTTTAATCAGCGATATTAGTGACATGGGCAAGTAATTAAACGATGTTGAACAAAAGATATCACAAAGGTCGCAGAAGAATCGGCGCATTTTAATATATTTTTTTTAGAAACTTTGCCCCACACTAGAAATTTCTGTGTCGTGGGTGCGTTTTCAAACATACAAACTCACATACAGAAACAACCAGACCTGGAACAACTATCTGTAGGCCATACAAATATTTGTTCCGTGCGGGAATCGAACCCGCGACACGCAGCGCAGCAGCCAATCGCTCAAACACTGCGCCAACCGTGTTTTCCCTTTTTTATTTAATTAAACGGCTGATTAAGCTAGTTAGCTGAGACATAGCTACTATAGCTTTCTTATACCAAAACGTAAGTAAGAATGCTACTTTTATTAAGTAGGAACTAAAAAATGACGTAGGTATGTTATTATAATGTATACTTACAAATTGAAAGCTTGTTGTTTAATTTTAACAAACCCGTCCTTGTTTTTGCAGCTTCATTGATAAGTTTATGACCCGCAAAAAGAACCAAATACGTACCACACAAAGAATATATAAGAACAAATAAAGTTTGAGAAGCACCAAAATACACGTAAGGATCCTGAAAAAAAAAAGTCAGCTTTGGAATATTAAACAATAATTACGGGCTTAGGTAGCTTGGTAACATCTTAATGATACTTACTTGTGCAAGGAATAATTCAATTATTTTGTATACAGAAGAAATATAATACATTGATGATAGGGCCAGTGAGAATATCATCTGTAACCAATGTATAAAAAAATCAATTACCAGTAAACAAGGAGATAAAATATAACAAAAAAGCGGCGGGCGTTTTCTGGGACAGATATCAGGCCTCGACCTGCCCCTTCTTCTATCCAAGTCGACGTATCGCGGTTGAGGTATCGCGACGAGCGAGGTGTATTTCAGGGTGATAGTTTGAGTCTGCTTTGGTTTTGCTGTGCCTTGCACAATGCTCGAGAATTCAGGTTCTCTTTGGCTGCTAAAAAGTGGCACAAACCTGTAATGCTTGACATTAACGATCGCAGGAATGTATGGCAGAGGAAAGAGCTTCATGTGGGCCCCCTCCTCGCCCTACATGAGCATGATGTGGTCCAATGAGCGTTGTTTCTTACGTAACTAACAACTTTATCTAACTAATATTCAATGGAATTTTCCATCCTTACGTCTTCAAGTACCTACATTATAAAGGTTAGTCGACTATTACTCGTTAACTAGTAAATCCTACTTAGCGGTGACAGTTCTCTTTTTTAATTAGTTAAAATATGCTACTACATGAACTTTTCACGTCTCCAAAAACATCCTTTTAGCTGTCAGAGAGACACTGGACTCTAACAAAAATTATCACTTCTAAGCTTATTATTTCACAAACGGATGGTAGACAGCCGCTCCACGTAAAATACTGTTATTCAGCTGAATCCGGTTTGACTGGTAGCCGACCCCAATATAGTTGGGAATAAGGCTAGGCAGATGACGATTTCGCAAACGGATCCTTAGATGTAAATTTGTTTTTTTCAAGATTTTATTTTACCTCTTTGTCGGCTCACACATACAAAGCGGTTAGCACTAGCACTCCACTTTCTAGTGCTAAGCGTCTCTGAGCTAAACCACGGATCAGCAGAGAGATAGACGGACATAGCGAAACAATAAGGGTTCCTTGTTGACTATGGAACCCTAAAAAGGACGGAAGGTTTAATCTATCCAAATAAGAAGCTATCTTAATCAATAACTGCCGGTGAAGGAAGGCACAGGCTGGCAGTTTGACATCCGTCAGGAATGTCACCGTTCCATAAATCATAAATATTATTTCTAGTTGCTCTCATCTAGCTAACGGATAGTACTTGAATAAGGCACAATCTTGCAGCCAAAATTATTCATCAGCGTCCTGGGAAATTGGAAGTGTTCTCGATAGTGGCAATATTAATTGTACTAGGCTCAGTGCACCATCACTGGCAGGACCATTATGGGCAATGAGTCTAATATACTGGTGGTTGACCACGTCGAGAGGCGTCAATGTGTCCGCATTGGAAACCTCTCGATTCGGTCCATTTACGCTACGCTAGTAATTTAATAGAGAAAGAACAGCGCCATGGATATTTACCTGAAAACTGAAACACGCCGACAGTTCCTTGCTACAGCCAACTAGCACCATATAATTAGTTGCCCACTCATCCATTTGTACCTCCGTCACATGGTCATTCCTTTCCTTTCTACCAACACTCTCTTTCTTTTATTGGTTGTCATAATATTTTTGAAGTTCCGACACATAATCATTCATATTTTTTAGTAAACAATGAACCATGCTTATATAAATGTAAAATATAACATGTTCTAAAGAAAAACGAATTTCACAAAACATTTCAGATGCATATAACATAACTAAGCTCAAAGAAGGAAACGCGTTTTGCACACGAACTTTATTAACTATCCTCAAAGGTAACACCGCGCCACATAAGCTTAATATTACAGTGGCCGTAATGAAGAAATTTTTCAATATTCTCGTTTTTTTTTTAGTTTGGTCAGTATTGAAACACTGGTGCACGGCTATTAAGTTTTGTACGAAAATTTTGTAAGAGCGTGAATTTTGAATAGTACAAATCATTATTGTGATGGTACTCAAAAGCTTCGCGTAATGAATTGAGAACGACATGTATCTATTAAACAAATTAGTTTTACCAGTACGTGCCACTCCAAAAACTTCAAAAGTGTTAATCAACAATATTGCAGCAGTAATCAGTATCTCTAAAACAACACGTGCAATTTGAGTTTTTTGTTGACTAATTTGAGAACTATAATTTCTGTAAACTCCCATTATATTTTCTACTTTTATTAACACATCTAACGTTGTGTGTTTCATTTTAACGTTGAAAGTATGCACGTACGAAGTCTAAGGTGGACTAGCAGGAATTGGGCTCATTTTTCAATCTACAGAATAATAAATCTATTTTGTCGTTAATTTAATTACGAAAAAAACTGCCAAGTGCGTGTCGGACCACGCATGTATAGATTGATTATAACTATTATCTACGAATACTATGAAAAACAGTCTTTTACACTATTCTTCAAAATAAAAGGAACGGTTTCTAATAAATGATCAATAGTCTCCGTGTAAACTAGTAGCGAATCCTTCGGAAAAACGGACAAATTGAAATTAAAAGGATTCCATTTGGTTACTTGGCTTCATTATCATCTATCAGCCGAAAGACAAAGGCCTCCCCCAAGTGCTGCCACAATAACCGGTCCTGAGCGTCTCGCATCCGTCGGCTACCAGCGACCCTCACCAGGTCATCGGTCCATCTTGTGGGAGGCCTTCCAACGCTGCTTCTTCCGGTACGCGGTCGCCACTACAGAAATTTCGGCCCCATCGACCATTTATTCTGCGAGCAATATGGCCCTGCCCACTGCCACTTCAATTTGGCGATCCTTCGGGCTATGTCGATTACCTTGGTTCTCTTGCGAATATCATCATTCTTTATTCGATCACGCAAGGAAACTCCGAGCATTTACCTCTCCATTGCCATTTGGGTGACTTTAAGCCTTCTGATGAGGCCCATTGTGAGCGAGCACGTTTCGGTTCCTTAATATGTGTTATAGTTAGTTAGTTATTTGGCTCTAGAACCTTAAAAACTCTAATTTATAATGAATCAAGGTCAAACAAGCTAGAAGTTTCTATAATTCCATTGACTGTCAACTACTTGATTGATTATGTAACTTCAAATGTAAGAACCTCGAAACAAGGAAGAATCATTAACAAACGTAAATACTATATACTTAAGTATAGCTGTTTCAATATTCTGTATCCGATATACACTAAACAATTTTATTTCAAATGTGATAACTATTTAAGGACGCGTTTCCAAATGGGTAGTCAAATCATTACTTTTTTACACAAAAGTATGTTTATTAAATAAAATGCTTTGCATTCTTAAAATGTTTTCCCATTAATTGTTGATAGATGTACATGGTACGATTCTGAACTATTGTACCGAAGTGATTTTTTTACTTCGGTACATTTATTGAGAGAATGTACCAATCTAAAATTATATTTTTTATATTTCATAATGACGGATTTATACGGTAACCTCCTCCTTTTTTTGAAGTCGGTTAAAAATGAGTTGTCGAATGTCATAAAGTAATATGAAATTCCGTATTTCTCAGTTTTAACCAGCCTGTTTGATCAAATTACTTGAACGTGTATGGCCCGCATAACCGAGAATTTTTCATAGGGTGGCCAAATGTCATAATTTTGAGTTTGTTGTCGCAATATGGTTTTGGATAGTTCATAAGGCCAGGACATTTTAATTTTAGTAATTTAACTCGAAACTTCCGAAGCAGACTATAGAACGACATAATATATTTAAAAAATATTTTTCATCCTCTGCTGATCCACGCAAGATTCCCTAATCGACTGACTAATTAGGTGGATTAATTTCAATATTCTTCTTTAAAGAATCTACATTGCAGGTGCTGCTGTTACTGTGGCAATGGTGATCACTACGGTTTTGTGGAATAATTTTTTTTGATTAAATTAAATTAATTTAAACAGCAAAGGAAACCACTGGTTCTAACAAGACGCTTGTGTATCATAATCATAATGCATGACTTGCGACGATGCTTCATGATACACAAGTGGATGTTTGGGACGAATCATTTAAAATACTGGTATTCGGCTGAATCCGGTTTGACTAGAAGCCGACCCTAATAAAGTTGGGAAAAGGCTAGGCAGATGATGACTCACTTTATTCTACAGATCCTGATTTTTTCTATGGATTCATCGAAATAAAAAAAATAAAAATAAAAAAAATAATGACATTATTATGTGGTGAATTTTAAACTCTGAAAGCCGATGTATTTAATTATGTTCATGGGATATCTAAAAAGTATAGAAAATATTTGTTGAATAACATCACCAAAATATGTCGCATTTTTAGGCAGACAACAATCATGGAAAAATATCTGGACATTTTTGCGTAATAAAAAAAAACATTGCAATTAAAAGTTGTGTTAATCGGGTTTGGCTATCCTGTAAAATGTATATTATGTATTTTCTGGGCTAGATTTATTCAGTACAACTCCTGCATAATTTCAAATTCCACTCTCAACGTTTTCAGAGAATTATGCACCTTTCCTTGTTGTTTCCTTTAGTTCGACCATTGCTACTTGTTTATTTATTTGATCGCTTGGTTGTTATGCTAAGTAATAATTTAATGTTTTAATATAATATTTGATTTTAAATAATGATTTTCTAGTAAGTATTCTGTGAAAAACGCTATTAATTACAACATAAATTGTTATTTTTCAGATTCATTGATAGTATTTTGTACTATAGGTATGTAAATATTTGTTGTTTAAAATAAAATAATAGGCCTAGGCTTGTTATTTGAACAACTAGCTAACTTGACGTAACTTGGTAACATCTTATTGATACATGTGCGAGGAATATATAAAATATACTGTACACTGAAGAAATATAATTAAGTATGGATAGGGTCAATGAGAATATCATCTGAAACAAATGAATAATATACATAATAATGTCAGTTACCAGTAAACAATTAACTAATAAAATAATGTTAAAAAAAAATATTTTTTTCATTATTTTATTTTATATTTTTTAGTTTCAATCGATAGTCATCGATCAATACGATAGTCCATCTATAAAACGAAGAGTCCTTCAACAGAAAAAACTTAAGGAACGGGGAAAACTATTACCCCTGGATGTGACATCTATTTCATGGTGGGCCTACCAACTGCCTATCATAAACGAAAGCGTATTCAAAATTTCAAGTCCCAGCAGTTGAATATTGAGGAGTTCCATAGTTCGAAGACTATCCTGGATGTGGCATCTATTTCATGGTGGGCCTACCAACTGCCTATCATAAACGAATGCGTATACAAAATTTCGTGTCCCTGCTATTTACCGCTGAGGAGATCTCTCGTACGGAGCCGATCCTGGCAGCAGCATCAGGTCACGTTTATGATTAACATGCATTGTCATCGGTTCTGGACCAGCATGCAAAATTTCAGCTCACGCGACGGCTAGCCCAACGAGACAGTTTTATGGCACGACTGCTGAGAGGTGACCGTTATGATTTTATCAGTCTGTGTGTATGGATGAAACACCAAAGGCCAAAATTTCTCATGAGATATGTATGTTATTTTTTTTGAGTGTCTGGGAAACATGAAGACTCCTTATTGAGGTCTCTCATCGACTTCTTAATTAACAGCTGGGCGATTCTGCAAACACTTCACTGTGTACGATTAAGTGAAGCGAACATGAAAGGACCTGTACAAACAAGAAGCCATGACAATCCACTTCATGTTCACTCTACGAAAGTATCCATGGTAACTCGGTAAGACGTGGATAAAATAGACCGCCTGAATGTGTAGCATACACATGAATGGGCAAACCGTATTTGCAGGTGTGAACAGCGAGCAGAGCGATATACCCAGAATCGCACATCCCAGAGTAATGAAAGGTTGATTAACCTTTTTTAGGTCTGGAAGGAGCCTGCACCCGTTGAACTAATGAAGTTGATGACTATAATTATGGCCTGGAAGCAACCGGACCAAGTTGTGACGGATGATGACGCTATGAGTTCGGGGTTATCAGTCCCCAAGATGCTTAACAGGAAATCTCCAGGGCCAAATGAACTGCTTAATTTTTTGATGAAGTGGCTACTAAAGTCGTACGGTACTTTGGCATCTCAGTACTGTTGTGTATTAGTAGGTGATAGTTTTTAATAGTACCCCCTTTTGTAATGACATATACACATATACGTCTCAATAAAGGAATCAGTTCGCAATTTACCGTGTTTCATTACATACATTACATGTACCAACTAGCCATTATTCGTTACCCAAGATCCTTCAAACAGGTTTTACCGTTTATCTATAAGAGTCAAGCTCCACCGTCACACCAGTGTGTCGTATTGAAAAAGTCATTGAGCGCCGGCGACACACCGGTGTCGCCCGATTCACACGGTTTAAAACTCTATTATGACTACTATTAGGTGTTTTATATATAATATATAAAATGCGGGCGGGGCTTGATTGTTGTTAACGTCGAAAAGCTTCGTTTTTCTCCACCTACTCGGACGTAACTTAGGGAATAGAAAACAGAATATGTTTACCTGGAAACTGAAGCACGCGGACAGTTCCTTGCTGCAACTAACTAGCAACATATAATTTGTTGCCCACTCATCTATTCGTTCCTCCGGCAGACGATCATTCCTTTCATTTCTCCCAACTAACTCTTTCTCTTTTTGTTTATCATAATATTCTTTAATTTCTGATAAATATTCGTTCAATAGTTTCAGTAAACAATGAATCATGCTTATGTAAATGTAAAATATAACATGTTCTAAAAAAAAACGAAGTTCAGAAAGTGTGTCAATTGCAAATAACACAACGAAGCTAAAAGAAGGAAACGCGTTTAGAGCAAACAATTTGAAAAAAATCCTTAAAGGTAACACGCATGCGCCATAAAGAGACATTACTACAGTGCTGGTAATGAAGAAATTTTTCAATTTTCTTGAAATTTTTTTAGTTGCGTATGTATTGAAACACTGTTGAACGGCTATTAAGTTTTGTACGAAAATTTTATAAGAACGTGATTTTTGAATAGCACAAATCATTATAATGGTAGTGCTGAAAAGCTTCGTGCAATGAGCTGTGAACATAATGTATCTACGAATCTCAGTAGCGTAATAAACATGTGAAAAAAAATCATATTTGCAAGTTAACAATATTACAGTAGAAATCAGTATCTCTAACGGCCGCTTTCTATAATATATCTCAATCCCAATCTTGATCCCGATCCTTGTCTGTAACCAATCAAAGGTTAGGATTGTGTGGTGAAGGACACAAACTCGGCCGTTGATTGGTTACAGACAAGGATCGGGATCAAGATTGGGATTGAGATATATTATAGAAAGCGGCCGTATAACAACACGCGTGATTTTAGTTTTCCGATCTTTTATTTCACAACTGTAATTTCTGTAAACTCCCATGATATTTTGTTCTGCTTTTATTAACGCTTCTAATGTTGTATATTTCATTTTCAGTCTAAAGTATTCACGTTCAGTTTGAGGAGGCTTTGCAGTGAGTGGGTTGATTTTTCGATCTACAGAATAATAGAATCTAGTCATATGTAATTGAATTTAAAAAATATCTGCCAAGTGCGAGTTGTTGTCGGTGCAGATTCATCATCATCATCATATCAGCCGAAAACGTCCACTGCTGGACATAAGCCTCCCACAAGTGTCACCACAACAATCGGTGCTGTGCGTGTTGCATCCATCGGCTACCAGCGACCCTCACCAGGTCATCGGTTCATCTTGTGGGAGGTCTTCCAACGCTGCGTCTTCAGTATGGCGATCCTTCGCGGGCTATGTCGGTTACCTTGGTTCTCTTGCGGATATCATCATTCCTGATTCGATCACGCAAGGAAACTCCGAGCATTGCCCTCTCCATTATTGCCTTTTGGGTAACTATAAGAAAAAAAAAGCTTATACAATTAAATTTACTTTAAAACTTTTGGTCAATAGTCTCCGAGGAAAATAGCTATGAATCATTCGAAAATATAAGAATATCGTATTGTCATTTGACTAAGGAACCCAAAAACACGAATGTATTCAATGCAATATAAAGATGAACCTTGCTAGAAGATTCTTTCATTACGTGGACTGTCAGCCACTTGATTGATTCTGTTATTTCAAGTGTATGAACCATAAACAAGAAAAATGATTAATTGAACGCAAGGCTAATACAACACGCTTATCTACAATAATTTATTTACTAGAATACCTAATGTTCAATTCATTATACTGCTTATGTTTGTATATAATTTAGTATGAATTTGACTCAATTTTCAATTACACAACTCGTCACTATAAAATTTGAGATTTACTTTTTTTTTTGTTGAGTAACGGGCTTGCTCTGGACTTTGATCACGTCTCATGGAAAGTGATAGATGAGGTCTATAATGGACCGAGCGTGCCCAGAAGATCCCTGTATACTCTGGCTTTGAAGGCAGACGGGTTATATTATTTCGAAGTCAATAGAAATCTGCTTAACTTAACGCAAAATATCATTATAATGGAATTCTACCACTCCGAAGCAAAGTTACATCCATATTAGCCATCCCCTTTACTAAAATAATCCTAATTAGAATAGTTTTAGGGTTCGTGTCGACGCGTTGACGACATCCGAATGCTTCAGAGGTCTCTAACTGTTTTCAACCTCAATAGTGTGAGTGTTGCCACGTTAAACGAACATGCAATTATCAAATGACAGTGGTCACGTGACAGCAGAGGATTAACTTTAGTCGTTATAATCATCATCATATCAGCCGAAAGACGTCCACTGCTGGACAATAGGCCTCCCTCAAAAGGGGGGGTTTGCCCTAATCGCCACGCTTGGCAGGCGGGTTGGCGATCGCAGTATAGCTGTTGCAATGTACCGAAAGAATGCTGCTGCCCATTCTCTGGTGAGTCCCTTAGTCGCCTCATACGACACCCACAGGAAGCGATGGGATGGTGCTAAACTTTTGCGCCCCGGCACCATACGGGCAATTATTCTTATTTAGTTAGTAAATTATTTTTTAAATTGGTTTAATATTGGAGGAGGACCCAAATGAAAAGCACAACAAAAAAATGGCCCCAAGTGCCCGGCAGCGCGTCTACCCTTGAGTCCGGTAGCGGTCAAGGTTATGACGATGCAAGGGGTGCTAAGAATTCCCGGAGTGGATACGGCTACCGTAAAAAACACCGACGACTGGACCTGGCAACATTTAACACTAGAACACTCCGGACCGACGAGAAGATCACCGAACTTGAGGAGGAATTGAGCAGATTGCGATGGAGTGTTGTGGGATTGTCTGAAGTCCGAAGAGAGGGGGAGGACACGACAATTCTCAAATCCGGCAACCTGTTCTATTTCCGGGACAGTGACCAGAAGTCCCAGGGTGGTGTCGGGTTTTTCGTCCAAAGGTCCCTCGTGTCCAATGTGGTGAGGATCGAGAGTGTGTCGACCAGGGTGGCGTACCTTATACTCAGAATATCGTCAAGATATTCGTTGAAGGTCGTACAGGTTTACGCCCCAACCTCAACACACCCCGACGACCATGCCAAGAGCCATCCATGGTCATAAAACTCATTTCACCGTGGTCATGGGGGACTTCAACGCGAAACTGGGCAAACGTGACGGTGACGAGCTGCGAGTGGGGCAATTTGGATTTGGACGTCGAAACCACCGGGGACACCTACTGGCCAGTTTTATGGAGAAGGAGAGCCTCTATATGATGAACTCCTTCTTCAGAAAACGTGAGCACAGGAAGTGGATCTGGCAGAGCCCCGACGGTGCAACTAAAAATGAGATTGACTTCATCATGTCGACGAAGAAGCAGATATTCAATGATGTCTCTGTGATCAACGCGGTGAAAACCGGAAGTGATCACCGCATGGTAAGAGGCACATTGAATCTAAATATCAAGTTGGAAAGGTCTCGACTGATGAAGTCTACGCTCCGTCCAGCACAGATCCGGATCCAAAACTCCGAAAGCTTTCAGCTCGAACTTCAAAATCGTTTCGAGTGCCTAGGGAGCTCCGTGGACGAATACAACGATGGGTTCGTGGAAACTGTTCATACGGTCGGGTCTAAGTCCTTCAAGACTCGCCGTGCAGATAAGACCAAGAGGCTCTCTGATCCGACTCTCAAGCTCATGAAGGAGAGGCGGGAGATGATTCTGCAGTCTTCAGACGATGCGTGCAAATACCAGCAGCTCAATAGACGGATCTCCAAGTCCGTGAAAAGCGACCTCCGCCGCTTTAATATTGAAAAGATTAAAGACGCGATAGAGCGGAATAAGGGCTCCAAGGTCTTTGCAAGAGATTTGTCTATTGGGCTGAGCCAGCTCACAAAACTGAAGACCGACGATGGCAGAACCATATCCGCCAAATCGGAGCTTCTGAGGGAGATCGAGACATTCTATGGACAGTTGTACACGAGTAGTAGAGTATAATCTGCCCCTCTGCTTAGCGTTTATGGACTACGAGAAAGCCTTCGATTCGATCGAGACTTGGGCTGTACTGCAGTCTCTCCAACGGTGCCAGATCGACTATCGGTATATCGAGGTGCTGAAGTGTTTGTATGAAAACGCCACCATGTCAGTCCGACTTCAGGATCAGACATCAGAACCTATCCTCCTGCAGCGGGGTGTGAGGCAGGGAGACGTAATTCCTCCGAAACTGTTCACGGCCGCAATGGAGGACGTCTTCAAGGTTTTGGACTGGCAAAGGCTAGGCATTAATGTAAATGGCGAGTACATCACTCATCTTCGATTTGCCGACGATATAGTCGTCATGGCTGAGACCACGGAGGACCTCAGTACAATGCTCGATGACCTCAGTAGAGCTTCCGAAAGAGTGGGTCTTAAAATGAACATGGTCAAAACTAAGGTCATGGTAAATACCCATGTAGCACCCACTCCTATCAAGATTGGAGGCTCTGCACTCGAAGTTGTTGATGAGTACGTCTACCTGGGACAAACGACCCAGCTAGGTAGAGCTCACTTTGAGAAGGAAGTCAACCGTCGAATCCGACTCGGATGGGCGGCGTTCGGGAAGTTTCTCGTCTCACATACCACAGTGTCTCAAGACGAAAGTCTATGACCTGTGCGTGCTGCCAGTGATAACCTATGGACTCGAAACGTGGTCGCCAACAATGGGCCTCATCAGAAGGCTTAAAGTCGCCCAAAGGGCAATGGAGAGGGCAATGCTCGGAGTTTCCTTGCGTGATCAAATCAGGAATGATGATATCCGCAAGAGAACCAAGGTTACCGACATAGCCCGAAGGATCGCCAAATTGAAGTGGCAGTGGGCAGGGCACATTGTTCGCAGAACAGATGGTCGATGGGGCCGAAAAGTTTTGGAGTGGCGACCGCGTACCGGAAGACGCAGCGTTGGAAGGCCTCCCACAAGGTGGACCGATGACCTGGTGAGGGTCGCGGGTAACCGATGGATGCGAGACGCACAGGACCGGTTGTTATGGCGACACTTGGGGGAGGCCTATGTCCAGCAGTGGACGTTTTTCGGCTGATATGATGATAAATAAGAAGGATATACTGTGTCCCTATGTTTTTCTTATTTCATTAATAGTTGTTTTTTTGTACACTAGGCCTCTGTTGGCGGTTGCGGATTTTGTTCGAAAGAGTTACCGTGGCCCTGGAAAGCAAAGGGCACTTACTAGGAGGAGCACGGATGGGTTTTAGGCAGTAAGAGTCTGACACTCCCTTCCACTCTGTCCAGAGCGGGACATAAAAAAGGCCTCTGTTGACAGCGGTCTAAATAAGCAATTTTGATGGATTATTAGATTAATACCTATTTATTGATTTGGATTGCCAACATTGCATAAACCATAAAATTAACTTGGCATTCTTAATAAATTATTTTAGTGCTGCAGCACTAACAGACAACCATACCATTACTTTAAAAAACTTTTAAAAAGAAAAGGTGTAAACAAATTAATGATAATAGACGTAAGAATTAACAATGTAAAATGTAACAATGATATTTGTTACTCTTTCACGCAAAAACTACGAAATGGATCTTGATGAAATTTGGCGCAGAGGTAGATTATAGTCTGGAACAACACATCAGATACTTTTTATCCCGGGAGTATGTTCCCTTAAGATAATTTTCAACATTCACGCGTGTTTGACTAGGAGCCGACCCCTATATAGTTGGGAAAAGGCTAGGCAGATGATGATGAATAACACAAAGTATTTTGTTAAGAATGAGCTGCTTCCATTAATTTTCTTTGTATAATTTCTTTGCAGTGTTTGATCCTAATAAGCGACGCTTTCGGGTGGAGCATATATACAGGGTGTTTTGTAGACGCACTAGGTTGAGGAGGGGTGAGGGGTGGAAGTTTAGGAACTTCCAGGGTTCCACACTGAGGATACGAGCTGCGGCCAACTAAGCTCGTTGAAACTCTCCACGAACTCCCTAAATTACGACTCTGACGCGAGGCCCTTCCGCAAATGTTACACCTGTCGTCTGCTGGTACGGGCATTATTTACATACCGGTTCGCAGCATCTACCAGCCGGGCATCACCACCACGGTAAACTTCGAGTGAAGTAGCTATCGGACGTAAAATAATAGCATCATCCCATCAATTCCCGTGGGTGTCGTAAGAGGCGACTAAGGGACTCACCAGAGAATGGGCAGCAGCATTCTCTATAGGTACATTGCTACAGCTACACTGCGATTGCCAACCCGCCTGCCAAGCGTGGCGCTTATGGCAAACCGGCCCCTACCTGGGAAAGGCTCATGTCCAGCAGTGGACGTCTTTCGGCTGATATGATGATGTACCCTAAAAGTAATTTTTTATATCCCAGCTCAGACCTAGCATTTCATTGCATTTCAATCCCACTCTTGTAGCCACATTCCAATAAAACTGTATGGTTTGTTACCATACGTCTTTAGCTGATTGATATTGATTGATAGGGATGCTAAATGCTACAAGTAAAACTATGTAATTCACTTGATACGTGTATTGAGTCCACGACCTTAACTAACGATAAATGAGGTGTTGCTATGACGCGGTCCGAATGTGAACTGAAGTTGATGTAAAATGTGTGTTAATTAATTATAATTCAATTATGATGAGAGAGCATTTACGCAATGTGCGGTTGCACCGTACATACTCCCGGGCGCGAGATGACTGATGCTGATGATGCTTAGATATGGTAGTGTTAGTATGATCTGATGATATAAGGTGATAGAACAATTTTTACTTATGTTGCTAAATTGTTAGTTGATGTTTTTAAAACTACATTTTTTGGTAACAGGTGAAGTTGCTCTATCAGTTACGAAAGCACTTGAATTGGTTTCTACTATCGCGCACTGATCAGTACGAAACACTTCACTCGCGCACTGTACACTTTGATTTGCTACACTCGCACTAAGGTCATTGTTACTGGCTCGGTAGTGCACGGAGGGTTGCCCAGGTTCAGGCTCCAGGTGCACGGTGCGGCGCCTTCGCCAGCGTATGCATGCGAACGTAGAGAAGGCTAGCCCTGCCGCCCCAACAACGTAGATGGCCACGTACTGGTGTATATCGTGAAACGACACCCCGTCAGCGATGGTCACCTCTTCCGAGGCTGCTTTCATCTGTTCTATTTGCTCGGAGATACTTTGTAGCGAAGATTGATAGCTTTCTTCTTTGTACTCGTAGTGTGGTACTGATAAATTGATAATATTATTGACAGGAGCGATCTCTACGGCAATAATATCGGGCTTAATTTTCAAGTCAATCGTTTGTTGTTTGTGTGCCGTTATTATGAAGGTCTCGCCCTTGATGACACAGTTGTTTCCAAGCGCGATAACATTCACTCCGGTCACCTGTTCAGTTGTAATTTGATCCCCACATATGATTCTCAGAGTGCATTGTCCGCAACACGTAATTAAGAATGTGTTTATTGCATTCAATTCTGTCCATGTTGTTTTGCATGTTGCGCTTATGGTTGTACAGGTATCTTCTTCTGGATTTTTGATGCAGAAGTTGTTGTCTGAGTCTCGTTGATATACAGGTTTTTGTAGTTGGCATAGGTTTGTATATGTATTGAACCGTATGCATTTTTGAAGTTCATTAGCGGATTTGGGTAAGTATGTATCCCTTTTGATGTTTATAGCTATGAACTCTGATATTAGTAATATACTAATCATACGACTACTTTCTTGGTGTTGAATAGGTATCATATGATATATGTCGTAACCCTCTCTGTTTAGTAATGGGATTTTTATTTCAAATATGAAGTATTCACGCGTCATGCGTGCTCTTACTTGCATAATTTGATGGATCTTGTACAGGTCTGATACAATGCTGTTGATGGGTAATGATAGATCTTTGGGCATCTGATTTGAAATAATATTTAGCTCATCTTGTAGTTGAGCTGGCGTTATGATATGGACGTTGAAATGTTGGACGTTAGTGATCGTGTCCAGCAATGAATCTTGAATGTTCTTTAAACTGCTTAGAATGTTGTTTGCTATTAAAGTTGATAAAACGAAGTCTTCCGTGATTGCTACTTTCTCAACCTCATTCTTCAATGTGCTGATAGCTTGATCTATGTTTATTAAGTGCTGATTAAATATTTTATGCTGTTTTTCCATTGTCTGTTCAACTCGTTTGAGCAGGTTGTTCTCTGCTTCAATGATAGATGTTTGATTGCGCCAGAGATTAGCAAGATGTTTTTGATTTTCTCTGACTAATGTAATGTCTCGTTGGTATTGTTCGGCGAAATTTTCATCTAGTACACCAAAGAGACTGTTCGCAATGTTTCCGATCCCGTTGATGAGGCCTCGGCGGTTACGTGGATGCGCTTCGAAATGCTGACTGAGTAACATACGGTCGTAGTACTCCAGTTCCATGAATCCGTGACGTAGTTGTAACATGATAACGTCACAATGGGATTTGCTTTTAGTTTGTGTACATAAGCTTTCAAGGTGTTTCATGTAAATATTAAATATTTTACACCCGAGCCAATACGGTTGCATGTCGTAATATACGACTATTTTCCATTGATCTTGTATTAGATTCATTTCTGATATTTTGTCAAAGTAAATTGCTTGTTTCCCTTGTAGTTGTGTTATGTTGTATGCAGCGTGTGCGTTGCAAGTTAGTGTTAATATTAGGAATAGTAAGGACAAGATTGTAGAGAAAGTGTAACTAAGCCCTCTTCTTCGTTGGTTTAAGTTTACTTTTGGTGATAGTTTAGTATCCTGTTGGACTGAAGCTGACACATGTTTGTGGTCTCCTTGATCTTCGCAATCTAGCAAGGGAGTTAACTTGACGATAGGCCGTTTCATTGTGCCATTTCTTGTTTGTAGTGTGACTACTCTGATGTACCCATCACTGCCTGGGTGCACTTGTATCACCCTTCCCATTGCCCATTTACCTGGTGGTAGGTTGGCGTCTTGAATTAACACCAAGTTACCGACTTTGATGTTTTCTTGCGGGCGTCTCCATTTTGACCTTGTATTTAATTGTGTTATGTATTCACTTCGCCAGCGTTTCCAAATATCTTGATAAATCCTTTGAGTTAGATTCCATTCTTGCGTAGATCTTTCTCTGTTTCGTACAGTGTTAAATTTGGACCACTTGACAAGAAATGTGCGGGCGTAAGGAAGTTCAAATCTGCTGAATTTTCGGTTAAAGGACATATCGGCCTTGAGTTCAGACATGCCTCCAACTGATATAGTATTGTACTATACTCTTCGAACGTTAATTTTTGCTCCCCTACAACTCTCTTCAGATGATATTTTAGGCTTTTAACGGCAGCCTCCCATAGTCCTCCTGCTGATGGCCAAGAAGGTGCGTTAAAGTGCCAATCGATTCCCATTTTTGTTATTTCTGCCTGAAATTCTTGATTGAATGTGCTTCTTATTGTATGATATTCGTCCTGTAGGACTTTGTTGGCTCCAATAAAGTTGGTACCTTGATCGCTGAATATATTCTGTGGGGCTCCTCTCCGAGCTATCATTCTACGGAGAGCAGCGAGAAATGATGATGATGTCAAATCCGACACCAACTCTAAGTGCACGGCTTTAGTTGCCATGCAAATAAATACGGCGACATAACCCTTGGTGGTTTTTATTCCACGACCCTTGTTGGCCTTGATATAGACATGACCCGTATAGTCTACGCCTACATTCTGGAAAGGACGTGACGGATTCGTCCTTTCTGGTGGTAAATCTCCCATAATTTGATGCTGATTGCTGGGATTGTAGCGACGACACTTAACGCAACGTCTCGAACTCGGAATTTAACTGCTCTGATTCCGCCTACAATCCAATACTGTTGTCGTATAAATGCTGAAGTTAGCTGAGGTCCGCCATGAAATGCTAGAACGTGAGCCTCGTCAATCAGAACTTCCGTTACACGACTGCTTTTTGATAGGATTATTGGATGTTTCATCTGATTATCTATATAGGCATGTTTGAGCCTCCCGCCAACTCGAAGAAGGCCGTCTTGATCAAGAAACGGATTTAAATTCAATATTTTGCTCTTGCTTGATATGGGTTTGCTCTGTTGCAATTTATGTATTTCCTCTGGAAAATCGGTTTCTTGAACGTATTTCGTCAACTTTAATTTGGCGACTCTTATTTCTTGAAGAGTCAAATGTTTTGTTTGTGCTATTTCCTTATATCGCAAACGTCTATACAATCGTAAAAGCATAGCGTAAACGTTTATAAGCTGTGTGAATGAACTGTACTTTGATATCAGGTGACGTAATACACTGCAGCTATCGGCACTTTGATGGATTACATTCACTTGTAATAAATTGTTTTTATTCTTTTTGATTTCTTCATCTGTTGTGAATTTTGATGTTGGTTCTTTCTCTGCGATGATACTAGGAAGCCACGAAGGACCCTTCCACCACAGCGTATGCTCCTCAAGCTGATTTACGTTCAAACCTCGACTGGCACAATCCGCTGGATTATCTGCTGATTTAACGTAGTGCCAGCAATTGGCAGGCATGATAGTGGTAATTTGACGTACACGATTGGCTACAAATGTTTTCCATCTTGTTGGTTCACCATTCAGCCAGCCTAACACAATCATGGAGTCTGTCCATCCGTAAATGTTGAGTTTGTAGTTTGATAGACACTGCTGTACCTTAGTCATTAGTTTTGCTAATAAGAGAGCTCCTGACAGTTCTAATCTTGGCAATGACACTGATTTGTTCGCCGGTACAAGTCTAGTCTTCCCAACTAGCAGTGTTGGGTTTGATTGCTCACACCCCTTGATTCGAACATATATTACACACGCAAATGCCTTCTGGGAGGAATCGCAAAAACCGGTTAATTCAATATTGTCATGTTCTCTTGTGTTTATCCATCGTGGTACTTGTAGTTTTTAATGTTGCTTTTAATGTCCATCCATTCGCTTAGTATGTCTTCGGGCAAGGGGTCGTCCCAATTGAGGTTACGCAACCATAAGTTTTGAAAAATTATTTTTAGCTTTGTTGATAGTGGTGAAAGCCATCCCAAAGGGTCAAATAACTTTGAGATATCTGATAACAATGTTCTTTTAGTCATTGGTGAAGTTGTTTGTTCGATTTTCATTTCAAATCGAAAAGTGTCTTCCTTGGGCTCCCAAATGAGTCCCAACGTCTTTGTTTGTTCTGATTGCTTGAAATTGAAACTATCTTGAGTGTTGATCTCGGACGGTATGTGTTGTACGAGTAATAACTCAGGAACATTTGTTTTCCATTTCCTGAGGTTGAAACCTCCCGACTTCAAGAGATTGATTAAGTCCCTTATGAGCTGCTGTGCTGATTCTGATGTATGCGATCCATGTAACAAATCGTCGACGTAGAATGAGTTATCTAGTACATCTGTCGCTAAACTGTTCGTGTAATTTGGTTTTTCGTCATGTGCAAGTTGTTTTAGCGTCATTAATGATAAATATGGTGCGGCCTTGGTGCCATAGGTTACTGTGGTTAATTGATATTCCTGTATAGGCTCTGCTGTTGAGTTCCGCCAAACAATCTTCTGCAATGCTTGATCATCTTCATGTATCTTAATTTGTCGGAACATTTTTTCTATATCTGCTGTGTATGCGAATTTGTACTGTCTCCATTTAAGAATCAGAGACAGAAGGTCTTGTTGTAAGTTTGGTCCTGCTTCCATGACGTCATTTAGGCTGTAGCCTGTTGATGTCTTAGCCGATGCATTGAATACCACCCTCAGCTTTGTAGTGGTTGAATCGGGACGCAGGACGCTATGATGTGTCAAAAAACAATCGGGCTTGAAATTGTTTCTTGAACTCTTCATGTGACCTAATTCTTGATATTCAGTCATGAATTTTTGATATTCTTCTTGGATGTTGGGATGCTGCGTGTGCTTCCTCTCTAGCGATTTAAACTGCGCTACAGCTTTTGGTTTCGAAGCTCCCAGCATCTCGGCAAAATTTTGTTTCAGAGGTAATCTTACTTGATATCGGCCATCCTCTTGACGTGTTGTAGTTTTCTGGTAATAATCAAGTGTTTGCTGATCTCCTGATGATACTGTGGTCTTGTCTGAGATGTCTTCAATTTCCCAGAATTGTTGGATATCGTCTAGGTTGTGCAAAATGACGTTACACTGAAAGTTTTGTATGATATCTCCGCTTAATATCCAGCCGAGTCGTGTATTTTGTGCTGATGCAGAATCCTCAGTTTCTCTGCAAACCCCTTCTAATAATAATTTTGAGTACACACTGCTGCCTAGAAGTAAGTCAACTGATCGACTTATGTTAAAGTCTCGGTCTGCTAAAGTGATATTATCTAAAAATGCCCATGTTGGTTTTTCGAAGGTGCGGTTAGGCAGCTTTTTTATTAATTTATTCATGATATAAGCTTCCACTTCAAACTCAAAGTTGTTGTGAAGTGATGCACACTTGATATTTATTACTCCTTTGCAGTTTGATTCCTTTTCTCCGATTCCCCAGATGACGCCTGAGCTGTTCCTACGTGCTATGCCCAAAATTTGTGCTGCGTTTTCGCTGATGAGGGACATTTGAGAGCCTTGGTCTAGTAGAGCTCGTAATATCTGACATGATCCATTCTCATCTTGAACCTTGATCAGGGCCGTTGGTAAAAGTACGTCCGGCTTGTCTTGCTGTAGTGACGCATGCGAGTTTCCGCGTGACAGCTGCGGCGTTTCGGATTTCGAGGCACGTGTCGTGTTGTCGCCTGCTTTTGCTGTGCTGGCAACTGATGTCCGATTTGATTGCGTAAACGCTGCATGTAGTAGTGTGTTATGACTTCCGTTGCATTCGCGACACCGTTTACTTGAAATGCAAGCCTTACCATTATGCCAATAAAGACAATTTTGGCATATGTCGAGTTTTGACAACGTTTTTCGCCTGTTTTGTGGTGTCATTTCGAGGAATTGCTGACAATAAACAATGCCATGGTCATTTGTCTTGCAAATCGAGCACTTATAAATTATTTTCGTCGAATTGATATTTTTGTTGTTTTTCGATTGCGAAATAGTTTCTTCATTCGCAGCGGATGTTTTTTCATTATTGTAATTTGATCTTGATGTTTTTCCAGAAAATTGCTTGTTTGATTTGTATGATTGACTGTCTTGTTTCCTGCCTGCAGACTCCATTGCTGTAAACTTGCCTTCTAAGAACGAAAGCAACTCTTGTAGCTTAGGTATTGCCCTGGGGTCTTTGATAGATGCCACGTAATCCTCATAGGTTTCTGAATCTAATTTTGCTGACAATAGATGTATGAGTAACGGGTCCCAGGAACTAACTTCTACCCCTAAGTTCTTTATAGCATTCAAACTCTCGACGGTGGTGTCATGCAGACTCTTGATGTGCTTGATAGTTGCTTGCTGCGCCGCCGGAAAGTTTGTTAATGTGGCTAAATGAGAACTACAAATTAAGTTGAGATTATTGTAGCGGTGATTTAGAATCTCCCAACTAATGTTGTAATTATCTGATGATATCTGTAAATGTTGAATTAATTTCTCAGGTTCTCCCTTCAACTTGCTTTTGAGGTACTGCAGTTTTTGAGCGTTAGACAAAGAGTAGTTACCGTGAATTGATTCGGTAAATAAGTCCTTGAAAGATGTCCATTGTTGATAGGATCCACTAAAAATTGGAATGTCTAATTTCGGAGTTGACTGCGCTTTGTGAGCCACAGACCACAATTTACTATTTACTGCCCTTTTTATGTTGTTGTAGATTTTTTCCTGCTTGGAGTATGCTTGCTCGTAATCTTCATCCATGATTTCCAGTTCTCCATCTAATTCCCAATGCAATGTATCAATTACCGACCATCTTGAATGTAAAGTCTTCAGAGCATCTTCCATCTCCCACTTCTCGGACATTTCGTCTAAATTAATACTTCGGATGGTACGCTGTAATGCTCTGAAGTTGCTTGATTGTTTTTTGAGCATGTCATCCGTCTTGCTGGATGTTCCTCTTGATAGTACTTCTGGAGATGAATTTTCAGCTTGTTCTTCATCTCGCTTGCTTGTTAGAGACGTACCTGATGATGATGGTTGACCTGCTTGCTGTTGAGGCCTTGTCTCCAACTCCGGAAATACTGGCTGCCCTGCTTTCATCAGTACTTGCTGTTGATTGATTAACGATTTAACCGATTTGTACAGCTCTGCTGCCCGCTCATATTCATTCTGAATAAAATATGGGTGAGACCTGCTTTCCTCAGTACAAAGTCGATCATGATTATATTGGAAGTCAGCCCAATACGCTTCCAATGTTTCTAATCGCCTTTTAAAGTAATCACCTACCTTACGGGTCGAACTGTCTTTCTTGATGTTGGAGGCTAGCTTGCTCATAGCCTCGTAGATCTCGGCTTGGTTCGCGTGAATAGCTTCCATGATGAAGTTTTTCCACGAAGTGATAACTGAAACGGTCTTACTTGTGTTTGCTGCTTAACTCTCGAATCCTCGACTCCCCGGATGGTGCTCCTTTCTTGCTAGTAGCACACACACACGGTTTTAGAGTTATCGAACACAGAAAATTTTACTGATAAAGTTACACTGATAGAAGTTTTGATAGTTACTGATATTTTTTGATTTGATAGTCACTGTTTACAAAAGGCTCGAAGGACCAAAAAGATGTATGGTTTGTTACCATACGTCTTTAGCTGATTGATATTGATTGATAGGGATGCTAAATGCTACAAGTAAAACTATGTAATTCACTTGATACGTGTATTGAGTCCACGACCTTAACTAACGATAAATGAGGTGTTGCTATGACGCGGTCCGAATGTGAACTGAAGTTGATGTAAAATGTGTGTTAATTAATTACAATTCAATTATGATGAGAGAGCATTTACGCAATGTGCGGTTGCACCGTACAAAAACTACCAAAATATACAAAACATTTTATTTTATGATTTGTTTTCCAAAACATGGTGAATAATTACTATTAAAATCTAATATTCTTATCTATCTTTGTTTTGGACATACAATACGAACACATACAATACAAGGAATTATCAACTCACGTTACACAATGTTACAAACTTCTATCGCTCAGTAAATGGACCATACAGCAGTTATTCAAACATACGGAATGACGAACCTCTGCGCGAATGCCCTTAATAACACCTTTGGGCTTAGAGCGGTTACGCACTGCATCCGATCCAAAACCGTGAAAATGCGTTCCGAAGTAGTCATAGAACTATTTGTATGTTTGTTTACGCACTAGATCCGACTTCCGCCATCCGATTTCTCTCCGCCATCCGTGAGTCTCCAATTCGGAAGAAATATTGACGAAGTAGCCGTAGTACCGTTTGTATGAAATCGGACAAATATCTCCGATTTGAAATCGGACAAATTCGATTGGTGTGGTAGCTTTGGCTGATCGGCGGATACCGGGCCACAAACATTTGATCAACCACCGATCGATTGATGTAGTAGTCAATGCCGCCACAAAAAACCAACGTAACTAGCAAAATCTACATCGCAACAAATAGAACCGCAACGCCATCTATCCCGCCAGCTGCGAACTAACTGAACAAAATTCTGCATCGCGGTATCAGATTTTCCGTGCGATTTGAACATGTATCCATTCTACCATCGATCGATGGCATCGATCGACAATCGATCGATTGGTGTGGTAACATCCTTAGATATGCCAAAGATGGCACCTGAATAGTTTGGATTTGAATCAGAGGTCCGAGTTTTTCGACTCTAGATCTCGAATTTGGTCGCAGTGCGTAAAACAATATCTGAATTCGGTCCGAGTATTTTAATTCCGTTATGTCACGAATTCGGATCGGATGCAGTGCGTAACCGTTCTTAGTCTTGGTCCAAAATGAAATTCGGTAACACTTTACGTTTTGGACTTGGCAATTAAATAGTGGAAATCTGTGGAAAGCCGGCCTCATCTAGTTTAAAACGACCAAAAGGATTGACGTGTAAAAGTGTTATTAACAACCTACTCACAAAATAAATATCATTTATTATTTTTCAAAGAGTGTTACTTTTTCTACGCCCTCCTAACGTTCAATATGTATTTTTTATGTAATATCAAGCAACTTGGAAATAAAAAACTTGGAGTGGTGTTGTTGTCAGGAGCACGTATCAAAATCCCGAAAGTTCATAATATGATTGAAATACCGACGTCCAAAACACCGAAAGTTTAAAATGCCGATAGTCATTTAATAATAATGCCGAGAGGCATTACGGGCTGGGTAAAACAGCTTTAAGTCTTGTTAAATCTTATTTAAATGATAGACAGCAGTTAGTTCAAGTAAACGGTGTCAATTCGTCGGGATTAAACGTGAAAATGGGGGTACCCCAGGGCTCAATTTTAGGTCCTGTTTTGTTTTTAGTATATATAAATGATTTGCCCCATTTATTGCAACAAAAACTTAATATGGTGTTGTTTGCCGATGACACCTCTTTAATTTTTAAGATAAATAGACGGACAAATAATCTTGACGTCATAAATAACGCCCTAATGCAAGTCCAAAATTGGTTTACTGCCAATAATCTAGTTCTAAATGAAAAGAAAACGAAATGCATAAGATTTGCCTTACCAAATGTCAAAGGCAGTGATTGTGACATAGTATTGAACGGGGAAAAACTTGAATTCGTCGATAAAACGGTTTTCCTGGGAATCACGCTTGACTCAAGGCTACAATGGGGTCCTCATTTAACATCTCTTGTAGGACGGCTAAGTTCAGCAGCTTATGCTGTTAGGAAAATCCGCCAATTTACGGTCGTTGATACCGCGAGACTGGTTTATTTTAGTTACTTTCACAGTATCATGTCTTACGGTATTTTACTATGGGGACGGGCTGCAGACATCGAATCTATTTTTATTCTGCAGAAAAGAGCCATTAAAGCCATATACAAACTCGGATGACGCGATTCTCTAACTGGGAACTGTTTAAGAATATTAACATCATGACGGTACCTTGTCAATACATTTACGAAAACATTATGTATGTTAGAAAGAATTTACACCTTTTTAGTAAAAGAGGCGACAAACATAATTATGCTACTCGAAATAGGGACCAATTAGTTCAACCAGGTTTCAGACTGGCTTAAGTATCCTCATCTTTTATGGGGTACTGTTTAAAATGTTATAATAAAATACCTCTCCATATATTAGAACTAAATGAGACAAAATTTAAATCTTGCATTAAACGCACACTATTAGTATAGTCAAATTAGGCCATTTTTTAATAAAGATTGGAATAAATTCTCCGGAGAGGCAAAAACGTTTCTGATGGTTTTGTATGAGTGAAAAATTGAGTATAAAAAACAAATTGCATTTAGCACCCCTACGGAAGGGGGTGAAAAACTGTGAAATCTGTTTATTGTTCATAACTAAGCAGAGCATACAGTTGTACTCATCGTAATTTTTTATACGCTTTATTACACCTCAATCTACATTATTACATTTTATTTATTTTAATCAGACCAACGCAGCGTTAGAAAAAAAAAAAAATATCTGTAAACATGATTTTTGGTCATTGCGGCTTAGGGAAAAATCGTGTAGTTCTGTAAACTCAGAAAAGGGTTAGTCATTTTGGCCTAAATACATGATTGATTTTGCACCCTGGTGCGACATACGGAAATTAGTTTTTCACGTTTTTCTGCCGCTGTACTTCGGGGGAAATTTTGGTTGTTTTGAAAATCATCACAATCATATAATTTGGTTTCCTTTATATTTGCACCAAATAAAAAATTAGCATTTTTATATGGAACATACATTTTTCGTGTATTGTAGTCATTGCCATTGAGCAACTACGCTATGGAAGAGACAAGCGCGCGACACGGAATAATAAACTGACAAGAAGCGCCGTCGCCACGTGCATAAGCGCGTAGTTGTGTTGCGCGATGTGTTTTACGAGGAAGGAGTACTTTCTGATTGTGAATGCTCTGTTTGTAAGTAATAGTATACAAATCTAAAGATTTTTTTAATGCTAAAGCAGCTTGTTTTTAATCGAAAAATAAAACAGCAGGCAAGCATGTCCTTTATTTCTTTCAAATTAATTATTTGTCTTTCGAGTTATAGACCCTGTGACAGCGCTGATTATCCTACGTCATCAAGTAACGTAGGAATAAGGCTAAGAACTCACGAGACCGCAGTTTCGTGCGGTTCCACAGCAGCTGCCGTTGGATTTTCGCCCGCAAACTTGGCGGGCGAGTATCACAAGACGGGCGGTTACTTACGATCAGATTGTTTAGTTGATTTCCAGACCGCCATGAACACACTTAAAAAACGAGCTGTTACGCGCTGCTGCCTTAGTACCTACTTCAGATTCACAAGTACCAGGAGACCAGGAACATGTCATTGTATTTTTGGGCTGGTATAATTATGTAGGTAGGGTAGGTGTAGGGAAGGTGTAGGGTAGGTGTAGGGTAGGTGTAAGGTAGGTGTAGGGTGGGTGTTTCCTGATTAAAAAAATACAATAAAAATCAGGAAACCTTGCTATTTCCGATATTCACGCGGGCGAAACCGCAGCTGGTAACATAATAGGTACTAATAAAATACATATACAAGCTAAAATAATAAAGTAATAAATATGATTTAATATACTAAAATTTCTGATGAACACCGTGAGATGTCGACAGAATAGACCGGCAGGGTCGATTCTGTCGACATCTCACGGTGTTCACCTAGGCGGAGTGAACGACAACTGAGCTGTCATTCTATCTTAGTTGTATGGTTTGACAACTCATCCGTCGTGCGCCCCGCCCAAGTGTTCACTTTGACATGTTTACAGAATCGCACTGCTGAACTCATAATTATTATGACGAAGACAAACTAAGAATGACAGGCTTTTAAGTAGTGTCTTCGGATTTTACGCTTAAAGGAAAATTTGGACTCAGCCTTCTTGATGTCAAGGGGATTCCAGAGTTTAATGGTTGAAATAGCGTAGGAATTAGACATAAACCCGGTGCGGTGAGAAGGAATATGAAGGAGTAAGTTTTTGGATGCTCGAAGGTTAAGACTGTGAGAACTGCCCAACACTTTAAAATATTGTTTTAAATAATCAGGAGCACAAGGATCATTCATAATAGTGAAGAGCATGCAGAGGGATCTGAGGGATCTCCTTTGACGGATAGGCAGCCCTTTAAGCTGAGAACGAAATGAAGAAATGTGATCATATTTACGAAGGGCAAAAATGAAACGAATACAGTTGTTAAGTAGTCGATCCAGTTTGTTAAGAAGTTTTTGGGATAGATCAGAGTAGCAAACATCAGCATAATCAATTATAGGAAGCACAAGTGATTGAACCAAAGTGGTTTTAGTGCTAGAAGGAAGAAAATGCTTGAATCTATAGAGAGATCGCAGTGAGTAAGTTACATTCTGGCTAACCTGAGAAAGCTTATTCCAACTTAACCTGTCATCCATGTTTAGGCCTAAGTCTTTAACGTGTGGCTAGAGAGGGATGACGGTATTGTTGAAAGTAAGCGGCAGTAGTTGACTGGTGTCCAAGTTACGTAAAAAATAAGTTCTGCCAATTAGGATAGCCTGGCTTTAACTGACATTGACTGTAACCCCAAATCTGCTTGACCAATCACTGATAGCTAGAAGCTAGAAGGTCAGCATTCAGCAATGAGATGCAGTTGTCCAGGTTGTCAGTGTCAGTTTGCGCGTAGACATGTAGATCATCAGCGTACAGATTGTAGGAGCATTTGAGAACAGTGGTAATAGAGTTTATGAAAAGAGAAAATAAAAGTAGAGAGAGTATACCGCCTTGTGGAACGCCAGTTTTCAGGGCGCACCACTCAGAAAATTTCTGATCAGCACGGACCGCTTGCTGGCGACCACGAAGATATGATGAAAACCAATACCGTGCCGACGAAGAAACCCCAATTTGAGACAGAATAGCCAGGAGGATGTCGTGATCAACGGTGTTAAAAGCATTGGAAAAATCTATTAAAACTAACACCGTTAATCTTGACTTCTCCAGGCCATTCCTAACGTCTTCTGTAACCTTAAGCAAAGCTGTGGCTGTGCTGTGGCCAGGCCGAAAACCTGATTGGAAAGGGGATAACAGATTATACCTAAACACAAAAGTAGATATTTGTTTAAGAGCAACTGCTTCCAGGATCTTAGATAGGAAAGGGGGAAGGGAGATTGGTCTGTAGTGATTAAATAAACTGGGGTTGGATATTTTAGGAAGAGGGATTATGATGGCCTTACGCCAGATTGTGGGAAATACTCCAGTTTGTAGGGAGGCATTGATAATGTGTGTAATAATATGGAGAATACTTTTAATTATGAGGGATATCATAGTTCTGCTGACACCATCACAGCCAACAGCCTTGGACTTAATTGCATTGAAGGTTTTGAGGACTTCAGGGTCAGTCACTGGGGAAAAAGAGAAAGAATCGGGAAGTAAGATTGGCGTGGAAGTAATCTCAAGAAGAGTTTTGTTTTTAACGGCATCTACAAGAATATCCGACGCTGAAAAATGCTTATTCTAATCACTCAAGGACACGTTAGAAGAAATGACATTTGTGGAAGGACTTTGTTATGCCGAGAGATTTGAGAAACTTCCATATATCAGCCGGTGAAGAGTTAAAGACATTTTCACAAATGTATCGGCGTTTATAAGCTTTTACCATCTGGTTACAGCGGTTTCTAGCCACCTTGTACAGGTTCCAGTTCTCCTCACTGCGATCTCTTCTATATCTTCGAAAGGCCTTGTCACGCCGTCTCATCGCCATACGAACTCCAGGGTTAATCCATGGAGCGGGTGGGCGCTTAACACGGACGGCCCTCAGAGGTGCATGTGTTTCAATAAGGTGAAGAACACACCTATTAAAAATGTCCACTTTCTCATCCACTCAATCAACAGCTCTTGCATAATCCATTTTTCACATTTATTGAACAAACACAGTTAGTGAAATAATATAAAAGGAAATGACAAATAATAAATTTGAGTAACGCACGGATCGCTTCTTGCCACAACTATGATAGTTCAAACTCTACGCTTTGCTCCCGCGCCCGCCCCGCGTCCTGCTTCAACCCCTCGTTCGCCTTGCGAACGCTACGATATAACCACGCTCTCTGTATAAACTTCCCGAGGTATATTTCTTATTTTTATTAGGTGCAAATGTAGTATATGTAGAATACATTATATATTAAAAAAATCATGACTACACTAATTTCCCCCGAAGTACAATTTGTAAATATTGTAAAATGCTGGTTTCCAAGGGGTGCAAAAGGGTGCTAAAATAACTGGGTGTTAATGATGCTCTAAAAAGCTTATTTTGAGTTTGCACCAACAGACTGAATTTCTCTTGAGCCGCAAATGATTTTTTTAAATTTATTAGTGTTTCATACACCTCACACCTTTTTTGGTGAAAAGCAATTATACAACAAAGGGGTATCTACATATATATAAACATAAAACAGTTAGTTATTAATTAAAATTCAAAATAATGAAACTTTAATGTTAATACCTAACATTAAACGATGTTCCGTACATAACAGAAATGGTGCAAACTCAGAGGAGACTTATATTCATGTTTTCTAATGATTCCATAAAAAATTACAACTACACGAATTAAGTCCAATCTTTTTGCTAATTCGACTACACTATATGCAGGCAAGCATATTATAAGTTAGGGGAGTATATTGAAGATAAAAATGCTTGGCTCAGTGCTGGTCCTGCTCCACAGCCACTAGGGCAAAGTAATCTGTTAGCATTTGGAAATATTGTTGGACCGGATGAAGATTGTAAGAATGCAATATTTACATTGTATAGACTCAATTTATTTAGCATTGTATAATTTCATGCATTAACGGCACATTTGTGAGTACTATGTACATTAAATTTAAACTATAATGATCATTTTGAGTAGGTCTTTGACTTGAATGTACCCTGGCGATTGGAAATGTCATGCTCACTCAAAAGTCTGTCTGATGGTGGCGCGTGCGTTGGATCATTTGGCTCCCTTAAAAATGGTTCAGCCGAATGGTGCTAGCGTATGCGTCATGTTCGTGAACGGGCGCCGTCAGCTGAGACTGGTCATCCCTTGGCTGCCATGGTTTATTTTAATTATTTCTTTGAACTGTTTCTTTTTACTCCGGACTCTTTTATCCTGCACGTCTTTTACATTGTTCTCACATATGTATTATTTTAATATGAATGATGTAACCATAATTTTGTAACAAAATATTATTTTTTTAAAAGAGTGTCCGTGGAGTTTCTTGCACGTTCTTCTCCATAGAGATCTACGCCTTGAAACGTGCAAATAGCTTCATCTTTTTGACCGACCGACCTTGACAATTCAAAAGTGCCTGTAAATGGTTTAATTGAAATAAATGCTTTGACTTTGACTCGTTATACCGAAACACAAAAAACCGATGTTCAAATGCCCGAAAGGACGAAATCCCGAATGGATAAAATCCCGGATGGACGAAATACCAATGAATGAAATCCCAAAGAGCGGCGACGTAGTTCCAGCGATTACTCATAGATGGCACTACAACACAGTTATGACGGTGGGCATTCTGCTTAACATGCTTTAATGCCAACATTTATCGAGTTCGGGATTTGGGGCACCCCGACTCGGACAGGTTAGGTTAGAAGGGGATGGCGGGGTTGAGTGAGCGAAGCGAGCAAACAGACCCCGCCATCCCCTTCGTGGTTATTTTTTTTATAAACCACCCAGAAATAGGAGCCCCGCGTGGCGTGGGCAAATGAACTTTCGGGATTTTAAACTTTCGACCAAACAACCATTCGTCGTTTCAATTATCGGGATTTCGTCCATAGATATTTTAAAATTAGGTATTTTAAAATTCGGGATTTTGATACGTAGGTACCCCTGTTGTCAGAGAGTTGGAGATCTAAATAAATAAATGAACATTAGAAATAAAAATGAAAATAGTTAATTACATATTTATCTGTACAGCTCGAACACACAACAATCAATTTTAATGTTACATTTACATTTCTGAAAATTCTTATTTCCTCCAAAAACCCTTAAGAGTGCCCTAGTCGAACAGCTGAACTCATTGACGGGCGCGGTTAAATGCATGATATTTCATCATAAATCATTTAAAGGACACAAATTTACAGCTCATACCATAAAAGATGATTTATAACAAAGCTTTAAGCTCGTAAAAATTATTGAAAGACATTTGGTGGTCAGGATATTATGAAAAAAGTACTGAATGTATTTGTAATTTAGGCGATAATCTATGCCTGTATGTTTAATATTTTGTCGTTGTCGTTAGCTGTGTTAATTGGAAGTTTCGACACAAATAACTTGCTTATCAATATTTTTTTTCTGTTTTGTTTCCATACAGGCCTAGATAATGTCGAGATAAATAAATGTGACTTTTTTTCTGAATGTACGCCGTCAATCAGTAGAGTATTCGCCAGACTACATTTGTATGAAACAAAGACTGACTAGGGCACCCTTAAATAACATGATTAAATTGCAAACCAACAATAACGTAAGTGACGGCAAAAGACAAAATTACCGGAATCAGATACATTCCCAAGGTAATCTTTTTAGTATACTGTATATTAATTGGGTGTATTTTTATGAAAACCATAATTTTTTTTAAATGGGAGGTTTCTTGAGCGTCTGGATCTGAAAAATTTATGTAATATTAAATGTGGTCATAAAAAAAAACGCCGTTATACGTAAATGTTTGTCAAAGATGAAATGAATTATTTATAAATTTAATATTCACTCGAAAATAATGACTAAAATGGGAAAAGGCAATTGTATATTTGGTTTCAGTCTAAGATTTTCTTCGTATGTATTTATGTTTTATCATGGTGTCCAATAAATTATATTTGAAATAAATAAATAATAATAAATATTATATAATAACTATCCAATTCTAAGTTTCGTGATGCGTGTCTTCTGAATGTTTCAAAAGGAGTTATACTTAGAAAATATATGAAAACATAAAAGGTATTGTTACTTACTTGTTGACAAAGAGCTGTATAATTTCGTCAAAATTCTTTTGAATTTAATTGCTTCATTTACAAGACCCTGACCAGTGCTGCAGTTCAAATATGTATAGTACCAAGAATTTAATAAACCTAGTACTGTCAACAAGGCATTGAGGTAAAATCTTTTTTCCTGTGCAAAAGAATTATGAAATTAGAGAAAAAACGCTGGAAACAGAAAAAAACATATTCGGATGGACATGACAACTACTACAATCTAACTGATTCCGTAGTCATATAGTTACGAAAGATGAAGAAGCTTGATACTTACATCTAGTATAACTATTTTGAATATCCCATATGTTGAAACAATATAGTTTACTGATGACATAGCCATTAATAACAACATCTGAAAAACGTAGACTAAATTAATAAACAATATTTTTAAAAGGACAATAATTTTAGTCGTTTTATAGGTTGAGGTTGAATATGTCCATGAGTACATATACGAGTATCTCAGCCAAATAGTCTCATTCTAGGCGAGACGAGCTCGACGCACCGAAAACGCCTGGAAGAGCTATTGGTCGATAATACACTTCATGAAAGGACCCCTTCTACTCTGCCTTAAAAGAAAACTCATGGACATGAGCATCCTGCCCACCCTCACCTACGGAGCACAAAAGTGGTCATTAACGCAACGTCAAAAGTCCGCTCTCGTGGTCTGCCAGCGAGCAATGGAACAAAGTATCCTCGGAGTAAGGGTTACAGACCGTATAAGTAACAATGTACTTCGTTCCAAAACTCAAATTGCAGATGTAGGCAACACAGCTGCCAAATTGAAGTAAAAATAGACGGGCCATATCTGCGGCATGCCACATGGGAACTGGGCAAAAGTAACCACGGATTGGGCCCCGAACATCAGGTACCGGCGACGCGGTAGACCCAAAAGGAGATGGCGAGACGAACTGGACTCCTACCTAAAGGATTGGACTCAGATTGCTCAAGACAGATTGAGGCTGAAAGAAAGAAGGGAAGCCTTTGCCCTGCAGTGGGACACAACGGGCTTATAATAAAATAATAATAATTTTAGTCGTTACAAAACTGAACATTTACTTGTTACTGGATATTTATTATTATTAAGAACAATAAACTTTATTATTATTTTTATTATTATTTCTTAAAAGTTCAAGAAATTGGCATGTTAAGTTCATTGTTACAACTTCCCTAAGAGAAAAATATAAGAAAGGAACCAAGGGGTTGTTTTAAAGGCTTAGTCACCTGACTACTGAAGCACTCCGATAGTTTTTGACTGCAGCTCGCTAATCTTTGATACTTTATCGCCCACTCTTCCACTAGTTCCAGCGTCAGGAGACCACCCCTTTCATTTGTGTTTGAAGAATCTCTCCTTTCCATTTTCTTATATCTAGCTTTAATTTCGCAAATCTTCGTGTTCATAGTTTTCAAATAACATCTTAACATTGAAATGTAACTATAGAATACTAAATTTTCTAAAATGTATCGAACTTCAGTGTAAGTATCGAAAACATGCATAAATATAAATTCAAAAGTAACTTCCGACATTGAACGACACACTCGATAAATTAACGGAACAGAGTTTGCTAAACAGTATAATGTAGCACATGAAATGAAGATTGCTTTGAAATGTTTAATGCATTTTTTGTATATTTCGACATCCCCAAAGCAAAAATGCACTTTTGACAAATCACTTTTGAACAATTGATAAGAACGTGATTTTTGAACAGCACACGCGGTAATAATGAAACCATTTAACAGGAACGACGTGTGGTATAATGCTGTCAATGGTGTTACATTCTTACGTAATCCAAAACTCGGAGAGATCACGATGAAGTTCTTAATAAAAAATGTCAGTGAAACAACGGTTTCAATAATACCACGAATCAATATAAGAATTTTCCGGTATTTTCCAACAGAACTGTAATTTCTGTGGACGCCTGTAATATTTTCAATGGTTATCATAATTTTGTCATCAAACATGTTTTTGTGAATTTTCGTGCCTATTTGGTTCATAAGCAAACACTTGGTTCAAGAAGTAGCTATTGACTGATATTACTAACACGTGTATAAAACTTCCGTAATCGGTCAAATTGTTAAGCATTTATGAAAATTATTAATCAATATCTTGATTATATTGACGATACGATATTATTAATTGCTTTTGTGGCTACGATAATTTTGATGTTACATGACTGTCGTATCGTAGTGGTATGAAATTGATCTCGTTTTCAATGGAAAATCTGTAACTACGCAAGGCATGGTGGTGTTCACACTGACATGCGTTCTGCAGTAAGCCTTAATTTATTTCACAAACATGAAAATACTTAAGAATACGACACGAAATGCTACTGAAAATTTACTTTGAATAAACTTTCCTTTATGGGCCGTGACTTGGGAAGTTCATTTTTTTTGTGGATAGTACTCATTAATAGAAAGATTTTTTACAAATTTTCAACACCCGGAGAGTCACGGTTATCGAGATATAAATCTTTAAAATTTCTATACAAATTGGAAAATAAGACGCCATTTGTACATTTTTAGGTTAGATAAATTGTCATAGTAGACGTCAAAGTTGACATTTCACGTTCCGTTTATGGTAGAGGTGTATTTTATTCAATTTAATGTCATGGTTTTTACATAATTTACATTTTATATAATTTTATTTTCACGTATTCACATTTTAAATTTGGTGGGTAATTAATGTGCTGAATAACCGGGCTGTATCATGCAATTACATTGACTTTTTCAAACAAGAAATAACAATTTTTTTTACACTGTGGAACGGAACGTGAAGCGACGCCATTTTGCTATAGCTGTGTTTCGATCTGTCAGTCGGGACATGGGGCACCCCGACTCGGACAGGTTAGGTTAGAAAGGGATGGCGGCGCCATCCCCTTCGTGGTTATTTTTTGTAAACGCTTGAACCCCGCGAAGCGGGGCTCTGACTTGCTATTAAGAGGACTAAGGATGCAAGAGGGTTAGGCTTCAAAATATGTTTTTTTTTGGAAACGGTTAGTTACCTTTTCATGATAGTGGTGCCAGGGAGGGGGGGCACCCTCACCCCCTCCCACCTGCCTCTTTCTGCTACTGGATACGAAATTTTATGAAAAATGTTTATTCTTATTTATATTTATTCTAACCTATGAACTTTAACCATGGATATCTCCATAACCATGGGGCTCCGGGTGGTGGGGGTGGTAGAGGGGGGTAGCCCCCCTCTCCCTCCCCCCTCCCTCCGTCCTCCAAAATCAGCGGCCAATAAAGGAAATTTTAACCTTTACTTTTTCATTTTGCGTTAATTTATTTATTCAAGTAACAAAGACACAAAAATACACAACATTGAACAAATAACATCAACAGCAATAATTTTGTATTGTATATGTCGCACCCAACTGGTTAAATCAGCCATTTAATTGGCTGCCTAGCCACTTTATTAAACGGCGGATTTAGTTAACGGTTTAAATGCTAACCCGGCATTTAATTGAACGGCTAGGCCATGCTATGGCAACTTGGAACAAAATTAAAATTCCATTTTTTATTGAAAACAGCGCCATCTAGTTTTTAGTAAAGGAAAACAAATTGCGGTGTTAAATGTATAATTTTTTTTCTGGGAGTTCCTTTATAACATTAATCAAGAAAAATAATATAATTTCATGATCTTCTTAAATAAAAATAATAGAATATATGAATTAGTACATAATTAGGTTTTTATTATGAGCTTTAATAGTGAAGAAGTTATATTTTGGTATTTAAACGTGCAAAAGTTTGTTTTTGAATGGCCACACTTGAATTGCAAATGGCTGCGTGAGAGTGTAACTACTCGTGCGCATTTATTTCCCTTTTGCAATAGAGTTTTTGTTGTTTCGCTAGTGCATCTGCAGGTTGAGTTGAGCTTTCATTTATCCATGTTGTTGAGCCGCGTTACAATTCGTTCATACGTTCGTGTTGTGTTGTGTTGTGTGTGTTGTTGTTGTAAACAACTGGTGCAAAGATATCAATAATGTTCTCACTGGCCAAATGACCTTTTGGAATATTAACGATTAAATGAAAGAAAAGGCTATTCGGCACTACCCTAATCATAAGGGACGAAAAAGGCGAACATAAAATTTTGTTGTAAAATGTGTGATGTTTTTCTTAATAAAATGGTTTAATATTTAATTATGTGTTTTTTTTTCCTTTATGTAGTAGGTACGTATGTTTGTAGTATATAGCGGATACACTCATCTCTCTACCCAATATCATAAAGGATCAGACAGCAGCTATACACCTACCAACCTATACGTTTACTTATATAAATTAGTTCACTAAACTAAAAACTAGATGGCGCTGAGTTCGACCACTTCCTAGTATTTAAAATAAAGTAGAGTTGTCTGTCTATAGCCAGTATACTATTGTAGTCTTTGGGCTACGCAAATGACTTGACTTTAATGGTGTGCCTAGCCATTTCACTGAAATTTAGTTCCATTTTCTGACACTTGGCGCGCTGTAGGCGGAACTGTCATAATGGCGTCGACCAGCCGCAGGGTTCCAAACTTAGGGGTTTTCTCCCAAATTTAGGGGTAAATAAATCAATTTTAGAATAATTCCTTTGTGACTAAGAATGCGGAGTTTAATAGAGAAAAAACAACTATCACTAGTATTAACCATAGAAAAGGATTATTTATTATATCGTCTGTGGTCTATGCTTACTGGAAATTAAAAAGGTTTAAGTTTAGAATCGAGTCCCCTTATTAGGGGGTTAGCCCGACCTTTTCGCGCCGTCTCGGAGGTGCGTGGTTTTTTGAATTGAATCGAATTTGAATTCAGCGGTTGAAGTTGAAATTTTTATTGAATAATTACTGAGAAAATCGCCTTAATAGGGAGGCAGGGGGAGGCGATGTGTCCTCCCTCCACCGAAGTAATACTAAAGTGTATTTGACGGAGTCCTGCTGCGCGGGGATTCTATTTCTAGGTGATTTAAAAAAAAATACCTGTCGGATTCGGGATGCCCCAAGTCCCGAACTCGCTTCGCTCGCTCTTGCACCAAATAAAACATCAAAATGTTAATTATTTATAATCTAATCCAAAGTGTCCAAAGGCATAGCGATTTGTCATAAATAGCAAGCATTCGGTGTCCAGAGGGGTAGCAAAAACAGGAGGCAGATAACAATAACGATACATATAGAACTTCAAAAACATAAGAATTTAGAGTAATTATAGTTCCGTTTCACGTTTTAATAGTGATTTACAAATGTTTTTAGAAAATATTTCAACGCAGCTTCGGCAGCTGAAATTGCATGAAGGCGCTTGAGGTAAGCCCCTTGACCCCCCCACAGTGAGAGATTCGTGAAATTTAAAGGACATGATTCTAAACACAACCCATTTTCACTTTGGTATTAGCAAAAATATTTTTTGAGAGCTGGTAACACTGACCAGCTGTGACATTTCTGCTGTTTCTCTCAAATTCAAAATTTTAAATCAACGTTAGTAGATATTTTTCAGTAAATGCTAAGTGTTAAATGAAAATATTGGTGTAGAAAACTCTTACGAATGTTTCTGCGAACATTTTGAAAATAAACTCAAAGAGGCGTTCGCCTCTTTGAGTTTATTTTCAAAGTGTGTTTGAAAACTCAAAGAGTAACCAACAACATCATGGTATAATTTCGTGTTTTGTTTGTGTTTTCGTATTTTATCGTAATAATCCGTGTTGTAATCGTATTTATGTACTGTTATTATATTAAAATAAATGTGTTTTGTGACGGCCTAAGCATCTGATAAGCCAACATGAAAGGGCTTTATATTTATTATATTATTAGTTAAGTTGGCTAGATGTCTTTTAGGCAGCAAGTTAAACGCTGCCATTCAATTAAACGGCTAGGAAGCCAACTAAACGGCTGATTAAGCTAGTTGGCTGCGACATATATGCCACAATATGAATACTTAAATGATATGACTAATTTGCAAGGCAATTATAACGTATGCCGATGATAAAGATAGAATTGTTGGAATCAGATACATTCCTAGGATTATTTTATTTGTATAATTTATTTGAATTGGATGTATTTTCACTAAAACAATCAAATTCCTTAAACTTATTGTTTCATCGGCTTCTGAGTCTGAAACCAAAAATATAGCATTTTATAGGTGAAGCTCTAAATACTCATGCCTGTAACTCGCACAAAACTTTGCAAATAGGTAGGTACTTTGTATGTTCAAAAGAGTCACCGCGGCCCTGGAATGCAAAGGGCACTAGGAGGAGCACGGTTGGGTTTTAGTCAGTAAGAGTCTGACACTGCTGAAAAAGATTTCAGAGGGAGAGAGAGAGCGATTTTAAGTTTTCTACAGAAAGTGAAAAATCACGATATCCTTCCCCCTGAACTCTTTTTCAAAAATGTTTTCTGATAACTATTTAGACCTGGATATTTAGCGTATGCATACCAAGTTTCGTTAAAATCGGTTCATTCATTTTGAAGAATAAGGTCTTGAAAGTTTGTATGAAAATACATACGGCGTACACGCTCTTAACTCATTGTGTTTGACAAATTCGTACCCTGGATCCTGAAGAAGGACATAGGATATTCTTAAGTCGTCGGCAGCAGCCAGTAGAGAATTTAATAATATGAAAGGGGGGGGGGACGATGACCACAATACATGTAAATGTGTGAAAAATACAACCGACTTTCAAATAAAACACAGACTTCGAAAAAAAACAACGCAATTTCGTATGTGGGGGTGGGGTGGGGTGGTAGTTTGCTATATTTAATCGATAAAATTATTCTACATGTGGGATCTAAACCCAAGCCTAGATAAACGGCAGCCATTTTTGTAACTTTTTTTAAGAGTGCATATTAAAAGCAATGTAACTTTGGCATTATAAGTCCAATTACCGTAAAAAAAAACCTGTTGCCACTCAATCTGTGTGGTTCTTTCCTCAAAAGACAATTTCAGACACTGATCTGCGTGATCCTCCTATCGTATTGTGAATGTGGGGACCATGTAGATCGCTATGATTGGGGTTCATTTCATGTTAGTCAACAATGTCCGGCTGTTGAGTTTTTTTTTTATGTGGCCTACCCAAATGTCCTTACTTTGGTATTGTTCGTCAAATCGTTGAGCTCCTTAAAGTTCTGAGTTTGAGCTACGCGATCATTGACAAATGCTTGCACTGTCTGGACAGTTCCACTCAAATCTGAGTGGTACTTTCCTCAAAAGACCACCTCGGTCATCAACCAACATGATTCTCATATAATTTGACCAGTAAAATTGTATGGACTCCAAAAGATACTATGACCTATGTGTTTGTTTTAGTGTTTCTTCTCAGGGTAGTCAGCTGGGAAATACCGGCCTCATCTAGTTAAAACGACCGAAAAGATTGACATGTAAAAGTGTTATTTACAACCTAGGTACTTACAAAATAAATATCATTAATCATTTATCAACCGAAATGAAAACCTCCCCCTTTTGTGAAGTCGGTTAAAAATAAATAATTATGCATTTACCTATTGACCAAGTGATAAGCAATTTTGATAGAGCCCTTTTGATTGCATAGCCTTCGTTAACTATGTTTTGTCCTGCGATTATGACAGAGTACGTACAATAAATGGAAAATATCAGAATATATGTCACTATGACAATACCCACTGAATCCTGTGAAGAAAAATAAATATCAGAATTTATGTTGAAATTAAATTTAAAAAAAAAATTGTATTGATCTCATACATACTCCTCTTTGAATCACATAAAACATTCCACTTGATGAAATAACATAATTAACTGATGACATTGCCAATGTAAATAACATCTGAAATAAAGTTGAATAGTTAATATCGTCAAAGAATGGTAAAAGGGTTTCCACAATGACGGAGAAGATCAGTTAGTATTTTATAATACTCCCAACTGAATTTCGGTCACATTTTTCTTTCTGAGTCAAATTACCAACTCCTAAACTGCGGGCAGCAACTATGTTTTTCATGGAATCAAATAACACTTTTTGCCAGACCTGGGAATCGAATCTTGGATTCCCACAGTCGTCACACGTGCTTGCGACTACTAACGACCAACGAGCATTGACACACCTAGATATACATCTACAAGAACGTTCATACAAAACTTTTGTTCAACAACCGGTACGACAGAACTAAAGTTCGCTGCAGCGCTAAAACATTGCTGTCGTCTAACTAAATTATTGAACATGCAGCGCTAGGTTTTTAATAAAGCATAGTTTTCTCGCGACCGAAACTTCGTAAGCGCCATGAAATTCCTGGCGCTTACGTCAAAGCCACACAACACTCGTTCGGAACGTCACATCTAGTACGTAGTACATATTTCGATACCAACGACAATGTATGTGCCGACTAGCTAAATCAGCCGTTTCATTAAAAGCCTAGCCTTTTCATTGACTTGCGACGTTTAATCAGCGAGTTATGTGACATGAACAAGTCATTTAACGATGTTGAACAAAAGATGTCACTTAGGTCACAAAAAAATCGGCACATTTAAATGAAAAGGCTAGGCAACCACTTAAACGGCTGATGAAGCTAATTGGCTGCGACATATGTATTGTCACCGGAAAATAGCAAACACCGTAAGATTGTAAATTGTATTGTAAACTGATTTTTCATAATAAGACATGGATGGATGATATATTGGAAATTATTGAATTTGGATGGGTTTTATTGTATACGAAACGTTTTTTTCATAATATTTCGAGAAATTATAACACAATAAAGATTTTTTACAAACTTACAGAGTGCAATTTTCCGGTGACATATACAATAGTACGAGTACGTTTTCAAAGATAGACGCCTTGGTATATGTACATATGTTCAAATGACATGTCTAAGTTATCTTACCTGAATACTGAAACATTCGGACAGTAATTTGGTACAATTCACTATATTCTGATAGCTTGCAGCCCAGTTGTCCACTTTCGTCAATAGATCATTATCACGGATTCTTTCTAGATGTGTCATCTTATCAGTCTTTTTAAAATCCGCTTGCACGTCCATCACACAAGACGTCACAGCTTTTAAAGAATATTGTAGCACAGTAATATAAACATACAGTATAACATTTTCTGCAATCTGACGTATTTCAATGAATATTTCCAGTATTACTATGCTCACGTAAACCACTTTTACTTCTGTTGAAGGCCAAACGAAAACATTAAGTAATTTAACATAAATAAGAAGAGAAATCATGACAGCAAAAAGTGCTATAGTCAGTGTGGCGAATAATTTCAACTTCTTCGTGCTTTTAATACACATTGGTGCATTCTGAAAGTAACGGTGGACGATCATGAAGTTTTTTATAAAGAGTTTGTAAGAATCCGAGCTCCGTACGGCACACAATATGATCATTGTACCACAAAGAATATTCACCCCGTGGTAAATAACCATCAGATACAAGAATTGATCGCCTTTTTTAAATCCCTCAAAAAATTGGTAGATAAACATCAAGTAAACCATTATTGAAAAAAATATTTCAGTGATAATACGAATTATGATAAAAACATTCAGGTAATATGTCTCTGAAAAATTATAATTTCTATAAACACCCAGTATATTTTCAATTTTTAAAAACATTTTAATAATATTATTATTTTCTACCATTTTGTTTAGAATGGAAACTTGTCTGACCAAATTAATACTAAATTGAGCACTTACGGACTGGCTCAGTATTTATTACTATTACATCTTCATTTGTATTTTATAGTCTAACAGTCAAATGACACGCCATTTTTAGGGTTCCGTACCCAAAGGGTAAAAACGGGATCCTATTACTAAGATTCCGATGTTCGTCTGTCTGTCACCAGGCTGTATATCATGAACCGTGATAGCTAGACAGTTGAAATTTACACAGATGATGTATTTCTGTTGCCGCTATAACAACAAATATAAAAAACAGAATATTAAATGGGGCTCCCATACAAAAAACGTGTTTTATTTTTATAGATAATGGTACGGAACCCTTCGTGCGCGTGCCCGACTCAGATTTGGCTGGTTGTTACTGATAAGGAAGTTATCTAATATAAGTCTATTGGATGACTTGCTTATCAGTGATCTTAAGACCTAAAAGGGGATCGAACATTTTTCTATGGGAGCACGAATTTTGATGTTAATTTATTACTTGATTCGTTGAATGATAATTGTAATGACATCTCACTAAATTATTTATTGAATAATAATTGTAATTATAACTTATTAATTGATCTGGTTTTAAAATGTAACTTTATGTTTCATAAACAATGTAAATGTTTGCATGCCGAATGGTAAAATATGGCTGAGCTTTAATATATCATAACTACAATTACCCATATTTGCAAAATAAAATTCTATGCTATTCTTTTCACGATGAAACATACTTGAATGAGTAGAGGACACTAAAACAAACAAAAAATGCTAGAAACATGGTGGTCTAAAATGTCACATTGCCGAGATATTATCATTTCGAGGAAAAGTCGACATGTGCGAACAATAATTTTCAACAATTAATTTCATGCTTAGCATTAAATTATATTCAAATAATAGTTCCCAGCTTAATTCAAGTACTTATTGGAAGAAAGTAAAAATAAGATCACGTGAAAACCACTTTTTAAAGAACTCGCATGGAAATTGCAAAAAAATGTAATTTATTTATGTAATATGGTTAAAGCCGGGAACTATTATTTGAAAACAATCTACTGCATATAAGCACGTGATTAATTCATTTTTAGGGTTCCGTACCTCAGTGGGCAAAAACGTAACCCTTATAGGATCACTTTGTTGTCCGTCTGTCCGTCTCTCCGTCTGTCCAGACCCATTTTCTCATGAACGCGTGGAGGAATCAAGCTGCAACTATAGATTAGTTGCAGCTTGATTCCTCCACGCGTTCATGAGAAATTACACACACATACACACTACTAATAATCAAAACCTATAGGGGATTTCACGATGAATTAGAATCATGAAATTAGGCAGGACTGAACATAGTTCTTACAGTACAAGTAAAAGAAACAGACTGATAATTGGGTATATGTTGTTATATCATATTATACTAAAATATTTTTTTTTGTAAATACCAACTTATATTATCGGTTGAAGAATTGACGGTGCGGTACATTGATGTATGGAAAACCTTTAGTATAGTCAAATTAGGCCATTTTTTAATAAAGATTGGAATAAATTCTCCGGAGAGGCAAAAACGTTTCTGATGGTTTTGTATGAGTGAAAAATTGAGTATAAAAAACAAATTGCATTTAGCACCCCTACGGAAGGGGGTGAAAAACTGTGAAATCTGTTTATTGTTCATAACTAAGCAGAGCATACAGTTGTACTCATCGTAATTTTTTATACGCTTTATTACACCTCAATCTACATTATTACATTTTATTTATTTTAATCAGACCAACGCAGCGTTAGAAAAAAAAAAAAATATCTGTAAACATGATTTTTGGTCATTGCGGCTTAGGGAAAAATCGTGTAGTTCTGTAAACTCAGAAAAGGGTTAGTCATTTTGGCCTAAATACATGATTGATTTTGCACCCTGGTGCGACATACGGAAATTAGTTTTTCACGTTTTTCTGCCGCTGTACTTCGGGGGAAATTTTGGTTGTTTTGAAAATCATCACAATCATATAATTTGGTTTCCTTTATATTTGCACCAAATAAAAAATTAGCATTTTTATATGGAACATACATTTTTCGTGTATTGTAGTCATTGCCATTGAGCAACTACGCTATGGAAGAGACAAGCGCGCGACACGGAATAATAAACTGACAAGAAGCGCCGTCGCCACGTGCATAAGCGCGTAGTTGTGTTGCGCGATGTGTTTTACGAGGAAGGAGTACTTTCTGATTGTGAATGCTCTGTTTGTAAGTAATAGTATACAAATCTAAAGATTTTTTTAATGCAAAAGCAGCTTGTTTTTAATCGAAAAATAAAACAGCAGGCAAGCATGTCCTTTATTTCTTTCAAATTAATTATTTGTCTTTCGAGTTATAGACCCTGTGACAGCGCTGATTATCCTACGTCATCAAGTAACGTAGGAATAAGGCTAAGAACTCACGAGACCGCAGTTTCGTGCGGTTCCACAGCAGCTGCCGTTGGATTTTCGCCCGCAAACTTGGCGGGCGAGTATCACAAGACGGGCGGTTACTTACGATCAGATTGTTTAGTTGATTTCCAGACCGCCATGAACACACTTAAAAAACGAGCTGTTACGCGCTGCTGCCTTAGTACCTACTTCAGATTCACAAGTACCAGGAGACCAGGAACATGTCATTGTATTTTTGGGCTGGTATAATTATGTAGGTAGGGTAGGTGTAGGGAAGGTGTAGGGTAGGTGTAGGGTAGGTGTAAGGTAGGTGTAGGGTGGGTGTTTCCTGATTAAAAAAATACAATAAAAATCAGGAAACCTTGCTATTTCCGATATTCACGCGGGCGAAACCGCAGCTGGTAACATAATAGGTACTAATAAAATACATATACAAGCTAAAATAATAAAGTAATAAATATGATTTAATATACTAAAATTTCTGATGAACACCGTGAGATGTCGACAGAATAGACCGGCAGGGTCGATTCTGTCGACATCTCACGGTGTTCACCTAGGCGGAGTGAACGACAACTGAGCTGTCATTCTATCTTAGTTGTATGGTTTGACAACTCATCCGTCGTGCGCCCCGCCCAAGTGTTCACTTTGACATGTTTACAGAATCGCACTGCTGAACTCATAATTATTATGACGAAGACAAACTAAGAATGACAGGCTTTTAAGTAGTGTCTTCGGATTTTACGCTTAAAGGAAAATTTGGACTCAGCCTTCTTGATGTCAAGGGGATTCCAGAGTTTAATGGTTGAAATAGCGTAGGAATTAGACATAAACCCGGTGCGGTGAGAAGGAATATGAAGGAGTAAGTTTTTGGATGCTCGAAGGTTAAGACTGTGAGAACTGCCCAACACTTTAAAATATTGTTTTAAATAATCAGGAGCACAAGGATCATTCATAATAGTGAAGAGCATGCAGAGGGATCTGAGGGATCTCCTTTGACGGATAGGCAGCCCTTTAAGCTGAGAACGAAATGAAGAAATGTGATCATATTTACGAAGGGCAAAAATGAAACGAATACAGTTGTTAAGTAGTCGATCCAGTTTGTTAAGAAGTTTTTGGGATAGATCAGAGTAGCAAACATCAGCATAATCAATTATAGGAAGCACAAGTGATTGAACCAAAGTGGTTTTAGTGCTAGAAGGAAGAAAATGCTTGAATCTATAGAGAGATCGCAGTGAGTAAGTTACATTCTGGCTAACCTGAGAAAGCTTATTCCAACTTAACCTGTCATCCATGTTTAGGCCTAAGTCTTTAACGTGTGGCTAGAGAGGGATGACGGTATTGTTGAAAGTAAGCGGCAGTAGTTGACTGGTGTCCAAGTTACGTAAAAAATAAGTTCTGCCAATTAGGATAGCCTGGCTTTAACTGACATTGACTGTAACCCCAAATCTGCTTGACCAATCACTGATAGCTAGAAGCTAGAAGGTCAGCATTCAGCAATGAGATGCAGTTGTCCAGGTTGTCAGTGTCAGTTTGCGCGTAGACATGTAGATCATCAGCGTACAGATTGTAGGAGCATTTGAGAACAGTGGTAATAGAGTTTATGAAAAGAGAAAATAAAAGTAGAGAGAGTATACCGCCTTGTGGAACGCCAGTTTTCAGGGCGCACCACTCAGAAAATTTCTGATCAGCACGGACCGCTTGCTGGCGACCACGAAGATATGATGAAAACCAATACCGTGCCGACGAAGAAACCCCAATTTGAGACAGAATAGCCAGGAGGATGTCGTGATCAACGGTGTTAAAAGCATTGGAAAAATCTATTAAAACTAACACCGTTAATCTTGACTTCTCCAGGCCATTCCTAACGTCTTCTGTAACCTTAAGCAAAGCTGTGGCTGTGCTGTGGCCAGGCCGAAAACCTGATTGGAAAGGGGATAACAGATTATACCTAAACACAAAAGTAGATATTTGTTTAAGAGCAACTGCTTCCAGGATCTTAGATAGGAAAGGGGGAAGGGAGATTGGTCTGTAGTGATTAAATAAACTGGGGTTGGATATTTTAGGAAGAGGGATTATGATGGCCTTACGCCAGATTGTGGGAAATACTCCAGTTTGTAGGGAGGCATTGATAATGTGTGTAATAATATGGAGAATACTTTTAATTATGAGGGATATCATAGTTCTGCTGACACCATCACAGCCAACAGCCTTGGACTTAATTGCATTGAAGGTTTTGAGGACTTCAGGGTCAGTCACTGGGGAAAAAGAGAAAGAATCGGGAAGTAAGATTGGCGTGGAAGTAATCTCAAGAAGAGTTTTGTTTTTAACGGCATCTACAAGAATATCCGACGCTGAAAAATGCTTATTCTAATCACTCAAGGACACGTTAGAAGAAATGACATTTGTGGAAGGACTTTGTTATGCCGAGAGATTTGAGAAACTTCCATATATCAGCCGGTGAAGAGTTAAAGACATTTTCACAAATGTATCGGCGTTTATAAGCTTTTACCATCTGGTTACAGCGGTTTCTAGCCACCTTGTACAGGTTCCAGTTCTCCTCACTGCGATCTCTTCTATATCTTCGAAAGGCCTTGTCACGCCGTCTCATCGCCATACGAACTCCAGGGTTAATCCATGGAGCGGGTGGGCGCTTAACACGGACGGCCCTCAGAGGTGCATGTGTTTCAATAAGGTGAAGAACACACCTATTAAAAATGTCCACTTTCTCATCCACTCAATCAACAGCTCTTGCATAATCCATTTTTCACATTTATTGAACAAACACAGTTAGTGAAATAATATAAAAGGAAATGACAAATAATAAATTTGAGTAACGCACGGATCGCTTCTTGCCACAACTATGATAGTTCAAACTCTACGCTTTGCTCCCGCGCCCGCCCCGCGTCCTGCTTCAACCCCTCGTTCGCCTTGCGAACGCTACGATATAACCACGCTCTCTGTATAAACTTCCCGAGGTATATTTCTTATTTTTATTAGGTGCAAATGTAGTATATGTAGAATACATTATATATTAAAAAAATCATGACTACACTAATTTCCCCCGAAGTACAATTTGTAAATATTGTAAAATGCTGGTTTCCAAGGGGTGCAAAAGGGTGCTAAAATAACTGGGTGTTAATGATGCTCTAAAAAGCTTATTTTGAGTTTGCACCAACAGACTGAATTTCCCTTGAGCCGCAAATGATTTTTTTAAATTTATTAGTGTTTCATACACCTCACACCTTTTTTGGTGAAAAGCAATTATACAACAAAGGGGTATCTACATATATATAAACATAAAACAGTTAGTTATTAATTAAAATTCAAAATAATGAAACTTTAATGTTAATACCTAACATTAAACGATGTTCCGTACATAACAGAAATGGTGCAAACTCAGAGGAGACTTATATTCATGTTTTCTAATGATTCCATAAAAAATTACAACTACACGAATTAAGTCCAATCTTTTTGCTAATTCGACTACACTACTTTGTCAGAGTAATATTATGAATTAGCAGAAAAATCAAGACTCGATCGGAATCCTCGGTGTGCGATGACTCGCACTTGTCATTGTTCTCACTTGGCGACTTTACCTTCAAATATCTCGGTAACGTTACACTTTTGGGCACCATGTAGCAAAAATGTTTTCTTTGTTTAAGAGCGTTTACGCGCGTTCACGTTCAGTATTTCATACAAACTTTAAAGTCCGAATTTTTCGAAATGAAAAAACCGATTTTAATGAAACTTTGTATGCAAGCGCAAAAAAAACAGGACTAAATAGTTAGTAGAGAAAATTTTCGAAAAAGAGTTAAGAGGAGAGAGTAAGCGATTTTAAGTTTTCTATAGAAAGTCAAAGATATATCTATCATTCCCCCTGAACTCTATTTCGGTTCATTCATTTCGAAAAATAATGACTTAAAAGTTTGTATGAAATGCCACACGGCGTAAACGCTCTTTTGGGTTCTCCACCTACCTGTTATTACGAACCGTGACATTAAAAAAAATCAACGGGCAATGGGGGCTGTACTACTAAGGTTCTATCCCCTTTGTGAATTAAAGTACTAATAATGGTTAATTAGTTCTTTAGATCTCAAATTTCAGCTCTTAGGTTTGGATATTAAGAATTAGAGACCAGGAGCTTACATAATTATGTTACAGTGGAATCTCAATAACTCGAACTTCGTTAACTCGTAATCCTAATGAAAAATATTGCCATTTCCCTTTCGCTGGATTCCTAAATACGCGATATCTCGAATTGTATTGACTTTTTTCGTTAAGTCGAACAAAGTAGTATTTCTCTGCGAGCCACTGATAGTAAATATTTATACTCTATAACTCGAATTTCAAAAAGCAGACTTCGTTAGTCAAAAGTAAAATTTATTGAGGTATTACTTGGAATTCTTACATACAGCAATTAAGTCCAGTTGTTCGGCGTTTGTTACCTGTTATTTGGATCTTTTACACGTGCAATGAATGAATGCATTCTTTTCAATTTCTAAGACAGTAAAGGCCTGGCACTGGTCAGCGCAGCCGCTTAGATACTGGCATTCTACTAAGACATCCCGCGACGTGCCGCAGCATCCCGCCGCAGGATCCCTTAGCGCGCTCTCCAATGCCGTTTCATGAAATCCCTTTCGATGTCACGGAATCAATTAAAAACATTGGCATTTATATATTTATTTTTATTTTATATTTATAGTTTGAATGTCCTTTGGTAATAATTTAAATCCTCTACCATTTCGTCCCGGTGTGCGTCGGCCCTTACTCAGCTGTGTTAAATGTTTGTTTGTTTTTAATTTTGGCTCATTGCTTAATAAAGTAAAAAAGATAAGTATCCTAAATCTAATACAAATGTAGCTTGGTTCTTGACGTCTGTCTGTTGGTTGATATTGATTCTTATATTGTATAACTAAGATAAATTCTATCGTGCTAACAAAACTAGGAAAGGAAAATGTAGGAAGACCGTCGATGGCAGAACCATATCCGCCAAATCGGAGCTTCTGAAGGAGATCAAGATGTTCTATGGTCAGTTATTCACGTCAATGACTAAACCTGCTTCGAATCTAGCTAATGACCCAAAAGCTAGATTGACCCGACACAATACCGAAGACATCCTGCACGTCAGCCTGTATGAGATTAGGATAGCTCTTCTTCGTGTGGGTAGTAAGGTCTAACGACCCCACACACCCTAGTGTCAGAGTTTCTAAACCGCCTGAAGGGCCTCTGACATGGTTTGACGACCGCCGTTTGGCGGCCGGGACCACCGGCTTATACGTGCCTTTCGAAGCACGGAATCATCTTTTTATCAGTCAATCAGGTGATTCAAACCTGCAATGTCCTAGCCGCCCGTGACCCGCTTCCCGTGGGAATCGAACCCATCACCACCGGGTCACAAGGCAAACGCCTAAGTCACTCGACCATGGAGGCAGTTAGCTCTTTTCAGTTATGGCTCTGAAGCAGCTTAAAAACAGTAAGGCGTCGGGTGAGGATGGAATTACGGCCGAACTCCTGAAGTTGGGTGGAAAACCGATCCTTAAGGCCCTTCAGAAACTTTTCGATTCCATCATATTCGAGGGGAAAACGCCACAAGCATGGAGCAGAGGTGTGGTCGTACTCTTCTTTTTGAGGGAAATGGATTATGCCCTGTTTAGGAACTACAGGCCCATCCCACTTCAGAGCCACGTTTACAAGTTGTTTTCCAGAGTCATTACAAAACGTCTCGCGCGCAGATTTGACGACTTTCTGCCTCCCGAACAAGCCGGATTCCGAAAAGACTAGCAACGTAGACCACATACATACGCTGCGCCAGGTTATGCAGAAGACTAAAGCCCCTGCCTAGCGATTGTGGACTACGAGAAAGCCTTCAATTCGATCGAAAATTGGGCTGTGCTGGAGTCTCTCTAGTCGGTACATCGAGGTGCTTAAGTGCAAAAACGCCTCCAAGTCAGTCCGACTTCAGGATCAGATTTTGAAACCTATCCTCCTTCAGCGGGGTATGAGGCAGGGAGCCGTCATTTCTCCGAAACTTTTCAGGGCCGTAATGGAGGATGTTTTCAAGGTTTTGGACTGGAGAAGGCTAGGCATTAATGTCAATGGCGAGTACATCACTCACCTTCAATTTGCCGATGGTATAGTCGTCATGACTGAGTCCACGGAGGACATCAGTACAATGCTCGATAACCTCAGTATAGCTTCCCAAAGAGTGGGTCTAAGTGAACATGGACAAAAACAAGGTTATGGTAAATACCCATGTTGCACCTACTCCTATCAAGATCGGAGACTCTATACTCGAAGTTGTAGATGAATACGCCTATCTGGGACACACGGTCCAGTTATGTAGGGCTAACTTCAAAAAAGAGGTCAACCGTCGAAACCGACTCGGTTGGGCGGTGTTTGAGAAGTTGAGTGATATCTTCTCGTCTCACATAATCACAGTGTCTCAAGACGAAAGTCTATGACCAGTGCGTGTTGCCAGTGATGACTTATGGAATCGAAAAGTGATCGTATCTGGTATGATGATATCTGCAAGAGAACCAAGGTAACTGACATAGCCCGAAGGATCGCCAAACTGAAGTGGCAGTGGGCAAGTACAGAACAGATGGTTGATGGGGCTGAAAAGTTTTGGAGTGGCGACCGCGTACCGGAAGACGCAGCGTTGGAAGGCCTCCCACAAGATGGACCGATGACCTGGTGATGGTCGCTCGTAGCCGATGGATGCGAGACGCATAGGACCGGTGGTTGTGGCGATACTAGGAGGAGGCCTAAGTCCAGCAGTGGACGTCTTTCTGCTGAAATGATTATGATGAAAAAATACATGGTTGCCATTATTTTTTAGTTTGAATCTACAACTCGAAAAATATACTTTGTAATTGCGCCTCATTAAGTAAAAAAATTTAAAAAATAAATCCATTAAGATATCTGGAATATCTTGTTTAGTCGAAACTAACATTTTTAGCATTTCCCTAGAAATTCGAGATATCCAGAGACACTAACTGTCAAAGTCGAGTAAAAATGGTTCTGATATGTAAATAAAATTGAAACTGTAAAATTCCATCTCTTTATTAATAAAAAGCAAACACGACTAGTGCAAACATACAATAAATTACAAAATCCAAATAACAATATGCGTAATTTGATAAAATATGAATCGAAATAGATACTTTGGCTTATTTTATAGGCGAGGCGACACCAAACCAATTTATATGCAATAATAATAACATAAATATTGGACATTAACAGAAAATTGAGTACAGAGTCATAATAGGCGGTTTATGTACACGGGGGGCCTTAGGCTGAGTAACATTCTATTAAATAATGATTGTCAAAACCACGTGGCATTTCGGTAAGTACGTTGTTAATTTGGATTTTTTAACAATCTCTTAGACAGAATCAGGAAATCGCTTCATAACACCTATAAACCTAAAATCCTTTTTGCTCATAATATTATAATGTTACATAATATAGGTAACTGTTTTTCTGTGTGTACAGTCAAAAAAGCTATTTGGCAGCTAATGTTGTGATAACATTCGTAAGTATGTCATAAGCTTAAATAGTTATAATTAATATCATTACAAATATATATTGGCAGTGCAGTGGAAAAAATAATATTTTTGCCTGTATACCAAATAGCTTTGTAGACTGTATATGATTAATTAAATTAAATAGACATGGATCTATTCGTATGACGTTTTAGTCATCAACAAGTGGCTTTTGACTTTCACAACATTCAAATACTCAAAAAAACTACTCAATAATTAAGGTTTAATAAAATATTTTAAAATTCTAAATAAGATGATTAAATTGCAAACCAACTATCACGTAAGTAGCAGACACCGATAAAATGATCGGAATAAGGTACATCCCTAAGATTATTTTATTAGTATATTCTATCTGAATGGGGTTTACTAGCACTAGGAGATTCAGTTTTCTCAATCGCTTAGTTTCTGGGGCTGAAGGATCTGAAAATAATCGAATTTTTAATTGATTTGAGGTTCTTTCAAATACCTACCTACATGCTTTATAGCTCCCTCCACTTAAATACCTTAAAAAACTTACTGATCGACCACATGCTATATATTTTCGAGAGGCTTCTTTTAATTAATGAACTTTCCTTTAGAAAATTTTGACCCGCAATTATAACAAAAGTTGCACAACATATTGTATAAACTAGTACATACATCACAATGATTGCAAAAACGACATTTTGTGGTATCTGTAAAAAAAAATATATATCACATACACCACATAGGTATTAAAAAACAAAGTACCTAATTAAAAATAAAACTTACGCCAATTATAAATACACCGAACACCCCATACACTGAAATAACCAACTGTATTGATGAAAGTGCCAATAAACACAACATCTGAAAAAAAAAAAGTATTTTATCGCTTGTGCTAGTTGATCCCAGTTAATTTCTAATAAAACGAAAAAATATTTAATGTTTCAATCATGTTACTCTTTGAATTTTATTATTATGCAGAGCTTTTTATGAATAATCTTTTCCAAAAAAGTTCTCTCACCACGGCTACTTTTGTCATCAAACAAGTTTTGCTAATTTCCAGGATATTATCATGGGTTGTTCCTGGATATTGGAGTAATTGGATATTTTCCTAGATAGAAAAATAATAATTCTATTCAGTCCGTCCGTTACATTTTTAGAATATATTCGACACGTATTTTTTGCCACTTCAAATCGATTAAAAATTGAAAAAGATAAAGCGCATCAAAGTTTAAGACGTACGAAAACCCGATAGTCGTAATTTTTTGTTAAATTAAAAACAAAAAAATATGAGTCCAATATTGTTTGGAAATGCATTTGATGGACTTATTTAATTTTTTAACGAAAATTTCCTTTTAAAGGCACTTGAGAGATTAGTTTTTACACAGCAACGCAAATGCGATGCGTCGGGTGTTACAGATGAGGAAGGCTCACCCTGAGCAAGCCTGACGATTAATACACCTTCTGTGTCAGAAGATTCCGTGCAGTGGCAGAGCAGCAAATTGTTGTTAATAAGGCACACATTTTTACCTGATTATTGAAGCACGCTGACAGTTGCTTGCTGCATCTGATTAAGTACCGATATTTTATCGCACATTCGTCCAACTGTTCATTCGTTAAAATATGATAATTCTTCTGACTTATGTCCAAAATCAAACTCTTCTCGGTTTTATCATCTTTCTTTGTAATATCCGAAATACTGTGATTTACAGTTTTCAAAAAACAATGTAGCATAGTAATGTAAGTGTACAATACAATATTTTCTAGAATATGGCGGATTTCAATGTATATCTCTAACATTACAATCAGTAAGTAGTTTAATGTCAATCCTGTGCTCTCTATGTACATCTTATTAAGCGTTTTTGTTGCAAAAATAACCGTGCTGCCACAACAATGTAATGCAGTAGTTATAACAAGAACATTTTTCAGTTTCTTTACATATTTTTTATAATATGTTGATTCTCCTTTGAAGCAATGATGTACGGCCTTGAGATTAGTAATGAAGTTATTGAAGGACTGCGAGCTTTGAGTACCACATACCATGATAAAGAAACCACTTGTGAAATTTAAGCAATAAAATATGCCCATAACGGCTGGAGACATCTTTCTACGAGCAAAGGTGAATGATCTAAATGAATCTATATTAATTAAAAACACAAATACATACATAAACACCTCAAAAATTACACGACATACGATTAATATTTTCTGAAATTTTCCGAGTTTGTTAAAATTTCTATAAACTCCCATAATATTTCAGCAATTATTAGCATGTTAATCATTTTAATGTTTAACGAGCTGGGCACGTGTCAATCCTGAAAGTAGCTGCCAGTTATTGATGATATTATCCAATTATTTAAATTGTAATAAAGTTAAGCGTCATTGCTTTTAAAATATCAACGATTCGTATATTCTGGTGACAGCATATTTATTATTGTTTGTACATCGTAAGAAAGTAATAGCATTAATTTAAAAGATATGGTTTAGCATTTTGCTGATTTTCCTTATGTATAGATCTACATATTTGTTAGGTATTGCAAAACATATTACAACACAGTCACGGACATCAATTATTAAATTTCTCCTAGCGAAGCAGTAAAGCGAGAACTGTTTCCGGAGCATGGCTTACATACAGCACAATCTTCAAGAACACAAAAAAAAACAAAACTACATTACATTTAAACATTAAATTAAACCAGATTATATAACATGATTAAACTGCAACATGACAACAATGTATGTAGCAGACAGAGACAACATCATAGGAAACAAGTACATCCCCAAAGAAAAAGTTCCAAATTTGATGACAATAGGATTGGTCGTAACTAAACGATTAAGATCCTTTAGTTGCCTCGTTTCAGATTTTGCTCGATCTGAAAAAGATAAATAAATTGAAATTATGAGTACATTATTAATTGAGGAAATGATTTTTTGTAGTATACCGAATCTCTTCCTATAATAATCTTTTATCGCGGGTCTGCTAGAAGAAATTTCTATTGAAATAAACAGTACCTTTGTGCTCATTTCTGTGTTTTTGTTTCTAAGTAGATATATTTATCATCGTCATCATCATCGATCAGCCGAAAGACGTTCACTGCTGGATTCAGGCCTCGGATCATATGGGGGAGGGGAATAGGTATATTGTGTATTTAAATAAAAGATGGACTGTATAAGATAGCTACAAGTGAAACGGAGGGATTACTACAGTGATGATTAACAGAGATGTGTGGAGAAAAACAAGACCCAAAATAAATTGGGATCAGGGAAAAATAATGATGATGGTTTAAATTGCTCTGTAATTAAAAAACGACATAAACGCTTCATCAAGAGGGACGGTCCAACTTGAGACGAAAGCCGGTTGCATATTTTCCGTGACATATATTTTTTATTTAAACCCAATAGTAAATTAATGATTATGAACTTACGAGAAGACACTTCGCACGCAAGCATCGCCAAAGCTTTGTTGAATGCATTGAATTCATTTTGCAACTTCTGACCAGCGACTAAAAGAGTGAATGTGGCTGACATGTGGTATATCAGAGCATACACGACATTTGCTGTTCCGAAACTTTTTTCTGGACTCTGCAAATATTTAATATTTGTCTTTACTAACTACTGTTACTTACTAGCTGCCACCCGCGACACCGCCCACGTGAATGTCGAAAATTGTCCCTAGCAAACATACTCCAAGGACAAAAGTATTCTTTGCCAAACTTCATCAAAACCGGATTAGCCGTTTTGACGTGATTGAGTATGTATGTATGTAAATCGGGCTGGTTTCCGTAACTCCACGACTAAGCGCGTATTTTGCGTGACGTGATTGATTAATATACATCCATCCATCCACACGTTTGCATTAATAACGTTAATATAAAATCAGTATAGATTATTTTAATTCGTGGTATGTGCATGTCGTAAGCAATTCTTCGCTTAGTATTCCAAAGACTATCCTTGTAGTCGATTGACCTGACCAGATTGTCTAAGAAATAGTTCTTGAAACAGATAAACCCAATAGTAAGCAATATCTAAAACAATACATTACCTTTTTAATAATTGCGTTAAAAATTCCGTACATTGAAGAAATACACTGAACCATGGCTACGCCGAGAGAAAATAACAGCTGAAAAGATAATTTAATAATGAAAAATCATTATTATATAATATAGATTTAATAGACAGCCATATTTTTTGTTTAAGAGGAAGAAGTAATACCGTTTTTCACTTTGTTTGATGATATCGAACAATAAAGATGTAATGTATGAATTTTCGAAAATTCACAGCAGGAATAATTCGAAAAACGAAGGGCCCAGTCTGCTGCCCAGAACAACTCCTCATGCAAGTTTATTTTTAAATGTTTGTTGCCGATATTTTGCAAAATAAGGTCTTGGTGTTAGGTAGATCTACTTAGTGAGAGAGCCAGTGGTTTTATGATTGAGCGTTTAAGTTAAATCAAACATAGGTAAAGAATTATTTTGTGCTTACCCTATCGAAGGCCTTCAATAGATCAACAAAAGCTCACTTCAGAGCAATTTTGTGTTTTGCTATACTTGGTTGAGGTTATCAGAGGAAAACATGTCTTCAAAAACTCGAGGAAGAAAGATTTTCTGTTCTTGATTATGTCTGTTAGTTTAAATAAAATCAGATGAATACTCACCAGTTCTTGATAACATAAAGAAATATTTTTACAGCAAGCCATAATGTGCTGGTACTTTTCTGTCCAGCTATTTACTTTCTCAGGCAAATTAATGAATTCTTCATTCGCATCAAGGCTGATTTCATTGTTTTCTTGCTCATTGTATTTTTGCAGTATATTATTTACTGCAGTGTTCAAGCATTTCAGATAATCGTAAGTGCATGTAACAGCGCAATACACTACTAAATGTTCCAGCGTGTAGCGAATATCTACCCATAACTCATAGACGGCCAACACAACCATTTCTCTTAAAAAGTGTGTCTCGATTAAATACCACCCGATAAGTCTTACCAGCAAAAGTATTATGGCCATCACAGTAAACACCACGAAGCCAACGCAACATTTGACCTTAAGTTTTTTCTCTGAATTTTTATAATAGAATTCATCCTTGAAACAATTATGAAGCTTTCGAAGATTCTCGTAGAATTTACTGAACGATTCCGCATTCACAATTCCACCAATTATTATTACAAGGGTTTTTAAAAGAATCAGTAATTGGAATAGGTCTGTCACTAATTGACCCTTATCGCTGTAGTCTAAATTAATTAAACTCGTCAAAATTACATTGTTTACAGTAATGGCTATGGAAAGAGATAATTCAACAACTAAGCGAGATATTGCAATAAGCTTTTGTCGTTTATTTAAACTTAAGTAGTTTCTGTAGACACACATAAAATTTTCGGCATATATTAAAGTGTAGAATAAATTCATGTTGGTGACGAGAGTGACACTCTTTCTAGAAACGTACGTCGTAACGAGTGATGGAACGTGTTACCTGTGACCTCGTTAAGCTTAATGTACATTTTCCTAATCATATTAGCTACTTGTCCTTTTGAAAAAAAAAACAAACACATCATGCCTTGGTCTTCGTTAATGCTAATAAAATAGATAAATGTTACTATAACTTGGTGACACTTCAAGGTTGGGCAAATGAAGATTAATAACGATGTTACATAAGGTTCAACTTTGAATGGCACCTGTTTGTTAATTAGAAAAATACGGTTACCTTGAGCGCCGAAACTTTAATTAATGAATCGTTTAACCAACCAATGTAAATTTTACTAAGTGAAAATATTAAATGATCAGTCCGATATTAATAGGTAAATAACTACCATTCGTAGGTAAATAAACTTAATTTCTACTAGTTTTGTAAAAACGCGTCACAGAAGAATCAATACCACGAGAAAAATTATAATATATACGAGTACCTTAAAGACATGTCATGAAATATTAACTTGAAGATCGAACCTGACAAGTAACAAAATAATCTTTTTATTTATTTATTTAAACTGTATGTACAATAGTGGTACATGGTGGGCGGTTTAAATAATATGTAATTTTGGACAAGAGGCCCTACACAATGTGCCATTCAATTAGCGAATGCGACTGTCGAAATGACAAAATGTAGGAATTTCATCACGTGACATTTCATCTGTCAATCCCATACATTTTATACGTATTGACAATCGCCTTCGCCACGCTACCGCTGACGGAATGTCACTTGTCTAGAGCCCAAGGTATAATGAAAGAAAAGAAAGAAAGAAAGAAAAAGAGTTTATTTACGCCAAGCATGACACACACCATAAAAATAAATGAGTATATATATAAAAGTAAAAAGGGATTTTGAGGAAGATATGCGTCACATCGGCGCAAAACGGCCATCGCTCAGCATAATGCTGGAACTCGTGTGCGAGACAGAGCCACAGCGCTGGTTTTCAGCGACAGCCGGCTCAGACTGAGAGACGTCGGCCGGAGCAGCCTAAAGGTAGTTGAATAAAAAAATAAATAAGAAAAAATAATATATATATATATATATATAGATATGGACAAATAATAAACTGTTGCGCAGACAATCGCAGGACAAATAGTGACGCACACGACTAAAAATTTTTATTTTATCTATGCGCACGCAAAAACGATACTAGCCAATTCCGAGTTTACATCTCCCCAGCCCTAGTATAGGTGTTCTGTGGTTTACATAGTCTATGTCCGTCCATGCGCACCACCCACAAAATGGCCGAAGATCGACACCGAATCACAAACACAGTGGAAAGATGGAATTCATGGAATGTAGAAAGTTCTTGACCTGCGCAATTCACGTAGTTTGTTTATATATTATGTCGCTCACTGAATACAAAAGGGCCACAAATAAAAAATCATATATTTTACAAGACGGTCAAAACAAAATCCGGACCCTGTTTTTTTTAAATATTTTGTCATTTTTATTAATTAATGTTACGTGTTAATATATAATTAGATGCGTTTTTACATGCTCTATTTATTAAAAATGTGAAACTTATAATAGCTGTAACTCATGAAGCTGAAAAAGCACAAAAGTCCCTTTTGTATTCAAAATATGGATCAATGTCATAAAAAATATGTCAAAAATAAAATTCAATTTTATAAAAATAAATGGTTTATTAAATTTTCCTTCAAAATAATTATACCAAAACGTCTCATAATAGTGACAGCCAAAATCACGGATTAATCACAGACAATAAAACAGTAGGTATCTAAAACAAATGACTACATCTACAACTAAAAAATCTTAACTTATAGGTAATTATTATGTAATTGAGATCAAACTGGTACGTGACTATTATTTTAATTAAAATTAAACATCTGTAAAACTTTAACACGACTCATTTATACCATTTTTCATTATTTAAGTATAATCATAATGATTATCTTTTGCATATAGCATAGAATAAAAGTAATAAAACAAAATACTCTAAACACAACCACTAGGCGGTCCAATTCAGTCTCTGAAACTTAAACATTATTATTAAACTTCTACAAAATATGAGATCAATAATTATAATGGCTAAATAGTACAAAACTTTGAATAATCACATACAAAGTTATAAAATCACATACAAAGTTTCAGACAGTTTAATATTATAAGGCACAATCTAAGTCATTTAGTTGAAAATAGGTAAGTACCAACTATAACAATAAAAGTTTTTAACCTAAGACACTTTCTAAATTATTATTAACTGTCATAAATATTATTAATATTGTAAGAAAAATTATAAATTTTCATAAAAACTTTGGTAATATTTAGGTATAATATTCTTCTCAATAAGCTTAAGTATACCCTGTTTTTTTGTTTCACTTACTTTAAGTTTATGTTTGTATAATTTTTTGGGTAATGTTATAGTATTAGACTTCTTTTTAGTTAGCGTCGCTACCGTGGTGAACTCTTCAGTATCGTAAGAAGTCTTAAAGAAAATTTTTTTGTTATCATCTCGATGCACTTTGATAACTTTTATATCAGCCCATTTTATTTTTTGACCATCTTCTGTAGTGGTATAATTGCCAACAGCCAGAGGTTTTAGATCCAAAAAACTCTCATGTATTAGTTCATGAACAACAAAGGGTGTGCCTTTCTTCTTTGTGGTTTTGATTAGGGTTATATACTGGTCTGGCACATAAATAGGAGATGATTTTAAAACGCTTGAAATATTTCTTTGAATTAAAGAGTGTGCAGCATCTCCTTCATTTTGAGTGTGCCCTTTTATAAGAAATTTATGGGTGATACTTCTTAACTTCGGCAACTCATTGATGGCGTATTGGTACATCGCCACCATAAATTTATTTTTTTGCTGGCCACAACAGTTGTCGCTATAGAAAACTACGTCGAAATCACAAGAAGCTTTCTCGTTTAAGTTTTTCAAGTACATGAGAACACACGACCCGATTTCATTTACACCTCGAGATCCTGCACCCTCATGCCAAACGAAACAGTTTGTATTATTCGTACCCAGTTCAGTGACAGTAAAATTCAGTAAATTTAATTTGGATATATAAAAAAAGCTAGAGACTTCCCCTCGTGGACAGGGCATTACAGCCTGTAAATCATACACGCATACCACAAAATGATCGCTTATATTTTTTTTGTCATTCTCCTTTTCAGCTCTAACTAGAGATTTTTCTTTTAGGTGCAGGTCGTACTTCTCTTGCAAAAGCGTCTTATCTTCTACATTTGCAAAAGCTGTGCAGTCTTCGCATTGATCCTTTTTGGGTAGCCAAAAAGAAATGTTAAAGTCATTCACGAAGATGTTATAGTACAGTTTGTATGAAAGATATTGTTTACCTTCAGCTTTACACTTATCAGCATAATCACGATGCAACGCGGCAACAGACAAGCTTCCTTCTATATACTCACGTTTAGAGTGCGCACGGCAATAGTGGCTGTCGATCCGGGGAATTGAGTTAATGTGTGCCTTGGCACCATCCTTCAAAGCAGCATCTAACTTAAATTGGTTACCATGTTTCCCACGGTTATCTTGTATTTGTATTCCAGTTGGTCCAGAATTCTTCTTTACAACAGTCCTTATCGTTTTATCCGAAATTGCAAGAGTATTCATAAAGAATACTTTGCATACGCGGATTCGTTTATTGTTTTTCGGTAAATAATAAGCGTGATTGAAGTTTTGGCGAGTGCTACCAACACGGACATATCGATATTTAGGTTCAATTTTTGTCATGTTGTTGTAAATAAACTGTCTTTGAAGGTTCAAATCACCACTCAGCCAATAGTTATTAAATACAGTTAATCGTTCTTCAAATGAGAATTCGTTTTGACATTTCATTTTGCAACTATCAGAACACACAGGTCCCATTTTTCTAGCAGAAATTAGTTTTTTAGATTTAGACATAGTTGTATATGCCTTTCCACTATTTCTTAAAGTCTTGGTTCTGTTTCTCTTCCATGATTCTGGATAAGCTTTTCTTTTACGTGATAATGGCTTAGGGTCCACACTAGACGGTTGACTGTCAATGCTAGGTGGCTGAGTAGTAACGCTGGATGGATGTGAATCTATATTAGGTGACTGAGTATCTAAATCTACGGGTAGATTATTATAAATAAATGGCTGAGGTTTTATACGAGACGGTCCGGGTTGAGGTGAAATATAGAATTGTGCGGTATTGAGATTTGCTTGTACATCGTCCTCCGAATCAGAAGACCCATCAGTGTTAGGTTGAAAAATGGGATCTTTGACACTGTCATCTGAAGAAAAGTCGGCATTTGACGTACTATTTGATGTTGTAGAATCGCTAGATTCTTCAGTATCAGAGTCGCTTGAATTACTACTAGAGTCACTTGCTTCAACAATCTTTCCTGTTATTTGTTTATGTGCTGCTACAGATTTTATATTGGTATCTTCATCCTCAAGTAGAGAGAAGTCAGGCTGGCTATCTGGTATGGAGTTTGTATCTAAAGAATCATTGGATAATGGGTCTGGTGGAAGAAGTGCTGGAGTATTAAGTTCTGGTGTACCTTGGATGTTCTGGGTAGATAAAGGTTGATCATTACCTACTACTGAAGTGAAGGTCGCCATGTTCACAATTAATCGTGCTCTGCTATTCATTCTGTAAGTAATAATTAATTAAAATAGTAACAGGTAAATTGGAACATAAATTATAAATTAAGAAATGTTATTTTTCTATTGTTATTAAAAATTGCTAGTGAAAAATTAATGTGATTTAACAACTAAAGAAACCCCAATAGCATAAACATTTTTTGATAATAAAAAAATATATCTAAATCATAAATTATTTTCATACAAAACGGACACATTTCTGAACTTCCCACTCTAGTTTTCCAAAAATAATAATCAACCCATGCATAATTCCATGCAAAACAAACGCATTTCAAATAATGGCCTTTTTGTATTACAAAATATGATTAAACTTACTTTACTTTTAAATGCAAAACGGACGTTTTCAAATATGGCCCTTTTGCATTCTAAAATATATAAACACTTACACGATGTTTGAATGCTATGCGGACGCATTTCAAATAATGGCCGTGTTGTATTACAAAATATGATTATACTTACTTGATGTTTGAATGCAAAACGGACGTTTTCCAAAATATGGCACTTTTGCAGAGAACTATGAACACGAACTGTAGTATTTTTTTGGGTTGTGGCCTTCTTGCACGCAACTGACGTGCGCTCGCGTCGAGTTTCAAGTCGCAACTGACAAAATGGCGGCCTTGCACAGAAGTTAGGTAACAAAATGCTCCAGTGCAAAAATGGCGGTCAGTCGGTTTGGGAATAGTGATGCGAAAATGACAGGTATCTTTTTTTAACTAAAAAAAATTGTCGATTAAGACCTCATTTTTGCAATAAAATTAATTTTAGAATTTTCTGATTTGTGGCCCTTTTGTATTCAGTGAGCGATGTGTTGCTGGATGAACGCAATGAATGACGCAAACTCGTTCTTAAGAAACAACATACATTTACTCATAGTCCTATTTATAAACTAGGAGTGAGTAATCCTAAAAGTGTTTACATAGATTATTTTTTTTATTTAGTATCGTCCGCATTTCGAAGGACTTGAAAGGAAATTAGTCTCGGACCTTATTTCCTTTTCTTCAATCTAGACACTTTATTATGTCCTTAAGAGTGTAATTTATTTATTTTTACTCGAAAAAAATCGGATTTTATGGAGCCAACAGAAAATGTAAAAGCCACTGTTTTTTTAAGTGTTTAAGGGCGATTGGTTTTTCAGGACCACTTTTCATTAGCCCCGAAAAATAGCAAATTTTGAGGGTTGGGTTTGGAATCGAGTCCTCTGAATTTGAGAAATCTGTCATTATGGTTGAGTCAAAGGGGCTTATCCCAAGCGCCTCCGTGCAATTTCGGCTGCCGGAGCCGCGTCGAAATATTTTTAAAAAATATTTGTAAATCACTAATAATACGTGAATCGGAACTACAATTACACAAAATCTGAAGTTTTATGTGCCATTTTTTTTACACTGACAGATATACGTGATCCGAGTTTACGTGAATGTCTTCCGTAACGTTATTGTTTTCTGCCTCCTGTTTTTTGGCGACTTTGGCTACCCCTCTGGACACCGATTGCTTGCTATTTTTGACGACTTTTCCTACCCCTCTAGACACCGATTGCTTGCTATTTACTATTATTATTAATAAATGTAATACATTTATTATTTGGTGTTTTATTTGATGCAAGAGCGAGCTCGGGACTTGGGGCACCCCGACTCGGACAGGTTAGGTTAGAAGGGGATGGCGGGAACAAGTGAGCGAGCGAAGCGAACGAACAGCTGCCTACATCATGATATAATATGGCCTGGCCAGATCAAAGTCAATTCATTTTCATTTGAATTGATCATTTCATAAATAGTTACATTTTTCAACGTTAGGAGCGCTGGTATCGTTTTGTTTTTGTGATACATTATGGCGGTTCCGATAAAAAGCTAATAATAAAGTCACATGAGATTGAAATACTCACGCTTCGTATCGGTCACTGGTTATTTATTTACTTTATATACTTTAGTCACAGTCATAGTCATCATTTATTTATTTATTTACAAGTTGTTATAAGTATATAGGTTTCATACATGAACCCTGCTAGGGGCTTTTACGTTATGATAAGCATAAATTCATACTTTACTTCATTTTTTTTTGTATTTTTTCCTACTTTTTAATTTTTTTATTTGAAACAAAAAGTTTCCCCTTACTAGGAATTTCTCCTGTATCGTGGGTGCGTTTACAAATAAACAAACTCACATACTCAAACAGCCATACCCGGAACAACTATTTGTAGTCCATACAAATATTTGCAACACGCAGCGCTGCAGCCAATCTTTCAACCACTGCGCCAACCGAATTTAGTTTGTATTCCGTGATGCGTTTTAGTGTGACCAAAGACTACAATAGTATACTGGCTATAGACAGGCAACTCTACCTTATTTTTTAATATTTGGAAGTGGTCGAACTCAGCGCCATCTAGTTTTTAGTTAAGGGAACTAATTTATATAAGTAAATGTATAGGTTGGTAGGTGTATAGCTGCTGTCTGATCCTTTATGATATTAGGTAGAGAGATGAGTGTATCCGCTATATACTACAAATATTCTTTATTTTATTCTTTTTTTTACTCTTAATATGCCTTTTTCGTCCCTTATGATTAGCGTAGCACCGATTAGCCTTTTCTTTCATTGAATCGTTAATATCCCAAAAGGTTATTTGGTCAATGAGAACATTATTGATATCTTTGCACCAGTTGTTTACAACAACAACACACACAACACAACACAACACGAACGTACAAACGAATTGTAACGCGGCTCAACAACATGGAGAATCTAAAGCTCAATTCAACCTGCAGATGCACTTGCGAAACAAGAAAAACTCTATTGCAAAAAGAAAATAAATGCGCACGAGTAGTTACACTGTCACGCAGCCATTTGCAATTCAAGTGTGGCCATTCAAAAACAAACTTTTGCACGTTTAAATACCAAAATATAACTTCTTCACTAGCTCATAATAAAAACCTAATTATGTACTAATTCATATATTCTATTATTTTTATATAAGAAGATCATGAAATTTTATTATTTTTTTTGATTAATGTTATAAAGTAACTCCCAGAAAAAAAAAATTAACCGTAGCAACACCGCAATTTGTTTCCCTTAACTAAAAACTAGATGGCGCTGTTTTTTTAAAAAAAAGTGGAATTTTAATTTTGTTCTAATTTGCCATAGCATGAGTGTGACGCTGTTGAGACGTGCTGATTTTCCATAAAAAGTAAATAGCCAGTACGAACGTTCATATTGTACAAGAGTAACTCACGTTACAGCAGCGGGACACACGGTACTAATCTCGTTTCACAGTGCACCGCTGTTCAAGCACGCGGCTCTAATAACTGACATCAGTATCATTTGTATCAGTATTATTCGACTTTGTTGTGAATTGTCAGCCAGCATACTAATTTTAATTGTGAAAGTTAAATGTTGAGACAAAAATATGTATTACTTATTTGTTTCCCTATTTTTTATACAGCGTGTAATAGGATAAATACAATACCTCTTTTAAGAGGTCATTGTACTCATCATTATGAATTACTTTTACTATGGGAACAAATTCGAAAACGGACAAATTACATTTTGTCGAGTTATGTGCACTTATATTATTGTAACGAGCTTAGGGTTCGTGACAATAAAAACAGCCGATAAAATAACCAAAATGACCCTTTAATTAATCAAAACTAATTACAACTACTGCCTGGAGACTCGCTTGCCCGAATCTAAATCCACCCGACTACCCATCATCCCAGAGACGTTGGGACGAGCCACTCTGCAGAGAGGTTCAGAATAACCTTTTGGCCACATCTGGTACTGCTGCTGAGCGTGCTCGTCTGTTGGCTGTGGGTCAATGGGAGTCGGGACTCTGGCTTCACGCACTACCGTCGTCGAACATAGGCACCTTGATCGATGATACTACTTTCCGCCTCGCTGCTTCCCTGCGTCTTGGCGCTCCGTGTTGTTCTCCTCATCGCTGCCACTGTGGCGAAGCTGTCAACAGTCTCGGACACCACGGCCTGTCATGCAGCCGTAGCGCTGGTCGCATAGCGCGGCACGCGAACATTAACGACATCATCCGCCAAGCTCTTGTCACCGTCGGCGTTCCGGCTGTATTAGAACCCAATGGCCTGGCACGCGACGATGGCAAGAGACCGGACGGCATGTCATTATTTCCATGGAAGATGGATAGGCCATTAGTGTGGGACGCTACTTGTGTCGATACTCTTGCGCCATCCCATCTTCCTAGCTCTTCGTGCTGCGCTGGCGCTCCCGCTGCGGCTGCGGAGAACCTCAAGCGGCGGAAATATAATAACCTTGTAGGTAGTTATATTTTCGAGCCGTTTGGGGTTGAAACTCTCGGGTCGTGGGGTCCGAGTGCTCATTACTTGTTTAAAGATCTGTCAAGAGGCTTAGTTGACACTTCGCGTGACCCTAGGGCTGGCTTTTACCTCGGACAAAGGATAAGCATTGCCATACAACGTGGCAATGCTGCCAGCCTTTTGGGTACATTACCAGTGGCCTGCGATGCGGAGGAATTTTTCGACGCCATGTTTTAGATTAGTTTTAGTTGAGTCTTTTTTTAAGTGTGTGTATATAGTTATAGTTGCAATAAACTTTTTCCTCTTATTACAACTTTAAAACTCACTAATTATAAAACACAATGGCACTACTAATCACTTTAATTCGCAGTTGAAGATCGCTCTCGAAGTGGTCGCTTGTATCGCAAATTCAATACTGACTCGGTCGCAGGCTATTGGTCGGCAGATAATTACAGAACCTTCTAGTTTAGAAACATCTAGAAAGTTCGTGTACATGATACCGATCCCGACTAACCAGATATCGAAAACTCTAGAATGTTCTAGCATCGAAATATCTAGAAGGATCTTGACTCTATTAGTTCTGCTACTCGATACTAGACGGCGCTAGTAGTTACTTTTATCGTTATGTACCCGGCATTAATTCTGGCGCGTACCATTATGTATGGGGCAGTCGATTTTTTTTTCGCTATTTCAGTGTAAGTTGGTCCCATAATAAAAGTTGTTCACAATGACCCCCCAATGTTCTGTACGCTTCCATAACTTTAAAGTAACAATATGGCACGGTAAGTACAGTAAATCTTCAAATTCAGTTTATCAGTATTTAATTTATAGATCACAAATAATTTTATGGTCTTATTTCAAATGGGTGTGTTCCAATAGCAGCCAACATTACGACGTCAAAATGGCGCAGCGCGCATTTAAAAAATGTGAAAATAACCGCAAACACTAACAGGCTTATTCGTAAGAACTTTTAACCATTACTTTGTTAAAATACTGTCTAACACGTCATGGCAAAATACAATTTCAGTCTTTAAAATTTTTCTTAAATTTAACTATTGATGCTAGGAAATTTCACTACGAACGCAGGGAGGTATCATATACATAGTGTGTTAATGGCGGTTTATTGATTTTCACATTTTACCAAAGGCCTACAAAGTTATTAGGTACATATTTCGTGACGTAATCACGTGATACTGATGTCAATAATTTTTTACGTAATCACGTGACGTAGTGGGCCGCATCAGAAGGCTTAAAGTCACCAAAAGGGCCAAGGAGAGGCCAATGCTCGGAGTTTCTTAGCGTGATCGAATCAGGAATGACGATATCCGCAAGAGAACCAAGGTTACCGATATAGCTCGAAGGATCACCAAATTGAAGGGGCTGTGGGCAAGGCACAATAAATTCTCGCAAAACAGATGTTCGATGTGGCAGAAAAGTTCTGGAGTGGCGACCGTGTACCGGACGAACGCAGCGTTGGAAGGCCTCCTAGAAGATGGATGGAAAATAATCGTCGATCAACACAATTACAAGATGGCTACCCACATGCCACGCCCACTAATAAATATGTAATTTCCCTTCCCTAGTGGCCAAAACAAATAATTCACATTCGCATCTCAATCGCAAACTGTCAAAAATTTATGAAAATTAAGGCTTTTTTTACTGTTTGCGACTGACATGCGAATGTGTACGTTGTTTAAAAATTAGTAGAATTGTTACTCAGAACTTAATACGCTGCGGCAACTATTTCATGCCACGTACATAATTGTAAGGTACCATCTGTTCTGTCTAAAAAGCTGTTTAAATTTTGTCGAGTTATGTGCTCATAAATGTATGGGGCAGTCGATGTTTTTTTCGCAATTTCAGTGTTGGTACCATAGTGAAAGTGTTGTCATAATGATGAGTACAATAACCCCATAAGAGGTATTGCGTTTTTTCTGTTACACGTTATATATTGTAATCTTAACTAAACTTACAAGCATAAAGTTTAATTAATATTAAGGTTTATAATCAAGTAGGTTGCTGACGTTTTTAAGGTATTTTCTACAGTTCATAGTGTCAAATTTTATTGTAAAATGTATGTTTGTGCAAACGTGGACGTTTTTTGCATTTTTGTTCCTGATCCTTAATCGAGTGTATTCTTGATCGAAGGTTACTCAACGTATAATTACTGATAATAACACATGAAAAAACATGGTGGTTAAATGGACAATACAAGGTATATTGTAGTAAATTAAATGACATGATTGAACTGAAGCAAAACAATGACATAATTGATCGACAACGTGAGTATAACTGGCAGCATGTACATCCCAGCAGGAGTCTTCGACAACAACGTGATGTCTATCGGATTCTTCTTCATAAGACGTATAAAATCTTTTATCAATTTCATTTCAGCTTCGTTAGAATCTGAAATTAGTGGACATTTTATTAATACACATCAATTCACATTATTTTTACCTGGCCATTTTGTAAATATTCTTGAAAAACCAAAATGTTTGGGATTTTTCTGTCACGTAAACAATTCCAAACATTTTGGCTTTTCATAGCTCTAGCTCCAAAAAAAATCTGCTTTTACGACAACTGTGGTGGACATCCCACCTACACGCACGAAACATTTTGGGAACACATTCGTTGTGCGTACAGCTAAGGAGTGGAATTCCCTGCCAGAGTCTGTGTTTCCTGATAGCTACAACCTTGGAGTTTTTAAGTCAAGAGTGAAACGGTTACTTCTAGGCAAGCGTGGTCCATCTTCGACCACATCATTGCTTACCATCAGACAAGATAGTGGCCAAATGCGTGCCTATCAACAGTGCAAAAAAAAAGGATCACTCATAGAAAATGAATTCATCTAGAGCTAAAGGTAGATATTGTATTATTTCCTAGCTGCGTGAAAGTTTAAAAATATCCCAAGGGAATTCTTTATCCTATCCCAGAACATGATCTACCTGCATGCCAAGTTTCATCAAAATCCATTTAACTTTTAAGAAGTAAAATGGTAACAAATTAAACTTCGCATTAAACGGTAGGTCGATGGTGTCTTTGTTTGAAGGTGATACGTGAAAAGAACTCATCTCACTCAGGCAGTGTCGTAAGAGGCGACTAAGGGACTCACCAGAGAATGGGCAGCAGCATTCTCTATAGGTACATTGCGACAGCTACACTGCGATCGCCAACCCGCCTGCCAAGCGTGGCGATTATGGCAAATCCCCCCATTTGGAGGAGACATAGTATCGATCAGTGGTCGTCTTTCAGCTGATAATAATATGATAATGTGGATGAGGATAATCTTACCAATTTTTATCACTGTATTATAAAGTCGAGCTAATACTCTGTGGCACTTTCTTCCTTGGTTTCGAGCCAATTGTCCAGCAACGAGAGGCAACAACATCACTGATGTGTAAGTAAATAAAGCAACAATTATTTTTTTAAATACATCAGAGTAGAAATCCTTCTAAAAAATTAAAAAAATATGTATAGAACTGTTTTTCTTAACATAAACGAAAATGATACCTAACTATTTGGTGTACAGTACTCTCATGCTAATCTGCCACCACAAAACTTCATCCAAAAGCGGAACACTGAAAGCGGCGAATTTAAGTATACATTTATGAACAACTTGGTCTCCTTTCTCAGAACTTTAAAACCATTCAACATACTTACATCCAAACCAGCCTGGTAACAAATCTGGTAAATCATTAAAATGTAGTTTGGCATTGACAAAACTAGTGAAAAGAAATACTGAAACATAAGAATTTGTTCGATTATAAAATAAAAAGCTCTAATCATTAGATTTCTATTGGTTTGTGTACTACCTGTAATCAAGAATACGATTAATTAATTGAATTATATAATTATACAAGTACCTACCTGACGTCCAAAGCATAACGAAATTTTATTACAGCAGTTTGCTAAATCACGATACAGTTCAACCCATTCTTGAATCTGCTCTCTTGTTATAAAACATTGTTCATCTGAACAAATATCAAAACTACTTTCCTGAACGTCTGATATTAACGAATTTAAGCTTTTGAACAGATGCACTACTATCATAATGACAGCAAACAACAATATAAGCTGATAAACTAACGTAAGTCTTATGATCGTTTGTGCCAGAAAAACAAGAATAATAAGAAATGTGTTCTTGTGTGAAAATTTTTTCAACACCTCCAATGATCTGATCAGAACAAAGACAACAAATAATAAAGTAAAGATTATGGTGGACCAGTATATTTTCTTTAGAGATTTCATTAATTTTGTGTCATGTTTGAACCAATCAGAGAGTCTACTGATGCTTTTATAATATGACATGAAGTCGCGACTGTAATAGATACCGGTGACGACGGATGACAAAGAGTTTAGATAGGCTGATACCGTAAAGGCAGCATAAATAACATTTACTTGATCAAGCACCACATCTCCTCCTAACAAAAAATACAGTTTAATAAAAACGACCACAGAGTAGCACATAGTTTGGAAAAATATTTTGAAGATTATAAAATATTTCGCTTTCTTTTTCCGACTACAATAATTTCTGTATATGCCAAGAAGAGTTTCTAGAAACAACAGGTCGTTCAACCACTTTAATACAGCCATTTTTGGTTATGTGTCGTCAACGACGAAAAGATAATGGTTCTAATAGACGGAAGCAAAACATTATGTTATTTCAATTTGGGGTAAGTAGTTACACATTTTATTGACTGTCAATAATTTCGACGACACGATGTCATTAAACGTCGTCATTTCAATTTTCTTTTCCATCATTGCAGCAATTAGTGTTTTTTCATTACTTCAGTTTTGGTGAAATTGTTTTTGTTGTTCGTGGCTAAATACACTTCTGGACACATCTATTGGCCCACTTTAGAGTTTAGGTTTCGATGGCCCCTACCGAAATATGATTGCTAGATTGAACAAAAACTGTTGATGCAGTTTTAAACCTGATACATTTTACCATCTTTTTCGATCGTATTGTTTTAAATTTGAATTCAGAATACCATACGACATGGAGCTACGCCTAACAAGTCGGATATGCGCCTTGTTAAAGGCAATTGATTTTTGAATAAAAAACATGTTTTATCAAATAAAGGTTTAATTTAATAACGCGTGTTGCCTCCATGGGCATCTACCACAACTCTCATACGATTAGGCATAGAGTTTATCAACCGCTCTATGAAATTTTGAGGGATCATCTCCCATTCCTCTTCTATGGCAGTTTTCAACTCCTGCATCGTCTGGGCAACTGGCTGACGAGCCCTAACACGTCTTTTTAGCTCGTCCCACATGTGCTCAATGGGGTTCATGTCTGGGCTTCTGGCTGGCCAGTCCATAACTGTGATGTTCACATCCCGAAGATATTCCCTGACGATGCCGGCCGCATGGGCTCTTGCATTATCATGCATAAAAAGGAAATTTGGGCCCACATAGTCCGCGTATGGTATCACGTGAGGTTGTAAGCACTAACGAATGTATCTTTCAGCATTTAATGTTGGCAGCCGTGGTCCTGTAACAACCTCAAGTTGAGTTTTGCCGCTCGCGGATATACCGCCCCAGACAGTCCATGAGCCACCGCCATAAGCAACCCTCTCTTCAAAGCAGCATTGTGCGAAACGCTCTCCCTTACGTCGGTAGAACTTCTTCCTTCCATCATTGCCATGTAACACAATTTTAGACTCATCAGAAAAGAGTACACGGCTCCAATCTTGCTGTGTCCAATTTAAATGACTGCGTGCGAAATGAAGGCGCGCTGTTCGGTGGGCTCGCGTTAGTTTGGGCCCATTAGCTGGCTTGTGTGGTACCATATCGCGTTCTTTAAACCTTCTCCGTACAGTTCGAGCGCTCACAGATACTCCGTGGAAGTCGCGAAGTTGGTTTTGTATCTCAATGGAGGTAAGGTGACGATTTCTCAAGCTGGTCGTCACGATGAATCGATCCTGCCTTTCAGTTGTGACCCGAGATCTTGGCCTTCCTTGGCGACGAACAAAGCCGCCAGTCTCTAGGTACCTCCGATAAACATTTCGGACCGCAGATCGACTTAAATTAAGTTGAGCACTCACGTTTCTTTGGCTGTGTCCGGCCTGAATAAGTGCCACAGCTTGGGCGGCGACTTCAGGTGAAGTATCCATAGATTATTGATAGAACCTCACCTTAATGTTAAGAATAAGTAATGTTTGTTGCAAAACCAAACTTGGTTTTATTGGTTTACTTGGATTTAATTCTTGAAAAAGTGATTGATATATCACTTTTTCAAGAATTAAATCCAAGTAAACCAATAAAACCAAGTTTTCTTAGTATTCGATTGTTTGATATCAACAAACAGGCTCCAAATTGTCTTTTGTTTCTTTAAATTCTGTGTTCGAAATTTAAAAAAAGACTATTGAATGAAATTGTGAATGTGCCAGGTTCAAAACTGCATAAAAACTTTTTGCTCGACCTAATATAAAATTTTAGCTAGGACCAAACGAAACTGAAAATACAAGGTGGGCCAATAGATGTGTCCAGAAGTGTATTAACATCCGCACGGGTTGGTCGGAGACAGTTTGTTGATACCGACCATCTTAACATACCGTGATTTCTCTGTGCCTCGGAAAGTAGGTTAAGCTGTTGGTCCCGGCTGTCATTTGTAGATCTTTGGCCGTCGTTGCGGATTGTCAGAAGCCAGAAAATCTGACTCCAGTCTTGGTAAGAAGGTACCGTGTTACCCAGTTAATGGGTTGTGGAGGTCTAATAGACAGCTGCTCCACGTAAAATACTGATATTCAGCTGAACCCAGTTCGACTAACCCAATAAAGTTGAGAAAAAGGCCAGGCAAATGATGAGTTCGTTGCACCCACTATATCTAAGCGGTTCTTGCTTACGATTTCCCATGCCTCCTTGCTCCGGACCATGGATTGAACCAGGGCTGGACGCGAGAGGTCGCCGCCGCCGATCGCCTCGACGAGGACACGGCGGTGCTCCGCCCAAGCAGCGCAGACCTCCACCGTATGCTTCACCGTGTCCTCCGGGCGATTCTCACTGTGTCTTGCCCCTTCACACCTTTGCGGTCTAACATTACTCTCTAGAGTAAGGCAGAAAAGACTTCGTAAAGTCGGTTTTGCAGCGATTCATTTCTGTCACTAATATCTATTATAATACTAATTGAATAAAAATCAGAATCCTAATTTGAGCAGTTAATTTGAAGTTTTGAAAATAGGAATGTCGTTTTTCGGACCGAGAACCCATCGAGCATTTGATTAGAACGAGCATCATAGAACCAACTAGAATAACTACAGCTACTGCTACATGTATAGATAATGTTTTTTGTTGCTGCAACTATTTAGAAAAAGCCAAAAAAAGCTCCCTTCAGATCACAGCGGGCTAATGGTATCTTTTGAGTGCAATATACCTATTCAACAAGTGCAAATACAATCCAGACCAATAACATCCGGTAATTTAAATAAATTTAACAACACTTTAATTACCAGGTTAAGTGATCCGGACTTCACAATGAATAATGGTAATATTTTGTATACAGAATTGTTTTCAGTAGTCCAAACTGAGTTTAATAATACTTTTAAAAAGAGAACTAAAACTATTTGCCCTAAGTTTTTATTTAGTGACTGGGCGACTAAAGGACTGAGAATAAGTAGGGATAGACTTTATGAGCTGTATGGCCTTAAGCCATTTATTATGACTGAAACTTTTAATAAATATGTTGCTACCTATTCAAAAATTTATAAAATTTCTTGTAAGGCAGCTAAGGCCTTATATATTTGCAATAAGGTTAAAGCATCAGAAAATAAAATAAAGACGGTTTGGAAGATTATTAATAATGAAACAAAGCGGAACAAAAAACATAATACTGATTACACATTGGAGACTCCTCATGGTCTTATTAGCGATAACAAATTGCTCAAGAATTTGTAAATTTCTTTACCAGTATCCTTATTGAAACAACTGGAGCCTTTAACTCCTCGCCTTCGCTGGCTTTTGATTTATTACAGGCCAACGCCTGTGTAACGCCTGCCCAACTAAATTTGAGTTTAAACATATAAACCCCATAACAGTACTAAAGATTTTTAAACAAATCAAGATTAAATTGACAGAAGACCAGTGGGGATTGTCGATCAAAGTATGTACCTCAATTATTGAGACTATAGCGCCGTATTTAGTTTTAATATTTAATTTATGGTGGATAAAGGAGTATTTCCGGATCTGATGAAATACAGTAAAGTTATACCACTTTTTCAATCCGGGGACAGTAAAGACACAAATAAGTATAGACCGGTGTCCGTATTGCCAGTATTTAGCAAGGTATTTGAAAAGGTAATGCTTAATCAAATGCTTAATCATTTTAACACAAATAACATCTTACACGATAAACAGTATGGTTTTTCCAAAGGACGTTGTACAACTGACGCCGGTGTCACCTTACTAAAACATATCTTTAATGCGTGGGAAGAGGCACAAAACGCCATAGGCATCTTCTGCGACCTATCTAAGGCGTTTGGTTGTGTAAATCACGAAACATTACTCATGAAGCTCGAGCATTACGGACTAGGCAAAACAGCGTTAAACTTAGTAAAGTCTTATTTGAATGATAGAAAGCAATTAGTCCAAATAAACGGTGTTAATTCGTCGGGATTAAACGTGACAATGGGCGTCCCGCAGGGATCGATTTTAGGTCCTTTCTTATTTCTAGTTTATATCAATGATTTACCCCATTTATTGCAAAACCAACTAAACATGGTTTTGTTTGCCGACGATAGTTCTTTGATTTTTAAGATAAATAGACGTAGTAATAATCTTGAGGACGTAAATAACGCCCTTCTGCAGGTCCAAAATTGGTTCACTGCTAATAATTTAGTTTTAAATGGGAAAAAAACTAAGTGCATAAGATTTTCCTTACCAAATGTCAAAAGTAGTGATTGTGACATAGTGTTGAACAAAGAGAAACTGGAATTCGTCGATAGAACAGTTTTCCTGGGGATTACGGTTGACTCTAGGCTACAATGGGGTCCTCATTTAACATCTCTTGCGGGACGGCTAAGTTCAGCGGCATATGCTGTTAGAAAAATCCGCCAATTTACGGATGTTGATACCGCGCGATTAGTATATTTTAGTTACTTTTATAGTATCATGTCTTATGGTATTTAACTATGGGGACGGGCTGCAGACATCGAGTCTATTTTTATTCTGCAGAAAAGAGCTATAAGAGCGATATACAATCTCCGCCGACGTGATTATCTAAGGGAACTGTTTAAGGATATTAACATCATGATGGTACCCTGTCAATATATATATATGAAAACATTATGTACGTTAGAAAGAATCTCCATCTTTTTAGTAGACGAGGCGACAGACATAATTATATTACTAGAAATAGGGATCAACTAGTTCAACCAAGTTTCAGACTAGCTAAAGTAGCCTCATCTTTCATGGGGTACTGTTTAAAATGTTATAATAAAATACCTGCTAATATATTAGAACTGAATGAAACAGAAATGTAAATTTAAATCTTATATCAAACGCACACTATGCAAGAAAGCATATTATAAGTTGGGGGATTATATTGAGGATAATAATGCTTGGCTCAATGCCGGTCTAGCTCCACAGTTACTAGGCCGCACAAACTAATCTTTTGGCATTTATAAATATTGTTGGACCCGTTGAAGACTGTAAAACATTATATTTTCATTGTATAGACTCAATGTAATTAGCATTGTATAAATTCATTAATTAACGGCACATGTGTGAGTACTGGAAACCTTATACTACTTTTATTTATTTTTTAATTGACTTGACTGCCCTGGCGGTTAGGAGTGTCATGCTCACTCAAAAGTCTACCTGATGGTGGCGCATGTGTTGGGTCATTTGGCTCCTCTAAATATGGTTGAGCCGAATGGTGCTAACGAGTGCGTCATGTTTGGACTGGTAATCTCTCGGCTGCCACGGTTTATTTTAATGATTTGTTATTTAAATTGTTGTTGATTTTATTTTTTTTATTTCGGATACTTTAACGTGCATTTCTTTTTACATCGTTCTCACATATATGTTTGTATAATTTCAACAGGAATGATGTAACTATAAAATTGTAAAGAAAAATAATTTAAAAGAGTGTCCGTGGAGTTTCTTGCACGTTCTTCTCCATAGAGATCTACGCTTTGGAACGTGCAAATAGCTTCATCTTTTTGACTGACCGACCTTGACAATTCAAAAGTGTCTGTGAATGGTTTATTTGAAATAAATAATTTGAATTTTAATTTCAATTTGATTCTTCGAACACATGAAAATCGGAAAACAAACAAATCGCATGTACGACTTTCGGCAAAATAACGTGATTTTTATTAATAGACATTATAATAATTCTTAAGTATTATGAAATTCGGACTTTTGAAAATCGGAAAATCGAAATTTGGATGTTCCCACTAAAGCTTAAACATCAGATTAATTAACTAATTAAACTAAACCATCTCTGTATCGCCCAAGTTATGCGCACAGAAATGTACGGAGCTATTGATTTTTTTACGCGATTGCAGTAAATAATAATTTAAAAATATTAAAAATGTGGACTCTGCTCCCGACACCGGCGGACTACAATTTTTTAATATTTTAAACATTTTTTTTGTTTTTTTTATAGAAATATTTAAAAATGTAAATATTATGTTGATGAAATTTGAATAAAGAGGATAATAATAAGTTTATTTCAATAAATTTGTAAGTGTTACAACATATTTTGTAGGCTATATTATTACAATCAAAAAAAATTAACATCTGTAACTGAACTAGGCAATCAGTGAGTAAGCGAACATCTGCGACGATAAGATCACGTGGGACCGCCGGAGCCCCGCAGCGCCGGATTCGTGACAGAAACCATGCTTGCTGCATGTTGCATGCTGCATTTTGCATGTTGCATGCTGCATTTTGCATGTTGCATGCTTGCTGCATGTTGCGTGCATGCCGCATGCAACATGCTTGCTGCATGCATGGCTCTGAAATTCGTATTTTTGATGTTCCGAATAATCATTAAGTCGGAATTTTAGTTATTTGATCTATTTTTTTTTGACATGCCTATTGGTCTAGTGGTTAGTGACCCTGACCGCAAAGCCGGAGGTCGTGGGTTCGATTCCCACCCAGGACAAACTTTGTGTGATGAGCATTATGCTCATCACACAAAGTTTGTTCTGTGTCTGGGTGTAATTTATCTATAATATGTATGTATTTATAAATAATATAAGTATGTATATCAGTTGTCTGGTTACCATAACACAAGCTCTGCTTAGTTTGGGATCAGATGGCCGTGTGTGAGTTGTCCCAAGATATTTATTTATTTATTTATATTTATTTATTTATTGAACTCGGTATTTTGAAAATAAAGACGTTAGGAATATTGAAATTTCCGAATTATAAAATAAGACGAAAGATGAAAAAGAAATAATAGGAATTTTGAACCATTCGGATTTATGAAAATCGGTATTTTGAAATTCGTTTTTGTGACTGACGGAATAAAATTTTTCATCTTTATGTATTGTATCTGTCGCAGCCAACTGGTTAAATCAACCATTTTATTGGCTACCTAGCCATTTCATTAAACGGCGCAATTTAGTTAGCGGCCTAAATGCCATCAGCCGCATTTAATTGAACGGCTAGGCTAGGCACACTAACATTTAATGGTTTGCCTAGCCATGTTCACTGAAATTTAGTTCCATTTTCTGACACTTGGCGCGCTTTAGTCGAACCTGACATAATTGCGTCGGCCAGCCGCAGGGTTCCCAACTTAGGGGTTGTCTCCCAAATTTAGGGGTAAATCAGTGGTATATTTATAAGTTTAATTTATTTACCTAGCGATACATAATCAATTTAAGAATAATTCCTTGTGTAAGAACTCCCGAACTCGCTTCGCTTGCTCTTGCACCAAATAAAACACAAAAATGTTAATTACTTATAATCTAATCGGTGTCCAAAGGCGTAGCGAACTTGTCATAAATAGCAAGCATTCGGTGTCCAGAGGGGTAGCAAAGACAGGAGGTAGATAACAATAACGATATGGAGCATATTTCAAGGATTTTGACAGATAAAACTTCAAAAACGTAAAAAATTTGTGTAATTATAGTTCCGTTTCACGTTTTAATTTTAATATTTTAATAGTAATTTACAAATATTTTTAGAAAATATTTCAACGCGGTTTCGGCAGCTGATATACCATGGAGGCGCTTGAGGTAAGCCTCTTTAACCCCCCCTTGAGTGACAGATTCGTGAAATTCAAAAGACTTGATTCTAAACCTAGGTAACCCGTTTTCACTTTGGTATTAGCGAAAACATTTTTTGAGAGCTGGTAACACTGACCAGCTGTGACATTTCTGCTGTTTCTCTCAAATTCAAAATTTTAAATAAACGTCACTAGATATTTTTCAGTAAATGCTAAGTGTTTCATGAAAATATTGGTGTATAAACTCTTACGAATGTTTCTGCGAACATTTTGAAAATAAACCCAAAGATAAACCAACAACATCAAGGTAGGTACATAATAATATCGTGTTTTGTTTGTGTTTTCGTTTTTTATCGTATAATACATGTTGTATTTGTATATTAAGTACTATTATTATTTTAAAATAAATGTGTTTCGTGATGGCCTAAGCATCTGCTAAGCCATTTCATTAAATGTTGTATTAGATAAGACGGCTGGATGCCATTTATTCAGCTAGTGAAACGGTGCCGTTTAATGATAAGGCTAGGCAGCCAACTAAACGGCTGATTAAGCTATTTGGCTGCGACATATCCACTCAATGATTGTTGTTTTCTTATTTTTTATTTTACAGGAATTTTATTTATACTCATACGATTTACATTCGGCATTGACAAAATGCCCCTATCCTATTTTATTTAGGTAAAAGTCTTTCTTTTTATAATGAAATTTTTACTTGTGATTGATGTGAGGTGTACAATAAAGTATATAATAAATAATAAATAATGATAATTCATTCCAAAAACGAGATGTTACGATTACAGAGAGGAAAACCTGTTCCGTTTGTTTCTTTCTCAATTTGTATGTATTTTTTCAACATTTTTGACTTACCACCTCATTTTTTACGATCAAAAACTCTAATCGTCAAATTGGTCACTTAAATAATTGACTTTTCTATCAATCATTTGACAAAACGGTATTCAAAATGATTATATGTCGCATGTCATGTGTTGTCACGTGACAAACCAATAAAGTTTTTAAATATTTGGTGATTACTTTATTATTAGCGAATACTATGTCATCGTTGTTAATCCGTTTGTTGTTACTATGTTTATATTGTTTAATGTAATTATTATGATTTACTTAAGATCTCTTAAGTCGGGTCAGACTTAAGAGATCTTAAGTAAATCATAATAATAAACTAAGAACAATCCGTACCAGTACCACAGTAATAATTTGGTTGCTGTTATGTAAAGCAATAAATAATTTTTGCGATAAATTTAACCGCTCAAGCACCGGCAACACCCCGGGGTGCGCCGAATTAATCGCGAATTTAATGTTTATTACCAATTACAATAGGTTTAATTTTTTTTTGGGAATTTTCACATGTCGGTCCCTGAGCGGTTGAGCTATTTCAATTAACTTGCCGAAAGGTTTTTGTAAGACTGAGCTACTAAGTTTATATTTAGGAATGGTCCAAACTCGACATATTTTGTTTGCACATATTAGTTTAGTTGTAATTGTTTCAAATAACATGATTAAACTGAAGCATTACAATTACATAATTGACAGCCAAAGTTAGTATTACTGGCAGCATGTACATCCCAGCAGGAATTTTGGACATTAAGTGTATCTCTATTGGATTCTTCTTTATCAGACGTATAAAGTCCTTGATCAATTTTACTTCAGCTTCACCTGAATCTAAAATTAAAAAAAAAAACTTAGCAAATAACATAATATTTCTGCTGAATTGTTGTTACTATTTTGTGATAACATTATTCATACCAATAATAATTACTGTGTTATATAGTCGAGCCACTACTCTGTGGAATTTCATTCCCTGGTTACGAGTTAATTGTCCAGCAACGATTGGCAACATCATCAATAAGATGTAAATACTTATGATACACATCTTTTTGTCTATGTCATTGGTATCCCCATTCTAAAATGATAATTATTACAATTAAATAATGTTAAAGGAAATGTTAGCATAGAATGAGATCATTATATAAAATAGAACTTAGATTAAAATTTAAATCTTACCTTTAAAACTATTTTGTAACATATTTGATACGTTATTAAAACAAAGCTTGTTATCGACATCGTTAGCGTGAAGAAAAACTGAAACAGAAGCACATGATTCTGCTGATCTCATAAAATAAAAAAAAAGGTAGCATCAATAATGATCATTTTAATTGAATTCCAAGTACCTGGCGTCCAAAGCATAGCGACACTTTTTCACAGCAGTTTGCTAAATCCCGATACACTTCAACCCATCCTTCAATTTGCTCCCTTGTGATATGACATTGCTCATCCCAACTAATACCCCTTGCTACGCTTTCTTGTACGACTGTCGCCGATGAAGTCAAAGATTTTAACGAATTTACCACCAGCATAAAAATAACAAACAATATGAGGTGTTGTAATAATAAGTAAAGTCTTATAATTATTTGTGATGCCATTATGGTGAATAAAAGTAATGGGTCCACATGAGAGAATGTTATTAAAACCTCAAAAGATCTGTAGGCAACAAAAGTAATAGAAAATAAAATAAAAGTGAAGCTGAACCAGAACATTTTTTTTTGAGAGTTCGCGAACTGCTGGTCATATGCGAACCACCCAGAAATACGACTGATACTTTTATAATATGACATGAAGTCACGGCTGTAACAGACGCCAATCACAACGGATGATACAGAATTTATACAAGCTGAAGTTGTAAAACTTGCATTAATCAAGTTCATCTGGTTATTCTCATCTGCTTTTAGTATCAATTTGATAAAACCAATTATTCCAATATAGTGTAAAATAATTTGCGTGAATAATTGGAAGATAATTAAACATTTCTTCGTTTTCGTTTGGTAACAATAATTCCTGTAGATTCCTAATATATTCTCGATAAACAATAAATTGTTCAACCACTTTATTGGAGACATTTTGTTTAATGTAGTACGCCTTAGTGAGAAAGCTGTTTCTACTATCTAATGATTACATTCGTCGAAAGTGAAATATTTTGTAACTTAAATTTACTAGGTGAGAGGTAATGTACAAAGTAATTGTATGTCAAAAATTTTGATGGAATGAGTTGTCATGTGTGTTTTAATCAAAATGAATTCCGGTAATTTAACTTCATTTGCCATATTAACACTTATTTAGCCATCTTTGATCAGGGTCTAACACTATGTCCGTAATTAAAGTCCTAAATACCTAAGCAGGCATTATATTATTGTAATTTAGCGTAAGTTAATGTGGTTTCTAGATGTCATAAGTATTGTTGTGAACATGATCCAGTATGCAAACCCTGCGTAAAAATCTGTTTTGTTTTGAGTTTGAAGAGCTTCAAATTCGTGTCTATAACATTTGTGAATAGTTGCAGTACTACGATACGTTGTTTTAATGCACTATTAATTTATTATGATTGGTAACTCGGTATTTCTAGTGTGTTGTAGTCAAAGCAGTACATCATTATTGAATCTGGACAGCATAACATCAGTGCAACCACAAAAATTATTTATTTGTAGTGCCCTAACAGGGTGCATGTACTAATACTGTGCCATGAAATTTTAATGCATGAAATAAATAATCAGTGCTGTGTACATGTAAGCAAGTAACAAATAAATAAATAAAAAAAAATCAGGAGTCGAGTTAAATGCATCGCTCTACCGTATGCTCCACCGTGTCCTCCAGGCAATTCTTACTGTGTCTTGCCCCTTTACACCTTCGCGGTCTAATATTACTCTCTAGGGTAAGGCAGACAAGACTAGGTAAAGTCAGTTTTGCAGCGATTTATTTCTTTCACTAATATATATTATAATACTAATTGAATAAAAATCAGAATCCTAAATTGAGCAGTTAATTTGAAGTTTTGAAAATAGGAATGTCGTTTTTCGGACCGAGAACCCATCGAGCATATGATTCTTCGAACACATGAAAATCGTAAAACAAACAAATCGCATGTACGACTTTCGGTAAAATAACGTGATTTTTATTAATAGACATTATAATCATTCTCAGGTATTAAGAAATTCGGACTTTTGAAAATCGGAACATCGAAATTTGGGTGTTCCCACTAAAGCTAAAACATCAGATTAATTAACTAATTAAACTAAACTATCTCTGTATCGCCCAAGTTATGCGCACAGAACTGTATGGGGCAGTTGATTTTTTTACGCGATTGTAGTAAATAATAATTTAAAAATATTAATAATGTGGACTCTGCTCCCGACACCGGCGGACTACTATTTTTATATTTTTAAAGTTTTTTTTTTATGGAAATATTTAAAAATGTAAATATTATGTTGATGAAATTTGAATAAAGAGGATAACAATAAGTTTATTTCAATTAATTTTTCAGTGTTACAACATATTTTGTAGGCTATATTATTACAATCTAAAAAAAATCAACATCTATAGCCGAACTAGGCAAACAGACAGTGAGCGAACATCTGCTTACGATAAGATTACGTGGGACCGCCGGAGCCCCGCAGCGCCGGAGTCGTGACAGAAACCATGCTTGCTGCATGTTGCATGCTCGCTTGCATGCTGAATTTTGCATGTTGCATGCTTGTTGCATGCTTGCTGCATCTTGCGTGCATGCTGCATGCAACATGCTTGCTGCATGCATGGCTGTGAAATTCGTATTTTTGATGTTCCGAATAATCATTAAGTCGGAATTTTAGTTATTCGATCTTATTGAACTCGGTATTTTGAGAATTAAAAACGTTAGGAATATTGAAATTTCCGAATTATAAAATTAGATGAAAGATAAATAGTAGGAATTTTGAACCATTCGTAATTATGAAAATCGGTATTTTGAAATTCGTTTTTGTGACTGACGGAATAAAATTTTTCATCTTTATGTATTGTATCTGTCGCAGCCAACTGGTTAAATCAGCCATTTTATTGGCTGCCTAGCCATTTCATAAAACGTCGCCATTTAGTTAGCGGCCTAAATGCCATCCTGGCATTTAATTGAACGGCTAGGCTAGGCTCACTAACATTAAATGGTTTGCCTAGCCATGTTCACTGAAATTTAGTTCCATTTTCTGACACTTGGCTCGCTTTAGTCGGAAATGTCCTAATTGCGTCGACCAGCCGCAGGGTTCCCAACTTAGGGGTTTTCTCCCAAATTTAGGGGTAAATAAGTGGTATAAGTTTAATGTATTAACTTAGCGATACGTAATCAATTTAAGAATAATTCCTTGTGACTAAGAACTCCCGAACTCGCTTCGCTCGCTCTTGCACCAAATAAAATACCAAAATGTTAATTACTTATAATCTAATCGGCGTCCAAAGGCGTAGCGAACTTGTCATAAATAGCAAGCATTCGGTGTCCAGAGGGGTAGCAAAGACAGGAGGCAGATAACAATAACGATATGGAGCACATTTCACGCATTTTGACAGATAGAACTTCAAAAACGTAAGAATTTAATATAGAGTAATTATAGTTTCGTTTCACGTTTTAATAGTGATATACAAATATTTTTAGAAAATATTTCGACGCGGCTTCGGCAGCTGATATTTTTTTTTTTAATTTATTTATTTAAGACATACTCGTACAACTATCATCACATGCTTCCCTACTACAATAGTGTAGAACAGTTATTATACGCTTACAATTTATCATATTACTAGCTTTTAAACAATATTATTATTATTTTTTATTCAATTAAAAAAAAAAAATTCAAAATGATTCAGCAGATCCAGAGATTACCCCCAACAACCTTAAAACTTTACCTTAGCCAAAAGTAATCTTACCATGGAGGCGCTTGAGGTAAGCCTCCTTGACCCCCCTACTGTGACAGATTCGTGAAATTCAAAAGTCTTGATTCTTAACCCAGGTAACCCGTTTTCACTTTGGTATTAGCGAAAACATTTTTTGAGAGCTGGTAACACTGACCAGCTGTGACATTTCTGCTGTTTCTCTCAAATCCAAAATTTTAAATCAACGTTAGTAGATATTTTTTAGTAAATGCTAAGTGTTTCATGAAAACATTGGTGTATAAAACTCTGACGAATGTTTCTGCGAACATTTTGAAAATAAACTCAAAGATTAATCAACAACATCAAGGAAAACACAAACAAAATACGATATTATTAGGTACCTCTAATAATATCGTGTTTTGTTTTCTATTTTATCGTATAATCCATGTTGTATTTGTATATAAAGTACTATTATTATTTTAAAATAAATGTGTTTCGTGATGGCCTAAGCATCTGCTAAGCCATTTCATTAAATGTTGTATTAGACAAGACGGCTGGATGTCATTATATTTTTTCAACATTTTTGACTTACCACCTCATTTTTTACGATCAAAAACTCTAATCGTCTAATTGGTCACTTAAATAATTGACTTTCTACTTCTATCAATCATTTGACAAAACAGTATTCAAAATGTTTATATGTCGCATGTCATGTGTTGTCACGTGACAAACAAATAAAGTTTTTAAATATTTGGTGATTACTTTATTACTAGCGAATACTATGTGATCGTTGTTAATCCGTTTGTTGTCACTATGTTTATATTGTTTAATATAATTACTATGCTGTACTTAAAATCTCTTAAGTCTCACCCTTAACCTAAGAACAATCCGTACCAGTACCACAGTAATAATTTGGTTACTACCTATTATGTAAAGCAATAAATAAAATTTGCGATAAATTTTAGCTATTTCAATTAACTTGGTTTAAGTTTTGTATTTAGGCATGGTCGAAACTCGACATATTTTGTTTGCACTTATTAGTTTACTTGTAATTGTTTTAAATAACATGATTAAACTGAAGCATTACAATTGCATAATTGACAGCCAAAGTTAGTATTACTGGCAGCATGTACATCCCAGCAGGAACTTTGGATATTAAGTGTATCTCTATTGGATTCTTCTTTATCAAACGTATTAAGTCCTTGATCAATTTTACTTCAGCTTCGCCTGAATCTAAAATTAAAAAAAACTTAGCACATAACATAATATTTCTGCTGAATTATTGTCATTATTTTGTGATAACATTATTCATACCAATAATGATTACTGTGTTATACAGTCGAGCCACTACTCTGTGGAATTTCATTCCCTGGTTACGAGTTAATTGTCCAGCAACGATTGGCAACATCATCAGTAAGATGTAAATACTTATGATACACGTCTTTTTCTCGAAGTCATTGGTATCCCCATTCTAAAATGATATGACAATTAAATAATATTAAAAGAAGTGTTAGCATAGAATGAGATCATTATATGCAATAGAACTTAGATTAAAATCTAAATCTTACCTTTAAAACTAATTTGTAACATATTTGATACGTCATTAAAACAAAACTTGTTATCGACATCGATAGCGTGAAGAAAAACTGAAACAGAAACACATGATTCTGCTGTACTCATAACATAAAAAAAAAGATAGCATCAATGATCATTCTAATTTAATTCCAAGTACCTGGCGTCCAAAGCATAGCGACACTTTTTCACAGCAGTTTGCAACATCCCGATACACTTCAACCCATCCTTGAATCTGCTCCCTTGTGATATGACATTGCTCATCCCAACTAATACCCATCGCTACTCTTTCTTGTACGACTTTTGCCGATGAAGTCAAAGATTTTAACGAATTTACCACCAGCATAAAAATAACAAACAATATAAGGTGTTGTAATACTAAGTTAAGTCTTGTTATTATTTGTGATCCCAATATGGTGAATAAAAGTAATGGGTCCGCAAGAGAGAATGTTATTAAAACCTCCAAAGATCTGTAGGCAACAAAAGGAATAGAAAATAAAATAAAAGTGAAGCTGAACCAATACATTTTTTTTAGAGAGTTCGCGAACTGCTGGTCATATGCGAACCACCCAGAAATACGACTGACACTTTTATAATATGACATGAAGTCACGGCTGTAACAGACGCCACTTACGACGGATGATACATAATTTACACAAGCTGAAGTTGTAAAACTTGCATAAATCAAGTTCATCTGGTTATTCGCATCTGCTCCTAGTACCAATTTGATAACACTAATTGCTCCAATAGAGTGTAAAATAATTTGCGTGAATAATTGGAAGATAATTAAACATTTCTTCGTTTTCGTTTGGTAACAATAATTCCTGTAGATTCCTAATATATTCTCGATAAACAATAAATTGTTCAACCACTTTATTGGAGACATCTTGTTTAATGTAGTACGCCTTAGTGACAAAGCTGTTTCTACTATCTAATGATTATATATGTCGAAAGTAAAATATTTTGTAACTTAAATTTACTAGGTGAGAGGTAATGTACAAAGTAATTATATGTCAAAAATTTTGATGGAATGAGTTGTCATGTGTGTTTTAATCAAAATAAATATTTGTCATAGTAACACTAATTTGGCCATCTTTGATCAGGGTCATAACACTATGTCCGTAATCAAAGTCCTAAATACCTAAGCAGGCATTATATTATTGTAATTTAGCGTAAGTTAATGTGGTTTCTAGATGTCATAAGTATTGTTAATTTTTATTATAAACATGATCCAGTATGCAAACCCTGCGTTATAATCTGTTTTGTTTTAAGTTTGAAGAGCTTCAAATTCGTCTATAATATTTGTGAATAGTTGCAGTGCTTGGACACGTTGTTTTAATGCACTATTAATTTATTATGATTGGTAACTCGGTGTTTCAAGTGTGTTGTAGTCAGAGTAGTACATCATTATTGAATCTGGACAGCATAACATCAGTGCAACCACAAAAATCCAGGAGTCGAGTTAAATGCATCGCTATGAAGCCAAAAATTATTAGAAATTGATTTGTAATCAACTCCTAACTAGTCATTATTTATAATCAATTTATTTTTTTATTATATTCAGTATTGTTAATTTCAATTCAATTTCAATCAATTTGTAGTCGACTCATGACTAGTTACTATTTTCTATATTTGTAATGACGATATCGATATAATTATTTCAATTTATTCAATCACATTAAATTTATTTTATTTCATAATTATAACGTTACCAAGCAATTGTTTTCATTTATTAAAAGTAAAATGATTTCCCAGAATAATGCTTAATATAATGTCAATGTGTGTAAATTGTGTACACCTGTAAGTGACATATTTACACAGATCAAAGTGCAATGTACAATTTATGTTAAATATTTTGTAAATATGTAGTTGGTGTTCCCTAATAAATAAATAAAACGCTGGGCAGCAAACATTCGTGGTGTCTCGAAGGAAAGAAAGAAGTACAATACTGAGCAGTAAACGTATACGGACCGAGATGATAATGATGACGTATTTAGTGATTTATTTATTTATTTAATACACACATATATTTCACAGATCAGGATGGTCGGTGACCCCCAAACTAGACATCTGTCTGTATCTTGAGGGTCAAAATTGCCATATGATATTAATCTAATAATAATAACACTAGACAATATTATTAAACTGCAACATAACAATGATATAGTTGACTGTCAATGTGAGTATAACTGGTAGCATGTACATCCCAGCAGGAATCTTGGAGAGTAATTTAATTTCTAGTGGATTTTGCTTTATCAGTCGTATTAAATCTTTTATCAATTTTGCTTCATCTGCGTTGGAATCTGAAATTAAACGAGACAATGTTATAGCTATCATGAGTTTGGTTACCAGGTATTTTTTTATAAAATCGAATTACATTTTCTTACCAAATATAATGATTGTATTATAAAGCCGCGCCAAAACCCGATGGAACTTCACTCCTTGGTTATAAGACAGCTGGCCAGCAATAATTGGTAATACTATCAACGATACATAACTTAATACAGCAATTACTTTCCTTAGGTTTCCTGACTGAAATTGTGAAATGTTTTAATATTTTGAAATTTACGCGGTGTGAAGATTATTTGTCGACATACAGCGAACGCATATATTATTTTAAGTTTACTTATGTTTGACATAATTTAAAATGCAATAATTTTATATACCATACTTGTATTTGCCATAATTCAATTAGAAATAATGCTTCAGTTGTCATAATCGTGAAATAACAAAATCATTTTCACATAATTCATTGTTCATAATCGATCAAGTGTCATAATAATTTGAATCTATAAATTTATTTGCTATTTCATTTTCAATAATGTAATGTAATGTAAGCGAGCATGCAACGTGTAGTCTATAAGCAAGCATGCAACATTTAGCATGCAAGCAAGTGTTTCTATCGCGGCTCCGGCGCTACTGGGCTCCGACGGTCCCACGCGAGCTTATCGTCGCAGATGGTTTAACGCTCAACGCGCGCCGCGGCGGAGGTTAGCCGGCAAGGCCGGCTACCAAGACGAAGCTGCTCCGCAACTCGCGGGTCACTTGGTTGTCTGTCTGTCTGTCCGTCTGTCACAGTTGATTTTCTTCGAATCTACTGGACCGATTCAGTTGAAACGTGTTACTGTAACCCAAACAGGGACGCGTAACAAAAATAAATAAATTTAGAAAACAGGGTCACTTTTTTGAGGGAAAATTAGGAAAAAAAAAAGTTTTTCTAACCGTGTCGTACATATTAAATCAAAGGGCTCGTCGTAAGGGTCACAAAAGTATATTTTTAGTATTTAAAAATATTCCGTTTTACAAAGTTATTAAAGAACCCCCCTTATTTTCGAACTACTGATTCTAAAATCGTTCGGAACTCTTTGCACGCGGCTCCGACACGCACTTGGCCGTTTTTTTATGAACAAGCCTATAATTTAACGCGGTTTTTCGCAATCGCAATCTTAAACTAATTTAAAATACAAAAATAAACAAAAAATAAAAAACAATAAATACAGAAATAAACAAATTTGCATTTGTTATTCATAGGCTACTTACATTTAAAATACTTGCGGTACACATTTGGTACGACAGCAAAATGTAGTACAGTATTATCGTCATCACCGAAAACAGAAACTGAAACACAAAAAAAAATTAATGGGGTCCTACTCGTATTCTTAAAATATCGTGAAGGTGGATACTTAAAAATGTGTGAAAGACTACGAGATCAAGAACAAAGATGTGCTCCGGCGATAGCATCTACGAGGAAACGGCGGTGCTCTGCCCAAGCAACCTCCAATTGTATGCTCCACTGTGGCCCCTGAGCGATCCACACAGTGGTGATATCTGGTCGTGTTCTCCTGCCGAATCCGAAACAACTGTGACCGGTGAATACCTGCGTCAGTTGGAAGGTTAGTACGCCGTAGCGCCTCTCTAGTGACTCCTCAAATACGACCTATCGCCACCATAGTGGCGTGCCCAGCTCTGTGTTGCAGCAGTCGCTCTCTCCATACTGCCATGAGATCTTGTCTGACAAGCTCTGTCCACCGCGCTGCGATTTGCTGCGGCAGCGGAATTTTGTCCGACGGGGCAAAATTCGTAGCGCCTCCGCACGCTACGCGTGGACGTGCGTAAGGGCTCTTGCCTCCAGATCCCATGGCGGCAATCCGGAAAGGAGACATGTCACCTCGCCGCAAACCGTGCGTTAACCCCGGGTCAGCCGGATGGCCATGACATGGCCATGACCCTCAAAGAAGGCGCCCACACTGGAGCCCCAAGAGCTATGGACTGTACGAACCCCGCGTAGAGCATCCGGTAAGAGACGTTTGGACCTCCTAGACTGGGCGGTAACCGCATGAAAGCAGCCCCGACCCACCCCAGTTTGGAAGCCAAACTTAGGAAGTGCTCCACGATAATATTTGGATAAGCAGCTGAATTGGGTGAAGCACACGGAATACACCACCAGAAAAGCCAGCATATGCATGTGGCAATGCAAACGCATGATGGGTAGGAACTGGGCATTAGTCCCAATACCACCCACTGGCTATACACCACAGTCATCAGACCAATAGTCACATATGGCTCTCTAGTCTAGTGGCCCAAGACCGACCTGAGCACGACACAGAAAGACCTTGAAAAGCTGCAACGACTTGTCTGTATGGCAATCACTAGCAGTATGAGAACTGCACCTACTGCGGTCCTACAGGCAATGTTGGGACTGCCATCACTACATCTTATAGTACGAGAAGAGGCAGCCCTAGTGGCTTTTAGGCCCAACACGTCTGGGGCACTTTACAACCAGACTCCAGAATCAAGCACACACAACACTATAACATGGTACTAACACAAGAATTGGATGACCACTCAGGTCTCAAAGAGTTGAGAATATACACTGACGGATCTAAGACAAGCACCGGAACTGGAGTTGGAGTTTACTCCAACGACCTCAACATAAAAATATCCAGGCCGCTAGGAAAGCTCAACACCGTATATCAGGCGGAATGTGTGGGCATTATCCAGGGGGCACATGCTCTAGAGGCCAGGAGGGTTACGAATACTCATATTCGTATACTCTCCGATAGTGCATCCGTTCTCCAATCCCTAGAAAAGAATTACATCACCTCGAAACTCCTACAAGAATGCCACAATGCACTAGAACGTGTCACGGTGACCTACCGGCAACACCGTGACGCTGCAGTGGATAAAGGGACACAGCGGCTCACTAGGAAATAACGCGGCCGATGGGCTAGCTAGAAGGGGATCTAGTGCTGTGGTTGTTGGACCGGAACCCATAGTACCGCTCCCTTTCACCCAGCTGCGAACGTGGCTACAAGAACATACCCACACGCAAGCAAAACGCTGGTGGGTCTTGGCACCAGGCTGTAGGTAGTCCAAGTAGGTTACGCCATCTCTAAACAGGAGACTTACCAGGCGCCTCCTGCGACTGGATAGGGGCAGCCTACGAATGGTGGCGGGGACCATCACCGGACACTGCTCACTTAACATACACTTCCACATAATAGGTATAACAGACAGTCCTCTATGAAGAGCATGCATGGAGGAGGAGGAAACGGTATCGCATGTGCTCCTTGAGTGCACAAGCGTTACTAAAATACGGAGGCAAACAATAGGGACACCTAATTCACTCACAGACACCCTGAACACACTGAGTAGACCGATCTGCTTCTGGAGTGAGGTTGGCTGGATGGAATGACGGCCGCCATGGCTCAAATACAATGGTCTACAGCAGGACTAAGTGCGGAAACCATACCCGATAGATAGATAGAGATAGATAGAGTCCTCGACGAAATTCCACCGGCTGTCGAGGACGAGTCCTAGTACAAAGGACTCGTCTTTGACAGCAGTTTGACTCCTAACTGGGGCGAGCCGGGGCTTCTTTCAAGCGGCTACTGCACTTGTTCATATCGGTTTGTCACCTCGACCCCGATGTGAAGCCCTCCAACTGTCATTTGGGATCACGATGGTAGCATGTTCCAAGAACCATGAAAGAACATAGCAACGGACGTGTGTAGGGCCACCTCGAGACCCAATTACCGGATCCTCTCAATGGCTGTCGCAACAAGGATCTTCACCTAACTAATGCATTTTTCTAAAAAAAGACACAAAGAACCTACCTGGCGCCCGAAGGATAAAGCCAACTTTTCACAGCAATTTGCTAAATCCCGATATAGTTCAAACCATTCTTGAATCCGTTCTCTTGTGATATCACATTGCTCATCCGAATGACTAATATTTCTTTGAAAGACTGATATCACTAAACTCAAACCTTTGCTCAATTGAACCATTATCATTATAACGACGGAAAACATGATATTTTGATATACGATCGAAATTTTTATAATTGTTTGTGATATAATGGCAGAGTAACTAAACACGTCTGTCAGTGATAGATCTTTTGAAATCTCTGATGATACGTAGATACTAAACGCTGTAGAGAGTGCAATGAAAGTAATGCTGAGCCGATATATTTTTTTAACTGAATCAATTGGTTTCTTGTCATTTTTGAGGCATTCAGAAACACGACTGATGCTTTTATAGTATGACATGAAGTGGCGGCTGTAACAGATGCCAGTAATGACGGATGATACAAAATTTAAAAAAGATGAAACAGCAAAACAACATCGCGTAAAATTTTCATTACTATAGTAATTTTCTAACAATAAATTTAGGTGAATCTTTAGAGCAATAGTGTGCAATAAAGATTGGATGAATACACATGCAATGGTAAAATATTTCTTAATTTTCTTCTTGCACGAAAAATCACGGTATGTGCCTAACATATTTTCGAGCAACATCAAATTGTTTAAATACTCTATTATCGTCATTTCAGTGAGTTATATTGTAACTGGGCGAAGACAACACAATTTAGATGCCCTAAATGGATAGAAACACGTTATTTGAATTTTTTTATTATTCAACTGGTTATTTAGGTAATTGGCCGTCGATAATATTGATGACATGCCATTGTCATTGTTATATTCATTTGTAATGTGTCTGACACAATTAATGACTTCAAGTCTAAGATGAAAGCTTTGAACCGAAAAGTAACTTTTAAATGAAAATTGTTTAAATGGAAATCATAAAATTAGTGTCCTTATATTTATTTTCAATATCATCAAACGCATTGTAAAGTATTCTAAATTAGGCTTCACATTTCAACTGTAAATGTATAGACCTATTAGCACCAATACCATTAACATAAAAATGATGGCACAAGTGGAATAATAGAGCGTCTGAAACATCTTAAAAAACCACAAATAAAAACAATTAATATGATGTCCGAAGTTTGTAATATGATGTCCAAAACGAATCACCTGGCATAGGTCTGAGTCTTAACGGATAATAATACTAATACTTTTCTATCGCGCACAACACCCCGCCAGGAACGGAAATTGTCTACAGACTATTCCGAGCCCTGACACCGAACTGAGTTAGATTTGGACCTTCGGAACAGTGATGCACGCGTTACAGCATCCATCTGCTCTGTCCAAATGGGCTTCGACGTCACACTGAGTGCGAAGTGCGACTAGTAATATCACTTTGTTTAGAGCCTTCCGACTCTCGGGACTGGAGGAAGACATAAGTATATCCTTGCTGGATTTGATCAGGAGGGCTTCTCCCTTAGATGCGTTCAGAGATTATCCCGCAGATGGTAGCTACGCACCAGAGGCCGCTTGACCAAGTGCATGGACCAAATATCCGACACTGTGGTTTAACTTAGGACCTAAGAAGTACTTACTATCGCAACGACTTGCCATTAGTATGGTAAAACTGACCTGTCTCACGACGGTCTAAGCCCAGCTCATGTTCCCTGTTAGTGGGTGATCAATCCAATGCTTTGCAATTTTCGCTTCACTATCATAGGAAGAGCCGACATCAAAGGATTAAAAAGCAACATTGCTATTGACACTTAGCTGCCATAAACAAGTTAAGTTTTTTTTTTACTGACTGCGTGTAATTTTTTTTTTTTTTTTAATAATGAATAAATAATGCTCGGAGTTTCCTTGCTTGATCCAATCAGAAATAACGAGATCCACAAGAGAACCGCAAGAGAACTTCAGTCAATTGACAAACGAGCCAAGAGGATCATTGGCATTGATAAGCTTGACGAGTCGAAGCTCCAAAGTCTTGAGCATCGACGCCAAGTTGCTGGCCTGTCGGTTTTCTATTGGCTGCATTTTGGGGAGTGTGCGTCGGAATTGCATAGTTTAATTTCGCAAAGCCCATTCCAACATCGGACCACAAGACGTACGGCGATATGCCACCGGCACATGGTCGACATCCCACCCACACGCACTAAACGTTTTGGGATAACTGTTTTTGTTTTGCGAAAGCATAACTGTTTTTGTTTTGCATTAAATAAAGCAATATATTCAATCAAACCGATGTATTACTCCTCTCGAATTATGACTCAAACCTGTACAAAGTTCTTAGCTACAGAAATGGTGATGACATTTCCTGAAGGATTATCAAAAGAAACATAATGACTTTTTTTAAAACCGTTTATTTTTATAAAATAGTTTTCACATACGAGTATACGTATGTTTTTAATTACACAAGAATGAGAACTTTAACAGCCACCAGAGTACATGTAACTGAGGGAGTTATAAAAATATTGATATTGGATGAAAATTTATTGTAAAGGGAGAGATAGACAATAGATATGGTAAGTAGATTACATAAAAGATGATATGATAAGAAAAAATGCCTTTTATACAACCTGATCGCTGACTGAGTAGAATAGAAGAGTAAAACATAATGAGGAATTAACTAGGTGTGCACACCTAGTTGCAGAATCAAAAGTATAATATAACAAAGACAAGATTATAAAATTAAACAACATGCATAAACTGCAACATTACAATAAGATAGTTGATAGCCAACGTGAGTATAACTGGCATCAAGTACATCCCAGCAGGAGTATTCGAGATTAATTTAATTTCTATTGGATTCTTCTTTGTCAGTCGTATGAAGTCTTTTATCAACTTCGTTTCATCTTCATTTGAATCTGAAAATAACGGTAAGTCAACTTATATGAACTGATTACTAGTGCAAGTAACACTAACACTTGCACTTTAATAACCCCTGCTGGGCAAATGCCTCTCCCTTAGACTTTCAGCTATCCAATTCAAGGCTAATGTAGACCACTGTTCGTTTATTTTGACTATTTGCTTACAAACATTAGTAAATATAAATATTTGGTAACCACCGTCCTCTAGTACTCGTATGGATGATTGCTGAGTCTTGTATGAAAGGGGAGTTACTTGAATCTAAAATATTTTCTTTTTACTCTGAACCGCCTCAGAATGCAAGTAAGAAGATGTTAATCCAACCTCGCAAAGTGGGGCTACCTTAACGGATCACCTCAGTATCAAAACGACCTATTCGCAAATTGTCCTATTGGCAGAACGTCCCAAAAAGAATAGAATCAGAAGAATGGGGAAATTACAGTCATGTCACACATAAATAAAGATGTTTAAATATAGTTTACAAGTAAATACCGACCGTTTTTTTATCGCAGTCGATTAATAAAATAGAGACGTTAAAATAAAGACAAAATACTTATTCATGACTCAGGTCTCCTGGTAGAATATGGATCTTTCACGCTCATGTTTACAGCTCTAGAAATACTTCTTCATGATTCAGGTCTCCTGGTAGATCGTGAGCCTTTACCGCTCTAGATTTCATCCCGTCGCCGAACTTCTGCTTCCTTCACGGAACGGAACATGAGATTGACTTACCCTACACCTACCCTACACCTACCCTACACCTACCCTACACCTACCTTACACCTACCCTACACCTACCCTACACCTACCCTACACCTACCCTACCCTACACCAACCCTACACCTACCCTACACCTACCCTACACCTACCCTACACCTACCCTACACCTACCCTACACCTACCCTACACCTACCCTACACCTACCCTACACCTACCCTACACCTACCCTACACCTACCCTACACCTACCCTACACCTACCCTACACCTACCCTATACCTACCCTACACCTACCTTACACCTACCCTACACCTTCCCTACACATACCCTACACCTACCCTTCACTTACCCTACACCTAAACTACACCTACCCTACACCTACCCACCCACCCTAAACAGTCCAAAAATACTATGACATGTTTCTGGTCTCCTGGTACTTGATGTTTCTGGTCTCCTGGTACTTGATGTTTCTGGTCTCCTGGTACTTGTGGATCTGAAGTACTAAGGCAGCAGCGGCTTTGAGTTTCCACTTCCTCCTCAGTCTCCATTAATCCATGCCACTTACCGGGATAAAAAGTAGCCTATTTTTTATTCCAGGATATGAACTACATGTGTGCCAAATTTCATTCAAATCCCTTCAGCCGTTTTTGCCTGATTGTTACACAAACATACAAACATACAAACATACAAACATACAAACATACAAACATACAAACATACAAACATACAAACATACAAACATACAAACATACAAACATACAAACATACAAACATACAAACATACAGACATACAAACTTTCACCTTTATAATTTTAGTAGGATTATAAAGACGAAACATTTGTTTGTTTGAATTTTATTTTCCTCTTCCATTTTATCCTACATTTAAAAATAAATTAGTTAATGAGCCATTTCGAAAACCCGATAAAATTTTTACGGTTTCACTGTACTTTGACAATAAAATATTTTGCTAATAGGACGTTTCGAGAATAGGACGTTTTGAAACGAAGACAAAATATCCTAGCTAAGCTCTACCTCATATTCTGCCATCTGTGCTTTACACATACAGTATGCTACATCGATGCCGTGGAAGTGCCAAAGTTTTGGGCCGTTCAAATCTAAGTTTCTGACATTCCAGCCAGATAAATTGCTTCTAAAATTTCTGGACTTAATTCATATCAGGTAAATTAATAGGTACACTACTGTCTAATCCATCAGTGAACTGAAATGGTGATGTAACTTTTTATGTGTTTATTCTTACCATACACACACATTGTGTTGTAAAGTCTAACCAACTCTCGATGGAACTTCAGTCCTTGATTACTCGCCTTTTGTCCAGCAATTAAAGGCATTATCAACACGGAGAGATAACTTAGTATAATGATTACAGCAATTTTATACTCATCCGTGTCTGCAATCTGTAAATTATAAACCAAAACAAAAAAAAAACAAATACATAAAACTGTTAGTTGACTGCTTTGGCATATTTTATTTCTCTTGTGTTAGACTTAAATTGAGTTATTTTGACCGGCAGCAATATATACAACGTGTGACAGAAGTACTGAAAAGCGAAAAAAAATCAGCTTTTCAGTACATTTTGTCGAGTTGTGTGCACAAAAATGTATGGGGCAGTCAATTTTTTGTTTCGCGATTTCAGTGTTGGTCCCATAGTGAAAGTTGTTCATAATGATGTGTACAATGACCTCTTAAGAGTTATTGCGTTTATTCTGTTACACGTTGCATATGACAACGGAAAATGGCAAACGCCGTAAGATGGTAAAATTCCTCGTGAAATTGTAAACTATTTTTTTCTAAATATGTCACCGATATATTGGAAACTATTGAATTTGGATTAGATGTATTGTATACAAACCATTTTTTTTTTTTTCTCGGGGCATGGCTTGGTCGTACCGACGCGGGGGTACATGTTGCTCACGTGGCGGGACGGCACGGACCGCCAGGCACTTCTTCTCATGCAACCGAGCGGGTGGGCGGGTTGCGGATAGCCCAGCTCCGGCTGGGGGACCGCCACCTGACTACTCGGGGCCGATCCCCCGGCCGGAGTGTCTCGAACGAGACTCCGGACAGGAGAAGTTTCCCGAAAGCCAAATCCCTGGCCTAGGGTCAACCTAGTACCTTATTTCCTTTGTTTCACCTCACCAAACCTCACTCCCTCCTTTCTTCCCCACTCCCGTCGGTCCAGAGGAAGGGCAACCTCGTTTCCAAAAAAGCCCAGAAACCAAAAAACTAACCATGAAGCAGGAAGGTCCCGGCCAAGCCGGGGAATCCCATGCCGACTCGTCGGTCAGCCCCCATCGTATTCTGGGAGGGGGCAACCTACTGCCAAATGAGAATGCGCCTTCGGCGCGATTGGCTGCGATTACAGCGCCAAACACTAACACAAACTCGGCTGCGATACCCGCGCCCCAAACCCTGATATCGGCTGCGACATACGCGCCTACAAGCACAGAATCGACTGCTACTCAAGCGCCACAAATGACTGAGAAACATTCCACGAGCGCCTGGCAACAGTGCATCGTTCGGAATAGTTTCAGGAACAACCCAGACAATGACCAGAGAGACACGGGGAAGGCTGCCTGTTCAGGTGGTTCCATCCCGACCTCGGCGGGCGAAGTACGCAGCTATAAGCGCGGAAAAGCCTTAGCTGGGGAAAGGAGACACGGCGACCGGATGCGGACAGCCTGCAAAGGCAATAGACAGCGCGGCGCGCAGACGGTTGCTTTAGAGCAAGTACGCGACCAGCCGCGAGTCCGCGAAGGGGCAACCCAGCGCGAAAAACGGCCGGACGCGGAAACGCGTGACCGAGGACGAGTCCGCGACGGGGAAACTCAGCGCGAAAAATCCTCGGAAGCGTTGGAATCCACCGGAGCAGAAGGCCAGAACCTGGACCAACTAAGACAGAGACGTGACACAGACGCAACAATCAGGAAGACGAGGGGCAAACGGGGGTTTCGGGCCCCACATAGGGGAGACCTGGCGTCGGAAACTCTTCCGGGCACCTCTGAACCACAACCCGGGCCTAGTGGCCTGGGGGCGGCAAAGAGGGAACGCCCGGACGATACGGCCTCGCCGAGCACGCTCCAGGGAAACCCGAAACGTGTGAGGACCCAGGCTGCCCTAGGGGAGCAGAGAACCTACGCGCGGGCCACAAAGGACATTCCTGCGCGGCTCTCCGTAGCTATCTGCTTCCCCCCCCCTCCATAGACCTGACACTCACTGAGACTACACAAATACGGAATGATCTTGAGAGAGTAGTCATGGAGACCGACCCGACGAAACCACTCCCGGCCTTCCGTGGTTACCCTAGGGTAGCGGATGGCACCGTGCAGATGTGGTGTGAAGACGACAACTTCCTGACCTGGCTAACACAGAATGTGCCCAAAATAAGACTCCCAGAAACTGACCTGATACTGACCGTCATGCGACAGACGGACATACCTACCCGTGTCCGAGCTGCGCTCTTTGTCCCCAGGTACAATGGGGACATAGCGCGGCTCCAAAGTATTCTGATCCGTCAGAATACTTGGTACGACATCGGGAGGTGGTCTCTGTATAGGGCAACTTCTGTCGGTGGGGATAACCACGGGACTTATTTGACCCTGGGGATCCCGGCCGATGAAGTTGAGAAGGTACTGGGGCGGCGTATATCATACCTACTTGGGTCTATATACGTCCGCTTCTACCCCAAGACCCAGCTCTCTGACGTCAGGACTGACACAGAGACTGCGACTGAGACCACAGAACAGACACAGACTGACGACCGTGACATGGCACGACTCGAAGAGGAAATGGCGAGAGCTGCGATGGCCGATGCGGAAACTGACTCCGCACCACCCACATCACCCGGGTGGACGTCGTAACTGCTCGTATCCTCACCGACCTGCGACAACTGGCCCGGAATGGAGGAGGGAGGAAGACTATCCGATGGATCCTCCTCCTCCTAACTCCACACCATCCCACACATCACCCACACCGAACACAACCCAGATCATCCAAGCAAATCTCCAGCATAGCCAAACTGCCACGGCTAGCCTACGCAGGGCACTGGAGGTGAACCCACGAACAATCGCACTAATACAAGAGCCGTGGATTAGAAGTGACAGGATATGCGGACTTGGAAATATCGGAGGTAAATTAATACTCAATACAAACAACACAGGAAAACCACGAACCTGCATATACACACCTAAAGACGTACCCATTACGCCACTAAGTCAATTCTGTTCCAGAGACCTGACAGCGATCAGGCTCCAAACCGACACAGATACTCCGGACCTTGTACTAGCCTCGGTGTACATGCCAGGCGACGACGAGAATTGCCCACCGAAGGATATGACTGACCTGGTCCAACACTGCGAGACCGCCAACCTGGACCTGATCATCTGCACCGACTCAAACGCCCATCATCCACTCTGGGGCAGTGAAGTATTAAACTCCAGATGTGAGGCACTATTCACATATTTATTCTCGACTAACCTTAACATCGTAAACCGAGGCTCTGAACCCAGTTGGGTCACCGCCAGAGGACAAACGATCATAGACTTAACGCTAGCCACAGAAAATGCGATGAAAATTATCACAGATTGGCGAGTGTCTGACGAGCCCTCCTGCTCTGACCACAGGAGGATTCGCTTTGCACTGGTAACTAACACAAAAAAGCCTGCACCCCGACGTAATCCGCGCCGAACAGACATACCAAATTTTAAACGCCTTTTAGCCTCAATGATAGGTAGGCACAAAACGCTCCAAGCTCCAATCACAGATCCCACAGAACTAGAGAACACTGTAACTAAACTAACTGAGTACATAACCGAAGCATATCACACATGCTGCAAACTAAGGGCAGCGAACACCAGGGGTAAGGGTAACCCCTGGTGGGACGCTGAACTTAACAAACTTAGAGGCACTCTACGCAAACAATTCAACAGAGCAAAAAACACTAGACTCCCAGAAGACTGGCAGACGTACAAAAAAACCCAATACAACTTCAAAAAAATGATCAGAACCGCCAGGAAAACTGCCTGGCGGAGATTCTGCGAATCCATAGAAACAAACAACGAAGCCGCTCGAGTAAGGAAGATCTTATCAACCGAACAGGATCGCACTCTCGGCGCACTGAAAAAACACGACAACACATATACACAAACAGACCAAGAGACCTGTAGGGTTCTTCTGGAAACGCACTTCCCGGACTGTAGCCTTCTTGAGGACAGGACGTGGGCGGGCGAGTCGGGACGAACCCCTGCTGACACAGACTGGCATATAGCACGTAAAATAGTAACAGAAGATCGAATAGCATGGGCTATAAAGACCTTCCAACCATACAAATCTGCAGGACTAGATGGTATCTTCCCAGCCCTATTACAATGGGGTGAGCAAACCCTAACACCGTGGTTGCTGGTAATCTACCAAGCCTGCATAGCACATAGATACGTGCCCCTAGCATGGCGAGAAGTGAAAGTCATTTTCATCCCTAAGCCGGGAAAAACAGACTATACACAACCCAAAGCATACAGACCAATAAGCCTAACATCCTTTCTACTGAAAACCCTGGAGAGACTCTGTGATAGGTACATTCGGGATGGACCTCTGCGTCAATACCCACTCCACAGACAACAACACGCCTACTCCACGGGGAAATCAACAGATTCTGCCCTGCACAGCGTGGTCTCAAAGATCGAATGCGCCATACAACACAAATGCTCCTCACTAGCTGTCTTCATTGACATCGAGGGTGCCTTTGACAAAACCATGTTTCAGAGTATCGGTACAGCCCTCGAAAGGCATGGTGTGGACACTACCCTGAGTGGTTGAATCACAAACATGCTCGAGCAAAGAGCTGTACAAGTCACCATAAACAACACAACCAGGGCCATTGTGGCAAAAGGTTGCCCCCAAGGGGGCGTCCTCTCGCCACTGCTATGGAACCTGGTCGCAGATAACCTAATTAGAAGACTCAACGATAAAGGTTACTTTACCGTTGGCTACGCTGATGACATAACCATAATAATAAACGGTACACATGAAAACACGCTATGCAACCTCATGCGGCAGGCCTTGAAAATAGTAGAGGACTGGTGCAAAGTATATCAGCTAGCAGTTAACCCTACCAAAACTGAACTTGTCCTCTTTACCAAAAAGAGGAAACTACCAAAATTAGATTTACCACGGTTCTTCGGAGCCACCCTGAGCCTTTCAACTGAAACCAAATACCTGGGCATATATTTGGATAAGCAGCTGAATTGGGTGAAGCACACAGAATACTCCACCAAAAAAGCCAGTATATGCATGTGGCAATGCAAACGCATGCTAGGTAGGAACTGGGGCATTAGTCCCAATACAACCCACTGGCTATATACCACAGTTATTAGACCAATAGTCACATATGGCTCTTTAGTCTGGTGGCCCAGGACCGACTTGAGCACGACACAAAAAGACCTTGAAAAGCTGCAACGACAAGCCTGTGTGGCAATCACTAGCAGTATGAGAACAGCGCCCACGGCGGCCCTGCAGGCTATGCTGGGACTGCCACCACTACATCTTATAGTACGAGAGGAGGCAGCCCTAACGGCCTTCAGGCTCAGCTCACCTGGCACTTTACAAACAGACTCTAGAATCAGACACACACAAATCATGGTAGGTGCTATCAAGCGACAACCCATGATGATATCACCCAATGATAAAGCTCAAAAGACACACCACTTCCAGAAGCACTATAGCATAGTGCTTACACCAGAATTGAATGACTACTCGGGTCCCAAAGAGTTGAGAATATACACTGACGGATCTAAGACAAGCACTGGAACTAGGGTTGGAGTTTACTCCAACGACCTCAACATTAAAATATCCAGGCCGCTTGGTAAGCTAAACACCGTCTATCAGGCGGAATGCGTGGCCATTATCCTAGCGGCCCATGCCATAGAAGCCAGGAGAGTCACGGATACTCACATTCGTATACTCTCCGACAGCGCCTCCGTCCTACAGTCCCTAGGAAGGAATTACTTTACCTCGAAACTCATACAAGAATGCCACAATGCACTAGAACGCGTCACAGTGACCAACCGCAACACTGTGACGCTGCAGTGGATAAGAGGACACAGCGGATCACTGGGAAATGACGCGGCCGATGAGCTGGCCAGAGGGGGATCTGGTGCGATGATAGTTGGACCCGAACCCATAGTACCGCTCCCTTTCGCCCAGCTGCGCACGTGGCTACAAGAACATACCCACGCACAAGCAGAACGCTGGTGGGCCTTGGCACCAGGCTGTAGGCAATCCAAGGAGGCTATGCCGTCCCTAAACAAAAAACTTACCAGGAGCCTTCTGCAACTGGATGGGAGAAGCCTACGAATGGTGGCGGGGACCATCACCGGACACTGCTCACTGAACAAACATTTCCACACGATAGGTATAACGGACAGTCCTTTATGCAGAGCATGCATGGAGGAGGAGGAAACGGTATCGCACGTGTTTCTTGAGTGCATAGGCGTTACCGAAATACGTAGACAAACATTAGGGACACCTAATTCACTCACAGACATACTGAGCACACTGAGAGGACTGATCTGCACGTCGATTCTGTAAAATTCAAACAACAACTCGCATTTCACGTCGTTATTCACTCTCACTTCGCATAAGGTTCAAAATGACCTTGATTTTGCATTCTGTAAGCATCACCTAGGCACTTGCGAAGTGAAGTGAGCTCCAAAGCGACCAACACTGTACTAGTGACTACCACACTCAACAAAATCTAAGTCGGGATTTATCGGTTTTTCATTTTACCAGTTTTTGACACAGATTTTTAGCTATTACGATGTTTAAATTAAAATTTCTTATTTTAAGGAATTTAAGGCAGCTACTAAGTAAAAAAAAAACAGAAAACTCTAAATTCGTGCCGTGAATATAATCTATGCTTACCTTACGAAAAGAAATGACTGACAGATAATATCATAAGTAATCTGTGGACAATATTTTCATTTATTGCCGTTGACGTTTAAAAGTTCGTTGCATTCACAGAGTACTTTTGGTTGCATTGTTTTGTTTACGTTCTGTTTGTTTTTTGATCGATCAGTGCCGGTAATAATAGTGAAATAATCATGAAGTAAGTTTATATTTCTGGTTGTGAATTTCAAAAATAATATTAATTAAAGAAGTGTTTATTTTGTTTTCTAATCCATCAATAATGTTTCAGTCCAAATGAGACACGTTCTTTTCATCCATCGTCGGCTTAAGTAGGTAGGCACTTATTCACTTTATAACTTTAAAAACTTTATTTAAACACTATTTAACTATGATTTATTCTATTTTCACTCATAAAATAGATGCTTTTAATTTGACACTTTGAATCGCGTTCGAGTGCAAAGTGAACGTCGAAGTGACAGGGGAATTACCTTATAGAATGCCACTTTTTACGTCATCTCATACTTTATCTGTCAAAATCTCGAGGTAAATTTAGTTCAACTCGCAAACACGCTCGCAATAGTAGCGCTAGTGTAGATTCGAATTATCAACCGAGTTTTAGAATGCCAATCAAGAAACTCACAGCGGATTCAGATTCGAAGTTTAGAATGAAGTCTTACAGAATCACACTGCTGCTTCTGGAGGGAGGTTGGCTGGTTTGAATGACGGCCGCCATGGCTCACGCACAATGGTCCACAGCAGGACTAAGTGCGGAAACCACACCCAATAGATAGATAGATAGATACAAAGCATTTTTTCATAATATATCTAGAAATTATAATGTAATCAAGATTTATTACTATCTTACGGAGTCTGCAATTTTCCGGTGACAAATAAATTATTATTATATTGTATTATAATATTTATTATTTTGGAGTAATATTTAACAATATATTAGATTGTTAAATAAAGCTCCAAAACTTTCTCTTGTTTAAATCAAATATAAATACTTACATATGAAGGATTAATGTAACAGATTTGGTAAGTCAACAAAACGTAGTATACTAAAGCCGATATCAGCGAAAAGAAAAACTGAAACCAAAACCTCACTGTTAATCTCTGACATTATGATGAAGAAATAAAGGTGAATCCACACGTATCAGGGCCGTGCTAAGGACTTGTCCGAGCCGTCGTCCGTGGCAACAGGGTCCGACACGTCCCAGCAAGGCCCGGATACGGTCGTGTGTGACCGAGTTCATAAATAAAATATATGCGCTCAAATTGTTTTGAGCTCAAGCCACGGTCCAGCCAAGTCTCGAGCACTTCTCGGGTATATGTCGACTACGTTATATGAATTTGAGAAAATCTTAAGTAAAGTACATACCTGGCGTCCAAAGCATAGCGACAGTTCTACACAACTGTTTGCTAAATCCCTATACAGTTCAACCCATCTCTGAATCTGCTCCCTTGTAATATCACATTGCTCATCCGAACTAATATCGTGGCATCGTACCTTCGTATGAACTTCTGATAATAACGCAGTCAAGCGTTCGGACAAAATAAACACTATCATAATAACAACAAAGAACATGATGTACTGAAAAAATATTGTTATTCTTAGAAGACTTTGTGATACGAAAATAGGACCTACAATTAACAGCTCCCTGATCAAGTTGTACTGTATTAAAACTGACACTGCTCTGTAGAGAACAAACATGACAAAAAATAAAAATGCAGTAACGCTCAGGCAGTATATTTTCCTAAAAGAATTAATTAATTCCAAATTATCTTTAAAAAAATCAGAGACACGATTAATACTACTTTCATATAATTTGAAGACGCGGCTGTAACAGATACCAGTCACGACAACTGGCATTGCTGTAAGATACCCTGAAACAGCATAACTACAATAAATTAAATTGATTTGACCACTAGTATCATTACTTTGTAACACAAAATATGCTTGAACAAAAACGAGAAGGGTGTGGAACATTGTCTGAACTAATATGTGAAAGATAATTAAACATTTACTAAGCTTTTTCTGGTCGCAATAACTTCTGTATATGCCTAATAGATTCTCTACAAACAGTAAATTGTTCAACCACTCAAAGGGAGGCATTTTTATTTAGTATAATTATTATGTGCCCCGACTCGGAAACCAACATGGACTGACGGAAAACAATTTGTAATTTGAATTCATTAGAAAGCAGTTACTTGAGTCATTTAGTGTTAATCATCTTAGAGAAACTAAGTTGTTTTAATGATCGTAAAATAAACAATATCACACCATTAGGAAATTTGTTTGTCGAAAAAGAATAGAATATTAAAAATAATGAATACTCTTTATTATGTACACCATATAAGACAGAGAAAGAGAAACGAAACGCGAAAGAGTAAGTCTACACCAAACTATATGGACTTAAGAGCGTGTACGCCGTTTGTCATTTCATACAAACTTTCAAGTCCTTATTCTTCTAAATGAATGATCCGATTTTAACGAAACTTGGTATGCATACGCTAGATATCCAGGTCTAAATAGTTATCAGAAAACATTTTTGAAAAAGAGTTCAGGGGTAAGGATATAGTGATTTTTCACTTTCTATAGAAAACTTAAAATCGCTCTCTCTCCCTATGAAATCTTTTTCAAAAATGTTTTCTGATAACTATTTAGACCTGGATATCTAGCGTATGCATACCAAGTTTCGTTAAAATTGGTTCATTAATTTTGAAGAATAAGGATTTGAAAGTTTGTATGAAAAGTCGTACCACGTAAACGCTCTTAAGGTAAGAAATTAAATTTTTGGTGATTTCTAACAAAATTTTAATCTGGCTGTACTAAGGTAGAAATTCCTAGTGTGCAGCAACGCTTTTTTTTAAACAGGGCAGGCAATCATTTCCCGAAAATTGAGAACATTTAACGGCCAAGGTATACTTCTTTTACTGAAATACAGAGTTTGTAGAGTAAGGCTTTCCAGAGTTGAGCTCGACCCGGGCCTCCGGGAATCGCCCAGTGACTCCCGACGTCCGGTGCGTCTCCCTATGTTGCGGCGGCTGGGGCGTGAGGGTTGTCTCTCCCTCACGCGGAACGCCTCTTCCTTCACTAGAATTACTGCTTCGCAGAAAGAGGTGACGGCTTGCCATACCTCCTCGCTCCAGACCATGGATTGAACCAGGGCCGGACGCGAGAGGTCGCCGCCGCCGATCGCCTCGAAGAGGACACACACAGGCGGTGCTCCGGCCAAGCAGGGCAGACCTCCACCGTATGCTCCACCGTGTCCTCCGGACGATCCTCACAGTGAAAGCACCCGGACGTTTCCTTCCGCCGAATTCGAAACCGGTACCTCCCGAAACAACCGTGTCCGGTGAGAACCTGCGTCAGGCGGAAGGTAAGGAAGCCGTGGCACCTCTCCAGCCACTCCTCAAAGAGGGGCACTAACGCCGCTATTGTGGCGTGCCCAGCACTGGGTTGCAACCTGTTGCAACAGTCGCTGACACGTGATGTGAGTCTTGACAACCAATTTACATGAAATCGTTTTGCTGGGATATTATTTTTTCGAGGAAAATGAATAGGTATACCTATTCATTTACTTATAAGTAATTAAGTTAGTGCAAGCTCGTGCAAGCAAGTTCAATTAAGATAGTTCAAGCTGTCATTTTGTTTTATTTCTAGAAACAGTGTAATGGTGAAAAGCGCCTTCATCCTCTCTCCTATTTAAAAATTAACTTTGCTGTGCCCGACAGGGTCCATAAATGATTCGATGTTTTAACATACCAACTGTTACATGTACACATTATGGAATGCAATAAAGTATTGAGTATTGAGTATTGGGTGTGTGTGTGTAGTGTAGTTTTGTCCTTTATTTTGGTTTCTATAGCAACTTGCTCAACATACAACAATATACAATTTGGCCAAATAAATCACAATCAGTATTTTACAAACATTCACGTATAAAAATTTATCGAATGTGAGTCGCCATTGTTAAAAATTGTTCTTTCTTTACTAAGCTAGCCATGAATTTGAACTACTTATCCAAGATGATATTTGTATCTATTACTAATTACCGTAAAACAGAGTGAATAGAAAGGCAGGAGTGAATAGTAACAAAACTGCTGATTGGTCGCCTGTTTATGTCAGCCCACAATTTCTCGGACGACACGGAGAGGTCATAGAGGTACGTGAGTCACACTGAAAGTTTTAAGAAAGTAAAAACGGTATGATGTAGAAGCTTGATAATAATTGTATTGCTTTTCGAAGTCTCCGTTCCTTTATTAGTAACAGTCCTTTTATCATCTTTTTCCCTTGACTTCTTTACTTTTGTCGCCAAATCTGGAAACATCTCCTGCGCAGATTGTCTTTAGGTTTCGTAATAATATATCCAGCTTTCAAGTCACGTCCACCACTTTTCAAGTATTGAGCAGCACCACATGTTTTATCGCAAATAAAAGGGACCATTATGACATCATATATCTTGTCTCATGCAGTCCCAAACCTTGCGTCGGAGAGAATTTCGATGGCAAGACCGGATTCTGAATGGGAACCTTCCTCTCCAGACAAGAACCTCTAGGCGAACCGTAAAGCACCGGCCGTATCTTATGGGGAAAAAGACGGTTTTCCATAAGATACGGCCAGATCTCTCATGAGCTTTCTAAAAGGTGGTTTCGGTCTGCTAAATCCGTAAGAATTTAGCCTTTTCGGAGAGTTAGTGCAACTAGAGCTGGTAGTTGACGATTCGTAATTTTCACTGTCTAGATGGACATCGGTTTTTGGTATAACCATTTCGTTGTTAATCTTTCATCAAACGATGAGGTATCCGTCTAGTAAAAAGCTATCTAACGCCTAAATGTTCATGCAAAACCTTTTGTATTTGACTCATACCAATGCCTAAAGCGGCCCGAATCTGTTGATATGCCACCCTTCTATCAGCTTCTATCATTAGTCGCCCAGCACTCAAGTGATCTTCAGTAGTCGCCGTAGAAGGACGTTCTTCTCGTGAATCATCCAGGATGACTTCCACCACAAGGCTCGCATGGCACGACAGACGAATGGAGCCCATCGCGCGACGCAGCATACTTTCGGATACGATCGCGTGGCACGGAAGACGCCCGCGGTCAAGGTGCTGTGTGCGGCTTGGTAATACAGACTTTAAATACTGTGTACAAGATTTAATGTCGTTTAAAGATTGTAAAGCCCGTTTCGATCCGATGCGATGCCAGCCGTTTGGTGGAAATCGTCCTTCAGTGAGCATGCTTCTACCACGTTTAAACTTATTAAACCAGTCTATCATATCAATGTTGTAGTCGTGTTCTATAGGTTTTAAAAAGTCGCTGGACACACAGAAAAGACGTAAGATGATGATGGGTTGCGGACAGGGTACAGAGGGGCGCCGTCGCGACTTTTTAAAACCTATAGAAAAGACGAGGCATGGACGTGACGCTAGGTGCCGCTAGAGTTCCGAAGATGAAGATGTTGTTAATTGTGGTGATTCGTCGCGCGAGTCTCGGCACCCGCGCCCACCCGCCCGCACCCCCTTTCTCGCCCGTCCCTCGTCCGCTCGCGCCCGTACCCCGTTCTTTCTGTGTGTTTTACAATAGGGCGCCAATGAGTAAGCGTCGTGTCCGCGCCCTGTCCTTTCTATATGTTTTGCATCGCGACGCTTCTATACATTTTGTATGAAAGAGACGCGGAAGAGACATGTGTCCGCGCCCTGTCCTCGTCTTACGTCTGTTCTGTGTGTCCAGCGCCTAAGACCGCAACGAAAGTCGTAATAAATCATTGAGCGAAAAGAACATGGGCAAGTTTGGTCTAAGAAAAATCATAAATTATTCCCGAGATGAAACTGTCACCAATATGTAGTGCATTGTTAATGTAATTATTGCAAATCTTTCTTTTTTTTTTTAAAGCTGGGTAAATAAAGTTATTCTTGTTTTGAAACACTACTTTATATATGAGAACGCAGTATAAAATATTTAACTCCGAACGCATCCGTAATTACTGCCGTCACTAGAGACGTCCATATTTTCACTAAAGTCTATGATTATTTTATTTCTTAATCCAAAATTAAATTCCAAGCAGAGTTAAACGTATAAACTCACGTTAATTATTATACTAAGCTTAGCCAATAATAGAATTTGATGTTACTTGTGTGTGGTAAAGCCACGAATTAAATAAAAATAAATGATTTACATAAAAAAATCGACAATCATAAATCGAGCGATTACGTCCCTCCCTATTTTTGACAAGTAAACAAAAAATTGAAGGTTTTCTGAGCTGATCAGCTGACCGTGTTGTTGTGGTTTCTGGTGGTTTCGGCGACTACTGCGTTCTGTGCGATTTTCTGTTATTTTCCTGATTGTTTTGATATTTTGCATTGCTTACGGACTCCGATTGATCTACTACTCTTGTTGACTTGGCATTCGTTTCGTTTGGATCCTGAAATTGGCAGTGGCAAAATATCTTCACGCATTATGTGTGTTAACTGGGGATTATGTAAATCGCATTGCGCGACATATTGTCCTAGAGCAAAACATAAGAGTGGTATCTTTTATTGTTGAAAGGATTTCTCCTCATAATTATCGTAAGTTTTTTGTTAATTTTCTTTTAGTAAGACTAGAGCACAACAGATTTTAGCCTACTTACTACAGTTTTATTTTAGTGTATGGTTTTTATAACTCGTTAACTTGCTATTTAAACTGCATTAACATATTCATTTATTTTTAGATGACAATTACAATAACTGCTTTTATGGTGTAATGACTTAACAAAAAGCATATGAGTGTTTCTTCGTTATGAGTTGTTTTTCAGCAATTATTTCATTTTACAGATTACAGAACATGATAACATCTGCCAGGCTTGTTTAGATGCTATAATGAAGAGGGTTAATCAAATTATCCATGGAGAAACATCAAGCAATGACAACCAGCTTCCTGGAAGTAGTCATACTCAAGTAGTGGGTCACTCCAAAGTATGCCTAATGTGTTGACGTTCAATTCTTCGAAAAAAGGCTGACCAAATATTACGCAGCAATCCCTCAGAACTGCAACAAATGATTGCTACCATCATAATGAATTCTATTGAATCACAAGAGGTAAGTCATACATTTTTTATTTGCTAATACTTTCTATAGTAGCCAACTATTATTAATTATTTATCTTGGTTATTTATGTTGAAGTTCACAACTCTAAAAAATATTAGAATTCTAAATTGTCCAATAATAATGAAAAATCAATAAATTGTGCCTCATTTCTTGCCAGTGGACAGGTTAAATGTTAATTATGAATTTATTTATAATGTTACCAATTGTTTTTTTTTTGTTTTAGCTAACTACAAGAGATAGAGTTTGCCATTCTTGCTGGTTGAAAGCAAAAAGAAATGCTCTGCGTATGCAAGTAAACCAAACAGAGAGGGAATCAGTAGTGTTACCTTCTACAAATGCAGAGTCTCAGGTAGAACATGAAATTGTGAAACCTTCAGCGATCGAGCAGTGAGACATAGCTGATATTGAAGACATAGCAGAACAAAGATCTGATGAAGTGGATATTGTGGTGCCCAATCCCAGCCTATCATCACCTTCATCGGAGTGGATTCCTGATGTGCCATCAGTGATTACACAAAATGTTCCTGCACAAGGTGTAACAATCACGCTTGAAAACTACAGACGAGCTCCCAATAGTGCTGCTCAGTGTATATTTTCATATTGCACCAATCGGGACCTACATCAGATATCTGATGATTTGCTGATTAAAATAATAATTGATCATAATTTTTACCGAGCCGTTTCATTAAAAGTCTAGTCTTATCATTGAACTGTGCCGTTTAATCAGCGACATAAGTGTCATGGGCAAGTTATTAAACGATATTGAACAAAAGATGTCACTTAAGTCGCTAAAAAATCGGCACATTTAAATGAAAAGGCTAGGCAACCAATTAAACGGCTGATTAAGCTATTTGGCTGCGACATATACATTTTAATTAATAATAATACATCTGGGATAGCTGGCATTATAGAATATTGCTGCAATTGTCTTGTTGGTTGACGCACACTGGGACGTTGACATGACTAGAGATAATTCTGCACTGTTTGACACGACTATGATAAGCTTACCCAATACATCTTTAAACATTAGTCAAACCGTACTTGATTTGAACGATAAAGTCAAACAATTATCTGATGATTTACTTATAGCGCATCAAGAAATTGACAATCTCAACTCTGAAAACTTTCGCCTAAAATCAGATCTGCAAAAATATCTTAAAATCATAGAAACATACAAGAGTTTAAATATCTCAGACAACAAAAATGTTACACCACGAACCGGACAGAAAGGCAAACAAAAACAAAATATGACTACAGCGCCAGCTTCAAAGAGCACATATACAATGACGTCTCCATTAGGAAAAATACTGAATGACACTACTGACACTCCGAAATCAAAGAAATTAATTACAACTACCCCACAAAGCAAAAACAAAAAATGAAATAATAGAAACTCAGCGAGAACAAACTAGCCCTTGTACTGGGCAAAAAAATACAAAGACAAAACAAACACAGACCATAGAAAGAGACCACTTGTTCCCTACGAACACAAATATAATCAAACACGGTAGCAGGAACGAAAGATTATCTAAAACAACTGAAAAAATACAAGCCAAAACTACTATAGAACAATCTTCAACAAAGCACAAAATATGCCTCATCAGCAGCGAAACCTCTAATAGATTATATACACTTGCCGAGAGGAAAAAAATTTGTGACTTTGAAATCTGTCACTACCGCAAACCTACATGTGGATTATGGCAATTACTTGAAAAAATTGAAAGTAAAGTACAAAACTTTACACACTCAGACTTTTGTGTTATTTATATAGGCGAGGAAGATTTTCGGAAAACTCAAAACTATTTACAGCTTGTTATGTTTGTTAGAGACCAATTGTTGCCACTGAATCACACAAACTTTATTATTTGTTTACCAACCTATAGATATATGACAGATTCAAATATTATGGTTAACAGCCGCATAGAAACTTTTAATAACCTTCTTTACTTAGATATAAATACATGTAACTATGCGTATTTGCTAGACTCTAATCTTAATCTTCCATATGATTATGAAACTTATAATAAAAAATATGGGACCTTAAATAATCGTGGTTTGGAGATTGTTATATCCGATTTACGAGACCTTATACTTAGTCTGGGCAATCCGACTACTACGCACTCAGAAGTTGACTGCCTCCAACAAAATAAAAATAGTTTTTGTACAGAATCACAAGTTAATTCTCAGTTTTTTCTTTAAATACCTTAATATTCTACATCAGAACATAGCAGGCCTAATAAATAAATCGGATACTCTGACTGTAAAGCTAGTGGAATTATCTGACAAGGGAACCATTATTGATGTTATCTGTGTTACAGAACACTTCATAAAGGACGGTTATGAGGATTTATTGCACATTCCAAATTTTTGTCCAGCCGCTTTCTTTTCTAGAAACACAAAGAGAGGAGGAGTATGTATTTTTGTTAGAGCAGGATTGCAATTTAAAGAAATATCGGACATAGCAAAACAATCGGTTGCCGGTATTTTTGAATGCTGCGCTATAGAGATATTGTCTTCTAAAATTATTATTATCTGTATATATAGAATTCCTAGACCTAACTATGAAGTATTTTATGAAAAATTAGATACAATTTTGACCAAAGTTTGTTTATCCTCAAATAAAAAATTTGTCATATGTGGTGATTTTAATATTGATGTTTTGAAGAGAAACAAAACTACATTAGAATTCGAGTATTTTCTTATGAAGTACAACCTAAAACTAGCGCTTTATACTCCTACAAGGCTAAGTAGTCAAACTTGTATTGACAATTTTGCGCACAACTATAAGAAAAACTGCAGAGCTGAAGTTAAAGATCTGGTCCTTTCTGATCATACGTGTCAAATACTTAAAGTACCTATTAATAAAACTTGTAAACTACACTATTGGAAAACTAAAAAACAGGACATAAGCTTGAATAATTTAAAAACTTTTAAAACGCATCTCAGCTCTCTATCTTTTACACAAGTTTTTGATTCTATGGACGCTAACAAAGCTTTTGACAATTTCATGGACGATTTCTCTTTTTTATATGGATTATGTTTTCCGAAAAAACTTATAACCATCAAAACAAACAAAGAAACGAAATGGATATCTCGAGGAATAAAAATATGTGGTAAGAAACAAAGGCAGTTACTTTGGGAATATAGATTAAATCCTGACTCAACAAATAAAAACGTTCTTAAAAACTATACAAAACTTTACAGGAAAATTATCAAGCTAACACAGAAAGCACAAAATAATCATTACATAAACACTGCCCAAAATAAATCGAAAGCTACCTGGCAAATAATAAATAAAACCAAATTGTGTTTGCCGCAGGAGCCAATTATGTGCATTAATCGAGATGATTTGTCGTTTACACACCCCATAGACATTGCAAATGAATTTAACAATTATTTTATCGATGACATTGAAAAAAATATTAAAACTGACATCTCAATGAATAATATTAATTTAAAAAATCAGACATTAAATTCCTTGTTTATGCAACCAGTTACAATTGACGACATCATAAAAATAATTTCCACTCTAAAAAACACAAGTACTGTTGGATACGATGACATTTCTACTAAAGTCATAAAGTTCACTAAAGAGGTAATAGCACCTCCATTGGTGCATATAATTAACTTGTGTATTACTGATGGCATATTTCCAGAACGGCTAAAAAAAGTTATAATAAAGCCCTTGTATAAAAAAGATGACAAAACAAATTTAAAAAACTACAGACCTATTGCAAAAATTCCAATTTTTTCAAAAATTATTGAGAAAGTCATCTATAATTCTCTTTACGCGTATTTCGAAAAATACGAATTATTTTGTAAAGAACAAAAGGGATTCCGTAAGAATACTACAGTTAATATGGCACTCTTTGACCTATTAACTAACATTGTGCCATCTGTAGATAAAAGAGACCCAGTATGTGCAATTTATACAGATATGACTAAGGCTTTTGATTATGTGGACCATAAGATTTTGTTACACAAGCTGCATAGTTACGGTGTAAGAGGAAACATTCTAAAGTTGATAGAATCGTACTTGAAAGATAGACTGCAATGCGTAGAAGTTTCTAGAATTTGTCCAAAGAGTAAGTTAGAGACAATATATGTATCTGAACCAAGGAATACAAAATATGGTGTTCCTCAAGGTAGTGTGCTTGGACCGCCACTTTTTTTGATATACATCAATGATCTCCCAAAAGTAACCACAAATAAAATGGTTCTTTTTGCGGATGACAGTACAGCTGTAATTAAGTGTACAAATAAAAATTATTACGAGCAAGACATTAATACTGCATTACAAAATATAATTCATTGGTTACATAATAATAATTTAGTAATAAACTTAAATAAGACAAAAATAATGCACTTTCATCAACGTTGTGAACACCCGAATGTTCGTATTGATTACGATGGCTGTAATATTGAGGAAGCAAATGAGGCTAAGTTTTTAGGTATAGTGATCGACAGCAAACTCACTTGGAAACCTCATATTGAACTAGTTTGCAAAAAACTTAGCAAATCTGCTTATGCACTCTTTCAACTTTCAAAAAAAGTCAGCGGTCAGGCTCTTTTAACAGCCTACCATGGACTAGTTGCCTCTGTTCTGCGGTATGGTATAATTTTCTGGGGGCAGTCTACCGACAAGGAACTAGTATTTAGAATGCAAAAGAGATGTATACGGTCAATGTTCGGGCTAAAAACAACAGATAGCTGTCTTCCCTATTTCAAATCTTTAAAAATTTTAACTTTTCCTTCTTTATTTATTTTGGAAACAGCTTTGTTTGTAAGAAAGAATCCACAATTATTTAAAAAACTGTCGGAAGTCAGAATTAATCCGATACGGACTCAATATTTAAACAAGGTATGTCATGTAAAATGTAAAACCGCGCTAATGAAGAAAAGTATTTTTGGTATTGCCCCGCGCATTTATAATAAAGTACCTGATGTAATAAAAAATATGACAGTAAAAACATTTAAAAAGGCGCTTAACGAAATATTAATCGATAAAGGTTATTACACGATTGACGACTTCCTAAATGATGAATCGCTGACTGATTGACTCATTTGTAATTTTTATAGCTGCTACTAAGTACATAACCTGATTGACATACCTATATTCCAATTGACATACTCATTATTTTATTTTGTTTTGACATCATTGTGATAATTTTTACCAGCGTAAACATTGTAAAATTTAGGTATTTAACTTTTGACATTTATTATTTTTATGATTTGATTTTATGGTTTGACATTTATGATTATGTAATTTTTAGTAGCGCAATCATTCTGACATTTTTCAGATATTTTTATTTTTTATTGTAATCTAAGCGACATTTATTTAATAATTATAATTTTAATGATTCGACATTTATAATTTTTACTAACGTAACCAGTTCGACATTTTTTATTTATTTTTTATTGCAACCTTAATATGACATTTATTTGACTAAATCTGACATTTATAATTTTATTTTTAATTTTGATTGATTTTAATTTGAGAATACAATATTATTTGCATGCCCTTGCGACGGTAAAATATGGAGGACTATACTATGTAAAAAAAAGAACATCTTTGTGTACCAACACCCATGTTTGCAAATAAATAAATGATTGATTGATTGATTGATTGATTGATTGATTGATTGACGTTGTGCTCATTTCATGACCATAGTTTGGTATCTGGGATGGGCCAGACATGAACAAAATGTAGCTGCTCCTGCTGCATTCCTTGACGAGGTATTCATAAGAGAATTATAATAAAACATATTTAAAGTAATGTGTGTTTTTGTTTATTCGCATTTTAAAATAATAATCTTGAGAGGAATATGTAGATACCTATGTTTTTAAGAATCTTAAAAACTTCTCATATCATGGACGAAAAAAATAGTTTTGTTGTCCATGCATAATAAGGAAGGTCTACCTACAAAATGAAGATAAACCCAACCGACCCAACAATACAGATATTTATGTAGAATGAGCGCCAAATGAGTCTGCAATCGACTTTGCTGCTTGCAAAGAAAAGTTCGAAGTACCTACACATTATGTTCAAATAAATAAATAGGTATGTACTATAAGTGGCACAGCATTAGTAAGTACCGATACAAGCCACGCGCAGACTTATCTGGCGTGCACTCTTTCTTCATAAAGAGTAGAAAACAAAAATGCTACAGATTAAAAATATGTAAACATAACCTCAAAAACATATTTCGTCGTTTTTTGATTCTCCCATCTTTTAAAAATATATTGAATGCCGTACGTAGTTACATTTATATAAGCAAATGAAACGACATATGTTTCATCAAGTGTCGTTTTGTTAGATTTTACTAGTCCAAGCTTGTTAGCAGAGTGGCCATTGTTCTTTTCTCAAATCAAATACATTTCGACGTACGACAGACACTTTTTAAATTGCGACCAATTTGTAAAAACAAATGACATATGAATTCATTACACATTCATAGATTCCCAAAAAGTTCATATTTTGAAATTCAAATATTTTTCAACACGTTTGCTCAAAAAATACATTTACGAAGTCTGTATACGTTGTTCGAAAGTTAAAAATTACGCACCAGACAATAGAATGTGCGGTAAAATTGGTACTCTCATCTAAGTACCTATTTTACCGCATACTCCGTTGTATAGTGCCGTGCGTATTCGTAACGGTTTTTTTTAATTTCCAATTCCACCAAGGAGTTTCACATTACGAAAATAATTATGCTGAACAATCGAACCTCCTTGGAATCGCTTTTGCTCAATACGTTTGTCCCACTATACTTATTACTAAAGAGAAAATGAGACAAAAGATGTAGTTCTAGTTTTCACCACGAGCATGTGGCGCCTTTTGCGAATTCGCACCATTTCATATTATACACGTCAAATATTGTTGCGACTTTCCGATTGATATCTAAAACAAAAAATTTGTTTGATTACTTATTGTACTGTTTTCTCGCAAATGTGTTGAAAAACGTTGTATAACACATGTGCGGAAATTGGTTTTTTCAAACTCGTGACTACGGTAACTCGTTTGTAAAAACCAACTTACCGCAATAATATCATAAATAACTATTTTCATCGGCTGCTTGGTTTAGGTGCAGAAGGCTTAGAGCATTGGCCATTCAGAGAAGCAGGCTTTTAGAGTATGTGCCATTCGGAGATAATTCTCTTAATGGCATACGTACTATACAAAACTAAAATTCTGTAAAAGGTTTTTGCCATTTTGAAAACTAGTCATTTTGTGACTCAGTTGCCATTTTAAGCATTAGGTCTTAATCTAACCGGTTGCTTTTCTTAGTGGCGGCCTATTTTAAAAACTTTCAGTGGGACACCCTAGAATACATGATTTTTGACATATTACACACACACCCTAGGATACATGATTCGTCACATGGTAAAAGAAAGGTTCAGTTGACTATTTATCGAGACTTTACAATATCTAAAGATATTTTACAATCTTACAGAGTTTTCAATTATCCCCGATCTTCAAGGCTAAGCAACGCTTGACGAGGTGGTTCCGTGGATGGGTGACCATATTAACAAACCAAAACTTGGAAAGCACGTTAAGCTGTTGGTCCCGTCTGTCATTTGGAGATTTTTGGCAGTCGTTACGGATTGTCAAAAGCCAGAAAATCTGACACCAGTCTTACCAAGAACTCTGACAGGCAGCCGCTCCACGTTAAGCTGAAATCGGTTTGACTAGGAGCCGACCCCAATATAGTTGAGAAAAGGCTAGGCAGATGATGATGACGATTATTTGAAAAAAAAAAGGTGGCATCTAAGTGATATTTTCACTGGCTATATTAAGTTAAATTATATGATTAAACTGCAGGATAATAATGAGATAGTTGACAACCAATGTGAGCATAACTGGCAGCATGTACATCCCAGCAGGAATCTTGGGAGATAACTTTATATCTAGCGGATTCTTCTTTATTATTCGTATGAAGTCCTTTATGGATTTCGTTTCTGTGTCGCCTGAAACTACAACAAGAGTTTAGAAATGTATGACATTATGAGTTTTTTTTACAGAAATATCAGTAACAGAATGAATTGTCTTACGGATAATGATAGTATTGTAAAGTCGAACCAACAGTCGGTGGCACTTCACTCCTTGGTTCCTCGCCTTTTGTCTAGCAATCGATGGAGTTATCAATAAAGATACGTAATAAAATAAAATAAATACAAGCTTTTTATACTCGTCAGTATTCCATCCCTGTAATTCATTTAAAAAAAGCATTATTTTGTACATAGTTTTTTTTTTAATTTTCCATGGTATTATTGGTAATTCCCGTTGGCACATAACATAGCTTTTGTAAACCAATTTCCACAATTGGTAAGAAATTGCAAAATGCTCGCCCATGAGCTGCGAACGCTGTGATTTTTATAATATGTAACTCTATATATCTATTAAGAACCCTTCGTATGATACTTACACTAAAAATATGCAAGTAACAAAACTGGTAACTCAACATAATGAAGTAAGTTAGTAGCAAAAACAGCGAATAGAAAAACTGAAACAAGTAAAACATCATTTAATAGTTATTAATGCAGTTAGTTGCTTTTTACAAAGGAGTAGACGAATGTAAGCCCGAAACGAAGTCGAGGGCTTACATAGTCACGAGTTTGTAAATACCAATTTCCGCACGTATGTCATACAACGTTGTTCAACACATTTGCAGTACAATAGGTATTGAAACAAACTTTTTTTTTTAGAAATCAGTCGTGAAGTCGCAACAATCTTTGACTTTAAAAAAATGGCACCACATGCTCGTGGTGAAAATTAGAACTACATTATGTCATCTCATTTTCTGTTTAGTATTAAAGTGAGACAAACGTATTGAGCAAAAGCGCTTCCAAGGAAGTTCGATCATTTTGCTTATGTATTCTGGTATTGGGAATTTGTTTTTGTGGTTGGTCGAATTCTTATATATTTTTTATGGAAATTAAATAAAAATAACGTAAAGGATACCCACGGTGGCGTCTGGATAAATACAACGGAGTATGCGGTAAAACAGGTACTTAGATGAGAGTACCTATTTTACCGCAAATTCCATTGTCTTATGCGTAATATTTCGTCCTTTATTCAAGTCTATGCACCGACTGAAAAATGCAATGACGACGAGTTTACAGTACACTTGAAACAGCCATAGAAGCAACAAACACAAAAAGATTTATAGTGATGGGCGACTTCAATGCCCAGATCGGGAAATCACTACAAGGCGAAGAGTTAGCATTCGGCAAATACTCAAAAGGTAAAAGGTGGCATGGACAAAGACTGGTAGAGTTTGCTCTAGAAAATAATTTAATATTTGCAAATAGCTTATTTAAAATAAGAAAAAACAAAAAATGGACTTGGCAGTCACCAAACGGTTTATATCACAATGAAATAGATTACATACTTACAACACACAGCCTGGATGTACACAATTTTAACATAATTCAAAACCTGAATTTTAATACTGACCACAAAATGATAAGATGCAAGATCTGTATAAACACGATGAAAAAAAAAGTACATCAAAATAAGAACCAACTATACTAGAGACTTACCGATACTAACGAGAGAGAGTGGAAAACAATGGGAAGAAAGTTTTACTACTGCAGTAAAAGAATCATCGGATATACAAATACAATACAAAAATTTCGCAGAAGAGATGACTAAACTACTTCTACATGTACCTAAAGCAAAGAAAAACCAAATAGGTAAGAAGAAAACCCAAATAAAGAAACTACTAGAAGAAAGAAAACAATTATACAGTGAAAAGAGAACCAAGGAAGTAAAAAATAAGATTACACAATTAAGCAAGACAATAAACAAAGAGATTACAGAAAAAACGAAGGTTCACAGGAAGAGTACGTTTGAAAAATATGTAAGTAAAACGGGAGCCGTGAAAAAAGCTTACAAGGAGCTCCGCACATCTTCAAAATGGACATCACATTTTACAGATAGAACAGGAAATAAAATAAAGAAACGTTTAGACATAATAACGGAGGCTACAAAATTCTATCAAAAACTCTACTCTGCACAAGTAACATCGAAATTTGATGAATGCATTTTGGAAAAAACCGTAGAAAAAGTACCTTCGATACTACTTTCAGAGATAGATTTTGCAATTAAAACACAAAAAAATGACAAATCACCCGGAGAAGACAATATTACGAATGAGTTATTAAAATGTTTATCCGAACCTCTACAGAGACCGCTACAAACTATGTTCAACAACATACTGGAAAAAAGGACGACTCCTAAACAGTGGTCCAGATCTACAACGACTCTATTACATAAAAAAGGAGATAGAGATAACCTGAACAACTACAGGTGAGTAATGTCTACAAAGTTTTCTCAAAAATTATTCTGAACAGGCTCTCCAAAATCTTAGACGAGAATCAACCACGTGAACAAGCAGGATTTAGAAAACATTTTTTAACGATCGATCATATCCACGTAATGGCACAACTAATAAAGAAAAGTAAGGAATATGGAAAGACTCTATACATATGCTTTATAGATTTCTCTAAAGCTTTCGATTCTTTGGATCACACTGCTATCTGGAAAGCACTAATACAACAAAGCTTAGACATAGAGTAGATTGAGCTCCTGTACAGCATATATTCTAAGAGTGTGGCTAAAATACGACTGGAAAGAGACGGACCGGAATTCCGCATAGAAAAACCTCTCACCAAAAATATTTTCAACAGTTCTAAAGATGGTTTTTAGAAATACCAACTGGGGAAAACAAGGCATTAAAATAGATGGAGAGTACTTAAGCCACCTACGGTTCGCGGACGATATCGCTATATTTGCTGAAGAGAGTACTCAGCTAGACAGTATGATAAACGAATTGGTGAGAGAGAGCAGCAAGGTTGGTTTATAGCTAAACACCTCAAAAACAAAAATTATTACGAATGGTAGTGTTCAAACCATCAGAGTGAACGGAGAAAGTATCGAGTATGTTACGGAATATATTTACCAAGGTCAGTCAATTTCATTCCAAGATCTTACAGAAAAAGAAATAAACAGACGAATTGCAATAGCTTGGAAAAAGTATTAGAGCATGAAGGAAATTATGAAGAACAGAGACATAAGAATTGAAACAAAAAGGAAACTGTACGACACAGTAATCCTACCATGCCTAACATATGGTTGCCAAACATGGTCGTTGAGAAAAATAGACGAATACAAATTAACCATACACCAACGGAAAATGGAGAGAAGCATGTTAAGAGTAAAAATATCACATAAGATCAAAAAGGAAACAATAAGAAAGAAAACCAAAGTAACCGACATAGTCGAAAAAATAAGATATTTAAAATGGCAATGGGCGGGTCATGTGTGCAGGATGACCAATGACAGATGGACCAAGAAACTGACCGAATGGGTCCCAAGAGAAGGAAAAAGAAGTAGAGGCAGACCGAAAAAACGATGGGAGGACATTTTTAAGGAAAGATGTGGACCAGACTGGAGAAGACAGACTAGGGACAGAGACAACTGGAGGAAGCTGGGGGAGGCCTACGCCAAAGAGGCGACTTCCACAAATTAAATAAAACAATGATTTATAATAATTTTATGAATGTATGAAAATGAAAATCTATTTTTAATTTTAACTTAAATTTTTTTATTCAATATTATATATATTAATTAAAATTAATATATTTAATTAATAAATATATTAATTTTAATTAATATATTTATTAATTGTGATTTATGTTATGTGATTGTACTTAATTTATAATTTTGATTCAATATTAATATAAAACAAATTCAAATTCAATTCTAATACATATATTTATTAATGTGATTTATACTATGTGGTTACTGATTATACTTAATTTATAGTTTTTATTCAATATTAATTTAAAACTGATTATTACTAAATCTATTAATTAATTACGATTATTGTGAAAAATTTAGCTTTAATAATTGTTAATTGTGGTAGAATAAAGGCTATTTTTATTTTTTATTTTATTTATGCGTAATTTTTAATTTTTGAACAATGTACATATACAGGCTTCGTGAATGCATAATAAATATTATTTAACCCCTGCTTTTGTGTTAAACATAAACATTAAGTGGCACCGAGCAGTAATCATTGCCTACTGTATCAATTAAAATGAATTAAAATAAAATTTACCTGGCGTCCAAAACACGATGACAGTTTATCACAGCAGTTTGCTAAATCTCGATACAGTTCAACCCATCTTTGAATCTGTTCCATTGTGATGTCACATTCCTCATCCGCAGTAATATCACAGCTTTTCATGCTAATCTGAACGGCTGATATCATCGAATTAAAACATTTAATAAACTGAACCACTATCATGGTAACAATAAAAAATACGTGGGACTGAATGACTATTGTCATTCTAAAAGTTATTTGTGTTATCAAAATTGGAATTAAAAAAGATGGATTGGTATACGCCAATTTTATGAGGACCTCTACAAATCTGAGGATGGCGAACGCACTATATGTAAGCATCATTGTTGTGCTGAACCAATATAATCTCTTTAGAGAATTATTTAATTTCTTGTCATATTTAAAGCATTCTGAAACACAACTGATGCTTCTATAACATGACATGAAAGAGCGGCTGTAATAGATGCTGGTCACAATGGATGGCATTGCAGTAACATAAGCAGAAACAGCATAAGCACAATAAATAATATTAATTTCAGTGTAGTCATTGTCTCCTAACAATAAATATACTTCACCAATAATGATTACAGTGTACAACAAAGTCTGGATAAATACACGGAAAAGAATGAAACATTTCTTAATCTTCTTTTGGCCATAATAATTCCTGTATACGCCTAAAAGATTCTCGAGAAACAAGAAATTGTCCAACCATTTTAATGCTGACATTTTGTCAATGATGTTGTGAGACGATAAGGGCGATCATGACGTGTTAAAGCATGAGTCGTTCGAGGGAGAAGGAGGGATGGAGCTATACACCCTATATAGCAATAGCCGCTGGTCGGTAAAGTAATAGTTTGAATAGACGACTAGCGGCTGCACTTTGTTATTATTAATTTTCTAGATTACAGTTTTTTTATTACTATACAGTCCATAGTTCTAATAGAATGACTGTAATAAATTGTTTTTCCATAATTTGTAAAATTAGGAAATGTTTTGTGTAGGTATGAACAAAAATATTTGATCTAATTCATATCCTTTTAGCTAAAAGGATATATATATATAAATATAGTTTTCCTTAAAACAAAATACACAAAAACTACCATTCTACCTTCTCTACTTACTATAATTATGATTCAATGGGTTCCTACTCCTGCCAGGGTTGCGGATTTTGTTCGAAAGAGTCACCGCGGCCCTGGAAAGCAAAACCACTACGAGGAGCACGGATGGATTTTAGTCAGTAAGAATCTGACAGTCCCTCCCGGTCTTCCCAGAGCGGCATCAGTCATTTGAAGATTTCCCAACCATAAAAAAAACTTGGTTCCTCCTACACGTCATTGATATTGCATACAGTTTGAAACTTATAGTTTCTTTGTTGGAATTCATATAAAACAATAACATGAGTTTTATTATATTTCATACAAACACGGTTACGAATATGCCAATATTACTGAAAGAAAATATTAAAGAACTATAACATAATACAAATGAAATTAAAATATTCATATACATATCGCATAGGGTGTTCCAGAATTCTGTTGTCATAGGTTAAGAGTGATGTTGGTAAGCTGATATGGGTGCTAATTAAACAGACATTTTTTTAATAGCATTATTTGCCTCTAAAAATCTACATTGCCTTCTAAATTACTAAGTCAGCCACAATTAACGAACGTCTGAATGATACTATCTTAGCCACTAGTTATCTTCTATGCAAGCTACTCTAAATACAACTCAGCATGGTGGTTATTTTTCAGCATCTAAATTTGTAACATGCATTCAAGCAGTAAACTTCTAAAATACTATTAAATGACATCAAAAAATATATTCTATTAGCTTCTATTTCATTAGTATCATAAAAAAAATAACCACGAAGGGGATGGCGGGGTCTGTTCGCTCGCTTCGCTCGCTCACTTGACCCCGCCATCCCCTTCTAACCTAACCTGTCCGAGTCGGGGTGCCCCAAATCCCGAACTCGCTGTAAAATGGTGATGAGATATAAATTCCGTGGCTGAGTTAGTAATTAGGTGGCAATGTATAAATAAAAAGGACAAGTTAATATAATTGTTGATCTTTACTTGACGTTTTCCTTAGAATATTTAGTTGGCGTTGTAAAAAAGACGAATTAGTTTATTAGAGGCTATCACATTTTCCCGTTGCTTAGTTTGTAATATGAGAAGTTTTATCACGTGGCTAATAAAATAAAAGTGTGGCAAGACTTATTATTTCTCAGCTGATATTACTATCTAGGACAAAATATAATATCATATGAATGTAGAACGATATTGAAAATATTAAGGAACAGCAAAACTAAAACAAAACATCAGAGAAAAATTACAAAACAATAGACGACATCATCGTCAAATACAACTTACATTAAAGATCATCAAGACACTTAGGTCGGATTTCACCATTTCTAAAGCAAATCGCGTTTAAGAAAACTTACTTCTGCTTGAACATCAACATTGATCTCGATTTTCGTCTAACGGATTTCACCAGCCACATTCTGATTGCGTTCACGAGAGCCTAGTCTCTATGGCATAGAATGTAAATATTATCACATAAAACGCAATGCGTTTAGAATTGACATCATGCGGTAGCGACCTACTGCGATTTTATAATCGCAGTAGGTCGCTACCGCACCAAAAAGTTTCAATTGATATCACTAAACGTAGCCGGTTACCAAAACTTTTATATGATTTCGACTTTATTATGTACTGTGTTAAGTATTATCCATGATTGTTACAGTCATTATTGTCACGAATGTGATACTGTGCACCCATATTGTAATAATATGTATGTAGAGATTTCAGATTTATCTGGAAGTTTGATTACTTCAACTAGCTTTACTTTTGGTACCTATTGATCATCGGGTCGTTGTGTGCACTATCTAGACAGATTGTGCACACAATATAGTGGACCTGTCCAGGTTCACAAGTATCTATGTGGTGCTATCCTAAAGATTCCAATTCTGACATTGTACTACTCATAAGATCTAGACATTTCAATATAATTGTTTATAATTGTTGAGCGTATGGCTTGTCGGTGTTTCATCTCGAAATATATAGCCGGCTAGGAAACACCGACCTCATAGTTATAGATAGGTATAGGTACTTAGGAGAAAAAAAAATAACTCACAAAATAAATGCTTATTAATTATTTATGTTTAAGTATAGTTTTATTATGGTCTTCACATACTTGCCTTTAACGTTATTAATTTTAAAATAGGTAGGTACAAAGTTTCCAACACACAGATCACTTTTATAAACATTATGGGTACCTACCAATAATTGATTACCGATTTGTTACAACTAGTTGACAAATCCCTCCAATTGTTATTATCTGATGCAAATCGTTTTCATGTCAATCCATTCCAGTTTATGATTTGTTACAATGTAATCTTGCTAATCTGAAAAGAAAAAATAAATAATTACATCTAATTTTATAAGTATTAGGATATTTTCTGGTGTCTAAAGAAGAAAATGTGGCATTGTCGGGTGAAGCAATGACAGCACTGAAGTTGTGCAGTCAAAGGCCTAAATCCACATACTTACACAGCATCTGAATAGCACCAAGTTGCATGGAAACGCAGAACATACCTACATTTTATTATTTTATGCACATTGGAATATCTACGTAATAAAAATAACATCTTTTGGTACTTACATATTTGTAGGAAACTGTATTTTATCTTTAATACACTCCAATACATGCAAAACTGTTAGCAATGACGAAATTTTGTAAAACAGTCTTGGTCATCAAGGGGCTTGAAGTTTTGTTCCCTCTCGCAACATCTTTGATCGTGGACGTCGAACACTGTACTAATCTTCATCCCAATTTTTGTCAAGGCATATTCTTTATAGTATTCTCATTTTAATCCACGATATACCAACAAAATTAAATAATAAAATTCACAAAACAATGATGCCACTGACAAACTCTGACAGCCCTTGAACTCGATCAAGGAGTCTGATCGCCCAAAATCGGCCGATCCTAATGTGATCTTTTTTTAGCTTGAACTTCATTCATTTTGTGTTGGTGAAATCAAAAAAGGAGTTTTGAACTCCGATCAAGGCTTAAATCGAGTTCAGCTGGGCTTAATCGCGATCAGTTTGAATTGGTGAAAATGGCCCTTAGATACAGTGATGGATGCCTGCGGACGGCGAGCAATGGGTAGCTCGCCGTCCGATCAGAACAGGCCCGGGTCAACGACGCGCTGTGTTCCACGTGCGCCGAATGGAGCAGTCAGCAAAAAAGATGGGGTCCGTTAGGGACAGAGCCTGCCAGGGTTGCGGATTTTGTTCGAAAGAGTTACCGCGGCTCTGGAACGCAAAAGGCACTAGGAAGATCATGGATGGGTATTAGTCAGTAAGAGTCACATTCATAAAAAAAAAAAAATATGTTTATTTATTTATTTATTTTTATTTATTTATTTATTCACCTTACATCTATCCTTACAGGGTTTTTCCCCAATGCGATAAATGCGCTTATCCTAACTTATACTAACATCTATAACTAATTATATATAATGCATTCCTTGTGAATTCACCCAGAGTACAACAAAATAGGTCCGTCTCATTAGCAATCAGGTTGAGCGTGCGAAGTGCCCGCGTCAGCGGCGCCTCTCTCAGAAGGTTAGTCCGACAGTGCGGCTCCACCAGCAGGCGTGGTCGCCGTCGTCACCACACGTACCTGTCGGGGACACACAGGCTCAACTGCCCTAAAATAATCGCATTATGCAACTTCCCTCTCAATATTTTGAAAATATGTGAGGCCAGTGCCAAATCCCTCCTAACCCTCAACTCGTTGTATCCCACCATACCTAAAATAAATAAGGTGGGATACATTAACGGATAAAATGGATAGACACCATAATACCTCATGTATAAATATCTAATAAATTTATTTTGTATTCTCTCCAGCATGAGACTATATTTAACCTCATGCGGAGACCAGATGACTGCGTTACATTCTAGCTGGCTCCTAACCAATGCGTTATATAGCGCAATGACAGCTTTTACGTTTGTGAACCCTCGGACTGTGCGAAGCATGAAACCTAAATTTCTAAAAGCCTTCCTACAGCAACGCATGACGTGATCACGAAAAGTCAAGCTGGTGTTAAAACTTACCCCCAAGTCCTTGACTTCTGTGACCCGTTCCATAGGCAACCCGTCAATATGGTAGCTGCATACGATGGGATTGTGTGCACGAGAAAAAGTGATTGTCACACACTTCGAGCTATTAAACTGTAGGAGGTTTTCTTTGCTCCAGCTCACCACTCTGTCAATGTCCCTCTGTAACCTGACACAGTCATCACCGCTTCTTACTGCGAGGGATAGTTTGAGGTCGTCGGCAAACAACAAACAGCTAGCATCTTGGACTGCTTCTGGTAAGTCGTTTACCACAAGGAGGAACCCCAAAGGTCCAAGGTTACTACCCTGACTCACTCCTGATCTCGTAAAATATGGATCTGACACGTGTCCCGCATATTCCACATATTGTCGCCTATCCCTCAAATAGCTGGCAAAGAACTGTAGTAAATGTGGGGTGAAACCAACACCAGCTAACTTCGTAAGCAGCATGTCATTATCGACTAAGTCAAATGCTTTTCTGAAATCAAAGTAAGCAGCATCAGTTTGCCCCCCACTATCCACCGTTGGTATCAGATGAGCCATGTGACAGAGAAGATTACTGGTAGTACTCCTTCCCGGTCGGAACCCATGCTGAGCGTCTGAAAGCTGTGCGCTCACCTGTGAATATATGCTCCGGTGAATAGCAGTTTCCAGTACTTTTGCCGGCGTCGACAAAACTGCAACTGGCCTAAACCCATCCACAGATTCTGCTGTCCCTCCCTTCGGAACCGGAACAACGCGAGTCACTTTCCACCTCTCTGGGAACACGGCAGCTTGTAGACACTGGTTATAAATGTGAAGCAGTGGCTTCGCTAGCACTGACCGACAATCCTTAAAGACATACGGGGGAATGCCGTCAGGCCCTGCGGATCGCTTCGGCTTCAGGTCTTGAAGCGCACGACATACGTCTACCAGCGTTAATTGGTCCAAGTGTACTCGCGCTGCTCCGTTTCTACTACCTGCTTTAGCTACAGCTGCGTCCACATCCAGCACCGGTGGCTCTGCCCTATAAACCGAGTAAAAATACTCCGCAAACTCTTCCACACACCGCTGACCAGACAATACCTCCCCATCTTTCAAAATCTTCTGCGAATTTATCTTACACCTCTTGGATTTGGCGTAATTCCAAAAGGATTTAGGGTCACTCAGCATTTGACTCTGAACACGGTCACGGTATTGTTGATGTGCAACTACTATCATCCCTTTAATACGCGCCCTACACCTAGCAAACGCTTCGTAATCCACTTTCGACCCGCTTGCCTTGTACTGTTTATGCAGCAATGCCTTCAATCTTATGTTGCGAATTATTTCACTAGTGTACCACTCAGGGTAAATGTACCTTGAGTTTACACGACTTCGCTTTTTTTTCGGAACGCAGTCATCTATGATAGAATTAATAACACTGTAAAAGTAATCTAATCCTGCTTCTAAGTCCAAATCATACAAAGGAGTCCAATCTATGGCTGCCATTAAAGAATACAATTTTAAATAATCGGCTTTGTTAAAGTTCCAACTTTTTTCGGGTGCTGAGCTCGCTGAGCAAGGTGCCGCCGGGCCCTCCGAGCCGGGGAGCCGACGCTGGCGCGAGCGAGTACTTACCAAGATCTCAAGCGGCGGGTGGTACGTGTCCACTGGTACGAGCGGCGCCTCCGCCGCGCGCACACTCACACGCCCTCCCTCCGTCAATGCACTCAACACCAAATCCAAACAACGACCATTGCAATTTCCCACTGTGTTACTCTGAGTAAATCCACAATATGTATGAAAGTATTCATAATAATCACTTATGGCTGAAGAACACGAATACAAGTTAAAGTCCCCTATAACCACTATATCCCCGTACTTACTACAATACAGTTCAATCATGCGAAATAATAACATGTATTCATTATCATTACTATTTGGCGGAATGTAAACAACACAAATCAGAAACATAAATCTTTTACGTAGGTACACAGTAGCACAAACCAGTTCAAACACATGATTGTCAACGTTCACATCATCAGGCAGCGACACTCGCCGCAACTCAAAACGCGGTGTGGCCACGAGACACGCGCCCCCCTGTTTACGCCCGTCCGCTCGGTCGCACCGTAGAATGGTGTATCCTGATGGAATTATTTCTGCGTCATGGACAGAATCATTGCAGCCTGTTTCCGTTATGGCAAACAAGTCTGCACTTCCGATTGAAATATTTGTGTAACATTCTTCCAACTTTGTTCGCAGCCCTCGCACATTTTGGTACAATATTTCTACAGAGTTATGTAGGATATCTGGGGTTGCTTGCTCTACGAAACCACACCCATTCCGCAAATTCAATATTTACTGGCCAGCTTTCAGGTTGACACAACTTTTCGTACTTGCTTTCAGGCACTCCTATAATAAAGGATGCATAATCTCTTTCCGTCTTGTGTTTGATTTGCTCAACTTTAACGGGTACTTCTTCTTCAAAAAATTTTTTAACATGGTTTTCTATGCTTTCCACTGTCGTTGCCTTCTGCAAACGCCATACATGTAAATATTTCTTCTTTTCCGTTCCCTGTATATCAATAACAGCACTCGTATTTCCGCCTTTTTTCACTTCGCTGGTCGAAAATCTGCTTCTTTTCCGGGTAACGGTAGTCCACTTTCCTTCTTTTTCAGGTTGTTCCTTTTCCACGCTTACCATATTAATAGACTTCTTCTCACTGTTTATTACTTGTGTCTGTTCCTTATTTAATAACATTGTCGCGGATTTTGTGGCCGCACATGTTGTTCTAGTCTGGCTAACGGAGACTATTTGCACAGGCACAACCAGGATTATCCACCAGCAACTTGCTCTTCAGTACAATCTTGTGGAATCGGAAGTACCGTACTATAGGTATGTGCCATACTTAGTTCTCGAAAATAGAAATTGCACATTGTATTGGGATCGGTCTATCATCACTGATAGGACTATTGTGGCTAATAAGCCCGAAATAGTGGTGATAGACCAACTAGAACGTCGCGCAATGATTGTTGATATAGCAGTCCCTCATGACGAAAACCTCGTGAAGTCTGAGAAAGATAAACAAACAAAGTATCTTGACTTGGCTCGCGAGGTTGTCGACATGTGGGATTCACATCCCACAATCGGCACGGCCAATGGCGTAATTGCCAAGAGCCTCGACCAACATCTCAAGAGGCTCTCGTTGGGCAGCTGGATCAAGGGCTTGATCCAGAAAGCAGTACTCTTAGACACGGCGCGTATCGGTAGGAGGTTCCTTTCTCAAGAGCCCTGACTACCGGTAGCTTGGACCCTGTTCCCGATACCGGTGGGCTACTATTTTTTATATTTTTTAATTTTTGTAGAAATATTTAAAAATGTAATTTTTAAGTGATAAAAATGAATAAAGAAAATAATAATAGTATAATAGAAGTAATAGTATAATATGGTAATAGTTGTCAACGATGCTGTGTGACTGATGTAGTGATGTGAAAGAAAGAAAGAAAGAAAGAAAACTTAACCATGATGACTGGAAATGTTCCGTTATTTACATTTGTCTAATCAACGAAGCCAAACAGTGGAATTTTTACGATTGTGTTAACATAGCTTCTTCATTGACCGTGTTAATTCTTCAAAAAGGGGTTTTGATAAAATTGTGTCGCTGTTCTACTGGCTCATCAGTGCTGTTCTACGGGTGCGAAACGTGGAAGGTAAGAAATAATCTCTCACGTCAAATGCGAGTCAACTGATGTCTTCACTGCGTCCTCGGAATTTACTGACCCGAGACCTAACTAACGACGAAGAAATGCCACGAGAGCTCGATCCACTACCAGAACAAGAGTCTTAAGCTGCGTACATCGGCTACGGAGGGATTCTGATCACATTCCTTGACAGGCCATGGACTGGAATCTTCAAGGGAAAAGAAAGTGTGGACGTCCCCTTCAAATCTAGTGACGTACCAGTTGGCAGAAGCGACAAAAACTTGAAGCTGGCAACTGTCTACGCCCTCTGCCCCTACTAGGGAACAAAGGATCTTAAGTCTGACATATTAAGTGAAGTGCCAAGCATACCTACGTGAAATCTAAAAAGTATCATGATAAATAATTTTTAGTCGCTTTTAGGTAGCGGGCATTCAACAATAGTATTTTTGATGCAAATATTTCTATTCATATTAAAAGTATGAAAAACGAACGAAGAGGTCCTTATTCAAAACATACATTTGTAGCAACATTTATATGTACCTACGTTCATAAATATGTTTTGGTGGGTAATTCTCTCTCTAAATCTCATAATAAACCGTTGGAATCCCTGGAGAAGTATCGTCATTATTCAGTCACGCGACGGATTCAGTGCGACTTGTGCCTCTGTATATTCTACATTATTTTTTCTCATATTATTTAACACAAAACTGCTTTTTATCTTTACTCTGGTGGTCTATTTTATATGACCCGTTATATTTTTCAGGTTAAATGAAAAGTCACCAGAGAATGGGCAGCAGCAATCTCTTTAGTTTGGTACATTGCAACAGCTACACTGCGATTGCCAACCTGCCTGCCAAGCGTGGCGATAATGGCAAACCCCTTCCATTTGGGGGAGGCCTATGTCCAGCAGTGGACGTCTTTCGGCTGATAAAATGAGATGAAATGATGAAATAAAAAAGTAACTAACTACAAAGTAACAAGGAAAAGGGAGAGGGAGGTCTTTGCCCAGCAGTGGGACATAAAGGGCTAAGTTAGATTAGATTAGAATACATTATTTTTAGAAGCAATAGAACCCTCAAAAAATGCTCAAAATTGCCTATATATACCGCTGTCAACAGCCTTTTTTTTTTGAGTATGGGAAATCATCAAATGACCCCTTCCGCTCTGGGTGGAGCGGCAGGGAGTGTCAGACTTTTACTGACTAAAACCCACCCATACTCCTGCTAGTACCTTTTATTTTCCAGGGCCGCGGTAACTAGTGTTCAAATTTAACAACTATTAATGAATGATGAATGATATAATTATGTTGTATTGTAATTGTATGCCTAATTTTATGTACTTATGAGTCTTTGTTACTTGAGCTAAAATAAAATAATTAATGAAAAAAGAAAAACATAGGGACAGTATATCCTTCTTATTCAGTTAATAACATATCCTTTAAATTGGTTTTATTTGGAGGAGGAAATAGGCGAGAGCCAAACATCGAAATATGACTTTTTACTCAGGCTATTCAGTCAAAATCAAAATCAAAGTCAAAAGTCATTTATTCAAATTAGGCTGAGAGCCAGCACTTTTTGAACGTCAAATTTTACATAAAGACAGTCCCCTAACGCCCACCCGTCACCACTTCCTAGTGTTTTAGCTGGGAAGAAGAAGTGGCGCAACAATCTCCCCAGCAACACGTCTGTCTGTTACGTTTTAAGAACTTGAATTAAACAATAGTACGCAAAGTATTTTAAGACACAGGAACAAAAATAAATATGTATCCAACAACATGGAAATCATAAAATTAAATATTATTTACAACATGTTAGCTAGCACACTCCGTAATACCATTAAAAAAAAAAACAAACAAAACAAAACAAACGTCGGATCTGCAGTTGTCCTTATCGCACGAACCGGATGCCGAGCGCTCGCAGACGGCATTAGCTTCTTCAAATACCTAATTTTCAATAGTCTCTTCGCCCGCATTTCCCCTTAAGGGGTCATTGTACTCGTCATTATGAACAACTTTTACTATGGGACCAACCCCGCAATCTCGAAACATTTTGTCGAGTTACGCGACAAAAATGTATGGAGCGGTTTCTGTTTTGGTCACATAATTGTTAAAAAATAAAAGCTTTTAAAAAGTAGTTCATAATGATGAGTACAATGACCCCTTTACAGATATTGCGTTTATTACGTTACTTGTTGTATACTACGACACTCACATTTGGCGAGTTATGTTTTTGAATTCTACGATGTTACATTTATATTATCTGATAAGCCCGTTATGTCCCACAGTTGGGCAAAGGTCTCCCTTTTATTCTTCTGTTCTCGACGGTCTGTTGCGGGCCAGTCCTTCTGGTAAGAGTCAAGTCATCTTTCCACCTTCGTCTTGGTCTGCCGCAATGTCATGTAGCAGTTAATAAGTGTTGTTAGTTAATAACTGGTTCGTTTGGCCCACAGCTTACTGACATGCGACCACCAACCAACCACCAACTCTTAAAGCAGTATTACTTCAATATTACTTCCAGTGGGTAAGGGACGAAGCTATACGTCCTGTATAGCTCCGCTTAGTCACGGTTAGGCCCCTGGTTTAGTCACGTACGCACCGCCCGATGAGGAACTTAGAGACTTCGTGTGTGATAATATTGCTATCCTTGTCTTTAACACTACACGTTGTGCAAGTAAGAGCAACATCGGTACAGTTTTCATTGAATTATGAGCCAAAACGTGACGTCGGAGCGGCGTCGACTCTAGGAGTCGATTGACACACGCGTTTATCGACGTGTTGTCTAGGAGTCGCTGGACTATCAAGCGGGTGATATTTCATGACCCTATTATCATCAGCCGGGCACCAATTCGGACTATCACTTATTTGTAAGAACAACAAACAGCAGTCATGCTTAGACTAAATCTACGGATACAGTCACATATTTAAATTAACAATATTAAATGGTTTCACTTCATTGCTTGTAATTTAGTTAAACTTAAAATCAATAGGTAAGATGACAAACATTTACGAATATAAAAAGAATCAAAAAACATTATTGAACTGCATTATAACAATGATATAGTTGACAGCCAACGTGAGAATAACTGGCAGCATGTACATCCCAGCAGGAGTAGTAGACAATAACTTGATCTCTAGGGGATTCTTCTTTATTAGGCGTATGAAGTCTTTTAACAATTTTGCTTCAGCCTCTCTTGAATCTGAAATAATAATTCCGTAATTTAATTATAATGGGGGATGCAAAAAATAATTGGTTCGCCATTTTTGGGGGTCCACCATTTTGAATTTAGTATGATGTCAGCCGTTTCATTCAAATTAAACGGGAATAAAAGGTTTTATTTTTTTTTGTTTGGGGACTACTACTTTAAAATTCAGTTGAAAGATGTGACCCTACTAAGTAATAAGGCAAGTTAAATAAAAGCCTGTAAAAATAAACGAATATAGAAGCTCACCAATTATTATTATTGTGTTATAAAGTCGAGCCAACACTCTGTGGAAGTTTGTCCCTTGGTTACGAGTCCATTGTCCAGCTACGATTGGCAGCATCATAATTAATATGAAACTCAAAGCCACAATTAACGTTCTACGGTTTGCGGCCGGGTTCTGTTATTTTGAAAATGCATAATTAAGAGGAGTTAACTGCACAGAAAATTAGTTTCACTGAGTCGACATGGCAAGCCTATTCGGAAACTTTAGACAAGTTACACCCTATGAGCGTAGCGTGGCGAAAGCGATTCTACAAATGTATGGCATTTCGAAAATTGCCACCGCTAATTGCATTACTAGATACACTTTCCCTATAGTCACTGTTATGCGTGTTTGAATGGTTCAAAAGCCCTCTATAAAGCCGAAAATTAAATAACAATGATTAAAAAACTAAATTATTATACGGACAACGCGACGGTGAAATAACACACCGAGAAACACATTTCGAAGTGAGTCAGTTTGACATTGAACAACCTTCATATTGTTTAACCAAAATTCACTTTTAAATTATGAATACATAATATTTAAAGAAATATTTTTTCTCGGAATAACAAGTAAAAATATTCTTACATTTAAAACATTCTTGTTACACATGTGCGTCGTTAGTAACATGTAGTAAAATATTGACATTGTACATGAAAAGATAAACTGAAACAAAAAAACAGCATTAGAAACTTATACCCTCTTATTAATAAACACGGAATAAAGTTATTCCAAGTTTAAACCTATGAAAATGTATGGTTTTTCCTTTGTTATTCATGGTATTAACTTTATTCCGTGTTTGTTAATAAGAGGGATATAGTGTGAAAAAACGTTAAACGTAGCCGAGACTGACAGATGGAATACTAAAAGCCGAGAGTCACAAATTCTTGCTTGCGTCGTTTTATAAATGTCTCAATTTAAAATTGTAGTAAACATCCATCAGCACATAATTAAGCCCTAGCAACTACAAGTTATTAACTAGACAATTTAAAATTTGCATAATTTGATGTTAAAAATGTTATGATTCGGCTTGCTGATTAGTCTTTGATACCCTCTATTTTAGTCTAAGACACAAACCTCTGATGGCCATATAAGAAGCAAATTAACGCTTTCAGTGCTGACGACACCTATATGGTGTTCGCATCAATTCTTTGTCAGGTGCCAGAACTTCATGAAAATAGAGGCAATGAAAGTGTTAAAACGAAAAACAATTCTAACCAGGACACCTTATTAGTATTATTATATTATGTACCTGCCGTCCAAAACATTGCGTCACTTTTTCACAGGACTCAGCTAGGTCTCGATATAGTTTAACCCATACTTGGATTTGTTTCTTTGTGATGTCACATTGGCCATCCAAAAAAACACATCTCCGTAAGCTTTCCTGAACGGCGGATATCATTAAATTTAGGCATTTGGCCAGTTGAACCACTATCATGATAACAAAAAACAACATGATTTTCTCGAAGACTAACGTAAATCTGATCAAACCTTGTGACACAAAAACGGACACCAAGGTACTCGTAGATATAATCGTGTCTCCTTCTATTTCCGCATAAGTTACTAAAATCTGTGTTGATCTGTAGACAGAAAACGTAATGCATAATACTGTAGTAGTAATGCTGAACCAGTATATTTTCTTTGCAGCATGAATTAACTTGTAGTCTCGAAAACATTCGGAGACATGACTGATACTTCTGATATATGACATGAAGGTGCTGCTGTAATATATACCGGTCACCACAGATGACACCACGTTTGCATAAGATAAAGCCGAAAAACCACAAAAAATGAGTTTAATTTGATTAGATGCATTTCTTCCTAACAAAAAGTGTAGTTCATTAACAAGTATTATTGTGTGCAGCAAGGTCTGAACAGAAATTTGGAAAACGATGAGACGTTTTTTTATTTGCTTCTGGGTACAGTAATTCCGGTATATTCCAAAGATATTCTCCATCAACAAAAAATGTTTCAACCACTTCATTAGCGACATTATTTTCTTGCTAAATTAAGCCACGCTTACGCTGACAAAGTTAGAATGTGTATGAATAGATAAAAATGTTATTTTTCATGTTGGTAAGTGGTTTACTTACGATAAGTAAGTATGCAGCCATCTATATCGATCATTAATCATTTACAAGTTTAAGTAATAAACAACTTTACCTATATATTAAGTGTGCGTGTGTACCCACACAATTTTATGAATTAAGAATATTAGAAATAAAGACCGATGACATGCTGCATGGATTTATGAAAAATGAGCTAGATAAGAGGTGACTATTGAGATGCACTCCTATCAAGATCGGGGGCTCTACACTCGAAGTTGTAGACGAGTACGTCTACCTGGGACAAACAGTCTTGCTAGATAGGGCTAACTTCGAGAAAGAGTCAACCGTCGAATCCGACTCTGCTGGGCGGCGTTCGGGGAGTTGCGTAATATCTTCTCGTCTCACATACCACAGTGTCTCAAGACAAAAGTCTATGACCAGTGCGTGTTGCCAGTGATGACTTATGGAACCGAAACGTGGTCGCTTACAATGGGCCTCATCAGAAGGCTTAAAGTCACCCAAAGGGCAAGCCGGCCACACCACATTCCCAAACTACTGCAACTCCTGAAAGCCAGAATCAGCAGTGGCGACCACCGGAAAAAACGCCGAGTCAATGAAGCTCGACGATTCCCGGAGAAATGATTTAACTGTCTTGGATCCCGCAACGAAATTAATCAGAAAATAACAGCGGAGGAGTAGGAAAAAAAAAATATCCACTTCCCTCCTTATTAAGGAGGAGACGGTACAGAGCTAGGCCAAATAGGCACCAAGGGATATAACTGGGTTAAGCCCAGTTGCCAAGCACCATGAATTATATGGTAACACTAATAATAATGGGTCCTAAATTGTGAGCTACTTTTGATTCCAGTAGTAGGTATGGCAAAATCGCCTGAACGTACAGAAATTTGTTCTGGTTTCCACAAGGTTCGTATAGTAAACAACTCCAGATGTAACCTGAATACTATCTCACGTAATAATGCGTTCAGTTTGCCAAAGAATACAGTCCCCTAAGATATGATGAGTGGATTGTTCGTATTCAAGGTCAGATGTAGAACATTGACAGAAAGGAGAAGACACAAGCTTAAAGGAAAATAATTTACTCTTAAAGTTGCCATGACCTGTGAGAAATTGGGCAACGGCAACACAGTGATCCACCTCCAGCCATGTCCTATCCAGCCGCTCACGAACGGATGGAAAGAACGGGCAGAGGCGACGGCCTTTGATGTAATTTTCCCACCTACTACCTAGTCTGGGAGGAACCCAAAAGGCAATAGAGAGGGCAATGCTCGGAGTTTCCTTGTGTGATCGAATCAGGAATGGTGATATCTGCAAGAGAACCAAGGTAACCGACATAGCCCGAAGGATCGCCAAACTTATGTGGGCAGGGCACATTGCTCGCAGAACAGATGGTCGATGGGACCGAAAAGTTCTGGAGTGGCGACCGCGTACCAGAAGACGCAGCGATGGAAGGCCTCCCACAAGATGGACCGATGACCTGGTGAGGGTCGCTGGTAGCCGATGGATGCGAGACGCACAGGACCGGTTGTTGTGGCGACATTTGGGGGAGGCCTATGTCCAGCAGTGGACGTCTTTCGGCTGAAATGATGATGATGATGATGATTGAGATGCATAGCAAACAAGGATTTATGAACGAAGATAACTTTTTTTATTATTAAACTGCAATATAACGATGACATAGTTGGCAGACAAGGATAGTATAAGCGGTAGAAAGTTCATCCCAGCAGGAATACTGGACAATAACTTAATCTCTACTGGACTCTTTTTATCAAACGAATCAGATCCTTTATCAATTTGGCTTCATCTTGTTTTGAATCTGAAATGATTTGGAGTCATTATATTTTAAAGAAATGATAAGCACAACAAAAAAATGGCCCCTAGTGCCCGGCAGCGCATCTACCCTTGACTCCGGTAGCGGTCAAGGTTATGACGATGTAGGGGTGCTAAGAATCCCCGGAGTGGATACGGCTACCGTAAAAAACACCGACAACTGGACCTGGCAACATTAAACACTAGAACACTCCGGACCGACGAGAAGATCATCGAACTTGAGGAGGAACTGAGCAGATTGCGATGGAGTGTGTGGGATTGTCTGAAGTCCGAAGAGAGGGGGAGGACACGATAATTCTCAAATCCGGCAACCTGTTCTATTTCTGGGAGGGTGACCAGAAGTCCCAGGGTGGTGTCGGGTTTTTCGTCCACAGTTCCCTCGTGTGCAATGTGGTGAGGATCGAGAGTGTTTCGACCAGGGTGGCGTACCTTATACTCAGAATATCGTCAAGATATTCGTTGATGGTCGTACAGGTTTACGCCCCAACCTCAACACACCCCGACGACGAAATAGAGACCATGTATGAGGATATATCCAGAGCCATGCATGGTCATAAAACTCATTTCACCGTGGTCATGGGGGACTTCAACGCGAAACTGGGCAAACGTGACGGTGACGAGCTGCGAGTGGGGCAATTTGGATATGGACGTCGGAACCACCGGGGACACCTACTGGCCAGTTTTATGGAGAAGGAGGGCCTCTTTATGATGAACTCCTTCTTCAGAAAACGTGAGCACAGGAAGTGGACCTGGCAGAGCCCCAACGGTGCAACTAAAAATGAGATTGACTTCATCATGTCGACGAAGAAGCAGATATTCAATGATGTCTCTGTGATCAACGCGGTGAAAACCGAAAGTGATCACCGCATGGTAAGAGGCACATTGAATCTAAATATCAAGCTGGAAAGGTCTCGACTGATGAAGTCTACGCTCCGTCCAACACAGATCCAGATCCAAAACTCCGAAAGCTTTCAGCTCGAACTTCAAAATCGTTTCGAGTGCCTAGAGAACTCCATAAACAAGTTGAGTCTATACAATGAAAAATATTGCATTCTTACAATCTTCAGCCGGTCTGTGTTTCCTGACAGCTACAACCTGGGAGTCAATAAGTCAAGAGTGAATAGGTTACTTTTAGGCAAGCGTGCTCCATCTTCGACCATCGGGTGAGATAGTGGTCGAGTGCCTATAAAAAAAAAAAAAAAATGGAACCAAAATTGAGCCCTGAGGTACCCCCATTTTCACGTTTAATCTTGTTGAATTGTTGCCGTTTATATGAACTAGCTACTGTCTATCATTCAAATACGATTTTACTAAGCTCAAGTTTTTTTTTTAGGTAAGTATGACTACTATAAAGTTAACACACATGGGATATCAACTGTTTAACCGGACTAAACTAAAATCAAGGCTGTTTTGCCTAGTCCGTAATGTTTGGGATTGATATCGTGACATTTCGTTAGAACCTGTCAATCTCATACATTTTTGACTTTTCAACAGTCGTTGTCGCTGATGAAATGTCAATATACCGCATCGCACACACTACATGGAGTTAATCAATCAATCAATCAAAAACTTTACTTCAAACTAGAGTCTATATGGGTTAGTAGCAAGTACTTAGGAGCTATGTTAGTACGACAAGAGAAAACAGTCTTAATTATTATTAATTAATTTCGGTTTAGGTTTAAGAACAACTTTATTTCTCATAAAGAATTGTATACAAATTCACTTACTGAGAAACAATATCTAAAACTAATATTTATAATTAGAGCGCACAGATGTACGTATAGAAAATGACGAAACATAAAAATGTGGGTAAACAAACAATCACAACAGGGATCTACGAATTTTATATTTGCTAGATGTGGCATTGATGGCATGGTCTTATATCACTAGCAAGTTTATTATTTTATGACTATTTTATTTTAGTTTCTATTCATATATTTTGGGTATATTATACATGGTTTATAAAACATTTAGAGTATTGGATTCTATTCGTTTTGGTTTTTAAGTAATATTAGTAATGTATATTTTTGATTTAGAAGTATATAGTTGATCTATATAATGTGTGTATTTTATTTATGTAAATAAAATACACACATTATAAATGTAAGTAATGCAGATTTTTTTTTATGTTTTCTCCTTTCCATTCCCTTATTTGTATGTATTAATTGTGTGAGTTTTTAATAGCTTTTTAAACCGGGCATAACTTTGTTCTTTGAGGAAGAACGAGGGCGGGTCACTAAGTAACTAACACGTCTTAAATTAATCTTTCGTGTTTGTTGTTTTGTTACAAATCTTATATTGGAATGGATTTCCTTATTTAATATTTTACGTATTGGAATACATGTGAAGTATATGTACGTTTGTTTTAAATTCATTATTTTTGTTTCCTCATGTATCTTTTCAGTTGGTGTTGGGAATTTATAGTTCAATAAAATTTTAATTAATCTATTCTGAACTCGTTGAATTCGATCTATATTAGTCTTCGCTGCAGTACTCCAGATTTCAATGAGGTAGTCGATATGAGGCTTAACCAGAGAATTATAGATAAGATATCGCACTTTTCGCGGGAGACAATTTGTTATATTGCGTAGTGCCCCTGTGATTGGAATTAGTTTAAGTTTATATTTTTCTAGGTGTGGCTTCCAAGTTAGGTTACTATCTAAGATAAGTCAGAGATATTTTTCTTTAGGTTTTCGTTGAAGTAGTTGGCCGTCTATTTTAAGTTCGAAATTATCATTTATATTTTTTTTTCCTGCAAACACTACATAATTTGTTTTTGTAATATTAATTGTTAAAAGATTTGACTGAAACCACTCATTTAACGGATTAAGATCATTCTGAGTGTCGGCTATTATAGCTTCGACTGAGTTTCCAAAGTAAAAGAGACTTGTGTCGTCTGCATAGAGGGAGATGTCTCCTTTGAGACCCAATTCACTGATGCTGTTAATATAAATAAGGAACATTAGGGGGCCCAATATTGATCCTTGGGGGACGCCAAAATTCAGGTCACAGGGATTGCTTTCATATTTACCCATCTTTACTATTTGTTTACGGTTCTTCATATATGAATTAAAAGTTTCAAGTGCTACCCTTAACACCGGTGAGTTCCAGTTTTTGTAATAATTTGTCATGATTATCAAAGGCTTTTTTAAGATCAATAAATATACCTGAGACAACTTGTTTTTGGTCAATTTTATTTTTAATTTTAGTAACGAGGTCAATTGTTGCAGCGAGAGTATTTGATTTAGCTCTAAATCCATACTTTTTACAGTAAAAGAAACCATTTGAATTAAGGAATGACTCTAATCGATTATAAATACCTAATCTTCTCAAAACTTTTAGAAATCACCGGGAGAACTGATATAGGGCGGTAATAGTACGGGTCAAATTTACTGCCGGATTTATGAATTGGTACAACTTTTGCAACTTTTAAATCGTTGGGTAAAATACCACGCGCCACGGAATAGTTAATGCAGGCTGTGAGTTCCGTAGCAATAATGTGTTTTACGCATTTAATTGATTTTGTATTAATACCATCTATGCCAGATGCAGTATTACAGCCCAAATTTTGAATAATGGTAATAACTTCCTTCGTAGTTACTGGTTTCAGAAACTGCAATTCCATTTTATCAGTTAGTCTACACTCCTCTAAAAGTTGACTTACTTTTGGTTTTTCAGAAATCATATTTGGTAGGGTTGAGCCAATAGTTGAAAAATATGAGTAAAAACTTTTACATATTTCTTTTTGATCCGTAATAGTACCATAGTTAATTAATTAAAAATCAATTTAATTAAAATACATTCAATCATTCATTCAGTCCAATTTAATTTAATCTAAATTCAATTTAATTTACCCTACACTAATTCAAAAATATTTCTTCAGCTCTGGGCCCACAGCAATGCATACGGGACCAGTGCATCAGAAAAGGGCAGTCTGGTCTCTCCACAATAAACTTCAGGATGCTGTTGGAGCCTCCACACATGTTATGCATTAGGGATGCCGTTCTTTTACGCATGACAGCCTCGAAACTATCTATGCGAGCCTCGGCAAACATGCCAAAGCACTGCAGAACCGTGGAAACCCCACCAGCACCCGAGCATTGTTGTATTGAACGCGGAGGGCGCTGTAGGCTCTCTGCGTATATCTGACCCACAGGCTGCAGGGGTAAAACGTCTGGCAGTATGTCTTAAATAGAGGTTAAGGTTTGCTCAAATAACATAGTTATATTAAATTTTATGAATACACTTGCGAACTTAGATCAAACAATATTATTATACTGCAACATAATTATGACATAGTTGACAGTGAACATCAGTATCAGCGGAAAGATGTACATCCCAACAGGAATCTTGGTAGATAACTTGATGTCTATTGGATTCTTCTTCAGCATTCGTATGAAGTCCTTTATTAATTTCGCTCCAGCTTCGTTCGAATCTGAAAAATTACATAGTAATTTAAAATATTTTTTGGACGTTCGTCGACTAGTCGTATCGATTATTATGTTGAAAAAAATGTATCTTACTAGTAATTGTTGTATTGTAAAGTCGAGCTAATACTATGTGGAATTTTGCTGCTTGATTACGAGTCCACTGAGCAGCAATGATTGGCATCATCAGAAATGACACGAAATTAATTACAAAAAACACCGTTTCCTCGGACAAACTGCGGTCTCCTACCTGTAAATATTATTAAAAAATATCAATGAACTGTAATAAAAATAGAGTATTAAATATTTTCGGTCGACACAAATTCACTCCAAAACAGAAGTAGACGAGTATTACGAGTAACTCATGGACGAAAAGTCTTAAAAGGAAATGCATGTGGAGAGACTTTTGAAAATTAGGTATTTGTCGAAACTATTGCTGTCATTCTGCGAGCGCTCGGCGTCCGGTTTGTGCGATAAAGACAACTGCAGATCCTACTGAATAGACTGAGTAAAAAGTCATATTTCGAGGTTTGACTCTCGCCTGTTTCCTCCTCCAATATGAAAACAATTTAAAAGATATTTTATGAACTGAATAAGAAGGATATAAACTGTGTCTCTGATTTTCTTTTTTCATTTATAGTTGTTAAATTTGTACACTAGCGGTTTGAATAGGCATTTTTAATTTTTAGTGCTTATATAAAAAGGAAAACATAGGGACATAGGTACAAGTAGTTAATAATCCTACTAATATTATAAATGTGAATGTTTGTATGTTTGTATGTTTGTATGTTTGTATGTTTGTATATTTGTATGTTTGTATGTTTGTATGTTTGTATGTTTGTATGTTTGTATGTTTGTATGTTTGTGTTTCAATCAGGCAAAAACGGCTGAAGGGATTTGAATGAAATTTGGCACACATGTTGTTCATATCCCGGAATGAGACATATGCTACTTTTTATCCCGGTAAGTGGCATGGATCAATGAAGACTGAGGAGGAAGTGGAAATTCAGAGCCGCTGCTGCCTTAGTACTTCAGATTCACAAGTACCAGGAGATCAGAAACATCAAGTACCAGGAGACCAGAAACATGTCATAGTATTTTTTGGGCTGGTTAGGGTAAGTGTAGGGTAGGTGTAGGGTAAGTGTAGGGTAGGTGGAGGGTAGGTGTAGGGTAGGTTAAGGGTAGGTGTAGGGTAAGTGTAGGGTAGGTGTAGGGTAGGTGTAGGTTAGGTGTAGGGTAGGTGTAGGGTAGGTGTGGGGTAGGCGTAGGTAGGTGTAGTTACAATACAAATAAAAAAACCTCCCTATTTCCTATTATCACGCGGGCGAAGCCGCTGGTAGAAGCTAGTTATAATTGTATTATTCTGTAAAAAATCGCTTACAAATTGACAACGAACTGTAATGGTATAATAATTCCCCAGTCCTTCTATAAGCTCTTGTAGTCTACCAATTAATGAGAATTTATCACATGGCGTTTAATATTATGTGACAAAATAGTCTAGAATCGTACTTTGCTATTTATCCTTTAAAAAGATTATTAACACATATTTATGTACTTACAATCACAACACTGAAGTAAACCGTTTGGTATATCAGCATTATGCAATGTATTATTGAAACAATTAATGCTATGCAAAACTGAAAAATTAATTGGATTATTTTTTTTGTTTCAACAAACCGTCATCAAAAGAGATAAGAACTTTTTATACAATAATCGTGACTGTCAAATATCTTTCACCACGTACCTGGTGTCCAAAGCATCGCATAATATTTTCGCAACAGTTTGATAAATCCCGATACAGTTCAACACAAACTTGAATTTGATCCACTGTGACATGACAATGCTCGTCGAAACAAATATCAGGTCTGCCTAGATTCTTCTGAATGTCTGATATCATAGAACTCAGACATTTTAACAAATTATACAGCATCATTATTACAACAAAAAACATGAGATACTCAAATATTACAGTAAATCTTAAAAATGTTTGTGATACGAAAATGAGAATACATGCATGCGTTTCTGAAAAAACTTTAAGAATAATAGTTGATCTGTAAACTGCAAATACGATAAAATATAATGTCAATACAATGCTAAACCAGTATATTTTCTTGAGGGCATTTATTAATTCCTTTTCCTGTTTAAACCAGTCAGAGACACGACTGATGCTACTATAATATGATGTGAAGGTGCGGCTGTAACACATACTGGTCACAACGGATGACATATTATTTAAAAAAGCTGTAGCTGTAATAAAAAATAATTCTATCAAAACGACTCTTCCTACAAGATGGAGTTCAGTTATTGCAGCGATGACGTGCAACATAGTCTGGAAAAATATTTGAAAAATTATAAAATATTTCTTGATCTTCGTCTGGTTACAATAATTCCGATATATGCCTAAAATATTCTCAATCAATATCAAATGGTCGAAGCATTTTCGAATATTCATTTTTAATTTGTTGTGTACCTTGACGAAGAAAATGGAGGAACAGAGTAAATTATAATATGAACAATGGTTATTTTAGTAATATGACTTATAATGTTGTAGGTTTGTTATCAAAATTGACACATTTTGTCAAATAATTATTACTTAGAGCGCTTTCACACTAGCGTTTGTCCAGCGTAGGTCTTCGATGAACGTATGCGCAGCACAGACACCGCGACTATGCGGCGCAGGCGTCGCGTTGTCGCGGCGTCAGTGCAAGGGTAAATGAATACGCTGCGTTAGCGCCGCAGGTGCGCGACGCATGCACCGCGTTACTGTGGAGTCATGTACAATCCTGCTAATGGGTTCTCAGATATCCTTTTATTTTTATTTTCACGTTTTCACAATGATTTTCTTTTTAAAAGCAAAGCCATCAATGGAGTTTCCTCGTCAGAATCCATTTTTTTAATGATATTTCCGAAACGACAACGCAATTGTGTGACATCTGCGCCGCGTTAGCGCAGCGTTAAATTGATTTCAGAGGAAACGCCTCAACAACGCGACGCCTGCGCCGCGTTGTCGTGGCGTCTGCCACGACAACAATGTCTGTTTATCAAACGCCTACGCTGGACAAACGCTAGTGTGAAGGCGCTCTTAGTGATCACTAGATAGTTATTACTTAGCTTATCTTCACTCACATTTTAATGCTTCAAATATGAGTACAAAAACTATTTAAGTATAAGTAAAATTAAAAAAAAAACCATTGCAGTTTAACATTTTCCTTCACTTTTCAAACAACTGCATCATAAAATAATTTTATAATTTTTATAGCACACTTTTACTTTTTAATTTATTGGCATGTATGGGCTCATTGACAAAATGTACAAAAATAGTGTCATTGTATATGGATGCGCCGTGGTTGTGAGTTCAGAATATATCCTTAACTCAATTTTCTACTTTCATTTTATATCAACTGTATGAGTGAAGTTAAAATAGTTTATGCAACGACATATAATTAGGTATTAGAACACTCGTGTGCTACTATTATCACACTCGTGTTTTAATAACCCCTTATTATGATCGTTGCTTGTTGATAAACTATTATTATTAGTATTACTCATTAATGATAATAAAGTACATTTGTTCTATCTTCCTAATTTTATATAAGCTCTAGCAGGTACTTTCAGCAACAATTTCAATTTCTTGCTCAAACATAATTATTTGAATATCTTTAACTAATGCAAAACTGTCTGGTGGGATTTTTACTTAAAATATATGTGAACCGGTTATTTTCAACAATATATTGATATCACATCAGCTTAACACAGTCAAAGAATTCAAAACCAAAATATAAAATCTAAATATAAATAAAATATGTTGTTTTTGTGAAATTAATAAATCACAATCCCGTTATTTTATAAATAATACCTGCAAAATTAATCAACATTAAATAAAATGACTAAACTGCAACAAAACAATGACATAATTGACAGTCAAACTGAGTATAACTGGCAGCATGTACATCCCGGCAGGAATCTTTGACAACAATTTGATCTCGATTTTATTCTTCTTGATTAGACGAATAAGTCTTTTAATGTCGTTTCAGTTTCACGCGAATCTGAAAACAATTGTTCATAATTTTTATAAAAATAAAAATAATAATATCGATACCAATATCAAAAGTTCCAAAAATGTTACCTACGTTAATAAGTGACATTAAAAAGTTCGCATTATGATTAAATGTTCCTTACATTATATGGCTAGCCTTTTCGCAACAATGTTGGGTTTGGGTTGGCTGAATACCAATATTTTTCAAGAAGGGACTGCTTATCTAACCTCCACAACCCAGTTACTGGGTAACAGGTACTCCTCAGCAAGACTGGTGTCAGTATTTCTCGCCTCAGAATACTCGTAACGACTGTCAAATATGTTCAAATGACAGCATGCTTATCATGCTTTCGAAGGCATGGAGAAAGAAGAAAAGAGAAAGAAAGAAAGTCACGGTGGAAACTCGATAGGAAACGAATGGTCATCCATCCACGGACTGCGCTCGGCTAGCGTTGCTAAAATAGCTTTAAAGTTCGACTCATGCCGCTATTATCATTTAGCCGCGAGTTCATTTTCTATAGTAAATATTATTACAATATTCTTTTCTGTAACATGCTTGAAAATTTGAGCAATAATTTGACAACCTTCTTCAAGATAAATCGAAATTGCTGTACTGGCCAAATACATGCGAGCAGCGGCCGGCAAAATCCATATCTGTCGGGTCTTAGCGGTCAAATAAATTACATATTAAACTCATATCTGTCGTGTAATTTAAAAATAGAACGATCTTTTACCACAATAATCTCCGAAACATGGCACCAAGGAGGTAACTTATCAAAGGATTTATTTAAATTTGGAGCTGGCTTGCAAATAGAAAGCTTTTTATTGAAAAAAAAAAACAAATGAACACTTTAACGCGGGAAAAAATATTGTTGTTTGTTCGTCGTTGATTAATTTTCTAGGTACTACTTAGTTTTCATTTCCACGCATTATTTGAGAAAAGTATTATACATTGATGATTGATTGATAGGCTTTGCCTCGGCCCACAATTACTCGCTCGTCCATTAATGCCTCTTTTGCTGGCCGCTGCAGTAATGTGCTATAAAGTGTCTTACCAATGATTACCATTGTATTATAAAGTCGAGTCAAAAGCCGGTGGAACTTCACTCCTTGGTTTGATACTAGTTGTCCGGCTACTAGTGGTGTCACCATCACTGTTATGTAACTTAATATTACACTTACAACTCTCTTGTAGTCATCAGATTTAAAAGAATTCTGTAATCAATATAAATACAAATCTTCCATTACTGGTGACTGACTGAGTGACTGACAGACAACGCACAAAGTACTGTTTGTAGAAAGCTGGAATTTGGCATGTAGGTTCGTTAGGGATTGTAGGGGAGCATAAAGAGGTTTTCCCAAACTTGGGATCGGGAAAAACGTGATATGCACCTACAAAGTCGCGGGCTTTGCTAGCTAGAAAAGCTAGTCCATAATCAATGATATTCTAGTAAACAAGGGGTCGAGTCTGCTATTGCAATCGTGTCTCAATGACCGGTCAATGATCGATTTTTGACGTAGGTATAACATCAAACTTATGACACATTTCCCATACAAAAACTGTCAAAGTTGTCAAATATTCGATCACTAACCGGTCATTGAGACACGATTGCAATAGCAGACTCGAGCCCCTGATATGTTATGAGCGCGCGCTAGTGAAGACTCGAATACATCCCAATTGGGTCGTATAGTCTTTAGTCTGTGTCGCGCATGGCGACGAGCGATAGCCTTTGTTGCGGCAAAAACAAAATAAAAAAAATGCCATCGTGTGTTTTTAGAAGAATCTTTTTTGCACCATTTCTACGTGTAGTGAAATGTAAAATAAATGAAAAGTGTGTATGTGTGCTGTCGCTGCTGCGCGGAACACTTTTTTTTGGTTGTTTTGTGGGTGTAAAACGTATCTGTTTACTAGAACATCATTGTCCATAATACAATAAAAACTAGAAGGTTACCTAATGGACGAAATTGAATAATGCAGCTTTCTGCATGCCTCCGTATAAATTTAAACTATGATCTGTTCGCACTATGCTTAAAATACATGAAAGAAATATTAATATAACTCCTACTTAGTATTGTTTTGTATTTAAATAAATAATTCGTTGTACATAAGAGTATTTTGACATTTGCAACAGTTTGTGATACCAGTTAAAAATTCCACACAAAGAACCAGTAATCGCTTTATCAATATTAAAATGTAGTTTATCCCAAAAAAAAGAATTTTCAAAATAGTAAATACCAAATGAGATTATTTGCATTTTAATTAAATGTAAAGTTGCTCTGTGTAAATTCTGTTTGAACATATTTGATCAGTAGGTACTTAGTTCCGTATTGTATTCAATGCACGAGATCGATTTTTAATTTAGTGTAAAACTGTTATCGCTATTTTAACTGTCTGGTAACACAGAATACATGACGATCTTTGGCGTAATTAGCTAAAAATACAAACTGAATTAATCATCTTCGGTGTGAAAACAGGAAACATCAGTAAAGCAATAATAATTATGCTGGATTGTTATAAAATGGATTGGTAAAATTACTTTTAATTGAGCATGTTGTACGTTATCAACCCAATGACCAACACAAAAAACTAAAGGTTTAATTAAAACGGATTTAAAATATTTAACATTATATTAATTCAAGTCGATATAATGCTAACCAACCACCCTTGATGTATGAAGGTACCTACTCATTTTAATGTGGTAAGCTCGTGATAAGTGCCAGATAAATACACATACATTAAGTACATACATACATACATACATTTATTGACTTTCTTAATATCAAAAACTGAAATAAAGACATAAAGCTGTCCTGAGTCGACTTCAATCGTGATCCTTTACTTTATTTATTGTTCGGACATCTACGAAGGGATATTAGGGAAAGGTCAATGTACAATGTCAAGTCAATGTAACGTAAGTTTATCTGGTGCCTACCATAATTAATAAAATTATTAAAAATGTAACATAAGTACTTACATCTATTACCTATAGCAGTCGAATACAAAATTTTGTACAGCATTGAAATGTAATTTGAAATTGATATTGTTAATGCTAAGAAAAACTGAAACAAACAAAAAACATGTGTTACTCATTATTCATAACAAAAGGCGTACAAAAAAATACATAATTTAAATTGTTGCTTCTATTCAACCCAACACCAAAATGGGTCAATTCAGGGCCTATACCACGAACTCTTAAAGCAGTATTACTTTAATATTACTCCCAGTGGGATAGAGACGGAGCTATACGTCCTGTATAGCTCCGTCTCTTTTCCACTCGAAGTAATATTGAAGTAATACTGCTTTAAGAGTTGGTGGTTAGGCCCCTGATCAGTTTAACTAAATATTTTATTTTAAATACCTGGCGTACAAAGCAAAGCGTTACTTTTTCACAACAGTTTGCTAAATCCCGATACAGTTCAACCCATGCCTGAATCTGCTCCCTCGTGATATCACATTGCTCATCTGAACTAATATCGCAACTACCTATTCTCTCCTGGACGGTTGATATCAACGAATTCAAATATTTAAACAAATGAACCACTATCATAATCAGAATAAATAACATGATATACTGAAATACTGATGTAATTCTTAAAATAGCCTGTGACACCAAAACGGAAATCAAAAGTAACGAATTTACATTTTGTTTTATTTGTATTAGAACTTCCACAGATCTACCGATAGCAAACGTGAACAAACCTAGAATAAAAGTGAAGGATAACCAGTACATTTTGTTTAAAGAATGATACATTTTTTTGTCATCTTTAAACCATTGAAAGACACGACTGATGCTGGTATAATATGACATGAAGTCGCGGCTGTAACAAATGCTAGTCACGATAGCAATCAAAGAGGTGACGTAAGCGGGAATCGAAAAATACCGATATATATAAATCTTCTGATCGGAGACATCTCCATCGAACAACCAAAATTGTACACCAATACTGACAAAAGTGTGGAACATAGCTTGGATGAGAATATGTAAAACGATGAAACACTTCATCCTCTTCTGACTAGTGTAATTCCTGTATATGCCTAAGACATTTTCCAGGAACAATAAATGATTCAACAACTTTATAGGAGTCATTTTCTACTGCATATATATACAATGTTGTGTGCCACTTTGACAATGTTAAAGTCTAATCCTTAATATTTTTTACATTACTATGAGGAAGTAGTTATTTGGTAATTTATTGTCAATAGTAATAAATTATAATACTATTTAAGTTTGATGACATTTTCATATTGAGTTATCAGTTCAATCATTTTCAAGTTAATAATCTTATATCCTTAAATGCTACCTGTCATTTCATTTTACTAAATTTACTAGAAGTTTTTGTTTACTTATCTATTTTTGCACTTTTGCTAAATATTGACCAATTTTTTAATTGGTTCTCCGACCATCGAATTTACTCAGAATGCCCACGTGAATGTAAGGCGGTGTCGCAAGAAGCAAGAAAAAGTGTAACACCTAGGCCTTGGAGCATCGCAGCGCAGTTTTGGCCGATCACCGAGCATTGAAAATTATATGAGTATCTGATTTCGATTGAATAACTATTAAATTAAATTGAAAAATTAAAAATCCTCTGCCAGCCCGTTCGCCAGTCTGCGCAGGCCATAAAGGTGATACAACTGAACAAAAATATGTGTAGCAGTGTCTTCTGTTGAAGTAACTAAACTGTCTCCTGGCTATTGTGCAAGCTATGCTGAAATAAATTTAAGTCCATAGTAGGTACCTATGTGAACTGGAAACCGAACCTAATGGCTTCCAATCCAACCGTTTGCAGTTTTTCACATTACATGGGATGCCTGCCTATCTGAACTCCAAAATCCCAGTAACTGGATAACACGGTATCCTTGGCAAGACTGGTATCTGATTTTCTGGCTTCTATCTATAATAACTGTCAAAGATCTACAAATGACTAGGGTTGGAAGCGAGGGGTCGCCACCGCCGATCGCCTCGACTAGGACACGGCGGTGCTCCGCCCAAGCAGGGCAGACCACCATACGGTCCGCCGTGTCCTCCGAGTGATCCACACAGTGGTGACACCCAGGCGTGTCTTCCCGCCGAATCTGAAAGAGGTACCTCCCGAAACAACCGTAACCGTACATGCGTCAGGCGGAAGGTGAGGACGCCGTGGCGCCTCTCTAGCCATTACTCAAGTAGGACACTTATCGCCACGATAGTGGCGTGCTCATAGATATAACCCTGCCCCGTGAAACATTGAGTATTAAATAAATTAAATGTACTTTATTTCATACATTTCACATAAAAATCCTTTTAAAAGTCGGGTCGAAACTCTCAGACCCAGCCATCGGGGAAGTAATGAGCTTCGAAATCGCCTATTTTTTTTTTGCTAATACCTAGTAGATTCGGAGAAAATTGGCTGTAACAGATGGGCAGACAGATAGACAAACAGACGGCCAGCCGGACAGACACACGAATTATCCCATAAAGGTTCGCTTTACATTCGGACGTGTGGAACCCTAAAACATTCAGAAACATTGTAAACGCAGTCTAAGGTATCTTGTAAAGTCCATCGTCAAATATGTATAATAGAAGCACACAGTCCAGTAGTTAAAGCATGTTGCACGAGGCTTAACGGCCTCTCTGTAGAAGGCAGGATATTATCTGGATGATAAAGTGCAATAAAAGTGGAGTTACAAGCTCCCTTGAATGGCGCTTCTTGAGGCGGCGCCATTTTCTCAGTGAAAGCGAATGTTTAGTACTGAAGCTGAGACTTTACGGTTCATATGTAGAGCATATTTGCTTGCTAGTGATGTAGAAAATAAAGCTAAGATGTTATAAGAATAATAAAGATTTTCTTTATAGGGGAAGAACGACTGGATACGCTAATGTTATATAAACCATACTTTTTAAATAGACATGGTCAATAACAGTAAGTATTGTATTGATGAGCGATATTCGTACCTATAGAATTTCTATACTATAGGTACGAATATCGCTTTTCAATATTAGAAAAAAATACTCTTTATTGTGTTTTAGTATTTGTTTGTTTGTGTCTTTCTTTTTGTTTTGTTTGTGTTTCTTTGTTGTGTTTTTTTTTTGTTTGTGTACCTATCGTGTATCTTATTTTATAATGTGGACAGCAATAGGTATCTATATGTATATCTAGTAGGTCGTCCGCGTGGCAGTTGAAAACTATCTATACTTCCAGGATTCAAAATATCTTATGACCTAATACTGACCATGGTCGTAATTAATTACCACCTATGAATACATACAGACTCTTTGATTTAAAATAAGACACATCGACGCACAAACAGATACTAGGGTTCCATACCATTTAGTACATTTTTTTTATCGCCATGTTTCCAAGCTAAGTACAAACTAAACTTGACTTAAATAAATTTCAACCGTATAAAGAAAAGTATTGCGTGATCAAATCAGGAATGAAGAAATCCGCAAGAGAACCAAGGTAACCGACATAGCCCGAAGGATCGCCAAGCTGAAGTGGCAGTGAGCAGGACACTTGCTCGCAGAACACATGGTCGATGGGGCCAAAAAGTTCTGGAGTGGCGACCGCTTACCGAAAGACGCAGCGTTGGAAGGCCTCCCACAAGATGGACTGATGACCTGGTGAGGGTCGCTGGTAGTCGATGGATGTGAGACGCACAGGACCGGTTGTTGTGGCGACATTTGGTGGAGGCCTATGTCCAGCAGTGGACGTCTTTCGGCTGAGATGATGATGATGATGAAAGAAAAGTATCGTGAAGGTACCAATATGTCCTAGGACCGAAATGACTCTGTCAACTCCCCTTGACAAACAATTCCAGGTATCTTCCAGTAAAAGTTCGCCACTTCCGAACAAAATATAAGCTATGTAGGTAATTACAATCTCAAATTTTTTTAAGAGCGTAAGGGTGTCACCACGATTGCGGATTTTGTTCGAAAGAGTCACCGCGGCTCTGGAACGCAAAAAGGCACTAGGAAGAGCACGGATGGGTTTTAGTCAGAGTCTGACACTAACTCTCGCTCCACCCAGAGCGAAAGAAGTCATTTCATGATTTCCCATCCATAAAAAAGGGTGTCGCGGATTTTGTTAGACCGAGTTAACGTTGAACGATTGGTGTGGTAGCTTTGACTGATCAACGAAAGAAGTAGAAACTATCAAACGATGTCGACTAATTCATTTTACCATCGATCGATGGTATGGATGGACGATCGATCGATTGGTGTGGCAACACCCTTAGCTCTTTGTGATGTTATTCATACATTTCATTAAAACTCGCAAGTTCTTATTACATAAGTATCAGTTTGCACTGTCAAAAATGTACGGAAATTAAGGATTTTTTGACAGATTGTGATTGAGATGCAAATGCGAACGTTGCTTCTTATAATTAGTGGAATTGGCCCTGTGATCTAAAAAATGTAGACCAGAGGGCCAATTCTACTAATTTTAAGGAACGTTCGAGGTTTGTGCTAACATCGTTTCGAAAAAAAGTAAGGAAGAGACAGTGAAGACTAATAATCTCAAAACTTACGTTTTAAATCTCATTTCTTAAACATAATTCTTCAATACCCTAAAAGCTGAATTCCAAACACCAATTTCAAGATAAAATATGGGAACATTTATAAGCGGCTTAAGGGCAAACAAGCGGTCTACGCAATCTCAACATCTAAGTACCGAAATGTGATTTCCTGAAGACTTACAATGTTAAGGCCTTCGCGTCGACGAGAGCATTTTAGCAAATTAATTAAGTCTCAAGTTATCCCTCTCTCGGTGGGAAGAAGACGGATTGCCCTCTGTCTTCATATAAATTGTTGGAACGCACCAACCACTTAATATATTGCCGAAAATTTCATATTAAAACTGTGTTGTGGAAACTGAAAATTGCGAAATACAGCAAGATTTTCAGGGTTTAGCATCAGTGAAAAAGTTTTGAGGTCAGTAGTTTATAGTAAATTTTATTTGTCAGAAAATATTTGTAATTTGAGTGTTCCTAGCAATTTCTGCTTCTTCTTTTCCAGTCTAATAAAGATTGCGTTCAGAGCTGGCTTAGTAATGTCGAATAAAGTGCCGTTAAAGTTGGCCTTTGTGTTTTGAGTTGCCCCCAAAAGTGACTCAAAAATTTACTTGTAGTCCGTACTTGGGTACCAAATTTAAAATGAATCAGACCAGCAAAATCCGAGCAAGTTTGGCGTGATAGACAGAAAGACACACGAGTGATCCTATCAAGGTTCCGTTTTATCATACGTCCGTACGGAACCCTAAAAATAATAAAATAACACTTTCAGAATAAGAACAGGCTAAACTCCTCGGAAACATTACGCAGTTCTTCAAACGCTGCTCAAGTCAAGAGTCCTCAACGCGAATTGTTTGAGAGGGGTCGATTAATAAAAGTCCAATTGACCTTTCTAGTTATTTTTATTACTGTCACAGCCCTGTTTCGGTAATACGGTACGTTTTTTTGACAGCTCAAATGAATAAATTTTTTTTTTATCGAGCTGTTGTCTGCGACTTCATCACATGGTCACAATTTCACTGGTTATGTTATTTTTTTGCGTGGAACCTTAATTCTTTTTTCGTAAACAAACAACTTATGCCATTGAAAGTCCCGTAACAATCAGTCTAGCCGTTTTGGAGATTACCCAAAACAAATAGATGAAGAGACCGTTAATATATATGCATTCAGTAAAACGTTAACAAGTTATTAATTTGACATACCAAACAGACATTTAAACTCTATTTATTTGCATGGATAAATGGTTGGTGTTCATTGGTCACAAGCGATATTCCTGAGCACGAGCTTCTGGGTTTCAATTGTCAGGTAGGTCAAAGTGATGAGTATTACCAACTGGTAGGTACTTCTAGGTAGAAGTCAGGATTTCTGGTTAATTGGTAAATAATGGCAATAGGCTATCAACCGGGAGATTCAATCAGTTATGTTTAAGTCCTGTATCACAACAAGATGTGAAATGTGGGTAGGGTTCCCAAGTTATTGTTCGAGAAATAAAATATTTATGTATTTAAAAAAATAAACAGTATATTTAATTTTTTTTACTTTTATAAAACATATTTTTGGTGCTTCTTGAACGTTTTATTATATTTTTTTTAAATATAATATTTACATACCTCTCCACAATTATAATAAATGAGGAGCTCATATTTTATTAAAGCAATAGAAGCAATAGTTTTTCGGTTTTATTATGGCTGCCGAATACCAGCGGTCATGAAAACTGTATTTTGTATACCTATTCTTTTTATAGAACAGTAGAAAGTATTAACGAGCGAATTGTGTATGTTATAGAGTCTAACCGTAGGCATTTTATAAAAATACTTCGGCGTTTAAAACTTTAGCATTACAAAAAAAAGTCATTATTTCACTTATTAAAGCATTTTGATCCATTTCGCTTTATACTTATTACAGATGAGTTTTGCGATATCACAAAAGTGTAACCACCGGAAAACTTCAAGGTAAGCATTTTGCCACCATTTTTTACGTTTGAAATTGTCTGAGTTGCGTTAAACGCTTAATGTCATTAATGCTGGTGGCGATTCGGCAGTAAATTTCGGAAGCTAGGCCAACAAAAATGAGGACTTTGCCTTGATTTATAGACTTGGAATCGCAGTTCAGCTTATACTTTGATGGTTTTCGACTGAGAGCTTAGTAGTAATAAACGACCCGTTTTTGTAATGTTTTTAACCTACTTCTAAAAAAGGAGGAGGTTCTCAATTCGGCCGTTTGTATTTTTTTTTATGTTTGTTCGCGCATAACTCCGTCGCTTGCTAACCGATTTGAAAAATTTTATCAAAATCGGCTGAGTGGTTTGGTTTTTAAATCCAGCTGGATAAAATATGTGGTAAAATCGTCCATGTATACGAAATTGCGTATTTTTGTTTTCCAGCTTAGACCTACCGATTCTAGTCATTCTTAACTGACTTTATAGGAAGAGGTTCTCACTTCGGTTGTATTTTTTTTATGTTTGTTACATCATTACTCCGTCGCTTATGAACCGATTTGAAAATTTTCTTATTTTTTATAAAACGCGTAAGGAGGTGGTACTTTCCGATTGGTCCCAAAGAAATGTCATCAAAATCGCTTCAGTAGTTTGGTTTTTAAATCAAAATAGCTGGAAAAAAATATGTCATCCAAGTAAACGAAATTGCATATTTTGCTTTCCTGTGACTTTTCAGTGGTGGTTAAGAACTACAGAACAATAAAAAGTAGTAGAAAGCGTTAAATTAAAAAAAAAATAATATACTTTTACCGACTTCCAAATAAAAACACTGCGATGTATCAACTAACTTTAATTTCGGAAGTCGGTGTCTAAAAACGAAGAAACAGCCACAAACACCGACTTCCAAAATTAAAATTATTCAATACTTTGTACCTAGGTAATGCTTTTATTTGGAAGTCAGTTGTATTTTTGTAAAAAAAGTTCTTTTTCCCACGCTATTCCATCTAATTGAAAGTAATTATGGCTTGTCAGACATGTGTAGAAAAGGAAGAAGGGGCCTAATAACCAGCAGTGGAAAATAACAAGCTAATTTAGATTCGATTAGATTATAGATTTATTGTTCGTCATGAATCTAGGGTATTTATCCGCTATCATGGCGACAGTTTCCTCTAAGGGCACCTCTAGCCTAAGGGTTGTTACTAAGCGTTTGTGGTAATTCATTGGGTGCAGGAATCACAGGACTTAGTAGGTAATTGTGGCTGTGCTTAGCGGAGGTCTGTGTCTTCGGCTGAACTATTGGTGATTTGAATTTTATTTTTGTTGATTGGTGGTAGAAACCTGATTTTTTGATCTGATAGGTTACACTTATAGGTTATATTTTTCCTCTAAGTGTGTCGACAGCAAATACCACTATAAAAAAATGTTTGGGCCATTATTCCTACGATTCACACAGTCACAGGGTCAAGTAACAGGACATGCGGCGCAAGACGAAAGGTGGGCCATGGACTGCTTAGGGATGCCACACTAACACTGAAGACCGGAGCTTTCCGCAAACCTGTGCAACTTGCCTTTACTGCGGCTGAAACAACGGTGGAGCCTGCTTAGAATCAATTGGTAGCGCATGCTCTGGTGGTAGAACCTCCGATGGTTAGATGCCATCAGGAGGCTTGAGCTTCTCTGATCATAGATTATTGGCGTACCTAGGACTCACTGACTACAATAAAATATCTGGAATATAAAACATCAACCTACTCGGTTTTTGTAGGGTAGTTTTAAACGATTTATTTTATTTATAATGAGGCGACACCCTCATTAGTACTTAATGAGGGACATGCCGGGTACTGTATTAATTTTTGCGTCAAAATGGATACAGACGGATTAACAACCAAATGTTTGTACTGCTACGTATTAAAAATAATTAAATAAACCCCAGCATCAATGGGATTAAACCCTATTTTTTATAATGCTATATTAAAATGTAACTGGCTGTTACCGTGGCTATATTTCTGTGGCGTATAATGCAGCGTACGGCGATGCGGCACCGGTATATAGTGGACATCCCACCCACACACACAAAACATTTTGGGAACACATTCATTGTGCGTACAGCTAAGGAGTGGAATTCTCTGCCGCAGTCTGTGTTTCCTGATAGCTACAACCTATTCAGTCTAGGGAGTCTCTAGTCAGTCTTGTTTCATACAAATGTAGTCTGGCGATTACTCTACTGATTGACGCAGTATGTTCAGAAAAAAGTCACATTTATTTATCTCGGCCCGTATGGAAACACAACAGAAAAAAAAAATTGTTAAGAGCCTTTACGCGGTATGGCTTTTCATACAAACTTTCAAATCCTTATTTTTCGACCGATTTTAATAAAACTTGGTATGCATACGCTAGATATTTAGGTCTGAATAGTTATTAGAATTTTTAATCGAAAAAGAGTTCAGGGGGAAGGATATAGTGATTTTTCACTTTCTATAGAAAACTTAAAATCGCTCTCTCTCTCCTTCTAAAATCTTTTTTATAAATGTTTTCTGATAACTATTTAGACTTGGACATCTAGCGTATGCATAGGTACCAAGTTTAATTAAAATCAGTTTATCCATTTCGAAAAATAAGGATTTGAAATTTTATATGAAAAGCCGTACCGCGTAAACGCTCTTAAGCAAGTTATTTGTGTCGAATCTCCAAATTTTAAAACAACTGTGGGCGTAAATAAATAACTTATGTAGTACGAAACTGGCAAAACATGAACCATATAGGCATAGATTATTTCCTAAATTAAATATTAAAAAATATTTTAAACAGATACATTCAGTATTTTTTACATAATCTCCTGACTAACAAATGTCTTTCAATAAATTTTACGAGCTCATTTTCGTTATAAATAATCTCATATGATAGTGGAACTGTTAATTTGTGTGCGCACTAGCTTTATATTACTCATCACAGCGTTTATTTCTTCTTTTAAATGATTGTTGATGAAATATCATGCATTTAACCGTCATTGAGATCAGCCGTTCGACTAGGGCACTCAAGAATCAAGAGAGAAAAGTTTACGTCTAGGTAAGCGTGCTCCATCTTCGAACACATCATCGCTTACCATCAGGTGAGATGGTGGTCAAACGCGTGCCTACCAAGAGTAAAAAAAAACACAATTTCTTGCAGTGCATTTTTGCGAGATAAAAAGTAACAAAAGTGAAGCCTCTCAGTTCAAGAACTGTCGTATCTAGTCGGCTAATTAGTGACAATTTGTGGACCTGGTATTGGCACGGATCTTCTATGTTGTACAAACGCCAGTACATCAAGCTACTCGAAACTGTCAACTTTTCCCAATCAACCTTGAACATGTTAAAAAAAAACTTTATTTCAGACATGAACACACACGCTTGACTGTTCAGTGTTCATGTACCGAACATGAACACTGAACAGTCCATAGGTTGTTTAGTGATGGGTTAGTTACAGAAAGTACTTATAGTCTATTAGTATTGTTAGTAAGGACACAAACACAGTTAAATTGCCTAAGCCCACCTCTAAGGCTCAGTGTGGTAGCACTATAGGTACATGCAGGCATGCTATGCCTCTGCCCAACCCTTCGCAAATCATTGGCACGTTGTTACGTAATGCTTTAACGATTAAGTTGAAAATCTATTGAAGAAATTTGACGTGGCTCGATGTGCTAGCGTCTGTATTACACATACTATAGTATACACAAAAAATAAATTGCCGTAAGTATGAGTAAACATACATACGGCAATTGAATTTTGCAAAAACACAAGTATCTATTCTAAAGTCAAATCATAAATAAATTAAGTATTGTTGATGTGATTGAGTCGTTGCTCCAATAGTATGCTATTATTTCGAATTATAATACCTTGCCCATTAGTGTAATGTTCTCTGTGCTTTGCCCCACTAAAAATAAAGTAGATAAGCAAAATTCTTGGAGTCTACTCTATCCCACTAATTGACTTAAGTGGGGCAGAATAAACTTGCATGAAGTCTTGGTATATCTTATTTACATTTGTAAAATTATTTCTTTCACAATCATTCTTAAAGTAGCTTTTGCATACCTTAATTGTCTTAATCGTGGTAACCAAACTAATGCATTCCATATATGTGAGTGAGCCTAAATAATTCCCATACAATACGCAACCTCTACATTACATCACAGATGGCTGATTGTCAGAATACCTTTGAAGCTGTTCCAATTACTAGCCGGCCATTGTACTGAATAGCAATTATATGCCACACAATGCTGTAGTATTGAACCATATATTGAACTTACTGGTTGGACATACGGTTATGTTAAATTATTATTAATAAAGAATTGCTGTTAGTTTCGGGGTTAGGGTGTTACTACACCAATTGATTGGTCGTCGATCGACGCCATCGATGAACGTCGATCGCCGTTGATCGATTGGTGTGGCTTTGGTTAATCGAAGAAAGAAGTAGAACTATCGATCGACATCGACTAATTAATTCAACCATCGATCTTTGGCATTGGTCGACGATAAAGACTGACTAGTAATCAGACCGTTAAAGACAAAACTGTAATATCTCGTCTCTTGATTCATCTTTTGGTGTTGGTTCTCAATATCACAGAAAAGGTGATCATTCAAGTGTCGGAAATGTTATACCCAGCTAAAAAAAATATATTTATAAATAGTATAGGTATTACTACGACTGAGGGACTCACCCGAGAATGGGCAGCAGCATTCTCTGTAGCATTATTGCTACAGTTACACTGCAATCGCTAACCCGCCCGCCAAAGACATAAAATTTATATAAATCTCTTTGCCACCTGCCAAGAGTGGCGATTATGGCAAACCAATCACCCATTTAGGGGAGGTCTATGTCCAGCAGTGGACGTCTTTCGGCTGATATCATGACGATGATGAAATAGTGTAGTATATTTAATTTGGTGTACAATAATGGTTAATTCACACAGCCGTGCCCGGGCAGTGTCAGAGCCGTGGCCGTGCAGGGACCGTGCATCCGTATCTGCACGTCCGTGCGTCGGCCCGGGCACGGAAGCTGCGGCGCCTGCCTTGGAGACGGACGTGTGTGAACGAGTTCATACAAAATGTGTGAGACGAAGCTATACAGGACGTATAGCTCTGTCTCTTTCCCACTGGAAGTAATATTGAAGTAATACTTCTGTAAGAGTTGGTGGTTTAGGCCCTGAACCGTTTTTACTACTACAGCAAAAGACTATAATTAACCCTCTGCCAGCTATAACATGTGTTTTAAATTACAGCAATCAGTCTTACTTGTGTTTGGAGCATTACGAATAAGTGCGTTTATTAAACTTGACCAGATGCTTTACTTATAATTTATTATTTCGTTTTTGTTCATTTCAGATCTTAAAGGTCAAAAAACCATAAGCTTTTTGTAATTTACTACTACTATTTTTTTGTAAATTGAAGTTAATTAATTTCAATTTACAAAAAGTATTACTCCATAATGCTCAAGTAACGTTCTTTGAAACCCACATTTCTATGGAAAAAAAAATGAAACCTTTTCAACCCCTCAATCGTAATTTCAATTCCATTCACGGACAGACTGAAATGGTCTTATAAAGGTTTTGCGTTTTCTTCTGACTTTCGAAATTCTAAAGAAATCACCCAGTCTGTAATGTTTAGGGCCGATCGCCATTCACAACTATACAGCCAGTGGTTTAGTCAGCCCAAGGCTTTTTTATAATAATAATAATAATAATTTTAATATCGGGCAACTGAGGCCCATAGATAAAAAACACACAATTATCATAAACAATAATGAACTAATACTTATTAATAAAATTACATTATGAATTATGCTGAATCCTGCTGGATTGTGGGATCCCACTTTGCTGGATTGCAATCTCTAAGTGTGAACACGAATAAAATGGTCTTTTTAAATGGATCTTAAGACTTTTTTTTTTTATGAAAGAAGAAAGAAAGAAAAACCGTTTTATTCCCGCTAAAGTGACGCAGATACAACAATCCTAATCTTAAAAACAACTCATGCGCCACTACCGCGCGAAACGGCCAGCTCAGCGTAATGCCGAAGCCCGTGCGTGCATGCAGGCACGAAACCACGGCGCTGGTTTTCAGCGTTAGCCGGCCGTGCCATGTTTATGGGTGGGAAATCATCAAATGACCCCTTCCGCTCTGGATGGAGCGGGCGCGGACTATTTTATTTTTTTATTTATGAATGGGCTAGCTCTTGACCTCTTGAAATCTTATATAGGTCGGCAGATAATTCCAGAACCTTTTACTATAGAAACATCTTATTTAAAAAAAAAAATAAAAAAAAAAATAAAAAAAAAATCTAGAAAGTTCAAGTACATACCGGTCCCGAATAACCAGATATCGAAAACTCTGGAATGTTCTAGCATAGAAAAGTCTCGAAGGATCTTGACTCTACTAGTTCTGCTATTCGATACTAGATGGCGCCAGTAGTAACTAATATCGTTATGTACCCGGCATTAATTCTAGCGCGTAACCGTACGTTCAAAGTAATACTAACACTACTTTAACCCATACATTTTGTTCCTCAGAAAATTATTAAAGTCTCGAAGCTCTGTGTTGTCCTATGTTTAAAAACCGACAAAATCTACCTGAAACATCGACAACCACGTCAAATTCACGAAAACATCGAAAATCCAAATTTCTAAAATCACAATTTATTTCGTACACCACAGTCACAACTTTTAAACTATAAATCTATGACTTTTGTGCCATATACCAAATTGCATTACGACCTACATGTTATTACGCTGTACCCAGTTCTCATAAATGTGACTCGAATCTCTGCTTGTTCCCAGGAGAAAACAGTGCATTTCCTACATAGGTAATGTACTGACGGTCAAATGGATTACTATGCAGAATATTTAAATTTTCATGCTGCTATTTTCGTTATCATTCAATAAATAACCCTTTTGGTAATCATTGAGACATATTTTATATATCTCGTTTTTAACGGTCGTCCATTTTAGTAAATAATAATCAAATCTAGTTGAAAATCCAGAGGTATTCGTGTCTGAGTAAGCAACTTAATGAACATGGTAAAGAACCTAACTAACATTACGAGCCTTCTGAAACCAGTCTGTTATTTTATATTTTTATTAGTATTCTGTGTTGTAAAACATGTCCTGTAAAAACTTCAAGTATTTTCTAACATGCTTTTTTTTAAATACAAAATGTCAAGTTTTCTTATGGACCTCAACTTGTTCTTTTTCCTATTTTTTTTTAAGTAAAAGCTTCTTTAGCGGCGTTGTGCACTTTTGGGATGGGTAAAAAGTGTTGAACTCGCGTCAGGGCACGTGACCTGATCGCAAATTCGTAAGACGGATAATGTAATATAAATTGTCATGTTTGTGTGCGATAGCGCCATAAATGAATATTGTATTTAACCACATAAATGATAGTACTTTTATACTGATAAATAAAGCAATTCGTGCGAAATTATTCCCGAACCATTCCAAAATAGTAGCATTTTTGAAAAATGCACAACGTTAATGTTCAAGTTTTTCACTTTTGCCGGCACTTCCGGAGTGCAACCCGTTGTTTTTTTAAATTATTTCTTCCTTAGAGGTAATGCAAGCTGGAAGTAAAGTCCCAGTTTACTAAACAGTTTACCTTGTATACAACATCACTTTGAATGTATTTCGTTGCAAACGTGAGCGCGTTGCGGCGCACTGAGGTAAAGTTGTACACAAATGTTGCAATTTAGTTTAATTTGTGTGTGACAGCTTTAAGTGGACGGGTTTAACGATCCTTTATTGTGTAATTTATCGTATCAAATAGCTGGAAAGAATATGTGGAAAAATCATCGATGTTTACGAAATTGCGTATTTATGCTTTCCTTTGATTTTCCAGTGGTGTTGTTAGGTGTACCACTAAAAGGTGAAAAATAAAAAACTTTTTCACAAAAAAAAAACCGAATTCATCAAAAACACTACAAAGTACAAAATAACTTTAATTTCGGTAGTCGGTGTTTAGTTGCTTCTTAGTTATTTGACACGACTTGCGAAATTGAAGTTATTTTGTACTTTGTAGTATTTTTTTTGGAAGTCATGGACTACATGTGTTCCAAATTTCACTCAAATCCCTTCAGCCGTTTTTGCCTGATTGTTACACAAACAAACAAACATACAATTTTCACCTTTATAATATTAGTAGGATTTACAAAAAATACAAGGCGTCAAATGGGTTACACTTCTCCGCTCACATTATAATTATTACTAGCCTTTACCAGCGGCTTCGCCCACGTGAAAATCGGAAATAGGGAGGTTCTTTAATTTCTATTGTAACTACACCTACCCTACACCTACCCTACACCTACCTTACACCTACCCCACACCTACCCTACCCCTACCCTACACCTACCCTACATCTACCCTACACCTATCCTACACCTACCCTGCACCTACCCTACACCTACCGTACGCCTACCCTACACCTACCCTACACCTACCCTATACCTACCCTACACCTACCCTATACCTATCCTACTGCACCTACACTTACCCTAACCAGCCCAAAAAATACTACGACATGTTTCTGGTCTCCTGGTACTTGATGTTTCTGGTCTCCTGGTACTTGTGAATCTGAAGTACTAAGGCAGCAGTGGCTCTGAATTTCCACTTCCTCCTTAGTCTCCATTAATCCATGCCACTTACTGGGATAAAAAGTACCCTATTTTTTATTCCAGTAAGTAATCTTTCTAAAACGGTAATATTCTTTTTTTTATTACGATTTGGATCTTGAAAAATTAAAAAAACCGCTATTAATTTGCTGTGGGTTCACCACTAAAAAGTGAAAAATAAAAACTTTTTTATAAAAAAATAAAACCGACTCAGAAAAGAACGAAAGTTATTATTTTTTACTTTGTAGTGTTTTTATTTGGAAGTCGGTTGTTTTTGTTTTTGTAAAAAAGTTTTAGAAATCAAAGATCGTCATTATTCTCTAGGCCTTACCCAATTTATTTGCGTTCGATGCGAGATGTGTTCTCCTGCTATATTTCGCTATTAATCTTAATCAGTAATCAAGTAAAGTCATGTCTTTGTTCTCCCGATTTTTTAATATTGTTATGCACGTGTTGGTCCACCATCTCACCTGATGCAAAGCGACGATGTGGTCGTCAATGAAGCACGCTTGCCTAGAAGTAACTGGTTCACTCTTGACTTAAAAACCCCAAGGTTGTAGCTATCAGGAAACAGACTCCGGTAGGGAATTTCAGTCCTCAGCTGCACGCATGACGCATGAAAATATTCCCATATCGTTTTGTGCGTATGGGTGGAATGTCCACCATGCACCGGTGTCGCATCGCCGTACGTCTTGTGGTCCGATGATGGAACGGGCTTGGCGGAACTAAATTGTGCAATGCCAATGCACACTCCTCGAAGTCTAACTGATAGAAAACCGACAGGCTGGCGACTCGGCGTCGATGTTCAAGGCTTTGGAGCTTTGACTAGACCAGTTCATCATTACCAAAGAGCTGTTTAAGAACTCCACGACCTCATCCCACCGGCCCCTTCTACCTTCGGACATCCAGACGCACTGCATCTTACCATCCCTCCCTACCTTGTAGCTATTCCACCAATTCGCACTAAGCGTTTCCAAACGTCTTTTATAATGCACACAGCAAAGGAGTGGAACTCTCTGCCTGCGTCTGTGTTTCCAAAAGCTTACTACCCTAATCTCTTCAAAGTTAGAGTGAACAGGCTCTTTCTGGGTAAGCTCGCTCCATCGTAGACTTTGTCTCTGTCATCTCTGACATAGACTAGAGTCAAGAGCAAACCCATCACTAATAAAAATAAAAAAACAACCCTTCAAGCAAAAACAAAAATTCACCATTCTTCTTACCTATATATGTCGCAGCCATCTAGTTGATTTCGCCGTTTCATTAAAAGTCTAGCCTTTTAATTGAACTGTTCCGTTTAATCAGCGACATAAGTAACATGGTCAAGTCATCAAACGATATTGAACAAAAGATGTCACATAGGTCGCTGAAAAAGCGGCACATTTAAATGAAAAGGCTAGGCAACCAATTAAACGGCTGACTAAGCTAATGGGCTGCGACATTTACGTAATTATAAACCTATACATAAAAAAATTGTGCGTTAGTCTCGCGAAAACTCGAAAATGGTTGAACCGATTTTATTTTTTTGTGTTATTCACCTCAACCCAGGCACAAATTCTGGGGTGGTTTTTTTTTATGAATGGGCTAGCTCTTGACCTCGATCACGCCTGATGGAAAGCGATAGATGAGATCCATGATGAAAGCGAGCGTGCCCAGAAGATGCCCTGAGGCACTGGTACTTCCACGCGTCGACGAAACACAGCAGGCTGCTTGACGCCGAACTCCGGTGGGAGGGTGGTCGCCAACCAGGCGGGCGTTACCCCTACCACCGCAAGGGATGGATTGGTCAGTCTTATAAGGTGTTAGGTGAAACTGTCCAGGATGCGCCGAGCGCTCGGTTCAGTTGAGTGTCTGATGGAACAAATTGCGCTACACGAGGAGGCTCCTTCATGATTTTTTAGGAAAAAATAAAATCTCATTATCAATTCAATTTTACGGTACGAGATGAACCTTTTTTTTTTTTTTTTTATGGGGGGAATCCTCATGGATGTCCTCCGCCTTGGGGCGGGCGGAGGGGTCTGTCAGACTCTTACTGACTAAAACCAACCCGGTGTTCCATCTTCCACCTACGCCGGGGATCGCGGGAACGTATGCGACTTCCGTAATCCCCGGCTGGTGCCGGCCCGCCTCTGCGGGCCACATCTCGTAAGCGGGGGGAGTGAGGTGTTTAACTCCCCCCGCGACGTCAGAGGGGCGCACGGGAACACCACGCGCCGCCACCTCGGGTCCGGATGAATGGGGGGCAACGGACATCCCCAAGTCCGCCGCTCCTGGACCCAGTTAGGGGGGCAGAAGGAGGGCAGCGTATGCCCTCCTCCGACGCCCAGTGCACCTGCTGCGGGCCGGGAGAGCACTCGACATCTCCCTCTCCCTTTCCGCAGCCTCCTTCTGCGCGATAACAGTTTCCAGTTTCGCAGAAGGAGACCACCGCGTCCCAGGACTCCTCACCGCCGACCATAGAACGGACTACAGCCGGCAGCGAGAGGTCACTGCCTACCACAGAGACGAGGGCACGGCGCGGCTCCTCCCAGGCGGCACACTATGCCAGCGTATGCCGCGCCGTGTCCTCCCGACAGTCGACGCAGTGGTGACACCGAGCGTCCGGCTCCCTGCCTATGCGACACAGGAACCTCCCGAAGCAACCATGCCCCGTGAGGACCTGTGTCACACGAAACGACAGGGAGCCGTGCCTTCTCCCGAGCCACATGTCGAGCACTGGCCGGATGGCCTCGATAGTGACGAGGCCGGCGGTAGGGCGTGAAAGCCTGTTCCGCCATTCCGCCACCAGGACCTCGCGCAGCTGCGACCGACGCAGCTCAAAATGTCGCTGCGTCAGTCGCTCCCCGCGCGCCCGCGCGTCCTCGCGCCACAGATGCATTGACGCGAGGACTTTTGCCTCCAGTTGTACGAGATGAACCTTGCACCAACTAAAATTTAGCTACTGCGAACTAGATCTTACCGTGATCTGGGTCAACTAGTTCGGAATAAAAATATAGTGTACTTTTATTGTTTCATGCTCGTAGCTGGTGAACTTCGAACTGAAGCTACGCTTGCCGAGGTCGGTTTGTGGATAGGTGACCATCCATTAGATAATGAGTTTCCTCCGTATCTCGGAAAGACTACCACTTAGGCCTGGTTCACATTAGGTCGGACCGACAGTTCTATCGTTGGCCGACTGGCAGTCTTGCTGTTCACATTACAAGCTGCCGGGTCCGTCCTAATGTGAACACCCACGAACGACGTTAACCGCTGCCAAACTCGCCGCAAAACAGTTATGAGTTGGCTTTTGTGTGCAATGGATGACGTCGACGTTCTGGGTATTAATGTGGTATTTAAATAGAAGACAAAAGAAAAGAAAAAAGAAATATTGGGTGCATCCAATCATTGTCGAGCGAAATTAGAACATTTTAAACGTCATTTAAGCGAATTAAGAAATGATGAGCTGGAGTTCTACAATTAAATTATAATGGCTATTATTTCCTTTGATGATCTAATTGCGAAAGTTAACGGAGGCGTAAAAACACGAAATACAAGATTGAGAGATTGTACTCCTCCTGGTGAGTGGCTTCGCCGCCACGAGCCGACAAGTGTGAACGTTGACGCGGTTTAGAAACTCTGACACTAGGGTGTGTGGTGGGGTCGTTTTAGACATTACTGCCCACATGATAAGAAAAAGACTTGGTATGTTTGTCCTAATATTCGTGTCACTTTGTTCAATACTAAATATACCTTACGCAAGTCGATATAAGATTATTTATTTATTTATTGCATTATTTATTTATTAAAATAATATGTTTTTTACTTTTAGAAGATATAAATATAAACCAAAATACTTGCTAATTAATATTTTTTCTGTTTTCTGTGAATAACGCTGTTGATTACATAATTGTTTATTTTTTATTTAAATTTTAGTAATATATATTAAAATGTATTATGTTATTGTGAGTTATTCTAACATAATATATTTTAATACATATTAAAATATATTATGTTAATAATAATAAAAAAAAATGCACGAGTATTTTACATACTTCAAGAGCAAGAGCCATCAACTTTAGAAATCAAGATGCAAGAGTCAAACAAATGTTCGCCTTTTCTACTAATAAACGTCATCATCATCATCGTCATTTCAGCCGAAAGACGTCCACTACACTACACTTATATATCACTACACTTATCGCCGCGGATCGGAAGACGCAGCGTTGTAAGACCTCCCACAAGATGGACCGATGACCTAGTGAGGGTCGCTGGTAGCCGATTGATGCGAGACGCACTGGACCAGTTGTTGTAGCGACACTTGGGGTAGGCCTATGTCCAGCAGTGGATGATGATGAAATAATAAATTAAATGAAAGTGAATATCAGTGACATTAAAAATGTAAAAACCCGAACAACAGCTCGACAGGTCGGATTTCGCTAAATTTAATTGGACAGGCATCTAAAAAGCGTTACTATGTCGTATCATGTCGGCTGTGACCGAACACTGGGCGCAGCTGCAATGCAATATCTGCGTGCCACGGGTACCACTTCAGGCCACGACCATCCCTAATCGTCAAAGTCGTCAACGTCAAACGTTTTGAAACGAAACGATTTTTAAGCATGGTATGAAAAAATCATGAAAATCGGACAACAAAATATGATTCAGTAACATGTGGGTTAAAAGAATTACCATCAAAATTTCTTTTAGGAATTGCGTTTATACTGTTACACGTTTTAATTTTTTTTTACAATACAAAAAAGTCTGACCTTAGCGGTCAGACTTTTCGGGTGACTCTTCGGGAGTCTTTTTAAAAACAGTTATCTCGTTTACAATAAATGTCTTTAGTGTATCAAATACAGACCATCACCCCAAAATATGAACAAATACTTAAAGTTACTAAATTACCCTGAAAATTCGCTGTACCTACCTATTTTTTTACGTATTAATTAATTACTATAGTTGTGTACTTGAACTAAGGCTTTGCATTTGTTAAATTAATATTTGTTCTTTGTTTTGAGGTTCTTACATTTAAACAACTGTAAATAAAATTATATATCTCTATATTTTCAGGCTACTTTGGCCCATAAATGTCACCGGAATATGGCAAACGCCGTAAGATTGTAAAATAACGCATGAAATTGTGAACCATTTTTTTTAATAAGACACGGATAGTTAGATTAGAAACTATTGAATTTAGACGGGAGTTGTTGTATATTTCGCAGGCAATTAGAATGGTTCCGCCGTTTACATACAGCTTCGTCAGTTTCGCTCGAGCACTGACATGTGAAAATTCCAAAATAAAAAATAAATCTTAAAGTCAAGTAATAATAAACATTAAATTTGCGATAATCTCGTGGCACACCGGTATGCCAGCAGTGCTCGAGCGGTAAACATTCGCAGTTATGTAATATGCCGAAGGGAAAATGTATATTGCCGTGGCACTTTTGTAAAAGGCGTAGTTGGATCGACAAATGAAACTGGAGCACTGGGCTATTGAGCTTTGGTCAAGTATGTGTATTATTGTGTATGTACCTTTTTCACATTGCATGTATGTAAGTTGTTCATATTTACGTTTATTTATAATAATCATTATTTTATTAGTATATTTTATATTTTAATAAGTACCTATGTGCTCCGTAGGTGTATCCGTGGCATCACAAGGCCCTATCGGAACACCAGCGCTGTGATATTTTATTATAAGTATCGCAGCATAATGCTGAGATAGGGACCTTTTTGGCCTCGCCTTGCTTGTGTACCTACCTTTTGTTACTTTTATTATTATTACTTATTTTTTTATATATTTTTTTTTTTTTCTTACTTTTTGTGTCTTGTGCGAGGTACAAATAAATATTTTTCTTTCTTTCTTTCTTTATCTCCGCTTCGCGGGGCCAAATGGTTTAAAATTTAAACCATTTGGCCCCGCGAAGAATTTAAACTTTAAATTAAAGGGGTGCCCAAAGTCCCGAGCTCGCTTTGCTCGCTCTTGCATCCTAAGTTCTCCTAGTAACAGTAGTAACATTGCCTTTTATACTCACATAATGATCAATCACCCTGAAACTACAACCAACATCGAAATTATAACAATTAAACGAGTTATCATTTCACCTTCGCTTCCTACTAATATTATAATGGTGAAAGTTTGTATGTTTGTATGTTTGTTTGTATGTTTGTATGTTTGTATGTTTGTATGTTGTATGTTTGTTTGTATGTTTGTATGTTTGTATGTTTGTATGTTTGTATGTTTGTATGTTTGTATGTTTGCATGTTTGTATGTTTGTATGTTTGTATGTTTGTATGTTTGTATGTTTGTGTAACAATCAGGCAAAAACGGCTGAAGGGATTTGGATGAAATTTGGCACACCTGTAGTTCATATCCTGGAATAAAAAATAGGCTACTTTTTATCCCGGTAAGTGGCATGGGTTAATGGAGACTGAGGAGGAAGTGGAAACTCAGAGCCGCTGCTGCCTAAGTACTTTAGATTCACAAGTACCAGGAGATCAGAAACATCAAGTTCCAGGAGACCAGAAACATCAAGTACCAGTAGACCAGAAACATGTCATAGTATTTTTGGGCTGGTATAATTATGTAGGTAGGGTAGGTGTAGGGAAGGTGTAGGGTAGGTGTAAGGTAGGTGTAGGGTAGGTGAAAGGTAGGTATAGGGTAGGTGTAGGGCAGGTCTAGGGTGGGTGTTTCCTGAGTAATAAATTTACAATACAAATCAGGAAACCTTGCTATTTCCGATATTCACGCGGGCGAAGCCGTAGCTGGTTAAAGTATTATAAAGGTGAAAGTTTGTATGTTTGTGTAACAATCAGGCAAAAACGGCTGAAGGGATTTGGATGAAATTTGGAACACATGTAGTTCATATCCTGGAATGAGACATATGCTACATTTTATCCCGGTAAGTGGAATGGATCAATGAAGACTGAGGAGGAAGTGGAAATTCAGAGCCGCTGCTGCCTTAGTACTTCAGATCCACAATTACCAGGAGACCAGAAATATCAAGTACCAGGAGACTAGAAACATGTCATAGTATTTTTTGGGCTGGTTAGGGTAAGTGTAGGGTAGGTGTAGGGCAGGTGTAGGGTAGGTGTAGGGTAAGTGCAGGGTAGGTGTAGGGTAGGTGTAGGTAGGTGTAGTTACAATACAAATCAAGAAATCTCCCTAATTCCGATTATCACGCGGTACATAACTGCGAGCCGTATTCGCCTTCGCTATATTACATAACTGCGAGCCAGCGGAATCATACAAATTGCTTGCGACAAAACGATTTTTTCATAATAAGTTCATCGAGAAATTATAATCTAATCAACCAATACAACCTTACAGAGTCTGCAATTTTCCGGTGACATATATTATATACCTTACAAAATAACATTATGTACATAAAAAGCACACACACACACTCAACAACATACATATAATTGTAATCAAATATAACCCCCTCTTTTACAGAATCAATCAAGTGGCTGACAGTCGATATAATTTTATTGAAGAAATTTCTAGTAAACCTGACGGATTATAAATTAACGTTATTATGGGTCGGTAGCCAAATCGCAAAACGGAATCCTTTTAATTTTATTCCGTCCGTATTTTACTCAGACTCAATAATCTCCTAGTAGATCATTAATTATAAATTATTTACTTTTATTTTAAAGTATAGCAGTCAAAATCAATTTTGCCAAGAAGTACCGTGTTACCCAGTTAATGGTTTGTAGAGTTCTGGTAGGCAGCCACTCCACGTAAACTAGTAGTATTTAACTGAATCCGGTTCGACTGGGAGCCGACTTTAATATGGGAATATGGGACTTTAAATTGGGAAAAGGTTAGGCAGATGATGAGTAATCGAAATCAATCTCGTCATGCGTACCTAAAATTTTACCCCGAATACGGCACCGCTCGCTACGCGTGGTCCGACACGCTCATGGCATCTTTTTTTGTAATTCACTTAACTACGAATAGATTTATTATACTGTAAGTTGAAAAATTAACCCACTTCCTGTTAAACCACCTCAGACATCGAACGTGCATACTTTAACACAAAATGAAACACACGACATTAGATGCATTATTAAAAGCGGAAAATTTATTGGGAGTTTACAGAAATTACAGTTCACAAACAAATAATCGTAAAACTCAAATCACACGTGTTGTTTTAGAGATACTGATTACTGCTGTAATATTGTTGAATAGCACTTACGATTTTTTTTCCATTGCACATACTGTTTACCTCACTCCGTGTCGTGTAAGCATTATATTCATATTACATTTTGCGAATTTTTTCAACACTCTCACAATAATGATTTGTGCTATTCAAAATTCACGCTCTTTCAACATTTTTGTACAAAACCTAATAGCCGTCCACCATTGTTTCAATACTGAACAAACTAAAAAATATTCAAGAAAATTGAAAAATTTCTTCATTACCACCACTGTAGTATTATGCTTTTGTGGTGCATGTGTGTTACTTCTGAGGATCTTGTATATAATTCTTATAACAAAGATGTCTCCTTCCTTAAGCTTACTTGTGTTATATGCAACCGAAATCTGTTCTGAAGTTCGTTTTTCTATTGAACATGTTATATTTTATATTTACATAAGTATGGTACATTATTTACTGAAACGCTTGAATGATTGTGTATCGGAACTTCAAGAATATTATGACGACAAAGAAAAGAAGGAGAGTGTTGGAAGAAAAGAAAGAGGTTATCCTCTGACGGAGGAACGAATGGAAGAGTGGGCAAATAATTATATGTTGCTAGTTGGCTGTAGCAAGGAACTGTCGGCGTGTTTCAGTTTTCAGGTAAAACGTCTTAATAAATAAATGAAACCTTTGTAGCATTATTCGGCTATGCCTTGCATACGTATTTTTATTGTGGTAAGCCTGAACTCTCTCAGTTTTGGGAAAATACCGCTCCCTTACAATTATGTGCCAATTTTCCAGGAAAGTATCTAATGAAAGTTTTTATATTTTTATTTAAATAAACATTATTTGGTGGTACAGAAGTAATATATATTTTTTTTAAATTCATGGCATGTTAATTATTGGAAAATGGTATATGACCTTTAGTTTTGTAAACTTGTTTCAGATGCTTTTCTCACTGGCTGTTTCGTCAATGCATTATATTACTTCAGTATATAATATAATTTATCTACTTCTTGGTTATGTGAGTATATTTTAGTATTAACAACAACTATGACAATTGTCTTAATATTTCAAACCTGACTTTTTTTCTCAGGAAACATACAAGTATTTTGCTGTACTTGAAACTCTTTTTGTTCTGATATATTCTTTGTGTGGTACACATTTGGTCCTTCTGGCGGGACAGAAGCTTATCAACGAAGCTATTAAAACAAGGACGGGTTTGTTGAAATTAAACAACACATTATCAATTTGTAAGTACCTATGCAATATACATATACCCAATCTAAGCTAATTTTAAAAAGCTAATACCTAATAGTACTGGTCCGAAGGTCATAGGTACCTATTTACAAAAATGGTGACAGCGATAATGTGATTTTGGAGGTAGCAGTACAGGGAGTAAAGTCCAACATACCTCCGTTAAAAAGGGAGGATCCTCCGACCGGACGGTTGTTGGGCAACTGCCCAACAGTTGATATTCCGGCTTTGCATATATGTTCTAATCGCACGGTAAACTCTTGTAGCGCAATTTAGGATTTTGTCAAGTTAGTTCGCAGCTGTCGAGATAGATGGCGCTCCGAGTCTCATTTGTTGATTCTGCTTCCTTGATTTTTTTTCGTGGCGGTATTAATGTCGCCTACATGATTATTATAGGTCTATCTCTATCCTGTCTACTCTGGCTAAAGTGTTTGAATCTTTGATCTGTCCCATCATTCAGTCACACTTCAAACTTTATCTTATTTTCTCCCAGCATAGTTTCGTGGGCGCCAGGTCTGCTTGTACAAACTTGGTGACTTTTACCGATTCTTTAGTAGATGCTATTGATTCTGGCAAACAGGTTGACGTTATCTATATTGATTTTAGCAAGGCTTTCGACCGTGTGTCACATAACATCCTTTAGGAAAAATTACTAGCGTACGGCATTACTAGCAAACTTATTAGCTTGGTTGAAATTTAACTTATAAAATCGTTTTCTTTGTCGCAGTTAATGGCTTCCAATCTGGTACTTGTGCAATTACATCAGGTGTTGTTCAGGGCTCTCATATCGGCCCAATATAATTTATTGTCTTCGGCAATGATTTACCTGAATGCTTCCGTCTCTGCGAATCTTTCATGTCGTCGCGGTACATGCAATAGGTCGAATGTGAATTAGGTGCCACTTTATAGGAAGACTAAAAAACGATTATTTTATGTTGTGTTAGATAAATAAGATTTGTGATGATGCATTTTGTATTAAAATTGGGTATGAAATCATAAACATGCAATACCTAGGTCGAATGTGCGTTAGGTACCACTTTACAGGAAGACTAAAAACTGATTATTTTACGTTGTGTTACATAAATAAGATTTGTGATGATGCATTTTGTATTAAAATTGGGTATTAAAATTGCATTTTTTTCACATTCGACCTATTGCATGTACTGACTTACTACAAAAAATGTATATGCTGATATCCCGTCCCAGCCCCGAAGTGGAGGTGCGTAAATGCGTATCCTGTATGATGATGGGACGTCCCCGAGTCCGCCGTCCCTGAACCCATTTAGGGGGGCCGGAAAAGGGCATTATCTGGCCTCCCCTCCGCCAACTTCCGATGCGCCTGCTGCGGGCCGAGAGTACACCCGAAGTCTCCCTGTCCCTTTCCGCTACTTCTTTTTGCGACATGATATTGTCACACTGCCGACCATGAAATGAATCACAGCCGGCAACGACAGGTCGCTCGCTTCCCACTTACGTAACGAGGGCACGGCGCGTCTCCTCCCAAACTGCGCACTCTGCAAGCGTATGTCACGCCGTATCCTTCCGACATTGAACGCAGCTATGACACGGGTGTTTTGCTCCCTGCCCTATGCGATGCAGGAACTTCCCCAAATATCTGTGCCCCGAGAATACCTGTGTCGCCCTGAATGACCCTCTGCCATTGAAATGTTTCAGCCTGCCCGATTGAATTTAACTTTTGCACATAACCCCATTGAAATATTAAAAGCATTTAAAGAAATGAAGATCAGGTTGACCGAAGTTATTACATGGGGTATGTCTGTAAAAGTTTGTACCTCCATTATTGACACTATAGCGCCGTATTTAGTTTTTATATTCAATCTGTGTGTGGATCAAGGGGTTTTACCGGACCTTATGAAATAATTTCTTTAAAGTAATTCCTCCCAGTAAAGTAATTCTTTTATTTAAAAATAATGAAGAAAATAAAGAAAACTTTTCCACAAAAAAAACCGACTAGGTAGGTACCAAAAAACACTACAAAGTACAAAATAACTTTAATTTCAGTAGTCGGTGTTTTTGTTTGCTTTTTAGTTATTTGACACCGACTTCCGAAATTAAAGCTATTTTGTAATTTGTAGTGTTTTTTTTGGTACCTAGTCGGCTTTTTTTGTGATTTTTTTTTCACTTTTTAGTGGTACCCCACCCACACCTAACAACACCACTGGAAAGCCACAGGAAAGCAAAAATACGCAATTTCGTATACATACATAATTTTTCCATATATTTTAAAAACCAAACTGCTTAACCGATTTTGATCGAGATCGATCGAATCGAGAAGTATATTATCCTTTCACATAAAATAAGAATTTTTCAATCCAGTTCATATATGTGAGAGATATAATATCTCCCACATTTATGAACCGATTTGAAAAATTCTTATTTTATGTGAAAGGTGTTTGTTACCTCATATTATGAGGTAACGAGATGGGCGGACGATATTGTTGCCATCGTGGGTAGAACCTGGATGAGGCTGGCACAGGAACGTGGGGATTGGCACACGAAAAGAGAGGCCTATGCTCAGCAGTGAGCGAAGTTGGACTGTGGATAATGATTTGCTAAGTTTGTTAACACGCGATGGAGCTACATAAAGTTGGCCTTGGGAAAACCAACCAGAAGAGAAGTCAACCCCCGCAGTGGACACGGCGGAGCATACGGTGAAGGTCTGCCCTGCTTGGGCGGAGCACCGCCGTGTCCTCGTCAAGGCGATCAGCGACGGCGACCTCTCGCTACCGGCTCTGGTTCACTCCGTGGTTCAAAGCGTGGAGGCGTAGGAAGCCGTTACCTCCTTTTGCGAAACAGTAATGCTAGTAAAGCTAGGGGCGGGCCGCGTGAAGGAGAGGCAAACGTCACGCCTTAGCCGCCAAAACAGAAGAAGACGCCCCGGGCGATAGGAGTCGCATGGCGATTCTCGGTCACCGTAGGCACGGGCCTGCGGACGGCGAGCGTTGGGTGGCTCGCGGCCCGATAACAACCAGCGGCCCTACCATGACGTGTTAAAGCGTGAATCGTTCGAGCGAGAAGGAGGGATGGAGCTATACACCCTATATAGCGCCACTGGTCCGGGTCGACGAAGCGTTGTGTTCCATGCGCGCCTCCAAGAGATGTCAGCTAAGTAGACGGGGCCCGTTAGGGCCCGAGCCTGCTAGGGTTGCGGAATTTGTTCGAAAGAGTCACCGTGACCCTGAAACGCAAAGATCATAAGGAGAAACACAGATGGGTTTTAGACAGTAAGAGTCTGACACTCCCTTCCAGTCTACCCAGAGCGGAAGAAGTCATTTTGATGATTTCCCATCCATAAAAAAAACCCGCAACGGATAGAGTGGAGTATACACTCCGTTGTGCGTAGGTGTCCTGGCTAAGTTTGCCGGCCTAGCTCCGTCCAAGTGTACAGAAGCAACCAGGGTGGTTTACAGGTTGAGTGGAGAGAATTAACCGTTCAAAAAAAAATTAAAACAACTTCAGTGGAGCAATCAGACCAAATCTTTTTTTTATGTTATGCATCAAATGCATAACGGTAAGTTTCGTATCAAAAGAATCACTGTTGATGACGTTTTAAAAGTACCATTAGCAACTAAAAAATATATTTTGGTGTAATTCTCATGCTTTTGATAGTTAGTACTTTTTTCGGTCAACAGATGGCATTACGGGTATCTGAATTATGTAGATAATAAGTTGATTTCTTCTAGATTGCTACAATTCCTATCAGGTTTATGTGTAAAATTTATCTAAATGGTTTTGTAACTAGCATATCATTTTGTGCATTCAATTACGAACAAAAACCTTTTAAAATCAATATTGCTTACCTCCCATAACATACGGCGTGATAATATGTAGGTCTTCCTAGGTTTAAAAAGAACATTTTTGCTGAATTTCAATTCAATCTATCCAGTACCTAGTTTTGGCGTGAAGCTGTACCATACACAAATACAAACAGACAAAAATTCTAAAAAGTCACTTTTTGTCATTAGTTACGTTTTTCTAACAAAAGCCACTTATTTTTTCTCGAAAATTCTCAATGTACAGTTTTTCTTTCGTTACTGTTTTATTATATGTATAGATATAGATGTAACAGAATAAACGCAATACGCTCTTAAGGGGTCATTTTACTCATTACTATGAACATTTTTTAAATTATGGGACCAACCCCGTAATCGTGAATAAAAAATCAGCTGTTCGTTATGCGCACATAAATGCCATACATTTCTGTGCGCATAAAGAACAGCTCTTTTTTTTTGCTGAGTATAATGCCCTTAAGACGTATTGCGTTTATTCTGTTACACGTTGTATATTATTTTAACACTGATAAATACTGCTTCTAACCCTACCTATATTCTTCTTTTTCAGATCCAACATCGAAAGCAAAGGCTGTCAAAAATTTAAATCTGTTAGTAAAAGCGAATCCTATCAAAATAGAGTACACTGGTAGAGTGGTCCAGGGAATGTATTTAATACCTATAGTACTCTCCTTGTCTGTTAGTTATATTATAGTTACATTGCAATTTAATCATATTATTTAAAATAAGAAACGTAACTAACTTGACTTAAAAAATATAGTTGTAATTAGTGTCTTATCTGTGCTGTTTGTACACTGTTTTTTGTCAGTTTTTGCAATTTTGTGAAAAGTTGTTGAAAAAAAAATTATACCTATTGATTGTGATGTGTTTAGATTACATAAATATCCCATGCAATGAGTTAAGTTAACGTGTTGTCTAACCAATAGAAATGTACCTATGTGTTAGAGAATTGAGATCGTATTTCAATTAAATGTGGTGAACTATATTTAATTTTTTTAAATAGCATAGTGACGATGGATGCGAGACGCACAGGACCGGTTGTTGTGGCGACACTTGGGGTCGGCCTATGTCCAGCGACGTCCACTGCTGGTTGATATGATGATGATGATGATGATGATGAATATCATACTGACTGCAGTCATTCCTTTGCCTGTCACGTGACAACCATCATTTGAACACTGCCAATGACGTATTATGCAGGAGAAAGGTGTGGTGTGGTGGTGGTGGTGTGTGTGTCAGTCTGATGCAGTCGGTGACAGCAAATTTGTGATTGAACTAAAGTAAATGCCACCGACTGAAACAAACTGCTTGAAAAATCATTTCTTTGTAACTTTTTAGTTGCACTTTCTGGTCAAAGTTTTTATTTATGTTTTGACATTTTTCCCTTAATAATGTATATCAGCTACCCAACACCACCCTTAAATATGACCACACTTTTCTGGAACACCCTGTATACAGATGCATCATCATGCACCAATATCATACAGTTAGCTCTAAAAAACAGCGCAAGCACAATTGGTAGGTACTTATATGTAGCAAAATAGCTACATGTTCGCGCAGAGTTGAGGATTGATTTTTAACTGACTTCAAAAAAAAGAGGAGGTTCTCAATTCTCAATTTCGACTATATTTATTTTTGTGTTTGTTCAGCTGAATCCGGTTTGACTGGGAGCCGACCCCAATTTGGTTTGGAAAAGGCTAGGCAGATGATGATGTTTGTTCAGCGGTATTAACGCCAATTGTCAACCGATTTGATTGATTTTTTTGTTTGAAAAAGTATTTTTCCGGACTAGTCTCATTTCTTGGTTGAGATCAAAATAATGAAGAACTTCGTTGATCTCGGCAACGGATCTCTTCAATAAAATAATGATATTAAATCTCTTAAATTGTTTTATCTACACTCACAACGTAATGTTCCAAATATGAATTCAAAAACGAATGCATAAACACATACATTTTTTTCGTGGATAGGTAAAATTTAAAAAAAAAACCATTACGATTCAACATTTTCCTTCGATTTTTAAACAACTGCATCATAAAATAACTTTTTAATTTTTATAGCACACTTTTTCTTTTTAATTTTTGGCGCGGGCTCATTGACTTAAGTCAATGAGCCAGCTTTTATCTTTGTCTATGATTGAGCGCGCTGCGCAGTCATTCGAATACGCAATGAGAATATCCGCCATATTGGAATTAACTATTTTTCCACTTATTTTATTTCAACTGTATGAGTGAAAATAAAATAGTGTATGCAACGGCATATAATTAGGTATTAAAACACTCGTGCGATGCTATTATCACACTCGGCTACGCCTCGTGTGATAAACCCACACTCGTGTTTTAATAACCCTTTTTATATGGTCGTTGCATAAACTACTAGTTTATACCAGTTCATGACATAACATCACGCCGCCGCGCCGGCGCCGGTACGCTGTGAAGTGCCATCGACCTCAAAAAAATTGCTGGCATATTCACTTTAGATTTTTAAAAGTTAATACTTATTTCTCCCTTTCAAGTTATTAATCAGACAAATTACAGTTTTGACGTCGGTAATTTTTTTTTTTTTTTTTTTTAACTTTACTGCCTTTTTATTTTTTATCTGGCTGCTATCCGCAACTCCATAGGTATCCAAGCACGTATTTTGCGTTCAAGTAAACAAAATTGAGAGGGAACGGAGGGCGTTGTCAGTCCGATGCAATATGCAGGCCCGCAGGTTTACCTAACGTTTGAAAATTGTTAGCATTCTATATATATATAGTTAAACTATCCATCCTATCCATCATAAATTAAGTTTATTTAATAAAAAAGATAATTATTCACTCAAAATCATTTGAGGTTTTGAATGACATTATTTTTACATATTATAGCGCTACATGTCGGGGCGTCGGTAGCTGCACCCCTGAAGGTACTATAGTATGTACATACTTGACTCTGCATAGTTTTAATACAATATTTTATGAAGCATGGTCTCTGTTGACTATCTACTCCAGCACCACAGGATCGTATGACGAATTATGATAGCCGACACGTCTACCATAATATTCCTGGGAATTATTATTAATCTACCGAAATTAATGAAACCATACTACAGCAAGGAGTTTAATACATTCTCTGTCGTATTAGTGTTGCTCATTTAGTTAATATTGATTGTTTTTAGTCTAGCCAGCTTGTTAGATGAGTATTTTGTGGCTGGCTAGTTAAAATATGCCTTAAGGTTTTAATACCCAGTGAATTTTTACTGTAGCTTATAGAATGAGGATTACTGCCAAATTGGTCTTGTGGCCACAATCGCTATTACTGAGCATGAGGTCCTTTCGAAGTAAGGCGTTATTGGACTTTTATCTGGAATTTCTTTTAGTTGGTAGCAATCGGCTCGCCTCATTATTACAATAGCACTTAAACATAATCATCATCATCATCATCATGGCATGACAAGTTTGGTAATCTACTAATATAAAAGCGTCATTATGAATTTCCAATGGTCAACCACTGACACTCCATTAAAAGAAATGGCATAGAATGGTAATCTCGTACAAAATGACAAATGAATGATAGACGTATGCGGTAATCTGCTAAAATTTTGACAGTTCCTTCGATCAGTGACCTACAATTATAACGTCATTGTGCAGTCATTGCTTTTTAAAAACATTGATTATTTAGAACCACGATTCTATTACGAGACCATTGATCGACCAATGATCGACCATTATGAATTTAGCAGATTACGAACTTAAAGCAAAATGACAATGGGATCGTGTTGAAATGACGAATTTATAAAAATAGCAGACTTGGGGCCCCGATAGTTGTTATTTTTCACGATTACACACGATGGTCCCATAGTGAAAGTTGTTCATAATGATGAGTACAATGACCCACTAAGAGGTACCTACTGCGTTTATTCTGTTACACGTTGTATGCCATCAACTGTAACAAACTGCTTGAAAAGTCATTATATCGTAATTTTCTAATCGTGTTTTACACGTCGTTCGTGGTCGATTTTTTTATTTTTTCCTTAATGTAGATCAGCTACTTCACATCACCCTTATATTACGACCACACACTGCTGCACTTACATGTTCGGGTCGACAATTGACTGATTTTTTGTGTTCGTAGTTGTCAGGAAAAGGTGAATGCACCCGTGTGCAGCTGGAGCGGTTCGCTAGATTGTGATAAGTGTAAAATGTCTTTATTCGGTCACAATGCAAAATTCGTCATATTTTGTGTCAAATTGACAATTTTAACAGCTTTAAATTAAGACGTTCAACACGGCATTGTCCTTTCAACAACTCGATTCAAACTAGATTATTTCCATTGTCTAGCTTTTCTCACCAATTGTTTTAATTCCTTTTGTCAATATTGAAAACAACGTGGAATTTAAATTATGTATTGTCACACCAGACGGATTTCTAAAGACAAATGAAATTAATGGAACAAACAATAAAGAGGTTTAATATCTGCGTTCAAAATATTAAAATTTATTAACATAACCTTAAAATACAGCGTTTTCGCTTACGGGTACATTGGATCGGGTACAAAGGAACCACATTTTATAGGAAGAAAATTATTTAGTTAATTCTTTAATGGAAATATGGTAATTAAGCCTTAAAATGCACCGAAATTTTAATTAACATAATTTTACTTTACTTTCGTTCCTCTTGTTCAAAATATATATAATAATATTTTTTTCTTTGAACACCAAAATTTGCTTCGTCAGCAAATTTTGGTGTTCAAAGAAAAAAATATGAAAATGATTAAATTAATAAAAGAATGAAATAATAATTGTAAATAATCAAATAACCGAAATGAAAGCCAGACTCAAAGAAATCCTACGAATGAAGCTCAATAAAATAATAAATAAAAATTTGGAGATTCCACCTTCAAAAAGCTACACATGAACGTCAAAGAGCAAAAAAACAATACTTTTAATATAGATATCCTCTTCAGCGATGCCATAAAATAAAGAAAAAAACTTAAGCACTCTACACAGGTCGTCGGGACAAGGAGGGAATCGATTGGTAAATCCTGCCAAACGAAATTAGACTTTACTGTTATTGCTATAGAGTTGAATTCCGTTTTTCAGGCTAAGACCATAAGCAATTGTGATTTTTTTAATATCAGCGTCCGAAGCTGGTAACAATGAGACAGACAAAGCGCGGCAGGCCGCATCAATCTCCTCCTATACCTAATATTGTTGGACTGAACGACATTGACTGATGGTGGCTGGAGCCGATATTAAATATCGTGGCAACCGTCTTCATTTAATTACAATGTAATGAATAGCACGAGGATTTTGTTGTAAAGGGAAGCGGAATAATGAGGTTGATGTTGTAGTGAATTTTCTTTAGGATCTGCTTTTTAACGATATAGTTCACTTATGCCAGTCATTTAAAACATCTTTGGTCGCAATAAATTGCACTGTCCTGATTTTTTGGGATGTTGTTGCCAGTAGTGTAGTACACCCAATTTTTCAACTTTGAAAGCTAAAAAATTGCCTGTGCTAACTTCGTGGTGCTCGGAAAACTTCAAAATTTTCGGTACATAAAAAAATTGAGATTTTGGCTTTATAACTTTCAAACGCTGAATTCTATGCCAAATGTTTGTCTAAAGATAAAATTTTCTACAATTTGAGTGCAATAATTGTATTGTTTTATAATAGGTATTGAGGTAAAGAAAATAAACTTGAGCCATTTTTCCCAAAAAATGTAAATTGTAGTTTCAAATTGGAGCCTTGCGAATTGCAAGACTTTCGAAAAGGATATGAAGAAAATAAAAAAATGGTTCTTATCATGTTAAATGAAATTAATAAATAATAAAAATGTGACGGCGCGCAGCTAAATTAAAAGTAAATCCAAGATTTAAGATGAGAGACTGATTGTGTTATTTGGTTGAATAGTAATTATTGTTAAATCCAAAATTAAAATGGTGATTTATTTCAATTGGTCGAATATAAATGGCGATTTATAAAATATGAGCGGGTAACCCCGAATAGGGTAGCAAGTTTGCGTCTACGCCGTGACAGCTGGCATTCTTTTGACAGACAGCGTACGAGGTGCACGCGTGCTAACCTATTGGCTCGTAATCTAGTTTCATCTTGTGTTTGCTCGTATATTTTGTTTACAAATGTAATCGAATGAAACGAGGCACCACACAGGCTAATGCCACACAGGCTGGTGCCACACAGGCTAGTACCAAACAAATTGGTGCCACACAGGCTAGTGCCACACAGGCTTGCGCCACACAGGCTATTGCCACACAGGCTATTGCCACACAGGCTATTGCCACACAGGCTGATGCCACACAGGCTATTGCCACACAGGCTGGTGCCACACAGGCTAGTGCCACACAGGCTAGTGCCACACAGGCTATCGCCACACAGGCTATTGCCACACAGGCTATCGCCACACAGGCTGGTGCCACACAGGCTATTGCCACACAGGCTCTTGCCACACAGGCTCTTGCCACACAGGCTATTGCCACACAGGCTATTGCCACACAGGCTATTGCCACACAGGCTGGTGCCACACAGGCTATTGCCACACAGGCTGGTGCCACACAGGCTATTGCCACACAGGCTATCGCCACACAGGCTGGTGCCACACAGGCTATTGCCACACAGGCTCTTGCCACACAGGCTCTTGCCACACAGGCTCTTGCCACACAGGCTCTTGCCACACAGGCTCTTGCCACACAGGCTCTTGCCACACAGGCTATTGCCACACAGGCTATTGCCACACAGGCTATTGTGACCAATGGTTAATATTAGCAAAGGCCTTCACAGTAAACAAGTAAATCCAGCTGCACAACTCACCTGCGCCGTTATCGGCACATTCTGACTCTACACTATTAGTAGGCCTTCAAACCTATGTACGTTCAACTCCAATGGAACGTAGCAATCTGGCATAGGTCGTATTCGATCATGTGAATACTTATAGGTTCTACTCTATTATTAGAGCCTTCAGTAAATGCCTATCGCCACGTGTTTGTTACTCATAGGGTGCGGTCAGACCCATTGGCACCTGACGTGCGTTCAAGAGCTTCGAGTATGAGTAGACAAGCTATTCTTAACAAGATTTCGTTTTATCATCATTGTCTTCGACTAAGACATCTAATACACGAGAATACTTGGTGATCGGGAATCTTCCTCAATCTTGCACAATCATGAAGAGTTAAGCGCCTTTAGTCGGTATCTATCTTGGTAAATAACCCTTCGATGATCCTTCGATGATCCTTAAATGGACCGTTTAATTCAAGATTTTACGTACCTAATCTGGTTTCACGCATAATCTTCTAATAACATGAAATCGTTAACAGAAAACTAAATCTTTAGCTGCTTATGTACAATCAAATTGAGCTTTACCTTATACCACGCGTCGTTTTAAACCCTGTTATGAAATCTCAGGGACCTCATCTAATCGACTTCAGTACCTACATAACCAAACATCAATTATGGGTCTCGCAGTTTCTTAAATCAAACGCTCTACAGATGAAGTCTAACATTTTTGACGCATTATTTGCTGTCGTTGAATTCTACGGCAATTGTCTACAAACTAGTGTTGGTCAGTCAGTTAGCCGTTTGAGAGTTCAAGAGCGGCTGTATATGACCTAATTGAAACAAATGCGGTTTGATTCAAGATTCGTGATTACCAAGTCCAAAAACCGGTAAAAGTCACCAAACTCACAATAATTTGATTAAAGAAAATCAAAGACCAGGTATCTCATCACAGTCAACAGCTATCATATCATAGCTCAACACAACACAATTACTACACTCGCTCTTCCCCATGGGAATAATATCAAGTAAGTTTTATTTTGTACGACAAAGAACTACCGCAACCCTGTTACAGACTCCTTCGTCTGTATCACTCTGGGATACTGCTACGATACTCTAGTACAGTCACTGACACACAGAACTCAGAACCTGTTCACATAAACTAAATTGCCACTAACTCGTCATCTACTTCACAACATCTATTGGTACTTTGCCTCGGGTATCTTCTTCTCCATAAAGAGATTTTAAAACATGCCGACCGATAAGCTATGCACATTGGAGCTTCCAAAAAGATACAATGTTTGCGTTAAACGTTCATGTGAAGGAGGTACGTTCACGAATTACTCTACGTTAATCTACGAACATCACGGTCATAACTGCACTGTTCAATTTGAATTAATAAATCTTATTTTAATCTCACCCGTATTAACTCACATACCGGGTAGGCAAACCAGTAGTGAGAATGGAAAAATCTATTTAGAAATTTTAATAGCATGATTTCTCTATGCCTGTAAACCTTTAATCATTGTCATTAAAATCAAGTTTCTGTTCATGATGGTTTACTTACTATCGAAATAACTAACTGTTGGAAAACGTACGTAAATGTAAACGTATGTAAGGAAAACTGTCGCCGACACGATTCTACATAAGTTTGGGTCCAATTTTTCACCAAAAACGTCTAAGTCGGAACATGACCTTATGGCAACCTTGCCATGCACTATCTCATTCTAAAGTTTCGCACTGAACAAAATGTTGAAACTATTACCGCCAATGGGAAAACTAAGTACTCGCTTTGTATTAAGTATGTCAAAATAACCTTGCACTATCAAACCAACCACTGAATACATATGAAGAATTTGGAAACTTTTAAACTCACAATACAAATAAAATGGGAGCGACTCACCCAGTTCCAGACAGCTTTGAACGTTTTTACACCCCACAGATGTTGACCTTTGGTTTGTCACGCTCAGAACTGCTCAGAAGTTGCAGCTGCTCAGCAGTTATAGCAGCATGCGAACCGCTAGCCTCTTGCTAACTTCATCCACCGTAATACGATATCTGAAAACTGAGAAACACTACGAGAGTACAAGTTCTATCAAAGCTGTGGCTGAAAATAGAGCTTTCAGGTAGTAGTAGAAATCAATAAATAAAGTCAATAAATCGAAAACTAAACAAAACATTGGCACAAGAAAAGCCCACGCCCAGCAGTGGGCAAAGCCCGAGCAATGGAAGGTAATGATAAATCAAAACATGGCTTTTGCGAATAACACAGTTTTCAGAAAAAGCGTAAGGTGGGTACGGTATTGAGACTATAGCGCTTTATTGTCCCATGGAGGTATTTACGGCTCTATATTCCCAACAACAATAACACTAAACAATCAAGTCTATTACTCAAATAGCGATAGCGAAATAATATCGCTTCATGAGCATTATATAGAGCATCGCTTAACCAGTCAACGTCAAAGCTATAGCGCTTAAACTACTACTACACTAAAGCGATAGCCAACACGACAATAACAACCTCACTTTAGCGTAGAGCAATAAAACGACAAGTCAACTGTCAAATATCGATAGTCGTCAATCATGAGACCGTAACCCTCTGTGAGTCAGTCTCCACAGCATAAAAATGTTCACCCGTAAACAAACAGAAAAATGTTAACTAACTAGCACCTCACCTCCACAGCAATAACTAAACGAAAATGGCTCACCAGATTGTCGTGAACATCCCCACACACTTCTCCTTGACCTGGCCAGTTGCTGTGAAATTGCTTGCCTCCGTTTTAGACTGGTTTTCCATTGTTCAGGTTGATGAGGGTAGTCGCATAAAACTCGAAAAAAAGAAATCTTGACCTCGTAATTTTCCTTGAATTTTTCCTACGTTGAACCCAGATAGGTTATCTACGACAGGCATGAAGGCACGAAGCTTTTCAGCCCCTTACTAATGGTCAAAAATAAGCTGCACTGCACTATACTGCATCCTCGACGCAACATACCACCGTGATACCGCACTATGATCGGGCGTCAAACTTGGGTTTATCGGATCAAATTTCAGGGCACTTCACGGCACACATTGAGTTTTTAACTTCTGGATTAGCGTACGCGTTTCAAAAAGAACCGCAATTTTCACTATCAATGTCACTATGTGTTTTGCTTTTCAAAACGTAACGCCTCGTATTTCACTAGTATTGTCACGAATTTCCTTGTGGGCCATGTGGGTTACATCCCACTTCTGATGACGGAATATCAGAATGGGCAGCGGAGCGATCTTTGTGATAGTCATCCATCATGGGCGTGTTGTAGAAGAAACGTTGAAATAATAGCACGTTTGTGATTCTTAACAGTCCCTCGTTTCATTCGATTACATTTGTAAACAAAATATACGGGCAAACACAAGATGAAACTAGATTACGAGCCAATAGGTTAGCTTGCGTGCACTTCGTACGCTGTCTGTCAAAAGAATGCCAGCTGTCACGGCGTAGACGCAAACTTGCTACCCTATTCGGGGTTACCCGCTCATATTTTATAAATCGCCATTTATATTCGACCAATTGAAATAAATCACCATTTTAATTTTGGATTTAACAATAATTACTATTCAACCAAATAACACAATCAGTCTCTCATCTTAAATCTTGGATTTACTTTTAATTTAGCTGCGCGCCGTCAAATGTATAAAATCAATCTTATATAACAAATATTTCAGTAGTATTCAAGTATGGAGGATAGTTGAGGAAAATGATTAACGTTAAGTGATGGTGGGACCACAGCTGACTTTTTTGACAGTCATACAGTCATAGAGTTTACACGACACAATTGTAAATTAGTATGTATTTTTAATAATCAAAGATAATATTACGTGGGAAGATATCCCAATGCTCAAAAGCCTTAAGATATATTGAAAAGAGCTTTTCAATAAGAACATTTTGCTAGTTACTTGATTTTTGCAAATTGTTATGTTCGGAGTTAATGACTTAATTATCCGACTTCCTAAAAAGGAGGAGGTTATCAATTCGACTGTATTTTTTTATTTTTTTTGTGTTTGTTACCTCATATCTCCGTCATTTATGAACCGATTTGAGAAATTCTTGTATTATGTGAAAGGATATACTTCTCGATTGGTCCCATTAAATTTTTTATCAAAAACGGTTAAGCAGTTTGGTTTTTAAATCCAAATAGCTGGAAAAAATATGTGGAAAAATCATCGATGCTTACGAAATTGCATATTTTTGCTTTCCTGTGACTTTCCAGTGGTGTTGTTTGGTGTGGGATACCACTAAAAAGAGAAAAATAAAAAAAAAACCCAAAAAAAAACCGACTTCCAAAAAAAACACTACAAAGTACAAAATAACTTTAATTTCGAAAGTCGGGGTCAAATAACTAAGAAGCAACCAAACACAGACTACCGAAATTAAAGTTATTTTGTACTTTGTAGTGTTTTTTATGGAAGTCGGTTTTTTTTGTGAAAAAATTTTTTTTAAGTGACTGATTTTGAAAACTAAAGTTAAGAATATTTAGCGTCTTAACAGCCACAAGATATACACCATTGGAAAGAACTTTTAAGAAGACTCTTTACTACTAACGAAGCTTTTCCCAATAAATAAGTCCGTTTGCTGTAAATTACCGAAATGGGCCACTAACTGAATACCGAACTGGTACGGCATTCCATACTTTTTATTTTTTTTATTAGTGATGGGTATGCTCTTGACTCTAGTCAATGTCAGAGATGACAGAGACAAAGTCTACGATAGAGCGAGCTTACCCAGAAGGAGCCTGTTCACTCTAACTTTGAAAAGATTAGGGTTGTAAGCTTTTGGAAACACAGACGCAGGCAGAGAGTTCCACTCCTTTGCTATGCGCATTCTAAAAGACGTTTGGAAACGCTTAGTGCGAATTGGTGGAATAGCTACAAGGTAGGGATGGTAAGATTCAGTGCGTCTGGATGTCCGATGGTAGAAGTGGGCCGGAGGTCGTGGAGTTCTTGGGCACACTCACCGAAGTGCAATCTGTAGAACACCGAGACAAACTTTCAAGTCCTTATTTTTCGAAAGGATTGAACCGATTTTAATCAAACTTGGTATGCATACGCTAGATACCCAGGTCTTAATAGTTAGTAGAGAACATTTTCAAAAAAGAGTTTAGAGGGAGAGAGAGCTATTTTAAGTTTTCTATAGAAAGTGAAGTTTTTCCCCCTGAACTCTTTTTGGATTTGCTTTATTTAGCAAGTCCTAGATTTACTGAAAACAAGGTACTTTCTACATAGTAGAAACCAACTACTAAAGAAGAAACTGACTAAGTATTATCTACAAAAATATAATACCAAATAATTTCAAGTAGGTACTTATTGTAGTGCTTTTTTCTCAATTTCGCTCATTTGTTCTTCAGAAATCACAAAAAAAAACTTGCTAAACACAAAAAGAAAAGAAAATCAACGACAATTTGAAAACAAAATTCCATATTCCAAATTTAAACGCGTCCCACAAAAAATCCGGGCCGAATATGCTGTTAACCTATTATTGCCACCTATTATTATTATTTGCTAGCTGTCACCATTACCTAGACGAAAGAAAGAAAATAAGAGCAAGCCACTTTTGTCACACTCTTGTGTCAAAGATGCGACAAATTGAATAAAAAGTCTCACTCTTTGTGGTGGAATCTCGAAAACAAAGCGAAGTTGTAATGTACGAACGTGTTGTTTTGTCTCTTTTTTGCAACAAATGAAGTCTAATAGCTGGAATGTGGAGGGAACAGATGTACCTACCTAAGGACTTTGTTTTGGGGAGTTCAGTAAATTTGAATAAATCGATATGTGAAGGAAGTTGATTGATGGATAGTTCGAAGTCTGTAGATATTTTCTTGGAACTTGGAAGCAAAACTTTAATGGAGACTTATAAATTTACAACAATTTATTATTACAAGATTTATATCGAAACGTTGTTCGAAAAACCGCGGATACGACTTTTAAAAATCGTAATCGTTTTGAATCAAACGAAAAATTGATTGTTATCTAAAATCGGCAATTCCAGTTCGATTTTCGCTGAGAACAGTTGTGTTGCATGCGATCGCGCGCGTACCACAGTGTTAGTGCTTACGCATCAAAACAACGCCGTCAAGACGGCTGCCTCGCAATGACCTAGTTATTGCGTAATGCTGACGGCTGACGGCAAATATTATTGTTAAGGCCAAGTTAATACTGGCTTAAAAATTACAATGGAATCGAAAAAGGATACACCGGGTAATACCAAAGTGGACTTAAAAACGGAGACGGAACATCTGTTGTACAAATATTATTGTGAAGAGAAAAATGAGCGTCTAAAGCTCCAAAAGAACATAGATGACCTAAAAAGTCAAATAGAAAACCTCCAGCAACAGCTGAAACTTCAAGCGGAAAACGCAGCCAAATCAGCAACAACCGCCACCGAGACCACTTCGCCACCCATTGAATATACAACAGACGAGGAAGAACTCGCTCGAGAAACAGGGTGGATACGGCAAAAGAGCAGGAAGAAAAGAAAATTGAACACTTCTCCTGCCCAACCCACCCAACTCACTCAAAACGAACACGGAAGAGACGTCAATAGAGGTATTGAAAAAGTGCTTAAAACTTCTCTGCCACCACCTATTGTTGTAGATGGTATCCAGGATTATCAAAAGTTCTTTGATTTTCTATGTGAAAGACAATCAGCTGACACGTTCACCATCAAAATGATGAATGGAGATACCGTAAAGGTAAATGCTAAAAACGAAGAATCGTATAGAGCAATCTCAAAAGCCCTTTCCGATAACAACTGTCTTTGGCACTCCTATGAGAACAAGCAAGAAAGGCCAATAATAGTTATGGCAAAAAAATTGCATTTTACGTGCATTCCAGAAAGAGTAGTCGAAGACTTGCGCAGCAAAGGCTACAAAATTTTAGAAGCAGTCAACAAATTGAGCTGGAAAACTAAAGAGCCACTCAATATGTTCATGTTGTCTTTCTCAAATGATGAGGAAACCAACAAAATCTTCAATATTAAACATATTTTAGGATGTAATGTGGAAATACAACCGGTAAAATCAACAAAACTGGTACCACAATGCAAAAGATGCCAGGCGTACGGCCATACTCAAAAGTACTGCTCTAAAGAACCGAGGTGCGTAAAATGCACAGGTAAACATCTCACCAAGGATTGCAGAAAACCGCAAGAAGAGAAGCCAAAATGCGTCCACTGCGGAGCCCCACATCCGGCTAACTATAGGGGATGTATTGTAGCTAAAGAAATACAGCAGATAAGACTCAAAAAAACTAAAGGAGGAAATTTGAATCCTCAACAAAGTGCACCTGCCCGAAGAGATGACGCTAGCAAGTCCAAACCAAGCCAAAACGTGATGCAAACCACAACTAAAAACGTTTCATACGCTCAAGTAACTTCATCAGGCCTAGCGAAAGCCCCCTTGACAGATATGAACAGCAACAAAAAGTTGGATGAAATCTTAAAGTTAATGTCATCATTCGACGAGAGATTAAAAAAAATCGAAAATAGCAACATAAATGCTACCTCTAAAACCCAAAAATGAATACTACACTTAAACTTATGGCGTGGAACTCAAATGGGTTACAAAAACATCAGAATGAGTTGCAAGTTGTACTAGAAATTGAAAAAATTGATGTTTGCCTTATATCAGAAACACACTTCACAAAACAATGTCACATTAAATTCAAAGGATACAAAGTATTCCATGCGCTACACCCAGACAATACTGCAAGAGGCGGAAGTGCTGTTATTGTTAAAGATAACTTGCAACACTATGAAATGTTAAAATGCGAAGAGAAAGACATCCAAGCAGTGGCAATTTGTCTTCAAACCAAAAAATACCCCTTAACCGTGTGTGCCATCTACTGTCCACCACGGTACATAATAAAAAATCGCTATTCGTCTTTTCTAGCCCGCCTTGGTAATAGATTTATCTTAGGAGGTGACTTCAATGCTAAAAATACGTATTGGGGTTCCAGACTAACTACTACTAAAGGCAAAGAACTACTGAGTGCCATAAAAGAGCTAAAATGTGACGTGATATCAACTGGAAAGCCCACTTATTGGCCAACAGATCCAAATAAAATCCCAGACTTAATAGATTTTTTCGTAACCAAAGACCTATCACATAGCTATATAAAAACGGAACAAAGCTATGACTTGAACTCGGATCACTCTGCAATTTACTTAAAAATTAGCGAGAGTATTCTGTATAAAGAAAATAGTCTCACTCTTGTTAATAAGTTTACGGACTGGGAGAGCTTTAAGGCCAGATTGAATGATCAAATAGACCTTAAAGTTCCATTAAAAACCCCAGAACATCTAAACATCGAAGTTGAGAAGTTTATTATTCACATCCAACAAGCAGCGTGGGAAAATACACCTGACTTCAACAAAAGAACGAAGGGAAACATCTTCCCTTTCAGAATCAAGCAGCTGATTATGGAAAAAAGAAGGCAAAGAAAAATGTGGCATCAATCTAGGTGTCCTAATGACAAAAGAGTACTAAACAAACTTACTAAAAAACTAAGAAGACTAATCCAGGACTACAAAGAACACTCAACCAAAACCTACCTGCAGAAACTAAGTAACGACCAAAGGACTAACTACTCCCTTTGGAAGGCTACTAAGCATCTAAAGAGGCCGATAGCCCAAATCCCTCCCATCAAGTGTGAAAACGGGCTATGGGCACGAACAAATGAGCAAAAAGCTATGAGGTTTGCAGAGCACCTAGAAAACATCTTTCAACCTAACGAGGGGGAAACCAATGAAGACCACACTCTGGTTAATATAGTGATGCCAGATCAAATAGATGCCATAAAACTAGTAACACCGAGAGAAGTTGCACGAGAAATAAAGCAGAAAATAAGCACAAGGAAAGCTCCAGGTTACGATTTAATAACAGGGGAAATCCTTCATAACTTACCAAGAAAGGGTCTGGTTAAGTTAACAACCCTTATTAATGCCGCATTGAGGCTTAAATATGTACCAGAGTTATGGAAAGTTGCTGAAGTAATAATGATAGCAAAGCCTGGGAAACCGGCTCACGAAACAACATCATACAGACCGATTTCCCTGCTACCAATAATGTCAAAGCTGTTTGAAAAGCTACTACTCAAACGCCTTAAACCTATCATTGATAACAGGAACCTTATACCTGAGCACCAGTTTGGTTTTCGAGAAAAACACTCTACAATCGATCAAGTGCACAGAATCACAAACGTAATAGAAAACGCGTTGGAAAACAAGCAAGTTTGTTCTACTGTTTTTCTAGACGTAGCCCAAGCATTTGATAAAGTTTGGCATGAAGGCCTTATTCTTAAACTAAAGAGGCTGCTACCGAAACCGTTTGCAGACATATTGGAAACTTACATTTCAAACAGAGTCTTTAGAATAAGACAAGAAGACACTTATTCAGAATTTAAACCAATAAAAGCTGGCGTACCGCAAGGAAGTGTGTTAGGTCCGGTCCTGTACCTACTATACACTTGCGATATACCCGAACTCGAAAACAATACCATTGGAACCTTTGCTGATGATACAGCCATAATGGCCGTTGGAAACAGCCACGAAGAAGCAGTAGAAAAGGTTCAAATGGCTGTTTATCAAGTTTATGACTGGACCAAAAAATGGAGGATTAAATTAAACGAATCCAAATCCGTACACATAGATTTTACCAACAAAAAGCAACAGTATTTTCCAGTTTATATTAATAACAACCAAATACCTTATGAGAATACAGCCAAGTATCTCGGTATGACCCTTGATGCAAAGCTACGCTGGAAAACTCACGTGAAGAAGAAAAAAGATGAACTCGACCTACGGTTCAAAAGAATGTATTGGCTGCTTGGAAGAAACTCCGTGCTGTCCGTGCAGAACAAACTGTTACTATACAGACAAGTCCTGATGCCAGTTTGGACTTATGGTATTCAGCTGTGGGGCTGCACCAAACAGACAAATGCATTAATCATTCAACGATTTCAGAATAAAGTACTGCGGGAAATTGTAAATGCACCCTGGTACGTACGAAATGATGACCTCCATCGGGACCTAAATGTTGAGTTCATCGATAAAGTGATACAAAAATCTGCAGAAGCTCACGACAAGAGACTTCATCAGCATGTGAACGTCGAGGCGATCCAGCTTCTCGATCACACGGACATAGTTAGAAGACTAAAAAGAACAAAACCGTTCGAGTTAGTGTTTAGTGCTAGTGTTAGTGATTAGTGAAATGTAGCACAAGTGTTACCAAAAAACACAAGAAAAAGTGTATTCGCCTTAATAGAGACAATAAGAAAAGTGCCAATGGACACATTCTTAGTACGTAAAGACAATATTTTTAACAGTTTAAGTTATAATTAAATTACTTATTAGTCTATATACAAGGCTAGATTGTAATAAGATTAGGGTCCATCATTATGATGAACACTAGGATAAGGGAGAAAAAAAAAAAAAAAAATCTAAAATCAAAAAGTTTGTATCATTACCTATTGTAACTACTGTTTTCTCGCAAATGTATTGAAAAATGTTGTATGACATATGTGCAGAAATTGGTTTTTACAAACTCGTCTACTCGTATGTAAAAACCAATTTACCGCACTTATATCATAAATAATTATTGTTTTAACCAAAAAACTTAAGACACATTTTTACAAAAACACATCTTTCTATCACTCCCTTATAAATTGGCATTACTTTTCCCCCTCTACCACTTAAAACCGCAATTTATGGTAATTTCCCCCAACAATAATAACATCGATAATCTAATCTCGATTACGGTCACGGAATTAGAATAGTTTCCAGAATGGAAGGGGTTAAATGATCCAGTTAAAGTTTTCCGCTTAGTTCCAGCCGCGGCGCTTCCAGTGAAACAAGTTCACAACGACTTTTGTGATATAAAACTGCAATTAACTACAGACCCCGCTGTTTTCTAATTAAATTCTTATAGATATTTCATTAATTTAGCTTTGGTTCGAGTTTGCTGAACTAATTAGGTTGAGGAAAAAACATATTCTTCTTTTAATTTCTAGTTTCTAGCAGGGTTATTTAAACTGACGTAAAAATAAAATAGGTAGGTATCTACCTTAGCGCTAAGATACCTGGATGGAAGTTATTGTATTTTCAAGCAGTACTTCAGATTGATTAATTTTATGACTGAAGAATTACACAATCACTATTTCATCATTCTCTTTGCCTCGCGTCGATATTTGATATCATCTTAAAAAGTGATCGTGACTCTGACTTCTTACCAGTCACTTCATAATTATTTAATTCTCTTTTTTTGGTATTAATTTCTCGATCCTTATTAATGTTTGATTAATGTTCATTGGTGCCTCTACAGGCATAGGCCTAAGTCTATGGCTAGGCATATTTTTATATCCTGACTTCTGACTGATAGGGAAGTGAAAATTATATTTTTTTCCTGATTTTAAATTTTTCGTTGCGTGATTCTAAACAGTTAAACCGTTTCTCCAGAAAATGTGATCGCCGCTGTCGGTTTTGGCTCTTAGAAGTTTCAGTATTTGGGTACACTGTGGTGGGCTTGTCCTTAAAATAAATATAAAACCATCCGAATTCGTTCAAAATAAGTAAATACCCGATTTTTTTTTTTATTATTAGAGATGGGTTTGCTCTTGACTCTAGTTAATGTCAGAGATGACAGAGACAAAGTCTGCGATGGAGCGAGCTCACCTAGAAGGAGCCTGTTCACTCTAACTTTGAAGAGATTAGGGTTGTAAGCATTTGGAAACACAGACGCAGGCAGAGAGTTCCACTCTTTTGCTGTGCGCATTATAAAAGACGTTTAGAAACGCTTAGTGCGAATTGGTAGAATAGCTACAAGGTAGGGATGGTAAGATGCAGTGCGTCTGGATTTTATTTTAATCAATCCCCATTCTTCTAAATCACATACCAATGTGCTATAAACCTCAACTATTTAATAATTCAGTCTTTAATCAAATTCCACGCAAGTGTTTGGATCAAGTTATAAAATAATATGCAATTTCGCATAATCAATTTCGCCTCACAAAATATATCAAAGCTTGCAGCGCACTAATTACACAGAATATTAAAACCACTAATACTGAACGCAATATATTGCCTAAAATTCCACAATGTTTTGGATTGGAATTCAATATGCAGGTTGAGTGGGTAAGCGTGGGACATATTAAAGAGGTATTTACTACATAAGTTTAATATCTAGGTATCCGATTCTCGTTTAATATCCAAATAGAGGTTTTACGTATGTTGGTAGGACATGATCATTTATAATGCCAATTTTCGTACTATGTCAGAAACAATCAATGTTGAAATTAGGTACTGTATTTTTACCCGACTGCGTCAGAAGGAGGGTAATGTGAAACACATTACCCTCCGACATACATACATGCATGCGCATGGCTGTATGACACCCGCAAATAAAAAAAAAATGTGACTCACTAAAATGTAGGAAATAAAAAAATTACTAGCAAAAAACCCGATCGCTAAAAACGACTAAAAAGTTCCAAACAAGTCGCTTTTCAAGCAGTCTGATGCTATTCAATCACAGATCCTGAGGCCACAAACACAGTACCTATGCAAGTGTAATGCAAATCTTTCTTTCAATCTCTTGAAATACATAAATTGCTCAGTGGGCCTTCTTTTTTTTTGATGGGATATCATCAAATGACCCTTCCCGCTCTAGGTGGAGCGGCAGGGAGTGTCAGACTTTTACTGACTAAAACCCACCCTTAGTCCTCCTAGTGCGTTTCTTCCCAGGGCCGCGGTAACTCTTTCGAACATATTCCGCAACCCTGGCAGGGGCTCAGTGGGCCTGGCACGAATATTTTGACGCATTGGTGACGTTATACTGTGAATGAACTTGACTACTATAATACTCGTTTCGCACTTAATATTTATTTGAATTGAATACTATATTCATTTTCGCAAGATCAAATATGTTTAGTTCGAAATTGATATATTTACAAATGTCAATGGGGTGAATTCGCAAAAGTACTATTTTCACACTGTGTTACCAAGAATGATCTTTATGATCTTGTGATGTATTATGTGCTTTAATTTTAATTATGTGTGACTTGATTAAGACCTGTAATGACAGTTTTAAGGCAGTAAAAAAATAATAATTTAAATTGTTTGATACAAATTGTGCATGTCGCATAAAATTAAACCGGTTGGGGGATGATCAAAAACGTAAATCTTCAAAATGATAAATCCCATCCATGATCATGAATCTTAAACACAGTCATTTTATCGGTATTTTGTTAGATTTATTGTCCTTGCGAGGAAACTTCATGTGTCCCTGACAATGATATTATAAGTAAAAAATGTTTACAAAAAAAAAAACCGCCTTCAAAAAAAACAAACAAAAACCGTTCCCACTAAAAAGTTGAAAATAAATATTTGAATTGCTTTAAAGAAACATCATTTAAAAGTAAACTTATTTGACATTAATATTTTGCAAATATTTAAAATTTATTACTTCTTTTTGGAGCCGGTGCCAGCAGCTTTATTGTTGGAACTTGATAAGTATCTAGTTATATTTAATATCCCGTGCCTTTGTTTTTTGATCTACAATGACAAAATTTAAAAACAGATGCATAAAGACAATGCTAAAAATGTCAAAGTACTTACTTAAAAAGTGGCTGGAATTTTTTTATAAGTATATTTTTTTCGTTTAAAAGAAATTATTGTGCATATTGTTTAAATTTTTTCGAATTTAGTCTAGTCCGTATTCGTCTTTTAATTAATATGTGTATGCAATTGGTATCTTAGTAGTTTTATAGTTAAGTTAGAAGTAGTTTTTCTAGGAATTATTGCCTATTCGTATTTCCTTGCTTTGGCTGGCACCGACTCCAAAAAGAAGTAATAAATTTTAAATATTTGCAAAATATTAATGTCAAATAAGTTTACTTTTAAATGATGTTTCTTTAAAGCAATTCAAATATTTATTTTCAACTTTTTAGTGGGAACGGTTTTTGTTTGTTTTTTTTTGAAGGCGGTTTTTTTTTTGTAAATTTTTTTTTTATTTCTCGCCGGTTAGTGTTTTTTTAATTAAAATGAAGGCAACGAAGTTAATATCGTTCCTACATTGAATATTCTTATGAAAAAGGTACCATGTCGTAAATATTGTACACTGTTTTTTTTAAACGTTTTATTCCCGTGAAGGGATGATACGCCGCATAAAATACCTACTATCGATGTGTTTATTTCAAATAAAAAAAATGTCCTTTGTTACAAATTCGAATTAGTTCTCGCCTTACGAAAAACCGAAAAACTAGCAGTACTCAGTAGGCATTTTTCTCACCTTAACACTGCTAGAATTCATTGTTTTATTATGAAGTTCCCATGCCTACCTTCTACCTTCCGGTTCCATCATCAGAACAGTCTGATAGTACCTTATAGCCAAAGTGCATCTCATGACAATTCTAATAAGCCCAAACACGGCTGGGATACATTGATTAATTACGCAGTTCCGGTGCGTACCATCCAGCTCCATCATCATCAGATCAGTTCGATGATACCATTCTCAACATAACTATTCAGAATCATTTGTTTATTTGCATTGTCATAGTTGCATTGTGATATTTATGCGAGTGTCAAGTTCCGTTGGCCACTGGTTTCTGATCTTCTCCACCTCATCAAATTGTTTTTTTCATTTCCACTTCATCAAATGTTACTTTTTGACTGTAGATGCTTAAGTTCTCGATGAAAATACCAAAATAACTATATGGTTGCCTATAATATTTGAGGAGTTCCCTCGATTTCTCATAGATTCCATCATCAGAACTGGATTTTGAAAAAAATGGGACCAATCTGGAAGCATATCAAGCAAGGGGAAAAAAAAATTTTGCAAATCGGTTCATGAACGACGGAGTTCTGAGGTAACAAACATAAAAAAAAAAAAAAAAAAAAAATACACCCGAATTGAGAACCTCCTCCTTTTTTGAAGTCGGTTAAAAAGGTGTAGATAGGTTACATAAACAACATTCAATCTTCAAGAACGGCACAATGTCACACTGTAAGATGACACGTAGAAGTAGGACGGCATGACGTATCGGGATCGGAAAAGAGACAAGACGAGAAAAATGTGGCTAATTAGCCACATTCTGACGTGCCACTTGCTGAGCGCTTATTTCCTATCTACACCTTTTTATTTATAATATCATTGGTCCCTGATATGTCCCATGTTTATCCAGTCATACCGTACAGTAGGTAGATATTGTTTTCCAACCTAATACACTGTGACGTGGACCTCACGATAAATCTGCGATGATTCGATGATCTTTTAATATTGAGAGTTTAATACAATTTCAACAAAATTTACTAAACACTCCGTTATTTTGAATAGCAGCCGGTTAATAATTACCGATTAGACACGAACGTAATATTTTAGATATTGAAAAAACAACATAACACAACACACACAGACAAAGAGGTACAAGTTAACATGCTTGGGTCTCTTTTCACGTTTTACAACACCATCACGCAGAAACAATAAATGCTTGAATGGCTTTAACAATTTTGTAAAAAATATTTGCTGTATATGTAGCTCGCGTAATTTTTCTTACGCCGTGTCACAAGCTTCCAGCATTATTTTTAAATATAGTAAACTGCAAAACAAGAAATAGCATAAGTTAAACTATGCGTGCGTGAAAAAATATGCTATGCGAGTCTAAAAGAAGTGCAATAAAACCCATCGAAAGCATTTTTTTTTTGTCCGAGCCAAAATGATATTGCCTGGGCTGTAATGCTCCTGTCTTAAGGGATAGAATTGTCACAAGATAAATTGTTTATTATCTATGAAATTGTACTACGCACATTTGGGTCGTGTCTATGAGTATTGAATTTGACAGCTCAGTGTGGTGGGAAAACAAAAATACAGATAAAAACATGTATTCTTGTTAGTTTATTGATTATGTGTGAAAAACTACTACCAATCAAAGTCAAAGTCAAAACGTTTATTTCAATTACGCCATTTAACGGCACTTTTGTTACACACACCATAGTTACTCTTTTCAAATAAATGTTTTACAAAATTTGGTATACAAAAATTAACTTTAATATAATTATGTGAGGTCGATGCCCCTAGAATATTCTACATAAAGGAACAAAGTATTACCACCAGAGGTCATCATCATCATCATATCAGCCGAAAGACGTCCACTGCTGGACATAGGCCTCCCCTAAGTGTCGCCACAACAACCGGTCCTGTGCGTCTCGCATCCATCAGTTACCCGCGACCCTCACCAGGTCATCGGTCCACCTTGTGGGAGGCCTTCCAACGCTGCGTCTTCCGGTACGCGGTCGCCACTCCAAAACTTTTCGGCCCCATCGACCATCTGTTCTGCGAGCAATGTGCCCTGCCCACTGCTACTTCAATTTGGCGATCCTTCGGGCTATGTCGGTAACCTTGGTTCTCTTGCGGATATCATCATTCCTGATCGATCGATCACGCAAGGAAACTCCGAGCATTGCCCTTTCCATTGCCCTTTGGGGGACTTTAAGCCTTCTGATGAGGCCCATTGCGAGCGAGCACGTTTCGAGTCCATAGGTCATCACTGGCAACACGCACTGGTCATAGACTTTCGTTTTAAGACACTGTGGTATGTGAGACGAGAAAAACCCGCCCAACTTCCCGAACGCCGCCCAGCCGAGTCGGATTCGACGGTTGACCTCCTTCTCGAAGTTAGCCCCACATAACTGGATCGTTTGTCCCAGGTAGACGTACTCATCAACAACTTCGAGTGCAGAGCCTCCAATCTTGATAGGAGTGGGTGCTACATGGGTATTTACCATGACCTTGGTTTTGTCCATGTTCATTTTAAGACCCACTCTTTCGGAAGCTCTACGGTCAGCTCTGAGGTCATCGAGCATTGTACTGAGGTCCTCCGTGGTCTTAGCCATGACGACTATATCGTCGGCAAATCGAAGATTAGTGATGTACTTGCCATTGACATTAATGCCCAGCCTTTTCCAGTCCAAAACCTTGAAGACGTCCGCCATTGCGGCCGTGAACAGTTTCGGAGAAATTACGTCTCCCTGCCTCACACCCCGCTGCAGGAGGATAGGTTCTGATGTTTGATCCTGAAGTCGGACTGACATGGTGGCGATTTCATACAAACACTTCAGCACCTTGATGTACCGATAGTCGATCTGGCACCGTTGGAGAGACTGCAGCACAGCCCAAGTCTCGATCGAATCGAAGGCTTTCTCGTAGTCCACAAACGCTAAGCAGAGGGGCAGATTACACTCTTCGGTCTTCTGTATAACCTGCCGCAGCGTGTGTGTGTGGTCTACGGTGCTGAAGCCTTTTCAGAATCCGGCTTGTGCGGGAGGCTGGAAGTCGTCAAACCTGCGTGCGAGACGGTTTGTGATGACTCTGGAAAACAGCTTGTAGACATGGCTCAGAAGTGAGATGGGCCTGTAATTCTTAAGCAGGGCATTGTCGCCCTTTTTAAAGAAGAGTACCACCACACCTCTGCTCCACCCTTGTGGCGAATTTTGCTAAAGTGATGTCGATTTTTCCTTACATACATAATCTTTTCATAAATGAATTGACAATAGTCCAGTAGCCAGAAGAATATGCCCTTCGATAATTCCAAAGTTTTTTATTTTCGCGGAGTGGATAGGTTTAGTGAATTCATTGCTATGTACAAAAATGCTAACAGTTTAGAGTTATGCAATAGGAGATAAGCAGGTATTTCCTATTATTTCGTGTTATAACAAAATTAGAATATTTAAATGAAAATTCTATGCTGGTTCTTTGTAAGTACTATCTAAAGGATTTATTAGTGAAAATGCTAACAGATAGGTACTGTGGAACAATGGAAATCTGAAAATGTCCATTAACTCATTCAATAAAAAATTGAAGTTTTCAAATCATTTCTTAAACACATAAAAGGGATTAGTTATACCTTACAACAAAAGTTCTAACAACTAAGTAATATGGATCACAAGTAATTGTATTTTTACTTTGCGATTAGCGAAATATTGAATTTAAGTTTATAAGTTTGCGCCTACATATTAGTAATAATAAACTCTACTACCATACAACACTCCAGCCGGTCGATTCTGTCGACATCTCACGGTGTTCACCTAGGCGGAGTGAACGACAATAGAGCTGTCATTCCATCTTATTTGTATGGTTTGACAACTCACCTGTCGTGCGCCGCGCCCGGGTGTTCACTTCGACATGTTTACAGAATCACACTGCAGCTCCGATCGGGGATGTAGGTACCTAGCTCCGTATACTGACCGCTCTTGTTCATTCTTGTTTAATTTTCTCCCTGGCGTTTGCATTGCACGTCACGTTTGAATATTGTTTTTAATCATTCTGTGTTTTGTTGGTTTATAAATGTTTATAAAGCATTGAGCACGAGCGATTCACTTTAAAATGAGTGAAAAATGTGCGGTTTGTGACCTTTTTCTAAATTCCGACGTAGTGACTGTAAAACTACGGGCACTACACACACTAATTACCGCTAGCCATAAGCGAGAAGACGGGAAGCATGTTATTTTCCAAGGAAAAGAAGAACTGCAATTACATAGAAAGTGCCGAATGATGTACATCAATGAAAAATGTATCATAGCCCACAAGAAGCGTAAAGCGGTGCAACAGATACAGAGAGAACCAAATGACCCCACCAGTAGAACATTTTTTGCAATGAAACTGCGGATCAAGAGTTTATTAACTCGCAACAAAAATACTCCGCTGACAAAAGAATTACGGTTTCTCAAGTTAGAAGATCAGATACACAAGTGACCATATTAAGGGCTGCAGAAATACATAACGACGATTGGAGCCAACGAGTAAGTTCTTATTATTTATAAATTCCTACTAACTGTACTCCATCTACATCACCGCACAAGAACGTCTCGAACATAGTAAAGTAAACTTTCTGGAGGCCGTGCATGAAATTAAATCATTTTTGAACATCGTTTGTGACAAAGGTGAGAAGAATTTGAACCTACTTGTTTCAGATGATAAAAGTCAAGTTCTTATTCTCTCAGATGGCTTGAGAATTTTTCAAAAATAATGTATGTATTAATGGTAATTACCCATATTCAAAACCCTTTTTTCGCAAAAGTAACGAGCGAGTGATGTTTGGTTACGTTTTACACAAAACAACGACATTTATAACATTTAAAAAAATATCACTACCATCATTGTATTGTCAACAATCAGATGCGTTGAAAACATTATTGACTTGAATAGAAAATATGGCAGAAAAAAAGTGTTGAAGAAACGGAATTCTTGGAAAACATCTATACAAATAAATATTTTTTTCTATACCTTAGAAAAACTTTTAAGAAAATTTAAAAATTGAACAATAATCTTAAGTTAACCTTTTAATAGAATCTAAAATTTATTTTATAAATAAACAATAACTTCATTTCGTAAATTACAAGAAAATTGAGCTATATTAGTGAGCGCGCAAACTCGATCGCGTCACTACCGATCGGGCTCTCCCAGCGTCAGCACGTACTACTTTGTTTCGCAGCCGCTCGATTGTTTTACGTAAATACATTTACAAAATTGTACGCCGACTACCACATTTTGAGTAAGTATTATTTTTTATATTTTGTTTGTTTATTAGGACTGATTATATTTTTTTCACTTTTATAATAATTAGAGGTAACGGTTGTATGTTTGTATGTAAAAGTAAATCTGCGAAATTACTCTACTACTACTATTAAATTAAAATACTTTCTCTAATGGCATCTACAATGGTTAAGTGCAGCTATATTATCAGCCACAGAATGTTGACACTTTTTATGGTTACTTATACCACAATATAAATATGGACAGTAGGGAAACTGCCTACAAACGCTCGAAACGGCACACTCACACAAACATGCATACCGACGAGACTCCTAAGGTGACTTCGCGGGACTAGCAGTAGCGAGTGCCGCATCAAGACGAGTGGTCACGTTTAACTTTATCTCCGCGATCGTTTTGAAAATGCCAGGAAAGTGTTGCGTAGTACCTATACGGCTGTTTGAACTCGGCTTCATCAAAACCGGAGCTATCGTATTTTAAACTTCCTGCTGATATTGAAAGGTAAGAATGATTTCTAGTTATTGTTATTTAATTGTTATCGAATTACGTATAAGTCCGTGTGATCGATCATAATGAATTCGTGAACTTACTTGTAAATCATTAATGCGGCGGTTTTGAGGGTACTTTAAGCTGATAGTGCAATAGTGATAGTGGTAACAATAAGTACATCCAAGATGGCGACTGCAATAGGTATTCTATATCAATATTTTCGTCATGGGTGTCGTTTTCATGGAAGTCGATTCGAAATAAACACATGTGGGAGTAAGAAAACGAATTGGACGTAAACCATAGCGTAGTTTCGGGTATTGTTAGTATCGGTTGTGGTCGGGCCAACTTGAACGAGCTAGCAGCATCCATTAATTTGCCACTTATTAGCAAATCGACCTACCAGAAATGTCACGACAACTTGGAAGACTACGGCTGAATCATGTATGATTGCTGCCGGTAAAGAAGAAGCTTCTATGGCTATGGAAAAAAGTAGTGTGAGTCCGTCCGTCCGTCACAATACTTGTCTTCTACCAGAAATAGTAGATCCGAGAAAAACTCGCTCCATGCCACTGAGGGACACAACATTTTAAGATTTTTTTAGGTTTTGGTTTAGGTACTCTTTGGATTGTGGATGAAGTAATGATGATGATTAACTTCTGGAGATTACTTGCATAGACACAACCTTGTAGCCAGGACTATTTTCCCTCAATTTGCTCTAAATTAGAGCCTTGTGGGATCGGAAGTGCCATATTGTAGGTATGTGCCCGATCTAGTTCTCCACGTGCCTTTGTCCGTTGGATCATACTGGTTTTGATGTACTCTATGGATTATGGATGACCTTATGATGACAACTAACTACCGGAGATTACTTGCATAGCCACAACCTTGTAGCCAGGATTAAATACCAGTAATTTGCTCTAGATACAGCCGTGTGGGATTGGAAGTGCCATATTATAGGTATTGCCCGATCTAGTTCTCCAAAATGGTAATATCACATTGTACTACAGTCAACTCATCATCACTGACAGGTCTATTGTAGCCAATAAACCTGATATAGTGATGGTGAATACCTGGACTCTTGTTCAATTTCGTTTTTTTAAATATGGCGTACTGAGGTCGTGTAGAATTAAATGAAATAACTGTGATATAACAGCGTGCTGGATACGATTTTTTTTCTTTTTAATTAGGCGATTTCCGCGTACTAATTTTGCCGCAATTGATTAAATTGCTTAGTTCTGGTGTTACTTAATGAATAATAATTGAGCCGTGCAGTTTTATAAGGATATTAACTTCTACTTTCCTATTTTTAGCATAGTGATAGTTCTTACAAGCGTGGTGGTAACCAAAGATATGCACCGGACTGTTTAAGATACTTATTTTTTATAATCTGCTCGGTAGGAGACAAATACTGCGCTTTTAGAAACCTTATTACTCATTTGCCGATCGAGTAAAGCCTTTTATGATTGGTGATTGCCATTTCGAATTTTTCCGTCGTAGCAGGTAAAGGGCCTGTTCACTTTAATTTTCTGCTTCCAATATCTTTTTAAACGTTATATACGTGACTTTGCCATCATCATCTGCTATCAACTCGCCGGATTTCACGTTTTGCCTCCCAGTTGAACCTTCGACTATGACGCCTTGCTTGTTGAAAATCCGATATGAAGTTTGCTTGGTCATACACGACACAATTCGTATTTTTAATAGTCATGTATAACAGTTGACCTGTTTTGTTTTTAATAATGTTTGCGACACTCGGCAATGCCAAATAGCTAGTATTGTAGGTGAGGTTGCTAGTGTTTCACAAATAACCCTGTATATTTAAGTCTTTTTATTTCCTTTTTTAACGACAACCTCAAATTTGTATTGTTTTGTCAAAGTAATTTTTCACAAATGGTTGCACTGACTGAACAGCAGTGCGATTCTGTAAACATGTCGAAGTGAACACCCGGGCGGGGCGCACGACGGGTGAGTTGTCAAACCATACAAATAAGATGGAATGACAGCTCTATTGTCGTTCACTCCGCCTAGGTGAACACCGTGAGATGTCGACAGAATCGACCGGCAGGTCTACTCTAATGTGCATGATTTCATCCTCAAAAAACATCTTAGACACTAGTTTATACCAAGATTACAATATATCAGAATAAAAGAGAATTCTCGTAAATATGTCCGTATGGAAAGTGTTTTTTTGTACAACCATTTTACAAAAAACAAATATCATTGTATTGTATCGTTTTTTTATTTATCATTTTGTTAAATGTCTCAATGTATCAACATCCATCTAACACAAAATTGAATAAATTTAATGGGAATTGTGATAAATATAAAATATACAGACGGTACAGATTTTTATTTATAAACCTTACTACTATATAATTTTGTAACTTAAAATAATATCTTCTAAAGGATCAACATTATTTGAGCGCTCACTGAGCTCGATTTTTGCGCGCGTGTGCGTGTAGCTGCATGAACGATGCACACGAACATAGATTTGCAGCGAATCTAACAAGTGAATTTTATGCACGGCCTCTTATAGTCCGGTCAAATTACGCCGAAAATAAGGCAAACTTAGCATTAATTCTTAACTCCGATTTTTTGTCATTAATGTGTAGAGTATAAGCAGAGAAGTATGTTTAAATGAATCCCGCGAAAAGTTAACCCCCGGATGTTCGTTTTTTTTAGCAAAACATTTAATTTCATAATAACTCGTTGGGAAAAAATATTAACTGGCATGTGAGTTTGGGACATTTGTAGAACAGATTGAGCTGTACAAGTAGGTAAGAAAATTAAACGTTTTTCATCAACGGAACTATACTTTTTTTTGAAGAATGTTACTTTTTGACTTTGTACTTCAAGCAAAAATATTAACTTGACAAAAATAATGCTAAATGGATTTTAATTAACATGTTTATTTATATTGAGAAAATTAAAACAATACCACCTCGGGGTTCCGAGATGTAAGAAATTGTCACATAAGTTTTCAGGCAAAAATGTAACTCTCCTGAAAGTTGTTTAATAATGGAAAATGTACAAACACAAACCATAATTTATCAAAATTAAACAAATCAGACGTTATTTATTACCTATATCTTTAATTGTTAATAAAGTGGCATCTTTTTGCCGCACTCAGTTAAGTTCAACTATTAGAATTAGCTCATCCGTGTTTTGTTTCTTTCATGTGTCAGAATCAGTCAGAGTACAAAATGCGTGAGAAAATGAATTTTGCTCATAACTTGTATTTCGTGAATTCTTCAAATTTTTTAAAATATTTATTCTGCTATTCAGGGTGAAGGAAAATAAAAAACAGATCATTCTTGAATTACAAATGGTGCAACTAACCCATTTTTTTATTTATAGATAAAATCATGCAAAAATGTGCTGCTCTTGAAATGATTGCAGCAAATCGGTATTTTTCACAAAATCGTCTTATTTCAGCAGAGACGAAAGAGCTGCATTGATGTTTTATTAGTAGTTTATGAAACTGTTACATACTTACCTGAAATTATTAAAAATACTAGAAATAATAAAAAAATACATTTTGAAACTTTGTTATGCAGTTTCACAAACTACTCTGTCGTCTAAACTCATGCAACTTTATCAAAACACATCAAATTGCATCATCATCATCATCTCACCCGAAAGACGTCCACTGCTGGACATAGGCCTCCCCCAAGTATCGCTACAAAAACCGGTCCTATGCGTCTCGCATCCATCGGCCACCAGCGACCTTCACCGGGTCATCGGTTTATCTTGTGGGAGGCCTTCCAACGCTGCGTCTTCCGGTACGCGGTCGCCACTCCCTTTTCGGCCCCATCGACCATCAGTTCTGCGAGCAATGTGCCCTGCCCACTGCCACTTCAGTTTGGCGATCCTTCTGGCTATGTCGGTTAACTTGGTTCTCTTGCGGATTTCATCATTCCTGATTTGATCACGCAAGGAAACCCCAAACATTCCCTCTACATTGCACTTTGGGTGACTTTAAGCCTTCTGATAAGACCCATTGTGAGCGACCACGTTTCAGTTCCTATAAGTCATCACTGGCAACAGGCACTGGTCATAGACTTTCGTCTTGAGACACTGTGGTATGTGAGACGAGAAGAGAGAGAAAATATCACGCAACTTCCTAAACACCGCCCAGCGGAGTCGGATTCAACGGTTGACCTCTTTCTGGAAGTTAGCCCTACCTAACTGGACCGTTTGTCCCAGGTAGATATACTCATCAACAACTTCGATTGCAGAGCCTCCGATCTTGATAGGAGTGGGTGCTACATATCCCATCACCTTGGTTTTGTCCATGTTCATTTTAAGACCCACTCTTTCGGAAGCTCTACTGAGGTCATCGAGCATTGTACTGAGGTCCTCCATGGTCTCAGCCATGACGACTATAACGTGAGCAAATCGAAGGTGAGTGATGTACTCGCCATTGACATGAATGCCTAGCCTTCTCCAGTCCAAAACCTTGAAGACATCCTCCATTGCGACCGTGAACAGTTTCGGAGAAATGACGTCTCCCTGCCTCACACCCCGCTGCTGGAGGATAGGTTTCGAAGTCTGATCCTGAAGTCGGACTGACATGGTGGCGTTTTCGTACAAACACTTGGGCACCTCGATGTAACTACAGTCGATCTGGCACCGTTGGAGAGACTGCAGCACAGCCCAAGTCTCGATCGAATCGAAGGCTTTCTCGTAGTCCACAAACGCTAGGCAGAGGGGCAGATTATACTCTTCGGTCTTCTGTATAACCTGCCGCAGCATATGGCACTGGTCTAGGCGCCCAGTTTTGGAAGAGGGGCTCGTTTGAGCGTCGTGCAGGTGCGGGATTAGACTCTGACGACTCTGTATCTGGCATCAGCTCAGCGAGCGAGCTGTCGTCGTTAGGGAATGGGGGCTGCTGCGGAGAACTCCGGGCTCTTCCGTAGGTGGCCCAGACTAGAGGATGACCAGGGTTTGTCCTCCAACGAAAAGTGGGCCTCTGGCCCGAAAAATCCCCACCAGTAGGCGAGGTAAGGGCCGAGAAGGAAGCAAGTGGAGGGTGCTCACCTCCCAGGAGACAGCCCAGCGAGCCGCTAAGCTTGCCGAGGAGGGGCACCACCCAAGAGCGACCGGTCGAAGGGCTATCCCTTCGGCTCCTTTCGGCGGTGAGCCGGATATCGCTAGCGGTTCCGATAAGGAGCGTAAGGTCAGGTTTGCGGAGGTCGTGGAGGCTGCGGTCCGCAATGTGGCCTTGAAGTGGACGCAGGCCTCTAAAAACAAGGCCATAAGCGCAGCGTTGGTTTCCATTCTGGCGGCTGAGGCTAATTGTGGTGGGCCTCCGTCGGACGAAATGTCCAAGCTGCGGGCAGAGGTCACCCGCTTGGTGGCCACCACGGAGTTTCTCCAAAATGAAAACGCAAAACTCCGAGCAGACCTAGCCGGGCTCCAAGAAGCTGGCTTACACGGGGCGTCAAATGCGGACCATGGCCGAGTGCCAAGGCCCGCGAAGTGCATGGACATGCGCATTCTGGGCCTGGATGACTCTGTCACGGAGGAGGAGGTGGTGGCCGACGTCGTCAGGACGGGGGGTTTCTCTGAGGAGGTGATGGCAAGCACCATACGTCCTGACCACACGGGCATGGGAACCGTTGTGGTGAGCTGCCCCGTGTCGGTGGCTAAGATAATATTAGAGGGCCGAAGGCTCCTGGTGGGTTGGGTTTCTACGCAGGTCAAACTGCTGGAACCCAGACCTCCGAGGTGCTTCCTCTGCCAAGTGTGCAACCACGTAGGAAGCCTACGGACCGCCGTCCGCAGGCATCAATAGCTGGAGAGCAATGGGTAGCTCGCCATACGATCAGAACAGGCCTGAGTCGACTGCGCGTTGTGTTCCACGTGCGCCAGAAAGAGCTGTCAGCAAAGACGCTGGGGCCCGCTAGGGCCAGAGCCTGCCAGGGTTGCGGAATTTGTTCGAAAAAATTACAGCGGCCCTGGAACGCAAAGGGCAATAGAAGGAATACGAATGGGTTTTAACCAGTAAGAGTTTGATACTCCCTTCCGCTCCTTCGCACCCAGAGCGGAGTTCAATTGTATGACGCCTTACGATAAAGTTTATCGGATAAGGATGAGCTTTAGTAATTTCGTAGATAACAAAGTTCTTGCGGAATTTGTTCGAAAGAGTCACCGCGGCCCTGGAACGCAAAGGGCATTAGGAGGAACACGAATGGGTTTTAGTAAGTAAGAGTCTGACACTCCCTCCCGCTCCGCCCAGAGCGTAAGGAGTCATTTGATGATTACCAATCCTTAAAAAAAATCTACTGCCGAGATTATATGACGCTTAACCGTTTAAGCACTGACATGTGAAAATTCCAAATCATGTAATAAATCTTACGTAATAGTAATAATAAACATGAAAATCCCGCGGTACACCGGTGTGCTGACAGTGCTTGAGCGGTATTAAACTGTTTGTTTATTATAATATCCGCTACCTTGACAAATATGTATTCATCAGATAGTCTAGTAAGTCTATGAATTCTTTTCATGTAATACATGTTTTAGTATATTCAACGGGTATCCAACGGGAAATATATGTTTTAGTATATTCCCGTTGTCCCCGTAAGCCATATCTCCGTTAAAGGGTACGAAGGAAATTGAATAAAATAATAAAAATTACTTCCCGTTGTTCCAGTTAATTTATTGTAATAATGAAATATACTTTTCAAATTATGTTGGTGCAAGAGCGAGCGAAGCGAGCTCGGGACTTGGGGCAACCCGACTCGGACAGGTTAGGTTGGAAGGGGATGGCGAGGTCAAGTGAGCGAGCGAAGCGAGCAAACAGACCCCGCCATCACCTTTGTGGTTATTTTTTTTAAACCACCCAGAAATATGATTTACTTCCCGTTTTCCCCGTTAGCCGAATGTATGTTATGGGGACAACGGAAAATAAATTTAATCACGTCCCGCTGTCCCCATGACGGGATATGGCATACGGGGACAACGGGATTAAAGGTATGTTTTCATAAAACTCATTCCAAATATGGTTTTATTCCAAGTTGACCGTTTTTTGTGCATTAGCAACAAAATGCAATTGTAATGCATTTATTCTAATAGCAGCTCAGGATAAGGCTGCGTTTCCTAATAATACAGATAGACGGAAGACGGTCGAGAAAATATCTGTTTATACGTATGACTGCAGTTAATTTAGAAGTCTTGTTCATAGAAGTTGATCATGTTAAACAAAACACTCACATCTGACATTAGATGTCACCTGGAAAGACTCGTCTGCAAGTGCAAGATATACGAAAACTGACCGATAAGTTGAGAGTTGATGTGAATTTGCGAATATGATTAGACTTGCAATTTCTTGTACTTGTTACTACGCGTTAATGCGTACCTACAAGGTTAAAGTTTGACGTGCTACGTCTCCCAATGCAAAAATACTCGCAGAAATTTTGCATGACTTAAAATAAAGTAGTCTATGAAACTGCACATAACTGTATTTTAATAAACCCTTACGACGATTGTGATTTCGAAAGTATATACTAGTAAACCCTTTGTTAGTAGTAGTGTACGTGAATATTAATGAATATGCTAGGTAAAATTATTATAGGACTTACAGCTAATAAAAACCAACAAAAAAATAAACCATAGTCATTACCTTGATATAATTGTTAAATCCATAAACTTTGCCATAATTATGACGCTAAACAAAACACAGTAGGTAGGTAGGTAACATCTTTTCGATACACATTTTGTAGAACAAGATGATTTTTCATAGTTATTTAAATTCTGACTAAACAAATATTGTGATAAAATGTGCTCAATTTGGTCCAATCTGACAAATGGGTTTGAAACAACAGGGCCGCATTAGGAAGATAATATCAATCTGTAATGTCTCAGGAGCCAATAAACCACTTATAAGCACTCAGGTGGATATAGGGTATGCAAGATACAGAACACGTGTGCTCCCGGCTACGGCTGGTGAATGAATGACGCGCCACCACAATCGTGCATATACTACATCCCTTCTTTATTTTAATTGATTTAAATTAGTTCAAAATTACATCAAAACTTAAATCTTTATAATATGACTGGTAACTCATCGGATGTTGTTAGTATTATTAATACTTTAAATAGGCATTATATTACAGATTTTCAATACATTTTTCATGAATAATTTTCCCCTATTTCCAGTTATATACCATACTCTTCCCTTTTTTCTTCACTTGCTTCCCAAACTATCTTTTATAAAAGTCTAAGTCAAAACGTTCATTTCAATAAGGCCATCAAACGGCTCTTTTGAACGTCATCATTTATATCCAAATACTATGTATACAAAATAAGGTGACTCTACTGTCCGTTCGCAAAGGTAAATTCTTATGGAGAAGAACGGACAAGAAACTCCATAGTTACTCTTTTCAAATAAATGTTTTACATTATATTTTGAATACAAAAATTAACTTTAATATATATGTGAGTGAGGTTGATGCACCTAGAGTATACTACTTCTAGGAATCAAAGTATTACCAGCAGAGGTAAACTTTTTCATTCTCTTAATAAGTACATGGTACTCACATATTTACAAATATTGTAACCATTAATAAAATAGAGGTGGAGGTAGGAAAAATGGGACATAAAAATACATGCTTAAAACGGGAGCTCGTTGACCTCAGTCAGCAATATCAAGATGTTGTTAATGAACGCGACCAACTGCGATGGTTTCAACAACTGTAGCAACTTGTATGAGGAGGCTTTACGTAAATTTAGGGACTTAGAGGATGAACTAATTCAGGCAAACAGTTGTATTGTCAAATTGCAAAATGAAAAACAAAGTACTCAGGTTAAGGCAACAAACCACTTATTTAATGAATTGCTAAATTCTAATTGTAACCCTCATTCAATAGTCACAATTGACCTAACTGAAGATTCCTTATTGAAACAGAACTGTAGTTATAAATCTAGTCATAACAAATTGAAAAAATATGCAAAACTGAATAGAATCATAAAAAAATGTAATCAGTTTAAAAAGCAACACAAAAACTTTTCTAAAAGTATTCCACTCAGGAAAGAACGTGTTGACCTGATTAATAAATTAAAGAATTATTACATTAAACTAGAAGACAGCAAAAATATATATGAAATTGATACACAGCACTTACAGTCTGATATAAAAATACTTAAAGCAAAATTGAGTTCTCTTTACAATAAATATGTACAATCTCAGAACCAAATAAAAGAACACATTCTCGCTGCTAATGAGTTAGTCATGTGTCAGTGTACTTGCCAGACAGTATCAAACCCTGATGCTGTACAGCCTGAGGTAACGGTGGTCCCGTCCCAGGCAGAGAATTTGTCTCAAGGCTGTATCATTGAACAAGATAAAATTGATTTTGGACAGGATTCAGTTCAAGTTGAACAGCCTGAAATTGGTGGTTTTTCGTCTGTGAATAGTGGTTATCATTCAGTTATGTTCTCAGACAGTTTTGGAAGAGGTTTAGGTAAATTAGTTAGTAACAACCTGAGTTATTCTACACAGAATTATTGTATGCCAGGCTCAAATTACAAACATATTATGGCGGCATTATTAACAAACAATAATTATAATTCTAATACCAACATTACTGTTTGTATAGGTAATAGTTTAAAAGTAAAACAATCAGATATCACAGACAATGTAACTGAGATGTTACAGTTAAAATGTAATAAAATAATATTGTTTGACCCGGAACAGCTATCTGTAGGCCATACAAATATTTGTTCCGTGCGGGAATCGAACCCGCGACACGCAGCGCAGCAGCCGATCGCTCGTCCACCACGCGACGAACCACCGCGCCAACCGTGTCGTCGTGTGAGCCATTAATGATGCTTACACTAACGTTTCCCGGTCTTTTCTCACATTTATTCTTTAAGCATGGTCGTATGTGCGGATAGTATTTGCGTGACCTTGATATTTCCGTGACGAAATGCAAACAATTGATCCTAGCAAAACCAGTGCCCTGATTAAAATAGTATCGATCTACTGATTTTGTTTTGTATTTACAATAAGTGGGTATGTAGGTTATTTACAACAAAAAGTTAAATATGTCCAAGATTTATGATAAAAATTGGTTACTATTTTTATTTAAAATAAGAAGCGTGCAAATAACTCAATTATCTTGTTATTTAAATGAAAGTACTTACTCAATAATAATAATTAACAATAATTTACTGTTTGCATTACAACACATTTAAAATAATTGCGTACTATCCAGGCATGGCCCTTTGTTTTGTTGTAAACAACACTCACTGCATGGCCTTTGTAACATTTACGCTTATCAGTTGTTTACCTCAATCGAAGCAGAATTTTTATTTTTCGTTACTTAATCCTACGAAACTGAGGCAACAAAGTAATCATTACCTGTAAACATCTACCTTGGTAACGATTTATTTACGTGTAGGTAGGTGGGTACAGCGTGACTACGTTCTGTTTTCACTTCAGTATCCAAACTGCTAACGATCCTTATCAGATCGAAATATAGTCGCTTAATTGATCGTAAACAACTTTCAACGTGCATTATTTTTCAGCGTGCATTCTTACCCTTTTTTTGGTAGGTAAATGTTTTGTAAGCTTACTTTTATCCTCGTCGCCACTTGTAATGTCTCAGGAGCCAATAAAACACACTTATAAGCACTCAGGTGGATATAGGGTATGCAAGATACAGAACACGTGTGCTCCCGGCTACGGCTGGTGAATGAATGACGCGCCATCACAATCGTGGATACACTACACAATCTTTAATAGTTTAAAAAAATCGTTACGATTTGCTTGGATGTGTTTAATTTTCTTGTAATTAAGTGAGACATGGTCCATAAATTAAAGTTAACCTAAATTTATTAGAGTTACATTTTTGCCTGAGCCGCTATTTCAAAAAAACAGGTATTAATATCTTCCGTTAACAGAAATTGTTTAATTTTGTTGCATAGAGTACTAAGGTATTTAATTGAATAATTTTATGAAAAAAAATCGGAGTTAATATTTTTGCCTGAAGTACAATTCAAAAATTTAGTTTTTTTTATTTTTTCAAAAATCCCGAGGGTGAAAATGTTTAATTTTGAAGAAAATAATTTGCTTTACCTATTCTCGACATATTGTAACTAACATTTTCGAGTTAATATTTTTTTCCGAGTTTTTATTAAAATAAACGCGTTTTTGTTTTTTTTACCGTGATCCGGTTCTGGAAAATGTTTAATTTTTTGTTACTATTAGAAGAGCTAAGGTCAAATACACGATTTAAGAAAAAAATCAGAGTTAGGAATTTTTGCAAGGTTCAAAGCTAATTTGACTGGACTATTAATTATGTGAATGGGGAAAATTTAAAAGCACCATCTGTTTGACAGATCGGAATAGGTAGACAGCATTTGTTATAGTCTCAGAGACAAATAGTGACTTCCATGCGACAACTTTTTTTTCAGGAAATTGTTTCGAGTATCGGGATAGGTATCACTAAGTGTACATTAAATTAATAATGAAACCAAAACAGGTACCTACTTATTGAATCCAATTATTTTGAGCTACGTATGGTATTCCGAAATACCGCTCATCGAAAGGACGGTTTTCCGATAACACTCTACTCCGACGGTTAGTTGAACAAAAAAATAATTGGCCGATGAAACGTTTCGCCGATAATATTATTCATCGACGGTTGGTAGTCCGAATGAATCCTTCGCCGATGTAACGGTTCACCGAAAACACTCTTCAACGACGATTGGTTAAACGAACGAATCTTTCGCCGATAGCATTCAGTTTACGCTAGCTATTATATTTTATAATAATGTGCAATGCAGCTAAACAATACTCGAGTCCCATATTTAATTTTATCAGCATAGATGAATAAATAAATACCGGGAGCTTCCGTATTAAAGATAAGTCCCTAAATGACGCATAATGCACTCATTAACAATGGGTACTGAGATTAAACGAGTATTGAATAAACTTGCAATACTTACATGTAACAAAACAACAAATATCTATGGTAGTATTTATTTATTTTTTGTGGGTAGTTGCGAAATTTGTGACGACAGACCTCGTTACATGAAATGTTTCTCGCTCGTGTTTTGTGTAATTAAAAATGAATAAGTGCAATTTAGTTATATCTAAACGCGGAGGACATGTGCTAGTAGTGAATGGATATTCTTATCACTTAAATAAAAAATATGATAACAAGTATTATTGGCGGTGTACAAAAAAACAAACAAGTGGTTGTGGTGTAAGTGTAATAACTTTATTTGATTGTTATGAACATACATTTGTTAGTCAAAATTGTGATCATGCACTTTTACCAGAGCCTGAAAAAATTATTGATATGAATTTTAAAAACAAATTGAGAACTAGTGCGAAGGAATCTATGGACAGTTCGTCACAAATTGTAAATCGTTGTTTAAAAGACGTAGCTACCATAAGTGCGCCTCAATTGCCGAATAAATCAGCTTGCCGAATGATTGTGCAGCGTGTTAGAAATAAAGGACTTCCTAAGATACCGCAAACAATCAACGAATTTCATGTACCACAATATCTCGCTAAAAGTAATGGAAAGCAATTTTTGCTTGGTCAATATACATGTGACAATGAAAGTGTTGTAATTTTTGGTACTAAAGCTAATGTTAAGCGTATGAATAATGCACAATGCTGGATCATGGACGGGACATTTTCGAGTTGTCCAACTCCGTTCTGTCAAGTTTTTTCTATTCATGTGTTAGTGGGAACTGCAGGTGGTACAAATAAATTTCTACCTATGGTATACGCACTACTGTCACATAAGACTGAAAGCTGTTATTTCATATTTTTGGAGATTTTGAAAAGATATGCGATCAATACATTAAATATCCATTTGTCACCAGCTAATATATTAACTGATTTTGAAGTAGCAGTGATCAATGCAGTCAAACGACAGTTTCCAGACTGCGCCCACAGGCTATGCTTATTCCATTTGACCCAAAGTATTTGGCGTCATGTCCAGTCAGAGGGTCTCGCAAGGCGATATGCTGAAGATTTCACATTTGCGCACAAAATCAGACACTTAGTTGCCCTCGCTTTTCTTGAGCCCGCTGAGATATCCGAAGCCTTCGAAATCATCCAAAATAAAATATTGCCGACAGAAGCAGCTGAAATTGGCCACTGGTTTAAGAAATATTATGTTGGATCACATCACACGGAGCAAAGAACTAACACGGGTTTGATAATAAAAAGAAATCAGGCATTATTTCCACCAGCTATGTGGTCAGTTTACGATCGCACACTTTCTGTTCCAAGGACACAAAATGCATTAGAATCGTGGCATGAGCGATGGAACACGCTTCTCCATAGAAAAAAATGGAACATTTATAAAACAATTATTGAATTTGCTAAAGAGCAGAAGCATACAGAATGTGTCATTGAACGAATCAACTCCTCGGAACCCATGCCAAAGCGTAGACGTAATGCACAGCTTGAATATGATGCTAGAATACAAACACACTTATCACAAAAGAGTGAAATGAATATTGAATCTTTCTTAGGTGGATTGGCCCATATTCTATACCTGAAAAACAAGAAATAAATATTTTTTTTATATCATTAAAGAATTATAATAATTATAAGTACAAATAATAATAATAACTCACAATTTACTATAACTTCAAAAATTTATCACGTTGTGTTACTTTTATTTGTTTTTTGCTTTGTTTGCACAGTTTATTTAATTTTTTTCTATTGTCGCTGTTCTAATAGAGAAATCATAATAATCATAATCATATTGTTTATTGTAAAAAACAATATAAATTTGCCTTTTTGATTAATTTTCTTATTGTTAAATAAAACTTTGTTTTTTTTTCTATTGCCACTCTTCCATGTATTATTTTATTATTACCTGTATTTTTAACATGACTTCTACAAGACCTAAGGGTGTTGTCAAGCTGAAAGAAAAACTATCCATTTGGCAAAAGAATTCCCCTACAACGAGTGCTATCGGCGAAAGATTCGTTCGTTTAACCAATCGTCGTTGAAGAGTGTTTTCGGTGAACCGTTACATCGGCGAAGGATTCATTCGGACTACCAACCGTCGATGAATAATATTATCGGCGAAACGTTTCATCGGCCAATTATTTTTTCGTTCAACTAACCGTCGGAGTAGAGTGTTATCGGAAAACCGTCCTTTCGATGAGCGGTATTTCGGAATACCATACGTAGCTCAATTATTTTATTGCTTTGTTATAATTATTTTTGTACCTACTTAAGTGATGTCCCAAAACCCGGGACAGCTATCCCGGAAAAATATGTTGTAATGGAATCTCCACTTTCTGTCTCTGTTCCTCTATCCATATAACAAGTAGATACATAATAATAATAAAACTATAGTCAACATATTGCGATCTTGGTAGGTAGGTATTAAATTCTTTGAAATAAACTATCAACAACGTATTTTCAAAACAGATTTTTTAAACAGCAGTGACGAGATTTTCATAATTACACGTGGACGAAGTCACGGACTGGAACAGAGTAAGTACGTACCTAGTAATTTGTGAGATGTGACAATAATTAAATGATTTCGCGCCTCATTCAATAGGTACGTTTGCAGTGAGTTTGGTTCGAAGTGTTACCGCGCCGTGGCCCGTGCTGCACGAATTGCCGCGTACCTACACTGCGCCCCAATATCCAAATTGTATTTTATTTATTAAACAAAAGGCATAACATGTATATGTTGAAACTGTTGTATGGTGGCAGAGTTTATTAATACGAATATGTAGGCGCAAAATTATAAACTTAAATTCAATATTTCGCTAATCGCAAAGTAAAAATACAATTACTTGTGATCCTTAATACTTAGTTGTTAGAACTTTTGTTGTAAGGTATAACTAATCCCTTTTATGTGTATAATAAATGATTTGAAAACTTAAATTTTTTATTGAATGAGTTAAGGGACATTTTCAGATTTCCATTGTTCCACAGTACCTATCTGTTAGCATTATCACTAATAAATCCTTTAGATAGTACTTACAGAGAACCAGCATAGAATTTTCATTTAAATATTCTAATTTTGTTATAACACGAAATAATAGGAAATACCTGCTTATCTCCTATTGCATAACTCTAAACTGTTAGCATTTTTGTACATAGCAATGAATTCACTAAACCTATCCACTCCGCGAAAATAAAAAACTTTGGAATTATCGAAGGATTTGTGGAAAAAATATTGTATCCCTACTGGACTACAAGGGACCATCATAATATCAATCTTTTTTAAAAGTTTCCGAAGAGAATCCCGGCGACGAAGATTATAAATGGCTCTGACAGCACGTTTTTGCAAAACAAATATGAATTCAATGTCAGCAGCCCGACCCTACAGTAAAATACCGTACGGCTGTGAAAGTAACTAAAATAGACAAAACGCGCGGTTTCCACATCTGTTAACTGTTTTATCTTTCTAACAGCATAAGCAGCTGAGCTTAGCCGCCCACAAGAGATGTTATGTGGGGTCCCCATTGCAATTTCTCGTCTAAAGTGATTCCTAGGAAAACCGTCTGATCAATAAATTCCAGTTCTTGTCCATTCAAAATTATGTCACATTCGCTACTTTTAACATTTGGTAAAGTAAATTTGATACATTTGGTTTTTTTTTCATTGAGTACCAAGTTATATGCCGTAAACCAATGTTGGACTTGATGGATAGAGTTATTCACGTCATCAAAATTTTGTGACCGTCGGTCTATCTTAAATGTCAATGATGTGTCATCAGCAAATAACACCATCTTTGGTTGATTTTGAAGCAATGTTTCCTGTGTTGTTATTAAAAAGTTTCGCTTGAATGAACAAATGAACAGCATTTGTTATGCAACAAAGCAAGCAAGCACACTTTTAAAATAGTGATGGGTGGATGATTATGGCTCATAAAATATTGGAAACTTTTAATGAATATCTTTATTGAATGCTTTGAAGAAAATAGTAAAAGAAAAACATTTACTTGATGACAGTTCATTTACCAGGTATAAATAAAAAAGATAAGCGACATTTTTTTTAAATAAAACCCACAACTTGCCTCACAGCTAATACACCAAAAAGATATATTTCAGCAATTTTGCCAGACAGATACTGTCTGAAGTTGTGTTTTCAATTAACCTAGAGTGACAAGTGATATAGCAAACGGTTTCAAAGAGAATATCAATACTTAATATATTTTATCCTAAAAATATTATAAATGCGAAAGTTTGTGAGGATGTATGGATGTATGCATGTTTGTTATCTCTCTTTCACGCAATAAACTACTAAATGGATCTTGATGAAATTTGGCACAGAGGTAGATTATAGTCTTGGATAACTATATATATATATCGTTATATACTTTTACTTTTTATCCCAAGAGTATGTGTTCCCTTGGGATAATTTTCGACATTTACGCGGGCAAAACCGCGGGCGGCAGCTTATGCTATACAGGAACGGGGAAAAACGGGATATGCGCGTACAAAGTCGCGGGCAAAAGCATTATACTTATTAGTAAACAAAATGAGACTTCAGTCTTTCGTTAAAAAACTAAATTCGATTTACTAGATTTTATAGACTGCAAAGCCGCAGACTACAATTTTATATTAATTCAGCTGTAAAATTTATAACAATAATAAAAAATAATATTGCGTCTATTTTGTTACATGTTGTAATGAGTTACTCTGTCTCGCGACCATAATAATTATGATGATGCGAAGACTCTGTTTAGATTTATGGCCTAAATGTAATCCGTGCAGTATCTATGTATTTAGAGTATGCAGTTATAAAAGTCCCTAATTAATTGAAGAAAATATATATATTCGTAACAATCAGTTCATGAGCCCAACATACAGTGTTCTAGAGGTGCGTAGTTATATTCAGGGGTAAATGTTCTGTATCTGCTATACAGCCAAGAAATAATATCAAAATAAAATAAACACGCCTTAAAAAAACGACTACAAACTTGAAAAAAAAAACGCTTTCTTTTAAAGCAGTTTGATGCAGACTTGGCGCCACATCTTTGTAATTGAACTAAACTGCGTCTGCATTTTTTTGTTAACTTTATAGATGATAGGTACAGAACACCATCCTTCCCAAATATGACCAAGTACTAAAACATCCTGTATAACCCATAAAAACACACATGAATATCGCACCTCAAGACAAGCTCCTTCGCCATCACCAACAACACAACACATTTTCCAATAACAAACTTGACAATTTCGTCTATTTATTGGCCTCCTATAATAACGTCATTAAATACACCACACCTTTTTGTTGCCGATAGCTTTTATGACGACATTAATGCTTGTGAAAGGATCCTAGTTGGTCTAAACGGGCGATCATGGCCATTCAATGGCGGACTATTAAAAGTAATGGGTAGGTGTATCGAGGAATAATATTTAATTAGATTTAGAGAAAGGTTTTATGTGATCTTCATTATAGGTGATTAATGGGTTATTTATTTCTTGTTGGGTAGTTTTTCTTTGGTTGTTGATATTGTGATTTCAGTAGTATGAACTTATGGAACGAAATTAGCGATAAATTATATTTATTTTGCGAGTTGGCTATAACACGTCAATTAAAATTAGATAAGGCCGTTGTCCGATCCTAGCTGAAGCCTGTGAAGAAACACCGAAACAAACTCAGAGGTCAAAGTTTCTTACAAAGTGCATGTACATTGGTTTACAATAGTGTAGCTCAACTTAGAACTTTAAGGATCTCAACGATTTGATGAAAAATGTCAAAATAAGGTCATAAAACGAACGGCCGAATAAACAGGATTGATAATAAAGTGGGGCACTACGAGGAGCACGGATGGGCTTTAGTCAATTAGAGTCTGACACTCCCTCCCGCTCTACTCAGAGCGGCAGGAGTCATTTGATGATTTCCCATCCGTAAAAAAGAGCCTTTATAAATGATTTATTAATGTAAGTTTAAAGAAAAAGGCTAGGCTGATGATGATGACATTGATATAATAATGAACAATTGAAATAATAATATGCTTTAGTCCCTCGTGTTAGTGAGTTGATGTGTTCAGGTGTTCTTTAAAGTTGGATTGTGGAGAGTGTCACCCCGAGGAACGAAAATGATATCTAAATCTTCTAGACAAGCGTGTTCTTTTAATTTTTTACTATTGATAGGCACGCGTTTAACCACCTGGGGCCTATTTCATAAAGCTTGACAAGTCGACAATTTGTCAGAAATGACGACATGTGTCGGATTGTCACGACAATTCCCGTTTCATAAAACTTGACATATTTATAATTCTAGACAGGAATACAGTGGTAAATTGTCACTATTTCTTGTTTGTTTCTTACAACAATTGTCATTACAAGTCTTGTATAAAACACCTGTCGGTGACAGGTAAATGATTGTCGGTAACAGGTAAATGATTGTCGGTGATAGGTAAATAACTGTTTTTATTTTTTAATAATTACCCTCAAACATACTACCATCAAAAAATACACTTATATTATTCAATCAGTCGGACGCAAACATGGCGAAGGTAAACAAGATGTTAATCTTAAACTTTATTTATAAACATCGCGATATAGGAACTGTTCGGCAAGTTTAGTTCTACATTGACCCATGAAATGAAAGCTGCGAAATGGAAAGACATTGCCGAAGAACTGAAAGTTTAAAAAAAATATTCCAAAGATTGGAAGTATGTAAGGGATACAACTTGGCAAAATTGAAGAAAGCGCACAATGGTGAGTTTTGTTAATATTTTAACTCACCTTAATTAATGAATAAAATATTTTTAAAATAAATTTAATTATTTCATCTTGTTTCAGGAAAAAAAAGACAACCGGCTCCAAACAGGTTCTGGCGGTGGCAAGAAATTCACACAGGTTCAAGAGCTTGATTTCTCTTAGTTGGGTGTTGCAATTGGCCTCCTACTTTAGTCAAAATATATTCTACCGACACTTTACTGATACGGAATTTTTCGTTGAATGTAATGTCGGTGATTTCTATATAAAAGTTAATTCTCTCTCTAAATTCTCTCCTTCGCATATTTTGTCCTAAATAATAAACATCACTGTCACTACTATTATCACTGCTAGAATTTAACATTTTTACATAAGTAGTGTTTTCTCCGTGAAAACACTTGTCATTAATTCTGACACAGGCCAAGGGTGCCTATCAAAAATGTAGGACAATTCGACAAGTTTAGAATTCCTTATTGACAATTATATGTTTCATAAACGATAACTGTCAGAAAGTCCTCTACAATTTGTCGAATTTTCATTGTCACTTGTAAATTTTTATGAAACACTAAATTGTCGACTTGTCGTGACAATTTGACAAATATGTCGGATTTTCCGATTACAAATAAATCAGACCAAAAGATTTATGAAACGTACAATTGTCGCGTTGTCGACTTGTCACCCGTCACCTGTCACTGACAATTGTAAGCTTTATGAAACGGGGCCCTGATGGTAAGCGATGTGGTCGAATATGGAGCACGCTTGTCTAGAAAGTAATAACCTATTCACTCTTTATATATTTTCTTGACTTAAATACTCCCAGGTTGTAGCTATCAGGAAAAACAGACTAACAGGGATTTCCATTCCTTAGTGGCCAAACAAGAACCTTAAAACAACTCTCTGTTTGCCTCTGTCGGTTCCTCCACTTATTTCCTTTAAACCATACAACTGATTTCGTTATGTACAGTTTTCAATCAAAGAAAGAGCAATAAACGGTTATGTTTATATAGTTTGTATGAGTAGTTAGGTTCATATTTTCGTTCCGGATACCGAGCCTTAGAATGGTTTGCATGAAGCGTAACTTTCTCTGAGTCTAGTTCTAACTAGTGATTACATCATGCGATGAAGATTATAATATACTCGAACGACGAGTTCAAAAAGATGCTTCGTCTAAAGTTCAAACTATTCAAGCATACATAATATGCATGAAAAGGAAGTTCATACCTATTTGGGATAAAAGTAATACGCACCAAAAATATACGAAAACTAGACATTTATACGATTACAGTGGGTGTTAAAACCGGCATACATTATATCCAGCTCGTATGCTTTTGTAGTTTTAAAAGCTGGCATATATTTCGTTGCGCAATTTGCGAAGCGAAGCTCCCACTGATTTATACACCTAGAGAGTCGACACCTCTCCGTTATTTAACATAAATTCGTGTTACTAAAACAGGGATGTACAAACGAAGAGATTTTTGTAAATTTGATTTTTAAAACCGCCATTTTCACGGTAGTGCTGAGTATTTCGCGCCGAAAAATAGTGGAACCTAACAGTTGTGTGAATAATGTGGTGAACTGATAAATGCTGGAAGTGGCTCGATTTAACTGGGTCAGCGATACCGTTCGATTTGTTTTTAAAGTATCATTGTGTCGCGAATATTTTTGTATGAGTTCGGTAAGCAAAGCTGGAAGCGAAACCACTTAAATCGTACTTTATGTTAAGTTTTGACGTGCACTTATTAGTTTTCCTCATGTGTAAAATCTGCCTTAAAAAAAAACAATTTTGTTAAAAATAAAAAACTTTTTTATCACAAAAAAAAACCGCAACAAGTACAAAATATTTTGATTTTTTTAAATATAATTCTAGAAGTCGGTGTCAAAAACGAAAAAACCACACGAAAAACACCGACTACCAAAATTAAAGTTATAAAAAGTTTTTGTAGTAAGTAGTGTCTCATTTTTAATTTAATCTAATTTAATCATTTATTTCAGGCATGTAGGCACCCCAAAAAATCCAACCAGTCCATATCTATTTAGCTGTCTATCTCCGAAGTTCTTCATCAGATCATTACAAAATTTAAATGGTAAAAAAAATAATATACGACGGAGTTGTTCTCATAAATGTATATATAAAAATATATACATCCGAATTGATAACCTCCTCCTTTTTGAAGTCAGTTTACAAGATAAGTAGGTACTTGATAAATGACAAAAGGTCTGAGACGACATCGGATTACGCAAGTTTATAAAGTTATCAAACGAGATGAAATAGGTACGTGGGTGGTGGCGACTGGTAGATTATTCCTTGCATAATAATGTCTATTTTCATTAAGTTCGAGCAGAAAATCTCCCGAATCCACCCAAGTTTTTAGGGAGTGAGGAAAATGTACTAAAAAATGATTTTACAGATTTCTTTATAATCTTTAAGTTATAAAAATAAACTCAAGTCGCACATACAGTTATTTGATCAATCTAGCTGGCCAAAATTATTTATTGTTTAATTCGATCGAAAAATATTAATTTCAAAGATAAATCGGGTTTATGTTTTAATATAAACGAAATTCAAATAAATCATACAAAATAGTAGTCGCAAAAATGTACGTAATGTGTTGCATGAAAAATTACACAAATAAAATGTTATTTTACAGATTTATTTGTGTAATTTTATAACCTACAATTCTATATAATAATAACAATAATATATTATAATTTTATAACATGATTTTTTTTTTTTTTTTAATTTTCATCCTCGAAAATTAATAGCTCCAGGGTTTGGAGCATTAATATTATTTTTTTTTATTTTTCGGTCAGGAATCTGAATAATATCAGTATTACAATCATTCTGCTTCCTTGCGAAATTTTGATGATATTGCCAAAAATGTTTCATCCTCGCTTTTGTTGCATCCGCTGATAGCTGACCTATCAGCAACAGCATGTTCAACTACAATTTTATTAAAGGTTTCATATTGGAGTTTTCCAATATGAAACCTTCCGTTTAATTGGATTTCAATAACATCTTGAGAATTTCTTCAGGAGATTTTTTGCAGCTGCCCAGCTGTCTTAGGATTTTTTACTGCTTGTTTTCACTGTTGTAGGCAGAAATAGGAGCCCCGCACGGTGGGGGTCAACTTGTCTTGCTCACGACCGTAATTTAAGCCGAATGTACATTCGATAAAATTTGTGATCATTCGATACGTGGCTTTCCAAATTCCACTTCACCATCACCATCTTATTCGAGACGGCAACTTGGCCTATAAGTACGTATTCATAGTCCAATATTGATTTACATTACAGAAAATCATGTTAAGAACTTTATAAATTGTTTTTGCACACGAATAACAAATCAAGACCGGTACTCGAAATTACCTCTAATAACAAACCGATCCTAGATCAATTGCTATTGGCCAGCTAGATTGATCAAATACCTGTGTGTCGACAGCTGTGCTGAAGCTTTAGCTGCCATAACAAAAAGCTGTGAAGCCTATTCATTTATCGTAATAAAGTAAGAAAAATAGACGGTTTACAAACTTTGACACTATATGGTGTGTGGGGTCGTTAGACCTTACTACCCACACCACAAAGAAAGAAGAAAAACTTATAAAACTTGGACTTTCTCGAAACCCAATGATTTCTACTTAGGCTTCCTAGTGTGCTTAATCGCTCCGGCCCGGCGACACACCGGTGTGTCGCGAATTAATCGCGAATTTAATGTTTATTTACCTATTACATAAGATTTTTTTTTTTTTGGGAATTTTCACATGTTGGGGCCGCAGCGGTTAAATGTAACAAATAGGACACACTATCCCATCCCGCCGGGAATACGTCATTTGTTACCAGTAACCCTGTATGTCAATGTACCATAGATAAACGCCCGCGATGTAGACAGCGTTACTAACTAAAATCGATAGGAACGTGATCCAGCATCAATACAGTCGGATTATCCGCGATGAGGTACCTACCCTATACAAAAACACGTTTAGAACTCTAGTTAACCTTGTAGCTGCATTTGGAGACATTATCATAAAGAGAATAAAATCTTAATTTAAAGGTGTAAAATTGTTTTTTTTTTAATGAATGGGCTTGCTTTTGACCTCGATCACGCCTGATGGAAAGCGATAGATGAGGTCCATGATGAAGCGAGCGTGCCCAGAAGATGCCTTGAGGCACTGGTACTCCCACGCGTCGACGAAACACAGCAGGCTGCTTGACGCCGAATTCCGGTGGGAGGGTGGTCGCGAACCAGGCGGGTGTTAGGCCTACAACCGCAAGGAAAGGACTGGCCAGTCTTATAAGGTGTTAGGTGATGTTAGGTAAGACTGTCCATGACTGTCTGGTTGTTTTTAGGGTTCCATAAGGTGTACTCCTATAAGGAAAAACGGAACTATTATGGGACCACTCGGTTGCCTGTCTCTCCGTTTGTCCCCAACACGGACGTGTTACGAAAATAAATACATTTTGTAAATCACTTTGGGGGGAAAATTAAAGTTTTTCCAACTGCACCATGAGACATATGAAATGAAAAGGTGTACGTATTTTTTCATAATTTTATAAAATTAATGGTTTTGAAGTCGTTTAAGAAATTAAATGAAAAATGACCACTCTCCCACTATCTCCAAAACAACTAAGTTTAAAATTATGAAAAAAATACAGATAATAATTCCTTGCCTAGGTATAGATTACAGATAAACCTAAAATAAGTCTATGGTTTAAAAGTAACATGTTACAAAAATAAGATTCGTACGGAACCCTTTGCACGTGATTCCGACTCGCACTTGTCCGTTTTTTTTACAATATATTTTACAAACAATATTTAAATATTGTTTGTAAAATATATTGGCCCTGGGCTTTAATTAATGTAACAAAAAATGCACATTAAAAAGAAACATCACTATCACACTTTTGCGACAGGTTTTTTCACTGATAGAAAATTGTTGCGATTGTTTCATAGCCTACTTTTTTAACCGACTTTAAAACAGGAGGTGGTTCTCAACTCAACTGATACTTTTTTTGCATGTTTCTTCAGCGATATTTTCGCCAAATGTCAACTGATTTTGTTGATTCTTTTTTTGTTTGGAAAAATATCTTCCCGGACTGGCCCTATTTCAATTTGGCGAAGATCTGATGAAGAACGGCTATAGATAATGGAACTCTTTAATAAATGATAGCCAACCTGCCGGGATAGTCAACCATGGTTTTGGGGTTATCTATTTGGGCATAACTTTATTGTATATAAACCTATCTTGATGATTTTGCGTTGGGTATAGTGAAAGCTAACCACCACTAAAAAGTAAAAAAAATCTTTTTTACAGAAAAATACAACCGACTTCGACATTCTGCATGCATTTAAGATAGGTACATTTTCTCAATAAATGTACCGAAGTAAAAAAAATCACTTCGGTACATTTATTGAGAAACTGTACCTACGTATCTAAAATTATATTTATAGTTCAGAATCGTACCATGTTCCACCACTTCTATCAACAATTCATGGGAAAAACATTTTAAGATTTTTTTTATTTAATAAACATGCTTTTGTGTAAAAAAGTAATGATTTGACTACCCATTTGGAAACGCGTCCTTAAGGTAAATTGAAAAGTTCTCGGCTTTCAAGTCTTAATTACGAAAAGTGTGAATCTTATGTGAAGCAAATTTGTTTTTCATCATCAGAGTTTCCCTACTATTCAGTTATTACAGCACCTAGATTAACCAACTCGTAACTTAGGAACAAGGAACAGTAACAGTACCTAAACACACTTGTAACAATAGCCCACACGACACGGCACATTCCCACAGACATTTAACAAATGACAGTCGTCGCAAGGCAAATAAATTAGCCTTGTCGAGACATGTCACGAGTCGGCAAATATTGGCCAAATGTTCGTGACACATGTCTCGACCGACTAAACAGGTAATGGAAAATACTTGATGTTAGCAGAATCAGACATTACCTAAAATTATCTCTTTTGACTTTGGTTTGAACATTTTTTATGGGACAGCTCCCAAGTATAAAAAAAAATAAAATGGCTATGGGAGGCCATCGCCATTTTGTTTTTTTCCTAAAGTATCACGTTTGTAGGTATTTGTAGGTAAAGTCGCCAAGTGAGAACAATGACAATCATAAAACAAATCAAAATGAACTAATCACGTGCTTTTATGCGGCATTTTGACAAAAAAGGTTTTGCTTGGGCCGTCACAGAAAAATAAATATTTACTAACGTTAATGTTAGATATTAATACGGAAATATTTATAGACATTTTTTCCAGGCGAATAAATAGATTAAACAGCGTCAGTACCACTGAAACCTTCACCCTTTCAAGACCTACTTTTCAGTATAAAACCTTCTTTGTTATTTTTTTCTTAAAGTCGTTGGAGACGGCAATAATCTAATCTGACGAGTCACTTGGTTGTAATAAATGAGGGAATATTTTACGAGAACTCGCACTGCGGCGGCTAAGCTTGATAATGATGGCTTCTTTTCATTATTTATTTAAGTACTAAATGTACTAAAACTTTTCTGTTTACTCCAGTAGATATACTTGGATTTAATATTTCAAGACAATTTGAATTCATCGCCACCAACCACTAACACACCTCTTGATCGTTGTGTTCTAAGTTGATATTTGAGTGACCATACATTTATACCAATATTCCCGAAGTCGCAGGCAAAAACTAGTAATTATTAATACTGTAAAGCTGCAGAGTTTCTTGGTTCAGTTTTATTTATTAGGGAAAATTGAACGCACTAATCTTAGGAACTGCTGATTCGAATTGAGAAAATATTTCAGTGTTGGATGGCCCATTTATCGAGGAAGACTATAGGTTATATTACCATCACGCTACTACCAATAGGAGCGGAGTATTAATGAAAAATGTGACGCAGACGAAGTTGCGCGGTACAGCTATATAGTTAATAATATTCCAAATATTCCAAATATGAGTTCAAAAACAAATGCATAAACACTTACTTTTTTTTCGTGGAAAGGTAAATTTAAAAAAAACCGTTACGATCCGATCCGATTTTCAAACAACTGAATCATAAAATAAATTTTTAATTTTATAGCACACTTACTTTTCAATTTATTGGCGCGGGCTGATTGACTTAAGGACGCGTTACCAAATGGGTAGTCAAATCATTAATTTTTTACACAAAAGTATGTTTATTAAATAAAATGCGTGTTGTTGTTTGTTTCTCAATAAATGTACCGAAGTAAAAAAAAACACTTCGGTACATTTAACATTTTAAGAATGCAAAGCATTTTATTTAATAAACATACTTTTGTGTCGGCTTCAAATTTTCTTACATTTTTTGCAATTTGCAGTATAAAAGTAAGATTTATAGAATTACAATCATTAAAATCATCAATACAACTCTTTCAGTTAGAATTGATGTCAAATGTAGTATTTCATGAAATCATAACATTTGTCAATCAATTTGAATTTCGCGGGCTACCTTGAAGCTTTGGGTGTATCACACTCGGCTTCGCTTCGTGTGATAAACCCACACTCGGTTACGCTTCGTATGATAAACCCACACTCGTGTTTTAATAACCCCTTTTATATGATCGTTGCATAAACTAATATTTTATAAGCAGAAGTGAGTCTGTTTGGTTATTTCATTTTCACACCTAAATCGCTGATACGATTTAGATTTTTTGGACAACGGAGATGATTGAAGGCTACTTTTTTGCTAAAATCTAGGTCAGCGCAACTGAAGTCGCGGGAAAATGTATTTTACAGTAATTAGGCCCAAAAAGTACAAGTTAATGTGAACTTTGTCCAGCAATGTTAGAGTTTGGTTTTTCTATAATTGGATAATAACTTTGCATTCCGCATTAAAATGTATTTGTTTACTCCAGTAACTTGTCAAAAAAGGGGAGATTATCTCTTCCAGTATCACCATGACACGATGACATTTTAGGCGCTAAACATTTAAATTTAGAAATTGTAACAAAAAACATCGAGCCAAAATCAGAATTCAAATTCGTCTTTTAGGGATAGTAGAAATGTTTTTATTGGTTGTGAAAAGTAACGATTGCTTTTGTTTTCTTTTTAAATCATTTTTTTTTTTTTTTAAATTGCCTCAAGGCATCTGTTGGGCACGCTCGCTTCATCATGAACCTCATTTATCGCTTTCCATCAGGCGTGATCGAAGTCAAGAGCTAGCCCATTCATAAATAAAAAAAATTAATAAAGGGTTTCTTCCTGAATTGAGTGACTACATTTGGAGGTAACCAGACTTTAATGCTTTGACATATTTTTAGTATTAAGTTTGACTAATACTCAACATCAAAGGATGACAGGACAATTCCCATCTTTCTGTCAGTTGCAAATTGTCAAAAACACCTCTAGTTTACCTACATGTTGACAAGTTTGACATTAACAGACGCTGTGATGGAGATGATAATTATCGCGACTTGATTTTAAATGCTTTTTTAATACGAGTTTTGGCCTTTAGAGTCTCAATATAGTAATCGGGTTCAGTTTGTGAAACAGAATTTGACTAAAATTTAATATTAAGGATTATTATTTCTCCCTTCTTTATTGAAGAATACATTTCATTACGTGAAAAAAATTACTTTTAGAGTAAGAAACTAAATATGAAGTTTGAAAATGCGAAGATTAATGACGGCAAACTAACTGAATACATTGCTCGCGACAATTTGAGACGGAACGGCTCAAAACTAGTTTCATTGTTTTACTTCAGAATAGTAAATGTTTCTTGAAAATTTCATTAAGTCTCGAGTACCTAGAGTACCTTCACGTGTAGATAAATGACGATTTATTTATAAAAGTTTAACATTTTTGGTGAAGCGCTGCAGTGTTTCAATTTATACAAGGTAAAATTTTCAAGTGCATGTACCTACATAAAAAAAAACACCTGCTTAAAACACAAGAAGCAACAACAAGTTTCAGCTAATAACTACACGTGCACACATTTGGCTGAAGGAGTACAACTATTCAATAATTTACTAGAGGATTTAAAAAAGTGTGATAGTATAAACATATTTAAAGCAAAACTCAAGAAACATGTAGGTACCCTGTAACGTCACCAACACACTAGAGGCAAATATTATACTTATTAGATGTATGCACTATGTATCTCATTTAAAGTGAACTGTAATTTAAGTTCTTATGAGAATAATATTCTTTAAACCTAACTTAAGTGGCCGTGGCCAAGTCCATGAAGGATAGCGAATATAAAAATACTCAAAGGAATCAATCAATATTTTGATGAAAACTTACAATAAATACTGGTCAGTTCCAATAATAATCAGTAACCTAACGTCTAAGAGGTAGATAAAGTAAGAAAATAAAAAAACTGCAATTAAGCACATTTATAATGTGTCAAGTTTCAGTTTAATTAAATATCGCGAAGTACATATTTGATAACTGGATTACTAATTTATAACCGGACAGACTTAAGAACGAAGCAAGTTAAAAAAGTTTATAAAACAAAAAACTAGAACAATCTAGACTCCTAGATATAAGAGACAATATTTGTTCGGAATAATTCTCCGCTTGATGTAGGTACTGCGAGCCGAGCTAACCACTGTCTATTATTGAGGTGCGCGACCTCAAAAAGTAAAGGCGAACGTCCATTGTTGTATTATTTAAATTGTTTTACACTCTTAGTCAGAAACTAAGAGCTAGCTTCCGAGTAAGAGTACATTATAATAATTGTACCGCTTTAAAGGCCTATTCAAACCTAAGCGGTATTCGCTACCGTCTGCCGTAGAGAAAACCTAGTGGGTATGCGGTAATATAACTGTTCACACCAAAGCGGATTTCGCTATCCTTGTGGGTAGAATACCGAGTTCGAGTTTCACCCAGTAAGCGAAACAATACCTATGCGGTACTATGGCACCAGCTTTTCCGCTCTAGCCGCGGAACTTGATACTAAATACTTAAGCGAAACCCGTGCGGTATGTACATCTACCCACAGCGGCAGCGAATACCGCTTAGGTCGCTCTAGCCGCGGAACTTGATACTAAATACCTGAGCAAAACCCGCGCGGTATGTACCTATACCAAAAGCGGCAGCGAATATCGCTTAGGTTTGAATAGGCCTTTAGTTCATTATGCAGAAGTTTTTAAACGCAGTGCTATTCCACAGTTCTATTGCATATCCGCCCTAATAACACGGCTTGCTTTTTCCATTCAGTTTATCACAATTTATAGTATTAGGTTGTTTGTCGACTCCTACATAAAAATAAATGTTCCGGCTTCATCATCCGACCAGCTCCATAGTAGGTACTATATTATACTGCACTGTTTCCAAAATAATTCAGGTATACCAAATTTCACTTTGATTGAATGTCGAGCAGAGTTAGAAAATTACATTACTAATTTGTAACCGGACACACGAACGAAGCAAGTAAATAAAAAGCTTGTAATAAAAACTTAAACAATCTAAATAGTAGAAATAATATGTTCGGAATAATTCTCCGCTCGATGTACTGCGAGCTAGCCGCTGTCAATCATTGAGGTCACGCAGTAAAGGCGAACGTCCATTTGATTGTTCTTATTATTTTCAACACCATTACTAGGAAACAAAGAGCCTATAATTTCCAAGTAAAAGTTTAAAAAAGAACTGTAACACTTTTAGGCTCACAATGCTGAGTTTTTTACACGCTGTGCGTATATTTTCCATATCCGCACTCGTGCGGAATAGTTCGCGGCTTCCTTCTTGCCTTCCCTCCCGTTCTGTTTATTAATGTTTTGACGTTCTTTAACGGCTGCAACAAAAATGAAATACAAATAAAATCATCATCGGCTGCAATAACAAACTTTGCTTTTTTGTTTTCTTTCACTAGCCATGTCGTCGTATTTTCACCTAAAGTGTTTTCAAATTGAAATCAGCCTCGCAGAGAGGTATCGCTCACATAAATTAAATACAAAACCAGTAGCTATACGGTTCGTAATTTTGTTGATCAACTACAGTAATTTGTACATACCTACCTACATTTATTTCTCAGCCAATGTGAAACCGGCCTAAAAGCCATTCCAAGCCGATTGTCCGGACAAATCACGCGGTAAGCCTCGGATTTTGAATTACGAAATTCTGAATTTGAATTGGAATTAGAGCGCTTGTTATTGTAGCACGTGAATTAAATTGAGGGCTTCGATACTGCGTTGTGTGATAAAGACTTTCATTTATGAGGAACCGGTATTTTGACAACAGTAGGATTCAATAGTGTTGTAATGTTGTGGACTACGAGAAAGCCTTCGACTCGATCGAGACTTGGGCTGTGTTGCAGTCTCTCCAACGGTGCCAGATCGACTATCGGTACATCGAGGTGCTGAAGTGTTTGTATGAAAACGCCACCATGTCAGTCCGACTTCAGGATCAGACATCAGAACCTATCCTCCTGCAGCGGGGTGTGAGGCAGGGAGACGTAATTTCTCCGAAACTGTTCACGGCCGCAATGGAGGAAGTCTTCAAGGTTTTGGACTGAAAAAGGCTAGGCATTAATGTCAATGGCGAGTACATCACTCATCTTCGATTTGCCGACGATAAAGTCGTCATGGCTGAGACCACGGAGGACCTCAGTACAATGCTCGATGACCTCAGTAGAGCTTCCGAAAGAGTGGGTCTTAAAATGAACATGGACAAAACCAAGGTCATGATAAATACCCATGTAGCACCCACTCCTATCAAGGTTGGAGGCTCTGCACTCGAAGTTGTTGATGAGTACGTCTACCTAGGACAAACGATCCAGCTAGGTAGGGCTAACTTAGTAAGTAAGTAAGTAAGTAAGTAAGTAAGTAAGTAATTTATTTCATAACAATAACATATTGTGTCGAAATTTTAACACCACTAAAACATTACAATAGATCATTAATTATAAAATATGTAATAAAAAAAAAAAACATTAAATAATGTGTCACAAACAAAAAAAAAAAAAAAACTACATCAAATTAATAATGATAAATCCACATTCTTAATTAAATTTGTTCTAATCAATTGAAAATTCCATGTCAGAGAGAAGAAAAAGAAAAAAAAAAAAAAACTATAATTATAAAACATCAATAAATACGTCACATACACAAAAACAAATTAACAATAATCCAAATAACATATCAGGTTCAGTCAATTTAAGATATTAAATAAAAAATATTCAATTGTGAGGATGAATAAAAATACAAGAATGATGCCAAAGGTAAAAAATTAAATAAAAAAAAACACAATAATATGTCACACAATGTCATTTGTCATCTAAGAACTCTTCGACACTGTAATAGCCCTTCCTCAATAAATATGTTTTGAGCTTGTTTTTGAATAAGCTAGCGCTATTTATAGTTTTAAATTCCAAGGGTAGCTTATTATATAGGAAGACTGCTTGGTATCTGGGACTGTGCTGAACCACGTTTAATTTCGGTTGGATCATGTTAGGTAAGTCTTTCCGTCGGGTATTGCATCTAGCTAATCTTTGCTCATTGGTTTCAAATTTGTGCAAATTCTTGACAAAATTGGATAGCAACACCAAAATATAGAGGCACGGGACTGTCAAAATTTGAAGTCTAGTAAAGTGGTCCCTGCACGATTCCGTCTGTTTCAAGCGGAGCATTGTCCTTAAAGCTCTCTTTTGAATCACAAATGCTGAATGGACGTTGTATCTGTAACTGTTGCCCCAAAACTGAATGCTATATCTGAGCTTAGACTCAACCAGAGCAAAGTACACCATCCTAAGTTGGGTCAAGGTTAGTTTTTCCCTCAGGCTTCTAATTGCATAGCATGCCGAGCTAACAGACTTCGTTACAGACGATGTTTCAACCTTCCAGTTCAATAATGCGTCAATGTGAACACCTAAGAATTTAACATGGTCAACTACTTCAACTTTGTTACCACAAGATAAGACCTCAATACTAGCATTATTTCGGACGTTTGATTTGAATAATACACACTTTGTTTTATTTGCATTAAGTTTTAAATTATTTGTGCTAAACCAGTGTTCAAAAACTTTTAGCATAGTGTTAAGTTTTGTTTCTAGATCTTTTAAATTATCTGCAGACACTATTGCATTGGTATCATCTGCAAAGATAATTAGAGTTGTATCAGAAATACGTTTTTTCATGTACTCAATTAAGTCATTCAAAAATAGGATAAAGAAAATTGGGCCCAGAACAGATCCTTGTGGCACACCACGAGAGACAGACATTAGATTAGAGTTGATTACTTTTTCCTCTCCGTCCACCACTGACTTAATCTCTATATACTGTCGCCTAGTATGTAAGTAAGATTTGAAAAGCTTCAATACGTTCTCCCGTATGCCATAGTGTTCTAGCTTGGCCAGCAAAATATTAAGATCTACTGTATCAAAGGCAGAGCTGAGATCAAGGAAAACACCTGCCACCTTACGCTTGTCATTCAAGTTGGAGACAACCTTATCTATTAATGCTTCAATGGCATCGCTGGTACCCAAACATTTTTGGTACCCAAATTGGGAAGCATTTAAAATTCTGTGCATATTAACGTGTTTCATGAGCCTATCCTTCATTATTTTTTCAAAGATCTTTGACAATACAGGCAATAGAGAAATCGGCCTATAGTTGCCAGGATCCGTTTTTGAACCCTTCTTAAAAATTGGAAGTACTCTAGCTATCTTAAGCTGATCAGGGAACAGGCCCTCCTCAATGCACTCATTATAAAACAATGCTAGTGGAGTTGCCAATAGGTCTATATTATCTTTAATAATAGACAGAGGAATATCGTCATAGCCAGTGGAGGATTTATTGATCATTTTATTGACCATGTTGAAAAGGAGACTTCGAGAAGGAGGTCAACCGTCGAATCCAACTCGGCTGGGCGGCGTTCGGGAAGTTGCGCGGTATCTTCTCGTCTCACATACCACACTGTCTCAAGACGAAAGTCTATGACCAGTGCGTGTTACCAGTGATAACCTGTGGACTCGAAACGTGGTCGCTCACAATGAGCCTCATCAGAAGGCTTAAAGTCACCCAAAGGGCAATGCTCGGAGTTTCCTTGCGTGATCGAATCAGGAATGATGATATCCGCAAGAGAACCAAGGTTACCGACATAGCCCGAAGGATCGCCAAATTGAAGTGGCAGTGGGCAGGGCACATTGCTCGCAGAACAGATGGTCGATGGGGCCGAAAAGTTTCGGAGTGGCGACCGCGTACCGGAAGACGCAGCGTTGAAAGGCCTCCCACAAGGTGGACCGATGACCTGGTGAGGGTCGCGGGTAACCAATGGATGCGAGACGCACAGGACCGGTTGTTGTGGCGACGCTTGGGGGAGGCCTATGTCCAGCAGTGGACGTCTTTCGGCTGATATGATGATAATGATGATGATGATGATGATAAGGATTCAATAGAACCAGCGATTTTTATGAAAAGAAAGGTATGCTCGTGGCTGAAGAATTACAGCCGCAGGATTGGTCTTTCAAGTTAAACAACGTTTGCCAAAGTTCGTTGATGGATGACCATCCGAGATTCCTCCGTGCCTCAGAAAGCACGTTAAGCTGTTAGTCCTAGCTGTCATTTGTAAATTGTTGATATTTATTTCGATGAAGAAAAAATTATTACTATTTTATATTAAGGCATTAAGTGCGCCTCTGTACATTTGTGAGCATGAAATTTTAAATAAATAAATAAATGTATTTTTGCCAATTATTAATTAGAAATTATTACTAGAATATTTGAACGCCATTGACGGCAAGACATAGCGCTCATTTTATTAATATTGACATCTTTTGTGTACCTATGCTCTACAAGTAAAAATATTTAAATTTGAATTTGAAGACTTTGATACTCATTACGAGAAAGTAAGGAGCCAAAAAATCTGAGCCCAGTCTTGCCAAAAGGTTTTTTTACCTGACTACTGAGTGGTGAAGCTCTGACAGGCAGTCGACTCAAGTTGACATTGGTATTCAGCTGCATCCGACTTGACCGAAACCGACCCCGACATAGTTGGGCAAGGCTATTTAGATTGATTGCTTTACTGTAAAGGCCGATTCACAAATTTCAGTGAAGTCACAGTTCCGGCACCGTACCGTCACTGTGATCCTAATTATTTTTTCATTCAATGTCTATGAATGCATTCAGACCTGTCAGTGACTACTCAGTGTCTTCAGTGACTGCCGGCGCCGGCAATCACGGACGTAATCGGCGACGATGATATTTTTTATCGGATCACGGACGCCACTACCTGCTGCACAAGAATATTGTAACAGCTTTCTGACATTCTGAAACATCTATACATATAATAAAACTGTAGAAGAGGTCAATTCTGTACATTGAATATAAACTAAAAAAAATACTCCAGGGGTGCTTTATACAACCAATAGAAGCCAAAAATATTTTTTTTTCTTTTTTTGTCTGTCTGTCTGTCTGTCTGTCTGTCTGTTGTTCGTCTTTCACGCAAAAACCACTGGACGGATTTTAATGAAACTTTTTTTGTTGTATAGCTATTAGTCCTCGCCAACATATAGGCTATAATTTATTTTGAAGATCTGAATACAAGACGTGGAACCTTAGCAGCCCGGCTAATCTATAAGAGATATTAATATACCGCTTAAGGAATAGTTGGTCAACATGATGAGTACTGTCTGTCGACATAAAAAAAATGAAGGTCTAGAGCACCTGATGTGGAACCCTTTCAGGGAGCTAAGCTATCGGCTATTTAAATCAATTGTCAACAGATCTCATAGTCCGTTGGTTTAAAGCCTGCTTCTCGAAAGACTAGGTGTGGGTTCAAATCCCACAAATTTTGTAATTACTTTTGAATTATTTTTATTTTATTTATTTCCTTATTTTTTTATTTCTACCAAACCTAATATTTTCAAATATTAATAATATGTTATTGCTGTATTTTGCATTTCTTTTTAGAAAGACAAGCAGAACCTATTTTCTGTTTATATGTATTCTGTTTCGTTTGCATCGCGATAAAAAATACAAAACTAATGTAGAAAACATTCACATAAACCTGATAGGATTATGGCAATCTAGAAGAAATCAACTTATTATCTACATGCATAGTAAGTAGGGGTAAGTACCTTTAATGACACTTACAATGCCATCTGTTGAGCGAAACTGTACTTACCATCAACAGCACGAGAATTACACCAAAAAGTATATTTTAGTTCTTTTGATACTTACCAGGCGTTACGCATATGATGCAAAAAAAAAATTGCTCCACTGACTTTGTTTTCATTTTTTTTTACTTTTGATAGGAACGCGTTTGACCACTATCTCACCTGATGGCAAACGATGATGTGATCGAAGATGGAGCACGCTTGCCTATAAGTAACCTATTCACTCTTGATAAGACTCCCAGGCTGTAACTATCCGGAAACACGGACTCAGTCAGGGAATTCCACGCCATGTGTTTCCAAAACGTTTTGTTCATGTGGGTGTGAGGTCCACCGTGTACCGGTGGCGTACCGCCGTACGTCTTGTAGTCCGATGATGGAACGAGCTTGGCGGAATTAAACTATGCAATTCCGTCGCACACTCCCCAAAATGCAACCGATACAAAACCGACAGGCTAAAAACTCGGCTTCGATGCTCAAGACATTGGAGCTTCGAATCGGTGAGCCTTTCACCTCTTGAATTTCTTTCCCAGGATCTCCGTCATTCCTAATTATTTTTTGTTTATTTTGAAACAAAACTGTTCAATTCCCAGTCAGCTGGTGATTCGTCGTGACCAGCCTAGGGCCAGAAATTACCAGTAGCGGGTTTCACACTCCAGAGCTTCAAGGGGAACTTTGGATCCCTGGGCAATGACGCCACAGAAGAACTCGCGAAGATAGGTTTCGAGTGCTGGACCCGTACCCGCTCCTCCTTCTTTCTTTCTTTCACACAGTTTCGTGCATGAATTTGTCAGAGAACAACTGAACTTCATGACAACAAATGGTGAAAAAAGTGAAAAATGGCAATGACAAGTCTATAAACGTGACTAACTAAATGACTTCTCAGCTCAAGTAAAAATTACCTCCGTAATAATAGGGATTATTATTACGGATCATTGCCCTTAATTTTTTTAAACTTATTTACTTAAGCAGCCCAATTTGCGGAGGTTGTTTCGACTTCGGCTACTTCATCCTGGCCATGACTTTCCGACGTGAAAAAATCCTCGGGACGGTGAGGTGCAGGTTTCAAATCAAATCGTTTATTGCAATCCATAATGTACACATACAGGTGGTAAATATAGGTTTGTGAGTGCTAAGTGAATGAGCTGACTTTTATCTCAGATTATCACTCCCTTGCGGCTTGAGTATTATCGGTCGTCTCTCCGCTCAACCTATGAAGCACACTGGTGGCTTTTGTACATTTGGGCGGAGCTAGGCTTGCAAACTTAGCCAGGACAATGGAGTCTCTACTCTACTCTATCCGTTGTGGGTTTTTTTATGGATGGGAAAACATCAAATGACTTCTTCTGCTCTGCGTGGAGCGGAAGAGAGTGTCAAACTCTTACTGACTAAAACACGTCCGTATTCCTCCTTATGCCTTTAACGTTCCAGGGCCGTGGTGACTTTTCGAACAAATTCCGCAACAGTAGTCAGTGTTCGGACAGTGAGCCAACCTTCGCTCGCCATCTGCGGGCCCGCGCTTAGGGTGGCTGGGAATTGCCCTGCGACTCCCGACGCAACGCCCGGGTTGTCTTTTTCTGTTGTGGCGGCTGAGGGGGTCTACTCTCTTAAGCCCGAAGTCTGTAGTTTCGGCCTTAGTGTTTGGCGTTTTCTACCCCGTATCACCTACGGACTTACGATTGGTCCCGAACTAGGAATAACTATCAAATCGTGCTGTCATTCATTCTTATATTCTTCTCCGGACCATGGAGTAAACCAGGACGCCGCAGCCGATCGCCTCGACGAGGACACGGTGATGCTCCGCCCAAGCAGGGCAGACCTCCACCGTATACTCCACCATGTCCTCTGCGGAGACTTATCTTCTGATAGTTTCGGCATGACCATTAATCAAGCTCAGGGACAAACTATTAGTCGTGTTGGTGTGGATCTGCGGTAGTCCAGTATCTCGCACGGTCAGGTTGTATGTCGCTTTGTCGCAAGTAAGCAGCGCGCAAAGCCTGTTTATACGTACTGATGAATATCACATAACAAGTAATATTGTTTACGATGAAATGTTTTAAATGTTAATATTCGTTCGTTCTTCGTAATTTTGTAAGTCATGTCATAATCACGATGAGTACCTATATACATTTAGTGAGTTTGTGTACTTAATATCTTCCTAAATACGAAATGCACGCGCGAACGAAGTCGCGGGCACAGCTAGTTCAAAATATTTCCATTCGTCTTTTATTAATTCTTTGTATAATTTCAAGAATTCTCCTTCTGTTTCTCTTTATTGCCATTAGTTCATGCACCCATTTTCTTTTTTTCCTTGATGCTCTTTAATTAAAAGCTTTTATTTAACTTGACTGGTATGTATGTTTACAAATCTTGCAAGTTAAATTTGACCCACTTCCCGGTATCCGATTGAGCTGAAATTTTGCATGCTGGTCCAGAACCGATGACATTGTATGTTAATCATAAACGTGACCTGATGCTGCTGCCAGGATCGGCTCCGTACGAGAGATCTCCTCAGCGGTAAATAGCAGGGACACGACATTTTGAATACGCATTCGTTTATGCTAGGCAGTTGGTAAGCCCACTATGAAATAGATGCCACATCCAGGGGTAATAGTTTTCCCCGTTCCTTAAGTTTTTCCTTAAGGTTCTGTTGAAGGACTCTCCGTTTTATAGATGGACTTTCGTATTGATCGATAACTATCGATTGAAACAAAAAAAATTAAAATAAAATAATTATAAAAAAAACTTAAAATAAAAGCTTTTATTTAAGTGCCCTAAAAGATCAAAATAAAATTTTAAATCACATTAACCACATTCATTTATGACTTTACAGAATTGAAATTATAATAAAAGCTTGTCGCGATTTATTGCAGTACCTAGTTGATCTGTCAGAATGTTTCTTAATTTAAATTTCATCTGACTGAATATGTAGAGATTTCTTCTAGGCATCGCGACAAGCTTTTATTATTCAAATACAATTATTTTATTCAATTAGTTTATTTTTCAAATACACGGCTTGAAGGTATTTTGTATTTAGTATTTTAAATACATGTGAGATAATGTGTATTTAAATACAAGGTGGACCGATGACCTGGTGAGGGTCGCGGGTAGCCGATGGATGCGAGACGCACAGGATCGGTTGTTGTGGCGACACTTGGGGGAGGCCTATATCCAGCAGTGGACGTCTTTCGGCTAATATGATGATGACGATGATGAATATACCTAATTAGAAAGAAAAACACAGAACAGAGCAGAAAAGTACTGCTTATTATTTCAATAGATTTCTTCCAGCAGACCTGCGACAGAAGATTATTATTAGAAGAGATTCGGTATAGTACAAAAAATCCTTTCGTTTATTAATAATACTGTTTTTAGTATTTCTTTCTTGTTATAGCGGCAACAGAAATACATCATCTGTGAAAATTTGAACTGTCTAGCTATCACGGTTCATGAGATACAGCCTGGTGACAGACAGACAGACGGACAGACAGACAGACGGACCGACAGACGGACAGACACACGGGCAGACAGACGGACAGACAGACGGACTGACAGACGGACAGACAGACGGACAGACAGACGGACAGACAGACGGACAGACAGACGGACAGACAGACGGACAGCGGAGTCTTAGTAATAGGGTCCCATTTTTATCCTTTGGGTACAGAACCCTAAAAAATACTACCGAATTGAGAACCTTTCCCTTTTTAGGGTTCCGTAGCCAAATGGCAAAAAACGGAACCCTTATAGATTCGTCATGTCTGTCTGTCTGTCTGTCCGTCCGTATGTTACAGCCACTTTTTTCCGAAACAACTATACCTTCTGTTATTATATTAGTATTCTGTGAACCGCATTAAGATTTTCACACAAAAAAAGAAAAAAAAAAACAATAAATTTTGGGGGTTCCTTCATACTTAGAACTGAAACTCAATTTTTTTTTTTCATCAAACCCATACGTGTGGGGATGGGTCTTGAAAAATTATATTGAAGTTTCTATTTTATTAGAAATAGAAAAAAAATATTAGCAGTTGATATTCCTGAGCAAACCAGACTTGACACTTGAACATTGCTTGTTTCACAGAGCAATATCGGTCACTTTATCGTCGTACCTTTATCGTTAGGACAATTGCTTATGTTGGTCACTACAAATCTAGTCTGCGGTGTAATGGTAGCTTGGCCTAAGCAACTGATGGATAGGGAGGCATCTACTAATGGGTCAAGCGACAGTAGCGTATGTAAATTCGCCACGGAGAAAAAAGTATGTGTCAGACAGTCAGTACAGACAGCAAAAATATCAAGCAATAAGTAGAATAAAAAAAAATATTTTTCATAATCACAGAGATTTTAAAAAGTTAACTTTACGTCTAAATATTTTTTTTTTGTTTCGTTCGTTTTTACGGCAGCGTTGTCAAGGACAGCGTGACACGCCTAATCCTTACAAACATGTATTGCAAGTGGCTGATTTGCTTACAACATTAAAATAATATAAGAAAAATAATTGAAATATAATGAAATCAAAGTAATAATCAACTTTTTAATTTTAATTAGATGTACTACATAGTGATAAAAGCCAACGATTAATAAAAGAAGATTTTTATGCCTAGACTGTTCGGCCATGTTGAGAAGATGAATGAAAGGTAAAATAACAAGGCAGATGTGACAAGCCCACTACACTATACTTGGGTATAGTGTAGCGGGCTTATGACATGTGCCTTGTTAGTCCGCAGGAGTTGCTGTGATTGGTCACATTAACTCATGCAAAGTAGACACAACGCCAAAGTCGATACTCAAGTTGCTTGAAATGTCAGAAGCTGTGCTTGAATTTATAATTCGAGATAAGTATGGATTCACTTATCTCGAGTTATAAATTCAAGCACAGCTTCTGACGTTTGATGTGTCTATTTAGATTTATGTGAAATAAAATAATTTTAATATATTTGATTGAAAACCATTTAAATGACGGTAAAAATAAGATACAGTATGTCTTCACGATCCTGCAATTTTCTGCCAGGTGGCTTCGTCCGCCTGCCAGGGTTGCGGAAATGTTCGAAATAGTTACCGCGGCCCTGAACCGCAAAAGGCATTTGAAGGAACACGTATGGCGCGCTGCCCAGATCGGGAGGTGCCATTTGATTATTTCCCATTAAATAAAGAGCGCTTCTTTCAAGCACATGCCAAGTCCAAAGTCAAAAATTCATTAAAATCAAACACAAAAACAGCCACAAATCGTTGCAAGCCACAAGTCTGCTTAACAAACACGTTAATTCTGAACGACATTGGTCCATCAATTAAGTGAGGGTGCATTAACTCACGACGTGACATAAGCCGGTTCGGAGACAAATTTGCATTTGTACCGATAGACGAACAAATGGCCTCCAATTACACGCCGCGCGGTTTCCGCTAGCCTGGTAGTTGCACTTTATATTGGGTGGTATAGTGGATTTTGAATAGGGATTTTAGTAGCTTAGGTTCCACCTAAGAAATGCCCTATGTTTTTGTAAGGTTACTACAGCAGTTCAGATATACAAATTATATTATGTCTTCACAATCTTATCTAAAACGTCAATCTATTCTATCTACATATAATAGTATGTAGTATATGTATGTATAGTAGTCTATAGTCTGTAGTCTGCAGTCTGTAGTCTGTAGTCTGTAGTCTATAGTCTGTAGTCTATATTCTATAGTCTATAATCTATAGTCTATAGAACTATGGAGAGATAGATATGATCTATAGATAAAAGAAATACAACGCAAAAATACCATTTTTGAAATTTTTGTCTGTTTGTCTGTATGTTTGTGGCAGCATCACGCAAAAACCACTAATTGGATTCGAAAACAAAGTTCTTAACAATTTTAAATTTTAGGCCGAGTAACATTATAATAGGGTTTATTTATTTAAAATCAAAAAATATTGAAATTAAAGTTTAGTAAGAAACTTCATTCAGCGTTAAAGGCGGAAACAAACTATCGGACGTGTCCGGACTCCGGAAGTCACAGCTGATGGACGCGACTGATAAGTATGCACAGTCGTTTGGGACGCGGTTTGACGACTATTCCACAAAGGACTGTTGACCAAGAAAAATGTCGAGTACCTAGTGAAAGTGAGGACGATTTTCAAGAATTTGCGGCGGCTACTCTATGTTGACCACCACGAAAGAAAACAAAAAGAAACGTTTGGGTCCATGACATAAATAAAAAAAGATCCACACCCCGTGGACGTTTCTGGCTGACAAGAACTTCCAGCGAGCCAGATTTCTAGCGGACGTCTAAACGCTCAAGGACGGCCCATAGTTGCGTCCGCGGCTGACGTCCGATGGTCAGCATAGTTCAGTGTGCATTCAATAAACAGATACTTCTAAGTCGCGGCTGTCAGCCGCGTCTGTCAGTCGCGTTCGATAGTTTGTTTCCGCCTTAAGCATTGCGCTGACTGACTCCTAAGCGCCATCTAGTCTATTGATAAAAAAAATGCACGTTAGCATGAAAATAACATCAAAACAAATTGTTGAGTTATTTGTGAAACTTTTAATAGGTAGTAAAATAAAAGTGAACATTTTAATACCATATCGTTACTTATTGTTACATAGGGCTCCTTATTGGACATCTTCCTTTGCCAAATATTTTGTCAGTTTACTACATGGTCAAATAGATGGCGTTGCACTGATGATGCGTTTTTCTGAATCGCGGTGTTAAGATTTTCCGTCAGATTATGACTCTCACACGATTTTTAACATCATTGTTGTTCGCTAGGGATTTAACGTTCGGTCTCAACAAAACTTTTCAAGTCTCTAATAGGGTCTCGAGTCCAAATTCGTAAAAATCTCTGATTTGTTCAGGTTCATTATATAGCTGTCCGTCCGTCCATTCGTCCGTCCGTCTGTCACCAGGCTGTATCTCATGAACTGTGATAGCTAGACAGTTGAAATCACAGATGATGTATTTCTACTGCCGCTATAACAACAAATACTAAAAACAGAATAAAACAAATATTTAAGTGGGGCTCCCATACAACAAACGTGATTTTTTTGCCGTTTTTTTTGAAGATAATGGTACAGAACCCTCCGTACGTGAGTCCGACTTGCACTTGGCCGGTTTTTTTATAAATAATGGTACGGAACCCTTCGTGCGCGAGTCCGACTCACACTTGGCCGGTTTTTTGTTGTCGGTCTTGAACAATTAGGTAATATCCCTCTTGGCATAAAATTTTAAGGCATAATATAATTTGGCATAACGTTTTCGCATAACTTTTATTAGCATAATAATATTGCTGCCTAATAATACTTTGGCATTATGCAAAGGCTCCATCATAACTAACATTTAGTCCAATATGTTTTGGCATATTGTTATTGTTTTGGTTTTATTTTAATCTATTCTAATTAAATTAAATTTCAATTTAATGTACACAATGTAGGTTTCAATTGTTGTTGTCTTTTTTTGGTTTTTCAAACTGTGTATTACTTTTCAATTATTAATAATTATGGAATTATCTGCGCATAATACAGTACACGCTGTGCTTTTCTGTAAGTGATGAGGCGCTTAGATTTAAGTTTGTACCTAATGTATGAGTGATAAAGTAGTAGTGTACTCATTGTTGAGAAGCCTAAATAAATAAATAAATAAATAAGTTGGAGTTGCATTTATTTTAAAGGCATAATATTTATTCGTCCAATAATCATGAGCCATAAATATAAAAAGTCATCATTGTGTGTATGTAGCTAATAATTTTATTTATTTATTTATTTATTAATTCAATTCATCTTACAAGCTAACAGATGTCACATCCAAAACGCTAACAAGATTAAATAATAACAATTAAATTGAATTTCATTACCTACCTACATGCACACCAAATTATACAATACATTTTAATACATAGCAATTGATCGTTAGGTACTATGTAATTTAATACAGTTGTGCTCAATGATATTTTTACCCGACTATGGCGAAGTCAATAGAAAGGGTAATACTGATTTTGTTTCATATATATATGTACAAATATATAATAGAACACAGTCTAAATAATAAATAATTGTTTTATTAAATATCATGCAAATAAACCGAATGTATAGTAAAAAATAAATTAATGCTCGTGACGTAATAGGTACTTATTAAGTATATCATGGCATCGCGCCATCCAGACTTCAAAAATATTACAAAATATCGAATTATTTTTAAGTTAAATTGTTAGAAATTGCTTGTAAGAATGATGGTTTGAACGTGTGTTGGTTTTAAAACAGGAATTAATTGGCATAAAAGGCAAAACAGAAGGTGTCGTTGTACATTCGTTGTCAGCAATGATTTGTATTGGTTTTTTGTACAAATTAGATAGGGTCTTCTTTTAAATTTTTTGATAGCATTTAGAATCTGAAAAATAAAAAATAGGTGTTAAGTACTTACATTATTTATTATAATTTGGGAATTACTCTATTGGAATAGGTTAAGTTGCGGCGAGGGTGGCCCTTGGGCCACATTAGTTATATCAACGTAAACAGTAAAATTGAAAAACTTACCTGTTCTCGAGAAGCATTAAGGTTCGTGGTTGTGATTCTGTATCTGTTAAGATATCAATTCGTGATTTTGCTCGTCACTTACTTTTGTAATTACGTAAGCGTTACATTTGTAATTCACGTTGCGACATAATTCACACACCCAGTAACACTTACTCAATAAGGTGAAATAGTGTCTACAACTTACCGTTTGGAGTTATGTATTAAGGTTTATTAGTTTAGTTTCCTAAGAACATTATGTGTTTATATCATTATGCGTTTATAACATTATGATTTATAAAATTATAAATCATTATCATATTTGTGGAAAAAGAGAAAAGTGAATATGTTAATATACGAGTATTTGAGTATTCGACTGCTTTGTCCAAACGAATATTTTAACAGTAAAACATTATTCTCAAATATAATGGTGGTGTTCATATATGATGTAATTTATTGAATCGCGTGAAAGAAAGACGTTCTCCTAATATTTGTTTTCTTAGCTCGACTTTTAATTGTATTCAGTGTTTTGATTGACAGTTCAAAATACAATTTTTAATAGTGTTTATCGTGATTTTAAGACAGTTATAGAAAGTTCACCCAATTGCTAGGTTTGCGGTACAAGAGAGGATGTGCAACATCTTTTAGTTGAGTGTGTCAGGAACGAATCGGAGAGATTTATAATTATTAGGGTGTTAAATATAAATTGATTAGATTTAGGCATATTTTATAATTTTCTGGCTCGACATATGTCTCGTGAAGCTAAGATGATTTACTCATTAGTTAATATTGTAACGGCATATACCTAATTAGGTATTATCACACTCGACTTCACCTCGTGTGATAAACGTCGGAATTCAAGAAGCCTTTTTTAATTGGAATAGGTATGTCCAACTTAGGGAATAGTGTAAGTTTTATTAATATCGGTTCAGTAGTTTTTGAGATAGAAAGTTAGGTACGTGTGTATCAGTCACTAGGAAAACGTGTCGTTGGCTTAAAAGCGTGTATTCGATTCGCGACGAAAACTTCAGGTTTTTTTAATTTTTCGAGATCAAAATCGTAATGATGTGAGCAGATTATTTCACAGAATATTACGGTTTTAGAAAGATTAAGTCTTAATTTACTACACTACTCTATAAAATATAATTTTTATTGACACTTTTTTAAAAAGAAGGCAATCATCTCCTGATAGCTTTTACGAAAATAGACGCCAGAGTTATCTTTTAGGACGAATACAACCATTGTAATGTGCTAAAATATTTTATAGTTATCCGTTTATAGTTATACGTTTGTCCATCAGAATATGTAGTCTCAAAGCTCAATTACGAAAATATGCCTAATAAGTATTTAAAAAAAAGAAAAAAAAAATGGAAAATTTAACAATTTTTTTTTAACAGTGTTTTACTATAAACACAAATATTATAATATTGTTAAAAAAAATATAGGTATTGCTAAATATCCTGGTTCTTTTTCAGCCTTTTTCATGTAACGTAGGTATTACATTATTCTTTTTAAGTGATTAGCTTAAATTACAACAGAAAATAAAAGATAAAGAAATAAGAAAGAACCAACTTCAAAACTGTATTTTATTTAATTAAAAATTAAAAAGGGATATACAAAACTTTGATCGTTTAAAATTCTTTACTAAAATAAGCCAACAATTTTTTTAAGGTCGGTGCCAGCCTAACTGCGGTAGGCGGGGTATAACGGTATACGACCAAGTGACAACTAGTATTCCAAATACGGAAAAACAGTAGCAACAGACCGACACCGACCTCAAAAAAAATAGTTGTCATATTTACTTAAGATTTTTTAAAACATAAAATTTTATTTTAGTAGTTACGAATCCAATTAATGAGCTTGGTTTATACATGGTCCCTACTTCTGTAAAGTTCGTATCAAACTATAATTATGCAAATTGCCAAGTCGGCCTTCAACAATTCAAAATACTTTGGTTTATTTTTTTTTTTTCAATAAACTACAGGCTAGCCAGTATACTATTGTAGTCTTTGCTACAGGCTCCTTCTGGGTAAGCTCGCTCCATCGTAGACATTGTCTCTGTCATATCTGACATTAACTAGAGTCAAGAGCAAACCCATCACTAATAAAAAAAAACTAGAACTGCGACTTGACATTAATAATTATTATTATACTACAGAGTTATTTTCCAATGTCCAGCGAAATTTTATCGACGCAAAAATCCGCTCATTACAAAGAAAAATATATTATAATCAGTTGTTCAGTCACTATAGCTAATCTCGGTATAGCAACACCGAAAACTTTGTCGCAATTGCCGTATTTATTTTTATTTTCTATATTATTTCTTAATTTATAAAACCTAGACAAATGAAAACAAATAACTCTAAAACACGTGCAGCGTGAGCATAAAGAAAAAAATCTTTCATTAATCTGAACTGCCTTAAGTCAAATACCCGAAATAACTTGCCACCGAAATAAGGGCTGCAACTAACTTGTAACAACTTCCAAACTTGGCAAAGGTTTATTGTACCACAGCCTTTGTGTTTCTGATATATGGCCCCTAAATTTTCCTTGAACAATAAGTATTGGCAGCTTCGTATAATCTGTGCTTCGTAGTAAGTGACCTGCTAATTTTCTTGAGTATTAATTTTACTTGACATTGGTAACCTTTGGGAGTGATTCAGCTGTTTTCAAGGCGATATCTTGAAGATAAATTATGGAAGTTGCTCTTGTTTTAGTCAAGAATTTGTGGTGATATTTTGACAGTGTTTGTAGTACAAATTTTAGGTAGATATTCGTTATTTTGGGATGGAGTTTAAACTTAAAAGAATAATTTTATTAAGGGCGTTTCCACACCAATCGATCGATGATCGATGCCACCGATTAGGATGGATTAGTCAACGTCGATTGATACTTTCTACTACACCAATCGATTGATGGTCGATAGATCCCATCGATCGTCGATCGATAGTTTTTACTTCTTTTTTCGATCAGCCAAAGTCACCACACCAATAGATCAACATCGATCGATGTCCATCGATTGGTGTAGCAACACTCTAACTTAATTTTTTAAAGTTTCTAATCATAAAAGCAAGCAGACATGGTTCTAAACTTTGTCCGCTTGCTTTTATTTCAATTTATTTGGAACTAGCGTTTTCCCACAGCTTTCCATAAAGTGAAGTAGCCTATAACTGTATTCAGGGTTTCAACTATCTCTGTACCAAAATTTATTAAAACTTGTTCACCGGTTAAAGAGAGAAAGTGTAACGAAAAGTTCACTTTTGCATTTATAACATGCGTTAGGATCGACATAGCATGTCTTATGCATACATACATCTATATCAACCGATATCTCAAGTGTCTTTTATTTCTAAGATTCTTTTAGTTTAAACTTTGCTTTACATTCTGTATTATTAATATATAAAGGAACAGACCCACTGGGGCGCATAGAGAGGCCACGCACGTATATCCATGCGTAGCTTCGCTATGCAAGAAAATGTATGTGATTGTATCCACTGCAACCCACGGACACACTACGCATTAATTGACCTCATTGGTACATGGCTTGCTCGAATATGGCGCTCACATAGCTCAACACTGTCAACGCCATGCATGCGGTACACACTATACACGACTATTAACTCACGACTATGTACAATTGTATCGCAGCACTTGTGCACCGCGGTGGGCAACGCTACAGTTTTACGTAATTGTGGCGGTGTAGTGTGGAAACGTAGACCCACGTTGTCAAACAAATGAATTCACGCAGCTAAAATCTGCCACGTGTACAGTGCAGCATGCGCCGCGGTGGGTTTGCACCTTTATACAAGATTCGACGATTTAAAAAAATGCTAGATAAAATTTCAAAAAATCTGTAGAGATATCAATCATTAATCATTTTTACTAGGTACACTAAAACCACTCAAGCACTTTAGTTTCCGCTTATCTATAACCACAAGAACCAAGTGTACAAACATAAAATATGCCTCAATCGCCGGTCGAATAGCAACCTTCGGAAATCAATTTCCCGAAAAACCTTTGCGGATGGGCAGTATTTTGTCTCGATCAGGGCTTTAAATACCGTTAAAAATTTATAACGTTACCTTGCATTGACAAGACTTAACGTTATATTAAAATAACGGTAATAGGTTTAACGTTATTTATGCACCATTTTAACGTTATTCTTTATTAACGTTATTTGTAGTTTAACGTTAATTTTATCGTTATTTTTAAACGGTTATCTCTGTAAGGTGGTGCAGTGTCAGATTGTATCTTGATCAAAATATAATTCACGACAGTAAAAAATATGTAAGTAGGTACATAATTATAACCATAATTACATTTTTTTTTCTCTTAGCTAGATTTCGGAAATCTAGTTATTATACACATCAAATCTAAGTTCATGATGATGAGTAAATGATTCATAAGGTTACATCTATGTAAATACATATTTGTTATTGTTGCGCATCACATTTTGATTAAATTACAATATGACACTGACGTTCAAATAGCAAAAAATACAAGAAAGTTCGCGGTCTATAATAACACTAATTATTTTACCGTTAAAACGATAATTCTCGTATTTTACGTTAAATGTTACTTAACGTTATATTACTGGTAATGTTATCAAATACCGGTAAATTTTGTAACGTTACTATGGTATCACAATTGAAATTAACGTTATGTAACGGTTATTATTTTGTTATTTGGTAACGTTAACAAGCCCTGGTCTCGATACTGTTAGAGACTTGTCAAAAGCTATTTACTGTGAAATATAATGGGATCCACACACTAAGAGATGAATAGTTTCAATTGTTGCTAAGATTTCCGAGGTTGTTATTTGGTATTTTATCTCAAAGTTGTCAAACTTTTGTGCTTTTGTGAAGTCAGAAATTTATACTAAATATTATATTGTTATTTTATATGAAAAAGTGAGTTTGTGTTTGGTCTTTTGTTTTGTATGTCTTGTTTCACGCCTAAACGACTGATTAAGGCCCGGTTTCCACCAAAGCGGAGAGGAGAGGAGATGTGTTGTGTTGAATAAACCAATCAGATTTCGCTATTTTCACATCTCTTCTTCTCCGCTTAGCCTATCGGATTGGTTTATTTAACACATCTCCTCTCCTCTCCGATTTGGTAGAAACCGGGCCTGATGCTCACTTAAATGAATTATGATAGAGAGATAGATGGGACCCTGGAAATAGTTATAGACTATTTTTTTGCGAAAATCTAAATAACGCGAGAAAAACTGCGGAAATTTTATTTCACATACATAGGTACATAAAAACAGTATAATGAACAACAATTCCCTGCTGTAACTCACTAGACACAGGTTTTATCTTTATGGGAGGGACACAGAGAAGAGTTGTGAGTCCCAGCAGAAGGTACACTAAAGATTGATTGTGCTAAAGCTTCGTGCTGGCAGACCATGATTGAGACTGTTATAAAGACTGATTGAGATTATTGTACCTCACAATTACAATTAAACATTGGTAAAAGGATAATGAACAGTGGGATAAGCAGTTGAATCTGAAACTCAAACCAAATTTCATGACGATCCGTTCAGCCGATTTAGTATGAAAGCGTAACAGACCGATAGACAGAGTTACTTTCGCATATCATCAACATCATCATCATTTCAGCCAAAAGACGTCCACTGCTGGAAATAGGGCTCCCCCAATATGGGGGGGGGGGGTTGCCATAATCACCACACTTGGCAGGTGGATTGGCGATTGCAGTGTAGCAGTTGCCCATTCTCTGGATTTATAATAATAAATAATATAGGGAAATATATAATGAAGGGAAGTACAGATGATTGCATGGACAGTCATTGCCACAATATAGTTAAGGTAACATAATCTTAAACGCTATTATGTCCCTCTAAAACTTTAAACTATCAACAACGACAATAACGTTTAACGGTAACGTTTCTTTCTATGACGTCCTAAGCACATTCATTTATTCATCAGTCGATATCAAAGTCATATGTAGTAATTAAAGGCAATTTTATTAATTTATTGCAACTAGACCACTAAAAGGCACTTTTGAACGTCAAATTAATAGTTTGTAAATAAAATATTATTGTGACTAGTTGTCCATTCGCGAAAGGTAGATTCTTATGTGGAAGAATGGACAAGAAACTTTATCATTTTTCGTTTAACTTGACAGAGACATTGTAGCGGTCTACACCCTATTTCACATCCATATATAATTGTAAAAACACTAAACATTCGTCCATAACACAACATTCTATTTTGTTCATTTCGTTTGTTATTTTTACGTTTGACAGTTTTGACACATGACATTTTTGCAATCACGTTCCATTTATAATTACCATAAACACATACACACATGGAACGCATTATCTATGACTAATCATATTAATAAAAGCATTACATATCACATATAAATTCATTAGAACTTGTTTACATAGCACACATTATTTAATGAAATAAATTAACAATACTAACCAATATCAACACTACACAAATCGTAAATAGTAACATTATTGTTTTAGTAAATAGTGCGTTCGGGATATGGCGTGTGAGCATCGACGGAACGCACCCATATGGCTGCGATGACCGGCGCTTTTAATAGCGGGTTCAAAGGCCGATCTCATTAGTGCGAACATAGCCTCTTACCTGATCGCACGCCAAATCTCCTTCGCGAAATCTAGATTCCCGCTAAAGCCTAGATCCCTTAATTGTTACTTGTTTGTCCGTATTGTGCTCGTAATCAATAAAACAGTGTTTAGTCCTTAAAATAAATTTATTTGTAACATTACATGTTATAAAGAAGAGACGTGGTAATTAAAAATACAAAAGCCTAAATTCACGCGCGTTGTAACTTATTTTACCCCGTCTACACTTCACTGGTGACCCCGATAAAGAACACTGAAGCCTTCAGGAGCCAGCATGTCTACCGGAGCAGCCCAGGGAACGAGCGTAGGAGCGTCGTCGGAGAGCCAGGACGTCTGCCGTGTCAGCGTGAAATTGCCGCCATTTTGGCCTGAGGAGCCGGCACTTTGGTTTGCCCAGGTCGAAGGTCAGTTCACCATCGCGGGCATTACTGCCGATTCTACCAAATTTTATACAGTCGTCGCTCAGCTTGACCACCGATATATGGTTGAGGCCAGGGACATAATTGAAAATCCCCCAGCTCAGGACAAGTACCTAAAGCTGAAAGCTGAGCTGACACGGCGACTCTCCGACTCGCACGAGAAAAAGGTCCAGCAGATCCTCAACCGCGAGGAGCTAGGCGACCGCAAGCCGTCGCAGTTTTTACGGCACCTGCAGACGCTAGCCGGACCACATGTGCCCGAGTCATTCTTGGCCACGTTGTGGGCGAGTAGGTTGCCCACTAATATACAGACGGTTATCGCTTCGCAACCTAATCTCCCTCTTCAGTCTGTCGCAGATTTAGCCGACCGCGTGCACGAGATCGCGCCGACACCAGCACCAGCGCTCGCAGCAACATCCGCCGTAGCAGCAGTGGCGAGCGCGAACACCAGCAGCAGCGAGATCAGCGACCTGAAACAGTGCATCGCTGCATTAACGCTCCAGGTAGCGGCCCTGCAGAGAGGACAGGTACACCACGGCTCGCGTAGCCATCATAGACACCAACGTGGTGGCAGAGGACCGTCCTCAGGCCGCCGCCGTAGTCGCTCGCGCTCCAGAACCACGTGGAACGAGGCCCACTGTTTTTACCATAACAGGTTCGGTGACAAGGCCACGCGGTGCGCCACGCCGTGCACGTATGCGGGAAATGCCGCCGGCAGCCAGAAGTAGCGGCAAATGGCTGCCCCAACCAACCACGCCGCCTATTTGTGACTGACCGGACAACTAAAACCACGTTTCTTGTGGACACAGGGTCCGACCTGTGCGTGTACCCACGTGCATCACTCCAGCAGCGGCGCAACAAAACTGGGTACCAACTTTTCGCGGCCAACGGAACCGCCATCGACACGTACGGCTGGGTCGAGCTCCATCTGAACTTAGGGCTCCGCCGCGTGTACACGTGGAAGTTCGTGGTCGCGGACGTCACCAAACCCATCATCGGTGCCGACTTACTGGCACACTACAATCTTTTAATAGATTTAAAAAATTACCGGCTCATCGATGGGCTGACCCAGCTGTCGTCTACGGCGTCATCTGCGGCCGGCTCAACAACAGACATCGCCTCCGTGAAGTCGATCGGTGGTACCACCGTGTACCACGAGGTCCTGCGTCAGTACCCGGAGACCACGCGGCCAGCTGGAACACAACGTCAGGTCAGTCACAACACCGTACACCACATACGGACTACGCCTGGCCCACCTGTTTTCAGCCGACCACGCCGCCTTGCTCCGGATAAGCTCAAGGTCGCCCAGAAGGAGTTCGAGGCAATGATGGCTAATGGAACGGCTAGACCATCAGAGAGCTCATGGTCATCACCACTCCACCTCGCTCCTAAAAAGGACAACAGCTGGCGACCATGTGGGGACTACAGGGCATTGAATGCCCGTACCATCCCGGACCGGTACCCCATACCACACATCCAGGACTTCACACATCAGCTGGCTGGCAGCACAATATTCAGCAAAATTGACCTGGTGAAAGCTTATAATCAGATCCCTGTCCAGCCAGCTGATATACACAAGACAGCCATCACCACACCGTTCGGACTCTACGAGTTCCCATACATGACGTTTGGACTGAGGAACGCAGCGCAGACTTTCCAGCGATTCATGGACGAGGTGCTCCGCGGGCTGCCGTTCTGCTACTGTTACTTAGATGATGTGCTTTTATTTTCACAGACGGCAGCCCAGCATACTGAACATATGCACCAACTCCTCAAGCGACTGTCCACATATGGGATACTCATCAACACGGCTAAGTGTGAGTTCGGCCGAGCCACCATCACCTTTCTAGGGCATGAGGTGTCTGCAGAAGGTGTTCGTCCCTTACCGGAGAAGGTACAGGCGATCCAGGATTACCCAGCTCCCAAGACCGTCAAGGAGATGCGTCGCTTCCTGGGTATGTTCAATTTTTACCGCCGCTTTGTTCCTGACGCAGCTCGCTTGCAATCGCCACTCAACGTCGTCCTCACTGGCCCTAAAACGAGAGGAACACAGGCTATAGAGATGACACCAGAAATGCATACAGCTTTTGATGCTTGCAAGCAAGGCTTAGCTTCAGCTGCTTTACTCGTCCACCCGGACACCACTGCTAGCCTTGCAATTTTTACAGATGCGTCTGACGCCTCCATAGGTGCAGTGCTGCAGCAGAAGACGGGTGACACCTGGAGCCCTCTGGCATTCTTCTCGCGTCGTTTGTCCACATCGCAGAAGAAGTACAGCCCGTATGACAGGGAGCTCTTAGCCATCCACGATGCCGTCAGGTACTTCCGCCACATGGTCGAGGGTAGGCACTTCACCATCTTCACAGACCACAAACCCCTGTCATACGCGTATGCGCACAACCGGGAGAACTGCTCACCACGACAGTACCGATACCTGGACTTCATTGCGCAGTTCACCACGGACATCCAGTTCATCGCAGGAAAGGACAACGTCGTGGCTGATGCCCTATCACGTGTGGAAGCCTTATCAGTCCCAACACTGGATTACGCAGCCCTTGCACATACCCAGGAAAGCGATCCTGAACTGCATGGACTCCTAACGTGCAACAACACGTCCCTCAAGCTCAGGAGAGTACGGTATCCAGACTCCGACATAGATCTATACTGCGACACCTCCACTGACAACATACGCCCTTTTGTTCCAGAGCCATTCAGAAGGCGTGTGTTCCAGAAGCTTCATCAGCTGAGCCACCCCGGTAGACAGGCCACGGTCAAATTAATTTCATCCCGATTTGTTTGGCCTGGTCTGAAGAAGGATTGCCGGGCATGGTCCAGAGAGTGTATAGAGTGCCAGAAGAACAAGATCTCGCGGCACACATCCTCTCCCACCTCTCCTTTCCCTATTCCTTCCCAGCGCTTCTCACATGTCCACGCCGACATCGTGGGCCCATTAAATTACTCAAATGGTTACAGGTATGTCCTCACCGTCATTGATCGCTTCACCCGCTGGCCTGAGGCATACCCCATCGCTGACATCACCGCTGAGACCTGTGCCCGCACTTTCATTGCCGGCTGGGTGTCTCGCTTCGGCTGCCCGCATCGCATCACCACCGACCGGGGCGCGCAGTTTGAGAGCAAGCTCTTCCACGCTCTCGCTGCGACCCTCGGCAGCCAGCATCGACCAACCACGGCGTACCACCCAGCCTGCAATGGCATGGTGGAGCGCCTGCACCGCCAGCTCAAGGCGGCCATCCGATGCCACACCGACACCAACTGGTCCGAAGTTCTTCCCCTCGTGCTGCTCGGCATCCGCAGTGCCTGGAAGGAGGACATCAACGCGTCAGCTGCAGAGCTAGTCTACGGTGAACCGCTACGCTTACCGGGCCAATTTATCTCACCATCAGGGTCCGGCACCGTAGACTACGCCGACTTCACAGCACGTCTTCGGCAACAGATGGCCAACCTGTCGCCGACACCGGCGAGCCGCCACGGCCAGAAGGCATTTTACGTGCCCCGCAGCTTGGCAACGGCGACGCATGTCTTCCTGCGACATGACGCCGTGCGCCGTCCACTCGACCCGCCATATACCGGGCCGTTCAAAGTGCTGCAAAAGGGCGAGAAAACTTATAAGATAGAGGTAAAGGGTAAGGAGACAACCGTCTCAATAGATAGGTTGAAGCCCGCTTACCTCAGCATCGAAGAAGACGTCGTCCCAAGCAGCGCAACTCCGAGTTCGACACCAACCGCCACACAGTTGCCGCCAAATACCGTCGACGTTAAAAAAACCCGTTCCGGTCGAACTGTTCGCTTCCCGGACTACTATCGCCCGTAGCAGTAGCTACGGTCTCAGGGGGGGAGTAGTGTAGCGGTCTACACCCTATTTCACATCCATATATAATTGTAAAAACACTAAACATTCGTCCATAACACAACATTCTATTTTGTTCATTTCGTTTGTTATTTTTACGTTTGACAGTTTTGACACATGACATTTTTGCAATCACGTTCCATTTATAATTACCATAAACACATACACACATGGAACGCATTATCTATGACTAATCATATTAATAAAAGCATTACATATCACATATAAATTCATTAGAACTTGTTTACATAGCACACATTATTTAATGAAATAAATTAACAATACTAACCAATATCAACACTACACAAATCGTAAATAGTAACATTATTGTTTTAGTAAATAGTGCGTTCGGGATATGGCGTGTGAGCATCGACGGAACGCACCCATATGGCTGCGATGACCGGCGCTTTTAATAGCGGGTTCAAAGGCCGATCTCATTAGTGCGAACATAGCCTCTTACCTGATCGCACGCCAAATCTCCTTCGCGAAATCTAGATTCCCGCTAAAGCCTAGATCCCTTAATTGTTACTTGTTTGTCCGTATTGTGCTCGTAATCAATAAAACAGTGTTTAGTCCTTAAAATAAATTTATTTGTAACATTACATGTTATAAAGAAGAGACGTGGTAATTAAAAATACAAAAGCCTAAATTCACGCGCGTTGTAACTTATTTTACCCCGTCTACACTTCAACATATCACCAAAATTCCAGCTTCCTTAAAAACTATCCAGTGACATAATATTTCAATCTCCTCTTCCGACAAGTCTTCACTATGTCAAGGTTATGGCTTTTTTTCCATGGGTAGCTCTCAGATAAGGGTTGCGTGGGTCGGTGACATATGAGCCCCATAAGTTGAATGACATAAGAGTGACGTGCGGAACAACCCCGACGGACGGGAGCGATGAATTTTTTTCTAGAACATGGTGATGGGTTTTGAGATAGTCGGAAAGTTTCGGGAACGAAAGAGGATGTATGCTTTGTAAAGTGAAGGGCTATTGTGATGGTAGTTGAAGATGAGTAGAATGCATTAATAAACAATATTTTTTTAAAGATTCTGAAACAGGTATTTATTTTTTTTGTATTTTGAATATTAACAATAATACAACTAAAATTAAAAATACACGGAACTAAAATATAGCATCAAAAATTCATTCTCTGCGCTGTCAGCTGGTAACGTGCCCAAGAGATTGGCGGCATTGCCACGTTGAATGGCAATGATTAATCTCTGCCCAAAGTAAAAGCCAGCTCTTGTGTCACGGGAAGTGTCAACCAGCCGTTTCGAAATTTCTTTGAAAAGGCTATGAGCACAAGGGCCCACGGGCCCAAGGGTTTCAACCCCAAACGGCTCGAAAATTTTAGTTACCAATAAGGTTACTATATTTATTTTATTTGTTTAAATTAATTGTAGATGTACTACAATTAATTTAAACAAATAGAGATTAATCATTGCCATTCAACGTGGCAATGCCGCCAATCTCTTGGGCACGTTACCAGCTGACAGCATAGAGGTCGAATTTTTGATGCTATATTTTAGTTCCGTGTAATTTTTCGATTTTTTTGATCCAAGTGATTGTTATAGAAACACACAAATGTCAAGATCAAACATTAATAAAGCGTTAATTTCATAAATAGGTACTTGTGTTTCAGTAATGTGATGTAAAAAAAGGACAAGTGCGAGTCAGACTCGCGCCCCGAGAGGTTCCGATCGAATCTTGATTTTTCCGAGTATACATTATCTACGGAAGTTTATAAACTATGAAAGCACTCTCATTACTCTGACAAAAATATAGCAGGAAAGACTGAAGGACAAACATAACTTTGTTGTTGAAAATATATTCTCTCTTACAATGTATGTCACGGTCAATTCTTCAACCGAAAATAAAAGTTTGTACTTAATTGCAAAAAATTTTTTTTTTATGCAGTACCAATTCCCAATTTTCAGACTTTTTCCTGTGCTTGTACTGTAACATCTATCTTCTTGCCAAATTTCATGACTCTAGGTCAATGGAAAGTACCCTATAGGTTTTGATTCCCTTGCGAGCGTCAAAACATGCGCAATAAACGGAGCATAAACAGCCTTATTTTTAATTTTTCCTCTGCTTCATGGGGTAGCCAACTTCAGAATTCGATATTAATTTCAGCTTGATTCCTCAACGCGTTCCTGAAAAAAGAGTCTTGACAAATGGACAACAAAGTGATCCTATAAGGGTTCCGTTTTTGCCGACTCAGGTACGGAACCCTAAAAATGGTACTCTTACTAAGTAATTTAAAATATTTTAAATGTTGGGGTTATTTTACTATGTTGGGTTTGACTTACAGTTTAACTTAGACTGCAAGCCAGCCCCAATATAAATAGGAAAAGTGAAGGCAGGTGTTGTTTACCAATATGCAATTTTAATTAAATTTTTACCAATAATTAATGATAATGAACAGAAAAGCCAATCACAATAAGGAATAATGATAAGTTTTTTCATCGAGCTTAAACAAGTACTTGTCACTTTCCAAGCATTCAAAAGTCCCATAAAATGATATTAAATATTCATAGAATTAAATTACTGCTTAAGCACTATTATTATTAACAGGGGCCATGAAAACTCAATCCAATCAAAACTTTAAAGTTTGCATCAACTCATAATACAGCACTCAAACTGCATTTTAAAGTCTAATATGAAAAGTACGTCTAGACTACGCTATAAAAAGAAAAGGCGCTGAAATAAAAACATAAACTACTGAAAGCAGTTACAAGAAACTGGTATTTCACATGTAGTTTTATATTAGGTTACGCACGCACTATGTAATTAAATCTTTCGATGTAGATTTTTTTTAATTCGAGGTTAGTTCAGATTAGGTTTGAGGGAACTTGAGGCACCCTGACACGAATGTTAGATTCGAATGGGATGACGGGGTGTATGATGATGATGGCGATGGCCCCGCGTAGCGAGGCTCTGTGGCCCAAATTAGGTTTGAAGCTGTCATTTCATGAAGTGGCTAGGCATTTCATGATGTGGCCAAACGTGGATTGATATATTATCAAACGTTGACGTTTAAACGATATTGTCAGTTTTCGCTGGCCATTTAATAAAATACAACCGTTTCATGAAATCGGCCACACTATGATAGGGCCACGACATCCACACGGCGTCAACGAAACAAAATATGAAATGATTTCTTGTGGAGATGTGGAAAAACGTCACAGGTCACGACGATATGCTGGGGGAAGGATAATGGCAATTGTAACTGGTTAGTCGTTGGAACTTTGGAAGCGTCTAGCAGAAATTTAAATAGTATTTGAATTAGGAATGGTAAAAAAATGACTGCTAAAAACGACTAAAAAGTTCCAAACAAGTCGCTTTTCAAGCAGTCTGATGCAGTTCAATCACAGATCTGAGGCCACAAACTGTAATTTTTTTTATTTTTTACATTTTAGTGACATCACACAATTACATCATAACCTCCTTCTGACGCAGTCGGATACAAATTTGTGTTTTTTTTTTATGTGGGCGTCATGTACTAGCTACCTTATAAGCCCGAATAAGAAGTATTCGTAATCATAAACTTTGATTTATTTATTCGAATATTAAGTGCTATCGGTAAGGGTACTAGTAACACCTGTGCAAAAGCAACTATTTTGTTTATCTCGCGTTTGACCACGATGACCGACTATGTAACAAGAGACTGTTATCACAGTACGTACTATCTAGCCAGACACCTGAGCCGGTAACTGAATGGATTGCGGTTAACAAGGATCGAGCAGTGTTTATTCGACCCCTAACTTGATTCAGTAACTCAACTGCAGATGTACAGAGTGTTTCCGAAGAGCATTTTCGTATTTAAGGGTGATGTTCTGTACCTGATAATGATAATATAGTCATCATCTGCCTACCCTTGTCCCAATTTTATTGAGGTCGGCTTCATAGCTCTATTTATTAGGCTAACCAACATTATTGTTAACACTAAAAACATTACAAAAATACTTTTCTTAAAACTAGATAGTGATTCAGCTGAATACCAGTATTTTACATGGAGCGGCTGCCTACCAGACCTCAGTACTTCTCCGCAAGACTGGTGTCAGATTTTCTGGGTTCTGACAATCCGTAACGACTGCCAAAGATCTACAAATGACAGCCGGGACCAACGTCTTAACGTGCTTCCCGAAGCACGGAGAAATCTCGGTAAGTTAAGATGGTCACCAATCTACATACCGACCTCGGCAAGCGTTGCTTAACCTTAAAGATCGACTCGTGCGGCTATTATTCTTTAGCCACGAGCTCCTCACTAATAATAATATTATAGTATAGAAAGAATTGCGAAAAAAAGCGTCACTTTTGGCATCAAATCTGTGATTAGACTAAAAAAAATGCCACGAACTGCATCAAACTGGTTTAAAAGTAGTTTGGTTTGGTGGGTTTTAGACACAGTTCAATTATGTACATATATCAGATTCAGAATATCACCATTAAATATGTACGTACTCATGAAACATCCTATATACCTACGCATGTATTTATGTTAGAAATGCATAAACGTTAACATATGAACTGGAATCAACGCGCCTATATGCACCGAAGGAGCAGACATGAAGATAATAATGTACCTTCAGATTCAGGATCTTCTTGCCTCAAACACCTTTGTCTTTTTAGGATTGTGCATTTAACCAGTAAAAAAGTAGAAGAAAACCTTGAATTTCATTCAAGGTTTTTTGTTAATCTTGACATCCTATTAAGCGCATTTACGCCGTACGGTATCTTATACAAAGTTTCAAGTTTTTATATTTCGCAATGAACGAACCGATTTGAATGAAACTCGGTTTGCAAGCGCTAGATACCCAGGTCTAACTAAAAATATTATAATTATGTACTATAGTTATTTACCTATGGCTCTAATAAATTAAGTATTTTCTACATTTTCTTCTTACTATTGTTGGGTTTCACATAACAATAGACCGATTAAAAACATCTTAAAACCATGAGAGGTCAGGAATCACTTAAACAACGAATATAATAGTAGAACAGTAAACTTGAAGACTCAATAAATAAACTTTAAAATACAATGAATAGATCGTTAGAGAGCTTAGGGTGGGAAGAGAACAAATTCAACTAATTTAATTTGATCAATTTTAAGTCTTTATATAAGTGAAGTTTTGTTTCAATAGTAAGGGTCAGCCCATAACGAGACTTTTCTTACACTTTTTTTTTTTTTGGTTGCTTTTTTTTATTTTGTGTGTGTAGTGTAGTGTAGTGTAGTGTAGTTGTGTTGTGTTGTGTTTTTGTAATAGTACATTATGTACCAAGGGGATAAAGCATTGTTTGACGACACGTTCGTCTCATTGAATCCCGAGCGTAATGAAGGATTCCAGAGTTAACTCTTGTCTGGAGCGACGGTATTTATACTTTAACTCATGAGCAATTGCGGGAGTTATACTGGAACTCCTAATGCAGTGAAGGAAAGAAGCTAGGCTAAGGTAAATACACCTTTATCTTCGAGGGAATTAATCTACAATTCACACTTTTTTTTAAGGATTACGCTTCGCTCTGGGCGGAACGGAAGGGAGTGACAGACTGTTACTGACTAAAACCCGGCCATCCATGTTCCTCCAAATGCCTTTGTGGTCCAGGGCCGCGGTCACGCTTTCAAACAATTTCCGCAACCCAGGCAGGCTCGAGCCTTAACTTTTCACGGCTAGACAATTGAAAATAAGCCAATGCTGCTTGGTCGTTTGGTAAACGTTTTTATACGAATGTTTAGTACACCTACTCATCAAAATGTAAACATCCTGTATTTATACACCATACGAAAGTGTCGCTAATAAGGATCAAATTCTGGGAATTCATTCATTCATGGCAAATTATAGGAAAACGCAAATTTTTGACAAAATACTTTTTTATGTGTTTGCATTTAATAAGTGTTTTGTAGTAATTTTTGCGAATTATTTAAAGCTTATTGATAACTAGCTTTTGCCCGCGGCTCCACCCGAGTGAAAGTCGATTATGGCATACAAAGTAGCCTATATCCTTCTCCATATCCCAGGCTCTATATCTGCCAAAATTCATGATGATCCGTTCAACCGTGTTAACGTGAAAGCGTAACAGAGAGAAAGATAGACAGAGTTACTTTCGCATTTGTAATATTAGTAGGGGGATGAATAAGAATAATAATAATGAATAATTGAAGATAAAAGATTTTTTGAAGAATACACTTGAATTGATAATTTGAGATAATTTCAATCCATTTGTGACCACCGGGCTCAAGAATCGACTTTAGAATTGTGTCGTTTCAATTGAATTTTAGATGGTCCAAACTATACAAGGCCGACCATTATTGTGTCACACAATAGAATGGTTTCTACAATACATTATTTTGAAAAACATTAACAACCTATCGAAAATCGGTCTTGTACTCATCATAAACAACTTTTACTAAGGGATCAACACTGAAATCACGAAAAAAAATCGACTGCCCCATACATTGTAAAAGTGGTTCATAATGGTGATCACAATTACCTCTTTCAGGTATTGCGTTCATTCTGTTACAAGTTGTACTGTAAGATTAATTTCGCAGTCATTTGTCCAAGTAGGTACTTAATACATTTTAGCACTTGGTACAAGTATTTAATATAACGCTTATGTTTGTAATAGTGTTAAGCTTTTAACTTAAATAATCGCATTAAGATGGATACTGAACTTACTTTTTGGGCACTATCGCTAAGTAATTACTGAATAGCGTTTGCGTTAACTAGGAGTACTTGAACTAAGTTTGCGATGAAAATCAATAGTTTTTTTTTGGATGGTAAATCATCAAATGACTCCTGCCACTCTGGGTGGAGCGGGAGACTCTTACTAACTAAAACCCATCCGTGCTCTTCGTAGTGCCCTTTGCTTTCCAGGGCCGCGGTAACTCTTTCGAACAAAATCCGCATCCCAGTAAGTACACCTTAAGTTATAAAAACTTTTTACCCATTACTTAGTTAAAATACTGTTTATGAGATTCTAAATTAAAATTCTTCATAGAAAATTTTTAATAAAGAATCTGCTTATCAGTATTTTAGCTAAGTAATGGTTATAAAGTTTTTTTTTATGAATACGGCTGTTAAAGTACAAAGAGATTAGGGTTGACACTCGGGAAGTAACAGAGACGAAAATGGTGTAATTTTTTATAAAACAAGGCAAACTGGATCTCTCGTTTGGCTCCATAACGGCCTCGCAATTGGTTCGGGCGTCTATTTGTCCTTGGATGCAATGAAAAAGCTTTCGCATTTGCGAGAATTATATCTATAATGTACATAATAAAGAGTATTCTATTTGTCGTAGAATGATGGCGCTTCTGTGGGACTACGGACAGCGCCATATAACAAATTGTTTCGAAACCTAATAATCACGTTATCGGAATCGCAAGCGCGCCTTACCGCTTGGACACGATCGTCGGTAGAGGGGACAGCGAGTACGGGTGGGGCTAGAGGTGGTCGCTCTAGCGCTCGGGCCGTCTCGGCTGAATACTCAACCACGCACGTGACTGTTTTCTGAATAATCTGTTAGTCTGAATAAAGTTAATTTAAATTATCTTTCGTTCGAGTGCCTGCGACAGTGTCCACACCCAAAACTGTCGGATTGTGAAAACAGACCCAGTGGTTCGCGTTTCGGCCACCTGTGACGCGACATATTTATTCTTCTTGTATTTTGTAATACCTATCTATCAGTTAAGTTATTTGTATATTTATGCTTCTGCCCGCGACTTCGTACGCGGATATCTAGTTTTTTCTCGTTCTCGTAGGAATTTCAGGAAATCCTCTTAGTGCCCAAGAAATCTACATTCCATATTTCAGCCTTCCACGACCAGTAGTTTCGGTTGTGCCTTGTCTGTCAGTCACTCAGCAACGGAAGAATTTTATATAATACTGATGATGGAACCGAAATTCAGTCACCAAATTAAGGCATTTATAATTCAATACCAAAAACAACGAAGTCCACATAAATTCAAAATCATTTCATTCCATTCCGCACAAGTAACCCTTAAATGCGGAAGGGATGCCCGAACCTCCTCGAGCTCCGAATCAACAAGGTACCCTGAACAAGCACCTTCGAACATTGCCATTACGATGCGAGGGGCACTTAACCCATCTCGACTGGGAAAACAACATCCTAGTAATTTAATTTCTCATGGACTTGTTAACTTTTTCCTTTTTGCTTGCCCCATGGCCTCTTTGCCCGGGTGGTCGCTTCCGTAGGGATAATAAGGTGATATGTTTTCTTGGAAAAATTGTAAGATAGAGCTCAGCTGCTTATTAAATTAGAAGCAGAGGTTTCCAATTATCTTTTTTTAAATAAGGCATTTCGAAAATGTTTACTTTTTTGAACTATGTAGGTATCCTGCTTGTGCGTAGAAAGTTTAATTAAAAACGGTTAATTCATTAATTTAGAAAAATGTATTAAGGACTTGAAAGTTTAAATGAAATGCCGTACGGCATACACGCTCTTAATGTACATAGATAGATAAAACATGCTTTTTGCACCTATCAACATTTTAACAAAACACATTTACAATATCAAGTAATGATTCTTTCTAGAGGTGATTGGCAGTTTTTGTTCTATTTGATACGACATATTTAATCACTGTTTACAAAATTAATAGTATTCTGATACAACACAATAAAACGCAATGGCCTTTTATTCAATTGCATTTAACATAATCATTTCCTCTCATAATATTCTGCATGAAAGAGGGGCGGTGGAATTATCCCCTAAATGCCGTTCGGGCTTTCTTAAACACGGTGTGAATTTAAAGCAACGAGGTTACCTGGGGCTGTAAGGGTGTGCGATTTTCAGAAGGGTTTCCTTGCCTACAACGTAAAGAGTTTTTAACTTGATTACTTTAAAACAGTCTTGTTGTGATGGCCCAGCGGTTAAGACTGGTACTAAAGTGCATATTTTAATTCATCTTTACTTTCCTAGTTTATCTTAGTCATCTTTATCAGTGCAAAGCAGCGCGTGGAAGCTTGAACTTAAAGTTTTCCAGGGTCACGATAAAAAAGATCCCTGAGTCTGTAGTTCCCACCAAATCTGTCATCACGGATTTAAGTCCGGCTGAACACAATTTTATTTCGCGATTACATTTTTTAACGTCCAAATCCACATTTATAATGCACTAATGACCCACCCCGTCAGTTTATGTGTATTTCAAGTAGACCATTAAAAGGCACTTTTGAACGTAACTATAAAATATTATAGTGACTGTAGTTGTCCATTCGCATAAAGTCGATTCATATCGAGAAGAACGGACAAAAAAACTCCATAGTTAGATACTATTTTTAAATAAAAGTTTTACAATATTTTGGATACATTAATTAATTGTTTTTTTTTTTATATTGACGGGCACGCGCTTGACCACTATCTCACCTGATGGTACGCGATGCTGTGGCCGAAGATGGAGCACGCTTTTATGTGAGGATGACGCAACCAAAACAAAACACTACAATACTAATAGCTACAAAGTAATACCAGCAGAGGTAGAATTAATAAGTTTGCTAGGAAGGGACAAAATACTTACATATTTACCAATTTTGCATAGTATATGAGTTAAATTAAATACAAAAAAGTGATTACCTACATCTGTATGTAAATTAAATATATCGACAAGTTTAACTTTGTCTACTAAACCCAGTAATAAGATATAGAATAAGAAAATAATACACTTACACGATATATTTCGTTGATCGCTCGTTCTACGAGAATTACTGAAAACCGTTACAAAATCCTTTACGATGTTTTAGGAAGTTAGCGAAGAAACAGATAAGGGCAGATAGCGACTTTCTTCTATACTATTTAGAGATTAGAGATAGATGCATTATGTAAACTATAGTGTCAAGGCAATTTTAAATTTAACTATGTAGAATAGAATACAAATTAATTAAACCTTTATGGAAAATTTGTCCTCAACGCTGTCAGCTGGTAATGTGCCCAAGAGACTGGCGACAATGTCACGTTGAATGGCAATGCTTAGCCTCTGCCCAAAGTAAAAGCCAGCTCTCGGATCACGGGAAGTGTCAACCAGCCGTTTCGAAATTTCTTTGAAAAGGCTTTGAGCACAAGGGCCCCACGGTCCAAGGGTTTAAATCCCAAACAACTTGAAAATATAGTTACCAATAAGGTTACTATATTTACGACGCTTGAGGTTTTCCGCAGCCACAGCGGCAGCGCCAGCACAGCACGATGAACTAGGAAGATAGGATGGCGCAAGAGGCAACGCAGGTTGCACTCCACACTAAAGGCCTACCCATCTTCCATGGAAACAAAGACATGCCGTCCGGTTTGTTGCCATCGTCATGCGCCAAGCCATTTGGTTCTAATACGGCTGTATTTTGTGATACATACAATAAATGAATATTTAACTCTTTATTGAGTACTCCATATAAGTTACAGAATAGATAGTTTAAGAAAACATTACAAAGGGTGAAACAATTGGTGGCCTTTTAGCATTATGGTAGGCGCCAGATAAACTTGCAATAAAGTACATGGACCTTTAGTAAGTCAATAAATGTATTTGGGTCAGTGACCGTCATTTCACATTTATCTGGTGTTTATCATAACTGATTAAAACTAGAAGGAAAGACTATTATCATGCAGTAAAACATTATTATAACCAAACAAATAATACCAAAAATTCCCAATAGACAATAACACAATAACAAACAATTAATCGATCATTTACTACTCTCACATAACTCTATTGTGCTTCCCAACTTTGTTAGTGTATCTTAATAAATAATTAATAACTCACTAACTTGATACCGAAGTCTTTTCTTTACTTTGGGAACATTATTATTTATATTAACACAATGAACAGAACGTGAGTTCACTAAGCTTTACGTTGTCATAACAGCAAAATGTGGGCGTAACTGACACACCTGCCTATCCCTTCAGGGAATACCTATAATTGTAACATCATGTGGTTTTTAAAATACCGGCAAAGTGCGAGTCAAGCTCACCCACAGAGGGTTCCGTACGATAAACTGAAAAATCCGGTATGTTTGGTCACCCACACAACATTCGTGATTTTTTCGGACCTTTTATTTTTATTTCATGTTTTTTTTTATTTTTTTTTAATAGCAGCAATAGAAATATACAGCATTAGATACAGCTCGCTGATTGATACACGAACGGATGGACATAAAATTGAGTTCCCTTCGGGTGCGGAACCCTAAATATACCGTAGCGCGTAGGCGGTACGAAATGTAATATTAATTGGTCTATTGTTGGAAAAACATTGCAAAACAGGTCGATGTATTTATAAACTCCCACGTGAATAAGTTTACCTAGAAGAGTAGGTTTTGTCATAGAGTAGTTGATAATATCAGTTCAGGCAACTCCTTGTTTGTCTGGCATTTTGCTGAACTGGACCTATTTGGCGCAGCCGTGGGGCACACAATATCATTGTTTCGAATGTGGTATTCGTTTATAGGTATATGTTACATTATGTCTGCTATGAGTGCCAAATTAACAAGTTTTTTTTTGTTTCTTTTCTTAATAATACAGAAAATTTATTTTCTTAATAATCCGAAAATTAATGAACTAGCAGTACACGACTGAATACTCCCCTATTTACTTTAAGTTCTTTCAGTCCTTTCTTAGGTTATCTTTACCAGCGTCAGGCAGCGCTTATAATAGTTGTCTGGCATTTTGCTGAACTGGACCTATTTGGCGCAGCCGCGGGGCACACAATGTTTTGTTTTAAAATTAATGTTATTCTTGTCTGTACCTACATTGTGTGTATCTGTGTGTGCCAAATAAACTAATTTTCTTTCTTTCTTTCTTTCTTTATCTTTTAGACGCGATAAGATTGCCATTGTATCCATACAATTAAGTTTGGGTAAAAGAGTTGTGAAACTATTTTCGCTGTACAATAAAGTATTTTCTTATCTTATCTTATCTTACTCAGCCGGTCAGCTCCGCACAGAGCAGCAATACGCCTCGGCTGCCACTTCTAAAGGTAATACAAACCGAACGTATTAGGAAGTGACACCATTTACTCATAGAAATTTCAGCCTGTCATCTAAACGCTGTCGGTACGGAGAAGAGTAGTAGAGTAGACTAGGGACTCCCTTCTCCGCACTTAGACTCCCATTCGGTCCGTTATGCGTAGGTGTCCTGGCTAAGTTAATCAGCCTAGCTCCGCCCAAAAGCACAGAAGTTTCCTGGGATTTTCACAGGCTTCGCGGAGCGACCTCACAGTTCCGAGGATTTGTTCACGTTGGGTAGCCACGGTCACGCATTCCAGGATGATGTGGGCGGCTGATTCTTTGGCGTCAAAACAGCCCCTGCAGAGTGGGCAGTCCGTGGCGCCTTTGTTATAGAGATGTTTTTTTAGGGGATCGGTACGGAGAAAAAACCCGTAAAAAAAAAAAAAAAAACAAAAAAAAAAAAAAAAAAAATAAATCCGTTGTAAAATCGGGATAATGTGTTTTGTCCGGTATAGTCACATTAACACGACACAGTAGAAGGGGGGAGGCAGAGAGCATTTTCTCTTGATACATTTGACATTTCAGAATGCATTGAAAGCTGCTGTTAACACAAAAAAAAACGTTTAGTCGGGTGGTCGATAGACAAAAAACATGCAAAGATACATTATATTTTGTGTATTTTCCAGTTTTGTGTGTTAGTCTAAACCTACTAAGGTAGAATGACAGTCGTGAGAGAAGTTGAGCCTGCTTTTTCACTTGTGTGTAGAGTTGGCCTACTGCAGTTAATACTATTCTGTGGTTTTTTCATGCAGTGGGAGTGGGACTGTAATATTTTTACCTGGAAACTGTTCCAGGTAAAAATATTAGCCCTTGCCGCACATTGGGACAGTAATAGACGGTTGTTGTTATTGTTTTTTAATTAAACAAAACAATGTTGACCAGAATATTGCTAATTAATTTTAGGAACCGAAATGTTATGCTTTTGTACTGCGTTGGTTGCTCATAGTTTTTATAACCTTGAATTTTTCACCGAATTTCATTGAAATATACGCCAATAAAATTTTCCTGGAACGAAATTGTATTTGCATTTTGTATTGAAAAGTTAGTCAAATATTGACGACGTTTGACGATGTTTTGATAAAACTAAACTGATGTAATAATAGCCAATTTCAAACCTTTGTATGGAATAAAATAAGTACACCATATAAAACGGATTTCCCAGACTAAAATCCAAATGCATTGAACATTTTAGATTTTATACTTGTGGATTCTGGGAAATGAATGAAATGGTGCAATTACTTTTGTTAGGGAACTTTTTTCTGTCACGTTTTCTTATTTATTTAATACTTCATGCACACAAATGTACAGAGGCGGACTTAAAGCCTTAGGCATTTACTGCCAATCAACCTTTGGGTGAGGCAAAGACAAATAGTGGTCGGTGCAATGTGTAAAAATTAACCAAAAACACGTTTAATATTAAAGTAATTCGAAGCTAAGTATATTATAAGATATACGCTGCGGCCCCGACATGTGAAAATTCCCAAAAAAATATAAATCTTATGTAATAGGTAAATAAACATTAAATTCGCGATTAATTCGCGACACACCGGTGTGTCGCCGGGGCCGGAGCGGATATACTAAAATTACAATACCATTACATATATCTACTGAAAAGAATAAATGAATACACGAATATATTGAAACAGTTAATGCTATCAAATAATAAATAAAAATTTGCGCCGTGACGCTACTACCTACTGCCAATTAGACGACACGGTTGGCGTAGTGGTTGAGCGATTGACTGCGGCGCTGCGTGTCGCGGGTTCGATTCCCGCACGGAACAAATACTTGTATGGCCTACAGATAGTTGTTCCGGGTCTGGATGTTTGTGTACGTGAATTTATATGTTTGTAAACGCACCCACGATACAGGAGAAATTCCTAGTGTGAGGCAACGTTTTTAAAAAAAAAAAAATCCTTATCACCTTTTGCTTCGCGGACTTTTGTTTTACAAAGAACCGTTCTACAATTACCGCCAAAAAATGTGATTAGAGTTTATAAACAAGTAACATACTGTAAGCGGTCGCAATGGGCCTCATAAGAAGGCTTAAAGTCACCAAAAGGGCATGGTAGTAATAGGTACCTGGAGTTCTTGCGTAATCGAATCAGGAATAAAGATATCCACAGGAGAACCAAGGCTACCAACATAGCCCGAAGGAACGCCAAACTGAAGTGGCAGTGGGCAGGGCACATTACTTGCATAACAGATGGTCGATGGACCCGAAAGTTCTGGAGTGGCGACCGCGTACCGGAAGACGCAGCGTTGGAAGGCCTCCTAAAAGGCTAACGATAATGCGGCTGAAGATGGAGCACGCTTGCCTAGAAGTAACCTATTCACTCTTGACTAAAGACTCCCAGGTTGCAGCTATCAGGTAACACAGACTCGGCAGGGAGTTCCACTTCTTAGCTGTACGCACAATGAAAATGTTCCCAAAATGTTCTGTGCGTGTGGGTGGGATGTCCGGTGGCGCATCGCCGTACGTGTTGTGGCCTGATGATAAACTATACAACTCCTTCACATACTACCCAAAATACAACCGATAGAAAACCGACAGGCTAGAAACTCGGCATCGATTCTCAATACTAAATTCAAAAACATATAAACCTTCTTACCATCAACTGAAAAACAACAACGAAAAACGATGATAAAAATCATATTCCATGAGCTCGAATACAGTACCTCCGTTCCCAAGTTCCTGAAAATATGTTTTTTCATGCTAAACTACTTAACAAAGTAACCATATTAACAAAGTACTGTCATAATAACCTCATATTCCTCCATTATTACGCAAGTTTAATTATTTTTCTTCGAACGAAAATTCTTCTTAATGTACAAACTTTCATACCAAGAAACCAAATAAGACGAAAGTTGTTCTTTCACAAAGTAAAAAATATTAGATGTAATATTCAAGTTATTGTAGTTTCGCTAAGTATAGAATCAGTCTTCGGCTACGGCGTAGCGTTCCATAGCAAATATCATGCGTAGCACTCAGTCGACTTCTGGTGGCGTAGCGCGCTACACGTTGTTCGTAGCGGCGTAGTCGCGTAGCCGATTTGGAAAGTTGTGCGCGGGAAAGATTCAGTGTTGTTTTGTGTTGTGTGAACGAAAAGTTGTTTTATTATATTTTAAGGTAAGTAATAGTTTTAGATTTTCCTACATTTTTAAATAGCTGCAGTGTGTATTACAATGGTTTAGGTTGTTGGTGATTCATGAATTAAACTTTTAATTCACTGAATTTTAAAGTGTTTTAAAATGATATAAATATGAAATGCATCACAAACTATTATTATATAATGATAAATTTAAATAAAAACTTTTAACTTACTATGCTTAAACATAATCTCAAATATGTCGTTGAAAATAATTATTACGAGATTTTTTTTTCTAAAAAAACAGTACTTTGAATTATAAAAGGTATGCAAATGTTCCACACATTTGCATACCTTTTATAATTCAAAGTACTGTTTTTTTTTTATAGTGAGATATGCGGTCTAACTTGAGTAACAATATTTAAAAAAAAACCTCAGGCATCTACTCGTACTTCATATTAAAAACATAATATTAAGAGTTAATTATGTAATTGTGTTCGCAAACATTCGTCTGCTAATTAGACGGTAACAAGTGAAGTCACAGTTGAACAAACACACCTAGAAACCGCACGCGATTGTCCCATTTACATTATTAGTATTAATTAAGTAATTAAAAACAATTACTGTACGCACGGGTGGATTGGTCGTTAATTTATCAAACTAGACCTTTGTTATTAATTATTTTGATAAATTAAACAGCTATCAAATTAATCTTTAGGCATATTATAATTGTTACGGATACAATATAAAATGCTTTTTCAGAAAATATGCCTAATTGCCAGATATATCACATACACATCCTTATGATTTTATTTAGTCGAATATACATACGATGACCTAAGGGCCAATTCTACTAATTTTAAGCAACGGGCGCAATCGCATGTCAGTTGCAAACTGTCACAAAATTCTTATTTTCCATTCACTTTTGACAGTTTGACACTGAGATGCGAATGTGATCGTGCTTAAAAATTAGTAAAATTGGCACTCTGGTTACGGCATTGGGAGTGCGGCAATGGATACGGGAAGCACAGAACCAATCAACATGGCGATACTTGAGGGGAAAGAAAGAAATGAAAGAATATAATTATGTATTTAGCAGAGGACGTCTTTTAACAATATTTTTTTATATATACTGGATAACTTTTTTTCCAGTGCGCAAACTTTGAGAACCACTTCTGCCCATGTAAATGAACAACTTGCCCCAAGAAAGCCATAGTCAATTCCTAAAAAAAAATTTGAACTTCCCATACAAAATTGTCATCAACTGACCACAATTTGTATGGGAGACTCAATTTTTTTTTTTTGTTCACTGGAAAAAAAGTTATCCAGTATATATATAACGTTGCCCCATAATAGGAATTTCTCCTGTATTGTTGGTGCGTTTACAAACATATAAACTCACATACACAAACAGCCAGACCTGGAACAACTGTAAACCTTACAAATATTTGTTCCGTGCGGGAATCGGACCCGCGATACGCAGCGTAGCAGTCAATCGCTCAACCACTGCGCCAACCGTGTCGTCGAAGTGATAAAGTCATTATAAATTGATTAAGTCAGAAGTTAAGTTGAATTTAATTAATGGCTTGGTCAGTATTGGTAAATATAGGTATTGTCACACAGCTGGACAATAATAAAAGGCATATCAAAAAATCTCCTCTTGGGAATCTTCCCAGGAGGAGAATGATGATACACCGTAGACGAATACAATTCTTTCCTATTTCAATCGTTTTTGTTGTTTTGCTTTCATAGCAGTATGTTGACTGGTTCTCACTGTACTTCCATACCTTATATTTTTATTTTTTGTTTTATTTATTTATATGGGGACAAAACACAGTAACATGTTAAGGTTTAAATAAAACAATGAGTGGAATAACAAATTGGCAAACATGTAAACCACACCACTGTCCACGGATTAATATAAGTATGAACAAACACGAAACGGATGAGTAATGTTCATCATGTTAATTGATTTTAAATTTTATTGTGTTAGCAATATGAAACTATTCACAAATTATCAAAGCATCTGCAACACCATAAAAAAATATTATTGCAAAATTTAAAAAAAAACTATAACACGAGGCATGTAATACATATTCTCATTTGATAGCTCCTCCAACCCACAACTTTTTGACTCTTACAACAAAAATAAATAAGAGACCGTATTCATTTATATTCGCTAGCTTTGCCCGCGGTGCCGCCCGCGTGAATATCGGTTATCGCGTAAAAAAGTTGCCTGTGTCCTTCTCCATATCCCAGGCTATATATCTGGCAAACTTCATGACGTGGCATTCAGCCGTTTTAGCATGAACACATAATAGACAGACAGAGTTACTTTCGCATTTATAATATTAGTAGGGAAGTAGAGATTAATTCGAACAAAATAAGTGCTGTTTATCAATGTAACTAAAATTGCGTTTTAACCTGTAAGGATCTACTAAAATCTAAATCAAATCACTTTTACTTTCAGAGTCTTCGAAATTTTACTGAAATCATTTCTAGATATAAACCAGAAGGTTAATTTTACAAATTTTTCGAGCACCGAGCAGCAATTCGCATCTCAGCCGCAATCTGTAGTGTGAGTTATTCAACGTCCTCGATCGCGTTAGCGTAAACGTTAATTTGTGTTGAAACTGAATAAGTGCCGTCTGGTGAAACTCACGGACAACCTGTTTTTTTTATACAATTTGCCGTTTACGTTAACGAGATCGAGTACAATAAAAAAAACTCACACTAAGCCCCACAGGGCTCAGTGTGAGTTTTTGTCATCAGAATGACTGATGGATGGCATAATTATGTGTAATGCAGTGGTCCCACTGACGTACATACATAGATACAATACATGTCAAATGTATTGTCAGAGTAATCGTTGCTTGTATGACTAAGCTAGTAATTTAAGTTATTGTTTTAACGAATAAATAAGGAAATAGTAATGCATTGTAATACAGGGTGTTCCAATAGTGCGGGGTCATATTTAAGGGTGATTTTGGGTAGCTTATATAAATTCATTAAAAAAAATATGAAAGCAAAAAATGTGACATCTTTCACTAAAACGACTAGGCAAAGTATTTTTTTTTTTTTAATTTCCGAAGATATGACTTTTCAAGCAGTCTGATGCAGTTGATGACATAAAACCTGTGATTTAACTAAAATAAATGCTTGAAAAGTAGGTAATTTTTCGGAACTTTTTAGTCATTTTGGCTGGTTGATCCGCTCAAGCACCGGCAACACACCGGTGTGCGCCGAATTAATCGCGAATTTAATGTTTATTACCAATTACAAAAGGTTTAATTTTTTTTTGGGAATTTTGACATGTCGGGGCTGGAGCGGTTACAAAAATGTAAGTAATATTCTTTTTTGTTTTGCTATTTTTTCTTTAATGTATATAAGCTACCCAACATCACCCTTTAAATATGTCCACGCACTCTGGAACACCCTGTTTAGTTTTAAAATACCATTTATCATGATAACAATAAATGCCCTATTCATTTGTTTACTAGAACTTACGCTAAACGCTTTGTTCAAATGATGCCGACAAAAGTAATCAACTCATTATTAAAAACTGAAAATGTAATGGGCGTTTACAGAAATTACGCATTTTTACCGAAAAGCCGTCAAACTCTTAGTAAAATACGGATATTTATAGAAATAGTGATTTCATTAATAATTTTTATTAACAACATGTATAATGCGATTTCTCCGAAAATAGATCGCACCATTTATTTAATTGAATTTTACCATTTTGTGAAGCTTCTGAACGGACCAATTCTCATGATAAGCGGTATTCTGAATTTTCGCTCTTACGAAAAATTCATAGACAATTTCATGTCAGTGCATTATTACTACCAGAACGAGCAAAATTACATAAAATCTTCAAAAAAGTTGAAAACCAGTTTTGTGATTATCACAACAGTGTCCTGTTTTACAAATATCGTGTTTGAAACCGCAAAAATGTATAGACGATTTATTCAATCCGAAGATGATAAAATGAGCATAATCATGTTACTTTTGGCAGATATAATTGTTGAAAGTCGCTTTATTTTGGAACATACAATAATGTGCATGTATGTAACAATGGTCAAAAATTGATTAAAATGTATAAATAATAGCATACTTGATATTCAAATAAAGTACAACGATATCGAGAAGAGATTACACTCAGATAGCAGGGAGTGGAATGATCTTCTTACGGTTGAATAAGTGGAACAGTGGACTATACAGTTCAAATGCTTATTGAGTTGCAGCAGGAATATATCGGTCTCCTTTCATTATCCGGTAAATTCATCTTTTTTTTTATTATGAGTGATGGGTTTGCTCTTGAATTCTAGTTCATGTCAGAGATGACAGAGACAAAGTCTACGATGGAGCGAGCTTCAGAAGGAGCCTGTTCATTCTAACTTTGAATTAACATAAAAATATTTATTTAGTAACCAATTGGTATTTTTTTTGTAAAAATATTCAAAATATTGAAAACAAATGTCTAATATAATTTAAATTACGAGACTAAATTACTAACATTATTTTTTTTCAGATGTTTTATTCTTTGTTCTTGCTTTCGATACATTTTATAATTGCAGCATCTGGAATGTTCAATGTGTTTCGGTCAAATGTATGTAAATATATAACTTTTTTTTTTGCCAATATAAGTAATAATAGTTAACATTATAAGTTTTTGTTTTTGCAGGACACGAATAAGTTCGTTGGCACAATTATTGGATTTTACCTAATGTTCTATCCTTTCGCTTGCAACTTTATTATTATGGTGGCTGGTCAGAATCTCATCAATGAGTGTTTGAGCTTAAATAGAAGGCTAACAAAATTATGCAGCACTTTGACGATAAGTAAGTGTTTATTTCTAAAGATAGAAAATGCGTATAATATAAATTACAGTTAAAATAAACACTGTATAAAACACAGGTGCGCGTATTGTGGCCGTGTTTCAATTTATAATAAAATTTCATAAAGAGCCATTAATCGTTAGATTTAAGTATACCTTCGCGGTCTTTCTTAAAAGTAATAATGAGTATTTATCATTTAGTTTTCATCATCAATAGTTTTCTTTGCGTACGCCAACGAATACCAAAAACGAATTTAATAGGAAAAAAAATTCTAATTTGGGTTTCATAATTGCAATGTTCTTAGGGATTTCTATTTTTTTCGAAAATAAAACATAGCCTAAGTATAGTAAGCAATTGTTATTAAATAAATAAATAGTGTAGGTTTCAATTGACAAAATATTTTTTTAAATCTGTTGAGTTTTTTTTGAGCCAAATCGTAACAAACAAATAAATCCTCTTTATAATAATATTTTTATTATAAATTATATTATTATTTATTTAGGTTATGTAAAAGTCTTAAGTATAGATATAAAAGAATAGATTTCAAGAAGAGAAGAGAAGTTACTAAAACATGCAACATTATGTTGTGTTATTGTTAATTCAAATAAAAATTGTAACGAATTGATTTTACACAGCTACTACTTTATTTTGTTTTAGATCCGCTGCAAGCACCAGAAATGTGTTTAAGAAACTTAATTTTACTGTTGGAAGTCAACCCCATTCAAATAGAATATACTACAAAAAGAAATCTGGGAATGTATCTCATACCTGTCATTTTAGCTGCTTTATTGAGTTTTGTCATATCCGCCTTGCAGTTCAACCATTTCATATAACACCCTTATTCATAAAAACTTTTCAGCCATTACTTAGTTAAAATACTGTTTAAGAGATTCTAAATTCAAATTCTCCATAGAAAATTTTGAATTAAGAGTCTGCTTATCGGTATTTTAGCTAAATAACGGTTATAAGTTTTTATGAATAAGGCTGTAAGACTTTAACCATTATAATATTATTATTATGTATTTTTATTTTTTTTGTTTGTTTCAGTCCCATACTAACCCAACAAGTAATCAACTGTATTATTTGAAGAACTTATTTGTTTCTGCTGAAATCGTCGCTTCCTTTTTAATATCAGTAAAACAATGCACACTTGCTTCTCCAATCTACTTTGGACATTGGCAAAATAGTCGACATCGGCTTTGCTTGCCATATATAAAAATAGAATAGAATAGAATATAAGACTAACTTTTTACCCGGCGAGCCCGACACATCGTCCAAATGGAAGTCTTAGAGCGGATTTCACCAATGAAACTGATCGCGATCAGTACATCTAAACTGCGTTCAAGAGCTGTCATTGTACATATTCCATAGAAAAATAATGACACTGACAGTCATAAACGTGGTTTATTCGCTGATCGCGTTCAGTTTCATTGGTGAAATTGGCCCTTTGGGCGTCGTCATAATTGGCTAACGATCGTACGAGTTAACGATGCGATTTCGTCGCGCGTTGAAAATTATCGTGAAAATGATCCCGTGCTCGCGCGATGATTTCCAAGCTTCGATTTTATTAACACTCTAAAAAAAATGTGTGTGTTAATCTCATCGTGTGACGAAATCGCATATTTAACTCGTAGGGTCGTTCGGAATCTTGGGGCCTAGTCAACTTATGAGATATCTATTTAGATAGAAATCCGATGAATTTAATAGCTGATCTAGATGTCAAGTAATAAAATACTAGTTTTAACCGACTTCAAAAAAGGAGGAGGTTCTCAATTTGATTGTCTTTTTTTTTCAAGTTGATGAGACAATCGAGACCATTCATTAATTTATTTAGCTTTTGCAGTCAAGAAATTAATGATAGCAGGGAGTACAATGATCGTCTTACGGTATAACAAGTGTACCAGTGGGCCACACAGTTATTTTAAAATGAATGTCAAACAGGTTGTTTAAAAAAAAGATGTTTGCAGTACCTATATGAAAAAAAGACGAAGGCGTTAAAGGCGTGAGTCTACTCAAAATTGCAGATGCAGAACAAGTTTAGATGGTACCTATACATATATGAGGCCATTTGGCGTCCAGCAGTTTTATCCGCTTATGCACCCAACTCTCTTTGTGATCTATCCCTGGTTGGATACTACAAGTCTTGCTCTGGTGAAATATGTCTTTATTGTGATTCGTGGGATGCTAAACAAACCGCAAATCTAAAATCGTTAGGATTACTCGTTCCAAACAGTAGACTACGGTTGGGGCCGAGTGAGAGTCTGTTTTAAACTCCAGTACTAGCTCGTACATCATCTGCCTAGACTTTTTCCCGGCTTTTTATTGGGGTCAGCTCCCAGTCAAACTGGATTCAGCGAATACCAGTATTTTACGTGGAGCGGCTGCCTACCAGAACTCCACAACCCATTAACTGGGTAACACGGTACTCTTGGCAAGACTGAAGTAAGATTTTCTGGCTTCTGATAATCCGTAACGACTGAAAGATCTATAAATGACAGCCGGGAAAACGGCTTAACGTGCTTTCCGAGGCACGGAGGAGTCTCGGTATGTTAAGATGTTCACCCATCCCAACTCTGGTAGCCCATACAAACCTATAAAAGTTTGCACCCGTGTCTGGGGCTGTTAAGATCATTAATTGCATCTCGCAGCGGTTGGATTTGTTTTCTTGCTCATCGCCGGAATTCCAGAGAGTGACAGTTAGTGTGTTGTCCTCTATGTAACTTGTGCCAATACACGGAGCCGTTATTTGGGATTGGTCAATCATCATCAAATATTAAAATAATCTTGTTAATAAAAATTAAGCTAGGCATGTATCCAGTACCTGAAATAATAATAATAATAATAATAATCACTTTATTATCAGGCAACTGAGGCCCATAGATAAAATCAAAAAAAAAATCAACCAAAATCATCTCTCTCTGTTATTTACGTGATACTTGCAATGCCATTTATGCCAGGCCAATGCCAAAAGTTGTTTACCAGGATTCCTGATATTATTTTTTATATTTTATAAATATATATATTTTTTTTTTTTTCGCAGAGAAGGTGGTGTGACGATTTCATCATGTTTGCGGGGAAAGCTTGGCCAGAGATAGCCCAAGACAGAGAGGTTTGGAAGGAGAAGGGAGAGGCCTTTGCTCAGCAGTGGGACACAAAAGTAGGCTAGGAAAAAAAAAAAAAAAAAAAAAAAATTAAATGTAGGTATATTTTTTTTGTAAAATGTATTATTATTTTTTTGTTAAATTTGTAGCAGGTTTTAGAACGGTTTCATTTTTTTTTCTACATAACTACAAATACTGTAAGTTTTAAGTTAAACACCAATTTTAATTATAATAATGAATTAATACTAAAAGAAAGAGCTGAAAATTAGTGAGATGGAAACCATTGCACAGTCATAAGATTTTTTTGGTGAATTTTGCACATTAATAAATATCTTAACCAGATAACGCTTCACCGATCAATTTAAAACCTTTTTAGATTTAAGAAGACGAAAAGTCTTTTAAAATGCATGTTTAGATATTTTTTTTAAATCAATAAGTAGAAAATACAAAAATACAAATACAATAGGTTACTTCTAGGCAAGCGTGCTCCATCTTCGACCACATCGTCGCTTACCATCAGGTGAGATAGTGGTCAAGCGCGTGCCTATCAATAATAAAAAAAAAAAAAAAAACAAAATCTTTATTGCAACAACAAGTATTTACATTTCATGTGCAAGCCCTGATTCCCAAACTAGCGTGAGCTGTATGTTGGGAATCAGTTCCTTCCAGATAAATATGTCGAGCTAGTGTTACAATCATAACTTATAATAATTTATCTATTTATCAAGTTTATTACCAAAAGTTTACAATCTGCGAAATAAAAATTGTATATGTGTGTGTGTGTGTGTGTTTGTTTTAAGTACCATGCGAGGACATGCACCTGAATACACAAGGCACATCCGAGGACATTTTCAATCCGAGGACCTTTTCGTACGTCCTCGGATTGACCCGACCAATTCACCATATTCTTTATTCGATTTTGAGCCTTTCTATATACTTAATAAGGGAAACTTGATGTCGACCTAGGTGGACCTCGGTTTGATCGCGGAAAGTCATGTTCACATTCCGAACGTGTGTGAGCTCTCATAAATTTTTAACACACTACATTTACACTTCAGTCATATTTTAAGTACCTTGCGGGGACTTATGTGTTATTTTTCACACATATGTCCTCGGATGGAAGTTTTTCCACGCAGTGTGTTTAAAAGTCCTCATATTGATAGCTTTTCCGAACATGTGTATTCAGGTCCCCATTTGGATAGATTTCCATGTGTATTGGCTTTTAATTGTTTCAAAATTGTCTGATTTTATAAAATCACTTCCTTCTCGAATGCTGAAAATCAAATCAATCTACTGAGGCCTTAAACTACGTAACAATTAAATTGGGTTATTTTTCCATTGTAACAGAACTCTCTTCCTTGATGGTGAAATTGGGGATGACCATTTGCATGGAAGTACGTCATATTCACAGTACGAGACAAAAAGCTTTTGAAACTCTAGAACCATATCCAATTTTCTTTGGATGTGAAATCATCAAATGAATTCTCCCGCTCTGGGCGGAGCTTGAGGGCGACTGCTGACGCACAGGGCGTCTCTTTCGGCGGCTGGGACGTGAGGATTGCCTCTTCCTCACCCATCTCGCTTCCTCCTTCGCTTGCATTTCTGTTTTGCAGAAGGAGGTGACTGTTTCCCATGCTCTCTGACTCCGGACCTTGGATTGGACCAGGGCCGAACGCGAGAAGTCACCATTGCCGATCGCCGCTACAAAGACATGTAGTGTCCTCATTACGATCCACACAATGGTGACAATTGGGTGTTGTACCGTGTCCGGTGAGGACCTGCGTCAGATGGAATACGAGGACGTCGTGGCGCCTCTCTAACCACTCCTCAAAGAGTTGACTTTCTCGTCACGATTGTGGCGGGCCCAGCGCTGGGTTGCGATTGCGACAGTCGCTTATTCCATACCACTATGAGATCGCGCCGGAGCTTGCTCCACCGTTCTGTTCAAATCAAATCAAATCGTTTATTGCTATCCATAATGTACAAATACAGGTGGCAAATATAAAAATGGGAAGAATTATGAACCCTGTCGGGCACAGCAAATTTTTTAAATAAGTAGAGAGAGGAAGAGCGCTTTCATAAAATAAAACAAAAAACCTATTAACTATATTTGTATTATTTTGTATCATAATAAGTTTTTTAAATTACCATTCATTCATATTAATTATTTATTTAATTGTATTAGTTATTTAATATTATCTAGGTATGTATTAATATTATTTATTTGTGAATTCACTTAAAGATTTTTTATTATTATTAGTATAGTATAACTATATAATATTAAATGTAATTGTACTGTAATTAGGTACTCAATATAATTATTTACTTACTAAGTAACTGTTATTAATACTTATGTATTAATGGATTTATCCGTTAGATATTCGTCTACTGTGTTATACGATTTTTTAATTAAGAATTGTTCTAATTTATTTAAAAATATATTGGTTTTATTTTGTTGTTTTATGTCTACTGGTAATTTATTATATATTTTTATTGACATTGAATATGGACTAGAAGAATGTAATTTAAGGCGGGAGGGAGGCAAATTGATTCTGTTTTCATGGCGCAACGAATACTTTGTTTGCATGTCTCCCCGAGTGTTATAAGAATCTGGATGTTTACGGACCAGTTTACATAACTGTTATTTTAATTAAGTGTGTACGTAAATTATTTTTATGGTTAAATCTATAGAACTCCCTTTAGCATTTAAGGTTGTAAATTGAAGCAAAGATAACACTGAAAACAAGCAATATTATTTTTTAACTGCCCCCAACCTGGCTGTACAGCTGTAATCAATGACAATCACTACTACATTTATTCAACCATCATCCTTATGGCTGGTCAGAAACAACAGGGCTCGGTCCTAGAGCTACCGCTGTGGAACATTGAACTGGATATGACTGGGCACTGCACTTCTTGACGGTGTCGTTGAGATATGTTACGCTGATGATACCCTGGTGATGGCCCGGGGGCAATGACATTGACAAGCGTTAATACTGGCCACGGCGGGGGTTATGCAGGTCGTCGGAAGAATCCGGCGTTTGGGTCTCGAAGTGGCTTTGCATAAGTCCGAAGCCCTCTGTTTCCCCATGGAAACCTTGGAACAAGCCAGCTCGGGATTAACATATAGTGGTTGGTGGCGTTCGCATCAGTATCGAGCTGATGACTAAGTACCTAGGACTCGGTCCCCAGGTTGATGTGCATTGTAGCTGCTCTTTTGTGGGTTGTACCCAATTTAGCAGGGCCAAACACTTCCTGCAGAAGACTATGTAGGAATCGTGTGGTCCATTGCCCGCCCGCCTGCTATTTATGGGGCACTCGTGTGGGCGGTAATCCTAATAGCCCGAAACGCCGTGGCACTGCCAAGACCGCAGAAAGCGATGGTTATTAGGTTCATGAGTGACTGGATAAGGGACATGGCGCCCTCAGTTTCCAGCTGACTCAGGCGCTTACTGGATACGGATGTTTTGGGAAGTACCTGCGTCGCATGAGTCGGAAGCGGATCCCGTTTGTCACTAGCGCGTGGAATGTCCCGAGAACACCGTGCAGCATACACTGGAGGAACGTTTAGCGAGGACGCTGAGGGTGGTCTATCGCTTCCGTTTTCTCGGAATGCCGTCAAAGATACATTCAAAGGAAACGTCAGAGAGGGAAAGACAGCATACCTCTCACTCCACCTGCACCAGAAAGGCAGCCGTGCGTTGACGGGAGTTCAACGATCTCCGGGCAACATGAGGAAAAGGGCGTCGAACTTTGGGCGGAGACGTTGCCTGACCAGTGAGGCCTAAAGAGCCATTGAGCAATATGTTACGTGTATGCCTTTTATGGGAGTATATACCATATTAACATACCGAGATTACTCCGTGCCACGGAAAGCACGTTAAGCCGTTGGTCCCAGCTGTCATTTGTAGATCTTTGGCAGTCGTTACGGATTGTCAGTAGCCAGAAAATCTGACACCAGTGTTACCAAGAAGTACCGTGTTACCCAGTTAATGGGTTGTGGAGGTCTGGTAGGCAGCCGCTCAACGTAAAATACTGTTATTCAGCTGAATCCGGTTTGACTGGGAGCCGACCCCAATATAGTTGGGAACAGGCTAGGCAGATGATGATGCTTTTTATGGGAGTATGTGCTGCTGCGGTCGTTGGATCAGCCACATTAGGTGAAGGTGTGCGACGATGCTAGATGGGGGTGCGCTTGAACAATATTGTCTTTCGAGCTCCAGAATTATGGTACCAGTAGTTCTCCTCTCCGTTTGAGCAGCAGCTACATAGCATCACCATGACTATGTATTGCTATGAAATATCAACAAAAAGCACACAGAGTTTCAAGACGCTACAAGTAACCGATGAAGAGTTGTCTCACATGGAGACAATTCCACCAGTAGCTACAATAACATCACCATAACAGATGTATTACTATGAAATTTAATGTCAACAAATAGAATACAAAGTTTCAAGACGATACAAGTAACCGTTGAGGAGACAATTCCAGCGAAAGCTTCATAAAATAATCATGATTATAAAATTGTTATATCACACTTACATTTTGAACGTTTGTCAGTTAAAATCAAATAAGGTCCTCTGATGGTACTTAAATCAAGAAATTGATGTGTGTGAATAGAATTGCCTACATGAAGATGATTCTTGTCAAATATTGTTATAGTAAAATTATAAGTGTGTTAAAAATTTTTATTGGAAATTTTCAAAAGGTCCTCGCTTTGTACACCGTCTACTCGGAAAAACGTCCTCGTATTGATCATGAAAAGTCTAGTACTGCGTCCTCACATTGTACAAGAAATGAGAAAAAGTGTGTTAAATTAGGTCCTCGCATTGGTGTCCCTGGTCAGATGCTTAAGGTCCTCGTTTGGCTCACACACAGGTCCTCGGATGGTACTTCCCAGGCGGGTTTTCGAATGTATTTACGTCCTCGCACTGTTCATAGGAAGTCATACCAAAAAAAGATTGAGATAGCGCTATACGAATAGGCTCATCAACCTAAATATTGTTTTCTCTTTCTTTCTGTCTTGTTAATAAAGTCGTAAGTCATCGTTAACATGGTTTTCTAGAAGGTCCTCGGATGGTGACTTACAGCTATAGTCCTCGTATGGATGTCTGTACAAGTAATGGTGCGTGTGCGTGATGGTGATGGTGCGTGTGTGTATGTGACAATGTGAGAGTGGGTTTTGTGTTTTACTGTTTTATTTTTATTTTAAAATTAGGAATAGATTTTCGATTTCGTCGTAATTTAATGGTTTCAGCTATAATTTTATTTTATTTTAAACTAATAGTTGGATAGTTGTCTGGTTTTATGAACTATATTAAGTTTATTGTACAATCTAGGGGCTTTGTTATAGTGATGTTGGGCAAAATTGCTTTTTACTCTAGGGATTGGGCATTCGTCTCTTCTTTTGCCAGAAGGTATTAGATAGGGTACTGTGTTTTTATGATATATACGTAAACATTGATACACAAACAACTTTCTGACAGAAATATGTTTATATTTTTATTTCTCTTTTAGTAATTAATTATTTTCTGCTAAATGGATCATTGATACATCTCGAATCAGTAACAAACAAACTAATAATTATTTACGCTGCCGTTCATAACATATTCACAGAAATTACAAATTAACATTTAAACCAAAATACTACGGGGTTTTAGTTTTTTTATATTCTAAATTCAATTACGTTAACGATACTTACTATAGTAACTATACGTCAAAACATTCGTGCTAGGCCCTCAGATCCTAATGAGTTAACGTCTGTTACCAAAACTCTAACCTATCCATCTTTTCGATACAGATCTAATATTCATGACGATTATAATCAAACAATTCTTGCGTGTATTTATTAGTTCATGGAACGAATCATACAGAGAGCTCCAGTCATTTCTATAATTATAAGTTTTATAAACGCGCACATTAAGCTTCAAGATGGTAGCAAGAAAACTTATAGAATTGTTAATAAAAGCCGAAAATTTTCGAGGTGTTTACAGAAATTATGAGTTTTTGACGAAAAATCGTAAAATTTTGTGTAAAATACGTATTATTTTTGAAATTGTGCTTTCTTCACTTGTTTTATACAATAACTTATACGTTATATTAGCACTTACACAAGAACGAATTCAGAAAATGGTGCAAATACTTCATATTGCGGAATTTCTTGGTTGTCCAGTAATTATTATAAGCGGTATTCTTAGCTCCGGTTCTTACAAACTGTTCATAGACAACTTCATTTCCGTGCACCATTACTTCCAGAACGAACCCATTTATATCAAATGCTCAAACAAGTTAAAGATTGCTTTTATAATAAACTTAGTATTGTCGACTGTGACAATTGTTATACTTCTTATAACAAAATTGCTTTTAAAGTTTTACATAAAACACGAAGAGCTCAACATAAACTCCGTGCTGTTAATACTATCATATTTACTGCTAGAAGAACGGCTTATTTTTGAACATTCAGTAATGTACATTTACATAACAATGATTAAAAACTTGTTAAAATGTTTGAATAATAGCATATTTGACATACAAGTAAAGTACAATGTGATGGAAAAATGGTTACACTCAGATAGCAGGGAGTGGAATGATCTTCTTACGGTTGACCAAGTGGAGCAGTGGGCTACACAGTTTAAATGCTTATTAAGTTGTAGCAGGAATCTTTCTGTCTGCTTTAAGCCTCAGGTAAATTCCTTAATTATTTATTTTTTAACTTCAAACGTAGAAAATAAAATATGATAAATGCGAAAGTAACTTTGTCTGTCTGTCTATCTGTCTGTTACGCCCCACGCTAAAACGGCTGAACGGATCTTCATGAAATTTGGCAGATATACAGGGTTATTTGTAAAATACCAACAACCTTTGACTAGGTGACAATACTCATGATTATAAACAACTTTTATTATGGGACCAACTCTGAAATATCAAAAAATTAATCGGCTGTTTCATACAAAATGCAATATTCACCCGATGAAAATGGGTTGGTCTCATAACAAAAGTTGTTTATAATCATGAGTACTGTCACCCACTGAAAGGTTGTTGGTGTTTCATAAATAACCCTGTATAGCCTGGATTATAATAATAATAATAATAAATATGGAGCGGACATAGGCTTTTTACGCGATAACCGACATCCACGCGGGCGGAGCCGCAGGGAAAAGCTAGTAATGGATAAAACTGGCTTATGTCTGTAAGAAGATTTTATAAAGATGACAATAAATTGACTGATTTTTTTAATATTATTATTACAGATGTTATATTCCTTGGCACTGTCTTCAGTAACATGTATTATATCGGCATTCGGGATATTCAATGCGTTTGTAAAAAATGTAATTACTTTTTTTTATTCTGCACCTTAACTGCTTACAACTGACATATTACATATTTTTTTTATTACAGGATCCTAGTCTTCTTGTTGGGATAATGCTAATTTTACATTTTACGGTGTTTTTAATAGTTTATACGTATTTTCTTATGGTTGCGGGTCAAAATCTCCTTAATGAAAGTTCGATGATAAAAAGAAGGCTATCGAAATTATACTGCACTTTGTCGATAAGTAAGTGATCTTTTGTTTTGTTATTTCATTTATACAACTATTTGGAGCTTGTTTGAGCAGTTACATTTTGAATAGTATCTAGGTGGTACTAAAAGACAATATAACCTTGATATGTCAAAACTAAGAACTTCCTATTCTCATCTGCTTGCCTCACCCCTGGATTCTAGAAAAAAAAAACGACCCGTTTCAAATTAAACGCAAGTCAAATGATGCGATTGGCTGTTGAAAATTCATTCAACCAATGACAGCTTGATAACGCATGTTTGACAATTTATCATAATATTTTTATGATCATTTGCGTTCGGGAAATTGGACCATATTTTTTTTTTTATTATTATTGATAGGAACGCGCTTGACCACTATCTCACCTGATGGTAAGCGATGATGTGGTCGAACATGGAGCACGCTTGCCTAGAAGTAACCTATTCACTCTTGACTTAAAGACTCCCATGTTGTAGCTATCAGGAAACACAGACTCTGGCAGGGAATTCCACTCCTTAGCTGTACGCACAATTAATGTGTTGCCAAAACGTTTTGTGCCTTAGACTAAAGACAAATTTTTTGCCCGTGACTTTTTTATTATTTCATGATTTTGTTTTAGATCCACAATCACCGGGAACGAAGACTATAAGAAATCTAAATCTTTTGGTCAAAAAGAATCATATTCAGATAGATTATACTTCTAAAATAAAGCTGGGGCTATACTTAATACCAGCACTACTATCTCTCTCCGTCACCTACGTTATAACTGCTTTACAATTTAATAATTTTATATAAAAATTCTATACCATATTGTCAACTTGAACCATAATAGCCCTCTTCATCAAATATCGGTTGAGAATACCCTTAAAAAACATCAAAATCTTTTGTTTTATTGGACACTGATGTCAATGAAATTTTAGGAATAATAACAAGGTTAAAGGACAACTGTGCTGTGGGATGGGATAGCATATCTAATCTTCTTGCCCCTCCATTAACCCATATTTTTTAGTCATGTTTATCTAACGGTATATTCACGAAACTGCTTAAAAAAGCAGTAGTTATGCCAGTGTTAAAAGCGGGAGATAAGACCTGTGTTAATAATTATAGACCCATTTCCGTACTAACAGGACTCTCAAAAATTTTAGCAAAAAAATATAAATAGCAGACTAATAGATTATCTTGAAGCTAACAAATTACTTTCCAATAATCAATTTGGGTTTAGACCTAAAAGATCAACTAACCAAGCGGTTCACAAGGTATCTGAATACATTAGTACGAGACTAGATAGAGGCATGCACACCATTGGGATCTTTCTGGACCTCGCCAAAGCTTGAAACACTTGGGATAAGAGGAGAGCAACTTCTATTATTCTCCGATTATCTTAGAGACCGTCAACAATTTATTTATTTATTTATTTATTTATTTATTTATTTACACATACAATTATTTTTACAGGCAGAACCCAAGATAATAAAAGTAGTCATACAATGCGACATCCAGAGACGCCCCTCACAAACTGATCAACCACCCACTCGAGTCCATGATTGAACAGTCCCAAGTAACGTCTCCGCATGCCAACATAAGTTACATAGAGGACAACACACTAACTGTCACTCTCTGGAATTCCGCCAATGAGCAGGAAAATATATCCAACCGTTGAGAGATGCTATTCATTATTTTAACAGCCCGACAGACGGGTGCAAACTTTAGTAGGTTTGTACGCGCTACTGGAATTTTAAACAGACTCTCCCTCGGCCCCAACCGTAGTCTACTGTTTGGAACGAGTAATCCCAACGATTCCAAGATTTGCGGATTGTTTAGCATCCCACGAAACACCATAAAGACATACTTTACCAGAGCTAGATTGCGCCTTACTTCCAGCTTATAGTACCCAACCATCCCTATTACAAAGAGAGTTGGGTACATAAGCGGGTAAAACGGGTAGACGCCAAATTGCCTCATGTATAGGTACCTTGCAAACTTGTTTTGCATCTTTTCCACCATCTGAGAATATTTAGTTTCATGAGGATTCCAGATGATGGCACTAGTTTCCAAGTTGCTTCGCACCAACGCGTTATAAAGTGATTTCACTGCTGCCATGTTAGTGAAGTCCCGGGTTTCTCGCATGACAAACCCAAGATTTTTGAAGGCCTTTTTACATACTTGGAGGATGTGAGCTCGAAATGATAAATCCTCAGAAAAGGTGACCCCAAGATCTCGCACCGACCCTACGCGTGGTATGACGTGACCGCCCATACTGTATTCGTGACGTCGGGGTACCACGGCCCGCGTGAAGGACATTATATTACACTTCATCACATTGAAGTGTAACTTGTTCTTTACACTCCACGCTACCACCCGATCGATGTCACGCTGAAGCTTTTCACAGTGCGACTCGTTGGTTATCCGCATGAACAACTTCAGATCGTCAGCGAATAATAAGCAGCCAGCGTCTTCTATGACCTCCGGGAGATCATTGAGCATGATAATGAATTCCAAGGGTCCTAAATTCGTCCCCTGGCTTACCCCCGTAAGGGTGCAATACGCGTCAGAGGTGTAGCCTGCGTATTCCACCAATTGCTTGCGGTCGCCCAAGTAGCTGGAAAAGAACTTTAAAAGGGCTGGGGTAAAACCAACCATAGCAAATTTACTTAAAAGAATATCATTGTCCACACTATCGAATGCCTTCCTGAAGTCAAAGTAAGCGACGTCCAGTTGGGCACCTGCCTCAGAGTCCAGTACTGTGGCGGCCTGGTTTAAGAAACACATTAAATTCGAATTCGTGCTGCGGCCTGCGCGGAAACCATGCTGCGCGTCGTTGAGCTGTGAGGCTACTTGCGAGTGGATAGAAGAACACAACGCAGTGTACTCAATACAATGTGTTAAAATAGGGCAGTTCTTAAGTTCTGAGATGGAAAATAGTGGTTTCGGAATACCACAAGGTAGTATTCTGGGACCTACATTATTTTTAATTTACATTAATGACCTATGTAGTTTAGTCCTTCGTAATGGGCTAATATTATCTTATGCGGATGACACGGCCTTGTTGTTTTCTGCTGAGTCTCAAAGTATAGCATATGAACATGCCCAAAACGGTTTTAATATTGTGTCTAATTGGTTACATCAAAATCTTCTAACACTAAATATAGATAAAACTAAATACATTTTATTCTCAATGAGAAACATTAACTTACCGCTTACTAACCTTAATATATTTGCACACAATTGCAAGCATGCTGACATTGCTTGTGCGTGCCCTAGATTAACTAATCTAGGGCACGCACAAGCACATAAAATACCTTGGTGTTACGATTGACACAAATCTAAATTTCTGTAAACATATTGAGCTGCTGTGTACAAGAGCGCGTAAATTAATATATATTTTTAAGAACCTACGTCACATAGCCGACTATAAGTTAATTAAACAGGTTTATTTGGCTCTGTGTCAATCTGTGCTTACCTACCGTATTACCTCATGGGGTGGTGCAGCAAAGACTATTTTACTTCCTTTAGAACGTGCTCAAAGAGCAATTCTAAAGGTTGCAACCTTCCGACCTTTCAGATTTCCCACACACGACTTGTACACAGTATGCAAAATACTAACAGTACATCAACTCTTTATATTGCACATCATACTTTATCAGCACTCTGAGCTTCCTTATGACCCAGTATCTTCAACCAGGAGGAGGAAAGATTTGGTTTGCGTTAAACCACAGACAAGACACGCATTTGCCCATAGATTTTACGTATTTTTAGGACCTTTTTTTGTACAACAAGCTAAACAAATTGTTAGATATATATATCGTAAATTACATTAAATGTAGTACATTAATATCAGAGTATCTATTAAAACTCAATAACACAGACACAGAGAAACTATTGGAAGTTCTAGTATGATAGTAAGGTTTAGTTCGTAAGTTGTTTTTCTTAATTATGTATACATGCACCCTTAATGATTAGTCTTGTTAAGTAATGACCTGAAACACAGGTTTTTTAAACCTTGCTCAGGAAAGTCGCTAATTATACATACTTGTAGGCTTAAAATAAATTTTCCATAAGACGTAAAATATTGATTATTTAGTTATACACATAGTTATTTGTTGGTTACTAGCATAGTTATTTATTTAAGATTTACTTGTGGCTATTAATATGTAACTGTATTGTGTGTAAAAGATTTAATAAAGATTTTATTATTATTTATTATTATTATTATAACTTTCAACGCATCAATCACAAACGTAAAACATTAGCGTCGTAGTTAAATTAGGTGTCGCGACAGTCCAGAGGTAAAGTTTATTAAACAAAGAGTTTTAGGAATTAAGTACATATTGTAAATTGTATACATGCCAGTAAGTCAAATATATCTAAGCGTATCTCGATAGCAATATATGACAGACTAGCTTTTACCCGCGTCTCCGCCCGCGTGTATATCGGTTATCGCGTAAAAAAGTAGCCTATGTCCTTCTCCATATCCCAGGCTAAAAATCTGCCAAATTTTATGACGATCCGATAAGCCGTTGTATCGTGAAAGCGTAACAGACAGACAGACAATTATTTTCGCATTTATAATATTAGTAGGGATATAGGGATAACTAGAGATGGGTCGTGCGTTTTCTTGTGATAAAACTCAGATTTAATTCATCATCTTTAATGAATAAAAACTTAACTTAAAATACATAATTATGTGGTTACTTTTTTCACTTAGTATTATAAGAGTATAGCTTCAAATATCTATTACAAAATATTTTTGTAATAGATATTTGAAGCTATATCTCTATGTGATAAAATATTGTCGACTGATATCGTAAAATCTGTTCGACAGTCTCGTCATGTAAATCCGTGCTCTTTCCTTTCACCGCACCTACCTAAGGCCTCGTTTACGGAAACGCGGGGGGTCAAGCGGTGTATTCAGCGACGCAGCCAGCACTAAATTCCAACATAATGGCGTTGTATGTGAGCGTTTCGGAGAAGCGATTTTACACGCGTTTGCTTGAGATACAGGCCGATGGTTGTGCCATTCGCTGGCTCCTCCTGCTGCGTTGCATGCGGCTGGGCCCGCGGCGTTATTGTTCGAGGCAATACAAATGGCGATACCCGCTACCAATTACTTGAGATGTCAAAATAGACTCTGATTTTAAAAATCGAAAGTCCCCTCCTGCCCTCCGCTCTCAATGCCCGCCGCATCCGCCGCAGTGATGAACTCCGCTATGCTAAGCTACACGTTAGAGAATACACCGCGGGCGCAGCGGCGGGCACCGCTACTCTTTACACCCCGCACCACGCCTCGCATCTTCATGAACAACGTCATACATTGCCATATGTTTGTTTGCACGTGGCATCCCACGTGGCATCATCATGCTGGCCGCTACACGCGCAGCTTGTCTATAAACGGAAAAACGTCCGACGGTAGTTTAGCTCATTAACAAAAAATGTTAGATGTAAGTGTGATCCTTGGATTGAGAATGTTTTTTAAATAAATTATAGCAAAAAATTGGTACTTATAAGTTCATTAAAAAAATATTGTTTCATAATACAATATCGTAAGGCAACGTTACATGTTCTAAACCAAATATTTTGACTGTTGGTAATGTCTAACTACTGTCCCACACCGCCATTGCCAGGTTGGAGAAATCCCAACCAAGATCCTGTTTACGTAGATGTCTAAGAAACTTTATATGATGATGAGGGCAAAACATTTATACAAATTAAACTGAAAATGGACCCAGTATTGAACTATGAACTATGTATAAACTATCCACCTTTTCGATAATTATAATCGTATCGTTATGATGATTGTAATCAAATAACGTAAGTAGATAATATTTTCTTTAACTATAAATAATCACACTAGGTGTACAAGTCATTTCTGTACTTACTTATTTAGTATACACATTAAGCTCCACTATGGTGGCAACAAAACTTATAAGAACGTTAATAAAAGCTGAAAATTTAAGAGGTGTATACAGAAATTATATATTACTATCAAAATTTCGAAAAGTTCTAGGTCTATTACGTATTCTTTTTGAAGTTGTATTATATTCATTTATTTTATTAAATAATATGAGCATCATTTTTGAAATTACCAATGATCATACTTCTATGGTCATATTTACTCTTCACATTATGAAATTTTTTAGTTGTCCAATAATTCTTGTCAGTGGTATTCTAAGTTCTGGTTCTTTCAAACTGTTCATAGACAATTTCATGCTCGTGCACCATTACTTCCAAGACAAACATACCTACATCAAAAAATCAAGAAAATTGAAAACATATTTTCTGATAAGCACAGTGGTAACTACTATTACAAGTTTATCACTTTTAATGACAAAATTGCTTTTAATGGTTTTCGTAAGAAAGCAAGAACTGAAAATGAGCGCTTTGCTGATAATCTTAACGCATTTAACACTAGAAGAGCGCCTTATTTTCGAGCATTATTTAATGTACATTTATATAACAATGATTCAAAACTTGTTAATGTGTTTGAACAATAGCATTTTTGATATTCAAATAAAGTACAATGATATTGAAAAGAGGTTAGATTCAGATAGCAGGGAGTGGAACGATCTTCTTACGGTTGAACAAGTGGAACAGTGGGCTACACAGTTTAAGTGTATACTGAATTGTAGCAGAAGTTTATCCGTCTGCTTTAAGGCTCAGGTATATTCCTCAAGATAATGGTTTTTCAAAGATTATTTTTGTAAACTATGAGAAATTAACTGGTGGTGTGTACTCTTACAGATGTTCTATTCCGTGGCCCTGTCATCAGTTATATATATTGCATCAGCGTACATGCTAATCAATGTGTATTTAAGCAATGTAAATATTATATGCATTTTTATCTTTATGTCGGTCTAATTCGTTAACCAGCTAAGTCCATTTCTGCATAATTTACAGCAGGAATAAAAAACGGAATTATATCAATTCAATTTAGCAATCATAATTCTGAAAATCCCGTTGGTTCCTATTGAAGTTAGCAGTATTTCTTTGTGAAGATTTTATATTGTTCAGGAAGCAGGTTTTCGAGCATGGCATTTCTAACGTTTTTAGATTGATATAGTCGTTATAACTTTATCAAAAGGTAGGTAATGGGTAAAATTGCCCAAAAATAGACTTAGTCAGTTCACAATAGGCCGGCGTCAATTTTTTTTTTTACCATCTAAACATTTCCTTTCATGTCTTTCTTTTCGATTTACAGGATCTTCGCCTGCTCATTGGCATTATGCTAATTTTACATTTTACGATTTATTCTATATTTTATTCATACTTCCTGATGTCTGCGGGTCAAAATCTGCTCAATGAAAGTTTAACAGTAAACAGAAGGCTAACAAAATTAAACTGCACTTTATCGATAAGTAAGTGAACGGCATATTTTATTTTATGGCCATTTCTTTTAAAAATAGGGGTTTTTTTCTAAAAACATTTTAAACTGCGACAGAGTAGTACAGCGTCATTTTTTGCTTATCTAAATACCCTAACTCACTGAAACAGTAAAAAACCTGCAGTGCCGTGTGACTTTGGCAGTTACGTAAAACGAGTTCAATTGAAATGCTGGGGCGAACAAAAACTGAAACTTTGAAGAGGAATTTCACGTTTTTAAATACTGTTTGCCGCAGATAAGGGCTTAATTTTTTTTAAGTCATGTATATTTTTAAAAGGCAGATGCTGTTTTAGAGTCCAATGCGGTATTCATGTGAAAATTCCTATCTAAGTTTGGATGCTCTTTCATTTTTTAATTTTAGAATAAAATTATAATTTAAAAAATAAAAACAATCTACCTGACATAATAATACTGATATATTTAGGTGTATTATTTTTTGTAGTAAGTATTTCACAATTACGTTTCAGATCCACAATCGACGGAAAAGAAGAGTATTAGAAATTTAATTCTTTTAGTTAAAAAAAATCGTATCCAAATAGAATTCACTCCTAAAATAAAACTAGGAATGTACATAGTACCTGTAATTCTGTCTCTCTCTGGCACTTACGTTATAACTATCTTACAATTTAATCATTTTATATAAAACTAGCTGTCCCCCGCGGCTTCGCTCCCGTCAACTGGCTACCTACCTACCTACCCTACACCTACCCTACACCTACCCTACACCTACCCTACACCTACCCTACACCTACCCTACACCTACCCTACACCTACCCTACACCTACCCTACACCTACCCTACACCTACCCTACACCTACCCTACACCTACCCTACACCTACCCTACACCTACCCTACACCTACCCTACACCTACCCTACACCTACCCTACACCTACCCTACACCTACCCTACACCTACCCTACACCTACCCTACACCTACCCTACACCTACCCTACACCTACCCTACACCTACCCTACACCTACCCTACACCTACCCTACACCTACCCTACACCTACCCTACACCTACCCTACACCTACCCTACACCTACCCTACACCTACCCTACACCTACCCTACACCTACCCTACACCTACCCTACACCTACCCTACACCTACCCTACACCTACCCTACACCTACCCTACACCTACCCTACACCTACCCTACACCTACCCTACACCTACCCTACACCTACCCTACACCTACCCTACACCTACCCTACACCTACCCTACACCTACCCTACACCTACCCTACACCTACCCTACACCTACCCTACACCTACCCTACACCTACCCTACACCTACCCTACACCTACCCTACACCTACCCTACACCTACCCTACACCTACCCTACACCTACCCTACACCTACCCTACACCTACCCTACACCTACCCTACACCTACCCTACACCTACCCTACACCTACCCTACACCTACCCTACACCTACCCTACACCTACCCTACACCTACCCTACACCTACCCTACACCTACCCTACACCTACCCTACACCTACCCTACACCTACCCTACACCTACCCTACACCTACCCTACACCTACCCTACACCTACCCTACACCTACCCTACACCTACCCTACACCTACCCTACACCTACCCTACACCTACCCTACACCTACCCTACACCTACCCTACACCTACCCTAAGGATTCTTAAATTTTCTAATTTTCCGCGCAATTTTTTAATTATTTTTTTTTTCGTAAGAACCTTCTCCTGACAATAACAAATACAACAAAAAAAAAAGTGAAATCGGTCCAGGCGTTGTTGAGTTATGCGCTTACCAACACATTTTGCGATTCATTTTTATATTATAGATGTCTCCTTCCGCTCTGGGCGGTGCAGAAGGGAGTGTCAAACTCTTACTGACTAAAATAGCTACATTCATGAAGAAGTAAAGGCTATACGGGAACGGGAACAAACTCACATATCCCGTTTTAATCATCAATACGTCTCCTGCCGCTCTGGGCGGAGTAGAAGGGAGTGTCAAACTCTTACTGACTAAAATAACTACATTCATGAAGAAGTAAAGGCTATACGGGAACGGGAACAAACTGACATATCCCGTTTTAATCATCAATATGTCTCCTTCCGCTCTGGGCGGAGTAGTAGGGAGTGTCAAACTCTTACTGACTAAAATAACTACATTCATGAAGAAGTAAATTCTATACGGGAACGGGAACAAACTCACATATCCCGTTTTAATCATCAATATGTCTCCTTCCGCTCTGGGCGGAGCAGAAGGGAGTGTCAAACTCTTACTGACTAAAATAACTACATTCATGAAGAAGTAAAGGCTATACGGGAACGGGAACAAACTCACATATCCCGTTTTAATCATCAATATGTCTCCTTCCACTCTGGGCGGAGCACAAGGGAGTGTCAAACTCTTACTGACTAAAATAACTACATTCATGAAGAAGTAAAGGCCTATACGGGAACGGGAACAAACTCACATATCCCGTTTTAATCATCAATATGTCTCCTTCCGCTCTGGGCGGAGCAGAAGAGAGTGTCAGGCTCCCGTGTTCCTCTTCATGCTCTTTGCGTTCCAGAACCGCGGTGACTCTTTCGAGCAAACTCCGCAATCCCTGGACCTGTTGATTTGGCAACACTTGGGGGAGGCATATGTCAAGCAGTGGACGTCTTTTGGCTGAAATAAATATGATGATGTTTATATTATCAAGTACCTACATGGTTTTTTACATTGCCTTATAAGAGCTCTGGGTTAACACTCAGATGAAATTAAACTTTTTCTATAAATCTTAGATGTAAATTTGAAGCTTGTTTTTTATTAAATGGTTTTAAAAGTATTCGTTTTGTTCAATAAATCAAACCCTTTAACCTTTCTTCTTTCTTTTCTTTCCTTCCTGTTCTTCATCACTGACTATTCAATCTTTTTCAAGTAATTTTGAAGTTATTTCTATTCCAAAAATCCAAAACCGCGCCAGGGCATAGCACTGTTCCATTTTTCGATCCCAGCTCAAAAGAACTGCAACAAAAAAATAGTGTAGAAAAACCGACCACGGTGACGCAATTGAATTCAATTTGCGGTAGTTCCGAAAGAGTATACTTTATTTTTAGGAAGGACTGTAAAATGCCTATCTTTATTCCTCTCCCGTCCTTGTTTTTTTTTCAGTTTTGCTAAGTCAGGTCAGTAATTCACTTTGCTTGTTGCTGGGGAGTAAGTTCTTAAGGATTATCGAAACTAGGTGGCGGATATACCGTGGTTATTAAATTTACTTCTGATGAGGGTAATTGTGTCAAAACTTGCTTGTTGCGGACATCCGTAAAAAAACGGAACCGTTATAGGATCACTCAGGTGTTTGTCTGTCCGTCTGTCACAGCAAATTTTCGCCAAACCTACTGGACCGATTCTGTTAAAATTTCCTACACATATGAACTTTTGTGACTCAAGCACGGAAACGTTACGTAAATAAATAAATGTTGAGTACGGCAGTGCGATTCTGTAAACATGTCGAAGTGAAAACTTAGGCAAAGTGAACGACAAGTGAGCTCACTTGTCGTTCACTTTGCCTAAGTTTTCACTGACCTGTCATTCCACCTTATTTGTATGTATGGTTTGACAGTTGACAGCTGTCAAACCATACAAATAAGGTGGAATGACAGGTCACTTGTCGTTCACTCCACCTAGGTGTACACCGTGAGATTTCGACAGAATAAACCTGTTGAGTACGGGGATCTCTTTCGGAGGACAAACTAGAAAACACAACAGTACTACTACGTTTAATCCTTAGCGGATATCGGTACTACTATGGGTAGCGAAACTTGCTTGCTTAACTACAACGTATAACAGAATAAACGCAAAGTTGTTCATAATGATGAGTAGAATGACCCCTTAAGAGGTTTTGCGTTTATTCTGTTACACGTTGTATAGTTGGCGCCAGATAAATTTGCAATAAAGGACATTGACCTTTTCCTTATATCTCTTCATAGATACCCGAAAATTAAATTATGAATAGTTGTTAATTACCAGAAAACGAAAAGGATCTCGTTAGATGTAGATTTAGGACAGCTTTATGTAATATTTCCAAATTTTAGAATTAAGAATGTCAAATAATGTAGGAGGGTCAATGGCCGTTATTGCAATATTATTTGGCGCCAACTATAGCTTCAAATTTATTTATTTATTTTTTTATTAGTGATGGGTTTGCTCTTGACTCTAGTCAATGTCAGATATGACAGAGACAAAGTCTACGATGGAGCGAGCTTACCCAAAAGGAGCCTGTTCACTCTAACTTTGAAGAGATTAGGGCTGTAAGCTTTTGGAGAAACAGACGCAGGCAAATGACTAACAACTTCGATAAATATTTGAGTCTTCACTGATGGACCGTGCTTTCATGAGAGCATGCTCCAGTGATAGCATGGACGATGACGACCCATTTTTCTTGTTCCAATTGAAATATTAACGGAACCCGGAAATGTCCTCCGAAAAATCCTCAATTTGATAGCCGGTAGTGTCTTTAAATTGACTTTCAAGCTTTTTATTGAAACAAAAAGCCGTACGAAAGCCTTTATTGGTTTGTTTTCTCTCAGTTATTAAGTAAACGATTCTTTGTATTATTTTCCCTTAAATGTTTATATTTAGATGTCGTCGAGGAAATTTTTAATATTTAAAACGTTGAACACATAATTGGACGTTTTTACAAAGGTCAAGAAGAGCAAGGTTTAATTAGGTAATGCCAAACGTAATTACACCATTCCTTTCTCAGTAATTTTCTAGAACTACCTATTTTTTTAACACTTGCCTGAGGTTTTTTATTCATCTTCGGCTTGTAGTAGTGACACATAAGCTATCGTCTCTTGATCGGATTTTAGAACAAAGCAGGTATTTAATTAAATAGTTAATTTACTATTAAACTTACAACAATACTCTATTGCTAACTGTGACTTGTAAATGGCTTGTTGTGAATGACCTACTCTTATACCTACCTAGCTGTAAGTTACTCAAACATAATAAAATTGAAACAAAAGAAAGATGAGACAACGTGTTCATTTCGCACATAACATTTACACACATAAGTGCACAAAGTGTGTCCAAAAATAAGGTCACTTAATTTAATAACAATGTAGTGTGCTTATCACCTGGTGCCAGGTAGGTAGGTAACGCTGTGATATGCGATACCAGACATTTAAAACACCTATTGCTAAATACATATAAACACTAGAAAGTGGTGACGGGCGGGGTGTTTTGGGCATGTCTTTAAGTTTCAACTTTGACGTTCAAAAAGTGCTGACTCAGACTGCCACAGTCACAGTATGCGTCAGCGTTGAGGAATATTATGTATCTGGCACCGCAACGTTGTGCATTACGATCAAGAGATCAAAGCTTCATGTATTTTTGCTCTACGGCTACGTTAACGTTAAATATTAACTATAATGTTTTCGTAACCATTACTTAAAGGCACGGCAAATCCTGCCAGGTACGCGAATTTTGTTCGAAAGAGTTACCGCGGCCCTGGAATGCAAAAGGCACTAGGAGAAGCATGGATGGGTTTTATTCAGTAAGAGTCTGACTCTCTCCCGCTCCACCCAGAGCGGAAGGGGTCATTTGATGATTTCCCACAAAAAAAATGGCACGGCAAACACAAAATTCAAACATCTAGGAAACTATAATAAAAAAATATACCACGGCCTCCTGTTATTTACATCATATGCTCAAAACAAAACAAAACAAAGGTACTTAGCTAAAATATATTTCTGTCTCGAAATAACATTATTTTATTCATAAAAATAATTAAAAGCGTCGAATCCGCAACAATGAACCGAAAAGATCTACATTTCATAAATAAACCATTACGCATTGATGTACAGATATTTTTGTAGAAGCAATTATTACTAAATTTATTCTTGTCTATTCAGTAGATAGATTCGGTTTATCGGGCTCTGTGTACATAATTTCGGTTCTCTTTTTTTCGATATCTAAAATTGTGGTAGTTAGTGTTTACATTCTCCTGAGAGAAACAATAAACGCCTTCTGGGGAAAGAAGTCTATTGTTTCTCTCGAGAAATGAATGTATGTTTGTAGGTACGTCTATTTTTTTAAACATCCTGTAGCCTAAACGACTGGATATTATATTACAATGAACGTCTGACGCAGATAGTGGTAACCTAAAATAATTGCCACCAACCGCATCAAACTGCTTGAAACGCAAGAGTTATTTATTTTAATTTGGCCAAAAAAGCAAACAGTAATTAAACAACTTGACATAAGATGTAACACTAACTGATTATTATACAGGCGCGATTCGACAACGATGCGACAAGACGTTCATAGTAATTGTTCTAAAACATTTTGTAACATTGCACATGTCTACGGGAGCCTTAAAAATGGCTTCTTGAAACTTGAAATGTAATAATCACAAAACGGAAAATATAATAATATGCTCAGAGATAAACTCGCGATTCAAAACTTAAGTCTATTATTTGTTTATCTTGTTATAAACTTATTCTGCGGATTACTTAGTACCGAGATACAATGGTGAAGTTTTGTCGTTAGTCTCAATGTTTGCAAAAGTTATTTAACTGTTAATAACAACTTGTGGGTATTTTATTTATTTTGTTGGAATATAGTTTCGAGAGGAGCTCGTTGTTTAGTAATAACAGCCGGTCGATATTTTTTTACTATTTATAGGCACGCGTTTGACCACTATGTCTCCTGATGGTAAGCTATGATATGGTCGAAGTTGGAGCACTCTTACCTAGAAACCTATTCACTCTAGACTTAAAGACTCCCAGGTTATACCTATCAGAAAACACACTCTGGCAAGGAATTCCACTCCTTAGCTGTACGCACAATGAATGTGTTCCCAAAACGTTTTGTGTGTGTGGGTGGGACCATGTCCAGCAGTGGACGTCTTTCGGCTGATATGATGATTGAGTAATGATGAATAAAACCTTGCCGAACCTGGGTATAGTTTCGAAGGCTGCATTTCCATCAGAGATGTGCGAGGATGCGTATCAAGGGATGCTTCGCTCAGCGCAAGCTATCTATTGGTTCTTAACAAACACATCTCTTGCTACACATTCTCGCACATCTCTGGTGGAAACGCAGCCTTAGGATCGATACTTAACGCAGCCTAAAGTCCCACGAACAGTGGCTTGCCACTACGAGAAAATATTAAAAAAAAAATCCTTAAAGTATAGGTAAAACAGAAAAAAAACAATGTTGATCTAGCCACAGCGATAAAACTCTACAACAAGGAGGTTGCCAACTGCACGGTACAGACAATTTATCGCCGTTGTCGGACTATGTTTGCTAGATATGGCCTGTATCTGAATGTACAGGTATTGCAAAAATGCCTGGAGCATTTATTATAAAGTTCTTGATACTAAGTAAAAAGTTCGTTTTCCTTAAGAAATGCTTTCCTAATCCAGTTCAAAATTAGTAGGGTGGGAAGTCTCGACATATTTCCGATTGTCTAATGACCGAATTCGGTCGATAAGTCCTAAGGCCGCCCACACAGTCAATCTACGAACGCGATCTACGAACAAAGTCAATGATCTGATCCGTGTGATTGACTGTATACGGATGGCCTTAAAACTTTTCGACCGAATTCGGTCGGTAGGTAGTTGGTAGCTATGTCGGGATTCCCGCCCAGGAAACGAAAACTTCAGCTGACTACCTTAATTTCCCGTTTCATCATCTGTAGAAGAAAAACATCAATTTACTGCTGGACACAGGCCTCCGCTAAAGCGTCACCACATTGACCGGTCCTGCGCTTCTTGCGTCAACTGGACTGCCGAGATCTTCACCAGAATATTCAATCCACCTATGTAAACAATTTAGAGACTTCTGTTATGAGTTTGACTCTGAGAATGCCGATGGGGCATTCAATTTTTTTTTAGACATAAGTTATAGTGTGTTCCAGTAAAAGGTATGAAATAATGGATTCTTTAGCCGTTCAATAAAAAAAGTGTGGTACGCTGCTCTAAGCTTATTTTCCATGAATTTTATTTGGGGTTTAATAAATGTTTGATATGAAAATAACAGAATGTTTTTTGTTGTTGTTTTGTATTTCCAATTGAACCTTTTTTCAGAGATTATGAACTTGTAACAAAAAGCTTTGTTTACCTGGTATAAAAGGAATCATAAGAATTCAAAAGTCCGTAGGTATTTATTGTTGGTTTTGCAAAGTTATCCACACACACAAAACGTTTTGGAGACACATTCATTGTGTGTATAGCTAAGGAGTGGAATTCCCTGTCAGAGTCTGTGTTTCCTAACAGCTACAACCCGGGAGTCTTTAAGTCAAGAGTGAATAGGTTACTTCTAGGCAAGAGTGTTCCATCTTTGACCACATCATCGCTTACCATCAGATGAGATAGTGGTCAAGCCAAGCACCCCACCAACCGTGTCTCCACGTTGCCGTCGTGGTGGGGCTTGCGTGTCTCAATGATCTTGGGGGCTTTGCCGGTAGAGCCACTCATGCCGGAAGGTCCCAAGTGAGAGACCAGACCAAGAGAGACACAAGAGGGGCACACCGACGGTGGACGTGTGCGTCTCATTGGCTTGCTCGCTGCTCTCTGGTACGCGTCTGATCATCAGACTTGACTGTGAGGGCAGCGAGCAAGCAGTGAGAGAGAGGGAGAGAGGAGGGGAGAAAGGGACCGCACCCTCAAAAAGGAAACTATGGATAAAGGCACTGAAAGAGAAGTTGTACCCCAGGGCGGTCCGGACTGCACAGCAGAAAGGGAATCCGCCACGCTTTACGCGTCAAGCCCCTCGTATTCTGGGGGGGGCAACAGTGCTCTTTATTCTCCGCTTGCCAAGTGCAACAGTGGCCGAGGAGGCCCCCGATCCAAGCCGTCCTTTCAGGACTTGATCGGGTTTCGTTTTAGTTCGCTTAACAAAGCGTCGGCCGGGCGGAGCGCGGGCAGAGGCTCGCTTGAGCGTCGCGCGGGTGCAGAGTCGGAGTCCGAGTTGGACTCCGACGACCTGGTGACGGTAAGCTCGGCGAGCTCTGGACCCGAGGGGGCAGGGACTGCAGCGGAGGACTCCAGGTCCTTCCGCAAGCGGCCTAGACCGGAGGACGACCGGGGGTCGTCCTGCAGCGAGGAGGTGGCCTCGGCCCGAAAAATCCCCACCAGTAGACGGGGTAAGGGCCGAGAGGGAGGCAAGGGGAGATTGCCCGCCCCCAAGGTGGCTGGCCAGCGAGCCGAGGAGCTCGTCGCTGACGGACGACCCCCCGGAGAGGGCGGTCGCGGGGCTCCTGGTTCGGAGTCCTCCGGCGGTGAGCCGGATGACCGGAGGGCCGGGTTTGCGGAGGTGGTGGAGGCTGCGCTTCGCGATGTAGCCTTGAAGAGGAAGCTTTCCTCAAAGAACAAGGCCATAAGCGAGGCGATGGCCTCCATTCTGGCGGCAGCGGAGGCTAACCGAGGTGGGCCTCCGCGGGACGAGATGTCCAAGCTGCGGGCGGAGGTCGCTCGCTTGGCTGCCGCCACGGAGCGTCTCCAGCAGGAGAACGAGGGGCTCGGCGTAGACCTGGCCAGGCTCCTGGGAGCCGGCCCACAGGGGGCGCAGAGAGGACAGCTGTCCCGTGCCGCAGGAGAGCCAGGTGCTGGACCTGGTGCGGCAGGAGATGGCTGCCTTCCAGGCGCGGTTCTCCGTCCTGGAGGGCATCGTCTTGCGCCCTCCGCTAGCGATTGCGGCGAGTGGGAAGGCCCCCCCAGGCCGGAAAAAGGCGGGGACATATGCGGCCGCCGTGGCTGCCACACCGGAGTCGTCCGGCCAGGACAAAGGGTCCGGGCCGGCACCCGCGAAGCCGGTGTCGCGAAGCTCGGAGGTGGACCGCAGTGACCACTGCTTCCGCTGTGGTCAGCCCGGTCACAGGGCCGGCTCGTGCGACGCCGCGCCGCACTGCTTCGCATGTGCGGCAGCTGGCAAGCCGGCCGATCACTGGGCTGGGGGTAAAGCCTGCGGTCCACCCGCCAGAGCCGGGTCGAGGAGAAAACCCTCCTCCACCGCCGCCGCCGCCGCCGTCGCTTCCGCCGCAGCCGCCGCCACCGTCGCCGCCGCTGCCACTGCTCGGGAGGAGGCCAAAATGGAGTGCCAGTAATGGCCCCATTTCGCCTCCTCCAGACGAACGTTAGTCGCTGCGCCTCTCAGGAACTGACGCTCCTGAGCAAGGCGCAGTGACTGACGCCTGCGGACAGCGAGCAATGGGTAGCTCGCTGTCCGATCAGGTCAGGCCAGAGTCGACGGCGCGTTTCACTCCGAACGCGCCGGAAAGAGCAGTCAGCAACGGAGACGGGGCCCGCCAGGGCCAGAGCCTGCCAGGGTTGCGGAATATGTTCGAAAGAGTTACCGCGGCCCTGGGAAGAAAGGCACTAGGAGGACTAAAGGGTGGGTTTTAGTCAGTAAAAGTCTGACACTCCCTGCCGCTCCACCCAGAGCGGGAGGGGTCATTTTGATGATTTCCCATCCTATAAAAAAAAAAAAAAAAAGCCAAGCAAAAAAAGTCCTTTTGATGGGTAAAATCAAATAATTATGATTTAATGTCACCGATAGTACACCTAGAACGGTTTTTTTTGGACTTCTGAGGGATGGGTTCTCGAACCATTATTTTTTAATCCGCTTTCAAATTGATTCATGGAGTAATAAAAGATGACATAGTTTAGTATTAAAATTACCTCTTAACCAAAACTGCATGGACCACGCTGCTAACGAATAAGTTTGATCCTTTAATTTAAACCATTGATAAAATACTATGAAGTCCGTGAAATAATATTAGTTACCTAATATAAAAGTTTTAGACTAGATACTTCAGTGTAATAAATATTAATAATCCTTCGCCTTTACAACCTTCACTATTGTGTTCTTTGGAAGCAGTTATTAAGTTATTTCATTGTTACGGCTTCTTGTAATTTATCGAACAGTGAAGATAATAAATAACAAATACACAAGTAAAGTATTGTTAATAATACGAGAGTCGTGTTTCTCTAATTAATTGTAATCATAATTTACGAGTATGAGAACACTAGCTTTTGCCCACGACGTCGTACGCCTATGTCCCCTTTTTTCCCGTTCCTGTAAGATTTTCAAGACATGCTTTTTTAGTGATCCCCTATACTCTCCAAGGAACCTACTTGCCAAATTTCAGCTTTCTATGACCAGTAAATTCGGCTGTGCGTTGTCTCTCAGTAATGGAAGAGTTTTATATATTTTTTTATTACTATTGATTGGCATGCGCTTGACCACTATCTCACCTGATGGTAAGCGATGATGTGGTCAAAGATGGAGCGCGCTTGCCTAGAAGTAACCTATTCACTCTTGACTTAAAAACTCTTAGGTTGTAGTTATCAGGACACACAGACTCTGGCAGGGAATAATAAAATATTCAAATTCATTAAAACTCACAGGAAAATAAACCGTAGCGACCTATTAAAATTGGTGTTTAAAAGTAAAAAAAATCTCCCAAGAAAAATGTTTAATGGTCCATAAATAGTTGTCCAACATTTGTCACCAGTAACGTACGTGCATCGTTTATCAGGCACCGTGTAAAGCGTTGCCGACCACGCAAGTTACGTCACACAGTACTTAAATGCTTTCACGCTGTTGTACAAAATGTTCATACTCATTGTGTAAATTGTACATAAGACTTTCAATTAAAAAACTCATACTTTTTGAGGTCGTACTTTAACTGTTAACACGCAACGTTGCTGTGTACCGGTTTGCAGGATTTGGGTCCCAAGACACTACCGGCAACATGTTTGCGAATATGCCATGCATCTTATATTGTAGATGTTTTGAATGATTGAATGAATGAATGATTTTTTATTCACTTAAGAAATCTTAAAACTAAGTACATTGCCCCACAAAACTGCTTACGCAGTTTAACTGTGAGATCGCTGAGTCTCTTTTACAATAAACTAAATATCTATATCTATAACCTATACACATATTCTTAACACCTACACTTACATATGGGATTATAATGACCACCATAAAATGCTTTGATACCCTTAGTTCTTTTACCAAAAATATATATTTGACACCAGAAAAATGAAGTCTAAAATTACAATAGTACTAGCTATTTTAGTCACGACTGCACCTCAAATTGTATACGAACACCAAATGTAGTAAATGATCACCAAATCCTAGCGAGCAAATCAATGCGCTATTTTTGCCTAAATAAACTACTGTGATTGCCATAAAATGTTAACAATGATTTGTTTGACATTAGTTTGCTTAAACAGGATAGCAAGATGTAAAAACTTTGATTTTAATTTTACATTAAAATAATGTTAATGAGCGAATGTGACCACTTGCCATCAGGTAGAGCATTGAGTTGTTTAACTTCCAGTAACATAAAAACCGGCCAAGTGCGAGTCTGAATGGCAAGCGTTATGTAGTATTAACTGAAAAAACAGGTTTTTTGTATGGGGTCCATATACAACGTGTAACAGAATAAACACAATACTTGTTAAGGAGTCATTGTACTCATAATTATGAACAACTTTTCTATGGGACTAACTAAAAAATCAGTTGTTCAATACATTTTGTCGAGGTATCCGCTCATAAATGTATGGGGCAGTCGTACTTTTTTCGCAATTTCTGTGTTGGTCCCATAGTGAAAGTTGTTCAAAATGATGAGTACAATGACCCCTTAAGATGTATTGCATTTATTCTGTTACACGTTGTATACTCTGTGAAAGCAACTGTCTATCTATTACGAGTCCGCTAACAGACAGACAGACGGACAGCGGAGACCTAGTCATAGGGTTCCGTTGCTAACCGATCCTGTGGGAATGGAACCCTAAAACAGGGTAAGATAAAGTGTAATTAATCATTGAAACATCTTCAAAACTCCAAGAATTCCAAACGTCACGTAAACAAAACATACAAATGAAGTCGTAAATTTTACATTAAGTCACACAAAGATGTACAAATATTTACGGAACACTGCAGCGTGAAACCGCACGTCATTTATTAGTCACGGCGCGAGCGTTGCGAACGCGCACGTCACGTCACTTCAAACAAATAACGTTGTCACGCTGTTGCACTCGGTGACGTAATATAACTGTTTATTTACCAGAGAGATGTTTTGTGATTGTATTGTTCGTTTTTATTTTATTACTATGCGACAAACTTTTGCTCGCAACTTCAATCAGTAGGTAGTCTATCGCCGTAAACACGGTCCCATCTCCCAGGCACGCTCACACACTCCATTAAACACATCACACCCGACACACAAAAGATTACCTTTTTCCTTAAATTCAATTCAGTGTTTAGTTTTAGTCTCTCCTACCCTATTCTCAAAACTGTACTCACCTAGTTAATTTTTTAGTTTATAAAGTGCGCATTACTTACCGGTTCAACTTATTTATTAAATTTTAAATGTAACGGACGAATGGATTCTCCCATAGCACAGGTTTCACATTTTGTTCCCTAAATGTAATTGTGGAAAGGGAACCAAGGTTACCGATATAGCCCGAAGGATCGCCAAATTGAAGTGGCAGTGGGCAGGGCACATTGCTCGCAGAACAGATGGTCGATGGGGCCGAAAAGTTTTGGAGTGGCGACCACGTACCGGAAGACGCAGCGTTGGAAGGCCTCCCACAAGGTGTACCGATGACCTGGTGAGGGTCGCGGGTAACCGATGGATGCGAGACGCACAGGACCGGTTGTTGTGGCGACACTTGGGGGAGGCCTATGTCCAGCAGTGGACGTCTTTCGGCTGATATGATGATGATGATGATGATGTAATTGTAAACTTGTAAAAAAAAATCTATCCAAACGCAAAGGACTTCCAGTCTGTGACGCTGTACGATGCCGAACAAAAATCGCAAGCCGTCATTACACTGCTCTAAGTGGACGTATCTACAACAAAGTGAACAGCCAAATTTACATATACCCCTTACCCAAGCACAAATTAAAAAACAAACTCACAAGTTGGCTGCAAAACCTGTCATACGAGGACACTGAAGACATTCTTAACATTGTCTCTTAACACGTTGATGTTTATACCCTACCTCGCTTAAGTTTTTCAATATATTTATATTAATTAATTTGGCACAAACAGATAACACACAACCTTACACTCTATACAAAAAACACATACATTAACACTTACTCTAAATCACAAACACAATTCTTTTCATAATTACATACAATAATCTTACACACATTCACATCACAGTATTCCTTATTGTCTCATGTCACTAGTACGTAAGCAATTCAGACATTGTAACACGGGGTGGAGACCTGGTGACCTGAAACACAGGCCAATGGCCTAGCTTAGGCACCAGTCCCCACAATATTTTCAGTGTTTATTTATTTTATTTATTTATTTATTTATTTACACATACAATTATTTTTACACTGTTGTACTACTTGGCAATTAAATATGTAAATGTGTCTGTTAAATATTGTGGTGAAAATAAACGTATTATTATTAATTGTGTACATCTTGTCAAATTAGTTTTATTATTATCATTTATTAATATCTATCTCTGTACCAAAATTCATCAATATCGGTCAGGTGTTAAGGTGTGAACGTGTTAAAAGTGAAGAAACAAAATGACTTTCATATCTATAATATTAAGTTAGGATTAGGATTGCCTTTGTGTACATGTCGCAGCCATCTAGCTGAATCAGCCGTTTCATTAAAAGTCTAGCCTTTTCATTGAACTGTGCCGTTTAATCATTAAACGATATTGAACAAAAGAAAACACATTAAACCTAGCCTCACATTTAAATGAAAAGGCTAGGCAACCAATTAAACGGCTGATTAAGCTAATTGGCTGCGACATACACATAGCCTGAACTTGGTGACGTCATGTTTAGATGTTTGCTTAACATTTTCTTTCAAAGGATAACTTCCGATGAAGTTAGACAATAAAAATACCCATATAATAACTTTTTGGGAATCCTTTCATGTGTGTAGTGATATGGAATGGAACCTGGAGGCTTTAAGTCAAATTTCAATAGTTTACTTTTGAGCAAGCGTGCCATCGTCGACCACGTCATCGCTTGCCTTTATGTGAGCTTGTGGACAAACGCGAGAATTTAAAAAAAAAACATGATTCCTTATTGTCACGTTGATTCACTCGAAGTCTCAAACACGTCAAGTTTCTGTGTTTACGTGTAAACATGAATAAAATGAGACGAAACAGAACAAACGTTCCCTGAAAGCCGTTTACCAATTTAAATAATTATATTCACACCCTCAAAGTTATTCTATTCGAAATGTATAACTTCCACTTCCTTATTATTAATTACAATATTACTTAAAACAAATCGAGGGCCCTCAAGAATAATATTTAACTTAATTGTCTTTGTAATTGAATCGTTAATTTTCATGAATTTTAATTTTGCTATCCGTGGTACCGTTTCATTATTGTTGGGATACTTTTCTTGTCGATCTGTTCATCATAAGCAGCGTATAATTTAATGTTTTCTCTACTGGAACACAGGGTGTTCTATGAGAGTGATCCGTTATCTTCCACGCGAGGTCGTACATGTCACAATGCTTCCAAATTGTTGAGTCCAGGAAATGCTGTTTTTTAGGGTTCCATACCCAATGGGCCGGGACCTTATTACTAAGACTCCGCTGTCCGTCTGTCTGTCTGTCTGTCTGTCACCAGGCTGTCTCTCATGAACTGTGATAACTAAACAGTTGAAATTTTCACAGATGATTGTATTTCTGTTGCCGCTATAACAACAAATACTAAAAACAGAATAAAATAAAAATTTAAGTGGGGCTCCCCTATAACAACGTGATTTTTTTACCGTTTTCTATAGATATTGGTACGGAACCCTTTGTTCGCGAGTCGGACTCGCACTTGGCCGGTTTTTTTTCATGACGATGTCCTTTTTCGTTTAGATAACTCCTTTGTCACGTCGTTAGCACGATAGTGATTTAAATTATCTGGGCCAAAACTTTCAGACTTCCACGGCATCGTCAGTGGCAGCCTAGAGACACTTTGGATGCACGTTTTAGGACACAGTTTAGGATATGAGCTGGAGCATAATTTGCTATTATTCTCGGCATGGCAGTCACACTGCTGATGTTCCGTCAAGCTTAATTTTACTAGGTTGAAGTTACACCGTCCTACTTGGGATCTGAGGTGGTAAGTTATATCTACTTATTTAACCTGTTATTTTTGCCGACACTTAAAGTCATCTTTTGATTCAATATCAAAGTACAATTATGGTGTCGTGTTATTAATCAACTTATCTTGATAAAGTCGTGGTTGTTTGGAAGCGTACATTGAGATTTTAATAACTTATTTACCAAATTCCTTCGGATCGCCATTGTAAAAGAACTGTAATTTTTTTCCCAGAATTAGCTTTAAATGAATTTTCTGAAAGATATTTTTTTTTTCATCATTAATTGGCTCCGTCAGCTGGGACTGGTCATCTCTCAACTGCCACGGTTTGTTTTAATTGTTAGTACTTCGAATTGTACCTTTTTTGCTTTTGTCGTGCAAGTCTTTCTACATCGTTCTCACATACCTACCTATATGAATAATTTCAACAAGAACAATGTCCACAACTTTGTAATAATTAATTGATTTAAAAGAGTGTCCATGGAGTTTCTTGCACGTTCTTCTCCATAGAGATCTACGCTTTGAAACGTGCAAATAGCTTCACCTCTTTGACTGACCGACCTTGACAATTCAAAAGTTCCTGTAAATGGTTTAGTTGAAATAAATGCTTTGACTTTGACTTTGACTTTTTTATACAAAGGAAGAAAGTATTCAAATCCAATGAAATTTCTGTTTCACCATTGATACTGTTTACTATTGAAACTCTTTGAAAGGCAAAATTACGAAATACACTGAAGACTGATATAATTTAAATTTAATTGCCAGCGAATGTTTGAGTTGAGTAAGTAAACAGTCCTATCTGTTGATCTCTCAGTAAAGTTGGCAGTCAATTTAAATGTGTTTATACCCTCAATGGGTATTGGGTTATCCATTCACACTGTGATGTAACATTGATTTTGGGCTCTAGATAAAGTTATATCTTCGATAACAATAGGGTCTTTGACCGGCTTGGTTTTCTGCTCAAAATCAAGAGAACAGACCAGGCAGTAAAAAAAATCTTTAAAAATGACAAAAAATGGCGCTGTTGTAAGCGCTTTAAAACCTATGATGAACAGAGACATAACTACACAAACAACGTTAAGCATAAGGTTTGTTTCACACGTACCACAACCACACCACAATCACAACCAAACCACTACACGTGGGCGGGAGCTAGTTTGTATGAAATTTAAAAGTTATATTCACACGGACCATTTTTCCGTCATTATCGACTGCATGTGTGATACCGACCATATTGCAGCTACGTCGCAACCACAACGCAAGCACCAGCGACACCGCAAACTAGCGACAGATAGACTACGCAACCACATCCACATTTTGTACGTACCACAACACAACCGCAAGAAGCCGCAGCAACACTGTTACACGTAATCACAGCTTGACCACCTTTTGTCGCGACGGTGTGGTGTGGCTGTGGTACGTGTGAAACAAGCTTAATGAATTGGCGCTATCCAGTATAAACGACAAAGGAAAGAACGAACTTCTCTGTTTTTCACCGTTTTCATTAATTTTACCCGCTCCGTAATCGGACTACCTACATGACGTAAGGTCCCTCATCCCTCCCATAATATGCACCAAACGTATTAAAAATACTTTGCCTGTGCTACAGCTAACGAGTATTATTTATTTATTTATTCAAATCTATTTACACTATAACATTTTAACAAAATACTAGAGTGTTAAACATTTTTAACAGTTTGTCGGTAGTACGTAGTTCTCGTTTCACACGAAATTACACATTTTGATGAAATGTGCCTGTAAACTTGATTGAATTTTGAATTGGCTTGTGGAGGTCTGGTAGGCAGCCGCTCCACGTAAAATACTGGTATTCAGCTGAATCACGTTTGACTGGGAGTCGACCCCAATATAGTTGGGAAAAGGCTAGGTAGATGATAATGTGCTAGAAATCTTAAATTATTATGCTGAAATTACCTGCCAAAGCTTGTGTTTCCTATGCAACAATTTGGTCAACAGTAAAAAGGTATATTCTAGGCAAGCGTGGTCAAATGTTGACCACTACATAACTTTTTATTTTTACTGGTGAGATAGTGGTTAAACGCAAACCTATCTAATAAAAAATACCACGTGAAGCTTTAGTTTTAATCTTTTTAATGACATATATCGCATAAACGCTAGCATTCTTTGTACATTGCAACAGGTACACTGCGATTGCCAAGCCGCCTGCCAAGCGTGGTCATTATGGCAAACCTCCCCTTTTGGGGGAGGCCTATGTACAGCACTGGACGTCTTTTTTTTAAGATGATGATGATGTCGATAACGCCAGGTTACTGAGGGTTTAATCTTTTGTTTATCTGTCTGTTAACCACTAACCAACCAGTGGCGTCGTCATGAAAAATAGCGTTAACGGACCGATAAACGACCGATTAAAACCTCAAAAACCGGGTATGAGTTACTTTGTTTTAAACTGCTTGTAAAGTAGTACATTACTGCAGCGGCCAGTAAAAGAGGCATTGATGGACGAACGTGTAAATGTGGGTGAAGGCGAAGCCGAGGCACACAATAAGTCCTAGTAATGCCTAGTTGTGGCCAAGGCTTGTATAGTACTTTCCTCAAATAATGCGCGGAAATTAAAACCAAGTAGCACCTAGGCAGAACTTTTTATAACGAAAAACAATAATTTTTCCCGCGTTAAAGTTTTCATATGTTTTTTTTTCAATAAACAGCTTTCTATTTTGCAAGCCAGTTCGAAATTTCAATAAAACCTTAAATAAGTTAGCTCCTTGGTAGCCATATTTCGGGGTAAAAGATTGTTCCATTTTTAATTACACGACAGATATGAGTTTAATAGGTAATTTATTTGGCTGCTAAAACACGACAAATATGGATTTTCATACAACTTTTGCCTGCCGCTGCTCACATGTATTTGGCCAGTACAGCAATTTTGATTTATCTCGAAGAAATTTGTCAAAATAATGCTCAAATTTCCAAGCATGTTTCAGAAAATAATATTTCATTGTTATGGGTAAATTGAAGTTCTACCAAGAAGCAAGTTCTAGTAAATTCTTAGAATTTTCATTTGCTCAACCAAATCATAATGAAGTTTTAATTTCTCATTTAAGCTAGAACGTTTAATACTGACACAGACTTAAGTTAAACATTTTCCATTTAAACTATGCTGTGACATGAGCTTACATTGCAAAATGTAAACAGAACTAACTTACGTCTAGACTAGACAATGTTTACATTATATTATGATTAGTAATTCCACTGTAAAGTGTTGTCACTGTTCCTAAATAATATCTGTTATATAACGTACACGCATGGCAAGACGACTTGATAAAAAAAAAAAATTCTTCTATAGATTACATTGGTGTCCTGGGGGCCTACCACAACCTCTTAAAACAATATTATTTTAATATTACTTTGTAATTTCTGTTGTTGCATTTTCAACTCTCGGCGCTGATCCGAGCGTTGAAAATCCAACAGAGCGGAACGCAAAGTAATATTAAAGTAATATTGTTTTAAGAGGTTGTGGTAGGCCCCCTGACACCGCAAAATGGCGGGACGAATAAAAATGTAATCTAGAAGTAGGTATAAGAAAATGAATAAACGAAATAATCCCAAATATTGTAAATGCGAAAGTAAGTTTGTTTTTTACGCTTTCACGCTAAAATTGCTAAACGGATCGTCATGAAATTTGGCAGATATATAGCCTGAGATATAGAGAAGGATATAGGCAACGAGATTTTTTACGTGATAATCGTGATCCATACGGGCGGAGCCGCGGGAAAAAGCTAGTATGATATCATTTGTAAGAAAAAAAATGAGAAAAAGCCGACCCCAATGTACATACCTAGTTCGTAAAAAATATAACTAAAAAAATAAGAATATTTACTATCTGCTTAATATTTTTAACCTTTTCCAATTATGAAAGTAACAAATTATTGCTGGTTACTTTCAATACAATTTCTAAAAATAAAAGTTATGTATCTCTATTTCTCTGGCTCCGTCTGTGTCTCCTCTAGTTCTTCTAAATCACCGATATTTGTTAAAACTGCTTTTGATAGAAAGGAAAAAAATGAGAAATAATAATAATAATAATAATAATGCGCGATGTCGAGCGCGTGTGTGAAGCTATACCACAAATGGAAGCTATTTCCATCACACCATTAGATGTAGCCACAGCAGTCCGTCCATTACCGAACTGGAAATCTCCAGGCCTGGACGGACTGCACAACTTCTGGCTTAAGTGGTATAGCAGCTCACACGCGCTCCTGGCATCTCAATTCCAGTCATCCTTGGAGTCTGGGTCGCTACCACAGTTTCTAACAACTGGCGTTACCCACCTGCTCCATAAGACTGGTAGTCCCGCGGAACCCAAGAATTATAGACCGATTACTTGTTTGTCGACGGTCTATAAACTTCTTACATCCATTCTGAGAGTGAAAATTAATGATCACATTGACACTAATTCAATTATGTCCGCCTCTCAGAATGGATGTAGGAAGGGGTCCCGCGGCACTAAGGAGCTACTCCTCATAGACATGGCCATAAGCCAACAGGTTCGTCGATCCCGCAAGGATCTGTCGACATGTTGGATAGATTACAAAGTCAAAGTCAAAGTCAAAGTCAAGGCATTTATTTCAATTAGACCATTTACAGGCACTTTTGAATTGTCAAGGTCGGTCGGTCAAAAAGATGAAGCTATTTGCACGTTCCAAAGCGTAGATCTCTATGGAGAAGAACGTGCAAGAAACTCCACGGACACTCTTTTAAAAATGATATTTTGTTACAAAATTATGGTTACATCATTCATATTGAAATTATACATATATGTGAGAACGATGTAAAAGACGTGCAGGATAAAAGAGTCTGGAGTAAAAAAAGAAACAATTCAAAGAAAAAATTAAAATAAACCATGGCAGCCGAGAGATGACCAGTCTCAGCTGACGGCGCCCGTTCACGAACATGACGCATACGCTAGCACCATTCGGCTCAACCATTTTTTAGGGAGCCAAATGATCCAACGCATGCGCCACCATCAGCCAGACTTTTGAGTGAGCATGACATCCCCAATCGCCAGGGTACATTCAAGTCAAAGACCTACCCAAAATGATCATTATAGTTTAAAGCTACACAGTACTCACACATGTGCATGAAATTATACAATGTTAAATAAGTTGCATCTATATAATGAAAAAGATTTGCATTCTTACAATCTTCAGCCGGTCCAACAATATTACGAAATGCTAACAGATTACTTTGAGCCCTTAGTGGCTACCTAGTGGCGTTGTGGAGCAGGACCAGCATCCACACACAGCACCACAAGAAGGCCTATGACTCTGTGCCACATACATGGCTCATGAGGGTGCTGGAGTTGTACAAAATAGATGCAACTCTACGCACCTTTCTTGAGTCATGTATGAGGCATTGGAAAACGGTCCTTCGCTATCCAGGATGTCGACCGATTCAAGGGAACGATGAGCCTGTATGGATTAAACGGGGAATATTTCAGGGCGACAGTTTGAGTCCACTTTGGTTCTGCTTAGCTCTGAATCCTCTTAGCACACTGCTGGGGGATTCAGGTCTAGGCTATCGGTTGAGAAGAGGTGGTCAAACCATATCTCACCTTCTTTACATGGATGACTTGAAACTCTTTGCCCCCAACAATTTGCGACTGATGGAGCTACTGAAGGTAACTGAAACTTTCAGTAGCGCCATCAGGATGGAATTTGGTGTGGACAAATGTGCAGTCATGCATGTAAAGAAAGGGGAGATTATGGAATCTGAGGGAATTCAACTCTCGGATTCCATACAGGTTAGATCCCTCAGCTCGACCGAAACCTATAAGTATTTGGGTATGTCGGAAGCGTTGGGCATTAACGGTACTGACATGAAACAATCGCTGAAGGAGCGCTTCTTTGGCCGCCTAAAAAAGGTTTTGAACAGCCTTTTGTCGGGCGGAAATAAGGTGCGCGCCTTCAACGGTTGGGTCATACCAGTATTAATGTACTCTTTCGGCATACTCAAATGGACTCAAACTGAACTCGACGCCCTGGATAGAAGGGTCCGTACACTGCTGACTGCAAACCGGATGCATCACCCACGATCGTCGGTGATGAGACTGTACATCTCGCGGAAGTGTGGAGGTCGAGGCTTTTTAAATGCTAAGACTCTCCACAACCGCGAGATGTGCAGTCTCAGAGAATATTTTCTCAAAGTCGATGTGGGTATGCACCGAGATGTGGTCGCAGTGGACAAGGGACTCACCCCGTTGTCCATGGCTAAAGAGAACTGGCGCAAACCTGTGATACTTACTACAGATGACCGCAAGGAGGTATGGAAAGGCAAGGAGCTTCACGGGCGCTTCTATCGGGCTCTCTATGGGTCCGATGTAGATTTCTCAGCGTCCGTGGCCTGGCTACGTTTCGGTGATCTCTTCGGAGAAACTGAAGGTTTTGTTTGTGCAATTATGGACGAAGTTATCTTGACGAACAACTACCGGAGGCATATTATGAAGGACGGGACGGTTGACGTGTGTCGGGCATGTCACCGTCCGGGTGAGTCCATCAGACATATTATCTCTGGTTGTTCTCGTCTGGCTAACGGCGAGTACTTGCACAGGCATAACCAAGTGGCTAGGATTATTCACCAGCAACTTGCTTTGAAATACAAACTTGTGGATTCTGAGGTACCGTATTACAAGTATGTGCCCGACCCAGTTCTCGAAAATGACCATGTCACGTTGTACTGGGATCGGTCTATCATCACTGATAGGACTATCATAGCTAACAAGCCCGATATAGTGGTGATAGACCGATTAGCGCGCCGCACAATGATAATCGATGTTACCATTCCACATGACGAGAACCTCGTGAAAGCTGAGAAAGAGAAACAAATCAAGTATCTTGACTTAGCACACGAGGTTGTCGACATGTGGAATGTGGACTCGGCTGTCATTGTGCCGATAGTCGTTACGGCCAATGGCTTGATAGCCAAAAGCTTCGACGACCACCTGTCGAAGCTGGCGTTACGCAGTTGGGTAAAGGGCCTGATACAGAAGGCAGTACTCCTCGATACGGCTCGTATTGTGAGGAGGTTCCTTTCTCTGGAGCCCTAACCACCGGTAGCTTGGACATCGCTCCCGACACCGGCGGACTACTATTTTTTATATTTTTAAATGTTTTTTTTATTGTTTTTACAGAAATATTTAAAAATGTAAAATATATGTGTATGCCAATAAATAAAGAGAATAATAATAATAATAATAATAATATCTAGGTAATATAATAATGTACGCTCATGGCCGGGGCTCGCTGGTAATTTGGATAAATCAATTCGAATATCCCAAGAAGTGTCGTTCAGCACCCTGTGCAGTCATCTCCAACACCTTCATTGCTGTTTAGCTACCTCCTCAAACCAGGAGACTACAAACACCATGAAACCACATTTTCCGGTGTAAAATAAGCACCTATTACAGCAATGTAAAGTTACAGTTCGTTGTGAGAGCCTCCCTAGAGTATGCAACAAACTGTTTAGTTATGTTAACCGTTGACGTAATTTTAGTAACAAGTTGTTTAAGATCTTGTTGGCACAAGCTGGCCCCATTATGGTAATTAGTGAACGCGTATTATAGAATGTGAGGGGTGGCGCTGTGTGTGTAAGAAGATTTTTAGTGGGTTTCGGTTGGCAACGGTCCTGGCTGTTTATTTTGTAAGAAATGGAGGAAGTTATCAATCGTATGGTTAGGTAAGAAATAAATAAGAGGAGCTCGGCCGATCTTTGAGGTAGAGCAAACACAGATAATTTTACATATTTCGTATATAAGTAAAATTATGTGTTTAAAATGATGTTCAAATAAACTTGAGTTACATTTTTTAAGCCTTAATTTTTTTTTATTATTGTAATAGTGAAAAAAATAGCTTTAGAAAGCACTTATGAAATATATTTTTTTAACTTCTTTGGCGATGAAGTTATAAAGCTCCAAAGTTGGCAATTATTAGAAAGAGTAGTCCGACATGTACCTACTTTAACGTCAAACTCCGTATGATGCCTATACAGCTGCCATACAAAGCAGCATTTACGCGAGAGGAACAGATATATTTGTTTCAAATAGTTACATCTCGTTGGTTTTTCGATTAATTTTGATTCTCTTTTCACTGTTAGTATTATATTTTTGTATATTTTGAGATAGATTTTATCATGCATATTCCCTATTTACAAAACTGATTTACAATCAATCCCACAAACAAAAAATAAACCACGACATTGTATGTATCTCTGTTTGACACCTACTTGATGTGAATCTAACATGCCCATTTAAAATAGGCCACTTACTATAATTTTAAATTGTTTATGCATGGTGTGACAGTTTCGGGAAAAATTAAAAGATCACGTAGGGACAAAGTCAAAGTCAAAGTCAAAGTCAAAGTCAAAGCATTTATTTCAATACAGTACAGACAGTTCAAGACAGTACTGCCGTTGCATTGTTTCTGTACTTGTTTCAAAAAACAGACTGTTTATGGCTGGTTAGAGAATACTGCTGACTAAGTTATTCTACTACTAACAATATATGGATGTAATTCTGAAATAAAATATTTGATTTGATTTGATTAATAGTTTTTCTTATTCTTCTTTAGTTATAGAGTGTATAATCACAAACTGATTATGCCACTCTCATCGGTATAAACAAAAATTTCTTACGATCCAAATCCTATCTTATCTAATTTATACAAGGTTCAAAATAGTCCATGTAAGAAAACGTCAATGTCATACGACTGAATCATACCTATTTGCGGCAAACAACAAACTCAGAAACGACACACCCACACAATAATTACGATATAGCATGTACGACAGAGCTATTTAAATTCTTGAAACTATAGAGACCCGTACGTCATATGAGTCGTAATAAAATTTGAATAATAACTGTGTTATGTTCGGTTAATACCTTTGTTATTGCATAATAAGTTAACATACATTAATATGAGTGCGCGAAATTGGAATAGAAAAGCGATTATTATGTATTGGCTAATATTCAAGGTTCTAATTTAAACGAATAGATTTGTTAACCAATGGTTACTTTAAAAGATGCTCTAATCGCCTAAGGCATCGTCTTAATACGAAGTGATCATATCATCGCGAATACGCGATCGTCGCATTCATTTGTAGGTACGGCAAATCCGATTGCGTCGTCGCGCTGACAGAAAGTGCTTTCCAGTGCCGAACATTTTAACGCGTCGATTGCGTATTCGCGTGATGATCGCTTTGTATTGGGACGACGCCTAAATATGGTTGTTTTCTTATCGAGATGATGGTTAACTACTTAGATTGTTTTGGGCCCAAAAGCTGGCTAAGTCAATGCAGCTTCGGTGGCATACATTAAATCACCTGCATACAGGTGATAATGAGTCGCTGAAGGACACTTTCTCATGAGTTATCGCAATACGAACGGTGATCCACGATTATTTCTTGTTTTATTTTCGTGTGATGTCGGTGTAAGTTTTACTAACGTTTAATGAGTCTAGAATACTCGAAAAATGAGAAATTCAATTCTATTTTAGTCTACAAATGGGGCTTTAAAACCCAGATAAACATATTAAGTACAGCAGCAAATGAGGGCGCCACTATCTCACTTAACCCACCGTAATATGGGAAATCAGTAAGAGAATTTAATCAAATCGTTAAAAATAAATGTGGAACATTAAACGTTACTCAAATTCTAACACTTGTCGGCCAAGTAGTGTCGACATCATAGGTTTCCATTTAGTAAAATATTTAGTTCCACTTGTCACCACATCATACTCTTTTTTGCCAAGCTGTGTAATTCAACAAAAGTATAAATTAAATCCTTATGAATATAGCAGTTTTCATAACAAGTACTTAGCAGTGTCCACTTTCTGTTCGCGAAGAAACTCCTGGGAATAATGACGAAAGTTCTGAAACTAGCACAAGTGTTTCTGTGAAACTGAAACAGATATCTTTTGAAGTAAATAAAATAGTTTCGTGCTGCAATTGTTACCGTCAAAGGATGAGTTATTTTGCAAGTTAGTTCGTTAGAAACGGTACGAAATTATGAGGAATCAAGAAAATTGTTCGTGTGCTAAGAACTAGAATTTTCAGAATTTTGAAAATTTTGTGAAAATAATTAGTAAGGTTGGTTTTCAAACTGCATTTTAAATTAAGGTTACTTATTTCTAGAAACGCCCTTGAAAATTCTTAATATTGTTGTGTTCTTAATATTCTCAATTTTGTAATTAATATCCAGAACCCACGAGAAAAAAAATAAGCAGAATCTTTGTACTATTCTCTCTATAATGTAGGACGGGCCCCGCTAGGGCCGAAGCCTGTCAGGGCTGCGGAATTTGTTAGAAAAAGTCACCGCGGTCCTGGAACGCAAAGGGCATGAGGAGGATCACGGACACTCCCTTCCGCTCCGCCCAGAGTGGAAGGAGTCATTTGATGATCTCCCATCCTTAAAAAAATGTCTCTGAGTTTCTTATATTAGTATATTGTGTTTACGTAAATTAATAAATAAATCACAGTTAGTCCCATTTTAAAGTCACATTAATTTTTGTCATTTTTTCTGCTCGAAACTGAGCCTTAAAACGGGCTATCTTCCTACTCGTACAATTCCCATAAAACGCTGCACACAATCCATCAGAGTATTTACCTACACTCCTAGTATATCGAAATTAACCACTTCAATAAACTAATAACCTCCCTAGTCACTAGTACAGGCACGAATATAACAAGTGTACTCTACCAATTTAGGGTGATTAGTGGAACGGGTTGAAACCACCCGCCAGTCGCCACGTCCACAGTTGTTCATAGTTGTTGTTACTGACAATTAGTTTAGCGGAATGATATTAAATTGTGACGTGCGTGGACTGTTAATACAAGGTATTACGCTGTGTAACAATGGTAGCAGTACTAATTCTACGGCACAGGAGGTAGGCAAGAGTTTTCACAGTGATTCTAGCGGTGGAAAGGTGCAATCTGCTTTGCTATCCGTTGTAATATTCCTATCCGTCACTGATGATGTAGTATTTTAAGTTAACCTGTAGGGACTCTTATTTCTTGAAATAAAGATTATTATTTCATTTATTTATTTTATATACTATTACTATTTTTTTATGTTTTATTTTATTTAATTATTTTTATTTTTTGTGCTAAATAAATATTATTCTTTCTTTCTTTTTTTAAATATTTCTTTAAAAAAAGGAAAAAACATTATTAATAAGTGTGATTTTCGATCACACTTATTCGGTCGTAATTTTGTTTGTTGTGAGTGGTAGTTTTTGAGTCGCTTAATTTTCGATGCACTTGCTTTCATACTAAAATCCTGATTGTTTTACACTGCGATGCCAAATGAGTTAATTGTTAGTTACTGTCCCGTTGGTTTTGTGCCACGAGACCGCAGGGGCAGTAAATATTTAACTCATATTGCGGTAGTAAGTGCGACTGCCGATTGCGGAGTCGCGTGTTCTCTTCCCATGTCGGGAAAATAGTGCTATTAGGATTTTCCCTATGGAATTTCTTAGTAGCAGCCCGGAATTTGAAAGTTGATGGTGGAGTGCCCGTGTCGCCATAATCGAGTAAGGCGTTGGTCATCGAATTATAGGACTAATTATGAGAGTGATGAAAAAGAGTTTGGACCTGAGTTTGCGGACACACTTGTGCTAAAATATGCATTCTGCGAACCTTCTTGGCTAATCTCCGTGAGACTGGCCACCGTCACCGAAACTCGGTCAAGAGGATTAAATACAAACTTCAGCTATTAGGATTTTGTTTTTGAAAAATTGGGCCTAAATAATCTAAATGTTAGTAAACCATCGACTCGAAAAGAAAGAATTCGAAAATTTGTTCCCACTGATGTTAAAGCCTTGTTTTTTCTTCATCTGTTATTTTTATTTCGAAAAACTTCATACTTGAGGTAAGTACGAAGCTCCTTGATTTTTGGGGGAAGTAGGTATATCTTTCAGCTGAAAAACTCAAACAACGAATATTTGTATGGCCTACAGATAGTTATGATAAATGGTAAATGATAAATGATATTTACTTTGTAAGTAGGTTAAATATAACACTTTTACACGTCATTATTTTTTGGTCATTTTAAGCTAGATGAGGCCGGTTAGGAGTTGTTCCGGGACTGGCTGTTTATGTATGTGAGTTTATATGTTTGTAAAAACACCCACGATGGAGGAGAAATTCCTAGTTTGGGGCAACGTTTTACTTAAAATAAAAAATAAAATAAACGTTTTCTTCAAAAACTTTGATTTTTTAAAATTTCCTTCATGGCTGAAGTTCGAAAGTATCAGAACAAACTTCTCCTAACATCGCGGTGAATGAAACCAGGCTTACATATTAGTCAATCATAAGTTAGTGAAGCCACAGACTCGTGAGAGCTTTATAAACCGCAGTACCGTGCTTGTAAAGGTGTGGTTTCATGGAAACATTTCAAGGAATTCCTCAATTTAACTTTTAAAAGCTTGTTTGAATATTTTACACAATTGTTATATCTGCTTTTGTACTTCTAACACCATAGGTATATGTAGACGACTAAGATGTAAGCAGTGTTCTAACAAATACTTTGAGGACGGATAATATTGTATTGACTGGCGTGTTTCTTTGGCCTGTTGCACCATCATCAACATCATCATATCAACCGATAGACGTCTACTGCTGGACCGCTTCCGGCTGATATGGTTAGCCTGTTAACTTAATTAAAGTGATGATGATGAGTCAGGCCCATGCCAGCGGATTGCTAAATACCGTGCCGAACAAAATCGGATATTTTGAAAAGCGTCGTTTGATACGACTCCAAAACAGCCTTGCCAGCTGTTATGACGAAGTTTGCTCTCTTGTGCCAACCATAATCTGAGTTACTGAAAAACGGTACATTGAATCTCAGTTAGATATTTTTCTCATCAGCGTCAAACTGAAATAAAAACTTTTTACTAATCGACTGAGAGCGGATTTCACCAATGAACTGAACGCGATCAGCGTATAAACCACGTTTATGAGCTGTCAGTGTCATTATTTTTCTTTGGAATATTGACGTTGACAGCTCTTGAACGCAGTTTAGATGTACTGATCGCGTTCAGTTTCATTGGTGAAATCCGCTCTGAGTCTACACGCAGTCCATTTCGGTCGACATCAAGTTCTGTGGTAACCTCAAAATACATGACGTTTTAGTACCCAGTACATTGTTTCAAGTAATTTAATGCGGTATTACAGGCGTTTGCGGTAAATACATATTATTATGTGGAGGTTTTAGAGTGTAAATATTGTATGAGTGGGTTGTTTGTTTTCAATATATTATATTGAAGAACGTGATTGTTTTTTTAATGGGTTGGCGGCAAATTCAAATCTGACACAATGTTGGGATGGGACACAAATGTTATTTTTTTTTTTTAAAGATTCCATTCCCTTATGATCGGATTGGTTTATATAAATACTAGATTATGCTCGCGTTAAAGCAACATAAAACCATCAAGAAGGTTCAATCTAAATCTATAACAAAACTCATAAAAATCGGTTCGGTAATTTATAGTGAAAGCAACAAGCAAACTCACTTCCGCAATCCCTACCCATAATAAATGCGAAAGTAACTGTCTATCTGTCTGTCTGTTATGCATTCACGCTAAAACGGCTGAACGAATCGTCACGAAATTTGGCAAATATATAGTCTGGGATATGGAGAAGGACATAGGCTACTTTTTAACGCGATAACCGACATTGACGCGGGCTGAGCCGCGGGCAAAAGCTAGTTTAAAATATTAGTTTAGATTAAATAAACGCAAACAACTTGCAAACAAATAACTTGCAAACATAGTTCCTTAGTGATTAGCATCAACAATTCAAGCAACTTAGTTATTGCGGTGTATCAGTGCCTATGACGTGGTCTCAAAAAAAAAAAATGGAATTACAAAAAGGTTTTTCTAACCAATGGTACGGAACCCTCGGTAGGCGATTTTACCTCGCAATTTACTGTTTTTTTTTGTACGTAATCCCATATTTATAGTTATTATTTTAGGTAAATATTTACCAAGCCATAATATTCCATCAACTGAAATACAGCGAAGTTTTCTGTAACATATTCGGGAATCATGAATAATAACAACAACGGAATATAATGAACACTGAATGAGTTGAAGTGCTTTTGTTACCCTATTAGTACAATATTGACTGTTCGTGTACCTTTTGGAATTAGATTTTAGTCTTCTGTATTATTTTTGATGGAATCGCACTTTTGAGGGTTCCGTACCCAAAGGGTAAAAACGGAACCCTATTACTAAGACTTGATCGCTATCCGTCTGTCTGTCATCAGGCTGTATCTGAACTGTGATAGCTAGACAGTTTAAATTTTAACAGATGATGTATTTCTGTTGCCGCTATAACAACAAATACTAAAAACAGAATAAAATTTAAAAAAAATAAGTGGGGCTTCCATACACCAAACGTGATTTTTTTGCCATTTTTTATTTTTATTTGAAATGAGTTTGCTCTTGACTGTAGTCTAGGTCAGAGATACCAGAGACAAAGTCGACGATGGAGCGAGCTCACCTGGAAGAAGCCTGTTCAGTATAACTTTGAAGAGATTAGGGTTGTACGCGTTCAGAAACATAGACGCAGGCAGAGAGTTCTACTCCTTTGCTGTGCGCATTATAAAAGATGTTTGGAAATGCTTAGTGCTAATTGTTGGAATATTAACCAGGTCGGGATGATAACTTGCAGTACGTCTAGATGTCTGATGGTAGAAGGGAGCCGGTGGGATAAGGTCGTGAAGTTTTTGGGTACACTCACCGAAGTACAATCTGTAGAAGACCGACAAGCAGGCAACCTTTTGGCGATGAGCCAAGGTTTTTTTTAAAACATTTTTGTAAGCATAGTACAATATTCTACAAAAATCCCACCTATCTAAGGTGAAGTTACACTGTGAATTGTTTACAAAATGGATTAGCTGGGGTTCAGCGGCCCTACCATAACGTGTGAGTAGTTCGAGCGAGAAGGAGGGATGGAGCTATATAGGGTGTATAGCTCCATCCCTCCTTCTCACTCGAACTACTCACGCTTTAACACGTCATGGTAGGGCCCCAGATCGGCGAACGTGTACCGAGAGATGCAGCATTAAAAGTCCTTCCGCGGGAGTTCTCTGTCTATTAGTCGACTTCTTTCGGATTCAACGTTTATTTTTGTTTTGTACGTAGGTATTATGTAGGTTTGTATTTCCTAATTTTTTTATTTCTTTTGTTTTAAGTAAGTAACTGTGATTTTGTGTGGTGTTTTCTTTACTTGTTGTAACTAATAAACGTTTTATTTAGCTATCAATTCTAGCATTCTCTACCCGTATGACTATAATGATGAAATATTTTGTATATTTTTTTCCATTTATACCCTATCACTGATCCTTGTCAATTTACGATTTAACTTAGCCATTTTCGTAGACATTTTTAATAACGAGTACGTTTTTTGCCAAAGTGAAATCCATTAGTACTATCACAAAAGTCGGACAAAATAATGTAGGCTGGATGAAAAATATCTAAAATGAATTTCAGGTAGCAACAAAGATTATTTTTAAACTCTATACAAATATACTAAACCTTTGTCGGGCGTTAACGACCCTTCGATAAGAATTACAATCCAAACGAAAAAAAAGATGGAGGATGGTAGGTACCTACCTAAATAAATGAAACACAAAAGTAATTTTAATTTCTAAAGGCCTCTCCTAACAAAAACATTTAGAAGAGGCAGTGAACTTGTCAGAATTCATTAATAAGGCCCTGAATTAATGAATTTTGATGAACCAAAGGCCGGTAAATATGTTTCGATGTATTTTTTCAGGTGTATACTTTACTTTGCCGTTAAAAAACTGTTCGTAGAATTTAGTGTTTGATATTTTGTGCCTAGTGATTAACATAATTAAGTCTACTTTTATGTGGGTAGGAAGAAATTACTCCACGAGTACCTATCCTACATCGGAGATAATATTTTTTTGCCTATTTTTTTAAATTATCAAAAGGTTATAGTCCTCATATTTTAATGAAGAGAAAACACAAATTGTATTTTCACTTTTTCATTAAATAACGTCTGGCTTTTTTAGGTTCCGCAACGTTACAAATAAAAAATAAACTTTTAATGTTCGAACCTTTTTTAGGATTTTTGCAAGTCAGTAACAAAACTGCTATGATTTTTTTTACCGTACAGACAGAAGCTTCAATAAGTACGACTAAGTATACTAACTATATATAAGTACAACACATATAGAAAAGGTTTTACGGTCCAGTTTTTTGCAACGGAACCATCGTTTACTTTCCTGGCCCCTTAAGCTAGTTGCACCCTTTCGCTCTACCAAGCGTATTGACTCTTTTTCTGTCCATTTTATCCTATCCATCTGTGACCAGAATTTTTTTCGACGAAAAAGAAATTTATAATGACCCAATGAAGAAACGCTTTACTTATAGAAAAGCGAAATTTCTTTATTAACTTCCGTCACTTTTTTTTTGTTGGTAATTCAATATCGTCTTGCCAACCTTCCGGGTGGAAATAATTTCTTTTAATGGTTTAATTAATCGTCAATTTTGTACTTTTCTACTTCGTTCGATTGTCTAAAACGTGGATCTGTGATTATAGGGCTATTTTTGTTTCCGTTTTTCGTCAAGGTAACTTTGATTCAAGGGGCATTATTTGATACGTCGGTAGATTAACTTTTTGATGTTTTAAATAAAGTGATATTCTGTCAGTGATAAACTGATAACAATCAATTAATTATGTTAATATTAAAACGCAAAAGTTTCTGATGATGTTACAATGGATAGATAGAATGTATGCTTATTACTTTTCACAAAAAACTACCGAACGTATCTGATAATGTAATGTGCCATTCAATTAACGAATGCGACGGTCGAAATGCCAAAATGTAGGAATTTGATCACGTGACATTTCGATAACATCTGTCAATCCCATAAATTCTTAACGTATTGACAATCGCCTTCGACACGCTACCGCTGACAAAATCTTAATTGTCTCGAGCCCCTGGACGATATTTGACACACTTATAGTATACTTACTATAAGTGTGTAAAACACGTAAAATACTTTTTTTCTGGAAGTACATTTCTTTGGTATACATTGCATTCTTTTACGCGAGCGAAAGTAGTCTAAGATAGTTGTAACTACACTGCACTAGACCCTCTAGTGCCCACTTCTGTTCTAACGTAATACCATCCAAATAATAATATTGCATAGAAGTGCTTTTTGATCTCCCAGAAGCCATAACTAGTTAGCATTGTCTAAAGACGTTCAAAGGGCTTCGTTGAGGTCGGCTTGTAGTCTAACCAAATGTTAGGTGCAATATCTATGTATCTGAAATTGTGAATGGCAACGGGAGGACAATATAGTGCTTTGAATATTACAGTTATAGAATTATGATAGTTCAAGTCGAGATAAAAGACAAAGTGCAGTCAGGCACGTACAATTTCGAAAGAGCTGGTGAATCAAATTTTGGACTTATGGCAATTGTTTCCGCTTAAAAAATTGAACTGTCTAGAAGCCCAAGAACTTAGAAAAATCAATGGTTCCTAGCTAAATCGATGTCAGCAAAAGGGGCCACGGTCTACTTAACCGTTGCGGCCCTGACATGTGAAAATTCCCAAAAAAAAATCTTATGTAATAGGTAAATAAACATTAAATTCGCGATTAATTCGCGACACACCGGTGTGTCGCTGGGGCCGGAGCGGTTAAATGGTCGGAGGACCAGATTCGCACCCTGGACATAGAATTCCTCGAAGCGCTACATAGTACCAACGATAGGCACAGAATCAGATGACGTAACGTCGTCAAGAAAATGGCTTTACGTCAGGGCGAATTACGACCCTCAGTAAAGAGGAGTTCGTCGCCAGGAGAAGTAGATGGAAAGCCCAAGGAACCCTAAACTCCTAACTATAATAATTCTTATTATTACGAGAATTATAAATGCAAATGTGAGTTTGTTTGTTTGTTGTTTGCTCATAAATTACTGAACCGGTTTTGATGTTTTTTGTTACAATGATAGATGGGACCCTGGAGATGGTAACCGGTTACTTTATTTGTGAAAATCTACATTAACACTAGCGAAGCCGTGGAGGGTAGTAATTTCATATTTCCAAAGTTTCCTCGGCGACCTACAAACCGTTTATATTATCGAGATATCGTCCACTGGGGTTCGACTGCTCGAGTTAAAAAGGTCTGAATAACGCCATCTAACTTATAGACAAGTTGGACAAGCGCGAACTAGTTGTAGCACTGGTTATGTTGCTCTGTGGTTATCTCTGTTGTTTCCAAATGTTCCTTGTTTGTGGTGAAATTACACAGAGAATGGAATCCCTCCGTCGGCAAACGCCATTTTTAATCATATTTTTGCCTGCTCAATGTGGGCAGACCCCAGTTTTGGCTGTCATTGCCGTACCTAGAAAACAATTCATGTAATATCTAAATAGAGGAGCTAGTAGCTAAGATAACAACCGCATGGATCAATCTTCAAGGTTAAGCAACGCTTGCCGAGGTCGGTCTGTGGATGGGTGACCATCTTAACGTACCGAGATTCCTCTGTGCCTCGAAAAGCACCTTAAGCCGTTGGTTGAGGCAGTCATTTGTGGACCCGAGCACCGTCTGCAGGCGGTTGTACGTGGGGATCGTGCGATCGATGGCCCTGTATGGGGCCCCGATCTGGGCGGCTGACCTGACGGCCGGCACCATCTCTGTTCTGCGGAAGCCGCAGAGGGTGATGGCCGTCAGAGTCATCAGGGGTTATCGCACGATCTCCTACGAGGCGGCTTGCGCACTGGCCGGATCTCCGCCCTGGGACCTGGAGGCAAAAGTCCTCGCGTCAATGCATCGGTGGCGCGAGGACGCGCGGGCGCGCGGGGAGCGACTGACGCAGCGACATTTTGAGCTGCGTCGGTCGCAGCTGCGCGAGGTCCTGGTGGCGGAATGGTGGAACAGGCTTTCACGCCCTACCGCCGGCCTCGTCACTATCGAGGCCATCCGGCCAGTGCTCGACATGTGGCTCGGGAGAAGGCACGGCTCCCTGTCGTTTCGTGTGACACAGGTCCTCACGGGGCATGGTTGCTTCGGGAGGTTCCTGTGTCGCATAGGCAGAGAGCCGGACGCTCGGTGTCACCACTGCGTCGACTGTCGGGAGGACACGGCGCGGCATACGCTGGCAGAGTGTGCCGCCTGGGAGGAGCCGCGCCGTGCCCTCGTCTCTGTGGTAGGCAGTGACCTCTCGCTGCCGGCTGTAGTCCGTTCTATGGTCGGCGGTGAGGAGCCCTGGGACGCGGTGGTCTCCTTCTGCGAAACTGTCATCTTGCAGAAGGAGGCTGCGGAAAGGGAGAGGGAGATGTCGAGTGCTCACCCGGCCCGCAGCAGGCGCACCGGGCGTCGGAGGAGGGCATACGCTGCCCTCCTTCTGCCCCCCTAACTGGGTCCAGGGGCGGCGGACTTGGGGATGTCCGTTGCCCCCCATTCATCCGGACCCGAGGTGGCGGCGCGTGGTGTTCCCGTGCGCCCCTCTGACGTCGCGGGGGGAGTTAAACACCTCACTCCCCCCGCTTACGAGATGTGGCCCGCACAGGCGGGCCGGCACCAGCCGGGGATTACGGAAGTCGCATACGTTCCCGCGATCCCCGGCGTATGTGGAAGATGGAACACCGGGGTGGTTTTAGTCAGTAAGAGTCTGACAGACCCTCCGCCCGCCCCAGGGCGGAGGACATCCATGAGGATTTCACCCCGTAAAAAAAAAAAAAAAAAGGCAGTCATTTGTAGATCTTTCAGTCAGTTGGCAGTTGGAAGCCAGAAAAACTGACACCGGTCTTTCCAAGAGGTAGGTACCGTGTAACCCGTGTAGATGGGTTGTTGAGGTCTGGTAGGCAGCCGCTCCACGTAAAATATTGGTATTCAGCGGAATCCGGATTGACTGGAAGCCGAACCCAATATAGTTGGGAAATGGCTAGGCAGATGAAAATGATTTAATAATTTTAAATGAATAAGTTGTAAGCCTTTTTAAATTTATAATAAACAGAGACTGTAGTCAAATACTGTCACAGGCTGTCAATTTTCATGAGTGTATGGTGCTAATCAGAGCCAAGCTCGGTTTACATGGAAAATGACAATGCCGTCTAGCAATGGCCGCCAAGATTTTTCGTTGCTCTGTGCAAAATAGCCGTGTATGTATCGGCACGTGTCGTTTTTTGTGTGTGTTCAATTTTCGAATGTGTGCGATCTTACACGTGTCAGAATTTAACGCTTCGATTGCGGTGATAAAAGTTTTTTGTTGTTGTGTTTACGTTAAGAGGGTTATTTCATTGATGTTTTACCTTGAGGGTCCGATTTGAATTAAATTGGACTTCCCACGCATGTGAGGTAATTCTATAGACGCCATTCTGAACGGCTGAAATAAATATAGATGTAAATATTGGCTTGATACAAGGTGGATGGTTTATTTATTTAGAATGTAAAGTTTTCTAGACAAAAATTTGAAAACTCGAGTTTTCTGGTATTTTTGTTGTCTGTCTGACCGACTGCCATATTTTAAAATTAAAAAAAATAACAACTTACCATTCCTCACCTCACAGCCCAGTTTTTTTTTTATTTTATGCTCGATAGTTTTGAAAATGAAATCGGGGTATTCCCGAAACTATTGAGCATAAAGTTTATATAAAATTGAAACTAATGAGCTTAATTTTAGAACAAAAAAAATATTAATAGTTCATTTCGCAGTCAATTAGTTTAATCAGCCGTTTCATTGGTAGCCTAGCCTTTTTGTTTCACTGCACCAATTTTTCAGCGACCTACTCGTAAGTGACACACACAGTTAATTAAAAAGGCTAGGTTTTTAATGAAACGTTTGATAAAGCTAGTCGGCTGCGACACATATACATGACAACAAAACTATGGAAAACAGCACTGTCGTTTTAAAATAACATTCAAAAAAATATCTAATCTATATTTTTACTTTCCCTCGTGGGCCTGACTCGCGCTTGGCAAGTTATTCTTCGAGGATGGGTCTGTGTTTACATCGGTGAATTTCTCGGGATGCAGGTGGTTTTTATTCGTGTACTTATGAAGGGTGAATGCTGTAAATGTTTGTTTTTATGAGAAAAGTAATATCGTACACGTGGCGAAAAGGTGAACTTTTGGTATTGTTCTAAGTGCTGTTTCAAAGGGTCTTGGGAAAATCCTCTTCCTGAATATTTTAAAATATTTTTTTTTGGTGAAGATGGTTATTGAATTCAAACTTTAGTATTAGTATAATACTAAAGTGTAGTGGTATCTACCCTCGTAAGGGCTACAAGACTCTTTCCTATGTGGGCGAAGTGGAAGGGAGTATCAGACTTTTACTGACTAAAGTCCGTCCGTGTTCCTCCAAAAGCCCTTGGCGTTCCAGGGCCGCGGTGACCCTTTCAAACAAATTTCATAATCCTAGCAGAAAAATAGACAAATCGTGCAGCGCGATGTTAAAGTTGGTTATGCGATTTAAGTAAACATTTTCAACTACTCTTTTTCGACAACAACCATAGGGTACTTGCGCACCAGACATTACATCCTTCTGGTTGGAGCTTCCGTCCTTTTCAATGGACGATGTGGAACTTCCAGCCTGTACACCACACATCCGTAGCGCCAACAATGCCGCTACAAGAAAAGACTTCGAAACGAAGAAATTAGTAGGCCAACAAAAAGAACCGCAACGCCATCTATCCCTCCAGCAGCAAACTTGTAACGAAGTTCTGCATCGCGGTATCAGAGTTTTCCATGCGATTTGAACATAATGAAAAACTATCGGGCAGTTGCCCACCGGACACAACAACCGTTCGGTCGGAGGAACCTCCCTTTTCTATTGAGGCTTGCGGGACTTTACATACATATTACATTCCTCTATACCTCTAAACATATTATAAGTATAAATGTAGAATATCCAAGTAATGCATAAATATTTATTTGCATCTTCTATAATAAATTTTATTCCACATATATCAATAGGACGAGTATTTAGGACGTGTTTCGACTGTGTGATTTCTTCAGGCCTTTTTAGGCTTCAGGAGATTTTTACGGCTTCTGTATTTACGGGAAGGTTTACGTCGAAACGTAATCCTCTGTCAGGATCGTCTATCATCCCGACGTGTGACCTATATTCTCTTCGGTTTTTTGTCTTTGAATTTTTGACTACACCTTTGACAATTTTATTTTTGTGTACAAGTGCTGATAAACTTGAGCATTCACTTGTAACAGAACATCGAGCATTCACCGTTTTTAAATTTTTGGAATTGAACAAAGAACAGAGCCAAGTATAGAGCCGAACATATAGCAAACGCTCGTCAAAAAATGTATTCTTAACGAAGATGTCAGACTTGACGGTTGCGTGTACTGGATTTATACTTATGGGCTATATTTAAAAAAAGAAAGATAGAAGATGGTGGGAAGAACAATGACAAAAATTGCTCGGCTCGGCAAAATTACGAAGAAAATTTACTGTCGTTTGATAAAGGACAGTACTGGACCAAACTAGCAACTATTTAATTTCAACGTGAAAAAGAAATGATGTGCGTTAACAATACACACTTGGCTGATTGGACAATAAAATAAATAAACGAGTAGTTGTCTTTTTCTATAAAATTCTCGCATAAAAATTACAAAAAGGCAGATGCAAATCTGTGCAAAACCTAAAAAGATTTTGAAATCGCAATCACTCGGAAGAGAGTAACTAGCTCACCATACAATATTTAAGGTTCCCGCAACTGGCGACTGTAACCGTATAAAAAGCGAGTGAAACGGTCTCTGAATAAAATATGAGGCAGCGTTTACAGCTATCTGTTTCGGTCGCTGTTTGATTAGTATGACGGAAAGGGATGGGAAGATATTAGGACGTGTTTTTTTAGGAATCCGTACCTCAAACGGAAAAAAATGGACACCTTAGAGGATCACTTCGTTGACCATCAGTCGATCTGTCACGACCCTTTTTCTGAGGAACTCGTGGAAGTTTCATGTTGAAAATTAATAACAAATACGTGGGTCGAATTCGATTATTTAGAATTATTCTGAAAACAAAACAGCACCTCACTTTACAATGCTCACTCAAATGAGCTGTATCCATTTTAATCTTTATAAAGATACCTATTCCTTTGAAACCCACTCGCTCTGAAACCTAAGATAGTCTGCCAATAAGGCTACCTGTCCATTGACGCGGAGCGAGGCAGCGGAGCGGTGAGCGAGAGTAATGCAGAGTGGAGTTGCGGAATGAGAGGAGCTAGTCAGCGAATTCAAGCGACGACGAGTAATTTAAGCGTGTGGCCAGATTTTTTCCTCTTCCTCGCTTTGCTTCTCCGCTCCGCTGCTCTGCTCCGCTGCCTCGCTCCGCTTTCCGGTTTTGTATGATTTTTTAAACTAATTCGCAAATCCCTCTCCACTGAAGTGGAGCGGAGATTTTATGCAATTCCATTGGTTAATGTTGACACGGCTCCGCTCCGCTTCTCTCCTCTCCGCTGCGCTCCAGTGGACAGTCAGCCTAATGCCGCAGTTGCCGCCGCAGGTCGACAAACATACATTGTTTAGATAGTTATAAACCTGTTGACGTCTATACTACACTGTTTCAAATGACTATAGTGTATCCCACCGCGCTTATTTATAACACCTGTTAGGGTGGACACTAAAGTCAAGACCGTTATTCATTATTCAAGTTATTAATTTCTTAGGAAAGTGTGTTTCACTAATATTACTTGAAACGTGTGATCCCAATAGATAAAAAAATACGTATACAATAACCTGAATATAACATTCAGCAGCAGTTTGGCAGTCATTTTGAGGGATTAAAAATTAACATTTTGAAATTAACTTTGCATACAGCCCGCTGATAGTTCTTATAGACAAACGAAAAACGGAGCAAACGGAAAATGGAGGCTTAGTTCAATTAGCTTTTGGGTGCGGATCTCCAATCCGATTGGATTATTTCTCCGTTATGATCTACAAAAAAAAAATACAAAAAAAAAGAAAATACAAAATAGTTTATCTACAAAACCCATATTTCAAGTATTGTAGCAGCATCAATGCCGCCACAAAAAAACAACGTAGCATAATCTTCAACGCAACAAAAAGAACCGCATCGCCATCTATCCCGCTAGCTGCAAACTAACTGAACGAAATCCTGTATCGCGGTATCAGAGTTTACCGTGCGTTTTGAACTTAGACAACAGTCCGAATAACAACTATCGAACAGTTGCCCACCGGACACAACAACCGTCCGGTCGGAGGATCCTCCCTTTTCTATGGAGGTTTGTGGGACTTTACTCTCTTTACTACATACCTCTATAGTATTATGCACAAAAAATTACAAATAAATCAAATAAAAAAACCTTTGGTACAAGTAAATCAATCGGTTCTAAAAATGTTTTTTGCGGCACATTCCTAAATAAACCAGCCTCAACTTGTAGGGAGATGAGGAGGTACGTTTCGCTGAAGGCTGTCATAACCAACATAACGTGATGTCATGTGGCAACATCAACAAATTGAAAATCAATCACCTGCCGACCCAATCAGTATCAAAATCAGAACCACGAGTGACACTTGATTAACCTGTATCACGGGAAATTATAGTGAATTTCGATTCGAGTTAGGTTTGCTTTAGAATAACTATTTTGTAGAGGTAAGTTACTATCAAAAGGTATTCAGTGGGCCTAGTGCGAATGTTTGACGTAGGTATAGTAAATGTTAGTGAATTTTGAATATAATAAACTCCACCCCATAGTATTTTGGTTTGTTTTTTTTGCGACATAGCAGTTTGTATCATTTATAAATATAAATATTGTATGTATACAATGACAATGACATCGGTCCACCTTGTGGGAGGCCAAATAAATAATTTTCTTTCTTTCTTTTCTTTCTTTCCAACGCTGCGTCTTCCGGGACGCGGTCGCCACTTCAAAACTTTTCGGCCCCATCGACCATCTGAGTGACCATCTGAGTGGTATTTATTGGCATTAAAAAGGTAGCTGCTATAGAGTAAAGAAATAATAATATATAAATATATATTTTTAATCCGGCCTCGAAAACAACTAAAGAGTTTAAAAAAAAACACTTTACAAGTAGTCTGAAGAAGTCGGTGGCATCGAATCTGTGATAGAACTAAAATCAACACCGCTAACTGCATCAGACAGCTTGAAAACAGTTTTTTCTTAACTTTTTATTCGTTTTTTCAATCGGGTTTTTTTTTAAAGTAAAAAGAAAAGCTGATTATAGAACAAATACAGCCACCATTACATATGATCATGCACTTCTGAAACGTATTACAAGGTTATTTAATACAAAATCTGGCGACAAATCCAATCCAATTCTGTATGAACACTAATGGTCAGGAGTACAAACAATACGAAACCAATAACCGCCATATAGTCCAGTCAAATTAGCTTTGAACCTTGCAAAAATTCCTAACTCTGATTTTTTTCTTGAATCGTGTATTTGACCTTAGCTCTTCTAATAGTAACAAAAAATTAAACATTTTCCAGAACCGGATCACGGTAAAAAAAACAAAAACGCGTTTATTTTAATAAAAACTCGGAAAAAAATATTAACTCGAAAATGTTAGTTACAATATGTCGAGAATAGGTAAAGCAAATTATTTTCTTCAAAATTAAACATTTTCACCCTCGGGATTTTTGAAAAAATTATAAAAACTAAATTTTTGAATTGTACTTCAGGCAAAAATATTAACTCCGATTTTTTTTCATAAAATTATTCAATTAAATACCTTAGTACTCTATGCAACAAAATTAAACAATTTCTGTTAACGGAAGATATTAATACCTGTTTTTTTGAAATAGCGGCTCAGGCAAAAATGTAACTCAAATAAATTTAGGTTAACTTTAATTTATGGACCATGTCTCACTTAATTACAAGAAAATTAAACACATCCAAGCAAATCGTAACGATTTTTTAAACTATTAAAGATTGTGTAGTGTATGCACGATTGTGGTGGCGCGTCATTCATTCACCAGCCGTAGCCGGGAGCACACGTGTTCTGTATCTTGCATACCCTATATCCACCTGAGTGCTTATAAGTGTGTTTTATTGGCTCCTGAGACATTACAAGTGGCGACGAGGATAAAAGTAAGCTTACAAAATATTTACCTACCAAAAAAAGGGTAAGAATGCACGCTGAAAAATAATGCACGTTGAAAGTTGTTTACGATCAATTAAGCGACTATATTTCGATCTGATAAGGATCGTTAGCAGTTTGGATACTGAAGTGAAAACAGAACGTAGTCACGCTGTACCCACCTACCTACACGTAAATAAATCGTTACCAAGGTAGATGTTTACAGGTAATGATTACTTTGTTGCCTCAGTTTCGTAGGATTAAGTAACGAAAAATAACAATTCTGCTTCGATTGAGGTAAACAACTGATAAGCGTAAATGTTACAAAGGCCATGCAGTGAGTGTTGTTTACAACAAAACAAAGGGCCATGCCTGGATAGTACGCAATTATTTTAAATGTGTTGTAATGTAAACAGTAAATTATTGTTAATTATTATTATTGAGTAAGTACTTTCATTTAAATAACAAGATAATTGAGTTATTTGCACGCTTCTTATTTTAAATAAAAATAGTAACCAATTATTATCATAAATCTTGGACATATTTAACTTTTTGTTGTAAATAACCTACATACCCACTTATTGTAAATATAAAACATAATCAGTAGATCGATACTATTTTAATCAGGGCACTGGTTTTGCTAGGATCAATTGTTTGCATTTCGTCACGGAAATATCAAGGTCACGCAAATACTATCCGCACATACGACCATGCTTAAAGAATAAATGTGAGAAAAGACCGGGAAACGTTAGTGTAAGCATCATTAATGGCTCACACGACGACACGGTTGGCGCGGTGGTTCGTCGCGTGGTGGACGAGCGATCGGCTGCTGCGCTGCGTGTCGCGGGTTCGATTCCCGCACGGAACAAATATTTTGCCTACAGATAGCTGTTCCGGGTCTGGCTATTTGTGTATGTGAGTTTGTATGTTTGTAAACGCACCCACGATACAGGAGTAATTCCTAGTGTGGAGCAACGTTTAAAAAAAAAAATTGCTAGCATCTTTATTGCTAACTTGTTAGTATACCTAATTTGTTAATAGATAAAGGTCATCAGTAATTTTCCATAATAAGTAACGTTATTGAATAAAGTTATTTAGTATATCTAGTTGGTCATACTTACGCTGACGTCGAAGGTCATGCTGAATCCGAAATGCTCTAATGGGCACGCAAATACTAACAAGTGTCCTAAGGCTATGCAGTAGTGTTACTGTTATCTCTATAAAAGTTACCTACCTAAATCAATATCACTTATGAACTGAGTCAATACGTAAACAATTATTGTGACTGGTACACTAATTCATACAACTATCCTCCAATGTTTAGCATCGCATCAGATGAAAAAAATAAGGCCATGCAAACGCAAAACTATGGTTACATGGATAATTACAAAATATAATGTATTGTGCACGTAATACACTTCTGGACACATCTATTGGCCCACCTTGTATTTTCAGTTTTGTTTGGTCCTAGCTAAAATTTTATATTAGGTCGAGCAAAAAGTTTTTATGCAGTTTTGAACCTGGCACATTCACAATTTCATTCAATAGTTTTTTTTTGAATTTCGAACACAGAATTTAAAGAAACAAAAGACAATTTGGAGCCTGTTTGTTGATATCAAACAATCGAATACTAAGAAAACTTGGTTTTATTGGTTTACTTGGATTTAATTCTTGAAAAAGTGATTGATATCTTTGGTTTTGCAACAAACATTACTTATTCTTAACATTAAGGTGAGGTTCTATCAATAATCTATGGATACTTCACCTGAAGTCGCCGCCCAAGCTGTGGCACTTATTCAGGCCGGACACAGCCAAAGAAACGTGAGTGCTCAACTTAATTTAAGTCGATCTGCGGTCCGAAATGTTTATCGGAGGTACCTAGAGACTGGCGGCTTTGTTCGTCGCCAAGGAAGGCCACGATCTCGGGTCACAACTGAAAGGCAGGATCGATTCATCGTGACGACCAGCTTGAGAAATCGTCACCTTACCTCCATTGAGATACAAAACCAACTTCGCGACTTCCACGGAGTATCTGTGAGCGCTCGAACTGTTCGGAGAAGGTTAAAAGAAGGCGATATGGTACCACACAAGCCAGCTAATGGGCCAAACTAACGCGAGCCCACCGAACAGCGCGCCTTCATTTCGCACGCAGTCATTTAAATTGGACACAGCAAGATTGGAGCCGTGTACTCTTTTCTGATGAGTCTAAAATTGTGTTACATGGCAATGATGGAAGGAAGAAGGTCTACCGACGTAAGGGAGAGCGTTTCGCACAATGCTGCTTTGAAGAGAGGGTTGCTTATGGCGGTGGCTCATGGACTGTCTGGGGCGGTATATCCGCGAGCGGCAAAACTCAACTTGAGGTTGTTACAGGACCACGGCTGCCAACATTAAATGCTGAAAGGTACATTCGTGAGTGCTTAGAACCTCACGTGATACCATACGCGGACTATGTGGGCCCAAATTTCCTTTTTATGCATGATAATGCAAGAGCCCATGCGGCCGGCATCGTCAGGGAATATCTTCGGGATGTGAACATCACAGTTATGGACTGGCCAGCCAGAAGCCCAGACATGAACCCCATTGAGCACATGTGGGACGAGCTAAAAAGACGTGTTAGGGCTCGTCAGCCAGTTGCCCAGACGATGCAGGAGTTGAAAACTGCCATAAAAGAGGAATGGGAGATGATCCCTCAAAATTTCATAGAGCGGTTGATAAACTCTATGCCTAATCGTATGAGAGCTGTGGTAGATGCCCATGGAGGCAACACGCGTTATTAAATTAAACCTTTATTTGATAAAACATGTTTTTTATTCAAAAATCAATTGCCTTTAACAAGGCGCATATCCGACTTGTTAGGCGTAGCTCCATGTCGTATGGTATTCTGAATTCAAATTTAAAACAATACGATCGAAAAAGATGGTAAAATGTATCAGGTTTAAAACTGCATCAACAGTTTTTGTTCAATCTAGAAATCATATTTCGGTAGGGGCCATTGAAACCTAAACTCTAAGGTGGGCCAATAGGTGTGTCCAGAAGTGTATAACCTAACGGTACCTATCATTATGATCGAAGTAATGAGAAATATTTCCCTTTGTTAGGTAGGTATTCCAAAATAAAATAGAATAGAAGATTTTATTAGATATTATAATTATCAAGGAAATGGACCTGGGTATACCGACTAAGGGCGCTTGACTTTAAGCTCCATGATCGTGTGAGAAAGGTCCCCGATCACTGCCTCGAGACTTAGATGTCATAGTTGATGACAGTGATAATGAAACCAAGTCTGATGGCTTGTTTACTAAACTCTTGACCGCACCTCATGAATAACATGAGGCGATGGGTCTCCAAGGAATCGTTGGTACGATTTCTGTCTGTGCACCAAGCACATAGCGCTTAATGTGTTGTAGCACATATCGTGCTAGATATTTTCAAATTGTTAGTGCGATTCAGCAGTGCAATTCTGTAAGCATGTTGAAGTGAATACTTGGGCGGGGCGCGCGACGGGTGAGTTGTCAAACCATACAAATAAGATGGAATGACAGCGCTCTTGTCGTTCACTCCGCCTAGGTGAACACCGTGAGATGTCGACAGAATCGACCGGCTGGTCTGTGTTGGTGCACAGATTATAACGGAATTTTCATGAGTGAGTATGAATTTCAGAAATTTATTTTGATAGATCGGATATCTTTCCGTTGAGTAATGTTGTGCGGGGAGCACTGTGCACGAATCCTCCATGACTGGATATTGTACTACACCCGAGCATGGGTGCTAGTCACGGATGGCAGTGTCGTGGATTCAGGGCGCTACGGTATAAATGACTACGCCATTCGCTGTTGAAAAGAACAATCAAGGGTGTAGTGTACCCCACCAACCGTGTCTCCACGTTGCCGTCGTGGTGGGGCTTGCGTGTCTCAATGATCTTGGGGGCTTTGCCGGTAGAGCCACTCATGCCGGAAGGTCCCAAGTGAGAGACCAGACCAAGAGAGACACAAGAGGGGCACACCGTTCGGAGACTTGAGCAGTGTTCGGGTCCTCGGACGGTGTGCGTCTCATTGGCTTGCTCGCTGCTCTCTGGTACGCGTCTGATCATCAGACGTGACTGTGAGGGCGGCGAGCAGGCAGTGAGAGAGGGAGAGAGAAGAGAAGGGGAGAAAGGGACCGCACCCTCAAAAAGGAAAATATGGACAAAGGCACTACTAAAGAGACACTACCCCAGGGCGGTTCGGACTGCACAGCAGTCCGGGAATCCGCCACGCCTCGTGCGTCAAGCCCCTCGTATTCTGGGGGGGGCAACAGTGTCCTTTGTTCTCCGATTGCCAAGGGCAACAGTGGCCGAGGAGGCCCCCGATCCAAACCGTCCTTTCAGGAACTGATCGGGTATAATTTTGGCTCATCCGACAAAGCGTCGGTCGGGCGGAGCGCGGTTGGAGGCGCGCTATTCTGGAGGGAGGGCTCGCCTGAGCGTCACGCGGGTGCAGAGTCGGAGTCCGAGTTGGATTCCGACGACCTGGTGACCGTGAGCTCGGCGAGCTCTGGACCTGAGGGGGCAGGGACTGCAGCGGAGGACTCTAGGTCCTTCCGCAAGCGGCCCAGACCGGAAGACGACCGGGGGTCGTCTTGCAGCGAGGAGGTGGGCTCGGCCCGGAAGATCCCCACCAGCAGGCGGGGTAAGGGCCGAGACGGCGGCAAGGGCAGAGTCCTTGCCTCCAGGGATGCTGGACGACCCCCCGAAGATGGCGGTCGTGGGGCTCATGTACATGAGCCCTCCGGCGGTGAGCCGGATGACCGGAGGGCCGGGTTTGCGGAGGTGGTGGAGGCCGCGCTTCGCGATGTGGCCTTGAAGAGGAAGCTTTCCTCTAAGAACAAGGCCATAAGCGAGGCGATGGCCTCCATTCTGGCGGCAGCGGAGGCTACCAAAGGTGGGCCTCCGCCGGACGAGATGTCCGAGCTGCGGGCGGAGGTCGCCCGCTTGGCTTCCGCCACGGAGCGTCTCCGAAAGGAGAACGAGGGGCTCCGCGCAGACCTGGCCAGGCTCCGGGGAGCCGGCCCACAGGGGGCGCCGCAAGGGGGGCGCAAGAAGGACGGCCAGCCCGTGCCGCAGGAGAGCCAGGTGCTGGACCTCGTGCGGCAGGAGATGGCAGCCTTCCAGGCGCGGTTCTCCGTCCTGGAGGGCATCGTCCTGCGCCCCCCGTTAGCGGCGAGTGGGAAGGCCCCCCCAGGCCAGAAAAAGGTGTCGTATGCGGCCGCCGTGGCTGCCACACCGGGGTCGTCCGGCCAGGGCAAAGGGTCCGGGCCGGCACCCGCGAAGCCGGTGCCGGGAATACCGGACCCGGCCCCGGGAAGGAAGAGGAGGGGTGGGGTTGCTGCGCGGACGGCGAAGGCTCCTGCGCCGTCTGAGCAGCAGCTCCCCCCAGCTTCCTCGCCCTCAGCTCCTCCCCCGGCTCAAGCCGAATGGCAAGTGGCCGGGGAGAAGAGGAAGGCGAAAAAGGCAGCCAGGGCGGCCAAGAGGCGGGAGAGGAAGCGGCGGCAGAAGGCGCGAAGCGTCGCGGCTGCGCTGCGCCCCCCGAAAACCGCGGCTGTAGTTCTGACGCTGCAGCCGGACGCGGCGAAGAGGGGCGTGACGTACGCGGACGTGCTCACCAAGGCGAAGGAGGCAGTGAACCTTGGTGAGCTGGGCATCGTGGGGGGCCTTCGGCTCCGGGTCACCATGACTGGGGCCCGGATGCTGGAGATCCCCGGGGCAGCCAGCGGCCCAACCGCGGACGCTCTAGCCGAAAGGCTCAGGGCGTCCCTAAGCGCGGACGATGCCCGAGTGTCCAGGCCCACCAAGCGCATCGACATGCGCATCTTGGGCCTGGACGACTCCGTCACGGAGGCGGAGGTGGTGGCCGCCGTCGTTAGGACGGGGGGGTGCTCAGCAGAGGAGGTGAAGGCGGGCACCCTACGTCCTGACAACACGGGCATGCGCACCATTGTGGTGAGCTGTCCCGTGTCGGCGGCCAAGACCATCTCGGAGGGCCGTAGGTTTTTGGTGGGTTGGGTTTCCGCGCAGGTCAAACTGCTGGAACCCCGACCTCTGAGGTGCTTCCGGTACCAGGTGGGCCACCATGTAGGAGCACAATGCACCTCGGAGGTGGACCGCAGCGGTCTATGTTTCCGCTGCGGTCAGCCCGGTCACAGGGCCGGCTCCTGCGACGCCGCGCCGCACTGCGCAGTCTGTGCGGCAGCTGGCAAGCCGGCCGACCACTGGGCTGGGGGTAGGGCCTGCGCTCCACCCGCCAAAGCCGGAAACCGGAGAAAGCCCTCCGCCACCGCCGTCTCTGCCGCGACCGCCGCCACCGCCGCCGCTTCCTCCGCCGCCAAAGCCGGTTCCACTGCGGCTGCTGCTACTGCAACAGCCGCAGTAGAGCCCCTACAACGGGCTCCGGAGGGGACTGAAATGGAGTGCCAGTAATGGCCCCATTTCACCCCCTCCTGTTGAACGTCAGCCACTGCGCCGCCCAGGAACTGATGCTCCTGAGCATGGCGCAGTGACTGATGCCTGTGGACGGCGAGCAATGGGTAGCTCGCCGTCCGATCAGAACAGGCCCGGGTTGACGGCGCGCTGTGTTCTACGCGCGCCAAGCCAGCAGTCGTCAGCATGGGTCGGGGCCCGTTAAGGCCAGAGCCTACCAGGGTTGCGGATTTGTTCGAAAGAGTTACCGTGGCCCTGGAACGTAAAGGCACTAAGAGGAGCATGGGTGGGTTTTAGTCAGTAGAAGTCTGACACTCCCTGCCGCTCCACCCAGAGCGGGAGGGGTCATTTGATGATTTCCCATCCAATAAAAAAAAAAAAAAAAAAAAAAAAGGGTGTAGTGTAGACAAAATCAAACTGGTCAATTTATGTTTTTTAGCTTTATAGATGTACTCTTTCTTCCAATATTTGTAAATATGTGAGTACCATGTACTTATTAAGAGAATGAAAAAGTTTACCTCTGCTGGTAATACTTTGTTTCCTATAAGTAGTATACTCTAGGTGCATCAACCTCACATAATTATATTAAAGTTAATTTTTGTATTCAAAATATTGTAAAACATTTATTTGAAAAGAGTAACTATGGAGTTTCTTGTCCGTTCTTCTCCATAAGAAATAAGGTGACTCTACTGTCCGTTCGCAAAGGTAGATACCTTTACGAACGGACAGTAGAGTCACCTTATTTTGTATACATAGTATTTGGATATAAATGATGACGTTCAAAAGAGCCGTTTGATGGCCTTATTGAAATGAACGTTTTGACTTAGACTTTTATAAAAGACAGTTTGGGAAGCAAGTGAAGAAAAAAGGGAAAAGTATGGTATATACCTGGAAATAGGGGAAAATTATTCATGAAAAGCGTATTGAAAATCTGTAATATAATGCCTATTTAAAGTATTAATAATATTTACAACATCCGATGAGTTACCAGTCATATTATAAAGATTTAAGTTTGATGTAATTTTCAACTAATTTAAATCAATTAAAATAAAGAAGGAATGTAGTGTATGCACGATGGTGGTGGCGCGTCATTCATTCACCAGCCGTAGCCAGAAGCACACGTGTTCTGTATCTTGCGTACCCTATATCCACCTGAGTGCTTATAAGTGTGTTTTATTGGCTCCTGAGACATTACAGATTGATATTATCTTCCTAATGCGGCCCTGTTGTTTCAAACCCATTTGTCAGATTGGACCGAATTGAGCACATTTTATCACAATATTTGTTTAGTCAGAATTTAAATAACTATGAAAAATCATCTTGTTCTACAAAATGTGTATCTAAAAGATGTTACCTACCTACCTATTGTGTTTTGTTTAGAGTCATAATTATGGCAAAGTTTATGGATTTAACAATTATATCAGATAATGACTATGGTTTATTTTTTTGTTGGTTTTTATTAGCTGTAAGTCCTATAATAATTTTACCTAGTATATTCATTAATATTCACGTACACTACTACTAACAAAGGTTTTATTAGTATATACTTTCGAAATCACAATCGTCATAAGGGTTATTAAAATACAGTTATGTGCAGTTTCATAGACTACTTTATTTTAAGTCATGCAAAATTTCTGCGAGTATTTTTGCATTGGGAAACGTAGCACGTCAAACTTTAACCTTGTTGGTACGCATTAACGCGTCGTATCAAGTACAAGAAATTGCAAGTCTAATCATATTCGCAAATTCACATCAACTCTCAACTTATCGGTCAGTTTTCGTATATCTTGCACTTGCAGACGAGTCTTTCCAGGTGACATCTAATGTCAGATGTGAGTGTTTTGTTTAACATGATCAACTTCTATGAACAAGACTTCTAAATTAACTGCCTTCATAAACAGACATTTTCTTGACCGTCTTCCGTCTATCTGTATTATTAGGAAACGCAGCCTTATCCTGAGCTGCTATTAGAATTAATGCATTACAATTGCATTTTGTTGCTAATGCACAAAAAACGGTCAACTTGGAATAATTGCCATATTTGGAATGAGTTTTATGAAAACATACCTTAAATCCCGTTGTCCCCGTATGCCATATCCCGTCATGGGGACAGCGGGACGTGATTAGATTTATTTTCCGTTGTCCCCATAACGTACATTCGGCTAACGGGGAAAACGGGAAGTAAATCATATTTCTGGGTGGTTTAAAAAAAATAACCACAAAGGTGATGGCGGGGTCTGTTTGCTCGCTTCGCTCGCTCACTTGACCTCGCCATCCCCTTCCAACCTAACCTGTCCGAGTCGGGTTGCCCCAAGTCCCGAGCTCGCTTCGCTCGCTCTTGCTCAACATAATTTGAAAAGTATATTTAATTATTACAATAAATTAACGGGAACAACGGGAAGTAATTTTTATTATTTTATTAAATTTCCTTCGTACCCTTTAACGGAGATATGGCCTACGGGGACAACGGGAATATACTAAAACATACATTTCCCGTTGAATACCCGTTGAATATACTAAAACATGTATTACATGAAAATAATTCATAGACTTACTAGACTATCTGATCAATACATATTTGTCAAGGTGGCGGATATTATTATAAACAAACAGTTTAATACCGCTCAAGCACTGTCAGCACACCGGTGTACCGCGGGATTTTCGCGATTTTAATGTTTATTATTACTATTACGTAAGATTTATTACATGATTTGGAATTTTCACATGTCAGTGCTTAAACGGTTAAGCGTCATATAGTGTCGGCAGTAGATTTTTTTTAAGGATTGGTAATCGTCAAATGACTCGTTACGCTCTGGGCAGAGCGGGAGGGAGTGTCAGACTCTTACTTACTAAAACCCATTCGTGTTCCTCCTAATGCCCTTTGCGTTCCAGGGCCGCGGTGACTCTTTCGAACAAATTCCGCAAGAACTTTGTTATCTACGAAATTACTAAAGCTCATCCTTATCCGATGAACTTTATCGTAAGGCGTCATACAATTGAACTCCGCTCTGGGTGCGAAGGAGCGGAAGGGAGTATCAAACTCTTACTGGTTAAAACCCATTCGTATTCCTTCTATTGCCCTTTGCGTTCCAGGGCCGCTGTAATTTTTTCGAACAAATTCCGCAACCCTGGCAGGCTCTGGCCCTAGCGGGCCCCAGCGTCTTTGCTGACAGCTCTTTCTGGCGCACGTGGAATACAACGCGCAGTCGACTCAGGCCTGTTCTGATCGTATGGCGAGCTACCCATTGCTCTCCAGCTATTGATGCCTGCGGACGGCGGTCCGCAGGCTTCCTACGTGGTTGCACACTTGGCAGAGGAAGCACCTCAGAGGTCTGGGTTTCAGCAGTTTGACCTGCGTAGAAACCCAACCCACCAGGAGCCTTCGGCCCTCCAATATTATCTTAGCCACCGACACGGGGCAGCTCACCACAACGGTTCCCATGCCCGTGTGGTCAGGACGTATGGTGCTTGCCTTCACCTCCTCAGAGAAACCCCCCGTCCTGACGACGTCGGCCACCACCTCCTCCTCCGTGACAGAGTCATCCAGGCCCAGAATGCGCATGTCCATGCACTTCGCGGGCCTTGACACTCGGCCATAGTCCGCATTTGACGCCTCCTGTAAGCCAGCTTCTTGGAGCCCGACTAGGTCTGCTCGGAGTTTTGCGTTTTCATTTTGGAGAAACTCCGTGGTGGCCACTAAGCGGGTGACCTCTGCCCGCAGCTTGGACATTTCGTCCGACGGAGGCCCACCACAATTGCCTCAGCCGCCAGAATGGAAACCAACGCTGCGCTTATGGCCTTGTTTTTAGAGGCCTGCGTCCACTTCAAGGCCACATTACGGACCGCAGCCTCCACGACCTCCGCAAACTTGACCTTACGCTCCTTATCGGAACCGCCAGCGATATCCGGCTCACCGCCGAAAGGAGCCGAAGGGATAGCCCTTCGACCAGTCGCTCTTGGGTGGCGCCCCTCCTCGGCAAGCTTAGCGGCTCGCTGGGCTGTCTCCTGGGAGGTGAGCACCCTCCACTTGCTTCCTTCTCGGCCCTTACCTCGCCTACTGGTGGGGATTTTTCGGGCCAGAGGCCCACTTTTCGTTGGAGGACAAACCCTGGTCATCCTCTAGTCTGGGCGCAGCAGCCCCCATTCCCTAGCGACGACAGCTCGCTCGCTGAGCTGATGCCAGATACAGAGTCTTCAGAGTCTAACCCCGCACCTGCACGACGCTCAAACGAGCCCCTCTTCCAAAACTGGGCGCTTAGACCAGTGCCATATGCTGCGGCAGTTTATACAGAAGACCGAAGAGTATAATCTGCCCCTCTGCCTAGCGTTTGTGGACTACGAGAAAGCCTTCGATTCGATCGAGACTTGGGCTGTGCTGCAGTCTCTCCAACGGTGCCAGATCGACTGCAGTTACATCGAGGTGCCCAAGTGTTTGTACGAAAACGCCACCATGTCAGTCCGACTTCAGGATCAGACTTCGAAACCTATCCTCCAGCAGCGGGTTGTGAGGCAGGGAGACGTCATTTCTCCGAAACTGTTCACGGTCGCAATGGAGGATGTCTTCAAGGTTTTGGACTGGAGAAGGCTAGGCATTCATGTCAATGGCGAGTACATCACTCACCTTCGATTTGCTGACGTTATAGTCGTCATGGCTGAGACCATGGAGGACCTCAGTACAATGCTCGATGACCTCAGTAGAGCTTCCGAAAGAGTTGGTCTTAAAATGAACATGGACAAAACCAAGGTCATGGGATATGTAGCACCCACTCCTATCAAGATCGGAGGCACCTGGGACAAACGGTCCAGTTAGGTAGGGCTAACTTCCAGAAAGAGGTCAACCGTTGAATCCGACTCGGCTGGGCGGTGTTTGGGAAGTTGCGTGATATCTTCTCGTCTCACATACCAGTGTCTCAAGACGAAAGTCTATGACCAGTGCCTGTTGCCAGTGATGACTTATGGAACTGAAACGTGGTCGCTCACAATGGGTCTAATCAGAAAGCTTAAAGTCACCCAAAGTGCAATGTAGAGGGCAATGTTTGGGGTTTCCTTGCATGATCAAATCAGGAATGATGAAATCCGCAAGAGAACCAAGTTAACCGACATAGCCCGAAGGATCGCCAAGCTGAAGTGGCAGTGGGCAGGGCACATTGCTCGCAGAACTGATGGTCGATGGGGCCGAAAAGCGAGTGGTGACCGCGTACCGGAAGACGCAGCATTGGAAGGCCTCCCACAAGATAAACCGATGACCCGGTGAGGGTCGCTGGTGGCCGATGGATGCGGGACGCATAGGACCGGTTTTTGTAGCGACACTTGGGGGAGGCCTATGTCCAGCAGTGGACGTCTTTCGGGTGAGATGATGATGATGATGCAATTTGATGTGTTTTGATAAAGTTGCATGAGTTTAGACGACAGAGTAGTTTGTGAAACTGCATAACAAAGTTTCAAAATGTATTTTTAATTTCAGGTAGGTATGTAACAGTTTCATAAAATACTAATTAAACATCAATGCAGCTCTTTCGTCTTTGCTTAAAATAAGACGATTTTGTGAAAAATACCGATTTGCTGCAATCATTTCAAGAGCAGCACATTGTTGCATGATTTTATCTATAAATAAAAAAATGGGTTAGTTGCACCATTTGTAAATCAAGAATGATCTGTTTTTTATTTTCCTTCACCCTGAATAGCAGAATAAATATTTATAAAAATTGGAAGAATTCACGAAATACAAGTTATGAGCAAAATTCATTTTCTCACGCATTTTGTACTCTGACTGATTCTGACACATGAAAGAAACAAAACACGGATGAGCCAATTCTAATAGTTGAACTACTGAGTGCGGCAAAAAGATGCCACTTTATTAACAATTAAAGATATAGGTAATAAATAAAGTCTGATTTGTTTAATTTTGATAAATTATGGTTTGTGTTTGTACATTTTCCATTATTAAACAACTTTCAGGAGAGTTACATTTTTGCCTGAAAACTTATGTGACAATTTCTTACATCTCGGAACCCCGAGGTGGTATTGTTTTAATTTTCTCAATATAAATAAACATGTTAATTAAAATCCATTTAGCATTTTTTTTGTCAAGTTAATATTTTTGCTTGAAGTACAAAGTCAAAAAGTAACATTCTTCAAAAAAAAGTATAGTTCCGTTGATGAAAAACGTTTAATTTTCTTACCTACTTGTACAGCTCAATCTGTTCTACAAATGTCCCAAACTAACATGCCATTTAATATTTTTCCCAACGAGTTATTATGAAATTAAATGTTTTGCTAAAAAAAACGAACATCCGGGGGTTAACTTTTCGCGGGATACATTTAAACATACTTCTCTGCTTATACTCTACACATTAATGGCAAAAAATCGGAGTTAAGAATTAATGCTAAGTTTGCCTTATTTTCGGCGTAATTTGACCGGACTAATAATCCGCTCTCGCATTTTGTTACAAAATAACTGGCCAGCAACAAAATAAAGCCCGACGCACACTAGCGAGTCCGCTACTAATTTAATCTCATACCGTTAAGTCGCAACAAATCACGGCCTTTACCGCCATTTTATTGCGTTTTAGCCACGAAGGCACTTTGCACATATGTAACTAGGTTAACACTTGGCCCGACTCGACTTCATGTTTATGCAAAACTGACTTCCTCAGGACACTGCAAAGGGAAGATAAGCTTTGTATGAATAATAACGGTGTCCGTTTGAATACATTTTCTAATATATTTAGAGGCGTTAAAGTAGTTATGGGTGAAGGTGCTTGCGTTTCGTCAACCCTAGCAACTGGGTTATTATTGTGATCGCTAAATATGATAATGCTGTCTCTTAAGGACAGGCTTATCCGTTAGCTTTGTTGAGCCAGTTCTTCATCGAATCGAAATGTCTAGTCTAAATTGAACTATCATAGCCAAGCAATTCTGTTTGCCTAGCAACAAAACTTGCGTTCCAAAATTGTTAAGGGAGCCGTGAATACATGGCTTTATATCGTATAAAGGTCGTAAATGTCTTTATTTTTTAATTTCACTAATTTTTCTTGGAATAAAACTCAACTTGTCATTACAACGACTTCAGTGTTTTAATCTTTTGTACAGGTTAAAATAGGTAGGTACTTCTGGGAAGAAAACAAGAAGAAAATGTGTTGTGCCGGCCTCATTTTAAAATAAACTGGAACGGAAAATAATAGTCGAGGTCCCGAGGCGTTAAAAACGTGAAAATCTCGGATTTCGGTTACAGTGAATGAAATCAAAAAAATCTAGGTAAACCTTTTTATACGTATTATTAGCTAAACATTCCATTTTTAATTTTTAAATCTCATTCACTGTAACAGAAGTCCGTGGTCAAAACAACAGGCACTCCAGTAATAATGGTGATGACTAGTTTTATAATTTTTTAGGATTTTTAACAATGTAAAAAAACCTCATACGAGACTTAATACAGTTCAACAAACACGTCTCAAATCCGAAAGTATAGCAACGTTCAAATAATACCAAGAAATGCAGCTACTGGCAGAAATTCAGAGCTTCACCTAAAGTCCTCTTGCACCATATGTGTGCAGCGACCCACTTGGGCATTTGAAAGGGAAATCTAATGTTACTTACATTTAAAATTCTAAGAAATCCTAGTTCAAGAATATTAACTTTGTGCTCTATCTTCTTCGTAATTAAATGAATCCCTAATGATCTCTGCACATGAGTACCTGCATCTGTGTGCTTACTGAATACTTCAGCCATATCGCTAGAAAGCTATCCGATAACCTGGAAAAACTTATGATTACCGAAAAAATTGAAGAAAATACCAGAAGGATGGGAGTCATTGTCTGGCCAACTGAAGTAACACCTGGACATGAAGATCTTCAACGCACTACAACAAAATAAAGGCTGTTGAAAGGAGAGTGAGATCATCAAAGTGCTAATTTTAAAATAAATTTAAAGTTTATAAATGAGCAAACGCCTGAAAATGGAGGAAAAAAATTGTAACACACATTTCAAGACAAATTTATAAAAACATAAATTTAAAATATCCTAATTGACCTAAATCTTCTACAGTTCTGACTCCAACTAACATTTCTCAACCATTTGCCTAAAAAGCCCAAATCGAAATCGACTCCTATCGAAATATAGTTACGTCACGTGACAAGATAACACTGAGCAATATGAGCATGTGAAAACGTTGTTAGGCGTACGCCCGCTGAATACGAATCGTTGGTGTTACCTACGCATGTTCGTAGGTAATTACCTACTAGTACGAACGAACTAGGGACGGGGCTCACCGAATTCTGCTTTGGAATTCGATTAATCGAATGAGAGAATAATTAGTCTCTTTAAGTAATTACTTAGGGCCGTATTAAATAAATCAGAGTAATTTATGAGAGAGCTCTTACAATGAGAGTGGTTTGGTATGTGGATTTAGTGTTCTGGGTTTAAAAAGCAACATTCTTGATTTATTTGAGTTTTTGTGTAAAAAGTGTTATTTCTAAAGAAAATTAAAATAAAACCGTAATAGCAGAGTGTGAGTGAGTGACACCGCTTAATCAAGTGCCTTGTCATCTGCATTTTATTGACTAAATGTATGTCACCGATGCTGTAATTAACGCAGCTACCTACTGTGCTCAAACAAACTCATCTGCCTAGCCTTTTCCCAACTATATTGGGGTTGGCTCGCAGTCAAACCGGATTCAGCTGAATACCTGTATTTTACAAGGAGCGTCTGCCTACACGGTACTTGTTGGCAAGACAGGTGTCAGATTTTCTGGCTGTGCCCAAGAAAACTAAGGATATATAAATCGACTCGAAACAAAAGATGTAGAAGCCGTTTAATTATATAAACTTGCGACCCGTTGCATCTCTGGATAAGTTATGACATTCGAAGCTTGTTTTAGTCACTGTCAGCTCAGCAATGACGTGCTCTGTGGTCTTCCTGAAATGATTGTTCGTCATCAGGACACAAGTGAAGGCGGCAACGGTTTCTAAATTGAAAAATCATACCTACAGCCATTTTTTCGTGACAAAAATAATATAAGTCTTGCTCTTGACAAAAAACTGCCTTCAACAAACCAAGAAGAAGACATAAATTGTGACAGATATCATCCGGAACAACCAAATTTATGTGCTGCGAAATTGTTATTTCCATATAACATGAAAGGGATCGAGTCGTTTAGCATAATTTTGTTCCAACCGTCCCCACCTCCCCTCCGCATACGACACGTATTCGGGACGACTGTCAATATTTTTTTTCCGACGCTATTATAATATAGTCATGGAAATGCTAATCGTGTTTCCGGGTTTCTGATTTCGGGGTCAGCATGGATTAATTAATGTTTGATTACTTTGGAGTTTCATTGGTGTGGGTTTTGTTATTAGAAAATATTCGGTTTATTCCTAATACATGATTTGTTAGCAATACTATGCTTCAAAATGGGCAGCATAGCCTTACAGCTTGAAGGTGAAAAAAATTGATAATTTGTGGTTTTTGTCGAAAAAACTGCCCCAAATAGTAAAGGACAGTTGTGTGGAAAAGGAACAGGGATTTCTTTGCCTAGCAGTGCTTCAAAATAAGTCAGTTCATAAAAATAGTAGTTTATTAATACGGTGATAACAGACTGAGGAACTTATACTTGACTAGTATTATATAACTGTGAGAAGAGGCCCTAGACAATGTGCCATTCAATTAGCGAATGCGACTGTCGAAATGCCAAAATGTAGGGATTTGATCACGTGACATTTCGATGGCATCTGTCAATCCCATACGTTTTGACGTACTAATAATCGCCTTCACCACGCTACCGTTGACAGAATCTCACTTGTCTCGAGCCCAAGGTTACTTCTAGGCAAGCCTGCTTCATCTTCGACCACATCATCACTTACCATCAGGTGAGACAGTGTTCAAGTGCGTGCCTTTCAATATTAATAAAAAATATGTTAGTAAGAAAATGCAGTTCATAATACAACTGGACCTCTGATCTAAGACTGATTCTTACTAATAAAGTCGATAACGATCGCTTCCTCTTTACTCACTATAGAATGGAAGCGGTTATATCTATCGATATAACTCGAACTATAAATTCGAACGGCGCCTCACTAGCAATTATGATTACGTCACAACCCCCACTGATATCAAAGTGAACGCTACTGAATTTACGTGCTGTGAAATTATTATTATTTTCAATGTAAGGGTGTGTTCAGAGGCCTTTTATTTATTTTCAACTACCCTTTTACAACTACCATAATTTTGTAGCTGTTATTGCATTTCTTTCACTACCTATTTTTAGGGGGTAAGTCGGCCTGTTGGGCAATCACCGTATTTATAATACAACTTTAGCACTCAGCCGCAATCTGTCAAAACACCTTTCATTTCCACATATTTTGACAGATTGCGACAATGAATGCGAACGTTCCTTTAAAAAAACATATCGTGAAATGGCACTTTGTTGCAAATCATGCCAACCAACTAAAACTGAAATAGTATCTATAAACAAAAGCTTTACAACTACAAGGGTCTTTATTGACTGACATGTCAATGTCAGTCAATCGGAACGTTGTGTATTTATTTAAATTTTATGTACAATAGTGGTACACGGGCGGACTTAATGCAACAAGGCATTCTCTACCAGTCAACTTTTGGGTTAAAAAGACTAAAATGTCATGAGAGATTCAAAAAAAAATAGAATTGCATCGAGTTTGAATCTGAATTGAATTGAATCGTCGTCGGTGCCTATCTAAAAATGGTTGTTCTAAAAATGGCCACAAAAAAAACCAAGATTGTGACAGCTGTTGAGTGTTAAAAGTCTACACCACGAGTGTTGAAGGTAGAGCAGACATCTGAAAACTATGAAAAATAATTATTTCTGGCCTCGAATCTGTGATTAAACTCACATTCATGCCACCAACTGCATCAGATTGCTTGAAAAGTGATTATTTTGGAACTTTTGTCGTTTCTCAGTCAAAATTGTGGAAGAAATACATTTTTTTAAATTATATTTATTTACTGTATAACAGATACAGACCAAGCGCTTCTGGAACACCCTATAGTTAGTGTAGTTTCTGTCTATCCTCATGGGAAAAAGGCGTGAGTTTATTAATGTAGTACCGCCTTAATTAGGTTATTGAAGCGGCTACTAAAAGTACCTATCTTATAAATTGCTCCTTATTATGTGCACCCAGCCTTACTGTAAGATCGACTCGTTTAGCATAATTATTAGACCTCCCTTCGCGATCGAAATGAGATCGCACCTACGTGCTTTACTGCTTGCAATAACCTGAATGAACATTATTATTTATTATTTATTCACAAAACCTTTCGTTCGGGGTTGTAAATGGAAATAATAAATTGACTTACAGAAATCACTGGAAAAAAATGGGAAACTCGTGAAAAAGGACGGCTGTGTTTTTTTTTAAATAAAATAATATCAAATAGATTTATTTATTTAATTTCATTTGTTTATTTAATACACATAATATATATTTCATCAGGATGGTCGGTGACCCCCAAACTAGACATTTGCCTGTATCTTGAGCGTCAGAATTTCATTTTACGAGTAAATTGACGAGACGTCAAAAATTAAAAACATAACAGATATAATGTTTTTCATGATACCTATATCATATCCTCGCTTTTTCGAAAATCTAATATTTAATTTGATAATACAGTCAAATTATTTTGTCTAGACTAAATTGGTGGTTCCAACTACCTACACTGCTCAAAGTGTTTTAAATCTCCAACAGAGGTTTCAAACGATTAAAGATTTTTTTAAATCTATCAAATACTTATAAAGATGAATTTGTCCGGTCAAGTAAGCTCATTTTATCGGGGTAAGGTTACAATTTGTGAGAATATTCAGTACACCATTATAGATGAAATGTAAAATGTCCCTATCGATCCGACATTTGCAAAAAGAAATATTCAAGGTCAAAGTTCGCAAATATTGGTATGTTTGCGTTTTTTAGTCAAACGGTAAATTTTATCATAAAAAGTCGAACCTATCGACTAAAATTGTAGATCATGCAATTATCTATAAAATCGTCTGACATTTCATTTATGACTTTCGAACATTCTTACAAAGTTTAAGCTCCATGCGATTTTTTTTTTCGCTTTTCCGCATGTGAATTGCACTGTGACTTTTTATTCGTTTCAACATATTTATGGCATGTATAACATTACCAGCCAAAGTACCTCTTCCCACATTTTTACTCAAATTTACATGCCAACTGCTACATTTAAAGAGAAATATCACCAAACGACAGCAATCTAAAACGCCTTTTTTATTCAAATTAACCACAATCTGGTTTTAAGCGTGAAAATGAACATTAATACCTTTCTTTAAAGAAAGATATTCAAAGGTAAAGATAAAAGATACTGCCTTTACAATTTCAAAAAGATCTCGACACCTCTTGAAGATATTAAACGGCTTGAGATTTTGTTTCTTTTTCTTAACGTAAATAATGGAAGATGGCGGTTTTGTCTGGTGTTAAAAAGTCAAAATGAACGACGTTTTTGTAGGTATTAAAATAAGTTTAATAAAGGTACTAATACCTGGCTTTTACAAAACTGTGACAATAGGTACAGTCGAAAAAACACAAGGGCCCCTAGACAATGTGCCATTCGATTAGCGAATGCGACTGTCGAAATGCCAAAATGTAGGTGATCATTGAATGTGACATTTCGATAGCATCTGTCAATCCTATACAGTTTTGAAGTATTGACAATCGCCTTCCCCACGCTACCGCTGACAGAATGTCACTTGTCTAGAGCCCATGGTCGATGACTTTCAGGGTGCCAATCCCACTTTTGACATGCGAATGCAAATTTTGTTTAAAAAATTAGTAGAATAATTAGCTCTCAGTTCTGTTTTTGGTATGTTCACTATAGACTGCTTTACTGCATTACCTATTAAGTGTATTATAATGACAATGTCATAGAAAGACACTCAGCTGCTTATAAAAATGTGACACTGAGAAATTCATAAAACGGATTTTATCAGTATTTTCATAACATGGTCAGTCACCAAAAGATTTAGTTTGACGTTTTGGAGAAAGGTTCATGCTTTATTGACCTTTGTGTTTAAGTGATGTACTCACCCTAGTGTCTTTTAGTACAGCATACCCTAGTTGTAGATAGTTAAGAAGTCTGTTCTTTTCCGTTCCTCAAAGGTATATCCTGTCTTGTAATAGGAAATAATTTTAAAACTGATGACGGTATACGCGACATGACTATACCTAACTGGAGAAAAAGCTTTTCTTTTTCTTACCCACATTCTCAGGTTTTCTCAGCTATTTAGCGTCAAAGTCAGTCCTGTGACAAAATAAAACCACTAGTTTATAACGAATGTTTTGATGTCATAAGTATTTCGTATAAGTGTGCAAAACTTAATAAAAATAAATGCTAGTATAGTTCTAAAAACGTTGAAAAATTCAACAATATAGGCAGGTCTTCGCTCAGGCACGTTTACAATGTTTAGTGTTGCAGGAATGTAAAGTGCACAATCATAAAAAAAACGACAGCACGTATAGTATAATGTACTTTGTGGGCAGCACTTTAAAAGCTATACAAAATTGGCAGGTGACGTTTATTCGACGTCCGCAAGAAAACGTCGGTAATCGGATGATTTATTTAACAAAAACGCCCAAGTGTGCGGAGCGTACCCGAAAAACTGAAGCATAAAAATGTATTGAACAATTTCCCTTTATCGTAAGCACTCCATACATCCGAGACTCCCGGGACATGTCCCGTGATATAACAGAGTTCGGGATTCGAAAAGCGGGGTCGACGTCAAGAGGAATTTTGGAAGTTTTCAAAGAGATTTCAGTGCTTTGTAATTTTTTAACTTTTTTATCTCATCTGATACTGTTGGCTTTACTGAAGAGCAACGTGGATCAGACAATATTGTACATGAGGAAATGGCGATTGAAAAATCGAGACAACAATAAATCTACGACAAACAAGGAATGCTTTGTGATTTTTTGTTCAAAAACGATTGAAGTTTAGTGCAAAAGCTGTGCACTATGTGATTGGAAAATTGCTTCAGAGCGCTCTAGGAAAGGATGGATTTATAGTGACTGATGGACGTGTTTAGATATTAGAAAATCAATAACCCCGCTTTTTTCTTTTGTGTCGACAACCTATATGGTTGTCAGAAGCCCAAAAGTTTGACAACTAGTTTTAAGATGAGTTTACACGGGCAATTGTTTGAGAAATTATTGCTCGGGTAGTACGGATCAATCTGGAGCAATGTGCAGCAACTTCAATAAAATGCGTCAATTGTTTCGGCAATACTGTTTCTAATTGCTCTATAATAAATTGCACATTGCTCTTTCTGTTTTGTTTTTTTTTTCAACTAAATTACTCGTGTATGATTCGTATTTCCTCGTTTAATGACACTTTTATCTAAACTTTGATTTCAAAAATTGCTGGGTGAGACCCAACAATTTTTTAAATCCAAATTTGAATACATGACTTACCGATTGATTTTTGTTAAAAATTTGAGACAAAATTAATAAGTAGGCACGGTCAAATACGTTAGCTTTAGGTAGCTCAATATAAATGACTGATTCCTACGACTTTATTGGCAAGCACCGAGCGAGATACATAATGTAATGGATTTAAAAATTAATGTTCACTGCGGAACCACGCAGTTAAAGTCGATTGACTTTTACAAAGCTTGTTTGCGGAATTTTATCGGATCAATGTTTACAGTGAGTCGTTAAAACAGGTGTACGGTTAACTTTAACGGTTTAAAATAGTGCCATGAGTTAGTTATTTACTACTTGATGGCTATGGCTAAGCAATATACTGTTAAGCACATAATTATGTACTTCAGAAACAGTTTTTTTGCCATGGTAGATAGCTGGACTGACTGTATTTTATTGTAGACCGAAAATGGTTACTAAATATATATCCGGATAATCATGTTAACCAGTGCTGGGTTTAAGAAATGAGGTAGGCAGAAGCTTTAGTAAAAAAATCGCGAATAAAATCAGCTGTTCAGTACATTTTGATCGAGTTATGCGCACATAAATGTATGGGGCAGTCGATTTTTTTCGCGATTTCAGTGTTGATCCCATAGTGAAACAGGTTCATAATGACGAGTACAATGACACTTCACTTCTCTTCCGTGAAGTTTATGTACTACTGCAATTTATTTTCACTTGTTAAACAAAGCTGTGTTTAGGTACACTAATACACACTTGCATTATCCATTTAGAGAATTCATGATATTGTTATCAAACTTGATTTTAATTTGTTTACTTTGAATTTTTTAACTTTTGTAACTGCAAAAATATTTGATATATTTTTTTATTATTTACTTATTAAGTTTGAAATCGTTTTCTGCGTCAATAGCGTATGACAGCACCTGTCTGGCGACAATTGCTGAAATGTCTTTGTTTTTTTTTTGTGTGTATCGATGGACTGTCGTCTAATAAGTTTTTTGTTTCTTTTCTTTCATTTTTATTTCACTCCACATTTCCACCAAACAAAAACTTGTCCTATTGTTTCCCGAGAATTCATGCGACTTTTACTTGTAACAAAAAGTACTATATTCTGTACGTTCGTAAATAAAGGCCTGACCTTTGAGAGCCGATGACCATATTGTGTCGTAACCGTACATAAGGACCACATGTGTGTTTTATGTATTATATGAATGAAAAAATATATAGACCCGGTCCCAGACTTTTTCCTCATTGAAATAAGTCTATTATTTGTAGGATTCTCAAATTTCTTGGCTGAAATTCGAGTAACTTAATAGGTAGGTACCAATTAGGCTTTTTGTGGCTTTTCACAATTATTTGATATTTTGCCACGACTCTTATTTAAGCTGTGATAAGAGTCGATTAAAAATATTGTTTTATATTTAAGGTAAATATAAAAAATACTTTTATCTGTATATTTGTATATCGCTCGGACTAATTAAGATAATTTATTTACGCAAATTGATAATAATAGTGAATTATGTACTAGAGCTTATAAAAATGGGAAAGGCAAACGATTCACCAGACATAATAAAAATCAATTCGCTCACTGCAATAAAATTTGATTGAATGTGAATTAAAGGTTTTTTTTGTATCTAATTTGGTAACATTCTATTGTCTTACTTATTTTTCATTTATTCCAATAGTCCTACAAAACACGCATCGCTTTTCAAACCAACAGGAAGTGTTTTTGCTTACCCCCTGGGAAAAACGTATGTAAAATAGAAGTTGGCAACCCCAATAAGCTTCTTTAGAAAATACCAACCCAATTTCTGTTGATTGTACAATGGACAGTTTCAACGTGTTGTCCTTTTGTCCCCTTGACACAAAAGGCCCAGTATACACTGTACCAATCAAGTTGACATCATCGGGCCACGAGTTTTTCGCGAGTGATTTCCCTGAGTTCGGAAACTTGCGCCCCTCGAGTTTTACAACGAGTGATGGAATCTCATTTGACAGCTGTCAATTTGGGAATTGTGAATTACGAGAAGGGGAGTTATTATTCGGAGGGGATTTAATTTTAAATTGAAGAAAGACATTTGTTGTGTACGAAGTTTGTTAAGTACAACCTTAAATTTTAAGTTACCCTTACTGAGCCACTATTTATGGATTCTAGCTATGAGCAGTAATAAAAAAAAATATACGAAGATATTATGATACAGGGAGAGGGAGGTCTTTGCCCACCAGTGGGAAAAAATAGGCTAGATAGTTACGATTGTGAGGTCGTCCACTCCTTAAAGACTACCTACCAAGATTTTTTTAAATTTTAATTTGAATTAGGTAATTTCCGATACACCCAGGATAAGTCTTGCTGTCGTTGACACGGCACTTCGAAAAACTAATTACACAACAAATTATTTGTGTCACGGTACTTCCACGGATTTCTTTAATGTTATTTTATGAATACATTAATGTATAGATAAGCGTGGTGGTCGGTATGTTAATTTATCACGCAACATTGACATTATTTTCTAAGTTAGACACGTAATCCATAAGATAAATTCTTCAAAATTTTAAACAACTTTCGAATTCCCATGTCATGTCAGTTGCAAACTGTCAAAGAAAGACATAATTTTCATACATTTTTGACAGTTTGCGATGGAGCTGTGAATGCGATCGTTGCTTGAAAATGAGTAGAATTAGCACTCTGTTTAAAGTGATATTTCGAGATGATTTTGATCCTATCATTTCAATCCACCGCCAACAACTCAAATGTCGACTTTAGTTGTGTGTATTTCAAGTTGATTTTTAAACTATTTCATCAGAAGTATGAGTTTCAGTGGAATTTGGAACTTAAGAGGAAATGTGGGGCGTAGAGACTTGAAAATTAGGTATTTGAAGAAATTATTGATGTCGCTTTGCGAGCGCTCGGCGTCCGGTTCGTGCGATAAGAACAACTGCAGATCCGACTGAATAGCCTTAGTAAAAAGTCATATTTCGAGGTTTGAGGTCTCGCCTATTTCCTCCTTCAATATTAAACCTATTTTCGATTTAAAATATATTTTATAAACTGAATAAGAAGGATATATACTGTGTCCCTATGTATTTCATTAATAGTTGTTAAATTTGTACACTAGGCCTCTGTTGACAGCGGTCTAAATTGACAGCTTTGAGCATTTTTTGTGGGTTTTAGTACTTATAAAAATAATGTATCAATAAAAATAAAAACACACAGTAAGGCATACAAGTAGTCAATATTTATTATTCTGTAAAAAAACATTGGTTTATGGTCATTAGCCGGAAAGAACAAGGCGAGAGCGTTTCTATGGAGAAAAACCACCCGCGTTTTCTTTTAAACAGTATTGCATAGACATAATATTTAGTTCCAAAATTTGATAAAAACCTCGATTTCTAAATAAAATTACAGTTTTAGATAATCTCATCCCGGGAAAGTAAAATTCTCGTAGAATAAAAGAATTAAAAATCTGCATCTAAGCTGAACTGAACGTGAACGTCCCTGTAAAAAAGTAGGTCATAAAGAAGAATTAGTAGTACCTAGTTAATTAAGTAATGCGAGTAGGCACGTGATTTATTTTTATCGTTGCAAGGATTCTCTAACTAAAAGCTGGTAACCGGATAAAATTAAATATTCTAAGCTTGTCAATTACTATATATGTACAAAGTGTAACAGAATGAACTCATGTCATTCATTTTACTCATTATTATTAACAACTTTTACAATGGGGCTAACCCCGAAATCGCGAAAAAAAAAATCAGCTGTTCAGTACATTTCGTCAGAGTTATGCGCACAGAAATGTATGGAGCAGTCGATTTTTGTTTCGCGATTTCAGTATTGGTAACATAGTGAAAGTTGTTCATAATGATGAGTACAATGACCCCTTAAGAGATATTGCGTTTATTACACGTTGTATATCTAATATTATACCAATAGATTAACGAGAGAGTTGCCTCCCCCAACTCCTTCCAGATATTTTTGTCTCGAGCGAGACATTATTTTAGTGACTCAACAATTTATACAGGGTGTTCCAGAAGTATGTGGTTATATTCAGGGTGATGTTAGGTAGCTGATATACATTCAAAATAAATAGCAAAACAAGAAAATATATTTTTAAAAAATTGACCAAAAACAATGAAATTACTAAAAAGTTCCGAAGAAATGACTTTTCAAACAGTTTGTTACAGTTGGTGGCATTTACTTTCGTTCTTTGATGTCTCAAGCTGCATCATTCAGACTGCTTGAAAAGTCATTTCTTCGAAAATTTAAAAAGATCTCAACCGTCACTAAAAAAGCTTTTGCATAAAATTTTCATACAAAATGTACGGGAAATTTTTTGCAATTTGTGACTTTTTGAGTACTCCAACGATGGTTGGTCCCATAGAAGTTTTTGATCAGTAGGTTGTTAAAAAATGTTTTTGTCTTAAATGGCTATTTTCTTGATTACCGTACATTTTTTTTGAAAATCTGTGAATGGGGATCAAAATTCCATAAAAAATTATGGCTGGTCTCATATGACCATTTTCGTGTAGCTGCAACGGATAAGGTACTTCCCCTTACTGCCCCGCTGAAAGTTTCCACCCTGTATATCAACTACCCAACATCACCCTGAAATATGACCACGCCCTTCTAGAATAACCAGTACACTTAAATAAATAAACAAAGCTTTAACCCGCGCAAATGTAATAATACATATATGTATAAGCCTATTGATATAATATCTATTATTTACCGACAATATTATTTATACAAAGAAGATTAAGACTACATTAATGAGTAGGTACCTACCTATTTATCTTGATATGAAATCGAAGGTTATTATAGTCTTTGAGTAACATTATTTGTTTGCTTTGATGTTCCTCTAATAAGAAGATATGAAGTGATTACTGGTTATCTTTAGTAACTGTATACTATGTGTGATAATTGTTATTATTATAATTATAATGATTCTATTGAAAATAGGGACGGAGTTCCTTTAATTATGATCTGTATTATATAAATACACATCTTTATTAGATAATTTTTGAAAAAGATTTTACAGGAAGAAAGAGAGCGATTTTAAGTTTTCTACAGAAATTGAAAAATCATTTTATCCTTCCCCCTGAATTCTTTTTCGATTTTTTTTTCTGATAACTATTTAGACCTAGATATCTAGCGTATGCATACCAAGATTTATTAAAATCGGTTCATTAATTTCGAAAAATAAGGATTTGAAAGTTTGTATGAACAGCCGTACCGCGTAAAGGCCCTTAAGAAGGAATCAGTCGAATGATAAGTGTGTTGAGGGCTTATGAATATCTTCGTACTTGGAGATAGACATTTGAAGAAGCAAATGAAGAAAGTTTTCATCAGGCCTGATCGAGCTTAAAACTCCTATCCGACTTCTTACTAATTATGAATGTTAAAGTTAGTTAAAATGGATGAATGGTCTTAGATTTGACCAGATTAACTCATAGAATGCATTTTAGACACATGGTGTCTTCTTTTGGGATGATTTCCGACTAATAACGCAAGCGCAGCTAGTTGAACACCGTGAGATAGGTGAACACCGTGAGATGTCGACAGAATCGACTGGCTGAGCCCATCATTGAGCGCCTGGTGTGTGTGCCCCTGTCTGTATCTGTTTTTGTGTTGACTGCGTCGATGTGCAGCATTGATTAGTTAATAAGTACATTAAACTAAAACTGTATCCACGAGAACATTGCCGACAAACTGTACAGCAGTTTGGCAGAAGACATGTGTGAAGACTTTTATGTAATTTTTTTCTTGAACAAATAAAAAAAAAAAAAAAAAAGAATAATGAAAAATTGCAAAGTGACTTAAGCAGTAGATTAAACAAATAATAATAATAATAAATAATAAATTGTTTATTTATAAAATAGGACACATTTACAATAAATATCTCACAAAATTTAAAGAACACAGTTGCTTATTTAAACAAAAACTTCTTAACTAGCAACAGCTTAAATTTTATAATAATTTATTCAACGACTACGACTTTTATTATTCGTAGTTCAACGATCAATATAAAAACCGCAAACATTAAACTATACTTTTAACAGTAATTATAGAACCAAACTAAACAATAAAAAGCATAAAATGGTTGAAATAATTACAAAATTCAGTTGGCATAGTGCCCAGCGTTGCAGCCGAAATGAAGAAAAATGCTCCACTGCACTTATAAAATTCTTTCGTATGGAACAAAATTTAATTGTATACTAGTACGTCTAACTATTTTATTATTTTTGACTGGTCCTGAAACATGAACTTTTTATAGTGAAATAATTTCTGAAAAATTATTTGCATGCTGAATAAAAAACACCTGAATTTCTCGTCTTGTTATTTTAACAGGATTATTCAGAATTCATTTAATAGAAAAATAGTAGTCTTTTAAAAGGCCGATATTCAGCAGATTTTGTACCTCTACATAATTTTCCCTCAAAACGCCAGCCATATCACCAATTCTAAGTGTAAAGAAATGGTGGCGCAACAAACTCCCAATCAAACACTTTGGTTTGAAATTCGTTACTGCAAGAGCTATACAAAATTAGACCTAACTGTTAGTAGAGGTACTGAAAACATTTCGCTTCAGACAGCAATACTGCAACCAAGACTACCCATGAAACGTGGCACATAAAATTGCTTACTCGTCCTTTCAGTCTAAATAAGGCAACCTGATTGGCCTCTAAGGAAGCAAAACTACTTCAACCGGGAAACTAACTCAACAAAGTTATGACTAACATAAGCACTAACATAAATACTACTCATTTTACCCTACTTTTTCTAGCTTCAGCCATAACTTTCAGCTTAACATGAGCTAATCTTGCATAAAATGCTTATTTAATTCTATCATATCGTAAAAGACGACTTACTGCAAAACAGTAGCTAGACACGGAAATGACGTAAGTGCGGCATCTTTTTTGTTGTAATCGACTTTAGTGCTTGTAGTTAAGATTGAGTTTAGGGTGGGGAGTGAGGCAATTAACGATGTAGACTGTACAGGATGGGGATTGTATGTGGAGTAAGCAGATGGGAAGGATGCATCGAGAGATTGCAGTACGGAGACGCGAATTTATGTGTGTTCCGGAAACACATCGAGACATGGAGATTGAATATTGCTTTGAAATACTCTAATCACGTACCTAGTTAGAGAAGATACCTATTTCATTTAGATAATAAATTTTCTGTAACAATCTTCAGGATTCTACGATTTTATTTTAGGTTATTAAAACCGAATTAAATTGTATGGCGGGGTGTTGAATGTGCTGTTGTAAGATTGCTAGGTTTTGAAATGAAATAAAAGTCGAATCATTTAACATTACTTGCTTTTTATCGCGGCAAAAAATTGCTCTATTTCTGTAGGTCAGGCCATGAGAGCCAAGGAGAGCTCACAGAAATGGTGTATTATTTCAGGATACAAATTTCCTAAACGCGTCAGAGATGATCTCTAATAAACAAACAATTATTTCACCACTTCAGATGAATCAGTGGTCGCCTAAAATATGACGTACGGCATGAAGCATTTAACCAATAAGAATCTAACTTTGTACGGGTCCTCTTTGCATGATAGGTACTTGAGTTATTCCTCACGGAATGGACAACATTCATTCTTACCTGCAAGGACATCGCTTGCATGATACACAGACATTGCACTATTTTCCGTGCTTATTCTATATTTGAATTTCAGCTCTGCGCTCCCAACGTCCCTAGCCATATTTCGAGCGCTTCCGGTGGACGTGACGTAGGCGTTTGTTAGCTCCTTCCTGTTTAAATATCCTGTGCAAATACGTCTGTGATACTCAAGTGATACACTTTGTTTGATTTTTCGTGTAACAGAGAATTTATTTTGACGTTTTTGCTCTATTGACTTTTGTTTCGTGGAACAGAGTGATGAGTTTATCTTGAATTAGTAATTGTTTGTTTTGAATTTCGAATACGTGAGTAAATGTTAGGCTTTAGAGAAAATGAAGTTAGACGTGTCGTGTTGAGATTTAGAACATACTAGCTGCTCGCGTGAATGTCGAAAATTGTACTCCCGCGATTAAAAGTATCCTAAGTTTTATTTCTGACTATAATCTACCTCGGTGCCAAATTTCATCAAGATCCATTCAGTAGTTCTTGCGTGAAAGAGTAATAAACATCCATACATCCAAATTTTCGCGTTTTTAATATTAGTAAGGATACCCGACTACCTACTAAGTACGGGTTAATGCCAATCTTTATCACTGATAGAATTTGACTTTGTCTTGGTTCTCTTGATGCCTTTTTTATAAGACCGTAAGACCAAAATTATCCAGCATTTATCTTGTATGGAATCCAAATGATTAAATCGACTGGATTTGTCAAGTAGTTCCTTTACTTAGTGATTTCAAGAATAGCATAATTTTGATGGAATGTTTTTTTTTTTTTATTCGAAATAATCAATATAAACAAGTCCATCTTTTGATAATAGCTTTAAATGCATTTTCCCATAAGTCATCCTTTTTTGTAAAATAATATGGCAGCTTCACCTCTTTCCACCAATCTACATTCTATTCATCATATCATCATCATCATATCAGCCGAAAAACGTCCACTGCTGGACATAGGCCTCCCCCAAGTGTCGCCACAACAACTGGTCCTGTGCGTCTCGCATCCATCGGTTACCCGCGACCCTCACCAGGTCATCGGTCCACCTAGTGGGAGGCCTTCCAACGCTGCATCTTCCGGTACGCGGTCGCCACTCCAAAACTTTTCGGCATTCTATTAAATGTCAAAATAAAAACTGGATGGGGTTCAAAGGAAATGGGGTTTTTATAAGCCCGAGACTTTAAGAGATTTAAAGAGAAAATTTTTAAAAGAACGTGTAGACAAACATGTTTGTCCATACGTTCTTTTAAAAAAAATTCCACACCCTCCTCGCTGGCTTATCTACTGAAGTCTAGCAAACTGTTTACGAAAGCACTAAACTCATTTTAGGTACATTACAGTATCATTTCCTTTGGAAACATAAGAGGAAATTCTTCATTATAATTTCAGATTATCGAACTTACACTCGTAAATCACCAAATGTAAATACGATAACCTCAAACATTTAAAGTAACAACAGAAACAAAGAAAACCGTATTTAAATACGATTCGTATTTATCGGTATCTCTAACACCATTTCCAACTCGAGTTATCCGACAAAACATCTCGAAGGCGAATGGAAGCGACAATTTACATCTTACAATGAATCTCCATTAACGTACAGTTTGAAGTTCAATTCAAAATTACTAATAGATACCTATTCTATTTACTGCTTCGGCAATTCTATTGAGTGAGCTCCTTGTGAGGTGCTGAGGAGAATTGGAAATTTCAGACTTACATTAGTAAGGAAATATTATGTTTTGTTGAATTGGTCGAAGATATTTCTTCAGAAATCGAAGAATTACATCTTTTCTTTCCATCAGTCAAATTGAACATTAACAGGCTTATCCTTCAAAAAAATTCTAACCACAGATCTGTTGATTTGTACAGAACGTGTAACAGAATAAGCGCAATTTGTGAGTCATAAGGGACCAATCACAAAATCACGAAAAAAAAACAGCTGTGCAGTACATTTTGTCGAGTTATGCGCACATAAGTGTATGGGGCAGTCAATTTTTTCTTTCGCGATTTTAGTATCGCTCCCACAGTAAAAGTACAATTACCCCGTAAAAGGCATTACGTTTATTCTGTTACACGTTGTACATAAAATCTCGTATTACAGTTTTTGTGGTCGCACTCCTTCGAAACGACTCGACCAATTTAACTGACTTCAAAATGGAGGCGAACATATGACCATGTTCGTCTGTATGTTTGTTTTCATGTATGTTCACCGATTTCTCTGCGTAAGAAGCCGCGGGCAACAGCTAGTAAGATTATAATTTCGTGTCATGTAATTTTGGAGCACTGAAGTAGGCTAAAAATGACTGTGCAGAAGTACGTTTAAAGCTCATTATAAAACCAAGCTGCGTTCCATGCCATACAATATTTATTTAAGCCTGTGATGTCCATCTACAAAGCAAAGACTATTCTCTTCCCAGTCTTACCTATTTAAAGCTGCTAAGGACCAGGGGGTCGAGTCTGCTATTGCAATCGTGTCTCAATGACCGGTCAATGATCGATTTTTGACGTATAACGTCAAACTTATGACACATTTCCCATACAAAAACTGTCAAAGTTGTCAAATATTCGATCACTGACCGGTCATTGAGACACGATTGCAATAGCAGACTCGAGCCCCAGTCATAATGCGTCAACGCCATTATGATTCCATTATGAGAGAGAGAGACAGAGCTACACAAAACAAATATCACTATCCCTTTTCACAACGGCATCATGATAGCAATGACACTTCATAGTAGAGAGGCAGTTCTTATGGAACTGACTTGTTCCATAAGAACACCATGCCATGCACATCGGAAAATCCGGTTTCATAGGGGCTAACTTAAGTGACGAGGACTTTTTCGGGGTACAACTTAAAAGAACGGAGGAATAGATAGATTGATAAACTTTAGTCTGCTTTTTCTGACGAACAAGCAACATAAACCTTTCTGAACCAACTACTACTGAAAATAAAACCTTACACGAGCGAACTCAGTCAATTTTCCCGAAGCAAATACGGTCCGGAAGCACTAAAAAATACAAAATTGCGAAGGAAATACATGCGGCCATCTGTTATGTTACCTAACACAGTTAACTATGAGTTATAGCCCTTAGCTTGGGGCACGGCTCGAAATATAGACGAGAATTTAGACTTCGAAAATTGTACAAAATTTTTCAACCGCTTCTTGCTTTCGTAAGTGGAAAGTCAGCTGCTAAGCGGTCTTGGGTATTTTTATTAGGTTAAGTTATCGTTTTTTTTTTAAGTGAAAACTTCTTTAGCGGTGTTGTGCACTTTTTGGGATGGGTAAAAAATGTTAAACTCGCGTCAGTGACCGTCAGGTCGGTGAAAGACCGTCAGGACACGTGTCAAGAAAAAACATTAGTGAACCTGGTTCTTTGTAGGTACAAAGAACTAGATTCACTAATGTTTTTTCGCGATTTCGGGGTTGGTCCCATTGTAAAAATTGTTCGTAATGATGAGTAGGTACAATGACCCTAAAGAGGTCAGCGTTTATTCTGTTACACGTTGTATATTAGTGTAGATTTTGAAAGAAAGGAAGTTACATTACATTGCGAAATCCTTCATAATAAACACCTTTAACCCACCTTATAACGGCCTAAAATAAACATAAGAGCCTACTTCCTCCAACTACAAGAAACTTCTGACTGTAACACACAACTACTAAATACGTGTTGATACACGAGCATCTAACTAACCCAATCTACATTCACAGTCCCTCAAGATAATTAATTGTTTATCAAGTGGATGCAAACTTAGCTGTTTGATGGGGCAATAAAATACTAACTTAAAATAAACTTGATCACGACTTGTTTGTTTAAGTTGGCGTTAAGTTTAGGAGCTCAATTTGTTTTGGGAAAACAAACAGTAGGGAATTTGGAATTCATATAGGACATATCGTCGTTTATGTTCTAACTGTGGATGTCAAAATAAAGAGAGAGCAATAAACTGGTTTGCAGCACGTTACTCAGTTTTATGAAAAAACTAAGTACAGTACAACTATTTTCTTAACGTCCCTGAATTCAAATTATTATACACGATAAATCTGATAATTGCTGGCCATGAAAACTAGCATTCGTTTATGTTCGGAAAAGCGATAATTGCCGAGGGTAAGGAAATAGTTGTACTGTAACTAATGTGCTCTTGTTATATGAATATAACTGAGGTACACTCTATTGATGTGGATATCTGTAAAAAACGATACACGCAGTATATTTTTTGTTTGAGTAACGAATCACCATTGGTTCAACTCTTGGTTTGATCCGATTAAACGGTTAGTATTCCGATGATTCAATTCCGTATGTATTGACATACGAAACCTATTTTTAACGGACTTCAAAAAAAAGAGAAGGTTCTCAATTCGGTTGTAAACCTATTCATTCATGATGGTATTACTGTGTGTGTTAACAGTATAAAACTAAATAAAGAGCACTGACAGAACCAGTGCTATTTGTAAAGTTCAACTTAAAAAAAAACAACGATGGAACACCGCGTTTTGATGGAAATAGTCTATTGTAGAATTATAGAACAATTTCTATGAAAACGGGTTATCAATTTGTCAAAATGCAACTGCCTGAATACTCAAGCAGGTTTTTAGTTTTGTGTAAAAACTGATGTTATATTTTTCGCACTACTTTTGCCGAAGTATTTATTTTTTGAAGACCAAACTTTTTACACATTTTATAGGCTTTTTTCATTTTGGCAACTGTGCCACTGTCAACTCTTGTATTTTCACCTCTCAGTATTTTGAACACAGTGGTATATTTATTCAGTATACTATGTCAGACATATTGTACATTTATTACAATACCCTACGAACTTAACTCTCCGAGACGTTAACCATATCATGGCTGACAGACTAAAGACTGAAATTACTAATGAGAACACTTAGAACTTATGGCTCGCTTCACGGCGAGATTAGGCGAAACTACATCTACGAACGACATACGAGGACTAGTTGCGTATGACAGGCTAGGATAAGCTTGTTTTCATTAGGTACAGTCAGGGTTGGGCGGTATTTTAACAACTTGTAATTAAAATACATAATTGAAATACAAATATGTATTTGGTATTTGTATTTCAATTACTTCTTAAAAATGTAATTTGTATTTGGTATTTCAATTACCTGACGCTGAGGTGTTTCTATTTCAAATTCTTATAAATAAAATACATTTGAATATAATTATGCATTTAGCAATCTTATTAATGGGTGCGTTCCGCAAAAAACAGCTCTCGATAAGCAAAAAGACTAACCTTACCTAACACCGGACTGTATTTTGTTAGTAGTATTTTGTATTTTAGAAACATGCGAGATAGTATTTTGTCATTTGTATTTTAATCAGAGCAAAGCATGAATTTTGCCCTGCTCTGGGTACAGTCGTTTATTTGACCCTATTTTAATTTCAATTTTTAATATTATGGCCCCATCGATGAACGTTCGTTGAATTTTGCCAATGTCTCAATGTATAAGATCTTAATAAAGGTACCTAATCCATTGTTATGAAATAACCTATACATATTCAGAGACTGTTTTACTGCCATGCCAAAAGCTTATTTCAATTGGTCCGGTACAGAAAGTTGAAAACCAGCGTCTGTCTGTCATTTACGCTGAACTGGGCCTATCTGGCGCAGCGTGAGGGACGTTTTTGTACCGGAAATTTTACTTTCTTATTTTCTCATCCAATTTTCGTTTAAGAACGATTAGATTCATGAATTTGTGGTGTGTAGTGTGGTTGTTTTCTATGTAGGTGATAAAAATAATAGTAAATTCTTTACAATGAGAGTCATTATTATAGTTTGCCAAAAGAAAAAATTGAATCCAATATAATTTTCTATCCAGCAATACCATTGCAAATCCGCTTAAATTCTACGTATTAAAGCATAAAGTCGAGTTAAAAAATAAAATATAGCTAAACCTTCGTCGCAAGCTTCACCGTCTAAGCCACTTCTTTAAACCTCATTATGCACAGAAGCAAATGGGATTATGTGAGGTGTAATGCGTCTTCGAGTTGAACCGTCTAAGGTGGCACTAAGGTTTATTATGCTTTGAATAATTTATTTATGGTAATAGATTTTTTTGTCGTCTCCTCCAGTTTTGCCGCGTTGTTTTGACGTAATTTCTGCATATACTTTGTTTTTACGGTCGGTTTAACTTTGATGAATTTTAAACATCTTCGAGTTGGCGTCGAATGTTGAGGAAATGTTATATTTATGAAGATACTGTTATGAATATATTGGCCAATGGTTGAAGCATACTTACACATACATACTGCACAGAATAATAACATTTCTCTACAAGTAATTCTGTGAAACGTTTTTTTTAATTTTTGCACCGGATTTTTTATTTTATTTTAGTGGTAGCAATACATAGAAGTAAGTTATAATAGTAAAACGTTAAGTGTTTCTCAGTAAGTGAATTTGTATACAATTCTTTATGAGAAATAAAGTTGTTCTTAAACCTAAAATTCACTCACATTATCGACACTTTTACGTTACTATACACCAAATCATTCGTGCTGGGCCATCAGCTTTTAGTCTAACCGAATACAGCTGAATATCAGTATTTATCATGAAGTGGTGACTATCTGTACTCGGTAAGATTGGTTGTCAAACTTATTAAATATCTGACAACTCATAACAACTGTCAAAAAACTAAAAATTACAGCCAGGACCAACGGCTGTATACTGGCTATTTCCGAGGTACAAAGGGGTCTCAATCTGGGCCTCTGATATCTGTTATTAAACGATGCTCAAATTCTGAACTAACAATAGTTTGAAACACAAAATCGTAGAGTTTTAACGTGTTAAGTAAGAATGGTTACACATCTACAATAGTTTTCGTGTGGACTCGTGTACAAAGTCACTTGAATCTTACAGTCAGCCAGTCCCCAAAGAGTTGTACTTATCTACCGCAATATCTGAATAAAATCCTACATCTACGTTTTCCATGCAGACCCGACAGTAAAGAATCCTGTTCAGATCAGAACCTAGAAGCTTTTTATCTTGGAATTGAATCCGGTCCCTGAGGTACGTGTACAATCGATCACAGCTGCTTCACAGAGCATAGACAGACCACGTTTTTCTTTATCAGAAAAGTACATAGGTTTAGAACCTTTACCTATGAGCCCCCTTCTATGTGCTTATGGTGATCACCGGGGTGGTTTCAGTGAGGTAAGTCTTTACCCCAAAAGTTCAGGTGCTTTTTGAAGGTTACCCCCGAAAAAAAAAGGGCCTTTAACTATGAATTTACCGTTTTTAGGGTTCCGTAGCAAAACAAGGAACCTTTAGGGATTTAAAGCACTCCAGGCGTGCGGCCAGGGCGCTGTGACGAAAATGTATGGCGCCCTGGCCGCACGCCCGCGACGCTTTGTATATTTCGTTCCTTTGACGCCATACATTTCATCTTGTCAGTGGCCTGGCCGTGCGCCCTGTCCGCTTTATATTTCAAGTCCCTTACAGTTTCGCCGGTTTTACTCAGAGACTATTGATGTTACGAAGCTGTTATTTGGCATGTATATACATTTTATTAATCACGCCGACAAAGTTGTAAAGTTAAATATAGGAAATCTTTTTTTTAAGGAACCTCTTTTATCAGGTAAAGGGACGTGGTTTTTCATCTTATCCATAATGTGCGAACGTATCATTAGATAGGTCTCTCAAGTTCAATTTTTTTTAAGATTCATGTCGCGCGTTCCATCGTTTGTCTATGACATCGACAACACATCAGTATTTTTATTGTTTTATTTAGGTAGGTATACAAATATAATACTATTATATTATTCTCGCTTTCTTCTCTGTATCATTTTATGAATATTTTTTTAAGACTGTTCTCCATGAGTGTAGAGCAAGCACCTATATAAATATTATGTCCAGTTTCATTTCTAGATCTGATAAAACCAGTAAAACAGGCACTAGAAGTGAAAAGATAAGTTTAATCGAATGTCAGCCGTTGGCAACAAATGTATCAAAAAGAAATATGATATTATTTTGTGTGTGTAGTCGTCTCCAGACGTAGTTGTGTTGTACTTTAAGACTGCTACTACTTTATTTTGTGCTAAAATTTTAAAATTCGAATGGAGTGGAAGTCTGAATAATCTGCTCAAAAAAAAAATAAGTTCGATTGAAAAGTGTGTGCTGTCACTTGAATGAGGTTCTGAATTCAAATAGCAGTTGGCAGCTTGGCAGTATTAATCTTCTTTTATTTTTTTTACACGAACACCCAAAAATGTCGTGTTTTATTTTTAACAGTATGCGAAATGTAAATCCATAGCTTTCACATTCATGCCACTTTCAGAAGTACAAGTAATTTCAAGAGGCTTTACAACCACTTATACGAACAAAGCCTTAAATTAAATGAGACTACCTGTTTCGTAATTAATTACCGTTCAGACGAGAGCCTTCTATTGTAACTAAATCGTGTACCTACAACACAATATAATTTAGCATTCTACGTCTTCATTCTGACGAAATCTAATATTGTATTCAGGTTCCAGACTGTCGGTTGTTCGGGAACTTTTGGGGGGACTAACTTGTAAGGCCAATTTGGACAAGCGTGGTCCAGTGTCGGCCAAGCTTTAAAGTACTGGTGGCATTTAATTAACACTTCGCGGCATTTAGTGGAGAAACTTTGTTCGTACTTGTACAGGCTATTATTTTCTTAAATGAGTTAATTATTTGTTGCGGTCGTTGGAGTGATGTTTTAATTAATGCTGTAAGATTTGAATGTAATGTTTAAGTTTTAACACTTTGACGTTTTATGTTTTGCATAATTTAATTCGTCGCCTTGGTGAACAGTTGTTAGGGAGTGTGTTAAACATAATCAATATTTATATAAAACTGAAGCGTTACTGAGTGCGTGACTGATAGACAATGCACTGCCGAAACTACTGGTCATAGAGAGCTGAAATTTGAGAACGGGCTGTGTGCGTACGAAGTCATAGGCAAAAGCTAGTCAGCCTATAAAGTTCTCACTGCTGGGAGACCAGCACCCTTAAAGGGCCTTGTTGATTTGACTGATTACATAATTAAAATTACTTTAAATCCTCAGCAGATTCCTAAGTCAATTCGATTCGATTCTGTTTTGCTGAGGAAAATTCAGATATTATAGTAACGATAACTTCACATATTATAGTAACGCTAATTTCAGAAATATAGTAAAGACAACTTCAGAATTATAGTAAACAATCGATCGATCTTTGCATTATTTTATAACATTTTGCACTCGGAAAATACAAAGCAATTGCAGCAAGTGCAAATATTGTTACCACGTAGCAACACCTGGATAGAATGGAATTGGACAGATCTAGTCGAAGTATAAAACACTTTTCGAATGGGTTGTACGGTGACACTCCCGCGAGATAGTGCTCTCTGTGTTAGTATTTAAATGCATTATCTTTCCTGGCAGGTGCCAGTGTCGCTGGGATATGAGTTAATATCAAATAAATTGCCCCGTTTATCAACAGTTTAAATTGCAATATTACACTTAAAGAATATTTAGGTCTATTGTAGGTATCTATGGTATAGAGTTCCCTGTTATTTGAGGGTTTTTTATAAGTCAAGAGTGAATAAAGTGCCTTCTTCTTGGCCACCGTGCTCCATCATCGACCACATCATCGCTTACCATCAGGTGAGATAATGGTCGAACGCAGGCTTATCTATTTATAATTAAAAAATATGTACATTTTAATAATATACCTTCTGTTTTTAATTTATTTCACCAAACCCGTTTGCTCCCCAAATGTACAATGAACATGTAAATAACGTAAATCATAATTATAAATGTTTTGTTTTTCGCGACAAACAGTCCATTGTCTTTGTGCGGAATTTATTATACATTTGAATAGAACGGGTAAGAGAAGATTTCTCCCAAAACCCTAAAACAATAAGATATGAAAATGGCGAAGGGTAAAAGTTTTCATAATAAGGGCAACCGTTCCAAGGATATTATTATGCGCAAAAATCATAGACTTGAGCAATTATTTTAGCTATAGGTATTGCTATGTTTCGAAAAGTTAACTAAACAATGTTTTGTACCTACGAGCCGGGCTAATGCCTGGTATCCAGGAAGAAATTAACTATTAATGACGCTGGATGTTGAAAATTAATACTTCAGCGGTGAGGGCGCGTTAAATAATATTAATTCTCGTGTCAGAAACTGGACCATACGGTACGAACTACTCATTTAATCATTAATCTCTCAAGGGGTCGTGATTCCCCCACCAACCGTGTCTCCACGTTGCCGTCGTGGTGGGGCTTGCGTGTCTCAGTGATCTTGGGGGCTTTGCCGGTAGAGCCACTCATGCCGGAAGGTCCCAAGTGAGAGACCAGACCAAGAGAGACACAAGAGGGGCACACCGACCGGAGACTTGAGCAGTGTTCGGGTCCTCGGACGGTGTGCGTCTCATTGGCTTGCTCGCTGCTCTCTGGTACGCGTCAGACGTGACTGTGAGGGCGGCGAGCAGGCAGTGGGAGATAGGAGGAGATAGGGACCGCACCCTCTAAAAGGAAAAAAATGGATAGCACGAAAAAAGAGAAACTACCCCAGGGCGGTCCGGACTGCACAGCGGTCCGGGAATCCGCCACGCCTCGTGCGTCAAGCCCCTCGTATTCTGGGGGGAGCAAAAGTGCTATCCAATCTCCGATTGCCAATGGCAACAAGGGCTGAGGAGGCCCCCGATCCGGAACATCCTTCGCGCAATTAATCGGTTTCGATTTTAGCTCGCCCGACAAAGTGGCGGCCGGGCGGAGCGCGGGTAGAGGAGCGCTATATTGGGAGAAGGGCTTGCTTGAGCGTCGCGCGGGTGCAGAGTCGGAGTCCGAGTTGGACTCCGACGACCTGGTGACCGTGAGCTCGGCGAGCTCTGGACCCGAGGGGGCGGGGGTTGCTGCCTTCCGCAAGCGACCCAGACCGGAGGACGACCGGGGGTCGTCCTGCAGCGAGGAGGTGGCCTCGGCCCGAAAAATCCCCACCAGTAGGCGGGGTAAGGGCCGAGAGGGAGGCAAGGGGAGATTGCCCGCCTCCAAGGTGGCTGGTTAGCGAGCCAAGGAGCTCGTCGCTGACGGACGACCCCCCGGAGAGGGCGGTCGCGGGGCTCCTGGTTCGGAGTCCTCCGGCGGTGAGCCGGATGACTCCGGACAGGAGCGGGTTCGGAGGGCCGGGTTTGCGGAGGTGGTTGAGGCCGCGCTTCGCGATGTGGCCTTGAAGAGGAAACTTTCCTCGAAGAACAAGGCCATAAGCGAGGCGATGGCTTCCATTCTGGCGGCAGCGGAGGCTAACCCAGGTGGGCCTCCGCGGGACGAGATGTCCAAGCTGCGGGCGGAGGTCGCCCGCTTGGCTGCCGCCACGGAGCGTCTCCAGAAGGAGAACGAGGGGCTCCGCGCAGACCTGGCCAGGCTCCGGGGAGCCGGCCCACAGCGGGGGCGCCTCAAAGGGGGCGCAGATCGGACAGCCGTCCCGTGCCGCAGGAGAGCCAGGTGCTGGACCTGGTGCGGCAGGAGATCCCCGGGGCAGCCAGCGGCCCAACCGCGGACGCTCTAGCCGAAAGGCTCAGGGCGTCCCTAAGCGCGGACGATGCCCGAGTGTTCAGGCCCACCAAGCGCATCGACATGCGCATCTCGGGCCTGGACGACTCCGTCACGGAGGCGGAGGTGGTGGCCGCCGTCGTTAGGACGGGGGGGTGCTCAGCGGAGGAGGTGAAGGCGGGCACCCTACGTCCTGACAACACGGGCATGCGCACCATTGTGGTGAGCTGCCCCGTGTCGGCGGCCAAGACCATCTCGGAGGGCTGAAGATTTTTGGTGGGTTGGGTTTCCGCGCAGGTCAAACTGCTGGAACCCCGACCTCTGAGGTGCTTCCGGTGCCAGGTGGGCAACCATGTAGGAGTTCAATGCACCTCGGAGGTGGACCGCAGCGGTCTATGTTTCCGCTGCGGTCAGCCCGGTCACAGGGCTGGCTCCTGCGACGCCGCGCCGCACTGCGTAGTCTGTGCGGCAGCTGGCAAGCCGGCCGACCACTGGGCTGGGGGTAGGGCCTGCGCCCCACCCGCCAAAGCCGGAAATATGAGAAAGCCCTCCGCCACCGCCGTCTCTGCCGCGACCGCCGCCACCGCCGCCGCTTCCTCCGCCGCCGGTATAGCTGGTTCCACTGCGGCTGCTGCTACTGCAACAGCCGCAGTAGAGCCCCTACAAAGGGCTCCGGAGGGGGCTGAAATGGAGTGCCAGTAATGGCCCCATTTCACCCCCTCCTGTTGAACGTCAGCCACTGCGCCGCCCAAGAACTGATGCTCCTGAGCATGGCGCAGTGACTGATGCCTGTGGACGGCGAGCAATGGGTAGCTCGCCGTCCGATCAGAACAGGCCCGGGTTGACAGCGCGCTGTGTTCTACGCGCGCCAAACCAGCAGTCGTCAGCATGGGTCGGGGCCCGTTAGGGCCAGAGCCTACCAGGGTTGCGGATTTGTTCGAAAGAGTTACCGCGGCCCTGGAACGTAAAAGGCACTAAGAGGAGCATGGGTGGGTTTTAGTCAGTAGAAGTCTGACACTCCCTGCCGCTCCACCCAGAGCGGGAGGGGCCATTTGATGATTTCCCATCCAAAAGAAAAAAAAAAAATAGGGTCGTGATTGAAAAATATCGATTTAGCCTGTTTTCGCCACGGTTACCGATAAAAAAGTAAAACTAGCCAGCCATTTCCGCGTTGTATATAGATACTCGTAGGTTTGTCCGATCGCGAGGAAGACACGGTGGAGCATACGGTGGCGGTCTGCATGCCCTGCTTGAGCGAAAAACCACTGTGTCCTCGTCGAGCCGATCAGTGTCCGGCTTTAGTTCAATCCATGGTCCGGAGCGAGGGGGTATGCGAAGCAGTCACCTCCTTCTGTCAAACAGTAATGCTAGAAAAGGAGGAGGCGGGTCACGTAAAGGAAGTGGCAAACCTCACGCCCCAGCCACCGCAACAGAAGCAGACGCCCCGGGCGTTGGGAGTTACAGGGTGGTTCCCGGACACCATACGACGCGGGCCTGCGGACGGTGAGCGTTGTGTTCCACGCGTGCCTCACAGAGAGGTCAGCGTAATTGAAGGGCGGGTCCCTTCAATTACGCTGACCTCTCTGTGAGGGCCTAGGGCCAGTGCCTGCCAGGGTTTCGGAATTCGTTCGAAAGAGTCACCGCGGTCATGGAACGCAATGGGCAAGAACACGGATGGGTTTTAGTCAGTAAAAGTCTGACACTCCCTTCTGCTCCACTTTGAGCGGAAAGAGTCATATCTAGAAGTCCTATACTAAAAAAAAGGTACTTTGTCCAGAAGGCAAATTCATCATCTGCCTTGCCTATTCCCAACTATATTGGGGTCGGCTTCTAGTAAAACCGGATTCAGCTGAATACCAGCTTTTTTTGTCCAGAAGGCCAATTCTCGTATCTAAAAGTCGTTCATGTTCAAGTAACAATAGCATTTTCATCATATCAGCCAAAAGACGTCCACTGCTGGACATAGGCTTCTTCCATATGGGGGGGGGGGGGTTCTACAAAGAATGCTGTTGCCCATTCTCTGATGAGTTCCTTAGTCGCCTCTTACGACACCCACGAAAAGTGATTGGATGGTGCTAATCTTTTACGTCCGAAACCATACGGAACATTTAGCAATAGAATCTTATTAATGTCAAAAACTTGGACAGTTTGCGACAGGGTTGCGAATGCGACCATACCTTACAAAATATTGCCCATAAGAATAAAACAAAACTTCGTATTTATAGGTAGTACCACCGCAGAGGTTGTTCGATACTGTCCTGAACAAAACGTATAACCAGGAAATCCTTAGAGATCTCCTCAAATCCCACTTGTTTACAAAAAAGTTAATGTATTGAATCTCGTACCTACGGCTAATAAATTATTCAGATAGCGTTTTTTGAGAAACAGAAATGTAGAAGTCGTGTACTTGTGTATAATAATTGTAAGAAAACTTTGGGAAAATGTTATTCTTTTGGTAAGCCAAGACTGTTTTTTTCACCCCCAACGCAAAAAGAGGGGTGTTATAAGTTTGACGTCGATGTCTGTATATTGTGATGGTATGTGTGTGTGTCTGTCTGTGGCATCGTAGCTCTTAAACGGATGGATAGATTTAGTTTAAAAAGCTTAAAATAAAAAGATAAAAAAAAAAATATCCTAAAAATAATTACAGTCGCGGCGGGGTATCATTATGTAACAAACTTGAAATATCGATTCTGAACTAGCATTAGCATTTATAATTTAATTTTTATTAATAAACTAGATATAACCAAATCCCGTATTCCGTTGCTCACTCGAGGAACCATACGTATTTTGAAGGGTATATCCCGTATTTTGCAAAGTTTTCATTGAACTCGTATTTCTAGCCTCAACCTTACCTGTTTTAATTATACAATCAATTTATGTACATTTTTGACACTGATTTTGACTGAGATGAAAGGGTCAAGCTGCTCGCAGGTGCGTTGTTTTCCAAAATAAATTGAGTTATTCCTAAAATACGATAACTGCAAACTACTTGTTTGTCTGACATATAATTGTAGCGTGAAGATTTTTGTTCATCAAAAATTGATGTTGTTATATTTTGTTACAGAGTCAATGATGATGTAGCAGCGATGTGCCCGCCGGCCACAGCGGCGCTGCTGCTTGCCGCTCTGGCTGCACTACCCTGTCGAGGTACAGATGATTTTATTTACTTTGTTACGTCACCTACTCGATACTGAAAAATTAAATGTAAAGCAATCCTACGCACAACAACAACACTAACAACTAAAGAGTAGAACTCTGGCGGAGTCTGTGTTTCCTAATAGCTACAACCTTCCCAAGGTTGTAGCTATCAGCAGGTCTTGAAGAGAATAGGTTACGTCCAGGAAAACCGAATTGATTTTTAATATCTCAGAGAAAGCGTGAAAAGAAGATCCCTTGGGAATAAAGCTGTTTTCGTTTTAGGTGGGTTTGATTCGAATCACTCGCTGCTCTGATTCTAAATTCTCCCGCTGCGATCAGAAGTTAGTCTTAGGGCCAATTTCACCAATGAAACTGAACGCGATCAGCGAATAAACCATGTTTATGAGCTGTCAGTGTCATTATTTTTGTGTAGAATATTTACACTGACAGCTCTTGAACGCAGTTTAGATGTGCTGATCGCGTTCAGTTTCATTGGTGATATCCGCTCTTAGAAACCTACGTCACGCTTAGCATTTTAATTGGCACCCGTGACATAAGTCTCTGTTTTATGCCCTTGAAGAGTCTAGAAAGCATAAACATTATCAGCCTGTAATTTTCCAACTCCTGGACATGGACTTCCATTCTGAAAAAGTCAGCGGGCTGGAATACAGCAAGCAAGCCCCTATGTGGTCTTCGAATTTGGTTTCTTAATGATGTGTTTTAGTAAATAGGTATAATCTACCAGTAATTTTCCTACTGCAAGGAGTTACGCCTTCTTTATGCGTGGGAGTGACCCTTAATCTACCGCGTGGATGTCACAACATTTCTTATTTCCACGAAAATAGCTTTTGAATTAGTCTTAATAGTCTAATTACCTACCGTTTTTCTTTTTTACAATGTTATTTTAGTACTACTGTTATTCAGCTGAATCCGTTTGACTGGATGCCGATTTAGTTGGGAAAAAGCTAGGCAGATGATGCCATGCTGATTTATTATTAGACTGATGGCAATCATATTTCAATAAGGACCAATTTTTTTTTCGTTTTCCTCGACTTCAACTTGAGCGTAATTCGATCTAACAAAACATCTTCCTTTTCAATTCTAACGCACTTTATCGTGACCTGCCATTTTCTGATTTACGTACAATATTTCTCCAAATTGAATCATTCCGGTTCCTCTTTTGTTCGTATTTCATCGTCCTCAACGGCACTTCGCTGACATAAAGCCAAGATTCCAAATGACCCTCGAGAGCATTACAAATTCTTCGCTGTCCAAATTTTGTTTATTCTGAAGCCAGCATGCTCAAAGGGTCCCGTTTTGTAAGCTGTAGACCATTTAAAAATTATTTTCTTTACGCGTCGTCTAACAAATTAAATTGCAAATTCTCGGGAGCTTTCAACTTGTATTCCTAAGTGCCCTTATTATATTTTAATTCTAGAGGGATTTTAAATAAACTGTGCGGAAATCTCTTTGAGAAGAAATTGCTTGGAGTTTTTAAAAGCAAGCTGTCATGGGATTTCATACATGTTGATAAAATAATATTATTGCATTTTAAGCTCAAGTTAGTGACTTATTGATAATATATTTTTTTGGAAATTTTCTAAAAGCAACAAAGAGACCTATAAAATATTAATTCCAGTACGATAACTACACTACTTAGTCGTAGCACACACCGCAAACAATTTCATGCGAGATTGAACCATGTTTGCAAAAACACCTTTTGTTTGTTTTGAGAGGCAGAAAACAGAACCTAAAGTGGTTACAACTTAATAGAAAACTTCTAGTTTACTTACCTACAAAAAGGTAACAGTGTACCCAGACAGGCCACAATAGTTGATTGTTTATCGAGGGTAAAATTTACATTTCCATTTTCAGGCACCGACGCCGACGCCGCCTCAAGGATATTGAACGAAACCAACAATTTTCAGGAGACCGGCTCCCTCCCAACTATAAACAAACTCTATCAAATGTTACACACTAGCTCTGACCTACATAATCAGAGCAAACTTGGCGAGAACTTTAATTACTCCAGTGTTAATCTAACACATAGTTTCTTATACAACTATCTCAAGTATCCGACTAGTGTAGATAAGAATCACGTTGAGTGTTGCCTGAATGTTGATAAGGTTGGTGAAAGCAATGTTAGTATATCTAATGAGGGTGCTAAAGTAGTCGTAGATGAAGTGAAGGAAGACATGACAGATAACAAAAAGAATAGAAAGAGAAGAGTGGTGAATGTAGTACGAACGTTCATTGAAGTGACGACAAGTGACACGAGAAGGTATATAGAGGCGACGGCAATGTCGCTGTTGTCAAGTCATTCTCCGTCGATTATGGAGAGGAGGAGAAAACCAGGAGAGACGGGATCTAGTGCTCCGCTGCTAAATTACATATTCGATACGTATTCTAATACACACCAGCACAGGAATGAGAAGTAAGTATGATAACAATAATGTTTCGTCACTTTCCGCTACACAGGGCGTAATTCAAAATGTCATACTTTTGTCAATGAGCAAAACGAAACGGTTTTAATATATATTTATGGCGAACTATTACAATCCATATGTAAAATCTTTCTCAAGACTGACTAGGTTATCAAAAACTAACTAACCTAACCCAACCTAACCTACATAAATTATTATGTGTTATATTAGGAAAGATGTCTTGTTTAGTCTACATTAGAACAGTGATGAAATTATTCTTACAATATTGGTTTTACTCAGAATATTCAGTCCTGAAAAAACACATTAAAATTATTCACATCTAGAACACAAACTGCCCTTCAGAAATATTTGCTAACAGTAAATAATTAAATATTGTAATATTCAAATTGTATTTGGTAGAATCTTTTAAGTCCAAACAAAACATTGTATTTAAGTACTTTATCAACAATACGTTTACAATAGAATTGATGAACCAACGTAAATGTTTGGCTAACATTTATAACAAAACCTGTTTGCTTACGCCTAATGGTTGGCAGTACGGCAGTGCCAACATTAATTCTATTGACTTAACGAAGAGCAAAACTGTAATGATGAATTTCATAAAATTTTAAACATCCCAATTCAACTTTACGAATATAAAATTTGGTAAGCACGGAACTCTCAAAAATATTTTCCTTGAAAGAAAACTTCCTCGAGCATAATTTCCTTCTATTTGTCTATTGCCGAGGGGAAATTTTTGCGGCATTTCAATTTGTTTAATAATTTTGTAAACGGATTTAAAGGTAAACAGTTCAAAGTTAAGAAGTTCGGAAACACCTTTGATATTTCTGAGAGTAACTTTTAGGTTGAGTGAATGTTGTGGTATAAGATACCATTAATTACAAACAATTTCTGTTTGATCAGGGTCGGAAATGGGAACAGCATTTATGCAGCGGCAGCACCAGAAATTGAAGCTCTAGTGGGCTCCACAGCTCACCTAGACTGCAAAGTGGATGCCCTTCATGATAAACTGGTAATAAGTATGTTTCTTGTTACGTTTCATTCGCTTTCATTTCTATACTATTTTTTTCCGTTATTTTTCTTTATTAATTTCATCATCTATCATTTTATAATTTGCTGGTTTTCTTCAATGGACTTAAGTATTTTTCTGCACACAATGATTAATTTTGTTCAGGTATCTTGGGTACGGCGGAAAAACGATGAAGAGCCGATGGAATTGCTAACGACGGGCACCCAGCAGTATACTGCGGACGACAGGTAAAACTTCGCCAAGTTAATAAAACAAAAACACTTACTTATTGCACTCAATTATCTCGACGGCTTCCTCAAACTTTTTAATATATTGCTCTTGAATAAACTCCGTACAAAGTTGGGGAGGCAAAAATATAAATAAGCGTAGTCTTCCCACCTACAGGATAAGCAGAGTTTCGTATACTTTTCAAACTGTGTGAAATTATGTATGGTGAAGAATTTTAGAGCGCTCTTTGAGAATTCTTTTGGAACTTTGTTTATTTGGTGTAAGGGAAAGTTTCGTGAATGATCGAAGCTACGTGGTGAAATGTTTAAACAGTGTCAAGTGCTATTAATTTTCGGTGACGAAACTTTGGAAGGATTTTGTTCCATACAAAACAAATCGAACCAAATGATTGGTTTAAATACTGCCGATCGATTCTGTAAACATGTCGGAGTGATCACGTCACCCAAAGTGATCACGAAGTGAGCTGTCATTCAATCTTGAATAAATAGACTGTTTACAGAATCGCACACAATTTTAAAGCTTTTTTTTTTGCTATAAATTAAACTCGAGCAGATTGACCTACACAAATAACTTAATAGTCTATGTTACCATCGATATTTTTAGCAGTTAAAAAGTTTGCATAATTTGAAAACACTGTTTTAATCTCGCCCATCCTATTTAATCCTTTCGTTGTGATGACACTTGGAGGAAGCCTACATAAAGTAATGAACGTTTTTCAGCTGAAATCCTGAGATGATGTTTGACCATTTTGGTGAGAAAGTATATCGAATTTTGTTCTTCCCAGGTACTCAGCCCGCTTCATTCCTCCAGACATTTGGAGGCTAGAAGTAAAGGAGGTGCGTCCGACTGATGCAGCTCACTACGACTGCCAGTTATCTGCCCATCCACCTCGCACAGCAAGGGTGACGCTACGGGTGCCTGGTTAGTTTGCAGATTGACTTTACTGCTTAATGAGGTTCTTAATGGATTGTAACGAGAACTTCAATAATTATGAATATTTTTATAAAATTCTTGAGAAGGTACTCGACTGCTTGTGGCAAAAACATAACAATCTGCCTCAAGGGTCCTTAAAAAGAAAGGTAAGCGACACTTGCAGAGATCGGTCGGTGGATCGGTGACCATCAGTTCTCAATAACGATTCTCCGTGCCTCGGAAGACACGTTAAGCCGTTGTAGCCGTTTAAATGACAGCTGGGACGGCTGTCATTTAAACATCTTTGACAGTCTGTCGTTACTGTTAGTCGCTGGACATATATAAAAGACGAGGCACATTCGAGGCACGGACGTGAAGTGGTTAATTGTGGTGGTGTAATAGTGTGTGACAGCGACGCGCGAGTCCCGGCACCCACGCCCACCCGTCCGCGCACTCGTTCTCGCCCATCCCTCGTCCGCTCGCGCCCGTGCCCCGTCCTTTCTGTACGTTTTATAATAGGGCGCAGTCGAGTAAGCGTCGTGTCCGCGCCCAATCCTTCCTATATGTTTTGCATTGCGACGCTTCTATACATTTTGTATGAAAGGGACGCGGAAGAGACATATGTCCGCGCCCCGTCCTCGTCTTACGTCTTTTCTGTGTATCCAGCGCCTTAGTCAGAAGCCAGTGAAGCTGACAACAGTCCTGCCAAAGAGTATTGTGTGACTATTTTACTTGGGTTCTAGAGGTCAGACAGGCAGTCGTACCTCGTAAAATTCTGGAACTCGTCCAGTTAGATTGGAAGCCAACTCCACTTGGGAAATGATTGGGCAGAGTAATTGATCATCATTCAACCTCACATCATTAGGAACGTAAGAGTTTGTAGATTTTGGGCACCAATATCATTACAGACATACCAGGCATTACCAATGCACATAAGATATGTTTGTGATATATTCAGAGATTCATAGCTTTTTGTTTATACTAACTTTTTTTTATTATGAGAAATTTTCAAATGTCAGACTTTTACTGACTAAAACCCATCCATGTTCCTTCAAATGCTTTGTGTCTTCCAGGGCTGCAGTGACTCTTTTGAACAAATTCCGCAACCCTGACAGGTTTTGCTTAGGATTTCTAAACGGAACGCACCAAAGTTCAGCATTTTTAAGCAGCAAAACTTTTAACCGTTATTATGAAGCCACTGAAACAATTTAACAAAGAATTCAATTGGGTTAACAACAAAGAACTTGAAGCAACAAACTGTTCTTCAAACTCCTCCAAAGTTTTATTTTTCATAATTACTTGTAAATGTTTTCTTTCCGTAAAAGATGGTTGGATATGAAGTTCTGACTTCAGCAATTTTAATCATCTTTTTTTTATATTTTTTCGTTTCGCTAAAAAAACTGGAATAAAACTGATCAAATTGCTGCTAGACCAAATGAAGAATGAGAAATACAATTTTTCAAAAAGTTCCACATGTTGACATCGCTACCGCTAAATGTCACGAGGATTTACAGACAACTGAGAGCCAAATCTACTCATTATTATACAACGTTCACATTTACATCTCAGTCGTCTGTCTTAAAAATCTAATTTGTCATACATTTTCGACGGATTGCGACTGAAGTGCTAATGTCAACGTTGCTTAAAAATTTGTAGAATTGACACTCTGATCATTTGGTTTAATATCGTCATCGGCAATAGAATGTCACTTTGTCTAAGCATTCAAGATCAAAGTGGCTTAACATTCATCTCCTTTAAACACACTCATTTGTTTCTAAACAAGCCCTGTGCTCTAACGCGAGCCGTTTTCATAAGGTTTAATATAAAAATTTAAATCTATGAGATAACCACCGGTGACTGTCCAGTTTACTGGTTACTGTACAGTTTACTGGTTACTATACAGTTTACTGGTTACTGTACAGTTTATTTTTATTATTCTCACAGAAGTGTCAGTCCGCATAGTGGACGGCGCGGGCGCAGCGGTGTCGGAGCAAGTGTGTGAGCTTGGCAGTACCGTAGCGTTGCGATGCGAGGTCAACGGCTTGAAGATGGAAGGAGGTCCGTCCCTACTGTGGTATAGAAAAGATGACCTCCTGAACGATGACACCACTAGAGGAGGGATTAGGTAAGCACTATCTTAGTTTAGCCCCGGCAAAAATAATGATAGGCCTTTTTACCTTTCGAATTAGTAGGGATAAACAATTTGGAATTACTACGTAAACTGCTTCATAAATTTTTTAATGAAACAGTTTACGAATTACGGTAAAACTGCGTTAGGCCCGGTTTCCAACAAAGAGAGGAGAGGAGATGAATTGAATAAATCAATCCGATAAGCTAAGCGGAGAAGAGATGTGGAAATAACGAAATCGGATTGGTTTATTCAACACATCTCTTCTCCTCTCTGCTTTGGTTGAAACCGGGCTTTAGTCAAATGGTATTACAGTTTTTCTTTCTCACACATAATTTTTGTGATTTCTCGACTTCGATCGGACTGTACAAATTTCTCCAAATATGAACATTATTTTGCAGCATCCCTTGATGTCGATGGTCGTCAGCTAGTTAGGAGAATATTTATGCGTTCTATAATAAGCTGGGTGATATCAAATTGGTTTTAAATGGAGTTCTACAGCCTTCCGCCACTTGATCGGATCTTCATCCATCACAGTGGCGTTTTAGCGTTGTTATATTTGCACCAGAATCCATTAAAAGAGTGGCGGGTATTCTTCAGAAACAATGGCCAGTATTTTTGCCTTTGGTTAGTACAGTACAGTACAGTATAGTTGAGTCTTTATTTATTCTACTTATGTATAAAGACTTTTTGGACGCAGACTCGTTTTCTGCAAAAACGAAAAACGGTAACGGGCAAAAATTAAAAAAAAAAACATTTACCCCTAGAGAATGACTAACAAGAGGAGTGAAAACATCACTTTTTACAGTGTACGAACCGAGTTTGGCTCCAATGGCGCGAACTCGATCCTGCGAGTGGCGCGCGTGCGCGGAGACGACGCGGGTCGCTACACCTGCGCCATCGCACGCGCCCCGCCCCCGTCGCCGCCGCCTGCGCATGTCATACTGCATGTTATCAAAGGTAAGTTTTTTAGGAGGTGGTGTTAAAAAAATATTTCTTCTTCTCAAGTCAATGACTCATATTTTTATCTGTCCAGTGCGTAACGACCTGGAGAGCACTATCTGTGCTGAGATGCCTCATTTACGTCTTTCTTTAAATATAGTAAAGTTGGTCCCTGGGTTTTTTGTCAACATTTAAAAAAAAATCTACTAAAAATGTAAGCCCATTTTCCTAATACTTTATCTATTTATATAAAAAATCTCGTGTGATACTGTTTGTGGTCGCACTTCCCCGAAATGGCTCGAGGGCTCGACTAATTTTTATGATTTATTATTTGGTAGGTGTGAGAACAGGTAATAAAGTATATTTGATAATTGATATGCGTGTATGAAGTCGCGGGCTAGCTAAAACAAGCAAGTAATTTTATATTTAGTGATGAGAAAGGCCAAAAAATTATCATTGTGATTAGCACTAGACTCTCGATACTAAAGTTAGTGCAACATTAAATGAGTACAATTTAATTACGTTATAATTTTCTAATTATTCTTTATTATTATTTTTTGCACTTTCTCAGTTATAAAATCAATCTGAAAGTCATAGGTTAGATGATAAATTTAACAACAGAATCAATAGCTGTTCTTGGAACTGAAGTTTCTTCATATTATTATTTGTTGCGGATTCTCATTTTTTTAAAAAACAGATTGTACTGTCTTTTTTCAGTCTTGTGCTTTTACGTTCCCTTTCTTCATTAGGTGAAAGCCTGGCTGAGCTGCATCAGGGCGGTACTCCATCATACAGCTCCTTGTCGTGGGTCCTGACTACGGCGCTGTGCGTCCTTTTACAAGTCTACTATTAACATTTGTTTATTAATAAATTGTTCGTATTTACATTAGTGTTTAATTTTCCTAGTTATTTAGCTACCCGGACTTACAAACTTTCGGTTTATAGAAATAAATTATTATCGATGCATGCAAACTGAATGCAGTCAAGGGAAGGTTGAAAATCCATTCAGAAAGTCACAGCAACTAATGCCTGTTTGACAATATTTGTCACTTTAAATGTTTTAATATTACACATAACATTTCTAATAGTAATAAATGATGTACACACTAATTTAAAATTATTCAGGCATGAAATAATTATGCTAAAGAGAAAAAGTTTATACAATGCAAAGACAGTCAGAGATAATTTTCTTTCCAGGTACTGGTCGTTAAACTAGCTTAAGGACGCGTTTACAGATGGGTAGTCGAATCATTACTATTTTTACACAAAAGTATGTTTATTAAATAAAATGCTTTGCATTCTTAAAATGTTTTTCCCCATGAATTGTTGATAGATGTGCATGGTACGATTCTGAACTATAAATATAATTTTAGATAGGTACAGTTTCTCAATAAATGTACCGATCTAAATTTGAAGGGAAAAACATTTTAAGAATGCAAAGCATTTTATTTAATAAACATACTTTTGTGTAAAAAAGTAATGATTTGACTACCCATCTGTAAACGCGTCCTTAATACAAACATCTTTTCGATCAATTTCTCCATTGACGCGTGAATGATGGACTATATACTAAATCGGCAAAGGGACTTTCCTTTTTGTACCAGGATCAATGAACTACGATGGTAGCTTGTATTCTTAGAAAAGAATGCCGTGGAAACGTGAATTGCAAACTAGGACGGGGAAGTAGGTACAACTAGTAAATATTATCAGGTAACACGCAAACAGGAATTGAAGAGTATCATGGAAGCTAGCTATCTGTACCTACGTTTTAAAATGAAATACGATTTATTCTTCGAGCTTTGTCAACAAGTTGTTAATTTTGATAGTGCCCTTAAAGCAGGCATCAGTGACCAAGAATAATTTTTACAACCCTTTCATTCGTATGTGAGTGCGGTAAAAAATTATTAATTCATTTTTCAAGCACTTCTCGACTTTCACACAAGTTTAATCTTAGCATTATTTTTGTTTATTATTTAACAACGTGTAATAGAATAAACGCAATACCTTAAAAGGGGTCATCGTACTCATCATTATGAACTAAACCACCTATCGAGATACGCGCACATATTAAATGTATGGGGAAGTCGATTTCTTTTTTTTCTCGATTTCGGAGTTGGTCCCATAGTAAAAATTGTTCATAATTATGAGTACAATGACCGCTTTTAAGGTATTGCGTTTATTCTGTTACGCGTTGTGTATTTAGTAGGTACAACAAATTAGCCATCTATATGTTTACTATTTAGTTAAAACCTTTCACTCCGCCATATTAATTATGTAACTTTAAAAGCAATGCCATAATATGTTACTATGGAGCCGGTCTGATGATTGACCCGCAAGGTGAACTTAGGAACTCCTCAACTAAACCAGATAGCACCATCGTGTTTGGGCTCATAAGATATACAAGCTTGCCTGCTTAATAGTAGATTATGCAACGATCATTTAAAAGAGGTTATTAAAACACGAGTGTGGGTTTATCACACGAGGCACAGCCGAGTGTGATAATAACATAACACGAGTGTATGTACGTGCGTGTTTATGCATTCGTTTTAGAACTCGTATTTGGAATATTACGTTGTGAGTATAGATAAAAATATTTTTGAATACAGAAAGTTGCAAAAGTGCGTAGTTTTATTTAAGGGTGGTGTTTTGTGGCTGCTTTATAATAAAGAAACAATTTCAAAATAAAATAAAAATTAAAAAAAATCTACCTCGATATACGACTAAAAAGTTAAAATAAAAAACATTTTTCGAGCAGCCTGGAGGCCTACCACAACCTCTTAAAACAATATTATTTTAATATTACTTTGTAATTTCTGTTGTTGCATTTTCAACTCTCGGCGCTGATCCGAGCGTTGAAAACCCAACAGAGCGGAACGCAAAGTAATATTAAAGTAATATTGTTTTAAGAGGTTGTGGTAGGCCCCCTGATGCAATCGGTGGCATCGAATCTGTAATTGAACTAAAGTAAACAGCACTAACTGCATCAGACAGCTGGACGAGTGATTTTTTCTTTACTTTTTAGTCGTTTTTTGCGGTGAGGTCTTTCGCAAACGTCAATATTTATTTATGTTGATATTTTTTCCTCATTGTTTAGCAGATTCAGAACACCACCCTTAAATATGACAACGTACTTCTGGAACACCTTGTATTAATAAATCAGAGTAAAGTTTCTAGTAAACTACAGCTATACATAGTCGTAACCATTACAAAATTTTCAAAACCTCATAAAAATAGCTCTTCTGGCACAGACTCGTCGAATTTATGCGTATCACCCAAAATTGGACAAACAACCCACTCTCCGTACAATGAGACCGCCATGCATAATCTGCGATAGTACTGAAATCTACATATCAAGTTAAACATTCCAGTTTAAGTAGACCTAGCGTTGTTTAAGCTTTGCTTGAAACGAGAGGTCCGCTTGTGCTGGAGTTTAAAGTTTGGTAATGCAGGCGTGTGTACCAACGTATCAAATAAAACGGTCATTGGACTAGACGGCACCGTTTTTCTCGCAGTTCCCGTGCCCATTATACACGAATGGATTATATAAATAACCCTGATGACGGACAGAGTGGAAGATTCGGTGTTTTATTACTCGTATAGATGGTAATAACTATAAATTGGGTGAGCTTTGTCGGGGTGGAATGGAAACATGCAGTGGACACTGATGCAGATGATCTTTGGATAAAGGTAGGGTTGAGTTTTTGGAAAAGGTATGCATCCCTTTCTTACGTAGCTAACATCACTCTTCTGTCGCAGGTCTGCTCGAAGAAATTTCTAATGACCTTTGTGCTCTTTTCTCTGTATAAAATGTTCTTTTTTTGAGCATATTGAGTCTTTTCTCTGTTTAAAATTTTCTTTTTGTATATTGTGTGGACAAAAGTAAATAAATCGGTAGTGGACCAAAAACTTTGTTAAACTAGCCAAAATAGGAATCGATCAGCGAATCGAATACGACAGAAAAGAGGGTAAAATGTCCCATACATTTGGGTCTTGGGCATGAAATGCTGCGCTTATATCTTGACTTTTCGTGAAAGTCAGTGGAAGTGCAGACATGACGGTATGAAGTTGGCATACTGAATAACTTTATACTACGTAAGTATGATCTCAGAAAAAAGAAAAGACAACATAGGTTACATACAAGCAACGGGACTCGATAAAACTGAATATTTCACTGAAAATTTGACAATTTATTTTCACATAACAGTATAACTGAGGCAGTAAACCAATACAAATAATATTGTAACATAGAACCCAAATTCTTTGATGTTGCGAAGCTAGTTCAACATTCAGATTTACCGAGAACCCGTTAATATGCGTTGTAATTGAAGTGTTACCAATTACTAAAACATACCGAAACTTTACAGTTGAACAATCACTATAAATATGGAGATGGGTATCCATATTTATGAGGGAAACTTGCTAAGCTCGTCTGATATCGGATAAACTCGTTGTATGGTAACTAGAGGAGTGGTTGTAACTGGCCTGAAATGGGGCTGTTTCGGGGTGGGACTACATTTGAATTCGTTGTACGTACAGCTATACGTATACTCTTGCACAAAAATATTTGGCCACCCAGAAGGTTCAAAAAGTTTAAGTCTAAAGGTGTTTTCAGAAACTTTAACTTTAATTGGCAATTTCCTCAAAATAATCAAACTTATAGGGTAATAGAGAGGGCAATGATTGGCATTTCCTTGCGTGATTGAATCAGGAATGATCATTCATCATTCCTGAGCCTAAACCACATAGCTCCGTCTATTTCCCACTGGAAGTAATATTGAAGTAATACTGCTTTATGAGTTGGTGGTTAGGCCCCAGATCTGCAAGAGAACCAAGGTTACCGACATAGCCCGAAGGATCTCCAAACTGAAGTGGCATTGGGCAACCCAAACTAAAACCCAAATTGGTGACACGGTTGGCGCGGTGTTTGAGCGATCGGCTGCTGCGCTGCATGTCGCGGGTTCGATTCCCACACGGAACAAATACTTGAATGGCCTACAGATAGGTAGTTGTTCCGGGTCTGGCAGTTTGTGTATGTGAGTTTGTATGTTTGTAAACGCACCCACGATACAGGAGTATTTCCTAATGTAGGCAACGTTTTTTTAATAAAAAAAAAAACAGAAAACCTAACATTGCTCGCAAAACAGATGGTCGATGGGGCCGAAAATAAATCATACAAGATATTATGATTAGTTAAAATACTGATAAGTTGATTTTATATTATTTTATGGAGAATTTGAATTTAATCTAATCAGTATTTAACTTAGGACAATGGTTATAAAGTCTTTGTAAATAGCGCTGAATATGAATAAATTGAGACTAATCTAAGCGTTCACCTTCTTTTATAATGGCGGCCACACAAAACTTAGACCTCACAAAATACAGGTGGCCAGATACGGTCATATTTACTGAAAAAAACACAAATTCCTTCATTTTTCTTCATCCGAATGTGCCTCCGACTCTGACAAACCAAAACGAGTCAGACTTCGGTTCCGATAAAACGACCTCCACCTTCACTGATAAAGATGCTAACATTCTTCACACAGAAGCATCTGTCTAGTATTTTCTCAACTGTGTTGAAGTCGGATTTCAGTCTAGCAGGATGCAGTAGTATTTTATATGAAGCGATTGCCCTTGTAAGGCACCCAAAACATGTTCATGCAAGCGTCACGCAATTCCAAAAGTCATGAATGACGAATGACTGATGGTGAGTGATGGAATTCAATAGACATTATCAACCAATAAATCGTAAATTGTATCGTCTTTTTCGAAACCCGTTAGATTCGAAAAAGGACAAGTAGATACTAATCTATTATTACCCATCCCATAAATATATAAAAACAGACCCGTTCACTTAAAAGTCGTGAATAATGAAATGTATTTTCTAGATTTTCGTCAATCAATGCCATGCAACCATCAGTCACTGCATTACACGATAGGTTATCCGTCAGTCACAGCCTTGACTTTGGTTAAACTGACAGCAAAACCTTTCGTGTAATGGGCGCCTGACTTTTGAAAGTCAGATTATCAGATTGATTTCTTTGCAACCCAATTGGGTTGCAAAGAAATCTTTGTCTTCTAATGATGATGTTAGCTAAAAATGGTTACTATCATTTTTTCAGTTAGTTTTTTTTTTATCATTAGACGACAAAGATAAAAAATAGCAGAACATACAAAGTAAAGTTAGATAGGAAGCTTATCAAAAAAAAATATTTCTGTACTAAGTTCGAAGTCCCCCACTTCTTCATCCTAAGTATAAAAAATCCTCGTAAATTCTGCATGCATTATATTAAAATAATCGTAAATTTTCTGAATAAGTAACTCAATTCATCATAACACCGGAAGAAAAATAAAGGACTTCATGAATTGAACGTTGTTTATCTAGAGCTACTCCAAATAATAACTTTCCTCGTTCAGTAACAAACTTTGCTCATCTCTCGAGGATTCTGACTTTCATTTTGATACCCATTACTTACTCCTCGTGAACTGAAATTACTTGTTTTGTTAAGAACTACTTCTACCGTCGTTGATACGTTGCTTTGATTGTATAAGTAGATACACCCCAGACATACCCCAGGGTTGCGGATTTTGTTCGAAAGAGTCACCGCGGTCCTGGAACGCAAAGGGCACTAGGAGGAGCACGGATGGGTTTTAGTCAGTAAGAGTCTGACACTCCCTCCCGCTCCACTATAAAACAAAAGATACACACTAACGCTCAAAAGTATTTGTTCAACTAAAAAAGTGTTTGGCAAAAGTTTGAATAAATGAAGAAATTTGACGTAATTTTAATTAACAATTCCATAAACATAACAAATATTACTCGCCTCCTAATTCATGACTCTCAGGCGCCACCTCCACGGGCAAATGCCTCGCGACGATATTATCGTCCAATCACTACATTATATAACAACTCAATGGACGTGTCTCCCCACGGCTGTCGCGGCGATTCAGCGACATTGATGAGCAAAGCATCAATTCGCGTCGATTCGCTTGCTCGTGCACCTTAGAATTAATAGGTGAAGTGTGGGTGAACTATAAAAATAAAACGCTCCGGGAAATTAAGGAAATTCTCAGAAGATGTACGCCTAGTCAAAAACAATGAGCTCGCACAGTGTACAGTGTACGCCTGCCAGGCTTGTGGAATTTGTTCGAAAGAGTCACCGTGGCCTTGGAACGCAAAGGGAATTTGGAGGAATACGGATGGGTTTTAGTCAGTAAGAGTCTGATACTCCCTTCTGCTTCCGCGAAGGAATCATTTGATGATTTACCACCGAAAACAAAAACCTAGAGATAATGTGTATTACATTCCGCAGGTATATAACCCACATTCACAAAGGTGTATCCATACCACCATCAACAAAAACACAAAAGTTTCCCCCAAATAGTTCTGCAACTAACAAGTCAAACAAATGGGTAGACAGTACAGCTTAAAAACTTTGCCCGAGTTTTGCCCAGTTTACCCAGATGGATTTAGCCGCTCGTATATTACATCGGGCGTATCTTTTTCTCGTGTTAACGGACGGATTTAAAAGAAGGCTTTTAGTGTTGCTTTTTATTAATAAAATACTCTAAGATAAATCGTTGCTTCGATTGTCTACAATTCACAGTAAAAATACATTTTGTTTGGTTTCCCTCCAGTAAGTATTTGGCTAGGGCAAAACGGTAAAATTAACACGTTTAAAAGGGTTTTACTAGGGTAAGGCAAAGGATATTGTAAGTAGTCTGCACGGAATACTAATTAGGTCTTTGGGTAGAGTTCCGAAAGACAATTAAATGATACCCGAGCAGATAGAATTAACCCTAATATTCACAGTCCTGATACACGCGCACCTCGCACCTCGCGGCTAGATTTTATGAACAAATACTTAGGTACAAAAAGTTGTCAAGGAACAACATAACTTTAGCAATGTTCTCGTTGACGGATAGTCAATATGACGAGTAAGTAGTACTTAACCTTCAGAGTGCCAATTCTCAACTCAACTGTTCAACTCATTTTCAAGCAACAAGCGCATTCGCATCTCAATCGCAAACTGTCATAAAAAGTATGAAAATTAAAACATTTTTGACAGTTTGCGACTGACATGCAAACGTTGTATAAAAATAAGTAGAATTGGCCCTCTGGTATGTCAACCGTACAAAACATTGGAAGGCCTACACTGTGAGGTAGACCGATAACCCGGTGACGGCTGCGGAAGTCCAGAAGAAGAAACATAGAACCGGGAGATGTCGCGATGGTTGCGGAAGGCATTTGTCAAACGGTGGAAGTCTTTGGGCTGAAATGATGATGACACAATGTAAACACTCCAAAAATGGATTATAGCCACAAACGCCATACAATATGGTACCACTTTTTCTTTTCGTGTCGATTAACTCCCGCCACTTCTTTTCGTGGCCACTTAGACTGGTGTTATCAGACACGTTCAGATCCTGGAAGGTACAGGTGTAATTATGTGCAGTAAAGTAGGCATTATATGGCAGCAAAAAATTACTAATAAGTACTTTATTTCCACTTCAATACCTCTAAAATGTCCACTCAATTTTTTCATAACTTTAGGTACTATTAAACAGCTGCAGCAGTAATTTACTTGCAAACAAACATTACAATAAAACAACTTTCGCAAGTCAGGCTCCTTATTCCGATCCAAGGGGAATCCGTAATTTTTCTTTCCGAAGCAATTGCAAAGAAAATCCATTATTTCCCAGTTAGGTATCCCCCGAGAGTCGGAAACTTTGTCATTAAAAAATGTGCATGCGATATATCCTTAGAAGTGGGACACTGTGGAAACTAATCTAACTTTTGTTTGCAAAGTGGCTTCGGGTTTAAACCACACTGTTTTATAAACCGATTTAATTAGATTGTTTAAAGACATCCAATAATTAGAGGAGTACGAGGCTAAATAATGATAGCCGCCATCTTGTTGTGAAATTTGTTCGAAAGAGTCACCGCGGCCCTGGAACGCAAAGGGCATTAGGAGGAACACGGATAGGTTTTAGTCAGCCCTCCCGCTCCACCCAGAGCGGAAGAAGTCATTTGATGATTTCCCATCCATAAAAAAGGGGATAATCTTTAAGGGTAAGCAACACTTGCCGAGGTCGGCCTGTGGGTGGGTGGGCCACCTCCTTGCCTCGAAATGCACGTTCAGCCATTGGTCCCAACCATAGGTTTTATAGTCTTTAGCTGTCAGTTGGACACCTTTGACAGTTGTTACAGGTAGCCAGACTATGATATGAGATGCGAGACGCACAGGACCGGTTGTTGTGGCAACACTTGGGGAGGGAGGCCTTGGGGGAATGCACGGATTCAATGGAAAAGGTGCCGGAGCAAAGACGCGGGATAAAACTATCGTTTAAAGGACTTGATATAGGTACAAAGCGGACAGAGCGCGCGGACAGGGCGCTGACAAAATAAAATTTATGGTGTCAAAGGAAAAAAATATACTTAGCGTCGCGGGCGCACGGACAAACTTCATACGTTTTCGTCGACGCACGCAGCCGCGAGCCCGGAGCGCTTTGTATAGTTATATTAGGTTCTTAATATGTTTAAGTTGAATTGTATTGTCATCCATCTCTAACTTGGTATCTTTCAAAGCCTGGTTTAATTGATTCAAGCCCAAATCCATTTTATATCGCAAAATAAAACTAAATGCACCCGAAACGCATCAAACTGTCGTTACCTCAACCTGTATATCTTAAGTTGAATCTTTCGATTTTTGTTCGAACGTTTTAAAACCCATCGCAAAATAAAACACATTTGAGCCTTTATTTATTTATTTCAAAAGAATAAGGACATAAGAATCTAAGAATAATAGCACGGCCAAGAATCGGTTGCGCACCCAAATTGGTCGCTGCATACTATTGTAGTCTTTGGTCGCTGCAAACTCAACTTGGTGAAGTGGATTGAAGTGGCGAACTGTCATTTTCGTTTTTTTTTTTCTAAATATTTGGTTGCCATTGTACAACAAAAAAATCACTCTCACGGATTACAAATTTCATAGCGCTCCATCTAGTAATTCTCTACTGTATTATTATAAGCCAACTTTAGCGCTGTACTCGTTTAAACTGAATTATGTTGTTTGGGAATTGTAGTCACCAAACACGTGTTAGGCAAGAATGTTAGTGGGAAGTACAATCACCATAGACGCCTAAGTGGTTAGTAGGATTGATTTTTAGTAATCATTACGTATTAAAATAACGTGAAACGGGAAGTTTTCAAGGACAAAAATCAGAATTTAGTGACATCACTGCTGTTATGACAACGAAAAGGCGACCTTATTTATTTGAGTTAAGACAGTTCATGACCAGTGACAGTAAGGAGCGTCATCATCCGTTTTCGCACGAAAATTTAAACTGTCAGTTTAAAACCGCAATTTTGGCAATAAATTACATCGCTTTAATATTTTTTTAAATTTATGTATTTAGTCTATTTTTATGGAATTCTTCAAAATGAAAGCAAGATGAAAATTTTGTAATTATGTTCCCTATTTGCACTTGAATCCGCTAGGTAAGTGAGGTATTTTAAATTAAAATATTCAGAATTTTCCACTAGACCAACAACACAGGTAGTTTCAAAAAATTTAAAATCACGCTCCCCTTGAAAACTACATTTGCTTCCACCAGGCTCTCATAGACAGTTTTAATTTAACTTTTCTAGAACAATCGACAGTGTGGACATAACGCAAATTGTGGACTAGAAGTGTTGTTGTTCTTTAATAGCTGAATCCCACAGCTGGGATCGGCAAAATGTATATTTTCTAGAAGCAAACGTACTTTGTTGTTGTGTTTTAGTGTTAGGATATATACAGAACTAAAGTTTCGGGGTACTTAATGTCCAAAATTTCGTAGTTAATATTAGAAGGCTGAAACATTCCACCGGATGACGGATTGCTTGCGCACTTGCGCAGTCTTCCTTTGTAATTAGCATAATATTCTCGATGTAGTTCATTTTTAGGTTTGGATCATTGATGCTAAAATCGATCGCAGTACCTAATTTAAATTGCCAATTTTCAAGTCGGTTGAAAACAGGAGGAGGTTCTCATTTCGGTAGTATTTTTTTTACTTATTTATTTATTTGAGCTTTAGGTACAATAGTGGTACATGGGCCGGCTTAATGCAACAAGGCATGTTTTTAATGTTTGTTACATCCGTCATTTATGAACCGATTTCATTTTTAATTGTGAAATAATATGTAAATAACGGCTGGTCCCATAGAAATTTCATTTAAATAGGTTCAGTACTTTGGTTTTTAAAAATTAAAGTAACTGGATAAAATAAGTCATCCAAGTAAACGAAATAGACTGGAAAATTACCACTAAAAAGTAAAAAATAAAAACATTTTTACAAAAAAAATACAACCGACTTCATAGTAATATTCACTAAAAAGTATAAAATAATTTTAATTTCGGAAGTCGATGTTTTTGGTTGTTTTTTCATATTTTAACAACGACTGCGACTGTTGTAGATTTTTTTGCATATTTTTGTAAAAAAAAATAATAAACCCGGAGTACTTACAGGAAACCTTGACACCGGCCAAGTACACGTGCATCAAAAAAATCACACTTCCAGTTTCCTGTTTAATTAAATTTAAACATTAACACGACAAATATTAAAAATAAGTTAAACATCAATAAAATTTTTTGTTGGTATACCTATTGTTAATAGAAATACACACTGTAAAATTTTGAGTATGATAGATAAATTCCGTTGGTAACACTTCTGGTACGGAACACTAAAATGTATGGTCTAACTGAAGTTTTCATAATACTTTATACTCCAGATGGGTGCTAATAAGTTTTTACATTACACACCATAATCAAATTGATACAAGTCTCTACGCTCACCATAACACCACTCTCACATTTAAACCAATCCTAATCATTTCATTCATCTCAAAAATTTCTAAAGCTATACTTTAGCCCCACCATCTATTTTTGTCCACTCGACATCACCTTCATCTCATTAGAAGAGGTGTCAAAGACAGGCCCACTTCGTTAGCCTGGACAATAATGATGGCTGTTGAATGGTTCGATGTGACGGCAGCCACTGAAGCGCTTCACTGTGGTTTAATTTGCGCTGAACTATTTGGAAATATTAAGGGTACCTAGTGAAAGCTTGTGTGTTTGTATAATTGTGGTTGGAGTGCGGATTGTTAGCATGAGTAGGCGTAAGTAAATTTTGTAAAAAGTACATGGCCCTTTCGGTAATATCTCTTCATAGGTACTACCAGAAAAATAAATTGTGAATCGTTTTTCATGAGTGAAGAATATAGACGATCACGATGGAAGTTAGTCAGCGTTATATCCTAATTTCCATTTTTGAAATAGTTAATAAATGTAGGTGGGTCAATGACCGTTACTGCAAAAGAGATTGCTCAGTTGCAGGCCGTGGTTGCGCATCAAAACATTTCGTATGATAACATAAATTGGATATAAAAAAGGGGTGATGTCGTACTTTCAAAGGAAATAAAAAATATCCATTTATTTTGTGGAGTTTTTGTAGTTTTTTGATTTACTGTTCAGTTTTGATGTTAGTTTTGTAACAAACTTTTCACCAAAAAAACAGTTCTTTACAACAATGTGATTTGAATTCACATAATTAAGACTACAGAACACAGTTTCAAGAAACCAATGAATGATCCCAAATAGATAAAATTTCATAGGTAGGGCTTGCTAAATGTAGGTTTGTACATAAAATAAAGGAAGTAAAAAATAAAAAATGCTTGAATAGAGCAATGAAATAGTTTTACATAGATACCGCAAAATGGTCACATTACGTGAGCACAGCATCCGCTGTTTGATTTTCACAGTACAATCACAATGGTCTTCAAAAGAGCTTCTGAAAACACGGTCTCAACGCAATGACAAGTTCGCAATGATAAGTTACTTATTAGCACAACAATCTCAACTACTACGTATTACTACTATCAAATAAAACCAAAAGTTCGCTGCCGAGTGCCGACAAGATGTTTGATAGACATATTGACAGTAGGGATGAGCAAAAAATATCGATATATTTAAATATCGTTATTTATTCATCCAATTAATCGTTTTGTATTTTAGATATTTATTTCATATAGCGACTAGCACTTCGCCCGCGACTTCGTCCGCGTGGGGATAGTAGGTACTCCACAAACTGCAACGCCCCTATACATATCCCATTATAAAGGTTAGTTTTGGAAAATTAAGCACAACGATTCTCATTATTGGTTCAGCGCAACTGTTCACCCCGTTCAGCCCGTCAGGGGTTGATTATGTAAAAATTGTTAGGTACATGATCTGTATCAATTGTCCCACTTTTAGTTTGTTCATAGAATTCCGACGTAAATTGAAGCAAGCTATAATTTCCTCCCCTAAAAACTTATTCACCCCTGCCCTGCCCTGCTGCTTCACCCCTTATTATGTATGTACCTAGTTGATTTTAGAAAAACCCAAACATTTGTTATTCTTATTGTTTTATCGAAAACATTTAAATGCCGTGGTGTTTCAACTTCATTGGACCAAGCATTGATACGATTCTCCCCAGTTCGCTCAAGCCGCGACATTTTTCTTACTCCGAGCATGTTTATTACCGTCGTAACTTTTGAACGAAAGGTCCGATTTGAATGATTTAAAGTGTAATTTACACGGACATAATCAACCTTAATTATCATTTAAATGTATAAGGATTAATATCATGGTACTATAATCACCATTTTTTATTTCACCATGGGATTTGCTTGGCTAATATTAAAAGCGGTCATGGTGACTTATTCATAATAGTTAGACATATGGTATTGCGGACTTCTTTGTAGATATTGATGACCTCTATAAAACTGTAGTACATCACTTTGCTCTATTGTCAATAGATTCCGCAGCGTACGCCATATAAGGATTTTTTCTCACACCTTGGGTCACATTATCGAAGTTTTCATACGGATCCCTAACTTTTTTGAAAATATTCTATAGCCTATGACCATCATCGATAATGTAGGATTCTACTGGTGAAAGAATTTTTCAAATCGGTCCCGTAGTTTCGGAGCCTATTCATTTCAAACAAACGAACAAACAAACAAACAAACAAATCTTTCCTCTTTATAATATTAGTGTAGATATTTATTTTAGAGTATCGAATCGTATCAATTTCGATATATTTTGGATTAAACTCTGGTTTCGAGTTAAATGTTAAAAGATACTCCTTGCATGCAGGCTCCTCGCGCATAGTCAACTTTAAAAAATCCCGCCAGAATCTACATGAAATGCATTATAATAACAGGGCTGCGTGCACAAAAATACTATCTAATACTATTATGCCATCCAGTGTGAGACGTACTCGTATATGACGCTGAAGTTAACAGGTAATTAACAATTATACAGTTTCATTATTATTTTTTTTCTATGTATGAATAATCATGCCAAAACTGACGATAGTGTAATTTACCGATAGTGTTTAAAAATGTAAAACGATACAATAAATATCTATATTTTTTTTTTCACTTCACACTCACAACTAGGGATGGGCTCGATCCCTAGTTTGTTAAACAAATTGACAATATATAATGTTCACCTTTCACATTGGCCGTGATAATGATATCAACAGCTAATCTAAATCACCCCCTGTTCGTAACTGATTTGTCAACTCAAAAAAGATTCAACTGGTAAAGTAATACTATTTAAAGATGTTAATTAAAAATATACTATTTTCATTATTAACACAACTAATAGAAATATTATTAAGGAGGAAAAATGTTACAGTTCAAATTATTTTTGAAACTCGTAGTCTGTCCGTTAAAACCAATTATGGGGAGGTTTTTAAAATTGGCCACATTGCTATGACAAATATACGCCATTTAAAAAAGTATGCAATAAAATCCAATAAATGACTAATTAAATACAAATATTAAACCCCACATACGATTTCTACCAAGTGAACTAAGAGAGGTTAAAAAATTATTTTATAATTTATGCGTATATTTTTAAGGTCTTCTAGTTTAAAGCGATACTGTTGGTGGTCAATGTCCTTTATTTGGCGCCTACTCAACGCGTACGTGTCGTCTACTTATTTGAGATTTTTAATAGGACCGTATTAAATTACGTACTTACTTCAAATAAATAGACGCGGAATTTCTAATTAGAATTAAAAAAGGAGTCTATTTATGTATGCTATTATTTATCTATGTCTTTATCTAAAACAAAAATGTACAATATTATATAAAATCTATTCTATTTTTCAATAAAAAAGGGATGGATACCTACAACACCTTTATTTTTTGCACCTAAAAAAAATTTATTGAAAAAGTTCATTTTTTAATTTTTATAACACTGGTTCTCATGTATATCTTCATCTAAATAATTCATAAAATATTACAAACCCTTTAGTTTCACCCAACAAAAACTAAACAGAACTGTCCAACGCACCACTGCCACTTCTAACAAAAAAAGGCTGAAAGGCTCAAAAACGGTCCAAAACACCTAAAACCAGGTCCAAAACAAAACAAAATAAATCATATTCACGTGTTTTAAACTACAATTTTAGCTGTCAACCGATAATCGGGCTTTTGGTAACCGCTGCGAGATACTTCAAAATATCGCAACCACAAATGGGACTTGCTATGTTCATAATGGTTGAACTTAATGATAAATACCTATTGAACCTACAAAACGATTGCCTCAGGATATACCTGTTTAAAGCCTTCTGCAGACACAAAACGCAAAAATGCGACAATTTTTTTCACGACAATTTTTATTTTTTTTTCAATGATACGATCTGCCTGTCTTTTCTCAAACATGCTTTTTTAAGGATGACTCCTTTCACTCTGGGTGGAACGGAAGGAGTGTCAAACTCTTACTGACTAAAACCCATCCGTGTTCCTCCTTAGCGTTCCAGGGCCGCGGTGACTCTTTCGAACAAACTCCGCAACCCTGGCAGACTCTGGCCCTGGCGGGCCCCGACTACTCTGCTGACATCTTCTTCTCATCTGATCATCTAATATTTGTATAACAGAATAAATGAGATTTTGAACATTTACCCCCTTACTTTACGTGAGTGTAAATCAATTGCACATAAGTGGCTCGGTTCCCTGACCTATGAAGAGATTGAAGATCTTGTAAAAATATAAAAAAAAACGAATAATAATAATAATGTTCCATTCATTCCCACTGCCTTCCAAATTACATAAACTGACAAACTCAAGTGCATACACATACATACACTACACCTACATTCACATTAACACACACACTCACATACATGTTCTCTAAAATGTAAAACATTTTATATTTCTTTTTTTTTTGTTTATACATAATAAGAATGCCTGGAACGCTGTCGTCTCCCCTCTTGGAGGTGGGCGCTAATGACCGCGACACAGTATCCCTATACTAATGCAGTTATTAACGAACACAATATTATGTAAAATTGTTTCTTGTTCCAATAAAATATTTGTATTTGTATTGTATTTGTATCTCTTTGACAACGCGCCGTCGACCCGTGCCTAGGTCTGATCAGGCGGCGAGCCATCTAGCGATTGCCGTCCTCAGGCCCGTCCCAACTATTCTGGGGACCGCTCCCAGTCTAACTGGATGCAGCTTAAGAATAACATTTTGAATAGGGTGACTTCTTGTCTGGTCTCCACAACCCTGAACTGGGTAACACGGTACCCCTCAGCAAGACTGTTTATTGTCAGATCAGATTTTTTTTTCTGCCTACCCCTAACTACTGTCAAAGATCTAATAATGTCAGCCGGGACCAACGGCTTAACGTGCTTTCGAGTACGCAGGAATCTCGGTAAGTAATGTGCCCCACCCATCCGAAAACCGACCTCGTCAAGTTCGACTCAACCTTAAAGATTGACCCTTTTTTTGTGATGGGAAATCATTAAATGACTCCTTTCACACTGGGCGGAGCGGAAGGAAGTGTTAGACTCTCTCTGACTAACACCCATCCATGTTCCTGCTAATGCCATTTGCGTTCCAGGGCCGCGGTGACTCTTTCGAACAAATTCCGCAACCCTGCCAGACCTAACAAGGTACGAGCTCATTGTTTTTGTCTCTAAAATTATTACTTAACCAAACAATTTCAATAAAAAGCTTTGTCTTTTCACCTGTCTACCTTTATGATTGCCGAACTCATTTTAATGGCTTTTTTAAAAAGGGATTAAATTCGACAGTTTCAATCTGATAATATTTTCAACTGTAGATTAATCATTGACGATGTTTGCGATAGTGATTGGGTGGTTAATATCGAAAGATGCTGCGATTTAAACGATATTTACCGTGTATTACAGTTATCAATATCTGCCAGGTTTTATTGTTTGATACAACAGTTGCTTATTTATATTTGATGAAATGAATGATTGTTTGTAACTCTTTCTCGGAAAAACTATGAAATGGTTTTGGATGAACTTTGACACACATAATATAATAGGTAAAAAACCTGAATTACACATGCAATACTTTTTATATTATAAAAGATTTCCGACATTCACGACGACAATGTCACTGGCAGAGTTTTCTGAATAATTCATCGGTACACCTTTCCATAGGTACGCGACCACTATCTCACCTGGTGGTAAGTGATAATGTGGTTGAAGATGGAGCACGCTTACCTAGATACTTCTAGGTAACCGTGCTCACCTATTCACTCTTCTTTTCACATAACGTAGGTGTCAAGTTTCAGAAAAAAAAATTGTTTCAGTTTTTAATAGGGATTTGTTTGGTTTGGTCACAAGGTGGACCGGTGGACACTTGGGGGAGACCTATATCCAGCAGTAGACGTCTTTCGGCAAGCTTGACGATGATGATGACCAAAACTTCAAGCTAAGAAAAAAAAACTGATAAACAACGTGTAACAGATTAACCAAAGTAAACATATAATAAAAATTGTGTTAGTAAATAAAAACTTTAGTATTTATAGGCGCATAACTCGAAAACATGTACTAAACAGCTGATTTTTTTTTCTTGTATTCGGGGTTGGTCCCATAGTCAATTTAAGTTGTACATAGCAATGAGTACAATGATCCTTAAATGGGTATTCCGTTTGTTCTGTTACATCTATACTATTATTATTATAAAGAGGTAAAGATTGTGACTTTGTGAGGTTGTAGGGGTAATCTACTGAACCAATTTGAAAATTCTTTTTGTATATGATAGCCACATTCATGAGAAAGACTACAAGCTATACGGGAACGGGAAACTCAATACTTAAATCTTAAGAGCGTTTACGCGGTACGGCTTTTCATACAATCTTTCAAATCCTTATTCTTCAAAATGAATGAACCGATTTTAACGAAACTTGGTATGCATACGCTAGATATCCAGGTCTAAATAGTTATAAGAAAACATTTTTGAAAAAGAGTTCAGGGGGAAGGATATAGTGATTTTTCACTTTCTATAGAAAACTTAAAATCGCTCTCTCTCTCCCTCTGAAATCTTTTTAAAAAATATTTTCTTATAACTATTTAGACCTGGATATCTAGCGTATGCATACCAAGTTTCGTTAAAATCGGTTCATTCATTTTGAAGAATAAGGATTTGAAAGATTGTATGAAAAGCCGTACCGCGTAAACGCTCTTAAACTTCCGAAGATAACAAACAATGTCTTGTCTAAGATTAAACAGATAGTGACTGATTCCTGTACTCCAAGAATTCCCCTAAGTATGTAACATATGAGCGGGGTGAATAGGTATTCGCTTACAAGCTGCTAATTAATCTTAACTGGAGCAATTACCTCGGCAATATATCAGTCAATTTGCCTAACACTGCCATCAAGTGACGGAGGCTATGATTTTCTATTATACCTACTAGAATCGCTAGATAACGTGCGATGATTATAGTAGGATTTATTAGTCATTACCCGGTTGTATTGCAGATTATTTGGTAGTATTTGGTCAATATTAATCTGTAAGAAGGTAAGTATCGTCGCTGGATACACAGAAAAGACGTAAGACGAGGACGGGGCGCCGTCGCGACTTTTTCAAACATATTGAAAATACGTGGCACGGACGTGACGTGGTTAATTGTGGTGGTGTAATTGTGTGTGACAGCGACGCGCGAGTCCCGGCACCCGCGCCCACCCCCGTTCTCGCCCGTCCCTCGTCCGCTCGCGCCCGTGCCCCGTCCTTTCTGTAGGTATGTGTTGCATCGCGACACTTCTATAAATTTTGTATGAAAGGGACGCGGAAGAGACATATGTCCGCGCTCCGTCTTCGTCTTACATTTTTCTGAGTGTCCAGCGCCTTACACTATGCGGCAAACACACAGTGTGTCCAAAACCTGCCATCAAAACGACCTATGCTCGCTGACGATAAAGTAACTGAAATTACGAGGTATAGTTGGGCCAACAAAAACCAACTATTGACATTATATCTTTGACGAGGTTGGTGCCAGACTTCCGAACTTCCGTCTACTTTGACTGTCATTACCCATCCAAAGACCGACCTCAGCAAGCGTTGCTTAACCATGAAGATCGACCCGTGCAGCTATTATTATTTTTCTTGCCATGAGATCTTCACCAATTCATATCATCATTCTAATTACGAAAATAAGAAGTTGCTTTTGGGTACAAAGTTTTTGAATGTACGATTTTTATTTATAAATGCATGCAGATAAAAGGCAAACAGACCACTAACACTTCATGGATATACTAGTACGGACTTCCATGAATAAGAAAACGTACGCATTTGTCTGAAATAAAGAACTAACAGCTACCAATCAGAACAAAACTCCTCTAAACGTGAGACTTACCGCTGTCCCACGGATTAATCAGTGGCTACTTAGCCTTCTTATACACGAGAATGGTCCTTAAGCGTCCTAGTTTAGTATAAATGAGGCCGCTATTCGCTGTCATGGCCGCGGGGGGCTATTACAGCCATTTTATCGGCCACAAGGGAGCTATTACATAAAACGGTCGATCAGGCACGTGGTGGTCCCCAATCTGTGATATTTTAATGGTTTTATGAATTGTGATGTTAGAAGCTTAAATGCAATATCCTGTTGTTCAGGTGTGTAGCTACTAACTCACCATTTCGGCTTTCTGTGTTTCCACCACTATTCGAAAGATTTTGAAGGAAGGTTGTCACATGTTATAATGTCTGTTTTAATTGTAATGAGACACTCGTGGTTCAAAAGACGGAAACAAACAAAAAAGTCTTTCTGACTTAAAGGGTTGGGCACTATACCTTTGTGGAATTTGTTCTAAAGAGTCACTGGATACCTGGAATGCAAAGGGCACTACAGGGAACACGGATGGGTTTTAGTCAGTGAAAGTCTGACCCTCCCTCCCGCTCCACCCAGAGCGGAAGGAGTCATTTGATGATTTCCCATCCATAAAAAGAGGCGTATCTTGTAGAGGATGTTCTGAAAAAACGTTTACTTGTGGAAGTACTGAGGACAGGTTTGAGGGTCAATTCTAAGTTCACATTCGCATCTCAGTTCCAATCTGTCAAACAAACCTTATTTTTTCATAGATTTTTGACAGATTGCGACTGAAAAGTCTATGCAAACGTTGCTTGAAAATTAGTAGAATTGACAAACAGGTCCAGAGTCTGTTAAAACGCTTATGTTTTCCGGCGTTAGATAAATTGACGCGAAACTCATGTTTAAGCCATACGCCATACGCAATACGTCATAGATTTTATGCCCGGATGATGACAGAAGGCTCGCCATTACATGGAACCATTACTGGCGACTTGTGTGTGTCATGTACTACTGCCTAACTCATCGGTATATATCGGCGTGATGTATATATATTAGTTGATTTTATGTTTTTGCTTCGTAACTGTTCCGATGGAAAGAAACTTTAGCTGCATTTTTGTTTGTGTGAAAAAATAATACTTTTTAACCGACTTCAAAAAAAGGAGGAGTTTCTCAAATCAGTTGTATTTTTCTTTTTACCAACTCCGTCATTTGTGCATAAATGACGGAATAGGTAAATAAAAATTGTGATGAAAGGATATACTTTGAAAAATTAAGAAAAGTTTCCTTAAAATCGGTTCAGTAGTTTGGTTTTCAAATCAATGATAATGCTGGAAAAACATGACGTATAAGTAAACGTATGATATGCGTATTTTGCTTTCCCGTGAATTTCCAGTGGCGGTTACGGATTACGAAAAATGATAAAGTAGAAAAAGCGTAACTAAAAAAACAACCAAAAAAAACCCGACTTCCGAAATTAACGTTATTTTATACTTAGTAGTGTTTTTTATTTGGAAGTCGGTTTTATTTTTTTTGTAAAAAAGTTTTTTTATAAAAATCCCAATAAATAGTTTTAACCAACTAAGTAGTCAAAGCCCTCTTCCTCTCTCCTACTTTAGCTGTGCCCGACAGGGTCCACAATGATCATATTTTTTGTAAAACCTACCACCTAAATTCACATGTGGAAGCAATACATATATTGAGTATCTTATTCTGTTACGTAACACAGGTTATTCTTAAAAGAAAGTCGTAGGTAAATAACATGGCTTCTGTCTTAAACTCAGTCCTTTAAGGACTGAAAGATTCTTGGTAGTCAAAAATGTAGACGAACTTTCGCAAAGGCGATGACGAAATTCTGAAGCAAGTCACGCACGCTAAGAAATTATGGAATGCTCCCCAGGGTAAGTTAACGAGCTGAAAACTTCAGGTTCCCGGAAAATTTCATACACGAAAAGATAAATAAATTATTACCTAAGTAGAGAAAACAGGGCATTTTGCTGATGGCGCTATCAAAGAGAGACGCGGAATGAAAGCATTTTGTAAATGCGATGATAATCTTGTGGCTTTTTTCTCTTTTAGGGGCCAAAGTGCTGACGGATAAGTTAATGAATATTGGGTGTCTAGTAAAGTCCACTCAATTTTAGTGTTCTGTACCATAGTCGGCAAAAAGAGCTCGTGGCTAAGTTATAACAGCCACACAGGCTGCTTCAAGGTTAAGCAACGCTTACCATGGTAGGTCTGTGGATGGATGACCATACCGAGACTCCTCCGTGCCTCGGAATGCACGTTAAACCGTTGGTCCCGGGTGACATATTATAGAGATCTTTGGCAGTTGTTACGGATTGTCAGAAACCAGAAAATCTGACACCAGTCTTACCAAGAAGTACCGTGTTACCCAGTTAATGGGTTGTGGAGGTCTGGTAGGCAGCCGCTCCACGTAAAATACTGGTATTCAGCTGTCTGCAGCTGTCTGCAACTGGTATGCAGCGGTTTGACTGGAAGCCGACTCCAATATAGTTGTGAAAAGGCAGGCAGATGACCTGAGTAGGCAAAAACAAGTAACAATGATATAATTTGTTAAGCTACCTACAGGTTACGACTTATCAATAATTAGGCTAAGTTATAATGTGTATAAACGTGCAATTTTGCTTTGCGTTTTCAAGCAGGAGATTTTAACATATTAGACTAAATAAGTTTAATATCTTTTAACGATTTAATATTTAATTAATGTTATGCTTACAAAAATTCGTTATTTGAAAATTATACCTATCAATAGTTTATTATAATTAAATAATAATAATAATAATTAATATCTTGTAAATATTAAAAAAATTGTAAGTATGTCATGTCAACGCAATATAAAAATAAGGTCGTTTATGCTCCGTTTATGGCGCATATTTTGACAGTCGCAAGGGAATCAAAACCTATAGGGCACTTCCCGTTGACCTAGAGTCATGAAATTTGGCAAAAAGATAGATCTTACAGTACCATATTTCAAAACGACGAACCAATCAAAAGACTGGTTCGTCATACCGATTGATTGGAGGCACCATATACAATTTGCAAATTTGTAGTTTTATCATACTTATAAAACGTTTTTTTTTTGCGATTTCAAACTTATAATTTAGGTTGAAGTAATAACCGACACCTGGTGTAAACGAAGATTCTCATTTACCTTTCAAACAATATTTTTTAAACGACGAACCAGTCAAAAGACTGGTTCGTCATACCGATTGATTGGAGGCACCATATACATAACGATAGAATTTCCTGTACCAGTACAATAAAGGTTGCAAACTTCGTTTCACATAGAGCTTTGAGGTCTCGTCGATACCACACTGTGGCAAATAATGTTAGCAGTTGCAGCGGCCTCCCTAAAATGTGAACAAATTAGATTGTTGGCTATAGCGCTTCGTCGTCCACTAAACCAAGCAGACCAGCCGGTCAATTCTGATGATGATAAAGACCTTGCAAACTTAGATGAAAAGAGCAATGAAGTGAGCGGACACTCCAATCATTGATGATAGGGATCACTTCAAGATATCTTCACCTAAGTTTCTACTTAATAGCACAAAAGAAAGAGATGAAGAAAAAACATTTATATAGCACAATAGGCCCAGGAAGAGGTGGCAAGACGACCTAGACGCCTACTGCGAGGGTTGGACCGAAGTGGCTCGGGACAAAAGATCTGGAAGGAGTTGGGGGAGGCCTTTTCCCAGCAGTGGGACAGAATAGGCTGTTAAAAAAAAAAATAAGGCACACACCACGTTCACAAAAGGACAGTGGAGTGAGATGAAGTGAAATGTCAGTCCTTCTTGATTATATGCATTGACAGCTCCCTTCAAGACCTCTTCAGCTAAATTCTCACAGTGAAATAGGGATAATTCCTGGTTTAAAAAAAAATATATAATTCTATTGGCATGTAATTAAATCGACATCTGTATTTTCCCTTTTTTCGAACAAAATATTTCAAAGTTAAATCAAAAATACTGACTTGCACACAAATTATGCACACTAAATAAATCATATTAGATATACTGTTTAATGGTATTTGCAGAACTGTTTTACTGAACGAATATTTGGCCAATGATATTTCTGGGTGGTTTAAAAAAAATAACCACGAAGGGGATGGCGGGGTCTGTTCGCTCGCTTCGCTCGCTCACTTGACCCCGCCATCCCCTTCTAACCTAACCTGTCCGAGTCGGGGTGCCCAATGACCGGCTACTATTGTAACCATGATAACCACCTGCTATTTCAGGGAAGTGCAATTTAGAGTGCAAGTTAGTATTTTTGATAAACAATTCGTATTTTTGTTTTATAAATCATAAATCCGATGTATGAACCACATTTTTGGTGTGAATTCGATAAAAAGGTCATCTCGTTTTGGATGATTTTTTTAGTTTTTTTTGTAAGACATGTTTTCTAATCAATTGGGATTTTTTGCACAGCATTATTTTTTCTGGTATGCATTAAAATTATACAGATGTGCATTTAAAAATATCCCAATTCTATTTAGTCCGCCAGTTAGATTATCAAAGATCAGGGAGTGGGGGGTTTTGACGTCACGTGTATGTAAGAAGTGTACTTACAAGTGACACGAGTTTTCAACGTACAGTGTACCGTTTTAATTTTTTGTTTCCGTGAAAAATGAAAAAATACCTACGTGTAATATTTTTTTGGAAATCTATCTGACGGACTAATTACATTTTTTTAGTCATCTACCCGATTATTACAGAATGGCACTGCAGTTCAATCGCCCCCAGCCTTTGACTCGTAAAACAAACATGAAGGATGATAACATAGAAACTTCTCAACGGGTTAACCAAGTTTATGTGTAAACCAAGGTTGAGTTAGACGGTAACCTACTCGTTAATTGGATAACGCACAAACCAAACGTTAAACTGAAGTCTGTTTTCTATTCCCAAGAGTTTCAGTATTGCCTTGTTGCTTGTTGATTGTGTTCGTTGAGATGGAGAATAAAGCCGGAGAACCAATTGGTTTTGCGGTGCGAACAAAACCTCTTTGAAACGAAGTTTTGGTGCGATTGGTATTGTGGGTTCCAAAATGGTTGGGAAAACGAAAAATGTACCTGTATAAATGTGGAAGGTTAAATTCAGAACGCATCAAAATTATAAATGAGTGATGGATTTATAAACGCAGCGATGAGTGAACGGGAGAGTATGTGTGTGAAAGGGAAGGAGGACTGAGATTAATCATGAAAAAGAAAGGAAGATTTAATTACGAAATTAAGAAGTTTTTAAAAATAAAAGAAGAGGAGGAGTCTTTATTTCAGTCTACCACATACCCCCTACATACATGGTGTCAATTTCCTAGAAAATCGGATATCGTGTGTGATTTCGATAATATTGAAATGAGTTTTAACTATTGGTAATTCGAATTTTAACGTCCTCACAAACGCAAAAAACCTGTTTCGACAAAAACTACACAACAGCCTGAGCTGAGCATTATGTAATCAGCTTGCAGTGAAAGTGAACTTATTATTACGTAAATTCTCATCCCTCCTAAAAGCTATCGGTTGACAGCTAACTTCAAACTCAGTTTATCTAAGTTATCTCAGTGAAATATTTACGAAATAGCACTGCCGTTGCTTGAGTAACTTCTTACGTCAAACATCATCCAACCAAACGTTACTTTTCATGAAATCAGTAAAAAAGGCATTACAGATTCATATCGAATCATTATTTCCCTCTGCAACCTAATTTAAAGTCTTTACAACCCAAACTTTCTCAAACTTTAGTCCTTATTTTGTTTAATACAAAACTTAGGATCGCAAAATATGATAATCTTAGAAAATGTTTCTTGAATTATTGATAAAATCTTTGCGGCTTTGTGTTGACTGCGGTGTTATTAAAGATCGCTTCTTTGTAATAAGTATTTTACTGTTAAACTTTTCTTCTGCTCCGTTAGCAGCCGGAGAATTTTCCAAGAAATACCTTACACCTAAATATGAGTTTTGTGAAGGGTTTGGGATGAAGTAAGGATCCTCCAAAAAAAATTGGACGTGACAATTTCACGGCCATTTCATATGAGAAATACGTAACGCGTATTTTTTACTCGAATTATTTCGAACTGTGAAAAAATACCTTCAGAGTTCCCCAAAAGTTAAGGATTATGCTATTTATCCAAACATTATTTAGAAGCACAAAATAATTTATTTAAAATACAATACTATGATTGGATACAGACTGTGTTTGACCTCATCGAGAGTTAATGACTTGACCTGGGTACCTGGCACTCGGGAAGACAATGTCCATGTGACCATAAGACATTAGCTAGTTTTTCATCGCGGAAAATTTAAGACTTTTACAATTTTCGATTTCCTTTTCAAAGCTCGCTCGCTGCCAGATCTCAGTATTATTAAACGACTTTTGTTGTTTTTTTTTTGTACACCGATTACTCCGAGGTTTCTGATACGATTTCCATGATTCTTTTTTATATCGATGCGGTATACTTGCCGTTTGGTCTAGTCAAAATTGAACTCAGTTCGGTTCAGTAGTTTTTATTTTATGAGCTTTTTTGCTCAGTTGGGTGATGTAATAGTGACTTAAAAGTGAAAAATAAAAGAAACTTTTTGTAAAAAGTTTTTTTATAGTCCCAAAATAGTTTGGCATTGTAACTAGGGAGAAGGTAAATCACCAAAATGTCGTCTGCAGAATTAAAATCCAAACAAAATATTACTCCTCGCATATACTTCCAAAGTACACCCCAACACATAGTAGGTACAACCAAATACTACCCTCGTAAAGTTATCGGCTAATATAATTATGTAAACGGGAAAGATCACCCTTCGAGAGTTTCAGCCGAAATAAAATCACTCGAGCGAGTATTCAGTCCGTTGGAGTGATCCTTCAGACTTTACTTTCGCGCTGAAAGATGGAAATTAATTAAAACTTACACACGTTTATGAAATATAATGGAGAATGTCTATAGTATTCGTACATTTAAAAGGTAAAACGACCAAATTACTGGACTGAAAGAAAAAGAATTGACCGGCTGGTCTGATTAGTTAATTTTAGTCTTTCGATTCTTGAACATGTGGTCGGCATTTTTTTAATAATATTTTTATAATAATGTATAAAACGTGTAACGATATAAACGCAATAACATATAAAGGGGTCATTGTACTCGTAATTATTTGATCGGACCAACACTGCTTCGCGAAAAAAGAAATCAACTGCCCCATACATTTATGTGCGCAAAACCCAACAAAATGTATTGAATAGCTGACTATTTCTCAGTAAAAGTTGTTCAGGTATTGCGTTTATTCTGTTACACGCTGTATACGTCATGTAATATAAAAAATCGGACTCGCGCACGAAGGGTTCCAATTATGTATAAAAACGGGAAAAATAACGTTTGTTGTATAGGAGCCCCACTTAAATATTTATTTTATTCTGTTTTAATTATTTATTGTTATAACAACAAGACAAATACATCATCTGTGAAAATGTTAACTGTCTAGCTATCAAGGTTAATGAGATACAGCCTGGCGGCAGACAGCCGGACAGACCTACCCTTCTCCTTTTTACCCTTTAGGTACGAAACCCTAAAAATGCCAACAACGCGTTCAACAACTGAAAGACTAAAACCAAGAAAAAATAAAAATGTCAAAGGAGGACAATAATTTGACAACAAATATTTGAAAAAAACAAAACACTTACAAGAATCAGGATTCATGACAACCTACGATTCTTTATTTGTGTTTACTAACGTAATGTTTGAACTCAGCTGGCCCGATGTCTTAGTTAGATGTTATTTTCATGAATAAACAACTAGTAGTATTTCATTATTTCAAACTAAAAGATGACTCTATTAAGTTTAGCTCACTATTTGCCCTTCAGTAGCAGTTTTTATTACGGAGTTTAATCTTAGATGTTATTCACATACCTACGATACGGCTCTGAATTCGCATTTTGTTACACAAAATTATTTTTCCAAGTAAACGGGCTATTTTCTTATCTAATTTCGTTTAAATCTCTTGTTAGTAACAAATAAAGTAAGTACCTATCTACATTGAAACTTCAGTAGGTTTGAAAGGCTCCATAAACTGGCAGATTGGGTAAAGTAAAGGTGGAATAGAATACTCTTTAGTATGTACACCATATACGGGAAAACAGAAAAGATAGACGAAGGGACCCATTACATAGGGTGATATAATGGGTATTATAGCTAAAAGCGACAGTTTCATTGTTTGTATTTCGTCTAGGATCTCTTGATATGCTTTCTCTAATGCGGACCTAGAATCCTATCCTATCCTAAACATGACAGATTACATAGAGTGACTGTAAAAAAACAGGCCAAAAAAAAATGACCCTTAAAAAACCTTGCTCTTTGTAAATTTCATGATTCTAAATCATCGGCTAGTGCCCTATAGTTACTCGCACTAGACTGGTTATATTATTTGTTATTTAAAATTTTGTAAGTAAATCATCTGCCTAGCCTTTTCCCAAAAAAAAAGGCCCACACTCCCACAGTCAAACTGGATTCAGGTGAATACCGCTGGACTGGGTAACAGATACTTCTTATCAAGACTGCTTGTAGCGACATTAATATGTACCGCCACAAAAATCAACGTAGCAGAATCAACAAATGAGACTCGCAGCGCTATCTACCTCAACAGCTGGGAACTAACTTGACAAAATCCTAAATCGCGATATCAGAGTTCACCGTGCGATTAGAACATGTACAACAGCCCAAATATCAACTGTCGGGCAGTTGTCCACCAGTCACAATAACCCTCTGTTCGGAGGATCCTCATCCCTTTTTCAATGGAGGTTTGCGGGACTTTACTCTCTGTTCCGCTACCAGATTTTCTGGCCGGCTGGCATTTTTCAATAGCAGCCCGGAGTTGGACCATTGGGCACTTGATAGCAAGCAATAGGCTTTCCCGTGTAAATAAACGGAACTTAAACGTCGTTGTCGAAGTGTAGGTGTCTATGCATATGTACACTTCAGTCTAGCCCTTCGCGTAATTCTAGTCCATTCTCTTTCGTACCTACTGAAATGAAATTATGTTAGGTGATTATTAAACACAATTTTTCATAAGCTTATTTTGTGTCTACAAGATACAAGTCTTCTTGTGTACTTAAACTCTTTTGTATATTTTTTTTTTTCACGTAGGTACCAGTCGTGTACTTAATTATAACGCAATAGGTAGGTACACATACTCCAGTGGCAGCCAACAGGAAAACCTGACCATTACAAAAAAAATATAACAGAAAAAGTACGACATTGTCACCGTACGCTTTCAAAATGCAATTACCGTGAAACATTTTAACGTAATCAGCACAAAATGGCCGCCTTCCGTCAATTCTTACGTCACATCCACCCGAATAAACATTTCTCAAAAGAAATGATGAATACACGCATCCAATCCTCGTATTTCCCTATTTACATTTCGAGGTTTTTCACAATAAAAGGTTACTGAAAATGTATTTTCGTTTTCTGTCTACCCTCTGGGGAATTGGCGTAAAAACCTGCAAGCTTCATCGAAATAAGAGCCCTTGGGACGTATGCATGCACGAGCCAAAAATAGTGTTCTTTTTTCGAATGTGAACTCTTCCGATAGCAATTGTTTCTTCATCCGACGATGGATATTGATATGGACCCATATACAGAGGGCTATTCTCGTATTTTAAGAAGCGATCGTTTTCGCATCGCAGCGTAGTCGCAATCTGTCAAATGTAGGGACATGAGAGGTGGTTTGGAACGGACTGCGAACATCGCTCAAAAATTTGTTTTGTAGTTTGTAGAGCTTTGTAAAATTTGCTCTCTGATAAAAATGTTCATCAGACGTTTACGCTGCGTAATCGCGACGCTGACGCAGCGGCTACACGGCGTCTACGTTTCGTCATCCAATGTCAAATATGAAGATAAATACCCATAGATTACAGCAACTAATAAATTCTCACTCTCAGAAATTATTCGAGGTTTTTGAATATTAACCATATGAAACTCATCAGTCTTTGTTACTATATGAGATGACTGGAACCAAAATAGAATAATAAAATATAACTGGCACGAGAGCTTTTGTATGTAAATATTTTACAAAGAAAATGCGGGATGCCTGACGTAATTAAAACGAATTGGGTTTCGAGCTAGATGAAAAATGAATAAATTCAGACTCTTAAACATATATCGTGCTCGAATAATTTTGGGCAGATTGTGATTCTCGCAAAGTAGTTGCTTAGATTGTGAATGCCGAATGAATTTTCTGTAGCTTCACGGGACACTCTTGAACTTGGAAAAAAGTTGTGCTGTAGTTTCATAAGATCCCTAATAATATTATAAATGCGAAAGTAACTCTGTTTGTCTGTCTGTTACGCTAAAACGGTTGAATGGATCGTCATGAAATTTGGCAGATATATAGCTAGCAATGAGAAACAACATAAGATAACAAAAATCAGTGACTTCAGAAAGACTTTAGGATGATTTAGAACCTAAACCATCGTAAAGTCTTACTGAATTCACTAGTTAGTAAAATTGGCACTCTGTTATTCCCGTACGGAATTTCGACTTACTATTCTTTTTTATCGAGAAAATTTGTTCGCATTTATATTTCATTTTCATTTCAATTCTTCTCGCGAACGCTCTCAGTTGTTTGTATTTCTCTTCTTCAATGTATGTTTTGTTAAACTCGTACAGGTCCACGTCTGCAAATTTTGACTTCAAGTTTGTGTCTTCCTGAAGCGCGCTCAGTTCCATCTGCAGTTGTAATTCATTCAAAATATCGCGGACGGGGGCCTCTAACCATCAAACGTAACAGTTTGGCGAGTTTATTATTAAGTTACATCAACTCTGTATTTCAATAAAAAAAAACGAGGCGGGCCGAATCCGGCCCGCGGGCCGTGCGTTGCCCATACGTGATTTAGATGATCTATCGTAAGGGCCAGAAAAATGGGAAAGGGTATTTGACAACTATCAAAAATCGAGATGAATGAATTTGAATGATAGTTTTCTGCGCTTCATCTTTTCTGAAGGTTTTGAGAAATTACTTTAAAAAAAATCCAGTCCAAACGCCCCATTAATAAATAATAAATAATATTAATCAAAGACAAAAATGGTTTTCCCCAAGACACTAATCTGAGGAGCATAAAAAAATCTCGCAAAGAATCTTTTATACTTAGCCGCATTATAATCTTAAACGCTGAAAAAACAGTAGATAAGAGTAACATCAGCATGACCCACACTTTTAAACAAAAATATCTAAACAATTGCCCGAGTTTCATCTGCGACAAAATTACCTCGTGGCTTCGTTCAAAAATAAAAAATAACGTATGCGAAGCCTGGAGATTGCTTGCCATACATAATAAATGTAGGGAATATTTACACTTACATATGAAAGAATAGAGGTAATTTTTAGATTACATTTTCTCATAGGTTATACATAATAATGTTTACTCGGAGCGTTGTTTGTATGACCCATTTTTTTGCGAAACTTTGAAAGAATTTAATTGGTTTTGTGCAGTGAGTGTTCTGTTTTTTGGTGATATAGTGTTTCTCTCTAATGGTCCGCTTTTCATAGAAAAGATGTTCAATATTGTCTGTGTGTAAGTTCAAATTTTTTTAACAAGTTTTCAGGTTTTCACCCATTCAACCATCCGGTTAGATGAGTAAAAACCTGAAAAATTCGATGGAGCAGACATGTGTTAGAGTGGAGACCGCGTATGGGCAAACGTAGCGTGGGACGCCCTGCGGCACGATGGTACGATGATTTGAAGAAGGTGGCTGGCAGCGGATGGATGTGGACTGCTCAAGTGTGTGCTGCTCTGTCTTTGGGGGAGGCTTACGTTCAGCTGTGGACGGCAATTGGTTGAAAATTATGATGATAACTCAATTATTGTGTTGGTGTCACCGGAAAATTGTGGACGCCGCGACGCGATGAAATTTTTTCTCAATAAGGCACGGATATATTGGAGCTATTGAACGTATGGTGTCGGACGTCAAAGTATAACACCATCCCATCACTTCACGTGGGTTTCGTAAGAGGCGAATAAGGGACTCACCAGAGAATGGGCAGCACCATTCTCTGTAGGTACATTGCTACAGATACACTGCGATTGCCAACTCACCTGCCAAGCGTGGCGATTATGACACCCTCTCCCCATTTGGGGGAGGCTATGTCCAGCAGTGGACGTCTTTCGGCTGATATGATGATGATGATTAAATTTGGATGGAATTTGTTGTACCTATTCAAAATAATTATCACGTTATATCGAAACGTTATAATCTAAAATAAAATTCATTACGGAGTTTGGAATTATCCGGTGACATAGGTACTGCACAAAGGATTTCGCAAATTGGCTGGGTAATTCAAACAAGGCACATTAGAATCATTTAAAGGGGCTAATTAGCCCTACTCCATGGTTTCTAACTCGCTGCTATTATTGGGCCACCACACACACCTATACATCATCTCATCTGCCTAGCCTAGTCAAACCGGACACAACTGAATACCAGTATTTATCGTGGAGAGACTGCTTATCTGACCTTCACAACTCCAAGCCCAACTTCTAACTCCAAGATTGGAGTCAGATTTTCTGGCTTCTGACAATCCGGAACGACTGCCAAAGATCTACCTACAAATCACAGACGGGTCCACCGGCTTAACCTATATAAATACCTACAAATGACTGAGTTTATCCATGCCCTACACAAAAACTCCCAGAAGGCCGTTTCGTCTTGTTCAGGCTACATTATTCAAGGCCGTTAAGTCCTAAAGGCGCGAATTAGTTTTTTTATTTCTGTGTTCAAGAGCTAAACTTTACGAATAAAATTGAGATTTGTATTTGGAAAGAATACTTTAACGTTTATAATGCGTCTTGTGGAACTCTTTAAAAGTCCATTACGTACACACTAAGAATTGTAATGTAATGTACTACCTACAAGCATTTAGGTCACTTTTACACAAAACATTTTTTCCACCAGCAATAATTCGGTTGCAAAATTTGGGAACGCAATGCACAAATAATTCAATTTGCACTCCAATAACATTAATCCGGGGGGATTAATGCTACTTACACTGTGAAGGCAGAAGAAGTTATTCTTTTTTTTTTTATTTATGAATTGGCTGGCTCTTGACCTCGATCACGCTTGATGGAAAGCGATAGATGAGGTCCATGATGAAGCGAGCGTGCCCAAAAGATGCATTGAGGCACTGGTACTCCCACACGTCGACGAAACACAGCAGGCTGCTTGACGCCGAACTCCGGTGGGAGGGTGGTCACGAACCAGGCGGGTGTTAGCCGAACCACCGCAAAAAAACAAAATTAACATTAACATTTAGTTGTCAGTAGTTTTTAGGACAGGAAAGTATCCACCCCGCAGGTAGCACTCGATTTTAACAAAATATGCAAAAACTTTCTCAACACGAACGTCATACCAAAGTATAAGACCTAGTTTCTTATACCTAGAAAGGTTCTATGATTTAGTACTAAGCTACCCTGTCTAGTATGCAAACCACGATAAAATAGGGTTCAGTTTTAGTGTTCCGTAGCCAACAAGGAACCTTTATAGTTTCACCATGTCCGTCTGACTGTTTGTCTGCCTGTTCGCGGATTGATTTCAACAGTTTCTGTTCTTGAATAATATAAAGATATCTTAATATTATTCTACATAGCCACAAGCGACAAACATTACCGACAGTAGTTCGATTTTAAACATTAAATAAAACTACCTAACCCGCCAAGGCTTGGCACATCGCAGCCAATTTTACATACTTGTCGCGTCATGTCCCTAGAGTAAAATAGAGTCATAAAAAAATTCTACACGAACCGTTGACGATATATAGTGCTAGAAAACGAACGACTTTTTTATAACAAGTGGCATTTTTTCACTGCATTGCGTTTTTGTCAGACTCAGGTGAAACAATGATTAAAACGCTCAATGTATACCCAGGAAATTCTGATCACAAATTATAGTTGCTTTTTTATAACAAGAAGTCTGTTTGAGAGTGTTGTTTAGGGAGTTTGATTATCCTTGAACGACAAGATTCTTCATGCCTTTGAGAGGCTGGGAATGCAATCTACGTATAAAAGTAACAATGGACTGCCTCTCTGCAGCTGGGTCAAGGGTTGAGCGGTGGGAATATTATCATGGCCAGTTTCTGTATCATGTAAAAGCAAGGTAAGCTTTTGAAAGTTGGTTTTATTGACAAAGAAAGCACAGTCTTCACCGTTATTATAAAACGGTGTATTTTTTTGTTTCTTAAAATCTGTTTGTAAAAAGTGATTTCTGGAAGTCCGAATTACGAAAAATCTATTGTAACGGCATTAATACCGACAAAAAAATCAACGTAGAAGAATCAACAAATAAGACTAGCAGCGCCATCTATCTCGACAGCTGCGAACTAACTTGACAAAATCCTGAATCGCGATATCAGATTTTACTGCGCGATTCAAACAGATATAACAGCCCGAATGTCAACTATCGGGCAATTGCCCACCGGACACAACAACCGTCTGGTCGGAGGATCCTCCCTTTTCAACGGAGGTATGCGGGACTTTACTCTCTGTACCACTACCTCCAAACTTTCAGTGATTATATTAGCAACATTATCGTTATGTGTGCTACGACACTCCTTATCCTAGAAAACTGTTATTCCACAGAAACAGTTTTCTGTCATGTGACGTTTCGCCAAGCCAAGCCGTTGAAAAAAAGGATTGGATCTCATAAAATATCAGAACCCGCACTTATCCGTATATCAGATACCTACATCTATTATATTCAGCTTTTGTACCAATGCAAGAATAAAACTAACATCCGAAACTGGATATGGTTCTCACGACCATGATTCCATATTAAACTGCTCGTAACATTCCATTACCTCTTACAAAAAAGGCAAGGCATGACCCGATGACAAAAAAATAAATCTAGAACACTGGGATGGTCTACCATTTGTATTCAAAGCCACGTCTCCTCTAACAATTCATGAAAATCTGTAAAAAGCTGTTCAATGTAATTCTGTAATAGTCCTGTGTACTGAAAATGTTCTATAAGTGGGGACTTGAAAGTGATGGCCACTAAAATTTTGTAATAATATCTCTGTTTACGATGTTTGCCGTAAAAAAGATATTTTAGCCGTTCGTGTAAGAAGCACTTTTTCTTTTTAAGACCGTTTTTAGTTTGTGGTCTGTAAAATAGTGTTTGACGAGATGTTTTAAGGGCTACTTCTTGACTTCTTCATTTTTCATTTAAGACATGACACGAATAATATTAGGTCTTCATCGACCTATGCCGTTTTATTAAACGGGCCACTTTGAACTACGATAATTTCGGTGTGACTTGGAATTGTAAATTGAAATCAACTCTAAGTTTTTGCCATTGTATATCGTTTTTCAAAGTCAGTTATTTTTGGTTTCTGTGGGTTCTGCTTTTTCTGTTATATAGCCAAATGTAACTGTTTAAATTTAACGTGTACCGAAATAAACGCAAAACCTGAAAAGAGGTTGTACTCGTTATTATTAAAAACTTTTACTATGGGACCAACACTGAATGGTTAAAAAAATCGACTGCCCAATATAGATAAGTGAGCATAACTCGGCACATAGTACTAAACGGCGGTTTTTTTCGCGATTTCGGGTTTGACCTCAAAATAAAAGTGGTTCATAATGATGAGTCGGTGACCCCTTTTTCAGGTATTGCGTTTTTAGGGTTGCGTACCCAAAGGGTAAAACGGGACCCTATTACTAAGACTCCGCTGTCCGTCCGTCTGTCACCAGGCTGTATCTCATGAACCATGATAGCTAGGCAGTTGAAATTTTCAAAGAAGATGTATTTCTGTTGCCGCTATATCAACAAATACTAAAAACAGAATAAAATGAATATTTAAGTGGGGCTCCCATACAACAAACGTGATTTTTTTGCCGTTTTTATAGAAAATGGCACGGAACCCTTCGTGCGCGAGTCTGACTCGCACTTGGCCGGTTTTTTGTTACACGTTGTGAAGTCGTGTTTTTCACTGAAAACAGCACAAGGATTGTACATAAATTCGGAAAGTCGATAATCCTCTTTCGTAATTGACTTTCAATAGAGATCGTACAGGATTACTCTCATTTTGAGTGCGTTCAAAGCATTTTATCGATTTCACACAAATTTTAGTTAACATAGCTATAAAATGCATGAATGTTTGGTCAGATTGACCATCACTTTATCCTTATAATATCCTTCTTCCTGCTAATGTTATCACTGTGTTTGTAGGTTTATTAGTCAAACAATGCTGAATAGATTTGTAGTACCTACAGCCACCGATTTAAATAGATTTATACTTCATTTTACCTTTATCTGGAGCAAAATATAAACTTCAAATCGGATTATAGGTAACGTTTAAAACAAATACTAACAGTTTGGCTACTATACAAAGTTCCAAAAAGATTGCGAATCATTTATGTCAATTTGATGACATAATATGTAAAAGCATGTAGTTGGTGCTAATCGATTTCTGCTACCTATTACAACGATTTGATGTCAATTTTGTCTGTCATATCCACTATATGACGGACAAAACTGACATCAAATCGTAAAACTGAACAACGGCCAAAAAGAATATAAAGCTCAGTTTATATTACAATATCAATCTGAAGAGGAAACTATTGTCAGTGATATCGTACGAAATGGGAATATTGACAAAGGAAACGATATAGGAAAACATTAACATGAATTTATTCCTAAGCAAAGAGAATCGATGCAACGTGGGCCAATCAAAATTAATTTTCCGCATTTAACGTGGACAGCACTGAACAGGTCAGTGGCCTTAGTGCAAGTATTTTAAAGTTCTCGATGACGTCAGCGTAGACGTCAATTTGTATTGAAACTGAATGAGCGCCGTCTGGTGTCAGTAACGGAAAACTGTTTTTTTGGCGCGAATGCATTATTAACGCGATCGAGAACATTCAAAAACTCGCACTAAGCCTTCTGAACTATGTAGGTATGTCCGTTTAGTGTGTGACCATTGTAGACAGACAGATCTACTGGGCTAGTGTTGTGGCTATAAACCCGAAGTCCTTGCGGGTGCGTCTTACTGAACTCTTCTCCCAAAACCGGCTAAATGCCATTCGTTTTTGCTCACGAAGGATTTCTTACAAACATAAAAGATCATGTACCTTGAATGGTAGTTAATTTAATGAAATGTTGATACAGTGGCAATATAAATACACACTCTGTTAAAAATTCAACTGTCTACCTATATTACATTTCATGATATATAGCCCGCTGACAGACATACCGACGAACAGTGGATGCTTAGGGTTCTATTGCTCACCCTTCAGAATCCTAAAAATATGCAAGTTAGACAAACCCAATTCACAGTCGTTTTTATTATTTACACATAAATGTAAGTTCTTAACATTAATGTAAGTTCCTAATGTTCTTCGAGATTAAAGATCTACAATCTAGTTTATTATAATCATTAATGTGAGGGTTATAGCAGGCGGACATCAATGTACTAATATAATAAAGTTGAAGAGTTTTTTGTTTGAACGCGCTAATCTCTGGAACTTATAATATAGTCTGCTTAGTGGGGTAAAGAAATATTTTTATAATGTTAGCGCAATTATCTATCCTTATTTCTACTAAGGTCTCAAAGATTTTATTACAAACTGACTATAGAAATCATAAAGCACGAGTGCATGAAAAATCAGTCTTGCAGTACAGGTAGCCACTGCAAGACTGATTTTTCGAATAATAAACTATTTAATATTTGGTCTGTATATCCATGAAGTTTCCGTTTTAAAAAACAATACACTTTGATCTGTGATAAATTTGGTATTTCTAAGAATTCAGAATTAATTACATTTTTATAACCAACCACTGAATTTGTAAAGAGGAATAACATGCCAGTTAGTTTGAATTTTAAATTCCAAGTCAAACCAAAGTTATCACTATTAAAATTGGCCCATTCAATGGCAATGTAACAGGAAAAGGGACCCAATTTATTATTAACAAACATATAAAAATAGTATTCGGATTTCTTGCTACAATGGACGGAATACTTATGTATTGTGCCATGACACCTCACAGCTGTCTGTCTCCACTTTTCTATCGCTACATCACTAGTCCCCCGCCGCCGCCGCGTTTGTACAGTTCTCGTCAAATAACTGTGCCCCTCTGAAGTTGGCTACGAGTGGCTGCGTCGTAGTCAGAAATTACGAACAAACTGAAAGAAAGAAAAGAAAAAGAAAGAAAATTAGTTTATTGTTTTTTGTTTACTGCAACTGCGCATGCGCAAGAGACATGGGGGCGGGGATTATGACGGCGCGATTTTATGTCTCAGTCGCTCGTTTACGTTTGATGCATGCTTGCGTCCCGCTTGCTCCCGTCTACGTGACTGCAACTGCGCGATCTTTGCAAATGGCTAACTTCAGAGGGGCAAAGTTATTTGATGAGAACTGTACGCGATAAACTCTTGGCGCCCATTACACGGTAAGTTTTGCTGTCAGTTTAACCACAGTCAAGGCTGTGACTGATGCCGATCGTGTAATGCAGCGACTAATTGTTGCATGAAATTGATTGACGAAAATTTGCATATTTCATTAGTCACGACTTTTAAGTGAACGGATCTGTTAAAATTTGGTAATAGTTCTGTCCTTGTTTTTTCCGAATCCCGCTTATCAGCCAATTATCGTCGCGTATTTAAGAATGAACGTCTAATGTTGATTGAATTCCATCACTCACCGTCAATAATTCTTCAATCATGACTTTTGTAATTGACTGTCGTTTGCTGAGTGTGGGACAGACGCCTTAAACTACCGTACGGGTTTTCATTCGGTTTTCACCAATGAACGGAGTGATTCAAGAGGAAGATTTAGATGCATAATAGGATAGATGAATAAAAAATCTAATTAGTCCGTCAGATAGATTTCCAAAAAGTATTAGACTCGTATTTTTTCTTTTTTCATGTAAACAAATAATTTAAATGACACAGTGGGTTGAAAATTCGTGTGACGTCACTTTTACGCACACTTTTTACTTACACGAGACCCCACTCCTGAATTTTGATGCGTTTTATCTTTGTAATTTTTTATTGATTTGATAAAGCAATTCGATAATCTAACTGCGACTAAATAGAATCATATACCCAGGTACCCCCAATTTTAACCAGGAATCATACCTATTCACTAAAGTTTTGTGCAAATTGGCTAAAATGTGACGATGATTTTTGAAGATATCGGAAAAAATCATGCTGATTGTTGGCTTCTATAATCTCCCACCCGTGCGACGCCGGGGTGGGTTGCTAGAATTTCTATAAAATGTTAATAACTTCTTAAATCTTTAAGAAGGTTAATGGTTAGTTATCTCCACAGAACTAACTATAGGTAGATGAGAGTCGTCCCAATTAAAAATGAAAACTAACTCGCTTAATTTATTCAGTACATTTTACTTTATAGAACAAATTAAACAGTTTGGGAATTTTAAACGAATTGTCTCTCGCAGGATTAGAATAAAACTTTTCAGACAAGGCGACTTCATTTAATTTTACCTCTCGATATATTTTAGAGACATAAGTTACTGAACGAAATACGTGATGGAGAAGTGCTTCATAATACAAAGTTTCGTTTGGAAACGTGTTTCAAGGAGTCTCAATAAAATTTAAAGTCATGAATTGTTATGCGTGTTAGATAAATTTATATGTTCGCAAATTGTATTTATTTGAGAAGAGGGGTTGTCATTTGAAAGTGGATTAAGGCACGGATTTATTAACGATTAAACTTTTGAGTTTTGAGTTTTCAGAGACTAAAAGCGATGATACCTGCTTTAATGATTGTTCCCATGATAGAATAGAGAAAAAAAAATTATATCCAGACCTATTTGAAAAAAAAAAAGTTTTGCTAGCGAAACAGCGATTTAACAACTTTTTTTTTCCTAAAGTCAACTTTCAACTAGGTAAGTAGGTACTTAACATGGTAGGTAGCATGGTATAGATCAAGTCATGGAGGTCAGTTTTTATTTTCATTTTCCTTTTACCTTAATTTATTTAGAATAACCTACAAACGTATGTCTACTAACATTGATTTAAAATTAGCTGAAAATTAGATCCAATATCACTAACTAATTATTGGAAAACCAATTATGGGTTAATTTCAGTGAGCATGTTGATTATTCCCACGATACTTTTGGTTTGAATATGTACAAAATCTATTCGACATCATTATTTTAAAACTAATTCTAGGACTCGACACGTGATAAATTATAGGTATTAACTTTGTTAAGAAGCTAAAATTAACACTTTTACAACGTTTTGATAATTATATTTTTTTGTTTGTTTAAACTTGATGGAGCTTGCGTTTCCTAGCTGACTACTCTGAGAAGAAACACCAAAACAATAATTTAAAAAAAATCTGATCATATGAGAACTTAATTTAATTTCTAAGGTGTTATTTTGAAGAAAGTACCACACACATTTGAGTTGGGCTGTGCAGAAAGTGCAAACATTCGTCAGGAATCATGTAGCTCAAACTACAAATGCTTAGATTACAGCCATCTGACGAACTGCAGCAAAGTAAGGACATTCACATAGGCCGCATCTATTCGCAACACTCAAATTACTAGAAAATCATGTAATCTAATAGTATATCAACCTACACAGTCTTCAATCACAATACGTTACACGAAGACCTGTCTACTGGAAGCTTTCTGTCTACTGCACTCTACGATTTAAGGGTTTCTTTAATCATTGATTACTGATTCTTAAGACCTATATTTTAGTCCTTATTCCTTTAGAAATTTCGAATCATAATCAACAAAACAGAATATCGAACGACTGGTGCTGTTCTTCACACTACGATAAATGAAATCGATTTTTAATTTCATTCGAACCAGTAATGTAAACTGAAACAATCGAAAGTTTTTAGAACACACATAGACACCAGATCACCGGAGCTAACTCAAGTCTCTTTTAGAAGCTCCGCTGTCAAAGGGCTTCGCCACCTAGTCCAGTCAAATAAGCATAAAAAGTGGATCAACCTGTTCTTATTGTTGTGTCAAACAAGAACACACACAAGAAACAAGGACGCACACATTAAACAAGGTATTATTCATCGCGATTCACGTTTGACCATGTAATACAGTATAGCTGAGCGCTGCGCGCTTACCACTTTCTGTCTCGAAAACGGTTGAGGTCATGAAAAAATGTTCGGAACAAAAAACGTTCTACAATTTTGATCATAATTGTTAACATCATTATAGCTGTGGAAACCGAGATTTTCACAAAAAAACGATTTTTATGACCTTTGACCTTCAATAACTTACCGTACTGCCCAGCAGTGGGGACAGTACGGGCTAGTAATAATAAAACCCTATGTCCTATTCCAGGATATAATTTACCTGTGTTTCAACTTTCATCCAAATCTGTTCTGTTAAAACGTAAAGAGGGGAACAAACAGACAGAGCCTGTGCGTGCTGTCAGCGCGATGATGCGAAACTAAAATAGTATTGTTTGTTCCATCATCAGCTGGGCTATGTTTTCCTCAACTTAAATGTACAGTAAGAGATAAATCGCGGTTTCGAGTTTCGTGAAAAATTTATTTTAAATACGTTCAAAACCGCGGATTACGCAAACACTACCATAATATTAACATTTTTACCAAAGTGAGGATGACTCGTAACAGTCAAATCAATGTGCACAGCCCAGTTTGAAACAATCCCACTAATCATATTTCTTTGTATTTTATTTATTTCTAATTACAATTTACTTTTATTTCTACTCCATCTATCTATCTACTCATCTTTTATGATTTAATATGTGTTAATCAATTACATCTAGAAAGAAAGAAAAGTGTTGAAGGTAAAAAGTAGAAATTATTTCAAGGAATGGCAGAGTATTCAACTGGAAAGCGAAGGTTGGAAAGCTAAAAAAAAGTGAGTATGATGTTTTAAAATAAAATCTTAAGAAAACTGTGGTTATAACGAGAGCAAAAGCTCAGGACAAATTGTACGACACACTGGACAGTCCGGCTGGCCAAATAAATCTGTACCGGCTTGTTAGAGCCAGAGAGAGGAAGGCCAAAGATGTTCGTCAGATAAAATGTGTTAAGGATGAAGCTGGAATGCTTCTATCGCAGGATAAAAAGATAGATAGACAAGGCTGTTGGAAGGATTATTTTCAAATACTGACGAATGAGAAAAATATCTGGAGTGGTGTTTTAGAGAATAAACCAGTGAATAAGGGGTTAGTTAGAATGGTCACTGCGGATGAAGTGAGAATAGCAGTGAATGGAATGAAGAATGGTAAGGCAATTGGTCCAGATGGAATACCAATTGAAGTGTCAAAGTCATTACGGGTAGATGGACGGACGTGGTTGGCTTTATTGTTCAATAAGTTGTTGCTGGAAGAAGCCATACCTGATGAATGGAGCAACAGGTCGTTGGTGCCCATCTTCAATAACAAAGTTGATGTGCTGGAGTGCAACAACTATAGAGGAATAAAAAAGCTTGGAAAAAAGTTATTCTGTTCGGTTTTATACCTGGGGCTCGAGTCTGCTATTGCAATCGTGTCTCAATGACCGGTCAGTGATCGAATATTTGACAACTTTGACAGTTTTTGTATGGGAAATGTGTCATAAGTTTGACGTTATACGTCAAAAATCGATCATTGACCGGTCATTGAGGCACGATTGCAATAGCAGACTCGACCCCCTGGTGGGGTACAACGGATGCCATTTTCGCTAACCGTTAGCTGTGCGAGAAATACAGAGCTGTGCATAAAAACTTGCACATTGTGTTCATTGACCTCGAAAAGGCATATGCCTCGTGAGTGTGTTTTGTGGTGGGAAATTAAGGATAATGGTGTGTCTGGGAAGTATGTGCAGTTGATCCGAGCGATGTACAGTCGATGCCGTACCCAAGTTCGGTTTGCAGTAGGCACCACTGACAGCTTCAGTGTGGCAGTCAGTTTACACCAAGGGTCGGCACTCAACCCTACCCTCTTCCTGATGATAATGAACGCTCTGACGTCGGACATCCAGAAAGAGGCTCCCTGGTATACGCTGTTCGCTGATGACATTATGCTGGGTGCCGAAATTGGCCTAGAAGTCTAGAGGAGATTGGAGACGTGGTGGCAAAAACTGGAGAGTGTTGCTGGATGGAGATGTAGACCGAGACGTATCGCACCAGCTTAACCCAGGATTGATGAAATGGCGACAGGTCACTAGAACAACTTGCGCAGACCCCAAGTAACATGGGATATGGACAGGAAGATGGTGAATCAATCACATCTATGGTAGACATATTATTATATTGTATTGATTCATCAATGTGCAATAACGGTCATTGACCCACATGCATTTATTGACTTTCTTAATATCTAAAACAGTAATAAAAACATCAAGCTGTCCTGAATCGACTTCTATCGTGACGATCTCTAGTAATGAATAAACGGTTCATAATTATGTACGAAGGGCTAAGTGATTCCAAGACATGGTCTACCCTAGTGCCAGTTTCATCTTAATCCATTCAGCCATTAAAACGCCTACAGTGAAAAGTTAACAAACAAAAAACTTTCGCATTATTATAATATTAATAAAGATTAACTAAAGGTAACCTTAAATTAATATCCTGAATGATGCCTGTTGTAATCGTCAAACAATTGTCACTTTATGTTGCAGGTATAATGACTGCAATACCTATTAATACTTTTCCTTATGATTCCCCCATAAGTTAGTCGTAATTATTAATGTATTTCAAGAGAATTTTAGTGGTTAAGTTTCCTTTTATTTTGATCATTAGGTTTATTTTTTCGCGTTTTCCTTCATCAATTTACTGCTAATTGTTGTCAACCATCCAAGAATATACGATACGATTTGACACGTCCTCATGGCTCGTCATCGTCATTTTTTCACTCATTTGAATAAAATACTTAAAATAACATGTATTTCATCTTTTGCTTCATCGCTCCCCTTCACATCAACATCTCAGAAACCCGATGTCAAAACGTCAAAAATTTATGGGATTGACGAACGCTGCTGAAATATTATTTGATGATCGGTGCCATATATTTTAGGAGTTTCTCTATGACGGGTTTGGAAGTTGGTGGTGTGACAACCCCGTGCTTCGGAAAGCACGCTACGCCGTTGGTCCTGTGCCAGATCTCTCTCCGGTTGTGTCAGGTGGCTATCTCATAGGAATACTAGAGTAGAAATTATATTTTTTCCTACTCATCCGCTGTTATTTTCTGATTAATCTCGTTGCAGGATCCAAGACAGTTAAATTCTTTCTCCGGGACTCGTCGAGCTTCATTGACTCTACGTTTTTCTGGTGCTCGCCACTGTTGATTCTGGCTTTCAGGAGTTGCAGTGGTTTAGGAATGTGTGGCGGGCTTGTCCTTACAAAGGAATATGAGAGCGATGGAAGAGAGTGCACCTGTGTTTGCGCACACATTTGTGCACTATAATATGTCCCGCGCTGATGGATAGACTTCGTTGAGATTGGCCGCCGAACCGTGGCCGAAATCCGTCAGGAGGATTTATAATAAATACATAGGGTGACTGGTAATTAGTGACTGATACTTAAACACATGATTATTCTCATGATAACAAACAACTTTTACCATTTCCCATAGGACCAAACCTGAAGTCGCGAAAAAAAATCAGCTGCTCCCTACATGTTGACGAGTTATGCGAACATGAATGTATGGGACAGCTGATATTTTTCGCGATTTCAGGTTTGGTCCCATAGTAAAAGTTGTTTGTTATCATGAGTATAATCATGTGTTTAAGTATCGGTCACTAATTACCAGTCACCCTATATTTTAGCATTTCACAATCGTTTTAGCTAATTAAAAGGCACTTTGACTAGTGCGTCTGGTATTTTTGTAGTAGTACACACTACACGTAACAGTTCATGTCTTAAAAACTGAACCGATATGCTGAACCAATTTAGACGTAACTTACACTGTTCTCCAAGTTGAAATGCACTTAGTCTAATTAAATTAATAAGAATTATTGTTCTATTTTTAGTTATTAAAAAATACATAGAAAAAAATTACACAAATAAACACTGGCATATACTTTTGTAATTCCAAAAATATTACATACAAGGCCCAAATTGATAACCTATTTTTTTTAAGTCACGATCAATTTTGCATTGAGGATAAATCTTTTAATAATGACTAAAAGATTTATCCACACATTAGCGGATCGCAAACTGCCGTCAACATATCGCTTTGTTAGCTGCTACTTTATCCTCCTCATTACAAAGTCACATAAATATTAACAATGTGAGACCAAAAATCCACTTATTTTATAGAGTTGTAGGTACAGGTTAGTTACCGCTGTAAATGTTTAGTAAGATTTACTTAATATTGCCTGGAATCACGTATAAGAGATTATTCTAATGGAATCTACGTCACAGCCAATTAAAAGCCTAGCCTTTTCATTGAATTGCTTTGTTTAAACAGCGACTTATGTGACATGGGCAAGTTATTAAACAATATGGAACAAAAGATTTCACTTGGGTCGCTGAAAAATCCTCGCATTTGAATGAAAAGGCTAAGCTACCAATGAAACGGCTGATTAAGCTAATTGGCTGTGACATATATATTTGTAAAAATACTGGAATTGTTGATGGACCCAGACCCGTCTCATATTGCTGATGGTATTCCCAAAAACAATTGCTTTAATGCCAAAATGTGACGGGTCGATCGCATTTCGGTAGCGCATGACATTTATATATTGTCAATTATTATTAGTCAATGGCCGATACGCGTTTTATAGTCAAGTGTGCCCTCCCCTGCCAGCTAAATAGAGGGGTAAAAATGTCATGGTGCGCAGGTAACACTACGCGAGTGGGTAAGGCGCGGGAGGGGAGTTACTTTAGACACAATGCGCTGCATACAATTAATGTGATTGAACACTCTTTCTGGTTTTTTCTGTATTCTGAGGGCATCCTCATGCATTTTGAACTTTTCGACAGTGATCGTTTTCGGTTTTTTTAGAGATTGAATAAACGAAATCCTTAGAGGATCACTCCTATGTCTGTCTACAGCGATCTTCTGAGGGCCTATCACGAATGTTTTTGACGTTTATGTAGTACCGTAATGTAAAATTTTTACTATAGTACTCGTTTCGTAAATAATATTTATTTGAATTTGGATACGATATTAATATTTTTGTATGATACAAAATGTGTAAAAATTAAACAAAAATAATAGTATAAAAATGAGTTATGCATGTATTCCAAACTCAAAAGTTCAAAATCACAAAAAAAATATTGTGGTATGGCGGGAAATATAGCGCGTGCATTCATAGACATGTCACTATTTTTATACATTTTGTCAATGAGCCCATAAACGCCAATAAAAATAAAAATGATGCAAAAAAAAATAAAATGTTGTCATAAGATGCAGTTGTTTGAAAATCAAAGAACAATGTTGAACAGTTATGGCTTTTATTTAATTTTGCCAATCCACGAAAAAAAATGTACCTACGTGTTTATACAATAGTTTTTGATCTCATATTTGGAATATTACCTACGTTGTGAGTGTAGATAAAATAAAATTTGGATGTGGGGCCTCCTTTGGGGCGACGAATCAGGCTAATCAAATAAAGTTTTTAAACAGTAGTGTGTTTTGTGGGAGTCACAAATATATACCTAACATATTTTTTTTAAATTAAGGACAAACAATTTTGAAGTTATTTAAGAAAATGGATGAAAATTGATGGCTAAAAATAACAATAAATCGGATATTTTGCAATTAACCTATAAACACTTTACCTGTTAGTATGATCCAGTTGTAATGTCTATGTTTTCCTGAACAGTCCGTTATGAATAAAGGTGGCAAAATATCATGCATATAATAAAATACGTTTTATAGTTTTTGTGTTTGTGCTTAATTATAGATTTATTGATAAACGAATTAACATATTTAAATAATACTAGGAAAATATGGATGGTAAGTGATTTTAACTTTTCTTTAATTAATAGATTTAAGCTCTTATTTTATTTCATTTTTTATAGATTCAAGCTGAAGAAAAAAATCTTTAACCAAATTATTTATCTATTTTTAATTAAAATTTAATTAAATCTTTACCAGTGTTTACAACTTGAACTATTTGAATTTGTCGTATCTACAAAATGTTTAAACTAAGTATATTTCTATAATTAAATAGTGGACTCTCTTGTCCATGTTGACTTTTTTTCAAATCCAGGCATTTTCAGTTTTATATTGAATTCGTTGACAATTTTAAGTAGCGATGTCAATTAATTTGTTATTAAACTTTATCATTAGCAAAGTTTAATTTTATTCCATAATACTACCGAAAATATCGTTTCAGTATAATGGTTTTGTATCATCATCATATCAGCCGAAAGACGTCCACTGCTGGACATAGGCCTCTTCCAAGTGTCGCCACAACAACCGGTCCTGTGCGTCTCGCATCCATTCGCTACCCGCGACCCTCACCAGGTCATCTTGGAGAAGAACATAGGCTACTTTACACGCGATAACCGGTATCCACGCCGGCGGAGCCGTGGGCAAAAGCTAGTTAGTTAATTACATTCTCTTTCATTTCATAGCTGCTATGTAAAAAACTTTAAAAAAAGAAACTTTCAACTTGATCATCAGAGTCGTTTTTTTTTGTGATCGGGTGCAATTTGACGCAAAATGACATGAGTAGGCAAATCTGAAGAAGAAATAGCGAGCTTCCTCTAAATCTGGTGACTTAGAAAACTCCGATTTGGACCATTTTTAAAAGGATGAATAATTAATTTTCTGCGCAATAGTGGTGGTGAATTTATTCATATCTAACCGGATGATGGAGCCTTTTGGAAATTTTGTCGACATTTGTGTTTTCTTTGTTTTGGAGAAGTAGGTACTCTGAAAGTGGACCCCTGACCACAGGGCTCCTATCTTAAACCCAATAGCCAAAAGCTACCCCGTACGCGTTAACTTGGCACGGCTCGACACATTTCGAATGACGTTTTGAGGTTTTAATTTAAATTGAACAATTCGTTTTCAATGAAAACAATGTAAACGCGTTAGCATCCCTGTTACCGTTGCGTTTTAAATATTATATATTTTCATCGAAATCGAATTGCTATTAAGGTAGTTAAATCATTGTTTTTTTTTACAATTCCTGATAATTGAAATTCAATTATGACAATAATTCTAGCTGTTATTTCCAGTAGGTAAATTAAAGCAATAATAGTGTCAAAGTCAAAGTCAAAGCATTTATTTCAAATAAACCATTTACAGGTACTTTTGAATTGTCAGTCAGTCAGTCAAAAATAAAAAAAAATATATTTTTTTTTTATATTAATTGTATAAATTATTGAAATAAGCCAGTGACAGCTAAGAGAGTCAGTGTGAATGACAAAACGTAGTTATATACGGTATTTCAGTAGTCATCCACACGATATCCCGCGGGGCATCATCGGAGTATCACGATACTCCAGTGCAAGACTGGTCTTAATGTAACGTTTGTATTTCCTGACTAAATATTTAGTATTTACCTATGTATGTATTTATTACGTATCTATTTTATCATTTTTTACATTACCTATTTAATTATATCATATTTTAAATACTATATTTCTGTCCAACAAATTTTTAAACTTAATAATAAATATTATTGCACCATTATTATTGTTCCCAACTTGCATAACTTTTTAATATTGTTTATTTTTGGTATGCGTCATGCTTGGCGCAAATAAACTATTTTTCTTTCTTTCACCAAGTGAGGGTTACACACATTTCGTGTCAATTCCAAGAGATCGTGGAATACCATAGAGCCACCAGTTGTATGTTTTTTTTTTACCAAATAAAACAAAGAAATCCTTTCACGATCACACGTGCGTTTGTCTGTCCATCACATCTAATTTGATCCAAATTTCTGTGACCCAAACACGATCGCGTAACATAGATATATAAATTTCAAAGAAAAAGAGTTCATTTGCGCCAAGCATGATGAATTGAGAATCTCTTTTGAGGGTTCAACTATCGGTACAATGATTGTCCACAGTCTTCTTCCTGTACCTGTCACGACATTATCTCAGATATGAGAGGCTATCCACGGCATTGTTGATGGCAGCGCAGCGCATAGATCACTTAAGCTGCACTTTAAGGGCATTTTTTATGGCTGGGAAATCATCAAATTAATGACGCCTTCCACCGTGTGTGTGTGTTAAAACCCATCCGTGCTCCTCCTAGTGCCCTTTACGTTCCAGGGCCGCGGTGACTCTCTCGAACCAAATCCGCAACCCTGGCAGGCTCTGGCCATAACGGCGGTCTACTATGCTGAAATCTAGAGCGCAGAATAGCAGTTGCAGCGTAGATTGTGACCCTCATCCTGCTTGATTCGTCATAGTAGCTCCACTTTGCGAGGTTGGCGTTACACCTTCCTACTTGCATTCTGAGACGGTTCGGAGACTTCCACGTGGACCACAGAATGGTGAATGATTTTTTTTTATTACAGATATAAAAATGTTGGCGATTCTTATTATTGTTCAAACAATGCACTGCGCTACTGCAATGTTCTTCCACGAACCATCAAATCTGGTCGCCTATGGATCGGGTGCTGAAAAAAACTCAGACTTCGGCTTTGCTATGGCTTATCGCCGTAACTTGAGAACTCTGGGTGAGAAACTTTGTATTTTCATTATATTCTAATAATAACTCTCGCTCTATATCGAAGCTTATTTATTGGTTTATTTATTTCCCAGATTCAGGACTTGTAAGTTTGAATGAAATACATACAACGCGACTCAAAAAGCACTAGGCCAAATGAAATTCTATCACTGTCCTTCGTTACACTCTGTTAAGGGTGTGCTAGTCGAACCGCTGAACTCGTTGACGGGCGCGGTTAAATGCATGCTATCTAATCCAACATCATTTAAAAGAAGGAATAAACGCTGTGATGAGCAAATACGAAGCTAGTGCGCACACAAATTCACAGTTACATATTAAAAGATGATTTATAACGAAACTGAGCTCGTAAAATGTATTGTAAGACATTTGGTAGTAAGGATATTGTGGAAAAAGTGCTGAATGAATCTAAATACGGAATCTATCCCTTTATGTTTAATGTTTTTTTCATTTTCGTACTACGTAAGTTATTTATTCACGCCCTAAGTTGTATTAAAATTTGGAAGTTTCGACACAAATAACTTTTACATAAATATTTTTTTCTGTTTTTTTTCCTAATAGGGCTAATTAATGCCGAGGTAAATAAACGTTGCTTTTTTTCGGAACTTACACCGTCAATCAGCAGAATAATCACCATACTACGTTTGTATGAAACAATGACTGACTAGCGCACCCTTAACTCTATGTTCCTATTTGTTATAATTATAGGAATTCTTGGCAATTGTAATCGCGAATAGTATGTAAATTTTTTCTAGGCTCTAAGATTAGACGAAACGATAAGTGGTTTAAAGATCTCTCAAGACGCTTAGTTGACACTTTGCGTGACCCAAGGGTTACCTTGGACAATGGATAAGCATTGTCATACAACGTGGCAATGCCGCCAGTCTTTTGGGCACACTTCAAGTCGACAGCGATGCGGATGAATTTTTTGACACCTAAAACGGAAGCAGATTTAAAATATTTTAGGATTAACTTAGTTAGGATTTTTATTTTTAGTGTTTATAGTTTTTATTTTATTTCATTTCATTTCTTTTCGTTTCGTTTCGTTTCATTTCATTTTAGTTTTAGGGACAAAAAAACAGTTCCATATTAAGACGATACAATATAGAATTCTGATAAATGGTTAAACATAATAACGCACACTATTGTCCACGGATTAATCAAATATGTGAAAAACGGAAGCTGATTTAAAAATATTGTATTGTTCTAAGTTATTTGAATGAAGTGCTAATTTAACATTTTGATACTAATGAAGTTATAGCGAGAGTTTTACATTGGTCTTACATGAGTTCACTTGGAACAGGCGGGGCACGCGAGTCCCACGTCTGATTACATTTCTGGGAACCGTGTAACATACTTTATTTGTAATTTCAGTGCAGTCGAATCTATAGTGGCACAAACCATGCAGAATCATTGCATCCAAAAGTAATCGTCTAGATTGCAGACTTAGAATGTAGAGTTTTAGTAATAAATGTGTATAGGGAATCTTCGAATGACAACATTTATAGTTCATGCCACGCAATATTTTTTTCTGAATCATTTAAGGTAATATGGATTCCAAATAAGTACAGCATTATTCCTATTGCGATCATATTAAAGATCTATATGTAAGAGCAATGGATGAGTTTTCCTCCGAGCGGTGGGTAAGGTATAGTGTCAGGAGCAGGAGATCTATAGTGAGTCGAATCCAAGATAAGACTAAAAAGTGTACTGGCACACAGAGTGCACGTTCTTTTATAATACCATGTTCTCCCTCCACAACAACTCTGTCCGATGCCACACGGAAGTGCGTCACGTGTTTACTTGATACGAATCACTAAAATTAGCATAATCTAATAAGACCTGCATTGCAAATTAATCAAATTGTACAATAATAATTATCGTAAATAAATAACAGTGGTTTAACAAAGTAAATCGTTTTAAATCAAAATAACATGTCATCATTTGTATTTTAGAAGACAAACGATTACTATTATTCAAATAAGTTTCCAAAACTCAATTCTAGTGTACTACGAGTACTCAATAAATTATGTTATGATTTATCAGACAGTAATTGACATTAAAATCACTTAAATTAAATAACACAAACAAAACAATTCAAATTGCACATTTTAACAACCACAGTTGTATTTAATAAGATTTGACAACTACCCATAGTTGTATTTGATAACCGTCTCAAACAAACAACAAAAAAACAAAAAAGTAGAAGGTCACGCAAAGTCCTTTGAGGATCTTATAACGAAACCATACATTTGAAAATCCTAATTTATTATACCTACTATCAATGTGCAGGTTGAAAAGCAAACACGAGTCCATAATAACACCTAGGTCGGACAGAATCTACTACATTTAAGTGTTGATTATTGATGGAGTAAATAAAATTAATTTTATTCTTATTCTTTGTAAATGATACACTATGACATTTAGGGAGACTAAGAAAGAACTTATTGGCTTTGCAATAGTTATTAAGTCTAATAAGATCGTCTTGGAGGAGTTGGCAGTCTTGAATATTTTTGCATGATTTATATTATATATTTTTATACCATCTGCATACATTAAGAAACGAGCATTAACGAACCATGTTTTAATGTCATTTATGTTTATAATAAAAAGAAAAGGTCCTAAAATGGATCCTTGAGGAACTCCAGAATTTACAGTAACGGTTTCAGATTCGTAGCTATTGATAACGCCTTTTTGAGTCCTCTTAAATATATATGAGACAAACCAACGCAGCAAGTTTCCACGAATTCCGTTAAAGGCCAGCTTTTTCAAAAGAAGCAAGTGATCCACCTTGTCGAAAGCCTTCTGAAAATCAGTGTACACGGCATCAACTTGGACACGGTGATCTATGTTTTTCATAGTTAGTTTAGTATTTATAATACGAAGGTAAATAGGAAATAAAACTTCAGTGTTGTAGTGGTCGCAGGCATGATCGTTCGATTCCTAGGTCGTGCAAAGCGTGATTTAGGCTTCTAAACCATGTAACTACTTAATAATACTTTTTATGTTGACAGTTGTAGGTGCTCCAAAAGCGAACCAAATGGGATCCGTGTTAAACTGTCAAATTAGTGACCAGCAAAAAATTAAATGTGTAGGACAGTACATTGATTACGCCGAGGACGATTATAATCTTGGTAAGTATTACTTTTTTTATGGATGAGAAGTCATCAAATGTTTCCTCCATTGAGTGTCCGACTCTTACTGACTAAAACTAATACATACTACTACTAATACTAATTTTTCGAACAAATTCCGCAACCCTGGCAGAAGAATTACTCAACACATTAACAGTTCAGTGTACCCTATGCGGTACACGTGGCATGGTCCTGCCAAGTCTGTGTACTCTATGCGGAACACGAACATTACTCGTAGTTAGAGTGTTATTGCGGATCTTTAATTTTATTTCATACTTTTCTTTTATTATAGTATACCGGAGTTTGTCAAAAACCTGACTTAAAATTCTGTAGTCAGAAAACAGGAAATAGCCCTGTTTTCACATTTTAATATAAGTTGGTGTGTTATTGCTGAAGGGACTGTTAACGTCTTGAAGGCCTTAAATTTTATTCTTTTCTTATATTATAGTGGAGATGGCGTGATTAATTAGACTTCTACCGAAAGGATTGGCCATTCATGGCAAAGGACAGAGAACAGTGGAAGAAAGGAAGGGAGGCTTTTGCCCTGCAGTGGGACAGTACAGACTTAGCACACGAGGTTGCCGACAGTTGAATGTAAACTCGGCTGTCATTGTGCCGATTGTAGTTACGGTCAATGGTTTGTTAGCCAAAAGCTTCGACGACCACCTTCTAATTTTTCGATGCCCGATGAGTTCTTCCCCTCCCCTTTTTACTTCGCTTTTATATTTTCTACTAGTTTGTTTTCAGTACCTATAAGTTTAATGGATTAGTGGTAAATAGTTTTAAAATTGAAGAATTTGAATGTATTCAATAGTCTAGGTATATACAGTTTGGGATACAGGAAAATAGTATTAAAAACCACAACATAGCTAGCAATCCATTAAACCAACAATCTCAAAACACAACAAAAAATCTAAGTATTATCACAAAGAAGACGGTCCATATAACCCAGCTCTATTTACAACTTTACTCAATTGACAACTAATGATTTGTAACACAGATTGTAAAGTAGAAAGAGATGTTATAGAATTTACCAACACCACCGGGTCGGCGGTGGCTAACATGGTTCTTTTTCTACTGAGAGCAGTAAAGAAAAAAAAATAGTGTTTATTGGCACTATATACTCGTAAAACAGAAACACCTTAAAATTAAACAAAATAAATAAATTAAATTGTTAATGCCAAAAGCTCAGCACAATGCCAGATGGCTCACATGGTATACCACCTGACGCTGATTATCAGCTGCAACCCACGAGTGCAAGTGGCTCGAAAACGTTAAACACACAACATTATTATAAATAAGTCTCAAATAATCAAACAAACCAATCAATTTATTCAAGTCATGCTAATTTATTCAAAATGATCTTTCAGAAAAATTTCCTGATCAACGCTTTTATTTGGGCTCTTCAATAGTTGCTGCGAGTAAATACTTTTTTGTGAGTATGGTTGGGTTTTTCACTTTACTGCTATTTTTTTAATCTAAACTGTCACACTCTCGGGCGAAGGCCTTACTTAAGTTTAGATGACTTTTTTTTCAAACTTTCATGAAATTTGTATTTGATGTGCACGTTGCTAGGAAAACAGTAAAATAGTCTCAATAAATAATGGTCCATTACTTTTTTTGGTCCAATCCTTTTATTGTTAGGCCTTTTTTGGACATCTTCAAATGTAAACCTAAGCTAGTACAAACAATTCCCCCACCAACCGTGTCTCCACGTTGCCGTCGTGGTGGGGCTTGCGTGTCTCAGTGATCTTGGGGGCTTTGCCGGTAGAGCCACTCATGCCGGAAGGTCCCAAGTGAGAGACCAGACCAAGAGAGACACAAGAGGGGCACACCGTTCGGAGACTTGAGCAGTGTTCGGGTCCTCGGACGGTGTGCGTCTCATTGGCTTGCTCGCTGCTCTCTGGTACGCGTCTGATCATCAGACGTGACTGTGAGAGCAGCGAGCAAGCACTGAGAGAGAGGGGGAGAGGAAGGGAGATAGGGACCGCACCCTCAAAAAGGAAAATATGGACAGGCCTGCCAAAGATATATTACCCCAGGGCGGTTCGGACTGCACAGCAGTCCGGGAATCCGCCACGCCTAGTGCGTCAAGCCCCTCGTATTCTGGGGGGGGCAACAGGGCTGTCCGCACTCCGCTTGCCAAGGGCAACAGTGGCCGAGGAGGCCCCCGATTCGACTTCAAAGAATTAATCGGGTTTGATTTTAGCTCGCCCGACGAAGAGTCGGCTGGGCAGAGCGCGGGCGAAGGCGCGCTGCGCTGGGAGGAGGGCTCGCTTGAGCGTCGCGCGGGTGTAGAGTCGGAGTCCGAGTTGGACTCCGACGACCTGGCGACCATTAGCTCGGCGAGCCCTGTACCCGAGGGGGCGAGGGCTGCTGCGGAGGACTCCAGGTCCTTCCGCAAGCGGCCCAGATCAGAGGAGGACCGGGGGTCGTCCGGCAGCGAGGAGGTAGCCTCGGCTCGCAAGATCCCCACCAGCAGGCAGGGCAAGGGCCGAGAGGGAGGCAAGGGGAGATTGCCCGCCTCCAAGGTGGCTGGTCAGCGAGCCGGGGAGCTCGTCGCTGACGGACAACCCCCCGCAGAGGGCGGTCGCAGGGCTCCTGGTTCGGAGTCCTCCGGCGGTGAGCCGGATGACCGGAGGGCCGGGTTTGCGGAGGTGGTGGAGGCCGCGCTTCGCGATGTGGCCTTGAAGAGGAAGCTTTCCTCAAAGAACAAGGCCATAAGCGAGGCGATGGCCTCCATTCTGGCGGCAGCGGAGGCTAACCCAGGGGGGCCTCCGCGGGACGAGATGTCCAAGCTGCGGGCGGAGGTCGCCCGCTTGGCTGCCGCCACGGAGCGTCTCCAGAAGGAGAACGAGGGGCTCCGCGCAGACCTGGCCAGGCTCCGGGGAGCCGGCCCACAGGGGGCGCCTCAAAGGGGGCGCAGAGAGGACAGCCGTCCCGTGCCGCAGGAGAGCCAGGTGCTGGACCTGGTGCGGCAGGAGATGGCTGCCTTCCAGACGAGGTTCTCCGTCCTGGAGGGCATCGTCCTGCGCCCCCCGTTAGCGGCGAGTGGAAAGGCTCCAGGCCGGAAGGCGGCGTCATACGCGGCCGCCGCGGCTGCCACACCGGGGTCGTCCGGCCAGGACAAAGGGTCCGGGCCGGCACCCGCGAAGCCGGTGCCGGGAAAACCGGACCCGGCCCCGGGAAGGAAGAGGCGGGGTGGGGTTGCTGCGCGGACGGCGAAGGCTCCTGCGCCGTCTGAGCAGCGGCTCCCCCCGGCTTCCTCGCCTTCAGCTCCTCCCCCGGCTCAAGCCGAATGGCAAGTTGCCGGGGAGAAGAAGAAGGCGGGAAAGGCAGCCAGGGCGGCCAAGAGGCGGGAGAGGAAGCGGCGGCAGAAGGCGCGAAGCGTCGCGGCTGCGCTCCGCCCCCCGAAAACCGCGGCTGTAGTGCTTACACTACAGCCGGACGCGGCGAAGCGGGGCGTGACGTACGCGGACGTGCTCACCAAGGCGAAGGAGACGGTGAACCTTGGTGAGCTAGGCATCGTAGGGGGCCTCCGGCTCCGGGTCACCATGACTGGGGCCCGGATGCTGGAGATCTCCGGGGCAGCCAGCGGCCCAACCGCGGACGCTCTAGCCGAAAGGCTTAGGGCGTCCCTAAGCGCGGACGATGCCCGAGTGTCCAGACCCACCAAGCGCATCGACATGCGCATCTTGGGCCTGGACGACTCCGTCACGGAGGCGGAGGTGGTGGCCGCCGTCGTTAGGACGGGGGGGTGCTCAGCAGAGGAGGTGAAGGCGGGCACCCTACGTCCTGACAACACGGGCATGCGCACCATTGTGGTGAGCTGCCCCGTGTCGGCGGCCAAAACCATATCGGAGGGCCGAAGGTTTTTGGTGGGTTGGGTTTCCGCGCAGGTCAAACTGCTGGAACCCCGACCTCTGAGGTGCTTCCGGTGCCAAGTGGGCCACCATGTGGGAGCTCAATGCACCTCGGAGGTGGACCGCAGCGGTCTTTGTTTCCGCTGCGGTCAGCCTGGTCACAGGGCCGGCTCCTGCGTCGCCGCGCCGCACTGCGTAGTCTGTGCGGCAGCTGGCAAGCCGGCCGACCACTGGGCTGGGGGTAGGGCCTGCGCCCCACCCGCCAAAGCCGGAAATCGGAGAAAGCCCTCCGCCACCGCCGTCTCCGCCGCGACCGCCGCCACCGCCGCCGCTTCCTCCGCCGCCAAAGCCGGTTCCACTGCGGCTGCTGCTACTGCAACAGCCGCAGTGGAGCCCCTACAACGGGCTCCGGAGGGGGCTGAAATGGAGTGCCAGTAATGGCCCCATTTCACCCCCTCCTGCTGAACGTCAGCCGCTGCGCCGCCCAGGAACTGATGCTCCTGGGCATGGCGCAGTGACTGATGCCTGTGGACGGCGAGCAATGGGTAGCTCGCCGTCCGATCAGAACAGGCCCGGGTTGACGGCGCGCTGTGTTCTACGTGCGCCAAGCCAGCAGTCGTCAGCATGGGTCGGGGCCCGTTAAGGCCAGAGCCTACCAGGGTTGCGGATTTGTTCGAAAGAGTTACCGCGGCCCTGGGAAGAAAGGCACTAGGAGGACTAAAGGGTGGGTTTTAGTCAGTAAAAGTCTGACACTCCCTGCCGCTCCACCCAGAGCGGGAGGGGTCATTTGATGATTTCCCATCCTAGAAAAAAAAAAAAAAAAAAAAAAAAAAAAAAAGCTAGTACAAACAATTAAGCCAATTGCGCGCAAACAGTTGCAAACAAGTCTAGTTTTAACGAATTTCTGAAAATCATCCACTATTTACAGGTTTTCCAGTAATTAAAAGAAAATATTTTAGGGACAGTCTTAAGATTGATTGATCTTTTTTTCACAGACTTGTGCCCCTTTATGGACCACAAAAGTGAATGCCACTGATGACAAGGGCAAAAAAGTTATAGAATCGGATACTTTCGGGACGTGCTTCAAACAAGATATTGCCACAACTCGTTATCAAGGCCTTTTAGAGTATTTTATCAAAACTGGTGCAAAAAAAAAAGGTTTCAAACCGATACGAACCCCTTTGGACGTTGGTAAGTATTTTTGAGCTGGACTTAGCGCTGTGAAATTTGACAAATATTGTTTATTTATTTATTTAGGATTTCCAACAGAGGATACACAGATTACTTAAACTATGAGACATGCAATAGGAACTGATTCCTGTGTTCCCCCAATTATAGGAAACCACAGCATGCACTTAATAACTAGTTACAAAAAAGTTTGACAAGACAATCCTTTATTTTTTCTTTGTGATGCAAGTAGCTTTTGTGAGATGAAATCTGAAAACTAAAACGTTCAATAAAAATCTGATTTCCAGGAAGATTCAGCGGTGGAACGGGTTGGTCCACGTTACTTGATGAGAAAAATGATTTGTTGCTCATAGCTAAGTCGTCGTTCAAGGGAGATATTTCATACGTACCTGCGTCTAATCCCACTCTTGATGTCAAATCATTTGTAGAAAAGTATGATTATTACTTAGCGCATCATTGGAACATAGGTAAAACGAATCCATATTCATATTTTCAACACAGTACCTGAAAAGAGGTAATTTGTACTCATTATTATGAACAACATTTATCATATCTGGGACCAATCCCGAAACGCGAAAAACTAATCAGCTAATCAGTACATTTTGTCAAGCTATGCACCCAGAAATGTATGGGGCACTTAGGGCAGGTGATTTTTTTTTGAAATTTGAATGTTGGTCCCATAGTAAGAGTGTTCATAACTATGAGTACAATGACCTCTTTTCAGTAACACGTCGTAGATTCTTACGCGATTTAAAAAAAAAACGTTACAATCTTACGTCGTTTTCAATTTTCCGTTGACATATACATCTTGAATTTGATTAAAAACCTTGCTTCAGCCCGTAATTCAGAATTGTAATACATCTTATGGTATACATCTTACAACTTATTTGTTGTATCTTGGTGGTTTTTACGTTTTCCCGTGCATTTTTTTTTGTTGTGCAATTTTTTCAATATTTTTCTTAATCTTCATGTTCGCCTTCCTCGAACTTCAAGAAAAATAAGAAAAAAGAGTTTTGCGGAAATTTTATTTATATGTACAGGATGTTCCAAAAGTGTGTGGGCATATTTATGGGTTGTTCTGTATTCTACTTATAATAGCCTATGAATTTAAACGAATTTTTTTCATGTATTTTTTATTTGTATTAATCGAAGTAATCACCCATGCAATCAATGCATCTTTGCCAACGCAGTGACAGTTTATTGATGCCCTTCTTAAAGAAATCAGCTGGACGGGAGGCAACAAATTCTTCAAAGGCATTTTGTACTGCCTCTCGGGTATTGAATTTTTTTCCCGCCAAGAAGTTATCCATATTCTGGAAAAAGTAGTAGTCTGTAGGCGCAAGGTCTGGTGAGTAGGGCGGATGACGGAGAGCTTCCAACCCCAGTTCTTGCAACTTGGAGACCGTCTGCTGTGCAGTATGAGGTCGCGCGTTGTCGTGCAGGAGCAGCGGAGACGAGCGATTGACCAATGCTGGTTGGAGATGTGCCAGCTTCTCCATCATTGTGTTCAGTTCTTCACAGTACACATCTGCAGTAATGCTCACCCCGTTTGGTAAGAAGCTGTGATGAATCACACCGGCGCTAGACCACCAAACAGTGACCATCACTTTTCTAAGGGTAAGTTTTCGTTTAGGGCATTGTTTAGGTGCTGAACCAGGATCCAACCAACTTGCTGAGTGCTTGCGGTTATCAAACAGAATCCATTTTTCATCGCAGGTAACAATGCAGTTCAAAATTCCTTCATTTGTGTGTCTGTTGAGCAGTGCAAGGCACGTCTCGACGCGTACTTCGCGCTGGCGATCATTGAGTTCGTGGGGCACCCATTTGTCAAGCTTTTTTACTTTGCCAATTTTACGCAAATGGATCAATATTGTTTTGACGCCAACGTTGAAAGCTGCTGCTAATTCAGCCGTAGATTGTGTATCATCAGCTTCCACAATCGCCTTTAATTCGTCTTTGTCGACCAAAGTCTTCGGACGACCGCGAGGTTCATTTTTCAGGTCAAAATTTCCAGAACGGAAGCGAGCAAACCAATAACAGGTGGTGCGTTGGTTTGTAGTGTTAGCTCCGTAAACGTCGTTGATGTTGCGTGCCGCTTGTGCCGCGTTGCTGCCACGACGGTACTCATATTCCATAATTACTCGAATTTTTAACGTATCCATGATGACGAAAAAGATTGAAATGCGATGAAAATGTAACACTAATCAATAAACAAATGACTACTTTTGGAAAAAAAAACCATGTTTTTAAAATAAAATTATTTTGAAATTAGAATTCTGAGCCAAACAAAAACTATTTTGATTTGAAATGGTCAGTACTGCAGAACGGCAATTTCATAGGTAAAGACCTAATATTAATAGGTAATTAATTAATTAATTAATAATATTATAAATCCGAAAGTTTGTGAGGATGGATGGATGTATGTTTGTTACTCTTTCACGCAAAAACTACTGAATGGATCGTGATGAAATTTGGCACAGAGGTAGATTATAGTCTGGAATAACACAAAGCATACTTTTTGTCCCGGAAGTATGTTCCCTTGGAATAATTTTCGATATGAGGCGCAGGCGGCAGCTAGTCTGCTATAAATAAAGAAAAAATAGCAAAACAAAAAAAAAATTGCCTGCCTAGCCTGCCCTTTCCCAACTTTATTTGAGTCGGCTTCTAGTCAAACCGGATTAAGCGAAAATACCAGTCTTTTACATGGAGCGGCTGCCTACCAAATCTCCTCAATATTGACTTAAAAAAAACCGACCGGAAATATATAAAACATTGCAAAAAAGTAGTTGGTAGTTGGTGGCATCAAATCTGTGATTGAATTAAAATGAACGCCACAAACTGCAAGAAACTACTTGAAAAGTGCTTTGTTTGGAATTATTTAGTATTTTCTTGGGGTCGAGTTTAAAAAAAAGTCGATGATATTTTTTCTATTGATATTTTTTCTGTACTATATAGCAGATCATGCAGAATAACACTCTTAAATATGACTTCGCTCTTCAGGAACACCCTGTATAGACAATTATCTATAAAAAAAACCATAATTATCTACAAAAAACAGCATAAAAATCACATGTGTAAAAGCCCCTCTTAAATATTTATTTTATTCTGGTTTTAGTATTTATAAGCGGCAACAGAAATACATCTTCTGTGAAAATTGCAAATGTCTAGCTATATCTGTTATTGAGATACAGCCTGGTGACCGACAGACAGCCGGACAGCGGAGTGTGAGCGATAGGGTCCCGTTTTTACCCTTTGGGTACGGAACCTTAAAATCGTCCCAGTCCAAAATAAATAATCTTTCATGTAACTTACTTCAGTATTTGTAATCTTGCTACGTAATTAAAATTTCATTGCAGGTTTTGGCCTAGCTGCTGGAAAATTCTTTTCAAATAAAAAAACAGTGTATGCATTCAGTATGCTACAGAAAAATATGGAAGGACTTGTAAGTTATTAAATCAAATTGGTAAACAAAAATTTTCTGGAGTATTTTTTGCTCTGACTTGGCTATTAAATAGCCAAAGCCGACGACGACTCGAATAGAGTTTATTTTTATTAAATTTCAGAAGAAGACTGTTGACGTCAGGCCAACGGAAGCCCGCTGCGCGGGGCTCCTGTCTGCAGGGTTTAAAGGAACCTAACCAAACCGAACCTCGGGGTGCCCGTGACGTCGACAGTCTTCTTCTAGTTCAAAAGCACAAAAACAGACAAAATCAGGTTCTTGATCAAAAACCTTGGTTTTGTTAAAAAACCAACAGTAGGAGAATCGTTCGTTAGTTCAATAATCCTTAAGTTAATTCATTGAAGCTGAATTAACCATAGGCGAATTAACCTTAGGTGAATTCTCCTTTATGTATTTCATTCATAAGTTATAACAATAATATAAAAAAATGTGTAACGATCTTCAGGTATTGTAACAGTAGGTTTTTTGACCGTAGTTATATCAAAAATAGTTAGAATAACTTTTGGTTACGTTACCCTTGATATCGTATTTCAGATATCGTTCCTGGAATATAAACGCACAAAAAATGACTTTTGGCTCTCAATGCTGGCCACAAGTAAAGCAAGAGCCGCTCAGCAGAAGTTCATCGAGGTGACGAGTCAAGCTGTTGGAACAATGTTCGGGAACACGATGAGCTCTGCCGACCTCAACTCCGATGGACTGGACGAACTGTTAGTGGGTGCGCCCGCGCAAACCGAGGACGAATGCTATGAATGTGGAGCCTTACATATTTACACAGGTGGAGATATGGTAAGATAGATAAAATATACGTCATCTTCTCTCTCATGGACTACATTTTTTTTTATGAATGGGAAATCATCGAGTGACTCTTTCCGCTCTGGGTGGAGCGGGAGGGAGTGTCAGACTCTTACTGACTAAAATCCATCCGTGCTCCTCCTAGTGCCCTTTGCGTTCCAGGGCCGCAGTGACTCTTTCGAACAAATTTCGCAACCCTGGCAGACTGTGTTTCAGACATGTTCCAAAAAAAAAAACTATCCCAGATGAGTCTGTTCTGCTCTTCAAGCCTTTTACGATTTCGGCTATCATATCGTTATTACTGGTGTAAATACACTTTTTTGTACACTAAGAATGGTATACGTAAAAGTTTACGACTGGAACAAATATGTACTCTTAAGTTATTGGAACTGGGGCTCGAGTCTGCTATTGCAACCGTGTCTCAATGACCGGTTATTGATCGAATATTTGACAACTTTGACAGTTTTTGTATGGGAAATGTGTCATAAGTTTGACGTTATACGTCAAAAATCAATCATTGACCGGTCATTGAGACACGATTGCAATAGCAGACTCGACCCCCTGGTCTCATGATGTTCTATGTCAAAAGTCAACTTAAGCTGCATCAAGGTGGCATTTCAAAGTACCGCATCATCTACCTTTATTTTTCCTAACTGTGTTGGTGTTGGCTTCCAGTCTTACTGGATGCTGCTAAAGGACAATGGGCGATTTTGGACCAATAGCAAAGACGTTATGTCGTTGGATAGATCTTTTTAACCGGAAATTTTCTTTTTAACAACGACATTGGTGTATTTTTTTCTCAGAACCTAAGATATTACAATATTAATTAGTGTTCATCCTTAACTTGTTTTTAACCTAAAACTCATTTCATTTTATTTTATTTTAATTTCGGGTTAAAAAACAGGAGTACAATTAAATGTTATACATACTGTGTTACAAATTAACTCATAACGGACAAACATTTCAACAAAGCTGTCATAGTAAATGTTGTTCCAGATTCCATTTAATTTTGGCCATTGGCCATTTAGGTCCATTCGGTGTTTTACATGAAGCGGCCACCCTGAAGTATTAACAACCTACATAGTTCGGGTAAAACAGAGGAGTGTCTTTGTTCACTCTTTCTGGCTTTCCCTACCAATATCGAGTCACAAAACATTTGAAAGTACCTACAGTAGTTTCCCTATTCATTATATATGGTTTTTTTCTCAGAAAACTATCAACGAACAGAAAAGGCTTCGATCAATTTTCGGCACATCTAACTTTGGCCGCTTTGGCAGCGCAATTGTTGTAATAGACATAGACCGTGATGGTAAACCAGGTCAGTATTCAATTATTAGATAAAAATGCTTAGTTTTTAACTTGGGTTCATTCATTTCCTCGGACCAGCAGCGTCGTTTAGTGACCTAGAGCTAGACAAAGTGACAATCTATCAACGATAAAATAATTGCCGAAAAGTCCAAAGTGATATGATTGATATTCGCTCATTCGCTCTGTATCGCACATGTATCCCTGCATAATGCTAAACGATAGGCATTTTGGGCAGATATGATGCATTATTGACGGCACGGTTGGCGCAGTGGTCGAGCGATCGACTGCCACGCTCCGTGTCGCGAGGCTTCCGGCGACTGAGACCGCAATTAACTAGGACCGCGGTCCCAGTCGCCGGATCCGTAAAAAAATAATATTTTTCTTCCGGCGACTGGGACCACTCATAAATGATAACTGAAATCAAAAAATGTACAGTCATACGAACAATTTTTAGACGTAATAATTGAAGAAAAATCCTTTTTGATTTTAAACATTTTTTCGTTTGACTGTACCGATTTTGGCTTGAATTATAGATTTTTTTAAGTTATCTATGAGTGGTCCCAGTCGCCGGAAGAAAAATATTTATTTTTTACGGATCTGGCGACTGGGACCGCGGTCCTAGTTAATTGCGGTCCCAGTCGCCGGAAGCCTCCGTGTCGCGGGCTCGATTCCCGCACGGAACAATTATTTGTATGGCCTACATATATAGTTGTTCCGGGTCTGGCTGTTTGTGTATGTGAGTTTGTATGTTTGTAAACGCACCCGCGACACAAGAGAAATTCCTAGAGTGGGGCAAAGTTTCTTTAAAAAAAAAATATTTTTCCACGTGTATAACTCACTAATATTGTTATTTTTTTATGGTTTGTAACCAATAATCGTGTTTTTCGTTCTTTCTTTCTATGTATTGACTTAAAAGTATGCAAGCCCAAATATTTAAACGAGTTTTTACTTTACAGAACTAGTAGTAAGCGCACCATACGAGAACCATGGAAGTGGAGCCATTTACATACTATCTGGTTACGAAGTCTACGATACCCTGATGAAGATCGAGGAATTCAAGAGTATCCAGTTGGCAGAACTGAAGCAGACGCAGAAGATTCAGAAGGAGCCCTATAGGACCCTCGGCTTCAGTCTCCAGCTGGTTGAGGACTTTGACGGCAATGGGTGTGATGGTGAGAATCATCATCTTTCTTTCCTCATCCCATGTTGTTTGGGGTCGGCACAACGCGTTATCTTCTTAAATTCTGTCCTGTTAGCCGTCACTCTATCACTAACTCCCTTATCTTTCATTTCATTCCTTACACGATCCATCCACCTTTCTTTTAGCCTCCCTCTCCCTTTCCATCCACGCGCGCGCCCGTGCTGCGTCTCATGTATAAAACATGCAACGTTTGTCAGTGGCCTTAGTAATGAAACGACCCAGCCTGTTGTCCCTTGCTATCCCGAACTGACGCCGTTAAGCCGAGGTCGTATCCCACAGGGGATGCCCTTAGCGAGCGGTCAGTAGTTTTAGCTTGTAGCTAGTTTTGTTACCTTGGCTGGGAGCCTTAAATTCTTTTGAGGCCACCACAGGTTAGTCCGGACTAACCTGTGGTGGCCTCAAATGAATTTAAGCAGTTGATATCCCATGTGTGTTAACTTGCAAGTAATCATTCATAAAAAAAAGTGGTCTCAGTGCGAGTTTTAACGTACGCGATCGAGTACGTTAAAACTCGTACTCAATCGCGTTATCGTAAATGACAATTTATACTTAAACTGAATGAACACCGTTTGGTGACAATAACGGGAGACCTTTTGTCCTTGCGAATTGACATGTGCAAACGTTTACATTGCCACACTTGTTCTATCTCTCAGATTTTCAATACACTATCCTATAACAAAGATAATGTTCAACAGAATTAGCAGCAGGCTCTCCGGGCTCTAGTAAAGTGCTCATATTCAAATGCGTGGGCAAGGTCAACGTGACACTGTCTTCAGAACTAATTGGCGAACAGGTACGTCTATTTCTGTCTTGTAGGTAGCACGACACGTGGACACGCCAAAGAAATTTTGATTAACAATAAATAAAAAACAAATAAATAAATTGTTTGCAGATAGTAAGAGAACAAGATACAAGCTTCACTGTTAAAGTGTGCGCACGAGTTGATTTTCCTTTACTGCCAGATGAAATTGTTGGAAGTAAGTTATGGAACTATTCACTCCTTTGTTATACGATACTTGTGTTTATTATACATTCATAGTTCTGGGAACTGGTATGGTCTGCTTTTGCTGACAAACAAAATGCTAAACTCAAGAACGACGAGAAGTTAAGACAGGTCATTGTTGATAGTTTTAACATACTAATGAGAGTATTTCTATTCTAAACTTCACTTTCTCCTTTAGGTGCAAGACCAATTGACATTGTATCAGTGATGACAAATTGTAAAAATTCCAAATCAATATGCCTGGCCTTTTCTTTGTGGTTAGGTTTCTGCTTCAAATCGGATGCAGTTGAATATTAATATATTACATGGAGCAATGACCTATCTGAACTCTACAGCCCACAGTAACAGAGTAACACGGTATTCTTTGACAAGCCTGATGCCAGATTCCTTGGCTTCTGACAATCTGTAATACTTCTGACAGCCGGAACCATTTGCTTAACATGCTTTCCGAGGCACGGATGATGTCTCGTTGCAAGCTTAATTTTTTTCTTAAAAAACGTTGCCCCACACTAGGAATTCCTCCTGTATCGTGGGTGCGTTCACAAACATACAAAGTCACATACACAAACAGCCAGACCCGGAACAACTGTCCGTAGGCCATACAAATATTTGATCCGTGCGGGAATCGAACCCGCGACACGCAGCGCAGCAGCCGATCGCTCAACCACTGCGCCAACCGTGTCGTCGAATTTAACCTTAAAGTTTCGCCTGTGCAGCTGTTACATTGTTTGTTGTGTTTATTTCGGTAGCGCACGTCAATTCCATGCATTTGGATTATTTCACAAGTGTGTTGAACTTTATGAATGACAGATTGAACAACATTTTGTCTAGGCCTTTCTGTAGTCTTCAATAAATATGATATTGAAGATTTATGTTCCGCTTCCAGACGTTACTATTGAAAACAGCATCATCGGCGAAGCCGCCGTCGTTCTACAGCCTGCTATTGTCATCGACTTCTCTTGCGACAGCTGTTTCAATCAAAGTATAGATTTTTGCGATAATGTCACAGTGGCCTTGGTAAGTAGCTGTTAAATGTTAAAAAAAAAAAAGTTTAAGAACGGAGTGTCCCCCGATTATGTAGAACATTAACAAATATGAACCGTATTAAATCTAATAAAGTCAAACAACAAAATATCGAGAATTGGTACTAAAATATGAATATGACTATGAATTCAAATATCTATCCACTTGCAGAATAATAAAATTGGAGATTCCAAAAGGTAACACCTTGGACCATTATTGTTTCTACTTGATTTTAATGAACTACCTCGCCAAATTCATCATCCAATCACAGCACAGCACACTATTGATATCCAAAAAAGACATAAACAACAAACACACTTAAATCAATAAAATATTGGTTTGATAAAAATAATCTTATTATTATTATGCCAATCTATATGATTAATAAGCCCACAAAAAACCAAAACTGAATTAATTATTGTATATTACATGATTTTGGTTTTTACAACCAGATAATATATAAAGTGACTGAATATAAAGAGCAAAACGTAATAAAAAGTAACAAATTTTCTAATACATAATGACAATAAAGTGCTATGGAAACCACCTGCTGAAAATGTGTGCCAAAAATTAATTAAAACGGTCTATCTACTCAATAATTTTTCAAAAAAGATAAATATAAGTACACTAGTAACCGGATATCATGGTGAAGCTGCTTTACTATTAGGATTCGGTGTAATATTTTAGGGTAACTCCAGTGAGAGAGAAAATGTATAGAAGTCCCAAAAACGTTGTCTTAGAAGTGCAGAAAGCTGTCAACCATTATTTTAATGACTAAAAATTTTAACATAACCATCCTTGTACATACAAGAAGTAGCAGTAGTAGTGATTATTGACGAATTGTTCTTAAATTTTATTTGCAGAGTGACAAGGATCCAGGCGATTATACTTTTAACTCCAAAGCGGAACTGCAAAACGTTTATCTTTCCGATAAAAACATGACAGGTAATATATAAAAAAATCAAGCCAGCTAGCATTCAGAATAATTGGAATTATTTATCAAATAGAGAGGATAGTCACGAGTTTTTATATACCAATTTCTACACGTGTGTCGTATAACGTTTTTCAACACATTTTCGAGAAAAAAGTACAATAGGTAATGAAATAAACTTTTTGTTTTAGTCAGTCGAAAAGTCGCAACACTCTTTGACGTTTCTAATATAAAAATGGTGCAAATTTGCAAATGGCGCTACATGGTCGTGTTGAAAATTAAAACTACGTCTTTCGTCTCATTTTCTCTTTAGTATTAAAGTGAGACAAACGTATTGAGCAAAAGCGCATCCAAGGAGGTTCGATCATTCAGCTTATTTATTCTTGTAATGTGAAACTCCTTGGTGGAATTCATAAATATTTTTATGGAAATAAAAAAAAACCGTTGATAATACGCACGGTGCGTGCTATATAACGGAGTATGCAGTAAAATAAGTACTTAGGTGAAAGTACCTATTTTACCGCGCATTCCATTGTGTGGTGCGTAATTTTTGTCTCTCGAACAATGTACATATACCTACAGGCTTCATAAATCCATTTTTTGAGCAAATATGTTGAAAAGTAAATTTTTTTTGCAAAACTAGACAAAACATATTTTTTCTTTGTCAAGGGTGAGATTGCGTTACCTAATGGATTCAATATGTGGGATAGCCATGCCTTTTCCCAATTGTGTGGGGTAGGCTTCCAGTTTACCCGAATATAGCTGAATACCAGTATTACATGGAACGACTCCCCATGTGACCTTCATAACCCAGTAACTGGGTAAAGCAATACCCTTAGCAAGAATAGTGTCAGATTTTCTGGCTTTTGACTACCCGCATCGACTGTCATAGATGTTCAAATGAGAGCCGGGACCAACAATTTACCGTGTTATCCAAAGCACGGGGGAATAGGGTATGGAATAGATGGTCCCCATCCACAGATTTATTTGGCCACGAGCTCCCCTTTACTTAGAAAATCAGCGATCTGCCCCGACTTCACACGTGTTTAATTGTATTTCAAACGGCTATTTTTAAATATTTTGTTGTATTACAAAAGAAGCTTCGGTCGAAAGTCGGCTTCCTACATAATTGAACAATTATCGTCATATTTCAATAAATTAACAAAACATAATCAGATTCAGATTCAGATTATTTATTTGTAATCTTAAATTTTCCTCTTGAATCGCTCTATGTATAAATAAAAAAACCGCATTCAAAGCCGTTGCGTAGTTTAAAAGATCTAAATGGTGCACTTTGATCTTTCGAACAGACAAGAGAGGGGCTGACGGCGGGAAGCCATTTTGTTTTATACTACGTGGAGATGTAACGCAGCAAAAAATAATTACATTATTTTTCAACAGAATACAACAAAACATGGGTTGAAGCGAGCCCGTACAGTAAACTGGATACAAGTTTAGTGGTGTCCCGACATTGTAAGGGTGACGATTGCATACCGCGATTGTCTTTCAAACTTGATTGGTCTGGCAGGTTAGAGAAATAAACATGTTTGCACACTTATACGGTTTACCTCTAATTAAAAAGGAAATATTAACTGCACTCCCTGTTACACCCCGCTCTTCAAGTTATTAATAACATACATTTACGAGTTTTTCGTTTTTGTTCTGAAAACTGTAACCATCGATAGACACTTAACGATGTCTTAAAAAATGCGTTATATAAACAAAAAAACAATAATACCAAAATCGTCTAATACTGCAGCTTATAACCACAATACAATACTATCTCAAAATTGTATTACAGTGAACCATACCCACTGGGCTCCTCTGAAAACGAGACAGTGAAGATAACAGTCCAAAACGACGGCAATGCATCTTATGCAGCATGTCTTTGGTTGCAAGTGTACGGCGCCCCGCTTGGCCTGGTCGGATGTGAGAACTACAATAAAGGATACAGGTGCTACCTACCGACGCCACTGAAGAGGGACTCAAATGTTAGTAATATCCATCATTATTAATATTATAAACCCGTAGTGTCCCACTGAAGACGAAGCATTGGGAGACCACCCACGAGAAGGACCGATGACCTAATGAAGGCCGGGGGAATCCGTTGGAGGCAAGACGCACAGGACTGGTCAATGTGGTGACTCTTTGGGGAAAACTATGTCCGGCAGTAGACGTGTTTCGGCTGAAATGATAATGGTGATGGTCCCACTGCGGGGCAAAGGCCTCTCTTCCTTTTTCTATTTTTTTTGTCTATCTTGGGCAATGTGATCCCAATTCCTTTAGGTGGGAGTCCGCTCCTCTCGCCGTTTAATTTTGTTTCTACCACGTGGTCGGTTCCTTATGTCCGGGACTCAATTTGTGGCTTACATGTATTTTCACAAGTACTCTGCGCGATTTGAAGCCAGACATAATGTACATCTGATTAGAAGATCCTTTCTTTTCAGTGCTGGTTGCCGGACCCCAGCAACATTTAATTTATCAGATCGTTTTATCATCTTCACTTGAGCTATGCCAAATATAACACTCCTCCGTGGGTGTAATGTTTATAAAAAGATTTTTCATTCCGTGTTAAGGTTCAAATCTGATGATGTTTTTCTTACAGGTCACCTTAGACCTTAAGCTGACCATGACAGAGCCAACAAACATACATACATTACTTCGAGTATTAGTGCATCTATATGAGAACTGTAACAAAGAAAGTGTTTACAGTAGCAAAACCCTAGAAATTAAGTATGTTTTGACTTCCGATGGCGTCTTCAACAATGGGTGAGTTTAATATGCAACATAATTATGTTGCATTATATTACATATTATTATGAACTGCTTAACACCTGTCAAGCAGCGTAGACAAACACTATAGGACCAACATTTTTGGTTAACCTCTGACATCCGGCCCTGGTTCAATCCATGGTCCGGAGCGAGGAGGCATGGGAAACCGCTACCTCTTTCTGCGAAGCAGTAATGCTAGTGAAGGAGGAGGTGGGCCGCTTGAGGGATAAACAACCATCACGCCACAGCCGCCGCAACATAGGGAGACGCCCCGGGCCCCGGGCGTCGCAGGCCGATGGCCGGCTCCGTAGGTGCGGGTCTGCGGAAGGTGAGCGTTGGGAGGCTCGTCGTCCGATCAAAGCCAGGCCCGGGTCGACGGCGCGTTATGTTCCACGCGCGCCTCAAAGAGATGTCAGCATAGGAGAAGGGGCCCGTTAGGGCCAGAGCCTGCCAGGTTTGCGGATTTTTTTGGAAGAGTTACCGCAGCCCTGGAAAGCAAAGGGCTCTACGAAGAGCACGGATGGGTTTTAGTCAGTAAGAGTATGACACTCACTCCCACTCCACCCAGAGCGGTAGGAGTCATTTGATGATTTCCCATCCAAAAAAAAAAAGTTAATGAGAAAAAATCCGGACAAGTGCGAGTCAGACTCGCGCCCCGAGGGTTCCGATCGGGTCTTGATGTTTTCTGAGTGTACATTACGTACGGAGGATAAACTATGAAAGCACTATCATTACTCTAACAAAAATATAGCAGCTGATGATTTTTAATCACAGATTTGATTGTCGTTGAAAAAATGTTCTCCAATACATACATGACATACGTCACGGTCAATTTATTCTTCAACCGAAAATTTGTAAACGCAAAAAAAAAATTATAATTATGATAAAACTACAAATTCCCAATTTTCAGTCTTTTTCCTGTACTTTTACTGTAAGATCTGCTTCTTGCCAAATTTCATGACTCTAGGTCAACGGGAAGTACCCTATAAATTTTGATTCCCTTGAAAGTGTACGTTTTTTCCGGCATAAACGACTGTATCTTTGTTTTACGTTGACTTAGAAGTTTATTTTTTTCACAACTTCAAGAGACTGTAGACCTGAGTATATGGTTGTAATTTCAACTCGATATCTCCAAGCGTTCCCGAGGTAAAGGGTCTTGACAAACAGACAAACGGACGGATAACAAAGTGATTCTCTATGGGTTCCGTTTTTCCTTTTGAGGTACGGAACCCTAAAAATGAAAGGTTTCGGGAATCTAAGGATTTGATTTCTTTAAGTTATTTGTTGTGCACAGTTAGGGCGGAGGTATATGTTTTATTAGCTCGAATAAAAGCAAAAAATTCGTTCAACAATCGGGAATAACGCATTTATTGATATTTTTACAGGGAAAATCACAGGTTTAACATCACAGACACGCAGATTATGGAAAATGCAACTGTTTATGACCATCACGAATTCCGGGTAAGTTTTTCTGTTTTTGGAAAAAGTTTAATTTTTTTATTTAATTAGGAGAAAGTTAAAGTTAAGGTTAATAAAGTTAAAAATCTCAAAGTTAGGAATCTTGGCAAGATTCAAAGCTAATTTGAGTGGCCTATGAATGCATTAGCAAAATGCAGTATGTCTGTTTGTCATAATATTTCTTTAAAATCGCAAACAACAGCTATGCAAAATAACTTCAACTACATCTTAGAGAAAGGGGCATCTTGAGTGAAGTGAACTGTGAAACGGCAGTTTACTTCAAGCTCACATCACCTTCGTTCACACCGTGTGATGTTTACGGAAATAACCAGCTGTGCAATTATTTTTTGTTTTCTTTTTCTTCATTCTAGATTAGGAACAACGGCGGTACAAAATGGTGTCAAGTCAAATTCAGTGTTTCATTAGAAAAGAAACCGTTTGTTAATTCTTTCAACGTAAGCAACTTTTTACATTATTTTTTTTAAAGCCTCGAACCTAACTTTCTTTAGTTTTGTGAAAAAACTTTGTAAACTGTATGATACATGGCTCTTTTTGGACAAATTACTCTCTAAAAAAAGTAATAAGTAACCATGACAGCGAACCCAATGTCAGAGTGCTAATTCTACTATTTTTAAAACAACGTTCGCATTCGCAAATCAGTCGCAATCTGTCAAAAATGTATGGTCACACTGCAGATCATATTTAATAACCACAATTGCACCTCCCTAAATTCGAAACAATGATTACTGAGGAAACTAAAAATATGTGTTTTATAATTTAAGATTTCAGCGGCATCCTGCAACACTAATAACGAAGATTCAAAATACATCATACATCATTGCACCCTGGACTTACTGCCAAATACAACGAACGTAATAATTGGTACTACTGAAATATTTGCAGGCCGTCTAAGTAAGTACGAGTATATACCACCCCTATTATCTTTTTAATATTCTAAGTCCTAGGCTACATGCTGGGGCAGAGGGGGTCTGTAGGTCTGTCGTCCTTCTCCGCGAGTGGTCTTGAGCTTCACGCTTCACCTCGCTACATCATTTCGGTGCTCGTCTCTTCGGCAACACAGTACGTTACCAGGTTTAACAGGTCTAAAAAATTACAATTGTCTACTTCCTCTATTGTTTGCATGTTAAATTTATATTTAGGTTATTTGGTGTTGGTAAACACTGTCTAAAGTACATTAATTTAGTTTTGCTTAGTTGGCTTTCAGATTATTAATTTAAAGCCAATTCATAATAGAGCTCAATGTGTTATTTATGTCATCTTCAAAAGTATTTATGTCTTTACATTTTATCGTGACTGTACTGTCATCCGCAAAAAGAGCTATAGGATTATCAGTGGCATTGTGTAAGTCATTGATGTACAATATAAAAAGTGGTGGCCCCAAAATGGTTCCTTGAGGAACACCATAGTTTAGTTGGCGTTAACATGATCTAAAGGTTTCTTCTTTTTTTGTTAGGATATTCACTCTAGTCAATTCAGTGTATTGGCGACGGCCTTTGAGGTATGATTCAAATAATTTCAGAACACTAGCTCTTATTCCATATTCATTAAGTTTGCCAAGCAATATGTCATGTTCAACATAATCAAAAGCCTGTGTCATATCCACAAAGATAGAGCAGACAAGTATTCTTTTGTCCGCATTAACTATAACAAAATCCAGAAAGTCATATACGGCCATATTTATAGATTTATTGTGTCTGAAACCTTTTTGTTCTTTTGCTAGAATATTGTTATTTTCTAAATAGTTTTTAAGTTCTTTGTAAGTATATTTTTCAATTATTTTGGAAATAACTGGAACTAAAGCAATAGGTCTATAGTTTTCTAGACATTCTCTATTATCTTTTTTGAAAATTGATTTTATGATAGAAGTTTTTAATTTGTCAGGGTAGATTCCAGCTTTAATACTCAGATTTATCTAATAGGAAAGATGAGCAGAAATATTCATAGCTACATATTTCAAGACTTTAATTGATATGCCATCATAACCTACACTATTCGTATTTTTTAAACTCCTGATAATCTGCAAAACATCATATGGCAAGCATGGTTTTAAAAACATAGGCTTTTGCTTGGAAGACATATAAAATTAGTACTGCATGTTGAGTAAATCATTCCTAGGTACTATTTTATCGATGAAATAATTATTAAGAGCATTTTAAATATTTCACAAGGGTCAGTTATTGTTTTGTTATTTATTTTAATGCTAGTAATATTATCACTTGGAAGATTTTGTTTAGGTTCGTTTATAATTTTCCATGCCGATCTATTTTCATTATCCGACGCGTTAATTAAATGATTATTTTGTGCGCGCTGGGCTAATTTTATTACTTTAGATTTGGCACACGTTGATCGGTTAGTATTTTAATGTCGTCAAAATTCATTTTTGTCAATCGAATTGTTTTTTTTTAAGATGGCTATCGGAACGGGGCAGAGATACAGATGAGTGTGACTTCAATATTAAATGAACTGTCTGATGGAATCCTGAATTTAACTGCTACGTAAGTAAAATCAATATTCTAAATGAACTAGCCTATTCCTACACAATTTTATTTTCTACTCGTCTGAGTAATCATTCGGTAGAAGTCGAGCTCGTATCGCCATTTAAGCCTCAATCTATCGCAATATGGTCTGGCGTTTAATGGGACTTATTTGATAGTTCTCTAAGGGCCAATTTCACCAATGAAACTGAACGCGATCAGCGAGTAAACCACGTTTAAGGGCTGTCAGTGTCATTATTTTTCTATGGAATATTTACACTGGCAGCTCTTGAATGCAGTTTAGATGTACGTTTCGAACGGTAATTGCTGAAAATCAGCGCCGTTGACTTTTGGATTTGTCCGGAGTTACGGCATATGCTGAGCAACGACCAATTCTTGCTTGGATGCGACGCACAATTTTGAATTTATTTATTATCTTAGATTACCTATTTAATTATATAATTGTTTATTGTCTACTTTATTGTATGTTGTGTTTACTTTGTCACTGCCAGTCAGCGTCGGACGTCACGCCATAGACAACAACTGCTCAATTGCATTCTGTTTTGTCTATGGTGTGACCAGAGACTCGATGTAGTTATGTCCGGTCCTGACAGCGCAGGACAGTGCAACAGGGTTTTTTTTATGCTTTTTTTTAATTAATAAGTTGTAGTTGATAAGTTGTTTTAATTTAATTTTGTGGTTTTGTGCGTCACATGTGGCAGAATAAACGTGTTTTCTTTCTTTCTAGATGTAGATACTTATCGCGTTCAGTTTCATTGGTGAAATCTGCTCTAAGCCGATTTCTCATCTGGCATGCGACAGTCAAATATCATCTTCATAATAAAAACTGCTGGTTCTAGGAGCTAAAACTTTTTAAAAGAACGGATTTTTTACCTCGGTTCGAGTTCAAAGCCCGTAAGTTTTTTTTATGAAAGATCATATTTTTGAAGATAGGAACGTAAGCTACCAAAGTTTATTTTCCTATCCCACAGGTATTAACTTTTTTTTTGAGTATAGTTAGTAAGTAGTGTCATCGTTTTTTGAAAGTTCGTCCACTAAAACGCTCCAGAAAAGTAGCCAATAGGAAATTCCATCGTAAACATGGCATATTTAGAAAGAAGAAAGAAAAGAAAATACGTTTACTCCGCCAGATAAGTCGCACAAAAATAACAAAATTAAAAAAATAAAGTTTAACAGAAAAAAAAAATTGAAAATATTTACAGTTTTAAAGTACCAGAGAATCTAGAATTCTAGACAAAGCGCCAATGTATTAGCGATGGCGACTGTCGAAATGACGAAAATATAATTGATCAGAGGGCCTATGGTCGACGCCAGATAAATTTTCAATAACGGTCATTGACCCACCTACATTTATTGACATACTTAATTCCGAAAAGAAAAAAAAGTCAAAAAGCTGTCGTGAATCGACATTCATCGAGATCCTTTACATTTTCTAGTAATGAAAAACGATTCATAATTTATTTATTGTATAGGTGCCTTTTTTATTTTTTTTTAGGATTGGAAATCATCAAATGACTTCTTTCGCTCTGGGTGGAGCGGTAGGGAGAGTCAGACTCTTACTAACTAAAACCCATCCGTTTTCCTCCTAATGCCCTTTGCGTTCCAGGGCCGCGGTGACTCTTTCGAACAAATTCCGCAACTCTGGTGTACAGGTACTTACGAAGAGATAACCAGAAAAGACAAAGACCGTTATTACAAATTTATCTGGCGTCGATCATAGCACGAATGTTTTGACGTAAAATAACGTTAACGTAAGTGAATTTTGAATATAAAAAACTACAACCCCATGTTATTTTGGTTTAATTTTATGTGACATACACAATTTGTATCATACTGTCATAGGAATAAAGTATCGAATTCAAATAAATATTATGTGCGAAACGAGTGTTATAATAATGTAGTTATATTAAAATTTTACGTTACGTCACTATACGTCAAAAACATTCGTTCCAGACCTTCAGGGGGCCTAGACAAAAAACTTTTCTGTAGCGTTAACGTCAGACGCTGACGACAAAATGTATGGGAATGACATTAGGTGTGGAAAGGAAACGTCATCACCTAATGTCATTCCCATACATTTTGTCGTGAGCGTCTGACGTTAACGCTACAGAAAAGTTTTTTGTCTAGGGGGGCAGGTGACATTTTGATAGCGTTTGTCAATTCAAGTTTTCACCTCGCTACCACTGACAGTAGATTTTTGAGTACAGTGTGAGTGACGAAAACAAAACTTCAAGTTGTGTAGCGCAAAGAAAATTTTTTAGTAATAAATATGTTATATTATTTATAGATCGGTGACTACAATAACAATACAAAAGGAAATCACATTGGCCAGTAGAAAGTGGCTAATAGTTGTGATAGCTATCATAGTCGCGTTGATCATACTGGCGATTGTGACATTTATTCTTTTTAAGGTAAGTTCGTAATCACCTATATATTATTCCTTGAAACAAAACCAAAACAAACAAAATAAGTAATATATGAAAATAAAATAAACTCAGGCGTCGAAGTATTCCTCCGCATCGCCGTCATCCGGAAACGTGCCCAGAAGGCTGGCAGCATTGCCACGTTGAATGGCAATGCTAATTCTTTGGGCAAAGAAAGAGCCAGCCCTCTGGTCACGCAAAGTGTCGATCAGTCGGCGAGATATATCCTTGAAAAGGAGACGTGCACTCGGACCCCATGACCCAAGCGTTTCGACCCCAAACGGCTCAAAACTGTAATTACCAATAAGGTTACAGTATTTGCGCCGCTTGAGGGCCTCAGCAGTTGCAGCGGCAGCGCCGGCACAGCCCGCCGTACTTGGAACATGTGATGGTGCAAGGGTGTCGACACATGTTGCGTCCCACACCAGAGGCCTACCCACCTTCCACGGCACCAACGTCATACCATCTGGTCTCTTCCCATCGTCACGTACCAAGCCACTTGGTTCTAATACCGCAGGTACGCCGGCGGTGACAAGAGCACGACGAATAATATCATTGATGCTGGCGTGCCGTGCTATGCGACCAGCGCTCTTGCAGCAGGAAAGGCCATGGTGCCCAAAGCTGTCGACATCTACTCCGCAGTGACACCGATGCGGAGCAACACAAGGTGCACCTAAGCGAAGACAGATAGCGAGCCGAAACGATGCGTCATCCATCATAGTACCTATGGTGGATGACGGGAGTGCTTGAAGCCATAAACCCGACTCCCATTCCCCCACAGCCAGCAGACGCGCGCGCTCAACAGTATTTGATGACGTATGAATCAAATTATTCCGTAAAATACTGCAGAGCGGCACATCCCACTGTCTCTGGGAGGACAGATTGTCGGGCAAATCCGTGTTGGGACAAGCCATTTTCCAAGCGTTCAGCGCATCGGTCAAACACGGTACCTCAAAATCAACCAGTGAGGATGATAAAATATTCCTGGTTAATGTATCAGTACTGTGGACCGAGGAGAGGAAGGCCGGTAAACTTATACTTGAAATTTTGCGGACGCCGAGGCCACCCATGCGAATGGGAAGTGTGGCTTGCTGCCATGCTCGATCGTCCAAGGCCACATTTAGGATGGAAGAAAGTGTGTTTCTAATAATTTGGTCTACTTTTTCCAAAAGATGTGAATGTTTCCATAGATGGGAGGAGCGAAGACTATAAGTGAATTTTGGTCCAAAGCAACAATATCGAATAAGTGTAAAAGCCGAATGCATGACCACTCAGGCCCAACATGTGAAAATTCCCTAATATAAAGTAAATCTTATGTATATGTAAATAAACATTAAATTTGCGATTAATTCGCGACACACCGGTGTGTCGCCGGGGCCGAACAGGTTAAAAGTAATTGTTCAAGTTTACACTTCTGTCCGAACTCCCGGAGTGCCACTGCATTTTTTTTTACCGGGTTAGTTTCATGGAACAAGCAAACATCTAACACGTTTTTCTAGCGAATAGCAATGATGCCGATTCTTTTGTTCACCACCTAAACTAAAATAAGAACTTTGCTATCTCTTACTGCAGACCACGAAAGAAGCAGACAAGTGATATGACTCCATATTCGATTTTAGCGACCCCAGAAACCATCAAAATGACACCCATGAAGAAAAGTTAGCAAATGTCGTCGCCGCCATCTTGGATTTCGATTTTGATTCCTTAATCGGTTTTAGCTACCCCAGAAACCATAAAAATGACACCCATGACGAAAAGTTAGCAAATTCGTCGCCGCCATCTTGGATTTCGATTTTGACCCCATAATAGATTTTAGCGACCCCAGAAACCATAAAAATGACACCCATGACGAAAAGTTAGCAAATTTCGTCGCCGCCATCTTGGATTTCGATATTGACCCTAAAATCGGTTTTAGCGACCCCAGAAACCATGGCTTATTACAATAAGGGCGTACCGACAAGTTACGTACGTAACAGTTTTTTAAGTTGATCTATGATTAGTCCATTTTTCCCGATTTTAGGGAAGTGTTCATTCCTAGCAACATTTTTTTACGTCTGTGTGCGTGTCTGTGGCTGTAATTATATACTGCTCACTCACACATAAGAACTAAAGTTGCTTCATTTTTTTGTACGATGCGTCATCCATCATAGTACCTATGGTGGATGACGGGAGTGCTTCAAGCCATAAACCCGACTCCCATTCCCCCACAGCCAGCAGACGAGCGCGCTCAACAGTATTTGTTGACGTATGAATCAAATTATTCCGTAAAATACTGCAGAGCGGCACATCCCACTGTCTCTGGGAGGACAGATTGTCGGGCAAATCCGTGTTGGGACAAGCCATTTTCCAAGCGTTCAACGCATCGGTCAAACACGGTACCTCAAAATCAACCAGTGAGGATGATAAAATATTCCTGGTTAATGTATCAGTACTGTGGACCGAGGAGAGGAAGGCCGGTAAACTTATACTTGAAATTTTGCGGACGCCGAGGCCACCCATGTGAATGGGAAGTGTGGCTTGCTGCCATGCTCGATCGTCCAAGGCCACATTTAGGATGGAAGAAAGTGTGTTTCTAATAATTTGGTCTACTTTTTCCAAAAGATGTGAATGTTTCCATAGATGGGAGGAGCGAAGACTATAAGTGAATTTTGGTCCAAAGCAACAATATCGAATAAGTGTAAAAGCCGAATGCATGTTGATTTTGAAAAGTCTTTCCGAGACATCATTAAAATTTTGTATTTTCTGCTCAATGAAAGTTGGAAAGGATTCATCAAAAATTGGGGAGCCCAGGAGGTGAAGAGAATTTCTATCAGTGATTTTGATATTCGGAGCTATAGTATTAAATTTTGCTAAGGTAGTCTGTCTGTCAGTGGTTTGGGGCAGGTAAATTTCGCATTTCGAAAGGTTGAGTTCTAGCCCAATTAAACTAAATTTATCCATCAAAAAAGTTAAATCTTAAAGTACTGTGTCTACATCACCTCCTAGGGTTCCGTCATCCAAATACCAAACATTGAATTTAGAATTTAGCTGCCGTATTATGGGATTTATTGCCAAACTGAAAATGACTGGCCCAAGAGGGTCGCCTTGTTGACAACCGACTGCTGACTCCAAAAGGTTTTCTTTATAAAGTAATTTCGAGGGGTGCCTATAACACTGATGGAGGAAACTGTAAATTTTGGGTATTTCTTTTTTAACTTCTGTCAACAAGGTGTCCCTATTCACGGAATTGAAGGCGTTCTTAACGTCAACCTTGAGAATGACTTCACCTTCGTCACTATTGAGGTACGAGGACAAAGCGTTTACCGCAGCCTCACAGCCCCCCTCTGGAACCGAATCCCAGCTGTAGGGGCTGGAACTTGCTGGACAGAGTTTCACTATAAAATGCACAGCAAATTTTGGCTGCGATACGTCTGTAGGTAGACCCTACGGCAATGGGACGAATGCCGCCATCCTTTTTGCGCAAGGCACATAGGTTTGCCCCGTACAAAATATCAATGACGGCTTCGTTCACATTGCCGGAGAGCATCAGGTTGATGAGGGCTGTCAGCTCCTTCAAAAGAGACTCACCAGCTTCCCCGGCGCCTGCACATATTAAATCTTTTAAATGTTGAGGGGTCAGGCCGTCGAGGTCACCAGCGGAGCCACTCCGGAAGGAACAGACAGCCGCACATACTTGTTGTCCTGTAATGATTAGTGAGTTTGTATCTGAATCAGGGGCCGGTCGGGGAAGGTGAGATCATCTGCCGGGGCGGGGTGTTTGCTCTCCAGTGCCTTAAGTATCTCTGGAGAGTACGGCGCAACCACATCGCTGCTAAAAATGATCCTAGCTGCACCCCTGATATCACCCTCGCCTAGTTTGGATTCTACATGGTGCAATAAGCCTCTTTGAGGGAGGTGTGATAAAGAATTAGTCTCGAAACTTTGGGCCGAAATATTGCAGTTATCTTTAATTTGCGCTGTTAGCGTTTTTTCAGTTGCCGAATTTCTTTGCACATGTAGTATCCGAAATGGGAAGGTGAGCAGTTGCTCCCAAGCACTTTGTGAGTTCTCTCGGACGGCGAGGTGGACACAACGCGCTAAACTAAAAGCCACAGATGCTCTCGCACCACGAGGAACTCTTTTTAAAACGGGGGTTGATGTTTTTAATTTTGCCAGGGTTTTCCAAAGGGGTTGAGGGGGTGAATCAGGTGTTAAAGGAGTGGGTATTGTTGGGCATGATGAAGGCACATTGTGGGGTTTGTGTTTCTTGTTGTTTCTTAATCACCTTAAATACAACGGGTAACAGAATGAACACCAGAGGGCCAATTCTACTATTTTTAAACAACGTTCGCATTTGCATGTCAGTTGTAATCTGTCAGCCTTAGAATAATAACGCCTAGAAACCTAGTACAAGCATCAAAAGTGAAGCTACTCAGACTACTCTATATATGGAGTACTAGGCGCAGCGAGCCGTCAGTGCTCAAGGTCACGCTCTGTTGAATGCACCTCCCGAGAAATATTTAAAAATGACTGTTTGTTGTATGAAAAGATGCTCTAACACAACCGGAAAACTGAAAAAATGTGATAAAACTACGTTTCACACCTAAGTACTTACATTAAATCCATTATTTTTACGTAAATCAATCTTCAAATAAAAATTTTCATAACCTAATTCGTCACAATGTATTGTTGCCAGTTGTAAAGAAAAAATACCCATAATACAGTAGGCACTAACGGGGGGCCGACCGCCAACCAGTCTTTAATGGGTGTCATTTTCGTGATTTCTGGGGTCGCTAAAACCGATTATGGGGTCAAAATCGTAATCCAAGATGGCACCGACGGCATTTGCTAACTTCTCGTAATGGGTGTTATTTCCATGGTTTCTGGGGTCGCTAAAACCGATTATGGGCTCAAAATCGAAATCCAAGATGGCGCCGACGAAATTTGATCGGCACCGGGGGTCTGTACTCTGCTTTTAAAAGTAATTGTTCAAGTTTACACTTCTGTCCGAACTCCCGGAGTGCCACTGCATTTTTTTTTACCGGGTTAGTTTCATCGAACAAGCAAACATCTAACACGTTTTTCTAGCGAATAGCAATGATGCCGATTCTTTTGTTCACCACTTAAACTAAAATAAGAACTTTGCTATCTCTTACTGCAGACCACGAAAGAAGCAGACAAGTGATATGACTCCATATTCGATTTTAGCGACCCCAGAAACCATCAAAATGACACCCATGAAGAAAAGTTAGCAAATGTCGTCGCCGCCATCTTGGATTTCGATTTTGATTCCTTAATCGGTTTTAGCTACCCCAGAAACCATAAAAATGACACCCATGACGAAAAGTTAGCAAATTCGTCGCCGCCATCTTGGATTTCGATTTTGACCCCATAATAGATTTTAGCGACCCCAGAAACCATAAAAATGATACCCATGACGAAAAGTTAGCAAATTTCGTCGCCGCCATCTTGGATTTCGATATTGACCCTATAATCGGTTTTAGCGACCCCAGAAACCATGGCTTATTACAATAAGGGCGTACCGACAAGTTACGTACGTAACATTTTTTTATGTTGATCTATGATTAGTCCATTTTTCCCGATTTTAGGGAAGTGTTCATTCCTAGCAACATTTTTTTACGTCTGTGTGCGTGTCTGTGGCTGTAATTATATACTGCTCACTCACACATAAGAACTAAAGTTGCTTCATTTTTTTATAGGGAGCGTGTATGAGACTTTCCTTCTAGGAGTTATTATTCTAAGCTGTCAGCTTAAAAAATTGTAGAATTGGCACTCTGAAAAGGGGTCATTGTACTCATAATTATGAACAACTTTTACTATGGCGCCAACCCCGATAAAAACTCAACTGTTCAGTACATTTTGTCGAGTTGTACGCTCGTAAATATACGGGGCAGCTGTGTTTATTAGTTACGTATTGTACATTTTTGTTTTCAAATAGTACATCACATATCCATACAAAGGTTGTTTGTAAAAATTGTTTTTCGCAATAGGATCGCCGATTGTGATACTCTATTATTTTTAAGCTCCTATTTTAATTTGTTATAATGGATTACAGTACTTATTTCTATTCCAATATATTGTATGCTTCTGAACTTCTAATGTTGCCGATAAGCCTTATAGGCATCGAACAAAAACTTTTTACCAACCACCGTTTGGCGTTATTCTCCTGCTCTGAGCGGGGCGGAAGGGAGTGTCAGACTCTTACTGACTAAAACCTATCCATGTTCCTCCTTATGCCCTTTGCGTTCCAGGACCGCGGTGACTTTTTCGAAAGATTTCCGCAAACTGGGCTACCACTTAATTGCTACTAATTATTTAAAAAGTTCGTGTATATATGTTTATCTCTGATTTCAGGTTGGATTCTTCAGAAGGAAACAAAAGCAAAAACTAATCGTCATGCAAGAGAGCGTAAGACGAAAGAGTGTTGTGAGTATTAATTTCTAACTTCAGACCTAGCTTTTCATGAATTCGTAATTCAAAGCGATTTCGAGTCCAAAAGTGCTTGAAATCGCAATTGCGATGCGGTTTTGAGGTGGAAATCTTGGGATAATTACTATAAAAAGTGGCAAGAGAGACTACACGAAGTGAAAATGACCTTCCATCAGCGATAACATCTGTCTAGCCTTTTTCCCAACTTTATGGGGGTCGGGTTCCAGTCAAATCGGATTCAGTTGAATACCAGTATTTTATGTGGAGCGGCTGCCTCCCCAATCCATTAACGTAACGACTACTAAAGGTCTACGAATGACAGCCAGGACCAACGGCTTAACGTGCTTTTCGAGCCACGGAGGAGTCGTGGTATGGTAAGATGGTCACCCGTCCACAGACCAACCCCGGGAAACGTGGTCACCTTGAAGATCGCCCCATGCGGCTGTTATCATTTTGTCACGAGCTCCATCCATCAGCGAAATAACGTTTGTCAAAAAATGTTGGCAATTGACAACGTGAGATTTCGGTAGCTCCTGTCAATCATTTACAAACTAAATTAGTATTTTTGACAATCTTTATCGCGAATAGATTTCCAATATTATTATTTGTCTAAAACGGTATATCCTTCAAATGCTTTTCAATTTTGACAGAGGCGAAACACGCATGTCTCCGCGATGGATGGACCGACTGAAGGCGTAAGTAAAACGCAATTTAATACTATTTATCAGGACTCTTTACTTTTACAAGATAAATATTGTTATTAACAAATAAAAGAATCTAAACTAACTCCAATCTAAAATATAGCATCAAAAAATTGCTGGTAATGTACCCAAGAGACTGGCGGCATTGCCAAGTCGTAAGGCAATGCTTAGCCTCTGGCTAAAGTAAAGCTAGCCCTTGAGTCACTAGGAGTGTCAAGTGTGTCAACCAGCCTTTTCGAAACTTCTTTGAAAAGGCTGTGAGCACAAAGGCCCCGCGGTCCTAGGGTTTCAACCCCAAACGGCTCGAAAGTATAGTTATCACCTGCCAGGGTTGCGGATTTTGTTCGAAAGAGTTACCGTGGCCCTGGAAAGCAAAGGGCACTACGAGGAGCACGGATGGGTTTTAGTCAGTAAGAGTCTGACACTCCCTCCCGCTCCGCCCAGAGCGGCAGAAGTCATTTAATTTTGATGATTTCCCATTCATAAAAACCAAAAATATAGTTTTCAAGACTAAAGCCGTTCCCTAATTTGAGGACCTGTCGCATTCGCTTTTCAGTCGCAATCTACCAAAAAACCTTATACCCTACACTTTCAGTGCAGTTAAAGCAAAAGCTGCTCATTATCTGTTCATGCTCATCATTAACAAGCTACTTTTCTTTTCCAGTTACAAATAGACGTAGGTGACGACTCTCCATTCGACGAGGCTCGACCAGTGACGACCAAAGAAAACGTGGGCTTAGTAAAACACAACGAATCTTAAACTTTTAGTTTTGATGGAATATTTAGAGATTCCACAATCATCGTTGAACATTGAGCGATAATTTTTTTAAGTAGTTTGTATAATATTTAAAGTGTTTTCTTACTTTATTAAAAAAATAAGTAATGAAATTAAAATTGTCTCGGTTTATTTTTATTAACCTTAGCAGTGAAGAAAAATGTCATAATGAATTTGAAATTATTTTACACCGGGAAGGCAAAAAATGTCATCCAGATAATTACTTGAGTTTTCAAGTAATTATCTGGATGATATTTTTTCCAGATAAGGTGAAAAGGCCACGACTAGGGGAAAAAGAAAGAAAGAAAAAGCCATTCCCAAGGGTGCAGGTTTATTAGCTGTAGGGAACCTTAGGAGAGGTCTCAGTATCACAGTGAATTATATTTTTCTAGGATAAAATTATATTAATGATCTGGTGGAAAGCGTGTACGAGATCTAGCGTAAATACTTTTTTTTTTAAATTAATTGTTATTAGAACAAGATTATAACACTCTGAATCAAGTTAAACCAATTGCAGTTGTTTCAGGGTAAGCTTTACTTTTAAATTACAAATCAATGATAGGTACAATCAAATCAAAATTGAATAATAAAATGTCTAATGGTGTCGATTTCCAGTGGAGCTGTATATTATAAAATCAAACAACACCATCAACATTTTAAATAGGTATTATTTATCACTTTTACATACAGTAATATTTTCACTACACAAGATTTATCAAATAAGTAATTTTGTAACCAAACCTTTTTATCACACTTGTTCAGAAAAACATCGTAGTTCTTGGTAAACGTATTTCAAACTGCGGACTAGTTTTATACAAGTCCCTCCATCATTTGTGTGATCTCATCTCCTTGTTCGTGGATGCTGCTCGGAGGCTAAGAGACGTACACTCCTCGGAGTTCATACATGTTCACGAGAGGAATACCCTTGGTGTGACGCACCCAGTCAATACTGCCTCCTGATGCCTTGCCTGGAAGAATTCGGTCGATTGTCAACATTTCACGGTGTATACCTAGGCGGAGTGAACGACAATAGAGCTGGCATTTAATTTTATTTGTATGGTTTGACAACTCATCCGTCGTGCACTCCGCCAGAATCACACTGCTGAAATCTTTCATTTTAATATCACTATGTAACAGTATTTTTTTTCATTGACAACGACAAAAAAATCGTACATAAATTCGGAAAAGTGTATTATCCTCTTTCGTAGTTCACTTTTAATAGGGATCATACAGGGTTACTCTCGTTTTGAGTGATTTGAAAGCATACTGTCGGCTGTTAAATGCTTGAAGTGAAGCTTTTTCAGTGTGACCAACGCTTTATCCTTATAATATCCTGCTTCCCAATAATATTATAAATGTATGTTTGGCACTATTTAACAGATGCCCACGTAGACAGCTTCGCTGCAGTCATGCACAAGCGTTGTACCTCCGTCCTAACACGCATGCGTGCTAATACCAACAGCATCCTATGCGTATTGTCGGACCGGTGCGGTGGGATTCTCCAATGCTCGGGCGCTGGATACGACTACACACAGTCAAGTCAACACGCGCACACGAGTATTGGAGAATCCAATAGGTCATATTATTTTATTGTCATATCTGGTCTTTACTAGCATTAGTTTTTTGTAAGCATCATTTTTGTGTTACCAACAATTTTATGGATGTATATATCTGAAATAAATGAATAATATAGAAACAAAAAATAAATAACCCTCGTGTTAGTCGTTTAGAGGTGTTCCATATTTAATAGTTTCGTTCGGAAACGTGTTTCAATAAATACAACCGTGTTTTATTAAAATATAAAGCTGTGAATTGTTATGCGTGTTAGATGAATTCATTTGTTCGCAATTGTGTTTATTTAGGAAGAGGGATTTTCATTTGAAAGAGGATTAAGGCATGGAATTAATTACGAATAAATCCATAAAACTAAATTATCCTGTAAAGGTGGTGTTTAGAAATAGTATTTACTTTGTTAGCAAAACGCTACAGAAGTCATCATGGTCATGACCCGAAGTCCGCAATGTTTTTGTGACTATTGGCGAAATTGCAGAGTTCTGGCACCTATAACACTAGTTTCATCTAAGCTTGGGTGTCAGTGGTCTGAACCTGCACTCGTGTACAATTTGTAAACCTCTACATAGTCTTAATGAGAAAATCTATTCCAATAATATTATTATAAAGCTGAAGAGTTATTTGTTTGTTTGGTCGAACGCGCTAATATCAGGAACTACTGATTCGAATTGAAAAAAATATATTGGATTGCCCATTTATCGAGGAAGGCTATAGGCTGTATAACGTCACGCTACGACCAATAGGCGTGGAGAAATCATGAAAAATGTGACGCAACGAAGTTGCGTGGGTTAGTTAGTAATAACAAACATAAATTGTAACCTGGAACAAAATAAATTATTACTAAAATGACGACAAGCCGAAAAACAATTTTTCTAATCCAAGCTGCAAAAAGGTTACCCGTAGTTAAGTTACTTGTTATACCTTTAGGTACTTTAATTCATGGAGCCGGTAGGTACATACATCGAACAATCTGCCATTGTTTAGTTATTATTTTCCTTTAATCGTTACCTTATGTAGGAGTAGGTACCTACGCACATATGTATACCACATTCATTCCAAATGAGACCCAATAGCAATAACGAATTATTGGAAAATCAATTTTATTATTGGTTAATTTTAGTTAATATGTGGAATATATTTCCATGATAGTTCTTTTGGTTTGAATAGTTACGAAATCTAAATCTCACTCACCATTCACATTGACTATTTTTAAAACTTATTCCAGGGTTCGAAACGTGACATTTCATTAGAGATGATTGTCTTAAGTCCATCAAAATATATTTGATTGATCACGTGATTCTAATTTTTTTTTTTTTACTTTTGAAACATTTTTCTTCAACCCGTTTTTTTGTGGATGGGAAATTATCAAATGACTTCTCCCGTTCTTGGCGAAGCGGGAGGGACTACAATTATGAAAACTTTAGAATTGTCATAATTGTAGTGCAAAGTGATGACACAATCAGTGGTGGTACGTAATAGGGTGGATAACTCTAATTAGACTGCCAGATAAATTTCCAAAATATATTTGACATGACTTTTTTCTTTTTTCACGATTTAATTATGATATATTATTGGGATGCATGAAGGAGCCTCCTCGTGTAGCGCAATTTGTTCCATCTGACACTCAACTGAACCGAGCGCTCGGCGCATCCTGGACAGTCTCACCTAACACCTTATAAGACTGGCCAATCCTTCCCTTGCGGTGGTAGGGCGAACACCCACCTGGTTCGCGACCACCCTCCCACCGGAGTTCGGCGTCAAGCAGCCTGCTGTGTTTCGTCGACGCGCAGTGCCTCAAGGCATCTTCTGGGCACGCTCGCTTCATCATGGACCTCATCTATCGCTTTCCATCAGGCGTGATCGAGGTCAAGAGCTAGCTCATTCATAAATAAAAAAATAAATAAAGACGATACAGAGCGTTGAAAACTCGTATGACTTGACATTTGAGTACACTTTTTATCAAAACGTTATGCGTTTTATCTGAGAGCCCGCTGTTTTACCAAATTTTATTTATCACTACCCAAACAAATTTTAGCAACCTTTTTTTATACCAATGCAACATTTGGAATGATTTTAGTACGCACTTTTTCATTTGGCCAAATTTTTACTCGGCAGAATATTATCAAAGAAAATGTCATTATGGCATATAGTCTTTAATCAAATGATTTATTACAGCATACAATCTTTAGACAATAAACGTTAGGTCAAATGATTTGCTATGACAAAAAAGGTTAATTATTTTAAAAAAATGTTCAGGTTAGGTTAGGTTAGAACTGTGACCTCCTACGCACGAGCCGAGCGAGCGAAAGGAGCGGTGCCGCGGTAACAGCCGGCGAGTGTCAGAAACGACTAGATTATATAGAAAGAAATATGGAAAAAAAAAACCTAAAAAAAAGGCTTTTTGCGTAAAATGTGTTATTCCAACTGAAATATTTGCCTATATAAAAATTGGCAAAAGTACTAGTTGGTAAACAAGTTTTTGTTTAAACGTTCTCTTGCCAAACATTAGGTTTGCGTTACAATTATTTATGAAGAGATTTTTTGCTAAGTTGATTTGGCAAAGGAAATAATGCGGAAAATTGTTTGAGAAGTGATAATTAACTGTCAATTTTGGTTTGATAAAGCAAAAAATACGTGCCCAATCAAAATCATATTTTTTTAACTTCGGTATCATCCCTGTAATTGGGTGCCTATTTTACTAGATATAAAAAATCATAATGCTGCTTAGTCCGTCCGTTAGATTTTCAAAAATATTGGACACGTAATTTTTGCCATTTCAGAAGACAACATAAAGCACATCAAAGTTCAAGAATGGGGGCTGGTAAGGTCTCGTTTTAGTATATTATGGTGAAAAATACATGTATAACATTTTTAGGAAATCTGTCTGACTGACTAGTTAGTTAGTTTTTTTCAATAAAATACCCTATTTTAAATGTATCTTCATACAGCACTGTTACATGTTGTTAATTTTTATTAGCTACCTTTTATTAATTTTAATTAGTTTTAATTTTTTGTTTGTCTTGTGCGAGTCCCAAATAAATATTTTTCTTTCTTTCTTCCTTTCAAAATTAATATTATATCCTTCGTGCTTCTCATTCATGGTAGCACCCTGGATAAAATGGACCAAATTATCAAGCATACACAAGTCACAACAACAAGCCACCATCATTTACATGGCATCCCTATAAATTTCGACTGAAAGGTTTTGATACTTTTTTTATGAAACAGTAATTAATTACTGATTTATTATTATTGTCCCTTTATTGCCATGTGGATTATCTGCCACTCATCTATCTTATTTCCGACACTTAAGGTGCATAAAAAGACATTCATTCATTTTGACCTTCATTGGTAGTGGTGAAAAACATTCCTCTTTCAACTGATTTCCATTCAAATGAAATTCTAATAGTTATGTATTCTATAGTTTGTTTGTGATGTTTATTGCCTGATTATTTATAATTTTGTTAATTAGAATGTAATACAATTATGTGTGTGTAACAAGAATATTTATTTTGACCAACCCTTGTTTTCACCCTTTCAGTTATTAACATTTATCTACCACAAAGTTCGATGGTTCGCCTCTCTGCGCTGCAGCGCTGCCGTCTCAACATGACCCTGGTAGAATATAGATATCAGCTTAAGTTGAGCTGATACCAATATTCTAACTGCACAAAAAAAAAAAAAGCATTTATAAGATATTTTTTATTATTCAGAATCCAAATAATCACATCTGTCTTCACACACTACCGTCGTCGAACATTGGCACCTTGTTCGACGATACTAATTTTCGCCTCGCTGTCTGCCTGCGTCTTGGCGCTCCATATTAATGTCCTCATCGCTTTAGATTATATTACGTGATTCCAAGTAGAATTAAGTAATCATATATACAGGAAGTTACCTGTACCTGTAGGTACCCCTATAAAATTCATTTTTATAGAAATATACATTTCAAAACAATTATGCTACCCACTACGTTCTCCACAGATTACAATTTGAAGTATAAATAGTTAGTAACACGCGTGAAATTAAAACTATTTTTTCCTAAAAAGCCATGGATATATTGGAAACTACTGAGTTGAATGGAATTTACTGCAGGTGCTTATACAAAACGATTTTTTTTTTTTTTTTTTTAATTTATGAATGGGCAAGCTCTTGACCTCGATCACGCCTGATGGAAAGCGATAGATGAGGTCCATGATGAAAGCGAGCGTGCCCAGAAGATGCCCTGAGGCACTGGTACTCCCACGCGTCGACGAAACACAGCAGGCTGCTTGACGCCGAACTCCGGTGGGAGGGTGGTCGCGAACCAGGCGGGCGTTAGCCCTACCACCGCAAGGGATGGATTGGTCAGTCTTATAAGGTGTTAGGTGAGACTGTCCAGGATGCGCCGAGCGCTCGGTTCAGTTGAGTGTCTGATGGAAGAAATTGCGCTACACGAGGAGGCTCCTTCATGCATCCCTAAAATATCGAGAAATTATAATCTAATCAAGATTTATTACAATTTTACGGAAATAATTAGTTCTTTGGTTTCCCACTATTTATAAATGTTCCTATTTAACAAACGGACAATAGGAGGAAAAAATAGTAGCTATCAATGCTATTTGACGACGCCATTTTAAAATCTGTTACTCGGTTACTAATAATCTTTAACACAATAATGGATTGTGACAAAAAAAATGAGGTTATTGTTTCGACTTCGTATTTGTAAGTAATATTTCTGGAATCACACAAATTTCATAAGTATATGTAATGTTTGTCCATGTATTTTTCAATAATTAATTTTTATTTCATTGTATAAGTGTGTTTAAACTTACACAACAGTGTAAGTACCGCTCAAGCCCCGGCAACACACCGGTGTGCGCCGAATTAATCGCGAATTTAATGTTTATTACCAATTACATAAGGTTTAATTTTTTTTTGGGAATTTTCACATGTCGGGGCCTGAGCGGTCAAAATTGTTTCAGTTGATCTGTTCAGTTTTCAAGACGTGAACTTTTACGTGTGTAATGCATACCACGAGAAGAACATCCTGGTTTAATGTGACTGGCGGCTTGCACGAAAGGTTTGGCATTCAGCCTTTACATACTTCTTCCTAATGAATCTATGTTGTTTGCCGGTGATATTGTGCTGGTTATGAGGAGTTCGTCGATCTTCAAGGTTAGGCTACGCTTGCCGAGGTAGGTCTGGTGATGGATGCCATGTCTATCTTAACATTCCGAGACTCCTCCTTGCCTCAAAAAGTACGTTAAACCGTTGGTCCCGGTTGTCATTAGTAGATCTTTGGCAGTCGTTATGGATTGTCAAAACCCAGAAGATTGACACCAGGTTTGCTAAGAAATACTGTGTTATCCTGTTACTGGGCTGTGGAGGTCTGGTAGGCAGTCGATCCACGTAAAAGACTGGTATTCGGCTGAATCCGGTTTGACCCGGTTGAGGATACTGAACTATTGGACTGTTACTAGCAGCTTCGCCAGTGTGAAAGCAAAAATATATTTCAAGGCAACGTACTCTCAGGATGAATATAGCTTATGTTTAGGTCGCATCATAGGTGGCCGACATGCGAAGCACCGGGTCTTCCTTACAATCCGATATAGTTTTGTATGTGGACAATGCCGCAGGTACTAGAACGAAAGATAATTTAAATTAAAATAACTTTATTCTGAAACAGACATGTGCGTTGGTTGTGAGTGTTCAGCCAAAGTGCAAAAAAAAACTGGATTTTTTTTTATTGCAAAATTTGACGGTAGCTACCTTCAAATTTTTGTTTATCAGTCGGAATAGATTTTTCTCGATGTAACTGTAAAGTTACGATTTTCATCATAAATATATTTTGAAACATTCAAAACCGCAAATAACGCAACAGTACCATTTGTATAAATGTAATAATATATGTATAAATAATGTAATAATGGTTTTACCAGCTTTATGAATCATAACAGTCCAATCAATGTCATTAGTCTAGTAGTTTGAAACATGTACGTATGTAATGTGTGTCGAAGATAAACATGATTCATTTGAAATCCTTTGAGCGCGAGTCCGACTCACAATAATGTTTTGTTTTATAAAAAAAATAATAATCTCTAAATATTTACAAGGAAAACACATCAAATAGAATTCCTTACAATTGACCAATTGTAAACTTTACCAGTGACACACACATATCACAATAGCATTTACCTGTTGGTATGCAGTTGTAATATTCATGTTTTCCTGAACAGTTCCTTATGAATAAAAGTGGCAAAATATCATGCATATAGTAAAATGCGTATTATAGTTTAGGTTTTTTGTGTTTAATTGATAGTTTTGTTGATAAACGAATGAACTTAAAATAAAAAAAATATTGATGGTAAGTAATTATAACTTGTCCTTACTTTATAGATTTAAGCTAAAGAACAAAATCTTTAACCAGATTTTTAATCTATTTTTGTCGATGGGGTTAAGTTCTAAATCTTAACCAGTGTTAAACAATTTGATCAGGTTTGAATTTGTGCTATTTATAAAGCGTTTAAATAAAGAACTTTTGTTTGATTAAGGAATACCTTCATTTTCTGTTACTTGTGATTACTGGTTTGTGTTGTGTCGTGTCGATATTTTTTATCGATATTTTTTAACAGTTTCATTTAATTTACTATTTCAATAATATATTTCTAATTAATTTGTTAATTTGAAATATCTTTAATAAGTTTAGTTTTATTCCATAATACTGCCTAAGCCTAATAATAGAATTGCTGTGTTATTGATGATTAAACGAACTTACCTGTAAGTGAAGTTCTATCATAATTATACGAAACGCCTCGTCCGAAGAGATTAGTAGTCACATGTAGTATCGCATAGATGTCGCCACTTCTGCACTAGTTGAGAATATTTATTTGCAGTTATACTTTTTTTTTTTTTTTTTTTGTGGGTACTCTTACTACGCGGTGACCGCTAGTACATTGGTTCGTCATTTAGTTTAGAGTAAGATCCACAAATCATTGATGTGTTTCCTAAGAGATTAGTAACGGGATAGTTAGGGCGGGCGGGTGTTTACTAATCTCTTCGGACGAGGCGTTTCGTATAATTATGATAGAACTTCACTTACAGGTAAGTTCGTTTAATCATCAATTATACTTCACGCCTCGTCCTCAAGATTAGTAGTCACATGTAGAATTTGAGAGTAAGTAGTTATGTGAGGGGAATATCATCAATGATACCACCTTTTAGATGAAAAAACGAATGTTTATTTTCCAACAAAGTATGTCTATAAACAACTTTATTTTAATTTTTAAAAGTTCTATGTAATCACTTGAACTTAAAATGAAAGAGATTTCTTCTGCCTTACATAACATGAATACAATTATTCTTATAGTAATCGTAACAGTTACAAAATAATAATGTAAATCATTATAGTTATTGATAATTTATAATCGAATGAGCCAAGGATGTACAATCATTTTGCAAAATCGTTCTATTGTAGAACCTCGCGAACACAGTTGAATTGCCGCTCCAGCCGGCTGTGTTGCGGATCGCATCGACGCTTACGCCGAGTGAGTGCGCGCGCGATGTGCTGGCGTGCCTTGTGCTGTGTGCAGAGAACACGGACGTGTCGATCCCGCACTCACTCAGTGTCGTTTTTACCCAGCGACTGAGGGTTTGAGTGCCCACTGCTTTGTGCGGTTTTTTCGTACCTACGAACAACAGTTCAGATTTTCTTAGGGGCGCCGATTTATTTGTGTAGCAGAGCAATGTGGCAGCGGGACAAATTGCAGGTTTTTGATTAAAGAATGGAATGTAAAGCATTGGTTGTTTGGAACCTGCTTTAGAAGTTTTGATGATATCTGGGATCTTAATACTGATGTGGTTTGATGAAACATTGATGTTTTTGATATTTATTTTGGACAAAGTTTGCAATCTATGGGCGGTTGTAAGTGCTAGCAACGTGATAGTTTTTCTAGTTAGTTTATCAATTGACAGCTCTTCATTTGGATGCCATTGACTTAGGTGGTCAAGTACGCAATTCGTGTCCCATGTGTAGTTATACCTTGGTAAAGATGGTCGAAGACGAAACACGCCTTTAAAAAATCTCTGTATTCTGTCGTCTATAGATATGTTAGAGCCTAATAAAATTGCGAGAGCCGACCTACAAGTGTTGAGGGTACCGTATTGGGCACCATGATGAAATTGTTCGGTCAAAAAATGAATGACAGTAGGAACAGACGCTATAAACACATTGGTGTGAGTATTTTTACAGTAGTTCCACCATTTCCTCAAGCTAGTGTCATATTGCTTGATGGAGTTGGTCGATAATGACGCCATCATTATTTCCAGCGAAGATGGTGGTACGCTTCTTCTTGATAGTGCCTCCCGGATAAGACAGCAGCCTCCAGGGTAATCGTCTGGTGTATCCGACTGGAGCTGGAATGCGAGATTAAAGCTCGTTTGTGAGGTGGAAAGGTTAAAATTTTAGAGACTGTAAGGGCTTGAAAGACTGGATACCACGGCTGGGTGGGCCATGACGGGACAACTACAATACCTACAGATTTTTCGGTAATTATTTTTCTGAGAACTTTCAAAATTACTGAGAAAGGGGGAAAAGCATAGAAATACGACTTTGCCCAGGATACTGTGAAGGCATCGATAGCTACTGCATCAGGGTCTCTATGCCATGAGATATAGGCTTCACATTTTTTATTGATGCGGCTTGCGAATAGGTCAATCTCGGGTGAGCCAAAACAATGAGTTACGTGTTTGAAGGCCCAATCGGCTAACTCCCACTCAATGTCCGGGTGGTTTTTCCGTGACTCTGCATCTGCAATGACGTTATGACTTGATTTTATATAAGATGCGTAAATGTACAATGTTCGCTCCTCGCACCATTCCCAAATTTCTCTTGTAATTTTTGTAAGGTGTGGGTACTGAACACCGCCCATCCGGTTGATATAGGCAACTGCAGTTGAGTTATCTACGCGCAAAAGAACCTGGCAATCGGACAGGTCTTTTGCAAAGATTTTTAGGGCGATAAAAGCAGCCAACAATTCAAGAAAGTTGATGTGCTCTTTGCGTTCGTTGTTTGACCAACTCCCACTAGCTGTATTGTCCATACAGGCTGCGCCCCACCCCGTCGTTGAGGCGTCAGAGAATATTTCAGTGTGATAGTCGTCATTTCTTATGCGACGCTCTGATTTCCAAATGCGATTAAGCCACCATTGAATATCTAACTGTAATGAGTCGGGGATGTTTATGACTTTTTCATAATCATCGTCGTTTTTCAGGTTAAGAAATTTGCAGCGCTCTAACTCCTTGGTGTGGAGAAGCCCGTATTCTATTCCAGGGCAGGCTGATACAAGTAACCCCGTTACTTGGGCTAATTTTCTGACTGAACAGCGACTCAACTTCTGAAAATCCTGTAATTCGGAACTGATGCGTGCCCTTTTTTCTTGGGGCAAGCTTAGGGTTAGCTCGTGGGAGTTAATGATCATGCCTAAAAATTTACATGTCATGGAGGGTTCAAAAATGGTCTTTTCTTCATTGATGATGAAGCCAAGCGAAACCAGTAATCTTTTGGTAATGTCAAGGTTTAGTACACAATCTGAATAGTTACGTCCCAGCAGGAGCCAATCGTCTAAATATAGAGTGGAGAGCAAACCAGCGGTTCGGAGTAGTTTTACTATTGGTTTGGTTATTTTCGTGAACACGAACGGAGCTGTATTCAGCCCAAATGGTAAGACGTTAAACTGGTATAGTTTTTGGTCATAAATAAATCGAAGGTATTTTTTGGAGTCCTCGTGAATTTTCACCAAGAGGTATGCGTCCTTTAGGTCGAGGGTAGTCATCCAACAATCTTGTGTAACAAGTTTAATAGCTGTACGGAGGTCCTCCAGCTTAAAATGGTCAGTATTTATGAAGCGGTTAAGATTTTTCAGATTTAAAATAAATCTAAATTTTCCATTAGGTTTGGGGGTAAGAAAAGTACTTGAAACAAATTGGCCATCGCACGGTTCACATATAGATACCGCGCCGATATGTAATAAATCACCTATTGCGTCATTGAACTGTCTTTTTTCTTCAATGGACTGTGATGGGGTAGACGGGATATAGTTTTGAATTGGTGAACTTGAGAAGGGGATTTTGTAACCGTCAATCCAAGAGAGGACTGTACGGTCCTCTGTAATGAGTGACCATTGATTTTGAAAACGATGTAAGCGACCGGCATACTCAACTGTGTTTACAGGCGGCGTCGAGTTTGAGCAGGAGGCGGCGGCGGCGGCAGCGGATGCTGACGCGGCCACGGCCTCGATGAGTGCGCGGGCGGCGGCGGGGCTGCGCGTGCTCTCGGTGCAGGCTCGCGGCTCCTCTGCGGAGGGCCCGACTGCCTGTAAGCCGGACCGGGAGCCTTCCTGTTTAAATTCCTCTGGTTAGGGAATTTTGAACGTTTCGATGAGTTATTGCTAGGTTGGTCAGCTTTAAGCTCGACCCCTGATTTATTAATCGACTTGGCTGCCCTTAATGTGTCGGCTAATGTTTCTCCAAAAAGGAAAGCGTCAATCTTTGTACTCGAAAGATGTTCCGACATGTCCTTTTTCAGTGAAAACAAGATAAAGTTTCTTCTTGTCACGGAGTCAGCGTGTTGGACGTCGCAAATTAATCTGCCAAGATCCATCAATTTTTGAAGTAACTCCTTGTCTTTATTTTCGGAATTTAATTGTATTGTGATAATATCACTCAGGCATGAGATCGCACTTGCCACCTGCTTTTGTTTGGCTTCAATGCCTTTATCACGTTTTATGAAGCTTTCTTGCATAGCAGCTTTGACCTCCGGATTTATTTTAGGGGAGTCAATACGAAGACAATTTCCAGGAAGTGGGTACTTTAACATTAGTTCTTTTCTGGTGTCTTTGTTTAATCCCTCTGTAGCTATATGTCCAAATCGAGATGCTACTTCTTCATGGATATCCTTCCCACGTTTGTCCGCAACTGAAGGGTCTTCACCAAGGATTTCCAGAACTTCTGTGTCTAAACATGTGGTAGACTGCGCTGAGACTGTGGCCTCCTCTTGTATGGGTGGCGCGGACGTGCCGGGTTGTTCTTGAGGAGCCAGTGTATCGTTTTCGATATCATTAGTTGGTAATAATTGCTCAGTCACATTGGTGTCTACGTTTTCGAACGTTTCCTGTTCGTGTTCTTCGCTCAGCCAATCCGATGGCTCCAGCGCATCAGGTGGGTCTAGAAAAAACACGAATATCGGTTTTGATAATCGGTTTTATTGTAATCAGTAAGCGTGCGGTGAAATAGCCCCAATGGCTATTCAGGTTACACGCTTATTATCATCGTGACGTAAATACGTCGAATTAATAAGGGTACGTAGTTTTTAAAGTGCAAAGAAGAATTCATTAAATTGATTACTTAATCATGTTACAACAGAAATGCACATATTTGATGACAAACGTTATTTTGCTCAGGTTAGGTAGCAATCCCCAATGAATTGAACGCCAACCGTCATATTTAAATTGCAACGAAAAAGCCCCAATGGCTGATTCTGATTTGCATTATTTATGTAGGTACCCTTAACAACACGTTTCATAGTTATCACTTTCACTTTTACACATACAAGTACATACCTGTTTCAACGGCATACGCGGTTCCCGGTAATTCCTCCGTTGGTTCCACGGTATTGTTGGCGTGAATTTTCTTTTCCAGTTTACGCATTTTCCGCATTAGATTTTCGAGCTCTTCTTCACATGTCCTAGATACTTTACGTTTCGGCATTATGGCCACGAAATAGCGGTAAATTATTTAGGATGATAGTGTCTTGAGTGGCCGAGCACTAAACTGCGAATGGCGAACCAATGTACTAGCGGTCACCGCGTAGTAAGAGTACCCACAAAAAAAAAAAAAAAAAAGTATAACTGCAAATAAATATTCTCAACTAGTGCAGAAGTGGCGACATCTATGCGATACTACATGTGACTACTAATCTTGAGGACGAGGCGTGAAGTATAATGATATTTGTATACCTAAAATAATGTAGGTAAGTCATATTACCCCCACCTCCCATTTTGGGGGAGGCCTATGTCCAGCAGTGGACGTCTTTTGGCTAATATGAAGATGATTATGAAGTCATAATTATTTAGTAGTATTCACTTTTAATACTAATGAATAAGCACTGACATAGTATTGACTGCAACTAACACCTATTCTGGGCCATAAGCTGGCTTGTTATGAATAATTAATTATTTTATTTTTTAAAGAATATTTAATCAATAAACGCTGAGTATGTAATGGGTTCAAGAGAAAGTAACCTTTTCTTTTCATGTGCTGTATACTTATATAATACACAATTCTGGTGGCCGAGTTCAAAACCACTGACTGTAGGTAGTGATTGTCCTGTATGTAGAATCATTTTACAATTACTGAAATAAATTATAATCAGGAATTGTAAAAACAATATAAAAAAACCGGCCAAGTTCGAGTCAGACTCGCGCACGAAGGGTTCCGTGCAATTATCTAATATAGAAAACGGCAAAAAATCACGTTTATTCTATTCTGTTTTTAGTATTTTTTGTTATAGCGGCAACGGGAATACATCATCTGTGATCATTTCAACTGTCACGTTTCATGAGATACAGCCTGGTGACTGACAGACAGACAGACGGACAGCGGAGTCTTATTAATAGGGTCCCGTTTTTACCCTTTGGGTACGGAACCCTAAAAATTCCATTATGACAATTTCAGCTATTAATTCCAAGGTGGTATTTTATTACGTTATATTAGGGTATCGTATGGGTAACGCGATGCTCCTTGACAAGACTAGTTGGCAACTTTCAGTTGATCAGCCTCAAAGATTTTGAAAAGTTCAAAATGTTTGGAATTTATCTCGTGACATTTCGATAGAGCATATATCATTATTATTTTGGACTTTTTGACAATCATCTTCGCTCATAGTATACCAATGTGTCTAGGCTCTAAGATCAAACGATAAGTTGAATGTTGTTACCCATGGGTAGCGCGATGCTCCTTGGCAAGACTAGTTGGCAACTTTCAGGTTTCTGAGTACCTTTAACGTCTGATTCTTGCTTCAATGTTTAGTATGTACCTATGTTTGAATTTAATAATATACTGTTATGAGAACAGTATGCATTTCTGTTCAACTAATCGTTAAACTTAATATTTATATGCACCAAGTGCATCCCCATTTCGTGTCCTAATTATAAAAATAATTAAATATTATTAACATGTTGTAAATAATATTTAATTTTATGATTTCCATGTTGTTGGATACATATTTATTTTTTTGTTCGTGTCTTAAAATACTTTGCGTACTATTGTTTAATTGAAGTTCTTAAAACGTAACAGACAGATGTGTTGCTGGGGAGTTTGTTGCGCCACTTCTTCTTCCCAGCTAAAACACTAGGAAGTGGTGACGGGTGGGCGTTTTGAGGGACTGTCTTTGTGTAAAATTTGACGTTCAAAAAGTGCTGGCTCTCAGCCTAATTTGAATAAATGACTTGATTTTGATAGTTAATTTATATTTTATTACAGAAACAAAAATGTTGGCTGTTTTAACCGTTGCTCAAGCACTGCAGTTTGCTGCTGCAATGTTCTTCCACGAGCCATCAAGTATAGTCGCCCATGGGTTGGGTGCTGAAAAAAACTCAGACTTCGGCTTTGCTATGGCTTATAGATATGACTTAAAAACTCTAGGTAAGGAACTGTATAGACAAAGTGACGTTCTACATTACCCATTGTTGCACTTTATGTTCGTGATCCTTTTTGTTTATGATGTTCATTTTAAAGTATAATTTAATTATGTTTCTGATGTTTTTTTAGCCTCAAAGATTTTGAAAAGTTCAAAATGTTTGGAATTTTTCACGTGACATTTCGGTAGAGCATGTAAATTATTATTATTTTGAACTTTTTGACAATAATCTTCGCTCATAGTATACCATTGTGTCTAGGCTCTAAAATCAGACGATAAGTTGAATGTTGCTTAGAAGTAAGTAGGAAATAATGCTTCGTTAATGTAGTACTCGCAGGCATGATCGTGACCGCTGGCTCAGGAGGGAGCTGAAATGGATTGAAAATCCCATCCCAATCCCATCCCATCCCAATCCCATTCCGCCACCTCCAAATGAACGTCAGTCACTGCACCGCTTAGGAACTGATGCTCCTAACGAGCCCCATCTTCTATGCTGACATAGAAGATGGGGCCCATTAAAGAGTTACCCTGGAACGCAAAAGAGAGACACTCCCTCCCGCTCCAGATTTCCCACCATTAAAAAAAAGGCATGACTGCTAAGCGTGATTGTGGTCTTGCGTTAGATTCATCGGGTTAGATTCGGTCGGGCAAAGCGTTATTTGGGCTTCTAGACCATGTACATTTTTTTTTACAGTTGTTGGTGCTCCAAAAGCAGATAAAATAGGAAGAGTGTTCAACTGTCAAATTTCTGACAGGACAAACATTCCATGTGTAGTACAGTACATTGCATTCGAAGAGTCCGACTACAATACTGGTAAGAATGAATTAAGTAGGTGCAAACCTATTTTAGTTTTATACTTTTATATCATCATCATCGTCATCATATCAGCCGAAAGACGTCCACTGCTGGACATAGGCCTCCCCCAAGTGTCGCCACAACAACTGGCCCTGGCGTCTCACATCCATCGGCTACCAGCGACCCTCACCAGGTCATCGGCCCATCTTGTGGGAGGCCTTCCAACGCTGCGTCTTCCGGTACGCGGTCACCACTCCAGAACTTTTCGGTCCCATCGACCATGTTCTGCGAGCAATGTGCCCTGCCCACAGCCACTTCAGTTTGGCGATCCTTCGGGCTATGTCGGTTACATTGTAATACTTTTTGTATATTAATGACTATTCCCGATTTCTGAGTGAAGAATTAAAAATAGAGTTTGGCTAAAAGCTTTGGCGACTTTGAAGTCGAGTTTTTAGCCAAACTCTATTTTAGCCTGAAAACCAGCCGACTTTGGCATAAAAGCATGTTTTGACATTTTGGCATTCTTAACTCCAAAAACAATATTTTTGAGGTGTTTTAATATACCAAATAACAATAAAAATGGCAACCTTCAGGTCGATGGCGATCAATTTAGACAATCTTAAATTTTGGGTAAGGTTTGATTTTCGAAAGAGCGGTTTCATTTAAAAAAAACAGTCAAGCACAGCACTTTAGTTTTCGAACATCAAAAATTACATAAAGACAGTCCCCAAATGCCCACACCTCACCACTTCCTAGTGTCATAGCTGCGAAGAAGAAAATTTCGGAAGTCGGTGTTAAATTATGAAGAAACAACCAAAAACACCGACTTCCGCAATTAAAGTTAATTTGTTAATTAAACCTACTTTTCAGTGTTTTTTTTTAAGTCGGTTTATTGGTGAAAAACTTTTTTACTTTTTACTGGTACCCCAGGCCACCTAACAACACAACTGGAAAGTCACAAGAAAACAGAATACGCAATTTTGTATACATGGATGATTTTTCCACATATCTTTTCCAGCTATTTGGATTTAAAAACCAAACTACGGAACCGATTTTGATAAAATTTCAATGGGACTAATCGAGGAGTATATTCTTTCACTTAAAATATGATTTTTTTATATCAGTTCTTAAATGACGGAGATGAGGTAACAAACACAAAAAAAATACAACCGAATTGAGAACCGCTTCCTTTTTTTGAAGTCGGTTAAAAAGCGCTAAGCATAATGCTGCGGCTCGTGTGCGAGACAGAACTCCAACGCTGGTTCTTAGCACCAGCCGGGTTGATGTCGACCGGAGCAGCATAAACAGTACGAGTAGTTACAACTTCATATATAAACAACAAATGAAAAAACAGTCACCAGACATTCTCATTTTAATTATTGATAGGAGGTAAAATAATGAATTTACGAGTCTTTATTCAACCAGATGCTAATTTACACAATGCAATTTTTCAGAAAAATTTCCTGAACAACGCTTTCATTTGGGCTCTTCGATAGTTGCCGCGAGTAAATACTTTTTTGTGAGTATGGTGGTTTTTCATTTTTACTGACTTTTTTTTTTAAATCTAAACTGTCACACTCTTGGGCAAAGGCCTTCAAGGTCCAATTCCTTCCGCCAAGTTTAGATGACATTTTTTTTCAAACTTTCACAAGATTTGAATTTGATATGTGTGTTGCTAGGGAAGTTGTAAAACTTTTTCGCGGGTAGGTGTTAAAAAAGTAAAGACATTAAAATTTTTGTCAAATTTTTAATATATCAATTAAATTATAATTAGTGACTAAACTGATTAACTTTACGTCAGTACTTAGTCTACAACCTTTTAAAAACAAGTACTAACGTTTGTGGCTTTATGTGACACTTGTAACACTACAAATACCACCTGCCAGCTGATCACTTCACTATCATAGTATTTATTCAGCACTTCACTCAAAATCATGTCCCAATGCGCTGAAGTCCTTGCTGCTCAGAAAACACTTGAGGAAAACTTTTTAAGGAAGATGGGTGAACTTGAAGCACAAATCCAGTGCGCTGGGCCTGCAAAAGCAAACACGGTTGCGAAGATCGCTGACGAGTTTCGTGCTTTCCGAGAGCTCATATTCTCCATGCTTGCATTGCTGCGAAGCCAGATAAACGAGTGTGCCAAACAAATAGATGGATTAGAAACCAGGCACCGACGGAAAGCACTGGTTTTCCAGGGACTTGCTGAAGAGGAGAACGAAGAAACCAAGGCAGTTATCTTGGATGTGCTTAATAAGAAGCTTGCCCTTAAGAATCTCACAGCATCTTCAGTTAAAGCCTGTCACAGACTTGGAGTTCCCAGCAAGGAGCATCACAGGCCTATTCTTGTCCGTTTTTCCACTTTGGACCTCAAGGCCTCTGTTTGGAGAGCAAAGACAGGATTGAAAGGCTCTAAGATATCCATTAAGGAGTTCTTGACCATGGCCAGGCAGTCTGTCTTTGGGAGGGCACGTGAGCACTTCGGTATGCGGGTGTGTTGGACCCAGGACGGTGTCATTCATATCAAGACTTCTGACGGCAGTCGGCACAAGATAACGTCTACTGATGAGCTTCAGCTCTTGGTGGCGAAGTATCCGAAGGCGCCGGCCGCAAATCCATCGGCGGCGGAAGAAGTGTGGATGCTGCTGGAACCCTGAAAAACATAACACGTAAATAACAATGTTCTTTTATTGTCATAACACTCGTAACGTTGTGAATAGTTGTGATTGTCTCAATGTTGAATCATTTCACTGATTTAAAATGGTTACTAACCATGTAGTTTTCCTGTCTCATAATATTATTCTTCTCTTAGATTGTGCCCCACTGTTTGCTTGTTTCGATTTTCTATCATTTCTATTTCCTTCTATGTAGTGTATTTACTGTATTTGTTTCAATACCGCCAACAATAATATTCTTTCTATCTATTGTCAATGTCAAATTGTTTGACGTATGAAATTATGTTGACATTCAAGTCTTCGTTCAGAAACTTCTTAGTAGATTCTATGGACTTAGTATTTACGGAATGTTGATATACATATTTTTTTTTTTTTGTTTTCTTTATTTTTGGTTCCACGATTATTATGTAGTTGGGTATGGCACTGTTTTATGTTTATTTATTTTGTAATTTCCCACTATTATTTTTCTTCATCTATAATGTAATTGGGAGCTACAGTTTTTCTTCCGATTTTTGGCTTCTTAGAAAATGTTTTTGTAAATTTTTTGCGTTTTGTGTTAAAGTGCTGCCATGTTTGTTTAATTATTATTACTTTTAGTGTTGGTGTTGGCTGGCGGGTGGTGCAGAGTTACATGATTTGCACCTTGGTCGGCCTGTTTACAGCAACAGCATATTTATAATTTATTATCTTGAATTTATATATTATTATTAGTATTGTATATTATTTTTTTATACTTGTTAGCATCTTGCAATGTCAGATAATGAGACTTATTTTTCTGCCAACGAATCTGCTGCCACTTCAAGCGACTCAAGTTTTTGTTCTCTCGGCGAGACTCTTAGTGACTTTGTGCAACATACCTTCATTGACGAGTCTAATCGGTTGGTGAATGTAGTTCACATTAACGCTCAAAGTGTAGCTAGTCATTACAGTGAGCTGTACGATGCGTTTAATAACAGCAACGTTCACGCCGTCCTGATTTCTGAAACATGGCTCAAACCGCATCTTCTGTCCACCACTTACCCTCTCACTGGTTTCGTACTTATACGGAATGATCAAATTGGTAAGGGAGGTGGTGGTATAGCGATATGTCTTCGAAGTGATTTCTCTTATAAAATACTCGCTTCTTCCTCTCCAAACTATACTGCCTCTGCTGAGTTTATCTTCCTCGAGGTTTGTGTCAAGGGAGCCAAAACCGTTATCGGTGTTGTCTACTGTCCCCCCACTGTCGATTACTTCACTGAATTCGAATCAGTTCTGGAATCTTTGGGTTCAGAGTATGCACACCACATCATCATGGGTGATTTCAACACCAACCTCCTTGTCCAAAATTCCCCTCGATCCCGTAAGCTTCTCCACCTTGTCGAGTCAGCTAGTCTGCACGTGCTACCACTCCAACCTACTCACCACAACACTACGGGCGATGACACCTGGCTCGACCTTATCCTCACTTCTAATCCTTCCCTTGTCTCCTCCCATGGTCAACATGACGCTCCTGGGTTTTCCCATCATGATTTGATTTTCCTTTCCTATATCCTTAAACCTCCGAAACCTAAACCCAGGGTTCTGTACAGGCGTTGTTTTGCGAGGATGGACGTTGAGAAGCTTGGAAAGGATGCGGCTATGGTTGATTGGGAGATTATGACGGAGGCCACTACGGTTGATGAGAAGGTTGCGATCTTCAACGATGTTTTGGTCAACCTTTACAATACTCACGCTCCCATCAGGAAAGTGAAATTGAAACGTCCTCCTGCACCTTGGATGTCGAGAGGTATACAGATAGCCATGCGACGCAGGGACCGTGCGTTCCGTAAATATAAAAAGGACCGTACTGATGAGAACTGGACGCTATTTAAGGCATCAAGGAATAGATGCAACCAGATGATACGCAATGCTAAACGCCGCCACATTCTTGAAAATATTTTTCTTCCTCTTCTGCCGATATTTGGAAATTCCTTGGAACACTAGGTATTGGCAAACCGCGACATTTAGACCTTCCCAATTCTATTGACTTAAACTATCTTAACCGTCATTTCTCCACTGTGCCTGCCATGGATCGTCTCACCAAACAACAAACTCTATTGCTGATCTCTGGTCTAACGCGTTCTAATATCGATCATTTTCGTTTCGTTCCAGTCGAGCCGGGAGAGATCAGAAAGATCATACTTTCCATCAAATCCAATGCGGTAGGATGTGATAATATCACTCGTGGTATGATCATAACCATTCTGGATCACCTCCTACTTGCCATCACCCATATTGTAAATTTTTCCTTACACTCAGGAGAATTCCCCACCTTGTGGCGTAAAGCCTATGTTCGTCCACTGCCCAAAGTCCCCAATCCCACTCTTCCAACCCACTTTCGCCCAATTTCTATTCTTCCCTTCCTATCCAAGGTGCTTGAGGCCTGTGTTCACAAACAGTTCTCTAACTTTGTGCAGCGTCATTCACTGATAAGCCCCCTACAATCTGGGTTCAGGCCTGGGCATAGCACTGTTTCCGCCCTCCTTAAAGTGACTGGCGATATAAGGGCAGGACTGGAAGACACCAAAGTCACTGTTCTAGTGTTGGTCGATTTCTCGAATGCCTTCAATACCGTCAGTCACGAACTCCTCTTAGCCATTCTGTCCTATGTGATGGTCTCTCCTGATGCACTGGAATGGTTTTCTTCCTACCTTCAGGAACGTCAGCAGTCGGTTCATGTTGGGGATTCATCCTCTAACTGGTGTGATTTGGTAACTGGCGTTCCTCAAGGCGGCATACTTTCTCCTCTTTTGTTTTCCATTTTTATTGATCTCATTACTACCGAGCTTCAGTGTGCGTATCATCTGTATGCAGATGACCTGCAGTTGTACTGTCAAGGGAGGGTCGATGAAATACCTGACATTATTGACAAGTTAAATAGGGACTTAATAGCCATTCAAACCTGGTCTAATAAATTTGGTGTTACAGTTAACCCTAACAAATGTCAGGCGATTATTATTGGGAGTCCTCGAAACATCGCCAAACTGGACGGTGCAACTTTGCCTCCTGTACTGTTCGACGGTACGGTCGTCCCATTTAGTTCTGACGTAAAGGACCTAGGCTTGCGTATCGATAGTACCCTGAACTGGCGTACTCAAGTCGCTAGCGTCAGTCAGAAAGTTACGGGAACGCTGCGGGCACTGTATCGCTTGAAAAATCTGTTACCAGTGAAAACGAAGACAATGCTTGTGCAAACCCTAGTTTTACCCATCATCGACTATGGCGACGTGTGCTACTTTGACCTGAATGCAGATCTCCTCAACAAACTTGACCGCCTTCTAAATTACTGCATTCGATTTGTCTTCAATCTACGCAAATACGATCATGTCTCTACGCATCGGTCGATCCTTAAGTGGTTGCCCATACGCCAGCGCAGAGAACTGAGGGCGCTAACTACCTTGTTTTCATTACTTAACTCTCCCAATTCCCCTAGTTATCTAGCCCCGCACTTTTAATACATCTGCGCCAACCACAATAGAAATCTACGCTCATTGCATAACCGTCTTCTTCATTGTCCCTCTCACCGTTCTGACTTCATTCACTGTTCTTTCTTCATTCAATCTATTTCTCTGTGGAATGCGCTACCCCAAGAAATCAGGATGGCAACCAACCGGTTGACCTTTAAAGTTAATTTTCGCGAGCACATTCGTAAGAAGTTGGCAGTAGTGTCGTCACAGCGCTAATTTATTATTATTATTTTTTTACTCATTATTTGTTTGCATAAATTGTTTAAGTGGGTATATTTGTACATTAGTTTATTCATTTGAGTATATATTATAGTATAGTATTGTATGGTATGTATAGTTTACATAATTATATATAATATAATATACCTTTACAGTAAGTATATATTATATAAATCGTGTTTCTGTTTTTTTTTTTCTTTTCCACATTGCACCTACCACTATTTGTCTCTGCATCACCCAAAGGTTGACTGGTAGAAAATGCCTAAGGCATTAAGTCCGCCTCTGTACATTTGTGTGCATGAAGTTTTAAATAAAAAAAAAAAAAATAAATAAAACAGTTTCAATAAAATAATGTTCCATTACTTTTTGGTCCAATCCTTTTTTATTGGGTCTATTTTGGACACCTTCAAAGTTATGCTTAGGTTAGTACAATCAATTAAGGCAAAAAAGGCCAAGTTCGAGTTGGACTCTCGCGCAAAGAGTTTGAAACGAATCGTGTTTTTTGTAAATCATGTATTTTTTATGGTTTTCCTGTAATCAAAAAAAATATTTTGGAGAAAGGCTTCTGAAACTTTTTTTCACAGACCTGTGCACCTTTATGGACGACAAACGTTAATGCTACTGACGAAAAGGGCAAAAAAGTTTTAGTAGCGGATTCTTTCGGGACGTGCTTCAAACAAGATGATGATACAACTCGTTATCAAGGCCTTTTAGAGTATTACATCAAATCCGATGGAAAAAAAGAAGAATCTCCTTTGACTATTGGTAAGCATTTTGAGCTAGATAGTGTCACATTCTATCTTAGTGACATTTTTGTTTTTTTTTTTAACGTTGCCCCACACTAGGAAAATCTCCTGTATCGTGGGTGCGTTTAAAAACATATAATTTCACGTACACAAACAGCCAGACCCTAAACAACTATCTGTAGGCCATACAAGTATATTTTGTTACGTGCGGGAATTGAACCCGCGACACGCAGCGCTGTAGTCAACCGCTCAACCACTGCGCTAACCGTGTCGTCAAGCGTCATTTCATTTGGGAGTTTAGAGAACCTTTATAATCACTTATTTCTTTATTGTCTTTAATATATAATAAACTATGCTTATGTGAGAATTCAGAAAGATTTACATTAGTAAAAAACAAATGAAATTTTAATTTTCAGATAGATTCACCGGTGGAACGGGTTGGTCCACGTTACTTGACGAGAAAAAAAATGATCTGTTGCTGATAGCTACGACGTCGTTCAAGGGAGATATTTCATACGTACCTGCGTCTAATGCCACTCGTGATGTCAAATCGTTGGTGGATACTTATGGACGTCACTTAGCCAGTTATTGGAACATAGGTAAAGTTACTCTCTGCCTGCATCTGTGTTTCCAAAAGCTTACAACCCTAATCTCTTCAAAGTTAGAGTGAACAGGCTCCTTCTGGGTAAGCTCGCTCCATCGTAGACTTTGTCTCTGTCATCTCTGACTTTGACTAGAGTCAAGAGCAAACCCATCACTAATAAAAACATAATAATAATAAAAAAAGTTAATCCATACATATTATTATTTTATCACTTAAAATCAAGACGTTATGCGAGGAAAAAAAATATACACGGACCTTGCTTTATTTTGAATATTAAGTTCTGGTGGTGGCCGTTTTGCTCCCATGGCCATAACTATCCATCAGTGAAATAAACAAGTCAAATAGTTTTATTATAATTTGATATTTGTAATGGTACCTAATGTCAAGATTGACGGTGAAATGAAGGAAATAGTTTTCGACTTGCAAAAGGGTGTAGATTTAAATGGGAAAGATTTTCTTTATAAAAGTTTTCCAACCTTCTTAATACGTATTTAAAAGGTTGGAAAACTTTACTTTAAATTTTCTTTTTGTCTTTCACATATTATTAATTAATTAGGTAGGTACCTAATTAATTAGTAATATGAGAAAGACGATACACCCAGAATAACACTTCAATGATACTAATAAATAGAAAAAAAATACCCTTTTTTGTATTCGTATCTAATTATTCTAAGGTTTACCTCCAACAATCATACAACGATTTGCCCTTTTTCCACTAGTTTAGAAACCGTCCCAACTCAAAATAAAAAATCTTTTATATAATTTGCTTCAGTATTAATTTGTGACCTTAATCTCATTGCAGGTTTTGGCCTCGCTGCTGGAAATTTCTTTTCTAATAAAACAGTGTATGCATTCAGTATGCTACAGAAAAATATGGAAGGACTTGTAAGTTATTAAATCAAATTGCTAAACAATTACGTCGGGCTTGACTTCCCTAGTAAAGCGGATGACGTTCCTAAAAGCATATCAAAACTCAAAATTACAAGTTCCATCGTAGCCGATGAAACTTTCATAAAAATGCTGTAGCTTGCGTCATTTGCTCACCTTTAAGAATTAAAATTAATTTAAGTATTAGTGCTGTGGTATATACCCTACAGCTCACAAAAATGACAACAAAAAGGTGATTTCAAATAACAGACCGACAACGCTCATTCCTATAACTTCCTTTGAAAAAAATATTTTTTTACGGGTGTTACTATCTGGCAGAATCTTGATACTCCGAAATTTATATGGCATAATGCACTTGGCATAATCTTCTATAAACAAATATTTTTAAGGCATTAAAATTTTTCAATGTTATTATTGTTTGGCCGAATGTTTAGGTGTCCGAATTTACAATGACACACTTTTAAGATGGCAGAATTTCATTTGGTATAATTTTAAAACGCGTTGCCATTTCTATAAAATAGCATTTTGAACCTAATTAAAATTAAAATATTGTCGTAAAAAGTCAATATGTTCAGCTACAAAAGTTAGTGACAGAATCCAATCGCTTTAAAACCGACTCCACGTAATCTTGTCTGCCCTACCCCTTTTTTTATGTTTGCGAAATCATCAAATTACTTCTGCCGCTCTGGGCGGAGCGGGAGGGAGTGTCAGACTCTTACTGACTAAAACCCATCCGTGCTCCTCGTAGTGCCCTTTGCTTTCCAGGGCCACGGTAACTCTTTCAAACAAAATCCGCAACCCTGGCAGGCTCTGGCCCTAACGGGCCCTCTACTTTGCTGACATCTCTTTGAGGCGCGCGTGGAACACAACGCGCCGTCGGCCCGGGCCTGGCTTTGATCGGACGGCGAACCACCCACCGCTCGCCGTCCGTAGACCCCTGCCCTACCCCTAAAGTGTAATTTAAGCCAGCGTAGGCACGAATATTAAAAAAAAAATAATTCGACTATTACATTCTAGAATAGCACTTTTGATTTGTATTATTTTATTCATATTTATAAGCCATTGTCCAAGGCAAACATGACGTACCATTTTTATTATATTTTAATATGACAGACGTTTGTACACATAGCACATCTAGAATGTAAGTTAAAGTTTTAGCACATTACCTCTAATGCCACATGCTTACAATTTGTAATGTATGTACTCATGTTTTAGCAAAATTAATGTTTATTTTATCTTATCTTGTCTAGTTTTCGAATCAATTACTTAAAATCGTATTTCAGATATCGTTCCTTGTATATGAACACAATAAGGACACACATGACTTTTGGCTCTCAATGCTGGCCACAAGTACCGACGAAGCCAAACATGAGAGGTTCATCGAGTTGACGAGTCAAGCTGTTGGAACGATGTTCGGGATCACGATGAGCTCTGCTGACCTCAACTTTGATGGACTGGACGAACTTTTAGTGGGTGCGCCCGCGCAATCCGAGGAAGAATGTATTGAATGTGGAGCCTTACATATTTACATAGGTGGTGATATGGTAAGATACATAAAAAATCAGTTCGTTATTATTGTGTAAAAATAATTTGTTGTACATCGCTCTTAACACGTAATAGTTTTCATGTGGCAGGAACATGTATTTTACGTTACTGGAACTGCTCTTAAGCTGATGCTCTCTGTCAAAAGTCAACGTATACTTATTCCTGGTGGCATTTCTAAGTACCGCATCGTTTACCTTGCTTTATCTCAACTATCTTAAGGTTGGCTTCCAGTCTCTATGCTACTGAATTTTAGTATTTTACACAAATCGGCCTCCCAGAATCATTAACAGCCTTCATAGTATAAAACAGGACTTTCTTTGGACTAATATCCGATATTAGTAACTTTCCTATTCATTATGTATCGTTTACTGTGATTCTCAGAAGACTATCAACGAACAGAAAAGGCTTCGATCAATTTTTGGCACATCTAACTTTGGCCGCTTTGGCAGCGCGATTGTTGCAAAAGACATAGACGGCGATGGTAAACCAGGTCGGTATTTAATTGTTAAAGAAAAATGCTTGATGTGTAACTTGGCTTCATTAATTTCCTCAGACCAGCAGCGTCATTTAGTGACAAAAGGGCCCACGAAAGTCCAAAATTGTATTGGATTAACATGTGCCAATTAATTATTTTTGGCACATGAGTCCTCAAGTAACCAAACTTTCAATCACTCATTTTGTTTCTGTGTTTATGGTATGCTTAACGCAAATAAACGCTCTTCCGTTCTTTTCTTCTACGTGTGGACTAAAAAAAATGCAAGCCCCAATATTTAAACTAGTTTTAACTTTACAGAACTAGTAGTAAGCGCGCCATACGAGAACTATGGAAGTGGAGCCATTTACATACTATCTGGTTACGAAGTCTACGATACCCTGATGACGACCGATGAATTCAAGAGGATCCCGTTGTCAGATCTGAAGCTGACGCAAAAGCTTCTGAAAGAGTCCTATAGGACCCTCGGCTTCAGTCTCCAGTTTGTTGAAGACGTTGATGGCAATGGGTGTGATGGTGAAAATACAATCTTTTTATTAGAAAACTTTATTAATTAGTGGGGCTCATCCGGAAAATGCACATCATACTGTCAAGTCTTGCACAGAGTGTACCAGAATAAACACAGAAACTAAAAAGGAGTCACTTGTACGTATCATTACGAAGAACTTTTACTACGGGACCAATCCTGAAATCGTGTAAAAAATACAAGTGTCCCGTACATATACATTTGTGTATCTCGACAAAATGTACTAAACCGATTGACCGACCTGATTTTTGAACATTTTGTTCAAAATGGTGCGTACAAGTGACCCCTTTTATGGTGTGCGTTTGTTCTGTTACATCCCATTTTCCGTTATTTCTTTGGCATGATAATGCATCTGCAATGTTTCTGATATTATGTCCGTACAACACGTAAGAATTTACTGCTCAATTCTCGTCTGCTCTATGGCAATTAAATATTTTCTTTCTTTCTTTTAAAGATGAGTTTTAGAGACCACCAATCTGCAACTTGGTTCTTTCCAAAATAAATGTTAACTACAAAAACGATTGGTACTAGAAAAGAAAATTTTGCGAACCAAAGAGCACCTGGGCAGCCCCTGCTTCCTTAGCAAGTTTGACTACGAGTATGCCATCTTTAGCGTTTTCAATGCTTTTTATAAATACCAAGTGTGCCAGTAAGTGTCACTGTGAGGCAAAAGACGACTCGTGACAATGCTGAGTAAAGAAACTTGTGCGTATTGAAATTGTTAAGTCAAGAATATTATTAACAGTGGCGTCTTTAGTTGCTGTTTCATGCCTCAAACATTCAACGTTTATCAGTGGTCTTAGTACGAGTTTTTAACGTACTCGTTTGCGTTAACGTAAACGTCAATTTACACTAGAGTTGAATAAGCACCATCTGGTGAAAATAACGGAAAATCTAAATTTTTCCTCACGATTTGTTATGAGCAAACGTAACGTAAACGCCTTCGAGTATGCATGTCGAAACACTTGCACTAGACCCTCTGATTTACAAAACACTAGAGATTTACTATAACAAAATATTGTTAAACAGAATTAGTAGCAGGCTGTCCGGGCTCTAGTAAAGTGCTCATATTCAAATGCGTGCGCAAGATCAACGTGACACTGTCTTCAGAACTAATTGGCGAACAGGTACGTCTGTTTCTGTCTTGTAAGTAACACGACACGTGAACTCGCCAAAGAAGGGCCCTGCGGCCCTACCATGACATATTAGGAGGGATGGAGCTATACACCCTATATAGCTCCATCCCTCCTTCTCGCTCGAACGATTCACGCTTTAACACTTCATGGAAGGGCCCCAGATTAACAATTTTCCTCTTTACGCCTCTTGACGTATAAAACATGATATTACCTGTATTTGTAATTTGTTAACAGATAGTAAGAGAACAAGATACAAGCTTCACTGTTAAAGTGTGCGCAAGAGTCGAGTTTCCTGTACTGCCAGATGAAATTGTTGGAAGTAAGTTTTGAAACGATTCACTCATTTCGTCTTGAAATTGATTTGTTTATTCACACATAATTCTGGCAGCTATTTTCATTGGGGACTTGGGTGCTTTTTATGGTTTCCACCCGAAGGTTAACTACTACTACCAAGACTCCGTTGTCGATATATTTGTTTTCCGCTTCTAGACGTTACCATTGAAAACAGCATCATAGGCGAGGCGGCCTTCGTTCTACAGCCCGTTATTATCATCGACATCTCTTGCGACAGCTGCTTCAATCTAAGTATAAACTTTTGCAAGAATGTTACTGTGACATTGGTGAGTAGCTGTTAAATTATTAATAATTTGATTTAATTAACACGGGGACAACGGGTGGTTAAGATTTTTGGCATCAGATGGCTAATTCTCCTAAATTTTATCAAGCGACGTTTGCGTTTGCATCTCCGTCGCAATCTATCAAACATTTATGGTTTGAGGTATTTTGATGGATTATATGATTATTGCTTAAAAATTAGTCGAATCAGCACTCAAAACAGTTTATTATATAAAGGATATATATGAATCTGTAATGTCTTTCAACTCGACTCCACCTCAAATCATTGAACTGACAGTTACAGGTTGTTACGCTATTCCGCTGTCATGGCGACTGAGTCAAATGAAGGTCCTTCACACTGTGTAATAATTTAAACCTACCACCACAAGACATACCTATTAAATAAAGACCGATTTTTCTTTGTTAATTTATTCTCGGTTTTATATCGACTTGTCATAACGATCGACTCAATCCATGGTTTTCCGATACATTTATTTTATTACGAGCCACTTTGAAAGATATCAATTTAAAAGACATAGAATTAATTACGGACCTAAAGTTCCATCGATGTCAAGAAATATCTCGATAAGCGGGTTCACCGAATTGAATCGGGATTCCCTAATTTATTTTTCTTTTTTTTTTAAACTTTGCCCTAGCAATTTCTCCTGTATCGTGGGTGTGTTTACAAACATATAATCACACATACACAAACAGCCAGACCCGATACAACCATCTGTAGGCCATACAAATATTTGTTCCGTTCCCGCGACACGCAGCGCAGCAGCCAATAGCTCAACCACTGCGCCAATCGTGTCGTGTCGACTTGTGAAGTGAAAGGCCAGTGATCGCCTTAGTATTTAAGGCAAGCCTGTAATAACATATGACTTATGGCTATCAAATATTCTAAGTTGGTGAAATTTACAGATAAAGGCTGTTAATTTACTGTCATTTATCAAGGATGTCAATAAAACGTAACATTATACAGATGTGTTGCTGGGGAGTTTGTTGCGCCACTTCTTCTTCTCAGCTAAAACACTAAGAAGTGGTGACGGGTGGGCGTTTTGGGGACTGTCTTTATGTAAAATTTGACGTTCAAAAAGTGCTGGCTCTCAGCCTTATTTGAATAAATGACATTTGAATTTGAAGGATTTATTTTGTTGTCATGGCCACTGAGTGGAGTGGAGTGGAGTGGAGGGGAGGGGGTTTCCTTCAAAAATAGGTGATAGGCTGTACTTACACGGGCATCGAAACTATGTAATAATTGATTTTCTCTTACATTTTATTGTTTTTAATTATTTGCAGAATGACAAGGAGCCAGGCGATTACATTTTTAAATCCAAAGCAGAACTACAAAATAGTTTTCTTATCGACAAAAATATGACAGGTAATAAATTATTATTTATCAAAACAGTTTATGGCCAGTCATAAAAACATTTTTTAATACTCATCATGTACCTAGCGTTTTCCCAACCATTTTGGAATCGGCTTCTAGCCAAACTGGATTAAGCTGAATACCAGTATTTTACGTATTGCAGCCGCAATACGTAAAATACTGGTTTTCATATATTCGTAAAATATTGGTGGAGCTCTGGTAGGCAGCCGCCTACCAGAGCTCCACAATCCAATAACTGGGTAACACGGTACTTCATGACAAGACTGGAGTCAGATTTTTTTTCTGACAATCCGTAACGACTGCTAAAGATCTAGAAAATGTCAGCGGGAACCAACGGCTTAACGTGTTTTCTGAGGCATGGAGGAATCTCGGTATCTTAAGATGGTCACCCATCCACAGACCGACCTCGGCAAGCATTGTTTAACCTTGAAGATCAACCCGAGTGGCTGTTTCTTTAGCCACGAGATCCTCGATTTTTGACTAAAACTGAAAAATATACTACCTACCTATTTTTATCAATCTATAAAAAAACAGCAAAACAACTTATACATCAGATAACTAACATTTTGGTTCGCATATCTCGATAAAAATAACGTTCTGTTGTTTTTTTTTTTAAAGTTTGTTTTTGCCCAAGCCGTGTCTTTGAATTATATCTAATGCCTAAAAATACTGGATGGTGATGAAAACAGTACGAGATGTATAGAAAATGGAATAAAGAAAAGAAAATAATAATACCTACTACATTTCAACAGAATTCAACAAAACATGGGTTGAGGCGAGCCCGCACAGTAAACTGGACACAAGCTTGGGGGTCTCCCGACACTGTAAGGGTGACGACTGCATACCACGGCTGTCTCTGAAATTTGATTGGTCTGGAAGGTTCGAGAAATTTACATTTTTCCCAAATATATTACTACTATTTAGCTTAACGTTAAAACTATAACTGCTTACCCAGGTCTTCAAGACAAGAATTACAGAGGTTTCTTGTTGAAATTTTTTTTAAAACTAATTTACATATTTTTTGGAATTTTATTCTTAATAAAATGCAGAAATAAATTGTGGTTGCGCTGATCCTACCACTGATAAATATAGATACTCTATGGATTCTGTTCGCGACTCGAAACTCGCTGGATTTGACAACACTATAATAGAGATGATTACTGGTTTAAAAAAAATTACTTTGTCAAAAAACCCGACCGCTAGAAACGAATAAAAAGTTCCAAACAATTTTTTTTTGCTTTAATGCTTTTCAAGCAATCTGATGCAGTTTGTGGTAACGATATCTGAGAGTTTGAGTACTTTTTGCGGTCTACCCAAATGCCCTTTCTGTGGCATTGTTCGTCGAGTCATTGAGCACCTTAGTAGTTCTAAGTTGAGCTTCTCGACAACTGACAAAGGCTTGCATTGCTTGCACAGGTCCACTCAAACCTATGTAGTTCTTTCTTTCAAAGAACACTCCAGAGACTATTCGGCATGTCCCTCATATAACGTATTGTGAATGTGAGGATTATATAGATTGATTTATTTAGAGTTCATTTTATCATAGTCTGATAGTTTGAGTTCTTTATGTGGCCTACCCAAATGTCCTTACTTTGGTATAGTCAAATCATTAAGCTTCTTTATGTTATAAGTTGAGCTACACGATAACTGATAAATGCTTGCACAGTCTGGATAGGTCCACTCAAATCTGTGTGGTCATTTTCTCAAAAGATCTTCTCAGAAATTAATCTACATGGTTCTCAAATGATTTGATCATTACATGTTTACAAAAGTCTAAAAGAGACTTTGACCTCTGAGTTTGTTTTGGCGTTTCTTCTAAGGACAGTGTAAGGGTGAGTTGCACCAAGTTACTATAACGATAACCAATGCGTAACCAGCCGTCAAATCTCCGGTTAAGCGAAATACAGGTCGCACCGTTGTAGCAATGGTTAAAATGACGTCAGAAATAACGATAACATTAATCGCTCAACTTCGGACGGTTAAGGGCTATAGTTACGGTTAGTGCCATTATGTATGTGTCAACTGCTTTGTTCTAACATTGTTATAAAATATTGTGTTGATAAATTTAATTCTATTTTACGTGAAAAACGAATGATTACGTAATTTACTCCGCAACATACTGTGGGAATCTAGCTCTTCTAGTGATGATTGTGACACTAGTAGTAGTGAATTCGATTTGCGAGTTAGGAAGCAAAAAGTTTATCGCCCTCGGATTGATCGATTTCAAAAACGGGATGAGAATAAGTTTTTGGACAGATTTTGGGTTTCTAAGACCTTGGCTAGGGCGCTGGCTTCAAACTTAAGGCCTTTGCTGAAAACAAGAACCATGAAATAAGTACCTCCTCTACGTATTCTATGATTTCTTATCTACCTTGTAACTAGAAACATATGTGTTATTTAAAAATTGTAAACAATTGTAAAAATCCTGCCGACAATGTTTAAACTATTGACAACTGAACTTGATTGTGATATTTGACAGCGCGATTACAGCCAGCTGGAAGTATTGCCATTGAAAAAAAAAAAAATTACCCACATAAATTTTGGGGTGATAAGACGTTTTGTCATTGTCACCCTTTTAACTTTAATATTGACGTTTTACATGATGGTGCAACCGTCAGTAGTTAAATTCTATGGTCAATGTTATTGTTACCGTTAAATTAACTTTAACGGAAACAATAACGTAGCTCTTGATGCAACTCACCCTAAAAGTGTAATTATTAACTTAATTACAAAATAAAAATCATTTATCATTATAGCTAAATCAAACACATTTGAAAACAGTAAGCAGTGATAGGTACTTGATGATTTCTTAAAAAATAAATCTAACTGGCAAGTGTTTATGGTACATGGATACTATTATAAAATTGTATTACAGGCAACCATACTTACTGGGCTCCTCTGCAAACGAGACGGTGAAGATAACAGTCCAAAACGACGGCAATGCGTCATATGCAGCATGTGTATGGTTGAGAGTGTACGGCGCCCCGCTGGGCCTGGTCGGATGTGAGAACTACAATAAAGGATACAGGTGCTACCTACCAACGCCACTGAAAAGGGACTCAAATGTACGTAAGAACCACTATGATTAATATTATAAACCCGTAGTGTTCCATTGAAGACGAAGCGTTGAAAGGTCTTCTACAAGGTAGATCGATGACCTAATGAAGATCGCAGGAATCCGTGGATGCAAGACGCACAGGACCGGTCGATGTGGCGACGTTTGGGAGAGGCCTATGTCAAGCATTGGACGTCTTTAGCTGAAATGATGATAATAAGTGTTAGTGTTTCTACTTTTGTCTGTCTTCGGAAATCTGATCCCAATCCCTCAGGTAGGAGTGCAACTTCTCTCTCTATTTCCTTTACGATGCTGGTTTCTGATGTTCAGGATTCAATCTGCGGCTATTTTCTTATAAATTTTACATCGCCGTATAAAAGTTCTCTGCGCAATTTGAACATAGACAACAACCCTACATCAACCATCGGGCAGTTGCCCACCAGACACAATGCCCACGTAGTTGGCAGATCATCACTTTTCGGTGTTGGTTGCCGGATTACCCTGTTTCGTATACCTCTTTAATTTATCAGATCATCATTTTATCATGGTCACTTGGTATAGGTATGCTAAATATAACACTCTTCCGTGGGTGCAATGTATATAAAAAGTTTTAAGATTTAAGTTTAATGCTGTTTTTAACAGACTTCCAAAAAAGGAGGAGGTTCTTAATTCGACAACTTTTTTTTTTGTTTTTTTGTTTTGTATGTTTGTCCAGCGATATTTCCGCCAATTGTCAACCGATTTTGATGATTCTTTTTTTGTTTGGAAGAGTATCTTCCCGGACTAGTCCCATTTCAATTTACTGAAGACCTGATTAAGAGCTTCGGAGATAGGTAACGGAACTCTTCAATAGATGATAGCAAACCTGCCGGGATTGCTGAAATCGCATTTCTGTATGTTACTTACACCAGTTCATTACATAACATCACGCCAGTACGCTGTGAAGAGGTACGCAGATATTTACAAGTCAACCATGGTTTTGGGGTTATCTATTCGGTTATAACTTTATCGTTTATGAACCGATCATAATGATTCTTTTTGCGTTGGGTTTAATTAAAGCTAACCACAAAAAAGTGAAAATAAAAAACTTTTTACAAAAAAATACAACCGACTTCAAAACGAAAAACACTACAACGGAAGTCGGTGTCACAAACGAAGAAACAACCAAAACACCGTCTACCAAAATTATAATTATTTTATACTTTGTAATGTTTGTTTTCTTACAGGTTTCCATAGACCTTCAGTTGATCATGACTGAACCAACGAACTATCAACAACGTCTTCGAGTCGTAGCGTTTCTATATGAAAACTGTAACAATGAAAAAAATTACAAAAACGAAACTTTAATTATAGAGTATCTTTTAAATTCGAATGGCGTGTCCAATGATGGGTGAGTGATTAATACCCAACTTATTTTATTTAATTACTAGCTGTCCCCCGCGGCTTCGCTACCGTCAACTGGCTACCTATCTACCTACCCTACACATAGTTTACGTCCTATTCTCATACCTACTAAATATACACACAAAATTTTATAAGAATCAGTCAAGCGGTTTAGAGGAGTGTGGCAACTAACACTGTGACACGAGAATTTTATATTTAATCATGAATTAGAATGAATCTCTCATTTATAAAATGTCTGAACTGCCTAACACTTGCCCAGCAGCATACACACACTATCGGATAAAAGTAAAAAAAGTTTAAATAATTTTACGGTCATTGATTTTGATTCCTTTACGTTATTTGCTGTGCATAGCTCGGGTGGGTGCATAATTATAAGTTTTATAAGCTCGTACAATAATCGGGAATAACGTATTCATTGATATCCTTACAGAGATAGTCACAGGCTTAACATCACAGACAAGCAGATTTTGGAAAATTCAATTGTTTATGATCATCACGAATTCCCGGTAAGGTTTGTCATTTATTATTGACCTCTTTAATTTTTTGGATTACATGACCGAAATATGCCAGTGAAACTTTTTACTAAATTCTCGCTGTCTGTCAGTCTTTCAAAATTTACTTTTATAACCGCAAAAAGCAGCCATGTAAAATTTTAATACTTTTTAGAAGCACCTCATTTCTCTCTTCTGTAAAAAAAATACCGTGAAAAATTTAGTGAAGTGAACTGTGAAATGGCAGTTCACGACAACCAAGTTCTCACTGTGTGATTTTGACGGAATTAACGAGCTATTCAATTTACTACAATATTTTTTGTTTTTACACAATCTAGATCAGGAACAACGGTAGTACAAAATGGTATCATGTCGAATTCAGTGTTTCAATGGAAAAGAAACCATATATTAATTCTTTCAAGGTAAGCAGTTTTTACTTATCTGGAAAGAAAAACTCAATATTGCAACATAAGCTACAGACAAGTGTTATTCTGTCAGCGACAGCGTGGCAAAGGCGACAGTCAAGAATGTATGGAATTGACAAAAGCTGTCAAATGTAACGTGATCAATCCTTTATATTTTAGCATTTCGATAATCGTACTAGCTAACAAAATAGCATAGTGATATTTAACAATTTATAAATATGTGCTTTATAAATTAAGATTTCAGCGGCGTCCTGCGACACAAATTCAGAGAAATATTCAAGTTTTATCATACAGCATTGCTACCTGGACTTCCTGCCGAATACGACGAACATAATAATCGGTACTACTGAAATATTTGCAGGCCGTCTATGTAAGTAAATACCTCCTCTATCTTCTTCTCTTATTATCCTACGTCCTAGCTGGGGCCGAGTAGTCTTCAGTATACCGTTCAGTATTCGGCTTTGCAAGTTCAAGCTTTATCTCCACATGCTCATCGCTTCCCACAGCGCGGTACGTCCCAGGTTTGGCGGGAACGGCGCGCTTCCATTTCCCTTGAGATTTCCAGTTCATGGCTTGTTTGGGAATCCGATCGAAATCCCTCCAGTGCATGTGACCAATCCATCACTTTCACCGTTTGATCTAGCGGTCAACCAGGCTCTCAAAGCATTTTTCCAACAGCTCAATGTTCAAGTTGTTTTTGGGCCAGTAAATTACGAGACTGCGATGAAGACATCGGTTGACAATGACCTGGATTTGACGTCAGATATCTTCTATTACCTTCCACGTTCTGCACCCATTGAGCGCCACGGATTGGACCCGAAGATTTTGAGTTTAACCCTTCGAGTCAATTTCTGTGATTACCAAACAGGTGTCAGCTGTGCGAAGGTAGCTCAGACTTTGACGATCCGTGCAGTGATGTCCTCTTCACTTCCTCCAGTCTCCGACACGAAGCTCCTGATGTAGGTTAATTTGTGGATGCGTTCTTCTGTCCCTACCTCTGTCACATGGGAATCACAAAATAGCTGAGCTGATATATGTTTTTTCACTGTCGTGTCGTCAAATTAAAAAACGATGCGACTTTGAGCCGCACATTAAGCGGCTGATATACATGTTCATGTTGTTGTAGCTGCTCTTATCTATTTATCATATACACTCATTCTTCTGTACGTGTGTTTGTCAGCTGACTCCTCAAATCTTAATGGTCGAATGGAGGGAGCTACTTGCGCAATCCAAATGGTGACATGTCATAACAGTGACAAAGAATCCATTTTGAAGATTGAAGGTCACGAACGCTCTGAAAAGAACCAGCATAGCATAGCACGGGAGTGGACGCCGCTTGGACGCAGACGCGCGGCGCGCGACTTTAGAAATGATTTCCATTCAATAAAACAACAATCAACAATAGGGAATATGAATGATAAAATATTTGTTATCCACGCAGTTTCTCAAAATATACAAAAATATAATACTGACAGTTAAAACAGAATCAAAATAGATCGAAAAACCAACGAGATATAACTATTTTAAACAAATAATTATCTGTCCCTCTCGCGAAAATGCTGTTTTGTACGGCAGCTGTATACGCGTCATGGACTTCGACGTCAAAGTCCATATCGGACTTCTCTCTCTAATTATAAACTTTGAAGCTTTGTTTATAACTTCATCGCCGACGAATTTATTTTAAAAATTATTTCATAAGTGTTTTCTGAAGCTAAATTGCATGCATAATCCCTATTATCTTGTGGTTTGGTCATTTTGCTTAAATACGGACATTTTATAGTTTAATATTATTTATATTCAAGTAAGAATTCGGACATAGCATGGAGTATGGATTGAGCGTTCCATATCCATGTATGAAGTGTATGGTAGCGTGAAAGGCATTAGAAAAACTGATTTACTTTAACATTTGTCATTAGTTTTGGATTGATATTGGAATACGTTGATCGGTTAATATTTTAATGTCGTAAAAAAGGGTTTGTTAACTTGTATGTTTTTTTTTACAGCGGGCTATAGCACCGGAGCAGAAATAGAGTTCAAAGTGAACTCAATATTAAATCTGTCTGATCGAGTCTCGGATTTACGTGCCACGTAAGTAAATGAAATACCTATCAAATTGTACTAGCCTTTACAATATTTAGGACTTTCCTCTCCCTTTCCTGTGTTGTGTTTCTGCATTTTTTCTTTTTTCATGTTATCAAAAAATGAATATGTTACAGTGTTTTTTTATAAAATGAATTCTTCCTCTTAGTTCTAAGAAAAACATTAAAGGCTATGAAAATATAACTATGTATTAACTAAAATATATGACTATGTAAACGATATTCACTACTATAGTTATAACCTTCACGAGGTATGCAAACATGTCACAGTTGTTTTTATTCGTTTTTATGAGATTAAAATCGATGAAAATGCACATCTTTGGGCTGCCCGAGAGCATTCTTATAGCAAAGTTGTTCACACCCCAAAGGGTGTTAACCAATGATTCGACTGTAATCTGTTTGCATTTTAGTTAAGGAACAAGCTAAAGCTCAGGATGGCGTACTTAAAACCATAATCACAGACAAAATGTGTGCGCAACAGCCTAGATTTAGTTAAAGCGCATCGCGATTTAATACTGTAAAAAGGTGTAAGTTTTTGAAGGGAGTTGACGAGACTGAATTGATTACCACGCAAACATATAAGGCTTGAATCTTTTTTCTCCATAGGTTCTTTTGTGTCCTTAATTAAATATTTCACATTTCTAACGAGCTTTAACATGATGTACTTAAGTCTCATTCACCGACGCTCTTTGTAACTCTTGCTTCGTTGATTTCTTTTATCGCAAACACATGTATGGCCTTATCTATTTTCTCCATAGGCTGATTTTTTGTGTAGATAATAAATAACAACACACTTATAATAGGGTTTTAAATGAGATCAGTTTTATTTATTTTAATTTTTTGATTTATCTATTTATTTAATTCAGATTGTTATATCATCATCATAAGTTAGAATTAATTAAAATAGGTCATAACGCGAATCAAAACAATCATAAAAATAACATAGACAAATTAAAATGGTTCCAATAACAATAAATTAGTAAAAGTATAATCAAAAAACAGTCAATAGGTATACATATCAAAACCTACTGCCCTATTATGGTTTTCATCCATTTGTATTGGATTGGACAGTCAGCACGAGGAGCAATCATCATCAGAATACCGTTGCTGCTGTCCCTCACACGTCTAAAGATTGAAGCGAATTTCTTGGGAATTATCAATAACTTTTTTTTTCATGGAGGAATTTTCTTAGCTTCAGAACAAAAACTAATTCTCTTTCAATAAGCTTTTAGAAAATATATCAAAATTTCATTCACTGACGCAACTTGAACCGGTTCATCAAAATCGGTTCAGTGGTTAAATCAAAATAGCTGAAAGAAATGTGTTATCCAAGTAAACGAAATTGCGTATTTTGCTTTCCTGTGACTTTCCAGTGGTGTTTATGAAAAATGATAAAGTAAAAAAAAGCAATAATATGTTATTATTTAAAAAAAGAATAAAACTAGCTTCCAAATAAAAACCCTACAAAGTCATAAAAACTAACTGGATGTAACTTTAATTTCGGAAGTTGGTGTTTTTGGTTGTATCTTCGTTTTTGATACCGACTTCCGAAATTGAAGTTATTTTACACGTGTTGTTTTTATTTGGGAGTCACTTGTTTTTTTTTAATGTAAACCACCAGTGTCCAGTGTCCAAAAGCAAAACTTTATCAAGAATGGATTTTGAAAATTTACCCTTGAAGAGTTCAAACACACGGTTTACTTGAAAACAAAATTGTACTAATTTAAGAACTAGGGACCATGGAAAATGTCTTTAACGACATTACCGCTCTCACACGATAGTAATGAAAAAAAAAACTTCAAATGATTGTGTACCATAAAGGATACTTTTGAATAATCTGTATTACTATTTTTAGATCGGTGACTACAATAACAATTCAAAAGGAAATAACATTGGCCAGTAGAAAGTGGCTAATAGCTGTGATAGCGGGCATAGTTGCGTTTATCATACTAGCGATTGTGACATTAATTCTATATAAGGTAAATTTGTTTTCACCTAATTTGCTGCAGGTATCTGAGACATTTTATGTATTATAATTATACTAGTCTACATCTCTGGGATGGTAACTCATTTTTGCGATGATTCTAAACTTCAGATTTTGCCGTTTGACTTTGAGAAATCGAAAACCTACCATTATTTGGGTTACAACCTAATTTCTACTTTTACTCCTATTTCAGGTTGGGTTTTTCACGAGGAAAGAAAAGCAAAAACTAATCGCCATGCAAGATAGTGTAAAACAAAATAGTGCTGTAAGTATTGATTTCTAACTTTAGGGGTATACATGACGGGGCCCACTAAGACCAGGGCCTGCTAGGGTTACCAGATTGTTCAAAAGAGTCACACATTTTCAGAGACATTTTCAAGTTACACAGGTGGGTTTTAGTCAGTAAGAGTCTGACACTCCCTCCCGCTTCACCGAGAGCGGGAAATATTTGTAGGTACTTCACCTACAATCTCACCCTAACTTGACAATAATCATTATATTATACAGGATTACATTTATAATAATACGGCCAAAAATTTTTTATACAGGAAAATAGGTACCTACTGATAAAAAATATGATAGACGGGATAATTTTTTTATTAAATTTAAATTTATATTTAGCTTTTTAATCTAACCATATGAACATGAGAATCATAATCCTCTTATTTATACGTCCAGTCAAATAAAAACATCACATTAGGATTATGACTCCAACCGTCTCACTCCAACGTCAATGATTTTGATACAAATGTGACTCCTCTAGAGTAATTGGACAGTGAGCCTTATAAAAATTTGTATGTTAAAATTAATTAAATTTGTTGTTTAAACATAAGTAGAATTGGCTCTCTGGATGAGACGCATATGACCGGTTGATGTAGTGACTCTTGGGGGAGGCATATGCTCTGCAGTTATCGTATTTCGGCAAAAATAATGATGATGGAACCCTCTGAAATGATTGATTGATCCTTCAAAAGTTTTTCAATTTTTTTTTTTTACAGATGAAAATCCCTCAAGATTCCGCGATAGATGGACCGACTGAAGACGTAAGTAAAGGCCCAATTTGACACTATATTTCAATATATTATTATGTTAAGTAAGAATATGATTGGTTTAGTTCAACCGATCAGAGGTACCAATTATACACCTATGAAGAACGTTTCTCATTGCAGGATAATCTGTCAAAAACGCTTTTAACATGCAAAATTTTGGGAACAAAAAAAATGAAACGGACGATCTATTTTATGCTAAAAATCAAGCCCAAGCAAAACCGCTCATTATTCACTCTTGCTCATGTTCAACAAGCTGTTCTTTTAAAGATTAAAGAATATAGAAAGTTTAAAGTTTAAAAAGATTGTTTTTTTTTTCAGTTACAAATGGACGTAATTGAAGATTGCTCATTCGAGGAGGCTCGACCAGTGACGACGAAAGACAACGTGGGCTTGGTAGATCATGGTGAATCTTAAGTATTTATTTTTGATGGATCTATTGAAGATTTCACAGCGACTATCGAACATTGAGTGTCATTTATTTTTTAAAGTACTTTATACTAAAAAATTGTAAAAAATGATGTTTAAAGTGTTCAGTAATTTAATTAAGTACCTAATAAAGATAGTTTGGCCTGGACATTTTTATTAACCTTAGCGGTGAAATTAAAATTTCATCATCATGAATATAAAATTCTTCTTCATGGAGACTGTACAGAACGAGTCGCAAAAATCATGTTTTCACCATATCGGAGAGAATTCAATCAAATCATATAAAAGTCAATCCTGCCGTTTTTGAGTAACTAAGTAAGTAGAGATTGCCCTGTGCGATAAGACCGCCCATTGTACACTTGTTTTTATAAACTTTTTACCTGTGATTGATGTGAGGTGTACAATAAAGTAAATAATAAATAAATAACCCGACTTTGTTTCATATAATAATATGATTTAAACAACATGTAACAGAATAAACGCAATACCTCTTAAGGGGTCATTGTACTCATCATTATGAAGAACTTTTACTATGGGACCAAAACTGAAATTAACTCGACAAAATGTAATAAACACCTGATTTTTTTGCGATTTCGGAGTTTATTCTGTTACACGTTGTACATGTTTACAATAATACATAATTATATAAATAAATAAACTCTTTTGCAAAAAAAACGGGCACTTTAGATTTTTTTCTCTACTTCAATGAAGAAGAACAAGAAATAGGTTTTGTTAATTTGACAATGTATTGGCATGTTTTTTGAAGCATCCTGGCATGATTCCAAATTTAAAATTTGAAATTATTAAAAGAAAAATAATGATTATTGCGTATTATTCTAAAATTGCTTTACTAATGGCGCGAATTGCTGAAACGATTTTTAACTGATTACGATATTTTAAAACTTTTTGGATATTTTCTGCAAATTAAACAATTTAATCTTTCTTTTTACATTAAATACCACTTTTTGATATGAGTGATAAAGCGATAAGGACCGGTTAAATTATAGCCCTACTTGAAGAAGGTTGTTCGCAAACTTACGTGTCTCAGCGGCTAAATGTGAGTCGTTCAACTGTCCAGAGGACTTGGCAACGGTATCAAGAGACTGGTTCGGTCAAAAGAAGACCCGGTTTGGGAAGAAAACGATGCACAGAACCAAAAGATGACCGCTTTTTGGTGAGTCAGGCGTTGCGTAATCGTAAGGCATCAAGTGTGGACCTGAAGAAGAGCCTTGAAGAAGTAAGAGGAGTAGAAGTTAGCTTGTGGACGGTCAGGAGGAGGCTTTTGGCTGCCAATATCAAGAGTTACCGCCCAGCTCGGGGCCCTAAATTACTCCGTGAGCACCGTGTTGCTCGACTTCAGTTTGCTCGGAACTGTACTTCATGGACTCTGGAGGACTGGAATAAAGTATTGTTTTCTGATGAAGCTAGAATCTCTTTGTGTGTAGAGGACCGACGCCGGCGAGTGCTGCGAAGACCACGGAAACGCTATGTGGAAGTGTGTTTCGAAGAAATCACTCCTTATGGCGGAGGCTCCGTTATGTTTTGGGCAGCAATTAATTTGACGGAGCGTACGGAGTTAGTTTTCATAGAAAATGGAACATTAAATGCACACCGGTACATAATGGAAGTCCTAATTCCATATGCACAACCCACATTGACTGCACTTGGGGAAGATTCCATTTTTATGGACGATAATGCTCGCCCGCACCGTTCTGGCGACGTGGAAGCGTACATGCAAGAAGTTGGGATCCGTCGTTTAGATTGGCCAGCTCGAAGTCCTGACCTCAATCCAATTGAGCATGTGTGGGATGTTCTAAAGAGACGGGTAAGATCAGTGCAACCTGCTCCACAAAACATCAGGGAGCTAAAAAGAGTCATTGCAGAAGAGTGGGAACGTATTCCTCAAAACGTTATTAAAAACATCGTGGAAAGCATGCCCAGAAGGATTCAAGCTGTGATTTTGGCAAGAGGAGGTCACACTCGTTATTAGGTTTTTACATTTGTAACTTTATTTAATTAAAAAAAGTAAAAAAAAAACTTGTCTTTATTGCCGACCACTTCTTATTGTTTGGGCGTGTACATCGATTTTAAAGAATCCATCTTTTTTTTTTCTTTTAATTGCTCGAATTCACTTCACGCGCATTAATTTACACGATTATAAGTATACAGACTATGTCAAAGAAATAAATTTCATTTAATTAACTAAAATCGACCTTTGAACGTAAATTTCCTTAGGTGCCCGTTTTTTTTGCAAAAGAGTGTATATATATATATATATATTTGTTAAAGGTATAAGATATTTATTAATAAATAGATATAAAAAGTTGTTTTAATAAATACTAAACTAACTAAGTATATACACTTAAAATACTCTTGCATGGCGCAAGAGTATTTTAAGTGTCATCCTAGCTACGTGCTGTGCTGGTGCTGCCGCTGTGGCTGCGGAGAACCTGCGTTGGTAGTTATATTTCCAGCAGTTTGGGGTTGAAACTCTCGGGTCGTGGGGTCCGAGTGCTCATGCGTTATTTAAAGAACTTGCTAAACGCTTCTTCTTGCAAGGGCTGGCTTTTACCTTGGACAATGCTTATGCATTGCCATACAACGTGGCAAAGCCGCCAGTCTTTTGGGCACACTTCCAGTCGACAGCGATGCTGATGAATTTTTTGACGCCATATTTTAGGGTTAACTTAGTTAGGATATTTAATTTTATTAAAGGTACAATAAAAACAGAAATTTCTTAAGCTCCTGGTAGTGCTTCAGTCTGGTAAAACATAAAAATATCATTAAAATGTCAAATTTTATTTAATGTATATTTTATTTACGTACACAAGATTTTCCAAATAAGAACTTTTAAAACCAAAACTTTTTATCACACTAGTTCAGAACATTGCAGCCATTTATTTTTAAATATATCCCAAATTGCGAGCTTCTTTAACAAGTCCTACCATCATTTGAGTGACCTCGTCTCCCTGCTCGTGGATTCTACTGGGAGGCCAGGAGAAGTACACTCCTCGGAGTTCGTATACGGACACGAGAGGCGTGCCCTGGGTGTGACGTACCCAGTCTATACTGCCACCCGATGCCTTGTCTGGAAGAAACATTAATATTATGTAATGTATACTGTAGTAAAAATGGTCCGGAGCGAGGAGGCATAGGAAGCCGTCACCTCCTTCTGCGAAGCAGTAATGCTAGTGAAGGAGGAGGCGGGCCGCGTAAGGGAGAGACAACCCTCACGCTCCAGCCGCCGCGGCATAGGGAGACGCACCGGGCGTCGGGAGTCGCTGGGCGATTCCCGGCCACCGTAGGTGCGGGTCTGCAGACGGCGAGCGTTGCTTGGGTGGTTCGCCGTCCGATCAAAACCAGGCTCAGGCCGACGGCGCGTTGTGTTCCACGCGAGCCTCAAAGAGATGTCAACATATGAGTAGGGACCCGTTAGGGCCAGTGCCTACCAGAGTTGACGATTTTGTTCGAAAGAGTTACCGCGGCCCTGGAACGTAAAAGGCACTAGGAGGAGCATGGATGGGTTTTAGTCAGTAAAAGTCTAACACTCCCTGCCGCTCCACCCAGAGCGGAAGGGGTCATTTGATGATATCCCATCCTTAAAAGAAAAAAAAAAAGGTGTCTATATGTATGGAGGTATATCCCCTATGGAGTGAACTATCTGTTCCGGAAGGAACTGATTCAGAACTAGTGACACAATCCACAAATAAACAGTTCAATAGTCAGTTCATGATTCTTACTGAAATTGCTCACCAAACCACAGAAGGATTTACAGCTCAACATACTAGTCTCTACGTTTCTTCCAAGTCGGTCCTGAGTCCTGAACTTTATCATAAGTACAGGTAAGTATGTAGGAAATGATAATAAATGAAAATTTTCATCAAGTAGCCTTACACAAAATTTCGGCGGCTGTTCCCGGTCCATCATATTTTTCCTTGTTCACTGCATATCCGTAACGAAGAGATGTCTCACCGATTTTCTTCTGCAAAAGGTAGTAAAATATATTGAAACGAGTAATGGCAAGTTTTGAATCAGAGGCACAACCGATTTTCCATCGTCATTAAATGTTTAATAATCATCATCATCATATCAGCCGAAAGACGTCCACCCACTGCTGGACATAGGCCTCCCCCAAATGTGGCCCCAACAACCGGTCCTGTGCGTCTGGCATCCATCGGCTGCCCACGACCCTCACCAGGTCATCGGTCCACCTTGTGGGAGGCCTTCCAACGCTGCGTCTTCCAGTACGCAGTCACCACTTCAGAACTTTTCAGCCCCATCGACCATCTGTTCTTTGAGCAATTAAAGTGGCAGGCACATTGCCTGTCCACTGCCACTTTAATTTGGCGATCATTCGGGCTATGTCGGTAACCTTGTTTCTCTTGCGGATATTGTCATTCCTGATATAATGTTTAATAATGTTACACATAATTATGCATAGTAGACTTTCAAGCTGACGAAGTCTTGCACAAAAGCTAATAAAAATTCTTACCAAGTCATCATAATTATCAACATGTTCGACAGAGTCTGAGTATGGAAGGAGTAACGTCTGCGCAGTGGAGTGGTACGAAATATAACCCAACATGTTCTCCAGTCCTGATATGTACTCAGAGAGCGTCCTGGTCTCTATCTCGGAGAACGGTTTTGATCCAGCGTATAACTGATAGTTACATGGGTTGTCTGATGAGCTGTAATCTGAAATAGACGATGAAAATGTAATACGAGTACACAGCTTATTTTAGCTTAGGAAGGCCAAAACCAGATCTGTATTCACTTTATTTTTGTATGCAGGTCTCAGAGCAATGAATAAGTTTATTATAACTTCAGAGAAATGGAAGTAATGGGGGAAGGCCTTTGTCCAGGAGTGGGACAGCACAGGCTAATTAAAAAAAAGAACTACGTGAGACATTCTTGTTTTTATTTATTGCAACGCATCCATATTGTGGATTGACTGATTTTTTGCTACGCTGATCACATAAAAATCATATTTTTACAGACCAGTAACTTGTTTGTGTGATATTTAACTGTTGATTCAAGTTAGTTATACTAAATAATTAAATATTTTTTTATTGAGAAATGGGCTTACTCTTGACCTCGACCACGCCCGATGGAAAGCGATGGATGAGGTCTATGATATGGTCTATGATGATGAAGCAAGTGTGCCCAGAAGATGCCTGTTCACTCTTGCTTTGAAGGCAGACGGATTATATATGAACACAGACGCTGGCAGAGAGTTCCACACTTTGGCTGTGCGCATAGTCGGGATATCGACAAAGTCCGTACTTTGTCGATATCCCGACTGGCACCCAGCAGTACGTCTGGTATGAGTCCAATGCGAGAAGATGGTATTTTGCTGAGCCATCCCATAAGTGGCTGCAGTACTCCATACAGGAACAGACTTGGGCTTTGTACAGACTTAAAAGCTGTCCAGATGTGAAGTATCGTCTCACTTCTAACCTCTATTTAGGATGCTCAGCTTCATGACTGCAGTATGTGCTTTCGACTCGATAGTTGAGCCGAAGTTGAGATTGTACTTTAGCTCCATGCCCGAAACAAAGCTCTAGGCGGTCGGTAATGGGTACAGAAATACATCGGAAAGTGGGAAATAACACTCCTTTTGGTAGTGAAAAGACACGTCTGTCAGAGCATTGAATTAGACCAGATTGTAGTCGCCCGACTGGGAAACGAGATTTAAGGTCGAATTCATTCGCTCTACCATGGCCTCTTTAAGAGTAGCTGTTCTCTCTGCAGGCTCTTGCAACGAATAGGTATCTTTCTAAGAATGTGCCGTCATCCAAGTACTCGATTGCGCCTAGTTGCAGCAGGTCGTAGATATGCATCAGAAATCAAGTCGTAGAAAGAACAGACTCCTGAGGAACACCGACAATAACAGCCATATGAGAACTGCCATCTATGACCAGTCGTAAATCCTGTTGCTATAGTCAGCAGGAATGCCGAAGTTGAGAAGCTGACTAGCTGCATGCCAGACCCTGTCTAAGGCCTTTGAGATATCAAAAAAGCAGTTAGGTGTGTGGCCAGCAACATCCGTAACGTGAGAAGCTTTGTCAACCAGTTGGTGGAGATCTCATGACATCACAAACTTGCGTGCGCCTCTCTTCCAGCATGGTCAGTTTTCAGGTATGGGAACAGCCATAAGAAATTTATGATAGGCATTAAATCGCGCAGAAAAACAAGCTCCGCTGTCGGATATTTGTATTGTTTGATCTCCGCTGTGCGACCGGTAAACACCAACATAAATTGCTTTATGAGAGCCGGTGTCCACTAGCAGCCACAGAGTAGAAAAAATCCATAACACAGCATTTGTCATCACGGATATACGCAGACCCCAGCCTACTTCTTAAATTTATGGTCAAGTAAGTATCCTGGTTGTTGAAGTACGCCACGCCTAACAGGGTCGGTATCTTCGACTCTGTCAAAAAAAAAACAAATGCGGCTTCTCGGTCTCATGGTGGTGATGGATGATCAGCCAACGGCAAGACTGTGCTTCAGATCCCGCTACCCTCCAGAGTGACTTGCCGTTGCGAGGTTCACTCATAGACCAGCTTTGGACAACGCAACCGCCAACACTCAAATTCCCTATGGCACTGACACTCCACGCGTCGACGAAACACAGCAGGCTGCTTGATGTCGAACTCCGGTGAGAACCAGGTGGGTAATAGTTCTACCACCGCAAGGGAAGGATGAACCAGTCTTTAAAGGTATTAAGTGAGACTGTCCAGGACGTGACGTCAGTTGAGTGTCCGATGCAACAAATTGCGCCACTTGAGGAAGTTCCTTCATGCATCCCTAATATAAATAATATAAACTTGATCTAAGAACGCCACTAATGCTGCAATTATTTGACGTCTTACTGAGCAAAGTTATATGATCAGTCGATGTAAAGAACAGGAAGAAATCATCATCATACTCATCCAGTTGTAATCCCAATTCCTATTAGGGTCAGCACCATAGCATCCATTGGGGGAGCGTGATCGAGTTTTCCTCCACATTCGATCCTGCAATTAAAAATAACAAAAATGTCCATTGTTGCTTCAAATCAGCATTTTCCTTTTTCCTCATCGTTATTAGGATTTATTTATGTACTATAAACTTTACAGTTTACTTCATAACAAGCACAGGAAATAATAAAGTTAAAAACAAATGAACAATGGGTGATCCTATTTCCGTAATTTAAAAACGGATTTCGACCTGTGTAAACAATCCTTATCATGAGGTCACGTTTTAGTTTAATAAACTTCTAAACTATATGTAAGTCGCAGCCAACTGGCTTAATCAGCCGTTTAATTGGCGGTGAACCTTTTCATTAAACGGCGCCGTTTAATCAGCGGCCTAAATGACATCCTGCCAACGCATCTAATACAACATGAATGAACGTGACAGATGCGGCTTACCGTTCACAGATTAGGGCAACCGTGTGACGAAAATATATGAAAAAATTAATTTTGGGAATTTAAACAACAGTCAATTTTTTTTCAAACCTCGACTGAGGAGTTCCGCTGCGTGGGACATGAATGGCACGACGAGCTAAGTTCGCTCGCTTCTCTCGTGCGCTCTAGCTCCCGTCATACCATTCGAACCTAACCTGTCCATGTCGCTTTTGCCGTATTTTCAGCGGAACATACGGCAAAGGGACTTAATTAGAGAGGAAAGGGGGAATGACTAGGCGAGGCAAGTCATTAGACGGTATTGAACAAAGTCATTTGCTTTGTTGTTTAATTAAATGCCGGGATGTCCATGTTCAATGAAAAGGCTAACAGAAGAAGACGCCCTGGGCGTCAGGAGTCACAGGGCAATTCCCGGCCACCGTAGGCGCGTGCCTGCGGACGGCGAGCGTTGGGTGGCTTATCCGATCAAAACCAGGCCCGGATCGAAAGCGCGTTGTGTTCCACGCGCGTCTTAAAGAGATGTTAGCAAAGTAGACGGGGCCCGTTAGGGCCAGAGCCTTCCACAGTGGCAGAATGTGTTCGAAAGAGTCATCGACCGCGGCCCTGGAACGCAAAGGGCACTAGGAGGAACACAGATCCGGGGTTGCGGATTTTGTTCGAAAGAGTCACCGCGGCCGCAACAGGCACTGCACGGGAAAAAAAATCGACTGGCCAAAAAAATTATATGCGCTTTTTTTTGCGATTTCGGGGTTTTTAGTTAATGTAAGGTACCGATTCTTTACATTTTGCAAAAAAAGAAATTACAGATAACTTGCTTTTACTAGCTTTTATTGAAATAAATGCGTTTTTGTTTTTTTTTTTCAGAATGACCCGGTACATTTTTTTACATTATTATAAGAGCAAAGATCAATACTTATTCAAGAAAAAATCAGAGCTACGTATTTTTTTTAGTTTTAAGTTTGTATAAGTTATTAAGAATAATGATATTGAAACATCAAATAAAAATGTCATCAAATTCATTGTAGCACAAACAGCAATGTGGGTTAGGAACGTTCTCAATGCGAACACAATGAGGAAGCAATAATAAAATTAGGTTTATGACACAACACAATTTAGTATATCCTTATAAGTATACAAAGATTGAATTACAGTAAATAAATTTTTCCCTTATCTCGAACAAGACCAAGAAAATGTTATAAGATTCTCATTGTTAAAACCTACCAAGGCTGTTTATCACCACTACAATATTATAAATGCGAAAGTAACTCTGTCTATCTGTTACGCAGTCACACTAAAAAGGCTGAACGGATCTTCATAAAATTTAGCAGATATATAGCCTGAGATATGGAGAAGCCGACATCCACGCAGGCGGAGCCACAGGCGACAGCTAGTGATGAATAAATGATTGAGCAGGAAAAAGACAGGTGATGTTGACATGACGTTTCTTGAAATAATAAAGGTACCGAACATTTTTGCTGTAGGATTTCAAATGCCTATTATGTCACCATGACCATGATATTTTATTTACTGACCTTGGTGTGGCTATAGTGGTATCCATCAGGATTAACAGTCGGGAAGATACGCCAATCAAATGTGTCCCTCATAGAAGTTATCTCTGGATCAGAACTAGTCAGTAACTCGTTGATGAAATAAGTCGTCGTAGCGGGAGTGATCCATTCTCTAGCGTGGATGCCTGTCGAATTAAAAAAAAATGCTGAGTCAGTTTTCGCGCCTCCTCAGTTATAGTTGGCAATGTTCCAAAGGAGGTTGGATAATACAGCGAATGTGATTATGATAATACTGGCCGCTGGTGATGCTCGAAAAGAAAATATATTTGAATTCACTGTGTTTTCCGATGGTGTTTTGTTTTGGAGGTTTACAGAGGGTCTGACCTTAGACAATGTACCGTTCAATTAGCGAATGCGACTGTTGAAATTCCAAAATTTTGGAATTTGATCACGTGACATTTCGATAGCATCTGTTTCGTGGCCTTCGCCACGCTACCGTTGACAGACTCTCACTTGTCTAAAGCCCTTCAACAATTCTGTCACACGTGAAATTTCCATAGTACGTGTCAGTCTCATAGATTTTCAAGTTTTTGGCAATCGATAATGCTGATAGAATGTGAGATTGTCAGCTAGCCTCAGTTCGTTTTATGCCCCGAATATCCAGTTGCATATTTATTGTGATGAATATTTTATTCAGGTATTTGTTTTTTATGTGTGTATACCTGATGGCCTGTCATTTGTATGGTTTTCTTTCTTTTATTTTAGGTTCTTATTTCATCTTATCTTCTGTCTTGTATAGTGCAAGGTGAATCATTTAAAGTTAGCCTTTAGTGTTTTTTCAAATGAGTTTCTAATGTTTTTTTTATTGTGTCTTAATTGCACATTATTGTTGCACTTGTCTCCTCAGCCTTAAACTTTCGTAGATATTTGAATTGCAATTTTTAATTTTAATTAAACCATTTAGGTACAGGCACTTCTGAATTAGCAATTGCTTGGTAAGTCGAAGAGATGAAGCTATTTGCACGTTCCGAAACTTAGATTTTTATGGAGAATCATGTTTTAGGAACTCCACGGAAACTCTTTCAACAAAATAGACGAATACAGCTACTAACCACTTGTAATACAGAATGAGAATAATATTATGAATAGGTCTACCAGTCTATAGGACTTACCTGATTCAATGAACATGATTGGTTTTTCCTCATCCGTAGGTGTGTTTATCCGCAACCCCAGGATCTGACGACCTTCATAACTTTGTCCACCTACCACTACTTGAGCCCACTCTGAGTGTTGTTTACTCATGTTTTGAAGGTAGCCGTAAATCTGTTGGATAATACATTAGAAACTATTATTGTATCGATCGACATAAAATATGTCTCGACTTCTATAGGCTTGTAGATTCTTGACTTGGAAATCCGGGTTTAGAAGAACAGGCCAAGTGACGCTGATTTATGAAACTAAGTAGCAGAGTAAGGCATACAGTCACCGCGGCCCTGGAACGTAAAGGGCATGAGGAGGAATACGGATGGGTTTTAGTCAGTAAGAGTCTGACACTCCCTTCTTCTCCCTCCCGCTCTACCTCTAGCGGGAGAATTCATTTGATGGTTTCCCATCGAAGGTCTGCTGGCCCTCCAACAGACCTGAGAGGACTTAGTGCAAGCATGGTTTCGAGAGCGGCGAATATATTTTGTAATTGTTATAATGGGTATAACAATTACAAAACATATTCGCTGTTCTCGCAACCGTGCTTGCATCTGCCCCAAGGTTCACGCACACAGGCGTAGACAAGTGACATCCTGACAGCGGTAACGTGGCGGAGGCGATGGTCAAAAGGTAAAAAATGTATCTACCTACATGGTTCTCAGATGATTTAACCAGTATGGATTGTATGGACGTTAAAAGAGTCTCACAGAGTACATTTTACTCATTATAAAAATGATTAAGAAAAGAAAATTAAAATTAATAGTTATTATTTAAAATACTCACGTCATCAACATCGTAGTAAGCAGTCCAAGAAAAGCCATCATTGAATCGTCTATTATTTTTTTCGTTACGTATTAATCTTAAAATAAACATGATTTTTAACCGAAATGCAATTGAAATGTAGAATTGTTTCAAAAAAATATCTATTATAGCATGTTGTCGCATCCTGGGGCTCGAGACAAGTGACATTCTGTCAGCGGTAGCGTGGCGAAGGGGATTGTCAATACGGCGAAAATGTATGAGATTGACAGATGCCATCGAAATGTCACGTAATCAAATTCCTACATTTTGGCATTTCGACCGTCGCATTTGCTAATTGAATGGCACATTGTCTAGGGCCTCTTGTCACATTTTCTCTTCGCACCTTTCTACTGGACGCTTAATAGTAGATTATGCACCCAGGGGACAAAGCAGTGTCTTGTGTCACGGGCGTCGCATTGAATCTCGAACGCAATGAAGGATTCGGGAGTTAACTCCCGAGCGTAGCCAGGGAGTTTAGAGTTTAACTCACGAGCGAAGCGAGGGAGTTAATACAAGAATGCTGAATGCAGCGAGGGATTCAAGCAAGCCCAAGGCAAAGACACCTTTATCCCCGAGGAGGGTACTCTACTTTTCACACCTCCTGTCAGAAAATAAGAAACCATAATACAAAGAGCAAAGTATTTTAAACAAACACTTAGTAGAGATATATAATTATTTAGATCTATACTATATAGGTACTTAAAAAAAGTTAGTTTAATATCATATGGATTTGCAATATCCACGCCTTTTTTGCGTTCCACTCGGTATACCTACCACATAGCAGCCAACTCCATATTCGTTTTTTTTTATTTGTCTGTGGGTATGTAAATATGTGCCTATTGTTAGCAACCTAATACAATTGAAATTTGTGTACACAATTTATACAGAGCTTTATATCAGCTGGTAGAATGGGTTCGGACGCTTGGCTGTATGCAATTTGAATTTAGAACGTCGCCGTCGTATGAGATGCTCGAGATAATAGTTTTAAATGAATAAATCGACTATAAATGGGTTTTAGGTGTTATTCTTATCCTTTTATACAATAATCCGTACATAATCAATTATTCTTATAATATTGTCTTCAATCTTGGTCAATCCTTATAATACTGTAGAAATTCGAGAATATCATCCCTAAGTAGTAAGAGTATCGAGAATATCTTTCCTCTTTCTGGAACAGAAAGAGAGACAGAGACAGAGGGCGTTGTAAGTACCTAATATACCGCCAATTTAGTAGACAGATGAGGTTCCAAAAAATCACATTATTGACCGGCAGGTTATAATGAAATCCAGTACAATATTGCCCGGCTGTGCCACCGGCCAAAAATGACTCACTTTAGGTTAGGTTGGTATGACACATAATTTGATGTTTTCGATCAGGTGGTGTGAAAAATGTGCCTTGATGACAATCAGCAGGTATCGTCAAGATATTCGATACTTGTAAATTGATATCCCACTTGTTGATAAGTGCTAACGATTGTTTTATCTAAATTCATGAAAATACCTACTCTGAATAATCATCCAGGATCACTTTAGTGCTAAGACCTTCGGTTTTCGCGATGTCTTCTACAACTGGGACCAAGGACGGCGCTACCAGCATATGACAACCTTTTGGTGTGTTTGAGTGGTATGGTAGCTCCTAAAACAATACAGTTTTGATAACAAATAATAAAGTTGACGCAATTCTACGCACCTTCCTGATGTCGTTACCTTCGTGTATGGGGTAGTGGAGGCAGTCCTTCGCTATTCAGGCGAACAGCGACCGGATAAGGATCGAGCGTGGCATATATCAGGGCGACAGTCTGAGTCGACTGTGGTTTTGTCTGGCTCTCAACCCTCTCAGTAAATTGCTGTACACCTTAGGTCCCTCTCCTCAACCAAAACTGATAAATATTTGGGTATGTCGGAAGCGTTAGGCGTCAATGTTGCTGACATGAAACAGTCATTGAAAGAGTGCTTCTTTGGCCGCCTGAACAAAGTCCTAATAGTTTTTTATCAGGTGGAAACAAGGTGCGCGCCTTCAACGGTTGGGCTATGCCGATATTGATGTTAGGTACATCAATATCGGCATAACTCTTTTGGTATACTCAAATGGACTCAGACGGAACTTGAAGCCCTAGATAGATGGCCCTAGAACGCAAAGGGCATTAGGAGGAACACGAGTGAGTTTTAGTCAGTAAGAGTCTGACACTCCCTTCCCTTACACCTAGAGCAGAAAGGGTCATTTGATGATTTACCATCCTAAAAAAAGTGGATTCCCGCAACTTTCACGCAACTTTCGACCCCATCGTTAGAAAAATAGTTACTTACATGGTTCTTCTCCAGAAAGTCTACCAGCTTGTCCATTCCTTCTTTACTTCCCTGTATGTGATACATTTTGTGATTGCTATATAAATCGAAATTATTCGTCAAACATGTTTGCAGCAAAGAAAAACAAGCAAACAGGTGAAATAATATCATTTTGCTGGCTTACGTGTTACTAATCGATTGCAGCCCGCACTTAGGGTTTATATTTAAAAGATAACAGCTGTTTACGTAAATAACATTATTGCAGGGATTCCTAGAATTGTTTGTTAAAGCGAATACTTAACGGTGTGGTATGTAAGTTTGATAAACCCCAATGTTACGGGTAATAATAATAGTAGTCTTTTTACTGACCCCGACCTGAAAGGTTTGTCTGTACGTAGACTGATGTCAGAAAGATAAAGTTTAGCTCAACAGTTAGTTTATCGGTATCGAAAGTGATTACAAAATGTACCAATATTTTTGAATATTAAGTTGTTCTTAAATTTGAAAAGTTGTAGTCACTAGCCCTAGCGGGCCCCGTCGATTATGCTGACATCTCTTTGTGGCGAGCGTGGAACACAACGCGCGTCGACCCGAGGATGGTCCTAATCGAAGGGCGAGCTGCCCATCGCTCGCCCTAAAATAGGGACTCATTAGCACGATTATGGCATGCATACTTAATAGGCTATAGTTGATTAATTTCGCTCTAGTCCTGAGGCTGAGGCAGAGAAATGGAGAATGTAAATAGCGAAAAGTAAATTAGTAAACTTCGCTTCACCGATGACATTACTACCTTATCTTCCTATTGACTGTGTGTATCTGAAAGACTTCTTCCAGGGTACTGTTGAACAACTTCGGAGACATAAAGCCACCTTATTTGACACTTAAGAATTTTCAAACTTAGGACTCTTTGATTTGATGGCAGCTATGCTATAAAATCATTATCAAATCAATCAAGGGATTTATTGTTACTATTTTTCTGTTGTTTTTTTTCTGTATTTTTTATTAATTTTCAACCGATTTGGATGATTCTTCTTTTGTTTGGAAGACTGTTCTCCTGAACTAGTCTCATTTAAAATTGGTGAAGATCTGATAAAGAACTTCGGAGGCAGGCAACTTCGGAACTCTTAAATAAATGATAGCAAATCTCCCGGGATTGCTAAGATCGCATGTCTGTTTATTGTTTACACCAGTTCCTAACATAACATCATGCCAGTACGCGGTGAAGGGCTACGCAGATGCATACAATATATGTCAATCTGAAAATTCCATGTGGTTGGGGTTATCAGAATTCTGTTCGGGCATACTTAACTACTCATTGGTTAATGAGCAATATAATTAAGTATGCCCGAACAGAATTCGATTATGATTATTTTTGCCTTGGGTTGTGTGGCTCGCGCTTTCCTTAATCGTAAGTACATGATTAAGTATACTTATATATCGCGCGAACGGGAGTTTCAATGATTTAGATATATATATATAAATCATTGCAACTCCCGTTCGCGCGAAAGCGTAAAGATTGTCGTGCAAACACAAACCGTAACAACAACTGTACAGCAATTTACTAGACCGGTCAAGCGCCTCTGGCACACTGGTGTGCCACTCGATTCACGTCACGTTTTAAAACTCTATTATTACTTCAGCAAGGTATTTTATGGGATGTTGACGTTTGACAGTTTGCCGCCGTGTTTGGGCCCGCACCGGTTAACTGCACGCATGGGCCCTATGGTCAAAACTAAATTTAAACTAGGTTATAACTTAAACATTGATAATAGTGGTTTTTTTTGGCGAGAGAATTATAATTGATTTAATTGATGTTAGATTTGATTACATTGTTTCCTTAAAACACAATTGGCTCGTTACAGATAATTTCAAGGCATTACTCACAACTTGCAGTACGTACTTAACAATGTGTGCGGGTATTCATAGTCATGTTATCTGTATAAATGTACATACCTACATCATTCATACTTCTCTTATCATAGTGAAAGTAGATAGTATAGTATGTCAGTGTCACCAAATGGGCAAGAGCAATTTTGTTGCATTTATATTCCCGGTTTTTAAGTAGATATTCCTGACAGGTGATTATATTAGTATTCGATAGTGCTATTGATACTTTATAATGTTATCATACAACAAAAATCAACCTGCCTTTTTCCAACTATATTGAGATTGGTTTCCATTCTATCTGGATCTTGTTGAGTATCTAGCAGTATTTCACATGGAACGATTGCCTATTTTATCATTTATTTTGATTTTGAATAATCTCGGGACCCTGGGGTCCCGGTCCTTTGGTAGGCGTATGAGGGGCCGAAGCCAACTCACAGAGCCCTTTTTAGACATTTTTAATGGAATGAGACACCAGCCGATGATTATCCCTGTATGCACTATGAAAGTATACCCAAGGATAAGACCTGTTGGTGCTGGACTATTGCAGAATCTGGAAACAAAAAATGAAAGGCTTTTGGGTGGTTTAGTGGATTATCATTTACTATGGGAAAACTATTGACCCCTGCCTGACCACTAACACTATTATTTATTTATTATTATAACAATAGGAGGAGCTCTTGGCTAAAGAATAACAGCCGCACGGGTCGATCTTCAAGGTTAAGCAACGCTTGCCAAGGTTGGTCTGTGGATGGGTGACTATCTTAACATATCGAGTTTCCTCCGTGCTTCGGAAAGCACGTTAAGCCTTTGGTCCCGGCTGTCATTTGTAGATCTTTGGCAGTCGTTACCGATTGTCAGAAGCCAGTAAATCTGACTTCAGTCTTACCATGAACTACTGTGTTACCCAGCAAATGGGTTGTGGTGGTCTGGTAGGCAGCCACTCCACGTAAAATACTGGTAATCAACTGAATCCAGTTTGACTGGAAGCCGACCCCAATATAATTGGGAAAAGGCTAGGCAGATGATGAATTATTTATATAATATACTTTTCACACCACCTGATCGAAAACGTCAAATTATATGTCATACCAACCTAACCTAAAGTGAGTCATTTTTGGCCGGTGGCACAGCCGGGCAATAATATTGTACTGGATTTCATTATAACCCATGTCAATAATGTGATTTAAATTTGGAACCTCATCTGTCTGCTAAATTGGCGGTATATTAGGTACTTATAACGCCCTCTGTCTCTGTCTCTCTCTTTCTGTTCCAGAAAGAGGAAAGATATTCTCGATACTCTTACTACTTAGGGATGATATTCTCGAATTTCTACAGAATCATAAGGATTGACCAGGATTGAAGACAATATTATAAGAATAATTGGTTATGTACGGATTATTGTATAAAAGGATAAGAATAACACTTAAAACCCATTTATAGTCGATTTATTAATTTAAAAACTATTTTCTCGAGTATCTCCTATGACGTTCTAAATTCAAATTGCATACAGCCAAGCGTCCGAACCCATTCTACCAGCTGATATAAAGCTCTGTATAAAGCTTTGTGTACACATAAATTGTATTACGTTGCTAACAATAGGCCCGCACATATTTACTTACCCACAGAGAAGTAAAAAAAAAAACGAAAATCGAGTTGGTCGTGGCCGCTATGGGGTAGGTATACCGAGTGGAACGCAAAAAAGGCGCGAATATTGCAAATCCGTATGGTATTAAACTAACTTTTTTTAAGTAGGTATACAGTATAGTTCTAAATACATGTCTCTACTTAGTGTTTGTAAATTTAAAATACTTTGTTTTTCGTATTATGGCGTTAACTCCCGAATCCTTCATTGCGTTCGAGATTCAATATGACGCCCGTGACACAAGACACTGCTTTATCCCCTGGGTGCATAATCTACTATTGTTTTTTGTATTATGGCTTCTTATTTTCTCACAGGAGGTGTGAAAAGTAGAGTACCCTCCTCGGGGATAAAGATGTCTTCGCCTTGGGCTAGCTTGAATCCCTCGCTGCATTCAGGATTCTTGTATTAACTCCCTCGCTTCGCTCGTGAGTTAAACTGTAAACTCCCGAATCCTTCATTGCGTTCGAGATTCAATACGACGCCCGTGACACAAGACACTGCTTTATCCCCTGGGTGCATAATCTACTATTATTTTATGCCTCATAATAAGAACAGGACAAATATTTATAAAAACAAGCGTACAATGGGCGGTCTTATCGCTCAAGGCAATCTCTTACAGACAACCTTGGGATGGACAGAACGACCTTTCGTTCCAGTTACCTAATTGGTTAAAACCGGTACCTTTTGGCAAAATTGGTGTCAGACTTCTAGCTTCTGCAACGACAGTCAGTGATATTCGAATGGCAGCCGGGACCAAAAGCTTAATTAAGTTCCGTGGCACGTAGGAGCCGGTTTGTAAAAGATGGTTACCTATACATGGCCGATCACAGCAAGAGTCGTTTATCCTCGGAGATGGACTTGTGCGTCTGTTATCATTTATCCACGAGCGCTTCATTTTGTAACAACACACAATATTCCTTCAAGAATAGGTACTCAGGACAAGGAAAAATTCGCATAACCAAATACATAGGGACCTAATAGGTATGTAGACCACGCGTGTTGTGTTACTTTACACATGTGTGTACGAGTGTGTTACTTTGTTATTATTTTATAGTAAATTGATAACCTTTGAATTCGTAATAAGTAAATTAGGATTTGACCTGGATTTGAAGTAATTTATTTTTGGTTTTGTAAAATGAATTTATCAAAATTTTTACTCAAGCTTTCAAATCCGTTTCGAAAATGAATTCAACGTTATTAATTGTAATTTTAATACCTATGTATATTACCACGATATCAATTTTGAAGCGGAGTTAATAAAATAGTACCACAGTATCAAAGATAAATTAAATCAAATACTTATCAGCATTTTGAAGAGCAAATACAACACTTGAACTGAGATATAAGTCAAATGAACAATGTTTTACCATGTTTGTTAACGGATTATACACTATTTGATAGTACCTAAGGAGCTCGATGGTCGCTCCAAGGATGTTTACACCCTTGATAAAAGTTTTGTTAAGAAATCAAGTGGCGCAAACTTAAGGCGGTTATCACACTGCCACGCATCACGCTGCATGTTGCGTGTCAACGGTCAACAACGAACGCGCGTGGATGCATTTTCTGTGTGTTGGACTGTGCGTGTTTTCTATAAAAACGGAGATTCTTATATGCAACGTTAGAACACGCATTCACGCGTTACGCTGCGTGGTGCGTGGCAGTGTATTAATCGCCTTAGCAAAATAAGCATTAAGTGCCCTTTTTTTTTTTTTTTTTTTATGGGATGGGAAATCATCAAATGACCCCTCCCGCTCTGGGTGGAGCGGCAGGGAGTGTCAGACTTTTACTGACTAAAACCCACCCTTAGTCCTCCTAGTGCCTTTCTTCCCAGGGCCACGGTAACTCTTTCGAACATATTCCGCAACCCTGGCAGGCTCTGGCCCTGGCGGGCCCCGTCTCCGTTGCTGACTGCTCGTTGCTGACGGCGCGTTTGGAGTGAAACGCGCCGTCGACTCTGGCCTGACCTGATCGGACAGCGAGCTACCCATTGCTCGCTGTCCACAGGCGTCAGTCACTGCGCCTTGCCCAGGAGCGTCAGTTCCTGAGAGGCGCAGCGACTAACGTACGTCTGGAGGAGGCGAGATGGGGCCATTACTGGCACTCCATTCTAGCCGCCTCCCGAGCAGTTGCAGCGGCGGCGACGGTGGCGGCGGCTGCGGCGGAAGCGACGGCGGCGGCGGCGGCGGTGGAGGAGGGTTTCTTCCTCGTCCCGGCCCTGGCGGGTGGACCGCAGGCTTTGCCCCCAGCCCAGTGATCGGCCGGCTTGCCAGCTGCCGCACATGCGAAGCAGTGCGGCGCGGCGTCGCACGAGCCGGCCCTGTGACCGGGCTGACCACAGCGGAAGCAGTGGTCACTGCGGTCCACCTCCGAGGTGCAGCGTGCTCCCACGTGGTTGCCAACTTGGCAACGGAAGCACCTCAGAGGTCTGGGCTCCAGCAGTTTTACCTGCGCGGAGACCCAGCCCACCAAAAGCCTTCGGCCCTCCGAGACTTTCTTGGCCGCCGACACGGGGCAGCTCACCACTACGGTTCGCATGCCCGTGTTGTCAGGACGGATGGTGCCCGCCTTCACCTCCTCTGCAGAGCACCCCCCCGTCCTGACGACGGCGGCCAACACCTCCTCCTCCGTGACGGAGTCGTCCAGGCCCAAGATGCGCATATCTATGCACTTCGTGGGCCTGGACACTCGGACGTCATCCGCGCCCAAGGACGCCCTAAGCCTTTCGGCTAGAGCGTCCGCGGCCGGACCGCTGCCTGCTCCAGGGATCTCGAGCATCCTGGCCCCGGTCATGGTGACCCTGAGCCGGAGACCCCCGACGATGCCAAGCTCACCAAGGTTGATGGCCTCCTTGGCCTTGGTGAGCGTGTTGGCATACGTCACGCCCCTCTTCACCGCGTCCGGCTGCAGCGTTAAAACTACAGCCGCGGTCTTCGGGGCGCGGAGCGCAGCCGCGACGCCTCGCGCTCGCTGCCGCCGCCTTCTCTCCCACCTCTTTGCCGCCCTGGCTGCCTTTCCCGCCTTCTTCTTCTCCCCGGCCACTTGCCATTCGGCTTGAGCTGGGGGAGGTTCAGAAGGCGAGGAAGCCGGGGGGAGCTGCTGCACGGCTGGCGCAGGAGCCTTCGCCGTCCGCGCAGCCGCCCCACTCTTCCTCTTCCTTCCCGGGGCCGGGTCCGGTTTTCCCGACACCGGCTTCGCGGGTGCCGGCCCGGACCCTTTGTCCTGGCCGGACGACCCCGGTGTGGCAGCCACGGCGGCCGCGTACGACGCCGCCTTTTTCCGGCCTGGAGCCTTCTCACTCGCCGCTAACGGGGGGCGCAGGACGATGCCCTCCAGGACGGAGAACCGCGCCTGGAAGGCAGCCATCTCCTGCCGCACAAGGTCCAGCACCTGGCTCTCCAGTGGCACGGGCTGGCTTTCCTCCTTGCGCCCCCCTTAGGCGCCCCCTGTGGGCCGGCTCCCTGGAGCCTGGCCAGGTCTGCTCGGAGCCCCGCGTTCTCCCTCTGGAGACGCTCGGTGGCGGCAGCCAAGCGGGCGACCTCCGCCCGCAGGTTGGACATCTCGTCCACCGGAGGCCCACCTCGGTTAGCCTCCGCTGCCGCCAGGATGGAAGCCAGCGCCGCGCTTATGGCCTTGTTTTTAGAGGACAATTTCCTCTTCAAGGCCACATCGCGAAGCGCGGCCTCCACCACCTCCGGAAACCCAGCCATCCGATCCCGCTCCTGTCCGGAGTCATCCGGCTCACCGCCGGAAGACTCCGAGCCAGGAGCCCTACGACCGCCATCTCCGGGGGGTCGTCCAGCCTCCTTGGGGGCAGGAGCTCTGCTCTTGCCTCCCTCTCGGCCCTTACCCCGCCTGCTGGTGGGGATTTTACGGGCCGAGGCCACCTCTTCGCTGCCGGACGACCCCCGGTCCTCCTCAGATCTGGGCCGCTTGCGGAAGGACCTGGAGTCCTCCGCAGCAGCCCCCGCCCCCTCGGGTACAGAGCTCGCCGAGCTGACGGTCGCCAGGTCGTCGGAGTCCAACTCGGACTCCGACTCTACACCCGCACGACGCTCAAGCGAGCCCTCCTCCCAACACAGCGCGCCTCCGCCTGCGCTCCGCCCGACCGACACTCTGTCGGGCGAGCTGAAATTGTACCCGATCAGCCCCCCTAGACAAAAAACTTTTCTGTAGCGTTAACGTCAGACGCTCACGCCAAAATGTATGGGAATGACATTAGGTGATGACGTTTCCTTTCCACACCTAATGTCATTCCCATACATTTTGTCGTGAGCGTCTGACGTTAACGCTACAGAAAAGTTTTTTGTCTAGGGGGGCAGGTCCTCGAAGGATAAGTCGGATCGGGGGCCTCCTCGGCCACTGTTGCCATCGGCAATCGGGTTGTGGATAGCACCGTTGCCCCCCCCAGAATACGAGGGGCTTGACGCATAAAGCGTGGCGGATTCCCGGACTGCTGTGCAGTCCGAACTGCCCTGGGGTAGTGTCTTTTCTTGGGCGCTATCCATGATTTCCTTATTGAGGGTGCGGTCCCTATCTCCCCTTCTCTCCCTCTCTCTCTCACTGCTTGCTCGCTGCCCTCACAGTCACGTCTGATGATCAGACGCGTACCAGAGAGCAGCGAGCAAGCCAATGAGACGCACACCGTCCGAGGACCCGAACACTGCTCAAGTCTCCGAACGGTGTGCCCGTCTTGTGTCTCTCTTGGTCTGGTCTCTCACTTGGGACCTTCCGGCATGAGTGGCTCTACCGGCAAAGCCCCCAAGATCACTGAGACACGCAAGCCCCACCACGACGGCAACGTGGAGACACGGTTGGTGGGGGCATTAAGGGCCCTTGTGTTTTAATTCTGGTGTGTTTGGAGGAGGTCGTGACTATACAACTTGAAACCGACCCCGTAATCGCGAAAAAAAATCCGTCGTTCAGTACATTTTGTCGAGTTATGCGCATAAAAATGTAAGGCGCGGTCGATTTTTTATCTGCGATTTTAGTGTTGGTCCCAAGTAAAAGTTATTCATAATGATTAGCACAATGACCATTTAAGATGGATTGCGTTTATTCTGTTACACGTTGTATAACAACAGCCGCAATATAGTTGGGAAAAGGCTACGGCCTGAGGGCTACTTATCAGAAATTATAAATAAAACTCAAATTTAATTAAACTGAATTATATTTAAACCATGCGGCTCAGAGGCTAGCCATTATATCATTCCATATAAAACAAACACGCTCTAACATTATTTTCTAATTCAAAATATAACATTGTCTTCTACTGGACGCTTCCAAGGAAGCAGTAGTAGGTGTTTAACTTGGCTGCCAGAGGTTGCAGCCAAGGAGGTTACATATTATATTATGCTTATTGATGGTAGTATTCGAATCAAAATCAACAAAATGGACCATCGAACAAATGCTGCTATTTTTCAAAATAAAGAAACTACTCTATGAATCAAGTTGTTTCTTAATTTCTTTAGAAACAATTCCACGAAATTTTTATCACCACACAGAAGATTAAAGAACATAGATAGACTGGATCACTCGAGCTATCCCTACTCTTCTTAACTCTTCTTCTTCTTCTCTCTAACTTCTGACCCGTAAAAACAGGGGGCCTGTTTTTACGGGTCTTTGGGTGTCTTTAGCTTATACACTCCCATACAATAACTTAGCCAGTGTATGCGCGCATCTACTGACAGATCAAATGCACAACGTTATCTATTGAATATTAAGGAAGAATATAGTCATTCAGAAATATATATTTCTAAGGTATTAAAATGTTCACGTTTTCCTTCAATGGAATTGATAGTTTCACAAGTAACTAAAAAACTATGTTTTGGTGTGATTTCATGCCATTGGTTAGTACTATTTCGGCCAATAGATGATGTTACGTGTGTGCGTAATGTTATGTTATGTTTCTTTCTTTCATTTTGTTTCTTAGCAGTTTAAATATATAAATTGAAAGAAAAAAAGAAAGAAAACCTGTTTATTTACGTGAAAGTGACGCAGATACACAGAATTGTTAAGCATAGGCCTAAATAAAAAAGATAAAAATACAAAATCAGGTGTAAACTTATACAGCAAACAATAATACGAATCACGAATCTATAGTTATGTGTGCGCGGTAAGTGAGGGTACACAGTAATAAAAGTCACTTAAAAATAACACTTACTGCTTTAATATCCTCGCACAACACAAATAATAACACTTAGAAGGAGTACGGACAATGTTCACACACAATAGACGACACAGCACGATGGACACGTAAACAATAAAAATAACTCGACATACAATTATATTGCCAAATAAATCAAGCGCGGTAGTAGCTCATTAGCGGCGAGGCCTATGACCGACTGACCTACAAAGTGAAAGCTCGCTGCGGCCGGCCGGCGCATGCGACTACGTCACAACCATCACGCTAACTTGACGTGCGCGTAAACAGGGCGCCGGCACCATCCGACATCATAATGTAAACATTATAAATGCCGTGAATGTATTGAGTAGTGTTATCAATAAACGTACATGATAATAATAACGTGGCTGTGTTTATGTTTGTGATAATTATGGTGTGTTATATGTATGTTAAACGTAAATAAACTAAGTGGTAGGGGTGGACCCTACATCACCCCCCTCCAGAGACCGTCAAGGGCGATAAAAATCTGGAAACCTGACGTGACGACCAGAGCGAGTGGTATACTCCTTGCTACTACTAGGTGGAGTGACTTCTTCTGGGTCAGCTTTGTCTGCCAAAATGTAAGCTGGCTTAAGGCGGTCAATTGAGACCGTGACCTCTCTGCCCTTGAATAGAATTCTGAAGACTTTGTCTCCCCTTTGCAGAACTTTGTGAGGACCTGTGTACGCTGGTTGTAGCGAGCCACGTAATGCGTCTTCACGAAGGAACACGTGATCAGTGGTCTGCAGATCCTTATACACAAAAATGCTGGTCTTGTTGTGACGGGATGCTGGAGTTGGTTGCAGGTTTTGAGCGAACTTGCGAATGCGCGCAGTGAAATCTGTGACGTCGGTCGTTCCTTCGTCACTGGGTGTAAAAAATTCACCTGGGAGCCTTAGCGGTTCGCCGTATACAAGTTCGGCTGAAGACGCTTGGACATCCTTCTTGAATGCGCTCCTTATACCAAGCAATACCCACGGCAAGGACTCTGTCCACTTGTCATTTGCATGGCACGTGATGGACGCCTTGAGTTGCCGGTGAAATCGCTCCACCATGCCATTACATGCCGGGTGGTATGCCGTTGTCCGCTTGTGCTGAAAACCAGCCAATTTGGACAATTGTTCGAACAGGGCCGACTCAAACTGACGACCCCTGTCCGTGACAATGTCTGCGGGGCAGCCAAACCGGGCAATCCATCCGGATAGCAGCGCTTTAGCTACTGTCTCGGCAGTAATGTCGACAATAGGTATGACCTCTGGCCACCTGGTAAAACGGTCGACTGCCGTCAAACAGTACCTAAAGCCTTGCGAAATTGAGAGCGGGCCCACAAGGTCGATGTGGACAGTGGTGAACCTTGCGCGTGGGAGGTGATACGACCCTAATGGCGCAGAAACGTGTCGGCTCACTTTGGCCCGCTGGCACTCGAGACAAGCTCGTGCCCACTCCCTGCAGTCCCTTCTAATGCCTGGCCAAACGAAGCGCTCTGCGATTAATTTGGCAGACGCTGAGACACCAGGGTGGCTGAGAGAGTGCATGCTGTCGAATACTTGCTTTCGTAGCATTACGGGCACAAATGGTCTGGGAGGCGTTGTACTGACGTCACAGTACACAGATGTACGCTCCCCTGGGACCTGCACCTTCTCCAAATCCAATGAAGATCCTTCCTGGAGTAGCTTAGACAGCTCTGGATCCGAAGTTTGCGATTCCGCGAGAGTTTCGTAGCTGACCGGTACGTTGAGCGCTTCCACGCGAGATAAGGGATCGGCTACGACATTGTCTTTGCCGGAAATGTGCCTTATATCGGTGGTGAACTGGGCAATGTAGTCTAGGTACCGGAATTGCCTGGGCGAGCAGTTTTTCTTCCTCTCGTGGAATGCGAAACTGATCGGCTTGTGGTCCGTGTAGACTACAAAGTGTCTGGCCTCGAGCATGTGGCGGAAGTATTTAATGGCCTCGTAAATGGCCAGCAGTTCCCTGTCATAGGGAGAATACTTCGTTTGCGAAGGGCTGAGCTTCCTAGAAAAGAAAGCTAATGGCTGCCAGCCATCATCGCTAAGCTGCTGTAACACCGCGCCGATTGCGGTATCCGACGCATCAGTAACTAATGCGAGATTGGCATTGCAATCGGGGTGAGCTAATAGAGCAGCGTTAGCTAAGCTTGCCTTGCAGTCCTCAAATGCTTGCAAAGTATTCTCCGCAAGACATATGGGCTGCGAGCCCTTTACGTTGCCAATCAAGAGGTTGTGAAGCGGTGCCTGGATCTGAGCTGCGTGGGGTATGAAACGCCTGTAAAAATTAATCATACCCAGGAATCGGCGCAGCTGACGGACGTCTTTAGGCGGTGGGAAGTTCTTGATGGCATCGACCTTTGAGTCAAGTGGTTTGGTGCCTTTCTCGGAGATGTGATATCCTAAGAAGGTCACCTCCGGGACACCGAAAACACACTTGGACGTGTTGACCAGCATGCCATAATCCCTCATCCTGCCGAAGATAATGCGGAGGTGTTCCTCATGCTCTGCCTGTGACCTTGAGAAAATTAAGAAGTCATCCAAGTAGCTGTAACAAAAGTCCAAACCTCTGGTCATCTCGTCCACAAAACGTTGGAACGTTTGGCCTGCGTTACGCAGCCCGAACGTCATGTACGGAAATTCGTACAGGCCGAACGGTGTGGTGATTGCCGTCTTAGGAATGTCGTCCGGACTGACAGGTATCTGATTGTAGGCTTTAACGAGATCTATAGTGCTGAAAACACGGCAGCCTGAAATGCTGTGGGCAAAGTCATGGATGTGCCTAATCGGGTACCTGTCGGGGACGGTCCGGGCGTTGAGCATTCGGTAATCACCACAGGGTCGCCATCCGTTGTCCTTTTTTGGGGCGAGGTGCAGTGGTGATGCCCATGGGCTCTCCGACGGTCTGGCAGTTCCATTGGCCAACATCAGCTGGAACTCCTGCTGAGCAATTTTTAATTTGTCTGGCGCTAGTCGCCGAAATGGTGATGAGACTGGAGGGCCTGGGGTCGTGCGGATGTGGTGTACGGTGTTGTGTGGTGTAGTGCGTAGTGTACCGGCGGGTCGGGTGATGTCGGGGAACCCGTCTAAAATTTTGTGGTACCTCGAATCACCAGAAGAAATTTTAACAGAAAATAAAGATGAGTCTGAGTGATTCGAGGCTATTGAATAAACGTTGGTGTTACTGTCGACTAGTCGTTGATTACGACAGTCAACGACTAGCGAGTAAAAACTTAAAAAATCTACGCCGATAATAGGTTTTGTTACCTCGGCTACCACAAAACGCCACTTAAAGTCTCTACGGAGTCCTAAATTTAAGCTTAAATCTACGTAACCATATGTCTTAATAGGCGTCCCATTCGCGGCCACAAGTTGGTAATTGTTACACACGCGACGGTCACTTAATAGACGACGGGGGTAGACGCAGAGGTCGCTACCTGTGTCGACCAGGAACTGCGTCTTGGTACTCCGGTCCGTGACGAACAGGCGACCAGTCGAGTGAGGGCAATCGTCTGTCGCCATCACCGACTGCCCGCGGCGTTTCCCTGCTTAAAGTCGCAGGGCTTGATGCAGCGCTTCGCCTTCTCCCTGTGCATCGAGTGGTACCAGCACACAGGATGCTGCCGGTAGCTCGAGTCCGAGCGGGTCGATGAACGGTGGCGTGAATGCCGTCGCGCCTCTCGACCACGGCTGTGGGAGCGGTTCCGCGATCGGCTGTCACGCAGCTGCAGCGTCAGGTCCTTCATCGCCCGTTTCAGCTCGGCGATCTCTGCTGCCATCTCGCTAACGGAGGGTCCTGCTGCCGACGTTGCTGCGACGTGGCTTGCCGGCGCTACGATGTCCTGGACGCGGTCAGCCAGGTCAGCCAGCACTTCCAGGGTACTGTGGGGCTGCGATGCCAGGAGGGGCTGGATGTTGGTGGGGAGTCGGCTACACCAGATGGTGCGCACAAAGTCCTCGGGCACGGTTGGTCCTGCTAACCCCTGCAGGTGGCGCAGAAATTGTGACGGCTTCCGGTCACCCAGCTCCTCGTGCATCAGCAGCTGCTTCACCTTCCGTTCCTGGGAGGCTGAGAGTCTCCTCACTAGCTCCGTCTTCAGCTTCTCGTAGCGATTGGTGGCGGGAGGGGACATAATTATGTCCTTCACCTCTTTGGAGAACTGGGGGTCGAGGTGTCCAACGACATAATTATATTTTGTGACGTCATTCGTCACCCCAGCGTTCTCAAACTGCGCCTCAATTTGCGCGAACCAAATATCGGGCTCTTCGGGCCAAAACGGCGGTAGGCGCAAAGCGACGCGGCATACCTCGGCCGGCTCGACCTTCGGACCCGATAAGCGCTTGGCCCTGCGTGCACGGTGCGCAATATGATCGGCGGGCTGCGACGACGCGGTGTGCTCTGATTCACTGTCACTCATGTCTGTTCTTTTCGGGGTCACCAGTATAGTTATGTGTGCGCGGTAAGTGAGGGTACACAGTAATAAAAGTCACTTAAAAATAACACTTACTGCTTTAATATCCTCGCACAACACAAATAATAACACTTAGAAGGAGTACGGACAATGTTCACACACAATAGACGACACAGCACGATGGACACGTAAACAATAAAAATAACTCGACATACAATTATATTGCCAAATAAATCAAGCGCGGTAGTAGCTCATTAGCGGCGAGGCCTATGACCGACTGACCTACAAAGTGAAAGCTCGCTGCGGCCGGCCGGCGCATGCGACTACGTCACAACCATCACGCTAACTTGACGTGCGCGTAAACAGGGCGCCGGCACCATCCGACATCATAATGTAAACATTATAAATGCCGTGAATGTATTGAGTAGTGTTATCAATAAACGTACATGATAATAATAACGTGGCTGTGTTTATGTTTGTGATAATTATGGTGTGTTATATGTATGTTAAACGTAAATAAACTAAGTGGTAGGGGTGGACCCTACAAATCCATGGCGCTGGTTTCGAAATGGAAATTCGTACCTATGTACCTATTTTGATAGAGTGAACCTATTAGGAGGAAACAAAAACTAAAGTGGTGTTATCTGGTACGCACAATGCCACGTTTACGTGTAAAAGTTATCTACATTGGTTTCGTACTTTATATGTGATGCGTGCACAACTAAACAGATTAAAAGAATTTGTACAAATAGAAAATAAACAGAAATACTAGAAATGGGTTCAGTTAATTATCTTTTAACACATGAGCTATTTTTATTGGAAATATCTTCAATGTCAACGACTCCTATCCTGATAAATAAATCTGTGAAGGAGTCGTAGGTAGGTAATTTAGTTAAATAATCATAGATCATAGAGTTTTAGATATAGTGAATACGTTACTTACAGAAGTGCACAGCACTATCAGAGAACCGATACCGTAAAGGTTTCTGTTTACCTACGTATCGGTTGGTACCACACAATACACTACGTCTTCTTCTCAGTCGGTACGCTCTTGCCAGAGCGGTCGTGGTCATCATGTAGTGTTACGGGCAGTGGTGATCTTTTTCACAATTTCCCGCCATTTTTTCCTGTTAGCGGTCATCTTGGCACACTCATGCAATGGGCCGCCCACAGCAGACTTGATTTGGTCGGTCCATCGCATGGGTGATCTACCGCGCGGCCTGGTACCTTCGACTCTGCCCTGCACAACGAGGCGTTCGATGGAATCACTATCCCGCCTAGAGACGTGTCCGAAGAAATTGAGGATGCGAGTTTGTACTTGGGCTGATAGGCGCTGCTTGATGCCCAATTCTTCGAGTATGGATGCATTTGTGCGGAACTCCGTCCATGATACTCCGAGCATCCTTCTCCAACACCACATTTCTAGAGCGTCTATCTTCTTCCTTTCTGTCTCTCGCAGCGTCCACGTCTCCGCGGCGTATAGGAATATGGGGAATACGAGTGCTCGGACGAGCCGGGTCTTAGTAGCCTTAGTGAGCTTTCTATTCCTCCATATTTTCCTCATCTTGTCCATTGCGGTCCTAGTAATAGCCATACGTCTCTTAACTTCATCGATGCATCCGCCATTATTTGAGATTAAAGAGCCAAGGTATACATAGGAGTGGACCATTTCACAATTCGCAATTTGGGTCACTTGTGGCGAGTTGTTGTTAGCGCGGTCCACAATCATCATTTTCGATTCTCTCTTCTTCGATCTTGCTGCGATTGATCTTTAATCCAAACTCAAGGCTGACACGTTCCATCTCTCGAAGCAACTCCTCCATTTTATGGGAACTAGTGGCAAAAAGGGTGGTGTCATCTGCGTAGCGTAGGTTTGCAATTCTGTAGCCACCAACCACAACACCGTCTGTCCAGTTCTCAAGAGTAATGCGCATTATGAGCTCCGTGTATACGTTGAAAAGGAGTGGTGATATGATGCATCCTTGGCGGACGCCCGCACTGGGGTGAAAATTGCTCGATAGCAAGTTGTCTGTTCGAACTGAAGCTGTTCCGCTTTCATATAGACACCTCAGGAGGTGTACTAGGTGTTTAGGTGCACCCATTTGTAACAAAGTATTCCACAGAACTGGCCATTTTACAGAGTCGAATGCCTTGGAGAAGTCAACAAAGCAAATGTAGGTCGGCTTGTTGAACTCTCGGGCTTTTTCTATGACCTGGCGAACTATAAGGATCTGCTCTCGAGTGCCCTTACCCTTAACAAACCCAGCTTGTTCTGGCGCTATCTCTTTAGACAGGTAGGCTTTCAATCGCTCGTTAAGAATATGTAGCAGGATCTTGCTTGCATGTGGTATAAGCGCAATGAGGCGGTAGTTGCTACATTTCTTTGTAGAGCCCTTTTTATGTAAGGGGGTGAAAACTGTGTGAGTCCACTCAGTTGGCCATATCCCTGTCTGCCATATCTTATTACAGATCACGTGGAAAATTTGAGTGCCATAGTCACCTAGAGCTTTTATGGTTTCGATAGGAATTCCGTCTCTACCCGTAGCTTTCTTTTCTTTCAGGTGATTCACAGCAGCTTTAATTTCAGACAGAAGAATATCTGGCTCTAGTTCTTCGTTATTGGGTTCTGTGGATGGATAATTTAGCGATTGTTGGTCCTGGAATAAAGACTGACAGTAACTCCTCCACGTCTCAGAGATTTTATCGAGTTCTGTTACCACTTCGTCATTGCTGTCTTGAATGGCCCATGATTTAGTTGGCAATGATTTAATGATGAAGCGAATCTTGCGGTACAGATCTCTGGACTCATACTTTCCGGCATGTGTTTCGATCTCATCACATATTCCATTGAGATAGGTATTATGATCTCTTCTGCAATGAGCCTGAATTAGAGCAGATAATCGGTTCACGTTCCTGACATCAGAACCTTTCGCCTTCATCTCGCGCCTTTCATCGACTAAAGAGAGAGTAGTGTCCGTCATCCAATGCTGCCGTTTTTGTCTTGTCACAGGCAGTGTTTTATATTTAATCGCATCCAAGATCAGTTGCTTCGCTCGGTCCCAAAGCCGCTCTGTCGTTTCCTCGCTGTACTTTGTGGAATTCCACTTTGACCAGTTCTCCTGTACACAGGTCAAAAACTTGGTTTTGTCTTGACACACTCACACACACTGTCTTGATACACTACGTACCTATTGGTAAATGTTATGTGGTAGTATTTTTCACATTGCGGGTCATGCCATTTTTTAAGCACCAGTCGTGAACTGCGTCGAGGTCAGCCTGGAGTAAATGCACGTTGACGGATGAGTTAATCTCTTTTAAAAAAAAAAAAAAAAGCGTTGCCCCACACTAGGAATTTCTCCTGCATCGTGGGTGCGTTCACAAACATAAACTCACATACACAAACAGCCAGACCCGGAACAACTATCTGTAGGCCATACAAATATTTGTTCCGTGCGGGAATCGAACCCGTGACATGCAGCGCAGCAGTCGACCGCTCAACCACTGCGCCAACCGTGTCGTTTATATAATTATCTTAAAATCATCAAGGAAAATACAGCAATTGCTGTGTTTTACTTAGTATGTCATTGACGAGCATTAGAATTGGGCCAAGGTGCGACCCTTGGGGGACTCCAGATGTAGATAAATAAACTAATGACTCATAGCCCTTTTCAACCACTCTTTGTTTTCTTTCTGTGAGATACGATTTAAACCAAAGAAGCAACTGACCAAATATTCCGAATTCTTCAAGCTTCTTAAAGAGGATTTTATGGTTTACTTTGTCAAACGCACTGCTGAAATCCAAGTAAATTGAATCAACCTGAGCACGAGAGACCATCAATTTACTCACTTCATTGACGTAGTGGACCAAGTTAGTAGTCGTTGATTTACGAACACAGAAACCACGTTGTTGAGGTACTAACTGGGAATTAATGAGCGATGTAAGTAAAGGACATAGCAGGGTTTCAAAGAGTTTAGCGAAAACTGAAAGGAGTGAAAAAGAACGGTAGTTCTCTACGTTATTAGAATCTCCTTTCTTACATAGTAAGTAGAAACATGAAGGAACGGCAAATGCTAAATATATTGATGTTTTATTATATGTAGAAAGAACGCCAAGAAAAAGAATTATAGTCGTATTTGAAAATATTCCATCCTCTGTGTTTCCTGGTAACAACTTTAGGATATTTAAGTCAAGAGTGAAAAGGTTACTTCCAAGTAAGCGTGTTTCATCGTCAACCACGTCTCTGCTTTGAAGATAATGCTAACGCGAAAGGCGGGATTTGAACCTAAACCACAGATTAACTAATAGTTCCTTACGGAACAGATAAGTCACTCAATAGAAAAAGATAGATAGGTACGGTGGCACCACAGGGCTGATCCTGTGAGCCACTTATAAACTACTAGAAATAAACAACTGTTTGAGAATTAATTCAATACTTATTTAGGCCGATCTGGCTTGAAAGATAATTAATACATCACTTTTCTATCAAAACAATTCATTTTTACATTCATAACTCAATTAAAACTTCTTTCTTTTGCTAGACACTTCCAATGTTCTAACGATTAACTTGTCTACCAGTGACCTGTACCCAAGGAGTTCACAGTACAACGATATAATTACCTACAAAAATATAACAGGCGTAGTTTGCGCGCTTAAGTACCTTACGCTGACGCCCGACAGTATCTACTACGACGTCTACCATGGTGTCGGGCGATCACGTGCGTCATTTTACTCAAAGAGATGTCAGCATAGTAGACGGGGCCCGTTAGGGCCGGAGCCTGCCAGAGTTGCGGATTTTTTTCGAAAGAGTTACCGCGGCCCGGGAAAGCAAAGGGCGCTAAGAGTAGCACGGATGGGTTTTGGTCAGTAAGAGTTTGACACTCCTTTCCGCTCCGCCCAGAGCGATAGGAGTCATTTGATGATCCATAAAAAGGGCTATGAAATGACTAAAAAAGCAGAGATTATTTTATTTGCTTTAAAATGAAGAAACATGTTTGTTTTGTCCAAGTCCGGATTTTTTTCAGTTCAGTTGTCAGGTCAGTACAGCTGTGTTTTTTTAGTGCATTTAAACAATAAATACCCTGCTAGCTTATTGCATTTTTTGTTGGGAGTACAAAACACAGCCCCCTGTGTTTTTTTTCCTCATCAGTCCCCAAAATAACCCTGAAAACCAATATGCACAAGATTTTGCCATTATTATATACACGGGTGCGGTATGCACTTGAGCAAGCGCGTGGTAACCTACTAGATTTTGTTCACCCGGGCGAACGCGAAGTCTACGAATTGCGTTGACAATAAAAATTGACTTACATAAATTGCCAATGTTATATGACATGGGATGTTATATGACATGGTTATTGACCGGTAAACTCCTCGAAGGTAAAGCATGATTATAATCATTTTTAAGGTTAGAGTCTATTTCTAAGGTAAGTGTCTGCAATATTGTAACATTTTGGGGCTTCTTATAACAATTCCCTACTAAACTGTTTCGAAAAAGTCGAATAAAAACCAATCGATGTTATTTCGAGAACACAAAAACCCATTTCATTATCAGTTTGGTATTATCAGGTATTATCAGGTAAAAATACAATACAAAGGATAAACTGGTCCAATTAAAATTAATGTGGGTGGCGAACTTGCGGCAAATTGTCTAAAACTGACATGATGCAATATTGCTAATCCTCCATGGCAAATAGTGTGATAGCCTATGAGTTGACCCGACCTATGAGGATTAATTTATGCAAGTGTAATTAAATGTTATGTTTGGTCAAACAATGGTAACACGATTTTTCTATACGACTTGCAATAAATTAATATCCTAAAATCACCTACGCTAAACACTGCGTTACCGAGATCTAATAAAGGACTTTAACACAACTGTGTACGCCAGTGCCATAGTATCATGTTTATGATACTATAGGACTGGTATACACAGTTGTGTTAGCAACTTACTTAACTAAATCGTAACTGAACGAACTTAAAAACTTTAAAGGCTGCCGCCGAACTAGGTGTAGACAATATCTGATGGAATATACCCACATCGTACCTATTCAACTCAAATTGTTTAATTAAATTTTCTCTTTCGCACTGAAATCTAACACATTCCGTCAATTAATGCTGGACATCCTCCGGCGTTGCATACACCTCACAATTTGGTGAATTCGTTTTCTTCATCAAAAATCCAAATTCATTAAGCGGCATGTGCCCAGACCGCGGGTTGGCGATCGTAGTGTGGCATGTACCTACAGAGAATGCTGCTGCCAATTCTCTGGTGAGACCCTTTATCGCCTCTTGCGACACCCACGGGAAGTGATGGGATGGTGCTATTCTTTTACGACCGACACCATGCGGAACCATAGATCTATACCTTATCCTTTTATTCTTCGATCTTTCGTCAAAATATTATTTCCAAAGTTCATAACACTTGTTTTTATATTTACATAGGCAGGTAATAGTTCCACATAAGAGGTTTCAATATGTTTTTTTTTCCTGATGTCCATAATTTTGCCAAACGGTCAGCCTCCTCATTACCCTGTAAGCTTATATGCTATAGAATCTATTGCAACCTCGGATCGGAGCCGCTTTTGATTAACTTTTGTATCTTTGACAGAATATCATACTATCGTTGCACCTCTGCAACCTGAGGCGCATCGAGCTGTATGTTGCGTTGTTGTTATAATGCGCTTTTGCTGTCCACATAAATCACAGCTTTACTTTTGTCAATACTTTGAATATAAACAAGTGCTTCTGAAATTGCAAGAAATCCAGGAACATTACCGACACAGAATTAATTATATAAAAAAAACTTTTACCACTTTTTTGCGGTTTCATAGGATCATAGGTCATAGTAGCACCATTTCCATTAACGCTCGTAGACCCATCACTGTAAATAATATATAATAATCGTAATATTTCCCCTCAGTTATTTTTTAACACTTCTCTTTTTATTAAATCGTAAGAATATTAATTAATTGCAATTTTATTTTGAGTATTAATTTAAGTGAACCATTGAATTACATTTACAGGATGGAAGATGAGTTAATATTATCTTCCTTAACTTCTTCAAAAACACTTACAAGTAACGGGATCTTCTTTTTTGACATCAGCTTGGTTGTTACATTATTTAACTTCCTTCTTCTTAAATGCAGTGGAAGAGCACAGAGCTCGGATTCCATAACATAATTTATCGGAGTGCTTCTTATGAAGACCCTACGCTTAAAGCTTGATTTTGCACCTTGACTAACTTGTAGATATTTGAATCTGCACTACTTTCATACAAGAAACAGCCATAGTTCAAGCCTACTTCTACAAGACATTTTTTAACGAAATATGTTAAAAACAGGTTTAAGTATTATATAATTGAAATTAGAATTATTGAGACACGAACTGTATTCCTGTAGTATGATTTTGAAGTGGAACTTTGAAGCAAAAACTGTTTTCAGGTGGTTCTAGTACAGGAACATTATAATTTTAAAGGACTGGTTGTTTAGCAGATGGCACGTCAGGATACTCAACTATCCGTTTATATTAAATATTAAAAAATATTAAAACAAAGCTCACATTTTTTTAAAACTAATGGTGCAATATTAATTTTTGAAGTGAAAACTTCTTTAGCGGTGTTGTGCACTTTTTGGGATGGGTAAAAAATGTTAAACTCGCGTCAGGACACGTGACCTGATCGAAAATTTGTAAGGCGGATAATGTAATATATTGTCAATTGTCATGTTTGTGTACGATAGCGCAATAAATGAATATTATATTTAACCACAAAAAAAGCGATAAAGCAATTCGTGCGATATTATTCCCAAAACATTCCAAAATATTCAAAAATGCACAACGTTAATGTTGAAGTTTTCACTTCTGCCGGCACTCCCGGAGTGTTTTTTTAAATATTTTTTCACCATAAATATACTTAAGTTAAAGTAAGTTATAAATGTAAGTATATATGTAGTCATAAATGTAAGTAAAGGTTTTTAATCTACATTATTATTATTATTATTTTTTTTTTTTTTTTATATGATTGGAAATCATCAAATGACCCCTCCCGCTCTGGGTGGAGCGGCAGGGAGTGTCAGACTTTTACTGACTAAAACCCACCCTTTGGACTAAAGGGTGTAAAGAATTACCGCGGCCCTGGGAAGAAAGGCACTAGGAGGACTTCCTAGTGCCTTTCTTCCCAGGGCCGCGGTAACTCTTTCGAACATATTCCGCAACCCTGGCAGGCTCTGGCCCTGGCGGGCCCCGTCTCCGTTGCTGACTGCTCTTTCCGGCGCGTTCGGAGTGAAACGCGCCGTCGACTCTGGCCTGACCTGATCGGACAGCGAGCTACCCATTGCTCGCTGTCCGCAGGCGTCAGTCACTGCGCCTTGCTCAGGAGCGTCAGTTCCTGAGAGGCGCAGCGACTAACGTTCGTCTGGAGGAGGCGAAATGGGGCCATTACTGGCACTCCATTTCGGCCCCCTCCCGAGCAGTGGCAGCGGCTGCGACGGTGGCGGCGGCTGCGGCGGAAGCGACGGCGGCGGCGGCGGCGGTGGAGGAGGGTTTTCTCCTCGACCCGGCCCTGGCGGGTGGACCGCAGGCTTTGCCCCCAGCCCAGTGATCGGCCGGCTTGCCAGCTGCCGCACATGCGAAGCAGTGCGGCGCGGCGTCGCACAAGCTGGCCCTGTGACCGGGCTGACCACAGCGGAAGCAGTGGTCACTGCGGTCCACCTCCGAGGTGCAGAGTGCTCCGACGTGGTTGCCAACCTGGCAACGGAAGCACCTCAGAGGTCTGGGCTCCAGCAGTTTCACCTGCGCGGAGACCCAGCCCACCAAGAGCCTTCGGCCCTCCGAAATTTTCTTGGCCGCCGACACGGGGCAGCTCACCACTACGGTTCGCATGCCCGTGTTGTCAGGACGGATGGTGCCCACCTTCACCTCCTCTGTAGAGCACCCCCCCGTCCTGACGACGGCGGCCAACACCTCCCCCTCCGTGACGGAGTCGTCCAGGCCCAAAATGCGCATGTCTATGCACTTCGTGGGCCTGGACACTCGGACGTCATCCGCGCCCAAGGACGCCCTAAGCCTTTCGGCTAGAGCGTCCGCGGCCGGACCGCTGTCTGCTCCAGGGATCTCGAGCATCCTGGCCCCGGTCATGGTGACCCTGAGCCGGAGACCCCCGACGATGCCAAGCTCACCGAGGTTGATGGCCTCCTTGGCTTTGGTGAGCGTGTTGGCATACGTCACGCCCCTCTTCACCGCGTCCGGCTGCAGCGTTATCACTACAGCCGCGGTCTTCGGGGCGCGGAGCGCAGCCGCGACGCCTCGCGCTCTCTGCCGCCGCCTTCTCTCCCGCCTCTTGGCCGCCCTGGCTGCCTTTCCCGCCCTCTTCTTCTCCCCGGCCACTTGCCATTCGGCTTGAGCCGGGGGAGGTTCAGAAGGCGAGGAAGCCGGGGGGAGCTGCTGCACGGCTGGCGCAGGAGCCTTTGCCGTCCGTGCAGCCACCCCACCCTTCCTCTTCCTTCCCGGGGCCGGGTCCGGGTCCGGTTTTCCCGACACCGGCTTCGCGGGTGCCGGCCCGGACCCTTTGTCCTGGCCGGACGACCCCGGTGTGGCAGCCACGGCGGCCGCATATGTCCCCGCCTTTTTCCGGCCTGGGGGGGCCTTCCCACTCGCCGCACTCGCTAGCGGGGGGCGCAGGACGATGCCCTCCAGGACGGAGAACCGCGCCTGGAAGGCAGCCATCTCCTGCCGCACCAGGTCCAGCACCTGGCTCTCCTGCGGCACGGGACAGCTGTCCTCTCTGCGCCCCCTTTGAGGCGCCCCCTGTGGGCCTGCTCCCCGGAGCCTGGCCAGGTCTGCGCGGAGCCCCTCGTTCTCCTTCTGGAGACGCTCCGTGGCGGCAGCTAAGCGAGCGACCTCCGCCCGCAGCTTGGACATCTCGTCCCGCGGAGGCCCACCTCGGTTAGCCTCCGCTGCCGCCAGAATGGAGGCCATCGCCTCGCTTATGGCCTTGTTCTTTGAGGAAAGCTTCCTCTTCAAGGCCACATCTCAACAGGTGTTCCAAAAATTATCATTTTAGGTGACCAACAAGTACGAGGTTTGGCCAGTAAAATAAAGTTACAGAGGGATGCAAATAAGTGGAATAACGTTTATTCTATATCAGGATTTTCAAACCTAAGCTCAACTAGTTCGCAAATATTATGTAAAATAGATGATTATATAAAAAACTTGCATAACGATGACATAGTAATATTGGGTATAGGTAGCAATGACAAAAACCCTTACAAATTACTATCAGACTTGATTCCAACCCTTCAAAAACTAAAAAATAACCAAGTATTTGTATTAAATATTATTAATAATCCCTATTTGAATGTTAAGTTATTAAATCAAAATATTAAATAGTTCTTGCAATTTTTTCCTAACTGTAAGTTCATTGATACAACTGAGAATATATATAATTATAACAGTTATAATTACATATCCAAGACTATGCTATGTTATAAACTAAATATAGAAATTGATAACATTAACTTAAGGAGAATTATGGACACAGCCAATACATTAAAACACACTCACACTTCATCGAACTCAAACATAAATAGTATCCACGTAAACAAAAAAGGAACAATCCCCTACTATTTTAAGGTACAAAAAAGAGCCCCTCTTCAGCCATTAAATGCCGGTGAAGCTACTGCAATTATACCGAACCCTAATGTACCTAGTAAGACCACATTTTTTCGAATCTAAACGTAAATGTACACTTTTTCACCAAAACATCGCTGGCATTTTAAATAAAACAGATTTACTAGAAATTACTTTACAAGAACTGCATGAAAGGGGTACAAATATTGATGTCTTATGTTTTTCAGAAACTTTCATAAAAAGAGGATCAGAAAGCAACTTAATACTAAAAAATTACAAGCTAGTATCATCTTTTTCTAGACCTGACCAAAGGCGAGGCGGAACATGCATAATGGTTAAAAAGGACCTCGAATGTAAACATATCCCTAACTTAGTTGCACCATTATTATATGATTTCGAATATTGTGCAATAGAAATTATCACTCTTAAAGTCATTGTCATTTGTATTTACCGTACTCCAAATTCAAATGTAAGTTTGTTTTTGAAAAACCTAGAGGATATTTTAAGGAAAATAACAAAAGGAAATAAAAATAACATAATACTATGCGGTGATTGGAACATTGACGCGTTAAAGCGTAATAATAATTATAAAGAACTAGAACTTATCTTACATAACCATAATATCTCCAACCATATAAATAAACCAACAAGAAAATCATCATGTATAGATCTCATCGCAAGCGATATACCTAATGTTCAGCCTCAAGTACATATCCTTGCATTATCTGACCATGAGACGGGTCAGTCCATTAGCTTCGATTCGTCTGTAGATACTGCAAAATGCAGAAAACAATTTTGGTTTGAAAAGAGAAGAGATCTAAGTCAAAACAACATTGAAAAGTTCATATCATGCATATCATCTCTTTCATTTTCAGAAATATACGAATCTGATGATACTGATCTAGCATTCAATCACTTTCATGATACACTATCCCTATTTTACGATCTCTGTTTTCCCATCCTAAGAGTAAAAATTACAAACAAACCAGTAAAAAGTAAATGGATAACAAAAGGAATAAAAAGATGTTGCGTCAAGAAAAGAAGTATGTATTTAAAATATAGGCTATTAAATTCTAACAAAACCCTACACCTAAACCACTACCAAAATTACACTAGAATATTGAGACGATGTATATTACATGCTCAGAAAATTGATAACACTCGCTATTTACTTCAATCGAACAATAAATGTAAAGCCGCCTGGGATATAATAAAAAACAATAGTTCAGATACCGATAGTAACGCCGAAATTTCTTCCATTACAATCGATCAGTGCACATACACTGATGGCGACAAAATAGCAAACCAATTTAATGACTTTTTTATCAACATGACAAACATGACAAACAAAACAAAAATCCATAATTCTGAAACACCAATTGACTATAAACATACCATCACTGACATATCAAATAGCATCTTTTTGACTCCAACTGATGAAAATTCTGTGTATAAAGCTATTCATTCCTTAAATTCAACTAACTCAACTGGCTATGACAACATTAATACAAAGGTTCTTAAACGTTGCTCTAAATATATATCTCGCCCGCTGGCCCACATTATTAATTTATCATTTTTTCAAGGTTTATTCCCCACCAAACTAAAGTTTTCTATTGTTAAACCATTATATAAAAAAGGAGATAAAAATGATATGAACAATTATCGTCCTATTACTCTAATACCCGTAATTTCTAAAATTTTTGAAAGAATTATGTACGATAGATTACACTCCTTTATAATAAAACACGCAATTTTAAAAGAGGAACAATTTGGTTTCAGGAAGGGTAAATCAACAACTCTCGCATGTTTTTCTCTCATGAAAAAGATTACATCAAGTCTTAATAAAAAAAGGTCAATAGCATCAATATTTCTTGATATGTCAAAAGCTTTTGACTTCGTAGATCACAAACTGCTTCTCTACAAATTGAATCGCTATGGTATTAGGGGAAATGCATTAAACTGGATAAAAACATATCTGTATAATCGCCAGCAATGTGTAGAAATATCTAGACGTAATATATCAGAAAAAAATATATATAGATCTGCCTATCGTCAAAACTCCTGTGGGGTTCCCCAGGGCAGTATATTAGGACCCTTTTTGTTTTTACTATATATCAATGATTTGCCCAACGTGACCCCATATTCATGCATTCTGTACGCCGACGATACTACTCTTAGTATTGAACTCACTGATAAAAATATCGCCAAATACGAAAAAGAGATAAATGACACACTAAACAAAATAATAGATTGGTTAAAAGACAACAATTTACATGTCAATATCGGTAAAACTAAACTTATACAGTTCCAAACTTATAATAGCAAACATCACGGATTAAAAATAAGATATGCAAGTGACACTATAGAAGAGGTTAAAAGTGCTACTTTTTTAGGTATAACTTTAGATAAATTTTGCAACTGGAAAGAGCATATTGAAAAATTATGCACTAAGCTGCAAAGATTTGTATTTGTTTTAGGTAGAATAACTCGTGTAGCTGGTATCAATGCAGCACTTTATGCTTATCATGGTTACGTAGCATCAATTCTACGCTACGGTATTATCATATGGGGCAATTCTGTGGATTTTATTAAGGCATTTCGAGCCCAAAAAAAGTGTATTCGATCAATAACCAAAGCCCAACCATTAGACAGCTGTGTCCCACTCTTTAAGAGTTTAAAAATATTGCCACTCCCATCTTTATATATATTCGAACTTAGTATCTTTGTACGTAAAAACATAGGTTTATTTAAATTACGTAATGATGTTGTGGTAAGAAAAAGCAGAGATGTCCACCAATTATATGTACCTCAACAACGAATTAAACTATTCTCCAATAATGTTTACTGTATGGCAATTCGTATTTATAATAAATTACCTAATGTTTTTAAAGATCTTAATTTCATGACTTTTAAAAATAAATTATTTGACTTCCTATTATCTAAGTGTTATTATTCAACAGATGAGTTTTTAAATGAAAAGTTTGACTCTAAATTTAAATTGGACGACGAATTGCCCTTACATTCGTAATGATTGAATTTAATTTGATAACTGTGACATTGTATTGAATAATTCTTAACACTGTATTTGATTAATTTCTGACATTATATCTAGATTGCCTTGACATTGTATTTAATAATTCCTGACATATTTAGTATACCGTTAAATTGTATTTAATAACTCTTGACATTCTTATTAGTATGCGTTGACATTGTATGCAATAATCCCTCCAAATTGTATTTAATATCAGATAATGTTTACCTAGGTTTGCCAATTCATTTTGATTTCATTTAAATTTTTGAAAATATTTGTACGCTGGAAACAGCAGAATATTTTGGACGTAGAATTGTAGTAACACCTTGTAACAACAATATTCTAACAAATAAACTTATTATTATTATTATTATTATTATTATTAACGCGAAGCGCGGCCTCCACCACCTCCGCAAACCCGGCCCTCCGGTCATCCGGCTCACCGCCGGAGGGCTCCGAACCAGGAGCCCCGCGACCGCCCTCTCCGGGGGGTCGTCCGTCAGCGACGAGCTCCTCGGCTCGCTGGCCAGCCACCTTGGAGGCGGGCAATCTCCCCTTGCCTCCCTCTCGGCCCTTACCCCGTCTACTGGTGGGGATTTTTCGGGCCGAGGCCACCTCCTCGCTGCAGGACGACCCCCGGTCGTCCTCCGGTCTAGGCCGCTTGCGGAAGGACCTAGAGTCCTCCGCTGCAGTCCCTGCCCCCTCGGGTCCAGAGCTCGCCGAGCTTACAGCCACCAGGTCGTCGGAGTCCAACTCGGACTCCGACTCTGCACCCGCGCGACGCTCAAGCGAGCCTCTGCCCGCGCTCCGTCCGACCGACGCTTTGTTAAGCGAACTAAAACTAAACCCGATCAAGTCCTGAAAGGACGGCTTGGATCGGGGGCCTCCTCGGCCACTGTTGCACTTGGCAAGCGGAGAATAAAGAGCACTGTTGCCCCCCCCAGAATACGAGGGGCTTGACGCGTAAAGCGTGGCGGATTCCCTTTCTGCTATGCAGTCCGGACCGCCCTGGGGTACAACTTCTCTTTCAGTGCCTTTATCCATAGTTTCCTTTTTGAGGGTGCGGTCCCTTTCTCCCCTCCTCTCTCCCTCTCTCTCACTGCTTGCTCGCTGCCCTCACAGTCACGTCTGATGATCAGACGCGTACCAGAGAGCAGCGAGCAAGCCAATGAGACGCACACCGTCCGAGGACCCGAACACTGCTCAAGTCTCCGAACGGTGTGCCCCTCTTGTGTCTCTCTTGGTCTGGTCTCTCACTTGGGACCTTCCGGCATGAGTGGCTCTACCGGCAAAGCCCCCAAGATCATTGAGACACGCAAGCCCCACCACGACGGCAACGTGGAGACACGGTTGGTGGGGAATCTACATTATTTAAGAATAACAAAAGACAGTAAACTGAAAAAACCGCTACTTTATTGAAAAATATAAAAATCTGATAAACAAAGTGAAGGGAAAATGATGTTACTAGTGATGGTAGTAGCTGTAACATAAAAATATTCTGATCAAAACAAAATAAATATGATTTTGTAATAAGGGTAGGTAGGTCATTCAAAACTAGTAGTAGTAGATTTTGCAACTTAAATTCCTTGTTGCAATATCTAAGTTTCTGAACCTTCTAGACAGTTTCAATAATGTACTTACCCCAGCACAGTGTGATTATTTTGTGATGGGGTAAGCACATTATTATTATTTATTATTATTTCAGGCATCTGTGGCCCATACAAAATACAATACATAAATATTAAAAAACTATACTAATACATACAAAAATAATAGTGACGGCGTCGAATTACGCTGCGCGGTGTCACACAGCCTGCCGCGAAAACGTCGGTAAACTACACCCTTCGGCCAAAACTCTTCCTTTAGGATTATTGAGACTGTGATTGATAACGTGCCAAACTGTCTTCATTTTATTTTCTGCCAAATTGATATTGGTGCTTTAGCTACCTTGCAAGTATTTTTGAAAACTTTAGAATTTGTTTTCATAATACTTAAATATCCCTACTTATCCTAATGCCTTTAGACGCCCAGTCGATAAATATAACTTAGAGAAAGTATCTTTAGACTTCTTTTCGTTGTATTGAATCCCTTTAGTACAGTCAGTGTCGTCCTTTGGTTACCCTCCACGCATTGAAATAACTTAGAGGGTAATTAGCTAATGACGCTGTCCGTACTACTGAAAATATATTATCATAAAATTTACTCGCGTCCTCAATATTATGAACATTTAACCTATATTGTACCTAAGGTTTTTTTTGTATGGATGGGAAATCATCAAATGACGGGTCATTTGATGATTTCCCATCCATCCCGCGCTGGGTAGAGAGAAAGGGGGTTGTCAGACTCTTACTGACTAAAACCCATCCGTGCTCCTCCTGGTGCCCTTTGCGTATCAGGGCCGCGGTAATTCTTTTGAACACAATCTACAACCCTGAATTATGTAAGGTACCACTGAATATAGTGTAGGTCAGTTGTAACTGGCCTCAATTGTATTTGAAGTTTTTGCAAGGCTTTTTTCTTATACGCCATGCCTTATTTCAATTTACGTAAATTAAAATGACTTAAACTAAGTTATTTATAAATTCCAAGAAGAGCACAACTAAGTAGGTACTAATTAATACAATAATGTTTTCTTGACAGCCGAAAGTAAAATTTACTTTAATTGAAATTTGTTTTTTTATGTAGTAAGTAAACATGACTTGTGCGACACTCGTATAAAAAGGACCGAGAAGTGTGTCGCTTAAGTAATCGGAAAAAAAATACCTGCCTTTTTACGGGTTACTGAAACGCCACAAATGTGCTTCGATTGGAATGCTGCCTAAACAAATCAATGCAGAAAATTTTGCTGATGCCGAATATGTCTGTATGGTATTATCAGGTATATATGTAACTCAATATGCCCAATTTGGCGGTTAAGCAATTTTGCATTTCCAGTGACGATAATATGTGACTTGTCTGACACAGCAGTGTCGCACATAATAATAATACCAGCCCGGGGAATCCATCCGCAACATTATTTCCGGTTGTTCTAGTCTGGCTAACGGAGACTATTTGCACAGGCACAACCTTGTAGCCAGGATTATCCACCAGCAACTTGCTCTTCAATAAAATCTTGTGGAATCGGAAGTACCGTAGGTACTATAGGTATGTGCCCGACCCAGTTCTCGAAAATGGCAATTGCACATTGTATTGGGATCGGTATATCATCACTGACAGGACTATTGTGGCTAATAAGCCTGATATAGTGGTGATAGACCGACTAGAGCGTCGCGCAATGATTGTTGATATAGCAGTCCCTCATGACGAGAACCTCGTGAAGTCTGAGAAAGATAAACAAACAAAGTATCTTTACTTGGCTCGCGAGGTTGTCGACATGTGGGATGTGAACACAGCAGTCATTGTGCCGATAATTGTGACGGCCAATGGCATAATAGCCAAGAGCCTGGACCAACATCTCAAGAGGCTCTCGTTGGGCAGCTGGATCAAGGGCTTGATCCAGAAAGCAATACTTTTGGACACGGCTCGTATCGTTGGGAAGTTCCTCTCTCAGGAGCCCTGCCCACCGGTAGCTAGGACCCAGTTCCCGATACCGGTGGGCTACTTTTTGTTATATTTTTGCATGTTTTGTTTTTAAATTTTCGTAGAAATATTTAAAAATATAATTTGTATGTACAATGAATAAAAGAAATAATATAAATCATTTTGTTTCAGGCACTGCATATGAAAGCCAAGCATAAGCTAAGCATTAGGTACCTAATTATTAAGTGCTTATTTATTAAAAATTGAATTGAAATTGAACTTGAACTTGTTAATTATATTATACATAAGGACAGTTCATCCAATTCGATTTGAATAACCAGCAATAGCAATATTCAGCTCTGTGCCTCAGCTTCCTAAGTATGTGTACTGACTTGAGGACAATTGATTCGACTTACTATCAATAATTATGGTACTTCCTTGTAATGAGTGGTAAATTCATACCACATATTCATATTCATACATGAATATTTAAAACCACTCAAACTCTGATTGCATAGCTAAATATATTTTATTCCTATAAAAGTAAGGTCCAGTATTGACAATTTGTAAATGAATAAAATTTCTATTTATGACAAACACAGCAGCAGTACCTATTACGTAAGCGTATTTTAATTGGAGTAAATAATATAGTTTGACAGTCGGCAGTTACAACTCAAAGTGTCGAGTTTGCGCGAACAGAGGCAAAGGGAAACATGAATTGTAAGTTTAATAACAACATTTTTTTGTGTTTCAATGTTTTATTTAACATAAAGGACTATGTCCTTCAACCATCTGGCGCTAACTTGACGTTGGCAGCAAGACACTGACATGTTTGAAACTATCGACTTTGATACAATTTTTGTTTAAGCATTACATCTCCACAAATTTCGTGAGTTTATAAGCATAAACTTTCGAAATTTGTGGAGATGTAATGCGAGATTCGAACCATGGTTTCTGCAAAACTGGGAACTGATTAAATTATTGAATATTATTGAGCCGGTAACGCCGGCTTACTTATCTTTAATATGAAATTTTTGTGTGGATAAAGGAGTCTTTCCGGATCTAATGAAATTCAGTAACGTGATGTACAACTTTTTAAATCCGGGGATAGTAAAGACACAAATGATTATAGACTAGTATCCGTGTTGAAAGTGTTCAGCAAGGTATTTGAAAAAGAGACACTTAATTAAATCCTAAATCATTTTAACACGAATAACATCTTGCACGATAAACTGTATGGTTTTACAGAAGAGCGTTGTACGACTAACGCTGGTGTAACTTTATTAAACAGATCTTCAATGCGCGGGAAGAGGCACAAGATACCATAGGCATTTTCTTAATCACGAAATGGTACTCCTGCTGCTCAAGCATTCTGAATTCTGGAGCGGGCAAAATTACTCTAATCTAATTTGAATAATATACAGCTTATTAGTTCAAATAAACTGTGTCTAGGTATTAAAAGTGAAAATGAGGACCCCATTGCAGCCCTGAGTCAAGCGCAATTCCCAGGAAAACCGTTTCTATTGTTGAATTCGTAAGAATAAGAATAAGAAGAATAAGATTATTTATTTGTCAAACATGCGTTTACATAAACTGACTAATCAGACATGCAAGGTATTTTTTTTTTTTTTTAGGTATGACCACTAGCAAGTTAATACACTTGGGATATTAACTGCTTAACCGGACTAACTCAACACGTCCCGCTCGTTAGCTCAGTAGGTTAGAGCGCCGACATAACAAAACATGCAAGGTATTGAATTAATAGATGTTGTTAGCGTCCATGTTTTGCCAATAACGGCGTACAAATTTTGTAGGTATAAAAAATTACATTTAATTGCATTTTTTATTATTTTTTTCTTATTTTTAGTTTAGCCGATGATACTTTCTAGATTTTTTAAATAAATAAACATGGTAATAATTTAACGAAGTAAATAACGCTTTTCTGCAGGTTCAAAATTGGTTCACTACTAAAATTTTTTTATAAATGGGAAAAAAACGAAGTGCATAAGATTTGCCTTACCAAATGTCAAAAGTAGTGATTGACATAGTGTTGAGCAAGGAGAAACTGGAATTTTTCAACAGAACGGTTTTTCTGGGGATTACGCTTGACTCAACTACAATGGAGTTCTCATTTAGCATCTCTTGCAGGACGGCTAAACTCAGCAGCTTATGCTGAAAAATCCGCCAATTTACGGATGTTGATATCGCAGGACTAGTCTATTTCAGTTACTTTGATAGTATAATTTATTTATTTATTACCTTTTATTTTTAAGTAATTTGTGACAAATTTAACGTCAAGATTGTTGGGTTAAATTCTTTTTATTTTTTCTAGTATTACTTTGGGTTTACCTGGCTTTTGTTGTATGCCCAGACGCGTTTGGAATGTATTACACACAAAAAAGGGAACTATTTAAACCACCAGCATACCGCCAGCTGCGCAACAATTCGTATTTTGGCTACAGCATTACTTACGATCAATTTTCCAAAACGTAAGTTGTAATTTTTACCGTTTATTTATCTTGTCCAAAAGCTTCTGTAAGATGTTGTTTTTTTTTTGTTTTTTTTGCGATGCGTACACTTGTTATTATAAATAAATTATTTAAAAAAATAAGTAACTACTTATTTTTGATCTTTCTAAAAATGTAGGTACATATTTTCACTTTTTTCAGAAGTAAAAATTTACAAAAATGTTTTCAGATTAGTTATAAGTGCGCCAAGGGAAAATAAAATTGGCGAAGTATATAGTTGTAATATAGAAAATAAAGCCTGCACACCAATTTTTAGGATTGTCCCAAGAGGTAAATCATTCTTTGACTAATAAAAACTAGCCCCAATAGTATAATCTTTAGTATGATCATCGTCAAAACACAAATTGTCACTTCTATACATTTACATAATATTATCTAAATTGGCATACAAATAAATCGATAATCTGCTGGCGTTTTATAATTTATGAACCATTATTTTTTAAATTTTGCTTAATTCCGATTTTAATGAAATAACTAGCAAAAACAATAATATTCACGAAACTGTAGTGTTAATTGGTTTTTGTCGCTGACTGTTCTCATAGTATTTATGTAAAAAAAAAAAACAAAATGTTAATGATCGCATGATCTAAAATCGGCCTGACTTATTTGGCTTACTTATTTGTGAAAACCAGCTACTAACAAGCGCGGCTCGCAAAAAAAGTAGTAGTAAAAGTAGTACCTCCAAGGTCACATCAGTGTCTGTACTAAAATTCATCATTATCGGTTTAGCAATTTCGGCGGGAAAGTAAAGCAAAGAAATAAACAAATAAAAATTCACTTTTGCCTTTATAATAATAGATTTATTAGGATTAGGATGTTCTGACGAGTCCGCCTTAGGTTTTTAATGAGAAAAACGAGATTCCCTGAATATTGTTAAAGTGAAAGTGCTTTTTCCTTGGGATTTTGTATACTTAATCCCATTCCAGGATTTATGCTCAGTTTTATAAAAAGTTTTTCATACTTTCAGTTTCGAAAAAATATGAACATGACTATTGGTTCGGAGCAACCGTCAAGGCCGGGCGAGACTTCGTTATGGTAAGCATTTTTTATTTATTTTTATTCACGAACCGGCTGGGTTAGCTAGGTCTTGACCTCGATCACGCCTGATTTTTTCCAAGGATAGTGTGACTGATTTTATTTAAAGAGTTTTATACCAGACACTGTAATAATTCCATGAATCATTCATCATTATCTGCCAAGCTTTTTCCCAACTAGAGGTACTGTGACTGGCTTCCAGTCAACACGGATTCAGCTGAATCAAAACAAACACTAAAGAATAAAAAAATAAGTAAAAAATTATCAGTTACATCATAAATTTAATAAAACAATAAATACAATTTATTATTATTAAATTTATTATTATTATTATTAGTTACATCCTGAAGTTTGGATTTACAATCCTCCACATACATAGACTGACAACTTTAAGCTAAAAAATACAGAACACACCGGCTATGACCCGCATACACTTCTTTTATTTTTGATTATGTAGCGGCATTTAGACCGCCACAAAAATCAACGTAGCAGAATCCACAAAAGAGACTCGCAGCGCCATCTGTCTCGACAGCTGCGAACAAACTTGACAAAATCCTAAATCGCGATATCAGAGTTTACTGTGCGATTAGAACATATGCAAAGCCCGAATATCAATTGTCGGGCAGTTGCCCACCAGACACAACATCCGTCTGGTCGGAGGATCCTCCCTTCTCAACGGAGGTATGTGGGACTTTACTCTCTGTTCCGCTACCTCCAAAATTACATTAGAGATTCACCTTAAGTAACATAATGGCCACGTCTATGGTAGGCGTCAGATATACTTGCAATAGAGTATATTGACCTTTCTCTAATATCCCTTCGTAGATACCCGAACAAAAAATATGAACTGTTTTTATCATTCAAGAACGTAAAAGATTACGATAGACGTCGATGCAGGGCAGCTTTGTCTTTATTTCTGTTTTGCCATTAAGAAAGTCAATAAATGTATGCGGGTCATCATTGACTAACGTACATTGGGATTGAGAATTGGAATGGAGATTTGGGGTTTTATATAAAATATGATGGTGTTATATTTGTGGTGTGATTTCAGATGTGCGCACCAAGGTATACGGAAAATCGTAAGTAACAATATTATTTTTAGGATCAGCAGTTGCTATAAAAATATTGCGACAAAAGTTAGACCCAAGGCAATCCGAATTGACTCAATTTACTGACACAATCGTTAAATAGTAACATTGCTAGCAATCTATAATATTTGCAAGGGGTCAATTCTGGTTTTTAGGGCCTACGCATACCGGGACGGAATGGCAAGGGATTTTGCCACCGGTCGGCGCACATAGCCTCCATCATGCCACTAGCGCCATTAGTTCAGATATCTGTGTGAGGATCACCCGGAGGACACGGTGGAGGTCTCCCCTGCTTGAGTGGAGTACCGCCGTGTGCTCGTCGAGGCGATCGGTGGCGGTGACCTCTCGCAACCATAGTCCGAAGCGAGGAGGCATGGGAAGCCGTCATCTCCTTCTGCGAAGCAAAAATGCTAGTGAAGGAGGAGGCGGGCTGCGGGAGGGAGAAACAACCCCTACGCCCCAGCCACCGCAACATAAGGAAACGCCCCGGGCGTCGGGATGTGCGTAGGCCATAAAAGAACGTCCGCGATTCGTATAGTAGACGCCATCTGTCAAAAAGTCTAAATTACAGACATTTTTGACATTGATAGTTGCTGACATTAATTGCCTCTGAGATGATGATTGAAATTTAACGTTTTAAGGCGAAAATTGGCCATCTAATCGAAATTTATCATAATGACTTTCGTTTGAAAAAAATCATTTACAATAAACATAATATTTAATAAAAGTTTTTTGTAACATAGGTCTTGGCAAATATAGAGCAGAAGGCACATGCTTTTCCTACGCGAATGGAAGCCTAACAAAGGAGGCAACGATTAATGAAACCGAAAGATTTAAGGATGCGGAATCAGCTATGGGTAATTGTATTATTTAAAGCCCAGTCTTAAATTTAAAATAAAATATTAGCTTCACTGATGTTTTATTTCAAAAGTCTACCAAAGGACGTAGTTCAAAATTAAACCAGCTCCGGAGCTAATGATTTATATTCAGATTACAGAGTAGCAAATATACTAACTTATATCTCTGTCTGGTGGCTAACATACTTTTTTTTGCCCAAATAAGATTGCTAGGCGTTCTTCACAAAAATTTTGGTTCAACATATTCTTAATTACATAGTTATGTTAACTGAATACACACAAGTTTAGCCTTTGAAGTCAAAAACAATTCAAAGTTGCATTATAATTAGTTAAAAACAAAAAGTCAAATATTTAGATTGACTCAAAAAACTCAAAGCATTTATTTCAATTAGACCATTTACTAGCATTTTTGAATTGTTAAGGTCGGTCGGTCAAAAATATGAAGTTATTTCCACGTTCCAAGGCATAGATCTCTATGGAGAAGAACGTGCAAAAAACTCCACGGACACTCTTTTAAAAATAATATATTGTTACAAAATTGTGGTTACATCATTCATGTTGAAATTATTGAGAATTAAGATCACGTTTTGATACCTGTATTTATTTTCACCAATTATGTGACTTGCAATTAAGAAAATCGTCTCATCGAGCCTTATATTTTGATAACTCACAAGACCAAGTCACAAAAAATGCGCCGCAATTTCGTTTATTTTTATTTATTCAAAATCCTAATAGTTTGTGTCACTTAGTGTGTCACGACGAATCTAATGATTCCTCATTTGTTACAATCCATCAAGTCGTTTAGGCTGCAGGACTTTGCAAAAAAAGCCTTACCTACAAACGACTATAAGCAAAAAATGTAGCCACCAGATAAAGCGATGGTGCATGGTAAATTATTTTACGACTCTTTTTACTCTATAATATGAGATATAAAACGTTTACGAGCTGGGTTAAATTCATGGGAACCGTGAATCGTCTCCTTTTCTTTTATTTATTTATTTATTATACACTTTATTGTACACCAAAACGTAAACAAAAAAAGGAAACTTAAAACTAAAAACACATACAGTGGGAAAATATTGAGCTGGTAACTTATGCCATTAAATACACGTTTATGGTTAGACGTTTCCAATATAGGTATTGCGTTCATTTTGACTATACTTTTGTTAAATTCATGATAAATGTGCTTCACAGTTCAGCTAACGATGGATTCATTTGGTTGGAGTATTGACGTGGGTTCCGATGATTCCATAATGGTGGGCGGCCCCGGCATGTTCCACGGTAAGTAAAAATTACTATGAGTGCTAAATTACAAGCTGAAAGCAAAATAAAATTATTTACTTCATTATAGTGATTAACAGTTATGAAAATAGCCCATCATTTTGATATTCCCGATAGAACAAAAACTCCTAACTAAGTAAACCTTAAAATATGGCATCAAAAAATTCCTCCGCATCGCTGTCAACTGGAAATGTGCCCAAAAGACTGACCGCATTGCCATATTGTATCTCAACGCTTACACTTTGTTCAAGGTAAAGGCCAGCTAATGGGAAAACAATAATTACAAAGACATACGAAACGTGGGATTTTCGAACATTATAATATCATATATGAACACCGTTTCCACCTGCTTAGATGTGTCCCTAGTTTATGTTAATGCCTAGTAGGTACGCATTGTGAAGATTCTCTTCTTCGAAGGATTGGAAGAAATGTTAGTGGTTCGGTGGCGAGGCCATGGGTAACTAATCTGTGACTTTCTGAAATGTACCGTTGCTTTAACCAATTATCTTTTTCTATTCTTTTCAAGGTCGAGCAATGATTTACAAGAACAAATCAGATAAAAAACCAACATTTATCAAGAAAAGTATTCATACACCTGAATTTAATTTTGGTAATAAATATTTTAATATTTTTTTATGCATTCTAATATAATAATGTAACTTTTTATTTCATTTTGGTGGAAAATCATCAAATGACTTCTCCAGCTCTGGGCGGAGCGGGAGGGAGTGTCAGACTCTTACTGACTAAAACCGACCCATGTTCCTTCAAATTAATGTGACTGTTATTTCTTTAATCAAATCTATCAATTTCATTTTAACTAATAAGTATACTAGTCTTGGAAGCATTGGAAGCGATAATCAATAGTTTTCTATTCTTCACATGAAATTATGATTTCAGGATATGCTGTCGCCTCGGGTTCGTTTATCAATGAAAGTTTATCGTACGCCGTGGGTTCGCCATACGGATATATTGGTTTCGGGGAGGTAAACTAATATTCCTTTATAATTAGTTTAAATACATAATTATGACATGAGTGCCAATTCTACTAGTTTTTAAGCAACGTTTTCGTTCGCATGTCAGTCGTAATCTGTCAAAAACCTCAATTTCCATACATTTTGAATTAAGCCTCTGAAAAGTTAGGTCCAGGCATCTGTCAAATAACACCATAACTATGTCACGTATTTTAAGCTTAACTATTTGTATGATCTAGTAAACCTAACTAAATACATTATGAATACACAAAAACAAAATACACTAGGCGTCATACTTTTCCTATGCATCGCTTTCATCCAGAAACAGAAGACTGGCAGCATTTCCACGTTGGGCTGCGGAATTTGTTCGAAAGAGTCACCTCGGCCCTGGAATGCAAAGGAGGAACACAGATGTGTTTTCGTCAGTAAGAGTCTGACACTCCTTTCCGCTCCAACCAGAGCGGAAGGAGTCATTTGATGATTTCCTATCCTAAAAAAAAGCGTTGCCACGTAGAATGGCAATGTTAATTCTTTGAACAAAGAACGAGCCAGCCCTATGGTCAAGCAAAGTGTCGATCAGTCGGCGAGATATGTCCTTGAAAAGGAGACGCGCACTCGAACCCCACGACTCAAGCGTTTCAATCTCAAACGGCTCAAAACTGTTCACGTTATCATCTCATCTTTGCAGGTTGCATTCTACGAAGGATTGGACTTTGTACAGAATTTGGACAATCCACTCAAGGGTTCAGATTTAGGTTCGATGTTTGGAGCGGTGCTATGTGCTGCCACGTTATATGGAAATAGAACTGACTTGCTCGTGGGAGCACCTACATATGCCACTCAAATTACAAATAATCTTGGAGCAGTCTATATTTATCTTGCCCTCACGGTTAACGTAAGTTTTGCTAATGTACTGATAATAAAACAATGTTCAAAGATTTTACAGTTCAAAGTGAAAAACATTTTTTCATTTGCAGTCAATACCGGTGTTAAAAAGAAAAATCGTTGGACAAGAATCTGGATCGATGTTTGGTAGTGCAATTGTAAACGTAGGTGACTTGAACGGCGATGAGAAACATGGTAAGTGGATCTATAAATTACAACTTTTCCTCGTTCTCAGCGGTATAGTTACATCATAGGGATTGACGCCGTTGTCAACAAAGTGACATTTGAATAGCCTAAATATTAAAGAATAGAATTTTGTACTTCTGGGAAAATAAGCACAAAATTCCCGTCTATTAAATTCGTTACCTCTCAAAGACTTTTGACTGTGTTAACAACGAGACACTTCTGCTGAAACTTAAAAACTATCGGATTAGGACTATTGGTTATGATTTAATAAGATTGTGTCTAATAGACAGGTATGTTAGAGTTTAGGTGAATGGAATAAATTCGAATGTATCTGAAATGACTGTGGGTTTTCTTAAGGATCAATGTTGGGTCCATACTTTTTCAACTAAGTAATTGTTTTAACTTTTTCTGTAGAAATAGCCATCGGTGCTCCTTTTGAAAAAAATGGCCACGGCGTTGTCTACCTGTACAGTGGGGCTGACCTAAGCAGTAAGCTGACAGAGACGGACTTAAAATTTCTGCAAAGAATCGAGCCTGAAACAAGTTACGGAGAATCTTTCGGCATGAGTCTCACTTCATTGCAAGATTATGACAACAATGGATGCAAAGGTACATTATCTGCTCAAAATGACTAATAGGATATTTAATTTCCAAAAAATAATGGGCACATATTTTTTTACCAATTCAAATCAATAAATGAATTGATATAAATAAATTGATTCGGTATTATAAATAATTATAAAAGCGCATTAAAATTCAACAGTGAGTGACGTCACATTGTAGTAAAAAGTGTATTATCGCGTGACGTCAGGCGAGTTTTCAGCGCACTTTATGGTCTTAATTCTTCGTTAACGTGAAAAAAAAATATCATTGTAAACTATCAATTTCCCCTATTACAAAAACTAATTTGAAAAACACCTGCTTTAATTAGATTTTCTGCATAAACTGACCCAAAATAACTACTCTGATTGCTCCAGCAGTTATCGCTTATCATATTTTTGCCATAAATCCATTATTTTTTCCACAATAAATCTGAAATCCAGTGCTTAGTACTCGTATGTATTTCTAATCGCTTCCCAAAATAGTCCACATTTTTTGAAAACGAGGCTACTTTCTAAAACACACATTTAACGCCATCCCTGAAACAATAATATATTTTTAACCTTTGTGGAGAGAGAAATATTTTATTATTATTATTATATTTGCCACAAATATTAAAAGAAAACTTTTTAGATACTTGATGGTGACATTGCAAAAGATTTACTCAATCTGGTAGGTACGCAGTACTGTTTTCTAAAAACAGGAGCAGCTAGATTAAAAGTGATTTTTTTTTATCAAATTTAGTGCAACACAAAATAGTATAAAATTGTTGACCTGCGATTCTGCGTTTTTTTACAGAATTAGCAATCGGCTCGCCTTACAAAGACACAGTAGTCCTACTAAGGTGTATGGCATCAGTAGTCGTGAATACATCAGCGAAATTCCCCAATTTACAGGTAATAAAAGCACACCAATTTGATTAAATTAAATCAACTATACCCAAATCCGCATCCTGAAAAAAGGCTCAGCACAAATATTTATTTGAAAAAGATTTACTATATTAATTAAAATGAAGTTATAAATAATATAGTAAATCCATTCAATGAATTATACAGAGTGTTCCAGAAGTGCGTGGCTATATTTAAGGCTGGTACACAATATGGAAATAATAGCAAATAAAAAAAAAATGCTTCTTTCAAATTATCCGACAGCAAAAAACGACAAAAAAAAATCCAAGCCAATCAATTTTCAAGCAATCTGATGCAGATGCAGTGTCTGTGATTGAACTAAAGTAAGAAGTTTTAAGTAGTTTTTTTTGGTTGATTGAAGAAAAAGAGTATTATTTTGTTTTGCCATTTTTCCTTAATGTATATCAGCTACCCGATATCACTCTTAAATATGACCACACACTTCTGAAACACCCTGTAATCTCTTCTCTAACTATTTCCCTCTATATCTATTATGACTTTGATGCTTGCTTATTTTGGTTCCATTATTCAAAATGTTGAATCACTTCTGTGAATTTCAAACACACTGTTAATATCTATTCATAAATAAATCCCATTATATCTTAATAAAAATAAATAAATAAAAAGCACATTTTTATATATACTTACTTATGTACTTTCAGGGTCGTGCTGGTTCAAATAAAACAGACTATGAATTTGAAGTGTGTTTGTCAGTAAAATATCCGAGTTTGCCGAAAAAAGTAATAGCACGTAAGTAAACTAAAGATATGTAAGAAATGTCAAAATTAAGATTGAGCATACTTAATGTGAGGTAAAAAAAATCATCTTGTCAGTACATTTTGTCGAGTTAAGCGCACTAAAATGTATGGGGCAGTCGATTTCTTTTTTCGCGATTTCGGTGTTGATCCCATAGTAAAAAGTTGTTCATAATGAAGAGCACAATGAAGGGTTCATTGTGCTCATTTTGCGTTCATTGTGCTAAGAGGTATTACGATTATTTTATTACAAGTTGTGTAAAAATAATATTATATACTCCTCCAACGTAATGTAATGTATTTTATTTCATATAGCTCAAAGCAAAGGATTCATTCACTAACGCTTGAGTTAGCCTCGGTACTATTATATTCAAGTTCTATCAAATGCTTTTTTCTTCACATATCAGATGTATCAACAACTGTGGAAATATATCACGAATACGCCAAACTGATCGACGCCAACAACGTAGGCCGTTTCACATACGCGACGCCTCTGGACGAAAAGAAACCACAGTACTGCAAAAATGTTTCATTTCTTTTGCCTTTAGTGAGTAAAGTTTATTAGTAATAATTTTATGCAATGAAATTAAACGTTTGCAATCTAAAGCAACGATAACAATAAAGATACTTTTGGCCTGATGGCCAAAAGCTTCGACGACCATCTGTCGAAGCTGGCGCTGCGCAGTTGGAGAAAGGGCCTGATACAGAAGGCAGTACTCCTTGATACGGCTCGTATTGTGAGGAGGTTCCTTTCTCTGGAGCCCTAACCACCGGTAGGTTGGACCCTGCTCCCGACACCGGCAGACTTTTCATATTTTTTTAATGTTTTATTGTTAAGAAATATTTTAAAATGTAAATTTGTATGTACAGTACAATAAATAAAGAGAATAATAATAACTTATTTCAAGGAGGGCAGATACGATACAAAAATAAACTGCATAATATCATCGAAGCTGCTAAATGACCCCAGAAAACTGGCAGTTTTTGATAGCTCTCGAGTGACTTTAAGCGACTGTAGTGTCTTGGACATTCAGTATTCGTTGTGGGCAGCCGAGTGTGCTGACTCTGGGAACAGGACCTGTGTACCCAATTTGACCTTAACACCCAAAATCAGTTTCTAGTAAGTATCCTTAACTTTCGAGTATCATTAACGCTTCGCCTTCTCTTCTCAAGATAGTCTTTACGAACAATTATTTCATGCACCCGTTTTGTAACTGTATAGTGGTTGATTAAGTGTCAAAGCGGCTGCTGAGAACCTCAAACGGCGGAAATACAATAACCTAGTTGGCAATTATATTTTCGAGCCGTTTGGGGTTGAAACTCTTGAACCGTGGGGTCCGAGTGCTCATGCGTTATTTAAATAACTTTGTAAACGCTTAGTTGACACTTCGCGTGACCCAAGGGCTGGCTTCGGACAGAGGATAAGCATTGCCATACAACGTGGCAATGCCGCCAGTCTTTTGGGCTCACTTCCAGTCGACAGCGATACGGATGAATTTTTTGACGCCTTTTAGTTAGGAGTTTTCCTTTTGTATTTTATTTTAAGTGTACATAGTTAAATTAGTATTATATTGTAAATAAGTGTCAAATACTACAGCCAATAGACTTGTAGATTGCCAAAGTGCTGCAATTGACACCGACGGTAAAACGACTGTTAATAGACATTAGCAACAAGTTAGCAAGCCATATTTTTGCTACCGTGGTGTGATCATTTTGATTTTCTATTAGTAACACAGAATCGTGGGGATCGGCACAAGTGAAATCGGATTGTAGATGATTATGAGAATGATGATGATGAGGTTGTTGATAACGATGATGGTCCCTAATTACTAACCTATAAGTGTTAATATTATAACGTGATTACAGCCGCTATGATGACGATCCGTACATCATAGGCTCAAGTAAAACAGAAACTATAAGCATGTCTGTGAACAATGATGGAGAGGTGGCGTATGAATCGTGCGTGCGGGTGAACATTATCGGAGCCAATGTGCTCACGACCCCCACCGGCTGTGAGCACGAGGGCACAGCTGATGGAAACAGACTTATATGTGAGCCACCAAAACCCATACGGGCAAACAATACTTGGGTACGTTTCCTTTATTATTGTCCCTGAACCGATGAGGGTAGACGATTAATTATTGTCTAACCTAAATAATTCAACCATCGAAAGGCCATCTTGTACATTTTAATTCAAGTGCAAAATTATAACAGCGCCAGTCAATGTCAAGACTTGTCAACATGCAGAGAAATAGGTGTTTTTGACAGTTTGTGACTGCAATGTCAATCCGAACGTTCCTTAAAATTACAAGAATTTCCCCTCAGATTTCTGACTAAAACTATACCTACTTACTGTGCAAATTTTGGTGATTTACTAAAACGAAACCAAATGATTAAACTTGCTCTTCACGATTAGCTTATAATATTTTCTAATGCACCTTGTGTTCACAGACTACCGGAGATATCGTACTAGAGATGACTCATCTTACAAACCTGGACTGGAACATTACCATCAACATGCTTCTTTTTGATCGCTGTGATGATGTCTTCACCGAAAGTTTGTCAAAATCAGTTCTTGTGAAGGCTGATACTCGTGGATTACATGCTAAAGGGTTTGTATCATTGTTATCTTCATGCGATCCAGACGGCTAATTATTACAGTTTTTATATTAACTTGCCTTCGTATGTCTGCGTCCGGTCGGATTTTAGTTTTATCCAATTTTTAAGCATCTCCCTATATCTGATTAAACTAAAACATGGCATTCTCGTTTAACTTTGCTGGCCATAACATCTCAACCAAACAAGTATACACCATTGTGTTTGAGTTCATTAGATAATTATTTGTTGACAAGTGATATTACATACGAGTGCATTAAAGCTTGTCTTAAAAAGATTTTTACCTACTCTTATTCTGTTTTCTTACGCATTTTTTTATCAGAGAAACTGACATTGGTTCCGTTGTTAACATGACGAGGGAAGACATCGAAAAGAATGGGAAAAAGATGCAACACGTCTATACGGTAAGAATTCTTAAGACAAAAAAAGACTACAATACTATACATACAGAGACTCGGTGTATAAGTTGCAGCCAACTTACTTAATCAGCCGTATAATTGACTGCCTAGCCTTTTCATTGAACGGTGCCGTTTAATCAGCGGCCTCAATAACATCTAGCCAATGCGTCTTACAACATTTTTATAAATGGGCTGGCAGATGCATAAGCCGTTCATAGAGTATGGTAACCGTGTGAATGACCAAGTTCATTGTATTTTAAAGGTCTAACTAATTGCAGATCACGAACAAAGGTCTAAGCAACTGGAAGAAGCTTCCAATCCAAGTTACTTTGCAAATACAACCGTACATCAAATACAATAGAGATACTCCAGTCACAGTAAGTTACAACACTTTCCTAAATACGTTACACCACAACAAATAAAAAAATGTGTTGTCGGGGGGAAACCTTCAAAGGCACCTCACTAAAACCACCCCGGTGATCACCATCAGCGCATAGAAGGAGCCCCGTTACCTCTTAAAAACCACTCCGGAACCCCTCTGTGCAACGCCTGTTAGGGCACATCCCTGAGGAGACAAAATTACCTACACTTTGCTTGAAAGTTATAGAACAGACCAGTAGAGTCGACATTACATGTCTATTTTTATTTTTTTTATTTTCTGCATTCAAATATTTCGTGTGTGTAATTATCTGTGTATTTATATTTTTTTTTTTCTGTTTAACTATCTTTTGTTTGTGTTTCACCTGCCATGTTGATTCTGTACCACCCTAAGGTCGACTGGTGGAAAATGCCTATGGCATTAAGTCCGCCTGTGTACAGTGTTTTCACAAGTGCATAAAGTTTTAATAAATAAATAAATTCAAAATTAAAGCTTATTCTTGAAACATGCATTTAAACGTTGGACTGAACCTAACTTTTAACAATAATTTTCAGGTATACGATTCCAAGTTGGATTTATACACCTTGTGTTCCTACTTATCACAAAATGAGACATCAATGTCGTACGTTTGTATAGTAGAAAGATTGATGAAAGACGTGGACTTGGCCGTGATCCACATACCGATGGATATGGTGCCTGGAGTTCTAGGTTAGTATCATCTTCATCACGGCCTGGTAGTTGTGACAGCCTTCTGGGCTACTACTCAGCTGAACAATAATAGCAATGACTGACCAAATGACTTACGAAACAGACCTGCCTGTACCTGGGAGTGTACTCTCTAAGCCCGAAGTCCGTAGTTGCGGCCTTAGTGTTGGGCGTTTTCTACTCCGTATCACCTACGGACTTACGATTAGTCCCGAACCCGAACTAAGAACAACTGTCAAATCGTGTTGTCTTTCTTCTTACATTTAATTGTATGTACGTCTATCGTACCCCGTTATGATGGACGTAACATAGGATGTTTCGGAAATGTGTGGTCATATTTAAAGATTATGGTCTATTTCTGATATTCAGAAAAGAAACAACTGCAAAAATAACAACGCTTCTGTAAGAACCTGATCGCAAAAGACGACTACAAGGAGCCTGGTGTAGTTGGTGGTATTAATTTTGGTTAAACCACAAATTTGATGCCACCAACTGCATCAGACTGCTGGACAAGTGATTGTATTAGAATTAATTTTACTGGAGTTGAACATCACCCTTAAATAGGACAACGAACTTCTGAAACACCCATGTTTTTCAAACTTAAGCACTTAATTATTCTGTTTATTTACTCGTACATTTCAGATGAATTTATCGATAAAGATAAAAATGCGACGATTGTGTCTTCTATCAAACTACAGTTTACTGATGGCGATTACAAAGTAGAAAGGTAAATAAATAGCGAAATTAATTACCAAACGCAATTAACAGCTTAGCTAATAACGTGCATAATGAAAACTATCCTTGAACAGTGAAAAATTGTAAGATGCGCAGTCGACAGAAACTGAAATATCTGGTTCTTTTCAGCATCACGACAACCGTAACGCTGCAAGAGGTGACGATACCAATAGAGACCATTATAATAGCAGTTGTTGTCGGCATCTGCATTATAATTATCATCGCGGTGATTCTCTACAGGGTGCGTAGTAACAATTTGAATTCAAATAGCTGTTATATAGGGTGACTGGTAATTAATGACCGATACTTAAACACATGATTATACTCATGATAACAAAGAACTTTTACTATGGGATCAAACCAGAAATCGCGAAAAAATATCAGCTATTCCCTACATGTAGACGAGTTATGCAAACATGAATGTATGGGACAGCTGATTTTTTTTCATCACTCGTCACTAATTCGTCACTAATTACCAGTCACCCTATATAGTAAAGCTGCACTGCAATGAGGCGCTCGTGGCTAAATTATAACAGCCGCACGGACCAATCTTCAAGGTCAAGCAACGCTTAGCGAGGTTGGTCTGTGGATGGGCGACCACATTAACATACCGAAACTCCTCCGTGCCTCGGAAAGCACGTTAAGCCGTTGGTCCCGGCTGTCATTTGTAGATCTTAGGCTGTCGTTACGGATTGCCAGAAGCCAGAAAATCTGACACCAGTCTTGCCAAGAAGTACCGTGTTACTATACTACTTGTTGATGCTGTTTTAGATTTTATTTCCAAAAACTCATGAGTACTTTTGCGAATTCATAATATGCCTACTCGTTAGTAGTCAGTAGTAATTCAAATAGCTGTTATATAGGGTGACTGGTAATTAATGACCGATACTTAAACACATGATTATACTCATGATAACAAACAACTTTTACTATGGGACCAAACCTGAAATCGCGAAAAAATATCAGCTGTTCCCTACATGTAGACGAGTTATGCAAACATGAATGTATGGGACAGCTGATTTTTTTTCATCACTCGTCACTAATTCGTCACTAATTACCAGTCACCCTATATAGTAAAGCTCCACTGCAATGAGGTGCTCGTGGCTAAATTATAACAGCCGCAAGGACCAATCTTCAAGGTTAAGCAACGCTTAGCGAGGTTGGTCTGTGGATGGGCGACCATATTAACATACCGAGACTCCTCCGTGCCTCGGAAAGCACGTTAAGCCGTTGGTCCCGGCTGTCATTTGTAGATCTTAGGCTGTCGTTACGGATTGTCAGAAGCCAGAAAATCTGACACCAGTCTTGCCAAGAAGTACCGTGTTACTATACTACTTGTTGATGCTGTTTTAGATTTTATTTCCAAAAACTCATGAGTACTTTTGCGAATTCGTTAGTAAGGATTATTCTTTTCTCGTTTGCAAAAATTCTTGTAACTAATAAGAACTTTTTTCAGGTCGGTTTTCTACGTCGCAAAAAGAAAGAAGAATTGAAAAAATTAAAAATAAGGGTCAAACGCCAGACTATTGTAAGTTTATTTTTTATTTTTATAAAAATTTTGTGTAAAACTAAAAATCATAATAGAGTTGTGCAATGGTAGGAACTCGACTCAATGAAACTCTAATGGCAACTTACGCTATAACCTGTCAAAATTTGACAGATCAATCTGTAAGTGTTCGCTAAGTTTCATCTCTACCGCCCGAAGCACACCTCCGCTGCGAAACCATAACAGCGGAACCGCATTAATTTCGCCATGTCTTGTCCGTATGTAGGAGAAGCGGAAAACTAGCGAAACTGCCTGTTCTGATGCATAGATTTGACTATAATTCTATCTCTTTCCCCGCACGGTTTCGTCGATCTGCTCCGACGCCAGTCACACTTCCGCGCTCCGGCCGCATTTTTTTTGCGGTGCCGCGTAATTTTCGCACGTGTTTTTGGAAGTCGACAAAAACAAAAAGCGAAAGTCCATTTTTTTTATAAAATGGACGTCGATTTTCGTGCTCCCAAATTCTACGAGTTTTACGCCTTTTGAAAGTTTAATTCCACAATTATATTGCTTCCTCCTCTGAATCTGGGGGTCTACTCTCTAATCCCAAAGTCCGTAGTTTCGGCCTTAATGTCGTTCGTTTTCTACTCCGTATCACCAACGAACTTACAATTAGTCCCGAACACGAACAAAAAATGAACCCGACATTAGGCCGAAACTACAGACTTAGGACTTAATAATAATAATAATAATCTTTATTATGAACATCTTACAGGGTATCTTTGAGGTGAGACCCTGACCTTCAAACTAGTAAAATACTGTATCTTGAAGGTCAGTTCCTTCCCTTCACAAACGTGTTATAAACTACAAGTACAATATGTCCATAATTTTAACGTAATTTTAACGTAACTTAGAGAGTAGACCCCCTGATAATGACGACATTTCGGTCCGATTGCCTCAACTCAACTGACTCGCGTGACGTTCCATTCCGACGCTCAGTTCCGCTACTCAAACTACACTTGATCGCAGCCAAATTCATCTAGCGGTTTCGCTACTCGTATTTCGCAGCGGAGGTGTGCTACGGGCATACATCTTGTTTTGTATTCTAACAACCATTCGGAATTCACTGCATCAATGCATCTATGCGATGTCATATTTTCTAGATTATCTGGATAAATAGGTACAAAAACATTCTATTCTAATATAAACTTGTCTTCTTAATCAGTTGAGGAACTCCATGAGGAAGTCCAACGCTCCTGGTGGCGACGAAGGGATTTCAATCCTGGTCAAGGGACTAGCAGTCGAACCTGATACTACTGAAGTGTTCAAATAAACAGATACTAATGTAACAAAAACTGTTTTGATTGTACAGTCCTCCGACATCCGCAACCAAAGTATAAAATACACTGCGAGGATCGCCCGGAGGACACGGTGGAGCATACGGTGGAGATCTGCCCCGCTTGGGAGCAGCACCGCCGTGTCCTCGTCGAGGCGATCGGCGGCGGCGACCTCTCGCGCCCGGCCCTGGTTCAATCCATGGTCCGGAGCGAGGAGGCATGGGAAGCCGTCACCTCCTTCTGCGAAGCAATAATGCTAGTGAAGGAGGAAGCGGGCCGCGTGAGGGATAGACAATCCTCACGCCCTAGCCGCCGCGGCATAGGGAGACGCACCGGGCGTCGGGAGTCGCTGGGCGATTCCCGGTCACCGTAGGTGCGGGTCTGCGGATGGCGAGCGTTGGGTGGCTCGCCGTCCGATCAAAGCCAGGCCCAAGCCGACGTGTCCCTGAGAAAAAGGGTCTTGATAGACGGACAGACAGACGGACTACAAAGTGATCTTATAAGGGTTACGTTTTTGCCCACTGAGATATGGAACCCTAAAAAGGAGTCAGTGATAGCGTCACATTGAAAGAACAGAATGAAAGAATAATGCGTATTGCGCCGATCCCAAGTAATATCCCAGACGACACACTATTAAAACGACAGTTGGGGCCCGTTCCCATTCAAACGGACCGTCTGTTTTCCCGGTCTAAAGAGACGGATATGCCAGTGGCAGTAGGTGCATCTTCAGTTTAAACAGACAGACCGTTTAAGTGGGAACGGGTTCTTTGTTTTCACTTTTCACGCACTTGGACTTTTATAGGATTTTTTATTTTTGGTTTTATTCTAGTTACGCTGTACGTAATTATCTACAGAAAAATACCTAAAAAAACAGGCAAAATATTAATACAAATTATTTAGTATTTGTTTTCCTTTATTCCTATAATATTCACCTACCTACATGATAATAATATGTCATTAACTATTGCAAGAAAAACTAATTTATACTATTATTGAGGTACTCATCTTATTAAAAAATACCAGGTTGTCTGTTAGAGAATACCTTCATGCATTATGTCCGTCTACGTACCACTTCTGTTTTTTTTTTGGATGGGAAATCATCAAATGACTCGTTCCGCTCTGTGTGGAGTGGGAGGGAGTGTCAGACTCTTACTGACTAAAACCCATCCGTGCCCCTCCTAGTGCCCTTTGCGTTCCAGGGCTGCGGTGACTTTTTTTAACAAAATCCGCAACCCTGGCAGGACATCTCTTTAAAGCGCGCGTGGGAGACAACGCGCCGTCGACCCAGGCCTGGTTTTGATCGAACGGTGAGTCACCCAACGCTCGCCATCCGCAGGCCCACGACCCGTACGCGTTAACTTGGCACCTGGGTCGACACATTTCGAATGACGTTTTGAGGTTTTCATTTAAATTGAACAATTAGATTTCGATGGAAAATTATAAACGCGTTAGCATCACTGTTACTGTTGCGTTTAAATTATTTTCAGAAATCGAATTGTTCAATTTAAATTAAAACCTCAAAACGAAATTTGAGCCAGGTGCCAAGTTAACGCATGCGGGTAGTACATGAAGTTTAAGTAAATTCTTCATCTTATTTTGAGTTGATCGATGGTAACGCTTTACATTATTTGGGCCCAGTACCTAGGTGGCTACGTTAATTGCAACATCGGCGGCAGGTTGAGGTATGTATTTAGCTATGGGTCTTTGTAACCCGAAATAAATGGTTTATTATTATTATAAAATCCTCTAGAGTCGAGGTGTATGGGCACTTGGGACACTCTAACATGTATCTCATGTTCTGAAATAAATAAAATAGGTAGTATCTTCAGAAAGTTCTGATGAGTGATGATTAAGGTTACGATCATTTTTTTTTCCATTGCAACACAATGTAAACGTATTGATTGGGTTTATATGCAGGCATTATGAGTTTATTTAGATGGAAAGTGTTTCTGGCGTGGTTTCTTCGTTTTTTGACACCGACATCCAAAATTAAAGTTATTTTGTACTATACGGTTTTTATTAGGAAGTCGGTTGTATTTTTTTTGTAAAAAGGTTTTTTTCCACTATTTCATGCAACTTCATAAAAATTCCAACCAGTCCATATCTATTTAAACTGTCTATCTCTGAAATTCTTCATCAGAAATAAACAAAATTTAGGAATACACTTTTTTCGAATAAAAAAATGATTTTGCAAATTCATGTGTTTATAACGGAGCTAGTTATGCCCGAATATACATTAAAAAAACACATCCGAATTAAAATCAACATCGATTTTTAGTATGTAGCAGCAGTGCTGTAAACATTTACAAATCTTCATGACGGGATCAAAACAAATGATGATCATCTAGTGGATCGTACGACGAACTGAAAATGCGCGGTCGAAGACGGAGCCAGCATTTCAAGTTCCTACTCCTACAGGTTGGAATATGAGGTTCTAAACGGGTTACCGATAGAAAACTCTCTACATAGACAAAAAAAAATATGATTGCTAATTAATGAGGTAAATATTAAATACTTTTAGGTAGGTACTAATTTGTTCAATATTTTATCCTTAATTTTTACAAATACCAGCAGATTTTATCTGAATATTTATTGTCAAATTATCCTTGTTGCGGTTGCTCCACAATAGGCTAACTATTCTGGTCATTTTACTGGCCATTATCAAATCTGTGTAGGCAGTAACCTATGCCACATTAATACATTTCTAGCACTTCGTCTGCGTTGATTTAGTACAAATGATTTTCCCCCTTTTTTGGAAGGATTTTTGGAAATTCAACCTTTTATTATGGGTAATTTATATAGTAAGTAATAATATATTATAGGCTCCAAGAAAGGATTTTCAAAAATCCTTTCTTGGATCTTCTAACATCATAATAATGCAAAATTTTAGGGTCCTAATCCCAGTAGTTTCGGTTGTGGGTATGTCAGTCAGGCAGTTACTCTTAAACAGACAATCAAATCAATCCGAATATACGTTTTGAATTCATTTATTTCTAAAGATTTATTTCTGTACAAGTGATTTGTATCACTTGTACAGAAATAAATACTTAACTTATCCAGATTTAGGTATACATTTTGGATGTCCAGGAGTATTGAGAGGTTTAGTGTTAACATTACGAAATTACAAAATACAAATTTTTTTAGAAATTAAATAAAGTGGGTAATTTCCAAGAACTCCGTATTGACTACCGCCGTGCAACGCGTTGATGCGGTCGACGTGCGGTGTATCGTTATCTTGTTTTGGTGTTTGAAATATAAGGACTCGTTCACACTAGAGGCATATTAGTTAATTAATTATTTTTTTAAGACCTTTCAACATGTGACTTTTGAGTAGTTTTTTAAATAGTGATAGCGATTGTGTGGTTTTAATGTATTTTGGTAGTGAGTTATAAATTTTTTCTCCCTCGTGAAGTATTGTTTTTTTCCCATAGTTAGTTCTAGTTTTAGGTATGTGTGTAGCGGCATTCATGCCGCCACAAAAAAAATCAACGTAGCAGAATCAACATCACAACAAATGAGACTCGCAGCGCCATCTATCTCGTCAGCTGCGAACTAACAACAAAATCCTAAATCGCGATTAGAACGTATGCAAAGCCCGAATATCAACTCTCGGGCAGTTGCCCACCAGACACAAACAACCGTCTGGTCGGAGGATCCTCTCTTTCCAGTGGAGGTATGTGGGACTTTACTCTCTGTTCCGCTACCTCCAAACTGGTGACCCTCGACATTGGACGTCAGCGCAGCCTTCGTTCAGCTACCTCATCATGACGTCATCATCATCATCATCACTTCTCCTCATCTTGACCTCAAGCTTTCGAGCAGCGAGTCATACCGCCAGCCAGTACCCTCGGCTTCTACGGGTATCCTGACCACCAGCATGCAGCGGACGCGCATTCCTGGTCAGCATCCTCAGCCTCTATCATCAACGTCATCAGCGACCTTGGCAAGTACACTGCTCCTTCGGCCAGTCACATGAAGAGCCTTGAAAAACCTCTCCTGGTCGACGCCAGCAGTCACGTCAGCACGTCGCACAGCTCCGACCCACCTTGGCAAGCACACTGCACTTTCGGCCAGTTACATGAAGAGCCTTGAAGAACCTCTCCTGGTCGACGCCAGCAGTCACGCCCGCAGCAGCATCGGGGCACCGCAGACAGTTCCGACTCACCGTCAACTCTGCGACGCAGACAGTTCCGACTCACCGAGAACTCTGCGACTTCCGGTTCCGACTCACTGGAACCAACCTTCCACTGGCCTGGCAAGCATCATCAAGATGTATGGACGACTCATCCACTATCGACCTCCAGTCTCCGGAGGGGAGTGATGTAGCGGCATTCATGCCGCCACAAAAAAAATCAACGTAGCAGAATCAACATCACAACAAATGAGACTCGCAGCGCCATCTATCTCGACAGCTGCGAACTAACAACAAAATCCTAAATCGCGATATCAGAGTTTACTTACCGTTCGATTAGAACGTATGCAAAGCCCGAATATCAACTCTCGGGCAGTTGCCCACCAGACAAAAACCAACCGTCTGGTCGGAGGATCCTCCCTTTTCAATGGAGGTTTGCGGGACTTTACTCTCTGTTCCGCTACCTCCAAATGTGTAAGTCTTGTGCGCGCCTCAGAATACGTTTTTGTACTTGTATGTTTTTATGTGAATGTGATTTGTATGTGTAAGTCTTTGGATAGAATTTTGCGAATTAAAATACATGTGTTATAGAAATATATATGAGAAATTTTAAATAGCTTGGTTTCTTTGTAAATTTTGTGTGTAGGGGTCAGATAGTGATAGTGAAATAGAACTTTTATAATTTTGTTCTGCGCTCTTTGTAGCTTTTCTAGGTTGGTTTTAGCTGCTGAACCCCACAGGTCTATAAGATATTCAATGTGTGGTTTTACCAATGAGCTATAAATAGTGCGGCGGACTTATAAGAGGGAAGCATCTCACAATTCGACGTAATGCACCCGTTAGGCTTAAAATTTTAAAACAGGTTTTCTCTATATTATGTGGTTTCCATGTTAGTTGACTATCCAGAATAAGTCCGAGATATTTCTCTTTATTAACTTTATTTAAATTGACTCCATTAAAACTAAGAGGTTTCTGATCTGAGATTTTTTTGTTTTTAGCTGCAAATATTAAGTAAGTATGTTGATAGTTAACAGGTTATTTTGAAACCATCTTTCCAAGATGATGAGATCCTCTTGTGCGTCCTGTATTATTGAGTCAATTGAGTGACCAAAATAAAAAAGGCAAGTGTCATCAGCATATACACATGCCCCTTTAGGCCTCTCTTGTCTATATTATTAATGTAGATTAGGAACAAAAGGGGACCACAAATTGATCCCTGGGGCACGCCGCAATTAATTAACTTAGGTGCGCTAACATTGTCACCAATTTTAACGACCTGTCGGCGTCCATGTAGATACGACTCAAAAATTTTGAAAGCGTTTCCAGTTACACCGATCGAGGCAAGTTTATTCATTAACAAGCTATGGCTAACAGTATCAAACGCCTTTTTTAGGTCAATGAAGATCCCTAAAGCAATGAGTTTCTTGTCTATGTTAGTTTTAATAGTTGTGATTAAATCTGTTGCTGCTGAAAGAGTATTGGACTTAGATCGAAGACCATACCGTCGTTGAGAAAGGTATTAAAATACTTAACTAACAGAAATTCTAATAGAAATTCTCTTCACGTCCTGGGCTCCCCAATTTTTGATGAATCCTTTCCAACATCCATTAAGCAGAAAATACAAAATTTTAATGATGTCTCGGAAAGACTTTTCAAAATTAACATGCATTCGGCCTATTACACTTATTCGATAGGTACTGTTGCTTTGGACCAAAATTCACATATAGCCTTCGCTCCCTCCCATCTATGGAAACATTCACATCTTTTGAAAGAAGTAGACCTCGCGGCGTCGCGTCCGCCAATTTCAAGTACAAGTTTACCGGTCTTCCTCTCCTCGATCCAAAGTACTGATACATTAACCAGGAATATTTTATCATCCTCACTGGTTGATTTTGAGGTGCTGTGTTTGACCGATGCGATGAACGCTTGAAAAATGGCTTGTCCCAACGGATTTTACGGAATAACTTGATTCATACGTCATCGAATACTGTTGAGCGCGCGCGTCTACTGGCTGTGGGGGAATGGGAGTGTGGTTTGTGGCTTCAAGCACGCCCGTCATCTACCATAAGTACTATTATGGATGAGGCATCGTTTCGGCTCGCCATCTGTTTTCACTTAGGCGCACCTTGTGTTGCTCCGTATCAGTGTCACTGTGGAGTAGCTGTCAACAGTCTCGGGCACCATGGCCTTTCTTGCTGTAACAGTGCTGGCCGCATAGCATGGCATGCCAGCATCAATGATATTATTCATCGGGCTCTTGTCACCGCCGGCGTACCTGCGGTAATAGTACCAAGTAATAGTACTGTAATAGTACGTGACGATGGGAAGAGACCAAGGCCTCAAGTCTGCTATTACAATAGTGTCAGAATGGTCTATCATTGATTTCATAATTGTTGATTTTTACAAGTAATCTACTAATATAAAAGCATCATTACGACTTTCCAATGGTCAACCACTGACACTCCATTGAAAGAAATGTCATAGAATGGTAATCTCGTACATAATGACAAATGAATGACAGACGTATGCGGTAAACTGCTAAAATTTTGACTGTTCCTTCGATCAGTGACTTTTTTTTTTTTGTTTTCGGGCGGAAACCTTCAAAAGGCACCTGGACTTTTGGGGTAAAGACCAGAAAGTGTGTGAAAACCACCCCGGTGATCACCATCAGAACATAGAAGGGGCCCCGTTACCTCCTAAAAGACCACTCTGGAATTCCCTCTGTGCAACGCCTGTTTCGGCACATCCCTGGGGAGACAAAAGAGGTCTCCCCTTAGCCTCGCTCTGCACGGCAGCACGTGATCACTGTGCCACCGCTTTTCCTAGGATCACTGGGTTGGCGGACAGAGTCCCCACTCTGAGCGCCCGCGACCCTGGAGACCCACCTACCTTAAATGGTACAAGCGGGGTTTCGGCGTTTGGGCGTAGAGGCGGTTGCCTCTCCGACGCCTCCTTCTCCGAGCGGGGTCAGCCCTCTCACGATCCCGCTCGGCGGCCTCCTTCTGGACCATCACGGCCTCACTCGATCAGTGACCCATCATTAGAACGTTATTGTACAGTCATTGCTTTTCAAAGACATTGAATATTAAGAATCACGATTCTATTACGAGACCATTGATCGACCATTATGAATTTAGCAGATTACGAACTTATAGCAAAATGACAATGGGATCGTGTTGGAATGACGAATTTATAAAAATAGCAGACTTGGGGCCCAGATTGTGTGACGTTGGTGCCGTGGAAGGTGGGTAGGCCTCTGGTGTGGGAACATGTGTCGACATCCTTGCACCATCACATGTTCCGAGTACGGCGCGGCGGGCTGTGCCGGCGCTGCCGCTGCAGTTACTGAGGCCCTCAAACGGTGCAAATATTGTAACCTTATTCGTAATTATAGTTTTGAGCCGTTTGGGGTCGAAACGCTCGGGTCATGGGGTCCGAGTACACGTCTCCTGTTCAGAGACATATGTCGCTGAATGATCGGCACTTTGCATGACCATAGACCAGACTAACTGTGTCCCAAACGCGGACGCGCAACGAAAATAAAAAAAAAATTAAATGGGGTCACTTTTTGGAGGGAAAATAAGAAAATTAAAAAAAAAAGTTTTTTTCTCAGCTGTCGTGCGCAAGAAGAGTGCATCTTTTCTCGCCAGATTGCGTGGCAGCAGCAACAGCCTCCTGAAAGTGATTGCGGATAAGTTTGATGAGGGTCCCATAATGAGGCATCTCATCAAAACAACTATGTCTCTTGTAGTATATAAGTACTAACATAGGATATAAGCTATTTTTGTTACTAACAACTTTTAAGTATTTTGTTGCTGTTGTGTGTGTGCTGTGTGCCTGTGTGGACTATGTTGTCTATAATGAAATAAATAATAATAATAAACCAACATCACCTGGGGCTCTAGACAAGTGACATTCTGTTAGCGGTAGCGTGGCGAAGGCGATTGTCAATACGTCAAAAATGTATGGGATTGACAGATGCTATCGAAATGTCACGTGATGAAATCCCTACATTTTGGCATTTCGACAGTCGCACTCGCTAATTGAATGGCACATTGTCTAGGGCCTCTGATATGCATATCAGGTGATGTCTTATTTGTCATCGAGTGCAAATGCACTACGGCTTGTTGTGCGTGGAGCGAGCACGCAACGGGCGCGTGAACATTGTATCGAGGCGGCCGGCAGCGACCTTGAGCGGCCGGGCGACAGCGTGATTATGATCCTACATGCGCGAGCGCCGGGCGAGGGACACCAGTCGTCTTCTGACTAGCTAACTTAAAACCGTCGCGCCGCGCTAATAATATTGCCTTGTTTCACCTGAACGCATGCACCTATGCTACAACCTACACAGAAGTGCGTGGTCATTTTCAAAAGTGTTCTGTAGCTGTACCGCGAAAATTACTAAAAAGTAAAAAAATACGCATTTCGAGCAGTGTGATGCCTTAGTAAAATAGATGCCACATTCATATTTTGGAAGTTGAAAAAGAAATGTCAATGTTTTATACAGGTTGATCTTTTAATTCGACTCATTCCTTTAAGTATCTAAGAGTGTAACCCCTCTGCAACAATTAAGCACTCTAAATTGCGCTTAAGTGCAAATTAAACAAATTCTTAAAAAATACTACTGGTTTTTAGGAAATAAATTATTTATGCATCACAATATAAACGCAAATCAAGTGTAGGCTGTAAAAATAATAAATTTTAACCAATCGTAGCAGGAAATGTGCGTTTGATAAATTCATCCAGTAAACATGCATGTCTTTTGCAATAATTTTCTTTCCAGAAACTTCTAAAAATATATTATGACTCTAATGAGTTTATGTCGTTATAAACCGAAATTTATGTGTAGGTCTACTACTATTTCTCCCGCTCTGGGCGGAGCAGAAGGGTGTGTGAACTCTTACTTACTAAAACCCATCCGTGCTCCTCCTAGTGCCCTTTGCTTTCCAGGCCCGCGGTAACTCTTTCTAACATAATCCGCAACTCTGGCAGGCTCTGGCCCTAATGGGCCTACTCCTATGCTGACATCTCTTTGAGGCGCGCACTCACGCGGCCCGCCTCCTCCTTCACTAGCACTACTGCTTCGAAGAAGGAGGTGACGGCTTCCCATGCCTCCTCGCTCCGTACCATGGATTGAACCAGAGCCGGACGCGAGAGGTCGCCGCCGCCGATCGCCTCGACGAGAATTCGCCTTCGCCAAATCCGAAACTGGTACCTCCCGAAACAACCGTGTCCGGTGAGTACCTGCGTCAGGCGGAAGGTGAGGACGCCGTGGCACCTCTCCAGCCACTCCTCAAAGAGGGGCACTATCGCCGCAATTGTGGCGTGCCCAGCACTGGCTAGTGACAGTCGCTGACACTATACCGCTATGGTATCTTGCCGGAGCTCTGTCCACCACGCTGCAATTTGCCACGGCAGTGGAGTTTTGCCCCGGCGTAGCGCCTACACGCGTGGACTTGCGCGAGGGCTCTCGCCTTCAGATCCCATGGCGGTATCCCCGGGCCAGCCTGATGGCATGACCCTTTGGGACGCGTTCAGTTGTCGGGCTGGACGCTTCTTTAGCTCCTGAGCCCAAACTGGGGCCTTATAAAGGGCCATGGACCGCACGATCCCCGCATAGAGCCTCCGGCAGGGGGCGTTTGAACCCCCTAGATTGGGCAGAAGCCGCTTGAAGGCAGCCCCGGCCCGCCCCAGTCTTGGAGCCAAACGTCGGAAATGCTCGACGAAGAAACACTATCCTGCGCTCCAAAACACGAAGATCGTTGACGTGGCTCAGAAGACTGCCCAGCTTAAATGAGACTGGGCTGAATATGTCTGCCGCATGCCCGTCGAGGGGTGGGCCCACAAAACACAAAATTGGTGCCCTGAATTCGCGAAACGGGGCCGCAGCAGACCACGAAAGAGATAGCGGGACGAGTTCGATGTCTCCCTTGGGAATTGACAAGAAGATGCACAGAACCGGGAACGGTAGAAAGAATAGAGGGAGGCCTTTTGCTCAGCAGTGGGACAGTTATAATAATCACAAACACAGGTGCACTCTCAGTTACTTTACTTCTTAAATTCCGATGGGACGGCATGACATCCGACACGACCGTGGAGAGATCAGGCGCAAGAGAAATGGCTTTACGTGCTTTGGACACAGGTGTGGCACATCACCAACTCCGGGTTGCTACTGAGAAATACACTTTTTGCCTGACCTGGGAATCGAACCCAGAACCCCACAGAACAGCTTAGAATATAATATTATAATACAAAATATTCATAAAAATATATAAATGATATGTAAATGATATTTATTTTGGTAAGTAGGTTGTAAATAACACTTTTACATGTCAATCTTTTTAGTCGTTTTTGAACTAGATGAGGCCGGTGTTTCCTAGCTGCCCTGAGAAGAAACACCAAAACAAACTCAGAGGTCAAAGTCTCTTTTGAAGTTCATACAAATTGTACCTACTGGTCAAATCATGTGAAAACCATTTGTCTCTTTGAAATTATGAATCATCTTCATTGTTTCAAAGAGTTCACATTCAAGAATGACCGTAGGTTGACTTCCGTCATCATTTTTGAATATGAACACTTATATAAAGTAATATTTTTAAAACCCATATTTACCCCGGAAAAAACAACTAATCAAATAACAATGCACGGAAAATCATGTCGAGAAGCACTCTAAATCTGATCCCAAATGCCAAACCAAACATAATTTATTTCGTTTTGAATAAAGTTCAATATTGATAATAATAAATTATATCGGAAAGTGACGACAACAGTTCGAAACTATTTGGTACTACATCCTAAACTATGGTTCTGGTATTAGACAATGTACATGGGCGTGTTTGATTATATGCGTCGGGTTTGTGGACCAAAGCTGTAAAGCGGACCTAGTGCTCGTCCAAAGAAATCATGAATTGTAAGTTTATTCTCATTGCGTGATATTATGTGCGTTTATATTATAATTATAATCATTTATTACTTATATTTACTATTTTACATAATACTCGTACAAAACAGCTGTTTTATGAACGTTTACGCTCTACGTCATTTCATACAAACTTTCAAGTCCTTATTTTTCGAAATGAATTAACCAATTTTAATGAAACTTGATCATATGCTAAATATCCACATCTACATAGTAAGTAGTAGTAGTAGAGAAAGTTTTCAAAAAGAATTTAGGGGAAAGATAGTGATTTTTCACTTTCCATAGAAAACTTACTACAATCGCCCTTTCTCTCCCTCTAACTCTTTTTGAAAATTTTCTACTAACTATTTAGACTTGAAAGTTTGAATGAAATTCCCTAGGGCGTATAAGTTCTTAAGATGGATTTAGCACATCGGATTTCCCGATTTATTGATTGTGCGCTTAATTGATAACAAACTCTCACTCTATACGCATTTACTGTGTCCGTTTTATCGTGGCTAAAAAAATTAATAAATCATAATATACTTTAAAATCGTTAGTCCTGACTGACTTTCAACGCATAGCCAAGTCACTTTATCTCCAAATATCTCGACAAGGTGCCATAGGGCACCATATAGGTAACTATTTTTTTTTGGTTAAGTCAAGTATCCTTTACCCAAATATAATAGTATCACTACGCGCCTCAAAGGTTTTATCCCTTTTCAACATAAATCAAAAGTCAAAATTAAAGTGATTGACTTAAGGGGTGTGATAATAATCAATGAAGCTGTTAAATGTCTTTGTTGTTTTTAGTAATTGTTTGGGCCTACCTGGCTCTGGCAACATGGCCAAACGCGATTGCAATGTACTACACAGGAATGAAGGTACTATTTAAACCGCCGGCAAAGCCAAAACTTCAAAATGATTCTTACTTCGGCTACAGCATCACTTACTATGAAGCTCATAAAACGTAAGTTTCAAAGTTTTAATAAATAATTAGACAAATTATTAATTTTTACCTGCATAACGATTCTTATGGATATTAACTGGTTAAAGCCCAAGCAATCACTGCTGCACTGCGATGGCCAACCCGCCTGTCAAGCGTAGCGATTATGGCATTTGGGGGAGGCCTACATCCACCAGTAGACATCTTTTGGCTGAAAGCCCACTCTGATCATGCCTATTTCTTGACTTTTCAAATGCCGATTCGAAAACCATAACGACTGTTGTTCATAGCTGTTTTTGTGATGGCTGCAAAAATTTCGATGGAACATGCCATACGGATTGACCATGACCATATGAAATATTTGTTTAATATGAAGCCTTTTTTTATGCCCATACTGTCACACTGCTGGACAGTATCCGTATGAATTGAGGAGCCACGTCAGATTTCAAAGGGAAACTAACACCCTTATATAGCAGAAAAGTATCTGATTTTGCAGCACAAATTCTGGATTTAGCAGCAAACTATATCACAAGTTATAGCCATTAATATTTCTTAAAATTATGTTCTATGAAAATCTAATTTATTTTTTAATGTTTCAGATTAATAATAGGCGCGCCAAGAGGAAATGATATAGGTGAAGTATATGAGTGCAATATAGAAAACAGAGCCTGCACAACAATTGCCAAGTCGCCTATAAAACGTACTCGTAAGAAGTTTTTTTTTCTAAGAAACATTTCTTTTATATATTCTTTATTATTATGACTGCAGCCCGCAAAATTATCTTTTCCTGACTTTTTGCAAAGTGCAGCGTTTGTTACGATGTGTTGATCAAAACTCAAATCAAAGTATGAAAAAAAATACTTATAATTACAATTAAACACATAAGTTGTACATGATTGTAAGCCATTTATAAAATTCTTTATTTTATAAATACTCTACTCTTTACTCGTAAGGTAAAAAAAAAAAAAATTGAAAACATAGGTGCCAAAAATCGGCCGGCTACAGAGCATGCTAAAGAAATATACAAACATGCATACACTTGTAAAACATAACCCTCCTTCTAGCGCAGTCAGGTAAAAAGTAACTCAAATCAAGCCTATCTTTACGATGCATGTTGGGGTCGGCCTTCAGTCTACCCATATCCAGCTGAGTACCATTATTTCCATAGAGCGACTGCATCTGACTATAGATACCCGAACAATAGGAACCGTTTTTCCTTACTAGAGAACGTAAAGAATCACAATAGATGTTGATTCAGGACAGCTTTGTGTCTTTTTATTTCTGTTTTTGATTTTAAGAAAGTCAATAAATGTATGCCGTTATTGCACATTTATCTGGTGCCTACTATAACACGATATTGTTATTTAAGACTGTCAGATTAGCTGGCTTCTGACTTCCTTGACTGTCAAAGATATTCAAATGGCAACCGAGACCAACGGCTTAACGTGCTATTCAATTATAATATTATACTGGAGTAATCTCGGTATGTAATGATTGGTCACCCATCTACGGGTTGACTTCGGCAAGCGCTGTTTAACCTCAAAGATCGACCACAGTTATTATTTATGGGCTCGTGCCCCTAAGTATGATAAAATAAAAATACATACCAAATTATAATGGTCTAATAGCTGTAACACACGGTCGGATTCGGTACGGCGGAATAACTCCGCCTATAAAATCGATCTCGCTACACACGACCGGATCTACACCACCACTAACTCCGCCTACCGGGTGGCAGTTGCTTGTCGTTCGCCACAAAGTATATATACTGAAATTGTACGCCTTCAAGTGCACAAAAATTATGGTGGTAGCGGCAACAATAGCAGCAACATTACAACCACCACGTACCAACCACACCGTAAAAAGCGGAAAAAAAGAAGAGAATAGGCTAAATTTAAGAGAAATACCTTATTATATTTATACTAGCTGTCCCCCGCGGCTTCGCTCCCGTCAACTGGCTACCTATCTACCTACCCTACACCTACCCTACACCTACCCGACACCTACCCGACACCTACCCGACACCTACCCTACACCTACCCTACACCTACCCTACACCTACCCTACACCTACCCTACACCTACCCTACACCTACCCTACACCTACCCTACACCTACCCTACACCTACCCTACACCTACCCTACACCTACCCTACACCTACCCTACACCTACCCTACACCTACCCTACACCTACCCTACACCTACCCTACACCTACCCTACACCTACCCTACACCTACCCTACACCTACCCTACACCTACCCTACACCTACCCTACACCTACCCTACACCTACCCTACACCTACCCTACACCTACCCTACACCTACCCTACACCTACCCTACACCTACCCTACACCTACCCTACACCTACCCTACACCTACCCTACACCTACCCTACACCTACCCTACACCTACCCTACACCTACCCTACACCTACCCTACACCTACCCTACACCTACCCTACACCTACCCTACACCTACCCTACACCTACCCTACACCTACCCTACACCTACCCTACACCTACCCTACACCTACCCTACACCTACCCTACACCTACCCTACACCTACCCTACACCTACCCTACACCTACCCTACACCTACCCTACACCTACCCTACACCTACCCTACACCTACCCTACACCTACCCTACACCTACCCTACACCTACCCTACACCTACCCTACACCTACCCTACACCTACCCTACACCTACCCTACACCTACCCTACACCTACCCTACACCTACCCTACACCTACCCTACACCTACCCTACACCTACCCTACACCTACCCTACACCTACCCTACACCTACCCTACACCTACCCTACACCTACCCTACACCTACCCTACACCTACCCTACACCTACCCTACACCTACCCTACACCTACCCTACACCTACCCTACACCTACCCTACACCTACCCTACACCTACCCTACACCTACCCTACACCTACCCTACACCTACCCTACACCTACCCTACACCTACCCTACACCTACCCTACACCTACCCTACACCTACCCTACACCTACCCTACACCTACCCTACACCTACCCTACACCTACCCTACACCTACCCTACACCTACCCTACACCTACCCTACACCTACCCTACACCTACCCTACACCTACCCTACACCTACCCTACACCTACCCTACACCTACCCTACACCTACCCTACACCTACCCTACACCTACCCTACACCTACCCTACACCTACCCTACACCTACCCTACACCTACCCTACACCTACCCTACACCTACCCTACACCTACCCTACACCTACCCTACACCTACCCTACACCTACCCTACACCTACCCTACACCTACCCTACACCTACCCTACACCTACCCTACACCTACCCTACACCTACCCTACACCTACCCTACACCTACCCTACACCTACCCTACACCTACCCTACACCTACCCTACACCTACCCTACAAAAAAATCCTATGTCCGTCTCCTGGTTCTAAGCTACCTCCCCACCAATTTTCAGCCAAATCGGTTCAGCCGTTCTTGAGTTATAAAATTACAAGGAAAAGTGGCATTGATTTTTAAATAAGATTGTAGTCTGTGGTAGTTTAGTACGGCACAATCGTACACACGTCCGGATTTGGTACGGAGCAGATCATATCCGACGTGCAAACAAGCGGACCGCGGCGGACTCAATTAAGAATAATAATGTTCGGCGGACCACTCTACACACGGTCGGATATGGTCCGGAAGCGTACCAAATCCGTGGTCCACCCGTACCGAATCCGAGCGTCTGTTACGGCTTTAAAGTGTTCGAACTATACGTTTCAATGTTTCATGTCTCTCAAAATTACATTTGATGTACCTAAATTAACATGTTTTCTGAAATGTTCTTTTTTGCAAGCTACACTAGCTATTCCCCTTCAGTTATTGTTTGTCTCAGGCAGGGACATTTTGACTCTCAAGTAGACTGAACTCACAGATTTGTTAGCAGTCTTTCATTATTTCAGAACCTAGCCTGTATACACATGACTACTGGTTTGGAGCAACCGTCAAGGCAGGACCTGACTATGTAATGGTACGTTTGTGTAATATTAGACTAAAGGTTAATCCACACATATTCAGGCCGTGCCCGGGACGCGGCACCAAATCAAATCGGCACGGTCTTCTCACATCCTTAGGCCTGCCGCATAAAACTTTTTGAAGCGCATGCCGAATAAAACTTTTTGAAGCGGCATCGTGCCTTACTCCTCGCCTGCGCCGCGTCTTCACGACGCCTTTTCTGTATTATTCGGGCCTTACAAACTTCAAACAAACCTACCTACTCAACCAAAATGCAAAAAACAGCTAACGAGTAATTATATCTTTTTTCATCTCAGCTTATTAACGCTATAAAATATGTACCTACTTATTAGTTATTGTTTTTATTCCTGTATATGTACTAATTGTGTTTTAGGGGGCTTAGTTGCCTGAAATTAACTAACCTGACTATCTAAATACTACAAAATCTTACTAGGTAGGTACAACCTACCGTATTACCGTATATTTATTACTCTCATAATTATTTTAGAATGATATTTCGTCTAATTAAATAATTTATGTAAGTAGCCAAGTAAGTACATAAGTAAGTAGATCATAGCCTAGCCTAAGAAACTCCTGCCAGGGTTGCGGATTTTGTTCGAAGGAGATACTGCGGCCCTGGAAAGCATAGGGCACTAGGAGGAGCATGGATGGGTTTTAGTCAGCAAGAGTCTGACACTCGATTCCGCTCCGCCCATAGCGAGAGGAGTCATTTGATGATTTCCCATCCATAAAAGCCTAGGAAACTACCTACTTATTAGTATTTTTAACGCAAGCGAGTAGGTAGTTCACTCGGTGAAAAAAGCGAAATAACTATCAATTAAAAAAAGAAACAAATTACGTACCTACTATTAATTTAAAAATGTTATCTCTGGGTGCGTATTGAAAGATTCTAGCAACCAAAAACAGCACATGGTAGTCTAAATTTTATCTTTGTCATATCTGACCCACTGCAGGGCAATGGCCTCCCTTCCTATCTTCCACTGTTCTCTGCCCTTTGCCACAATGGGCCATTCAAGTCAGAACTTGTGCTTATTTCAATAACATATTCACAAATCACACACTTACTTATTACAAAATCATCACACCGTTCGATCGTCACTGCGGCGCATTCGCAACTGGTTGTGTGCTGAGTAAAGATAGAATACTGTAGATATTTTTACCGTGATTTGAGTTTGGTAACCTTCGACGACAGCAGTTTTTTTTTTACCCAGAATAAAGATAAAGTTATTTTTTCAGTGTTCTAATCAAATCTACTAATCAAAAACACAACGTAAACAACTTCATAATATGTTAAAAAAAAAAAAAATAACAATTACAAAACTAAAAATAAACTCAACTAAACGAACGAAACGAATAAACGTATTTTCTTTCTTTCTTTTTCTTTTACCGCGCTGCCGTAGGTAGGTAATTATTTCAAGGTCAGGGCCGAGACACAATACTGGTATCGGTTCGTTTCATTTCAATCGTTCACATACGTTTATGTCAGGTGCGGCCCGAATACATGTGGATCCACGTTAAGCCTTTATAAAAATCTCCGTCTCAAAAAAGCGAGTTTTTAATATTTTGCTAGACTGATAATAAAATCACTGTACTGTTTATCGACTGCTTTGCAGATTCTTTATTCATAGGGAATTTAAATTCAGAATCTGCTAATCGATTGTTAAACATCATATTTTATTTAAAATTAAAGGCCATTTTGGACTTGTATCTCGACCTGTGTGTTTATTTTCCCTTCCCTTATTTTTATTATCTCTGATGATATATTTATTTTGTTGTATTTTCAGATGTGTGCACCAAGATTAACGGTTATGTGTAAGTAACATAATATGGGTTAATATGCAATAGAATAGTTCTAGTTCGAGTATTCATAAGTCAAAAAATAGTTCCTTACTTACACAAAGCAAAACAAAACAATTGGCACCTACGAATCAGCAGGTAGTGTTTTTTTAGGACCTCAAAATAAAAATCGATTAAAATCAGTAAAGAGTTTAGTAACATGATAAAAATAAAACTAAGTAGTATTTAAAATTACTTTTCCAGAGCGTCCTTTTACAGATTTTATTTATATTGTATAATTCTTACTGTTTTCGATTATGAAATTTTCATTATTATAGAAAGTCTGTCGGACGCTACATGATTTGAGCCTGTTCTTGGTATTCTTCTTTGTACACAGTGCTTTTACCCTGTTTTAGTGAATTTTACACGAAGAATCAAGGACAGACTGTATAGGACAACCGGAAAATGCTACTCATACCCAACGAATGATAAAAATAGCTCTAAACTACAGGAAAGAAAAACAATTTCAAACAAAGATAGACTTCGCGATGTGTCAGAACCTCCTAGTATTGGTAATTAAACAGTATGTTTACTACTTTGTCGACTTTGCATGCATTATTCTGATGTGCTAACACATTACCAACCCAGATTTAAAATATATTTCTTTTGCTTCTAGAACAAGCGTGTTCCAACGCTTGTTCTAGAAGCAATCAATTCACTTTTGACTGAAAGACCCCCAGGTTGGAGCTATTAGAAACGTAGACTAACGCATTCTTTTTATGGATGGGGAAATCATCAAATGACGTCTTCCGCTCTGGGTGGAGTGGAAAGGAGTGTCAGACTCTTACTGACCAAAACTCACCCATGTTCCTTCTTATGCCCTTTGCGTTCCAGGGCCGCGGTGACTCTTTCGAACAAATTTGGCAACAGACTCTTGCATGGACTTCCAATACTTAGCTTTATTTCCATTATGCTTGTCTATTTTATACACACTATCGAACACCTGACGGCAGTATGGCTAGCGGCCTGCGGTTCTTTTGAAATAAAAATAGTTAAATTGCTAATAATGCAGTTTTATGTAGCTAACAAAATAGAGTTACATCAGCAATACCTAATGATTAAATATAAAAACTTTTAACTATGCACATATGTGTTTTACAGAGCAAACTATGGACTCATTTGGTTGGAGTATTGACTTCGCTTCTGATGACTCTGTAATAGTTGGTGGCCCCGGCATGCTCCATGGTAAGACCTTGTAGTTTCTGAAGCTTAAAGGGCATACTAAACCATTGAAAGAAACACGCAAATGTTCTGTTGTAAAGGGCAAAAGGTTAAAACGTACTGGTGCCTAGGGGTCTACTCTCTAAGCCCGAAGTCCGTAGTTTCGGCTTAGTGTCGGGCATTTTCTACTCCGTAACACCTACGGACTTACGATTAGTCCCAAACCCGAACTAAATATGAATGACAACACGGTCGATTTGACAGTTGTTCTTAGTTCGGGTTCGGCACTCGCCCGACACTAAGGCCGAAACTACGAACTATTAATGTGGTCTTGGCTACATTAGGCCCAAATTACCAGACTGATCCAAAAGTAATGCTAATAATCTATGTATAAAAACAGTTCAGGTTACGACATATTTATTATTCGAGATAGAATAATGTCATTGATGTTTAACTTTTTCTATTATTAAGGTCGAACAATGATTTATAAGGGGGAATTGGGTGAAGTTCCGAAACTCATCGAATGGAAAGAGGAAAACAATACCACCAGTCCTCCTGAATTTAATTTTGGTAAGATCTTTTTAGTTTACTATACAGTTTATTTTACAAATACTAAAATTCATACTCAAAAGTTAGAGACTATTTAAAAATTATTGGTTACTAGTAACAGACCCACCGTTAAAAGATACCAATCCTTTTGTGATGAGAAGTTTTGGTAGCTAACAACTAAGAAAATACAAACAATTCGGAAATAGAACCAGACGGGTTCTGTTTTGATAAAACTACATATGTATAACAGCAAGTAGCTGCCTAATTCACGAACGAATTGTAGAAGATAACAATTCATACAACTTTTTTTTTCAGGCTATGCCGTTGCTTCTGGCAAGTTTATCAATGACAATTTGATGTATGCCGTGAGCTCACCATATGGTACTGGTGGCCATGGAGAGGTATCCTGTTATTTTTTAATAGCAGCAAATTAGTCTTTATAAACTTCTAAACAGCAATTTAGTACATACCTGTGATTTATATTCAGAATAAGGTCACCGCCAAAGCATTCAAGATTTTTTGTCTGAGTTTAGTGAGACGATCCCACTTCAAACGTTTTTTAAAACATCGTAATTCTTACAGGTGCTATTCTACGAAGACGTAAAATTTCAAAGTAAATTAAAAGAGGACCCTTCACAAATAGGTTCAATGTTCGGAGGGGTGCTGTGTGCTGCCATGTTATTAGGCGATAGGACTGACCTACTCGTTGGAGCACCTACTTATGCCTTGAACGATATTTATACGTATAATCATGGAGCAGTTTATGTTTATCTTGCCCGCACCTTTAACGTAAGGAGCATTTTAATTTATTTTATCACTATTGTTATTCAACTTTCGGCTAGTCTACTTGTAAGAAGCGATACATTCTTCCGACTTTGGTTTGTCTGTGTGTTGTCTTGTTTTCAGTGTTCAGGCTTTTGAGACCCTAAATTTTCAACTCGAGCTCCAAGTCCATCGTAGCTTGTCATAAATTGAAGATTTTGCATTTGTGTGCTTATATCTCGAGTACGAAAACGTCAGTCAGAAATTCACGGCATGTGAAAATACAACGTAGTACTAAAGCAATATGGCTTAGTGTCTAAACATACTATGCCGAAGTTACGCTACCGAAGTTCGACGGTTGATTTTACGTTCCGACGTATTCGGCTGATATGACACACCATAAGTGCCGAACTTACGCGTCAGAAATTCAGTTTCGTAACTTTGTGTGTATTCAGTGTCTCGAGCGCTATCGTGGATCCCGGATCTTCGGTTGCGTATAATGTGTGCTCACAGAATAAGTTGCCGCTGAACTTACGCCCGACCGAAGTTAGGCTGTACGCTATGACGCGACGTAATTTTGTCATAGTATGTCGTCAGTAATTCAAATAGCATTGCAGGCGTAATTGTGCTGAACTTCGGTCGCGTAACTTCGGCATAGTGTGTTTAGACACTTAAACTCTTCAAAAACATTAGCTAAATATGGGTGACAAAAGTCACCTTCCGCGCTTTACAGGTGGCATTGACATTTTCGTGCTCATGTTGGAGTTCAAGTTGAGTTGAAGTTTACGTTTCGGAATATGGGCCAATACGACACGTACTTAAAATATTTTGTTTGTGTGAACTAAATTTAAGTCCAATATTACGACAGGATAAGACATTGACAGCGATGTAGATGAATTTTTTTGATGCCCAATGATTTTTTTTGTTTTTATACACGTTAGTACAAAATTTCGCAATTTTATTTTCTCAATTAGTCTAGTTTGTATATATGTAGATAAGTTTAGTAGATATAAATAGTTAAGTTAGTTATGTACATTTATTTAGTTACCTAAAATAAAATCAGCAAAGGCTCTGCTAACAGGAATAGTATTGATCTTAAGTATCTATACTTTTATACTAATATAATAAAGCTGAAGAGTTTGTCAGCCACATTCATGAGGAAGGCTATAGTAGAACGAGAAATTCCTAGTAAGCTAAGCTAGTTTACAAAAGAACAAAACTCATAGAAATAAATAATATTATTAGTGGCTGTAATTTCTTTTCTTATTTATCAATTAATGCAAGAAGCTAATTATTTATGTAATTTATGCAGGTACTGACTTACATTTCTTGCAGGAAATCCCAGAACTCCATACAAAAATTGTTGGTGAAGTATCTGGATCAATGTTTGGAAGTTCAATTATAAGCGTTGGTGACTTAAACGGCGACGAGAAAGATGGTAAGATATTAATTTAACATTATTTTAGGCCACCAATCTTTTTCATCATTTCACAAAAAAAACCGACTTCCAAAAAAACACTACAAAGTACAAAATAACTTTAATTTCGACAGTTGGTGTTTGGTTGCTTCTGAGTTAATTGACACCGACTTCCGAAATTAAAGTTATTTTTAAGTCTGTTTTTAATTTTGTGAAAAAGTTTTTTTTTATTTTTCACTTTTTAGTGGTACCCACACCTAACAACACCACTGGAAAGCAAAAATACGAAATTTCGTATACATGGATGATTTTTCCACATATTTTAACCAGCTATTTGGATTTAAAAACCAAATTGCTTGACCGATTTTGATAAAATTTTAATTAAGACCAATCGAAAAGTATATCCTTTCACATAAAACAAGAATTTTTCAAATCGGTTCATAAATGACGAAGATATGAGGTAACAAACACAAAAAAAAATTAATCGAATTGAGAACCTCCTCCTTTTTTGGAAGTCGGTTAAAAACTGTGATGTATGTGTATGAACGACTTACCTTTATAATAGGGATATTTTTAAATGCACATCTGTATAATTTTAATGCATACCAGAAAAAATAATGCTGTGCAAAAAATCCCAATTGATTAGAAAACATGTCTTACAAAAAAAACTAAAAAAGTTATCCAAAACGAGATGACCTTTTTATCGAATTCACACCAAAAATGTGGTTCATACATCGGATTTATGATTTATAAAACAAAAATACGAATTGTTTATCAAAAATACTAACTTGCACTCTAAATTGCACTTCCCTGAAATAGCAGGTGGTTATCATGGTTACAATAGTAGCCGGTCATTGGGCACCCCGACTCGGACAGGTTAGGTTAGAAGGGGATGGCGGGGTCAAGTGAGCGAGCGAAGCGAGCGAACAGACCCCGCCATCCCCTTCGTGGTTATTTTTTTTTAAACCACCCAGAAATATCATTAGCCAAATATTCGTTCAGTAAAAAAGTTCTGCAAATACCATTAAATAGTATATCTAATTTGATTTAACTTTGAAATATTTTGTTCGAAAAAAGGGAAAATACAGATATCGATTTAATTACATGCCTTTATAATATAATTAATGTTAAGAATATGTGGGTAGGCCTACAAAATGTAACGTAGTAAAGTAGCATAATGTCAGTCGGAATATACGTGTTATCGTGACTTTACTATGCGCCAGATAAACAAAGAGTAACGGTCATTGACCCACCTCCATTAATTGACACAATTAATTTCAAAAACAGAAATAATGCTGTCCTGAATCGACATCTATCGTGATACTTACTGTTATAGTAATGAAAAACGATTCATAATTTACTGTCCGGGGGTACCTACGAAGAGATATTAAGGAAAGGTCAATGACCGTTATTTTTCATTTATCTGGCGCCTACTATAGCTGTTTTATTTCCTGGCTCCGTATCCCGGCACTTCAAAGTGGTAACGAGGATGGGATACGGAGCCAGGAAATAAAACAGCTGGTCACGGTTACACATATATTCCGAACTAAATATTATTACTCCATGTACACCTTCAAAAACATGTACGCACAACCCATGTACACCTTCAAAAACATGTACGCACAACTAAATAAAGGCTGATTACTAGGATTCCGAACATCCGTAAAAAACGGAACCCTATAGGATCACTCGGTTTTCTGTCTGAGGGTCTGTCACAGGTAACTTCCTCCAAATTTACTCGACCGATTTTTTTATATGGATGGGAATTCATCAAAATAATTACCCCTTCCACTCTGAGTGGAGCGGGAGGGAGTGTCAGTCTCCTACTGACTAAAATTCATCCATGCTCCTCCTAGTGCCTTTTGCGTTCCAGGCGACCTGCTCTCTAAGCCCGAAGTCCGTAGTTTCGGCCTTAGTCTGATGATCATTTCCATCGAGAATTTCATTATTAATTTAGTGTCAGAAACAACAGAGTTCTTTGAAATATTGTTAAAATTATCTTTATATTTTTTTCTGCAGCTTGAAACTAAACAGATTGGGCTAAAATTACGTTAGAAAACCAGCAATTTTTCAGACTTTGCTGATCACAGCTCCTTAAAATAACATGCTACAAAATAGAGCACGTTCGGGAGACTTTGCTCGCGAGTCCGACTCGTACTTGGCCAATTTTTTTTCGTTCTACACACAATTGACGCCAGAGAGTCAAAGCCCAAGATGCCATTTGAATCTTTTGCCACTTTAGAGGCGTTCGATATCATAAACTACGAGACACAGCCTCTCTCATTAAGCTGAAACTACGGCACTATAGGATTGAATATATTGATTTAGATTTACTAAAACCATTCCCGAAAGACAAAAAGGCTAAAGTAAGGTTAATTTACGCCATTAAGGCTTAAATTAATATGTACCTGAAATAACAATGGGTTTTCCTCAAGGATCTAACTTGGGGCTATACTTTTCTATTAAGTAAATTATTTGACTTTGACCGTAGAAATAGCTATCGGTGCCCCTTTTGGAAAAGACGGCCACGGCGTTGTCTACCTGTACAGTGGGGCTGACCTAAGCAGTAAGCTGACAGAGAGGAACTTAAAATTTCTGCAAAAAATCGAGCCTGAAATAAGTTACGGAGAATCTTTCGGCATGAGTCTCACTCCATTGCAGGATTATAACAACAATGGATGCAAAGGTATATCATCTGCTCTGTACGTACAGATACTATTGAACTCGCTTCTAATTTAATGTTGTATTATTAGCTAGAGCGTGCAAGTTTCACAAACACAATCTTACACGACTTTTATTTAGGCACTTTATATTGTTTTTCTAATAGAATTAGCAATCGGCTCACCTTACAAAAACACAGTAGTGCTCTTAAGATGCATGGCAGCAGTTGTTGTTGAAACATCAGCGACATTCCCTAATTTACAGGTAAATAATATTTTAAAATATCCCAATTGTATCACTTTTTAAAATATTTAACAGTTAATACTGCACTGCTTCATAACTTTTGTACAGTCTCATTTTCTTGTTTGACTATGATTAATTTGAGACTTCTTCATTATGCTTTTTTTTTTATAGGATGGGAAATCATCAAATGACCCCTCCCGCTCTGGGTGGAGCGGCAGGGAGTGTCAGACTTTTACTGACTAAAACCCACCCTTAGTCCTCCTAGTGCCTTTCTTCCCAGGGCCACGGTAACTCTTTCGAACATATTCCGCAACCCTGGCAGGCTCTGGCCCTGGCGGGCCCCGTCTCCGTTGCTGACTGCTCGTTGCTGACGGCGCGTTTGGAGTGAAACGCGCCGTCGACTCTGGCCTGACCTGATCGGACAGCGAGCTACCCATTGCTCGCTGTCCGCAGGCGTCAGTCACTGCGCCTTGCCCAGGAGCGTCAGTTCCTGAGAGGCGCAGCGACTAACGTACGTCTGGAGGAGGCGGAATGGGGCCATTACTGGCACTCCATTTCAGCCCCCTCCCGAGCAGTGGCAGCGGCGGCGACGTTGGCGGCGGCTGCGGCGGAAGCGACGGCGGCGGCGGCGGCGGTGGAGGAGGGTTTTCTCCTCGATCCGGCCCTGGCGGGTGGACCGCAGGCTTTGCCCCCAGCCCAGTGATCGGCCCGCTTGCCAGCTGCCGCACATGCGAAGCAGTGCGGCGCGGCGTCGCACGAGCCGGCCCTGTGACCGGGCTGACCACAGCGGAAGCAGTGGTCACTGCGGTCCACCTCCGAGGTGCAGAGTGCTCCGACATGGTTGCCAACTTGGCAACGGAAGCACCTCAGAGGTCTGGGCTCCAGCAGTTTCACCTGCGCGGAGACCCAGCCCACCAAGAGCCTTCGGCCCTCCGAGATTTTCTTGGCCGCCGACACGGGGCAGCTCACCACAACGGTTCGCATGCCCGTGTTGTCAGGACGGATGGTGCCCACCTTCACCTCCTCTGTAGAGCACCCCCCCGTCCCGACGACGGCGGCCAACACCTCCTCCTCCGTTTTCATACGCAAAATGCATTAATTGACCGTTTGAATTTATTTTCAGAGTCGCAACAGTTCACAAACAGACTTTCGATTCGAAGTATGTTTATCAGTACAGTACCCAACTAAGCCGGACAAAATCACAGCGCGTAAGTTTATTAAAGCCGAAAACGCATCGACAGGTGACTTGCTTAGCGCTTAGGTCCTAGCATGTTACCTGAATGAACGTACTAAAACGATCACAATCAGCCGCTCTGCGCGCTACCTTTATGAATCGTCTAGTGTGTGCGGCCAGTTATCCCTTCTATAATCATAAATGCGAAAGTAACTGTGCCTGTCTGTCTGTCTGTTACACTTTCACGCTAAAAAACATGATCATCATGAAATATGGCAGATGTGTAGCCTGGGATATGAAGAAGGACATAGGCTTTTTTTACGCATAGGTAGCACACATTCACGCGGGCGGAGCCGCGGGCAAAACCTAGTGAACATATAAGTGCGTTCATCCTGTCAATACGTTTCAGCCTAAGGGTTCTTAGGAACGTTTGTTTCAAGGGAGAAGAAGAAAATACGAAAATATTGTGTGTTGCGATGCGATATGAGCTTCATGTTTTGAATTCGTTTAATTACTGCATTCTGAACAACCATTATGGCAAACGGTGTTTGTGGCTAAACAATAACAGCCGCACGGGTCCATCTTCAAGGTTAAGCAACGCTTGCCGAGGTCAGTCTGTGGATTTGAAACCATCTTTACATACCGAGATCCTCCGTGCCTCAGAAAGCACGTTAATTCGATGGTCCCAGTTGACATTTGTAGATCTTTGGCAGTCGTTACGGATTGTCAGAAGCCGGAAAATCTGTCACCAGTCTTGCCATGAACTACCGTGTTACCCAGTTACTGGGTTGTGGAGGTCAGATAGGCAGTTGCTCCATGTAAATACTGGTGTTCAGCTGCATCCGGTTTGACTGGAAGCTGACCCCAATATAGTTGGGAAAAAGCTCGGCATAAGAATCCTTACGAGCGTTTACGCGGTACGGTATTTCATACAAACTTTCAAGTCCAAATTTTTTCACTTAAACTGAAAATCACTGTCTTGAACTTGTTTTCAAAAATTTTCTCTTCTTATTAAAACCTGGATATCTGGCTTATGCATACCAAGTTTCATTAAATCGGTTCATTCATTTCGAAAAATGAGGACTTTAAAGTTTGTATGAAATGACGAACCGCGTAAACGCTCTAATGGCACATCGAGTTTGTTGAACGTCTGTCACTCACTCATCATCATCATCATATCAGCCGAAAGACTTCCACTGCTGGACATAGACCTCCCCCAAGTATCGGCATAACAACCAGTCCTGTGCATCTCGCATCCAACGGCATCTGGCATCTGTCACTCACTGCCTCTTTGTTAATTATGTCTCCTCAAGCTAGTTATGTTACGCTAGTTATGATCAATGTTCTAATGCTTATACGCCAGTTGTGTCAACAACGGTTGAATTGGAACACGAATCTGCCAAGCTGGTCGACCCCAATAATACGGGCCGCTTCATATACGAGACGTTACTAGATGAAAAGAAGCCTAAGTACTGCACAAATGTTTCGTTGTTATTGCCTACAGTGAGTATAGATTCTTTTTAGTAATATTGTATACTTTGTTCATAATATTTGATATTATAAGTGATGCATAGAATGCATAAACCTGCCATGGGCACGAGCCTACGCATATTGTTCAAACTAATAAAATAATACTTTCTTTGTAGGAGGGCAAATATGAGACAGAAATAAGCTTCACAATATCATCGAAGCTGCGAAATGATCCCGGAACACTGAAAGATTTCAATAGCTCCCGTGTCATTCTAAGCGACCGGAGTTCTTTGACCATCCATGGTTCGGTGTGGGCAGCCGAGTGTGCTGGCACTGGGAAGCAGGCCTGTGTACCCAACTTGACCTTATCACCCAATCTCAGTTTCTAGTAAGTTATATTGAAGATTTTTTTAAAGATCGAACTATAAATATTAAGTCACTACAATTATGCCGTTTACTACTTGTTTTCTTGACCATCTGACTAGTCAGATGGTCAAGAAAACAAGTAGCAAACGGCAAAAGTAACAAAATTTGTGCCGATTTGTACTAGTACAAATCGGCACAAATTCAAAAACTAAAAGATGGAAGTTATTAGTTTACCCAATTACCACTATTGATATCGACGATGCTAACTCATCCGTAAAAAATATGCTTCATGTATAGTACCGGACTAAATACATTATCTACATTAGAGGCTACTTCTAGCGACACCATATTGAAGGCCCTGGTGTGGTTGTAGAACGTCTGAGCTAAACCGCAATGTCAAGTGTTTCGATTTTCAATGATCTTTACTACAATGCAACCAATAAAAGTGTAATTTGATGACGTGATTACAGCAAAGATAACAACCAGTACATCATAGGCTCGAGTAAAAACGAAACTTTGAACATGTCTGTGCACAATGACGGAGAGGTGGCGTATAGCCCGTGCGTGCGCGTGGGCATCGTCGGAGTCAATGTGCTCACAACCCCTCCCGACTGCGTGTACGAGGGTTCAGCTGATGAAAACCGACTTGTTTGTGAGCCAGCCAAGCCCATACGCACTAATAAAACATGGGTACGTTTCCTTTTTTCGTTTCTTGCTGTTTGTGTGGATGCAAGGCGTTTGATCTAATTACAATTGATTGACGACTAAAGGATGACCCACACATGTCAGGGCCGTATCCGGCACGTGGACGGACCGTTGTCAATCAGGAGCTCAAAAAATACCACTTCGCATATTTTGTATGAACCGTGTCCGTGCTGCGACAGCTAAATTACTAGGAAAATACTTATTTCTGGAATTAGAGCGATAATTGAATTAGACGGCCAATTTTACTACTTTTAAAGCAATGTTCACATTCGCATCTCAATCGTAATCTAACATCATCTGCCTAGCTTTTTCCCAACAGATGTTGGGGTTGGCTCCCAGTCAAACCGGATCACACAAGCAAATGCGAACGTTGCTAGAAAATCAGTAGAAATGGCACTTAGATTTTTCGATTTAAAAGATTTTTCCATTCAGTTGATATGAAAATTGAACTTTTGGGTTACATGGCTCCCAGATAAGATTATGTATTTTAATCTATTGTGATTAATATTTACAGACCACCGGTAATATCGAACTGGAGATGACACATCTTACAAACCTGAACAGTAACATTTCCATCAGCATGCTTCTCTTTGATCGTTGTGAGGATGTTTTCAACCAAAATATCTCAAAAACAGTTCCTGTGAAGGCTGACCCAAGTGGAATTAGTGCTACAGGGTTTGTATCGCTTTTATCTTCATTCAATGTATGTATGTGTATTTCAAAGCTTGTGTTCTCATTTTTAATCTATAAACTTCGTTTTCAGGGAGACTGACATCGGTTCCATTGTCAATATGACAAAAGAGGATATTAAGCTAAATGGGAAAAAGATGCATCACGTTTATACGGTGAGAAGTAACATTTGTTTTATGGCCCTTTCTCTTAAGGACGGGAAATCATCTGATGATTATGATGAAATGACTCCTTCTGCACTGGGCGGAGCGGAAGGGAGTGTCAGACTCTTACTGACGAAAACCCATCCGTGTTCTTCCTAATGCTTTTTGTGTTCCAGGGTCGCGGTGACTCTTTCGCGCAAATTCCGCTTTTTATGGCCCTACGCATTTGGTAGTACGAAGGAATTTTTGAGGGTTAAATAACTGTTGTGAATGTCATGTTTAACGCTATGGAAATTTGAATCGACCCGCGCATCATTGCCTTTGGCTCGTTTCTCAATCGATTCAAGCGCATCAAGCGGTTTTCCAGCAAATCCATCCAAGAGATGAGAGCAGCTCCATACATAATCGAACTTGCGCTTATCAAACTTGAGCAGTTCTTCCGCTGTACAGAATCGTCTCATTTTTGCTAGGATGCTCTTAAAATTGCAGCCATTTAAGACTGCCTCGATGTATGGACCAAAATTGAGGATCAATGTCAACCTAACTACGAAGATGATCGGATATTTATTTGCTGGGTTCCACTTATTAAGAAGGAACTGGGTGGAATTAGCTCCTTACAGCGGTTTTTCCAGCATTGAACTTGACAATATGGCATCAATCCATTTGGAGACAGCCCTCATGGAACCTGTCTAACGCTCAACCATAGCCATTTGGAGTGACTCAAATGAATGATTTCCAGGAATAAAACAGTTTTTTTTTAAATTGCAGATCAGAAACAAGGGCCCGACGAACTGGGAAGGGCTTCAAGTTCAAGTAACTTTGCAGACGAAACCGTACATCAGTTTCGGTGATACTCCAGTTATAGTAAGTTACTTGTTCTTAATATTTTCGTACCACCCAAAACTGGTATGATTGGAAGACTTTCTCTTCCTAAACCACCATGATGACATCATCATCTGTTAAGTTTATGTACTTACTATATTTTTCACAACACCTACACCAAAGCGTCATATTAAAAGTCGTGCTAACCTAATCTAAAGACGTCATTATAGCCCTCAAGCGACACGTGTCTGCTAGCTGCAGTTTGCGCAGTCAAAACGGGGTTCGAAATTCAAATCACATTATTGCCACATATAGCGGGATAAAATGAAATTCAGTACAATAATATTGTACTGAAAGGCTATGGGTTTGGGTAGTTTAGTGGACGGATTATACCGTATACTATGAGAAATTTATTGACCCCTGCCCGACCACTGACAATGTACACGGCTTTAAAATGGTAGGGGGTGACTTGCACACTCAATGGGCCCCCGAAAACGGTCGCTAGCACAAAGTAACGTAACGCCAAAAGGGCAGCATATCCTGAGGTCTAGCACCTCAGGAGTGGAGAGGTATACCATGGCTATCAGGACAATCCCGGAAGTACGGTCAAGATCCCTACCAGCATCTTACAGGATTATACATCCTTCTCCCAAGCACGTTTGCTCTAGCGACTCTCTACTTAGACCGGCCAATTAAGGCAAAAAAGAGGTATGAGCTGTTCCTCTCAGTGTTCACTGCGGCTTCCCAATAAAGGAGATGAGGAACAAGATTTCTCCCGGGAGATCAGGTTCGTGGGGTTGCTACTACCCAACAGTTTGCCACAAAACTGCCCTGCGGGTTGTATCTCGCTTGGTCTGGCCCCTCACCATAAGTATGATCATTGGGGCGCGCAAGCCCCACCACGACGTCAGCGAAGAGATACGGTGGTGGAGTATTGTCATTATTATTAGATTATGTTCTTATTTTTGTATTCATATTTTCAAATTTGTATTTGATTTTCTAAATCCCATATTATATGACGTAAATGGTACATCTCCCTAGGTAACATCAGCCATGAAATTGGAACTACAGTGGGCGTACTATGGGAAGTGTTGGTTATTGCACAATAGAAATGCCGTTTGCTTTTAAATCAAATTATAATTTACTCTCGAACTCACTACAACAATATTCTTTCGCAATAGGTACACAACAACAGCTTACAAAACGCGCGGCGATTCCTAGACTTGTTCACTGCTCGATCGCCACCAGTAGACTGCCGCTGCAAACTCAGCTTCGATCGAGCACGACGTTCTAGACTCCGTCGAACGCCACTAGATGGCGTTGGCGTCTCGATTGTTCAATCGATTAACGTATTTCCGACATATATAATATTTTATATTTCATAATGTTTGGTGATGAAAGAGAGAATACTTTTTCATTTGTACAGTTTTTCAATATTTCAGGTATACTTTTCCACATCGCATTCGTATTCTACCTGTACATTTGTAAGTCAAAATGGGACATCAATGTCTTACGTCTGCGAGATAAAAAGTTTGATGAAGATGATAGAACATGTCGAGGTCCTCATATCGATGTACATAGTACCTGAAACCCTTGGTAAGTCTGCTCTTCATCATGTCAGCCTCGTAGAGAGCGGGTCTCAGAAATTCGCTAGAACTAAACTTTATGAAAACCCGTTAGTGGCCAAATTCCTGCTTGTCGTAGCGTCTGTGTCGCATTGCGCGGCGTCCTGTCTGTTCGAAGGACCCTTAAATAATAATAATAAAATCTTTATTTCAGATCATGCCCCGAATTAATTTATTAAAAAATAGAGATACAATTTGAGCACGAATAAATGTTTTCAGGATAGAGTCCTGTTTGTCCGCAATTACCTGTAGGATGCTGTTAGTGGTACCCCGGAATCCGCTTAATAACGATGCGAGCCTCTTGCACACGATGAATGGAAGCCGTCTACGCTGTGCTCCGCAAACATACCAGAGGCAACACAAAAGCGGGGCAGCCCTAACAACATCCTAAATTCATTGATATATTAGACACGTAGGGCACTGAGCGACCTCTGCGTTTACCTGAACCACAGGTAGCAGGTGGTAGTCTGACAATAGGCTCTGAATAGTGGGACTTTAACTAGGTCACTACAACGCGCAAAACTGCTGGCCAGCATATTACTTCTGACCGCCAAAGCGATACGTTCCCTTTTTATGTCAACTTGGTCGTCAAGGCCCTCGGTAACGTAATGTCCTAGGTATTTCAACTGTTGTACCCGCTTCAGTTTAGCACCATTCAGCTTTATCGCATATCTCATTCTTACAATTATGTATAAAATAATATCACCATACTTATGGTTACAAGTTTGACATAATTATGGCAAGCAACTGTCTCAATGCGCTTACAGTTGTGGTCCACAGCAACATGTCATCCGCGTAAGTAACTAAAATTGTTCATACATACATTGTCGAGTCAGCATCCTAAAAAAAATACAAGAAATTACGCAAAACTGAACCAATCGTAGAATCCACAGAAAAACTCGTCAAGTTTTGCAGTTATAAACATTATGGGGATTTTTTTTCGCGATTTCGTGTTCGGTCCCATAGCAAAAGATATTCATAATGACGAGTATTATGGTTTTACTTTATTTCTGTTACACCCTATACAGACATTTATTTAACTGCTTATTTACTTTACAGATGGAATTCTCGATGAGTTTAAAAATGTTACAGTAATGTCTTCTGTCAAAATGCAATTCATCGAAGTCGACGACGTAGTTGAAAGGTGAATGATTATGAAAATGTTTTAATAGAAATTCAACTTCAAGTTCAAAGTCTAAATATTTTACGAGTATTTTAACCTCTTCGAACAATAGCCTGGTAGCCCTAAGCAACTATCTTTCAGCGAAAACATAAGTCTAACATATCTTATTGATAAATTACAACGTGAAACAGAATAAACGCAATACCTCTTAAGGGGTCATTGTGCTTTTAAAGTTGTTCAGAGGCCTTTTGCGTTTATTCTGTTACACGTTAAAATAACACTTTTACACTTCAATATTTTCTGGCATACACGAATACTGTTACACGAGGCCGGTGTTTCCTTGTTGACTACTTGAGAAAAAACCCCGAAATATACGAGTGGTCAAAGTTTCTTTTAAAATCCATACAATCAGATGAGGTCAAATCATATAAGAGCCATGTAGGGCTAAGTCCGAGTTGGTCTTTTGAAGAAAGTATCACACAAAACATTATAAGTACTTCAATTTCACAGACTTAATTTTCGATAAGCGTCGTCGCTGATAGAACCTCAGTTTTTACGGGACTTAAGTAGGTATAGCTATTCCAGTTGCGTCGTTTTAATCCTGGAAGGTGCATGAAGTGGTTCAGGTTTTTTTTTATGGTAAATCATCAAATGACTTCTCCCATTCTGGGCGGAGCGTGAGGGACTGTCAGACTCTAAGGCCCGGTTTCCATCAAAGCAGAGAGGAACGGAGACGATAGGGGATGTGTTTGAATAAACCAATCCGATTTCGTTATTTCCACATCTCTACTCCGCTAACGAAATCGGATTGGTTTATTCAATCACATCTCTCGTCTCCGCTCCTCTCTGCTTTGGTGGAAACCAGCCCTCACTCCCGTGTTCTTTTGAATACTCTTTGCGTAACTCTTTGCGACAGGATGTAGTTCAGTCTGGGCCGGATAGGAGGAGTTACATGCACTGTTGATTCAGGCTCAAATATTAATTTTCTGTTTCAGCATCATCACAACCATAATGCTGCAAGTGGTGACGGTACCGATAGAGACCATAATAATAGCAGTTGTTGTCGGCATCTGCATTATAATCATCACCACGTTGATCCTCTACAGGGTTCGTATTCTTAATATATGTATTTTGACATAATTTTCATAATTTTACCTGAAGCTTTTGACTTGTGTTGCGTGTGTATTTTCAAAGTAACAAGCAAAGGCAAGGGCAAGGGCAAGGGCAAAAGCAAAAACATGGCCAGACAATGACATGGTCCTTGTCGGGATGACGGGTGCTTCGTGTCCGGGTGCCCTAAGTTCCCTCAATCCCCAATTATAAGATATAGCCGCAACACGTATACAGCCAACGGGGTACACCGAACTGTTTCAGCTGTAGTTGCCTGTCCCTTCCCATAAGTATTTTTTAATTACTGTCTGACTTCTTATTCCCATAAGTATTTTTTTTATTACAGGCTGGATTTTTACGCCGTAAGAAGCGAGAAGATTTGAATAACTTAAAAAAAAAAGTTAAGCGCCAGACCATTGTGAGTTTTCTTAATTTTAACTTTTTGCTCAGTATGATGTGATTTCCTGTTAAAAATATTATACAGGGTGTAACAGATTCCAAGAGAAACGACTGTGTTTTTTTCGCCTCGATGATTAATGTTTTTAATATATTGTGATGAAGTATAATTTACCATTACAAATACTTTAATAAATATTATTAATATTTAGTAAGGCTCAGTAGCAGCTATTAGCTGATGCGTGTGTTTCAAATAGACTGGAGATATCGAATCTGTCTAATCGGTTCTTGAGGCAGTTCAGTTGAGCTGACGCAACATATTCCGAGAGCCTATTCCATGCTGTAACGATTCTATTGGTAGGAATTGCTTAATACTTCTGTCCTGGAGGAGGTAAAAATGTATTTAAATAGCCTATGATAATTAAGATAACCTTGTTCTGATCAGCTGAAGTGCTCTTCAATGTCGTCGCAGGCTCCGCAAGCTGAAGGTCAGAGGCAATTCCTGGAGACCACGCAAGAAGAAGCCGAAAACGATCACACACAAGACGAAAATTAAAGGTGCCAGTTACCACCAAGAAATCCTAAACCATCGTCCACGTACCACTTCTGAGTAAAGACGCAAGTCGGAGAGAAAATTAGGCATAGACTGTGTACAGGACAGTAAAAACGACTGTATAAAAACCCAAAACATTTATTCTATTATTTATAATTTTTGTTATCATTCTAACTATTATCTTATTACTATTATCTTATCCAACTATTATCTTATTACTATTATCTTATCCAACGTTCTATTATCTTAGTTTAAATATTATTTAACATTTTACAATTTTGCATGCATAAAGGTAAATATTCGACTTACCTATTTGTCAAAAAATGAACTTAATTCTGATGAACTACTGGTTATTTTTTATTATCTAAGTGTATTATTTCGGCAAATACGCCATTATACCAATTATGCCAATAGCGTCACTTGAATGTTGCGTGATGAATGTTATGGTAACGATTATCAGAAGTTCAAATATGTTGGTCATTTTGAATCTTTGACATCGTTTTCGATGGTTGAATTTAATTTTACAAATCGTTTTTACACTAGAGGGTTAATGTCAAACGCTACTGTTATTGCTGTGTTAAAAAATGATAGCACACTTCCCTACACCATGTCTGATGACCTGAAACAATGGCCTAGTTTAGGTATCTCCAATAATTTTAAGTATCAATCGTTTGTAAGTAAAATATTAATGTTAACATGTAATCAAAATATTCATTATTCATTTCTGCATTTTCCTTCGCTTTTATCATTGTGGTTAGTTAGCAATAAGTAAAGTTTTAACACCACCTAATCGAAAACATCAAATTATGTGTCATGCAAACCTAAACCTAAAGTGAGTGGCCAGGGGCACAGCTGAGCAATAATGTTGTACTGGATTTAATTATAACCCCCTAGTCAATAATGTGATTTAAATTTAGAACGCTCTCTGATGCCATAGAGAGGAAAGATATCCTCTTACAATGTAAAAATGATATTCTCGAATTTCGACAGAATCATAAGGACTGCTTTTTCGTAGCGTTGCTGTGTTTTTTTTTGGAATACATAATATTGTAAGTATATTTGAATAAGCACGGATTATTGTATACAAGGATTAGAATAACACATAAAACCCTTCTCATATATTCGATTTATCACATCGATAAACTAAAAATTATATAAAAATGGCGCGAATATTCCAAATCCTAGTGTTAAATATTTTTACCGTTTGTAATAAATACTTTGATTTTAGTACTATGGCTTTTTATTTTCTCATAGTAGGTGTAAAAAGTAGAGTACTTATCCTCCTCGGGGATAAACGTGTCTTTGCCATGAGCTAGCTTGAACCATTCAGGATTCTTGTCTTAAGGTTGAACTAGTCACGGGCTCGAACTCGCTGGTAAGCGTGGCCGAAAAGCACGCTGTCTCACCGGGCATCGTGCCCGACAGAGACAGTATCAGTGATGAGCATTTAGATGCTAGTCTAAACGCACAATCTTTAGTTTCCACGATCAAAACACCGACCGTTCCGAACGAAATCAACGTTAGACGATGCACGAAAAGTCTATTGGAAGGTTGAGTTTTATGAAAAAACCACTGCATAAATCCATTACAAATAAAGTTTATTGAACTCTTCTACAATTAAGGTTTGTCGGTGCCGACTTTGTTTTTGAGATTTTACACTTCTTTTATTACTTATTTACGCCCGAAGTTGCGTTAAAATTAGCAAAAAAACGAATCTCTGTTGGCTTATAACTTTTTAATGGCTTTTTATTTTACTATTCTATTTCCGTACAGACAAAATTAATAATAAGATAAAACGATATCATGCTTAACTTTCAATGTATAATGTCAAACAGTGGAGTAATACCCCCCCGAAATTTGTATGGACGAAATATCGAATAGTGTAACCTTAACTCTCTCGTTTCGCTTTTTACAGTTTACAGCAAATCCTTTATTAGCTCGGGATTCAATATGGCACCCATGACATAAGAAACTGTTTTATGCCCTTGGTACATAATCTACTATAATTCCTTAGCCACATAGCCTTGAAAAATGATTTAAAATGATTAGTATGATTTTGTAATAAAACATTGGAGTTATACAAAGTCATTCTTTCCTTGTTATCGCCAAACGTAAATGTTTAGTTGCATTTGGTTTTCCTTGCCATGACTCATATACAGACTGAAATGGTTGGTGATAATAACTCATTTGTATTAACGACGTTCTTCAATGTATTTATGTACTTAAAAAAAATACAATTTAACAAATATCATGTTTAGTAACAATAACAATTTTGATTTTTATCGTAAGTTGCGCTTGATTATCGGATGCCCGGCTACCAGCCTGATACTATAAATAAAGGTACGAAGGGTGTCCCGCGCACTTTTTTTGCACAAGTGCGAAATACACTTCATTGCTAGCCTTATACCGGTGGTGCTTCCCAGAAACCTGTTTTTGGGTTGGTAAAATAATCAATATCACTATCATCATATCAGCCGAAAGACGTCCACTGCTGGACATAGGCCTCCACCAAGTGTCGTTACAACAACCAGTCCTGTGCTTCTCCCATTCATCGGTTACCCGTTATCAGACCCTCACCAGGTCATCGTTCCACTTAGTGGGAGGCCTTTCAACGCTGCATCTTCCGGTACGCGGTCGCCACTCCAGAACTTTTCAGCACCATCGACCATCTGTTCTGCGAGCAATGATTAAAGTGTGTTCAAAGTTTGGAGATTCTTCGGGCTGTGTCAGTAATCTAACCAAGGTTACCAAATATCATTTCTCTTGCGGATATCATCATTCCTGATGAATGGTGAAATGGCTTTATGATGATCCATATCTTGACGAAACGCCACTTATGTTCAGTTGTTTTCAAAACTTTTGACATGTTGACGAATCGAGAAGTAGCCACGGTAGCGATGGTTAAAATGACCTAAAGGACTGGCCGAGTGACATTTTAGAAGCGCATGCTAATTCCAAACAGACCCAGCGACAGTCTTTATTACTGATAGAATAGACTGTATGATAAATAGACTTTCTCCTCGAGTCTGGTCTTCTTCGGGCTTATTCATAAAAAATCTAACCATAATATACTTAAATATTGCTGAGGAGATTTTAACTTTTTTCAGTTCTTTAAAAAAATTGAATTAAGAACTCAGTTGATTGGAGGAGTATTCCTACGCCCCTCCTGCCAGGGTTGCGGAATTTGTTCGAAAGAGTCACCACGGACCTGGAACGCAAAGAGCATTTGGATGAACGAGGATGGGTTTTAGTTAGTAAGAGTCCTGATACTCCCTTCCGCTCCGCCAGTGCGGAAGGAGTCATTTGATGATTTCCCATACTAAAAAAAAAGCCTAGGCATTCTTTGCCAATCGACATTTGGGTTTTTGTTACACAAATTCGAAAAATTTAATTAAGAATCTGCAAATCATTAGTGAAAACTATGCGATTAGGCATTTTTGTTTTAAGACTGAGGCATTTTGCAAACAGCCTTATTCTTAAAAATCTGCCCTATGAGCGTTTACACCCTACAGCATTTCATGCTAACTTTCAAGTGCTTATTTTTCGAAATGAATTAACCCATTTTAATGATACTTGGTATGCGTACGCTAGATATCCATGCCTAAATAGATAGAGAACATTTTCGAAAAAGAGTTTAGGGGGAAAGAACCGATGACAATGCATGTTAATCATAAACGTGACCTGATGCTGCTGCCAGGATCGGCTCCGTACGAGAGATCTCCTCAGCGGTAAATAGCAGGGACACGAAATTTTGTATACGCATTCGTTTATGATAGGCAGTTGGTAGGCCCACCATGAAATAGGTGCCACATCCAGGGGTAATAGTTTTCCCCGTTCCTTAAGTTTTTCTGTTGAAGGACTCTCCGTTTTATAGATGGACTTTCGTATTGATCGATAACTATCGATTGAAACTAAAAAATAGAAAATAAAATAATGATAAAAAAACTTTTTCACTTTCAAATAAGATTGCTAGAGATCTGAAATGGAGCATCCTCCACCAAGCCCAAATGCATTAGTAGCCTCTTCACAGGACATGCGTCACCTTTGTTCTTGTCCGCCGTGCACAACTACCTGCACTTTCCAGGATTTAAAAGAGGCCAATGATAGTTGTAAAAGTTGTCGAATAAAATTATTTGAGTCATTCGGCACGAAATGAAGGAAATAGGTGTGTATTAATGTTATAAATGGCTGCAAATGAATCAATGTAGTGCACAATTTTCCTTTATTAGATCAGTCGTATAGTTGAACACATACAATATGTATATCTACCAATAGCACGACAGTATAAACAATTTATTATTATTAATGCATGACCTCATAATTTTGAATCAGGATAAATGGTCATTCGTACAACACCATGGGAAATATCAATATCTGTTAGGATTGGGAGTCATAAGTATGTGGACTAGTGCTCGTTGAGAGGAATAATGAATGGTAAGTTTTTATTTTTTTAACTCCGTGTTTTCAGTCTAGACCATAGTGAAGTACTATTGTATTTTTGTTAAATATGTTTTCAAAAGTATTTTTTAGATGCCTTATGTATTTATTTTAGTCAATCTAGGTCTTTAATATTCTTAAGTCTAGTGTCGCGTTGTGTAAATTTCATTTTAAACACATCAAATGTGGTCGACTGCAAACTGTCAACAATATAATTTAAAAAAAAGACATTATGGACTTAGCTGAAACATTTTACGAGAAGTACCCACGCCCTAAATTGACAAGCGAAACAGTAATACAAATTTTGTAGTTTCTGACATCTTGTTCTTTAATTTAATTTAAATTAATTTGTATTGCACACTGTTACGGTATATTGGTAAATATTTATTTAGTCCGTTGCGTAATCTATATTCCCAAATAATATTGAACACGTATTTTTCTTCTGTCTTGTTAACAAATAATTATGAAGATGGAATAATAAATACATAAAATATAAAATTAGTTTATTTCAAGTAACACGACTCATAAACAAACATAGGTAGGTACATAAATGGATACAGACAGGATAACAAGCACAGACAAACACGAACACTCACAAGCCAACAATATGTCTAATGCGGAGTTTCGCATGACGTCATGCCTTGGTCCACTATTTACCTAGAAGTGACATCTCCCGCTTACACGACGAGCGAGAGAGGAAGGTACTCCTAAATATAGACACCAGATAGATGTTCAAAAACAGAAATAATGACATAAAGCTGTCCTGAATCGATTTCAATCGTGATCCTTCCTTTTTCTAGTCATGAAAAACAATTCATAATGTACTGTCCGAGTACCTATGAAGAGAAATTTATTATGGAAAGGGATGTACGGTCAGCACCAAAAGTCGATGAACAGAATTTTTCCCGTAACTCAAGTTATAACGCGCAGGGATTTTTCTAACCTACGGTGCACTTTGGTCACTAACTAAACAACAAAAGTCGAAACTCAAGATTTGCCCACAAACGCAGTAAGAAAAACCCTGCGCTTTATAACTTGAGTTACGGGAAAAATTCTGTTCATCGACTTTTGGTGCTGACTGTACCTACTTTATTTCAAAATTTATCTAACGCCTAACAGTGATTTCGTGACTGTTATGTGGACGAGATGGAATGGAGCAAAAATGACATGTTGCGCCCCGCCCCGAAGTCACATCCGAGAAGGGCTGATAAATTACATGATTTCTAACACCTTCAATATTGTATTCGTGACCCTTGAATTTATTGATGTATATATGTCGCAGCCAATTAGCTTAATCAGCCACTTAATTGTTTGCCTAGCCTTTTCATTTAAATGTGCCGATTTTTCAGCGACGGTGACATCTTTTGTTCAATATCGTTTAATGACTAACCCATGTCACTTATGTCGCTGATAAAAAGTCACAGTTCAATGAAAATGCTAGACTCTTAATGAAACGGCGGATTCAGCTAGTTGTCTGCGACATATATAATACTAGCACTTCGCCCGCGACTTCGTCCGCGCGGATTTATTAGGTACTCCACAAACTTCAACGCCCCCTATACCCCCATAAAAAGGTTAGTTTTGGAAAATTAAGCACAACGATTTTCATTAATTTACATTTATTACTTAGCCATTTCTACTTATTCTATGGTCTCAGGTTCAACGCAACTGTTCACCCCGTTCACCCCGTCAGGAGTTGATTATGCAAAAATTGTTAGGTACATCTGTTTCAATAATCCCATTTTTAGTTTGTTCATAGCATCCCGACGTAAATTAAAGCAAGCAATAATGTCCTCCCCTAAAAACTTAATCACCCCTGCTTCCCTCCTTATTATGTAAGTATGTAGTTTATTTGCGAAAAATCCAACCATTTGTTATTCTTATTGTTTTATCGAAATCATTTTCAACTTCATCGGACCAAGCATTGATATGATTCTTCCCAGTTCGCTCAAGCCGCGACATTTTTCTTACTCCGAGCATGTTTATTACCGTCGTAACTTTTGAACGAAAGGTCAGATTTGAATAATTTAAAGTGTAATTTACACGGAAATAATCAACCTTAATTATCAAACCATTTAAATGCATAAGGATTGATATCATGCTACCGAAATCACCATTTTTTCAAATCACCAAGGATTTGCTTGAATAATTTGAACAAAAAGCGGTCATGGTGACTTAACCATAATAGTTAGACATATGGTATCGCGGACTTTTTTGTAGACATTGATGACCTCTATAAAACTGTAGTACATCACTTTGCTCTATTGTCAATAGATTCCGCAGCGTACGCGATATAAGGATTTTTTCTCACACCTTGGGTTACATTATCGAGGTTTTCATACGGATCCCTAACTTTTTTGAAAATATTCTATAGCCTATGTCCATCATCGATAATGTACAATTCTACTGGTGAAAGAATTTTTCAAATCGGTCCAGTAATTTCGGAGCCTATTCATTTCAAACAAACAAACAAACAAACAAACAAACAAACAAACAAACAAACAAACAAACAAACAAACAAACAAATCTTTCCTCTTTATAATATTAGTGTAGATAGTGTAGACAACCAATTGTACTACTTATAATAATACTGTGAATTGTATGACGTACAATACAAACCTATACTATTGTAGTCTTTGCCACTTACAATGACATCATAATAAGCAGATGTTACTGTACATTAGTTTCCTTTGTCTTTGGATTTATATTGTTTTATGTTTCTAGCACTAATTTGGGTCTGCTTGGCCCTGGTGGCATGGCCAAGTGTGTTTGGATTGTATTACGAAAAAGTAAAATCAGTTTTCCAACCACCGCCGCCGGGTCTGAAGAATGATTCGTATTTCGGCTACAGCATCGCTTATGATTCATCTTATAAAAAGTAAGTAGTATTTATGTAATACTCCTATTAAATTAAGCGATGCACTCCTTGTAAGGACAATTTTACTCAATACTCAATACTCAATCTTTTATTGCATTCCACATGTAGGTATTTTTAGGTGGTAAACTTATAGATAGATCATATGGACCCTGTCGGGCACAGCAAATAAGTGAATTAGGAGAGAGGAAGCATTAGCTAATTATAAAACGTTAATTAACACACTACTATACTATAATTTATTAATTAGTCTTAATTTATTTATGACTTTATAAGTCTATCATTTAGGTATTCGTTTACCGAGTAATAGCTTTTATGTAGCAGAAATTGTTTAAGTTTTTTTTATAAATAAATGAAGTTTGTCTTCCTTTTTTATTTGTGCGGGCAGTTTATTATATATTTTAATCGACATTACATAGGGGCTCGAAGAGTACATTTTTAATCGAGAACTTGGTAAGTTTAATCTAGATGGGTGTCTGAGTAAATAGCGTGTCTGGATGTCTTCACGTTTTGAATAAAATTCTTGATGTTTTCGTACAAATTTGCATGTTTCTAAAATGTATATACAGGGAAGGGTTAAAATATTATGTTTTTGAAAAAAGGGTTTGCAACTATCTTTTTGCTCAATGTTTACCAGAATCCTAATCAATTTCTTTTGCAGGGTGAAAAGTGTTTGTGCATCTATACTGTTTCCCCTTTTACTGTTTTTAAATATCTAAGTTGCTTGTTGACCTCAGAGGGTCTACTCTCTAAGCCCGAAGTCCGTAGTTTCGGCCTTAGTGTGGGGCGTTTACTACTCCGTATCACCTACGGACTTACGATTATTTCCGAACCCGAACTAAGAATGAATGACAACACGATTTGATAGTTGTTCTTAGTTCGGGTTCGGGACTAATAGTAAGTCCGTAAGTGATACGGAGTAGAAACTCTCTGCTGGTCGAGTAACATGCACTATGAGTATTTTAAATTGTAAAACAAATGATTTATTTTAAGAGATTCCATTCGTTTTGAAGTCACTTCGCCAATAACAATTAGTTAATAAATATTACATTCAACAAAGCTAAAGTTGCAATTTTAGTCGTAGGTACGTATTGATTCCACTATATAAATAAAGTATTGATGACCGTAACCTATTGTGTTACCTGTAACAATATACACAATAAACGTAAATTCTCAATTTGAGGAAAATGTATTTTTGTTCATTCCAGATTAGTAATCAGTGCTCCAAAAGCTGATAACATCGGAGACGTATATGATTGCGACTTAGACTCTAAAAGCTGCAGCAAAATAGACAAAACTAATATTACTAGAGGTAAGAAATTCTTTTACAAATAAAAACACTACCAAGTACGTGTCGGACCACTCAAATCGGATGACCCAATCGGCATGAGAATTTAAGCATGCACATTTTTTAATCATATATCATATCAGTCGAAAGACATCCACTGCTGGACATAGACCTCCCTTAAGTGTCGCTACAAGAACCGATCCTGTGCGTCTCGCATCCATCGGTTATCCGCGACACTCACCTGGTCATCGGTCCACCTTGTTTGGGAGGCCTTCCAACGCTGCGTCTTCCGGTACGCGGTCGCCACTCCAGAACTTTTCGGCACCATCGACCAACCTGTTCTGCGAGCAATGCGCCCCTGCCCATTGCCACTTCAGTTTGGCGATCCTTCGGGCTATGTCGGTAACCTTGTTTCTCTAGCGGATATCATAATTCCTGATTCGGTCACGCAAGGAAACTCCGAGCATTGCCCTCTCCATTGCCTTTTGGGTGACTTTCAGCCTTCTGATGAGGCCCATTGTGCGACCACGTTTCGAGTCCATAGGTCATCACTGGCAACACGCACTGGTCATAGACATTCGTACACTTTGGTATTTGAGACGGAAGATACCACGCAACTTCCCGAACGCCACTGCCCAGTCGAGTCTGATTCGACGGTTGACCTCTTTCTTGAAGTTAGCCCTACCTAACTGGACCATTTGTTCCAGGTAGACGTAGACGTACTCGTCTACAACTTCAATTGTAGAGTAGTTAATCTTGATAGGAGTGGGTGCTACATGGGTATTTATTATATGGTGGTGTATAATACGACGCGAAATTTCATGAAATGGTTGTATGTTGCCTATGTCATGAAATGACTAGCGAAAACCATCGATTTTATTTAATCATTTTTTTTTCAACGTTTGATGATATATCAATCCACGCTACGGTTAAAAGGACGGCCTAATGACTGGAGCTAAGTTCGCTTGCTCACTCTAGCTCCCGCCATCCCATTCGAATCTAACCTAAAGTGGCGAGTATTCGCTATTTTAAGAAATACAACCATTTCATGAAATGGTCGGCCACATCATAAAATGATCAAGTCTATGATCTGGCCATGATATAATATTATAAGCAGAGTGAACAAGTTGGAATTAAAAAAACGAGATAATGACCACAAAATAAAAGTTATAATTCCTTAATAAACAAATAATTAACAAAAATAGATCCTAATTTAAACACTACCAAATACGTCTAGTTCAAAGACTACAATAGTATACTGGCTATACACAGGCAACTCTACCTTATTTTTTAATACTAGGAAGTGGTCGAACTCAGCGCCATCTAGTTTTTAGTTAAGGAAACTAATTTATATAAGTAAATGTATAGGTTGGTAGGTGTATAGCTGCTGTCTGATCCTTTATGATATTAGGTAGAGAGATGAGTGTATCCGCTATATACTACAAACATACGTAGGTACTACATAAAGGAAAAAAAACCACATAATTGAATATTAACCATTTTATTTAGAAAAACATCACACATTTTACAATAAAATTTTATGTTCGCCTTTTTCGTACCTTATGTTTAGGGTAGTGCCGATTAGACTTTTCTTTCATTGAATCGTTATTATTCCAAAAGGTTATTTGGCCAGTGAGAACATTATTGATATCTTTGCACCAGTTGTTTACAACAACAACACACACAACACAACACAACACAAACGTACGAATGAATTGTAACGCGGCTCAACAACTTGGAGAAACGGAAGCTCAACTCAACCTGCAGATGCACTAGCGAAACAACAAAAACTCTATTGCAAAAGGAAAATAAATGCGCACGAGTAGTTACACTCTCACGCAGCCATTTGCAATTCAAGTGTGGCCATTCAAAAACAAACAAACGTTTAAATACCAAAACATAACTTCATCACTATTAAAGCTCATAATAAAAACCTGATTATGTATTCATATATTCTATTATTTTTATATAAGAAGATCATGAAATTATATTATTTTTCTTGACTATGTTATAAAGTAACTCCCAGAAAAAAAATTATACATTTAACCGTAGCAACACCGCAATTTTTTTTCCCTTAACTAAAAACTGGATGGCGCTGTTTTCAATAAAAAAATGGAATTTTAATTTTGTTCTAAGTTGCCATAGCATGGTCTAGTTAAAAAACCCGTCCTAGCCCTCCAAGCGAACCAGCAGTCGTCAGCATGGGTCGGAGCCCGTCAGGGCCAGAGCCTACCAGGGTTGCGGATTTGTTCGAAAGAGTTACCGCGGCCCTGGAACGTAAAGGGCACTAAAAGGAGCATGGGGGGTGGGTTTTAGTCAGTAGAAGTCTGACACTCCCTGCCGCTCCACCCAGAGCGGGAGGGGTAATTTGATGATTTCCCATCAAAAAAAAAAAAAAAAAGCCCTCCAAGCGCCCAAAACGAAATGACAGAGGAAATGAGCTCGCCGCTGCAGCTGTCCGTCTGCCCCACTCTTGCACCTCGTGACGTCATTCAGCCGCCACGCCTACAATCGCAGGATTCTCCGCAAACAATATATTATATTCACTAATGAGGAAAAATAAATGTCCATCTAAATCTTTCTACAGCATGACATTTTTGACTAATATACATATAGTTGAATGTGCCCAGTTTCGTTATTACTTAAAAATATTGCAGGGGATGGACTTCAAAACTACACACATGACTTCTTGTTCGGAGCAACCGTTAAGGCTGGGCCGAACTTCGTTATGGTAAGTGTTTTTTTTTGTGAACTGTAACGAGTACCGTCTTTATAGTTGTACGCCGTAGGTGTGAACCAAGGGCCTGCGGACGACGAACGATGAGTGGCTTGCAACCAATAAGATGGCGCGTTGTGTTCCAAGTATGTCAGCATTGCGAGTTTCCAGGAAAATTTACTCCACCAGATGGCGCCACACAGCCGAGAGGTCTTGACATAGACATTACGTTGATTTACATTCAACAAATGTCAGAAAACATTAGCATTTGACAGGTACCTAGACCTGACGCCTCAGTGCTGCCCCCTGGTGCTCATCATTTCAGTAAACTTTCACTGACGGGGCCCGCTAGGACCAGGGTCTGCCTGCCAGGGAACTGTTCGAAAGAGTTATCGCGGGCCTGGAACGCAGGCCGCAAACGAGCATTTCGAAGGAACACGGGCTGGTTTTAGTCAGTAAGATTTTGACACTCCCGCAATAGTGGGAGAAGCAAGGGGATAGAACCTTTATGAAATTGCTACCCGGCCGCCACTTTATTTTGTTTCAAAATCGCGGCGCACCGTGTTATGTTCATCTAAGGGTTAGGGACAATAAATAAACAAAAAAAAATTGACAATATGGTGCAATAAACTGTAACGTCTGTTAACTGTAAAGTCAAAATGAATTAACAATGTGAATAAATGCATCAAATTAAATAGAAATAGTCGCAAAATAATAATCGTACTAATATTATAAAGGTGAATGTTTGTATGTTTGTATGTTTGTATGTTTGTGTAACAATCAGGCAAAAACGGCTGATGGGATTTGGATGAAATTTGGCACACATGTAGTTCATAACCTGGAATAAAAAATAGGCTAGGTACTTTTTATCCCGGTAAGTGGCGTGGATTAATGAAGACTGAGGAGGAAGTGGAAACTCAGAGCCGCTGCTGCCTTAGTACTTCAGATTCACAAGTACCAGGGCGACCAGAAACATCAAGTACCAGGAGACCAGAAACATGTCATAGTATTTTTGGGCTTGTATAATTATTTAGGTAGGGTAGGTGTAGGGTAGGTGTTAGGTAGGTGTAGAGTAGGTGTAAGGTAGATGTAGGGTAGGTGTAGGGTAGGTGGTGTAAGGTAGGTGTAGGGTAGGTGTAAGGTAGGTGTAGGGTAGATGTTGGGTTAGGTGTTTCCTGAGTAAGAAATGTACAATACAAATCAGAAAACCTTGCTATTTCCGATATTAACGCGGGCGAAGCCGCAGCTGGTAGAAGCTAGTATTTAATAAAGCCGAGATCTATTATTGGAATACGATTAACTGCATGTAAGCACATTTTCATTGTTCTCACAATATCTCTGCAACATGATACTTTAGGTCTAGGGTACCATGTTGTTAATATATTTTTTTTTTAAATGCCCCTATCCACATAGACATGTTTCACCGCGCATCGTGATTTTGAAAAAAATAATGGTGGTTAAGTCAGCTCCCATAAAAAAATGTTCGAACCCCTTTGTAGATTTGACATCCGAAAAATTTGAAATGCCGATGAAAGCATAGTGATAATTATAATTATAATATTATGTGGTGATTTCAGATGTGTGCACCAAGATATACGGAGCATGTTAGACCTTTGTCAAAACCAATACCAGAAAAAAAAACAGAAGGTTAGTTTCAGTTTTAATTACTAAAATATAATATGGTAATCGCGTAAGACGGTGCGAAAAGCTTCTAGATGACGGGACTCGTCTGGTGAAGTACAACTGTTACTAACATACCTGTTTTTTCTTCTAAGAATACTATACACGGTGTTTCAGAAATAACGCACAACCTAAAATTGAATCATTGTGCTCATCATTATAAACAACTGATAATATGGAGTAAACCGTAACCATCGAAAACAAACAACTGAGTACTAGTTGATTTGACAACTGCTCCATATTTCTATTTACTAGGTACTGAACAGATGATTGTTTTGTCAAGCCCCTTTTCAGGGTTTGCGTTATTTCTGATACACGCTGTATGTTTTTATTGGTCAAATGTTTGCTTTTTGTTGTTATTTTTTAAAACACAAAATCTGTGAATTAAACTACCTATGTTAAATTGTCTATGACACATTGTCACCACTATTCAAACCTAATACCTTAGTTATAATATCGTTTTATTTTTCATTGGCTGGAGGAAATATGGATGTGTGAATATGCACATAAAGTTGCTAATTAGAAATAAAAGTCCGACATGAACCATGACGTCAGAAGTCGATGCTCATACAGCTGCCTTATAAAACGGCAGGAACAAAAATATTTTGTTAAAATTCTTATTAATTCTCGTTAGTTTTTTTCTATTTATTTTGATTCTGATTTCACTGTTAGTAGGTATTACATTTTTCGAAACTTTTCGTAAAATCGGTTAGATAGTACATTTTTTTTTTGCTTATTACTTTCATGGAAATTAAAAGCAAGCATACTCCAAAACTCGAACTCCAACTCCATTGGAGCTTGGCATAAATTGAAGTTCTCGTAATCGAGGTTTGAGCAAGCGCATTTACGCATTTGCTTGCTCATCTCTGGAGTACGAAAACGTCAATAAAACAAGCTACCATTGATATTGTCGTGCTCATGTTTGAGTTGGAGTTGGAGATTACGTTTTGGAATATGATTATTTCATAATCCCATTAACCGGTTTATTTTTATAGGTTTCGACGCTATTGTAACACGAGGCAGATGCTACACACATTCAAACGGTTATCTAAAAGAAAATAGATTTATAGAAGATGAAGACAGACTGAGCGATTCGCCATCACCCATGGGTAAATCTTTAAATCCTTTTCCTATAGCATCATCTGTCTAGCCTTTTCCCAGTAGGAAAGGCTAAGCAGATGATGCACTTTTCCGAGCCCATCTTTTGAGCCAACCCCAGTATTTAGGTCTAATAGAGGTAAGCTATGTTGGGGTCGGCTTCCAACCAAACCAGGTTTAGCTGAATACCAGCATTTTACGAGGAAAAACTGTCCATCTGACATCCACAACCCAGTAACTGCTTAACAAGATACTTTTTGGAATGACTGGTGTCAGATTTTCTGGCTTCTGATTATCCGTAACGACTGCCAAAGATCTACAAATGACCGCAAGGACCAACGGCTTGACGTTCTCTCCAAGGCACGGAGGATTCTCGGTATGTTAAGTTGGTCACCCATCCAACATTATTTTTAAAAGAGTGTCCGTGGAGTTTCTTGCACGTTCTTCTCCATCGAGATCTACGCTTTAGAACGTGCGAATTGCTTCATCTTTTTGACCGACCGACCTTGACAATTCAAAAGTGCCTGTAAATGGTCTAATTGAAATAAATGCTTTGACTTTGACTTTGACAGACCCAGGCAAGCATTGCTTAGCCTGGCTTGAAGATCGGCCCGTGCGGCAGTTATTGTTTAGCAACGAGCTCCTCTTATAGGCACATGATAATTTAAAACATCAGAAAATGTAAATTATTTTTAATATAATATTAACCCTCAAAAGGTTATGTTAACAAAAATACCTGTTTAGGGGAATTATGGGTAAACAAAAACTTTAGATTAGGATGTGTTATTGAAACCGTAACTGCGTATTTTACAGAAGCAACTATGGATTCGTTTGGCTGGAGTATTGACGTCGCTTCTGATGACTCAGTAATAGTCGGCGGCCCCGGGATGTTCCATGGTAAGTATTATGATGGGGATACAAACGACATAGGCAAAAACACGCTACAAAATGTCGCTTGGACATTCCAGTCACGCGTTTACTTTTGTTTAACACGTTAATAGTCCAGTGTACCCTACGTGGCATGGTCCTGCTAAGTCCGTGTACCCACTCTATGCGTTACTCGAAATCAGTTTAACTCTATGGGCTTTGATGGTACGAACTATTAAAATTAGTACTTAAGTCAATGCTGGGGGGGACTGTTAACGGGTTAAATATTATTGCATTTTTGGAATATTCGTATTAAATTCATTAGCTTGTTATAGTGAAGCGGATAAATTGAGCAGGTAGAATTCAGTCGCATTTTCCATTTCATGAAGACTCAAATTTATCCTAAGCATTCATATATATACACAGGAAAAGAGGGACAATAAAACCACCTTTTGTTTTTGAGCTCTAAATAAAGTATTGAAAGAGAGAGATAACAAGAATAGTTTTTACTAATTTCCGCAAAAGTTCATCCACGAACTTCTGAAGAAAACGTATATCGTTACTCTTATTATCAACCTTTTTAAGATGGAATAAATTACAATAAATTGCCCGCATTCGGGTGCACGAAAGACGTAACTCGAATTCGGGCACCCGATGCTTTAATTACATTGTTTACTCACGTTCGGTTACTGGAACATGGCGTCGGATAACCAAAACGAAAACTGCGGCCCCACCATGACGTATTAAAGCGTGAGTAGTTCGAGCGAGAAGGAGGGATGGAGCTATACACCCTATATAGCGTCATGTCGTCCGAACTTCCCTCTTCTTTTTATAGTCTACCCGGTTTTGTCCTTATTCGCAATGACCGTACGGGAAAAAGAGCTGGTGGTGTTGCCATTTACTTACGCAGCGACATTCCCTACAAAATCGTATCCTCTTCGCCGGGAACAGGCAGCGGCAATCCCGAATACTTAGTCCTTGAAATTGATGTCAAGGGGACTAAAGCCATTCTTGGAGTAGTTTACTGCCCACCTGCTATAGATTATTTCTCCGCTCTTGATTTTCTTTTTGAGTCACTTTCCTCAGAGTACAAACATCTCATAGTTATGGGCGATTTTAACACCGATCTCTTGAAGGATAACTCTAGGTCATGCAAGCTGAGAGCAATCCTTGAATCGTCGAGTCTATCTCTTCTCACACTGAGTCCGACTCATCATAATCTAGACATGAGCGATTCCTGGCTTAATCTCATGCTTGCTTCCTCGGTAAATTTGGTTGCTAACCATGGTCAGGTTGCGGTTCCTGGGTTGTCTAGGCACGACTTAATCTATCTAACATACAAAATTAAGCCTCCCAAGCAGCGACCTGCCATTGTGTTTCTCCGGAATTTTGCGAGAATGGACAAAGACCAGCTCTATGAAGATGCAAGATCTGTTGATTGGATTGATGTTGAACAGGCATCGACAGTGGATGAGAAAGTGGACATTTTTAATAGGTCTGTACTTCACCTCATTGAAACACATGCACCTCTGAGGGCCGTCCGCGTTAAGCGCCCTCCTGCTCCATGGATTAGCCCTGGAGTTCGTATGGCGATGAGGCGGCGTGACAAGGCCTTTCGAAGATATAGAAGAGATCGCAGTGAGGAGAACTGGAACCTGTATAAGGTGGCTAGAAACCGCTGTAACCAGATGGTAAGAGCTTCTAAACGCCGATACATCTGTGAAAATGTCCTCAACTCTTCACCGGCTGATACATGGAAGTTTCTCAAATCACTCGGCATAACAAAGTCCTCCTCTAATGTCATTTCCTCTAACGTGTCCTTGAGTGATTTGAATAAGCATTTTTCATCGTCGGATATGCTTGCGGTTTCCGTTAAAAACAATACTCTTCTTGAGATTACTTCCACGCCAATGTTACTTCCCGACTCTTTCTCTTTTTCCCCTGTGACCGACCCTGAGATCCTCAAAACCTTCAACGCAATTAAGTTCAGGGCTGTTGGCTGTGATGGGGTCAGCAGAACTATGTTATCCCTCATAATTAAAAATATTCTTCCTATTATCACACACATTATCAATGCCTCCCTACAAACTGGAGTTTTTCCCACAATCTGGCGTAAGGCCTTCATAATCCCTCTTCCTAAAATATCCAACCCCAGTTTAATAAATCACTACAGACCAATCTCCATTCTCCCTTTTCTATCTAAGATCCTGGAAGCAGTTGCTCTTAAACAAATATCTACTTTTGTGTTTAGGAATAATCTTTTATCCCCTTTCCAATCTGGTTTTCGGCCTGGCCACAGCACAGCCACAGCTTTGCTTAAGGTTACAGAAGACGTTAGGAATGGCCTGGAGAACTCGAAGTTAACGGTGTTAGTTTTAATAGATTTCTCTAATGCTTTTAACACCGTTGATCACGACATCCTCCTGGCTATTCTGTCTCAAATTGGGGTTTCTTCGTCGGCACGGGATTGGTTTTCATCATATCTTCGTGGTCGCCAGCAAGCGGTTCGTGCTGATCAGATATTTTCTGAGTGGTGCGCCCTAAAAACTGGCGTTCCACAAGGCGGTATACTCTCTCCACGCTTATTCTCTCTTTTCATAAACTCTATTACCACTATTCTCAAATGCTCTTACCATCTGTACGCTGATGACCTACAGCTCTACGCGCAAACTGACATTGACAACATGGACAACTGCATCTCATTGCTGAATGCTGACCTTCTAGCTATCAGTGATTGGTCAAGCAGATTTGGGGTAGCAGTCAATGTCAGTAAATGCCAGGCTATCCTTATTGGCAGTTCATATTTTTTGCGTCACTTGGACACCAGTCAACTACTGCCGCTTACTTTCAACAATGCCGTCATCCCTCTCTCGCCACACGTTAAAGACTTAGGCCTAAACATTGATGACAGGTTAAGTTGGAATAAGCAGATTGCTCAGGTTAGCCAGAAAGTAACTTACTCACTGCGATCTCTCTATAGATTCAAGCATTTTCTTCCTTCAAGCACTAAAACCACTTTGGTCCAATCACTTGTGCTTCCTATTATTGATTATGCTGATGTTTGCTACTCTGATCTATCCCAAGAACTTCTTAACAAACTGGATCGACTTCTTAACAACTGTATTCGCTTCATTTTTGGCCTTCGTAAATATGATCACATTTCTTCATTTCGTTCTCAGCTTAAATGGCTGCCTATCCGTCAAAGGAGATCCCTCAGATCTCTCTGCATGCTCTTCACTATCATGAATGATCCTTGTGCTCCTGATTATTTAAAACAATATTTTAAAGTGTTGGGCAGTTCTCACAGTCTTAACCTTCGAGCATCCAAAAACTTACTCCTTCATATTCCTTCTCACTGCACCGGGTTTATGTCTAATTCCTACGCTATCTCTACCATTAAACTCTGGAATATGCTACCCCTTGACATCAAGAAGGCTGAGTCCAAGTTTTCATTTAAGCGTAAAATCCGAAAACACTACTTAAAAGCCTGTCATGCTTAGTTTGGTCTTCGTCATAATTATTATGAGTTCTCTCAATCAGAAATATTATTATATAACATCATATTTATTAGTTTATTATTTCAGCACATGTATGTATTTTATCAGTATTATATATATATTATTTCTTTATTATGTCCAAAATAAAATTATATTTTAAATCTTATTTATTTGTTGTACACCTACCACAGTGTAGTCTTTTTGACCCAAAGGTTGACTGGTAGAGAATGCCTTGTTGCATTAAGTCCGCCCATGTACCACTATTGTACATAGAGTTTAAATAAATAAATAAATAAATGTCGTCAACGTATAACACGTCATGGTAGGGCCGCTGTTCGTTTATTTACACTTAGTCGTCTGTCGGAATATGAATTAACGACCAAGTGTAATTGCGCCATCAGCCGTAAGTCGAAGACAAGGATCGGGATCAAGATTGGGATTGAGATATATTATAGAAAGCGGCCGTTAATGAGACTTGTGACAGTAGACAGCCTGCTTTGGAGGCAATGGATGGTCGCAGTTTTTACAAAAATGGCGAGTAGGTACATTTTACAATTGAAATAAGCAGATGACATCGCAGACTCGCAGCAGAAGCTGCAGGGCCTACTCGGTTTATTTATTTAGACACCGTACATCACATTTAAAAATACACAAGGAGTATCTTAAACTCGAAAACACACTATTGGCGACCTTATCGCATTCGACAACCTGGGCCCCTAGACAATGTGCCATTCGATGAGCGAATGCGACTGTCGTAATGCCAAAATGTAGGAATTTGATCACGTGACATTTCGATAGCATCTGTCAATCTCATACATTTTTGACGTATTGACAATCGCCTTCGCCACGCTACCGCTGACAGTATGTCACTTGTCTAGAGCCCCTGGAATGGATAGAGATAGCCTGGACACGAAATGGGGCATGTTTGCACGTGGTGCAAATATAATGTCAATATCCAGAAAAAACAACAACCAGAATTAAAGCGATAGGCGATCGGTAACAACGAGTATGTATGTCGAGAATTCCCGCGATGAGCTGATGGGATGACTGTACCAAGTCTCCCACAAGGAGCAAGTGGGTCTCGTCCCCTACAGATTTGACTATTTATGTGTGATTCAATTATTTATTTTTATTAAACGTTTCTTTTTATATTCTTTAGGTCGGGCAATGATTTACAAACAGTTAGCAGATTATGTATTTCCATATTTAATCAGCAAGCATATAGAAACTCCTGAATTTAATTTCGGTAAGTGATTTTCTAACACCGTGCATTGCCTTAGATTGGTTTCACAACCATCTGGGTAATGTAGACTTCTGTGTTCATAATCCCTACTAATATCATAAAGTGGAAGTAACTCTGTCTGTCTGTTACGCTTTCCCGCTAAAACGGCTGAATGAAATTTGGCAGATATACAAATTGTAATAGAATAAACGCAATACCTTTTAAGGATATAAGTATTAAAAATAGCGAAAAAAAATCAGCTGTTAAGTACATTTTGTCGAGTTATGCGTACAAAAATGTATGAGGCAGTCGATTTTATTTTCGCGATTTCAGTGTTGGCCCCAGAGTGAAAGTTGTTCATAATGGTGAGTACATGACCCCTTAAGAGGTATTGCGTTTATTCTGTTACAGGTTGTATAGCCTGGGATATGAAGAAGGACTTAGGGTACTTTTTTACCGTGCCGAGCCGCGAGTAAGTAATTTCATAATTTGTTATTTCAGGCTACGCCGTTGCCACCGGCACGTTTATCAATGATCAATTAACGTATGCCATAAGTTCAACTTATGGAAAGTTTGGTTCTGGAGAGGTAAATATAATTACTGCATGTGAACTTCATACTTTGTATCGTATTGAAATGAGAGTATTTTGAACATCGTCCGTCTTTGCAGGTATCATTTATCAAAAAACATTTCGGAGAATATGTTCATGTAAGAAAGTTGGATGCTGCAGACTCGAAAAAAGAGCTTCCAGCCGTAGGCTCGATGTTTGGAGCGGTGCTGTGTGCTGCTAAGATGTTTGGCAAAAGAACTGATCTGCTCGTGGGAGCACCTGCTTATGCCACGAAAGATCCTTTAACCTATAATAAGGGAGCTGTTTATGTTTATCTTGCCCGCGTGTTTAAAGTAAGTACTAAACTATTTAATTATATACATGTAATACGAGTATACATGATCACATTGATCACTTTGACCCAATTTTTTTAGTTACTGTCTTTAAAAAAAATGCAATGTAAGTATAGAAAAGTAAAAAAGACTCAAAACTGTAAAGAAATTCATAATATACAACGTGTAACAGAAAAGACGCAATACCCCGTAAGGGGTCATTGTACTCATCCTTATGAACAACTTTTATTATGGGACGAACACCATATTGTATGGGTCAGTCGATATTTTTTTCGCGATTTCAGTGTTGGTCCTATAGTGAAAGTTGTTAATAATCATGAGTACATGACCCGTTAAGAGGTATTGCGGTTACAGTTTTGAGTCTTTTTTACTTTTCTATACATTGCATTTTGTTTCTATACATTTCAGTATACAACGTGTATCAGAATAAACGCAATGGCATTTATTGTGTAACACGTTGTATACTATCCATACTATTAATATATAAATGTAACTCCGTTTTACTGTCTGTTTTTTACTTGTTCAGTCTTTACGGATTTGTATGAAACTTAGCACAAGGGTGAACCCTTGGAATATTATACTTTTATACCGGGAGTATGTTCCCTTGCAACCATTTTCGTCTTTCACTTGGGCGAAGCTTCTGGCAGAAGCTATTGTACCTATATGTCGTGTTCAGTTAAAAGAATTGATCACTTCATGCTGTGGCCGTGAAATGGTTAAATTTCCTGAAATTGAAAATACGCGCTTCTCACATCCTGGTGTGGTCTGGCCAGATCAATAACACAGCGTCTGCTGCCGTCTAAGTTACGTTTGAAGTTTTCATTTTATGATGTGGCCAGCCATTTCATGATATGGCCAAACGTGGTTGATATATCATCAAATGTTGACGTTTAAACGATACTGTCAGTGTTCGCTGGCTATTTCATGAAATACTAACATTTTACGATATTTTCCGCCTTATCATGAAATTTTCAATACTATGACGAAGTTTACATAAACATTGCAAATAAATTCTTGCAGCAAATGACTTATCACAGAATAATTGTTGGAGACATACCTGGATCAATGTTTGGAAGCGCAATTATAAACGTTGGCGACTTAAATAAAGACAAAAAAGATGGTAAGAAGGCATGTTTTTGTATTTATATATCTATTAAATATTTAATAATAATAATAATAATAATTTATTTACCAAACACAGTTTACACGTAATTATACATTAAGTACCTCCAAGAAATAGTTACATCTAACAGTGCCGTTTCACAAATTACCTATGGGTCCCAAACTAGGCGCAGCCTATATCTTGGAGACCCAGACATTATACACAGTTTTTAAAGACAGTTTATACATACCTTACATACATTTTTGTGATCCAGTCTAAAACTACCTTTATTTAATTTTGCTCGTTCCACAGATATAGCAATAGGTGCTCCTTTTGAAAACTCCGTCCAGGGCGTTGTGTATCTATACAGTGGGGCTGACATCATCAGTGACGAGAACTCCTTGAAACCGTTGCAGAAGATCAAACCTGAAGCCAGTTATAGCCAGTCCTTCGGCATGAGTCTCACTCCATTGTTAGACTATGACAACAATGGATGCAATGGTATTAAATGCGCAAAAAATGTGTATCCTTGGTGCTGGCTCCAGGGTGCGAGCCAGTTCTAACTGCAGAATGTAGTTGGAACTGGCTCGCATGTTTGCTGTCAGGCTGAACTGCTGTATTATAATCGATGCTACAGTATCTCACCTGGAACGCTGAAACATTTTTTTTAAACGTTGACCCACACTAAGAATTTCTCATGTATCGTAGGTGCCTTTACAAACATAATTATAATCTCACATACCTGCACAAACATGCAAACGTCACTCAATTCTAATAGTCATGAAAGACGAATGATTGATGGTGAGTGAAGGAATTCACTCGACATTACCTTTAACTTCAAATATTCTTCAATATGGCGACGATGTATTATTGGCTGTTATACGGAATTCGAAAAAAGACAAGAGGCCCTAGACAATGTGCCATTCAATTAGCGAATGCGACTATCGAAATGCCAAATGTAGGAATTTGATCACGTGACATTTCGATAGCATCTGTTAATCCCATACATTTTTGACGTATTGACAATCGCCTTCGCCACGCTACCGCTGACAGAAGGTCACTTGTCAAGAGCCCAAGGACCCATTCCATAAACATAAAAACTTCAAAATCGTGACTAATCAAATATTTAGATTTTCGTCAATCAATTTCATGCAAGTCACTGCATTACACGATAGGTTTTCCGTCAACCACAGCCGAGACTATGATTAAACTGACAGTAAAACCTACCGTGTAAGGGTGAAATTTTCATTAACATTTTTTTGTTTGACAGAAATTGCAATCGGCTCGCCTTATACAGATACGGTAGTAGTTCTACGCTGCATGGCATCAGTAATTGTGAAAACAACAGCTACAATTCCTAATTTACAGGTAAATACGACGTGGCATTTTAATCTTTTTAACAACGACTAAAGACACACACACACTTATCTTATCTTATCTTATCTTATCGTATCTTATCTTATCATATCTTACGGCTGCCCACCTCATTATACTCAATGACTATAATTAAACATATAAAAAAAACGTTTTGAATACTTACCAATTTTTCTTACCATTTTATGAATCTTATGTAAGATTCATAAAATGGACCAGCTTCTTAAAAAACTGAAATGTCACAGTATATTTTTAAACGTTTAAATATTACCACTTATTATTTAACAACTTTTCATTTAGAAAAAATACCTCCCAGCAACTTCTTGAGCCATACTGCCTAAGATGAATTCTTAGGCAGTATGGCTCAAGAAGTATTATATGCGTATTTCCAATATATTTCATTATGTCCATAAACCCATTACTTTTAATGTTAATTCCCTGTATTAACTTCCCTATTTCCAGGGTCGCACCCAATCCGGTAAAGAAAATTTCGAATTCGACGTTTGTTTATCAGTTGATTATCCGACTCTGCCGGATAAAATATCGGCGAGTAAGTATAAAATTTGAAATAAATATAAAAATTATAAATAACTAGCTTTTGCCCGCGACTTGGTACGCGCATATTCCGTTTTTTCCGTTCAAATGTCGGGAAATCGTCTCTTAGTGCTCCCCTGCACTCTCCAAGGAACCTACATGCTAAATTTCAGCCTTCTGCGACTAGTAGTTTCAGCTGTGCGCTGTCTGTCAGTCACTCAGTCAGTAACGGAAGAATTGATTTATGATTTATTTTGCTAACAAAGTAGACACAACAAAACTAAATCTACATAATTATGAAATAAAAATGTACAACAGCATAATATGATATATGATGGAACTTGAATTGACTTCCAACCGCTAAAAGTAAATAATTATTGCTAACAACACCTTTATTATTTTGTCATTTACATTCTTTGTAAATTAGTGCCATTCAGAACACGAGCACTTCGAGTCTTAGACTCTCAGTTTATAGTACGTGTTCACTGCGACCCATATCTGAGTGGCAATTAAGGGGCCTGCACATTCGTACCATAATCCACAGCCCGACTTCACTCAGTGCCTCTATGTTATTGTGCCAATCTCCCTGATCCTGTGCCAATCTCATCCTGAGGACCTAGAGGGCCTAGACAACATATTCAATTAGCGAAATAATGCGACTGCCGAAATGCCAAAATGTAGGAGTTTGATCACGTGATATTTCGAAAGCATCTGTCAATCCCATTCAGTTTTGACGAATTGACAATCGCCTTCGCCACGCTACCCTTGAAAGAATCTCATTGGTTTGAGCCACTGGTTGTACTCGCAATAGCAACAATGTCGGCTACCGCGGACGCTACTTAGGGCAGATTCGACCAAAACCGAATTTATACACGAGTATCTGTACCAGGAATAATTTATTCCACGATTTAATTCTCGAGTAAATCAACAGTCTTTTCTCCACGTAATCCAACGTTTAGCTATGCTTGGAATAAAGATCTGCGAATAGCAGAGTGAATGGTGAACGAATGTAATACCCGGCTAAAAAATATTATTCTACAAACGGCCGTCCCGTTTGCAGAAGTAAAACTCGTGTCAACTACCATTTGTCGTATTATAGCATGGTACCTGTCAATAGTGTCAATGTCCATAAATAAGGTTGTTTTGTTTGATAGTCTAAGATAAGGTGACGACCTTCACCTACCTCATAAACAGATGGGACATTTTTTTCATAAGTGTTTTTTGCACAGTGGATTTTTTTATTGGGTGGTGTAATTACCAATATTGATTTATCGTTTCATACCTGCTTGCCAGGTACTCAGGTAGTCATGAACAGTAATAAGCAGGCAAGCCTAGCAAAGTATATTCTCCATTTTAAAAACTATCATTTGAAACTAAATTTGTTCGGTTATCAAAAAATATTAAAATTAATTTAACTTAAAAATATCCATGAACAATTTTTGATATTTTGTGTTTATAATTGTTAAAAAAAAAAAATAGACGTACAACCCACTGTTCTCGTACTGGAGATAATTTAAAATCACAATTCCTGTTGTTGTTAAGTCGACTCCATTTTATTATTCTGGGAATAACTCCGTATTCCATGCTTATCGGTGGTATAGTGACTATTCCCGAACAGACTCGCGATTCCTCGGATTGTAGTTGGTTAAACGTGAAATTGATTTACTCTCGAGTAAGTATCGATTTATTCCGAGCTTAAGATTTAGGTATTACAGTTTGGTCGAAGCAGCCCTTAGTCCACCACTATTCCCTACCATTTGACAAGTTTTTAACCGACTTCACTGACCAAATTTTCGCTGAGATAATAATGCGATTTGATTTTGAACACTGGTACCAGAATTCGATACCTGTTCAGTTAACATAAGAGACATTTACCCAAAATGAATGCATGTGGCATTTATCAAAAATTCTAAATTGTCGCTTACGTTAATTGATACTTCTGGTATCGAATTGGCTTTCTGTGTTAAAACTCGACGTCTTATTAACGGTTGGATATTTGCAGATGAGTCGTGCTGAAAAACTATTGTTTTTTTTTTCAGCTATAATAACAACAGTGGAGATGAACCACAACCATGCTAAGCTAGCCCATACCAAAGACACGGGCCGTTATATCTTCGAAACGACTCTGGACAAAAATATACCTGAGTACTGCACAAAAGTTCCGTTTATTTTGCCTATAGTGAGTACTCAACATTTTTGTAACAATCAATACTAATAATAATAGAAATGCGAAAGGAACTGTTTGTCGTTTGTTAACCTCATCACGTCTAAACAGTTGAACGGATTTTGATGAAACTCGGCACACGGGTAGGCCATGTCCCGGGAGTATGTTCCTTTGGGGTAAGTTTCTAATTTCACGCGGACGAAGACTGGTAGACGCTAGTATTTGTAAGTATATTAATGAGCCAGCTCTTAGCCTCGATTTTGCCTGATGGATGAGGTCCACCATAAAACAGGCCAGCTCAGAAGATGCTTGATCATTCTTGTTTATTTCCCTACCATCTATAACTCATAGGTAGTAGTAGGTAGGGAACATAGGACCTTCCGTATTTGATAGTCTGCAGCGTAACTCTTTAAACTCTGAACTTCACAAAACTACAACGTGTAACAGAATAAACGCAATACCTCTTAAGGGGTCATTGTGCTCATCATTATGAACAACTTTGACTATGGGAGCAAAACTGAAATTGCGAAAAAAAATAAGCTGTTCAGTTCCCCAACTTCACCAAGCTAAGTTTACACCTCTCTGGAATGCGGTGCCCCGCCCGCTTCCCCGCTTACCTTCCCGCGATCGCCCTGTCACGTCAGTATGGTTAGCATCGTTATCGCCGACACGCGTCTTAGGTCAGTGTGACGTAATCGACGCGAGGTGCAAACTTAGCTTGCTCGAGTTGTATTGTCGGCTTCCAGTCTTACCGGATTCAGCTGATTACCAGTATTTTACATGGACGCGTCTGCCATCTAACCTCTGCCCGTACAATCGACTTCTTAGATAACACTATCCTGCCAGGGTTGTGGAATTCGTTCGAAAGAGTCACCGCGGCCCTGGATCGTAAAGGGCTCTTGGAGGAACACGGATGGGTTTAGGTCAGTTAGAGTTTGACACCCCCTTCCGCTCCACTCAGAGTGAAAGGAGCCATGTGATATTTCCCATCCATAAAAAAAAGATAACACGATACCCTTTTGGCAACCCTGGTGTCACATTTTCTGACTTCTGACTATCCGTGATGAATGTCAAAGACAGCTGGGCCCAACTGCTTAACGTAGGTACTTTTCTATGCTAAGAAGGGTCTCGGTATGGAATTAATAGTCACCCATCTACGGGGTAGGGTACATACGACTATGGCGGTACCTACTCTTATCGGATGCGTGCTCTTAAACCATGCCTACCCTAATGCCTTAGACATTCTCTACCAGTTCTGTAATCATACATAAATGTTAAGATAAGAATAAAAATCCTGATATTTTTTTCAAAGGACGGCAAATACGATACTCCAATTTCCTACGTTATATCGTCTGAGCTGAAGACCGATCCCAGAAATCTCACGGATTTCGATAGCTCCCGTGTCCTCCTCAGTGACGTCAGTGATTTGAACATTCGGGGTGTGTTTGAGGCGGCCGAGTGCGCCGGCAAAATTTGTGTGCCGAACTTGGACATAACTCCCCAGTTCAGTTTCAAGTGAGTATACTTAGCGTTAAAGATTTATCTAATATCTGCTGGTCAACGTTTCGGGGATTTCCTCGAAACGTTGACCAGTATAAGTGCGACAATTATAATGAAACCTCAAACGACGCTCTTGTGTTTCGGCTTCTGTGAGGTGTGCATTGTTTGCTCTCCGGACAACATTTAAATTCTTCGATGTTACTTCATTGTAATTTTCGTGATTGCAGAAACGATATGCCAGACGTTTTGATTTTGTTAACAATGCAACCAATAAGAGTATGATTTAATGACGTGATTACAGCAATGCTGACAACCCCTACATCATAGGCTCGAGTACGACAGAAACTTTGAAATTTACTTTGCACAACTCCGGGGAGGTGGCGTACGCCTCGTGTGTGAAGCTGCACATCGTCGGAGTTTCTGTCTTCCAGCCAGGAAGCTGCATGTTCGAAACCTCGACTGATGGAGACAGACTTACCTGTGAGCCATCTAAACCCATCAGGAAGGGTCAAAGTATGGTACGTTCGCTTCATTATTACATTAAAGTACTGTCATTTTTTCTGTTGTTTTTAAATACGCCCGCTCCGCTCCGCGTCCGCTTACGGACTGGTCGGTTAGAACAATACACCGGGAATAGTGGAAAGTTATGGGGAAGACCTTTGCCCAGGAGTGGGATAATACAGGTTGATTAAAATTGAATACGCCTGTGCCTGTGTTTTGCCAAAGAGCTATGGAACACAGCAATCTGAAAGTTAAAAAATAGCAATAGACCGAATACAGAATACCACAGTCAAACCAAGATGGGCATAGCTGTAGACGTGGTTTAATGGGTGGCAAGATGGCTTGGACGCCTATTATGAGGGCTGAATATGTGTAGGATACACGGGAGAAGAGTGCTAGTAGACTTAGGGGAAGCCTTTGCCCAGCAAAGGGCCAGATAAAGCTATAGTAAAATATTATGATTGAAGTCAAATGGTAATTCAATCACTTCAAGGGGCAAAAGGTCTCGGATAGACGAAATATCTTAAAAGGGGTTATTGAACAACTTTTACTATAGGACCAACACTGAAAACGCGAAAAAAAATGTACTGCCCCGTACATTTATGTGCGCATAATTCGACAAAATGTACTGAATAGTTGATTTTTTTCGCCATTTCGAGATCGGTTCCATAGTCAAAGTTGATCATAATGGAGATAAGTATTGTGTTTATTCTGTTACACGTTGTATACACAGTGTAACAGATTAAACGATAAATCTGAAAAGGAACCATTGTACTCATCGTAATTAACAAATTTTACTATGGGACCTTATTATATTTCTGTCCATCAAATGCCCCATACATTTTTGTTTGTTTAACTAGACAAAATGTTCTAAACAGCAACAAATGTATTAAACAGCAGATTTCTTTTCCGCGATTTCAGGATTGGCGGTGTAGTAAAAGTCGTTCATAATATTATGAGTACAATGACCCCTTTTTTTCGCGTTTAATTTGTTACACATGTATGTATGATAATCTGTGCTTAACATTTTGAGGCGTGTACACATGAATGCTATGATTTTAATAACACAACTACTGGAAAACTGCTACGAAATGAAGTATATTTCGCAGTAGCGCGGAACATTCACTGGCCAGCCCCCGTCTATACAATTTATTATAATTATATTAATCATACCAGGCTGGTTACTCCACAGCCCAAACTCTAGTCAACCGTCAACCTCCACGAAAATCGACGTCGGCACACAATTATTTGTTACTAAACATTGTGTTTATATGACCTGTCGTACTGTACGGATCAGAATGTTGGGCTATGATAAAGACGGATGAAAATAGATTGCATGTAGCGGAGATGAGAATGTTGAGATGGATGTGTGGAGTAACGAGAATGAATAAAGTGAAAAATGAGTGCATTAGAGGTAGTTTAAAAGTGGCGCCAGTGACGGAAAAGTTGAAAGGTAACCACTTGTCCTGGTATGGTCATGTGAAGAGGAGGAATGAAACGCATGTAACTAAAAGGGTTATGAATATAAATGTGCATGGATGGAGAGGAAGAGGGAGGCCAAAGAAAAGATGGATGGATTGTGTGAGGAGCGATATGAATGAAAAGGGAGTTAGTGATAGTGTGACGGCTGATAGGACAGAATGGAAGAAAAAAACCCAAGTAACATGGGACAAGGGCAGAAAGATGAAGATGGTTGTGTTCATATGAAAATGTTTTAATTTTTTCGAGTAAGTGTGTTTAAAAACGTCGTAATTGCAGTTTCTCGACTCCATAACGATGCAATGACAAACTTTCACCACTTGCTGTACTATTTTAATTTTTTTCAGACCTCCGATGTTATAGACCTGGAGATGAACCATCTTACAAACCTGGACAAGTCGATTAACATCACCATAATTCTATACAATCGCTGCAAAGATGTTGCAACACTAAATAAAACATTTGAAATTCCTGTGAAGGCTGATCCTGGAGGAATTGTCGTCAAAGGGTTTGTAGTGTTATTCTATTTTACATTGCTATTTATATGCGAAAGTTTGGCTGGATTTTTGTTACTCAATGGAACACGCTGGAACGGCTGGACTGATCTGGATGAAATTGTCCACTTAGATAGATTATGTTCTGCACATAGGCTATCCCGGGAGTATGCTCTTTTGGTATATTTTCCTACCTTCAAGGTCAATTCGGATGTTTGTATATACTTATTTTTGCATGTATGTTTGGACATAACTCCGTGAAATACAGGGTTATTTGTAAAACACCAACAACCTTTGAGTGGGTGAAAGTACTCATGATTATAAACAACTTTCACTATGGGACCAACACTGAAAAATCGGAAAAAAGAATTTACTGTTTCATACATTTACATCGGGTGAATATTGCATTTTGTATGAAACAGCCGATTTATTTTTTGATATTTCAGAGTTGGTTCCATAATAAAAGTTCTGTTGTCTATAAACATGAGTACTTTCACTCACTGAAAGGTTATTGGTGTTTTACAAATAACCCTGTATAGACGGATTTACAAAATTGTTTTTTTACTACAAAGAAGTTTATTTCAAAATGGTTCCATGTGAATTTTGTAAAGATCTGATGAAGAACTTCGGAGATAGACTGTTAAATAGATGGTCTGGTTGGCATTTTCGGAGGGTAGCAAAAAAGTGTAAAAATACAAAAAATACTACCGACTTCTAAATAACCACTGCGATGTACAAAATAACATTGGAAGTTGTTGTAAAAATATGAAGAATCAACACCAGAAATGCTGATGTTATTATAAAACTTGTTTGCATGTTTCTCTCAATCTTGAGCTTTAAATAAAGCAACATTTCATCAGCACTAGCGATTGTTTAAATGACAAAATCCAAGATCGATCACGTGACACTTTGGTATCGTGTGCAAGCATTTGTTACATTACCCAAAGATTGACTGGTAGAGAATGCCTTGTTGCATTAAGTCCACCCATGTACCACTAATTGTACATAAAGTTTAAATAGATAAATAAATAATTTAGACAAGTATTAACTCTAATTGCTGATAAAATGTGTCTTTATCCAAGCTCCTTGTTTTTCTTTTTACATCAGAAAAATTTAAAAGATCGATTTAATTATTATTTTACTTACTGAAGTCTTTCTTCTTACCAAATTTGATATTATTATAATTTAATATATTTTGGCACATTTTAAGTGTAATGTGATAAACCTAGGTACTAATGTAATTCAATCCGCGAATCGATCACTATTAAAACCCATTCGTCAGCGTAGAGTGCTAAGGGCCTTGACTAGTCTGTTTTCTTTTCTCAATAATCCTTCGTCTCCCTCTTATCTAACTTCACAAATTCATTTCCTTTGCTCTGCCCACTGTTAAAATCTTCGCTCTACCAATAATCGTCTTCTACGATGTCCCTCACACCGCTCTGGGTTTATCCGCTCCTCTTTCTTTGTCCAAGCGATCTTCCTTTGGAATGCGCTCCCTCGGACCATCAGGACGGCAACCAGTCGGTTGTCCTTTAAAGTGAAGGCACGTGAGCATATTCGCAAGAAGTTGGTAGAATCATCACAGTGTTAATTCGTTGGATTCGTTTTTCTTAGTACCTTTGTTAATTTTATGTATGTATAATATGTATCTATGTATGTATGATCGTATTTTTTTCCCTCTGTTTTTCCTTTAAGTTGCACCTGCCATGTTGTCTCTGGTAGAAAATGCCTATGGCATTAAGTTTTAATAAATAAAAATAAACATTAATATTGGTAGGCCACCTACTGTGGCAGGACACAGAGACTCATTTCCCTGTAATTGTTCCACCTTTACTACCTGTGTACACAAATAAACGTATTTGATTTACTTTTCGCTTGCAGAGAGACAGATATTGGTCCTAACGTCGGCATGACGGAAGAAGAAATCAAAGAACATGGCAAAAAGTTACGACACCTGTATACGGTGAGAAACTTTAATAGAATAATAATTTTAATAAAAATTTTGATATAATTTATTAGAAATTATTTTTAACCAACATCTAAAAAGGAGTATCTAGTTATTATTTAGTAATTACTTTAGGTTACTTGTAAATAATTATAGTTCGTTAAATGTAAATAAATACGACCCAAATTCAAATTCAAAAAATCAAGAAAAAAAGGAGGTTCTCAATTCGGATGCTTATATTTTCAGATTTACAGTTTTTTGGTCGAAAAGTGTTTAATGTGCCGACATGGTCCCAATTAAGTGCAGTCTGAACTTACACTCAATTGGGACCATGTTTCAATAAAGGACACTAAAGTTACTTAATTATTTATACACATATTATTTTAATTGTAATTGATGACGTTCAAAAGGGCCGTTTAGTAGCCTAATTGAAATAAACGTTTTGACTTTGAAATTAGCTTTTCTGTGCTTGCTAGGCCAATATATGACCATGCGTGACAGACATAATAATATAGATGCATTAGAGCCAGGGAATTTGAATTTAAAAGGTGCGTATGGTGCCGCACGTAAAAGAATAGCACCATTCCATCACTTCCCATGGGTGTCGTAAGAGGCGACTAAGGGACTCACCAGAAAATAGGCAGCAGCATTCTCTGTAGGTACATTGTTACAGCTACACTGCGATCGCCAACCCGCCTGCCAAGCGTGGCGATTATGGCAAACCATCTGGGGGAGGCCCATGTCCAGCAGTGGACGTCTTTCGGCTGATATGATGATGATGATTAATTATTTAGTAAAACTGTTTTGATGTTACGGCCAAGATTGCCTAAAGAAAAATGTGCAAAGTATGACCTCAGGCTGGTTTTGTCCAATAATCAGCAAATATATCTTCATTTGCGTTCACAGATTTTAGGACTGTATCTATTAATAATGCTGTATTTTCTTACAGATCAATAACAACGGACCGACGAACTGGAAGGGGCTGGTTGTGAACGTAATATTGCCGATACAACCCCATATCAACTATTTTAACAATGATAATTCTTCAGTAAGTTGCTCCGTTTATCTAATTTACAAATGGTGGTTTTTTCTTTTTGAAGGACGGAACCCCAAAAATTTGGTATTTACTTAAGAACATATTAGTCATAACTTCCTTTTTTGGAATCTGTCATTAATTTGTTTCTATGGGTTTTTTCTGTTATATCACAGTCATAGTCATTTATTCATAAAAAAGTAATTTGTATCTGAACGTTCACATAAAATTACACAGTTTAAATAACAAAATAATTACATTTGAATTTTTAGATTACATATTATTTAAAATAATAATAATGCAAATCAATCGCCATATTAATAACTCTTAATGTTTGAAATCTAGGAAAGATCGTGTTATTGTTGAATATGAGTTCCAACATGGAAGCTATAACAAACAGCGCGCAATAATAAAATCGGGTACTACCAACAGTATGGGTTATTTGTTCAATCTCTTACATTTGAGAATTTTTACCTTCTAAATCAACCAATATTGTTTTAACAAACATAATAATAATTTGATTTGTAAGAATTGTTTATCCAGCTACTTTTACTGACGGTAATCTTTGCTGTTATTATGTGGATAATGCTACAATATTGTAAACGCTCTATTGCTCTTTTAGTTTAAGTAAATATGTAAGTATATTGTAGCTGTTTATTATCCCATTAAATAAAATAAAAAAACTACTCTGGGTTGTCTCGGTATAAAAAATTACAAACGAAAGTGATTGAACCAATAGGGATGATTCCTGGTAAAAAAATATACAATTCTATTTAGTCCGTCAGTTAGATTATCGGCCTCATCTAGCTTAAAATGACCAAAAAATATTGACGTGTAAAAGTGTTATGTTTAACCTACTTACAAAATAAATATCATTTATCATTTATCATTTATCGAAAAATATTGGACACGTATTTTATATATACTGGATAACTTTTTTTCCAGTGCGCAAACTTTGACAACCACTTCTGCCCATGTAAATGAACAACTTTCCCCAAGAAAGCCATAGTCAATTCCTAAAAAAAAATTTGAACTTCCCATACAAAATATTGTCATCAACTGACCACAATTTGTATGGGAGACTCAATTTTTTTTTTAGGAATTGAGTATGGCTTTCTTGGGGAAAGTTGTTCATTTACATGGGCAGAAGTGGTTCTCAAAGTTTGCGCACTGGAAAAAAAAATATTCAGTATATTTTATTGTTTTATTTTTTTGTTTACGTGAAAAAAGACAAAACCTACGTGTCTAATATTTTTTTGAAAATCGATCTGATGGACTAATTAGATTTTTTTAGTCATATACCCTATTTAAACACAATTTGTACGATAGTATACGTCATCGATATTGCATGCTGTTTCAAAAGCACAACAAAGCAGATAGGTAAAGACCCAATTTGAACACAAACCTAAACGCATATAACCACGGGCACAAAAAGTAAATAAGAAAGAATAAAAAATGACAAACTATTTTATTCGATGATGTATGTAAGTGGTATCAAGTGTTCCTATTCCGTCATGGTAAAGGAGCATCATGCTGGGACTCGTGTGTAAAACGGAGCCACAGTACAACAGCTGATAAAACTGCGCTTTAGTGATTGATCCAAACAGAATGAAACATCCATTAATTTAATTTTCGGGCGAATTTTGATTTTAAAGGTTTGCGGAACAGAGAATAAAGTCCCGCATACCTCCATTGAAAAGGGAGGATCCTCCGACCACACGATTGTTGTGTCCAGTGGGCAACTGCCTGATAGTTGATATTCGAACTGTTCTATATGTTCAAATCGCACGGATAACTCTGATACCGTGATGCAGGATTTCGTTCAGTTAGTTCGCAGCTGGCGGGATAGATGGCGTCGCGGTTCTTTTTGTTGCGATGTAGATTTTGCTACATAATATTTGACATATATTTTCCGTTTGCTTTCAGGTATCATGTTCTTTAAACACTGAAAATACTCCCTGCGAATATAACACAAAAGATGACACGTCAATGTATTTTACTTGCACAGTAGAAAGTCTGTTTCCAAAATTGGAAACTGCTACTATCCTCGTGCCGATCAACGTTCTGCCCGGAACTCTTAGTAAGTATAATCCCATCAAAAACATTTATGTGAAAATGGGAGCCAAGTTCAATGTTACAAATAATGCGTGATTGTCGACTTCAGCAACAAAAGAGTTGAGATCTAAATGGATGCCAAGTTCTGTAAATAATTCTGAAATAAAATAAACTAACACTCAACATTCGACTACGGACAGATAAACGACCGATAAAGAACTTCAGAAACGTTAATAAATCAATAACTGGTAAATAAAAGACTTAACTAAAACTAAAACATGGCGTTGAAAAATTCCTCCGCATCGCAGGCCACTGGTAATGTACCCAAAAGGCTGGCAGCATTGCATAACTGTTTGAGTTACATTTATTTAAAATAGAGAAAACATTTATTTGAAATTTTTGGTTTTAGACAAACTATGTGCAGAATTTCATGTATGTAGGTCAAATAGGTTTCGTGTTGTGAAGGGGTCAAAAGTAGCTTAAAATGGTTCGCGAAACACGGGTTGTGTCGCCAGGTCCTTTTTCTTTGAACTTAGCTGGACACGTCCCGCGTGTCTAGATCACGACGGATTAAGCAAACATTTATCTATGCCTAGTACTAGCATTTTCTCGCGGTTTTGCCCGCATTAAAGCCTATATCCGTCTCCAGAGTCTCATCCATCGTCCAGGGTTGCGGAATTTGTTCGTAAGAGTCACCGTGGCCCAGGGGGTCTACTCTCTAAGCCTGAAGTCTATAGTTTCGGCGTTCGGACGTTTTCTACTCCGTATCACCTACGGACTTACGATTAGTCCTGAGCCCGAACTAAAAATGAATGACAACTCGGTTTGACAGTTGTTAACCAAACATACCATGTGGTTTTGTTGCTGTTTCTTGTTGTTTTAGTCAGTGAGAGTCTGACACTCCCTTCCGCGACATCGAGGAGTTATTTCATGATTCCTTTATCTATAAAAAAGAGTCCCCATCCATGTCTGCACCAAAATTCATCAACATTTATTTTTCGGTGATTTTGGCGCGAAAGCGTAAAAAACTAACTTTCACATTTATATTACTTAGGACGATTACAAGCCACCAGAGGGCCAATCCTACAAATTTTTGGGGATCGCGGGTACGCGACTTCCGTAATCCCCAGCTGGTGCCGGCCCGCCACTGTGGGCCACCTCTTGCAAGCGGGGTGAGTGAGGTGTTTGACTGCCCCCGCAACGTCAAAGGAGCGCACGGGAACACCACCTCGGGTCCAGATGAATGGAGGGCGACGGATATTCTCAAGTCCGCCACCCCTGGACCCATTTAGTGGGGCCGGAAGAGGGCAGCGTATGCCCTTCTCCATCGCCCGGTGCGCCTGTTGCGGGCCTGGAGAGCACTCGATATCTCCCTCTCCTTTTCCGCAGCCTCCTTCTGCATGATAACTGTTTCGCAGAAAAGACCACCGCGTCCTAGGACTCCTCGCCGCCGACCATAGAACGGACTACGGCCGGCAGCAAAAGGTCTCTGCCTACCACCTACACGCGCGCCTCCTCCCAAGCGGCACACTCTGCCAGCGTATGCCGCGTCGTGTCCTCCCGACAGTCGACGCAGTGGTGACACCGAGCGTCCGGCTCCCTGCCTATGCGACATAGGAACCTCCCGAAGCAGCCATGCCCCGAGAGACACATTCCGAGTGTTTCAATATCGTTTAATGACTTGCCTATGTCACTTATGTCGCTGATTAAACGGCGCAGTTTAATGAAAAGGCTAGGCTATTAATGAAAAGGTTGATTAAAACTAGTTGGCTGCGACATATAATTATTTGTATTTAGTCAAGTTTAGTTGATATAAATAGTTACATAGATTTAAGTTATGTACATTTGTATATTTTAAATAATTAACCAATATCTATTCTTCTTTTTTGCAGACGGGCTTCTTGATGAAGAAAAAAATATTACTTTAACGACGTCTGTTAAGATAGAACTTTTGGATAGCAAGTTCAGAGCTGAGAGGTAAATAAATAACATCAAAATTTAACAAGAGGCGTCCTCTTGTTAAATTTAATCTATCTATACCTTCTTCACTAAACTTGTAATATGTAAGATAACTGCATCGTTGACCTCGTGGTTGCAAGCGCAACTGCTGAAGTCCTGTCACTGCGTTCCGAAGTGCAATTCCCATTTCACGAAAAAAGTGTTATTTGATTTTTTGCCCGGAGTTTGAAGCTTGTCGGTGTGACACTACCGTGCCTCGGAAAATCACGTTAAACTGTAGATCCTGCGCTGGGCGCTGGACATACAGAAAATACGTTAGACGACGACGGGGCGAGGAGATATATCGCTTCCGCGTCCCTTTCATACAAAATGTATAAAAGCGTCGCGATGCAAAATATATAGAAAGGATAGGGCGCAGACAGGACGCTTACTCGTCAGATGTCAGACGGTCGAGAACGGGGGTGCGGGGGGTGGGTGCGGGTGCCGGAACTCATGCGTTGCTGTCACAGACGAATACACCACCACAATTAACCACGTCACGTCCGTGCCTCGTCTTTTCTATGTTTTAAAAGTCGCGACGGCGTCCCGTCTGTGCCCTGTCCGCGCCCCGTCCTAGTCTTACGTCTTTTCTGTGTGTCCAGCGGATCTTGACACACCAGACCTGGATCTTTGCGGTCGTGTCAGATAGCAGTTCCGGCTGCCTTTGGCAGACTTTTGCACTACAATTATGTCCTGCATGCTCCTCGTAGAGGACCATGTATGTAATAATGTTAGCTGCGTTGTACAATAAGCTATTATTTCCTTTTTTTCAGCGTATCCACAATGGTGATACTGGTAAAGGCGCCAATGCCAATAGATACTATAATAATAGCAGTTGTTGTGGGCCTCTGCATCTTAATCATCATCGCGTTGATACTCTATAGGGTAAGTGTCTATTTGCACGTTTGTCTTCTCACGTATTAAAATAAAATCACTGTTTTCCCGCTTAATTTTGAATGAATCAATGCTTTATAGGGCTTTGCCTGAAACGTATGGGCAACTGGTGGCTTTTTATTTTTGATGGCACACCAGCGCCATTTTGTTACACGTGTACTTCCACACAAGCAGTAGGTAGTTACTATGGCAGTTCAGCTCTAAAATACATCGGTCTTGAGTTATGCGGCCTAATCTATAATGCGTATTTAACAACTGCGGCCCCGACATGTGAAAATTCCCGAAAAAAAATAAATCTTAAAAAAAAAATAATAGGTAAATAAACATTAAATTCGCGATTAATTCGCGACACACCGGTGTGTCGCCGGGGCCGGAGCGGTTAATAAGGAAAACTCAAATATGAATTACTAAAAGTAACACATATTACAGTTTCAACTAATTACTATGAACTAAATGTTTTGACTATGAACACAAACAAAGATAAAGCTGTCCTGAATCGACTTTTACCGTGATCCGTTAAAAAATCTGTGGTTCAGTACATTTTGTCGAGTTATGCGCACATAATAAATGTATGATAGTTGATTTTTTTTCTCGATTTCAGTGTTGGTCACATAGAAAAAGTTATTTATTAAATACTGTTGCGTTTATTCTGTTCCACATTATTTGTATTTCCTAATTTTTGAGGTGGTCATAGACACACACACGGGTCAGTGACAATAGCATCCTGAAAACTGTCGTTGAGAGTCCTTACTCCCCTATTCTGAGGCATTATGTGGGGAGAATGGTCATATAGCTTGTTCCTGGCCTTACCGTTCTCTGCACATCATGCTTCGAATATCTTTATTGTTTGTTTTTTTTTTGTTATTTATTCATTTTTATTTTTTTCTATACCCTAATTGCGTACTACTAACACTAGCTATAAGGTATTCTACTAACAAAATGGACTGTAATGTTGTCTGAATTAAATAAATTAATAATAATAATAATAATAGAGCGGACCGCTCAAGATCCCCTTGACATAATATTATAATAGCATTTGTAAATATAACACTTTATGCACCATACAACGGCCACACTTAGGCCTCGGGCCTGGCTCTGCATATACCAGCAAACCAGGGCTTCAGGGGTCACATAGAAACTCAGCCCAGGTGAACAGGACTGACCTTTTATTTTATTTTTTAATTTTCTGTATGTCTTTCAGATCGGTTTCCTGCAACGCAAGAGGAGGGAAGAGTTGCAAAAATTAAGAAAAAGTGTTAAACGTCAAACTATTGTAAGTTTTAAAATTATAAATTTATTTAAATATTATCAAAAATGAAGGCACTACCAAAGACAAAAATCAAGCATGAGCTTAGTTGTAAAAATAAAACTATTGTAAGTGTATTATTTATTGTGAGAACTATAGAATGGATACTCTGTAAAATGTCGTATATTAACTTTTAACTTGTTTTCAGTTGAGGCGGTCAACAATGCCATCACAGAATCAACAAGCAGATGACAAGAGGCAGATCCTGGACCAAGTGAACGAGGAGCATGAACACGAACAAGCCCCAAACCTGATATAAACTTACCACATTAAATTCGAGAACATTATTAATTTTAGATTCAACCCCACTAATAGACCGTGCACAGTTTTTTACCTCTGATTTTGCATCACAGTGATCTATTAGCAACCTTTTTTTCAAAGTCAAAGGTAGAAAGATACCTTTGACTTTGAAGAAAAGGTTGCAAATGGGTTACTGGTAGTGATAAAATAACTGTGATCGCACTGTTCTCATTTTTTCAATAGAAAAGATGAGAACTAAGAAAGCATTCGCAAAAATATTTGCGTATGCTTTCGGAGTAAAAATACCCGAAGAAAGTTTGGCTACAATGCAGTTTAAACTTTATAATGTATTTTGAGTGTTTTTTCTTCTACTCAGGATTCATCTCAGATTCTGAATTCAAACATGTGACTACCGTGAAATATTTGACAGTCAAATCGTCAGTGACACTAATACCACAACGTGGCATAATATGGTCCAGTTCTAGCCTTGGAGGCTTCGATCAAAAATACATTAAATATCCGATTAGCACTTGAAACACGGCCAGAGAAATAAGACCACAAATAATAGTGTGGTCTTATTTCAAATTAGGAACATCCAACCATAGCCAAGAAGAAATACAAATATATTGTAATCGAAGTTAAACTTAATGTTCAAATAAATTTAGGTAGTTGATATTTTATCCTGTTTTTTATATTTCATAGTGTAAATTAAAGATGTACGTACATATGTGCACAAACGTGGACACTTTCCCGACGTAACTTTGTTCCTGATCCATAATCTAGTGAATTCTTGATCGAAGCTTTTGGGTTGGGACCAATCCTTTTTATATATTAAGTACTTAAAATTGGTATGATACAAGTTGGTACATTGTTTTACTTTGGATATTAAATTATGTGTTATGTTATGGCCTTATGTCACTTATGTAGAAAATTCATGTAGGTACGGTATTAAAATGTATGTATTACTTTCCTTCAATAGATTGTTTGTTGTTCCGTTAGATTACCTATTTATCCATTTTTTTTAAGATCAAACATTTTTACGCTCATGTGACCGATGGAACAAAAGAGGAATAATAGGTCTAAATAATTATAGTCTTGATCGCCAAACTGAAGAACTGGGGCCTAACCACCAACTCTTAAAGCAGTATTACTTCAATATTACTTCCAGTGGGAAAGAGACGGAGCTATACAGGACGTATAGCTCCGTCTCTTTTGGTGTGTGTGAGTTGGTGGTTTAGGCCCTGGGTGCCAATTCTGCAATTTTATAAGCAACGTTCGCAATCGCCTCTCAGTTGCAATCTGTCAAAAATTTATGGAAATTAGTGCTTTTTCGACAGATTTCAACTGGGAAACGAATGTTGCTAAAAATTTGTAGAATTGACCTCCTGTTCTTCAGCTGGCGAAGAACGATTGGTGACCGTAGCTAGTCGAAATTACAATACAGGAGGTCCCTTCTTCTTGCCCTTCCGTTATTTTTTGTTTTAATTAAAGGTTAAGGTAATTGTAAGGTTGAAATAAAAGTCTTTTAATAATGCAGTTCTTTATTGTGCCACTCTCTCATTCATTCAACAAACCATACAACTCTGAAGCGGATCAATTTGGTTGAACAGTACATGAACTTTAATATTAGTAGACTAGTGTTTCGCCGTGTTACAAAAATACTAGTGCAGTTGGTAACTTTTTTTATGGATGGGAAATCATCAAATGACTTCTTCTTCTCGGAGTATCAGACCTTTACTGACTAAAACCCATACGTGTTCCTTTTCATGCCCTTTGCGTTCCAGGGCCGCGGTGACTCTTTCGAACAAATTTCGCAACCTTGACAGGCTCAAGCCCTAACGGGCCACGTCTACTTTCCTGACATCTTTTTAAGGCACGCGTGGAACATAACGCGCCGTCGACCCTGGTGATGATCAGACGGCGAGCCACCCCATACTCGCCGTCCGCAAGCCCGCGCCTACTGTGGCCGGGAATCGCCCTGCGATAGCCAACGCCCGGGGCGTCTTCTTCTGTTGCAGCGGCTGGGGCGTGACGTTTACTAGTATAGGTACCCTACCAAGATTCCACGTAAAAAACCACTACAAACATTACAATAAGTACTTATCATATACTGTTAAGCTCTTTCATTTATTAATATTTTAATCCACACCCGCCTCTCTGCTGCATATGCATAAAAAAAACATGTTTGTCATATTTTTAAACCATTGGCTGTATTTGAATGACGCGCGTCAAAAGCAAAACAAATATGCAGAGAAAAACGAGTTTAAAATGGCGTAAAATTCTACGTAATAGTACTCCAGTTGGTTTTCGGTTGTTTGTTAAATCCGATTTCAACAGAAATAGTTCCTATTTGTCCTTTTATCATCATTCTAAGTTAGATCAAAAGTTTTTTCAACTATAAAAATATTCAATTAATTATTTTAAAATCTGTAAAGCTAAATCTATTTTCCGTTTTCTGAACCCGCATGAGAAATCTTAACCCTTATATGATCACTCGTGTGTCTGTCTGGCTGTACTGCACATATGCTGCTGAATGTCTGTTTGGTATGAAAATGAGCTTCTGTGACACAAACGGACGCGTGACGCTAATTTAAAAAGAAAAGTATGAGGTCACTTTCTCAACGACTTTCCGTATGACGAAAATGTTTCATTCTGACAAAATAAATAAATTTTACCGATTCTTTACGTATTGTAAAAATTAGAGATTAGTTTTATTATATTAATTTTAGAGATAACTCTCTTTTCCTAGCTATTATAGAAATAAATGCGTTTTTGTTTTTTCAGAATGACCTGTTATGAAAAATGTTTGTTTTTTTTATATTAGAAGAGCTGAGATAAAATAAAATCAAGAAAAAAAATTGAATTAGGATTTTTTGAAAGGTTCAAAGCTAATTTGACTGGCCTACAAATCTTATCTGGGAAACTTATTAAAGTTTATGGTTTTAAAGTAACATGTACGAAACCGTTTACACACGTGTAAGACTCACACTTAGCCGGTTTTTACTTGTGTGGTAAGGACTAATCTTGACATTTTTTATGAGAAACAGACAGGTTTTTGTGAAATGGTGGTATTACAACCACTTGTTTTGCACTATAAATGAACTTCCCTTAGTCCTTCAATCAACTCACAAAAAAACTATGTCAGTCTTTGGGGACTGCCGATAGAAGTGAAAACCTAGTAATATTGTATTGTCTGTGCATGGGAAGCGTGCGGTGACGATGACGCGAATTTCACGCTTTTTTTTCACCCAAAAAGTACCTACACATATTTATTATACACAGTATACATATATAGCTCATGGAAAGCGTTCGGTGATTCCATTCCATGATTTTTGTTCACCCAAATAGTGCTCAACTTGCCCAAAGAAGTTTTCGCTTTAAAAATATTAACCTTTTGCTTTTTTTTCTGTGTGGGAATCGAACCCATTGTATAGGGTTCGATTCCAACACAGAACAAATATTTGTATAGCCTACAGATAGTTGTTCCGGGTCTTGGCTGTTTGTGTATGTGAGTTTGTATGTTTGTAAACGCACCCACTATACATGAGAAATTAATAGTGAGGGGTAATATTTCTTTAAAAAAGAAAATACACTTCCCATAGTAGTTCAATCAATCCACAAAAAGACTAACCTTTTGCTAATATACAAAAAATTCTGCTTAAAGTAACAATATAACGATATGCCTACCACGACTTTTCTCAGACGATCACGATAAAATCTCCGGCGAAACTTTGCAAAAGAGTCCAAACGAGATAATCGCGCCGGTAGGGGGCGGTCACAATAGCCCCAACTTTAAGGTCCTTGGTCGTGATTGATGGCCCAAGTTGGGTTACAGTAAGGTTAGGTTACAGCTTTTGTCTTCTTAGACACAGGACGGATCTGGGGCACCAGACAACGTGACATTCTACGGCGATATTGAATATGCCAAAATGTTAGCGACGACCTGCAGTGCGATTCTGTAAACATATCGAAGTGAAAACTTAGGCGGGGTGCACGACGGGTGAGTTGTCAAACCATACAAATAAGATGGAATGACAGCTCTACTGAGATGTGTACACCGTGAGATGTCGTCAGAATCGACCGGCTGATCTTATTTATTTATGTTATTGATCTTTCACTGTACCTATGTTTAGAGCAAAAAAAATCTGATTCTGATTCTGACCATTTTGGTGGTGCATGTCAATCCCAATCCTAACTTCCCAACTTATTCATAAACTAGCTTCTACCAGCGGCTTCGCCCGCGTGTATATCGGAAATAGGAAGGTTTCCTGATTTGTATCGTACATTTTTTACTCAGGAAACACCTACCCTACTCTACACTACCCTACACTACCCTCTACCATACCCTACACTACCCTACCCCACACCTACCCTACACCTACCCTAACACTTACCCTACACCTACCCTACACCTACCCTGCACCTACCCTACACCTACCCTACACCTACCCTACACTTTCCCTACACCTACCCTATACCTACCCTACACCTACCCTAACCAGCCCAAAAGATACTATGACATGTTTCTGGTCTCCTGGTACTTGATGTTTCTGGTCTCCTGGTATTTGTGAATCTGAAGTACTAACCAGCAGCGGCTCTGAGTTTCCACTTCTTCCTCAGTCTCCATTAATCCATGCCACTTACCGGAATAAAAAGTAGCCTATTTTTTATTCCAAGATATGAACTACATGTGTGCCAAATTTCATCCAAATCCCTTCAGCCGTTTTTGCCTGATTGTTACACAAACATACAAACATACAAACATACAAACATACAAACATACAAACATACAAACATACAAACATACAAACATACAAACATACAAACATACAAACATACAAACATACAAACATACAAACATACAAACATACAAACATACAAACATACAAACATACAAACATACAAACATACAAACATACAAACATACAAACATACAAACATACAAACATACAAACATACAAACATACAAACATACAAACATACAAACATACAAACATACAAACATACAAACATACAAACATACAAACATACAAACATACAAACATACAAACATACAAACATACAAACATACAAACATACAAACATACAAACATACAAACATACAAACATACAAACATACAAACATACAAACATACAAACATACAAACATACAAACTTTCACCTTTATAATATTAGTAGGATTAATGAGATTAGTGACTTTGTTATGCCCTTCGCCCAAATTGCTGAACCGATTTCCATGATTTTGAGAGACAGATAGAACTCTGAAGATGCCTATAGACAGTATTTTGCTTAAATTAAACTTAACACAAACGAAGCCGGTGCAAAAACTGGTACTTATTTTATTACTAGCTTCTACCAGCTGCGGCTTCGCCCGCGTTATATCGGAAATAGCAAGGTTTTCTGATTTGTATTGTACATTTTTTACTCAGGAAACACCTAACCCAACATCTACCCTACACCTACCTTACACCTACCCTACACCTACCTTACACCTACCCTACACCTACCCTACACCTACCTTACACCTACTCTACACCTACCTAACACCTACCCTACACCTACCCTACCTACATAATTATACAAGCCCAAAAATACTATGACATGTTTCTGGTCTCCTGGTACTTGATGTTTCTGGTCTCCTGGTACTTGTGAATCTGAAGTACTAAGGTAGCAGCGGCTCTGAGTTTCCACTTCCTCCTCAGTCTTCATTAATCCACGCCACTTACCGGGATAAAAAGTAGCCTATTTTTTATTCCAGGTTATGAACTACATGTGTGCCAAATTTTATCCAAATCCCATCAGCCGTTTTTGCCTGATTGTTACACAAACATACAAACATTCACCTTTATAATATTAGTAGGATAGTAGGATTTTTATTCTTGACTAGCACTTCGCCCGCGACTTCGTCCGCGTAAGGATAGTAGGTACTCCACAAACTGCGACGCCCCTATACATATCCTAAGGGGATATGTAAAGGTTAGTTTTGGAAAATTAAGCACAACGATTCTCATTATTGGTTTAGCGCAACTGTTCACCCCCCCGTTCAGCCCGTCAGGGGTTGATTATGCAAAAATTGTTAGGTACATGATCTGTTTCAATTATCCCACTTTTAGTTTGTTCATAGAATTCCGACGTAAATTGAAGCAAGCTATAATTTCCTCCCCTAAAAACTAATTCACCCCTGCTTCACCCCTTAATATGTATGTACCTAGTTGATTTTCGAATAATCCAAACATTTGTTATTCTTAGTGTTTTATCGAAAACATTTAAATGCCGTGGTGTTTCAACTTCATCGGACCAAGCATTGATACGATTCTCCACAGTTCGCTCAAGCCGCGACATTTTTCTTACTCCGAGCATGTTTATTACCGTCGTAACTTTTGAACGAAAGGTCCGATTTGAATGATTTAGAGTGTAATTTACACGGACATAATCAACCTTAATTATCAAACCATTTAAATGGATAAGGATTAATATCATGGTACTATAATCACCATTTTTTATTTCACCATGGGATTTGCTTGACTAATATTAACAAAAAGCGGTCATGGTGACTTATCCAAAACAGATAGACATATGGTATCGCGGAGTTTTTTGTAGATATTGATGACTTCTATAAAACTGTAGTACATCACTGTGCTCTATTGTCAATAGATTTCGCAGCGTACGCGATATAAGGATTTTTTCTCACACCTTGGGTCACATTATCGAAGTTTTCATACGGATCCCTAACTTTTCTGAAAATATTCTATAGCCTATGACCATCACCGATAATGTAGGATTCTACTGGTGAAAGAATTTTTCAAATCGGTCTAGTAGTTTCGGAGCCTATTCATTTCAAACAAACAAACAAACAAACAAACAAACAAATCTTTCCTCTTTATAATATTAGTGTAGATTGGCACGCGCTTGACCATTATCTCACCTGATGGTAAGCGATGATGTGGTCGAAGTAATTTTGAGCACGCTTGCTTAAAAGTAACCTGTTCACTCTTGACTTAAAGACTCCTAGGTTGTGGTAGGTACCTACGCTTCGGTAAATTGTAGTCAATATTGCGATATTGGAGTGTTCACCTACAATGGTGTACATTGGAAACGACACATAATGCGTTATTCCTGTCAATGGAAGACCAATAGAATGTTTTCGTGGATAGAAAAATAATATACAAATATAATAATTTATAAATACATTATTATAAATAATTTATATTTGGTCTGTCAGCTAAATTTTCAAAAAATGTTGGATGACATGTGGCAACACTCGTGGTTTCAATCTACGAGTGTTGTCACATGTTTGAAGAAATACGTATCCATCATTTTATTCAGCATCGTATTCAGCATCTTCACTTTTTTAAACGTGACGAACAAAATACACATTCAATATTTTTAGCACTGTCACTAACGGACCAAATAGCTTAACAATAACCTACTGATTACGAGGGTTGCTGTTGCCGATGGATGCGAGACGCAAAGGACTGGTTGTTGTGGCGACACTTGGGGCAGTCCTATGTCCAGCATTGGACGTCTTTCGGCTGATATGATGATGATGAAGAAGATGATGATGAAGATGATGATGAAGATGTTGATGAAGATGATGATGAAGATGATGATGAAGATGATGATGAAGATGATGATGATGAAGATGATGATGAAGATGATGATGAAGATGATGATGAAGATGATGATGAAGATGATGATGAAGATGATGATGAAGATGACGATGATGAAGATGATGATGAAGATGATGATGAAGATGATGATTGTCTACAATGAAGACAAACATCTTACTACTTTAATGCGAAAGGTTGGATAAATGGATGAGTGTTTGCTACTCAATAACGCCAGAAAGGCTGTACGGATCTGGATGGAATTTGGTATAGTCTAAGCAAACTAGCTGTTTATTCAGGAATATGGTTCCCTTGGTAAAATTAGGACATTCACACGGGCAAATCCACAGTCAGAAGCTAGTTTGCTATAAATGAAAGAATTCAGTAACTTTTTATAGACACTTTGCTTCAATAGACTTGGAAAGTTAACACTCAAGTATTTAACAAGCTTTTATTTAGTTTCACCTGTCCCGATGTTTGTCATCAAATGTTGCAAATTAAATTTTATAGAATAGAACCTACTTTCAGCTCAGCGTCTTTTAAAGAGGGCTTTTTTCATAAAACACCTACATAACTCGAGCATTTTTTTTTTCATATTTATAAAAAAGTCGCTGACATGTGACGATTTTCAATAACTATTCTTTGAGTAGCGATAAAGTGTAGTACGAGGAATATTTCCAGAAATACGTCTTCTATTAGGCCTTCGTTTCGAGGGTTGACATCTTTCGTCTGAGTATGCAATATCTTATTTCATATTGATCTGTTACCTTTTATTTGTTTCTATCTTTTGCTAAAAGCTTCGCTCAAGTGAAAATCGAAAGTTATCCAAATTTTAAAACGTACTTATCTTAAATTCTAATCCAGGTTACAGTCTAGCTGTGAGATAAGTTTCATGCTAAGTGGTTTAGCTGTGATTGATTAACAGACATCCAAACACACAGTATTTTCACATTTATTTTATTTTATTTATTTTATTTTATTTATTTTATATTTATTATTTTTAAGAAAACTTACATCTAATACATTCGAGTAGTTTCGAGTAGTGATTATTATTAAGAATCATTTACAACGATAATAAAATCACAGTGACATTTCATTCCTAATTCGCGTTTACAATGACAGCCAGCATGCCTGATTAGCGATAGGAATACGTAGAAATATTCCGTTGAACTTACAACAATCGGTTTACTGATGACACCATTCGGTAATCAGTCCAGTGAAATACTCAGTTAAATACTCAGCTTATTGTCGATCATCAATTAGATGTACACCAGACTGCCACTGTGTACTGAATTTCTAAATAACAGTACGTAGGTAGGTAATGGAAAAAATAAATCTTGTTAAAAAGGCGCAATTCCACTGCATGCTCCTTATGCACGTTAAGTGAAATCAAATTTTACAGTGTAACGGTTTGGTTAATACTGTTGACAGCGATGTGGACGAACTTTTCGATGCCTTGTGAGTTCTTCCCCTCCCCCCTTTTTACTCCGCTTGTACATTTATACATATCTTCGACTAGCTTGTATATATACCAGTCAAAACAAAATAAGGGCCACCATGTTTTTTTGTATTCTTATTAAGTTATTAAGTTTGGGGGTGGGAAAATTATTGAATTTAATTAATTGATTAATTTTTAATGTAATTAACTTAAAATTAATGTTTGGAATGAAAAACAAACGTCAATGTTAATTTTTTTAATAAAATAATCATTTTTTCTTAAAATTACACATGACAAAAAAGGGTTTTCTTAAAAAAAAGTAAGATTTTTTTTACTTTTATCAATACCGCGTATGGCCTCCCCTCTTCTGAACACATTCTTGAAGTCTCGATGGCATACTCTCAACCAGGTGTCGCACCGTTTCTTCTGGAATTTGTTCCCAGCTGGTTTTGAGCACATTAATGAGTTGTGCTTCGTTGTGCACAGGCTGATTTGTGTACCGAACGCTTCTTTTCAACAAGTCCCACATGTGCTCAATTGGGTTAAGGTCCGGACTGTTGGCAGGCCACGGTAACACCTGTATACCGGCTTCGTCTAGAGCTTCCCTGGTGGCTCTAGCTGTATGAGCGCGGGCATTGTCGTGCATTAATTTGAATTCCGCACCAATTCTTTGTGCGAATGGCACCACATAGGGTCTTATGACCTGCTCAATGTATCGTTGAGCCGTTACTGTGCCTTGATTGAGAATTACAAGCTCTGTTCTACCAGAAAGTGAAATTCCCCCCCACACCATTACATTAGGACCCCCAAATCTGTCACTTCATGGATGCAAGCATCTGAAAATCGCTCACCTTCTCGTCTCCAAACCCTAATACGACGATCATCACTGAAAAATTTCACTTTGGACTCGTCTGTGAATAATACCGTGCTCCAATCACTCATGCCCCATTGCTGGTACTGCCTTGCGAATGATAATCGGTTTGCACGATGCGCACTTGTCAATGGAATGCGCACTACGCGCCTCCTAGAGAATTTTTGATCTTCATGCAACCGATTTCTGATCGTTTGGTCACCAACGCGGGTACCCGTCGCGCGTCGCCTGCCGCAAACGGTTTTGTAAGGAGCGAGCGGTGACGAATCGCTCTCTGCGTGCAGTCAGGCGTATATAACGATCTTCCTGTGATGTGGTTGCTCGAATCCTGCCTGATACTCGTCTCCTGGTGACACTCCCAGTCTCTTGAAATCGATTCCAAGCATTCTGGATCGCACGTCGTGAAAAACCTAGCTGCAGAGCTACAGAACGCTGAGAATGGCCCTCCTGAATCAATGTGATGGCTCTAGTTGTGGTTTGCTGGTCCATATGTCTTCGAATCCTCGGCATTGTTCTCTCAAAATGTTAATTCACACTTAAACTTAGCAAAGTTTGTCTAATCACGAAGCAATCCTAAGTTAAATTGACTCAAAAGTTAAAAAGTAAAGTCTTAAAATAGGGTAAATTCAAGTGGTTAAACAAAACTAACACATTCTACCCACTTCAAAAAAAAGATACAAGTGGTATTGTCGCATTCGTGTTTGTTAACACTTTAGTGAACACCAAAAAATAGAATTAGCCACTTAGGATCGCTTTAAAATTATTAAATAGAGTGAGACTCCAAATTAATCAAGTGGCCCTTATTTGGTTTTGACTAGATTATCATATAAGTTTATTAGTTATCAGAAATTATATATTAAGGAAAAAATATCAAAACATAAAAAAAAACTGACTTTAAAAAAATCAACCACAAAAAACGACTAAAAAGTTCTAAAGAAATGCCTTTTCAAGCAGTCTGTTGCAGTTGGTGATATCAAATCTGTCATTCAACTACAGTAAATGCCAACCAAAAAAACCATTTCTTTTTGTCGTTTTTTAGCATTTTTTTTTAAGTTAATTTTTTTTATGTTTTGATATTTTATCATCAAATACTTTTGAGCGGTAGTATTCAGTCTACTCAAATCGTTCAAAGTAAACATTATCCTCCTTTAGGACAGTCGGATAAAAATGGATACCTTACTTTTAGTCCTTTTGCAACAATCGTGCCAAAAATTGTTGACATCGAAATAGTCTCAATTACGGAAGGACCCATTTGATTCTGATCGCTAGTTGTTCAATATCTCGGACCTTTCTTCCGCAAGGTTGGCAATACTCGTACGATTTTTGTTCTGATGTTGCAAAATTGTTATTGTTACATATTTTTTAGAGGAAGCGTTTAGCGAAAAAGGTTGTGAAGAATTTCAGCTGTATCAGCGGTTTTCTTTGAACTGAACAATTTCTTGATCTCAGATGGGCAAATGTTTCTGCCATTGGCGACTCTTTGTGTGGTTTGTTCTTGTCAATGTCACGAATATCAAGTTGACGATGCGAAATTATTGCTCTAGTTTGGGAATGTACGTAGATACTACCACAACGAGATCACGGTTCTTGTAAATAATACGATTATTTTGATTAAAGATTATTAGGATTTAATTCCATAGTATTCTTATTCACTTTTTACATAATAATCAAAATAGCTTTTGGCTTGACAGCAGGCCTTAGTCTTTCTGCCTAGGTTTAATCAAACCTCGAAACAGTGTTTTCGTTTTAAAGGCTCCGCACAAACGGGCCACTGACCACAGCTGCCGGTGGCTATCGCGCGCCTCGTCGCTGCAATCGGTGGCCGCTACAATTTGTAACACTTTCCTGTTGCACAGTCTCACGATGGATTCCGAGACGGAAGCTTTGATCGCGCTCCTATAATTCGTAAACGACGTAGACGACTTCGACCACGTCTACGACAACGCCTATGTTGGATACACCTAATTGTCGGCTTAAGTAGCGAGTGGCCGCCACCGGTAGCGTGTCGCGGACACTGAGTCGCGAGTGAACGCCACTCGCTACACGTGTGAGGCGATTCTATACAAAAGCCACCTCTGTACATTTGTGTGCATGAAGTTTCAAATAAATAATATATAAATAAAACGTGTCAAAATCATGTAAACAGCTTGTCGCCAGTCGCCGGTGGCTGTGGTCGGTGGCCCGTTTACGCGGAGGCTTAAATTCATTAGTTCATAAACCTCTTAAGAGGTCCTGATGAAAGAGGAGCTCTACAGGACCTACCTAACCTGATTATTATCAACTTTACAAACAAAAAGGCTTATAACAACATTATTTAACATTCAAAATACAAAAGTTATTTAATAAACAACCACATATTTCAGCTGAAAATTGCAAACGGTAGTAATAAATTGGCATATTTTACTGCTCTGGTAAGTTGAGAAACGATCTCCATTGTACCAGTCGTGGTCACCAACTTTATGAAGGACATTGACCTCTAAACTGCCCATAAATATTTGTAATAAACCAAAGGCTTTTAAAGGTGTTTTGTTTATTGAGTTACTAATTTAATAAAAAGTAAAAATACAAAACATGATTTAAAATGGAATAGGTACCCGTAGCCATTTATTTTTTGTAGTGAGTTTTTTTTTTAATCGCGGCCCACTACGAAACGTGTTAACAAGGGTAGAGGGTACTTAAATAAACAAAAAATGTTAGCAACATGGTGCCAAAGTGACACATTGTCAAGATATATGGAAGTAAAGTCTTCATAATGTGAACAATCAATAAAAGGTATATCCCATAGAAAAAAATTCTAACCCCTTAGATGTATATTTTTATTAGAATCATTCAAAATTGTCAGTAATAAGTTTAGAATAGGAATAAACGAGTTATTTGTATGAAAATTTATTTCAGAATTTTTAAGTAATAGAAAGCTACAGTAATGCTATGTTAGATAAAAAATTGTCACGAAAATATTTGTTTATGGTAGCTGATTTGTTACCATAAACATACCACAAGAAATAAAACATTTTCAATGGGTATTAAAAACAAAAGTAGGACTGTTTAGAATTACTGTTAAAAGTATATTCAAAAGGCCATAAACTTAGACTAGAGACAGATACCGAATTTTTATAGGTAGGTAAGTACTTTTACTATTTAAATTAAACCATAAAAAACAAAGTAAGATAGAAAAAAAACAATACAATAAAGGAGTTCGGCGCGCGCGCTTGTATCGCCCGCACGTCTTATCTGTGATCCCCACCTTTCGCATCGCCACTAGTGATGGGAATACGTTCGATAAAAAGTTGTCGATATGGATCGTTTTCTGACACGCTCCAACTCTGTTGGAAAGCGCCCTCTCGAAGGCCCCATTAAAACCAGTGAATGGAAAATTCCCAAAAGAACTGCGCGTCAAGCCGAACAAAGCCTACCGGAGCCTATCAAGATTAAAAACAGTTTCAGCAATTTGCCTGGCTACCAATCATCAGCTGCTGACTCTAGTGCAAAATTTCTTAATGCTGTCACAAAAAAGGCAACGCGTATTCCACCTATCGTCTTGGACATAGAACCCACTTGGACGCACGAGTTCATCAGAACAACAATCTCGTCTTACTCGAAAAACTTTCACCTGCAGTACAGACGTAATAATCGAGTAGCTGTCATCTGCCACACATCGGAAAGTCATCAAGCCATCAAAGACGGTCTGCGTACTAAAGACGTAGCCTTTCACACTTACTCGCGAAAAGATGAGAAGTTGTTCAAAGCAGTAATCTTCGGTCTTCCTAACTACGTTGAGGATGTGCTTCCAGCTGAAATTGCCTCGCTTGGTTTTGAGAATGTTATTGTACGTAAAATGAAAGTACCTGCAGAAAAATCATCGTACTGCCCTCCTTTTCTGGTTCAATTACCACCTGGTGCTGATTTCGCCAAATTTCGACAGATCAGACTGCTTTGTAATACAGTAGTACAAATACGAAAATACCGAAGTAACAATCGTTATGGGACTCAGTGTTACAGATGCCAAGGATTCGGCCATTCTTCCACCAACTGCAACTTAGCACCTCGCTGTGTAAAATGTACGGACCCCCACCAGACTGAGGAATGCCCCAAAAAGACCCGAGACGAACCAGCCAAGTGTTGTAACTGTGGTGGAAATCACCCTGCCAATTTTCGCCAATGTAAAGAGCGAGAAAAGTACCTGAAAATTATGCGGGAACGACAAGATCAACTCAAAGCCGCCAGGACTATGAAGCCCTCACTGAAAACAAACTTCGTCGACGAGCGACCCTGGAACTTCGTTGCTGCTTCCAACACACAAAAAACCACCGTTACAGATAGCACTCAAGATCCGGCAACAGCTGATATGCTAGCCATATTGATGACGATAAAAACCATTAAAAGCCAATTTTTAGGTTGTACTAATATGATGGATAAAGTCATTCTTATCTTAACCCATCTTGGTCAATATGTGTAGCGCACAATATGTTCGAATTCTATATTGGAATGCCGATGGCATTCGGTCTAAACTTACGGAGCTGCTGGATCTGGTAAGCGAGCTTTCTATTGATATCATAGCGTTGTCAGAGACTAGAATATCGCCCAATATCAAATTACACACTCCGGGCTTCACCTGTTATCGGTGCGATAAGAGACCTGACGGAAACGGTCAGGGAGTTGCCATCCTAGTTAAGTCGGACATTGAACATTCCTCTCTAAATCTACCTATCACTCAAAACCTTGAATGTGTTGGAATACAAGTTGCTATTTCAAATCAGTTAATTGCTTTTGTCTCGGCTTATCAATCGCCCAACCTAGCCCTTCTACATACAGACCTAGACAAAATCGTTAATGTTAATTCCAAAACTATAATAATGAGTGATCTGAACACCAAACACCCATACTGGCACTGCTATCGATCAAACATCCATGGCGAGGTACTTTTCGATCACATGTTGAGCAACGAATATGACATCCTTGCTCCTTCAAGTCCCACTCTAGTCCACTATCATAGTACGCACACACCATCCACACCCGACATCATCCTAGCTAACTCTGTCTATCACCTCTCAGAGCCTCAGGTAATCACCCGCCTTTCTTCCAACCACCTACCTGTTTACTTCTCAGTAAGTGGTAATGTCAACAGACAAACGCGCATCATCTTTAATTATAGAAAAGCACACTGGACAGAGTATCGATCTCACTTGAATGAGTCTATAACTTTGAATCAATCTACTTTTAACTCTGCCCCGGAAATTGACCTTGCTATTGAACACTTAACACAATCTATCATAAACGCAAGGGATAAAGCCGTTCCTAAATTATGCAGTGATGGTGGTTACAAACTCCCACGACGAATCAGGTCCCAAATCAAAACCAAAAATCGTGTTCGAAAATTGGCCTTGGATGAGTACGATCCAAACAAACGACGTCAGCTATTCTCTCAAGTCAATTACATGCAGAAATGTATCAAAGCTAAGATCCAAACCCTAAATGACCATATCTGGAACATTAAATTAGCTTCAGTTACGAATCCTAATTCGGACTTATGGAGAGTAGTCAAATCATTGAACCATCAACCTATCCCAATTCCCCCTCTAAAATTGTCAAGTAATACCACCACCTCCTCAGTAGTTGAACAATGTGAGACACTAGCGAATACCTTCCTTGACAATATGAACCTAACCAAACACTGGGTCAGTGATCCTAGTATTGAAGAGGCAGTCAAAGAATCGATAAAGATGCTGGACTGTTACGAGGCGAGTGACTACCCATCTCTTGTTAGGCCGCATGAAATCCAAAAACTCTTACGAAAACTAAAATCAAACAAAGCGCCTGGTTTTGACGGTTTGGGAAATGGCCTACTGAAAAATCTTCCTCAGAAAGCTATTGTCTATCTGGCCAAAGTGTTTAATGGTTGTTTACGTATTGCATACTTCCCTAGTAAATTAAAACATGCTAAAATCATAGCTATTAAAAAACCTGGGAAAGATCAGTCGATCCCCTCTAGCTATCGACCAATTAGTTTATTGCCAAGCTTAGGGAAACTGCTAGAAGCCATTATTCTGTCCCGCCTCACTAAAGCAACTGCACACAAGTTGATCCCAGAACAGTTTGGTTTTCGAAGCTCACACTCTACCACACAACAGCTAGCTAGAGTAGCTGAACACGTAGCCCACGGGTTAAACAGCGGCCTCACCACAGGCATGATTTTACTAGATATAGAAAAAGCCTTTGATTCTGTTTGGCACGATGGCCTATTATATAAATTAATTAAATTTGAAGTACCTCTCTGTCTAGTGAAACTCATCCAGAACTACTTACGTGATCGATCGTTCTCCGTTTATATAGGCAAAAACCATTCTGCTCCTAAGACCATCCCAGCCGGTGTGCCTCAGGGCTCACTCGTGGGCCCATACGTCTTCATTCTTTACCTGAATGACGTACCTAAACAGGCTCATACACAACTTGCCATCTACGCTGACGATACGGCAACATTCACGTCACACAAAGATGTGGATGTAGTTACTGGAAGGCTACAATATTCTTTAGAACTACTCAGTAAATATTTTAAAACTTGGAAACTTAAACTAAACTCAACAAAAACCGAAGGCATTCTGTTTACCAGAAAACGCGCAATTCCCACCAGAGTTGTAAAAATTGATAATTTCCACATTAAATGGAGTGTTTCGGTGAAATATTTAGGTGTAATATTAGACAAAACGCTAAACTGGAATAAGAACACTGAACATATTATAAGCAAAGGTGCAAAAGCCCTAAATTCATTAAAACCAGTTTTAAATCGCAAATCTGCTCTTAGCCCCCCAACCAAATTGCTCATTTATTCTACACTTGTTAGACCTTGCCTAACTTACGCAGCACCTGTCTGGTGTAGTCTATCTGAAACAAAATATAGTAAACTCCAAACTATCCAAAATAAAGCCTTAAAACTATCGTACAACACACCATTTCGCACCAACCTTAAAAAACTACACAGCCGTTTAAAATACCCATTCTTAAAAGATTTCATTTTTAAAATTTCGCGTAAATTTTATTTACACAAAAACCCAGCACACCGTAACATTTTAATTTCATCAATTGGTAAAAGTCGACTTAGTACATTGCCGTACGCCCGCACGTACAATCGATACCGACTGCCCCATCACTATTTCCTCCGTGACGTATCGTGACGACAGCTCGCTTACTGGACGACGCCGCTCGTTCGGCCGGAGAATGTGTGATCTTTTTGCGAACTACCCGCTACTAACTTCTAACATTTTATTAATAATTATTAACGGATTGTAATAAAAGCGTAAACTTTGTAACCTAATCATTTTTAAATCTATGTGGGTCCATACTAAGACTTGCACATAACCCCTATTTTAACAGTAAGTATCTATTACTAAAGTTAGGTAAAACAATGTACAAAAATAGTAAATAACAATATGTTTTAATGTTTGTAAAGGCGATAGCCTGTGTAACAGCTTAAATCCTGATTTGTGTACAAATAGAATAAGATCGTTTGTAAACTGTATTTTAACCATGTAACTAATAAAGACCTTGAAAAATCAATCAATCAATCAATACAATAAAATATAAAAATAACAACAGATAGAGACCCAATCCATTGTCCAATTTTAAGAGCAAAGCGATTGAAAAGAAAATCCACTCCGAGAAAAATGGCGACATTTCCGAACGATTGTTTTGATTAAAAATATGTCAAAATGGCCACTAAACGGTTGGACCACTTAGCTAACAAGAAAGATGTGAAAAGTGTCCGTTTGTCTGGATACCGCTTAAGCTGGGACGTTCTTCAACTCTTTTACTTTTTGAGAAGTGTTTTAAGATAATATTTGCTGTTGACACTAGTTTCTCTAGCCACGAGCACCTCTAACCTAATAAATAATCTCTAGTACACTATATAAGTTACAGAAAGATGAAGGAAGCACAAACATTCCGACTTTTACATTTATAACATCAATAAGATTAAATAAGTAAACTGTAGACGGGACTCAAATTACTCAATCGATGTGAAATGGTTCTCAGTCGTTTGTCTTTATGTCCGTCCTTCGCAAATATCTACCATTGAATTAACGATTAAAGGAATTCTTTATTTGTTGCAATTTAGGGCCTATGAGGGGTGTTAAAAAAGCATTTGGAAATAAATTATTGTTAACTCAATTTCTTATTCAGTTGTGTTACTATTTTGTTGTACAACAAAATAGTTACCATAAATCTTCTGCGCACGCTCGCTCCTTCATAGACCTGATCTATCGCTTTCTATCAGGCGTCATCGAGGTCAAGAGCAAACGCGTTCCTCAAAAAAAAAAAAAACAAACCACCAATTGAGTTCGAAACAACCTTTGATTGGTCGTCCGGTCGACGAAGGGCTCCTATTTCTGGGTGGTTTAAATAAAAATAACCACCAAGGGGCACCATCTCCTTCTAACTTAACCAGTCCGAGTCAGGGTGCCCCAAGTCCCGAGCTCGGTTCACTCGCTATTGCACCCATAGTAAAATATCGAACGCTGATTGGTTGTTTCAAATTCAATTGGCACAAGATGAGAGTTTAACGACTAATCAGAAGCCAAATTCAAAACTCAGCTGGTAGACTCTGCTTATATGCAAACGGTTTCTATCATAACACCTACTTTTCTTCCAATTACACTAGTCTAAAATACACATCATATCTACCAAAAAAAAACACTCTGACAATATGAAAACCAGCATCACTTCTCCACACACATGGGCAATGTAAGTCATCCTTAACCACATTATAAGTACAGTACCAACATACAGGATGTTTCAGTCGTGCGTGATCATATTTAAGAATGATGTTCTGTATCTGATACAATTTACACAGAAAGGAAACAAAAGCAAAAAAAAAAAATTGACTTTAAAAAACATAGACTGCAAAAAACGAATGTAACCTTCTTTCTGCAGTCTCATGCAGTTGGTGGAAATTGTTTTAGTCCAATCCCTCTTTCTTTATGCTGATGAGGTTTACTGGAGAAAAACTCAACTTTGAGTTAAGCTCGCCATTCTACATGTACTTTATTTTCACTGTAAGTAGTAATATGTAAGTAGTTTTGGTATACAATAGACGATTAAAGAGTTTAACTACAGATTTAATGCCAACATCTGCATCAGACTTCCACGTGATGACCACGTACCTGAAACACCCTGTGTTTGTAAGTACCAACAATAAGTGCCTTATATGATGTCCTTGCAACGGGCACCAGGTGTCGGTAATAAGGATTTATTTTACGAGCAGAACATTTTTACAATGAACTCGCTTTTACGACGGCCCTGTCAATTTGCTCCATCAAGTTATTGCTAGGCTACTGATGACCTTATTTCTTATGGATGATGTGTATAGGAGTGTTTGTGAAGTTAATTGGGCTTGGTAATAGAACTAAATTGATTTTTTTTCAGGGAAAAAATAATGAGGAAGCGGGAGGGAGTGTCAGACTCTTACTGAATAAAACCCACCCATGCTCCTCCTAGTGCCTTTTACGTTCCAGGGCCGCGGTAACTCTTTCGAACAAAATCCGCAGCCCTGGCAGGCTCTGGCCCTAACGGGCCCCTACTCCTATGCTGACATCTCTTTGAGGCGCGCGTGGAACACAACGCGCCGTCGGCTTGGGCCTGTCTTTGATCGGACGGCGAGCCACGCAACGCTCGCCATTCGCAGACCCGCACCTACGGTGGCCGGTAATCGCCCAGCGATGGGAGCCCCCTTTAAATATTTGTTTTATTTTAATTTAATTATTTACTTTTAAAGTGAATTTAATAAACTAAATATTCTGTGAATATTCCAAGTTCGTCTACCTGTTGCCGTTATTAATACCAAAAACGAGCAAAAAAAATCACGTCTGTTGTATGGGAGCCCCCTTATATAATGAAGCCTTACCTTAAGATTACTCGTGTGTCTGTCAGTGGGTCCGTGTGTCACACTTTTGAGCCAATTTATTTTATTTAAAAAAAAATGAAGTAGCATAACCTCAATCAGTACCCCAGTCAAAATTAAGTTTCCCAATGCACCTACCAACAGTATGCTTGAGAGCTAAGTCAAAGCCAAATTGAGAGTACAAACACCTAAATTGTAGTACCTCATAATAGTTTCATTATTATTCCACACACTGTCTTAATTCATTCCTCGCTCTACAACCCACGAAACTAAACACTTAATCTCAGACAAGAACATCGCACAAAGAAAATACAGACTGCCACAATAGTGTTGTACAATCGCAGAATAGTGCTGTCCTCAATTCCGTGTTTGCACAACAATTGAACTGTAGAATTTCATTACGGAGCGAACGCGATGTTTGTCTCTTGAGTCGTGAGTCGTGCCAGCCCTAGACTTGCGAGTAGAGTGACTTTTGTTTTAGCTTCAAGTGCATCTATTTGTGATGGATTTATTCTTAAAACCCGACATAAATGTTACTCCGATATAAGTTGACATTAACTTGTAATCGAAAGACTTCTTCTTTTTCTTATCGTGTGGGCAGTTAGGTCTAACGATCCCATACACCCTAGTGTCAGAGTTTTAAAGACTAATTAGTTGACTTAACTAGTTTTTTTTTTAATTAGCCCATACTGTCCCACTACTGGTTAAATGCCTCACCAGTTCTTTTAAAGAGTTATTTTCTCGCGCCACCTCGTTCCAACCCTCACAGTACGTGTCTTTGACCCTATTTAATATAAGTAACAATGCGACAAATTGGTCAAAAATTTACATAATTGTCACTATTTCTCGACAGGAACCAAACAAAGCAGAGAATGTAATTATGTAATAAACTTACAAAATTGTCGAATTATCAGATTGTCGCTTGTCAGCTGTCAACTGACGGTTTTATTAAATAGGCCCTAGAGGCCCTAGAAAATGTGCCATTAGCGAATGCGACTGTCAAAATGCCAAAATGAAGGAATTTGATCACGTGACATTTCGATAGCATCTGTCAATCCCATACATTTTTGATATATTGACAATCGCCTTCGCCACGCTACCGTTGAAAGAATCTCACTTGTCTCAAGCCCCTGCTCGTCTTGCGACCTCTTTCTGGGATGGTCGACATTAAACAGAGGTCATTTTGTTTGTTAATGTTTTGCAGATCAGATCTTTAGAAGTACTGATCGAGTTGAGGGTTAACTCCTTAGATTATTTGGGCATATTATAGGCACCTACGTTAATTTCTGTCTCCCAAAGTCCATCCACCGCAGCGCTCCATCTTCGACCACATCATCATCGCTTACCGTCAGGTGAGATAGTGGTTAAGCACGTGCCTATCAATAATAATAAAAAAGTGCAGCTGTATGGGAACTTGGAGACATCAAACGTGCAAGTCGATATCTAGATAGCTACTGCATCTGCCCACGGGGTGCGACGCGACTATAGTTTGTAGTAGTAATGTTTGAGTTTCAATGGTTTTGAGGGCAATGCTCGGAGTTTCCTTGCATGATCGAATCAGGAATAATGACATCCTCAAAAGAACCAAGGTTACTGACTGACAAGTGGCAGTGGGCAAGGCAGATTGCTCGCAGAACAGATGGTCGATGGGGCCGAAAAGTTCTGCAGTGGCGACCGCGTACCGGAAGACGCAGCGGTTGAAGACTTCCCACAAGGTGGATCGATGAGCTGGTAAAGGTCGCCGGTAGCCGATGGATGCGAGACGCACAGGACCGGTGGTGATATGATGATGATGATGATGAAATGGTTTTGCTGAAAGTTTGGAAGTTTAGACTGAATGTGAAAGGCATCTCAAGGCAATTAAATATTGAAGCTTATCAACCACGCATTAACATAATTGACTGCGGAGATCCAAAGTTAGTACCTCTTCTTCAAATAAGATTACAACTTCACTCCTCCATTTCTGACCGTAAACTCAAGCATAAAATGTTGGCGCCCCTATAAACATAGATAGGACTTTTATGTAGGTACGCACTCTAGCCTAAATTTCTTCGAGAAAGTGGTATACGATTGTGCTTGCTCGACCCTGGCAGAAAGATGTGTTGCTTGCAGATATGCATTGGTAGCTATTTATTTATTCCATGAGTGTCATTATGTCTCCAGATGATTGCAAACTCCGTTAAATTGCAATAAATCTTGCATTAGTTTATAATTTCTCAATATATGAACAATTCACTTTGTACATAGAAGGAATTGTTATTTCATCTATCTATACAATATGTATATAGATAGATGGAATTACAATAATTATCGCGTATAATAAAAACGCCGAAATGTATGTACACGCATAACTTGAGAACGACTTTACTGATTTGAATAATTCTACTTTTGTTTGGTTCGCCAGAATACAGGGAAGGTTTAAAAAAAAAGCCAGTTTACGGGAGCGAAGCCGCGGGGGACAGCTAGTTTACAATAAAGATCAAATAGTTACAGCACATATTATTATAATAGATTATAATAATATGTGCTGTAACTATTTGACCCGTGTTTTGCCGTCAGATTGAAAGACAGCCAATAACGGCACGTAAATTTAAAGGAAAAATCAGCTGTTCTGAGGGCCAATTCTACAATTTTTAAACAACGTTCACATTCGCATATCAGTCGCAAACTGTCAAAAAAGCCTTAAGCCGGATTTACATTACGAAACTAGTGGCATGAAAGTAGTTCCGTGACATTAATTTCACCAACAATTTCACGTGTAAACGTCAAGTTTTACAATGCATGCATCGATTTCACGACACTGAAACAGTTTCATGATGCGCGCGATTTTTGGATAAAACTAGTGTCATGCAACTAATGTCATCGTATAACGCGACGTGAAACTAGTGTCGTTCATATATCACACACTTGCTTTACCAATCCACTTTAGACATTGGCAGAATAGTCGACATCGGCTTTGCTTGCCATATTAAAATATAGAATAGAATAGAAACTAGTGTCACGAAAGCGCCTGCGTTGATAGGACGTGTGTTTTTTAGTCATGCTTGCTTTCTTGTTAGCCAGCCTCGAATCCACCAACATCTTTTCTTTCGAGACAACCTTTTCTTCATTTTATATAATAACATTGTGAGATAGGTGGTTAAATTAACGTTTAATAACACACTTGTGTTTCCATCCTATAAGTATTTGTAAAAAAAATAACATTTCACTAAAAAAACATCTTCAAATAATTTGTAAGCTAAATATTAAAAGACATTTTTTTAATTACTCGCAACAAGAAGTCCCAATTAAAAACGTGGCCTCTAAGAATTTCATCAGGGCCAATAATTTAAAGCAATCACGTGATTACAATTGACAGACATAATTTCATTGAGCATGTTTTAATTTTCATTAAAAAACTCAAACAAAATCTCGTTAAGAAATTATTTTTGCGTCGAAGGACGAAACGCGACCAGTTTTATACTACATAGACTTTTTCCCGAATGTCGTTGAATACAGATGTGACATATTATTGACTCTATCGATATTCTTTTATCGATAGTTGTAAGTGATGACATCAGGTGTTTATAATAAGATTTTACAAACGGACTGATTTGTACGAATCGCCACCCGAGGTATCTTTCGGAACATACTCGGTCAGTAATATTTAGAAACTCGCATTTGGAACGTAGTGTTATACACCTTAAACCAAGACGTGATAAGGTATTTTGGGTGTATATACTGAGAGTTATACGAAAACTACCATACATAACCTACCATTATAATAATAAAACTATCATAAAAAATAGTAGCATTATTTATTTTTACGTCTAAGAATAAAAAGTAAGTAAATATTATTTTCTTATTTGTTTTGTTTCAAAAAAGATGCACAGTTTTAAAAATCTTAATAAAAACACCAACGTCATAATGTTAGTGTTTTTGTAACAATGAAATTAAAAATTAAAATCATACAATTTTGATCGACAATATCCATCACTAGCTTTTGCCCGCAACTTCGTACGTGCATATCCCGTTTCATCCCGTTTCCGCAGTAATTTCGTGAATTCCTCTTTCAGTGCTCTCCTACACTCCCCAAGGAACCTACATGCCAAATTTCAACTTTCTACGACCAGTAGTTTCGGTTGTGCGTTGTCTGTCAGTCACTCAGTAGTAACGGAAGAGTTTTATCAAAAGATTAAAATCAACACATTTGTATACACCACCAAAATATCAAACCGTACATAACTACGTACATATATCAAGGAGCATACACATACACCCCATACGTTTTGCCTCCAGAGTAACATAATTACATTGACAAATGCGGAGTGTGTCACCGGCGGCCGCCATGACAAGTGGCTGGTGTTTTTCATGAGACAGCGTCTTGTGCCTGGACCACGTTATCTGGCTTGGAGGTGATTACAGTTGAGGTTTTGGTAGGCATGTTTTTATGGTCATTACTTATAGGACAGGTGTGTAACTGCGTAATACTCGCAGTTTATACACATTAGATGTATGACTATGTCTGAAGTCAGTTGAAATAAAAAGGCATGTGTAACTGTACAAGTTTTGCAATTTATTTTTCGTAAAGAAAAATATAAAACAAGCATAAAACAAAGCTGGGCTGCAAATATTGTAAACATTTAGTCATTCGGTATAAATTGAAAGCGAGCCAACGATTTTGACATTGAATTTATCTTCAGTTAGAGTACCTTATAATTCGAATAATTTGAATCTATCACCACCAACTCAAGTATCGACTTTAGTGTTGTGTATTAAGTTGATTTTTATGTTACCATTTTTGTAATAGAAATGTCATTTGAAAGTATGAGTTGCAGTAGAGATTGTACTTTGTGTAGTATGAAACAGAGTTATCGTTCCAGTGACTGGCACTCTGGATTCCAGACTACCAATTCTACTAAAGCAACATTCGCATTCCCATGTCAGTTGCAATCTGTCAAATATGTATGAAAATTAAGCTTTTTTTGACAGATTGCGAATGCGAACTTTGTTTAAAAATTATTTTAATTTGATGAATATCTCGAATTCTAAATTCAAATTTAGAGCACAATGTATTACCTACACAATTGTCCAAACGGACCTTAATCAGCCAGCTAGATAAAATTTAATTAACACTAACTAGCAGTATACCCATTCACGTAGTACGTGCTAATGCTAATGTCTACGTAAAAGGGCACTATTATTTTAGTCTGTGGCTTAAAGACACCACGATATATTAGGGTACGGTTTTTGTGCAAAGTAATTAATGGACCCGCATAATTATTACCCACTGTGATTTCGTACTACTTTTAAGTATATGTAGAACATTAAGTTCTAACTAACCTGTGCTAAAGTGATACGGACTGATTTACATTATCTTCTTTGGTAATTTACTTGGTCTTTGTTTAGTTTTGGGTGACTTATTGTTTAAAGGGAATATTTCTTTATTCACGGTCTTTTATGTAACTTATGGAAAACAGGGGCCGTACCATGACGTGTTAAAACGTCAGTCGTTCGAGCGAGAAAGAGGGATGGAGCTATACACCCTATATAGCTCCAGCTGCTGTAGTTTAGATTAGAACTGTGCAGTATTGCCTACCTTTATTTTACATTACCTTGAGTCAATAGAGAAACGAGCCAAGAGGATCATCGGCAATGATAGGCTCGTCGAGTCGAAGCTCCAAAGTCTCTAGCATCGTCGCCGAGTTGCTAGCCTGTCGGTTTTCTATCGGTTGCACTTTGGAGAGTGTGCAACGGAATTGCATAGTTTGATTCCGCCTAGCCCGTTCCATCATCGCACCACAAGACGTACGGCGATGCGCCACCGGTACATGGTGGACATCCCACCCACACGCACAAAGCGTTTTGGGAATACATTCATTGTGCGTATCGCTAAGGAGTGGAATTCCCTGCCGGAGTCTGTGTTTCCTGATAGCTACAACCTGGGAGTCTTTAAGTCAAGAGTGAATAGGTTACTTCAAGGCAAGCGTGCTCCATCTTCGACCACATCGTCGCTTACCATCAGGTGAGATAGTGGTCAGGCGCGCCTATCAATAATAAAAAAATAAAAAAAAATTGCGTTGAACAGCGTAGCTTTTGCGTAGCACTGTGTAGAACTACGTACCACATTTATTTCCTATGAGAATTATTTTTAAGATAACAGGAAATTTTTCACCATTATAAACTACTTAGCCTCCCCTAGGCTGCCTGACTCACTGAATACCAGTATTTATTTATTTATGTATACTTTATTGTGCACCAAATTTAAATATACAGAAAATCTTAAACTATAAAATATGCAATTGGCGGCACGATCTATTCCAGGCAACCTGGAATGTATAAATAGAGATAGCCTGGACACGAAATAGGGTTGCACTTGGTGCAAATATATAGAAAAAAAAAACAACAAACAGAAATAAAGCAATATTCTTCATGGACCGATTGCGTATCTTACCAGTGCTAATGTAAAACCCAGCTGAGCCGTCGTGAGTCCCGGAACAAATCCTGAGGCCCTAGACAATGTGCCGTTCAATTTGCGAATGCGACTGTCGAAATGCCAAAATGTAGGAATTTGAACACATGACATTTCGATAGCATCTGTCAATCCCATACATTTTTGACGTATTGACAATCGCCTTCACCACGCTTCTGTTGACAGAATCTCACTTGTCTTGAGCCTCTGGCCACTGATATTCATTTCTTCTCCACCTATCCACCCCACTTCTGGGCAGGCAAGGTCTCTCCCACGGCATTACACACATAACAATAAAAACCCCAAAAAACCTCATGATCGCTTTGGCAACTGCAGTGGCCATCGCAATATCTGGTTATTTGCTCAGAAAAATGCTTTCCTGCTTCAGAACAGCTCTTTCGTTATCTTTAACGATATCAACGTTTAACAGTTAATTTAAAGGTACGTGTACACGAGGCAGCAAGTCGTCCGGAAAACGCTTAAGACGCAAATAAGTTTGAGCTCTAAAGTAACCTTTACACTTCATTAGCTTCTGTCAGATTCTCTCGTGGAAGCATTACTAAGTTTTTGTTTCTTTTTAAACTTTCTTGGCTCGGATATTCATAATCTTTTGTAAGATGAGAAAAAGGAGTAGACTAGAATAACCACAATTTAACAATGAATCTAGTCATTAAAGTTACGTCCATTGTTTGAATCTTACTATACAAGGTGTAACAGAATAAACGCAATACATCTTAAGGGGTCATTGTACTCATCATTATGAACAACTCTTAATGGACCAAACCACAAAACACGCGAAAAAAAATCAGCTGTTCAATACATTTTGTCGAGTTATCCGCACATAAATGTATGAGGCAGTCGATTTTTTTTTTCGCGATTTCTGTGTCTGTCCCATAGTAAATAATGTTGCATATTATCTATACATACAATAATATCTAACTAATATTATAAATGCGAAAGTGAGTTGTTACGTTTTCACGCTATAACGACTGAAAGGATCGTCATGAAATTAAATAGAGATACTGGGTATTTTTTTTTTCCAGTGCGCAAACTTTAAGAACCACTTCTGCCCATGTAAATGAACAACTTTCCCCAAGAAAGCCATAGTCAATTCCTAAAAAAAAATTGAGTCTCCCATACAAATTTTATTGTGGTCAGTTGATGACAATTTTGTATGGGAAGTTCAAATTTTTTTTTTTTAGGAATTGACTATGGCTTTCTTGGGGAAAGTTGTTAATTTACATGGGCAGAAGTGGTTCTCAAAGTTTGCGCACTGGAAAAAAAGTTATCCAGTATAGCCTGGGATATGGAGAAGGACTTATGCTAGTTTTTTTACGCGATAACCATATTTACGCGGGCGGAGCCGCGGGTAAAAGCTGGTATACTATTATATGTATGTTTGTTACTCAATCACGCCGGATCGGCTGAAGGGATCTGGATGAAATCTGTCACACAGATAGGTTACAGTCTGAAATAGCACATACTAGGCTACTATTTATTTTGGGGTATGTTACCTTGGGATAAATTCCGATATTCTCACGGTCGAAGCCGCTGGCAGAAAGTAGTATGTAGGTACATAAGTATAATTTAATAATATCTAGTGCAGAAACATATCAGCAACTCGCACTCGCGCTATGAGTTCCGATGAATAACATTTTTTAACATGTTATTTTTATAATTAGAATTTTTACTAGTTTTCCAGTAACGTATGTAATACTTATATTTAAGTAAAGATCGATTGTACGTATTTCTACCCAAATTCTCACGCTCGATAGTTTCAGAAGAAAAAAAATCTGAACACACAAATCAGAAACCCACTCAGAAAGACACACGAGTGATTCGTGAATTAATCGATGGTGTTGATTGTTTTTAAAAGCAGAATAAATACAACCCGTCAAAAAATCAACAAGTACCTAATTTTGAGCAAACCCAGACGAAAGTTAAGTTAGATAAATACGCTTACAATTAAACCCAACGACCCACATTTCACTCACTCCTAATTACCTAAACAATCGTTACATCATCGTGCAATAACTCCACCGAATCCCTTATAAACGATATCGCACCGCTATCGTCACAGCCCAGGAGCCCACAATTAACATCCAAATGTCCTTCGGAAAGTTCTCGAAGTCTCATTCGCGAAGCACTTTCGCGGTAATAAAATCACGAGCTGTCTACAATGGAACTCTGGTACTTTAAAAAGTAACAAAGTTTAAGCGACACCGGCTGTGAGGAGACGTGAGATGCAACATAAAACCGTCACGTTTTAAAACCGGAACGGACCAATGGATACGCTCCTTAAGGGTATTTTTCCAACGAAGATGTGCGATGTAGCGAGGCGGTGTGCGAGGAAAAAATCCACGACATGAGATCACTTCATTTTCCTAGTCAGGGTTAGCGCAGCTCTGGCTCCTTGCTGCATTACGTCCGCCTATGTAACACTACTATACATAAAGTATAAATAAACAAAATATAGTTTAGCATAGACATGACGTATTGTTACTTAAATGAGGCAAGGAGTATGAGCGAGGGATGTGTGCTAGGAATGAGGATGCGACCATTATGTGCGAGAGACGAGAGCATGAAATGTGTGCGCGCACGGTTGAAAAGAGTCCGCTCCGCCACTTAGCTACACTACAAATTGTTTCACAGGCCACTACACATCCTCGCACGTTGCACCGCCTAGCTACCTCTCACATCTTTGGTGGAAAAGCACCCTTAGAGGAGAATGTTTGAACTTTTCGGACGTAATAAAATCGGACCGCTAATCTGTTTGAGTCGTGATGTGGGGCTACGCGTAGGCGCTACGTGCTACGGGCTACGGGCTACGCGCTACGAGCTATGTGCTACGCAGTGTGTTGACTACGAGAAATATTAATGTTTCTTTTTTCAGTCAATTGTTGTGGTAATAATTCATGGTATACAAGCCATGTGCTCAATGGAATTTGACTTCGGCAAAAAAGGCAAACTTTGATACATACTGTCATGTCCTATTGCCTATAAGGTTTTCAAAAAACACATCTTTATTTACCTACTAGTGTATGGTAACTTTGGTACACAACATGCTTCTAGACCTAGATGTTTACGTTGTGCGGCCAATGAACTTGAGACTTTTAGTAAATAGAAATGCTGTTTCTCTTTGTTACCCGTCTAAATTTCATAAATAAATAAACAAAAATATTGGAAACTGTTAAACGCTTGAAAAAAATAACAATAGATGAACAGCTGTATCATTTTAACGTAATGTTTTGTGGGCTTGGCTGAAAGGCAAATACTACTTTAATCTACAAAAACTTACATACCCTTCATTTCCCTACTAAAATACAGAAAATGTCATCCTAAATCTTCCCTACAAAAAGTCAATTTTGAACACTATACGCACACCCGAAAAAGGCCATTTCTAAAGCATACCTAATAATTTACGAACAAATGCCGTGGACGGTTGGTCAGCAAGAAACAATTGAATTGTAAAGGAATAAGGGCAGGGCCACAGAGCACGGAATCGCCGAGCCGACAGTGACATATACGATAAGCACAAGTTTTGCGTGTCACAGCCATATTCAGAAATGTCAAGCGCCGTCAGTTTCTATGAGGAAGGCGCCACCATCACGGGCGAGTGAATCCGTGAATTGAAACGATTATTCTTCACCGACGCACGTATCGTCCCAATACGCGATAGATCACCGCGTGAATGCAAAGACTCGTCGCGACTTTGCGAGCCACTTCGGATTTTTGCATGTCCATTAGAAATCGTTTCACATATTTTGTCTTGAGACAAGTACGTCGTGACTCGCGGTGGGCACGGGCCTGACGTTGACGTTTTGTTCATCAAGGTCACTCGTAGAATCGCCTCGATGATATCGCTGTGTGAAGACATATTCAAATAGTTGTGAAGTGTAAATACGATGAAGTAGGTACTCACATGAGTATAGCCTAGCCTTTTCATTTAACTGCGCGACTTAAGTGATATGGGCAAGTAATTTATTTATTTATTTTATAATGACACTCCAACAACAAAGTCACAAAAATATTCTTACATGGAAAATCCCTTAAATAAGTACTAATGTGACCATGTCACTTATAGGTGTGCACAGTTTTTACATCGTGTGCTTTAATTTATAAAAGTGAAATTTGTACACAAAGCATTGTAGTAACTTTAACTTCAATCATTAAATGATGTTACATGATTACATTGCCATTACATTTTATTTCAGTAAGTTAGTAGGTAACAATAATATGAATGAAGTACCTGTCTATCTGGACATAGCATGATTATATGAAAAAAAAAAAATAGTATAATGAAAAACCAATTTTTTTTTTATGTCATTAAACGATATTGGAACAAAGATGGCACTTAAATCGCTAAAATTAAAAAAAAAATCGTCACAGTTAAATGAAAAGTCCAGCGGTAGTTGGCTGCGACACATACATATTTCACCGTGCGGCGATTTTGAATAAAAATCAAAATGGCAACGGGTGGCTATGCCAGTTCCTATAGAAAAATGTTCGAACCCCTTTGTGACAATGCCGTCTAGCAGTGGCTGTGGAAGCTCCTCACTGCTCTATGGCAAGGACACACTATCTGTTGACCACGCTCCGGCGGGTTCACACGACGGGAAATTAGGGCTCGAACCCATTAACTGGTAGATGATGGTGTTAATGAGACTGTCCATTGAAAGTGGACGGTTTTGGACGTGTGTAGTTAGTGTATATGGGATGGCGTGAATGGACGGGTAAATAGTGGTTTGGATAGAGCAATTTTGGTTTAGGTAGGTTGGACTGGTGATTAGGCATTTGTTTTATATTATGTGGTTTTTGGTAAAGTGAATGTGAAACGGGATATTTATATGTAGAGTGATTTTGTCAATATTTTCAGTTTACACACGCGTCAACATGCTGTATGTATTTATGTATAGTGATCACAAAATCGCTTTTATTATTTTGGTTAGTCAGTTTAATTAGTATGCAAATCTTAGAAGGATTGTAAGACTAGAGGATAAACACCATTCTCAGCCCACAAGTGAATAATTACAGAGTAGCAAACCTATTTGTACCCCAACCTCATTAGTATGCTACCCGACTCCCTTGCTCAGATAAACTAGACTCGATAAATTAGAGAACAAATCGAATTCATCGACTCTTTGGATTGTATCGATCCATTTGATTTATTACCGACGAGGTAGTCACGTCCCTATAAAAGGGTCCGGCAGTCCCTGAAAAAACAAACGGGTCCCTTCCTGAAACCATTAATCTGATCATACTTTTGGAAAAAGTTGTGCGAAATGGACCGTTTGGTCCGTGTATTTATTTTATCATAGAAATGTATTTTGTTGACGTGTTATTTTATTGATATTCAGCATATTTCAGGACATTATTTTTTTTACTAGAATATTTTTTTCTATGAAATGTAGCTTCAGGAAAGTTAACAATAAGATTGGTTCTTATAACAATAAATTTCCCTCTTTTAACATCGTCATCTTTATCGGTTTTGAGCCTTCAGTAGTACTGATAAGTCTGCATTCCACCTTATCTTGTGGGAAAATACTCCCAGATTAGAACGTTCATGAGCTTGAAATTCTTGGAAGACATGACGTGCCATCCACACCACCAACCCGCATTGAGTCCGCGACCCGTTAGTGGAATACAGCGCAGTCCCTCACACAGAGAGCACGCCTGTTTCACACAAATGGGAAAATACAGGTTAATTTTGATAGTATTAATTGATAAATTAACTACTATGAACACCTCTGCTGCGTTCATCAACATTAACGGCATCCTATCTATAACTTTGTGACTATCCATAGAGTAACAAATTCCTTGTAGACTATATATTAACTATATAATAACTTGTAGACTTACTCACACGGTCACACAAAGTACAATCAGAAACAAACTGCCTTAAATGTTTTATTTCCAGAAGTGATTTATGAACTAGCGAACTTTGACATAATTGTAATCATAAATTAAGAAGAATAAATAAACAATATACACTCTTTAAAAACATTATAAATTATGGCAAATACTACGACATGAAAATATGAACAAGTGATGAAAAAAAAAACAAATATAAATGGTGGACACTGATTGATAGGTTAGAAGTCGGAGCAGGTCACGACAGTGGTCTTTGAATATCAGCCAATAGGTTAAACACTTTGTGACAACAAGCAAGAAAACTCCAAACATACAAATTAAGCATAAAGCTGAGCAGGTACCTATGAAATTATAGAGTAATAACAATGTTATGTTTAAACTAGAATTTAGGTTCTGTGGTGTTAACTAATTAAAAAATCTGAATGAAGGGACTTTCTGATTTTTAAGGTGTAAAGTATTGTTAAGGTGTTTCTTAATCACATAGGCCGTTGTCGACTATTAGTCTTGCCAGTGTAAATGACATTAACTCGTCGAGTTCTGTCGCCGACTGTACAGCTTACACTCACCAGTATTAATATTTTACACTTACGCAAAATTCAAAAGGTTTAAAATTACCTGGAGAAATCGATTAGAACTTTGAGAAAAGTCCTACTTCACCTAACACAGTTTGGTTTCGGAAGTACTACAAGTATGTTTGTAACGCATATTTCAATATTTCAGCAGAAAATTGCTTTTGAATTTTGAGTAGTCACATTTTTGTAATCTATAAAATTTTAATATATTTGCAGAAAAGTTTCTAACGCTCCTGACTATACCACGCCATCGCGTCGTCGGTAGAGTTGTCACCAACACACAATAGATCACACTGTCATGTCGGCAGCTTGGCACACGCGGCGGCCACTTTGCATTGTACGGCGGCGACGTTTCAAGTAGGAGGTAGGTACTTTTGTTACATCAGATACAAGCTAGATATTGTGTAAGAACTTGGTAGTCCCGGAGACGGTTTTTCACAATTTTTTAATTTTTTCCAAATCACGTAATACTTATGGAGGATTTTTTTGTAGCGTTTATTTTTTAAAATAAACATAACTGCTGATGAACGATGAAGGCCATGGGTAAAATAGGAGTCTTATTTTTCCCACGATGTGGCGACCAGTCGGGACGTTTGGGGGTGAGCATTGAACGGCTATGCAACATTCAATGAAAACAAATTGCCAAGGCCGAGATCAACTCCGAAAAACACCATTAAAAACAACTCAACTATACCTACTATATTATTTAATTCACATAAAGTAATTATACTAAATTCAGAGCTACTTCAAATAAATCTTCAACTAAATTAATAGGACTGAATGAAATCAGTTTTACTTCAAAATATACGCCCCAAATGCGAATTGTTAATTGTATCAATTACATTTTATCAAGGGTCTAATCAATCTGAGTACATTCGTCTGTTGGTAAAAGGGCCTTAATGAATAAATCTCATGACTACCTATTTAAAGATCCAACTTTTAGGTCGATTGTTTTCAACAGTGATTAGTAGTTTTTGTAATAGTTTAGGACACAGGTAATTCATAAAATAGTAATTTCATAACAGTTCTCGAACACCGTTACAAAGGAACTTATTAATTCCGTAACATTATAATTCCCTTTCAACCAATCTGCTTTGCTTGATGAGTTAAAAACAGGTGTTCATTTTGTCGAGTTATTTATTTTTTTATTTATTTAATCTTTTATTTCAGGCATCTAGGGCCCATAAAATAAAATATATGAACATAAAACAATAAATAAAATAATACATATTACGATCCATTTAAACTACAAACTACTGCACACGAAATGACGGCGTCGTGTTTCGCTGACTGGTGTCGTGCAGCTGGCCGCGGAAACGTCGATACACGACACCCTTCGGCCAAAACTCTGCTTTGAGGAACATCACGAGCTGATGAGTTGGAACCCGCACCACAAACGACTTGAAGTTTGTGTTGTGGCGCGACTCCAACCTCTCGACCCTCAATGTCCAGCTGGTCTTCACTCTCATGTACTCCACTATCTCCTCAACCTTCGTGGAGTGATGTAGCCGGGACACGTACAGCTGCGTCGTAGGTGTTGCTGGACGCAGGAGCATGTTTGGTCCTGCCAGCGCGGTGCCGCACTGGTTCCGACAAGTAGGCTTCTTCTTCTTTTTCTTCTCCACCTTGATGAAACCATCCTTGTCACACGTCTCCTTGTCCGGATGCCGCTGTTTCGAACCCGCGTTGGATGTAAACCGGCTCTGTGTGGCATTTATGTGTTATGCACACATAAATGTATGGGACAGTCGATTTCTTTTTCACGATTCCAGGGTTGGTCCCATACTGAAAGTTGTTCATAATGATGAGTACAATGACGCCTTAAGAGATATTACGTTTATTCTGTTACACGTTGTGTATGGCAGGGGCTGCCTTGATGCCGAAGAAACAGCTGCCCACGTCATCCTGGAATGCGAGGCCGTGGCTACACAACACGAACAAATTCTCGGAACGATGAAGTCACTCCGCGAGCCCCGTAAAGCTCCCAGTAAACTTATGTGCTTCTGGACGAAGCTAGGCTGGCTAACTTAGCCAGGACACCTACGCACAACGGATCGAAAAGGAGTGTAAGTGCGGAGAATGGAGACCCTACTCCAATCTCCACTCTACCACACGAGGTATAGTTAATGCGAAAAAACGACACACGTCCTGTTTGATGACTTTTCCGAAACCCAAAGTAACGTCCTTTTGAACCTGACAGTACAATCGCGCAGTAAAGTGCGCAATTTGAGCTCAAAAGCCATGGCACTCATAGCTCTCTATCGGCGTCGAACAGTGGGGGGTTTAACGCAATTTACCGGTTTAATCCGGATCACGTACCGCCCGCCGCGCATTGTTCACCACTGTACGGAGAAATGCAGATATTTCTCCCTAGGTGTGCGAATTATTACGTATTTGGAATACTGTCACCTTTGTGTACGATTGTACTGTGAGTAATTCAGTTTGCTCGTTTTTTTTCCTTGTAATAACGTGACGATAAAATTTAACATGGCGGCACAGTAATTAAATTTTGTGTCTTTGTACTTTTTATTTGATGTGCTTTCCGGGATTAGGGAGGCTAAATTATTTGTTTAGGATGGAAAAATTAAACGAGCATAGTACATAATAGAAAGGTGTAATCAAGTTACGTTTCAAATTAATTTACATTTATAATTAGGTCTGTGGATAGGTGACAAAATGGTTTCTTTATTCAATTTAATGTGCTTTTGGCTAAAGGTATCGTAAATTTGTTTACGAGATTTTTTTTTTATTATTGATAGGCACGCGCTTGACCACTATCTCACCTGATGGTAAGCGATGATGTGGCCGAAGATGGAGCACGCTTGCCTAGAAGTAACCTATTCACTCTTGACTTAAAGACTTCCGGGTTGTAGCTATCAGGTCAGGAAACACAGACTCTGGCAGGGAATTCCACTTCTTAGCTGTACGCACAATGAATGAGTTCCCAAAACGTTTAGTGCGTGTGGGTGGGATGTCCACCATTACCACCGGATCATTGTGTGCTGGTGCTAAGTTTAGTGATCTAGAACCACAGTTCCTTCTTCTATTTCTATCGCGACTCAGTTACTATGTCGATATTATCAGAGTGCCAATTCTACTTATTTTCAAGCATTCCATCATCCCACCGGCCCCCTCCTACCATCGGACAACCAGACGCACTGCATCTTACCATCCCTACCTTGTAGCTATTCCACCAATTCGCACTAAGTGTTTCCAAACGTCTTTTATAATGCGCACAGCAAAGGAGTGGAACTCTCTGCCTGCGTCTGTGTTTCCAAAAGCTCACAGCCCTAATCTCTTCAAAGTTAGAGTGAACAGGCTCCTTCTGGGTAAGCTCGCTCCATCGTAGACTTTGTCTCTGTCATATCTGACATTGACTAGAGTCAAGAGCAAACCCATCACTAATAATAAAAAAAAAAAGCAACGCTCGTTCGCATTCCTTATCTGTCAAAACTGTATGTAAATGGAGACTTTTTTGACACATTGCAACTGAGATACGAATGCGGACTTTGCTTAAGAATTAGTAGAATTTGCCCTCAGATTACCATTTTGAAGAAAACTTGTCGATTTATTCCATTTGACGCGAGAACCTCAGAAACAGGCGATGTGAAGCAATAATGACGCTAGGACCTGATGCCTGATTGTGACCTTTTAAATGCTCCTAACGTCAACCTTCGTCGTGTGTTTGTCTGTCCATCTGACGCCAATTTCCTCCCAATTTAATGGACCGATTCAGTTGAAAGATAGACTAATGATGGGCACGAATGAACTTCACAGCACTGAATGAACTTCTCGGAGGCGTAACGTAAATGAACACATTTCGAATAAGGAGACAAAACCTGCTACTGAAATGATGATGATTTTTTTTTTCTGAACACAGAAAAGTAATGTGATACACAGCTATAAACCAGCAGTGCGATTTTGTAAACATGTCGAAGTGAACACCCGGGCGGGGCGCACGACAGGTGAGTTGTCAAACCATACAAATAAGATGGAATGACAGCTCTATTGTCGTTCACTCCGCCTAGGTGAACACCGTGAGATATCGACAGAATCGACCGGCAGGATACCGAAACAAAGCATTTCGCTGTTCACCCATTGCGCATTCAGTACAAACCTAAGATCGCCACAGATTCATTGATTCATTTTTAAAATGTCAATAGCCAGTATCTTTCAAAACAATAATAATACTTGTCTTCATTTTATTCTCCCTAATTCATATTTCAACCCTCGACATTTACTACCATTAAATAGTCACAAATCCCGAGCAACCAATAAAATAGTTTGAATAACCATAAAGTGCTGTAACTTCAAAACACCGCTGTAAAATCAGGCCGAACTTGCCTACTTAATATTCGAGCGAAGTCAGATGTTTTTGAAAGTTTTCATAGAAAATACGTAATGGCCACAGAAATTAGTAAGCGGACATAGTGAAAAGATGAAACAGTAGAACAAGTTCGAACGATTGCGGAATCACGCGCACCATTAATGACATTAATTTCATGACATTGTATAAGGTATTAATTGTTCATATAATTTTAATAACTTTATTGATAAATTTTGCATGCCTGAATTGGTACAACACATTGGACTGCGCATTCACACTGTGTTGAGCAATAAACATTTAAATTTATTTACATTTTCCTCGAAAAGTTAGGCGGCTAATATGTTCTTATGTTACTTCCAATTTTCGCCAGGTATAGTGGAGAAACTGAAGCTAATTTTTTCTCTAAAATATCTTAAAAACAACAAATGGGCATAGTTGGTCTGAAATAAACAAACATTTACTCAGTAAATTTCTTTTAGATATTTAAATAAATACAGACATTTGATCTGCTTACCTATAGTGCATTTATTATTCAACCTAGTTAATGCCAATTTTACTCTGTTTAGATCATCCTGTACCGCAGGCTGAAGCTCAAACGAAACGAAGATAATCCACAAACACAGTTACACTACTGTACTTCACACTGTAATCCGGCCCACTTACACCACTCTTTATCGGGTTCCTGCCGCAGGATGTAATCGGTTTAACCTCCTCGTCACTGAGTAGAAAGGCACAGAAGTTCGGCTTCATAAAACGAACGGAATCACGGAACAAATATATAAAAAAAATAGTTCCCAATTTCACGCGATATTTTACAATCTTACGGCGTTTGCAATTTTCCGATGATATTTACATTACATAACATTGATTATCAACTCACATTTTGCCAGTAGTGTGAGTAAGTGTTACCTGGTTATTGGCTGTTAGAGGTCCGTTGGGCAGCAGCTCCATTTAGAATATTGGCACTCAGCTGCATCCGGTTAGAGTGGATCATCATCATCATATCAGCCGAAAGACGTCCACTGCTGGACATAGGCCTCCCCCAAGTGTCGCCACAACAACCGGTCCTGTGCGTCTCGCATCCATCGGTTACCCGCGATCCTCACCGGGTCATCGGTCCACCTTGCCTGAACTGGATGCCGACCCAAATAGTTGCGAAAAAGCTAGGCACATTCACTATTATTAGGAAATTATTGCAATCATTACGGGTACGCACCAGCCCCAACAGCATCCTGAAATCTATGGCGGACAGATGGGGGTGGGACATCCCCTTACTGGGACATTGGATATGCCTACATGCCTCTATGGCGTAGGTCTATGTTAATTATATATGATATTATTGTATTTTTCCGGTAGTTATAATTATTAACACTAGTTTCTAAGTTTTTTGTATACTAACCAGTTAATGGACTCTGTCTGAAATTAAACAAGAATTAAAAATAAATAAAAATATCATATTATTGAATTATTTATTACACAAATTCAGGCACCAGACACCAGGCCGCTACCAATTAGAATCAAGACCTCACGTTCAATAGGAGTGCTTGCAATCACTGGCGTTTTCACTGTTGTATGGAGCCAACCTTTTGCAAATATCTATGCTGTGCCCTCATTGCAGACGGTACAAGCAAGCATTTGCTTCATTGCGGGCGAAATTTGCAAATTAAATTATATTTTATGAGTATTTTTGTCAGACGAAGTTCCGCTTTATACTATGACGTTGTTTTCTTGACTTTTGACAGTGCCTGTCAAAAAAGCTTGGTTTTCAGCGCTTCTTTGACTACAAGGTTTTAGGTCGCATATTTTATAACTTAGCGCTGTCTAACATCGTAAACTAGAGCTCATTTCGTGAACGTGGTAAGCACTATGTAGAAATAAATTATGAAACACAACATTTGAGCGTAAACTTGCAATACGTGGTCTCACTTTAAACTACTCAACCATTCGACTAGGACCAAAAAATGGTCCCAAAAACCGAAATGGGCTCTAGACAATGTGATTATATCATCAATGACGTTCATCGAATACTGGGTTTGACATTGTGCTACCAATATGTCACATAGTCAATCCAGTTACAATTTCATGACTGATGGAGTTTCACTTTGTCTCAGCCTTTTTGTTATCGACCTTTTTGTTACATTTGACATTCCTGTTCCATTTGACGTTATTGTTTTTGTTTGAAATTTGTTCCATTTGACATATTATTATTAGTTTTGCATTTTCATGTCATTTTTTAATTTATTTTAATTTGAAATTTAATGTAATTTGCATGCCCATGTGACGGTAGAATGTGGAGGACTTATTAAAATGAAACACCTATACCAATTACCCATGTTTGCAAATGAATAAATGATAATAAAAAGCTGGTCATAATCATAATGATTATGATTATGACCAGCTTTTTATTATTGTCATTCTGTTTTTTCATCTTTTTTACCCGACTACGACAAAGCCAAAAGGAAGGGTTATGATTTTGTATGTATATATGTCCCACCGTAGTGCCTAAACTAATGAACCGTTTTTGATTAATGGGATATCATTACTTATTCATGTCATTATTGATTGGCTCCTTTGCCCTCAATCTCACCTGATGGAAGACGATGATAATATGGTCGACGATGGAGCACGCTTGACTAGAAGTAACCCATTTGCTCTTGACAAAAATATCACCAGATTGTAACTATCAGGAAACACAGATTCCATTCCTTAGCTGAACGCACATTGAGTAAAGTGTTCCTAAAACATAACAAAATAATACGATTAATATAAAAGTAAAAGGCATGTCTGAGTCTCACAACTAATGACCTATTTCAAGAAAAGCGGCAATGTCTACCTGAACGATATTTTAGTTGCAATAAATCCGGTAATATATCAACGTATTTAACAAACAATTTATCCAATTTTGTAGCGAATAAATTTTTAACGAACAATAATGCAGCCATTTGGTGCAATGTTTTGTCTTGCTAGTCACACTCTTTAGGAGCAGCGGATACTGGATTGAAGCGTCAAGCGTTTTTTTTATGTAATACTAGCTTTAGCCCGCGACTTCGTACGCGCTAATCTCGTTTTTCCCATTCCTATTCCGTTATTAAGTAGGTACCTACCACCGTATGAGTATCGGATCGATGGTGAGATATTTTAGTACTAATTGTGATTAGTTACTTTTGTCATGTTAAAATACTACTGTTTTTACAGTTGTAGCCCGACCTGAGTCGACAATGAAAAAGTTGGTTTTCAAATTTCATCGACCAAGTCGAACGATCATTATTAGGTATTCTGAAACACCGTCCGGAGCGACAGCTAATTCGATGGGTGAAATTCAGAGTGCCTAATTTATCCAAACACGTATACTATTGGGCATTATGTCACAATGGTGCGTAGGCGAACTTGTTCGTCTGCGCGACGGGTGGGACAGATAGCCCAATATTATATTTGTTGCAGTCAAAACTCTTAACCAGTCAATAGTACTTTTGACTGATTTTGCTAGTAGATTTAAAAACATCATTATGGTTAACACCCCTACTCAGAGTACCCCGACTTGGATAGGTTAGGTTAGAAACCTTCGTGGTTATTTTTTTTTTAAACCACCCAGAAATAGGAGAAGGAGAAGGCCCCGCGAAGCGGGGCTCCGTCGACCTATCTTAGCACAGGTATGTTAATCAGTCAAAAGTACTTTTGACTGGTTAAGAGTTTTGACTGCAACATATAATATACAACTCTGGTAATCATCTTCATCTATTATTATAGATATTGGAGGAAAGGCTTAGCAGATAGATTTAGGCCTATATTCCAAAACATAAACTCCAACTCAACTCGAACTGCAACTCCATCCGAACTTGTCATAAATTGAAGTTTTTGCATTTGATTGCTCATCTCTCGAGTACAAAAACGTCAATTAGACAAGCTTTCATTGACATTTTCGTGCTCTTGTTGTAGTTGCAGTTCGAGATGAGTTGAAGTTTACTTTTGGGAATATAGGCCTTTGTCTCGAAAGTCTATCTAAACATTCAAAACAAACACTAACATTTTCCGCAGCGCGATTTCCCGCCACTCAAACCGATTCACGCCCACCACACAGTTTACGCTTCCCCTAAACCGGTATCATTAGTGGTGCCCAGGTTGGAATGCACCTCTCTCCGACCGAGAACTTACTTTGGCCGGTAGCCAAACACTACTATCAGTTTTACCAATTTATCTCGTTGCGAACTCGCTTGGTACTCCGTATTTTTGTTACGGTAGAATTGGTACTTATTTCCAAGTAGTTTCTGCTTGTTTTTGCCGTTTAAATGAAACTGTAATGTGGTTATAGTTCATTCGGAAAACATCACTCGGACTTGGTTTATCGAACTGACTTTAACATTATTTTAAACCACTGGCTATAACTGTTAATGATATTTATTCTTAGAAAATTCCCCACCTCGCGCTAGATGACCATTCAACTAAAATAGTATAGATAAGGTGAAGGAACCAACCTAAAACAACACGATACTTCATGATACAAGCTTTCTTTGCCCACGACTTCGTAAGTGCATATCCCGATTTTTCCCGTTCCCGCCTAGCCTTCATCATGAATGTGGCTATACACAAATAATTTTTAAAATTGGACTGTTAGTTCGAGAGATTTGCGCGTTCAAACAAACGAAAAACAAACGAACTCTTCAATTTTGTTTTATTGTATAGATAGTATATAGATTATATAGGTACTTGATTGTACACCTCATAATATACACAGGATACACATAAAAACAAGTGTACAATAGGCGCTTTCTGGGATAATAGAGACTACTTATTAATAACCAAGATTTAACATAGCAACGCTGACCTCAATTGATTTAGCTTTTAGTCCTCCAAACGACGAAGAAATAGTATTTTGGAGACCACAAAGCAAAATCAACTGATCTTACTCGTTTTGAGTAGTTATAATTATATCAACTCGAAACCAACTTCGTCCCATAGTAAGAACTAAAAAGATCACGAATTCTCGCCAGTTAATTGTGGTGGACAAAGTTGGCGAGCCAACATCCAGGGCAGGCTTACCTTCGAACTTGTGCGCAGCTTGCCAAGACCACTCGAACATGCGACAAACTTTCTACAAATATGCTAAAAATGTTGGCAGTTTTTTAGGTTGATATTGAATTGGCAGAATTGTATTGGAGTGCTGTTGTGATATACAGGGTAAACTGGTTATGGAGTATGTCCATATAAAGTTCGATTATTCAAAAACATCAAAATTTTGCTGGGGAGTTTGTTGCGCCACTTCTTCTTCCTAGCTTAAACACTAGGAAGTGGTGACGGGCGGGGCGATTTGGGGGCTGTCTTCATGTAAATTTTGACGTACAAAAAGTGCTGATTTTCAGTCTAGTTTGAATAAATGACTTTTGATTTTGGCTTGCAAGTTAGCGTGTCGAAATTGTTGCATACTACCTCTAGAACATTCCATTTGAAGGGACGCACTCATTTACCAGTCACCCCGTATTTTCTGGTTTTTAGAGTTCCGTACCCAAAGGGTAAAACGGGACCCGATTACTAAGATTGCGCTGTCCGTCCGCTCGTCTGTCACCAGGCTGTATCTCATGAACCGTGATAGCTAGAAATTTTCTCAGATGATGTATTTCTGTTGCCGCTATAACAACAAATACTAAAAACAGAATAAAATAAATATTTAAGTGGGCCTCCCATACAACGAACGTGATTTTTTTGCCGTTTTTTTTATAGATAATGGTACGGAACCCTACGTGCGCGAGTCCGACTCGCACTTGGCCGGTTTTTTTAAGATGGTGCCGTGCCTTATTTTATGGCAAATTTTACAGTCGTTAGAAATATGTCAGTCGATATAATGCGATGTGAGACAAGACCTATAACCCAGTAGTGTTGAGAGTTTTACGGCTGAAGTGATGGTAAAAATGCCTACACTTTAAAACTAATAAAATCACTTCACACAATCTAACAAAATGCCGTAATATATAATATTTTAGCCATTACAAATAACACAGAATACCGCTCCAATGGTTTCAATCCTCAATATTTAATGTAACTTGTAAACTGTGTACCAACTTTACAGTATAAACTCCTATGTCAGATAACTCAAACATCCGAGTTAACAACTTTATACACCCTTATGTCAAGGAAGCACGAACTTTAATAAACTAGTTGGTTAACAAATACAACCAGTAACTAGTATCGAATAAAGTTGTACTTACTGATATTATTTAAAGAGCGTGTTTGGCTATGTACTAACTTGAAACTTTTACTATTTGCATAACTAGGCAAATAAAAACTCTTTGTGAGGGTGTTTATCTGGAATGAACTACAACATTCACACTTATTGCAGGATTCTAGTTTAGAGTAAATGATTAATTTAAGAGAACATTTTCGAACATGAGAGCGATTTTTAGTTTTCTATAGAAAGTGAAAGTCACTATTTCCCCCTGAACCCTTTTTTGAAAATGTTCTGCAATAACTATTTAGATCTGGTTATCTAGCGTATGCATACCATGTTTAATTAAAATCGGTTCATTCATTTCGATAAATAAGGACTTGAAAGTTTGTATGAAATGCCGTACCACGTAAACGCTCTTGAATCGATTTTTTTGTTATTATTGAAAAGGCCGCGTTTGACCACCAACTCACCTGTTGAAAAACAACGAAGTGGTCGACGATGGAGCACGCTTGCCTAAAAGTAATTTGTCAAGCTGTGCTATTGACATAAAGACCCAAATAAATTCATCAGATAATTGCAAAATGTTAATTGAATTTATATTTGAATATGGAATTTCAGATAGTGAGAAGTAGCAATCCAAGATATCAAGCATGATCAGATGATTAGGTGGTAACACAATGTAAATTATAATTTGAGATGGGGAATTTAAATAATTAAGTTTTGTTTAATAATCAACAGGTTTACTATCAGTACAGCAGCAGACACAATAGTTAAACAATCAGCGAAGACCACATGTGTTTCATAGGACTGTAAGTTGTGAGAACACTTTAGTATTAAGGCGCTTCCCTGACCAAATGACCTTGAGCATTCGTTCCCTCTTTGCCGCACCCCACCTCTACAATACTTCGTTAAACACTACTAGCGCCATCTAGTGAACAATTTACGAATACAAGTAAAAGTCACAGACCTTAGAATTCACAGAGACGGCGAAGCAAAAAAGAGGGTTATGAATTTGACCGGTATGTATGTGTATGTCCAACCATTCGATAGATGATGATCGTGATGAGTCGTGATCGATATCTGAATGAATGAATGTGGCGAATTTGGTCAAAATGAAAATCCAAGATTGCGGCTGCAAAAACTTTCATAATTTTTCGTCATTAAAGTCTGTTAAAGCTGATAGTGAAGTAAAAATGAAAATCCAATATGGCGGCTGCGATAGTTTTGTTTTTTACTTAAATCATCGTGGAAGAAGGAACTTTGTTTCTGACATTTCTAGTTTACATATCCCCAAAATCTAAATAACGGGTACATGTAAGTGTGTTTACGTCCGAAGGTTCGTTAACCACACTTCTATCTATAACTGCTGTCAACTCAATCTCTTTATTTAATTGAGGTTCAATATTTTCTTTATTTATTTCTTACTCCTCATTGCCTTTTCGATGAATGAAGGATATCTTATATTCATACCTCGAGGGTACCGGGGGTCGAGTAATTCTGGCAACAAACAATCTACATATAATGATAAAAGCTTTTCTTTCATATTCTCCTTCCAGAATTTATCGTCTCTATCGATGTATTCCGTTTTTAGCGGACTAAACTGCAAATAAGGACTTTGATCGTTTAGTAACGTGTAGTTGCCCCTGCACTTTAACTACCAAGTGCAAGGGCAACTACAAGGGCTAAAAATCAATAAAAACCACCAATGGGACTAACGATTGGTGGTTTTTATTGATTTCCGGTCCTTTTTTGTGATTTTCCAAAAGCTCACTTTTCTTTTTTTAAGGCTTCTTCTAAACCCAATTTGAATGCCGTTATCGGGCATTTTATTTCATTAATAATGTCGTCGCTACATAAGCCATCTGGAGTGGTACCTAAAAACGGCAACTCTTCGTCAATAAATAGACCGCAAGGTTCAATTTTAATATTTTCTTGCCTTTCTAATTGCTTGATAGTTATGTTTTCATTGTCTTTGCCATGTTTAATTGACGACACATGGTCAATGTTGGTTTTGTACAATAAGTCTCTTACAAAGTTATGACAACGTGTATCATGTCGCCATTTGACAACTTTTCCAAAGTTGGAAGCGGTTAATAGCGACCTACGCAACTCTAGCCAGTCGCTGCATTCACATTGTAAAACGGTTGTCCGTTTGATTAAACTTCTTTCCTCATCAGTTTTCTTTAAATTTTCCGTAACATTTTCTTTTATTTTATTGAAAACATCGATTGGCTTGTCAATTTTTGTGCAGTCTTGGTCATAATTGTGGTCCTGTTTCGATTTTTCTATGAACAAGGCACGCTTTTTTGTTTTCCTATTTAGCTTCATTTTCGCATTTTTGTTTATTCTTTTACTTTCTAGCCGTTATATTTTGCCTTGAGAGTTGTTTCCTTAATTAATAGATTTATATAGGAGGGAAATTTAAAAATTTAATTACAAAGGTGTTAGCGGAATAAAAGTAGGTAAACTTTGCATAATGCATCAAATTACTTACAGAATGTCATTCATCTAGAGCTGTAGCTTACTTGATAATAAAATGCTTCCTATGACAATAACACAATCGTAGCGTCTTTTTGCGGTAAAAAACAACGGTTGATAAGTAGGCACATATACTCTATGGTAGGTACTCATGTAATATTAAACATTTTTGAAAACAAAACACGGAGGGAAGACGACGAGAGCGACACGGCCTCCTCGTACGAAAGCGCGCAGCGCACTGCCGCCCGCACCCCGCACATGCCTTTTTATCATAGAATTCACACAATTATTTTAATAAAAAAAGAAAAGCGATCTTTTGAAATTAAATAAAACGTGAATAATTTAGATTTTTAAATTACCTATCCATTAGTCTAATCCTCAAATGATTAGAACGTTGCCTTTAGCAACAGATGCAAGAAATCAATAATTTTAGTCATTTTTTAAAAGTCTATTTTAAATGTATTTATAACACATAAAAACAAATTTAAATGTGGAATGTGATGATAGGATATCAAAAATTAATATTTTGCTTTTAGATGAAGTTTATTTCTCTTATCTAATGAATTAATAGCCTCTGAATAACGAAGAAAAACGCACTAGCGCAAGGTTTTGGTCGGGGTAGAGCCTTAAATCATTTTTATGAATGAATAATTTGAACATGTAACCATTATTTGTAACTATTTACTGATTTAAAAGAGTGTTCGTGGAGATTCTTGCACGTTCTTCTCCATAGAGATCTACGCTTTGGAACGTGCAACTAGCATTTTGTTTTTTACTGACCGACCTCGACAATTCAAAAGTGCCTTGAAATGGTTTACTTGAAATAAGCGCTTGACTTTGAACTGTAATATTTAGCAGAGTCAAAAACCTTGTCAGAATAAAATTTAAGAACAAATAACAAACGCGATCACTAATACAATGTCACTTTGATAAGACTCAGAGAGAGACCGTTTTTAATATAATATGACAAGTAACTTGGAACCTAAAATAGAATAGAATTCTTTCATCTTCGAAAACAAGAAACACTTCAGCCTTAGGCGACAGGTGGAAACTAGTCTAATATAAAACCAGAATATTTTCAGGAATATCAAATGTTACATGTTCGTTTTGGTTCAGGAACATATTGAACAATTCGTTTGTATTTGAGATTTACGGAATGATGATCGGTGTTGTAAGTATATCTTAGATCTTCAATATAATCTTAGAAAAAAAAGAGTAACGAGAATACAACTTATTTTGGAATGAGTATCTTAACAGAAATACTAGATAGCGGTGAAAACCAAGGGTGTTAATACACCAATCGATTGATGCCATCGACCGACATCGATCGACTTTGATCGATGGCAGTGGTAGCTTTGACTGATCGATGGATACCGGGTGATAAACAATTGATCGACCGTCGATCGATGCCGATTGGTGTGGTTTTAGGTCTTTGACCGAAAAAAGAAGTAGAAACTATCGATCGACGTCGACTAATTTATTATATTATCGATCGATTTCAACGATCGACGATCGATCGATTGGTGTGGTAACACCCTAACTAGATTAGAGAGTTGACATTTGTAGCTTGTCTTTTATTACCATAACGGCTTGCGCTTGACCAATCACACATGGAAAGCAATGTTGTGTGTGGAAAGCCATATGCTCCATCGACGCCAGAGCATGCTTGCCTAGAAGTACCCAATTCACTCTTTACTAAAAGACCCCAAGGTTGCGGAATTTGTTCGAAAGAGTCACCGCAGCCCTGGAACGCAAAGAGCATTAGGAGGAACACGGATGGGTTTTAGTCAGTAAGAGTCGGACACTCCCTCCCGCTCTACCCAGAGCGGTAAGAGTCATTAGATGATTTCCCATCAACAATAAAAAAGGGTAATGTAAAAAGTAATTAATTAACCATGTATAATAATAATAATAATAAATAGCTGGGTCCCAGCTCCCGGCGGAAGTGTGCAGCGCATGCGATGGACACAATCCATCAACGAAAACGTCATGCGCGCATACTATGGGGCTACAGAGGGGGGAAACAACCTGACTGCGCACCGTGGTCGGATGCTCTCTCTGTTTCAGGTACTTGAACCAGCGGTCAACGTTTCGGCGCAACGACTGTCGGATCAGGTGCGCGTCATCCAGCGTAACCGTATGTTGGATGACAGTGTGCTTGATCGCCTCCGAACTGAAATGTGTGGCCATGTCATTACTCCTCCGTCGCAGACTGTGGCACCACCACAGTCAGCCCAAATACCCAGCAACGCTGACGAGGATAGTAATGACAGGGTTACAAACGTAAGTACCCAGTGCAATGACGAATTGAGGAGTGCTTTGGAGTGTGCTATTCGAGAATATCGCTACACGCCGCCTGAACTTAGACCACGCTTACCTCGTTTGCCCATGCATAACAAAAACAGGGCGCTGGTGGCAGCTCTGGATTCGCAGTTGTCAAATTATTTTGATGACTGCGAAGACCTCACTGATGCACACTCGATAATGTACTGCGCGGCTGTAGCGGCATGTCGTGTAGCTCACGTCAAAATAACCAAGGACAGAGTTACACGACCAAAACCAGCCGTACCGGCCTGGCAGTGCAGGATCGAGCGTCGTATCGGTGGGGCCAGAGCGTTAATCGGCAAACTGATCTGCTTCAGGGAGGGCAACACTCGCCCTAGAGTGATGCGCTTTGTGAGACGGGCGTTTTCGGGGACTGATATCAGTCCCCAAGACTATATGTCCTGTGTCACAGAGCGCATCGACTTCCTGAAGCAGAAGGTGTATGCATGGGCAAACCGTATTCGTAGGTATAGGCGGCGAGTGGAGCGATACACCTTGAATCGCACATTCCGAAGTGATGAAAGGTGGGTATACAGGGCTTGGGAGCGACCGGAACAAGGTGTGACTGACACGCACCTGCCAGAAGATGACGCCATGTTCTCATTCTGGCGCAGCATCTGGTCGGTGCCTGTTAGTCACACCGAAGGAGATTGGATTCGAGAAGTCGAAGGAGCATGCGATTCATTACCCGAAATGGGGGCAATCACAATTAGCCCCCAAGATGTAGCCCGTGCAGTCCGTCCGTTGCCTAACTGGAAATCTCCAGGGCCGGACGGACTGCACAACTTTTGGGTTAAGTGGTTACTTGGGTCGCATGTTCGTTTGGCGTCTCTGTTCCAAACTGCCTTGGAGTCCGGCTCGCTGCCCGAATTCCTTACCACAGGAGTTACCCACCTGCTCCATAAATCTGGTAGCACCGCGGAACCCAAAAACTATAGACCGATAACGTGTTTACCGACAGTCTATAAGGTTCTTACATCCATTTTGAGAGCTAAAATTAATAATCACATTAGCAGCAATAACATCATGTCTGCCTCTCAAAATGGATGTAGGAATGGGTCCCGCGGTACTAAGGAGCTACTCCTCATTGATACGGCCATTAGCCAACAGGTTCGGCGTTCCCGAAAGGATCTGTCGACATGTTGGATAGACTATAAGAAGGCCTATGACTCGGTGCCTCATACATGGCTCATGAGGGTGCTAGAATTGTATAAAATTGATACAACGCTACGCACCTTCCTGACGTCATGTATGGGGCAATGGAGGACAGTCCTTCGCTATCCAGGATGTCGAAATATCCAGAGGAATAGCGAACCGGTTAGGATCGAGCGGGGTATATTTCAGGGCGATAGTTTGAGTCCGCTTTGGTTTTGCCTAGCCTTGAATCCTCTCAGCACATTGCTGGAGAATTCAGGACTAGGCTATCGGTTGAAGAGAGGTTGTCAGGTTATATCTCACCTTCTTTACATGGATGATCTGAAACTCTTTGCCCCCAGTAATCTGCAACTGATGGAGCTACTGAAGGTAACTGAAACTTTCAGTAGTGCCATCAGGATGGAGTTTGGTGTGGACAAATGTGCGATCATGCATGTAAAGCATGGAGAGATTATGGAATCCGTGGGATCGCAACTCTCGGATTCCATAAACCTGAGATCCCTCTCTCCAACCGAAACTTACAAGTATTTGGGTATGTCGGAAGCGTTAGGCATCAGTGTTACTGACATGAAGCATTCGTTGAAGGAGCGCTTCTTTGGCCGCCTGAAGAAGGTTTTCAACAGCCTTCTGTCGGGCGGAAACAAGATGCGCGCTTTCAACGGATGGGTCATGCCGGTATTGATGTACTCTTTCGGCGTACTCAAATGGACTCAAACGGAACTTGACGCCCTGGATAGGCGGGTTCGTACACTGCTAACTGCACATCGAATGCATCACCCACGGTCGTCGGTAATGAGACTGTATATCCCGCGAAAATGTGGAGGTCGAGGCTTTTTAAGTGCTAAGACTATCCACAACCGCGAGATATGCAGTCTCAGGGAATATTTCCTAGCTGTCGACGTGGGTATGCATCGAGATGTAGTGGCGGTGGACAAGGGACTCACCCCGCTCTCCTTGGCAAATGAGAACTGGCGCAAACCTGCAGTGCTTGACACCAACGATCGCAGGGCGGTATGGCAGAGTAAGGAACTTCACGGACGCTTTTTCCGGGCCCTACACGGGCCCGACGTGGATCAATTAGCGTCCGTAGCCTGGCTACGGTTTGGTGACCTCTTTGGGGAAACCGAAGGTTTTGTCTGTGCAATTATGGACGAAGTTATCATGACGAAAAACTACCGGAGATTTATTGTGAAGGACGGCACGGTTGACATATGTCGGGCATGTCACCGTCCGGGAGAATCAATTCGCCACATTATCTCTGGTTGTTCTCGTCTTGCTAATGGAGAATACTTGCATAGACACAACCTTGTAGCCAGGATTATCCATCAGCAACTTGCTCTGAAATACTCTCTTGTGGAATCGGAGGTTCCGTACTACAGGTATGTGCCCGACCCAGTTCTCGATAATGGCAGTATCACATTGTACTGGGATCGGTCCATCATCACTGACAGGACTATTATTGCAAATAAGCCTGATATAGTGGTGGTGGACCGAATCGAGAGGCGTGCAGTGATTGTAGATATCACCGTTCCGCATGACGAGAACCTCGTGAAAGCCGAGAAAGATAAACAAATCAAATATCTTGACTTGGCTCGCGAGGTTGTCGACATGTGGGATGTGAATTCGGCAATCATTGTACCGATAGTCGTGTCAGCCAATGGCTTAATAGCCAAGAGCCTCGACCAACATCTTAGGAGGCTCTCGTTAGGCAGCTGGATCAAGGGCTTGATTCAGAGAGCAGTACTTCTGGACACGGCTCGCATCGTTAGGAGGTTCCTCTCTCTGGAGCCCTGACCGCCGGTAGCTTGGACCCTGTTCCCGATACCGGTGGGCTACTATTTTTTACATTTTTAAATAATTTGATATCTTTGTATTTTAATATTTAAAAATGTATTTTATATGTATAATAATGAATAAAGAGAATAATAATAATAATAATAATATCTTGGGACAACTCACACACGGCCATCTGATCCCAAGCTAAGCAGAGCTTGTGTTATGGTAACCAGACAACTGATATACATACTTATATAATTTATAAATACATACATATTATAGATAAATTACACCCAGACACAGAACAAACAATTATGCTCATCACACAAAGTTTGTCCTGGGTGGGAATCGAACCCACGACCTCCGGCTTTGCAGTCAGGGTCACTAACCACTAGACCAACAGGCCAGTATAATTGTAGTGAAAACGTCAATCAACCTTGGTGACCCTCCGTCCGACAATAGACGAATAAACAAGCAATTTACGGCTAAAGCCGGCACGTCTTAATCACGGCAAAGACCGCAATAGCCCGTGCAAGGAATTCAATTAGGTGACACGTTGGAACAGCGCTGCTAATGGAATCGACCCTTATAACGGCCAGGGCTGCCCTGTGAATGTCCTTAACAATGCAGAAGGTAATGAGGTGGATATAGGTTGCAGTGGACGTTGAAAGCAGGTAATTTGATTCATTAACTTTATTGTACACCAAAATAATAAAAATTATATAAATAACACCATATACTAAAAAAAAATAAGAATAATAAAATAATAAAAGTAATAATAGAATACATTTTTTGTAACAGGAGAATCAATCATAAAGGAATCATTGATAAAATATGTTGCTTTTTAAGAACTTTTATATATGAAAACGTTGTGAAGAAGAGATAGTATAACTTCGCCCCTCTTTCACAACGGAATCATGCTGGCATTGGCACGTGTCAATAGAATACTCTTTATTATGTACACCATATAAGTTACAGAAAATATATATGAAGAAAACATTACATAGGGTGACACAATGGGCGGCCTTATCGCTAAAAGCGATCTTTTAAAGACAACCTTTGGATAGATTTGAAGAGAGAAGGAAAGACAGTACTGTAGGTAGTCTTAGGTGTACTATTAATATATACAATAAATATATAAATAAATATATATACAATGACAATTATGAAGTAAACAGCAGAGAAACCAAGTAAAGACGATTAAAGAGAGAGGTAGTGGTTTTTAACCATAGTTTTAAAAGTAGACAAAGATTGAGCACGCCGTACGGACACGGGCAAGGCATTCCATAACCGCACCGCTCGAATGGTAAAAGAATTATCGTAGAAGCTGGTGAAATGCATCGGCATCTCTAGTCTCAGGTTTTCCGATGACCTAAGATATCTATTATGTGTGTCATGAAGGAACTTGAAACGTTCTTTAAGATACGAGGGGTTTGTAGGATTGAACAGAATACTGTAGAGTAGAGATAAAATATGAGAATCCCGGCGAAGTCGTATCGGAAGCCACTTGAGCTTTGTACGGAAATCGGAAATGTGTGTCAATAGGTTTTTTAGGGATTTGAAATCATCAAATGACTCCTTCCGTTCTAGGCGGAGCGAATTCAGACTCTTACTGACTAAAACCCAATTTCTTCCAAATGCCCTTTGCGTTTCAGTTGGAGTACACTTTTTATTTGGCATATCTACCTCAGAAGTGTTATTTTGTAGCTATACACATACACGCCCTGTAGCCTAAAAGGCTTGATGGAAAAATTGGGTTTTTTTTTTAAATCCCTATATGTTTAACTCCCTTTTTACGAACAAAACATGCGATACCTATTCGTTTCAAAAACCTTTGCTTTTGTATTTCAATCGAAAATGTGATGATTCGTTTAAAGTCCTTGAGATACATTTCTTATTTGGCACACACCATTCTTTGTAAATAGACACCAATCTTCAAGACCAAACTGATAATTTACTGTTTGATATACCTACGTAGGTACTCGAATGTGGGCGTCGAACTATGTCCAACCTGTTACCTAAGCCGTTGTGTAAGGAGCCAGAAATTCGATCAAAAGCTGCTTTGAAAATGCGTCTTCGTGTAGGCTTAATCCTTCGGGTACCTAAAACGCAAGTCTGTTTACTAAGGCGTTAACTTGGAGCAGAAGTTGTGTTTAGGTGTTACACGGAAATGTTTAACGTTTCTGAGTTCTACGTCTAGTTTGAACTGCTTGTGTAATTAATCAACTTTTACCTGTCGACACCCGAGATAAAATCCCACAAACAATTTTACCGTGGGCCATCCTTGAGTCTGAAATTTTATCTCCAAGATTTAGTTTTTTTTATTTATTTAGTAATGGGCTAGCTCTTGACCTCGATCACGCCTGATGGAAAGCGATAGATGAGGTCCATGATGAAGCGAGCGTGCCCAGAAGATGCCTGGAGGCACTGGTACTCCCACGCGTCGACGAAACACAGCAGACTGCTTGACGACGAACTCCGGTGGGAGGGTGGTCGTGAACCGCGGGTGTTAGCTCTACCACCGCAAGGGAAGGATTAGCCAGTCTTATAAGGTGTTCGGTGAGACGTCCAGGATGCGCTCGGTTCAGTTGAGTGTCTGATAGGCTCCTTCATGCATCCCAAAAGTTGATAGGTTCAGTCTACCCGTTTAAGTATCTACCCCTCAGTATTTTCTCACCAGCAGGCAGCACTCTCACCAAGCTACCTGGTAACTTGCAGAATACTTAATTTTTTTTTCTTAAAAAGTTTTTCATTTGAGATAACCCTACGGCTGAAAATTAATCATGTGTTAACTTGAACGGTATGAGCTCGATATTTCAAATGAATGAGACCTACCTACACTAATAGGATTGGTTTGCTACTTCTTTAGTGTTCCATAACGTTTAAAAAACACTGTGTTATCTGTGTGTTGTTTATTTAGGTAACTGTTGCATTGTGGTCGAAGCATAACATTTAGAAACTGCACTATACGACATTGAGAAAGACTGTCACAATTCTCTTAATTTAATGCATAAAGGAGACGGAAACTAATGGGCCCAAATGTAAAGAGTTGAGATATGGTTTAAAAAAATAGTTTTACTTTCTATTTCAAAATACAAAAAATTGTACAATTCACAGTCTAGAAGACGAGTTATCTAAAAAAAGAGTTTGGGTCACGAATAACCTACAACAATGTTGCTTTCTTAGCAGTTTAATGACGTATTCTTTAGAGAGGTTGATGGTTTTTATGTCAAACAGCAGTTTGGTTGACAGAATATTAATTGTTCTACTCTATTCTTTTATATGGCAAGCAAAGCCGATGTCGACTATTCTCCCAATGTCTAAAGTAGATTGGAAAAGCAAGTGTGAATATTAATTGTTGTTGATGAACACTGACAAATCATAATGACAGAACTTATTTATGACACGACATTTCTACCTCCTGACAAGGATATTTAAAAAAGATAAGTTGATGATACCGGCCAGTGTATTCTTTTAGTAAAAACTTTTTTTCGGGCATTGTTCCGTTCCATGTTGCAATGTAGCCGCAATATTATACTAAATCTCTTCTATCTCTGCTCTCAGATTGCCAAAATAAACAGAATTTTCAGAGGTTGCTTAATAATATATATCATTATAATCTATTGATAGGCACCACTCTCATCCTTATACATCTAGGCCCAAGATTATATGACAGAGGTTCCGTCTTCTTTATATTTTAATGTAAATGGACCACAACTGTAACACTTTGCACCTTGTGCTTCCAACTGCTAAACAAGTATTAGTTCCACAGCTAGCATTATGTTAGTTATTTTTCTAACAAATAGGACTATTTAACATGACTCGGTTGTAGAAACACAATTTTAATATATAGAGAACTAGTTACGTGGTGATCTTGTTGCAAGTTTTTTTTCAGCTGCAAAGCTAAGAAGGAACTCGGAACAATGGACGTGCCTTTTTCTAGGGTTCCCTACGCAAAGGGTAAAAACGGGACCCTATTACTAAAACTCCGCTGTCCGTCTGTCTGTCTGTCACCAGGCTGTAACTCATGAACCGTGATAGCTAGACAGTTGAAATTTCTAAATTTCTAATCACAGATGATGGATTGCTGCTGCCGCTATAACAACAAATACTAAAAACAGAATAAAATAAATATTTACATGGGGCTCCCATACAACAAAATTTTTGTTGCCGTTTTTTTATAGATAATGGTACGGAACTCTTTGTGCGCGAGTCCAACTCGCATTTGGCCGGTTTTTATATCAACCGACGAGCATTATTGCTCGATAAAATTCTGGTTAGTACTTATCGCAGAAACGATATAAGCAAAAGCAAGTCTTCAAAGTACTGCTCATACAAAGTAAGCTAGTAAACTGGACAGTCACTTCAAGGTCGATGTCTTATAGATTTTTATTTGAATATTGAACCTTATAACACAGGGTGCGCGTTAAAGTTTGCGAGTTGAAGTTGCTGAAAAAGTGGTTAGTGATAAATAAATCTGGTTGTACATTTCTTTAATCATTAATAATTGAGTGCTAGTCATATTTTACTAAAATAACAGTTTCGGCTAGTTCATAACCGCTGTTTACTCGATCAAACTAAAACAACGTTGTTTGAAAGAGGAAACTATGGATAAAACCACAAACAAACAGACTAAACTCAAATATCAAACAAAACAATTTAATGAATTAGTAAAGTATGTAAAACTACTATGTTGTTAGTTCGGTTGTTTTGATGTCAGTGTTGTTCCGTATGGTGTCGGACGTAAAAGAATAGCACCATCCCATCACCTTCCGTGGGTGTCGTAAGAGGCGACTAAGAGACTCACTAGAGAATGGGCAGCAGCATGCTCTGTAGGTACATAGCTACAGCTACACCGCGATCGCCAACCCACCTGCCAAGCGTGGCGATTATGGAAAATTCCCCCATTTGGGGGAGGCCTATTTCCAACAGTGGACGTCTATCGGCTGATATGATGATGTAAGTGTTCAAAAAAGTGGGTTTAACGAAGGGAAATCATCAAATGACTCCTGCTCTGGGCGGAGCGCGAAGGAAGAGTCTGACTCTTACTGACTAAAACTCATCAGTGTTCCTCCAAATGCCCTTTGCGTTCTAGAGTAGCGGTGACTCTTTCGAACTAATTCCTCAACCCGGTGAGTACCTTGGCATGGTTAAGAAAGCCCTTCCCGGTTCATATATCGTCAACGCGAGCTTGGTTGAAAAGCTTGTTGTTTCATCCAGCGTAATGTGTTTGACTAACAAGAAAGTGAGAACGAGATAGCATTGAACGAAGATAGTGTTCGAAAATTTCATAAAACTAGTTCCAGGAAATAGGTACGTGTTTTTGAATGAGCCTTACAAGTCTGTGAAATGAATATTATTTATTTAGAATCTCAATTACATGTGCACGGTTTCTATCACGATGTTTTTTTTTACTTTTACAATTTATGAATTCATTATGAACGGCCAAAGTTCAGGTGAAATTTGTGCATAATGCAGATTTTTGGAGGCTTATAATGAATTTGTTTCTCCAAATTTTAATTTCTTGTTCTCATAGAAACCTAAAAATAGTGCACAAGATACCTATCACTTCAAAAAATTCAAAGATAGATGTGTTACAACGGCATAATCAGGTACGAGCGTATGAAAAGTATGACGGGTTGGCCGCTCATAATGGTTAGAGACGCTGCTTTGTTCGACCAGTTGCCCACTGTCTGCATTATTCATCTTAAAAGACGTGCACTAACAGTGGATGTACTAAGGCCTCCGCCAAGCGTCGCGACATCTACCGGTCATATGTTTCCCACATCCAGGCGATCCCCGCGCCCTCACCAGGTCATCGCTCCACCTTGTATGAGGTCATAGGTACATTTGGTTCACCTGTTTTTTTTCAGCTAGTAAAAGCCTTTAACTGTTCTACTGTTTAGCAAAACATCTTCTCATTGTTTGCTAAGTATGTCTCTCTGCATAGGGTAGAGCGGGGTTCATAGTTATATTTCACAAAATTACTCATTTTACTCTCGCATTTAGAGTTTTGAAGATGGGGGACATTTACATGGGGAGTGGAATATCTCAAATATCATGTTATTTACACCTTGTACCTTTTTACCCGCAGATCTTCTTGCCCCGATCTACCCTACACTATATGTTATTTTAAACAGCAAGTCACAACATTCATATCGCTGACATTGGATGACAAATTACACTTGGGGCCGTAAATTAAACGCATGTCGCTTCAGGGTGACAAAGTTTACGGTAATGATCTGAGATACGGAACCACACTGTTTTGTTGTGTAACTGTTGCTAATACGCGTAATCGTTAGTTATGTCACTCCTGTTATGTATTTACGCAGCTGTAGGATTTTGTTTTGTTGCGGAATTTGTTCGAAAGATTCAACGCGGAACTGAAACGCAAAGGGCGTTTGGAAGAACACGGATGGGTTTTAGTCAGGAAGAGTCTGACACTGGAATCTCTTCTGCTCCACCCAGAGCGGAAGGAGTCATTAAAATTTGATGATTTCCCATCTTTAAAAAAAGGGATATTAGTTTAATAGTAATATTTTATTAAAAGCTTATCATGAACCACTGTGGCTCAAGATAATCTTAAGCTTTATAATCATTTGATGGTAAGCTATATTATAGGGAACTAGCTTTTACCAATTACCATTTACTCCAGGTAGAAAAGACAGGCAAATTTCACATTTCAGTTTTATGAACCAACGCGATGAAATGTTGCCAACACAAGGGCAGTGGTAAAATTTCTTCTTGGCAACAATGGACTTCAAAAGATTTTCGGCGTATTTAATCGCAGTTACAAAACGCAGTAGCTTCAATTTAATTAATGTCGCCCCCGCTAGGTAAATAAAAAGTACGAACTTGAAAGGCAACGACGAGACTCCCGACATCTTCCCGACAGCCCTCCAGCATATTTACAGTACGCGACCACCACGGATGACTCATTATTTCGAAAATCTAATATCTTTGCCCCTAATCGGCTTTAGTCTGCCTTTCCACTAGAGATGTGCTTTGCTAGCTTTTAATTAATTTATTTATTTATCCAACTAAGGCCCATAAAACACATTACATATATGAGTATAAAAAAACAATTACTAATACATATTTTATATACAAAAAGCTTAGAAACTACTGGACATGAAGTGACAGCGTCATGTTACGGTGCCTGGGTGGCAGGTGCCAGGTGCCAGGTGTCGCGTAGCCGACCGCGGAAAGCCGTAAACGCCGATACAAAACACCTTTCGGCCAAAACTCTTCCTTGAGGAAGCTCACCAAATGATGAGTCGGAACGCGCATCACGAACGACTTGAAATTGGTGTTATAGCGCGCCTCCTACTTCTCTATCCTCATGGTCCAGTTGGTCTTCACCCGTGTGTGTGTTTGTTATGTTAATGTGTATGATATCAAGCAGCTGCGCAACGAAGCTGTGATCTGGCAGGAAAGTATCTTCATTACATATTTTAGATACTATGGTATAGATTGGTGTAGCGGTCATCGTCTGCCTAGCCTTTTCCCAACTTTATTGGAGTCGGCTTCCATAGTCAAACCGGATTTAGCTGAATACCAGTATTCTACGTGGAGCGGCTGCCTACCAGACTTCCACAACCCACCCAGACTGGAGTAGCGGTAGCACACTTAATTTTGTTTCGTAGATTTAGGAAATATAATAAATGTCTTGTAACCTATATTTAATTAGATTGGTAATATTGATAATAATCGTGCAGTTTATGCAAAGACCCCCACAAATATACTCAACCACATTAAACTAGGTGATCAGCCTACATATAGATTGCCTTATGTTGTGACATGAAATCGCTGAAATGGACCTTTTTAGTGCAGCCGTGTGACACACACTAAGGGCCAATTTCACCAATGAAACTGAACGCGACCAGCGAGTAAACCACGTTTACGAGCTGTCAGTGTCATTATTTTTCTATGGGATATTTACACTGACAGCCCATGAACGCAGTTTAGATGTACTGATCGCGTTCAGTTTCATTGGTGAAATCCGCTCTTAGTTGTGTCATGTTATCTATGTACCGTGCGTGTTTCGTGCATTTCTTAAAAACATTTTATTTATTCTTTCATTCTTTATTACAGCGGAAGAACTATCTAACGGTACAGCCTTCTTGATATTGTCTAAGCGGCAAGGTTTGATCGCTTAGCTTAGTTATTCTCGCACATGGTGGAAAGTTAGGCTAAGGGGGTCGGGTGGTAAGCAAGTTTGCTTGATAAGGGGCTGCTCTAAAAGCTACTTAAACCGCGATTAACAAATTTGCACGCGCGCCCCTATCTCAGAGGCTGGCATTACTGAACGATTAGTGACATCACTGGCGTCTACGTCATCTGTTTCAGCGTGAGAACCTGTCGGCTTTGTGTGCAGAGTGACGTTAAATCCTTGTCAGTGAACCTTTTAAGGCGTTTAAGGAAAGTAAGCAAAGATTTTGGAAAATATCGACCCTTAATGAATCAGTAAACCCTGTTCTCGAAGGAAAATTATCGCCAAAATATTATTATTATATTTAACCTAAACTGTGCCACATCTGGGCAAAGGCTTTCCTCCATTCTTTCTTTTGTTCGTGGTTCTGTACCACTTTTTTCCAATTCCTAAGGAAGACATCTATCCACCATCTCCTTCGTGGCTCCATAGCGAAAGTTGTCATGCGCGAATGAACTACTGCGATAGGTGGAATTAAATTGTCTACTGGGTTGATATTTTTTTTTAGAAATCGGGGGTAGTTTGTTACGAGATCACGACGACTCTAAGGCGCCCATTACACGGTAGGACTTGACTAGACGTCAGTTTAACCATAGTCAAGGCTATAACCTATCGTGTAATGTAGTAACTGATGGTTGCATGAAATAAATTGACGAAAATCTGGATATTTCATTAGTCATGACTTGTAAATAAAAGTTCAGTCCTTGTCTTTTTTCGAGTCCCTTACCTATATGAGCCAATAATATATCGTCGCGTATTATATTAAGAATGAACGTCTAATGTCGATCGAATCCCAGCACTCACCATCAGTCAATCGAAATTCATGACTTTTGGAATTGACTGACGCTTGCATGAGCGTGTAATGGGCACCCAACACGGTGATTTCAGAATTCAATTGCTAATACATAGGCACCAACCAATTTATAAAAATAATTCAATTTAAACCCATTATTACCCCAATACGAGACCGAAATACTCCCAAATCAAATACACGACGAAAAGAAACTCTAGGTACGAGAATATCTCGACAAAAAAGCATCACACAGATCCAAAAGGAAATACGTTGTCACACATAAAAATACGTAAAATATCGTAAAGGTCCTGTCATATACAAAACCAGACTTTGCAGAATATTGGGCTAAGGACACTTGCAGACAAGATGTGAGTATGTGACTCTCAGTGTCGTACGGGAATAAGTTATGTTCTCGTCTGGGCTAGTGCTCGAATAGATGGATATTATGTTATATCCTGCTGTTTATAGGGATGTAGTAGTGGTTTTATTAGGGTTCCGTAGTCAACAAGTTATAGTTTTTTTAGACTGTCCGCGGTTTGGTTCAGAGACGCTTAGCACTAGAAAGGAATTTGGTATGGTTATACTTAAACACGCCGACAAAGTGAAAACATAAAATCTTTTTGGGTGGGCCCTCTAGACGTAGTGGTGGTGATTTTTTTTTAATCGTCTATTCCATAGTGTGGGGTGTAGTTGGATATATTAGTTTAAAAATACTAAGCTTTAAAGTGCTCATTTTTGTTAGAGACAAGTATCCCTCTGCCAGCTAAATGATTGTTTTTGAAGTCGTGAAAAAAATCATGGTAGTAGCATATATAATGAACTAGCTATCCCCTGCGGCTTTGCTCCCGTCAACTGGCTACCTACCCTTATTTTTGTTTCTATGCATGGGTATGAATTGATACGTAGTTAGCGATGGTCTTAGCTGTGGGGATGATGCTTTCTAGATTTCTAGTCATAACCAATTATAGTATACCTACATAATACCATTATTATATAACATAACGATTACACAGATGACACCCATGAATGTTAATTCCGCGCCCACAGTTGTCCAACCTATCATCAACTCAACGATAATAGTGTCATTTGATAACCGAATTCACAAACAATAGTTTGTTAATTTGAGGTCGCACAGCAATAACTGCGGTGCAAATTACGCATAGTTGGAGAGACTGCCCAACTATTCCAATAGCGTCGAATCAAATTCATGTGACGTCACTGTAGGTACGTACATATGAGCAGTAGTGACGCAGTTATCTAAAGTGACAGATGTCAAAAAAAAAAAAAAAAAAAATGACAGGATTTTTATGTAAACGTTATGCCTTCAGGGTGTTGATGGGGCTACCTTGTTAGTGCATCAGCGATTTTTGCAGAATCACAAGTGGATGGGTAATTTGCCTTATTTAGAAAAACCTAAGGGTCATTACTGAACATACTGAGAGTCCTATCTAGAAGCATTGGATTGGCCTACAAAGGATAATTAATATAGTTTGTTTTTGGATGCGTGTATTACTAACATAGTCTTAAGTATCAGTGTGTTACTAATCTATGGGCAACCTAGTCTAAAATAAATTAAATTACATTATACAGGTCACGCCTGTTTTCTTCCAAAATGTTAGGTAGATATATAGGCGAAAACGGAAATTAGTGGCCACTATTATCCGTTTTAGTGATTATAATAAAACTAAACAATTTAAAACTACCGTTTATAATAATATTAACGTATAATCTTGTGGAGCACAACTTAACGTGCTTATTTTCTGCATTTTCATTCTAAAATAAAAGAAATAACCAAACAAACGATGAGGGCGCCACTGCGCGCTCGGCGCCCTCTTAAAGGGCAAGCCTTTTGGCAATAACCGGCAACAAATTCAGACTACGGTGAATTTCATGGAAGAACCCAATAAAGTTTCACCCGACCTTTGAACATGAACGGACAGGTACAAGGTCAAGGTCAACCGCAACTGGCTTTTGAACTGTTCCCGAAACAATCAACGCTCCCATCAAGAGTGGATCAACACCTTTGTGTTAATTGGTTTTAGGCCCATTTTAAAAAAATTGCCTGGTTCCGCTCTAATTCATGAAGCTACAGCCTGTTTAGATACTTCTTCGTTTTGCATTCACGACAAAAGGTACCAACCTCCTTGGCTGCAACCTCTAGCAGCCAAGTTAGTCATTGCTACTTTGGAAGCGTCCAGTTGAAGAATAAGTTAATATTTTAAATTAGGAAATAATGTTAGAATGTGTTTGTTTTTTAAACGGTTTCATTAGGCTTGCCATGTTTGTTTTTTGTTTGTTTGGGTAGATTTTAGGAGTTTAAATTCTACCCCCTCCCTGTTGACAGATTAATCTAAAATTTGGTACACACCTATAATTCTGATGACAATACAATTTAATACATTCAATGTTATTGTAAATCCAAGATGGCCGCCGCTGCAAAATGACGTATTACGTATTTATTTATTTTGACGGAGGGAGTAGCTAGCAAGTTGGGCCGGATTGCCCTAATATTATTCTAAATCATCTCAAATTGAGTTTTATTTCATATTTTTATAAGTAGCACACAGGCTGCAGCCCTGTGGTGCTACACTACCTATACCTTTAAGGTTTTGTTAACCCAAAAATTCGTCACGCCACTGAAGATCAGCGCCGTGCTCTGAATCCGCCCGTGATACAGCATCAAGCTTAGTGGGATCCTTGTTGCTAATGTAGATCCTAGAGCGCCTCCCTTATTATTATAGATTTCAGGAGGACAACCGCTGGGTAATTTTAGCTGTCAGAAATTCGACATGTCGCCTTACCCAAATAAGGGGGAAAGATTTTATAATGGGACTTAAATTGAACAACTGGTCTAGAATCGCGACCGCGTACCAGATGACGCGGTTTTGAAAGGTCTCCCAAAAGGTGGACACATGACTTGGTGAAAGCTGCAGGAATCATTGAATTCAAGTAGCGGCGGTAGGGGGAGGCCTATGTCCAGCAGTAGACATCTTTTAGCTCATTTTATGCATGCTGATGAGAGCAAGTTTTTCGTCAAAATAGTTACTGTTCTAAAACCTCGAAGGTTGTTCTGCTAAAAAAAGTCTGAAGTTTGTACTTAAACTTCTGTTTCTACCTGCATGACAAGGTAAGTATTATTGCCACCAATGATATCCACAGCCACACCGCATTAATACGATAGTCGTCAAAAAAAATATGGAAAATGTCTGTGAACATTTTAAAAATTAAATAAAATGAATGCGTCAGTGATAGCGTGGTGGTTAAAAGGATGGAATGGAGTGAGTACGAGTATACGTGTTGGACCAACTTTAAGTAACGTGGGACAAAGGAACGTTCGCCAGCGGAATGACACGTGGTCGATTCCAATATTTGAGTTATCATTTTTTTTTTTTGGGAGTAGTCCGCCACACATACCCAAACCACTGCAACTCCTGAAAGCCAGAAACAACAGTGGTGACCACCAGAAAAATGCCGAGTCAATGAAGCTCGATGAGTCCTGGAGAAACGATTCAACTGTCTTGGATCCCGCAATGAAATTAATCAGAAAATAACAGCGGAGGAGTAGGAAAAAATAAATATAATTTCCAATCGCATTTGAGTTGTCAATTATCAATTATCGCTGATCATCATCATCATCATCATATCAGCTGAAAGACGTCCAAAGCTGGACATAACCCTCCCCCGAGTGACGCCACAACAACCGGTCCCTGTGTCTCGCAAACATCGGCTACCCGCGACCCTCACCAGGTCATCGGTCCACCTTATGGGAGGCCTTCCAACGCTGCGTCATGCGTACGCGGAACATTTAATCGCCGATAGAACGCCACTAATTGTTTTCTCATCGTTGAGAGCGAAAGTATATTTAACGAAAACAAAAAAAAAAACAATTCAAAACAGTAACTTTACGAGCATCGTATATATCACACAAAATGGCTGCCAAGTCACCTCTATGACAGAGTGTATAAAAGTGCCAATTTCCAAGTTACCAAAACACTTTGAACGATATTGTCTAGAAAACCCCAAACGCTAGCAATAAATAAGCTGTGAAGATAAAATGTCTGCCGTAAAAATACAAACGAAACAGGTTATGTACCAAATTGTGGGGAAACGTGAGAATTAATCTCACTAGCTCATCTCTCCTCGTTGACAACCAAGCTTAATCTATTTCTCTGTAGATAATCCGGCTCTTAAATATAATTTATCTTTTAGTAAAATATCTTTAAGGTCCTTGGACCAATTTGTTACAGCTAATTTCTTCTTAAAAGTAGGTAGCTTTTAAGAAGAAATTAGGTAAACAAACGTGTTTGTATTTGAATGCTTATAAATATGAGAAGAGGAAGAATTTTTTTAGTTTTCATTGTTGAATGGCCGAGCCGGTCAAGTGCGAGAAGGACACGCGCACGAAAGTTTCCGGACCAATATCTATAAAAAAACGGCAAACAAATCACGTTTGTTGTATGGGACACTTAAATATTTATTTTATTCTGTTTTTAAAATTTGTTGTTATAGCGGTAACAGAAATACACCAACTGTGAAATTTTCAACTGTCTAGCTGTCACGGTTCATGAGATACAGCCTGGTGACAGACAAACGGACAGCGAAGTCTTAGTAATAGGGTCCCGTTTTTACCCTTTGGGTATGGAACCCTAAAACGGCCAATTGTGAGTCGGACTCGCGTGCAAAGGGTTCCGAACGAATAATATGATTTTTAACATGTTACTTATACAAACAGACTTCTTATAATCTAGTTTCCTGTAATCAATAAGCAAAGATCTAAATGTATTTTTTTTTTTTTCAAATTTTTATAGTTTCGGAGTTAAGGAGTCAATTTGAATCTGTTTTAAATAGTAATAGTCAATTTTAATCTGTTTTAAATACATGACTTAAACATATTTTGTATTTCGTATTTCAAATACATGCGAAGTAGTAATTTGTATTTTAATTAAAGCAAAACATGTACCTATTTTTCCCAGCTCTGACAGGTAGTCCGAAGCCAGAAAATCTGACCTTAATCTTGCCAAGAGGTATTGTATCTTTTACCCAGTTACTAGGTTGTGTTACTGGGTTGTTTCGTATGGTGTCGGACGTAAAAGAATAGCACCATTCCATCACTTCCCGTGGGTATCGTAAGAGGCGACTAAGGGACTCACCAGAGAATGGGCAGCAGCATTCTCTGTAGGTACATTGCAACAGCTACACTGCGATCGCCAACCCGCCTGCCAAGTGGCTATTATGGCAAACCCCCCCTATTTGTGGGAGACCTATGTCCAGCAGTGGACGTCTTTCGGTTGATATGATGATGATGATGACGACTGGGATGTGTAGGTCAGATGAGCAGTCGCGCCATGTAAAATATTGTATTCAACAATCGGTTAGACTGGAAGACGGCCTCAACATAGTTGGGACCAGCGTTGCGGAATTTCCTCGAAAGAGTCACCGCGGCCCTGGAACGCAAAGGGCATTAGAAGGAACACGGATGGTTCAACAGAAAAAAACCGTCCAAATGCGAGTCGGACTCACGCACGAAGGGTTCCGTACCATTATCTATAAAAAAACGGCAAAAAAATCACGTTTGTGGTATGGGAGCCCCACTTAAATATTTATTTTTATTATGTTTTTGTATTTGTTGGTAGTTGGAGTTATCCAATATATGTGTATCCTGTTGCCGCTATAGGCAACAGGATACACTTATATTGGATAACTCCTGATATACATGGATTGACAGCTCTCTTCGTGATCACTTCACAATACAGAATCGACTGGCAGTTCAGCATCGATGGATTTCATTACAGAATCGCACTGCTGGACTTTGGCGCAGCCGCGGGGCACACAATTTTTATATTTTAAAATTAAGTTTTCTTTTATTTGTACCTACATTGTATCTGTGTGTGCCTCTGTAGTTTTCTTTTCTTTCTTTCTTTAAAACCACAAAAAGTAATAAAAACAAATTGACCTAAGAAAATCAAAATCATTATTTTTATTCAGCCACAAAGTTTCGTCGGCTGAATTCTAAAATTCCTACTTTGTATAAACATCTGGTAGGGAGCGGTATCTTGTAACTAGGCCCTAGGGAGATATTGTAACTCCACAGTTTAGTTCAAAACTCGAGGCAAGCATCTTGACCGTGACCTTTTTGTGAAAGTTTTTCTCTCTAAAAATATACGGTGAATATAATTTATAATGTGTTTTTTGGTCCTTCATGAAGTGAGTCAGTTTTAGAAAGTGAAAATCATACATTTGAGAAAATTGTTTATTTAAATCTGAATACCTACTGAACAATAGAACAGCTTGTCGTTTATTTATTCATTAGTAGCTTTTACCCGCGGTTCCGTCCGCGTGTATGTCGGTTATCGAAAACAAATGTCTCTTTTTTTTTTTCTTTATTTCTTAAAAATTGACAAATATGAGGCCTAAGTGTTATGATTCAAACCACACGGTAGCCGTTCTCGATACACTTCTGCTCACAGAGGCCCAGTCGTAAGTTCTAAACCTTTAGCTCGCCCCTGAACACCGACGCAATCGTTACTTTTAGCATATGAAACCATAAATTGTTCATTATCACACCATTCCCACACAAAAGTGGAAAACAAGGAAAAGAGAAACAAGCATAACCATCCGTCAGTTACGACCGCTGACACATGATTACTGTCTGAAACGGAGAGATTGCACGCCACTGACAGATTTGGTCACATGATTCAGTCCGAGGAAAAAGGGGCGCATCTAACCTTTTATCCGAAATTGAGTTATTTAGATACACATTCGAAAAATACAAAGAAAATAATTAAGGAAAAAATGTTAATTCTGTCAGAACAAGATACAAAAATTAATAAGTAATTCTAGTCATATTAGGGACGGAAATTACTGATCACTTCGTCTCCGTGGTCACACTATAAATAAAAGATATTATGACTTTAACGATAACAATGACATGACGTATGGCATTGATTGACAAAATTAAACAAAAAAAGCAAGTCATTTATTGACAGAGGTAGAATAGTCGAACGAAACCAGCATAATTGCCATAAAAAAATATTAATTAACAATTAAATAACTAGTTACGGCATCCAATATTATTATAACTTATGACCAAAAAAACCAAGTAGCTCGTCGAATGAGCAATAATCGGTTGTTGTTCAGCCTACCTAATGTAATACCTCCATACATGTCGTGACTTAGAACAGAAATATCGTATAAAACGCTAAAAATAACAGGACGGAGTTTTCTATGAACTTCTTGCTCGAGTTAGACTAGTAAAGTGCTTCGATGAACAACGCTAAACATTTCAGATTTATTTTCACCGTTTTGTGTTATCTTCAGATGTACCTTTTTTGCTTATGGTGGCAGATCTGGTCGCGTCCGATCGTACGGCTGGTCGTCCCGGACAAGGGTCGGACACCGGAAAGACGGACAGCTGTGTCCGGTGAACCGGACGTTATTATTGACACGTTTACTGATGTTTTATTTCTGAATATGTTTTTGTGGCGGTCTTGTACATGTGGGTAGATATAATATCGTAGGGTTTTTTGTTCTGTCAGGGTTGCGGAATTTGTTCGAAAGAGTCACAGCGACCCTGGAACGCAAAGGGCATTTGGAGGAACATGGATGGGTTTTAGTCAGTAAGAGTCTGACACTCCCTTCCACTCCGCCCAGAGCGTCATTTGATGATTTCCCATCATTAAAAGGGTTCCTTGTTGTTACCAAACTTATTTTAAAGCTACTATATGACTACGACTGTCAACCTCCTCTGAATCTAGAAAATACTAAGTTTTGCCCGCGGCTTCGGTCGCGTTTATATAGTCGCAAAAAAATAGCCTAACCGTCTCAAAATGTATCAATATCGGTTCAGCGCTTTAGACGTGAAAACGTGACAAACAAACTTAAATAAAGTAATCTATAATATTAGCTTGGATAGCAAACAATTTATAATAAGTAATCAATTATATTAGCTTGGATAGCAAACAATTTATAATAGGTAAGTAATCAATTATATTAGCTTGGATAGCAAACAATTTATAATAAGTAATCAATTATATTAGCTTGGATAGCAAACAATTTATAATTATATTTCGTCGCTTCATTCTTCAGATATTTTTTAACCATGTAGTCCCCTTTCCTTGCGCTAGCAACTACGCACGTCTATTTAGAGTTTTTTTTTTTTTTTTTTTTTTTTTTTTTTTTTTTTTTTTTTTATAAACTGGCAACATCGTACCCCACCTCGCCGTGTCGGTCAGTTGTAACCGTCATTCTTTTTTCGTGCGCAGCAACGAACGGACGTCTTCAAAACTAAATAAGTAGTAGGTAAGTTTAAAAGTATTGTTATATTTAGAGAAAATTTAATTCAAATTCAAAATATTTATTTGTCATATAAAATGTTGACCATTGGTGGAGTAATTTATAATTAATGTTTCACTATGTGCTGCCTTGCTGGGCATACAAATGTTGTACAAACGGTTTGTACAAACAGGTGTAATACTCAAAAAACAACAAGTTAAATCTTTACACATAAAATATAAAACATAAATTGACAGCGGCTTAACAGTACACATGTAAAATTATGCATTACTAGAATAAAATACAAAGGTTAGAAAAGAAGACTTATCGTCGTCGAATAAGAGGTTTTTCGTCATCAGATTCGGAACAAACTTCAAGTAAGTACATAATATATTTCTCATTGTTGGTGTTTGAAAAGTGATAATAAAAAGTTAAAATACTGCTTGGAGCCTGGAGGTTGCCCGAGATGGTAACAAAATGGCTAAATACATAAGTTACTTTACTAAGTAACCCAATAATACCGGGAGGTTGTCCGCGATGGCAACACGAATGTTTAATGATACCGGGAGGTTATCCGAGATAACACGATGGCTATAAATAGAACAAACATGGTTTCTATGAACTAGAATCACGTGTGAAACTGTTCTTATGTATTCACGAATTCTTTGCCGAGTAAAGTTGTGACTACCCTCATTACTTACGAAAAATGTTAACAGGTCCAAGAGACCCCCCTGAACGGATTACGAAATAAATGTGTGCAATACAGCGTCTATAAGTCTGCCTGGAGGGTAACCGCGAGTTATACACGATGGCTAGACATGACGCAAACAATCTAATCCTGGAGGTTGACCGAGAGTCATACACGAAGGAAAAATAAATGTGTGCAATACAGCGTCTATAAGTCTGCCTGGAGGGTAACCGCGAGTTATACACGATGGCTAGACATGACGCAAACAATCTAAGCCTGGAGGTTGACCGAGAGTCATACACGAAGGAAAAATAAATGTGTGCAATATAGCGTCTATAAGTCTGCCTGGAGGGTAACCGCGAGTTATACACGATGGCTAGACATGACGCGTCGCAAACAATCTAAGCCTAGAGGTTGACCGAGAGTCATACACGAAGGAAAAATACATATACCTACCTATGTAGATACATCGTGAGCATTTAAAGAATTTAAAAACTCTGTCCCTGAAAATGTGGACACTGGTGGACTTCGAACCAGATTCATCACCACCAGAACCACCAGCGAGCGAAGTGGTTCCTACCCCAGATGTTGTGACCAATCCACCCAAATATTTTGGCGGCATTAGGCGAAATCACAGACGAGACACCGGAATTTGACGAGAAAATTCATAAAAATCTCGCTACAATACTTACCATTTATTTTATTAAATATAAGTTATAGTACCTTCGCAAAAAAAAAAAAAAAAAAAAAAAAAAAAAAAAAAAAAAAAAAAAAAAAAAAAGGGTACTTATGACAAAAGAAAATAGGGAGATTCTTTTGAGAAATTACCTCATACTCAAAAACTGCCCGTTACTTCAAGCACCAACGCTTAACCATATGGTTTCTGCGGCCATACCGGAATCTGTTAGATTTCGGGAAAAGAAAATGGCCGAATTTTATCCGACTTGCAACGATTACCTTTCAGAAAAAATTAAAGCCTCTAAGGCTATTGTAAACCAGGGGGGGGGGCGAGGGGGTCACAAACGGTCCAACTACCGAGTCTCCCCCTGCATTCAGCCAGTCGAAGATCAACTACAAACAACTTGCTCCAACACGACGTCATTGACTCAGGTACATGCAGTCAGAGTTAAGTTTTATTATGATTGCTGGGCAAAAATCACCGATAATATGACAGTTCTTAGATGGATTAGTCAAGGTGTCGATATCCCTTTATCAGATGGAGTACTACAACCCCATAATACAACCAAAACATTTTGGTCTAAACAAGAGAAATGTGATATGGCGATCGCCATTAACAAACTCATAGACCTAGGCGCGGTTAACGTTTGTGAACCTATAAAACACCAGTTTATATCTCACATATTTTTATCACATAAGCCAGACGGTGAAAAACGATTCATCTTAAATCAAAAATCATTTAATCAGTTCTTCAAAAAATGTCACTTCAAAATGGAAGATCATAGGACCGCCTCTAAACTTATTCCAAAAAATGGTTTCCATGCACCAATAGATCTTAAAGAAGCCTTTTTTAGTTTCAATAATAAAATCATTTAGAAAATACTTGCGTTTTCAATTCGAAAATGAAAAACCGGAAACCATAACATACGAATTTAACACCATGCCATAGGGTATTTCTATTGCTACTAGTGTTTACACAAATTATGAAGGAGGTTAACCTACCTTAAGGGACATAAATCGGTCATACACTTAGATGACATCTTATGTATCGGAAAAACCTACACTGAGTGTTTCAGTAATGTTATCGAAATTTTACGTGTTAACTTGTCTCGGTTTTTTGTGATAAATTATAAAAAGAGCTCATTTATAATACCCCAACAAGAGTGCAAATTCTTAGGTTTCATCTATAATACGACAACCCTTTCGGTTTCCTTACCTAAGGACAAACGTCGTAATATCGCGCAGCTTGTTAAAAAATTTATTGGTTTACCTCCCTGTACCTTATGAGAATTCGCTCAGTTAGGTAATCGGCGTTCTCACAGCAGCGTGCCCTGCCGTCAAATACGGGTGGCTATATACCAAAACCCTAGAGCACCAAAAATACATTTTAGTGAATAGATTTCATAACGATTATAATTCTAAAATAAGCCTGGAACGACACATACTTAGCGATTTAAATTGGTGGTCACAAAATATATTTACATGTTCAAACTTCGTCGACACCCCCGATTTTGAATTGGAAATATTTTCCGATGCTTCGAATACAGGGTGGGGAGCATTTTTTGATGGTAATCGCGCTCATGAATCATGGAAGGAAAGAGAATATCATATAAATGCCTTAGAGTTATTAATAATAATAATAATAATCATTTATTTCGGAATAAAGACATCCATATTTTGTTAGTACAATGGCAAGCTTACAACTAGGTTTCAACTGGGTTTCTTAGCACTAAAAAACTTCGCGAAGGAACGACCAAATTGTTCCATATTGTTACGAGTTGACATTAACACAGCGTTGAATTATATTAATAGAATGGGAGGAGTACAATATCCTCACTAAAACGATCTTGCTTATTAAATTTGGCAATGGTGCGAGAAGCGGAATATATGGATATTCGCATCTTATATTAATACCAAACAAAACATCGAAGCTGATATTGAATCAAGAAAAATTAACCCCTATATAGAATGGGGCTTATCAGATCAAGCATTTAAAACTATCATTCGTAAACTAGGTCAACCTGTAATTGATTTGTTCGCTTCTCGCATTAATGAAAAATTGTACGCATCCTGGTTTCCTGACCCAGACGCGTCGTTTGTCAATGCATTTACAATTAATTGGAAACACAATTTTTTCTACGCTTTTCCCCATTCTCTTTAATTCTTAAAAGCCTTCCGACGTAATATCCCCGTAGAAGCAATAGACCTCATGTTAGCGTCGCTTTCTGATAACACCAAAAAATAATATAGCGTCTCATACAAACTCTGGTGGCAGTTCTGCAAAATTACCAAAATTGATACTTTGAGAGCACGGTAGCAAAGGTATCTCTTTTTTGACAACAGAGTTCAATAAAGGCGCCTCGTATGTATCTTTGAATTCCCACAGATCCGCACTCTCGTTACTATTGGGCAACAACGTCGGTTCTGATGAATGCATCAAGCGGTTGTTAAAAGGAGCCTATAAACTTAAACCTAGCAGGCCAAAATATATATACACACCTGGGATCCGCAATTAATTTTAATCTCGTTTCTAAATGGTACTCGGAACCGAAATTTAGACCTAAGTCAAGTGACCAAAAGATTCGTTATTTTACTGGCTTTATGTACGGAACAGCGAGTCCAAACTCTTAACCTAATAAAACTGGAGAATATCAATATCTCGTCAAATGAAGTAAAAAGTAGTGATAACAGACGCTATCAAGGCTTCTGCTCCAGGAAGAGAACAACCCGTACTTTTTCTGCCCTACTTTTAGAAAATAAAAATATTTGCCCTGCTGCGGGGTACTCACAGATTACATATTTATTACATAAAATCTTAAGAGCTAAAAATATAAACAACTTAATACTAACAATTAAAAAACCTAATAAAGCGGCCACTGCTCAAACCGTAAGTCCATGGATAAAATTGGTATTATCAAAAGTGGGGTCAATACATCAATATTCAGTGCACACAGTACATGACACGCCTCAACTTCTTCTGCAAGCTCGACAGGTGTGTGCATTGACACAATACGTAGAAACGCGGGATAGACCAGTCGTTCTCAAACGTTTGTCAAGTTTTGTAAAGTTAATAAAGCTAATGAAGCCGAATTTGCAGAATCAGTATGCTTATAATTGTAACTAGTTGTAAGGAATTGATTGTAAACCAAACGCATAATTATTATCATAACTTAAAAGAACATTCTTTATTTTTTCAATAGGTACCTATGTACTTAAAAGTAAATAATTAATCATTTGAAAAATCCTTGCAATTTATTCAAATGAACCAGCAAATCTCATTATCTCTTAACATCTACATGGTTAAAAAATATCTGAAGAATGAAGCGACGAAATATAATATATGATCAAACGAACTTCCAAGTGAAGTTCGATCATTATTATATGAGTCGCTTCATTCGAAGATATAATTTCCCGACCCACCCTAAAGAACCCTGAAGAGATTTGCAAAAATCATAACTATAATCATCTCTAAAATAATGACGGTTACAACTGACCGACACGGCGAGGTGGGGTACGATGTTGCCAGTTTATAAAAAAAAAAAAAAAAAAAAAAAAAAAAAAAAAAAAAAAAAAACTCTAAATAGACGTGCGTAGTTGCTAGCGCAAGGAAAGGGGACTACATGGTTAAAAAATATCTTCGAATGAAGCGACTCATATAATAATGATCGAACTTCACTTGGAAGTTCGTTTGATCATATATAAGTAATCAATTATATTAGCTTGGATAGCAAACAATTTATAATAAGTACAGCTCATCATAATAAGCTGATGTAACAAAGAGGTGTGGTCACAAAATGGCTTCTTTATTCAATTCAATGTGCTCGTGGCTAAATTATAACAGCCGCACGGGTCGAGCTTCAAGGTTAAGCAACGTGCCAAGGTAGGTCTGTGGATAGATGACCATCTTAACATAACGAGACTCCTCCGTGCCTCAGAAAGCACGTTAAGCCGTTGGTCCCGGCTGTCATTTGTAGATCTTTGGCAGTCATTATGGATTGTCAGAAGCCTGAAAACCTGACTCCAGTCTTGCCAAGAAGTACCGTGTTACCCAGTTAATGGGTTTTGGAGGTCTGGTTATAGGTGCTTCACGTAAAATACTAGTATTAAGTAATTAGTATTAAGCTGAATCCAGTTTGACTGGAAGCCGACCCCAATATATGTAGCTGGGAAAAAGCTGGGCAGATGACGATTCATTTGAATGTAAAAAGTTATTTACTAATAACAAAATGAAAATACAGTCTTTAAATCACATAATAACAAAGAATCAACATAAAGCTTCACCAAAATAAAGCCTAAAATTAAAAATGTCAGTAACAAAAAGTGCAAACACATCAACCGAATGCGGTCAATCCAGTGTTAAATTATGCCATTTATCGCAGACCGCAACGCAAAAATATCATTACATTTCGGACCGCACGAAACAGTTGCGTTTTCCCCTCAAGTGAAACCAATTGTATAGCTACCTTGGTAACAAAGCTCAGGAACAGTCAACAACATACGTCAAGGGAACAATGGGAAATTTTAAATTGGACGTGTTGGGCGAAATGGGAAGTAATCGTATTTTTGGGGAAATATCAAAACAACAACATATTATTGTACCTTTGGGACATGGAGGAGCATGGCAACCTCTTTGATGTCGGATTCGGCTCCAGTTGTTACAAGTGGTGGAGGCATTATGAATATCTTTGTTTTTTTTGGGTACGATTGCGGGGAGAAGTTATATGCGTGTTTTTTTTAAACTTCATTCGTTGCCGCCCGAGCTATCGTTATAATTTGTATCGCAAACTTTCATTGTCTAAAGTTTCCACGTCATTATTTTTACTTGAGAGATCATAACGAGAGAAATCATAAATATAAGAGACATGTTTTTGAGACTCCAACGTCCTTTCAACTCTATGCTTTGAAGGCATTCTGCCTAATCCTATGGAGAATAAAGACGAAGTTATGTAATAAATTCAAAATCTAGACAAGTACTTAAGCTTTAGTCTAGTCTTATCTAGTAAATAAATGTGATTCCATTCACACAGAACTAACCTAGCGTGACAACCATTAATGGGTCCATTAAATCTGAACCGAGGCTTATGTCTATATTAATGCTTATTCCCGGTATTAGCAACTAAAACGGGCTTATTATACACCTTATCCCCGAGTTCCCTTATCACTATAATGTTCTAGATAATAAGATTTCGCGGAACTCAGCGTAATGTAACGACTCGCAGAGCGCTTAATGTTCGTTTTGATAAAAACGGGATTAAAGAGATTTTCAAATGGTACCTGGGGCGACCGAGCGATAGACGCTTCTGTTCAAATATTATACACACCGCTGAAGAGGATTTCATGCCGCTAAAAAATGTAATAATGAAGGGGATTTGTATATTAACAAGCAAGCAGCCTGCTATTTCTGAACGACTTTTGATCACAATGACCTATCTTTTTTTTACTGTTGATAGGCACGCGCTTGACCACTATCTCACCTGATGGTAAGCAATGATGCGGTCGAAGATGGAGCACGCTTGCTTAGAAGTAACCTATTCACTCTTGACTTAAAGACTCCCAGGTTGTAGCTATCAGAAAACACAGACTCTGTAGAGATTTCCACTTCTTAGCTATATGCACAATTAATGTTTTCCCAAAACTTTTAATGCGTGTTGGTGGGATGTCCACCATGCACCGGTGGCACATCGCCGTACGTCTTGTGGTCCGATGATGAAACGGGCTTGGCGGAATTAAACTATGTAATTCCGTCGCACACTGCCCAAAACGCAACCGATAGAAAACCGAGAGGCTTGCAACTCGGCGTCGATGCTAAAGACGCCTATAATTGCCAATGACCCTCTTGGGTTGTTTTCACATCTCAATCTTAAAGGAGATTGGCCAAGTATACAGTATACACAAGTGCAATGTGCGAACACAGGTGCACTCTCGGTTCCATTACTCTCACAATCCGAGCGCACGGCAATCTGACACAACCGGGAACAAATAAGATGCAGAACCAACGGCTCTACGTGCTTACCAAGGCACTGGGGTCACATCACCAACATCCTAACAAAGCCAATAACACTTTTGGAGCAGGCAGCTTTCTACGGCCACCACGGCCTATGCACTTGCTATACTAGGCTATTCGCAGATTTAAGGGCTTCCACTTTCTACTCTAGAGACAGTAAGAATTTCTAATGTGTCTGTAATTAATTGTGTTGTTACAATGAACAAGCCTCGTCTCAAAAAGACAAAGGACCGAATGGATAGTAAGAAAGTAAAAAGATATGCTTCCTTAACTCCACTCGTAGCTGTTTATCCTTATCTCATATAAAGCTATTATTCGCATCTTGCTATACACAGACATTTTTTACATATATACATTACATGATACTTAAACAATTTGTAAGAAAATTCTAGAAGAAAGCTTTCCTCAAATTCAAACCATGTGTCAGCCATTACTTTCGCAAAAGTGTGTGAATGAAAGGCCGCGGTGCCCTTTGTTCAAATACACAACGTTTGCTAATATCAACACGCTTTTATTCGCAAAAATATTCAATTTTAGCATGAAAGAGGATTCCTCCTATTCGGAGAAATGAGGAATCCTCGCTAAGGATGTTAGTGGTTTTGTCTTGGAGTACCGATGTATAAACGTTTGTTACAATTTTGACGAATGGGTATACGTTATTTGAATGAAGATTTTGGGTAGTATTGTACTGTGTTCATTGCGTTTTGTTAACGTTGTTTTGTAATACGATTATAAATCCATTGTTATCACAGTTATTTTTGGCGAACTATGTATTTTCGTTAAGGACATTATAATTTTCTGAATAATTCAGATCGTTATTCAGTAAGATTTTTTTCCGAGATTCCTCCGTGTCTCGGAAAGCGTATTAAGCCGTTGGTCCCGGCTGTCATTTGTAGATCTTTGGCAGTCGTTACGGATTGTCAGAAGCCAGAAAATCTGACTCCAAGTCTTGCCAAGAAGTACCGTGTTACCCTTTTAATGGGTTGTAGGAGGTCTGTTGGGCAGCCGCCCCAAAAAGTACTGGTATTCAGCTGAATCCGGTTTGACTGGAAGCCGACCCCAATAAAGTTTGGAAAACGCTAGGCAGATGATGATGATTCCATAAGACTTTAAAATACCTAAGTAACTTTGTTAAAAGTGTACTGCTATCGTGCCGAGAAATACAAACTTATAAGGCATATTCTATAAGCCTGATATGTTTTCCCATAACTTATTTACTTATCAAGTCATTGAATACATGATACAACAATTTTTTTTGTTATTAGTTTTTCTGTCTCACTGCTTGGCAAAGGCCTCCACCATATCTTTCCAGAGACTCTTTTCTTGCGCCACCTCGAACCAGCCTTCGTGGTGTGCGTTCTCGTATTCCTTTAAAAACCAATGGAATGAAACACGTACCTACACACCTACACTTTAGTTTTTTTCACATGGAGGTTGGCTGGAATACAAAATGTTTCTTGGCACGATCCTTACAAACTTCTCTCCGAGCCTTAACACTATTTGCCTAGAATAAATCTTTCATTCTTCATCTCTACAAAACTAAATCATTTATGAAAGGTATGGCTTTACTACACAGTCATTTATTATTATTGCTAGGCACGCGCTTGACCACTATCTCACCAGATGGTAAGCGATGATGTGGTCGAAGATGGAGCACGCTTGCCTAGAAGTAACCTATTCACTCTTGACTTAAAGACTCCCAGGTTGTAGCTATCAGGAAACACAGACTCTGACAGGGAATTTTACTTCTTAGCTGTACGCACAATGAATGTGTTTCCAAAACATTTTGTGCGTGTGGGTGGGATGTGAGATTTTCTGAAATGACGTCCACGGTGGCGTGAATTTTCCAGAAAACTCTCATTTCTTCAACGTACACAGGTACTTCACAGCCGACGTACCTCCTTCAGAAACAGCTGTTTCTACGCAAGCAAAGTAACAGAGAAAACATTCGTTCGTTCATTAACAATTCAGTTAATGACACATTTACCGCGAACCAAGCGCTAGAGATGTTATCAAATCAGCGTGGAACGTTCCAGAATAATAATGTATAATTATTGTCAACAGCCCGTTACAACAGGAAATAATACTGAATAAAATTGTTCGTGAATGTATAATGTCATTGCCTGTCTGTTGCCAAGTGAGGTTGGCTTCAGGTCTAAGAAAATATGAAGACAGATTGAGAAACGTCTAGTCTTTATTAACCGACTTCAAAAAAAGGAGGATGTTCTCAATTCGGTTGTATTTTTTTTTGTTTTTACCTCATATCTCCGTCATTTATGAACCGATTTGATTGATGAAATTCTCGTTTTATGTGAAAGTTATACTTCTCGATAACATTGAAATTTTATCAAAATCGGTTCAGTAGTTTGGTTTTTAAATCCAAATACATAGCTGTAAAAAATATGTGCGAAAATTATCCATGTAGGTATACGAAAACCGTGAAAAAAAAACGTGAAAAAAAACTTTTATACAAAAAAAAACACTACCTACGAAGTAAAACTTAAATTTATAAAGTTATTGTAATCGTAATTAAGGTAGAAGCGCCATGGTAGCCCGCGAAATTCAAATCTTCTTACTATTTTTGCAATTTGCAAGTTATTATCAGGTTGTATGTTGGTCAAAATATGATTCGCGGCCGTAGCAATTAGTATGTATTATGTACGCTTCCACTTTAATTACGATAGCAATAATATATTTTGTAAGAATAATACTTAACCCTTAACAAATAAGGTTCACAACTTACGATGACAAATCTGGCTTACACGATTTTAAAATTCGGTCTTATTTCAAATCAGTCTGTTCCAATTTAACAGACTGATTTGAAATAAGACCACAAACGTAATTTGCGGTTTTATTTTTCCGGACCTTTTTAATCGGACATCTACTATATTCATGATCGAAGACCGGTGCCTAAATTTATTTTATTCCAGCTTCTTATTCATCTAGACACATTTCTATATATTTAACTTTCGTCTAGAGACCACTTGAAACCAAGTCTGAACGTAACTTGAATATTTTTGTTACAGTAAAAAATATTGAAAATCTACGAGAAGAAAATTTTTAATTAAACAAAGGAATGATTTAAGAGTTCGTGCTAAGGGTCACGATGGTAAGGGCTTCTTTCTCTAAAGTGCCTGTTTTTGGTCTGCGTCAGGGAAAAATTCTTGACTTTGAAGGAACCTTGAGTTATTGAATTTTATTAAATGAAATATTTGTTTATTTTGCGGTTCGGTCTGACAGGGTTCAGAAAAACTATTTATAAGAAAAATATTAGTGATTTATACAAAACTTTATATAAAATGTTTTGATGTTATCCTGGCTTACCCTGCTCTTATAAAAAATCGCAGGTACGCATTCACCTAGAAACTGTACACTAAACATTCTTTGTAACAATGTCACCGTACTTGAGGGTTCGTCTGAAGGGAAAAACAAACAGTTGGTAATACCATAGAACAAGAAAATCGTACGTAGAACAGACTTTTCCTTTATTCTTCGCTACTTTAGAACGAAACACGCTCACCCAAACTAAAATGCAAGCTTGACAATATCATCGTCATCATTCTCTTGCCCCTCATTTATTTGGAGTTGGCGCAATATGTCTTCTCCATGCTTCTCTAATAGTCATTACATCAGTAGTCACCCCCTTTCAGCAGGTTATTTCGCACTTTGTCTTAAATAATTTAGTACAGGCTGCAATGACCCATAGGTCACTCATAAACTTAAATACGAAAAGTAAATACGAAACTAAGGCACCACTTCTACGACGAATGTAACGCCTCGAGTTGATGATAGACTCGTCAATGTCACTCGCCGAATCGCCACGATGTATCGCCCTACAGTGCGATTCTGTAAACATGTCGAAGTGAACACTTGGGCGGGATGCACGACGGGTGAGTTGTCAAACCAAACAAATAAGATGGAATGGCAGCTCACTTGTCGTTCACTCCGCCTTAGATGCACCGTGAGATGTCGACAGAATCGACCCAGCCGGTCGATTCTGTCTACATTCGTAGTATTGTTTTAGAATGAAGTGGCAGTACGATAATATCGCCGCGATACACTCGCACGTAGAGTTAACGCCTAAGGCTAAATTATTAGCACTTTGCTCCAAAATGTCTCTGCGCTGCCCTGTGGAACTTGTTAGAGGATGCAACGAGTCACCACGCTCTTTGCAACTTAGGCGAAGTGAACGACAAGTTAACTATCAAACCATACAAACAACATGGAATGACAGCTCACTTGTCGTTTACTCCACCTAAGTGTATACGGTGAGATGTCGACAGAGTAGACCAGCTGTTCACTTGGCGCTCACTTCACCTAAGTGTACACGGTGAGATGTCTACAGAGTAGACCGGCGGTTCACTTGGCGCTCACTCCACCTATGTTTACACGGTGAGATGTCGACAGAGTAGACCGGCTGTTCACTTGGCGGCCACTCCACCTAAGTGTACACGGTGAGATGTCGACAGAGTAGACCGGCTGTTCACTTGGCGCCCACTCCACCTAAGTGTACACGGTGAGATGTCGACAGAGTAGACCGGCTGTTCACTTGGCGTCCACTCCACCTAAGTGTACACGGTGAGATGTCGACAGAGTAGATCGGCTGTTCACTTGGCGCTCACTCCACCTAAGTGTACACGGTGAGATGTCGACAGAGTAGACTGGCTGTTCACTTGGCGCCCACTCCACCTAAGTGTACACGGTGAGATGTCGACAGGGTAGACCGGCTGTTCACTTGGCGCCCACTCCACCTAAGTGTACACGGTGAGATGTCGACAGAGTAGACCGGCTGTTCACTTGGCGGCCACTCCACCTAAGTGTACACGGTGAGATGTCGACAGAGTAGACCGGCTGTTCACTTGGCGCCCACTCCACCTAAGTGTACACGGTGAGATGTCGACAGAGTAGACCGGCTGTTCACTTGGCGCCCACTCCACCTAAGTGTACACGGTGAGATGTCGACAGAGTAGATCGGCTGTTCACTTGGCGCTCACTCCACCTAAGTGTACACGGTGAGATGTCGACAGAGTAGACTGGCTGTTCACTTGGCGCCCACTCCACCTAAGTGTACACGGTGAGATGTCGACAGGGTAGACCGGCTGTTCACTTGGCGCCCACTCCACCTAAGTGTACACGGTGAGATGTCGACAGAGTAGACCGGCTGTTCACTTGGCGGCCACTCCACCTAAGTGTACACGGTGAGATGTCGACAGAGTAGACCGGCTGTTCACTTGGCGGCCACTCCACCTAAGTGTACACGGTGAGATGTCGACAGAGTAGACCAGCTGTTCACTTGGCGCCCACTCCACCTAAGTGTACACGGTAAGATGTCGACAGAGTAGACCGGCTGTTCACTTGGCGCCCACTCCACCTAAGTGTCCACGGTGAGATGTCGACAGAGTAGACCGGCTGTTCACTTGGCGCCCACTCCACCTAAGTGTACACGGTGAGATGTCGACAGAGTAGACCGGCTGTTCACTTGGCGCCCACTCCACCTAAGTGTACACGGTGAGATGTCGACAGAGTAGATCGGCTGTTCACTTGGCGCCCACTCCACCTAAGTGTACATGGTGAGATGTCGACAGAGTAGACTGGCTGTTCACTTGGCGCCCACTCCACCTAAGTGTACACGGTGAGATGTCGACAGGGTAGACCGGCTGTTCATTTGGCGGCCACTCCACCTAAGTGTACACGGTGAGATGTCGACAGAGTAGACCGGCTGTTCACTTGGCGCCCACTCCACCTAAGTGTACACGGTAAGATGTCGACAGAGTAGACCGGCTGTTCACTTGGCGCCCACTCCACCTAAGTGTACACGGTGAGATGTCGACAGAGTAGACCGGCTGTTCACTTGGCGCCCACTCCACCTAAGTGTACACGGTGAGATGTCGACAGAGTAGATCGGCTGTTCACTTGGCGCTCACTCCACCTAAGTGTACACGGTGAGATGTCGACAGAGTAGACTGGCTGTTCACTTGGCGCCCACTCCACCTAAGTGTACACGGTGAGATGTCGACAGAGTAGACCTGTAGGCGACATTAATACCGCCACAAAAAATCAACGTAGCAGAATCAACAAATGAGACTCGCAGCGCCATCTATCTCGACAGCTGCGAACTAACGACAAAATCCTAAATCGCGATACCAGAGTTAACCGTGCGATTAGAACATATGCAAAGCCCGAATATCAACTCTCGGGCAGTTGCCCACCAGACACAAACAACCGTCTGGTCGGAGGATCCTCTCTTTCCAATGGAGGTTTGCGGGACTTTACTCTCTGTTCCGCGACCTCTAAACTGGTGACCCTCGACATTGAACGTCAGCGCAGCCTTCGTGCAGCTACCTCTTCATGACGTCATCATCATCATCATCACTTCTCCTCATCCTGACCTCAAGCTCTCGAACAGCGAGTCATACAGCCAGCCAGAACCCTCGGCTTCTACGGGTATCCTGACCACCAGCATGCAGCGGACGCGCATTCCTGGTCAGCATCCTCAGCCTCTATCATCAACCTCATCAGCGACCTCGGCAAGCACACTGCACTTTCGGCCAGTCACATGAAGAACCTTGAAAAACCTCTCCTGGTCGACGGCAGCAGTCACGTCAGCACGTCGCACAGCTCCGACCTACCTTGGCAAGCACACTGCACCTTCGGCCAGTTACATAAAGAGCTTTGAAGAACCTCTCCTGGTCGACGCCAGCAGTCACGCCAGCAGCAGCATCGGGGCACCGCAGACAGTTCCGACTCACCGTGAACTCTGCGACGCAGACAGTTCCGACTCACCGAGAACTCTGCGACTTCCGGTTCCGACTCACTGGAACCAACCTTCCACTGGCCTGGCAAGCATCTCAAGATGTATGGACGACTCATCCACTATCGACCTCCGGTCTCCGGAGGGGAGTGATGTAGCGGCATTCATGCCGCCACAAAAATCAACGTAGCAGAATCAACATCACAACAAATGAGACTCGCAGCGCCATCTATCTCGACAGCTGCGAACTAACGACAAAAATCCTAAATCGCGGTATCAGAGTTTACCGTGCGATTAGAACATATGCAAAAGCCCGAATATCAACTCTCGGGCAGTTGCCCACCAGACACAAACAACCGTCTGGTCGGAGGATCCTCCCTTTTCAATGGAGGTTTGCGGGACTTTACTCTCTGTTCCGCTACCTCTAAAGACCGGCTGTTCACTTGGCGCCCACTCCACCTAAGTGTACACGGTAAGATGTCGACAGAGTAGACCGGCTGTTCACTTGGCGCCCACTCCACCTAAGTGTACACGGTGAGATGTCGACAGAGTAGATCGGCTGTTCACTTGGCGCTCACTCCACCTAAGTGTACACGGTGAGATGTCGACAGAGTAGACCGGCTGTTCACTTGGCGCTCACTCCACCTAAGTGTACACGGTGAGATGTCGACAGAGTAGACCGGCTGTTCACTTGGCGCTCACTCCACCTAAGTGTACACGGTGAGATGTCGACAGAGTAGACCGGCTGTTCACTTGGCGCTCACTCCACCTAAGTGTACACGGTGAGATGTCGACAGAGTAGACCGGCGGTTCACTTGGCGCTCACTCCACCTAAGTGTACACGGTGAGATGTCGACAGAGTAGACCGGCGGTTCACTTGGCGCTCACTCCACCTAAGTTTACACGGTGAGATGTCGACAGAGTAGACCGCCTGTTCACTTGGCGCCCACTCCACCTAAGTTTACACTGTGAGATGTCGACAGAGTAGACCGCCTGTTCACTTGGCGCTCACTCCACCTAAGTTTACACTGTGAGATGTCGACAGAGTAGACCGCCTGTTCACTTGGCACTCACTCCAACTAAGTGTACACTGTCAACGTGTAAACTGTGTTATAAGAATAGACAGGCAGATCACAATTCGATACATGGACTACGAACTTCTTTAAAAATCTCGATGCAAAGCAACTGTTGTTACTGACTTACTGCGCTCTGCAATATGAAGGGCAATTTCTCGTATTTTTAAGGAGCGTTAGCATTCGCCTCGCAGCCGCGTTTTCGCAAACTGTTTTGGAATGCATGAAGGAGCCTCCTCGTGTAACGCAATTTGTTCCATCAGACACTCAACTGAACCCAGCGCTCGGCGCATCCTGGACAGTCTCACCTAACACCTTCTAAGACTGGCCAATCCTTCCCTTGCGGTGGTAGGGCTAACACCCGCCTGGTTCGCGACCACCCTCCCACCGGAGTTCGGCGTCAAGCAGCCTGCTGTGTTTCGCCGACGCGTGGGGGTACCAGTGCCTCAAGGCATCTTCTGGGCACGCTCGCTTCATCATGGACCTCATCTATCGCTTTCCATCAGGTGTGATCGAGGTCAAGAGCAGGCCCATTCCTCAATAAAAAAATAATTAAAAAAAAAACTGTCAAATTCCCCCTAACTACCCACATTTTGAAAAGTTTTTGACATTGACTGAAATGACATTGCGACATAAATTGAAACACTTTTTATGTATCTACGAGATTTGGCTTCCTGATCGATCGGAAATTTTCAACAGTCAGCTCCGCTTCTGTACTATATTAATCTATGGTAGTACTTACCTAAACAAACACTGCTATGAACAAAATGTGTTTGTTCTCAACGACTCTGTGCATTTATAATGGGTATAAATTAAACACCCTGTTAGAAAGGTTAACTGAGCCAAACATAATTATAAAGTAGGTATATAAGAGTTAACAGATTTTTCTCTCGGCTTGTCCAACAGAAATTGATCGAGGTCAAGAGGCAGCCCATTCCACAATAAAAACAAAATTTGTGTATTTTCTGAGATTAAAAGTAGTCTATATTTTTTCTATTATTTGTTTTTAAGCGTCAAACTGCCTGTTTAAACAGAAAATTTCTGAAAATTCACTAATAATATGAGCCCGCAAATTGACGCACCTTTTAATCTGTGACTGTGACTGAACTTTTTTGTTTCAAGTTTTCGTAGTTAGCTATTCATTTTTTTTTTTAATTTATTAACAGTTATACTTAACAATTTTTTTTGACATGTTTTTTAATAAATATTTAAAAAAATGTAAATTAGTACGTAGGTAAGGTAAAATGAACAAAGAGAATAATAATAGAAAAAAAATACATTTATCTATGACATCAATCAACTAGGTAATAACAATAAGTTAAGCCTAACCTTACCTAACAATATTATCGGTGAGCCTAACAAATAAATAAATGAAAATTTCCTGTGTTATCACTAGAAATAAACAAAGAAGGTAAGCAAGTTTCTGAGCTCAATAACTGGAGCCACGTGTACCTTTTCAATGTTTTCCTGAGCCTTTGATCTGCCAAATTGAACAAGTATTATTTACATTGTAACTCACATTTGTGTGCCAATAGAAATTTGTGTTCACTTTGAACATTTTATTTCGTCCTTAACTGTTTATTTGATATAAAAAGATCCAAGCCTTTTTTTCGTGTTGTGTGTGTAGGTGAACAAGTCGAAAGAAAAACATACTCGAAAACGGGCACTTTTTGCGACGCTTTTAGGTTCGTTATGCAGCGTATTTCACAGGCAGTGCGTTTAATTTTTAGGGCTACGTACCCAAAGGGTTAACGACTCCAGCCACGATATGTGAAAATTCCCAAATAAAAAATAAATCTTATGTAATTGGTAAATAAACAATAAATTCGCGATTAATTCGGCGCACACCGGTGTGTTGCCGGTGCTTGAGCGGATGTATGTGGGTCAACGACCGTTATTGAACGTTTATCTGGTGTCTACCATATATGCAGCAGAAACAAGCAGGAATAAAATAAAACAAACTCAGAAAAGATCTATGACATTTTGTTCACAAGAGCATCTTCTATTTCACAATGAGAATAATATCAGTCAACAAAATGTTGTCGTAAAATCGTGCACTGCATTTATACTCTACGTGGCCATCCTCTTGAGAAATGGACGCGATTTTCCAACAAAAGACCAAGATATAATGTCATATGACTGTCCGAACTTAGCTTTAAGCCTATACCTAATACCGGCCAACTTACACTGACCCTCTCAATCTTCATAATTCAATCAGAATGAAACATTTTCGAGGTTCTAAGTAAAATGGTGACTTAACTTCAGAATGACCATCGATATATGAAATGGTGATGAGGTAGGGACGGTCTCTTATAAAGATATGGATGACTTAGGTTTTGAGAGGTTAAGTATTAACTTTCTAAATATCAAAAACAGAAATCTATACTAATAATTATTATAAAGCTGAGGAGTTTGTGTGTTTGTTTGATTGAACGCGCTAATCTTAGGAACAGCTGGTTCGAATTTTAAAAAAAATGTTTTTGTTGGATAACCCATTTATCGAGAAAGGCTATAGGCTACATAACATCACGCTACGTCTAATAGGAGCCGAGCATTAATAAAAATGTGACGCAGACGTTGTTGCGCGGGTCAGCTAGTAAAGACATAAAACTGCCCTTCGAATTTTAAATCGACTTCTATCATGATCCTTTACGTTCTCTAGTAATAAAAAACGGTTCATAATTTATCGTTCGGGTATCTACGAAGGGCTATTAGGGAAAGTTCAATGTACTTTATTGGAAGTTTATCTGGCGCCTAGCATAGCTATACCATCATAACTTCGTGCAATACTGGCATGGATTATTTTGATGGGAACTCTAGCTTTGTAAGGGCGTGCAAAAAAATTTTAGGTTTTTATTTATTTATTTAAACTTTATGTACAATAGTGGTACATGGGCGGACTTAATGCAACAAGGCATTCTCTACCAGTCAACCTTTGGGTTTTTTGGTCAAGTCAACTTTTTAATTTGATTGGAAAATAATAAATTGTTGTAGACCCGTAGATACACTTAATATGAATCCCTCTGTGGGACACTACCTACGTACACTTGTACAGCTTGGTGTTTGATGATTAAAGAAAATCAAATTCGGTTTGATGTTCTATATACCTATCGTTAAATGGGGTGAATAGAAACAAAACTTTGATTAGGTTTTTTTCTTTATTATCATAATATTGGTATACCACATCATCGCTTACCATCAGGGGAGCTAGCGGTCAAGCGCGTGCCTTTGAATAAAAAAAAAATGTTAGTTGTATAAGAAACCTTTAGATGGAATATAAATAAAATAGAAACGTAATTAACTTGAAAAGAGTTTATTTGTATTACACACAATCGTTCGGTTACAAGCAAAGATCCGCCATGACAGATTTTTACTAGAGAGAGAGAGAGATATACAATATACTATCTCTCCTACTCTTATTACATTGTAATGTCTTTACTTTATTTTAACACCCCCCGTCAATGTAATAACATTAATTAACAAAATTTTGTGACAATTGAAAAGGTATATGTTTTAATCATCCCTTTTTACATTTATCCTACACATCAAAAGGAAATAAGAAAGCCATTGAACCAAGAATAATCTACATATTCATACCACATAGCTTCACAAACTTTAAAAGTGTATTACCATTGAGGGACTTCGTTAACATATCAGCAATTTGATCTCTTGTTGTCACATATTGTATACATATCTTTTTATTTTCAATCAGTTCCCTTATATAATGATATTTGATATCAATGTGCTTTAATCGTTTAACACTATTTGTGTTGGCAATCGTTATGGCAGCTTGATTATCGCAATGCATGATAGCAGGACATACATTACTTACATTGAAATCACATAACACATTAGCAATCCAGCATGCCTCACTTCCAGCCATGCTCATTGCCACGTATTCAGATTCTGCTGATGATAGACTCACAGTACTTTGCTTCTTAGAGCACCAAGATATTAGGCAATTTGAATACATGAAGCAGTAACCAGTAGTGGACTTCCTGTCTCGAAGGTCCCCTCCCCAGTCAGCATCACAAAATCCAACCAAATTGCTATCATCACATTTATAAACTAATCTATAATTCAATGTGTGTTTAATGTATCGCAAAACCCTTTTTAAGTTGATTAATAACATGTTACTAGCGCAATCTTGATATCTACTTAATATTGATACGGCAACACAAATATCAGGTCTTGTGCCTGATGCTGCATACATTAAACACCCAACGATCTCTCTACAGATGTTCTCAATATTGCCTTTGCATTTATCATTTTCAAGCTCTTTACAATTAAAATTCTGATCCATGGGAGTTGAAATAGGTTTACAATCATACATATGGAATCTTTTTAACACATTTTCTAGGTAATTCTTTTGACATAATTCTGTAACATTTGTTTTTAAATTCTGCTTTACATTTATCCCCAAAAATTCTGAAATTAGGCCTAAGTCTTTCATTTCAAATTCTTTGTTTAGCATTGACTTTAAATTTGATGTATGTTCTTCATTACTACCAAACATCAACATGTCATCGACGTATAAGAGAACATATATTTGTTCTGAATCGTTACATTTAGAGTACAAACATGGGTCACATTTAGATCGTTTAAAACCTTCCCTGATCATAATAGAGTTAAATTTTTCGTTCCAATATTTAGGAGACTTCTTTAGCCCATATAATGATTTATTTAGCTTTACAATATTTTTATCATTGTCATAAGCGCCATCTGGTAAGCTTATGTATACATTCTCTTCAATCTCCCCATACAAAAAGGCTCCGGTTACATCCATTTGGTAAACATATAACTTTAACTTAGTTGCTATAGCCAAAAATAGTCTGAATGTACTCAACTTTGCAACAGGTGCATATACATCATTTAGATTTAATATATCATTTTGTTCAAACCCTCTGGCCACCAAACGTGCCTTGTACTGAATATTACTATTATTTCGTTTAATTTTAAATACCCATTTACTACTTATAACTTTTTCATTATCAGGCATGTCACAAATACTCCAAGTATTATTATCTTTAAGAGTTTTTAGCTCCCTTTGAATAGCTTCCTGCCATTTACATGCATCCGGACTATTCCTAGCTTCACAATAAGTTTTTGGCTCACAGTTATCTAACATTACATTATTACAATTATAGAAAACAGTCTGCTTCCTAATACGTTTGTTTTTAGGATCTACATCACGTCTCACAACCTCACCACACTCATCACTATCACTAGGTTCATATACACTACCCTCAGAATCACTCTGCATGGTGCGCTGAGAGTCATCACTACCCATGGTCGGTGATTGGGAACTGGACATACCTGCAGCACTGGTATCTTCTACTTGAGCGCCTACCTCAACTGTAGCTGGAACCTCCACACTATCCTCTATATAATTGATTGTCTCACATTGTTGTATTGGCTTGACTGGACTGTTGTTCACAAACACAATGTCTCGTTTGGTCTCAACTTCACTTTTCTGTGGAAAATATACTCTATAACCTTTTGTTGTTTCTCCATACCCAACCATAATGCCCTTTTCACCTTTGGCATCCCACTTATGTCTTTTTTCTTTGGGTATGTGGACATAAACAGTAGTACCAAATATTTTGAGGTTATTTATATCATAACTTTTGCTTGACCACAGTTCATATGGAGATTTCCCTTCTATTGAGCTTTTACCAGTTCTATTAATCACATAGGCAGCTGTATTAACACTTTCAGCCCACAAGCTGATAGGTAAATCTTTAGCATACAGCATTGTTCTAGCCGCTTCCACTAAAATCCTATTCTCCCGCTCAGCTACTCCATTCTGTTCAGGAGTAAAAGTTACTGATGTTTGATGTATAATCCCCTTGTTCTGGAACACTTCTCTGACCTCTTTGTTTATAAACTCGGTTCCATTGTCACTTCGAAATATCTTTATTTTATTTCCTGTTTCATTTTCAGCCTGCGATATGAAGTTCTTTATACATGATTTAATTTCGTCTTTTGTTTTCACAAAGAACACTCGCCTGTACTTTGAGTATTCATCTTTAAATACCACGAAATATCTGGAGCCTCCAATCGATGGCTTCTCCATAGGTCCACAGGTATCGGCGTGAATAATTTCGCATACTCTTGACGTCACATTGTTACTTACAGGATACGGCAATCGGTGAATTTTCCCTTTTAGACAACTTTCACATGTTTGAACATTGGCATTTTTAATATTAATATTATTTTTCTTCAGAACATCTTTCACATAAACAATGTTTTGGTGCGCTAATTTTTCATGCCACTCACTCAAATCACAACACACGTCAGCAAGGTTCGCTGTATATGCATTAAAATAGCGAAAATCCAAATAATACATGCTTCCACGTCGCTCAGCAATAGCCATCACCTTGTTTTGTTTATAAAATTTACATTTATTCTCTTCCGTAACGATAACATAACCTCTGCTTGTCGCACAGTTGACAGAGAACAAATTTGTTTTCAACTCAGGAACATGAAGTACGTTGTCAATGGTAGTGTCAATCCATTCACTCCCATTCCAAACTTGCAGCGCCACCTGGCCGCAACCCTTGACATTAATTTTCGTTCCGTTCCTTACTATTACCGATTTATCTTTTACAGTCAAGTATGAATTGAATAGTCTGTAATCACAACACATATGCTCGCTTGCACCCGAATCGACTAACCACTGAGATTTTTGTAACTGTTCATCAAAAACACTGTTGACTATAAAAGCATTACTTTCTTTTTCTTTGCCCTTTTTAAAACGGCACTGGCTCTTTATATGACCCGGTTTATTACAAAAATAACACTTAATATCTGAACGATTGTCTTTAGAGTTACCAAAATTATTGTTATTATTGTATCGACACTCGCTTTGATAATGTCCAAGTCGGTGACACTTATAACACTTTACACTTTTTTTATCTACTTTCTTTGCCACAAACGCCGTAGACGGCGTTGGCCCGCCTTTTTCTTTAATTCTTTCTTCCTCTATCAATAATCTGGCTACCAGGTTATCATAGGTCTGCTTGTCATCAGGAGCAGACTCCCATGCCGAGATGAAATGCTTGTAATCTTCTGGTAGGGTCATAAGAACCTTAGTGATAACAAATTTATCAGACATGTTCTCTCCCAGCTGTTTTAACTGATTCTGCATCTCATGTACTTTTGATAAAAACACAGACATCTCTGTTCCTTCTTCGAACTTAAATTGAAAAAAGCGTTGTTGCACAATGTGAATGCTTGTTTCAGATTTTTGTTCATACACGCTTAATAATTTCCTCCACATAGCCGCCGCCGTATCGCACGAGATGATATGCAACATGACTTCTTCCGTCATCCTCGTAACTATCAGCGTTTGAGCTCGCGCATCCTGGGTTTCCCAAGTACTACGCTGAGTATCATCTTCAGGTTTTACTGTTGTCCCGTCCACGATTTTGTAAAGACCTTGACCTCGCAGCAACACGGATGTTTGGAACTTCCAAACATTCCAATTCCTGGAACCCTCCAGCTTCATGACGTTCTGTTGTCCACTTCCACCCTGTGTCGAATCCATTTCACAACCTTCCTGTAGACTCTCCTGCCTTGCCCAATGATAGTAGACAAGTATTTTCCTTCCCGGTGTTCTAACCACAAAAATGGCGTCAACCCACGCCGCCGGTATTTCTGACTATTTTCGCTACAGTATGTATTTGCAATCCTTTAGCCACACTTTTATTAATCCAAGCTAGTTAGTGACCTGGGCCCATAACCAGATGGAATATAAATAAAATAGAAGCGTAATTAACTTGAAAAGAGTTTATTTGTATTACACACAATCGTTCGGTTACAAGCAAAGATCCGCCATGACAGATTTTTACTAGAGAGAGAGAGAGATATACAATATACTATCTATCCTACTCTTATTACATTGTAATGTCTTTACTTTATTTTAACACCTTTTTTTTATTTATATCAATTCAATAAAATTGGAGACCGCAAATGCTGCAAACAAGATTTAAATAACGAAAAAGTCCCCCTCAAAGTTTTGTGCCGATTTACCCCTGCATTCCTTTTTAACCCTGTTTGTAAGTACTTGTTATCTTTGACGTTATTAAGTAAAATATACAATTTTAACAAAGTTAACGACAGGCTACTGCCGGTCGATTCTGTCGACATCTCACGGTGTACACCTAGGCGGAGTGAACGACAAGTGAGCTGTCATTCCATTCTATTTGTATGGTTTTACTACTCACCCGTCGTGCGCCCCGCCCATGTGTTCACTTCGACATGTTTATAAAATCGCACCGCAGAATCGCACTGCTGTGCTAACCGGTCAAATTCAAAGAACGATATTTCTAATAGACCACATAAACTGTTTCATACTAAGGATGCTCGTATGTAAAAGTCAGAGAAAACATCTGTGAGACAACTCATGTGGGAAGTTTTCTCTTTAAGATTAGATTGTTTTCGACAAAGTTTAATTTAAATTGAGTTTAATAGGTATACAAAGCTAACAGATAGGCTCCTGAAATAAGCGCCGAAAGTGCTTAACTGCTTACCAAATTCTAAAACCAATTAATTATACACCACAAACTATTTCCAACCTCCTGGCTGTAACAGTTTCTGTGGTCTATAATTTCACATGTGTAAGTAACGAGAGAGGGACAAAGTTTAATTGAAAAAACCTAACAAAAAACTTGAACAGTAAACAAATTAAAAACAAACACTAGCCATATTCAGCTGCACAATGTTCAATTTCCGAACTTTGCCGAGCGCCGACGAAGTTGCAAACATGCATTTTACTAGGGAATTAAACGAGTAGTTGAGTAGCAGAGAGCCGGTGCCAATGGGCCATTCACTTGAATGTATTCTGAATGAGACTTTCAAAAACTGTTTTCTTATCTAAATTGAATATTCGTATCACCTGTGCTTATTGCCCATTGCTCTGTGTATTCCTGAATGACAACTATGGCCCCTACTTTTTGTAAAGAAACAAGTCTGCTTTTGTTCGAGTTTTTCGTTTGAGAACTCTCTGGATTTTTCCCGCGTCCATATTTATTCTTTATAAAAACAAGCCATTAATATCTGCGCCGTTTGTGGCCTCAGATCTGTGATTGAACTGCATCAGACTGCTTGAAAAGCGACTTGTTTGGAACTTTTAGTCGTTATTAGCGGTTGGGTTTTTTGACAAAGTAATTTACTTTTATTTCCTACATTTTAGTGAGTTACATTTTTTTTTCATTTGAGGGTGCCATTTTAAAAATTATCATGACACTACCACAATTTAGATGAACTCAACGACACCTCGTATATCAAAATCTGTCCAGCCGTTTGGGCTGTATGGCGTGCCAAAGAAGTGGACATACATACATACATACATACGTTCGAAAAACATTACCCTCCTTCTGACGCAGTTGGGTAAAAATTAAATTAAAATCGGGTCATCTGTTTGGGAGTTACGATGCCACAGACAGACACACAAAATCATTGACACGCAGTTAGTTATAACACCCCTTTTCTGTTCGGGGGTAAAAAGGCTTTTTTATAAGTGACTTCTCGCAGTTCAACCTAAGGTTGTCGTTTGCTTAACCAGGCTGGTGGCTTTAATATAATATCAAAGCCACCAGCCAGGGCTTATAAAAAAACTTACAAACTAAGCGACTACACGCTAAGGGAACCCCCTGTGGGGTACGGACCTCGGCTTAGGGCGTCGCTGGGAGGAGGATAGCTAGAGACGGGCTGGATCGAATATGAGGGTTAAAAAGGCGTATAACTGCTTACATTTTATACCTCCGTTATCTAGTTTTTAAAGCGACTTTCACTCGAAACACACAGTACAGTCTACTAGTTGAAAAACTATCAGGGACAATCACACGACTGAATTCTTTCCACGTAGCCATGCTCCGTGTTATCGCGTCTTTTATGCCTACATGCGATATTGTTACAAAAGATGCCTCCAGCAATAACAGAGGTGACTGGGTCATATTGACCTTTTTATGTCTTAAGTATTTTTTGCTGAATATTTTTGCAATACTGGCTGGAACGGTGTTTTACTTTTGCATGTTTATTCTGTTTGCATTCCGGTTTGTCTACTTATTTATTAATACCTATATTATTGAATATAAATATTATACACCTCAAGGATAGGGAATCATCAAATGACCTCCCGCTCGACGCTTTGGGTGGAGCGGCCAAGGGAGTGTCAGACTCTTACTGACTAAAACCCATCCGTGTTCCTCCAAATGCCCTTTGCGTTCCAGGGTCCCGGTGACTATTTCGAACAAATTCCACAACTCTGGTAGGGTTTGGCCCCAGTGGGCAACTAAGCACAGAAAGGCTCCACCGGTATAACCAACTGAAACCTATTACTAATCCTCCGCTGTCCGTCCGTCTGTCCGTCTGCCTGTCAGTACTGTATCTCATGAACTTGAATAGGTAAAATCGAGTTGAAATTTCCAGAATGAGTATTTCTATTGCCACTACACCAATACAAAAGGTTTAAAAATTTAAATCCTCATGTAATTTTTTCCGTTAATGGCAAGAAACGTTTCGTGTTCGACTCAGACATGGCTGGCTTTATTCTGTAGGTATTATCGAAAAAGATATTCAAATATCATTATATAATATTCCACAACGTTCCCTTTACATCCGCACAGATTTGATTTGAATCAAACACAATTACCCTCGCTTCATTCTTTATTTATTCAATTTTTTACTAGCGAGATGTCGATATTAGATTTGAGCTTATAAATAAAATTCCAGGTCTCTATTTATATTGTAAAATAGAACGTTTAGTTTTCTTAAACCTAATCCTGAAAAGGGTCTTTGTTCTTATTACGGGACCAACCTGAAATAGAAAATAAACTGTCAGCTGTTTCATATACGAGTATGTTATAATATATTCAGCAATGAAAATCATCGCAAAATGAATGTGCCATTAAGATTGGCTAAACGAATTTTGGTTATTTTGTGACATGTCAATAAATTCTTTCTACAAAACAGGGCTAGAATGCATTTAAGCCAACTACTATTAATCACTTGGATATGCACGAACAAAATGTGTCTAATACATCGTTCGTGATTTCAATAAGAATGATCTCATCATGTGTATTACATTCATCTCGAATACACCTAAATGTTATTTATTTACTGAACAGCACAATTAGGTATTTATATTACGGCTGCCAATGTAATTTGTGTCTTATGTGACAGACACTGCGATCCATTAGCATTTGTTCAGGATTTACGTCCAAAGCTTTTGCGTACTTTTGTTTTTATTTTTTAGTAGCCGACAACCTCCTAGGTGACCTGCGCCCTCTCGCAGGTCACGTAGGAGGTTGTCGTTGCCTGTGGTGGCTATAATATAAATATCAAAGCCTCCAGCCAGGCCTTATTAATAATACTTACAAACTAAGCGACTACACGCTAAAGGCACTCCCTGTGGGGTATGGACTACGGCTTAGGGCATCGCTGGGGAGAGTATAGCTCAGGACGGCCTGTTTTATGAACATATGGCTGATGTACTGCTTAAAAGACAAACGAAGTTGGACTGGCTGTAAATGACTTTGTAACACTTTATTTGCTTTTCAACCGACTTCTAAAAAAGGAGGAGGTTCTCAATTCGGATGTTTGTATTTTTTAATATTTTTTCTTTCTGTTTGTTCGCGCATAACTCCGTCGCTTGCCAACCAATTTGAAAAATTATTTTTTCAAATAGTCCCATTCAAAATTTTATCAAAATCAGTTCAGTAGTTTGGTTTTTAAATCCAAATAGCTTGAAAAATATGTGGAAAAATCATCCATGTATACGAAATTGCGTATTTTTGCTTTTCAGTGGTGTTGTTAGGTGAGGGGTCCCACTAAAAAGTGAAACAAAAAACTTTTTCACAAAAAAAGAAACCGCCTCCAAAAAAACACTACATAGTTCAAAATAACTTTAATTTCGGTAGTTGGTGTTTTTGCTTCTTCGTTATTTTATACCGACTTCCGAAATTAAAGTTATTTTGAACTATGTAGTGTTTTTTGGAAGGCGGTTTCTTTTTTTTGTGATAAAGTTTTTGAAAACAAAAAACAAACATTAAAAATTAAAACCTGGAATTAGTACCAAGGATGTTCATTTTTTGTATTTTTTCTAAATAGTTTTGATAACAGTGGCCCCCAATCGCAATGGTTATTAAACATATCAACTCAAGGAGATATTAACCTTACAACGGTTATAGGCCATAGACCAAACAAACACTGGTAAGCGGGGACAAGTATCGGTAAGCACTCCATACCACGCTCAGCAAATAGATCCGCCCTCTAATTAACTTTTAGTGCTTCATCAGAATTTAAAAACAACGCCTGTCTCAAGAATCTGTGTGCATGAGTTAGTTTTCATATCTATACTAGCTTTTGCCTGCGACTTTCCCGTCCCCGTAGGATTTTCTCGTTCCCATACCTATCATATTATACAAGACGAAATTTCCAAATCCGACTGGCAGTTCCAGAGATTAGCGCGTTCAAACAAACATCTTCTTCAGCTTTATTATAATGGTACCTATAGTAAGAAGATTATAATAGTGGTAAACAATCAATTTCCTTGACTGAACAAGTACCCACATCACGTTGGACCTACTTTCTTTGTGTTTTCGTGACCTAAAACGTTTTTCAGTGCTTATGTACTTTGTTCTTTTAGTTCTAGGGCTTTATTAAAGTGGCTGTTTGTTTTATCAAAGTGCGTACTTATAGGTCTACTCCAAAGTAAGAAACTAAGCTAGTGAGTAGGCAACCTTGACTGAGTGAAATGTTCGTCTTAAGTGTCCTTAGTGCGAGTTTTGAGGTTTCTGGCGACTGGGACCGCAAAAAACTAGGACCGCAATTAATTGGGACCGCAAACAACTGGGACCGAAATCAACTGGGACCGCAATTAACTGTGACCGTTATTAACTGGGAGTGTCATCAACTGGGACCGCAATTAACTGGGACTGCAATTAACTGGGACCGCAATCAACTGGGGCCGCAATTAACTGGAACCGCGGTCCCATTTGCCGGATCCATTTAATTTTAATGATTTTCTTCCGACGACTGTGACCGCGCCGGCTATATTAGCCGTAGAGCCGATGAACGTAGGGGAGTGTAGACGAGTTCTTGAGTGGAGACCGCGAATAGGCAAACGTATGGTGGGACGACCTCAGGCTAGGGGGAGCGATGATCTTCGGAGGGTGGCTGGTAGGCTTATGTCCAGCTGTGGACTGATATAGGCTGATGATGATGATGTACTGTTTTCCGCTTGAATGGCAGATTTTGTTATTCATTTATGAGTGGTCCCAGTCGCCGAAAGAAAAATAGTAAAAAAAACTCTCATTGGCATGAGTGAAAAACTCGCACTTACACCAATGCTCGCTGTATTGTGGGTCAAACAAAACAGCGGAAGTTTTGGAAGTGCTGCCAAACAAGAGAGAACGAGCTCGAGCAACCCATCTAAGGTTAGTTGTAGTATACGTACAGTGCAACCTCTTTTAGCCTTCCGAACCATACTACCAAGGTACGCAGCAGTTGCTACAGTGCAGTTTACTGCTGGTCCACCAGCCGTCCACCGTGACGGAATACAATGGTGTCACCGTGTTCTGTTCATATTGCTTGACTACCACGTTGACGCAGATTCCATTAATCATATTGACACGGAAGTACAAGGGGTGTCGCGATAATTTGAGAAAAAGTATTTATTGTGTGTGTCTATGTATTTTTGTTTACGCGATCTGACCAATTCTATCGACAGTATGGTCGACGCCAGATAAATTCACAATAACGGTCATTGACCCACCTACATTTTATTAACATATTTAATTCCGGAAACAGAAATAAAGACATAAGTAAAGCTGTCCTGAATCGTTTCGTGATACTGTACATTTTCTAGTAATGATATACGATTCATAATTTATTGTCCGGGTAGGTACCTACGAATTGCAGAATATGTTCGAAAGCGTGACCGCGGCCCTGGAACGCAAAGGGCATTTGGAGAAACTCCATCAAAACTTTTTAATCAGTAGATATTCATATAAAAAAGGTGCCTTATGAAGAGATATTAAAGAAAGGGAATTAAAATGTAACGTTTTGGCGAAAACGCGATATTAATCTCGCGATTTTATAAAATAATAGATAATAATACACGCAAAGCTCCTGTGAATCGGAAATAGGAACCATGAGCAAAAATGCGGGTAAATACTCAATCCAACTAATCCTATATAACATTATTATGTAAAAAAAAATTGAGTAAAAGGATGTTTGTAACTGTTTCCCGCGAAAAATACAGAATTAATACATATAATGTATCCCAGGAATAATCTTGGAATAAAATCTTCTGCGATAAGTGATAAGTTTTGTTTTTGATCATTCCACGGTAACATAAGTGGCGAGGGATGCGGAATTTGTTCGAAAGAGTCACCGGCTCTGGAACGCAAAGGGCAATATAGAAGAAACAGATGGGTTTTAGTCAGTAAGAGTCTGACACTCCCGCTCCGCCCAGAGCGGAAGAAGTCGTATGATGATTTCCCATCCTTAAAAAAAAAAGGTAACATATTAAGTGGAATGATTTCCAACTTTCACGCGTGCTGCTTGTTGAAATTAGATTCATAGTTATAATCTCATTTATTGGTGCGATGAAGCCTTTACGATAAATATAGGTACTAAGGGAGCAAACCCACGAGTTAATGCTTGTATACCCAATGGGTTCTAATATTTGTGCCATGAAGCCTTTAGATTCGTAAGGATATATTGTCAGAACATTTTATACGCCAATTAAACCTTAGGCTAATAAATAAAATCGGTATAACGATATTAGGTACTTACATGGTTCAAGGAAGGTTGTGATCCAGTAACGTAAATTATATTAATGTTTTGACATACGATCGGGTTAATTGGATGTCCTCCAGATCCGTAAGAAAAGCTTTTACATATAAAATATCCAGCACCTTTATCAATACGGAATACCTACTTGATTGCGAAAGCCGTAGCATCGAATTTTGTTTCTTCGAAAACCTTTCAACGACATCTCTATACTGCGACGCCTTGTTAAATCGACGTCTTGTTGTGCGTAAAAACATTTCTTCACGATAAACATATCTAAACGATATACCCTCAGAATACAGAACAAACCAGAAATATGTTCAATCACATTTGTACGTAGCGCATTGTGTCCAAAATAACTCCCCACCCGCGTAATGTTACCTGCGCACCATGACATTACCTCTTTTATGGTAAAATTACAATTAAAACAACTATTTAGCTGGCAGAGGGGGGGGGCATGCTTGACTATAACACGCGCGTCGGTCATTTTCTAAATTGACAATTTAACGAATCACGCCATTCCGGCGTGGTTTACACTGCCTTACGTTTGAGCGCGTTAACGGTTTCTGGTTTCTTCTGTATTCTGAGGATATACCCTAAGACGACCCATTGACCTAAATATTGCCTTTGTTTGTATTCTTTATTTAAAAACCACGACACAGATTGTGATGCTGTTTAATCCATCTTTAAAAAATATTCCGAACGTTAGGTGTACATTCATTTTAAACTTACATAATAAATAAATCTCAGTGTTTTGCCAATCGCAAAAACCATGCAAGCAGAGGCGGATCAATTGTTTATCTTACAAAACAAAACTTTTCTCTAACTAATCAATCAACAGCTCGACAAACGCAATCGAATTTCAAAAGAAAAATAATCCTTGAAAAAATAGAGATTAGTTTCTCGGCTTGGCCCAATATTTCGGCAGTTCCCCAATGCCTGGCGAGGTATTGATCAAACTTATCCGGTGATAATCTTAGGCCCGTCCAGCCCTCGACCTTCTATTCTTTCTCTAGGGTTCCGTGGTAATTAATGGCTTTAACTCGCCTAGAATATTTAATTACCACTTTTGTTTTGTTTTTGGGATCGTGATATTTTTAATTTTGTGTTGAAATTGCCTGTAGAGGTAAACGTTGAGCTATTTGTGAATTTATTCTAGAATACAGACGTCAGCGAGTTTGTTGCGGATCGAATTAATCAAATTGTATGGTTTCTGTTATTCCAATTTTTCCACATCTTTTAGACCAATGTTTCCATCCTGCGTATGCGTGGGAAGTTTCATTAAAATCAGTTCATTCATTTCGAAAAATAAGGACTTGAAAGTTTGTATGAAATGCCGTACGGCGTAAACGCTCTTAAGAAACTTTTTTTGCGTTTACGCCGTTACAGCCTTTATAACCATTTTAATATGTCAACTAAATATCACACCTATAAAACTATGATACTGAAGAAGAACCCATAAATATTCCTCTTCAAAATGGCTAACTGATTGTTAGAAGCAGTCGTGTTCAGTTGCCCACGTCCGCTAGAGCCGCATAAGTTATTCAGGGCACGACTGGAACTTGGAGGCACGAGGATATCAGGACTACATACTTTATATTCGTAATTGCTTACGAATTTCCACGTAAATGTAGTATCTCTAGTATCTTGGAAAAGGTTAGAGGAAGATAGAGAATTTTAAGGTTCATTTTTTTTTCAGTTTTAATTTCTTTTTGTATTTTAAAGGGCTGATTGTTTACATAATATTGAGTCTTTTTTAACATTTACAGTTGCAAATAAATTATTTGATTTGAACTTTGTTCATACTTACATAAAAATAAACTAAAAAAGCAATAGCAATCAATAAAAAAAAGCGTGGTGAATGAATACCGTGCATTCATTTCAGCAATTTTGCCAGACCAATGCTGTGTGACGCTGCCACGCTGGTCTTCCAATTAACCTTGATTAACGGGTGACAGATCAATGCTTCTCGATTTAAACAAACAGCCTTATTCATAAAAACTTTAAAACCATTACTTAGCTAAAATACTGATAAACAGAACAGAGATTCTAAAAAAGTCAAAATTTTCTATGGAGAATTTGAATTTAGAATCTCCTATACATTCAAATGTTTATTGTCTTTCTTTCTTAATGTCTAAAAAGTTTTTATGAATAATGGTGCAAGAATAAAAATAACTTTCTACCACCGTTTGACCGTGTTACCTACTCCAATAACATTTTAGTTTCAAACTCAACTATACGGAACCCAAACCTTTTTTCTTCCCCTAAAAATTGGTGAGGCGGGCTTTCTTTCAGTTTGCTCCCTTCGGATGATGGATAGGGGCTTTGTCTTTACAAATTGAGATCTCGTTGAGCCCGGCTTTGCTCACAGAAAACACGTATAAATATCGCTACTTTAGGGAAATACATAATACAGGCGTTTTATTAAAATTATGATTGACGCCCTCTTGGATTACGTGGTTATTTCTATTTGCCTGTCTTAGTTTTATTTTATTTACTGGAGGATTTTTATGTGAAGGTTAGGCTTTATTTAAATAAGTTCTATTTTAGGCTTTCTGGATTCCTTATGTTATGGTTGGTAGCTACTTTCTTGGAATGGAGGTCCCAATCCAAAAAAGTTGTTATTTTTTAAAATGCGTGAGTGTCGTGGAACACTGAGTTGGAACGAAGTTCCTTTCGTATAGTATATTATTATTGATAAACGTAAAGAAATCCGCGTTTTTTACGGTTTTCTTTCATTTGTAAAGGTTAGGATTGATTAAAATTAAGTTCTATTTTAGCCTTTCTGAATTCCTCATCATCGTTTTTCATAAAATTGGTTCCTCCGGACGATAGAGGTTACAACGAAAGTGTTTGCAAACAATTGTCAAATAGGTTACGCAGCACGTGTTTTGTTATAAGTGCAAAAAGGGTCGTGACGGAAAAATCTTTCACTTTTTTTCGCTTAGCCCCCATCCGCCAAGTTCGTACAGGGCGAAAAGGAACTTCGTTCCACTTCACGCTATGTTGGGTTCAGCTTTCGGTATACCTGTAACGACTGTCAAATGTCTACTTTTGACAGCTATGACCAATGGCTTAACGTGTTTTACGAGGCACAGAGAAGTCCGTCCGTGTTCAAATAATGATTGGTCACGAATCCGCGGATTAACCGCGGCAAGCGTTGCTTAGTAGGGAAAACGACTCGGGCGGCCACTGAACCACAAGCTCCTCAAAAAATACGACAAGTTGACTACTAGAATCGTAGTCCTAAAATGTTTTTTAAGATTTGAATAATTTGTTTTCTCGGTTTGTGAACACAGAGAATAAGGACTCCTTGCGTACCTACTTAGAGGAGACGGTCGTGCGTATGAAACCCGTCAACCTTGATAAACGAGTTTCTGGTTTCACTCGGAATAACAGAATATTGTCATTGTTACCATAAAGTTTTTGTTATTCCCACCTGGCCTTTACGAAAATAAAAAATAATAAAATATTTAAAGCAGAACAGTGAGAGCAACAATGGTTTGAAAATCGAACGAACAATCGGGCATACCATTTCAAATAATATGAACGCATCAAAATTTAAATGAAAGGTTCGAAAACGAGAGACGAAAGTAGTGTAAGTATTATATTTCAAAAAAGAAATAAAAGTAATAAGGCGTTCTTTCTGCCATCGCATCATATTCGTCCACAATTCAAAGTTAATCATAGTGCATTCGCCATGACACCTCTTTGCATAGAAGAAAAGCGTATTATCTTTCCCTGGATAAGAAAAAAAAATGTTGTAATGGTCGGACATTTGAGCACACTACGATGAGATTATGTCAGCTAGTTTATGTTTTGTTATAAGTCAGCCAGTTTAGCTTACTTTGTCGCATTTTGGATGGGAGATTGCAGCAAACGTCATTATTGTTTTTAGTAAGTTATTTTATTAATGAAGCAGTTACATGAATTGCGTGTGGCTTTTAACGGAACGGATAGTGAAACAACTGTGATAAAGTGAAAATCAATAAAGCGAAAATTCCTTAGAGCGAAATCGCCAATGAATTTCAACACGATCAGTCCATCAGTCCAACCTGTCTAAATGGGTTTATGTATTTATTTTTATTCAAACTTCATGCAACACAAAGGCGGGCTTAATGCCTGAAGCATCCTCCACCAGCCAACCAAGAAAGCGGTGCAGAGAGAATATCAAATCGCAGTTCGCTCATGCACATTTTTTTTTCCTAGAGCACAATATTTGACCATTGCGCGAAATTTATAGCCATTTGAGGTTAAAATGAAATTTATAGACTTACTGCGAGTTTTTTTAACGCACTAGATCGCGATGACGTAAACTTTCGCTTATGTCAAATGGGATGTGCCAACCAGAAAGGTTATTACAAATCTTTTAAGAAATCTTGCACATGGTGGCTCTTTCAAGGAAAAATCTGTACGCCACCCATTTATCCACTCGGGCCCAACATGTGAAAATTCCCTAATATAAAGTAAATCTTTTGTATATGTAAATAAACATTAAATTCGCGATTAATTCGCGACACACCGGTGTGTCGCCGGGGCCGGACAGGTTATACTAGATGAAAATTTGATCATTTCTGTTCTTACACTTGTCGAAGCTTATCCCGAAATATCATCAAGAGCAGTCGCTGAAGAAGTAGGTGTCTTACATCGCTTCGTACTAAAGATATGGAAAAAGTATGGTTATAAATGTTACTGACAGGGGCGACTAGTTCAAGCCTTACATTCAGAAGACTTACTTTTTGCAGGTGGTTAATAGGAAAAATAAGCAGAGATTACCATTTTCTGAATTTCATATTATGGTCTGATGAAACAAATTTTTCTAATAAAAATGTTTTTGTGTAAAATGGCTATTTTCTTGCTAACTGTATTTTTTTTTTTAAATCTGTGTATGGGGATCAAAATTCCATAAAAAATTATGGGTAGTCTCCTAAGATCATTTTCACGTAGCTGCAACGGATAAGGTACTTCCCCTTACTGCCCCGCTGAAAGTTTCCGAATAAAATATTATGGATAAAATCAACATACCAATTTTGAACCCGCACCTGAAAATCCGTGTCAAACAAACGTCAGTATTTATCTAGCAGCAGATTTAAAAGTCAACACGACTCTTTGTTATTTCGGCCTAACCATTGTCAAAATCAAAATACAGATTTACAGCGGTTGGCCATGCGTTTATTTCACAGCGTTTTGCACTACATTCGGTTCAAACCTCCTCGGTATGTAAAACTTTTTGATACGTAAAATCTAGGATATGTCCGTGACACCCGACGCGATAAAACCTTTTTGTTTTTTTCTTTTTTTTTTCTATGCACATAGCACATGCGTCGTTACGCCAGACATATGAAACCGGCAATCGGTGTTTTATATCAGTTTTGTTCAGGGAAATATTTTCTAGTTGCTGCGGAAGCTTTTCATACGATAGTAAAGTTGCATTCTGCTCTTTGGCTCTTTCATTTGTTTTTTTTTTTGGAGGTGGATTTTTTTCCTTCCTGGCTGAATATGGATGAAAATTGCCGGGCATTTACAGTGAAAATGAAAAATGCAATGCATGGACGGTTTGTTTTATAAAGTCTTATTTTTTATCGTAATGACTTCAAACGTTGCTCGCTTCTTCTATACCTATGACCAGTTCATCAACAGACAACAATTAATTCTCATTCTCGCAACTAACAATACACTGGTTTATGTCCTCCTCTGTCCTGTCATGTCATGAGGGGTAGGCAGAAGTGTATCATACTACACCCACATTACGCTGGTTACGATTCAGTCGGTCGATTCTGTCGACATCTCACGGTGGTCACCTAGGCGACTCCGCCTAGGTGACCACCGTGAGATGTAAACATGTCGAAGTGAACACCCGGGCGGGACGCACGACGGGTGAGTTGTCAAACCATACAAATAAGATAGAATGACAGCTCTATTGTCGTTCACTCCGCCTAGGTGATGTCGACAGAATCGACCGGCTGCAGTACCTACCGTATGGCACTAGCTTTTGCCCGCGACTTCGTACGCGCATATCGCATCGTCAGCTTTTTACGACCAGTAGTTTCGGTTATGCATTGTCTTGCCTCTCAGTCACTCAATCACTCAGTAACGGAAGAGTTTTATATCCTAGAGTCTGGATATAAAACTATTCCGTCGCTGAGTGATTGAGTGACTGAGTGATTGAGTTTGCTCCTAAAAAACCCAGATTAGTAATTTCAATTACACTTTGACCGATCCGGAAATCTAAAGAGCTACTTGCTGAGCATGACCTGCTCCAGCCTCGAGCTCAGGTACCAGTTGCTTTGCGATCACTAAACGAAAGACTAAAGGGAGTAGAACCTTTGTGACATATCTGTCATAATTTTTGAACGGTAATACCCAGCCGAGAACTATTATTTGAATACAATCTATAATGCATAATAAGTAAGTGATTAGTTAATTTTTTGTGATTTTCATTGTTCTCACATGGCAACTCTACCTCCAAATATCTCGGTAACCTGTCACGTTAGACCACCATGTTCCTAACATGTTTTTTTTTTTTAAGTGTCCTCTACCCATAGATATAATTGTTTCATCGTGCGCCGTGATTATGAAAAATAAAATGGCGGCTGGTGGCTATGCTAGCTCCCATAGAAAAATGTCCCTTTATCATCGAATTGACTTTTACAGTTCAGAAAGCAATTATCATCTGTCATTACAACAGCAAAGAAATCTTCCTGATTTATATCCCGATTTAACTTCGACAAAATCGTAAAACTCTCGAAGTGGAACCAATAATGCCAGGAGCTGGCAGACTTCCCGAGAACATTCTATAAGAACCCCATCGGGTTTTTAATTTAAGGGAAATCCTTTAGATGTAATACACAAGGATGTGCAATCATGTAAGAACCTTATCTTCGTGAGTTAGGTATTGTATTTTTCCCTTTTGTGTAATATCAAAAAAATGGGCAGGGCACGTCTGTGTTTATTAAAAGTTTACAGGAACTCATGGCTTCCGCAGACGACGCGACAATGCGATTTGGATGCGTTTTAACAGAAATATGTGTACGACTGGCTGGATTTATTGTTACACGTTTCGGCAGCGCCGTTGGAGCTCGCGCGTTCGGAGATGTATGGGGTAGTAGTTGCGTTTCAAAGTCGCGCGCTTGAGCAGCGCCGTTCAGTAAACGCGCCATGTTCGCAGCACTAACGCGTCGCGTCTGTCTGTGGTCGTCTTCATTGAGCCTCCACTCATAATGAAGTCCTTAAAAAATCTGAAGTTTATTTATTTATTTTATTTTATTTATCTTTGGAAAACTTACAGCTAAACAGATACAGTAAGTAATAGTTTAAACAAAATATGGCCAATTAAAAGTTGCTTGTATTCCTGTGCACTAACGCGTCGCGTCTGTCTGTGGTAGTCTTCATTGAGCCTCCACTCATAATGAAGTCCTTAAAAAATCTGAAGTTTATTTATTTATTTTATTTTATTTATCTTAGGAAAACTTACAGCTAAACAGATACAGTAAGTAATAGTTTAAACAAAATATGGCCAATTAAAAGTTGCTTGTATTCCTGTGCACTAACGCGTCGCGTCTGTCTGTGGTAGTCTTCATTGAGCCTCCACTCATAATGAAGTCCTTAAAAAATCTGAAGTTTATTTATTTATTTTATTTTATTTATCTTAGGAAAACTTACAGCTAAACAGATACAGTAAGTAATAGTTTAAACAAAATATGGCCAATTAAAAGTTGCTTGTATTCCTGTTTTTGAAGTGGCAACTCTTTAAAGGATGGCTCAAACAATGTGGCTAGTAAACTAGACATGACTGTCTTCACTACTACTAGACATGACCTTCAAGGTGTGCGAAAAGTCGTTACGTTACAAATGTTCGTTACGGGTGCGCGCAAATTAGATTCTTATCGTGTTCAGTTTTCTTAGAATAAAAGGTGTTCATCGGTAAAACTGTCCTTGCTACTACTTTAGCTTTAATAAAAATGTGTTAATTCAATATTTGAAAATTTAATCTTGCGTAGAGTTCAGGATTTTTAATAGAAATACTCACTAAGTGGAATAATAAATTGTCAAAATATTTGACCCAAAATATAGAGGTAGGTAGGTACGATATAGTTTTTCCTTATCACCAAACAAAATATTTTTGTCACACCAGACTGGTCCACGTAAAGAGCTGTTCATATTTGTAAACTTTTTTCATTACTGAGACTTGTTACTGAGTCTGTATTGTCAAAAATTCATGTGCAAAAAGGAAAAAGTTTTTGCAAATAAAACAAAGATGTGTTTTATAAAAAAAAAAAATATTTCGTTATACTGGGAGGTACCTAAAACGAACTGCCTGCATTTTTAAAAGCTTTTATTTTTCTTGACTTGTATGTACTTATGTTTACAAATCTTGCAAGTTTAATTTGACCCACTTCCCGGTATCTGATTGAGCTGAAATTTGCATGCTAGTCCAGAACCGATGACAATGCATGTTAATCATAAACGTGACCTGATGCTACTGCCAGGATCGGCTCTGTACGAGAGATCTCCTCAGCGGTAAATAGCAGGGACACGAAATTTTGTATACGCATTCGTTTATGATAGGCAGTTGGTAGGCCCAACATGAAATAGATGCCACATCCAGGGTAGTCTTCAAACTATGGAACTCCTCAATATTCAACTGCTGGGACTTGAAATTTTTAATACGCATGCATTTATGATAGGCAGTTGGTAGGCCCACCATGAAATAGATGCCACGTCCAGGGTTGTCTTCGAACTATGAAACTCCTCAATATTCAATTGCTGGGACTTGAAATTTTGTATACGCATTCGTTTATGATAGGCAGTTGGTGATTATTGCATTTTGTATGAAACAGCTGATTGAATTTTTGATATTTCAGAGTTGGTCCCATAGTAAAAGTTGTTTATAATGATGAGTACTTTCACCTCCTGACAGATTGTTGGTGTTTTACAAATAACCCCTGTGTACTTGTCTTATTAAAAAAATAGTTTACAATTTCACGCGATATTTTACAAATAGATAAGATAAAAAGCTAGGTAGTTAAAAAGCTTGTATGATCAACATTAAAAATTTTCGTTATGGGTGCGTGCTAATTAAATTGGTTACGGGTTTAGTTTTCTTAGAACAGTTTTGTTTTTTATTCAAACGTTGCCCCACACCAGGAATTTTTCCTGTATCGTGGGTGCGTTTGCGTTGAAAAATAAACGTTTTGACTTTTGCGTTTACAAACATATAAACTCACATGCACAAATAGCCAGACCCAGAACAACTATCTGTAGGCCGTATTAATATTTGTTCCGTTCGAGAATCGAACCCGCGACACGCAGCCCAGCAGTCAATCACTCAACCACTGCGCCAACCGTGTCGTGAAACACAGTGAGTGACCACAGATAAAGCTGTCTTTAGGTAAAAAAAACTTACCGCTATTTTAGCCATAAAAAAATGGTGCTACTTCATGATCGAGCCAAAATCACTCTTTGAACGCTAGTGATAAAACTGAAAGCAACATCGTCTACCTAATAGTACAAGCATAGGTACTCAAATACTGATGCTAAAATCACAATAGAACTAGGTTCTTAAAACTTGAAATCCGTTTAAATCATACTTACACGCAATCCTTAGAACCTATTTAGTCCAAGCAAGGCAAGTTACAGAGTTGCTAATACCCCTAAACTTGACGAGGCAAACTTCACTTAAGTATATCGAGCAAAATTTTGTTTAAAACCTTCTTGGTAAGTCGAATGTGTATAAAATTGAGTTCCGTACAAATTATGTTTTGAAGAAGCTTGAGTTATGTTGAAGGACTTCGAATTGGGATCGTAGGGGATTTATGTGAGTGAAATTTGATGATCTCGTTCGACGCTTGTTATCATTTTTAGAAAGGGAAGTACGGATTAAGTGGGTGTCATATGAGAGTGAGTATTTACGAATATATGAAATAAGTCCTAAGTCGTTTGTGTCTAGTTCCCCAATCACTGAAAATCGAATCAAAATACAAATATCCAGTAACTAAAAGTAGAAAGCATATTTGAAAACAGTAACTATGGAGTTCCTCGTCCGTCTTTCTCCATGAAAAGCCTTTGCGAATGGACCTGTAATCAGCCATTTAAATGTTTGCCTAGCCTTTACATTTAAATGTGCCGATTTTTCAGCGACCTAAGTGGCATCTTTTGTTCAATATCGTTTAATGACTAGACCGTGTCACTTATGTCGTTGATTAAACGGTACAGTTCAATGAAAAAGGCTAGACTTTTAATGAAACAGCGGATTCAGCTAATTGGCTGCATATATATTGCAAAATGTGCTGAGAGAAGCTCGTGGCTAAAGAAAAACAGCCACACGGGTCGATCTTTAAGGTTAAGCAACGTTTTCCAAGGTCAGTCTGTGGATGGGTGACCATTTTAACATAGCGAGTTTCCTCCGAGCCTCGAAAATCACGTTAAGCCGTTGGTCTCGAATGTCGTTTGTAGATCTTTGGCAGTCTGACTCCAGTCTTGCCAAAAAGTATCGAGTTACCCTGAGGTCTGGTAGGCAGCCGCTCCACGTAAAATACTGGTAGTCAGCTGATAATTCGGATTAACAGCTGATAAGCTGGTAATCCGGTTTGATTGGGAGCCGACCCCAATATACATAGTTGGGAAAAGGCTAGGCAGATGATGATTGTGTAGTAAATGTTGACGTTTAAAAATGCCTTTTAAAGGTCTAATGAAATAAACGTTTTGGTTTTGACTTTGAGTCATTCCAAATGTGAGCGAATCATCTCTACGTAAAATAGCAAATATTTTTACTATAAAATAAAAATACCGAACAAAAAATCATACACTAAAACGAGCTTGATCAAAATATTATGTTATACAATTCCAAACATTGTATGACAGCAAACAAAAGTTAAAACGATGAAAAAACTACGACATTTTACATGTTGTTTTCATTAAAACATTCTAGTTAGGCACGTCGAAAACGAGACGCATAAAAACGTGATAAAAATGAATTACCAGAACACTACAGACCTTTGAAACGAACACGTAGAGAAAACTGAACCTTTCTACCTTTGTAATAAGAGCTGGGGAAATTATATTTGAGTGAAAGAAATAACTTGGTGAAGTAGGAAAGTAAAGCCATCCAAACGGCGACTTCTGCCTTCGACAAGCAGTTTGTATAACAAGTGAAACGTAGATTTACGAGGATTCTAACTTTTCTATTAAAAAACTAATACAAAACAGACGGAATGAAATATACGCGTTGTTGGTAACGTGGTTAAGTACGTTTCCACAAATGTATTTTGTGTAAGGCAATTCAATAGGAAAATGGAAGGATTTCAAGAAAATTCCTGATCTTATTAGTTCTTCTCATGTTTGAAAAATTTGTCAGCTTGGCAACGGAAAGGAGACAGAATGGTGAAAATGAAAGAAATTGCGTTTGATTATGAATTATGAAATAACCCCGCTACAGGGTTCTCTTCTTCTTCTTCTTAGGGCCATTTTCACCAAGCCAAACTGATCGCGATCAGCGTAAAAACCACGTTTATGAGCTGTCAGTGTCACTATTTTTGTATGGAATATTGACGCTGACAGCTCTCGAACGCAGTTTAAATGTACTGATCGCGTTCAGTTTCATTGGTGAAATCCGCTCTTAACGTACTTATAAATGTCAAAATTAAGTTCAACGAAGTTTATTCTAAAGCCTATAAAACATCTATGATTTAAAAGTAACATTTTTTTAAATATTATTCGTTTGGAACCATCCGCACGCGAGTCCCACTCGCACTTGGCCGGTTTGTTTTTAGGGTTCCGTACCCAAAGGGTAAAAACGGGACCCTATTACTAAGACTCCGCTGTCCGTCTGTCCGTGTGTCTGTTTGTCACCAGGCTGTATCTCATGAACCGTGATAGCAAGGCAGTTGAAATTTTCACAGATAATGTATTTCTGTTGCCGCTATAACAGCAAATACCAAAAACAGAATAAATAAATATTTAAGTTGAGCTCCCATACAACAAACGTGATTTTTTGCCGTTTTTTTATAGATAATGGTACGGAACCCTTCGTGCGCGAGTCCAACTCGCACTTGGCCGGTTTTTTTTATTCATGAAAACATCTAGTTTTTTTAAAGCCCGTACTGGTGATGCACTGTCAGATGGCTACGCCAATCACTGTCCACCAGCTACCTTAAGAAGCTCAATATCAATCAAACTCTTCACCAGACAGATCCTTGACGTACCCATTATACCTATGTATGTATATCCCATACACAAACCACTTGCTTTGTCACCCCTGCATCATCACACAGTATTGATCCATTGTGTCTTGATTGAGCAACAAAGCTGTCATATTTCATTCTACCCCTAGGGTATGATAAAGCCTGAGGGATAAACAGACTCAAATATCCGTTACGCAAGCTACTGCCTTCGATGTCACTGATTGACTAAAAGGCTTCTTGCCTTTGTTTTATTTAGATATTTTATAAATAGAATACGTTTTTTTTTGCGGTGGCTTGGGAAGGAAGAGGCAATCTTCTTTCTCTTTTACAATACTCTGAAGATGTCCTTATGTCAATAGATTTAGTCACTGGACACACTGAAAAGACGTAAGACGAGGAAGAGGCGCGGACAGGGCACAGACGGAGCTCCGTCGCGACTTTTTAAAACATATAGAAAAGACGAGGCATGGACGTGACGTGGCGCGAGTCTCGGCACCCGCGCCCACCCGCCCGTATCCCCGTTCTCGCCCGTCCCTCGTCCGCTCGCGCCCGTGCCCCGTCCTTTCTGTATGTTTTACAATAGGGTGCAGAAGAGTAAGTGTCGTGCCCGCGGCCTGTCCTTCCTATATGTTTTGCATCGCGACGCTTCTATACATTTTGTATGAAAGGGACGCGGAAGAGACATATGTCCGCGCCCCGTCCTCGTCTTACGTCTTGTCTGTGTATCCAGCGCCTTAGTTGTCGATTTCTAACAGTCCCTATTGTTTTCTACTAATACAATATTATATCAACTATAAACAACTGTTAATCAAATTCAACAGTCGCTGTGTTCGTAACTGAGAAGAATCTAAGCTGATATGGTAACCATAGTAATATTTCAGTGTAGTCTTTTTTAACCCAAACGCTGTTCAGATTGCTTTCGTTCCGCTTATATACTCCTACTATACATAAGCTTGCAAAAAATACTTCAATTAATTTATGTGATGTGATCGACATCTCGTTTTCCATCTTCCGAAAACTCAAGTACCTAATTATGTATCCTTAGTAAGATCAAAAACTCAACTTTAATTCGTCCAAGAGTTGATTCAACAACCAAACATGAAATAAAATCGGAACATTATTCAAGATCTACTTAATCTTGAGCCTTGGGAAACGACATTTGATCAATACCCCTTAATTTGTGAAGTACTCGTATACATTAATTTGGTCGGTACCAAGTTGCTCGGTCCGATAAATGAGACCGAATCAAAATTTCTCTCACGGAAGGTTCTGGGCGGAGTTTAGACTTCCGAGACCTGATTAAGAAGGCTTGTATGCTTTGAGAACTTGTGAAATTAAGCTATTTTATATATAAGAAAGATTTTGGATTAAATCCAAATCGACTTCTATCGTAATCCTTTACGTTCTCTAGTAATGAAAAACGGTTCATAATTTATTGGTCTATCTACGAAGGGACTGTCGCGACACCTAATTTAGGTATAACGCCATTGTTTTACTATTGTGTCTGATGCGTTGACAGTTGAAAATGTATTAGGGAAAGGTCAATGTACATTATTGCAAGTTTATCTAGCCCATAACATACCACTCTCTATTCTAGATACTACGACTTCACAGATTCTAACCATTCGTGACAGTCTAAGAAGTCGAATTTGACAGCTAAGTAAAGAGGGATAAAAGAGCGCTTTACCACTAAATGCGAAAGAGATTTATTTCATGTCTCTTTCATACTTACTAGTAAAGCAACGTTGTATCACGCTGTCAAATCAGACTTCACAGATTGTCACAAATATCCTAATTAAAACTATAAGTGAGTTTGTTTGTTGATGAATTTTGGTACATAAATAGATGGGATCCTGTAGTTGGTTACAAGTTAGATTTAATTGCAAAAATCTATATTAACGCGGGTGAAGGCATCAAAATCAAACCCCGAAAACATCTACTATACACCATAACTCGGTAAAGTTAATAAAGTAATACAACGCACTCACTAAATCGAATTAGTTGCCTCGCTTCCTAACTTAAAAGAAAATTAAAAAGTATAACTTTGTAGAAGAAATTACATTTTTATACTGACTACGTAATACGAAGGACCATAAATCTTAATCTTGTTTAATTAAAATCTTACGTTTATTAAAGTTAATTATATTTTTAGGGTTCTGAACGTTCGTATGAAAAAAAAATCGTAATAGGATCACTCGTGTGTCTGTCTGTCACAGGCAATTTGCTCCACATCTACAGGACTAATTTAATTGAAATTTGGCAAACACATGAACTTGTGTGACCCAAACTTGGACGCGTAAAATGAATAATATGGTTCACTTTTGGGGAACAAATGGGTTTTCAAACAGTGCCGTGTACATTTTAAATGAAAACATTATGAGGGTCTCAAATATATTTATTTCATACTTTTTAAATAAATCATTTTTAAGCTAATCGTTAGCAATTACATGAAATGGACTATTCCCTGCCCGGGGGTGGCAGGGATCTCCCTTATCTTCGAAGCTAAATTTTGAAAAAATACAGTATCTTTATTTATAGATTACAAGAAAACCAATTAGATTATTGTATTTAAAAATACGAGACAACCTCACGTCCCAGCCGCCGCAACATAGGGAGACGCCCCGGGCATCGGCGAGTCACAGGGCGATTCCCGGCCACCGTAGGCGCGGCTCTGCGGACGGCGAGCGTTGGGTGGCTCGTCGACCGATCAAAGCCAGGCCCGGGTCGACGGCGCGTTGTGTTCCACGCGCGCCTCAAAGAGATGTCAGCATAGTAGACTGGGATCGTTAGGGCTAGAGCCTGCCAGGGTTGCGAATTTTGTTCGAAAGAGTTACCGCGGCCCTGGAAAGCAAAGGGCACTAAGAGGAGCACGGATGGGTTTTAGTCAGTAAGAGTCTGACACTCCCTCCCGCTCCACCCAGAGAGGCAGGAGTCATCTGATGATTTCCCATCCATAAAAATAAAAAGGATTAAAGCATAACATGTCTATTTTCTGCACCGAATCCACTCAAGCGACCCTTTCCCACTCTAGTACACCACGGTATGGAGACCAGGTGAGCTAGGATTGGAATAGTGTTTCAAGGTTTTAGGAAATATGGTAATAATAATAATAATAATAATAATCTGTGGCCCGGCTGTCAAGAAGACTGACAGGAAATTTTTTCTCGCCGATTTTATCAATTTATATATTCTCATATTCAATAAACCAACGAAATCAAAATGTACTGGAACCCAAAAACTGTTAAAAAAAAATCAATAGAGAAACAATAGAACCGAACATGCTTGAAGATAATATGGCGGAGTAACTTTGACTACCAAGATATATGTTGACAAGAAGCCGGGCACGTTACCTGGCCACACACCCACCACCTTCGGCCTCGCCGCTCAGCTCCGCCTCGCCGCCGCCGGAACCCAGCCCCACCGTGAGTGCTGTGACACCGGCCGCGGCAGTTGCGTCGAGCTCGAGTGACGAGTACTTCTCGCCGCCCACGTCGCCACCACCTGCACGTCGACGGAGAGGACGCCGGCCGCCGGACGGCTTAGGACCTCGAGGCCCACCGGCCTCTGATAGGGTCCCAGCTCCCGGCGGGAGTGTGCAGCGCATGCGATGGACGCGAACCATCAATGAAAACGTCATGCGCTCATACTATGGGGCTACAGAGGGGGGAACTAACCTGACTGCGCACCGTGGTCGGATGCTCTCTCTGTTTCAGGTACTTGAACCAGCTGTCAACGTTTCGGCCCAAAGACTATCGGATCAGGTGCGCGTCATCCAGCGTAACCGTATGTTGGATGACAGTGTGCTTGATCGCCTCCGAACTGAAATGTGTAGCCATGTCATTACTCCTCCGTCGCAGACTGTGGCACCACCACAGTCAACCCAAATATCCGGGCACGCTGACGAGGATGGTAATGACAGGGTTACAAACGTAAGTACCCAGTGCAATGACGAATTGAGGAGTGCTTTGGAGTGTGCTATGGGGGAATATCGCTACATGCCGCCTGAACTTAGACCACGCTTACCTCGTTTGCCCATGCATAACAAAAACAGGGCGCTGGTGGCAGCTCTGGATTCGCAGTTGTCAAATTATTTTGATAACTGCGAAGACCTCACTGATGCACACTCGATGTTGTACTGCGCGGCTGCTGCGGCATGTCGTGTAGCTCACGTCAAAATAACTAATGACAGAGTTACACGACCAAAACCAGCTGTACCGGCCTGGCAGTGCAGGATCGAGCGTCGCATCGGTGGGGCCAGAGCGTTAATCGGCAAACTGATCTGCTTCAGGGAGGGCAACACTCGCCCTAGAGTGATGCGCTTTGTGAGACGGGCGTTTTCGGGGACTGATATCAGCCCCCAAGACTATATGTCCTGTGTCACAGAGCGCATCGACTTCCTGAAGCAGAAGGTGTATGCATGGGCAAACCGTATTCGTAGGTATAGGCGGCGAGTGGAGCGATACACCCAGAATCGCACATTCCGAAGTAATGAAAGGTGGGTATATAGGGCTTGGGAGCGACCGGAACAAGGTGTGACTGACACGCGCCTGCCGGATGATGAAACCATGTATTCATTTTGGCGCAACATCTGGTCAGTGCCTGTCGGTCACACCGAAGGAGATTGGATGCGAGAGGTCGAACGAGCATGCGACCCAATACCAGAAATGGGGGCAATTACAATCAGCCCCCAAGATGTAGCCCGTGCAGTCCGTCCGCTGCCTAACTGGAAGTCTCCAGGGCCGGACGGACTGCACAACTTTTGGATTAAGTGGTTACAAAGGTCGCATGCTTGTTTGGCATCTCGGTTCCAAACTGCCTTGGAGTCTGGCTCGCTGCCCGAATTCCTTTTGACAGGAGATACCCACCTGCTCCATAAATCTGGTAGCACCGCGGAACCCAAAAACTATAGACCGATAACATGTTTGCCAACGGTCTATAAAGTTCTTACATCCATTTTGAGAGCTAAAATTAATGATCACATTAGCAGCAATAACATCATGTCTGCCTCTCAAAATGGGTGTAGGAATGGGTCCCGCGGTACTAAGGAGCTACTCCTTATTGATACGGCCATTAGCCAACAGGTTCGGCGTTCCCGAAAGGATCTGTCGACATGTTGGATAGACTATAAGAAGGCCTATGACTCGGTGCCTCATACATGGCTCATGAGGGTGCTAGAATTGTATAAAATTGATGCAACGCTACGCACCTTCCTGACGTCGTGTATGGGGCAATGGAGGACAGTCCTTCGCTATCCAGGATGTCGAAATATCCAGAGGAATAGCGAACCGGTAAGGATCGAGCGGGGTATTTTTCAGGGCGATAGTTTGAGTCCGCTTTGGTTTTGCCTAGCCTTGAATCCTCTCAGCACATTGCTGGAGAATTCAGGACTAGGCTATCGGTTGAAGAGAGGTGGTCAGGTTATATCTCACCTCCTTTACATGGATGATCTGAAACTCTTTGCCCCCAATAATCTGCAACTGATGGAGCTACTGAAGGTAACTGAAACTTTCAGTAGTGCCATCAGGATGGAGTTTGGTGTGGACAAATGTGCGGTCATGCATGTAAAGCGTGGAGAGATTATGGAATCCGTGGGATGTCAACTCTCGGATTCTATAAACCTGAGATCCCTCTCTCCAACCGAAACTTACAAGTATTTGGGTATGTCGGAAGCATTAGGCATCAGTGTTACTGACATGAAGCATTCGTTGAAGGAGCGCTTCTTTGGTCGCCTGAAGAAGGTCTTCAACAGCCTTCTATCGGGCGGAAACAAGGTGCGCGCTTTCAACGGATGGGTCATGCCGGTATTGATGTACTCTTTCGGCGTACTCAAATGGACTCAAACGGAACTTGACGCCCTGGATAGAAGGATCCGTACACTGCTGACTGCACATCGAATGCATCACCCACGGTCGTCGGTAATGAGACTGTATATCCCGCGAAAGTGTGGAGGTCGAGGCTTTTTAAATGCTAAGACTCTCCACAATCGCGAGATATGCAGTCTCAGGGAATATTTCCTAGCTGTCGACGTGGGTATGCATCGAGATGTAGTGGCGGTGGACAAGGGACTCACCCCGCTCTCCTTGGCAAATGAGAACTGGCGCAAACCTGCGGTGCTTGACACTAACGATCGCAGGGCGGTATGGCAGAGCAAGGAACTTCACGGACGCTTTTTCCGGGCCCTACACGGGCCCGACGTGGATCAGTTAGCGTCCGTAGCCTGGCTACGTTTTGGTGACCTCTTTGGGGAAACCGAAGGTTTTGTCTGTGCAATTATGGACGAAGTTATCATGACGAAAAACTACCGGAGATTTATTGTGAAGGACGGTACGGTTGACATATGTCGGGCATGTCACCGTCCGGGAGAATCAATTCGCCACATTATTTCTGGTTGTTCTCGTCTTGCTAACGGAGAGTACTTGCATAGACACAACCTTGTAGCCAGGATTATCCATCAGCAACTTGCTCTGAAATACTGTCTTGTGGAATCGGAGGTGCCGTACTACAGGTATGTGCCCGACCCAGTTCTCGATAATGGCAGTATCACACTGTACTGGGATCGGTCCATCATCACTGACAGGACTATTCTTGCAAATAAGCCTGATATAGTGGTGGTGGACCGAATCGAGAGGCGTGCAATGATTGTAGATATAACCGTCCCGCATGACGAGAACCTCGTGAAAGCCGAGAAAGATAAACAAATAAAATATCTTGACTTGGCTCGCGAGGTTGTCGACATGTGGGATGTGAATTCGGCAATCATTGTACCGATAGTCGTGTCAGCCAACGGCTTAATAGCCACGAGCCTCGACCAACACCTCAGGAGGCTCTCGTTAGGCAGCTGGATCAGGGGCTTGATTCAGAAAGCAGTGCTTCTGGACACGGCTCGGATTGTTAGGAGGTTCCTCTCGCTGGAGCCCTGACCGCCGGTAGCTTGGACCCTGTTCCCGATACCGGTGGGCTACTATTTTTTATATTTTTAAATATTTTTATAACTTTGTATTTTAATATTTAAAAATGTAATTTATATGTATTGTACAAAAGAATAAAGGAAATAATAATAATAATAATAAAATTTAATTCAGACCAAGAGTCCATATTCAAAACATACAACAATTTTTCACACAAACACAAAAATATACACACATAACGATACACACATCCCATAAAAATATTATTTTATATATTTGAATGACGCACGATGAGTTGTCATCCAGTGCCACATCATTGGACTGTCCATTCTGTCAGCCACGATGGCCACCAAGCTGAACATATGTAATTTATGTAAGTACCTGCTTTGTTTGATTTTAATAGTTTGTATAGTATGTATGTAGTATGTTTGAATGGTACTTTTCAATTAAATTTTTTCACGGTTAGGTGATTTCTCACAACAAAAAACAGGGTTACAATATTGTAACAGAGAAAATCAGGAAATATTTTCGTTTGTAAATAAAAAACCTCTGTGAACCTTATTACTCAGAGAGTACAATTTATAAAGCCATTATCCCAAAAGTAAAAGCTTCATATAATTAACTTGGGAAGTAATAAAAATACTTCTTATAATAAGCATTACAGCTTATTTATATTGAAATGTAATTAAAGTGAATAATATCGTCTCAGAGATAAAAGCATTGTCTAAAAATAATTAACAGGGGTCGAGTGAAAGTACTCTTTATACATATACAAAAAGGATAACATTATTTCAGTTCTATCATACGGTCTCACTAATTAAATCCTGAAAAAAATGCACTAAAACAATAGTAATGTAATGTTATAAGGACCATTTAAGTCAATACTCTAAAATAATAAAATTTAAGTTTCTGCAATGGATAATGCTATAGCTGGAAAAGAGAAAGTACTTAAAATAAAATATTTTTTTTACAAAAAATACAACCGACTTCGAAACAACCATAATTTCTTAAGTCGGTGTTTTTGGTTGTATCTTCGGTTTTTGACACCAACTTCCGAAATTATAGTTATTTTATACTTTGTAGTGTTTTTTTATCATTTATTGAAGAGTTCCGTTACCTATCTCTGAAGTTCTTCATCAGATCTTCACCAAACAAAAAAATCGGCAAAGTGCGAGTCGGACTCGCGCACGAAGGGTTCCTTACCATTATCTATAAAAAAACAGCAAAAAATCACGTTTGTTGTATGGGAGCCCTACTTAAATATTTATTTTATTCTGTTTTTTATTTATTATTATAGCGGCACCAGAAATACATCATTTGTGAAAATTTCAACTGTCTAGCTTTCACAGTTCTTGAAATACAGCCTGGGGACAGACGGACGGACGGACGGACAGCGGAGTCTTAGTAATAGGGTCCCGCTTTACCCTTTGCGTACGGAACCCTAAAAAGAGTCATCAAAATCGGTTGACAATTGGCGAACATATCGCTGAACAAACATACAAAAAAACAGTCTAAGTGAGAACCTCCTCCTTTTTTGGAAGTCGGTTAAAAAGAGACGAAAACTGAAGAGGAATACATATACCCACTGCAAACCCCAGATAAATATGTTTATGAGGAAGATGATAACATTAATTAGTGTTACAATGAACTAAATAACATGATTAAACTGCAGCATAATAATGAGATAGTTAATAGCCAACGTGAATATAATTGGCAGTATGTACATTCCAACAGGAATCTTGGACAAAAGCTTAATCTCTAATGGATTCTTCTTCAACACACGTATGAAGTCCTTAATCAATTTGGCTTCTGCTTCGCCTGAACCTAAAAAAAAAACACTTGTTTTACTGGAGTATCAGAATTTTGGGAATATTCCGAAAATAACAAATTCAGCTTCCATAGAAAATAATGGAAATAGGTGACTACGTATCATGAAGAGTAATATCAATTGATGAATTAGATGAAATTAATCTCCAACAGTACGTACAAATACAAACCCTAATCTTCATAAACTAGAAGCAGAATAGGTAGTTGATTTGAGTTCCATGGAAATAATTATTCTTGCTGATGTAAAATAAGCTTGAATATCAATATCAAGTAAAAGTTCTATCTCTCTGCACCACTCTTAAGTCGTCTGGTTGAAAATGCCTTAAGCATTTTGTCCGCCTTTGTAGTGCTTTTACTAGTACATTAGTTTTAATTATATTAAAGTCTTACCAAGGATCATTGTATTATAAAGACGAGCCAGCACCTGGTGCAACTTCACTCCTTGGTTTCTCGTCAATTGTCCAGCAACCAGTGGCATAACCATCACTGCCATGTAAATAAATAGAAAAAATGTAGTTCTAGTAACGTCTTTGATGAGCCCCGCCTGTTATAAAAAGAGTATAAAAATTATAACTTTATCTCATAGAATTTTCCTAGAGAACAAATAAATCGTAACAAACTTACCTTAGAAAGACATGAGTACAATACTCTGTACGCCACCAAAACGTACTGTGATACTGATGTGACCATCGAATATAAATACTGAAAGATGAAATTTTAATTTTATTCTTACAAAACAAGTACCTAAACAAATAAAAATTTCACATGTGTCATTTCTAAATATAAATACCTGACGTCCAAAACATTGAGTCACTTTTTCACAGCAGTTCACTAATTCCCTATACAGTTCAACCCATTCCTGTATCTGCTCCTTTGTGATATCACATTGCTCATCCAAATTAATATCACAACTACCTACCTTCTCCTGGACGGCTGATATCAACGAATTGAAACATTTGATCAAAATAACCAATATCATAATAACAACGTACAACATTACGTGCTGTGATACTGCGATAATTTTAATAACTGCTTGTGAGAACATAAGGGGAATCAATTTTAGTGGTGGATCTGAGGGTAAGTATGACATCAAAGCTTCCGTCGATCTATAGACAGAACACAAAGAAGTCAATAAAATAAAAGAAATACTGGTGTAGACTATTTTCTTGATTGCTGTTATTAATTTTTTATCGTCCTTAAAATATTCCAAGATAAATTCATAGACACTACTGATGCTCCTCAAATATGACATGAAGGCAGAGCTGTAACAGATGCCAGTCACAATGGATGTTATTGCGTTTATATAAGTTAAAACACCAAAACAAGCAATGATTATTTTCATTTGATTAATATCATTTTTTCCTAACAACAAATATACAACATATCCCCCAGCAATCGTGTAAAACAGTGTCTGGACGAATATTTGAAACATAATAAAACATTTTTTCCTGTCCCTCTGGACACTATAAATTCTATATATGCCAAAGATATTCTCCAGAAACAATAAACTATTCAACCACTTGAATGAAGACATTTTCGTTTGTAATGTTGCATGTCTTGGTGTCAACGATACAGTATCTAAATGAATTTGAAAAGGTGGTAGCAAAACATTGTGGTAATTAATGTTAAAAGTCCGTCATTATACTAATGGTACAGTAGGTACCACTGGCGTTATTGATTAACTGTCAGTTTTGAAGACACAAGTACACACCATAAAGTTAATTAATTATAGTAAAATGATGAAACTTCACGTTTGCTTCTTTGTCATAATAGTAAAACCTTTTGGACGTCATAATTTTTACCTTTTGTACTTGTACACTTAAAAATATTGCTGTAGGCTTGTTACCCAACGTCTTGGCACGTGACGGTGGGAAGAAGCCAGACGGAATGACTGTAATGCCTTGAAAGTTGAGTAAACTTTTTTAGCATAATAGCTATTTGGTTGAGTAATATAAACATTAGGTGCACGGGCCCGAGTGCTCATCGAGTGTTTCAGGATATCAGCAAACAGCAAGTCGATTCTTCACGTGACCAGAGGGCTGGGCTTTCCTTGGGCCAAAAAGCTAGCATTTCCTTTTTCATTCAAGGTAGTAATACTGCTAGTGTTCTGGGCACTTATCCCATTGACAGATATGAGGATTATTTTTATATTTCTAATGATTTCGACGATTGATTCTTTTTTTTTGACATTTCTGTTTTATCTTAATTTTTATTGCCAAATGCTGAGCACAACACCTGGACCTGGTCTTGCGCTGCCGGTGACTGTTTCCCACGCAAGTTTCGAGTAAAAGTATGACGAACATTATACTTAATGACGTCGAAAAGCAGACAGGCTAAGTGCAACTTCCGATGAGATTTCATTTTTAAAAATATTATGCTTGTTTAGAAATGGTCCAATGTGGCACGTAGAAGAAAAACGTGCGCAAGCATTTTGAACCTTCTGGATTACAAAGTATAATATTTTATTTAAAAAACTAAATAACATGATTGAACTGCAGCATGACAATGACATAATTGACAGTAAACGAAAGAACAACTGGCAGCAGGTACACCCCAACGGGAATCTTGAACAATAACTTGATTTCTATTGGATTATTCTTTATCAGACGTATAAAGTCCTTTAACAACTTCACTTCAGCTTCACCTGAATCTAAAACAAAATTTTTAGGTTACAACTTTACGAGACATTTCTTTTTCTCATTGTATATCTCTTTTTTTCTTATCGTTTATTATAAATCGGCGTCGTCATACAGCCTGTCTTCACCCAGTACTGAGCATAGGACTCTCTTTTTCTGTGCCAATCCCTTTTTTTATGGATGTGAAATCATCAAATGACTCCTCCCGCTCTGGGCGGAGCGGGAGGGAGTGTCAGACTCTTACTGACTAAAACCCATCCGTGCTTCTCCTAGTGCCCTTTGCTTTCCAGGGCTGCGGTAGCTCTTTCGAACAAAATCCGCACCTCTGGCAGTGTGCCAATCCCTACGATCCTGTGCCACCCTCATTTAAGTTCCTCCGGTATTACTTAAGATGTCGTATGCTCATGTCGCTACCGGACAACCAACACTTCTTCTACCAGTTTTTGCAACTCAGTGACTGCCCTACTCCACCTGCCATCATCACAACGCCTTGCCATATTTCCTGCCCGAGTTGGGTTCATGACTCTTTTTTCCATATCAAAGACCTTCGTACGTCTTTGGATCTCGACGTTTGGAAGTCAGTCTAGTAGCCTTATGCCAAACATAGGACATTCCATGGCTCTCTATGCAACTCTCAGCTCATACTGAGCCTCCTGTGTGAACGTGTTTGACCATGTTTCGGCATCGTAAGTCATGGTGGTCAAAACATACTGATAATAGATGATGAAATGATCTTACCAATGATCCTAGTATTGTAAAGTCGGACCAAGACTCGGTGGAACTTCACTCTTTGGTTACTCGCCATTTGTCCAGCAATTAATGGCATCATCATCACTGATATAGAACTTAACATGATAATCATAATTTTTGCACCGTCGATACTGTCACTCTGCAGTAAATAAAAACTGCTGCTTTATTCTTATGTGTTAATGTTTATAGGTTTTTTTATTGCACGGTTGTCATTTATTGTTTTTTGACAAAAAATCCACCTGCTGAAGAAGGACCATGCTACTCAGTTACTGGGTTGTGCAGGTCAGAGAGGCAGTCCCTCCACACAGACTACGGCATTCACATGAATCCGGTTGGACTGGAAGCTGGCCCCAATATAGTTGGGAAAAAGCGGTAGATGGTGTACAAACAATAGTATAAATATTTTAGACAAATAGTTTTCTTAATCCACTGTAAAAGTGGATACTTTGCTAGAGAAAAAAAAAACAGTTTTACTTACATTAGAAATACTGACGTAAAAAATTTGGTACGTCAAAAAAATGCACTGTGATAATGACAGGACCAGTGAAAAGAAATACTGAAACAAAAACATGCATGTCATTGATGCTTTTCTCATAAAACAGAAAACTTCACAAGAACTTCATAAATAAAACCAATGTACAATGGCGATTGGGAATTGAGTGCGTGCCTTCAAAAACTATGACAACTTGAAACCAAGTTCGATAACTCAAAAAAAAACCCAGTTTCGTCCCCAAGATACGTCAGTCAGATCGTTGCATATTAGCTCTAGAACATGCCATTCGAAAGATCGCACTTTATTACCAGTCACCCTGTAAAATCAATTAGAAGTAACAACCTGGCGTCCAAAACAAACCGACACTTTATCTAAACAGTTTGTTAAATCCCTGTACAGTTCAACCCATTCTTGAATTTGCTTCTTTGTGATACTATATTGTTCTTCTGAACTCCCTACCCTCTCCTGAGCAGCTGATATCAATGAGGTCAAGCTTTTAAACAAATAAACCACCGTCATTGTAACTGCAAACATCATTAGGTTCTCAAATATTATAGTACATCTTATAATCACTTGTGATACCATAACAGGAACCAGATTTAGTATCGAATAGGAAGGTAACAATATTATTAATGCTTGCAATGTTCTGAATACAGCTGCAGCGAGAAAAATAAAGTTGAAACAAATACCGATGCAGAAGACTTTCCTTAGAGAATGTATTAGTTGTTTATCAGTGTTAAAGTACTGAAAAATACTACTGACGCTTGTATAGAATGAGATAAAATCGCGGCTAAAATAAATGCCAGTCACGGTAAATGACATAGAATTTAAACCAGCTAAAACAGCAAAAATTGCAAACATAAGTTTCATTTGGCTATAGTCTTCTCTTCCCAACAGTAAATATAATTCATATATTACAAGTATAGTATGTAGCAACATCTGGACGAATATTTGGAATTTAATCAAAAATTTCATAGTTTTCTTCTGAGTACAATAATTCCTGTATATCCCTAAGAGAGTCTCCACAAATAGTAAATGATTCAACCACTTTACTGGAGACATTTTTGTTTGCTAGGTTGTGTATCAGTAGATAGATAGAATATACTTTACTCTAGACTAAGAACACTTTTACACAAACTTAATTCTATGAGTACAATGGCGGTCTATCCTTGAGAGCGATGACGACCTGAAGGAATTAAAAGGGGGGTAGTAGCAAAGACGATATAATGTAACAGTTATTTATTAAATGAAAGGAAAAATACCATAATTTTAGTCCACTTAATTTGTAATTTTTTATTAAAGTATAATCTCCAATATCTTTGATGTCACAGTTCATACTCTTTTATAAATAAATAATACAATACTAGCTGTACGTCTTTACAATACTAGCGGCCCGCCCCAACTTTGCCTGGGTTAAATTATGTATGTTACCGGTAAAGCATTCAGCCATTGTATAGAATACCTAGTCATTCTATACAATGCCTAACTCAGGTTTGTTAAGTAGGAGTAACTGATAATACAAATTATAATATGTAGAGGTAGTTTATTCGATTTCAATCTCCCCACAAATCTGAGGGAAGTTTCACCAGTTCTCAATACTGGGTTTGGAATGTAAGGGACTTATGCCCATTGTAATTCAGTTTGTCAAGCAGGCCCAGTCCCTAATGTAATTTGAGTTGTGGCTGTTACTTCAGGTACCTTGCCTTGTACCCGGTCATGTTATCTCGTTGAAAGAAATGAAAATATTATTTTGTAAACTTCTTACATTATTTTAATACGGTATACTTACCGTATTAAAATAATGTAAGAAGTTCCTTCACCTACCACTCTGTTCCTACCCCTCTGTTCCTTTTCACCCCGTTTGACGGTACTCCGTCAAACGGGGTGAGGCAAGAGGGGTGAATAGAAATAAAACCTTGGTAATATAATATTGGTTGTCTAAGAAAGCAACTTTATTTTATTTATATCAATTTAATAAAATTGGAGAATGCAAATGCTGCAAACAAGTTACCCGTGCCTAGATTTTTTTATTCATGAATGTGCTAGCTCTTGACTTCGATCACGCCTGATGGAAAGCGATGGTGAGATGATGAGGTTTATGATGGAGCGAGCGTGCCCAGAATATGCCTTGAGGCACTGGTTCTCCCACGCGTCGACGAAACACAGCAGGCTGTTAGACGCCGGACTCCGGTAGAGGGTGGTCGCGAACCAGGCAGGCGTTAGCCCTACCACCGCAAGGAAAGGATTGATCAGTCTTATAAGGTGTGAGTGCCTGATGGAACAAATTGCGCTACACGAGGAGGCTCCTTCATGCATCCCAAAAAACGTGCTACGAACCATGGCTACGAGCCTAAGCAGTATCTTGGTGTCCATACAGTTGTACGTTCCTATGCATAGAAATCTAAGTTTTGGAACGTGCAAACTGCTTCAACTTTCTGACTCGTTATCAACCCCATATAAATTCGAATGTAATGCTTTGAATTTGAGATTAAACTCACCTAAATGGGTCGTCCAATCAGTCTATATTTCTACGAGTATAATGCTATAGCGATTGTCGTAAAAATATATCGTAAAAAATGTCAGCCACCCAAGTCTCAAGAAAATACCTCAAAAATAAATACAAAACAAAAACATTCTCTGCTCCCAAACAAACTGTATTTCAAACCATAAAAAATCTCTTTAACATTTTCTACGAGTATTGTAAGCATAAATAACTCTTATAAATAAATATCAACGGAAAATTTCAAGTTCAATGAAGCTTAAAAACATGGGTTTCGTTTCATAGCGATTTTTGCCAGTTTTCCTCCTTTTGAAGAGAGCCCATAAAGTGTAAGGAACGGGAAAGTAATACAAATTAAAACATTATGGAGGACTACATTGGTTACCAGTGTTGGTGGCGAATGTTGGCGGAATTTGGGCGTATTTGCGATTAGACAGGAACAAATTAAGTACGTATATCTATACTAATATTATAAAGAGGTAAAATTTGTAAGTTTGTATGTAGGGGGTAATCTCTGGAACTAATGATCCAATTCTAAAAATTTTTTCACTGGTAGAAAGCTACATTATTCCTGAGTGCTATAGGCTATAAATTATTTTTATAACATGTATATTAACCGAGCTATCACAACTTTTGTCTAGCAAGTCGGAAAGAAATACTTCAATAAATTAGAATTATTTGTATACATGTATGTGAAGGGTAGGTGAAGGGTAGGTAGGTAGGTAGCCAGTTGACGGGAGCGAAGCCGCGGGAGACAGCTAGTATTTTATAAAAGGGGAAATTTGTTTTCACATCGTGGTTGCAAACTGACAAAAACACCTCTAATTGACCTGTTTTAACAAGTTTATGACATTGATCGGCGCTGAGATGATTTTGCGACTGGAATTTGAACGTTTTTAAACACGAGAATTTTCTTAATGAAAAAATCATGAATAAAAATTACACGTGGTTTTATAAATTCATAGTTCAACACAGGGTTGACAAACTGTGTCTCCATCCTCTTTTTTGTGTTAGTTTTTGACGATGAAGGTTTGTTTGTAACACGCAAAATAAATTCAACGGATTTTGATGAACCTGGATTAGCTCACACAGTACTTTGTTTCGCGGTAATATTTTCCCTTGGGTAAAGTTCTTACCTTCAGGCGGGCGAACCCTTTGGCAGGATCTAGTTTGTAAAATGCCATTTCCCGGATCGAATAGAAGTAGAGTTGAGTAGGGACTCCATATTCCCCACTTGGAATTGATTCGGTTCGTTGTGCGTAGGTGTCCTGGCCGAGTTGAATAGGAGTCATATTACTCCTAAAAAAATAAAACTGTTCTTTCTCTTGTACTGATTTAAAAATACCTCTGTTTCATCTCTGCCCAATTCTCTATCTAATGTTTGCGCAGTTAATCAATTTGCCACGTGCCTGAAAATAGAGCGGTCCAATAAAACGTGACGAGTCGGCCACGCTGGTTTTATGAATTCGATTACACTGGATAACTTAATCCTTGTTCGCGTAACTAGTGGTTTGTTACTGATTGCTACAGGGTCCACGTGATTGCTCAGATGAGAGTGGATTTTCGAGATTGATTGCTAGGTCAGACGTAGTGGAAGAAATTTTGGCTTATTTCATGTGTTTTTTTGGTCTAGGTCTAGTTAAAATGTACTAGTAAGGATTTCTGTGTTTAATTGCCACCGCGCCGTGACGTATTTGTTTAGACTTGCGATCAAAATATTATATGATTAACTAAATATAAGTAGTAATACTAAGTATGTTACTCAATAACAAACTGACTATCAATAATTATCACAAAACATTATATTATTGTTCATGTTATCATGATCTATTCGATAAATCAAACTTCTAAATAATGGTATATACTTAGCGTACAGGAAACCTCGTTTTGCACATTCATTTACTTTCACATTGCAATCAATAAGCGTTATCTTCTCAAGTTTTATAGGAATGTTGTAATACGGGAACTGTTTATCTTTTAGACCTTATAGGAGTAGACCTACAACGACTTTGTACTTTTCCAACATTGTTAAAATAAAAAATATTAATTTTTTCACAGTTTGAAACTTAAGTTGCCGCTGTGTATTACAAATTCCAGCATTTAAAAAAAATGCAGACGTAAAATTATCAATAAACCAAATGGTAAGCTTTTAATGCGAATTAATAAATAATATATTAATCCCCCCTGGGGGAGGCCCATGTCCAGCAGTGGACGTCTTTTGGCTGATATGATGATGAATATATTAAATCTGTAATTTTTGTTTATTAGAAACAAGAAATGACCGAGAATTGAACCTTGCAGAACGCCAATGGTGCATGCAAAACCTGCAGATTTTACGCCCATGAAATCTGTTCTCTTAAATCCATTATTCAGGTAAGAAGGCAGAAAGTTGAAAGTAGAGAGCTCTAATTATTCTATACCATAAAATAAATAATAAATATGCTACACCATATTGGAACTAATTTGTGACGATTGGTAATGGTTAACGCAATCGAAGGCCTTAGAAGCGTCGTAGATATGCTAATAATAACTTGCGATTAATTCCAAGCCTTGAACGTGTTTCAGTAATTGCTTGCCTGTCGGTATTTAAGCGAACAGTATAATGAAACTGGCGGCTAATTCATAAAAAAATATAAATTACACTACAATTTAATTCCTACATTACTATATTGATTTTAGCAAAATTAAATAACATGGTTAAACTGTAGTATAACAATAACATAGTTAACAGCCAGTGTCAGTAAAACTGGTAGCATGTACAACCCAGCAGGAATATTGGTCATTAGCTTGATTTCTATTGGATTTGTCTTTACAAGACGAATGAAGTCCTTTAACAATTTCGCGTCAGCTGTTCCTGAATTTGAAACAAAATGGCCCGTGTTATAGATTCTCAATAATGATGTCATAACCAGTAGCAAACATACGCACACTTGTGCTATTGACTAATGTGTTTGGGAACATAAAAATATTAGTGGCAAAATAATAACAACACCACATCATGTCGACCATCAAAGCTAATCAATGCTTGCAGAGGTGGGTACGCGTTTAGGCGACTATCATCATTACATGGCAGATCCCTCCGTGGCCGATAAAGCTCGTTAAGCTGTTGGACCCAACTGTCATTTATAGATCTTTAGTATTCGGTAAGGGTACTCGAAAGCCTGAAAGTCTGGCAACCAGTCTTGTCACAGGATTCCATGTTACCCAGTTACTGGGCTGTGGAGGTCTGATAAGCGGCTGCATGCTAGCTGAATGCCAGTGTTTTACATGGGGTGGCTACCTCATGTAAATGCATTTAGCTCCATCCGGTTACACTGGAGGTCGCCCAACATAGTTGGGAAAAGACTTGGCAGTTGATTGATATATTGTATAGATTTATAGAACAATCAAAATGTATTACAAAAACTTGAAAAACTAAGAAAAGAAAGAAAGTAAAAGTATTTAATTGCCACAAAACGGCATACGAGTACATACATTAGTGGATCTTGCACTAAAACCTAAACGATAGTGGTAGTAGTTCTTAAATTAAGTTAGTGAAGACAAGTTAAAAATTAAACAAGAATAAAAATAACATAATTATGTGAGTAAGTATAAAGCACACATATAACATACTCTTACCAATAATAATCATTGTATTGTAAAGTCGAACCAATACTCGCTGGAACTTCAGTCCTTGGTTTTTCGCCTTCTGTCCAGCAACTAATGGCATCATCATTACTGTTACATAACTAAACAGAATGATCGCAACTCTCTTGTTCTCATAAGTGTTGCCAATCTGTAATTATCACAACAACAATCTGCCGACGTTATTGCGAATCTTACTATGCCGATTTTTTTTTTTTTTTATGGATGGGAAATCATCAAATGACTTCTTCCGCTCTAGGTGGAGCGGAAGGGAGTGTCAGACTCTTACTGACGAAAACCCATCCATGTTCCTCCTTATGCCCTTTGCGTTCTAGGGCCGCGGTGACTCTTACGAACAAAATCCGCAACCCTGGCAGGCTCTGGCCCTAACAGGGCCCGTCTACTTTGCTGACATCTTTTTGAGGCGCGCGTGGAACACAACGCGCCGTCGACCCGGGCCTGGTTGTGATCGGACAGCGAGCCACCCTACGCTCGCCGTCCGCAGGCCCGCGCCTACGGTGGCCGGGAATCGCGACTCCCGACGCCTGAGGCGTCTTCTTCTGTTGCGGCGGCTGAGACGTGAGGTTTGTCTCTCACTCACGCAGCCCGCCTCCTCCTTCACCAGCATTGCTGCTTCGCAGAAGGAGGTTGCGGCTTCCCATACCTCCTCGCTTTCGACCATGGAGTGAACCAGGGCCGGTAGCGAGACGTCGCTGCCGCCGATCGCCTCGACGAGGACACGGCGGTGCTCCGCCCAAGCGGGGCAGACCTCCACCGCATGCTCCACCGTGTCCTATGCATAATGCTAGGTGGGGACGAAAAAAACTATAACTTATGTACTTACTTCAAACAATTTGAAGTAAAAAATTTGATACGTCATCGAAATGTACTGCGCTATTGACAATACCAGCGAAAAGAAAAACTGAAACAAATATGAAATAGAACCTATAACCTATTTAGTTATTTCCCGTTACCATTTTGGTAGTATAAGTATTCGTATATATGCAACATTTAAATTATGAAACAAAAAAATTCGCAACCCTGCGACACACAATCCTTTTCTTTGTTCACGTTAAAACAATATCTAGTCAAGTTAATGTTTTAACGTAAACGAAGAAAAGAATTGTGTGTGAAATCGTATAAGGTGGCATTCTTTAGTTTCCGCTTACCTCTATAACTGTTTCCTCTCTTATGAAACAAATTTTTTGTTTCATAATTTTATGTACATACACACGCACACCTATTATGAGCACTAAAGCGTAGGCTACAGCTATATGACAATCTAAAAGATTTCTAGGCATAATATGAATGGAAATTTATGTATATACGTACCTGGCGTACAAAGCATACCGTTATTTTTTCAGAAAAATTTTATAAATCCCGATAAAGTTCAACCCATTCCTGGATCTGCTCCCTTATGATATGACATGCTCATCTGAACTAATATCACCACGCCTTATGCTTACTTTTATAAGTGTGAGTGACATAAAAAGAGGAACCAAAATTGATAAGGAGTCTGACGATGGTGAGAACTCTATAAGAAGTTCCACAGACCTGATGAAATGAATCGTTATTGAAAATAAAATAAGAGTAACACAGAACCAGAATATCTTCTTCAAAGAATCAATAACATTTTTGTTGTCTTTAGACCATTCAGACACACGACTGATGCTTCTATGATAATCCATAAAGTCCCGGCTGTAACAGATACCGGTCACTATTGGTGTCACAACATTCACATAACCAGAAGCAGCAAAACAAGCAATAGTTATTTATGATATAAGTGCGGTAAGTTGGTTTTTACAAACGAGTAGACGAATGTAAGCACGAGACGAAGTCGAGGGCTTACCATAGTCACGAGTTTGTAAAAACCAAATCCGCACGTGTGTCATACAACGTTTTTCGACACATTTGCGAGAAAACATTACAATAAGTAATGAAACAAACTTTTGTCTCTAGAAATCAGTCGGAAAGTCGCAACAATCTTTGACGTTTCTAATATGAAAATGGCGCGAATTTGCAAAGGGCGCCACATGCGCGTGGTGAAAATTAGAACCACATACTTTATTTTTTTTTATTTATCTTCTCTCATTTTCTCTATAATATTAAAATGAGACAAACGTATACAGCAAAAGCGCTTCCAAGGAGGTTCGATCATTCAGCTTATTTATTCTCGTGATGTGAAACTCCTTGGTGGAATTCTTATTAATTTTTATGGAAATTAAAAAAAACCGTAAAGAATACGCACGGCGCTATACAACGGACTTTGCGGTAAAATATGTACTTAGGTGAGAGTACCTACTTTGCCGCACGCTCCATTGTGTGGTGCATAATTTTTAACTTTCGAACAATGCATACAGGCTTCGTAAATGCATTTTTTGAGCAAATGTGTTGAAAAAAATATTTTTAACTGAAAATATTCATCTCCTCCAAAAACAATACGTTCTGCAACAATTGTGATTATCGCGTGCCAATAAGTAATTGTAAAATAATCAAGCATTTATTGATATTGTTTTGGCTGCAATAATTCCTGTAAATGCCTAACAAATTCTTAATACGTAACAAATTGTTCAACCACTTTATCGAAGACATAATTGTTTTTTGTTATGTTGTGTGTCTCGACGACAATGATGTTTTTCGAGACAGCCCAAAACATTGGTTATTTTTAATAGGGTAGTATTTAAACGAGTGACTGTAAATTAATGTTTTAAGTGACAAAAATAATTAATTTACGTTATAGTATTACTAAGTGAGCGACTGACAGCGAGTGACGAGAAATCAACAGAACAGCAACTTACAAACATTAATAAATGAGAAGCTTTATAATATTTGAGCGACCTAATATTTGTTTGAGTGTCAACGTTACGTCCTGCATTTTTTTTAATATTTGGCAAATGATATTTCTGGGTGGTTTAAAAAAAAATAACCAGGAAAGGGATGACGGGGTCTGTTCGCTCGCTTCGCTCGCTCACTTGACCCCGCCATCTTCTAACCTAACCTGTCCAAGTCGGGGGCCCCAAATCCCGAGCTCGCATTACTCGCTCTTGCGCACCAAATAACATATTTGGTGCGCAAGAGCGAGTGATGCGAGCAAAATGTTAAAACCTCAATTGGAAAAATCGTCTCTATCTTAATATTGAAGTTGCCCTCTCTGTATTTCTAGTCGCTCACTTAGTAATTTAGTCGCACGGGTAGAATTTTAATATCTGAAATGGATTAATCACAACCCACTTTTTGTAAGCTCGTTCTGGATTTTATTATTAATCAATATTCGTCGTTAGTTTAGTTAATTTTTCGCTTACTCAAATTCATACCGTTCAAGTTATTAAAACAGTATCTCATCATCAGTCGCTACGTTATTATTTTATTCGATCGTTTTATAATTTCCCTTTTTAATAACTTGTGGATTATTTCTGCCCGCAGTTTAAGTTATTGATCGTCAATCATTTAGACAGCACGACATTATTAACGGCCGCTTTCTATAATATATCTCAATCCCAATCTTGATCCCAATCCTTGTCTGTAACCAATCAAAGGTGAGGATTGTGTGGTGAAGGACACAAACTCGGCCGTTGATTGGTTACAGACAAGGATCGAGATCAAGATTGGGATTGAGATATGTTATAGAAAGCGGCCGTAAATGTATTGTACAAGTACATATCACCTCACTCAATAATATTAAGCGAAAGATAATCATCACCATCATTATATCAGCCGAAAGACGTCCACTGCTCGACATAGGTCTCCCCCAAAATGGGGGGGTTTCCATAATTGCCACGCTTGGCAGGCGGGTTGGCGATCGCAGTGTAGGCTTATAGCTGTAGCAATGTACCTTCATAGACTGCTCCTGCCCATGCTCTGGTGAGTCCCTTAGTCGCCTCTTACGACACCCACGGGAAGTGATGGGATGGTGCTATTATTTTACGTCCGATACCATAAGGAACAAAGAAAAGAAGGAAAAGAGAAAATAAAAAACAGTAATTGGCCCAGTTTCTGTCCTGCTCTTTTGAATTGCACATTTTCATCAATCATTATTCTTCCACTGTCCTTTTTTGCCCGAGTATCATTATTTTAAAACAACAACATTTTTGAAAAATCTTAAATCTATTGCCAAAATTGCGGCTTTTAACTGATAGTTCAAAGTTTCATTGTTATGGTCTAAGATAATGATCGCCTTCTCCACTGAGATCCAATTCACAAGACATTTGGGCATAGTTTATTTACTAGGTAAACATAATGAAAACTAAAGTCTGCCACGATTTGGGAAGAATTAAAACTACCTCCTAGACTTTTGAAACAAGTCTTATAATACCTACATCACTAAAAAAATGGCCGTCAGACCGAGCTAGCAGATAAGCGTAAATTTTGTTACTGAAGAAATAAGTAACGTCTGGGAGTGGACGAATAATTAACAGGAGTGACGTCACTAGACGCTGATTGGTCTATTGAAACACGTTCTGTTTCACATGACTTTTAATTGGTAATTATTGTTAAAAATCAATAATAACTGGAATAAAAACGCATTTTACATTTATTCACAAACTATTGATAAATATTATATCTACATCTTCCCTATTGAACCGATACAAAAATAAAATCTAAGCCATGTTATGCTTGGATATGTTATTACTTAAAGCCACATCCAATTTTAGGGACTTAATATATATAAAGCGGACAGGGCGCGCGGCCAGGGCGCTGACAAGATAAAATGTATGGCGTCAAATGAACGAAATATACTCAGCGTCGCGAGCGCGCGGCCAGACGCCATAAAATTTCGTCACAACGCCCTGGCCGCGCGAAATAATACAAATTACAAATGAAAAGTAGACACAATTTTCAAAGTAGTACGCTATCCAACTTTGCTTAAATAATATGGTTAAATTGCAACATAACAATGAGATAGTTGACAGCCATTGTTAGAATAACTGGCAGCATGTACATCCCAGCAGGAACCATGGACATTAACTTAATCTCTATAGGATTCCTCTTTATCAGACGAATGAAGTCCTTTATCAACTTCCCTTCAGCTTCACCTGAATCTGAAACGAAAGTAACTTAGTAATTTTACTTAAGTTTTCTGTCCCTATAATGAATTAATGGGAATCATTTTACCGATATGAATTGTATTGTAAAGTCGAACTAATACCCGGAGGAACTTCACTCCTTGGTTCTTCGCTATTTGTCCAGCCACTAGTGGCATCATCATCACTGATACGTAACCGAATAGAACAATACCAACTCTCGTATACTCTTCGGCGTTGCCAATCTGTAATTTACAAAATTAATAGTCTGACATCAATAGAGAATGAGAATGAGTGTTTTAATCCTACCCTCTATTGTGATCTCTCTCTATCACTAAAAGGTTTGCTGGGTTGTACGTGAACTTTTCTTCAATGTAAAATTTATAAGTTGCTATAATGTACAATAAAGAATTAAGGATGATATCGATAATAATTTGCATCAAACAGGTACTCACATTTAAATCATTCGTGTAAAAAATATAGTACGACATCAAAATGTAGTGTAGTATTGACAAGATTATAGAAAAGAAAAACTGAAACATAAAACAGTATCATTTAGCTGGTACACTACATAAATACGAAAAACTTTATTCCGTCAGTCACAAATTATAATTATTTATTATGAGCCTGTACTGTCCCACTGCAGGGCAAAGGCCTCCCTTCCTTTCATCCACTGTTCTCTGTCTTTTGCCACATCTGGCCAATCCTTTCGGTAGGAGTCTAATTCATCACGCCATCTCCTCCTGGGCCGACCGCGTCGCCGGTTCCTGTTTGGAACCGAATCAGTGGCCACTTTTGCCCAGCTCTGTTGCGACATGCGGCAGATGTGGCCAGCCCAGTTCCATTTTAGATTGGCGGCTGAGTTGCCTACGTCTGCGATTTGTGTTTTGGAACGAAGTATACTGTTTTTGATGCGGTCTTTGATTTTGACTCCAAGAATACTTCGTTCCATTGCTCGCTGGCAGACCCCGAGTGCGGACTTTTGACATTTTGTTAATGACCACGTTTGCGCTCCGTAGATGAGGGTAGGAAGGACGCACATATCCATGAGTGTTTCTTTTTGAGGGAAAGTGGAAGTGCTCCTTTCATTAGGTGTTTCATCGACCAATAGCTCTTTCAGGCGTTTTCGGTGCGTCGAGCAACTTCTTTATCTTACCTCGCCTGGAAAGAGACTATTTGGCCGAGGTATATGTACTCATGGACATATTCAACCTCCACACCCTGGATGTCTACTTTACGTTTCGCGCTGTTCGTCATTACCTTCGTTTTCGTCATATTCATTCTGAGTCCGACCTCGAGGCTGGCGTGGCTCAGTTGTTCTTAGACTTAACTCCGCCGCTGAGGAAGAGAAAAGGACAATGTCGTCGGCGAAGCGCAGATTTGTTAATCTTCTTTCTCCGACAACAATGCCCCTGTCCTGCCAGCGTGTATCTAAATTTTTGAAGACTTCTTCAAGTATTGCTGTGAAAAGTTTTGGAGACAACGGATCACCTTGTTTGACTCCTTTTCGGATTGGAAAAGATTGGCCAGTGGTATCTAAACGTATGGCTGCGGTACTGTGTAGGTAGATGCATTTTAATAGTTGGATGTAAGTGAGTTCTATTCCTTGTTTATTGAGTGATGTGAATATGGCTTTGTGTGATAAGCTATCAAAGGCTTTGGAGTAGTCTACGAACATGAGGTACAGTGGTAAGTTGAATTCTTCATGTTTTTCTATCAACTGATACAGAGTGTGAAGATGGTCGGTCGTGGATAGGTCGTGGATAGGCCGCGGCGAAAACCAGCCTGTTCAGGAGGTTGGTGGTCACAAACACGAATTTAAAAAGACCAACACAAAATTTCTAACATAACAACTCCGATTTATCATTCATCCTTTGTTTATAATTCCGAAATTTAAATATTCCTAACGTTCATAATTACTATTCTCAAAATACTGAGTTTCAATAGATCGAATAACAAACAATTCGAAACATCAAAAAAACGAATTCCGATTATTGAAGTAGAGTGAGAACCCGTCGAGCATTTGATTTTTCGAACATATGAAAATCGGAAAACAAACAAATCGCATTTACGACTTTCGGTAAAATAAATTTCGTGATTTTTAATAATACACATTATTATTCTTAGGTATTTTGAAATTCGGACTTATGAAAATCGGAACATTGAAATCCGGAATAAAATATTTCGGAGTATTTGGGTATTCCCTTCATTTCACAAACAGTGCAAATATAAGGTAAACCTATTTAACGTACCTAGAACCTTCAAGTAAAACATGATGTTGTACCTGGCGTCCAAAGCAAAGCGTTATTTTGTTACAGCAGTTAGTCAAATCCTGATAAAGTTCAACCCATCCTTGAATCTGCTCTTTTGTGATATGACATTGCTCATCCGAACTAATATCACAACTCTCCGCCCTCTCCTGAGCAGCTGTTATCAACAAAGTCAAGCTTTTGATCAAATGAACCACTATCATTATAACAACATACAACATTAAGTCCTGGAACACTATAGTAATCCTTGTAATTGTTTGTGATACCAAAATTGGAATCAAACTTGACAGCCTTAACTGTGAAAACTTTATCAAAGTATCTACAGATCTGAAGATAGCAAACACGACGGAATATACAATAAAAGTAATGGTGATCCGGTATGTTCTCTTCAGAGAGATCATGAGCTTCTTATCTTCCTTAAAGCAATCGGAGACACGGCTAATGCCTTTGTAGTATGACATGAAGGCGCGGCTGTAGCAGACTCCAGTCATGACGGATGTCAACGACGATAAATAAGCTGAAGTAGAAAACCCAGCAAACATCAAATTAATTTGATTGTAATCAACCTCTCCAAACAACAAATTCAGCTCTTGCAAAATGATCACAGTGTGCAACAAAGTCTGGGTGGATATTTGGAGGATAATGAAACATTTCTTAATCTTGTTCTGGTTACAATAATTTCTGTATATTCCGCAGAAATTCTCTATTAGCACTAAATTGTTAAAACATTTTGCTTGAGACATTTTTTGTTAGACCGATGACCTGTTGAGGGTCGCGGGTAGCCGATGGATGCGAGACGCACAGGACCGGTTGTTGTGGCGACACTTGGGAGAGGCCTATGTCCAGCAGTGGACTTTCGGCTGATATGATGATGATGATGATTTTTTGTGTCTTGTGTTATACGCTTCGGAGACGAGGATCAAGTAATACTTTTAATGGATGTGTACAAGACATTTTGTTACTTGTAATTTCTTGGCGAGTAGTTTCTTATGTAAGTAATTACTTGGCTGTCGTTTACATGACTCCATATTTTCAAACACTTTCTTTTTAATTATCTAGTGGATGTTGCCATGTCATATTCAGGTTTTATTGATGTAACTTTGACCAATTGTTTGCTTCACCTTCAGGATTCTTCAATTTTGTGTATTTTTAGCTAGTAATAGTGCTCAATTAGACAAACTGACTAAAATAAAATCTGGAAGCAAGTTAACAACACCTACTGTAGTCAATTGCTACAATTATTTGTTGCAATTATTTGTTTATTGATACAAATAAGTTTGTCATGAGCACGTCGCACGGTGGGCTGAAATCGCGAAGTTGGGACTTAAGGATTTTTAAATATATATTTGCATTGTATATACTTATACCATACTTTTATGTTTTGGAACTTTTTTTTTAAAGTAGGTTATTACCCTAAAATTTCAGAGATTTAATTTGTATGAATAAAACAAAGAATTCGATGCATGGTGCATATTATTAGGATTATTATTATTAGTTTGTTGTAAATATTTTGTGCAACTGCATTCCACACCACTCTTTCCACAACACCAAAACCGGTTTTCTTATCAGTAGACGAGTCGTCATTAGTGACGTGCGCCAATCAGAGGGCAGTAAATTTGCAGGTAAAAAATATTTGGGGTAGCAAGTTGAAAACAATGATATCAGTTCGTTGTAACCACCCTTTACATACGGACTACCCGCTCGTTACTTGATTTTTGTTAAAAGTTGATTTTCGAGAATTTTGTGAAAATGTTTAGTGATTTAGTTACTAATGTTGATATGTTTGTGAAATTGAAATCAAGTGGTAGTATTAAGGATCATAACTTTTTATACAGTGCTATCAAGTCAAAATTGTGTGATTTAAATCAAGATAATGATAATTTGCTAAAGGAATTCTGCGCAAAGTATTGTTATAATACTTATAAAAAATGGGAAAATGCTAAACGAAAAGAACATACATTTAGAAGTAAATACAGTGATTGGTTGGCATCGGAGATAGTTTGGCCTGAGTTTATGAAAGATTTTGCAAAAAACGACGACGATCCAGTTCCTAGCACATCAACTACATCTCATGAAAAGGTGTCTGTTGGTACATCAACTCAAGTAAGTCCGAGAAAACCATTTACAGAATTAGGTCCTAAACAAAAAAAGAGACGTACGGAACTTACTACGCAAACTATTGCTTCAGAGGAGTTGTCACATGCCCATGTTTTTAACTTAAAAGCAGAAGGAAAGGAAGATGTTGCTGACATATTACAGCATCTGCTCAAGCATCCACAGGACGTGCAAAAAGTAAAAGATTGTCTTTTTGGAAATAAAAAGAAATCAGTATTCTCTCCAGATGAAGCTTTAGGCTTGTTTTTGTCTTTGAAATTGTCAAAATGGCAATATAATACGCTACGAAAAAGTATCGCAGAAGTAACTGGTACCAACGTATATCCCTCTTACTACGCACTGCAAAATGAAAAAATTAAATGTTATCCACCTAAAACTGCTATTGTAGTAACAGATAAAACGGCTACGATAGAATTGCAGGCACTATTGGATATTACTGTGAAGAGAATTATAATGTCAAACGAAATTAGTGAAACTTGTAAAGATTTGACACTGATTAGTAAATGGGGATTTGACGGAGCTTCGAATCAAGCCAATTATAAGCAGAAAGTTGGAAGAGAAAATGAAGAAGATGAGGACTTTGACGATTCTAGCGTATTTATGGGTAGTTTGATTCCTATCAAATTAGTGTCTAGTGACAGAGTTATATGGGAAAATGTTTCCCCAAATTCCTCATTATGGTGTCGTCCGCTGTTTTTTAAATTCATGAAGGAAAACAAATTCAGCATTTTGCAAGAAAAAAATGCGATTGAGGCAGAGATTAACAATTTAGTTAAGACAGTGGTTGATGATTTGACCATCTCGCACAACCTAATACTAACCATGATAGATGGTAAAGCGACTGCAGTTCTTTGCGATACATCAACACAAAGATGTGACATATGTAAAGCTACTCCAAAGGAAATGAATGATTTGTCCTTGGTTTTGGCAAAAGAAATTGATGTCGATTTATATAAATATGGTTTATCGTCGTTACACATCTGGATACGATTCATGGAATGCATTCTTCATATAGCGTACAGATTAGATTTGAAGACATGGATGGTGAAAGGTGACAGTAAAGCTATTATGGAGAGCAAAAAGAGAAATATTCAGGAAGCATTTAAATCCGAAACAGGACTTTTAATTGATGTTGTGAAACAGGGTCATGGTACAACAAATGATGGGAATACTGCGAGGAGATTTTTCGAAAACCCCGATATTGCAGCTTCGATCACAGGAGTAAATGAAGAATTAATAAAAAGATTTAAAACTATATTAGAAGCAATTTCGTCGGGTCACCGTATTGATATATTGAAGTTTAAAGATTATACCGAAACCACCATGGAACTATACATTGAATTATATAATTGGTTTTACATGCCTGCAAGTGTTCACAAAGTTTTAGCTCACGGAGCAGCTATTATTGAAAGCTTGGGTATAGTGCCCATTGGAAAATTATCCGAAGAAGCAGCTGAAGCACGCAACAAAGATTTTCGGAGATATCGTGCTCATAATTCGAGGAAATTCTGTAGAAAAGCTACTAATGAAGATATTTTGAACAATTTGTTAATCAGCTCTGATCCACATATTTCAAAGATACGACACAAACTGGTGCGAAAACACAAAGCCTTTTCAGAAGAAGCAACAGCTTTGTTGATCGTTAAGGATACATTTGTTGACGATGATGATCAAGAAAATTTAGGGGTTTTAACTGAAGACCCGTTATTGTCAGAGCATGGTGTTGAGCATGGTGCAGGCCCCTCCTAAAAATATTGATAAATGATTTGAATTTTGAATTTGTCTTTGTTAGTCTCACACATACAGAACACAGATTTGTAGTCGTGGATTAGGCCTATTGGGGAGACCACTGATAAAAAAAACGCGCCTAGTTCTCTACCTCTGGGGTGGTGTGGAATAGAGAATACAATAATTATCACTGCTAAGTATTCTGAGATTTAGGTGACTTTTAAGATATTTTCGTTCAAAAAAATCTAAAAAAGTCTAACTACCTACTAAGTCACAGTAAACTACAGTAGACGATTAGATGCAAATAAATTGTACTATTAAAATACTTATCCAACAATTGGAAGAAATTTGAGATTTTGTAGACTTAAATGCGATTTTAATAAGAAAAAAAATAAAAAAAAAAAATTCTCCTAAATCGCAGCAAAGCGCAGTAGCTGACTAGTTGTAAAAATAAGCTAATAAATAGTACTATTTTAATATATACATCGCAGTTGGAGATGTTTTCAGATTTTTGAGATTCTTTAGATTTTATGATTTTTTCTATACAAAAAAATATTTAAAAAATTGTAGTACTAAAAATAATGCGTAAAATAAAAAGTCATAGAACAATAATTTACTGTATTAGATAGTAGAACAAATTTGCATCATTAATCAGTAAAAATAAGATGACTTTTTTTTTAATGTCCTAAGTCCACTACGTATATAAATCAACCCACCGTGCGTCGTATTTCTGTAGAACATATCGATACCATACATTTTGGACTTTTGACATTTATTATCGCTCATAGTATGTATATTGAGGACTCAGCTACTATTCCATAATAATCGTCCAACATAAACAGATTCTAAGAAAAACGCCAAAAACAGATTCCTGTTTTATATTCCATACATTTATATTATTGTTTTACATCCGAGATACAGCCGGCTTAGAAATCGATACTGTTTCACATTGAAGGCCTACAGCACTTTAAACGATTAATACCGTTTGCGTATGCTTCAGACGATTCCAATCATAGAAATAGAGGAATGGACTGAGCATTCAGGTTAGGTGAAGTGAAAGTGCGAGAAATACAAAGTGATCGTGCGGCCAGTAGTTTGTCTCTTTTTAGAATTCTGATGATCCACGTTACAAGCTCGTTTGTTTTATTCACAAGGTTTTAACAAAGACAGGTTTTGACCTCACAGTCGCTTTGTCTCGTCTTAGAGAGTGGTCATTTTATGATTGTACTAGCCCTTGCTAGCGACTTTTCTCGCGTCAAAATTGACAATGATCCCATGGCAACATAGTCTTGGGATAAAAAGTGCCCCCTACCCCCCTTGGAACCTTTGTCCTAATCCTAGGACATGGTCTACCCATGTGATAAGTTTCACCTTTGAGCAGCTAAAACATGAAGAAGTAGCAAATGTACAGACGAACTGAGTAATTTTAACCGACATCAAAAAAGGAAAGAAGGAAAAAAATATTCAGTCGAATTGAGAACCTCCCGTCCTCAATTCGACTGAATGTTTTTTGCTGTACGTTCAGCGACATATTTCCCAATTGTAAACCGATTTTTATGTTTTTATGAATATTTTCTCAGAGTGGTCCCGCTTCAATTTGTGAAGATCTGATGAAGAGCTTCAGAGATAGACAATTAAATAGATAGGGTAGGGATAGGTACATCAATGAAAAACCAGTATCCTCCTCAAATGCATATCAATAAAATTTTAATAGGAAAACAGACATTGTGATATTATTAGGTTATTGTCAATCCAAAATCATAAAGTAGATATTGATTTGGTTTGCGAAGGCGCGCAACGTAACTCCTTAACGGTAAACAGTGCGAAAATGTAGATTAACAATTTCAATACTAAAGGTACCTATAACTATGAAGTTTTAATTTTTGGCGGGTACCAGCACCAAAAAGCAAAAATGAAAAACTTTTTAAAAAAAAATAATAATATTCAGGCTTTTAATAATATCATTGCTCAGTCCATACCTCTACGGTTCCAAACAAGATCGATGTACACGTAATTAAGTTACGTTGAAACATTACGCACGTGCTAGATTGAATGTGATCACTTTGAGCCACACACGACGATGAATTTGAATTGGACGTTAGTTCATGTTTAATTATGTATATCATGCGTTTACATAGGGGTCTAAGGTTACTCGTGGATAGTATCTACATTGTAACAATATTTGCCAACTTGAAGGAGCTATGGCGTGTTATTATTTTAGTTAAGTTGGAGGGTTTCAAATGAGGATCTCGTGACTCGTGGAGTCGATCTTCAAGGTTAAGCAACGCTTGCCAAGGTCTGTCTGTGGACGGGTGACCATCTTAACATACCGAGACTCCTCCGTGCTTCGGAAAGCACGTTGAGCGGTTGGTCCCGGCTGTCATTTGTGGATCTTTGGCGGTCGTTACGGATTGTCGAAAGCAAGAAAATCCTTCGGTCTTGCCAAGAAGTACCGTGTGCCGTTTTGGTGGTCTGGTAGGCAGCCAATCTCTCCAGCCAGTTCGTCCAGCCGATCTTGAGTTTTGTGAGTAACACATTTTGCCATTCATTTTTATTTACACAGATTTCAAGTGTCATAAATGACTGATTAGTATTGAACCGACCCTTAAAGGGCTTTTATAAAGCAACTAGCTTTTGCAAGCAGCTCCACCCGCGTGAATGTCGGATATAGTCCCGATATCTTATGATTATTATCGATAGCGGAGACGTTACTTGGGACTGGTCAATCATGGACTCGAGTGGGTGGTTGATCAGTTTGTGAGGGGCGTCTCTGGATGTCGCATTGTATGACTACTTTTATTATCTTGGGTTCTGCCTGTAAAAATAATTGTATGTGTAAATAAATAAATAAATCTTATGTCCTAATCCAGATCATAATCTACTCGTATGCCAATTTTCATCCAAATCTGTTCAGCAGTTATGACGTGAAAAGGGGCCCTAGACAAGTGTCAATCGCAAGTGTAACAGCGCAGGCGCAACGAAGCTTCATTTCGACTTCGATTCGATGTCTGTCGTGAACATTTTGGCGTTTGCGCCTGTCCAGTAAAAAACATTGTTCTAGGTTCTAGTTTTCGACGACGCGACGTGCGAATCAATGTGTTCCTACCAATTGTTTTAGTATAATATATTCGTATTTTAGTTTATGTAATTGAGTATTAGTCCAGTCAAATTAGCTTTGAACCTTGCAAAAATTCCTAACTCAGATTTTTTTCTTGAATCGTGTATTTGACCTTAGCTCTTCTAATAGTAACAAAAAATTAAACATTTTCCGGAACCGGATCACGGTAAAAAAAACAAAAACGCGTTTATTTTAATAAAAACTCGGAAAAAAATATTAACTCGAAAATGTTAGTTACAATATGTCGAGAATAGGTAAAGCAAATTATTTTCTTCAAAATTAAACATTTTCACCCTCGGGATTTTTAAAAAAGTAAAAAAAACTAAATTTTTGAATTGTACTTCAGGCAAAAATATTAACTCCGATTTTTTTTCATAAAATTATTCAATTAAATACCTTAGTACTCTATGCAACAAAATTAAACAATTTCTGTTAACGGAAGATATTAATACCTGTTTTTTTGAAATAGCGGCTCAGGCAAAAATGTAACTCAAATAAATTTAGGTTAACTTTAATTTATGGACCATGTCTCACTTAATTACAAGAAAATTAAACACATCCAAGCAAATCGTAATGATTTTTTTAAACTATTAAAGATTGTGTAGTGTATGCACGATTGTGGTGGCGCGTCATTCATTCACCAGCCGTAGCCGGGAGCACACGTGTTCTGTATCTTGCATACCCTATATCCACCTGAGTGCTTATAAGTGTGTTTTATTGGCTCCTGAGACATTACAAGTGGCGACGAGGATAAAAGTAAGCTTACAAAACATTTACCTACCAGAAAAAGGGTAAGAATGCACGCTGAAAAATAATGCACGTTGAAAGTTGTTTACGATCAATTAAGCGACTATATTTCGATCTGATAAGGATCGTTAGTAGTTTGGATACTGAAGTGAAAACAGAACGTAGTCACGCTGTACCCACCTACCTACACGTAAATAAATCGTTACCAAGGTAGATGTTTACAGGTAATGATTACTTTGTTGCCTCAGTTTCGTAGGATTAAGTAACGAAAAATAACAATTCTGCTTCGATTGAGGTAAACAACTGATGAGCGTAAATGTTACAAAGGCCATGCAGTGAGTGTTGTTTACAACAAAACAAAGGGCCATGCCTGGATAGTACGCAATTATTTTTAATGTGTTGTAATGCAAACAGTAAATTATTGTTAATTATTATTATTGAGTTCATTTAAAAAACAAGATAATTGAGTTATTTGCACGCTTCTTATTTTAAATAAAAATAGTAACCAATTGTTATCGTAAATCTTGGACATATTTAACTTTTTGTTGTAAATAACCTACATACCCACTTATTGTAAATATAAAACAAAATCAGTAGATCGATACTATTTTAATCAGGGCACTGGTTTTGCTAGGATCAATTGTTTGCATTTCGTCACGCAAATACTATCCGCACATATGACCATGCTTAAAGAATAAATGTGAGGACAGACCGGGAAACGTTAGTGTAAGCATCAATAATGGCTCACACGACGACACGGTTGGCGCGGTGGTTCGTCGCGTGGTGGACGAGCGATCAGCTGCTGCGCTACGTGTCGCGGGTTCGATTCCCGCACAGATTATAACGGAATTTTCATGAGTGAGTATGCATTTCAGAAATTTATTTTGATAGATCGGATATCTTTCCGTTGTCCGTAATGTTGTGCGGGGAGCACTGTGCACGAATCCCCCATGACTGGATATTGTACTACACCCAAGCATGGGTGTTAGTCACGGATGGCAGTGTCGTGGATTCATGGCGCTACGGTATAAATGACTGCGCCATTCGCTGCTGAATAGAACAATCAAGGGTGTAGTGTAGACAAAATCAATCTGGTCAATTTATGTATTAACTTTATAGATGTACTCTTTCTTTTTTTGAGTTTTATTTTTCTATTAACTCACACACTGTTTTATTAATGGTTCCAATATTTGTAAATATGTGAGTACCATGTACTTATTAAGAAAATGAAAAAGTTTACCTCTGCTGGTAATACGTTGAATTCTATAAGCAGTATACTCTAGGTGCATCAACCTCACATAATTATATTAAAGTTAATTTTTGTATTCAAAATATTGTAAAACATTTATTTCAAAAGAATAACTATGGAGTTTCTTGTCCGTTCTTCTCCATAAGAATCTACCTTTGCGAACGGACAGTAGAGTCACCTTATTTTGTATACATAGTATTTGGATATAAATGATGACGATCAAAAGAGCCGTTTGATGGCCTTATTGAAATGAACGTTTTGACTTAGACTTTTATAAAAGACAGTTTGGGAAGCAAGTGAAGAAAAAAGGGAAAAGTATGGTATATACCTGGAAATAGCGGAAAATTATTCATGAAAAATGTACTGAAAATCTGTAATATAATGCCTATTTAAAGTATTAATAATATTTACAACATCCGATGAGTTACCAGTCATATTATAAAGATTTAAGTTTTGATGTAATTTTGAACTAATTTAAATCAATTAAAATAAAGAAGGAATGTAGTGTATGCACGATGGTGGTGGCGCGTCATTCATTCACCAGCCGTAGCCGGGAGCACACGTGTTCTGTATCTTGCATACCCTATATCCACCTGAGTGCTTATAAGTGTGTTTTATTGGCTCCTGAGACATTACAGATTGATATTATCTTCCTAATGTGGCCCTGTTGTTTCAAACCCATTTGTCAGATTGGATCAACTTGAGCACATTTTATCACAATATTTGTTTAGTCAGAATTTAAATAACTATGAAAAATCATCTTGTTCTACAAAATGTGTATCTAAAAGATGTTACCTACCTACCTATTGTGTTTTGTTTATGGTCATAATTATGGCAAAGTTTATGGATTTAACAATTATATCAAGATAATGACTATGGTTTATTTTTTTGTTGGTTTTTATTAGCTGTAAGTCCTATAATAATTTTACCTAGTATATTCATTAATATTCACGTACACTACTACTAACAAAGGTTTTATTAGTATATACTTTCGAAATCACAATCGTCGTAAGGGTTTATTAAAATACAGTTATGTGCAGTTTCATAGACTACTTTATTTTAAGTCATGCAAAATTTCTGCGAGTATTTTTGCATTGGGAAACGTAGCACGTCAAACTTTAACCTTGTTGGTACGCATTAACGCGTAGTAACAAGTACAAGAAATTGCAAGTCTAATCATATTCGCAAATTCACATCAACTCTCAACTTATCGGTCAGTTTTCGTATATCTTGCACTTGCAGACGAGTCTTTCCAGGTGACATCTAATGTCAGATGTGAGTGTTTTGTTTAACATGATCAACTTCTATGAACAAGACTTCTAAATTAACTGCAGTCATACGTATAAACAGACATTTTCTTGACCGTCTTCCGTCTATCTGTATTATTAGGAAACGCAGCCTTATCCTGAGCTGCTATTAGAATTACAATTGCATTTTGTTGCTAATGCACAAAAAAAGGTCAACTTGGAATAATTGCCATATTTGGAATGAGTTTTATGAAAACATACCTTTAATCCCGTTGTCCTCGTATGCCATATCCCGTCATGGGGACAGCGGGACGTGATTAAATTTATTTTCCGTTGTCCCCATAACGTACATTCGGCTAACGGGGAAAACGGGAAGTAAATCATATTTCTGGGTGGTTTAAAAAAAAATAACCACAAAGGTGATGGCGGGGTCTGCTTGCTCGCTTCGCTCGCTCACTTGACCTCGCCATCCCCTTCCAACCTAACCTGTCCGAGTCGGGTTGCCCCAAGTCCCGAGCTCACTTCGCTCACTCTTGCACCAACATCATTTGAAAAGTATATTTAATTATTACAATAAATTAACAGGAACAACGGGAAGTAATTTTTATTATTTTATTAAATTTCCTTCGTACCCTTTAACGGAGATATGGCCTACGGGGACAACGGGAATATACTAAAACATATATTTCCCGTTGAATACCCGTTGAATATAAGTACCAAAACATGTATTACATGAAAATAATTCATAGACTTACTAGACTATCTGATGAATACATATTTGTCAAGGTGGCGGATATTATAATAAACAAACAGTTTAATACCGCTCAAGCACTGTCAGCACACCGGTGTACCGCGGGATTTATTTATTACATGATTTGGAATTCTCACATGTCAGTGCTTAAACGGTTAAGCGTCATATAGTCTCGGCAGTAGATTTTTTTTTAAGGATTGGTAATCATCAAATGACTCCTTACGCTCTGGGCGGAGCGGGAGGGAGTGTCAGACTCTTAGAACCCATTCGTGTTCCTCCTAATGCCCTTTGCGTTCCAGGGCCGCGGTGACTCTTTCGAAAAAATTCCGCAAGAACTTTGTTATCTACGAAATTTCCAAAGCTCATCCTTATCCGACGAACTTTATCGTAAGGCGTCATACAATTGAACTCCGCTCTGGGTGCGAAGGAGCGGAAGGGAGTATCAAACTCTTACTGGTTAAAACCCATTCGTATTCCTTCTATTGCCCTTTGCGTTCCGGGGCCGCTGTAATTTTTTCGAACAAATTCCGCAACCCTGGCAGTCTCTGGCCCTAGCGGGCCCCAGCGTCTTTGCTGACAGCTCTTTCTGGCGCACGTGGAACACAACGCGCAGTCGACTCAGGCCTGTTCTGATCGTATGGCGAGCTACTCATTGCTCTCCAGCTATTGATGCCTGCGGACGGCGGTCCGCAGGCTGCCTACGTGGTTGCACACTTGGCAGAGGAAGCACCTCAGAGGTCTGGGTTCCAGCAGTTTGACCTGCGTAGAAACCCAACCCACCAGGAGCCTTCGGCCCTTCAATATTATCTTAGCCACCGACACGGGGCAGCTCACCACAACGGTTCCCATGCCCGTGTGGTCAGGATGTATGGTGCTTGCCTTCACCTCCTCAGAGAAACCCCCCGTCCTGACGACGTCGGCCACCACCTCCTCCTCCGTGACAGAGTCATCCAGGCCCAGAATGCGTATGTCCATGCACTTCGCGGGCCTTGACACTCGGCCATCGTCCGCATTTGACGCCCCCTGTAAGCCAACTTCTTGGAGCCCGGCTAGGTCTGCTCGGAGTTTTGCGTTTTCATTTTGGAGAAACTCCGTGGCGGCCACCAAGCGGGTGACGTCCGACGGAGGCCCACCACAATTAGCCTCAGCCGCCAGAATGGAAACCAACGCCGCGCTTAGGCCTTGTTTTTAGGGGCCTGCGTCCACTTCAAGGCCACATTGCGGACTGCAGCCTCCACGACCTCCGCAAACCTGACCTTACGCTCCTTATTGGAACCGCTAGCGATATCCAGCTCACCGCCGGAAGAAGCCGAAGGGATAGCCCTTCGACCGGTCGCTCTTGGGTGGCGCCCCTCCTCCCAAGCTTAGCGGCTCGCTGGGCTGTCTCCTGGGAGGTGAGCACCCTCCACTTGCTTCCTTCTCGGCCCTTACCTCCCCTACTGGTGGGAATTTTTCGGGCCAGCGGCCCACTTTTCGTTGGAGGACAAACCCTGGTCATCCTCTAGTCTGGGCCACCTACGGAAGAGCCTGGAGTTCTCCGCAGCAGCCCCCATTCCCTAACGACGACAGCTCGCTGAGCTGATGCCAGATACAGAGTCGTCAGAGTCTAACCCCGCACCTGCACGACGCTCAAACGAGCCCATCTTCCAAAACTGGGCGCCTTGACCAGTGCCATATGCTGCGGCAGGTTATACAGAAGACCGAAGAGTATAATCTGCCCCTCTGCCTAGCGTTTGTGGACTACGAGAAAGCCTTCGATTTGATCGAGACTTGGGCTGTGCTGCAGTCTCTCCAACGGTGCCAGATCGACTGTAGTTACATCGAGGTGCCTAAGTGTTTGTACGAAAACGCCACCATGTCAGTCCGACTTCAGGATCAGACTTCGAAACCTATCCTCCAGCAGCGGGGTGTGAGGTAGGGAGACGTCATTTCTCCGAAACTGTTCACGGCCGCAATGGAGGATGTCTTCAAGGTTTTGAACTGGAGAAGGCTAGGCATTCATGTCAATGGCGAGTACATCACTCACCTTCGATTTGCTGACGTTATAGTCGTCATGGCTGAGACCATGGAGGACCTCAGTACAATGCTCGATGACCTCAGAAAAGCTTCCGAAAGAGTGGGTCTTAAAATGAACATGGACAAAACCAAGGTCATGGGATATGTAGCACCCACTCCTATCAAGATCGGAGGCTCTGCAATCGAAGTTGTTGACGAGTACATCTACCTGGGACAAACGGTCCAGTTAGGAAGGGCTAACTTCCAGAAAGAGGTCAACCGTTGAATCTGACTCGGCTGGGCGGTGTTTGGGAAGTTGCGTGATATCTTCTCGTCTCACATACCACAGTGTCTCAAGACGAAAGTCTATGACCAGTGCCTGTTGCCAGTGATGACTTATGGAACTGAAACGTGGTCGCTCACAATGGGTCTTATCAGAAGGCTTAAAGTCACCCAAAGTGCAATGTAGAGGACAATGTTTGGGATTTCCTTGCGTGATCAAATCAGGAATGATGAAATCCGCAAGAGAACCAAGGTAACCGACATAGCCCGAAGGATCGCCAAGCTGAAGTGGCAGTGGGCAGGGCACATTGCTCGCAGAACTGATGGTCGATGGGGCTGAAAAGGAAGTGGCGACCGCGTACCGGAAGACGCAGCGTTCGAAGGCCTCCCACAAGATAAACCGATGACCCGGTGAGGGTCGCTGGTGGCCGATGGATGCCAGACGCATAGGACCGGTTTTTGTAGCGACACTTGGGGGAGGCCTATGTCCAGCAGTGGACGTCTTTCGGCTGAGATGATGATGATGATGCAATTTGATGTGTTTTGATAAAGTTGCATAAGTTTAGACGACAGAGTAGTTTGTGAAACTGTGCTAACAAAGTTTCAAAATGTATTTTTTTTTATTATTTCATCACAACAATTATGAACCTCGTCTGACCCTCGTTTGTACACTCGTTCTAGTTTTTTTAATAATTTCAGGTAAGTATGTAACAGTTTCATAAACTACTAATAAAACATCAATGCAGCTCTTTCGTCTTTGCTGAAATAAGACGATTTTGTGAAAAATACCGATTTGCTGCAATCATTTCAAGAGCAGCACATTGTTGCATGATTTTATCTATAAATAAAAAATGGGTTAGTTGCACCATTTGTAATTCAAGAATGATCTTTTTTTTATTTTCCTTCACCCTGAATAGCAGAATAAATATTTTAAAAAATTGGAAGAATTCACGAAACACAAGTTATGAGCAAAATTAATTTTCTCATGCATTTTGTACTCTGACTGATTCTGACACATGAGAGAAACAAAACACGGATGACGATTCTAATAGTTGAACTACTGAGTGCGGCAAAAAAGATGCCACTTTATTAACAATTAAAGAGATAGGTAATAAATAACGTCTGATTTGTTTAATTTTGATAAATTATGGTTTGTGTTTGTACATTTTCCATTATTAAACAACTTTCAGGAGAGTTACATTTTTGCCTGAAAACTTATATGACAATTTCTTACATCTCGGAACCCCGAGGTAGAATTGTTTTAATTTTCTCAATATAAATAAACATGTTAATTAAAATCCATTTAGCATTATTTTTGTCAAGTTAATATTTTTGCTTGAAGTACAAAGTCAAAAAATAACATTCTTTAAAAAAAAGTACAGTTCCGTGGATGAAAAACGTTTAATTTTCTTACCTACTTGTACAGCTCAATCTGTTCTACAAATGTCCCAAACTAACATGCCAGTTAATATTTTTTCCCAACGAGTTATTATGAAATTAAATGTTTTGCTAAAAAAAACGAACATCCGGGGGTTAACTTTTCGCGGGATGCATTTAAACATACTTCTCTGCTTATACTCTAAACATTAATGGCAAAAAATCGGAGTTAAGAATTAATGCTAAGTTTGCCTTATTTTCGGCGTAATTTGACCGGACTATATTAAATTAAATTATTTTATTGTATTTAGGTATAGTTTTTTTTATATTTATCTTTGTATTAATTACATAGTTATCTATTAAAAGCGTTGCTTTTTCAAAATTGCACCTCCCACTAATTGTCTCTGCATCACCCAAAGGTTGACAGGTTGAAAATGCCTAAGGCATTAAGTCCGCCTCTGTACATTTATGTGCACGCAGTATTAAATAAATAAATTATTTATGGATTGTTTTCCACAATACTCTCCACGTGTAATTCGGCTCTTTTGTCGAATACATACTCAAATGCTGCTGTAACTACGGCCGCTGTCAAAAGCTTCATAATTATTTCCAATCAGTCCGATAATTAACGATGTATTCACAACATGTCCGCAATACATTTGACTAATTTAATAGTTTGATTTCGGGCTGAAATTAAATTACCTTACTGTAAGGTTTTCACTATACAGGGTGTTCTAAAAAGGTGTGGTCATATTTAAGGGTGATGTTGGGTAGCTGATGTACATTTAGGAAAAAAATTCGGATGGTCTAGATTGAACAAGAGATATTGACTGATTTTATTTTGACCAAACTATTTGAATAAGAATCGATAATATGTTTCCTGAAAAAATTTTTTTTTTTTTTTTTTTATTATTGATAGGCACGCGCTTGACCACTATCTCACCTGATGGTAAGCGACGATGTGGTCGAAGATGGAGCACGCTTGCCTAGAAGCAACCTATTCACTCTTGACTAAAAAAAATCTAATTAGTCCGCCATTTCCAAAAAATATTCTACATGTATTATTTCTTTTTTTACGTAAACAACAATGATACAGTACCTACATGCAAACGAAACAGAGCATTAAAAATTCGTGTGATGTCACAGACCGATACACTTTTTACCGGAAAATGACGTCACAAGCCCCCGCTCCTGATCTTTGATGCGTTTTATCTTCGACAGTTTTTATTGACTGATAAAACAAAAAATACGTACTTTTCCAATATTTTTCGATAATCTAACTGACGGACTAAATCATATTTTTTCTACTGAGGAAAAGTCCCTATTACGTCACCCTTGACCTAAGTCAAAAAGAAAATTTCTTAAGTTATTCAAGCAGAATCAACCTTTCCGCACAACTTGAGTAAAACGACCCTCAAAAAACGATCGTTTTCTAACAAAACCGCTTCATTTCTCAATACTTTCCAACATATTCGCCCACTTGCTCCGAGTTAGCGATACAATCACAGCTCAAGTAAAAGTTCTGAAGTGTATCGCGATTTATGAATATTGGGACGACGCGACCGCAATGTACCGCTGTCCATTTTTAGTTTGTCCGGGCAGTCAGCCGCGAAATCAAGGGTTTTAGATTCGACAAAACACATTTGCAACCCAAGAAACGAAAAAACAACCTTACCACACTTAAAACAGAGGGTAAGTTTGAAGAATCGAAGAGTAAAATGGCATTGTTAAAACGGATTTTTCTTGTAAATTATGATACAAACTAGAAGACCATAATATAATAATGCTACGGGAATTTTATGTTTTGTGGTTACTGGTTTGTGGGTTTTCCTTGACTGATTTCAATACTAAAAAAATTGAGAGGACACACAAAAATGATTGTCTTAAAAGAGCTTTTTTTGATAAGGGTGTTACATACCTATGAGTCCACGATTCGCGTTGGGAATCATCTATTTTTATACCTGCTGATGATCAGGATCGAATAGTTGACATTTTAATTAATTGTTAGTAAACAGTGCGCTTTTATTTACTTAGGGATTATATTTTTTGTCGCCTAGTGTAACTGAAAGCACGCTTTTTCTCGTCACATTATTAATAAACTAGCTGCTACCCGCGGCTTCACGCGCGTGAATGTAGATAATTATCCCAAGGGAACATACTCCCGGGATAAAAAGTTTATCCCGGGAGGGACAGATATCCTATGTGTTATTCTAGACCAGTGGTCGTCACACTTTCTGATCAAGGGCCACATAATGACAATGTGAGGTATCACAGCGGGCCGCACATTCGTGGATTGGATAGTTGACAACACCAATCAAGCTGTGAAAACGCGATTGCCCTATTTTGTACCTCAATACAAAATATAAGTAACTATAGCTTTTGCCCGCTACTTCGGACCCGCATAATTATCCTATTTTTCCCGTTCCCGTAGGAATTTCAGAGAAATTAGCGCGTTCAAACAAATAGATTAGATTATGGAGAATAAAGATTAGTATAGATGTATGTTAGCAACCTGTGAAATTGGGTCTACTATTATTGTTTGCTCATGTCGCGGGCTGCACAAATATCGTACGCGGGCCGCACGCGGCCCGTGGGCCGCAGTTTGACGACCACTGTTCTAGACTATAATCTACCTGTGTGCCAAATTTCATCAAGATCCATTCAGTAGTTTTTGCGTGAAAGAGTAACAAACATACATCCATCCATCCTCACAAACTTTCGCATTTATAATATTATTACTATAGTAGGTTATAATCAATAAATCCATCAAACAAATCAATCCGACAAACAATAATTTTTTTTCATAAGGACTAAACCGAGGCAAGGTACCTTACCAAATAGAACGACAGAGTCAGCAGTGGCGAAACCAGTAATTTACTGAATTCTATTGGATACAATACGATGAGTTCCATGTCGGACTAGTGGTAAATAAAGAGAAGCCTACGCACAACTCTTCTTGACCGGTTGTATGTTGATGCACGATCTCCACACGAGCATCTTGCGCAGAGACCGCGCCGCCTAGCCGCTCCTTAAAACAAGAACTGGAGGTGACGCTGAGAACGCGACGCCAGCGTTCGTGTCTCCTGGCAACGATTGTCCGGGCGCCGCCCCTGAAATGCCTTTTCGGGCGCGGCGGTGCCCCAGGCCGCCAACGCGACTGCGCTGAAAAGCCTGACGCATGTCATCGTGGCAGTTGTCACTCAAACAATTTTTTGTATTTTTTCTTTGGATTTTTATTTGATTTAATTGTATTTATTTAATAAGTGTAAATTTTATACTAGTATATTTATTGTAATGATTAGTGGCAGCAGTGTTGTGTTGGAAGATAGTGCCTGTCAACCTTCGACATCACTAAACATCCTGGAGAGGTGTCCTCTGTGCACCCAGGCACGATTTTTTAAAGGTAAGCGAGGTCTGAATGTGCACATTGGGAGGGCACACAAACCCCAAAATGCACTCACTTCAGACCCTGTAATTACATCACCACCTACTACACCAGCTACATCTACTCTTGACCCGTTTTGGAAAACCCTATCAAAATTCAAAAAGTCTGTTCCTGTTTTGAAGCGAATTCCCCGCGGTGCTAGACCTCTCGTAGCGCAACATCTAGCGGGATGCGTTCGCCTTGCCGCCCGCGAGAACTCGCAAAGTGCCTGGGAGCAACTTCTCACCTTCCCTTACAGAATATTACATGTACAAAAGAATTTAGCAACCAAAAAGACATTAACTGCACAAATTAAAGATAATTGTAATATTTCGGCCTATAATTTGGACACAAAATTATCGACGCAGAGGTATACCTTATCAAGAGGTATTTCGCATCTGGTCGAATCAAAATTAGGGGAAGGTGACATAAGTGGAGCAGCCAGGATTCTTTTTAGTAGTGATGTGGTGGCACCGTGTTCTCCAGATACTCTTGCAGCTTTGGAGAGCAAACACCCTGCCCCATCGGAGGGCCTTTCTTTTCCCGACCCCCCTGATCCGGACATTCACACCCTCACCGTTACAGGTCGAGAGGTGGTCACAGCCGTATGCTCCTTTCGGAGCGGCTCTGCTGGCGGCCTCGACGGCCTTAGTCCTCAACATCTAAAGGACCTCATCAGTACAGGCGCCGGGGAAGCTGGTGAGTCGCTTCTGAAGGAGCTTACGGCTTTGACTAACCTCATGCTCTCGGGCAAGGTGAACGAGGCCGTCATCGACATCTTATACGGTGCCAATATATGTGCCCTGCGCAAGAGGGATGGCGGCATTCGTCCCATTGCCGTGGGTTCTACGAACCGTCGTTTGGCAGCCAAGGTTTGTTGTAAATTTTATAGTGAGGATGTTTCGAAAAAATTTCAGCCCCTGCAGCTAGGTTACGGCTCCAAAGGGGGCTGTGAGGCTGCCGTACACGCACTGTCGACCTATATAAATTCTGGTAAAGGAGAGGTCATCCTGAAGGTTGACATCAAAAATGCGTTCAATTCAGTTAATAGGGACACCTTGCTGGCAGAAATTAAAAAAGAAGTACCACAAATTTTTAGTTTTCTTTGGCAATGTTACAGACATCCATCTAAATTACTATATCAGGACAACCTTCTGGAATCCGCTGTTGGCTGTCAACAAGGTGATCCCCTCGGGCCAGTGATCTTTAGCTTAGCCATTCACCCAATCATTCGACAGCTAAATTCCAAATTTAATGTTTGGTATCTAGATGATGGAACCCTAGGAGGTGATGTTGACACAGTTTTAGATGATTTACAAGTTTTAAAAAGTCAACTCCATTCTGTAGGACTAAATCTCAATCTTTCGAAGTGTGAATTATTCTTATCTGACAGTACCGACCGACAACTGACACTCCCAAAATTCAACGCTATAGCACCAGAAATCAAAGTTATTGAAAAAAGCTCTCTTCGCCTCCTTGGATCTCCCATTTTTGAGCAATCCTTTCCCAGTTTTGTTGAGGAGAAAATACAAAATTTTAATGACATTTCGGAAAGATTACTCAAAATTAACATGCATTCGGCTATCACCTTAATTCGTTACTGCTGTTTCGGACCTAAATTAACTTACTTTCTTCGTGCTTCCTATTTATGGAAGCACCCTCACCTTTTGGAAAAAATGGACCAAATCATCCGTCATACACTTACTTCACTTTTAAATGTGACCATGGATGACCGAGCTTGGGCACAAGCTACTCTTCCCATCCGTATGGGAGGCCTCGGCGTCCGCAAAATTACTAGTATCAGTTTACCGGCTTTCATATCTTCGGTTCATGGCACTGAGAAATTAGTCAGGAATATCCTAACTTCCTCACTGACTAGTTTTGATGTGCCCTGCTTCACTGAGGCTATGGATGCCTGGAGACTCGCTTGCCCGAATCTAAATCCACCCGACTACCCATCATCCCAGAGACGTTGGGACGAGCCACTCTGCAGAGAGGTTCAGAATAACCTTTTGGCCACATCTGGTACTGCTGCTGAGCGTGCTCGTCTGTTGGCTGTGGGTCAATGGGAGTCGGACTCTGGCTTCACGCACTACCGTCGTCGAACATAGGCACCTTGTTCGATGATACTACTTTCCGCCTCGCTGCTTCCCTGCGTCTTGGCGCTCCGTGTTGTTCTCCTCATCGCTGCCACTGTGGCGAAGCTGTCAACAGTCTCGGACACCACGGCCTGTCATGCAGCCGTAGCGCTGGTCGCATAGCGCGGCACGCGAACATTAACGACATCATCCGACGAGCTCTTGTCACCGTCGGCGTTCCGGCTGTATTAGAACCCAATGGCCTGGCACGCGACGATGGCAAGAGACCGGACGGCATGTCATTATTTCCATGGAAGATGGGTAGGCCATTAGTGTGGGACGCTACTTGTGTCGATACTCTTGCGCCATCCCATCTTCCTAGCTCTTCGTGCTGCGCTGGCGCTGCCGCTGCGGCTGCGGAGAACCTCAAGCGGCGGAAATATAATAACCTTGTAGGTAGTTATATTTTCGAGCCGTTTGGGGTTGAAACTCTCGGGTCGTGGGGTCCGAGTGCTCATTACTTGTTTAAAGATCTGTCAAGACGCTTAGTTGACACTTCGCGTGACCCTAGGGCTGGCTTTTACCTCGGACAAAGGATAAGCATTGCCATACAACATGGCAATGCTGCCAGCCTTTTGGGTACATTACCAGTGGCCTGCGATGCGGAGGAATTTTTCGACGCCATGTTTTAGATTAGTTTTAGTTGAGTCTTTTTTTAAGTGTGTGTATATAGTTATAGTTGCAATAAACGTTTATAACTATAGTAGGTCCTATATAGTAGAAAGTAGGATGAGGCACACTCGTAATTAGTCAGCCATTTCCATCCATTATGAACTTTCTAACAATTTATAAAACAGCTGTGTTTCATATATCAACTACAAACAACACCACTTTGACTTTACCGTGTCTGCTAAAAAACTTGGGAAAGTGAATATCGTGGGACGGCGGCACCTTGAAATAAAACAAACTACGATCACGTTGATACAATGGGGACGAAACTCACTTGTTTTGGGGAAGCCACTTTGGAGAAAGAGTATTCGATGCAGCTCCTCTAGTAAGGTTAAAAGTATCATTCTATATTCGTTTTACACGCTAAGTTTCTTCCAAGGCAGCCTAAGGATATGTGCTGTACTAATTTATTGTTTCATAAATCGCATTTTAAAAATGTTGAAAATCTAGTTTTTCATTTTATCCCAATATAGTTGTCAAAACGTTATATTTTATAACCTGCCTACAATTGGTTGAAAGTGTTGATTCATTTTCTTTTAACAGACTTTTCATTTAAAAGGATCAGAGTATTCTTTCTTCAGATAAGAGATACAACTCCAGCCTCTACAAAAATGTGCCTTAACAACATCTAATTAAAAAGCAAACAGCTCCGCACACCTTCAAAAGTCTCAAAAAACTGCAGCTCCAAGGCAACAAAACTTATTAAACTAGCCCGAACTGCGACACCTCTGAAACAAAACAAGCTGAATCACGTAGCCGGTCGCCGGGACAGCTTACAACGAAACAGCTCGAAACAGCTCGAAACAGCCCGAAACAGCCCGCTCTCGTTTCAGACACGCTTCGCAACTGACAGTGGCGAAGTGCCTCTATTTGGGAATGAGGCTGCGGTGTCTTTTATCTTGAACTATTATAGGAAGGAACTGACTTTTTTATTCGACATCGATAAGTAAAGTTAGTTTTTTTGAGGATGAAACTGACATCCTTAGCCTTGTCCTTTGTCTGCCTGTTTGTTGGTGTGTTTATTAATCAAGAACTAGGTACCTTGTATGACTCGTTTCTTTTCATAAATTCATTTATGACAGCATGCATTAAATCGCTGGGTATTGAACGATTATATTTTATGCGTAAGAGTTCCGTATAGTATAAATACATACAAAGGAAAGGAAAAAAAAGGTTAAAGGTTAGAACTAAGAAAAAAAATAAATTAACTGGGTACAAAAAATTTAATGAGAGTGATCGAGAGATAGAGAGATCTTTGGAAGTTCATAATTTTTGCCAATGAGAAATGTCATCGGGCACATGTCCTGAGGGCCAAATCTACTCATTTTTAAGCAACGTATTTTTAGTTACATTATTAACGCATTCACAGATTGCGACTGAGATGCGAATGCGAACGTTTTTTAAAAAATAGTAGAATTCGCATTCTGTTTTGTATTACTATAATTACAGAAAGCATTCAGGTGTTTTTGCAAGTCGACTTTTTATAGCCGTCTGTCAAGACGGAGAGAAATAGTACGGATTTGTTGTTGTTAAACAAAGAGGTTCTAGATATACAAATCCGTACTATTTCTCTAATGGAGAGGGCAATGCTCGCGTGATCGAATCAATCGACATAGCCTGAAGGATGGCCAAACTGAAGTAGCAGTGGGCAGGGCCCGTGAACCGAAAGACGCAGCTTTGGAAGACGTCCCACAAGGTGGACCGATGACCTGGTGAGGGTCGTGGGTAGCCGATGGATGCTAGACGCACAGGACTGGTTGTTGTGGCGACACTTGGGGGAGGCCTATGTCCAGCAGTGGATGTCTTTCGGTTGATATGATGATGATGACTATTTCTCTGTGTCGTTACTGCACTTAACATAAACATATTGGTATCTCTTATCTTAGGGTCACAGCTAGTTATAATAATCGTTACAACGTTTTCAAGCTGATGCTAATGCTTATGACTGACCATCGCCCGACGGGTTTACATAATCGCAGTTTACTGTTATCACTAAACGAAGGGTGCTGTAATTCCCCCTTTAGATAACTTTTACCTAACCCATCACGGGGAAAGTGCGCATCATCATTATTATTATTATCTCAAGTTAAAACCTCTATTACCGTTATGGAAATCGCCTTGGAATAATGAAAATACGAAGAAAAAATATGTTTAACCGACTTCTAAAAGGAGGAGGTTAACAATTCAGATGTTTGAGTATTTTTTTATGTATGTTCGAGCTAACTCCGTTTTAAATAGACGGATTTGCAAAATTCTTTTTTTAAGTTTATTCCGAATTGGTCCCGTAATCTCGTAAAGATCTGATGAAGAACTTCGGAGATAGACAGCTAAATAGATATGGGATGGTTGGAATTTTTGGGGGTAACACTAAACTGTCAAAAATATAAATGGTGTCAAAAACGAATAAATCACAACAGAAACACTGCCTACCAAAATTATTGTACGTTACTTTGTACTTATTAGTGGTATTTATTTTGGAAGTCGGTTGTATTTTTTTGTATAAAAGGCTTTTAGAACTAGCTTTTGCTAGACTAAACTAGCTTCACATGCGTTGAAATAGATTTTCGCAAAAAAAAGTAGCCTCTATCCGGATTCAGTGTCCCATGTATCTCTGTACCAAAGTTAATCAAAATCGCTTCAGGAGTTTAAGCCAGAGAACGTTACAAATATCCGGTGTTTATTTGTTTTCAACTATAACTATATACACACACTTAAATAAAAGACTCAACTAAAACTAAAAGTAATCTAAAACGTGGCGTCGAAAAATTCCTCCGCATCGCAGGCCACTGGTAATGTACCCAAAAGGCTGGCAGCATTGCCACGTTGTATGGCAATGCTTATCCTTTGTCCGAGGTAAAAGCCACAGCCCTAGGGTCACGCGAAAGCTCGCCGTCCGATCAGAACAGGCCCGGGTTGACGGCGCGCTGTGTTCTACGCGCGCCAAGCCAGCAGTCGTCAGCATGGGTCGGGGCCCGTTAAGGCCAGAGCCTACCAGGGTTGCGGATTTGTTCGAAAGAGTTACCGCGGCCCTGGGAAGAAAGGCACTAGGAGGACTAAAGGGTGGGTTTTAGTCAGTAAAAGTCTGACACTCCCTGCCGCTCCACCCAGAGCGGGAGGGGTCATTTGATGATTTCCCATCCTCGAAAAAAAAAAAAAAAAAGGGTCACGCGAAGTGTCAACTAAGCGTCTTGACAGATCTTTAAAGTAATGAGCACTCGGACCCCACGACCCGAGAGTTTCAACCCCAAACGGCTCGAAAATATAACTACCCACAAGGTTATTATATTTCCGCCGCTTGAGGTTCTCCGCAGCCGCAGCGGCAGCGCCAGCGCAGCACGAAGAGCTAGGAAGATGGGATGGCGCAAGATTATCGACACAAGTAGCGCCCACACTAATGGCCTACCCATCTTCCATGGAAATAATGACATGCCGTCCGGTCTCTTGCCATCGTCGCGTGCCAGGCCATTGGGTTCTAATACAGCCGGAACGCCGACGCGACGGTGACAAGAGCTCGTCGGATGATGTCGTTAATATTCGCGTGCCGCGCTATGCGACCAGCGCTACGGCTGCATGACAGCTTCGCCACAGTGGCAGCGATGAGGAGAACAACAAGGAGCGCCAAGACGCAGGGAAGCAGCGAGGCGGAAAGTAGTATCGTCGAACAAGGTGCCTATGTTCGACGACGGTAGTGCAAATAAACAATATATTTTAGGATGTGAGAGTTAGCCTTCAGAATATTGGTAGATTAACGGTAGAGACTTTGAATTAATCAATTAAACTACGACATTTGTTACCTACCTATGTTCAACAAATATAAGTATTTATATTTGTATCGCCTACCGACTGAATTCCATCGATAAGTCTTAAGGCCGCCCGTACACTGTCAATCTTGAAGGCGATCCACGGATAAGATCATTATTGATTTTGATCGTGGATCGCGTTTGAGATCACCTTCAAGCTGTCTGATGGTGTGTGTGTGTTAGTGGTGTTAATTTTGGCTCAATCACAGATTCGATGCCATCGACTGCATCAACGTTTATTACAATAAGTTTCCAGACACATCTTCATGTTGATTACCTCACGGGTCATGGCCTGCAGTCCTTGGTTTTGGATGATTGGAAGCGCTGTGGCATGACTGCCTCGTCTGATGTGATTCCTTGGCGGCGGCGAATTCCTGTCCCTGTTCTATGTTGCAAGCCTGTTTAGTGGACAATATAACTCTTCATAAATTCTATTATAAATCAATTACCTACTTATATATTGTTATTATTTCCATATTAATATTTTGTTATTTGTTTTTATACTTACTTGATATTTCCTTTCCATACTGTTTGTGGTGGGCATTGCTCAGATTACGCAGTTCGGGTCGTCCTCCAACTCCGAGGTTTTTCATTTAATAACCGCTTTTTTGGCTTTTTTCACTCACAAACAACACTAACATTGTCACAAACATTGCTGTAGCACCATAATAACATCATCATTTCGTAATTCCTTACGCCATTGCTGTAATTCTAATGTCAATTGTCAAATTTTTATGTCTACCTAGTCTTTGTCACTCGTTGTTTCATTGTTTGTCTTTGGCTCGGGAAGCATCAGAGTGTTGCCACACAATGAAAAATTGAACGAGTGATATTTAGATGTGTGTTTTTTTTTTAGTTTTATATTTATATTTTACATTTCATCATACCTTATTTGTGTGTGTCGTGCCCTGCACAGGTACGACAGGTAGGCCGATACAGTGTCTTTTTGTGTGTTTTTTTTGTACCTGTTTTATGTATTATTCTCTGCCTCGGAACAGTGAGTTATTGTATTTAGTTTGTGCTTAGTGTACATTGCATAGGCATTATTTTGTTTATTGTTCTGAGGCAGTGACACTCCGGCTCACGATGAAAACCAGCGCCATGGATTCGTGTCTTCGTGCACGGGCCTCGGCATTATGCCGTTTTGCGCGGTGGTGACGCATTACATTATAGTTCGATGTATATCGATGACACCTGATTTTGTTTTTTTTTTTTTTTATTTTTTTTTTATTTAGGAATAATGTTAACTATTTTGTGTATCTGCGTCACTTTCACGTAAATAATTTTTCTTGTTTCTTTCTTTCTTTCTTTTCTTTCATCACACTGCTTGAAACGCGTTTTCTTTTTAACTTTTTTGTCGTTTTTTAAGGATTTTTTTTTTTTGAAATTTTTTATTTACAGTATATCAGCTACAGAACATCCCCTTAAATATGACCAAGCACTTCTGAAACATCCTGTGTAGATGTAAAACAACCACTGACGAACGTTATTACAGTCTAGAGTAGGTACTATGTTTTGGAAATTGGCTCCGGAAATACGTTTATTACTTCCGCCTACTGGCTTTTGTACGTTCTAAGTGATCCTTCCAAATCAAGTAAGGAATCAAGCAGGAAGTTTCTGACTTTTCCCCTTTCACTGCGCTTACAAAGGTCATGATTGAAAAGCATACTTACCTTTTTCTAAAAAATCTGTTGGAGCCTTTACTTCGACACCTGCAAATTTGTTCGTAAGTATCAAGAATTTTATACAAAGCGCGAGGACATACAATCACGTTACACACTCCGACACAAATCAAGACTAAACCACATTCTCGACTAAAATTACATTCAACAAGTCCCTATGCAATGTCAATAAAAATATATAAACTACCGGAATGATATTTTTATTTATTTGGTTTTTTTTTTTTTTTTTAATTTTACAAATGATTTTATTGCAACTATAATTATATACACACACTTAAAAAAAGACTCAACTAAAACTAATCTAAAACATGGCGTCGAAAAATTCCTCCACATCGCAGGCCACTGGTAATGTACCCAAAAGGCTGGCAGCATTGCCACGTTGTATGGCAATGCTTATCCTTTGTCCGAGGTAAAAGCCAGCCCTAGGGTCACGCGAAGTGTCAACTAAGCGTCTTGACAGATCTTTAAACAAGTAATGAGCACTCGGACCCCACGACCCGAGAGTTTCAACCCCAACACTACCGGAATTAATAAAAAAAGAAGATAAAATAAACATATTTACAAAAAAGTTAAAACAATTTTTAATAAAAAGATGTTATTATAGTTTAAACGAATTTTTCAACGATAAAATATAAAGAATCATATGTAGGTAATAAATCCATACTGAAAATGATAGTAGTGGATCTAGTTCAGATATAAAAATGGCTGATTAAAGCTTCCTCTCTCCTACTATATTTTTAATTCTTTTGCTGTGCCCGACAGGGTCCATAGTGATCACATTTTTTTTTTAACTTACCACCTAAGTACACATTGGGAATGCAAATAAAGTATTGAGTATTGACACATAGACGTATGTAAGCCTTCTCTCAGACAGGCTTGTAAAAACGTTGACGAATCGTTGTCAACGGTCGCGCGTTGACAAAGATGCGTCAATCTTTTTTCATAGATTTTCTACAGAAATCACAGAAGAGTTTATATTAAAATTTTTGGAGAACAATAAAGCATATTCTGTTGTCGCACAGTCGCTTTGCGCCCATATGTGGGAACCTAACACAGGCGGAACGATTAGGCGTTCGAACATGACATGTCTCGTATAGCCATTGTACGTAAACTTTTCAATTTATTGCCATTGTCGAAGCAAGATTGATTGCAGCAAAAAAGCCGTACTGTGTCACTGTAGATCCAACTGTCAGACAGACCGCGAGATTTCATTCAAACTACTGAAAGGTCCGCGTAACTTGATACATCAGAGGACCTAATGTTTTGACGTAGTAACGTTGTAGTAATAGTAGGTAGTAAGTGAATTTTAAATATAAAAAAAAATACTCAGATCTGTGATTGAGCTGCATTAGACTGCTTGAAAAGCGACTTGTTTTATCTACTTACAAAGATCATTGTTCCGTCGACCCTCCATCTTCTTTATTGCAATGACGTTAGCATTTATCATAGGTATATATAATGTACAAACTAAGTTCAGGATCAAAACCATATATCAAACACGGAATTGCAGGACCGCAAAACTCCTATAACTTTTATCGCTTTAGAGCACCATAATTCGTTTTAAATTCAGTCATAAGCTTTATTGACAAGCGACGAGTCTGCCAAAGGTTGGCAGTAATTAGATCATCGATTAATGGCACCACTGACGCCGTTAAGGTCAGCGCACACTAAGACGCGAAACAACGCCTTTATGCTCGTGGTTACGTAACAACTGCCGGACGAGTCGATTTTTGAGGTTAAGCAACACTTTACGAGGTAGGTCCGTGGCCCATCAACATACCTAATTTCTTCCGAGTGCCTCGAAAAGCACGCTAAGCCCTTTTGGGTTGGGTTTCATTTGTAGACCGTTGACAATCGTTACAGATAGTCAGAAGCTGAGCAATCTTGCCCCAGTCTTGCCAAAAGTGCAGCTTGCCAAGTGTATTGCCCGTTACTGGTTTTGGAGGTTAGCTGGGTAGTTGTTCTATGCAAAATGCTGGTATTCAACTGCTTCCAGTTAGAGTGGAAGCTAACACCAGCATAGTTGGGAAAAGACTAGCCACATTGAATGACTCGTAAATGAAGTTAGTATGTATATTGTAGTAGTATGTACATATGTCATAACTATGATGTATCGTAATTTTAAAAAATGAGCTCAGACTCTCTTTTTACTGCTTACAGGCCCCCAGGCAGGGCTAAAAACTACTTATACACTAAATTACCGTTTGCTAAGGGCACCCCCTGTGGAGTACCTCTTCTATTATGTTCTTGCTCTTGACCTCGGCTTAGCGGCGTCATTTCAGGGGGCAGCAAGGGACAGACTGGGTCATCTTATTATTATTTGAGGGATTTAAAGCATATCTAATGGCTAAACGACGCGGGCTGGCTCGTTAGGGCAAAGGTGGGGGAGGAGTTTGACAGGGGCGTTGCGATGGGCCTCGGCGGTAAGGCCGAAATACGGGCTACGGTCTGTTTCTGTGTTTCTTTAGAGTGCAGGTATCCCTACAGCTTTCTTGGATCTGGGTGATCTGAGTCGGCCGTGTCGCGTCTCGATGCGAGCCAACCCTTAATGGCACCACTGTAACCGTTATAGGGTTCAGTGCCAATACCCGGCTTTTGTACTAACATGCGATGCCAAACTATGGCGTAATATATGGCGGGATTTAGTTTAGATTATGTTGTTCGTTAATGTTTATAGCGGTGTGGTTAAGAGGGGTGTGGCAAAGATAGTTCAAATAGATGGCTATTTGACCTATCTTTGACCGCAGCTGGTCTTATAATGCTATGCTTATGCATGTAATATTGTCATTGCTGAGACACAGGGCCCCCGTGACGGAGTAGTCCGTAATATGCCCGTAATCCACCACGCGGGTCTAGTGCGGTTTAGTAAATGCCACATGTCTTCGAATAGTCATTAGCTGAAAAAAAGAAAGAAAGGAAAAAGAAAGAAAGAAAAAGAGTTTATTTGCGCCAAGCATGACGCACACCATAAAAATGTATAGGTAAAAGAGTACCAACATAATGCAAACTTCATTCAATAGTCAGATACATTTTAATTGAAGAAAAAATAATGGCTGTTTGGCATATTCTACACAACAGCTTTCAAACCACCTTTTTATTCCTAAGGTAAAGTTTTAATCACCGGACTATTGAAAAATCGGCCGTTAGCCTAAAGAAACAAAGGTCAACATTTTTTAACAATGAATAGCAGACCAATTACCATCCAGGCCCGGCTCATTTCGTGAATTGTGTGCCAGGTAATTTCTCACGTAGCCTATTTTTCTTGTATAGGTACTAAAAATAGAATGGAAATGGGAATCCCAACGCTGCAACGGAGTGAGCTGCTAAACCTAACCTTTTGTAACAAAACACATCAGAAATAGAAATAAAAAAGACAAAAAAAACCCATCAGAATCCCTCAAAGCCTTAACGGACTTCGCTCCTCTTTCCGGGGACCCCGGGATCCCGAGTGACGTGTGTATTGTATAGACCCCTCCCCTGGGTCCCCCCGGGATTCTTCACATTGTTACACATACGACCTTATGTAAATACGAGGGATTTCACAACTTTTTGTGTCAATCGGAACAATCGGAGATACTCCGAACATTGTTCGAATGCACTTGGTATGCGAAACAAAAAGTCGGGACACAATAGAGAGTGTTTCAGTAAAATTCCATTCATTGAAATTTTCTTCACAAATGGAACCGTTTTAGCAACACTTATGTGTGTGTTTCTAATTATGACACTTACGATTTGTGCCACCGGCCAAAACTATTTAAACTCTCACGGGATTATTTTTCTCAAACCATAATGTGGAATCATACCGTATTGTGGTCCAGTTTCATGAAACATTCACATCTTTCAGTAAGCTGCTAAAAACCATTGAACCATTACTAATGAATCTTCACTAAATAAATAAATAAAAGCCTAGCCTTTTCATTGAACTGTACCGTTTAATCAGCGACACAAGTGACATGGCAAGTCATTAAACGATATTGAACAAAAGTTGTCACTGAGGTCACTGAAAAATCGGCACATTTAAATGAAAAGGCTAGGCCACTAATGAAACAGCTGATTATGCTAATTAGCTGCGACATATATATTAATACGCTCACAGTTTCAGCATAATAGAATATTGCAGCAATGTAGCTTGCAGTACCTATCCTTTGAACTACGTATATCGACTTCCTTGGATGCAACTTCTAAGATTCCGCAGCCAATGTATCGGAAACATGCTCGGTTTAGTACCAACGGAGCTCGGCTCACTTAGTATGCAAAGCAACATTGTTATTAAACATATGTATACGTAGATATGTAGGTATGTACCTACGTAAATTATCCAGGTGCATCCGGAATATTCGCTTTGAATCAAAATCTGGAAGCTTTGCATATATTTTTCGCAGTTTTGCAAGGTAAATTAGTTCACGGTTCTTAAAAAAAACTTGTTTCCAATACACTGAAAATGAAATTATGGAAGAAGTTACAGACGAAACCTTATTTAAATTGACTTTAAGAACTTTCTATAATCTTGGAGGATATCTTTTATTAAACCACATTTCATTCCGGACTGTTCTCTGTAATATTTAATGGTTTTTCCAACACGTTATCAAACCTACGCACCAATCATAAACAATTCAGAAAACCATACACAACCCAAAAGATATTTTGATTGCGTTCAAAAATAGAACCGTTTCCATCTGGGTTGTCACGTTTGTCGTATACATTTTTCTAAAGCGACGGAACCCTGTGGCGACCACATGGGCTCGAACGTGACACAACTTCCAAACACGACATTTCGAATCTTTTTTGTTTTTAAATACGTCGCGGTTTTCAATTCGCCGTTTTGGGATATTAATTTTCCTTCGCGTGGGTTTTCGTAATTGGTTTCTTGGAGTTTACTGAAAATTGTAGTAGCAGCAGCCATTTTTCAAGTCTAGAAAATGTTTTATTTAAGTATAATAACGAGATCCAAGATAACAAGTTACTTGTTTATTCTGCTTTCTTATACTAATAATGCTAGGCGGAAATAAGCTCTCTTTTCTGAAAATGTGGTTTTCACAAAAACCGTGGGTTCCTTGTGATGTGCCCACACCTAACAAGTTTTAAAAACTGGAGCTTATTTTACAGACGTATTACGTAGCTCGTTTAAGCTACGACTTGATTTTGTCTGAATTTAGATCTTGATCTCCAATGAAATAACTTTTCCAGTAAATGTATCCATACCTTTTCTTTGAATGGGAAATCACCAAATGACTCCTTCCGCTCTGTCAGACTCCTACTGACTAAAACCCGTGTTCCTCCTAGTGCCCTTTGTGTTCCGGGGCCGCGGTGACTCTTACGAAAAAAATCCGCAACCCTGGCAGGAAATATATCCATACTTAAGGTAGGCTGACTGATGAAACTGTCAATCAATCAGACCGGAATAAAACCGGATGCAGCTGACTACCAATATTTTACATGGAAGGGCTGCCATCTGACCCAGTAACTGGGTAACATTTTAATCCCTTGGCGAGACTTGTGACAAAGTTTCAAGTTTATTTCTACCCGAAACGACTATGTCTTGCCAAGGTCGGTCTGTGGATGGGTGAACATCTTAACATACCGAGACTATTCCGTGCCTCGGAAAGCTCTTTAAGCCGTTGGTCCCAGTTGTCATTTGTAGATATTTGGCAGTCGTTACGGATTGTCAGAAACCTGAAAATCTGACTCGAGTCTTGCCAAGAAGTACCGTGTTACCCAGTTGATGGGTTGTGGAGATCTGATAGGCAGCCGCTCCACGTAAAATATTGGTATTCAGCTGAATCCGGTTTGAATGGAAGCCGACCCCAATATAGTTGGGAAAAGGCTAGGCAGATGGTGATCTACCCGAAACGACTATAAATATTTCGACTTTATCGGCATTGACTGTTGACATGTCATTTCTCAACAATTCATATAAAACGGCTATAACTGCTTTCCATCAGATACTTGCCGTCGTACTTACAAACACATACATTCTCAAAACAGACGTCTATTTCTCTCCAAAACTAAAAAAAAATGTCTACATCACCCAATCACTTAAGCCACTTTTAACTGAAACAACTTTTTAATCAATAACAGGGTTATAAAACTTGATTGGGGTGTCACTTGGAGCACACAGTGTCATAGCCCTGACATCTGCCGTCTGACATATGGCTCGTTCGATCTACCCATTACATAGATTGGATCTTGTTCGGTAATCTTGGGGACACAAGTGTTGGGCAAGTTTCTTGAGGAGCCGTCTTCGTATTAGTTGAGATAGATTGGTAATAAGTTTTATTTTGAGACGGTTTTATGAATTTGACATTGTCATGTGACATTTTGTATAACAGCTGAGTTCAAAACTCAGCTGTTATACTTTGAGTATGAATGTCAAACTCACGTGATGTTTAACGGTGTGTCAAACTACTGAACTACCTTTTTATCTAAACTGCGTGTAACTGTGTGTGTGTATGTAAATGTTAATGATGAAAATACCAAAATCGCCATTTATCAATTCATCATGGATCGCAATAGCAGAACCGGACTTTAAAAAAGGGATCAATCTGAAACGCTTTCAAATAAAACAAGTCTATTTCAAATCCGTTTATTAATGATGGAGTTAGTACGCCGTCATTAATAAACGGATTACATTTGAAAAACACAGCAAGCAGATAGGATGCTATGTGTCATTTGCTACTTTTATTCCGATAAAATGTACGGTTCACTAAGATAACCCACGGGAAAAAGCTAGTTAACAATATTTTTAACAATATCATCCCGGCTAGTCGTACTCAGCGCTTCTCCTCCACATTTATTATGCGTACAGCCAAACTGTGGAACTCTCTGCCAGCGTCTGTGTTCCTACCAGATATAACCCATCTGCCTTCAAAGAAGAGTAAACGGGCACTCGCTTCATCATAGGCATCATCTATAGCTTTCCATCAGGCGTGATCGAGGTCAAGAGCAAGCCCATTCCTCAACAAAAAAATAAAATAAAAAATTAACACGGATTTACTGCATTTTAGAAGGAAAAACCTTGACGAATTGACGATAGTTCGTAGGTAGTTAACAAAGGCACCACGTCAAATAACCAAATCAATTCGCGCAGAACTATTAAACTTCCCCACACTAAAATCACAGTGAACGATGAACTATAAAACCAATGCATAGAAAATGTATTGAACAGCAATCTCACTTCTGTAGTTAATGAAAACACGTAGCTTTGTGCCCGCTCTGACGGAAACTAATCATGGCGCCGAAATGTCGGGGGAATAGAGGATTAAGCGCATTTTTTTTTAACGAAATGGCGATGAAACTTGTTTCTATTTATTTATTTTGTATCTGTGACATAGGTACGGGATTTTGGAAACGGTGACATACGTGTTAAGAAAAATTACTAGGTATCAGGGGTCTACTCTCTTTCTCTGAAACGAAACTTCGTAAACGAACGAAATATAAACGAAGTTTCGTTAGTGACCCTACTCTGTTTTGTTTTCGGACACGCAGACGAAGTTCGGATCCATAGACTATTTTCGTGAACGAATGACATGAAAAATATTGTGTGGGTCTTTTATGATGTCATTTAAAGTAAATTACGGTTTTTACTTCAACTTTAAATTTATAAACTATTTTGATTTATTTTGAAATTTTACATTTAAAATGTGGTTTAATAAATATTTCTTGTAAAATTGATGCAGAAACAATAATTAAACAGTTATTTTTTTTATTTTTGGTGAAATTAGCCGGGACACTATAAAACACCCTTTCGCGGTCATTTTTAACCGACTAAATTAAAGAGTACTATTTCATGCCACCAAATGGATTTAATATATGACAACCAAAATTGTCTGTATATTCACACTCAATCTAATCATAACATGTCAACTTACAATTTATGTTTAGATTCTTTAAAAAGTTTTCAGTTTGTTTCTCAAGTACTAACTGTGTTAATAAATCATGTTTTATCTACACTCACAATGTAATGTTCCAAATAAGAGTTCAAAAACGAATGCATAAATACATACTTTTTTTTCATGGATAGGTAAAATTTAAAAAAAAAACCATTACAGTTCAACATTTTCCTTCGATTTTTAAACAACTGCATCATAAAATAACTTTTTAATTTTTATAGCACACTTTTTCTTTTTAATTTTTGGAGCTGGCTCATTGACTTAAGTCAATGGACTTAAGTCAATGAGCCAGCTTTTATCTTTGTCTATGTTTGAGCGCGCTGTGCGCAGTCATTCGAATACGCAATGAGAATATCCGCCATATTGGAATTAACTATTTTTCCACTTATTTTATTTCAACTGTATGAGTGAAGATAAAATAGTGTATGCAACGGCATATAATTAGGTATTAAAACACTCGTGTGATGTGTGATAAACCCACACCACCCTCGTGTGATAAACCCACACTCGTGTTTTAATAACCCTTTTTATATGGTCGTTGCATAAACTACTATTAAAGTGTTTTTTTACACACATCTCAATCGCGATAGGTACACATTCCGCCAGAAAGTTTCAAGTCGTATTGTGTCGCAGTCTGCATTTTGGGTCTCCACAAGTTTAATTTTGGATTATTTTTTTTTTTTTTATTTTAGGTATGACCACTAGCAAGTTAACACACTTGGGATATCAACTGCTTAACCGGACTAACCTGTGGTGGCCTCAAATGAATTTACGGCCCCCAGCCAAGGCAACAAAACTAGCTACAAGCTAAAAACTACTGACCGCTCGCTAAGGGCATTCCCTGTGGAATACGACCTCGGCTTAGCGGCGTCAGTTAGGGACAGCAAGGGACAATCAGGCTGGGTCGTTTCATTATTTAGGGGTTATTAAAGCTAAAGGCTCAGCGGCGCGGGCTGGCTCGTTTGCAAAAGTCGGGGAGGGTTTTGAGGGGGTCGTCGCGACGGACCTCGGCGGCGAGGTCGGTATACGGAACGCGGTCTGTATCTGTTTATTCTAAGGGTGCTGGTTTCCCTACAGCTTTCCTGAATCTTTGTGATCTCGTCGTCGGATTCGACGAGTGTATGCCGAGGACGGCGAATCTTACTAATGCGAGAGGGAGTGTACTGGGTTGCCTTTGAAATCAAAGGGTTTTGGTGCTTTTCAGCGGATTCGGAGAAACGCTTTGTTAGGCGCTTCATAAACTGTTTTAGGGTTGGGATTTTAAGGTCGACATGAAGTCGTTCGTTCCGTACATACCACGGGGCGCCCGTGGATTTCGGAGAAATCTGTTTTGGATTACTTGCATCCTGTGGATTTGCTTTGGCTTTGTGTGTGCGAATACAGCACACGCATAAGTCATTATCGGTCGTATGCACGTAGTGTAGATGCGCAGTTTACATTTAAGTGATAGCTTGCTGCGTGCATTCAGCATGGAGTGGAGTCTACCCAGAGCAAATGCAGCACGCGAACGTACCGCACTTATGTGCTCAGCAAAGGTGAGTCTATGGTCTAATATCACACCTAGATATTTGGCTCGCTTTTCCCAAGGGATCTGCTTACCAAACATGGTGATCGGACTCGGTGGATTATGGATTAAAAAAAAATTGTTAGTAAATATCTTAAAATATACTGTCGGCGACGAGACCCCGTCCACGTCCCTAGGCGCAAGTAGTGGTAGGGGCGACCATGTGAATAGGGAAATGTTGTCTTAAAGTTTGAAAGAAACTCATTAGAATTTGCTAGATTTTAAACAGTTTAGGTTTAATTATTGTCTAATTGGTTTTATAAGTATTATTTGTGCATGCTAGATCCAATAAGACTCCAATATGATAGTATTTTTAGATTTTGTAAGGAATTTTTTAAGTAGAATTTTTGACGTAACGAAAAAATTACGTAAGTTGAAAATGAGGTTTTTTGTTTGTAGAGATATCGTTTTGAAATTGGTGTCAAAATAAAGGTCTTGACCCAAAACCTATTTTACAAAAATAATTAAGTCGATAGGACTTGTAGTTTTATAGATACCAAGGAAAATGTTTAGTGAAAGTTTGTTATGATGTAAATTTTGCAGTTTTTGCTCTAGAAACTTTTTATTGTGTAAAGTAAGCAATAAAATGTGTGTTGCTTGCTAGCTCAATCGCAGTCGTCGAGCAGCCGTTGATGCGGCAACATCAAGAAAGGGAGCCGAAACCTGCGGATCAAGAAACCCCAGGAAGAAGCATTATTTTTTTTTTATTTCACCTCCTCCCGGCTGTCCGTCTCAGTCTCCCGAGGTCCCAAGAGTTTAAGTAGAAGCACATACGCATTCAGGGGTGCGTGGCGGCGTACGTAACCAGCGCAAGGGAATTTAAGGGGCGTACGTCGAACTACGTGGGAGATTGTCCCAGGTCGACAGTGCGGACACTGGTCGTGTCCCTGCCGTCCGAAACATATCAGCTCTTTTCCATGACACCTTTCGTTTGGTGGTAATAAAGGCACTATTTCCTGGCACAACTCCTCGAATAATTGCCGACTGAGTCTGTAATTTCCTACAAACTCTAAGTCGGGAATTTCCTTAATATTTAGTTGATTGCGCAGGCGACGGCGGTTCCTTCTACGCTCTAAACGTTCTTCACGTAGAGCAGCCTCGATTAAGAGCATTCTTGCAGCCATTTCAACCAAATTAATAACAAAATCCACACTAAAGAATGACAAACGAAAATCAAAAGGTAACACTTTTGGTTTCGTCAATTTGAGGTTAAAATTCCGAACAATCATCTGTCAAATTCAAATTTTCGTTCGCAACATTTATGAATTAGAGTAGGTTTGGAGAATGTAAATGTCAAACAGTTTTCGTTCGAACGAAACTTCGGGTACGAATGGAACTGTAGTTGGAAACACGCGAAATTTCGATCGAAACTTCGTTTTTCGTTGAATAAGAGTAGACCCCGTTTAGTTTGGATTCGTAAGTCACTTTAACTTGCAGGGCACGCCACAATTGCGGCGATTGTGCCCCTCTTTGAGGAACGGCTGGAGAGGCGCCACGGCGTCCTCACCTTCCGCCTGACGCAGGTACTCACCGGACACGGTTGTTTCGGGAGGTGCCTGTTTCGGATTCGGCGGGAGGAAACGCCCGGGTGTTTTCACTGCGAGGATCGCCCGGAGGACACGGTGGAGCATACGGTGGAGGTCTGCCCCGCTTGGGCGGAGCACCGCCGTGTCTTTGTCGAGGCGATCGGCGGCGGCGACACCTCGCGTCCGGCCCTGGTTCAATACATGGTCCGGAGCGAGGAGGCATGGGAAGCCGTCACCTCCTTCTGCGAAGCAGTAATGCTAGTGAAGGAGGAGGCGGGCCGCGTGAGGGAGAGACAACCCTCACGCCCCAGCCGCCGTGGCACAGGGAGACGCACCGGGCGTCGGGAGTCGCTGAGCGATTCCCGGCCACCGTAGGTGCGGGTCTGCGGACGGCGAGCGTTGGGTGGCTCGCCGTCCGATAAATCGCGGTCCGCGCCGTCGGCCCAGGCCGACGGCGCGTAGTGTTCCACGCGCGCCTCAAAGAGATTTCAGCATAGGGGCCCGTTAGGGCCGGTGCCTGCCAGGGTTGCGGATTTTGTTCGAAAGAGTTACCGCGGCCCTGAAACGTACTCTTAAGGCACTAAGAAGAGCATGGATGGGTTTTAGTCAGTAAAAGTCTGACACTCCCTGCCGCTCCACCCAGAGTGGAAGGGGTCATTTGATGATTTCCCATCCTTAAAAAAAAAAAAAAAAAAAAGTCACCTTGACTTTTCCCGTCAGTTATTGTAAAAGTGGTTATTAAATTCAGATATAATATCAAGTGTCTTTTTTGTCTTCGTAAATATGTACTATCCAATCCTGCTTCCTACGTAAATTATAAACGTGATTTGTGGCTGGATGCTGCGATTACGCGATTACGCGTTTAGTCGGATTATATTACCACAGTAAAATATCTATTACCCTATCACGCAAAAACTACTGAGCTAATTTCGATGAAGGAACACTTGGATTAACACATAAATTACCTACTTATGTATCAAGTTATGTTTCTCACACCTGAATCCACCATGCATCAAATATCTAAACTGCAATAACACAGCCCAACTCAACGCCACAACACAAAGAGCATTAATAACATTGACGATCATGACGCCACAAACACAGGAACTAATCTAGCCCGCGAACATGCAATAATAGGCTAATGCACGGCGACTAGGGTTGCCTCCATCTGCGCCTGCCATGAATATTATAATACCGTCATATCTTGAACAGCAAACGCCACAGTAAAGCTCGCTAAGGACCCGCATAGCTATCATCATTACGCTACAAATTGTGCCATCCATATTAGGCCAGGAGACAGATATGATTTTCGAGTGAGAAATTCTGGAAGTAAATTGCATGTTGTGTCGTGTGTGTATGAAATGTGGCTTGAGGAGACATGGGCCTGTTTATAAGCTGCGTTTCCGGGTTCTAAGTAATGGGAAGGCTTCGTACCGTGTTTAGTCGTCTTGCTCTTTAGAATCTCGTTTTAAGATTTAAGATTTTGGAATTTTATATTCCATCCTACTTTATTTTAATTTCTGCTACTGTTCTACTAGAAATTATTACATGTTTGCTTTTAGAGCATATTGAAGATTCTTCGCTAAAGTTGTCTTGAAAAAATCATATTAATTATGTCACAAACATGACCTTTTTTTCAATATACCTTTCAAGATCTGTCCTTTAAAAAAAAATTTTGACAGCCCTAATTCCGTTGTGAAAAAGAGATAGATCTTGTAGCTCTGTCTCCCTCCCACACTGGAAGCGATGGTTTTAAAACGTCACGTACGGCCAGAAAAGCACTGTCTCCCAAACTACATTCAGTATGTTATGTCAGACAATGTTTCCTAATACGACACTTTAGCCCCGCGATAATAGTACGAGAGTCGTTTTCTTAACTACCGCTTTGCGTTCGTCACGTTATGTACAAACATACACATATATTCCTTAATTATATAGTTAAAGTGTCCAAGGACGCGCGAGGGACCCCGTAAAGTTTAAGAAGTTAGAACAGAAAAGTTCGTGGATATAATTGTGTGAGGTTGGGTAAGGATTTCTGTGTCGCTCGAGGGACCTAGACTAATAGAAAGTGTTTTTACCCCTATAGTGAATTTCAGGGTTTATTTTATTACCTGCGGGTAAGGGTCGAACTGAGCTAAATGTATGTTCATTATGCAGATTTGAATGAAACTTTTTCGAAGATTAACGAAGAAAAAAAACAAAAATCTTCATTCTTTATTATAAAATGGCAGGATGTCTTCCTAATGCGGGCCATACACGTTCAAGTAATTTGATTAAACAGGCTGGTTCAAACTGTTTGATCAAATAGAAAAACGAAATTTCGTATTTCTTCATGCCATTTGACGACTCATTTTTTATCAAACTTTCCCACTGAAATTAATGCCAATTTGATAAAACTGTTTGAACCCGCCTGTTTGATCAAATTACTTGAACGTGTTTGGCCCATAATTGGAAGCAGAACAGCAGTTCGGTTCAGTAGATTCGGAGAAAATCAGCGGTAGCAGAAGGACAGTCAGAGACACGAGATATCCTCAATGGGTTCCGTTTTCCATTTCAACGATTCGGTCCATCGGTGTAAAAGTTATATGTATGTATGTACCTATATGTCTTATTAGAATACTCTGAATTGTACACCATAAAAAATTACAGTAAAGAAGTTTTATACGTTAACAGGGTGTCTAGATGGGGTACAGGGGTCCTGCCAGGGTTGCAGAATTTGTTCGAAAGAGTCACCGCGGCTCTGAAACGCAAAGAGCATGAGGAGGAACGCGGGCGGGTTTTAATCAGTAAGAGTCTGTCACTCCCTCCCGCTCCACCCAGAAATAAGGAGTACAGGGTGTTGACGAAGTTTTTGTAAACGTATGTAACACATGTATATAACACACTGTGGTCCCTCCTTACAGAAAAATAAGTTCAGACAAAAATTGCAAATTCCACTGAAAAAAAGAAAACGTGACAGTTTCGCCTCCCTTTCATTATCAGTGCTAACAAAACGCTTGACTTAACGCTTGGCATCGAGTTTATGTAGACCGCTACCTAGCTACTACTAATATCTATATCTTAGATGGTTTTTCGTCAAATTAACAATAAACCACGGTGTTTTTTCGTTTGGCATGTTGTCTGAGTCGAGTAAAAGTCTTACAAACTGAAACGAAATATGGGCTCATGTCATCAATTTGACAACCTGAGATCAAAACGGAATCATAAAGCCAGAGACACTAACATTTAGTATAAATGTCCGCTAAATACATCTGTACTATTCAGCTCTGTAGGTACCTACACATATTTCGATGTCTGAAAAAACAATACTTTCCGATATTCCTTATGAATTTGCATACATAATACATACATATATACACCGTTTCTATTGTCATAATTTTTATAATCACCATACACACCGACCCGCAATCACACACCTCTATCCCAAAATTCCTCCATCTTAAACAATACCCCACGACGTCTCGTCATTAAGCTGTACACTTTAATTAAAGGTCCTGCTCCGATGCACTGGACAATGGACACGAGAGGACATCACGAGCGGCCATTGCGCATTACATTCTCTTTATTAAACGACCCAGTCCGTGCTGCGATCCGCCGACATAAGGAAAGATGGAATACACGGGGAGATAATGCGTCGAACTTGTCGATTTTTTTATGGAGAGGCTTTCGTTAGTCTACTAACTGATGGTAGCTTTATCGTCCACAGAACGACCCCACATTATTATTATTATTATTCCGTTATTTCAGGCATCTGTGGCCCATACAAAATAAAAAACAAATATAAAAACCATAAAAAATTACAACTAGAAACTAACGCGGTGTCCTGCGTGAGCGACGAACGCGACGCGACGCTACGCAACACGGCGCGACGTAATGCGACGCGATGCTATACGCGACAAATGTCCTACGTGATTTTGGTCATTACTTCTCGAATCATGGAGAAGTACAGTAGGTACAATTTTGCTTGAAAGTCGCGTCTCGCCGCAGACTGTCATATAGGCCGCATGTAGGGTATGCCGTTGAGTTGATCGCGTTCGTCGCGTTCGCAGCGTCGAGTTCGTCGCTCACGCAGGACACCGCGTAAGACACACGAAGTGACGGCGTCGAGTTACGCTGCGCGGTGTTACGTAGCCTCCCGCGAAAACGTCGGTAAACTACACCCTTCGGCCAAAACTCTTCTTTTAGGACCGTGTCGAGATGTTGTGTCGGAACCCGCACGCACCACAAAAGACCTGAAGTTGGTGTTGCATTATTTGGCATAGTTTCCTGTGCCAATACCCACACTCCTGTGCCACCCTCATCCAGGTTCCAACCGCGATGGCAACAGTGTGGTCTACCCATCTAGCTGTCGGACGACCAACATTCCTTGTACCAGTCTGTGGACGCTGATCACTGCTTTACTCCATCAGTTATCACTCTAGCTTAGAAGTACCAATGCTTCAAGACTCCCAGCTTATAGCTATTACGAAGACAGAATCGGGCAAGGAATTCTAATACTTTAGGGATAGTTTACCTAATTGGCCTATAGTTTTTTTCAATCAAAAAACTAAAATCGTTTTTTTTTTGTTTGGCCCAGACTTCCACCAATGGATACAGTTATACATAAACTCATTTATTGTAAAGCATACATAAACATTACACACATAAGGGTCGAATTGTACCTCCTTTTTTTAAGTGGGGTTTTTAGCCGACTCAAAACAAAATCGACGCCCATTCATCGGCACACTTCTCCAGACCAATATAAATAAAAAAGTTTTAAAACAATCCACTTTTCCATCTAAATCCATCCCATTGGATTAAAACGTCAGCTTATCGACAGGGGTGTCGCTTCCCACTTTTATATTTATATTTCAGTTGCACCAAACGCCTGGATTTAACAAATAAATGTTATCACGGAGGATATGGTTGGTCAGATAAGCGATATTAATATTGCTATAAATTGTCGATAGCTTTGAAAGGATTAACTGTGCCGCCTATTGTTTGGTAAACAATAAAATGTTAAATAATTTCAAGTTGTGTTTTGATACTAACCGATTAAGTTTTTAAAACACAGTTATTTATTATGATCTCTAGTTTTTCCTGCGGCTTCACTCTCGTATAATAACCCACAGGGATGCACTTTTTTGGGATAAAAGTAGCCAATAACACAGAGCTAACCTTTCTATTAGTGAAAGATTCTAAATTGGATTATTACTTCCAGCCCTAACTATAACGTTCCAATGCCATCATGCTTATGTTGTGAAAAAGGGACAACATTTATTTTATGGTTTTGTGCCTCGTCCACACCTAATTCACTATGATTTAAGTAGTCGTAACTTTTACTAAGCCTGACCTGTCTTAAAGCCTTTTACAAAGAATGTTAGCTCTGTATAACATTGGTTCAGATTAAGACGTAGTAACGATCATGACTAAACGTTATTCGAAATATAAATGAATATATAGGACATTTAAAAAAAAGTGTTAAACTATTATGTTGGACACTTTAAAGAGTCTTATGTTTTTGCTACACAGCGTCTCAGGAATTCAAATATAGACTTTAAGATAATATTAAATTATCCTTCACATCAAACCTTTTTAATAATTATTACGATGGCAGCATTTAACTGCGCGATTACAGAGTAAATACAGCTCTTATTTAAAGTTTGCCTTAAATAGTTTAAAGTAATAAATAGCTATATAATGTACTCTTTGATGAAACTTTATTTGTTGACCATTTTAAAACTTTAATTTCGGAAGTCGGTGTCAAATAACGAAGAAGCAACCAAAAACACCGACTTCCGAAATTAAAGTTATTTTGAACTTTATAGTGTTTTTTGGAAGTCGGTTTCTTTTTTTTGTGAAAAAGTTTTTTATTTTTCACTTTTTAGTGGTACCCCACACCTAACAACACCACTGGATAGTCACAGGAAAGCAAAAGTACACAATTTCGTGTAAATGAATGATTTTTCCACATTTTTTTCCAGATATTTGGATTTAAAAACCAAACTGCTGAACCGATTTTGATAAAATTTAAATGGGACCATTTGGAAAGTATACCCTTTCCAAAAAAAAAAGATTTTTTCAAATCGGTTAGCAAGCGACGGAGTTATGCCCGAACAAACATAAAAAAAAAAAAAAAAAAAAAAAAATACAAACATCCGAATTGAGAACCTCCTCCTTTTTTAGAAGTCGGTTAAAAAGCAGAAAGCATTTACAAAGATGTTATCTTGAAGTTAGGTTCAAAACTAGTGTACAGAAACTTCGCAAACATTTACCTTCATCTACAAACACTCATTACGTATCTCTTTGAGAACGTAATGAAGTTAGTTTCTAATGGTCCACAAATTCTCCACTCGCTAAACTATATTGTCTTAACCTTTAAGTACAAAGCGTCTTTAAATGAACTGTTTTCAACGTGGAGTATAAACACCTGCCTTTCTTCACAAAATTCCTCTTTCTAAGTGAAAAATAAAGGCGACATCCCCGACATTGCTAGCAAGGCAACGATTTTACGCTGACAAAGTACCCTTTATGCTGCCATAACTTAAATAAGCCCGTCTTACGCCATTTTAGGGAAAGCATCGAAAAAATTGTTTCATATTTCCAGCGAAGCGTCAATATTTAATTTGACGAAAAGCCACTTTGTATTTATTTATCGTGTACTTTAGTTACAAAGAGTTTTGCTGTCAGCACAAACAATATTCTTCTGACAAACTGACACGTGGAGATGTAGGTACAGCAAATGAAATGCACGCAAAATATTCGCTCACTTTTCTCAGTTAAACCACCAATGCTGTTTACAGAATACATGCTTGAATAATCAGCTGAACTCGTAAGGCAATGGAGCATGTACATTGAAAAAGATCAGAGCATAAAATGGTGGTAAAAGGATCGGTTTTGTAAGTCGGTCACGTCCGAACTCATTCAAGCAGATCGAACGAGTCATCGCGTGAACGTATCCTTTTCTTATTCAAAACTTGACACCTAGTCCTTTTACCTCTATATCACAAATAGCAGTTGAGTTGGCAACATTGCTATTGATAACCAGCAATTTAATGTTTTTGAATAGGGTTATTTGAGCTAAAAAAAGGTGTACGTGCGCATTTGAAACAACTGGGGGCTAGACGTGGTAGCATTTTTTATTTTTATGAACTAGTCTGGTATCTAGGTTGCCTACGTGTCGAATTGTTTGAATAGGTTACTTTTTTTTCTTTTTTCCGAAGCTTTGTTGCCGGTTTGAAAATAAGTCACAAATAAAAAAACATTTCATTTTAATTTATCCTGACGGACAATGATTGGTTGGGATCATCGTCAGTTTTCACATGATTATTAATTCAAATAGAAAAAAAATATTTTAAAAAATTGTACTTATATTTTTTATTTTTTTAACATTTGTGTATATGGTTAGCTTTTTTTGTAATTAATTTGTTGAAAAAAAATCCGAAAATTTTTTATTGTCTCTTAACTTCAGGGTCATATACACACTGATGGCCTAGTATTAGTCAGTATTTTCGTGCACGCAGCCAATTATAGTCTTATTGCATTGTAAGATTGTGGCGTGATTTTTTAAAGTTAAGATGCGCGTGGAACACAATCTAGTAACATTAAACACGAAACCAGAGTTGCGTAAAAAAATATATCGAAATTGATGCGAATTCGATACTCTAAAATTAATAACGATATATCGCGATTAAAAATATCGACAGTATATATCGATAATTAATTGTATGGAAAAATATCGATATTTAATTAAATCAATATTTTTTGCCCTTCCCGATTTGAGAATAATGTGTGTGCCATGATTATTGTTATTACTAATTAGCCTTCATTAAAATGCTAATCCTAATTTTGTGCTGTGAAAAATCTTTGTTCATCCACCTGTGTAACAACTTATATTACAACTATATGTAATAACATTCACGAGAAAGGGCTAGAGCTAACTCTAAGTTCAATTCAATGCAACAAAATAGATTTTCTGTAGATTCGTTTTACCTGGACGTAGGTGTCCACCTTAGAATAATAACGCCTAGAAGGAGAGTCTCATACACGCTCCCTACCAAAAAATGACGCAACTTTCGTACTTATGTGTGAGTGAGCGGTATGTAATTACAGCCACAGACGTAAAAAAATGTTGCTAGGAATGAACACTTTCCCTAAAATCGGGAAAAATGTTAATATACTTGGGACTAATCATAGATCAATATAAAAAAAATGTTAAGTACGTAACTTGTCGGTATGTACTTATTGTAATCGAAATCCAAGATGGCGCCGACGAAATTTGCTAACTTTTCGTCATGGGTGTCATTTCCATGGTTTCTGGGGTCGCTAAAACCGATTATGGGGTTAAAATTGAAATCCAAGATGGCGCCGACGATATTTGCTAACTTTTCGTCATGGGTGTCATCTTCATGGTTTCTAAGGTCGCTAAAATCGATTATGGGGTCAAAATTGAAATCCAAGATGGTGCCGACGAAATTTGCTAACTTTTCGTCATGGGTGTAATTTTCATGGTTTCTGGAGTCGCTAAACCCGATTTTGGGGTCAAAATCGAAATCAAAGATGGCGCCGACGAAATTTGCTAACTTTTCGACATGACATTTTAAACATCAGGAGGAAAGATAGTGGTTTTTCACTTTTATAGAAAACTGTAACTCGTTCTCTCTCTCCTTCTAAACCCTTTTTAGAAAATATTCTCAACTAACTATTTAGACCTGGTTAGATGGCGTATGCACACTAAGTTTTCGATTTTGGCCCCATAATTGGTTTTAGCGACTCCAGAAACCATGAAAATGACACCCATGACGAAAAGTTAGCAAATTTCGTCAGCGCCATCTTGGATTTCGATTTTGACCCCATAATTGGTTTCAGCGACTCCAGAAACCATGAAATTGATACCCATGACGAAAAGTTAGCAAATTTCGTCGCCGCCATCTTGGATTTCGATTTTGACCCCATAATCGGTTTTAGCGACCCCAAAGTTCGCGAAAATGACACCCATGAAAGACTGGTCGGCACCCGCGGGGCCGACAAGGCTCCCGCCTCCCCCTGCCCCCCCCCCCCCTGGTTGGCCGCCCAGTCTGATGTTCCTTTATTAAAATTTTAAGACACGATCTCATACACAGGTGTCGGTGTCGCCGCGTGTCGCGACTATGGTTTTTTCCCATAAGAAAACTGCCCAACGCGCCTAAAGAACTTTTCACTTAAAAAAATGCGCAAATTATTTGAATCAACCGTAATTATTAGCTTTCGTTTCATACTTACAACTTTAAACAATAAGCATCATAATACAGGTAAACTCCAACAGTTAGTGCTTACTGTATTATGGGTAATTTTTCTTTACAACTGGCAACACTACATTGTGATAAATTAGGTTATGAAAATTTTAATTTGAAGATCGATTTACGTAAAAATAATGGATTTAATGTAAGTACTTACTTGTGAAACGTGATTTTATCACATTTGTTTTGTTTTCTTGGTGTGTTAGAGCATCTTTTTATGCAACAAACTGTCATTTTTAAATATTTCTCGGGAGGTGCATTCAACAGAGCGTGACCTTGAGCACTGACGGCTCGCTGCGCCGAGTACTCCGTATATGGAGTAGTCTGAGTTGCTTCACTTTTGATGCTCGTACTAGGTTTCTAGGCGTTATTATTCTAAGACTGAAGCACACAGATAAATAAGCCAAACATACGTAGATACAAGACGGTCGTGTTATTGCCATATTTGCTATCAGCTTTCCGGCTGAATGGGTTTTACACCCTCATCAACTCACTACACTTCTGGATTCGATAACACAGGATAGGGAAGATTCAATTAACGTGGTCAAACGGGGTCCGTTTCACACTTGAACGAATGAAAACTGAACATTGCAAGTATGTTATATAGAATAGCATGCTTTAGACTTTATATAGTTTTTGCATGGTGCACGGAACGCTTTCCAGATTAATTGAATCTACTCTAGTTGTCTTCTTTCTTGCTGCAACGCGTAGCTTGGCTTTGAAATATTGCGTCTTCTACGCCGTTTTTATCAATTCGCTTTTAACTTTTTGCTTTAGCCATAACGTATTTTATACATATTGAATACTAATATTGCATTCACTTTGATCTATGGTAAAATCGAAGGGACAGCATTAAGAAAAACATTTTTCTTGCTACTTTATCGAGTCGAAAACACATTTATAACACTATAAAAATTTAAAAAATCTTCAAAAATAAGATGAACCGTTTTTCTTGTCCAGTTTTCCATAATCCATCCTTGATACCAATCCCAGTGTGTCATTACAATGTGACCACTTAAACTAGAGCCCTGACAGCTGATCATTTCGCGCCATTTACTCCGATTGCCAGGTCACGTCAAACTGGACGTCCCGGTTTACAAGATGGCGTCGTCAGGATTTTATTTGTGTCGTAATAACGCTGTGTGACGTATTTGATGATCGCGTTCGCGCCAATTATTGTCCTTTGATGGGAGAAGGATATTGCATGTTCGCGATTAGCTGTTAGTGCTGATGTGTTGACGATGTGAATCGGGGATGATCGGGGAAGTTCGGGTATTGTCGTTTTGCTAATTATTTTGACGCTAACATGCTGAAACAACGTATTATCAAGGAGGATAGGTATGTTGCGCCGATCCTCAATAAATTGGGATTTGGGCAAGAAATTATACTTGAATGTTGATGTTAACATAGTGAGAAAATAAATGCATAATATAGTCAAATTGGAAGCGTTTGCACTCGATTTCGCTCGCGTTAACATAGATTATTGCAATGAAAGCAGCTTATAACCACCTCCATAGTCCTATAGCTTTTGTACCAAATTTCATCAAATTTGGTTCAGCGGTTGTTGTTGTGAAAGCGTAACAGACAAACATACTTTCGCATTTATTAATTAAAGTTTATATAAAATAATAACAATGAGTTATTTATATTGTATTTTTTCATTAGTACGGTTTGTATTGAGTTGTCTGGGAATAACAAGCTTTCGGAATTATCTCGTCATAAATCTAACTTATGAGGTTATTTTGTCCAGTTTGAGAAGAAATACTACAGAGGAACTAGACCAATTGAGAAGTTGTCTCGATCTTAAAGGGAGAGCAAACATCCGCTAAGATGAAAAAAAATGGCTGCCACAAATCTTTCAAGGTTCGATTGATCAAGGTTCCGGAAACAACCGTACCTCTGTATAAATAGCTTGACGACGAGTTGGGTTATTTTGTATAGAATATATTCTACTACCACGTAAATTGACGTAATTCAAGGTTTTCATGCATTACAAGTATTACGTAATAATATTATTCGTATTTTTTTTATTCTCGTATTTATCTTTTAGTATTAGTTTTCTATACATTGGTAGTTAAAAATCATTCACAATGTATCTCCTAAAATCGTTTTTAAAAAGCCTTCAACTTACTTAGACTTAGGTAGCTTGCGTATGCGTACCAAGTTTCATAAAAATCATTCATTTCCAAAAATGAGTTCTGAGTTTGTATGGGGTGTCATCCTGAATTTCGACCGTTAATTATTTCGACACGGTCTCAATTTCGAAGAACAGTAGTTCGGCTACTCATTGCTTCGACAGAACATATATTCGACAAGCATTAGTCCGACAGAACATACTTCGACAACACACACCTTCGAAAAACACTACTTCGACAGAACCCTTCTTCGATATGCACTTGTTCGGCAGATCTCTATTTCGACGGAACATACCTTCGACATAATACCTACTGCTCTAAATGTGACAATAATAATTGAATTCCGCTTTATGGTTTTATGTACAGAATAAAAACATACTTACGTAATTATATATTAATCAATTGAAAATCAAATTAAAACCAGTAACAAATCTTTGTGCAGTTTAATCATTTATTCAGATAATTTAAATCGTAACACAATATTCAAATAAGTTTTTTGATTATTTATTAGACATGTGAGTAACGTATGCTATTCCGCTTAGGAACGAAATTGTATCCATTTCATTTTTCAGTAGCAAATGATTTTGTAGCCTTTCGTTCTGCTGTAATTGTTTTTTTCTTTTTGGTTTTTCGATTTGAGCCAAAATTCTCTGTATTTCGTTCTGTGTGCTTTTTACTTCTTTTTTCACTTCGGCCAAAGTTTTAAAAATGTTCATTTTTTTTCTATTGAGCAGAGTATTCCACCTCATATGCCAGCTTTCGATTGAATTTTGAGTTGAGGAAATCCACATTCAATGGAATCTGCAACCGACCACATTTCTGGTGGATAGGATGGTGGTACTTTTGAATATGTAACTGTAAGTGGACTTGTTTTTTGTTCTATTTTTTTGTATGTTCCAGTGACATAAAATTTCAAGAACCAGTCGCTAATTGGTTTTGCATCAACGGGTAATACTTTTTCCTGGATTTGATTAAAAACTGCGGGGATTTCAGACGCTGGTATATATGGCAAAGCTGAAATATGTTTTAACTTGTGGGCAAATTCACTATCATTTATGTATTTTTCATTCAGTCCAGCCCCTTCAATGTGTCGCCAAATAATTTGTTTAAGGTGAAACAAACAACATTTATTCTTTGCGCTGGGAAATACACGCTTACAAGCATTAATTGCCGCTTTCTCAAAATCAGTTATTATGACTTGCGGCATTAATTTTGTGTTGAATTTGTCAATAACGTAGCGTTGTATTATTTCAAAAAAAATTAAGTAATAGTTTTCTTTTTTTTTGTTCATGAAACCATATACAAGTGGAAGAATTTCATTGGTACTATTCCTTGGCCCGACTTGTATGGTATACATTTGATATAATAGTACTGGACAACATCTGAAAGTTCCATCCATAACCCAAAAATCGGAATTACTAAGTAATTTCAAATTTTCTTCTGTACTGAAAACAAGCACTATGTCACCGCCAGAATTATAATGACCAATCATGAATTGTTTTCCATCGATTGTTTGGTACTGCTCAGGAATTTGCAGATCTTCCAGCTTGGTAGGAATTTTTGGTAGTCCCTTGTTTCTGGTTCTGTTTATCATTGTTTGCATTGCCTTTTTGCTAGGCATATACGGCGCACTAGTAGATGGAATGTCTTGACTACATTGTTGTATTATTTGTATTGGGTTATCCATGCTACATCGGGCACTTTGTTTAAGATTCTGATGTAGTTTACGTATTCTAATTTTTTCAGGATCTGGTGAATGGCTGTGTGAATTTACAGTTTTGTTTGCAACGTAATGTTTACCTTCACGCTTTATTGTTTTAAGCCACACGTCACATTTTTTATAGCAGTTTTCGAGGCAGCTCCAATAAAACACATCGTCACGCACTTTATTTATACAGTACATGTAACCATTCATTATCAACTGCTCCTTTCCATTTCTTGATAACATTATTTCGCACGAAGACATGGTTTTAACGCTTATCAGAAATAAAACAAATACAAGTAATGCACTTTTCTGTCCCCGACATAAAATAGAAACAATGACACAAATGTCAAAAACCACATAATATATCCTACCTCGTTCGACCCAAAATTAAAAAAATACATAAAAATAGGTTGTCTCTTATTTTAATCTTTTGATGCCCCATAAAATAAGAAATCTGTTATGGTTATCCACCATAGTTACGATATAAATTATCTGAATAAATGATAAAACTGCACAAAGATTTGAAAACATAATTTATTATTATATAATTACGTAAGTATGTTTTTATTCTGTACATAAAACCATAAAGCGGAATTCAATTATTATTGTCACATTTAGAGCAGTAGGTATTATGTCGAAGGTATGTTCCGTCGAAATAGAGATCTGCCGAACAAGTGCATATCGAAGAAGGGTTCTGTCGAAGTAGTGTTTTTCGAAGGTGTGTGTTGTCGAAGTATGTTCTGTCGGACTAATGCTTGTCGAATATATGTTCTGTCGAAGCAATGAGTAGCCGAACTACTGTTCTTCGAAATTGAGACCGTGTCGAAATAATTAACGGTCGAAATTCAGGATGACACCCGTTTGTATGTACTCGCAACTCGAGCGTTTGCCATGAGTAGCCAACGCTCTTAAATAATGACGTCACAAATACTGTTAATATTGCTACGGCGTAGCATGCGCGAACATGGAGAAGGCTACGCCTACTACGAGTCCGCATAGCAATATTGCTACGTGTTTCGTAGCCAATATTTTTGTAATTTTGTAACTTGGGTATTGGGGTTAATTGGGACCGTGGGACTAATTGATTATTAGAAGAATAATAGACAAGGAACCTTTTTGTAATCAATAATTTATGCTTGGAACATTTGTAACGCCTGTAGCTAAAGAATAACAGCCGCACGGGTTGATCATCAAGGTTATGCAACGCTTGCCAAGGTTGGTCTGTGGATGGGTAATCTTAACATACCGAGACTCCTCCGTGCCCCGGAGAGCACGTTAAGCCGTTGGGTCCGGCTTTCATTTAGACATTTGTAGATCTTTGGCAGTCGTTACGAATTGTCAGAAGCCAGTAAATCTGACTCCAGTCTTGCCAAGAATTACCGTGTTACCCAGTTAATGGGTTGTGGTGTGTGACTGGAAGTCGACTCCAATATAGTTGGGAAAAGACTAGGCAGATGATGATGCTTACAATATTTAACCTCTAGTACTACTGATCGGATATCGAAACTTGTTTCAGAGATGTTCTACATTATCGCCGTATAATACCTACTTGTTTTTGTTAAAAAATGCACAGTTCATATGATAAAAAAAAAAAATCAAATTAATTGCTAAAATTAGAAATATTCGCATCACCTTATCAAATGACCAATTCTAACCACATGAAAATAGGTTTTATTAGAAGCCCATTCCTACTAAGTCACAAACTAAATCAAACAAAGCACACTGCCCTAACAATGTCAACTTCACCGCCCAACACTATTAAATATACCCAAAACTTAGTTCCGAACTACAAAAGACGGGGGTCAAGCTGTCAAGCAGGTCGCAAGTTCGTGACCAATGTTCAAACAGGGCGATATCACACATGGTATAACTAATAGCGTTGAGTACATTCATTAATCGTGGGACGTCTGATCATTAGTAACTGCCGACGTCGACTGAGGGGCACGCGTGGTCGCGCCCATCAAACTACCCGCAAATTCACTTGATTAGTCGATTGGGTGTTATGGGTATGTGAAAGCTATTGAGATATTTTTTTTGGTATGGATCTTTTCTGATTACGACGGCAAAAAACAAGAATAGTAAATAAAAAAACTTTTTTACAAAAACTCTTCGTTTTTTGACACCGACTTCGGTCGAAGTCGGTGTCAAAAGCGAAGAAACAACTAAAAACACCGCCTTTCGAAATTGTAGTTATTTTATACTTTGTAGTGTTTTTTGTTTCGAAGTCAGTTGTATTTTTTTGTATAAAAAGTTTTTTATTTTTCACTTTTTAGTGTTTAGCTTTAACTGAACACAACGCAACTCCAAAACGTGGTTGACTTGTACGCATCTGCGTACCCCTCCACAGCGTACCGACGTGATGTTCTGTTATGAACTGGTGTAAACAATAAACAGACATGCGATTTCAGCAATCCTGATAGGTTCGCTATCATTTATTGAAGAGTTCCGTTACCTATCTCCGAAGTTCTTCATCAGATCTTCACCAAATTGAAATGAGACCAGTCTGGGAAGATATTCTTCCAAACAAAAAAGAGTCATCAAAATCGGTTAACAATTGGCGAAAATATCGCTGAACAAACATACAAAAAAAAATCAGTCGAATTGAGAACCTCCTCCTTTTTTGGAAGTCGGTTAAAAATTTAATTAAATTGCTCTGAGCGTGCCCTTAAAGAAAGGATTACATCATCACCTCAGCATTTGCTGAGCGTCACAAAGCACTTCTTTAAGAATGGGAAATCATCAAAGAATTCCTTCCGCTCTGGGCGGAGCAGAGAAGGGAGTGTCAGACTTACTGACTAAAACCCATCCGTGTTCCTCCAAATACCCTTTGCGTTCTAGGGTACCTGTGACTCTTTCAAACAAATCACAAACACACACACAACGTCACAAAGCCCTAGCATGGGAATAATTATGGAATCATTCTATTGTTACTTTTTCGTGTAACGCAAGGGAGCCGCGATAATCTATCAATATTTACTCCCTAAATTGACTAGAATTTTACAAAATACCATTCAAATGAATGAAGAAGTTCAAAAACTTTCTATAACAAATTCATAACACCTCTTTTACTTGGTCAGGGTTAAAAAATGAGATTTTTCATCTGTGATATAATAGGTACCTACTACTATACTAAACCTATTCTTTTTTTTACTTTTAGCTCAAAATGACGCCTTTATATAAAAACATTAAACACCAAATTCACACTTTATAAAGCAAATAAAAAATAACTACATTCAATAAACACACATTTTTAATAGGTAACTTCGCAGCTAATTCATTTGTCCCGTTTTTAAAAGAAGCGACTTTATTTCAACCCTTACGTACGAGTACTTTATTTTTACTGCTCGACCAATCAAAGCACTTCACTGTCGTGCGATATGAATTTTTCCCACGTCTCTGGAATATTTCGACAGAGCTGTACTTTTATGAGAGCACCTGTATGTTACTGACTTGCACGGATCAACTGAGAATGGGAAAACATCAAATTAAACTGAATTTTGTATTTTACGCCGTCGACTGATGTTCGTCTCAATTTTATATTTTTGTCGTTATGACGTATATTCCTACATATGTACTGTCATCAAAGCTATTTGGTATAGTTACAGGCAAAAATATTTATTTTTCTACTGCGATGCCAATATTATAACTTTTTAAGCTTATAACATACTTTCGAGTATAGTGTGCAATAATTGTCTACTGTACACTCACAACATTGTTTAAAAGTAATTGCAAGTTAGCTGCCTAGGAATCGTCCGGGTTTTTTCACTGTGAGGATCGCCCGAAGGACACGGTGGAGCATACGGGGGAGGTCTGCCCTGCTTGAGCGGAGCACCGCCGTGTCCTCGTCAAGGCGATCGGCGGCGGCGGCGACCTCTCGCGTCCGGCCCTGGTTCAATCCATGGTCCGGAGCGAGGAGGCATGGGAAGCCGTCACTTCCTTCTGCGAAGCAGTAATGCTAGTGAAGGAGGACTCGGGTCGCGTGAGGGAGAGACAACCCTCACGCCCCAGCCGCCGCAACATAGGGAGACGCCGCGGGCGTCGGGAGTCGCTGGGCGATTCCCGGCAACCGTAGGCGCGGGTCTGCGGACGGCGAGCGTTAGGTGTTTCGTCGTCCGATCAAAGCCAGGCCCGGTTCGACGGCGCGTTGTGTTCCACGCGCGCCTCAAAGAGATGTCAGCATAGAAGAATGGGCCCGTTAGGGCCAGAGCCTGCCAGGGTTGCGGATTTTATTCAAAAGAGTAACCGCGACCCTGGAAAGCAAAAGGCACTACGAGGAGCACGGATAGGTTTTAGTCAGTAAGAGTCTGACACTCCGTGCCGCTCCACCTAGAGCGGCAGGAGTCATTTGATGATTTCTCGTCAAAAGAAAAAAATTGCTGCCTGCATATCAAATAGCTTTGTTAATTGTACAAAAACTAATGGTCGAGAACTAGGTACAACATCACTGAGTTTGTTTTTCTTTGGGTAGTAGATTAGAAAACCACATAATTCTTTTTGCTATTAGAAATTTGAAAATGTCTATGGGTATCAGTATTATTCAAAAATTTCATAATACTCTTATCAATTACCAACTTAACTCAAACCCGGACAAACATTATAAATCTCGCTTCCCAATCGAGTTTTAACTTATTCGGGCGGATCAATTGCATTGGAATCGAATTTAAAATTGATTTTCATTGCGTTTTCATTATGTATTCATGCAAGGCACACAATATACTCTGATCGATGTACCCGCGGCATTATTACGTATAATGGGAGGATGCAATGTGATTTAAATTATTTTGCGGGAACTTTGTACGTGTTTGACATCCAATATAGCATTATTCGAATATAAAAATTATGTATTCTCAGTATTGTCGAGTATTGAAGTTTTTTTTAAGGATGGAACATCATCAAATGACTCGCTCCGCGCAGAGCGGAAGGGAGTGTCAGACTCTTACTGACTAAAACCCATCCGTGTTCCTCCTAATGCCCTTTGCGTTCCAGGGCCGCGGTGACTCTTTCGAACAAATTCCGCAAACCAAGTATTGAGGATAGTAACGTAGTTTCAGCGTTAATATACACAAAAGTATCATGGATGGGTTCTACATCAAATAAGACATTACGGTAGTGTCTAATTTGTAGAACCCATTCACATTCATACAATGCTTGTATTATAGGCGGCCAGGCATTCTAATGCAAGAGTAAACAAATAAATAAATCCATACAGATAAAATCTTTTGTCCTGACTGACAATCAAGGCACATTCGTCTAGAAAGCTGTGGAATATCGGAACCCAGTTATAATGGATGGATTAGAATGGCTCCGGATTGATTGATTACTTCGCTATGCTTAAAAGAAAAAAGTCTCACATACGACCGAAGTCGCTGTCAAAAGCTAGTCACGAAATTATAAAAAACTGGCCAAGTGCGAGTCGGACTCGCGCACAAAGGGTTCCGTACCATTATCTATAAAAAAAAAACAGCAAAAAATACATGTTTGTTGTATGGGAGCCCAACTTAAATATTTATTTTATTGTTTTTAGTATTTGTTTGGCAACAGAAATACATCTTCGGTGAAAATTTCAACTGTCTAGCTATAATGGTTCATGAGATACAGCCTGGTGACAGATGGACGGACGGCCGGACGGCCAGCGGAGTCTAGTAATAGTCTAGTAATAGTCCTAAAAACTGTATTTATGGTGGCTCTTGATTTTAAATCAAAATACCTTGCTTCTCGTCGTCTTTATATCAGAATAATGCGAAATATTTTTCTTTACCTTCAAAACACATGCTTAGCACAACATCAAAGAAGACATACCAACAAAATTCTCCGTAAATCCTTATATTTACGTAAATTTCTTACCCCTTCTTGCTAACGAAGTGTCACGCCTTTGCCTCCAAAAAGGAAAACGAAATGGTGCAATGCTTCCCGATGCGATTTCGTGGATATAACGAGCTATCCTGTTATCAAGCCGGGAGTATTTGACTCAACTCCCGGCTTGGTCTCAAAATCAACTTGTGCCTAATTGAAGAGCGCTTGCTCAACTCAAATAGCAGCAAAATATAAACCAAGCTGGTTGGCGGCCATTTTCGAGAAGTGACTATTTTAGAACAATCTTTTGAATGTTGTCTATGTTTTGTGGCCTGTGTTTTTTTTATTCGACTGGTTTATTTTTAGAACGTTCTCGTAGTTAATTGTTATTGGTATCGTTAATTTAAAATAAAAGTAAGGCCAAACATACGTAGTTTTCAAAGGCCTTTTTTTTAATTTTGCTTTTCAAACACAAATCATTCTGCCACAGGAAATGTATCACTGACATTCTCGTTAGCACCACCGAGCCATCGCTTTAATCACCCATCAAACCACCCAATAATTACCGGAATACCTTTGCCGAATTAATCTCGAAAAAGCAATTCTAGGTTGACGTTTAATTCGAGCAGTTTTCGAGCTTTCGTTCAAAGAATGATTTATTTCTGCAATCAAAGCGTCAACTGCGAATATCATCGGTTTGCGTCGACAACGAGACGCGTTTCATCGGACGATGCGGCGAGCTGTCACAACCGATATTTAATTACATTTTTTATATGAGTTCTGCGGTAATTGGATATGGGGAAAGAATTGGGAAGATATGCATGTGGCATGTGGATTTTATGATGTAGTAATGATAGAAAAACAAAGAAAATGTCCTGTGTGTTACTGCACGATAATATTTGAGTCTTAGGTATTTAGCTTGTCAAATTTCTTTTTAAGGAAGGTCGGCCACGGCGAAGGCGGTGTCACCTGATCACGTTTGCTGGTCAAACTTGGCCAGAGCTCGCACAAGCTGGAGAGGTTGGGAAGGAGAAAGTGGACGCGTTTGCCAAAACTTTGTAACAGTAAGTATATTTTTTTGATTAAGCCATCTCTATATACCTACATTAAAGGCAAATCATTGACAACTATTTCTATATCAAAATGCTTAGTACACAACAGTCTAATTTTCACGAAAGACATTAGGTCCGTGATATTTCTTCGTAGGGTAGGAACCCTACGAAGAAATATCACGAAAATTACGAAATGCAGGAGCATTTCGTAATTTAGCGAGCAAAACAAATGTTCAAATTAAGTGTCAGTCATTTAGAAAACTCTTCCGTCACTGTTGAGTGACTGAGTTGAGACTGGTTGTAGAAAGCTGAAATTTTGCATGTAGGTTCCTAAGGGAGTGTAGGGGAGCACTAAAAGAGGATTTCCCGAAATTCCTACGGGGGGATATGGTTTTAAAATTAATAATCGTTATACATACAATACCCATGCCCTTATCACAAATGAATGGATAATGGCTAAGCTTGTTCGTGGCAGATTAAATGCCTTTACATAGGTAATTAAAATCTAGGTAGAAGTATTCATGCTAGAAGGCCTAGCTATATTTTTTGTAAAGCAAGTCCAAAGTCGAAACTTTCCGTTAACATAAATAGACATTTTCAGTTTTCGCGTAATAAACCCAGTACAGTATAAAACGATAAAATTTCCGATTAATGCGTCCGGGTGCGATTTATAAATGCGAAATACCGTTGAAATAAATTGTCCGAATATAAAACCGGTGTGGACCCAAAACATGAAAATATCGGTATCATAATTAATTTACAACGTCGGTCTTATTTCCGGGTTTTGTATCCAGTGAACAAATTAATTGAATTACACTGTTGTTATTAAAATAGTTACGGCTATGAATTTTAGTTGGAATTACAATAAATGCAATGCTTTTCATGCAAATGTTTTTCCTGTTGGAAACATTTCATGCAATGTAAAAACTTACAGTATGCGACGATTCTGTTTGATTCCCAATTAAAAGGTTGAATTATAAATCCTCCTTAGTTCAATTCAAATCCAGACTGGCACTTCTCCTCAAAAAACAACAACGATAGCCATTAGAAATAAAAAAAAAACTGTTCTTTCATTTTTCTTTTTAAATGATCTTCATTACACAGCCTGCCAGTGTCTATGATTCAAGAAACAAAGAAGAATCGTGAAACAAAGAAGTTCTTCTAAAAAGTTTCATATTACAAAAGAAAGGCGAAGTTAGTACAGGAAATTCTGTAAATAACTCGCAGAGCATGTGTGTAGTATGTCTGCGGTTTTAGGCTCAGACAAAGGCATAAAAATAGAATCTTTTAGTAAAGTTAACTGGCTAGAGTGACTACTCTCAAACACTTCATAGGCTTGGTATTTTTCTGTAAATGGATACAATAAATAAGACAGTTTTGTTCGAGACTCTTGTTATGATGCGGTACGTATGGGTATGTCCTATGTAACGACTTGGCAAATAGGATTGAAACACAAAATAAATTGTTGGTGAAAGTCTACACACTATCTTCTTTTTGTTTTCATGGTGGTTAAAGAATAAGAGCCGCACGGTTCCATCTTCAAGGTTAAGCAACGCCTGCCGAGGTCGGTATGTGGATCTTAACATACCGAGACTCCTAAAGTGCTTTCTGAGGCATGGAGGAGTCTCGGTCTCGTCTCGGTTGTCATTGGTAGATCTTTGGCAGTCGTTACGGATTGTCAGAAGCCAGAATATCTGACTCCAGGCTTGCCATCAAGTACCGTGTTACTCATTTAATGGGTTGTGGAGGTCTGGTAGGCAGCCGCTTCATGTAAAACACTGGTATTCAGCTGAATCCAGTTTGACTGGAAGCCTGCCCCAATATAGTTGGGAAAAGGCTAGGCAGATGTTGATGAACTTTTTATTTTAAGTGTACCTGAGGGACTGTCGTCAAAAAAAAATCTTTGTTTTGTAAACGTAAATCACACCCTCACTATTTATTATTTGCCACTATATTTTGCCTGCGTCTTCGCTAGCGTTAGTATAGGTACATTTTTGCGGTTCAGCGATTTTGGAGTGCAGGCATAACAAACAATCTCACTTCCGCATATATGATATTAGTTTGGATAGGATTCCGTAAATTCCGATGAAGAAATTTCAGGAGTCTAACGTAAGAATTCATTCAGCACGACTCCTGCCTCAAACAGAAGTCCTAAACAGTTTCAACATGTATCCTCGAATAGAATTTCCAAAACCAGTCACAATGCTCCATTCTAGTCTCTTTAATCCAATTGAAGTAATCAGAATGGTAGCAGGCCGCCACCGCCGCCCGCATCGCACCGCACTCGACGTCCGACATCGGCCGCAAATGGTGGAATAGCACGAAGATTGCACAAATTGGCCTTCATCCAGTGACTTGAAGGAAAACTAATTAACTCCGACCCAGTATATGGGATTACTGAATTTTGGTGCAAACATTTATTCGAATGTATCCGTCGCAGTATGATTGGAAAATCGTTTTTTCGGGAAAGTACTGGGTATTTGCAAAATACCGGATTAAATTGGACACTAGACAAAATTTCGTAAGGTTTAACTTTAGGACGATTAGTAACTTGAGTGGTGATTGACTAATCAAAGAGTCACTTCATATCGTCTGTATTCTGTTTGTTTTTCGATGTATTTATTTATTTTATTTATTTATTAAAACTTTATGCACTAGTAAAAACACTGTACAAAGGCGGACTTAATGCCATAGGTATTTTCTACCAGTCAACCTTTGCTGTACACTAATCAGTGCATCCGTCAAGCGTCAGCAATTAACGTTCATATTCGTCGTTGTTGTTTTTACTAATTATTAGATTACAAAAATAATAATGTTCTATCCATCTAGATTATTTTGGGAAATCTCTCCCTTTTCCACACAACTCTGTCCTTTGCTAGTGCAGGCCAGTCTTTTTAGAAAGAGTTGAGCTCGCCCCACCATCTTCGCCTTGATGTGCAGCGTTGGCTTTAAATAGGACCCATACAAAAATATCACAGTTTACAATATTCCGCACTTTTGAAAAAATCCTAGAATATTCGCAAAAGAACGATCTTTCCAATCATCCTGCGACATATCGATGGCAGCAATTTTGCGCGCCGACCCGCCAACAAATTATTTGCGGAGGATTCCGCGTAACGAGTTTTACAGGACCGTGGGTATTTGTTGAATTATTGCAGGCGATTTTTTGTATGAATTATAGATCTTTTTAATTGTTTACTGAAAAATATTTTTTATTGTTGTTGTCGCAGAACCGATTGTCACTAGCTACTTTGGGAACTCACCAGAAGGCTTAATGTCACCCAAATTGCAATGGGCTATGATCGGAGTTTCCTTGTGTGATCGATTTCGAAACGAAGATATCCGAGGTTTCCGACATAGCCCGAAGAATTGTCAAACTTAAGTGGCAGTAAGTAGGCCGTGCACATTGCCTGCGGAACAAAACTGTCGTTGGCGCTGGAAGGTTTCGTGGATTGGTGACAGCGTACCACGGCCTTATAACGCTTTATTAGTCGGGGTAAACTGCAATGTACCCATTTATTTGATGACTTATCATCTGCCTAGCCTTTTCCCAACTATATTGGGGTCGGCTTCCAGTCAAACCGGATTCAGCTGAATACCTGTATTTTACGTGGAGCGGCTGCCTACCAGACTACCAAAACCCATTAACTGGGTAACACGGTACTTCTTGGCAAGACTGGTGTCAGATTTTCTGGCTTCTGACAATCCGTAACGACAGCCAAAGATCTACAAATGACAGCCGGGACCAACGGCTTAACGTGCTATCCGAGGCACGAAGGAGTCTCGGTATGTTAATATGGTCACCCATCCACAGACCAACCTCGGCAAGCGTTGCTTAACCTTGAAGATTGGCCCGTGTGGCTGTTATAATTTAGCCACGAGCTCCTCAGTTATTTGATGACTAAAAGGAAAAAATCATGGACGTTCGGATAATTTTTATTAAAACTTCACGTTCATCAAACAAACATGACAAACAATTAATTAATCGAATTCAGGTTTTAGTCTGTAACCAAATTCGAAGACGAAATATAATTTATTAATCACTTTGTAAATTAAAAAATATGTGGCTTTCATCTATAGAATTTATGCAAATAAATATAATAAATAAGAAAGTACATATACCTACTTACAATTCTTATAATAATGTGTCTGTCTATTTGTTCCACTAAATCTCCCAAAACGGCTGGCTTCACTCACCGATAAATAAGGTAAATTAGGTTACTTTTATTTTAGATATATATGCTAAACTTAATAGAATAATAAAAAGATGTAATCAGTACAGGAAACAGCATAAAAACTTTTCCAAAAATATTCCACTCAGGAAAGAATGTGTTGAGTTAGTTAATAAATTACATAACTACCAGATTAAATTAGAAGATAGCAAGAAAATCTATGAAATTGATACAAATCGATTACAAACTGAAATTCAGGTACTTGAAGACTCACTTAGTTCTTTGTATAATAAATATGTGAGCTCTCAATTCCAAATTAAAGAACACATACTGGCTGCAAATGAGTTGGTGATGTGTCAGTGTAGATGTCAGACAGTATCAAACCTTGATACTGTCCAGCCTGAGTCAACGGAGGACCCGTCACCGGCTGAGAGATTGTCACATGACTGTGTGACAACTGGTATTGCACATAATTTGTTTGAAATGGACCAGCCTGAGATTGCTAGCACTCCATTTAATAATAGTCATGATTGTTTTCATTCAGTTATGTTCTCTGATAGTATAGGAAGAGGTTTAGCAAAATTACTAAATAACAACCTGAGTTATTCTACTCAGAATTATTGCATGCCTGGGTCAAACTACAAGCATATAATGGAATTAGTTACTAGAAATGTATATAAACCAGATACCAATATTACTGTGTTTATAGGAAATAGTTTAAATGTTAAAAAAGATGATATAACAGACTGTGTCGCTAAGTTGCTAAAGTTAGATTGTAAAAAAATTATATTGTGTGCTTTCCCATATTTTGAAAAATTGTCAAATAAACAAAACAATTATATTCATATGCTTAATAAGCATGTACATTTCTTAGTGAGTCATTATAGTGACAAACTTGTTTTTGCGGATATCAACAATTTTGTTGAGAAATTAAAGTCGACTAGGAATACAGTGTATCTACCTATTAAATTTAGACACCATATAGCTAAGCTATTAGCATATAATATAAACTCAGACATAAGTAGTATGTCGAAGTCTTGTTCTATAATTAACACCACAATTATTAGTAATAATACTAATGTTCAGGTGGACACACTAAATAACTGTAGCACTGATGCTATACATATTTACAATAATTGTACGAAGGAGGTTCCATGTGTCTCATTGCCTGGTGATGGCATGGGACTCTTAGAGCTCACTCCGGATGTAACTTTAAACTAATTTGTAAGACAACAGAGGATATCAATAACAGTATAGCCACATCTACGATCAACCAGGTATCTTCTAGCTCTCACGCAGCTAATTATAATAAAGGAGCTAAGCTGAAATGCTTGAAATTATTTTATCAGAATATTCAAGGTTTTGCTTCGAAACAACTCGAAATTGAATTATTTTTAGAAAAAACAATGTTTGACATTATTTGTTTTACTGAGCATTGGCTAAGGGATTTTGAAATGCTCATTAATTATGAGAATTATAATGTGGGAAGTTGTTTTAACCGCAAATCAATGCTACGTGGGGGTTCATTAATCTTAATCAAAAGTTGTATTAAATTTAAAACTCGTAGAGACATAGTTGAGCTGTCAGTTGAACATAGCATTGAACTCTCCTGTGTTGAGCTGGATAAGCATGTCATAGTGTGCGTTTACAGACCCCCTAATTATCTGAACTACTCTATATTTGAGTCAGTGATGGAAGATGTCTTGGCAAAACTTGCAACTGGTAATAAATTAGTAATTATCTGTGGTGACTTTAATATTAATATTTTAGAAAATAATTCAGATAGCAGTAGATTATTAAATCTCTTTAAATCATTCAATTTGTCAAATGTTTTCATAGAACCAACTAGAATAACTACAGCTACTGCTACATGTATAGATAATGTTTTTTGTTGCTGCAACTATTTAGAAAAAGCCATTGTAAATGAGCTCCCTTCAGATCACAGCGGGCTAATCGTATCTTTTGAGTGCATTATACCTATTCAACAAGTGCAAATACAATCCAGACCAATAACATCCGGTAATTTAAATAAATTTAACAACACTTTAATTACCAAGTTAAGTGATCGGGACTTCACAATGAATAATGGTAATATTTTGTATACAGAATTGTTTTCAGTAGTCCAAACTGAGTTTAATAATACTTTTAAAAAGAGAACTAAAACTATTTGCCCTAAGTTTTTATTTAGTGACTGGGCGACTAAAGGACTGAGAATAAGTAGGGATAGACTTTATGAGCTGTATGGCCTTAAGTCATTTATTATGACTGAAACTTTTAATAAATATGTTGCTACCTACTCAAAAATTTATAAAATTTCTTGTAAGGCAGCTAAGGCCTTATATATTAGCAATAAGGTTAAAGCATCAGAAAATAAAATAAAGACGGTTTGGAAGATTATTAATAATGAAACAAAGCGGAACAAAAGACATAATACTGATTACACATTGGAGACTCCTCATGGTCTTATTAGCGAGAACAAGAAAGTTGCTCAAGAATTTGTAAATTTCTTTACCAGTATCCCTATTGAAACAACTGAAGCCTTAAACTCCTCGCCTTCGCTGGCTTTTGATTTATTACAGGCCAACGTGTCAGCCTGCCCAACTAAATTTGAGTTTAAACATATAAACCCCATAACAGTACTAAAGGTTTTTAAACAAATCAAGATTAAATTGACAGAAGACCTGTGGGGATTATCTATCAAAGTATGTACCTCAATTATTGAGACTATAGCGCCGTATTTAGCTTTAATATTTAATTTATGTGTGGATCAAGGAGTATTTCCGGATCTGATGAAATACAGTAAAGTTATACCACTTTTTAAATCCGGGGACAGTAAAGACGCAAATAACTATAGACCGGTGTCCATATTGCCAGTATTTAGCAAGGTATTCGAAAAGGTAATGCTTAATCAAATGCTTAATCATTTTAACACAAATAACATCTTACACGATAAACAGTATGGTTTTACCAAAGGACGTTGTACAACTGACGCCGGTGTCACCTTACTAAAACATATCTTTAATGCGTGGGAAGAGGCACAAGACGCCATAGGCATCTTCTGCGACCTATCTAAGGCGTTTGATTGTGTAAATCACGAAACATTACTCATGAAGCTCGAGCATTACGGACTAGGCAAAACAGCGTTAAACTTAGTAAAATCTTATTTGAATGATAGAAAGCAATTAGTCCAAATAAACGGTGTTAATTCGTCGGGATTAAACGTGGAAATGGGCGTCCCGCAGGGATCGATTTTAGGTCCTTTCTTATTTCTAGTTTATATCAATGATTTACCCCATTTATTGCAAAACCAACTAAACATGGTCTTGTTTGCCGACGATACTTCTTTGATTTTTAAGATAAATAGACGTAGTAATAATCTTGAGGACGTAAATAACGCCCTTCTGCAGGTCCAAAATTGGTTCACTGCTAATAATTTAGTTTTAAATGGGAAAAAAACTAAGTGCATAAGATTTTCCTTACCAAATGTCAAAAGTAGTGATTGTGACATAGTGTTGAACAAGGAGAAACTGGAATTCGTCGATAGAACAGTTTTCCTGGGGATTACGGTTGACTCTAGGCTACAATGGGGTCCTCATTTAACATCTCTTGCAGGACGGCTAAGTTCAGCGGCATATGCTGTTAGAAAAATCCGCCAATTTACGGATGTTGATACCGCGAGATTAGTATATTTTAGTTACTTTCATAGTATCATGTCTTATGGTATTTTACTATGGGGACGGGCTGCAGACATCGAGTCTATTTTTATTCTGCAGAAAAGAGCTATAAGAGCGATATACAATCTCCGCCGACGTGATTCTCTAAGGGAACTGTTTAAGGATATTAACATCATGACGGTACCCTGTCAATATATATATGAAAACATTATGTACGTTAGAAAGAATCTCCATCTTTTTAGTAGACGAGGCGACAGACATAATTATATTACTAGAAATAGGGATCAACTAGTTCAACCAAGTTTCAGACTAGCTAAAGTAGCCTCATCTTTCATGGGGTACTGTTTAAAATGTTATAATAAAATTCCTCCTAATATATTAGAACTGAATGAAACAAAATTTAAGTCTTGTATCAAACGCACACTATGCAAGAAAGCATATTATAAGTTGGGGGATTATATTGAAGATAATAATGCTTGGCTCAATGCCGGTCCAGCTCCACAGTTACTAGGCCGCACAAACTAATCTTTTGGCATTTATAAATATTGTTGGACCCGTTGAAGACTGTAAAACATTATATTTTCATTGTATAGACTCAATGTAATTAGCATTGTATAAATTCTTTAATTAACGGCACATGTGTGAGTACTGTGAACCTTATACTACTTTTATTTATTTTTTAATTGACTTGACTGCTCTGGCGGTTGGGAGTGTCATGCTCACTCAAAAGTCTGCCTGATGGTGGCGCATGTGTTGGGTCATTTGGCTCCCTTAAATATGGTTGAGCCGAATGGTGCTAGCGCGTGCGTCATGTTCGTGAACGGACGCCGTCAGTTTGGACTGGTCATCTCTCGGCTGCCACGGTTTATTTATTTTTTTTTTTTTTTTAATTGTTGTTGATTTTTATTTTTTTACTCCGGATACTTTAACGTGCATTTCTTTTTACATCGTTCTCACATATATGTTTGTTTAATTTCAACAGGAATGATGTAACCATAAAATTGTAAAGAAAAATAATTTAAAAGAGTGTCCGTGGAGTTTCTTGCACGTTCTTCTCCATAGAGATCTACGCTTTGGAACGTGCAAATAGCTTCATCTTTTTGACTGACCGACCTTGACAATTCAAAAGTGCCTGTGAATGGTTTATTTGAAATAAATAATTTGAATTTGAATTTGAAAATTTGAATTTGAAAATTTAGAAAAAGTGTTTTCGCAAAAAATATTAAACTCATAAAACTGTATACAGACGCGGACGAAATCGCGGGCAACGGTTAGCAGAAAACTAATATCCATAATCAAATATTTTTTCGTGCCTGAGTGCCAACCCTAATCACTTGGTACTTTAAGTACGCACTATTGATTTCCATCGCAAACTTACTTCAAGTACACCTAGTTAATGTTAAAGCTGTTCAGTAATTATTAAGCAAATTAATGTCTAATTTGTCTGTCGCAAATGGATGTCGCATTGTATGACTACTTTTATTATCTTGGGTTCTGCCTGTAAAAATAATTGTATGTGTAAATAAATAAATAAATAAATAAATTTAACTTTACACTAAGGGCCAATTTCACCAATGAAACTGAACGCGATCAGCGAATAAACCACGTTTATGAGCTGTCAGTGTCATTATTTTTCTATGGAATATTTACACTGACAGCTCTTGAACGCAGTTTAGATGTACTGATCGCCAAAGACTACTATAGTATACTGCTGATCGCGTTCAGTTTCATTGGTGAAATCCGCTCTAAGTGTGCGATTACAGTGGCGCGGGGCGGGCAGCGGGAGCGGGTGGCAGGTCAATCGGGAAACGCATTTCCATAGATGAGTACAGTAGCAGCGAAGCGATTGAGCGGACCGGACGTACCTACCTCGTGCGATATTGGAAATAATAAAAAAAAAGAAAAAAAGTGGTACCTTTTTTTTCTAAAAGCAATCGCCACGATATCAATAGTGATCGGTAAAAGTTAACTATTAAACTCCGCTTATTATTTTTATTTCTTCCCATAGTTTTTTAATTATTTGTCGATTCGAATGATTTGAATCACTAGAATTCCAACAAAGGTGGCCGAGCCAATACGGCACATATTAAATCTTCAGTCGTAAGCGGCATATCCGAACAAATCGAGCGGGAAACGCAAACTGTCTTGCGTCCACCCGCCCCGCTCGCGACACCCGCTTGTCCCGCAGCGATTCCCGCTCTCCCGCTCCGCCCGCACTTGGTGCAACTTACTCAAGAAACTGTGTTTGCGTTACCCGCCAGCGGAATCCGCTGCCCGCCCCGCTGCCACTGTAATTTCGCACTAAGACCTTACAACGTTAAAGAGAGTCAAGTTAAGTTCGCTTTAAGTTAAAAGCTTAACAATTACTTTTACAGACATTAGCGCGTTACACTTAGTGCTTTTACTTCGATAAATTACTGCGAAATTAATAATTAATACACGAAATTGCTAGAACGTAACGAAGTTACATATTGTGTACCATGATAGCAACGTTTGAAGAGTAATTCAAACTTGACGTCACAGTACTCACTGTGACGTTAAGTTTGAATTACGTTATGAGTAGGTAACGTCACTATTGTGAAGGAACATCACTAGTCGACAAGAGAAGGCGGGCGACCAAGATGGCGTCCTACCTAACCACGGCTAAGTCTAATAAAATATAATACTGTAGATCAGCTAATGAACCAAGTTTAATAGTACCTAGTCCAGTATTATCACCCGCGCTGTCACATGAATCTACTACGCATCGTAGCCTTGTATTTCGCGCTGCCATACTATCTGCTATGCTGCAATCTACCTGAACCTAGGTAAAGATAATTCGTAGATTAGGCCCCGCCATCCATCCATTGATTTTATGAGATAGTCTCATAGAAAGAAGAGATCAAACACAGTTATATTCACAAATTTTCTCACGACCGACATGTTGTCCGGCTGCTCCGCATAGTTCTGAAACACAAAAATCTATTGTAAGGTTGCCTAGGTCCTGAAAATTCAGTTGGAAACCAGCGTCAGGCAACTTCTAGTTGACTAGCATTTTTCTGAACTGGACATATTTGGCGCAGCCGTGAGGCACACAATGAATTGAGTTGAGCCCTGGGGCTCGATTCTGCTATTGCAATCGTGTCTCAATGACCGGTCAGTGATCGAATATTTGACAACTTTGACAGTTTTTGTATGGGAAATGTGTCAAAAGTTTGACGTTATACGTCAAAAATCGATCATTGACCGGTCATTGAGACACGATTGCAATAGCAGAATCGAGCCCCTGGTGACCTGTACTACAGGTTTTGTTCCAAGAACCTATTTCAGGCACCAGTCTCATATGGTGGAACAAAGTTAGCTTTAGTCTGAGAGAATAAGTGACTTTTGAATTGAATTTGAGTTTCTTTATAATTATTTGTTCCTGCATCGTGTGTGTCATATAAATAATATAATATGTTTTCTTTCTTTTTTTTATCAGATAGCAAAATTTTCTTAACCGTCCCACTTTCAAATTCTTATTAGCTATTAAAGCCACGATAAATAACAGGAAGTTCTCCGGGAGTTTCCTGGAAGAAGCCATAAAGAAAATACCCACGGATAACATTTCTGAACTCGGTAACCTTACTAACATTAATTTACCTTCAGCATTTTAATGTAACGAAGATAAAATATTAAGTTACGAGTTACCTATAAGTTCCGTTTCGATGACCTAAAAAAAATAAGTAAGTGGAACGTACCGTTTTCAGCCTAATCAGACACAAAACATAGGATTATACGTTTAACATTTATATACAATAAACGCAATAACTAAAAACTGTGCAATTCTGACAATATTACATACAAACGGGCCCAGAGCGGCAGGAGTCATTTGATGATCCCATCCATAAAAAACTAAAAAAAACGGGTCGAATTGATAACCTCTTTTTTTTAAAGTCGGTTAAAAAGGGGTCATTGTACCTACTCATCAATATGAAACTCGAATCTTTTACTAAGGGACAAACACAGAAATCGAAAAAAAAATGGGGAAGTCGACGTCTTCTTCGCGATTTCAGTGTTACGTCACTATAACTGGCGCCAGATAAACAAAGAATTACGGTCATTGACCCACCTACATTTATTGACACACTTAATTTCAAAAACAGAAATAATGACATAAAGCTGTCCTGAATCGACATCTATCGTGATCCTTACTGTTCTAGTAATGAAAAACGATTCATAATTTACTGTCCGGGGGTACCTTCGAAGAGATAAGAAGAAGAGAGGTCAATGACCGTTATTCTTCATTTATCTGGCGCCTACTATGTCACATAGTAAAAGTTGTTCATATTGATGATTACAATGACCCCTATTTAGATATTGCGTGTATTCTGTTACACGTTGTATACAGGATGTAACGGTAACGTGTAAATCATATTTTAAAATTGCTTCTGCCCGTGTACGAATAGATGAATAACTTTCTTCAAGGAAGTCACAATTCCCAAAAAAAATTGTAGTTACCTACCTTCCATTCTAATTTTTTGATCAGCTGACGATAACCTTCTATGGGAAATCGAGTATTTGTGGTTTTAAGACAATCCGTAAAAAAAATTTGAACTTCCCATACAAAATTGTCATCAACTGACCACAATTTGTATGGGAGACTCAATTTTTTTTTTAGGAATTGACTATGGCTTTCTTGGGGAAAGTTGTTCATTTACATGGGCAGAAGTGGTTCTTAAAGTTTGCGCACTAGAAAAAAAATTACCCAGTATACTCTCAGAGTTTCTAAACCGCCTCAAGGGCCTCTGACATAATCTTTTTATCAGACAATCAGGTGATTCAAGCCTGCAATGTCCTAGCCAAACTGGAAACAACTATATAAAGTATGCTTCCCGTGGGAATCGAATCCACGACCACCGGGCCACAAGGCAAACGCCTAAACCACTTGACCACGGAGGCAGTTCCGTGCTAGTAATTTAGTAGATAGTAGGTACTGAAAACATGCTAGAAATTTCCTTTTTGACGGTTCATTGCAGACAAAATTTTAATAGGAGTTGCCCGTTGGACTGATATTATTTGAGAAACCTTTATTTTGACATAAAAGTGACATGCGCCACAAGACACTTGCTTGATGCTGGCGACCCAGATTCACTTTATAGTGGCAAATAAAACGACACGAAAACTTAATTACATGAAAAGTTTTAATAAAAGTTTAACGATGTGGCTATCTTGTGTTATGACGTGCCAGATATTGCAAGCCTTGTTAGTATATAGAAACTTACGATACTTTTAGCAAACAATGTTGCAATTTTGTAAGTTATTTTTTGTCTTGCCAAGTTTTTCTGGTTTTAATGTATGGTTTTGTAATAATCCGGTGTCTAGCGCTGTCTTGATGTTTACCTTGCACTAAGGTGCTTCTCCAATGGTAATTTTATAAATATAGGTACTGGGAAAGATTTTTAAAAAAAGGTTGACTCGTGAACAATTTGAACCTCCGCCCTCCGATGGTCAAGAAACAGATTATATCGGTGCGCTCTAACCTACTGAGCTAACGAGCCCTGTTTGAAAGCGTTAAAAACAGCGGTTATTTATTTACATTATTGCGCCATGTTATCACATCCGTAGCTACAAGAAAACAATCGAGATTTATAAATGTAGACGTAGGTAAATATTACGATTAATACTAAAAACGATTTACCGAAATATGTCGGTACACTAGGTACCTTCATCGGTGCAAATGTGCAATGTACATGCCCAATTTCAAGACGAAACCCGAAACCGGTAAAGGATTCCCTTGTTCGGAGACGATTCTGTCTGCACCAATCAGATTACCTACCCAAGTCAAATAAATGGACTGACGTCGGAATAATTCCAAAACCTACATTATGCAAGGTTTTGCTAGTTAAACCTTGTCGAAATATACAAGTTGACAATAAACAAAAGATGTTCAATAGGTTCACTCGTGAAGGATTTGAACCTCCGCCCTCCGATGCTCAAGATTTGAATTATATCGGTGCTCTAACCTACTCAGCTAACGAGTCTTGTTCTATAAGCATAAAACATTCACACACATTTTAGAACCAAAGTATGCAGGTACGTGCATGGCGTGCATACTCAGTTTGAAGGACAATATCAACGATACAAGAAACCGCTAAAGATTTCTCTTATGTTCAGACGATTCTGTATACACCATTAGGTGTCGCGGAATTTGATCGAAAGAGTCACCGCGGCCCTGGAACGCAAAGGGCATTTGGAGGAACACGCATAGGTTTTAATCAGTAAGAGTCTGACACTCCCTCTCGCTCCACCCAGAGGACGGAGTCTTTTGATGATTTCCCATATTTAAAAAAAAAATGCACCATTAGGTAATAAATGATAAATGATATTTATTTTGTAAGTAGGTTAAACATAACACTTTTACACGTCAATATTTTTTGGTCATTTTAAGCTAGATGAGGCCGGTGTTTCCTAGCTGACTACCCTGAGAAGAAACACAATCACAGTCTCATTATATAGTAATAAGTTTATCATTGCCAAAACAAAAGAATTGACTGAAGCGAAACCAGTATGGACTATGCAAACATTATCTTCCTCATCCACAGCCCAACTTCGCCCCTATTGCTGACCATTAGGCCTCATTAGCATCATGTGAGGTTAGTACTCATACTCGTACGTTCGCTAAAAAACCCAAGCTTTATATCGGGATAGATATGTAGTAGATATGATTATATACCAAGTATTTCTATCCTAATTACAATATTATCAGTGCCTAAATAAATGCATATAAAAATTCGTCTACTCGATAATATGGAAAACGCATAAAATACTGTTGAATTGAATTAACAAATTCAAAACCATTGATTTATTGATTGTGTGACTTTCTATGTTGCCCTGCAGCTCATCATCACTGCCAATAGACATCGCAATAAATCCAGTATATTATTATAATAGTCTACAGTTCTCCATGTTAGACTACGGAAAAAATTACCAAAAACTTGTAAAAAAAAACAAGTGAAAATAAAACAAAAGATGTTCAAAAAGTTGACTCGTGAAGGATTTGAACCTCCGCCCTCCGATGGTCAAGATTTGAATTATATCGGTGCTCTAACCTACTGAGCTAACGAGTCTTATTTCATGTAGGCGAAAACAGCGATCTGTTTCCGCAGAATGACGTCACGATTACTCATTCGCGTTCACATTGTTCGAAGACTGCTGACGTGAATCACCACGGAATGCATTAAAAAATCCTTACGTCACCACAACCCGAGTGAGATAGTGATTCTGATTATAAAGTCCTCCCACCACCTCTGCGAAGTTTAGCTAGCAAATCTTCTCAGATTCTGAACTGTTTTGTATTTTCATTGCAAAGCATTTTTTGTGTATCTACCTACGTACTACATTTTATGAAATCTATTATAAATTGAAATCATATTCTTTGAATTTATTCGAATATTGATTACATATTCAAAAATCTTTCTCTGTAATCGGGTCCGAGACTCAGAGTATTTTGGTATTTCTCATTGTTTCGGAATCCACGCCCACTTGAATAACTCACCCTATATTGTGAAAAATAGGTACTTTCATTATACAATGTACCTACTGCTACCTGAAAAAGCTTAGTAAAGTTTTCCGTAGAGCACTGTGTCTGCTACATGTTCATATTTATTTAAAAGGGTTTTAGAGAATGGCGATTGTATTCCGTTTGTTGCCGGGGACTGTGTTTAAGACTTATTTTTGGTACATAATACTCGTACTTAGTATATCTTTGTGTTATTCTAAAACAATATTATTATGTGTGGTTAATTCGGTGCATTGTTAGCGTGGAAAATAGAGATCTGGGTGGAGATTCCTCTTTTGCAGAAGTCGGGTATTTAATGCTCGGTTTTGAAGACCAACCACAGTATGGACCGTTCACACGATTCAGACTTCCATTCAGACTTTCATAAACCTCTATAGAATTTTGTGCAACCAGAGTTGGTTGCAGAAAATTCGCAGATATTGTGCAGACAAATGTCGTTGTATTTTTTTTTATTCAGAGTTTAATGTCTGTGTAGAAAAAAGTCTGTATCATGGACCATGTGTGGACCCACTATAAAACAAAAAAAATAGTGTCAATATTAACTACCGCCATCATGATGTTTGCCATGCACTTAGGTGCTTCTCCAATGGAACTTTAAAAAATAAAAAAGGGAAATAGATTTTTAAAAAAAGGTTGACTCGTGAAGGATTTGAACCTCCGCCCTCCGATGGTCAAGATTTGATTTATATCGGTGCTCTAACCTACTGAGCTAACGAGTCTTGTTCGTAAGTGTTGAAACAAGCGTTCTCTATTAACATTATTGCGCCATGTTAACGCACTCGTAGCTACAGGAAAACATCCGAGTTTTGTAAATGTGGGTAGTAAAATTACGTAACTAAACTAACAATTTACCGAAATATAGGTACACTAGGTACCTCTATTCGTCAATGCAAATGTGCAATGTACTGACGCCAGCACATTCAAGCTACCACAACACAGTCCAACTTCGCCCCTATTGCTATCGCCCATAGATATAGTTATTGCCAGTCCCCACATTCCTTTGTAAACCTCATTATCATCATGCATGAGGCACCTACTCACGCGTCCTCGAGTAGGTTTTCAGTAGATATGATTACATACTAAGTATTTCAATCCAAATTATTATCAGTGCCTAGTAGCCTTAGCATTACAAAAAATCGTCTACCTACTCGATGCTGCAGGAAAATATATGAATTAGAGCAATTATAATTTTAAGTATCAGTACTAACATAGACGTAAGCTGTATTACCTACTAACAAAGATCTACGGATGAATGTGTCTGAAATAAATGTTTTATTATCTACACTAATATTATAAAGAGGAATGATTTGTTTGTTTGAAATGAATAGGCTCCGAAACTACTGGACCGATTTCGAAAATTCTTTCACCAATAGAATTCTACATTATCCGTGATGGTCATAGGCTATAGAATATTTTCAAAAAAGTTAGGGATCCGTATGAAAACTTCGATAATGTAACCCAAGGTGTGAAGAAAACCTTATATTGCGTACGCTGCGGAATCTATTGACAATAGAGCAAAGTGATGTACTACAGTTTTATAGAGGTCATCAATGTCTACAAAATAGTCCACTATCCCATATGTCTAACTATTATGGTTAAGTCACCATGACCGCTTTTTGTTCAAATTGTTCAAGCAAATCCCTGGTGATATGAAAAAATGGTGATTTCGGTATCATGATATTAATCCTTATCCATTTAAATGGCAAACCCCCTGACATCTTAAAAGTAATCGATTTATTAAACAACACGAATAGCTCTGGATATGATAACATTACAACAAATACTATTAAATCTGTTTCAACTATTATAGCACCAGTACTTAGTTACATAATAATTATGTGCTTAGAATCGGGTGTGTTTCCGGATAGGTTGAAATTAGCCGTTATAAAACCAATACATAAGAAAGGTAGCAAACATGATCCAGCCAACTATCGGCCGATTGCCTTACTACCCATTTTCTCTAAAATTCTGGAAAAAGTCATATACAACAGTTTATATACATTCTTTGAACGTAACAATCTTTTTGCTGATGAACAGTATGGTTTTAGAAGGAAAAAGAATATAAACATGGCAATTTTCAATCTCTTTGAGAAAATTATAACTGGCATTGATAACAGAAGTCCGATGGCCGCTCTTTTCATGGATATGAGCAAGGCATTTGATTTTGTGGATAGAAAAATACTTATAAAGAAGTTGGAAAGATATGGAGTAAGGGGCAATGCTTTGAACCTTTTGAAATCGTACTTGTCCGATAGAAAACAAGTTACGAAAATAGATAAGGTCTGCATTACTTCAAAAATTGAGCGTACGTATGTATCGAGTCAGAGAGCAAATAACTATGGTGTGCCCCAAGGTGGGATTTTAGGATCTTTATTGTTCATAATTTACGTTAATGACATGCTCAGGGAAACACATCACCCTATGGTGTTGTATGCTGATGATAGCACAGTCGTTTTCAAAGATAATAGTGATGCGACGACACTTGAGGGTGAGATAAACCACTGTCTCCAAGTATTAATCGAATGGATGAACGCGAATAATTTAAAAATTAATATTGACAAAACTAAATTAATGACTTTTGAACAAAGGACCATTCATAAAAAACTTGACATAAAATTTCGAGACAATACCATTTCAGAAACGACAACTACAAAATTCTTGGGTTTGGAATTGGATAGAGACATGTCGTGGAAAACTCACACTGACAGTATATGTAATCGCCTGAGCCAGCATTCATATGCGTTACGCAATCTCGCAAAAGAGGTACACCAAAAGGTTTTAGTTACAGCATAATATCATGCTTATGTTACGTCTACGTTGCGCTACGGGATCGTATATTGGGGTAACTCCACGAACATGGAGACGGTGTTTAGAGCGCAAAAAAGGTGTGTGAGGGCGATATGCGGCATTCAAAGCACGGAAAGCTGTAAACCACTCTTTTCCCATCTTCGTATATTAACAGTACCCTGCCTGTACATATATGAAGTGGCTCTTTTTGTAAAAACAAACTTGCACTTATTTCCCAACCAGCAAAACAGTCTCAGAACTCGCACTTTTTAAGAGTGGTAGGCTTAAAGCGCTCTTATATTTGTTTTAGAACATACCATCGATCCTATATTACTTTTAGACAAGCCGGTATGGCCTCAAGAACGCTCAGTCTCATAACCAAGTCTCATATATGTAAATAAGAGAATTTACTAAGACTAGTTGCACTTGAGAAAAACTTGCTCTTATGTGGGTATTTTCTAAGCTCGTTTGATTTTATATTAGACTTGCTAAATGCTATTGTAAGATGTCAGACTAATATCAGCATAGCATAAGAGTACTGTGAGTACGTGCATTTCTGATCTTATTTGAAACTAATATAAGATCAGCAGCACTGGATAAGTATGATATAGAGTGATTTTGGATCAACATATTTACAATACAAAAGACAAGACCCATATAAGAGCGTTTGATCTTAGATCGATTTTGGGAATAACTAATTTTAATAGTTTAAAAGAGTAATTTAGCTGGCCATATTTAATTCAAAATTTATTTTTCTCTCTGTCGATTTAAGGTTTTATGTAAAATTGCGAGGAACCCTAATTTATTCCAATATGGAGTTATCTTTAGTATACCGAATGCTAAAATGAGAGTAAACAATCTTACATTAGTCTAATAGTGCGCTTGGAAAATGCAGCTATCTAATGGCGACACTATCAATACAAATTAACAAATAAAATAATTAAACGAGAACAGGAAATACCTTATTTAACAAGGCGCATGAATTTTGAAGCGTAAAACGAGGTCTAATTAACATTAAATAATAAATTCCAATACGATTACTTACCGTAAAACTACTTTTACTTTTATACTAAAATGCCGTACAGCACTTTATATGAACATAAACTTCACGCAACTTTAATTTGTTTTCATTTAATTTCAAACCAACACTCACACGAACTTTTCAGTTGGATATCTGACGTAAAATTCTCAAAATATTCTAACCTTAGACCAATATAAGCCTATGCAAGCTTACAAGATACTTACGTAAAAGCAATATTAGCCTAAGTCGGCTTAAATTAATTTTGGCTAGATTTCAGTAAGTGCAAACAGCATTCAATTAGACTGATATTAGAACGATATTAAACTAAATATGCTTATAATTAGTGCCCAAACCCAGGCTTATATCATTATATAGGAGTGATATAAGAGCAAAAAAATAGTAGTCTTGAGATTGTTATAAGCCTAGTTTTTGCTGGTTGGGTTGGAAAACTACACAGCGCGCGACATAAAAATAAGATAAGTGGTAGACAACATAAAAAAGCGGTATTCCATAAGAACCTTCTAGGAATGGCACCACAGATTTACAATAAACTTCCCGACTATATATTAAATATTAACAACATTAATATGTTTAAAAAGCAACTTAATGAGTTACTGTTAAATAAAACGTACTACACTATACACGAGTACATGTCAGACAGAAATCTATCTGTATAGTAATAACAGTACCTACACACTGGTAATTGCTTTAGTCCGATTTATTTTCATTTCTTTAAATTAATAATTTATTTTGTTTTTAATGTACTGACATTACTTTTTGACTCTGACATTAGTTACTTATTATTTATTTTGACATCGATCGTATTAGGACATTAATTTTATTCTTTGACATTACTTTTTCATATCAATTTATGTTTTAATTTTTAAATGATAATTGATGACATTGTTTTTATTGGAGTAATTGGTTTGGATCATATTTATGAAATTGTGTGTTTGGAATTTGAATTTACAATACGGTACCTATGATTTTTATAATAATTAGTGACATTTATAATTTGAATAATAATTTTGCATGCCTAAATTGGTAAAATACAGCGAACTGCGCATTCACCTAACAGCTGGAATGTAATTGTACTGTGTTTCGCAATAAAGATTGAAATTGAAATTGAAACCATTTAACCTTAATTATCAAAATAATTAAGGTTGATTATCTCCGTGTAAATTACACTTTAAATTATTCAAATCGGACCTATCGTTCAAAAGTTACTACGGTAATAAACATGCTCGAAGTAAGAAAAATGTCGCGGCTTGAGTGAAGTCTTGCTGGCTTGAGCGAGAATCGTATCAATGCTTGGTCCGATGAAGTTGAAAATGATTTCGATAAAACAATAAGAACAGCAAATATTTGGATTTTTCGAAAATAAACTAGGTACATACATAATAAGGGGTGAAGCAGGGGTGATTAAATTTTTAGGGGAGGTCATTATTGCTTGCCTCAATTTACATCGGAATTCTATGAACAGACTAAAGGTGGGATAATTGAAACAGATGTAGGTACCTAACAATTTTTGCATAATCAACCCCTGACGGGCTTAACGAGTTGAACATTTGCGCTGAACCTGGGCTCGAGACAATTGTCAATACATCAAAAATGTATGGGATTGACAGATGCTATCGAAATATCACGTGATCAAATTCCTACATTTTGGCATTTTGGCATTTCGACAGTCGCATTCGCTAATTACCTAAATGGCACATTTGTCTAGGGCCTCGAATAAGTAGAAATGGCCAAGTAAATAATGAAAATCGTTGTGCTTAATTTTCCGAAACTAACCTTTATAATGGGGTATAGGGGGCGTTGAAGTTTGTGGAGTACCTACTAAATCCGCGCGGACGAAGTCGCGGGCGAAGTGCTAGTTATTAAAATAAAATAATAAATAAAAAAAAAAGGAAAACGCAAAAAATACTGTTGAACTAAGTTAATTCAACAGTATTTTTTGCGTTTTCGTTTAGACGATTTGTTAATTCAATTAACAAATTCAAAGGCATTGAGTGATTGTGTGAATTTCTGTGTTGCCCTGCAGCTCATCATCACTGCCAATAGACATCGCAATAAATCCAGTATATTATTATAAAAGTCTACAATTCTCCTTGTTACACTACAGAAAAAATTACCAAAACTTGTAAAAAAACAAATGAAAATAAAACAAAAGATGTTCAAAAAGTTGACTCGTGAAGGATTTGAACCTCCGCCCTCCGATGGTCAAGATTTGAATTATATCGGTGCTCTAACCTACTGAGCTAACGAGTCTTATTCAACAACGGCGAAAACAGCGATCTGTTTTCGCAGAATGACGTCACGATTACTCATTCCCGTTCACATTATTCAAAGAATACTAACGTGAATCACCACGGAATGCATTAAAACGTACGTCACCACAACCCGAGGGAGATGATGGTTTTTATAAAGTCCTCCCATCACCTCTGCGAAGTTTAGCTGGCAAATCTAATTTAACACTGTATAATGATACCGAATCTAATTGCCGTCACCGAGAATGCATTTAAAGATGATAGATTCCTAATAGATTCAGACTTATTCAAAATGGCTTATTTTCTAATATTGGCACGAGTGAATAATAAGTACAATCTGATTTTATCTGAACATTTACAGGATAAAAGCTATGAAAGATATAAAATTAGGGCGAAGACCCACTGCCTCACATTTTTAACAAAATCCGGTTGTGTTCCATGAGGAGCAATTTAGGTATTTTCTTCAACAAGTCAGGCATTTGCATTCAGAAAATGAAGACATAGAGAAGTAAACTCTAAAGAAGACCACAGATAACATACGACGAGGCAAATTAAAATAAATAGTTCTGATAATAACCTCTGTAGCACATCTCGTAATAACTATGAGCACGATGATTAAACGTAGGTGTTGATATAACACAAACACTTGAGACGAGAGACGTACGGTATCTACAATATGCCAATTTGTGGCAACCGCACTACAATCAATTATTATCAATAATACCCACACGGTTGACGTAATATTGATCTGTCTCAAGCTCAACCACAAGCACCGATAGGCAACAAGCCTAGGTACTTGTTATAATCTTGACAGCCAGCCAACCTTATCTCCTGGTATTAGGATTGAATATTAGTGGCTTATAATTATAAAGCCACTAGCACTTCGCCCGCGACTTCGTCCGCGCGGATTTAGTAGGTACTCCACAAACTTCAACGCCCCCTATACCCATATAAAGGTTAGTTTTGGATAATTAAGCACAACGATTTTCATTAATTTACATTAATTATTTAGCCATTTCTACTTATTCCATGGTCTCAGGTTCAGCGCAACTGTTCACCCCGTTCACCCCGTCAAAAATTGTTAGGTACATCTGTTTCAATAATCCCATTTTTAGTTTGTTCATAGCATCCCGACGTAAATTAAAGCAAGCAATAATGTCCTCCCCTAAAAACTTAATCACCCCTGCTTCACCCCTTATTATGTAGGTATGTAGTTTATTTGCGAAAAATCCAAACATTTGTTATTCTTATGTTTTAACGAAATCATTTTCAACTTCATCTGACCAAGCATTGTTATGATTCTTCCCAGTTCGCTCAAGCCGCGACATTTTTCTTACTCCGAGCATGTTTATTACCGTCGTAACTTTTGAACGAAAGGTCCGATTTAAATTTAAATTTAAATCGGATTTTTTATTTATTTTATTTATAATTTAAAGTGTAATTTACACGGACATTATCAATCTTAATTATCAAACCATTTAAATGGATAAGGATTGATATCATGATACCGAAATCACCATTTTTTCAAATCACCAAGGATTTGCTTGAATAATTTGAACAAAAAGCGGTCATGGTGACTTAACCATAATAGTTAGACATATGCTATCGCGGACTTTTTTGTAGACATTGATGACCTCTATAAAACTGTAGTACATCACTTTGCTCTATTGTCAATAGATTCCGCAGCGTACGCGATATAAGGATTTTTTCTCACACCTTGGGTTACATTATCGAAGTTTTCATACGGATCCCTAACTTTTTTAAAAATATTCTATAGCCTATGTCCATCATCGATAATGTACAATTCTACTGGTGAAAGAATTTTTCAAATCGGTCCAGTAGTTTCGGAGCCTATTCATTTCAAACCAACAAACAAACAAACAAATCTTTCCTCTTTATAATATTAGTGTAGATTACATTTTATAAGCTTACAGTCCGCATCATTTTTTGTTGCTTCTCACGCAAAATAGTCCTACTCTATTTTCATACAACTAACAAAAAGTACTTACCTACAAAATCTTCTAAAGAAAAAAGAAGTCTATAAAAGAGTAAGTAAATGACCACAGTTTTGAAGCAGGTGCCACATTGCTGCCAGGGTTGTGGAATTTGTTAAAAAGAGTCACCGCGGTCCTGGAATGCAAAGGCATTAGGAGAAACACGGGTGGGTTTTAGTCAATAAGAGTCTGACACTCCCTCCCGCTCCACCCAGAGCGGAAGGAGTCATTTGATGAATACCAACCCTAAAAAAAAATAGTGCCATATTTCTCGCGGTACCTACCCGACAAGGAATAAAGTGTTATTATTAGTCTATGGAATAAACCATTTCCTTATTTCTCGCTTGTAATAGTTCGTTTGAAAATAATAGATATGACTGTATTGTGAGTATTTGGAGTTTACTTATCATTTTTATCAACTTTATCTGCCTTATTTTCCTGATAAACGTATGTTTATAAACAATGTTGCTTCAAAACTTTAAGGAAAAACCAAACAAAATAATAACATCACGCCTGTAATTCGCGTAGGGGCCGACAGATATACAACATGTTTGTGGTAGGTGACAGATAAAATTGCAATAAAGTACATTGACCTTTCCCTAATATCCCTTCGTAGATAGGTACCCGAGCAATAAATTGTGAACCGTTTTTCATCTCGAGAATTTAAGAGAAGGATCATGATTCACGATAGAAACCGATTCAGGACGACTTTGTCTTTTTATCTGTTTTTGATATCTAAAAAGTCAACAAATGTATTTCGGTCAATGACCGTTATTGCACACATATCTGGCGCCTACAATAGTAAGAACCTACTTGCCTTCACACGCATGTCGTACCTATAATTATGAATATTAAATTTAACCTTGAACTACCAGTTGACACCAAACCTACTATTATTAGGTCATTAGTGTTACCTATTACCACGAAATTGTCTCAGAATACGCAGAATACCTACAAATGAGAACCTATATCTGTACATTTTAATTCCAACAGCTACCCACACATTATTTACTAGCACTAAGTATTTATATTCCATCTCACTCGGAATGCGGCATGACGCCATGTTTTTTAATTCAGTCCGTGGTGACTCACCTCAGCAGTCCTTGAACAATGTGAGCGCGGATAAGTAATCGTGACGTCATTCTGCGGAAACACATCGCTGTTTTCGCCAACACCAAACAAGACTCGTTAGCTCAGTAGGTTAGAGCACCGATATAATTCAATTCTTGACCATCGGAGGGCGGAGGTTCAAATCCTTCACGAGTCAGCTTTTTGAAAATGTTTTGTTTATTTTTTCACTTGTTTTTTTACAATTTTTGGTAAATTTTCTAGAACACACTGCTTTCTTTCCGATGTCAGTTGCAGGCAGTGGTGGGGGATCTGCAGTAACACACACCAGGGTCGCGGATTTGTTCGAAAGAGTTACCGCGGCCCTGGAACGCAAAGGGCATTTGGAGGAACACGGATGGGTTTTAGTCAGTAAGAGTCTGACACTCCTTTCCGCCCCGCCCAGAGCGGAAGGAGTCGTTTGGTGATTTCCCATCCCTAAAAAAAAGAAAAAAGTTATGCATTTCTACCAAAGGATACGCGCTGATAATATAAATGTTAGTTACAATGGTCAAAACGTGGACACAACTTGTACAGCGAAGCTTGGATTTTTTATTGATAGCAATTCGACATAGAAACCGCATGACGATGACGTTTGTAAGAAATTAATATTGGCGGTGGCAAATGCTAGTCTACACTATCTACACTAATATTATAAAGAGGAAAGATTTGTTTGTTTGTTTGTTTGTTTGTTTGAAATGAATAGGCTCCGAAACTACTGGACCGATTTGAAAAATTCTTTCACCAGTAGAATTCTACATTATCGATGATGGACATAGGCTATAGATTATTTTCAAAAAAGTTAGGGATCCGTATGAAAACTTCGATAATCTACACTAATATTATAAAGAGGAAAGATTTGTTTGTTTGTTTGTTTGTTTGTTTGTTTGTTTGAAATGAATAGGCTCCGAAACTACTGGACCGATTTGAAAAATTCTTTGACCAGTAGAATTCTACATTATCGATGATGGACATAGGCTATAGAATATTTTCAAAAAAGTTAGGGATCCGTATGAAAACTTCGATAATGTAACCCAAGGTGTGAGAAAAAATCCTTATATCGCGTACGCTGCGGAATCTATTGACAATAGAGCAAAGTGATGTACTTCAGTTTTATAGAGGTCATCAATGTCTACAAAAAAGTCCGTGATACCATATGTCTAACTATTATGGTTAAGTCACCATGACCGCTTTTTGTTCAAATTATTCAAGCAAATCCTTGGTGATTTGAAAAAATGGTGATTTCGGTATCATGATATCAATCCTTATCCATTTAAATGGTTTGATAATTAAGGTTGATTATTTCCGTGTAATTAACACTTTAAATTATTCAAATCGGACCTTTCGTTCAAAAGTTACGACGGTAATAAACATGCTCGGAGTAAGAAAAATGTCGCGGCTTCAGCGAACTGGGAAGAATCATATCAATGCTTGGTCCGATGAAGTTGAAAATGATTTCGATAAAACATAAGAATAACAAATGTTTGGATTTTTCGCAAATAAACTACATACCTACATTATAAGGGGTGAAGCAGGGGTGATTAAGTTTTTAGAGGAGGACATTATTGCTTGCTTTAATTTACGTCGGGATGCTATGAACAAACTAAAAATGGGATTATTGAAACAGATGTACCTAACAATTTTTGCATAATCAACTCCTGACGGGGTGAACGGGGTGAACAGTTGCGCTGAACCTGAGACCATAGAATAAGTAGAAATGGCTAAGTAATAAATGTAAATTAATGAAAATCGTTGTGCTTAATTTTCCAAAACTAACCTTTATATGGGGGTATAAGGGGGCGTTGAAGTTTGTGGAGTACCTACTAAATCCGCGCGGACAAAGTCGCGGGCGAAGTGCTAGTATATAAAATATAAAGAAAGCAGTGTTAGAGAATCTGTTTGATCTCGCTCCGCTCGTTAATGTAACCTTTTTAGTTCCCAAGCTTTTCTGCAGTAATAGGCAGTGAAAATGGGAAATGGGTAAAACAAAACCATATTTGAGGGGAGTGCTGATGAGGCAGGTGGTGGAGGTGTAATTTAAACCCGCGTAAGCGCGGAGGGGGGGCGGCCCGCGAGCTGAGGAGCAGGTGCTGAGCGGCGCAAGCTGCAGTGGTGAGCGTTAAAACCATCTGCGACGATTAGCTCGCGTGGGTCCGCCCAAGGCCCAAACCCCGCAGCGCCGGAGCCGTGACAGAACCAATGCTTGCTGCATCATGCATGTCGAAAAATAAATAATTTGAATGTTCGGAAACATAATACTTCGAACAAATGTTATTTCGGCTAAGTGTAACGGGATCGAGGAAATAAAACAAAAAAAAAAACTTCGGGTAAAAAGTTTTCATATTCATCGAATTTTTTTATTTTTTTTTTGAGGCGCACTAACTTATCGTTTACAGAAAAATATTTTATAACAACATTTACAGCAGGATCATGTGTAAACAAGTCACTTACAGGCATGCACATCATTCTCAAAAAAATGAGATTAAATTATTATTATTATATACTGAATTGGAATTAAATAATCAATTAAATTACATTGTTAACATTATCATTTTTACAGAATAATATTTTATCCTGTTTTCTGCGAATCTAATTTGAAGTAACGTAGCCGTTCTATTAAATAGGTACTTATCTAGGTGGCATGACAGTTCACTGCAAGTCAGGTGAGTCGAGTTGTTTACCAGAATAGACCGGCTCGTTTCGTTCCCATCTATTCGCAGTGATGGATGCATGATCTGCGGAGTAGCCCACAAATCCACAAAATCAATGTCAGTCTTTAATGCATTTCTTTATTACCTTATATACTTTATCGTAGGTACACCGAAATAACATAAAAAAACTGACCAAGTGCGAGTCGGAATATCGCACGATGGTTTCCGTAGGTACCATTATCTATAAAAAAAAATCACGTTTGTTGTATAGGAGCCCCGCTAAAAAAATTATTTTATTCTATTTTTAGTATTTTTTGTTACCTATAGCGGCAACAGAAATAGGTACTTACATCATCTGTGAAAATTTCAACTGTCTAGCTATCACGGTTCATGAGACCTGGTGACTAGTGGTGACAGACAGACAGACAGACAGACTGACTGACAGCGGAGCGGGTTGTATACCCTTTGGGTAAGGAACCCTAAAAAGCATCATTTTGTCAATTATGTACAATATTTATTGCGCTCTCTTATCCTATGTAGCAATAAAATTGATCAGGATATTCCTTCTGTTATGAAAGAAAGTAGAATTTAATGTGTTATGCAATTGTGGTGCTGATGGTACTCTCAAGAGCTTTAACGTTTGCTAGTAGGTACTTATCACCTTGAAATTATGAAATTAGTTATGCACTTATTTAGTTAGAAAGCTATTGTTCAGATGGAAATACGTACCTATGTAATCATATCTACTGCTTACACAGATACAAAGCGTGAGTTTTACGAAATGAGTAATCATGACGTCACTTTATTGATAGAAAACGCTGTTTTCGCCCGAAAGTTACAAGACTCGTTAGCTCAGTAGGTTAGAGCACCGATATAATTCAAATCTTGACCATCGGGGGGCGGAGGTTCAAATCGTTCACGAGTCAACTTTTTGAAAATCGTGTTTACTTTTTGCACTTGTTTTTAGCAACTTTTTGTCAATTCTCACTTGCTGGACGCAAGTCAAACTTTGCCAAATATAAAATTGGTTGGTCTTACTGGATTCATTCCGACACGTCAATTTATTTCTTTATGGTGCAGACAGAATCGTCTCCACCCGATTTATCATCTTGAAATTGGGCATGCACATTTCACAGAGGAGGGCAACTAGTACCTACTTCGGTACAAAGGCTGGATGGAAATAGATACCTAAGTCCGTAATCATACTACCTACTGCCTAAGCCCGCACGATGTAAGCACCGAACTAGAAAGTCTGCAGGCCCACAGAGACTCGTGCGTTCTGCCCGTACGGGAACACTGGAGTCCGGTTTCAAATAATTGATATCTACGAACAAAGAATTGACTAATCAGATGTTGATTAGTCAATTCTTTACAAAAAGAGTCTGAGAAATCAGGATTAATCCATTTTAAAACTCCACTATTCTGGCTTACTTATACCTATACGTTCACCCAAAGAAAATTCATTTCTACTTCCTGTCACGGTTTTTTCTTCATGACGTTCTCTCCTGTTCTCTCTTACCAAATTTTGTCTAATAAAAATGGCTATGATGATAAGTCTTAAAGCAAATTTTGCTACACTTGATACAAAACTCGGGTGTTTTCCTGTACCTACGGATGTATTAACATGGCGCAATAATGTAAATGCAGAACGCTGTTTTTAACGTTTTCAAACAGGACTCGTTAGCTCAGTAGGTTAGAGCACCGATATAATTTGTTTCTTGACCATCGGAGGGCGGAGGTTCAAATCCTTCACGAGTCAGTCTTTTTGAAAATCAATTTCACTCTCAACTGCCTAAAAACGGGTGGTAGGTATGTTTTTTACATAAAGTTTCCCTGGGATATGCACTTTAGTCATTAAGAAGCAAGCAGTACTAAAAAGCACAGTAAAGTTTTTCTAGTACCTACCTAGTTCTACCTACTGTGAATGGTTTTCAAACCGGAGTTTTACAAAGGAAGCTGATACAAAACAGAATCTCACCCAAATCTATATTTATTCCCTGAAAACAAGGCTATAAATAGCTCAGCTAATTTCCTATAAACCACACATTATATTGTTACAGAATAAACAAAGATTTGTATAAATAGGTACGGTTATTAAATTATATAGGTACCTAACAAAAACAAGTCTTAAGTTTAAACACACAGATCCTGGTAACGAACAAGTTACTTACCTACAATGTTAATACTCTAACACCCCTATATGAACATATAGCAGACACGAAGCGCCGCGGCGCCGCATGGAAACTTTACTAAGCTTTTCCAGGTATTAAGTATGTACAACACCAATACTTTACCTGTTGTTTTAAATAGGTAGGTAAGCTCTACTAAGTTGAGGGTAAGTAAGTGAAGAACTCGGATTTCGCGTGCCTGTACGCTTGTACCTACTAAGAAGTAAAATGGAAATGAAAATCCTCTGCATAAGAATTTCATTGATATACGAAAATATAACAATAACATCAAATCTGCCTTCCTCTAACGGGTAGAGAGGTGTATTGTAGATATACTTATCAGTTATTCCTAAGTCCCAGTGTTCCATGTTAAAGGAGACCGGAGGTTTACCATTGATCACAAATCAAAATTAGCGCCTGTAAAGATATTGCTGTCAAAAGTTTTTTGTGTATTTAGATGGCTAAATAGGCTATTAAAATAAGGGATAGTCCAAAGAAACAATGGATGGATTGCGCGGTGTACCTAAAAGATGATATGGCTAGAAAAGAGGTTAGAGGCTAACTACTGCGATGACAATTAATAGAGAAGTAGGTATGAAAGAACAAGAAGATAAATTGCGCCGACTTCAAGTAAATTGAAATCAGAGTAAGAGAACGCTGATGAAAGCTTCAAACGACTTTCATCCTTCGTCTTTCATTAAAGTTCTATCTCTTAATAGGAACTTAAGTACCGTAACGAATACGGTTAGAGCAGCACTAGTGTCATTACGTTTAACGACTTCAGAAGAATAATGGCGCTCTAATTTATTACTCACTAAGTGAAAAGGTTGAGATTACCCTCACTAATGAATTCGAAACATCTGGAGCGAAATCCTCCGTTATTAATATCCGACAATTGTAATAAATTAATAAAGGAATTAGTCGTTTCAGTGCGCCTGGAGACTACGCTAATTTGTAGGTGCTTATCTTGTCTTTTTTTTCATCTTTAGTTAAGATTTTCCTTTTCAAATACTTATCTAGGGGATTTTCGGAAAAGATAATTATGGATTAGGGAATGGAGTTTAATTATAATTCTTATTTTAAGTAAGTACAGCATTTTGCGGGAATAGAAACGTCGGCCTTCGGGGAAAAATCGGGGATTCTAAGATTCTCCTACATCAAATCCAGCCATGTGAACACCATAGAGAACTTAAGTAAATAAGGAGCCCTACCGCCCTGCGTGACAACTATAGGCCTTTTCATTGCAATTGCACATCCCCAAAGCGGGCCTAAGCTTCACTGTACATGGTAGTAGATTACCTCTATGGCATATTTTTCCCCCTGGGACGAACCGACGGTATAAGCAGTGCCCTGTTATCCACTCTGATGTTCGCCATATGCATACAGTCTTCTTAGTGTGACTGACACTGGATTTTAAAAACACAAAAAATTGGTCTAAATTAGTCGCCAAATATTTGTCGGTCAACCCGCCTGCCAAGCGTGGCGATTATGGCTATCCCCCCCCCCCAACCCCCTATTTGTGGGAGGCCTATGTCCAGCAGTTGACGTCTTTCGGCTGATATGATGAAGCTGGAGAGACTCCAGATCGGCCACCTAGAAAAGCTTATAACTTTTGAACCAGTGACTGACAAATTCTGATATTTGGTGACTCTAATTTCGACAAATTTTATGTGTTTTTAAAATTAAAATCCCTGAATGGGATGCCAGTGTCAGTCACACATATTCGTAGAGTTGTTATAAAATGAAGTGGCAGGACGATAATATCGTCGCGAGACACTCGCTCGCTAATTATTATCGTTTAGTATAGTTTGCATTTCATGTTCGTATGTCATTCTATGGTATCGTTAATTGTGTTTTGTTATTATTATCATGAAGCCAAGAATAGAGATAGGCTGCAACGACCTATTATTTCTAGGTGTGTATTAATACCAATTAAGTGGGTTCCCACTTACCAGAGGAGCAACTTTTTTGAAAACTTACATCCAAGAATAAAACCACATAACTATACATGCATGGTGTTTTATTACACTGTACAATAAATATTGGGCTGTATACAAAATATAGAGGAATTCCAAAAGATATTGTCAACACTCTAACATACGTTAACATGAGTGTAAAACGACTCCTAACATATGTATTTAAAATTCATAAAATACAACTAACTTAGCAACCACTTGCTTAGGGCGTCGTGTCTACCGAAATATTCCATAGGCCTAACGATGCTATGAATACAACTTATGTTCGTCGCGGATATTTCGAGCAATACGATTGGCACCCTTAGCTTACACCTACCCGTGTTGCGTGGAACATTGTATTTTGTTTGATGATGATAAAATACAGATTAAATATTTATTGGATATTATTTAATTTTAATTTGTGCGATAATTTCACGAAAAAGTGACGGTGTTTGTGTCTCTTATTTAGTATTTTTTACTTTTTTTTAAATGGTAAAAATCAATTTGCACCTTGTAAAAATTGCGGCAAATGTAAAGTTTGTGTAGTTGGAACACCGTATTAAAATGACAATAATTTAGAATAAAAAATCACTTATAATTAAAATATCAGATCAAACATATCACTATCAAAAAGTATTTGTTAGTCTAATCAATCATCAAAATAATACCAGATCTTTAATTTATAGATTAATTGTATGCTATAAAACGTCCGTTTTTATTTACTTTAAAGCTGCCACGGCAGTGCGTAAAATACCAAAACTTCCATGAAATGATTAACTATTCAAAAATTGAGCTTTTATGATCCAAGTTGGCAAGATTAGTTAAAAATGACTAGGCAAACTATTAAAAAATTGAGCTGATCATTCTGACAAATCTAAAACCTGTCCAACATTTCTTGCACACAAGTCAATAAGATTCAATTTGCCCTGTGATAATAAATTTACCCAAATTTCTAAAACCAGCATTTCAATCTCTTTACCATTGCAACTTTAAGAATAAAAGAACGTAGTCTGTGTCAAATTTTTGCTGTACAACATACAGTATATTGTAAAATAATATATTATTATCTATTTTAGCTAGCGACCCACCATGCTTCGTAGGTGTGCAAACTCTATGCACAAACCTTCCTCGTTTATCGCTCATTCTATTGAAAACTGAAAACCGTTAGGAGTATCAAAATCCGTTACCATCAAACGGGGTAAATAGGAACGGAGGGTTGCATGGAAACAAAACTTTGATAAGGTTTTTCACTTTAACATCGTAATATTGGTTTTTTAAGAAAGCTTCCTTTTTTATTTATTTCAATTCAAAAAGTATCTAAAAATTCCCTTCAAAGTTTTGTTTCGATTCACCCCTGCATTCGTATTCACCCCGTTTGTAGGTACGTGGTTTAGAAGTAAGCGAAGAAACATGCAGAGGCAGATAGCTCCTTTGTTTTATACTATTTAGAGTCAACAAAACGAATGTTCCACGCGACATTATCTACAACAGCATTGTAAAAATCACACCTCGACTTAGTCGCTACCAATTTGAGACCCACATTCACCTCACTAATACATTTGCCAACATCATATAATAAACATCAGTTCAACTTAGTGAATTATTTCAAACACGCAGTCGCGTGCAAAAATACATATCAGTCGTAGCCGAATCGTTGAATTGACCATTTCATATAGAATCTAACCTCGGCCAAATTATGGAATGGACAATACTGCGATATGACTACGGCATATCCACTTGATGTCTTTCAAAAGCTGTTTGCTTCTTACGAGCATTTACGCGGCACAGTATTCCATGCAAACTTTCAAGTCGAAAGGCTTTGAAAAGTCTCTCAATCACCGGTGTGCCGGCAGTGCTTGAGCGGCAACTGATTTTAATGAAACTTGGTAGTGCACAATCAACATACCCAAGTCTAAAAAGTTGGTTGAGAACGTTTACGGATATCAGTTTTGAAGAGAGAGTTTTGAAGTTTATATAGGAAACGAAAAATCATTTTCTTCCTCTCTCAACTTTCACTCGAATGTTTGTATGACAAACTGTGACTCAAATATTGATTGAAAAATGAAGTGTTGCGTTGTGCAGTATCTTCAAATAAAACATCAACTTCATCAACTTAAATTTAGGAGAAAACAAAAGCTTTTGGCTATGGAAAACTGTGTACATATTTTTGCACGTGACTGTACAGATTGTATTGATTGCATTCATTGAGTCACGAGTGGTAACCAACTAATGCATCTGTCTGTACTTTGATATATCAGTCATCAAGATTGTAGTGTTCCATCTAAAAGGCCTGACTTCTTGGATTCAATATTTCTAACTATTACAGAAAATCTTTTAGCCATAAAAGATAAAAGAAATATGAGATTTGGTGATATTTGAATTTCGGATGGTTGTCTCGTTCGATGACGATGCTCTGAAAGACTTTAGAAGCAACATCATAAGGTATAAATTTTAATGAATCATGCGCTAAGCGAGTGTCCCGCTTTATTTATTTTGAAAATTACTATCAAGGGACATAAAATTGCGGTATCAGACACTATACAATGAACATAATTTAATTCATGGACTTTATAAACAATCTTGCGCAAATTCTCGGTCAACCACCTTCAACTTTAGCACTAAGGGAATAAAAGCGAAAAGTTGTTAACCGGGAACGAATGGAAACTCAATACATATTCATTCAAGAAGTCAGGCCTTTAACAGCATGTTTTATTTCAGATACTGAGCACCTAACAATAATGTATACAAAGATTGTCGTATTATCTTCGCGTCAAGATGTTAGTCAACCTTTGGCATCAATTCCAGTTAATTTGATAATACACCAGTCTAAATAGTCAAACTGTCTTAACGGCAAAAGCTATGGATTCTAATAAAATAGCACTGTTACAAGATTATTATTATATTTTTAATTTCTGAGCCAATATAAATTTAATGTATTTAAAAAATTTGAACCAATTACGCGGCAGTGTTGACATTATATTGTTAGGCATGTTCTTTTTCCAGTGGCAACACTGTTTGCGCCACACAATGGCACTACTAAATGCAAATTTATCACTGACATTGGAAATAGAATCCGTAATTCATTTCTAACCGATCAGACCATTACATTAACCAAAATTTAATTAAAACTAAAATACTAAGAAACGATATACAGAGTAAAGAGGTATTTACACATTTAGCCTCAGTAAACCATCCATAAAAATGTACACATAATAAATAGATAACCTCTATCTAAAACTCTCACGTAAATAAACAATAGTCGTCGACGATCTCAATAAATATGCTAAAGCTTATGAGAATTACAACTAAATGAGTATAATTATTATGATCGAAAATTATGCGTTGTACTTAATTAAAAAAATTAAAATCAGATCATTCCCTCTCACGTACAAAAGCAAGTGCAGATAAAATTCACATTAAAATTACCAAAAAGGTTGTACACCTTTGTGCCCGCCTTTAAAAATATAATTATGTTGTATATTGTACAAAAAATTTATAATTAAAAATACGTGGTAGAAGCTATAGTGAGATTACACGTCTTTGCATTAAATTGTGCCAAGGGACGGAATACTCGTAAGATTAGAACACCCGACTCAAAAGATACCAACATCAGCGCAATGAATTAAAAAATTTGAGCGTATCTGTCAACCGTGTCAAACGTCAAAAAAGCATTTTTTTTTTCTTTTGTTGCAAGAGACACTTACATTTCGTTGCTGTTTACAGCCTAATACTTTTTACACTTTTAATCACAGATTATAAACGATTTTTCTAACAATGGTTATTTATATACATTTTTACTCCCGGGAGGGATCTATATAAAGTCTTCCCAACGCAAAGGAGATCCTTTGCTTCGTGGCACCCTATAAGAGCAATCTCATTGTAACTACATCTATATGATATAGCGGTAGTCGGCACTACTTCTAGCGCTACGACTTGGCACTGCTACCTTGAGAACCAAGTACTTGCGATACCAACGGACCTGACAACTGTGGCGGTGGAAATATTATATTTAAATACATACCAATTATCCTAATTCATTAATATACAAGTGGCTTCAAGCTGTGATACAACTACACGTGAAATTTTGAGAAAATTGAGTAGGTACCTACATACTAGGACTAACATAAATAAAGATTACATGGCATTTTTATTTTATTTCACTCCAGCGCAGTTGTCACTCCCATTACTATAACATCATCGCAAGCGATATAATAGTGTAATCGATATAAAAGAAATCTACAGTCATTGAGAAAACGTTATAGAAAACGGCATAAGTTTATAAAATCCCCCTGGCATACCGTACTTCGTCTAATTCGCTACGTTTATAATATTGCGCACTTTGTGTATGCGTGTTTCGTTACAGCACTACTGCGTGTCCGGTCCTTTGCGTACCAACAACGCGTGTTAATATCCCAGTGATCATAATAATGTCCATCACGTGCAAAATCTACATTTTTGGTCATAAATATACTGATATACAAATTTTATAATTACAATACGTTAGACTAAGGTACATAGTTTTACCAAATCCCATACATTTGGTAAATAAATACATGTCATATTACATTTATACAAGAGCCACTCTCCCGACCGTTAGGCCATCATAAACAAATCACATTCTTTGTCTTTTCAGATGTGCTTTACACTATTATGCTGGTCAGCAAGTTATAGAAAAACACAATAATGGAAAAATCGCGAGGTTGAATCACGAAATGAGAATATTGCCAGCAGATATCACAATTTAACAATTCCGTAGGTGCAGTTCTGTGTGGTTCGTCACTGCAACATCAGCGATTCGAGGTTACGATTTAGGATCGTGTCTTTGACGGAGTTGAAGACGACCTCGATGTTGTGCGTGTCTATCGCGGTGGTGAAGTGGTGGTACAAGGTGGTCTTGGGTTCCCTGCGCACGTTGGCGAACATGTTGAGCAGGAACATCTGCACGTCTCGGAAGTCGTGGGGGTCGCCGGCGAACTGCGGGTAGAACCAGCGAATGTCGGTCTCCTTGCTGGCCACTTTCCGCGCCAGCAGGTCCGACTTGTTGAGGAACAAGATGATGGAGATACCCTTGAAGTTCACGTTGTTCACGATCGTGTCGAAGATATTTAGCGCCTCTTCTAGGCGGTTCGTTTTCCTGGAATCAGAGAAGGATAAAGTGAGTCACTAATTAATTTTCGCCGAATCTTCCACTTAGATTGTTAAATTATTCGCGAGCATTAATTAAGAATTAAACAAGTTTTTATGTGATTTTGCAATTTCCTGTTAATATCATGTTACTCACAAACACTGATATTATTTTACACCGATCTAAATCAAATAATGGTCACATCTTCCTCAACGTTTTGGGAAAACTACGATTCTGAGGTTCTTCATAGCTGCAACCAGGGTGTTTAAGTCAAGAGTGAATAGGTTACTTCTAGGCAAGCGTGCTCCATCGTCTACCACGTCATCGTTTTCTATCAGGTGAGATTGAGGTCAAACGCGTGCGTATTAAAGTAGTAAAAAAAACCATATAACACAAATCAATATGACATTATTACAAAGCAAATTAGTAAACATTTTTACAAGTCCTCGCATCCGTGACCAGTCTAGCGTTTAATAAATATGTAATGGACGTTACGGCATAACTAATAATGCACATAATTACATGTTCTCAATGACAAAGTTACTGCATAATCGCGACCTTGATCTCCACATGCGGATGTTGTCCATATAATAACAGTGTTACGGAAAATCTATAGATGATTATCACTCAGTTTGTGGTAGCTGAAGGAGTTCGTGGCTAAATTTAGTCACGAGCCTCGACCAACACCTTAGGAGGCTCTCGTTCTAGGGTTGCAGAAGTGTTTGAAAGAGTTACCGCGGTCCTGGATCACAATGAGCATGTTGAAGGATCACGGGTGGGTTTTAGTCAGTAAGAATCTGACAGTCCCTCCTGCTCCGCCAAAAGCGGGAGAAGTCGTAGAAGGGGCTCTCGTAAGGGGGCTGGATCAAGTGCTTGATACAGAAAGAGGTGCTTCTGGATACGGCTCGTATTGTTATGAAGTTCCCGATACCGGTGGACTATTATCTATACTAATATTCTTAAGTTGAAGAGTTTGTTTGTTGTTTTTTTTTATCGCTCTAATCTCAAGAACCACTGGTTCTAATTGAAAAATCTTTTAGCGTTGGTTAACCCATTTATCAATAAGGTTTTGGGCTATATAACATCACGCTACGACCAATAGGAGCGGAGCATTAATGAAAAATGTGACGCAGACGAAGTTGCGCGGGGCAGCAGTTCGAGATGCTTAACCTCGAAGTTCGTCCCATGTGGCTCTGCCCGTGGACGAATGACCATTACATACATACCGAGACTCCTCCGTGCCTCGGAAAGCGCGTTAAGCCGTTGGTCCCAGATGTCATTTGCACACCTTTGACAGAAGTCACGGGTAGTGAATTCATTTGCCTCTAACAACGGTGACGGCGATGAATCACATCGAGACAGAAGTTGGGCGCAATGTTAATTTTAAGCCTTGCTAAGCATTACCTAGGCAGAAAATGGCAGTAACGGTCATTGACCCACATACATTTATTGACTTTCTTAATATCAAAAACAGAAATTAAGACATAAAGCTGTCCTGAATCCTTTACGTTATCTAGTAATGAAAAACAGTTAATAATTTATTGCTCGGGTGTCTACGAAGGGATATTGGGGATAGTTCAATGTACTTTATTGCAAGTTTTGTCTGGCGTCGACCATAGTTAATAAAACAAATGTTTTTCCTAATATGGACCTTTAAGTTGCGGTTGTATGTGATGTGATGTTTATTTTTGTCAGCCCGAATAGGTATTTATTGTAACTCCAGTTTCCCTATAGATGGTCATTTTGGGTGCGTTCGATGCAACTTTAATATGAGCTTCATAGATGTATTGTTTTATTTTTGTTTTGCTTGTTGTTAACATTTTCAATTTATTTAGTTAAATAAACACATTCGTACATAAACTCTTTAGTACTGTAAAATATATTAAATATTTAAGGGTTTCAAAGGAGTAAAGGAGTCTTGGATTCGACTTTGATGAAACAACACTACATTATGATTTTGTTTTTTCAAAAATCCTACGTTGCATTTTAATTTTCATCAAAATAGAGCCCGACACTCCTGTGAGAGTTCTTAGTTATAAATATCATTCGGATTTGGCCATCCACTCCCACTTCAAAAATTCATCCTGTGTATTTATTGAAAATTTAAAGATATACAGTCTCCCGACTTTTTTTTTATTATGACATAGTACATTCTCTAAACAACAAAATCGACCTATTTAATCTAGTAGGTACACGCTTACCAGCCCAAAACACGTTTACAAAGTAACGCAAAAATCTAACCGGCAACATCAAAGGAACACATCTGGGCGAACCAAAGATATGTTAAGCAAATATTTTAGGGCAGCAATAAAAAGTTTATTAACAAAACTAGCCTTCGGCTGTGGTTTCGCTCGTGTTAGAAATGTTGAAATTGAGTTTGTGATCCCTCGGATACCTTTTGATTTCGAAATAGAATTCTAAATTAAACTTTCAGTTGAATTACTTTGTGGACACGACTGTATGAGTTATGTAAGCGAATTGTGGGTGAATCGCAAGGGAAAACGCAATTTCTAGTTTGCTATTAAACCATCAGTATGAATGTTATTTATCATAACATAATAGAGAGAGGAGGAGAGACCAAGGTTACCGACATAGCCCGAAGGATCGCCAAACTGAAGTGGCAGTGGGCAGGGCACATTGCTCGCAGAACAGATGGTCGATTGGGCCGAAAAGTTCTGGAGTGGCGACTTGGGGGAGGCCTAATGTCCAGCAGTGGACGTTTTTCGGCTGATATGAGAATAGAGGATTTCTTCTGTTAGGCCACGTTTCCATCTGCAAGCAGCTCGCTTGCAATTCATCATTCTTTGTAAGCTGAGGACTCTTAATCCTGATTCGACTGCCTACAGATTAAATGCCTTTGAATTAAATGCGAAATTAACTCTGTCAATTAGTAGTCTTGTTCGTTTGTTACGTCGGAAGTTGTCACACGGGTAGGCCAAGTCTTGGAATTGGATAGGATGCTCTTCATCCCGGGAGGATGTTCCCCTTTTTATATGGATGCCCCAATCATCAAATGACTCCTTCCACTCTGGGCGGGGCGGAAGGGAGTGTCACTCTTACTGCCTAAACTCCAGCCGTGTTCCTCCTAATGCCCTTTGCGTTCCAGGGCCGCGGTGACTCTTTCGAACAAATCCCGCAAGGAGTATGTTCGCCTGGTATAACTCTCAGCGGAGCCGCTGGTAGAAGCTAGTGACATAATAAGTCAGTCCCGGAGTTATTGACACACAAACATCAATTTACTGATATTGAATATTAGAGACTTCGTACAAATAAACACATACGCACGTAAAGCCGCAAAAGCACGCACATCTATCAACACTACGCAATACATATTAGAGTAAAATTGTTTAACTATACATTTTATGGGCATTATGTTTTACGGGGCGTCGACAAAAATAAAATGTATTTGTTTTTAGTACTCGTGTAACGTTGGTAATTTCATACTGATGTTTGGCGAATAATTTAAAGAATTAGCTTGACGCTGACCCTGAACCACGGGGAGGGAAAGCAAGAAAAGATAAAGTTACAGGTCACTTAAGATCGATTGCTGAATCTGACTGAATGACATGCGTATGCATAGTCTGGACTTCTGGAACATTATCACTACCACCAATGCATGTCCCGATTTTAAAATAAAAACTCCTATCTTCTTTGTCAACCCCTCTCCTTCTTCGTCAACCCCGCTTCTTCTTCGTCAACCCCTCTTCTTCTTTGTCAACCCCTCTTCTTCTTTGTCAACCCCTCTTCTTCTTTGTCAACCCCTCTTCTTCTTTGTCAACCCCTCTTCTTCTTCGTCAACCCCTCTTCTTCTTTGTCAACCCCTCTTCTTGTCAAACCCTCTTCTCTTTATCAACCCCTTTTTCCAATCTAACGGGAGAGCTCTGTTTTGGGTTGTCCGAGAAACAAAAAGGTAAATTAAGTTTCCGTTTTCATCTAAATGTAACCATGGCATTCTTTACTACTTCCCATAGTTTCTTATTTAGCCTTGGATTAATGAAGTGCGATAGTAAATCCCCTCCCTGTCTTTAACATAAGAGGCAACGTCCCAGAAAAAGCCAATTCATTGCCTGTCCTACCAACAGAAAAATAAAAATTCTTAATCAATAAACGCAAAATTATTCCGATGTGCCCTTTTTGATACACCGAAGTAGGTTGTCGTAAACACGCAACACGATTCGGGTCACCGACAAATTTCAAATGTCTTGTTTCGGAGACATGAGGTTAAACACCGTAACTAAGTAACGTAATATTTTATACTACTACCGTAAGTAACTTTCACCGTACTAGAAACACTGTAAATTTGAGGTATTTTGACCTACAAGGCATTTTTCAGGAAGGGCAGCCATTCGCACTGCTTTCACTAACTAAATCACAATTGCAAAGCGGTAATATACACAGCATAATGGTATCAGTCATAAGCAGAGAGCTGGTGGTCTTCGGCACCAGGCTACACGCCGCCGTCCAAGGAAGCTATGTCATCTCTGAACAGGATGTTGACCAGGTGCCTTCTACGACTGGACAGAGGCAGCCAGCGCCTGGTGGACACCTCCACACGATAGGTATAATGGACTGAACAGTCCTCTGTGCAGAGTATGCAAGGTGGGGGAAATGGTTGCGCACGTGGTTCTTATTTGCCCAGACCTTGGATCACCGAATTCCCTTACAGACATCAAGGGAGGTAGGCACGCACAATGGTCTTCCTTAAGGAATAAGTGCGGAAACCAAATCCCTACCAAATAGTTATATGATAGCCGTCCGTATATATATTCTTAACCGTCATGAAAATTCAACAAAAAAGTAAAATAAATTAAAACTAACAGAACCTAATAAAAATCATTTACCAAAAGCTGAAGCATCAAGCTATTAAACAAAAAAAAAGATTTTGCAAATCATCAGGTATTGCTGAAGTTCTTCTCAGAAACCAATGAAAAAAGACAGAGATATTCTATAACTTTTCTTTCATCATACGTATGTGAAATGCAGACCTTTTCTTCCGTTGCAGAATTTGTTCGAAAGAGTCACCGCAGCCCTGGAACGCAAAGGGCATTTGGAGGAACACAGATGGGTTTCAGTCAGAGTCTGACACTCCTTTCCGCTCCGCCCAGAGCGGAAGGAGTCAATTAATGATTTACCATCCTAAAAAAAGGCCTTTTCTTCCCCGTTACTACACACACACCGATCAAACCGCAACAGCATTAATCATGGTATAATGACCTGTCATCGCCTTCTATCGACGATACTTTGAACCCTACCAAATAAAGCCAGTCATATTAACACAAAACTGTTAACACTAAATGGAGATTAGCTTATCTTTTGTGGGAAAATACGCGAGTAAACATACCTACACAGTTATGTAAATGATATTCAAATATGACTTTGTTCTTGGAAACTGTTTATGCATATTCATTACGCATGGATGATGCTTTTTATGATTTGGTGGACACTGCAAGGCGCCCGATTCATCGCAGCTACCGGTGTCAAGAGACAAATACAATACAACCTAGGCAAACATCGCATTTCCGAATACAAACGAATGCTAATTTCCATGTCAATCAATTATTAGATTTATCTTGGTGTTAATTTGAATTCAGAACTTTATTGTTATTGTATAGTTCACACGGAACTCAAAACAAAACAACAATAAAGTACTTAGTTCTGAATTCAAATTACAAATCTAATAATTGATGGACATGGAAGTTAGCATTCGTTTGTATTCGGAAATCCGATGATTGCCGAGGGACATTTAAAAAATATTGTACTGTTAATAAATCAAATAGATTTGACATGACATAATATTTCGAATGTCGAATCAGGTGAGGTGATGGCACAGTGCAAGTGTCGTATTAACCCTGAATCATGTTAAGTTTGAAATCACGCGATAAGTGAGCAAGCGTGATGGTCAGTGGTTATTCCTTTCCATATGAGTAGAAGCCTTTTACCTTGTTGAAAATGATTACGTGCATATTTCAATGCTATACCTAATATGTTTATAACTGTATTTTTATCTTAATATAAAACAAAGTCGAGTTAGTTGCAACATTTATAACTCAAGAACAGCAAGACCGATTTTTATGATCTTTCATTTTTTGAATTTAAAAAACATCACTAAAAATATTATAAAGAAAATTTTAAATACTTTATGCAGTACTTATGCAACACCATCTCGGATACTACCTACCTAATCCTGGCATTCCTGAGGGCTGATGCAGAGCTATCTACCAACATGTTCTGAGCACTGTTAGGACCTACAATTTTCGGGATACAGTACTTATGATTTTTTAGGTTTATTGCCGTTGTTTGATCAATACAATAAAATTCTGTTCTGCCCATTTACAACTGAATAATAAGCATTATTCATACATAATTATTACATACCCAAACAAAGAATAATTAAATCAATGACTACATTCTGAATAATAGCAACGTGCCCCATGGGCGCTGTCATAAAATGTGATTTTCTCGTCACACCGAACACCCGCTGATTCCATCATGACGCCTGAGTCATTAACTCGCAACAAAACTGACGTAATACTATATTTATTTACTCGTAGATAGACAACGTTTTGCCTGCTTTGCAAGAAAATTACGAAACTATGTATTAGATCATAGATAAGATTAAAACTCCCGATTAGGTTTTGTTTACCGCCTAATATCCAGGTGTTATATGAATCAGGCAGGAAAGATTTAAAAAACTTTTCGCTTCAGGAAGACTTCATTCATTCTTCTTGAATGACGTCCGTAAGTAATCGCTTTCGTTCGTAAGAAAATAGCTCACGATTTTTTTGTTGTTTGTACACCCCCTCAGTTTTCGTACACGATAATTATTTACGAATACCTATATGTTTATGTAATATGATGTATGACGGTACGAAGACGTGTGGGAGTAGCTTGAACTGCAATTTGAATATTAAATTCTTTATGACGACACTGCAATAAGACTAATTACCTTTCGCATTTTATCAGTTGATTACTTAATGTATGAATAAATGCATTTTAGAATATGTAATGATCGGACTGGAGTTTATTGAATGCGGAAGGCGGGTAACGAAGAGGCTAATGTGTACTGCAGTAATTAGTCGGGCACATTGATTAGTTGCACACCTAGCAATTTATTTTTAATTTATAACCACTAGAGGCGACAGTACCGAGACTCTTATAAAATTCGTGGCACCGGTTTGCGTTTAGAGCACAGCTTTAGTCTTCACAATTCACACCCGTGCCTTCCTATAAGTCAATTGTAACGTTGAGCTAGTAATCGGTGAAATGCTTAGTTTATAGTGTTGAAAATAACGTTTCTACCAGTGGCGCATGAGACGTCTCATTGATTGAAAGTTATTTACAATTTTTTACCCCTACAATCTGGTTGAACCGAACAACTCCAAATAATCCACAATGCATTTTCCATGCTGGCTTTCCTCTAAGCATTAAACAATTAAACATACCTGTCTTCTGACAAGACCTGGTCGAACTCCGAAGAGGAGACGAGGAAGAGTATGGAAGTCACGGAGTCGAAGCACTGCGTCCACTTCTGCCGCTGCGTCCGCTGCCCGCCCACGTCCACGAACACAAATGGCACATTGTTGATGTTGATGGTGCACTCCGTGATGCCCTTCGTGGCTTTCCGACAGTGGAGGATATCTTGGTGGGAGGGCACGTAGTCCGGTCGCGCGATGCGTTCTAGCTCGTCGAAGAAATAGCTCACTGAGTCGCTCTGGAATTGAGAGAAGATCACGTGAACATGTAGCTAGTATACAGTAAACACATAGTCATGATAGTTAGTAAAGATTAAGCAATCTTTTCCTCATGACTTGCTTTCTTGGTATCCTTTCCCTGATTTTCGCAGAATGTGTTTGACGCTCATCGTTTTAATTCGTCGATTGATCTACTTCGGTGGTACTGGGGAGTATGATCCTTTCATTTATGACCGTTATTGCACATTTATCTGGTGTGTATGTCGCAGCCAACTAGCTAAATCAGCCGTTTCATTAAAAGTCTAGCCTTTTCATTGAACTGCGCCGTTTAATCAACGACATAAGTGACCAAAAGTTGCACAAAAGATGTCACTTAGGTCGCTGAAAAATCGGATCGAAAAAACGGATCACATTTAAATGAAATGGCTAGGCAACCAATTAAAAGGCTGATTAAGCTAATTGGCTGCGCCATATCACCAGATAATGTGCAATAACGGTCATTGACACACATACATTTTATTGACTTTCTTAATAGGTATTAAAAACAAATATGCCTTACTAAAATTATTGCGAAAGTGACTGTCTGTATATTACGCTTCCACGCTAAAACGGCTGAACGGATCGTCATGAAATTTGGCAGATATATAGCCTGGGATATGGAGAAGGACATAGGCTACTACTTTTACGCGATAACCGACATACACGCGGGCGGAGTCGCGGTAGAAGAATAAGGCCGGGACTCCACCAAAGCGGAGAGAAGAGGAGATGTGTTGAATAAACCAATCCGATTTCGTTATTTCCACATCTCTTCTCCGCTTAGCCTACCGGATTGGTTTATTCAACACATCTCCTCTCCTCTCCGCTTTGGTGGAGTCCCGGCCTAAAAGGTAGTAAAGACAAAGCTGTCCTGAATCGACTTCTATCGTGATCCTTTAGGTTCTCTAGTAATGAGTAACGGTTCATAATTTATTGTTCGGTTATACGAAGCGATATGCACTTCATTGCAAGTTTATCTGGCGTCTAAAATAGTACCACAATGAATATCCATTACGAAACACGGACAATAAATGTTGTGATCACAGTATAAACAAAAGAGGATGATCATCTTCTTGATTAATTTACCACAATTTTAAAAACGACAAAAATTGCGGCCTCTTTTTTCTGGGATAACATGTCAGTACCAGCGTCCAGGTGGATCGTGGACGTTGTTGTCCATTCATCCAACACAATTTAGTCGCCTCTCAACTGAAACAGTGACCTATTTACGCCCGGAACAGCACAGGAAGCCTGGCATGTTACAAAATAAATAAATCTGTTTGCCAATAGCTATATACGTTTAAAATGTAAGGTAAATAATTATATTTAAAATATAATAACGGTTTTTGCTAACAGGTGGGTCGTAGTCATAGAGTGGTACGTCACGACAATCAGCGTTAAATATAAACGTACACAATGAACGAGTGACACGATTATTGTGGAATTTACCAAAACTATTTATTAACAATGTAGCGAATAGGGGCAGTCTTGAATTGAAACATAAAACTGCTCTGAGAATTTTACAAATGAGTTACATGGACCTACTTTGTTCTGGCGAATTTTATATCATCGTTACCTTCTATAACCATGCATTATTTAATGAGTCTGCAAGAAAATGAAAACGTAGGAATAATTCAAGGTGTTTTGGACAGTTCGCAATTGCGATGCGAATGCTCCTTAAAAATACCAGAATCCTTCAGTTGTACATAGATAATATTATATTATGATAAAAGTGAAGTGTTTATTCAGTTGATAGAACTGCATAGCACATGATTTGAACCACCGACGGCTTTTTGTCTCAAGTCTATTACATAAACTAAAAAAACAAACACGATACCAGCGCCTGTCAGACATGATCAAATATTTAGGTTTTTCTTTCAATCTCAAATCAACAAAAGAAACTGTTCGATAAACTCAACAATTTATAGAGTTCAAAGAGTTATAAAAATAGGTAACGGCTTACTTTTTTTACAATAACACCAAAAGTAAGGCGTCATTCAGCCAAGTTATCGTCAAAATCTAGATTACCTACAATAAATTCACGCACGCTACGAACGAATTGCGATTTTTCGTTTTTATTATAATTGTTTTATCCATTATCGATTGAATTCACCTTCACGGTAATAACTAGTGAGAGAAAGGAGATCGTACGAGCACCTAGTATTATGCAATATAAATTAAGTACAAAATTCTATTCAAACTTAGCGTTTCCCGGAACTAAGCGTTTATGTCGTACAAAGAATGCAATATGACGTAAGGTAGCGGTTGAATAAAAAAGCCCATAATTGCGGAATTATGTATGGGTGTCTGTGATTAGGTGCTGTGTTGGGTTGCCGGCCGCAAAACCTATTGAATCGGTTCGTTCTCATATGCCGAATGCATTAGTTTCATACGAAATAGGGACCTACATCAAGCCTCCTAGCGACCACATACGAGTAGTAGATACCTACATTAATAAAATTTCTGCTAAGCGCATAGCCATGCCGCATCTGGCCGCATTGCGGCGCAAGAATGCGTGCCGTACTACACATCACTTCAATACATTTTATGTGAACGTTTCGCAAAAAGTGGCCAGACCAACCGGAAAATCGATGTAAACTCTAAACAACTTAGATCAGTTGACTTGCTATGTAATTAATACGTGTGTTAAGTCTTCAAGAAGCCTCACAAAATGGGGGAAAGCCGGATATGCTTGAATCCGATTACTAACGTTGAGAATCTCAGAAACATGTCTGGCTACGCCCAATCGTCTGGTTACAAACTTGATAAAGAAGAAAAATATTATATTACAGGAGAAGACGTTATTATGGGTGTAAATACCCGAGAATAAAAACCTTATTTTTTGTAAGTACAATTATTGCCACGCGTTTGACCACTATGTCTCCTGATGGTAAGCGATGATGCTGTCGAAGATGGAGCACGGTTGCCTTTTTTTTTTTATACGGGGGGAAATCCTCATGGATGTCCTCCGCCCTGGGGCGGGCGGAGGGGTCTGTCAGACTCTTACTGACTAAAACCACCCCGGTGTTCCATCTTCCACCTACGCCGGGGATCGCGGGAACATATGCGACTTCCGTAATCCCCGGCTGGGAGCACGGTTGCCTTGAAGTAACCTATTCACTTTTGACTTAAAGACTCCCAGGTTGTAGCTATCAGGAAACACGGACTCTGGCAGGGAATTCCACTCCTTAGCTGTACGCTACGCACAATGAATGTGTTCCCAAAACGTTTCCTGCGTGTGGGTGGGATGTCCACCATGCCCTGGTGGCGCTTCGGCGTACGTCTTGTGGTCCGATGATGGAACGGGCTTGGCGGAATTAAACTATGCAATTCCGTCGCACACTTCTCAAAATGCAACCGATAGAAAACCGACAGGCTAGCAACTTCGGGCAACGCAACGCCGAGTTGCTAGCAAGCACAGCTAATTCGAATTTTTTCATGATTTTCCACTTTAATGTCGATAAGTACACAGTAACAATTCCAATAACACGCTTCACTTTGTTGTTATTTCAACTTCAATTACTTTCAACTTACTATAGACTTGATAAAGGCCTCTAAAGGTTCAAATCTACGATGAACTATGCAAGTGACCCCGATCTTATCAAAAGCATTACAGCTGCATTAAGATAAGGCAAAAGAATATTCGTGTCTTCTACCTTCTTGGGCAGTACAGTTCATGCTGCTTCCTCATTTATTTAATTAGGTGAACGGAGCGAGCTGGACTCCTTTAGCAAAGATTGGTCCTTGGCACCTCAGGACAGGACAAAGAGAGGTGGAAGGCCAGTACGAATGCCTATGTCCAGGAGTTGGACAAATTGCTTTTTTATTAGGTGCTTGTGTTGTGCATGAAAAATACCATGAAACTGTCTGCTGCAAGTTTGCTGATGATATTATCACATTGCTTACAATTTCAAATACAAAATCAAGAAACTCACACTGGAAAAACGAAAACTTTAAATATTAGAACAGTGCACCAAAATTCTACTTGCGGGATTAATAACCTAGGAATACAAACTCGATCTAGATCTAAAACTGTTTAATTTCACGTGCGCAAACGCATACTCAATACATCACTCCCGTAAAAACACAAATCTACAGCTACAGGGCAAAATTGGGAATTCTTAGCTACAATATGGCTGGAAACTTTTCACGATAACAGTATAACAGTATCGGGTCAGTTAGCCATGAATGAATCTGTTTATGGTCAACAACATAAAACAAAGACTGTAATATGCTACTTCAGATATGAACGTAAGATATTATAAAAATAAAATTCTAAGCAAAAAATATGCATTTATTCACTCGTCTTTGCAGAAGTCTTCCGGAGCTGTTCTTGTTTAATAAACAAATATCTTGTTCGAGAATTAATGGACTAGAGGAAAATCTTGTGATTACTAAAAGTTAGGTGTAGATGCACGTAATAACATTCTAGAACATTTTTCAATCAGACATGATTCAGACGGCGCCGGCGCTTCAATAGCCCACATGTGACTTTATTTACAAATGACGCGTTTCCACTTTTTCGTGTCTCAATTCGTCCAAAACAAACGTCAACTCATAGTCATAATCCAACAAAAAAACGTGATCTTCGATTTCAACATTTATCTATATTAATTACTTGCAATCAAGATACGAAGACGAAGACTTGACAGTTATCTGCAAGTAATATTAACCTGTTAGTTGATATGTCACTCAATCACATATTTGTCTTACAAATTGCTGAAAGCAAGCGTGACTAGTTATTGCAAAAGTCACGGGGATGTGAGTTTCAAAATCATAATTTAAAAGTCTCTATTACTATTTAAAGACTTTTAAAACAAGTGATTCACAAAATAAACTTTCGTATCTTTAGTTAGAGAAGATACACGCAGCAGAAAACCCAAAAGTATATCATTAACAAAACGGGAACAGTTTACTTAGAGTTTATTAGTCCGAGGCTATTGTGGTGTGAACCAATACCGATAATTAAACCCTTTACACAAAGGTTGTACTATTTCACACCGTTAGAGAACAAAAAGGAAATACACCTGATACCAAGGCACTGTTTGATCAAGATAAAGGCTATCATGTAAATGAAATCAATTTATCGCAACTGATTATGAAAACGGTTGTGTTAGCAAATAGTTTTACTACGTCTTGCATACTGATTCATAGCGTGTTGTGAAAAAAAAAAACAAATAAAAAAAGAATGACGTCTGCGCTATACTCCGTGTGTCAGAGTCAGCATCAATTGCCTTTTTTACAATCACAGATGTGCTGTGAATCACATTTTAAGGCCCTGTTCAAATTAGCCAGAGCCCAGAGCAGATAGTAAGTGGTAGTTTACGAATGTAATTTTGACAAAGAACAAAAACTTATTGAATGGACTTGCCTAAGATTTCGATTCTTCATAAAGCTGTTTGTAAGCCCAAATGATTAGGGTGGGCGTAAAACAAGAAGAAATGGTCCATGAATTTAGAAGCCATAAACACAGAGGCGCGGAACAACATAGTTGAAGGAGGAGGATAGAGCATCCAGTGATCAGGTCAGTAATATCGGAATTTCCAAAATTGATGAATAAACCCAAACTAGCATCGGTAGAGTAAAGTTCTATAATAAACAGAAGTCCGATCAATTGGAGGACGAAGAAATATTGAAAGGGAACAAGATATTGTTCTGGGGTACTTGGAAACCATTAGATACGAATAGCTTAGATTAGAAAGTACGGATAAAATATGTATTTAGAATGGAAATTGGAGTTTAAAAATATTGTCATCGTCGAGCAACACCTTAAAGCTTATTATAATTTAATTTCCCATGATGGTCGGAGTATAAAAAACAATATAACTGACGATTACAATAAAAATTCCAATGCTGTGAGAAAAAAAACTGTTATTACATCAGCTGCTTGCTATTTCGCGCAAATCATAAGATTCGATGTACGTTTACCGACCCATAAACCACACTATGAATTAGAAATTTAGAACTACTGAAATCTCTGCTTATTTCCTTTGGTCAATTAATCTCGCGTATTATATGTCTGTTTACATGGTAGACGCCAGTCTGAAATGATTTAGAAACAGCTATATGGCCGGCAGTTGCCAAAAGCGGCCATATGCGGTCACTTTAAAATCGCATCGATCACGCAGCTAAATACCCGAGCAGACACATTAACAAGTCAGTTTCAATCATCGTTAAACGACCGACGAACTGAAACATCGTGTATTAAGACTTAAGACTAGGAACCTAACACTTCATTGTTTAAAAATGTAAGAAACAAGAAAGAACGAATGCACTTTGATAGAGAAGAGTCTTAGCATCCGGAATAACCGGCAGGCGTAATCTTGAAAAATAAGCAAGAATCTTGTGTCCCAGATTCGATAAGACCACCGGAATATCTTGTAACTAAGACGTAGCTCAGTGAGATAATAGGACATTAATTAGCTAAGCAACTTAATGCTTCTAGTCCTGACCTAATTACTGGAATTGTTAATGTAATCCCTGAGGATTACCGAGACGGACACTGAGTAATTAACCTGAAACTAGAAACAGCGGTTTTAGAACACCTTTGGGAGATAATATTGATCGTTGTGCAATTAATTAACGATTGTCGAAAGGCTATAAACAACCTGAACTTGTTTTACACAAAACTATACCAAATACAACAGGTGCTAAGTTAACTAAGTTGAACCAAGATCTGAATCTGAGTAGATAGTCAAAGTTTTCGCAATATGAGACACGAACAGTTTATGGTAGGTGTACTGGTATGTAGGTCGACAGGCGATGCGTCGTTACGCTGTGAATGCGAAAATGACGCCAATGACAGGGAAAGCAAACCAGGATGTAATGGTCAGCATTACTTAATTATTGTTTAACTAATCTATTCTTATTTATTTATGAATTCACGCCGTATTTGTGAATAAAGCGGTGAGACGAATGTAAGTGGCAATGCTAATTGGTTTGGCTGTGATGTTAAAGTTATTATTGTTTAGTTGCTGCCGGGTTTCGGCTTGCTCTGTTTTAGGTGACAACATGAAACTGAGATGGCTAATGTTCAAGAACCAAGGAAGCTATTGCATAAGGAGGAGACTTTACCACTACGAGAAAACTAAGGCTGGTGTATTTTGTAAGCTGGAGAGCTAGGGACTAGAAAGATGCTATTTGCGTTTGTTATAAAAGTAAAAGACAATACTAGAAAAGACATATTTCTGGAGAAAGAACAAACAATTAACGTCTAGGACCTCGTTGGTAACTGTGCCACATTCTTACGTACACACCAGTGCCCCAACTGCCCGTACAACTGCACTTTGAACACCTCAACAAGGCCACAGACAACACGACTAGCGTGGCCACTTATAGGACAAAAATAATATGAAAAACTATCATTGTAAAAACAGATGTAAAACTGCATTTGTGGGAGATGAAAAAAAGCTAATATATGAATTTAATTCTAAGGTTAATGATAAGTCGGTAATAATACATACATAGCAGAATCTCAAACAGCTAAAATATAAAATATCTGTTAGGCAACGTATGATTATGATTTTGTACGGACAAGTTGGCTCGAGACAAAAATATCTCGAAGGAGTCGGGGGAGGCCTTTGCCCAGCAGTGGGACAGAACAGTCTGATAAAAAAAACGGGCAAGTTCGCATCCTTGGAGACAGTCCGAATCCTTAGGTCAGTAGCAGGCAAGAGCGTCCTACTCCCCTCGGGAGGCCCAAAAATGCGGAATGCAATGGAGTAGACCTCAGTTTCTCCTGTAGAGACATTCAGCCATTAAGTGGATACGAGTTGAAGAAGAGAGATCTTATAAAGGTCTTTCAAATGAACTTGGCCGTTCTTCAATTATCCTCAATCCAATGGACCTTGAAGATGCTAAGATATTCATAATATCCGCATTCAAAAAGGGAAAGCTTAACGATAACTACGTACGTCGATCGATTCCAAGAATTCGCGTGATAATGAGCAGTTACGAATTAGGTCACGCTCCTCGTGAACTAAGGACGAATTCAATTACTATTTTCTATCATGTTCAGTATTATCTAGTCCCAATGCGTTAGTTTGAACTTTTTCTAGACCAACGTACTTGATTGGGGTTTTTTTTTTATACTGGAAAAGAAAATATTAGAGGTGAAAACGCTATTCCAACTAGTGACCTGAATTGGGTACCGTTTCTATCTAATCAATGGAAATTATAGACTGGAAATAGAGCTGGTCTAACATATATTTTTGGGTGATGAAAGTCAAAATAATAAAAATGAAAATGAAAACTAGTAAGAATTTATTCAAAGCACCTAGTTACGATGGCGAATGGGAACGATAACGTAGTTCTCGAGGACTTTAAAGTCCCTACAGTCACCTATTTCATACAAATTTATATAGAAATAATAATGACTGATGAATTCAATAGACTCAGTGTTCACAATCGATGACAAATAACCCGATTAGACTTAAGGTGTTCTTCAAACGAACCAAGTCGTAAGTTTTCCTAGTAAAAGCAATTTCAATTAATATCAACGCATTATAGATTAGTTCGAACGCATGTGAAGAACACCTAAAGCGTTGCCACAGAAGGCATGACGCAACCAGTGTGACTAATCAAATGAGATAAGGAATGCAATTACAATTATTTTATTTATGCCCGACCCAAGACTTTAAAGGAATAAATTCGTTCTTCAGATGGTCAACTAGACTGGAATGATATATCGAGCAATATTATATTTATGGCATAATTAGATATTTACTTGTTCGTCGAGTAACTGTCGTGGTCTACACTTTATAATATGATCTTTGCCCCTTATAAATAAAAACTCGGCGTCCGTCGAATGTCATGTAGTTTTTGTGGTTTAAAATTGAGTATGATCTATCAGTCTTATGCCCGTTATGTTCTGCTGGGCAGGTCTGTCCACTGCCAGTACGCAGCCCTTCCGGTAAGAGTCAAGTCCGTCTCTCCACCTTCGTCATTTAAAATTAAGTACTTAATTTTTACATAATTGAGTCTATTGATAAACTCAATTAATCAATTAAAGTCTTAACTTAAGCAGGACATGCGTCGCCCACAGAGGAAAGGGTAAAATGACTAAGTTAAATTGCCAATCTAAATACTAAACGAGCGAGGGGCAAGGCAGGTGCGAAAATGTCTCTGAGGGCATTAACCCGAACACTTAGGACAATATCGAGTGCACTTTGAAAGAGACCTACATCTAGCCTTATGGGTACGATCGAGTGGCGAACAGTGAAAGTTTTCATAAGGGAAGCCGGTTCAAAACCGCGTACAAATATTGAATGACGTGAGTTATTGGCATTTGAGAAGAGCTTTAGGGAAATATTTTCTTACAGACCTTTCGTCTTGGCGAAAGGTGACATTATGATGCGAGATAATCTGTTGAAGATCCGCGAAAATGTCTGGGGATATAATATGTCTGTAAGTTCAAGCGAGTTCGCTCGTTCACCGATATTTCATACTTCCGGATAAAAGGGTCAGGTACTACGGATGTAATCTTTTATATCTTTTTATGAGGCTGTAGTCTTTAGTTCGCTGCTTGTATATTTTATTGTTTGTGTGAGGTGAGGGATTATAGAAATTCCGCTGCAGATGAGTTTCCTTGTGGAAACAATACTGAATGTTGCCTATACTCTTTGAAACGAAGAACAATAATGGCTGCCTACTTCAACGTTTTTTTAGTTATAGGTTCGCGTTTGTGCACATTCTTACCACATCATCGCATGGTAAGCGATGATGTGATCGACAATAGAGCTGGCCTACCTAAAAGTAAGGTACTCACTCTTAAGACATAGTTAATCAGGAATGTTATTTTTACAACACGTAGCACTAAAAACACAGCATTTTAAATCGAACACGAACTTCAAATGTTGCCAACAACCTGAACCCTAATTAGTCGCAATCTTATTTGACCCTCTATGCACGCAACTTTCATGATACCAATACTAAAACCTGATTTAAACTTTAAATATACCTAAGGGCATAAATCGATTCCGGAGCGAATGCCGTAAGACAAAAAATGGAACAGAAAAACTGGTTTCGCAACTAAATTACTTTAATTGAGTGACAGGCTATCTCCATAGTTCACGAAAACCGACGCTTGTGGACGGAACGGCGATCGAAGTAAATTTTACATTTGTAAGAATTAAATTATTTATATCATCATCTCGTATTGAATTTGGACACTTCTAGCATATCTAGCTTAGTGTTCGCAGCGCTCATGGCGTTATTGTCTATGTAACCACGTCTACGCAACGCTAGCACAGCGTCTACGCTGCGTCCACGTGACGTCAATCAACGAAATCAACGCCAGATGCGACCGCACCCTCAACAAATTATCTGCATGAGCCTTATTCAATGATACAAACTCAAAAAATTCAAAACAATAAAGATGATTCAGACGTAAATTATATCAAAGAAGGTAACAATAAAAAGTCGACAAGCCTAACAAAGTGTTCGTTGGAGCAAGAATTTACCCACAGCCACCTAAATGTGTCAGCAAACAGGTTTTAAATAAATATAGTGATAAAGTTAATTCATTTATCTGTAGTTTATAAAACGCGGTAGATGTTGGGTTAGCATTTATAAACATAGTATTTAGGTTTCTAGATTCTTTAATCAATATTTAAGTTTTAAATTGTAAAATAAGCTAAAGATGGAAATAACTTTTTGTACCATAAATGGTGGATAAATACAAAGAAATAGGTGGTAGGTAATTTAGATCAAAAGAAGGTGAAACAGAACAAATGTGTCTATCAGCTTGAAGACATGCCTTTATTATGCAAAGTAAGCAAAACACTAAAATGTAATGGTTGCTGTTGGTGAATCATTGTCAAGATTAATGAAAGTGTATGCTATTGCATCATTGTGGACAAAACAAAGAAACTAAAAACACAGTCTGAAGGAAATATCTATTATATTTACATTATCCTTAAGTTCGAAAAATGTGTGAATGGTGTATGATAGCATTCTTTGGATATTCTCATTCAATATTATATTTGTCATGTTTTATTGCTCTGAGAGGAAGGTAAGGATATTGCTCCTTGGATTGTATAAACGATTATTATCATTTACATGACGTACCACACAATCCAGGCATCATTTCTGGCTACAAAACGGGACAACAACTTATAGTGAATTTTGGAAGCTAAAAACCTGTTCTGATCCCTAATAGATTGGAATAAGGACAAATATATGGTTTTATTTCTAGTGTTTCCTAAATTAAAATTTGAAACTAAAGTACCTACCTAGAATATTTTTTTTTAAGAAAAACCACTGTCTTTTTATTTTAGAAAAGGTCTGGCTGTTTTTAATAGTAATATTTAATGGACTGTTAGCACATACAAGGCAGCTGCGTTCATGTATCAAACATTAAATAAAATCTTATCAGATAACTAGTTATTACTGTAATTCACCTAACATATGACCTCATAAGAGCCACTTAGTAGTTGATAGCATTACAGACACAGCTACTTTGGAAATAAATAATAATGTTATAGAAGTCAACTAGATCAAAATAATTTCATCAATTATCATCCAGCTAGGGCCAGAGCATGCCAGGGTTGCGGATTTGTTTGAAAGAGTCACTGCAGCCCTGGAGGGCATTTGGAGGAACACGGATGGGTTTTAGTCAGTTAGAGTCTGACACTCCACTCAGTGCGGACACACTTGATGACTTCCTATCCTTAAAAAAAAAAAAGATAGTCTTATCCTAACCATATTGAGGTAAGCTTTTAAGTCTAACAGATACAGCTGTATCAGTATTTAACATTGTGCAACTGCCATTCTGACTTCTACAACAAAATGTGTTGAGGAAGTCAGACAGGTGGAAGGGAGTGTCAGACTCTAACTGACTAAAACCCATCTGTGCTCCTTCTAGTGCCCTTTGCTTTCCAGGGCCATGGTAACTCTTTCGAACAAAATCCACAACCCTGGCAACACTGGGCTACACTATGGTTGGCACAACACTACTTACAAAAGTACCTTGAGAATTTTCAGAATAAAGCATTTTCCATTTCATTTAATAATGTAACCTACTTCACATTAAAACAATAAAAAAACTCAAAAGAACAAACAAGTTCCTGATGAACAGAATGGCACGTTAATATATTATTATGCACACATGTTACATATGCAGGTGTAAACCAATGAATAAACATCATACAAATTGCAAACATTATGATAGCAAAGTAATTGATATTCCTAATGTGTTACTTGATTGGTGCCAAACTTTACTCGTTACTGAAGCAGTGTGCATCATTTCACTTTTTATTTGAGGTGGATTGGTTGTAAAGCCTGACCCGTAAACAGAAAATATATTGTGTAGAAAAGGTAGATGCCTTTGCTCTGTACAGGATGTTGGGACAATATCTAGGCTAGTTAGATAAGTTATATATAACATGAATTTTAAATAAATCCTGATGATAATTTTTTTATTGTGCCTTGTAGAATAGCTAGAGAAATTATGCCTCAGTACAAGTAAGTAAGGATAATTTCTCTAGCTCTTCTGGACTAATTATATTACTGAGAGTAAGTAATCATTAAATATCAAAGATAAAATAAAAGATATCTGAACTACATCTCTGCCCATCCCATCGGGGAAACGAGGCTTGATAACACAATAAAAAAATTATCATCTTTTATGTTATTTAAGTGGTATGATTGATTAGCTTGTCAGTCAGTCAGTCAGGTGATTTATATATGCACCTAACCAAAGGCCACTATTTTTCAAATGGAGCATATTCTATAGCATACCTTTTTAATAACATACTGGTTTGTGTTTTTGTCTTGAATCAAACAACAAAAACTTTGATATTTTGCCAGTTTTATCCACAGTAAAAAAGCCTAAGCAAAGTGATCTAGAACCTGATTCAAAATCTAAGAAATCAGATAAGAAATAAATTGGCAGCACCAAACATAAACAAAGTTTCGAAGACAAAAAGATTTATCACAAAAACAAGGAAAATATATTGGAAAATCGAGGATTACAGATGTGTAATGATTTCCTGCTATAAGACCTACTTTAAGATTGTGTGGAATAGTACTGGCAATTATAAAAAATAAAACTATGCAGCTCTATCTATGGTTTCAAAAACTACAAAACAAGAGTTTTTGGGGGGATTTTAACAAGTGAAGTTTAGTGGCTGTTTTTAATTATTTGCAATTCCTAGTGGATATTGTGGTGTAAAATTGGTGTAGTTTAATGTTTCAAGTGTCTACGCAACTGGCCAATATGACAAATCATTGAAACAAACAATCTCGGTAAAGTGGAGCTGTGAATTTTATTGTAGTATGACTACCACAGTGAAGCTTGATGACTGGATGTGGATGATATTATGACTTTGAATTTGGAACAAGTTGACAAAAAATTCCACAATAATAATTAACTAAACCTACCTATATTACTATCAGTATTGATCATATTCTACATTAGCATTTCACAAAAACAATTATTGATAACCATTAAAACAAACAATAGCATGTTTGTCTTATCAACTACCTACCGCTATTCATGATAATAAAATAAACCTATTAATGTTTAGTTTACAGCAGGTGATTAGAACTACCACAGTAATCAAAGTAATCCTGTGAATTAATCATTAGGAATAAGTAAACATTGAGCAAAACCACAACAGGGATCCCCAGTGGACAGACAAAGGCACAAATTGTACCATTGTTTACTTGGCAAACATTGAACATTGTAACTTACCAATTGAAATTCTCTCCGCCTGTCATAGGCCCTCTTTATGGCTCTGTCTAACCACAGCGAGTGTATGTGCGGCGCGTAATGCACGAACAGCCGACTGTCCAGCGATGACGTGCTGTTGAAGTGCAGCGCTTGCTGCCCGATGTCCAAATTCCTTGGGTTCTCCCACGGAATGGCGAGCTTATCCCTCGCATCCACCAACACCTGGATCCCCTTCACTATGTTCTGGTATATCACATGCTGGTACTCACGCACCAGTTCCGGCTCAAACTTCACTTTGTGTATAATCCTCATCTGTTTCAGGAATGTTGACTTTCCGCTTTCACCCGCGCCGAGCAACAATAGTTTTACCTGTCGTCGCAGTGCCTGTTTCTCCTTCTCTAGTATTTTATCTATTTCCTTGCTCCTGTATCGCTGTTCTATTTCCTCCGGCGACAGTTTTAGGCGCAACCAACACGTAAGAGCCTCCGTACAACAGGTACATGACCACAAATCGTTGGCCATTTTGCATGATTATCAACGCCCATAGAATAGAAAGAAACTGAGCAAAGTAAAGTAAAACACTAAAGTTATAAGTTCATTCAAAACACATTTCCGCAATAGCACAACGTACACACTATTTAACGACAATACATAATAAATTAAAGCATAGATCCGGAATTCAGAAATACACACGCATTCTACCCCTCCCAAACTCATTGAGAAATGAAAAACCACAGATAGCAAAACATTGGCTGGCTGTCAATAACGCGCTCTATTCCACGACACCAAAATAAACAACGTTGACTTTCACACACACATTTTGAAAATTATTAAATTGTAATAAATTGTTTATTTTACTTTACTTTAACAAAATGATACAAAATACACACTCACTCACAGTACCTACTCCAGACAAAGGCATCTGACATACTGATGCATGACGGTCTGTCGTGCCAACTCGTTCATAAATACACACGTCCGTGTCACGGCCCGGACACCGCCGTGTGAGCTCGTGTGTGTGTGAATTCATACAATATGCAAAATGTACGAATGATTTTTGTTTTGCTCTCGCTGGACCACGGTCCGTCCACATTGACGTTTTGCCTGTTTTGTGTGAATCTTGGGCATAAAGTTGAGACAGCTAGTCATTATAAGCGGACAGATGTAATGAATCGACATTAATTACAACTGTCCGCTTTCGTACGGCTACGAAAGCTACCGCATGCATTCATTTGTTATCTAATAAAAACCGTCACATTGTCGTGTCGATAAAACACTGTTGCCGTGGATTAGCGAGTGTGTGGAACCGGCATGCTAAGAATGCGCGTACGCCTCTAGCGAAATCAAATTTGTCCGACACTTGCTGCGTTGCCAACACCAAATAATCAAATTCCAACTTGGATGGTTTTTTTCTTTTCTACACTTGATTTTTTTTTCACACTCCATATATATTGAATTATTTTTCGCTCGATATTTCGAACACTCAAGAACCAAAAGACATCGCGGCTGACCAAGGCGAAGATGGTGGGACGAGCTCGATACCTACCGAAGGCCCGACATAGCAAATGACAGTTGTGTGGAAAAGGGAGACGGAGGGCTTTGCTGGAGTGGGACAAAATAGGCTAGATGGATAAATAGATTTGGAACACATCGGTCGAGCGTTATAAACCAATATAGAAAAACCGGCCAAGTGCGAGTCCCCTTTGGCTACGGAACCCTAAAAAGTGATTCATTTGATTTCCTTGAGTAATCTAACAAAAATGTTAACAATAAGTATTTCGATTCCTTGAAAACATATATAGTCTGTCAAGAAAGTCATGAAAAGAATGTTTTGGGAACTACTATTTTAGCTGATACTGGCAACACTGAATAATTGTCAAACTGAGTACCTCAACTGTCACTTCGTGGCTTTGTGGTTCATTTTCTATGATTTTTAGTGGTATTTCGAGTTTTTTTAAGCGTGTGACCGTTTCGAGATAAAATGAATCGAAATGTTTATAAAAGCGGTGCGAGACAATTATATTTAAAGTGTTTCAAGAGTGTATGGCCGAATTTTAAGCTGAGACGAGTAAAGACGATGTTTACGGTCGAACAGCAAAGTTAACCGGTACGTAAATATATTTAAATGTTGAACACAGTAAAGGAAATTATAATCTCTTGTCAATCTTCTGTTTTTAAGTAAAATTTGTCTTTTTAATCATTGTTTATATTTCGTTGAGGTTATGATTTTATTTACGATTTATTATACTACCACTTAACGGTGTTGATGCTTTTGTGTTACTTTTAAGAGATGTTTAAGATATTTGTTATTTAAAATGTCTTTATTGATTTCAGGTGTTTTTGAAAGCACAATTCGACGCATAGTTGTCGAATAAATAAATGCACCATATCACTCTATTACAACAAACAATTGTGATTTAAACCCAATAGAGTTAGTGTGGGCAATAGTAAAAAGGCGAATTGCACAAACAAATGTTTGTGGTCAAAATGTTGCGAAGTTGGCTGAAGAAGCATTTAACTCAGTAACTCCACAAGAATAGAAAAACTGTGTTGACCATGTCATCAAAATCGAAGATGAATATTTTGCCCGTGGATTAACTCTCTATAATGATATAGACAGATTTGTCATATCGGTTAGCGATGATAGTTCGAGTGAATCTGAAGTCAGAAGAGGATGAATTTAATTATGCAGGAGTTTCAGGCAACATTTCGGGAGTTGAATACCTCGCCAGTGATTATTTGGATTTTGAATAATAAAAAATATTCTATAAATCCTTTTTTTTTGTGCAGTTAGAATATTGATATCAGCTCAATTAAGCTGATATCGATATTCTACCAGGCTCATGTTGAGACGGCAGCGCTGCAGCGCAGAGAGGCGAACCATCGAACTTTGTGGTAGATAAATGTTAATAACTGAAAGGGCGAAAACAAGGGTTGGTCAAAATAAATATTCTTATTACACACACATAATTGTATTATATTCTAATTATGAATGAATGTCATTTGAATGGAAATCAGTTGAAGGAGGAATGTTTTTCACCACTACCAATGAATGTCAAAACTCTTTTTTTGCACCTTAAGTGTTGGAAATAAGATAGATGAGTGTCAGATAATCCACATGGCATTAAAGAGACAATAATAATGAATCAGTAATTAATTACTATTTTATAAAAAAAAGTATCAAAACCTTTCAGTCGAAATTTATAGGGATACCATGTAAATGATGGTGGCGCCCTCCTTTTTTTTCATGACTTTCTTGACAGACTGTACCTACTGACTTGGCCCGGACCGGACTCGATATTCAAAATCTCCGCATAACGCATAACAATCCCCAATCAACTTGAGATTCTCGGTTGTTTGGGGAATTCCCCACACGTTGGTAACGCTATGCGAAAACTGTCTAAGTGTCGTTCTTAGAGACTTCAACTCGAAATCTCGAAAATTATTGTGAAACTGTCGAAGACAAAGTGTCGTTCACACTTTGTCTTCGACAGTTTCACAATAATTTTGACACTAAAGGCGCTTGTTAGCTTTGCATCTCCAATACAAAAAGTTACTAAATATGAAAAAGTTTTAGTCGATGTGACAAAGAACAAAACTTTTTTCTTTCTCTTTCAGGCGGCAAATAAATGGTTCAAACGTCAAGTCGTCAACATAATTCAGCTGTCAAGTGTTGGTTCCGCGTAGTTGTGCACGTGTTCTTTAGCTAATTTTAACCATAAAAAGATATATCTTAGATTGTATAAAGTACCAGTGAAACTATAGGAACACACACCTTTTGGATTAGGCTATAGTTTACTATCGTAAAGTAAACCCTTTACGATGTAAAATTTACGCAAAGCGATGTCCAAAGAAGGTTATAGTCCGGAGAAGAAAGAAGGTGATAATAAAGTGGTGTTAGAAAAATTGCAGAATTATCTGAAAGATAAGAGGACCTCCGAAGCCGCTGACCCGAGTCTCGGGTACAACAAGCCCAGTACCAGTTACGACCAGCCACCGCAAAGTTTGCCGACACTTGAAGACAGTAGCAACATATTGCGTGAAGTTTTGAACCACAAGAAGGCCGAACTGCTACGACAGCCGGAAATAGTAGAGTACTTGAAGTCAATATCGTCGGATCTCAAGAAATAAAATCAAATACGTTTATTTGTGCAGGTAAAAAAGGTGGAACAATAAAATTAAAGATGGCAGTGACGCCGAAGAGTGTTGCATCGTTGATGCAGAAGACGATAGAGCGGCAGGCGGCTCTGGCGCGGATGAGACTGCGGTTCACAAAGAGCCAAGTAGAGCAAATACTAGTGAATTACGTCAGTAACAAAAGCACTGGACCGTACCATGAGTTGGTGAAAGTATTGAAAGAGTATCCTCTGAATGAGGATAACTTTAGGATAGTGTTTGATGACAGTCTATCATGTGTAGTTTTGTTAGGGCGGGAATTAACTCACTTTGTGGATGTAGTGTGTAACATTGAGTGGTTGAGTCGGAGCGAGGATCTGGTGGTGCTGTACCGGAGGTTTGTGCTGGACCTAGTGACGGCACATACATACCATTGCCCACTTGTCATGATGCGGCTAATCACACTATTCAAAGGTAAGCAAAAGAAAATATTGCACAACAAAATCCAACAACTTTAATTGTGCAATAATTATGTCAACAGACTCCTATGTGTACTTGTGTACAACTTGGCAGATGATGACCACAAAATATTCTAACTTACCTAATTGGTTCAGACAGTAATTAAAGATCCCAAATTACGATTCTAAACAAAATAAAAAACAAACCATGCTACCTTGTTTTATCTTGTTGATAAACATTATGCAATGTTGCTGAAACTGAAACATTTTGCACTATACATTATTTCACAATATTTTCCAATCACTTGAAACTGAACTTGAAGACAAATTGTTTTGAATATGAAGACATGTTGGGCCAACCCCTAATATTAGGAATAAAATCTAGAGAATGATGGTTAGAATGTGTTCAGGGTGATATGTCTAGAAAAGGGGTGACTACAGAAATGATGGCTAATAGATAAGTGGAAAAAGAAAATGTATTGCACAAACCCCAAATAAATTGGTCAATGACCTGATGAAGGCTGCAGGAATCAGCTGGATGTGAGATGAACAGCTGGTTAATTTGGCAACACTTGGGGGAGGCCTATGTCCAGCAGTGGACATCTGAAGGCTGATATGATGATGATGAAGGGTAAGAGAATGATGATCAAGATTTTTTTTTCTATTGCAGGGGAAGGTGAAAATTGGGAAGACAGTCCGCCATCAGAACTATTGAATAAATGGTCTCACATACATGATATAATAGGACATATAGTAGCCATAATGCCTATGTAAGTATTTCAACTAATTTATTGTTTCACTATCACATCAAACTACGGGAACCTAACTTGTCCAGAATACCAAAACCAAATTGAAGAAAAAACCTAGAACAATGCTAAAACAAATTTGTTTTTTTGTCAACACTGAATATTTAAATTAGATATTAATATCTCTATTTTACATCCTAATGTGTTACAAAACATCATCTTTATTGTCAAACATGTGGCAAATACCCCATGACCAGACCATGTCTCTGACCTAATAGCATGGTGACACAGAGATATGGCTTCTACAGTTAACTGATAGCCTTCAGGGTTATCAAAAAGGTCTAGGTCCTAGGACATTGAATTACCTATATTATGAAATTTTTGAGATAAATAGGTCAGTTAAAAATTATACTATTTGATCATTTATTGTGTGGTTTGATCAAATATAAATTAATTTGACCAGATGTGAGACACTATACCCTTTTAATACAAGTAAATCAATCAATCAATCAATCTAGATTGCTGATAATATTGCATAATATGTCTCTGCATAATATAATTATACTTGTGCAATTGTCAGCTGGTCTTACCAGAGATTTACTATATAAGTTTGTACTTTTAAGTGTGGCATGAAAAATGTATGGCATGTGTAAGCCTTCACAGTGAAACATACATTTTTAAACATGACGGAAATAGCCACAAACTTTGAATCAACCTTGGTTAACTTTAGGGGAATTTGTGCAACAATGCCTGACAATGTAAATTCAATTGTTACGGCAGAATGCTTCCTTCCCTCACCAGTGTGGCACGCTCGCTCCATCATTGACCTCATCTATGACTTTCCATCAGGCGTGATCGAGGTCAAGAGCAAGCCCATTCCTCAATAAAAAAAAACATGTTGTTGTCCAGTATAACAAAAATGACTTTTCAGATATAAAGACACCCCCATACATCCATATCTTATGGATTAAACTACCCTATGTATTGTTGTGTAATCATGGATGTAGCTGTTTTAATATAAATATCCTAAACAGAAACTATGGCAATGCACAGTCTTCACTGGGCTTCTCTGAATTCTAGGGGTGGGGTGGACACTTAGATGAAAACAAACACAAGATATGGACATTCTGGAGAAATCAGTGCTACATGAAATAATACAGCATTTGACAAAACCAAATGTATTGGTAAGAAAACTTGCAAACATTTGCACTTGTACAAGTTTTGGAAAACAATATTTTCCAAAAGCTTTTTAAACCAAGATTGGTCTATAGTCAACTAAATTATGTAAAATTTTGATGAGTCATCTGACCAATATTGCAGAAAATTTACTGATTATGGACACATGTCTGCTCATATGATTAAAAAAAAACTGGTTATTAAACCTTAAACACTCAAAATTGTAATGGTTTACTTTTTTACCAAAACTTAAAGAGAACATTATGTTTCTACCTTTTGTGTTTTGATGTCCATGAAAAGTAAGGATTTGAGATTTAACATAATCTGTCTCGTTCAAAGGAAGAGTGAACAGGCATCTTCTGGGCATGCTCGCTCCAAAAAGTAGTTACCCTATGTGGCTTAAAGTTAAAATAACATTTCAGCAAACTCCAGTTATACTTTAGTGGAGTTGATTAATGTTATTTGACTAGAAGTTAGAGAATTTATCTGGTGAATTTTAATGTCTGTTGTGATCAGAAATTATATTTTTAACTTTTAGAGTAGTTCAGACTGGCATAAAAACTTTTGTGCAAGTTTAAGTCATAATACACATGCAAGAAACTTACGCAAATGTATTCAAGAATCTTGCATGCCTTTCTGCCTAATTAATTAAAAAGTTTTTTTTAATAAAAAAATTAAAAAAAACTATTCTCATTAACTGTTTTCATAAATATAAAGCCACTTCTCTTTTTCTAACAGCAGGAACTAAAAGGCCTGAATAGGAGACAGTAACCTTTAAGGTAAATACTGTCCGTGTGAATCATATCCTTAAAACAAAATAACCCAGAAAGATAACATATTATCGTAGTCCATGCTGATAATGGACTATTATCACTTGTTATTGATGCTGTAAAATATGCAATTTTATTGGCTTGCTAGTTATCTAGCAAGATAAATAAGGATAATATAATTCATCAAGGCTGGACCTTTGAAAACATGGTTTTTATCATAATCCAGGTACAGAAGGAGAATCCCTTGCAGGAGAGTGCTGAACCACCCCAAAGTAGAATAGACAGACTCTGTCTGATTCTATTCTATTCTTTGATTCCCATTTGGTCTGTTTTGCATGGGGGATCCTGGCTAACATAGGCAACCTAGCTCCATTCAGGAGCACAGAAGCTTCCTAAGGACCTCACTGTTCCGTGAACTCACTTTTTCTGCACATGCACCACGGCTATGCAATCTTAGATGACGTATGCAGCTAATTCTTCGTGGGTTGTTAAGTGACAATGGCGCATAATTCTGAGGTTTGGACCAACACATAAATCTCACCTTTTACCTGTGATACCTGTAGGACTGTATGATAAGTAAAACTGACCTTTCACATAAGGTGCAATGCTCAAACCCACACAGTTCTTTACAGTTTGCTAGTGCCACTGTACCATGAAGACTAAATATTAATTAGCTATTGTCAGTGGTTTCGCCTGTATCACTTTCGGAAATAATCCGAAGGGAAAATACCCAGAAAAAAATCATAATATTACGTCCTAATTCAGGACGTTCTCTTCCTGCGTGCCATGTGTCATCAACAAAATCCATAAAGACATGAAAGTTTACAAACAGCAAGAATTACTTTTGAATTCATAATATTAGTATGAATCTATTTGGTTTCCAATCCCAATAGATGTGGCTTGAAAATGTAAAACTTTCTTCACTTCACTTCTTACTTTGTTAATATTTATTTATCTATGTTTACCTTGTTTACAGGACCAGTGATCTTTTAATGCACATAGTGATAGAACAGTTCCCGTATTACAAGGCTGGGTGTTACGTCAACAGGGCATACATATACAATTTAATATGGATGAGTAAATACATCCCTTCACTCCGAGAACAAATCATGATGGCTGTTATTAATAAGTAAGAGAATGTTGTTTATATGGTTTACCTATAGTTGTAAACTTGTAATTACTATATTATTAGAAACTGTTGCTGACAACCTCAGACCAACTAAAGATTATTCTTTAGCTGATGACACAATAGACAATGTCTTACATACTTTTCACTTGCAACTTCTGCAAGTTTATAAACTTGCAGCAAGATCACTTGCTACAGTTCTCGTCAAATAACTTTGCCCCTCTGAAATTGTGTCGAGTGGCTGCGTAGTAGTCAAAATTACGAACACACTGCAACTGCGCATGCGTAAGAGACATGGGGGCGGGGCGCGATTTTATGTCTCAGTCGCTCGTTTACGTTCGATGCATGCTTGCGTCCCGCTTGCTCCCGTGTACGTGACTGCACCAAGCGATCTTTGCAAATGGCTAACTTCAGAGGGGCAAAGTCATTTGACGAGAACTGTATAAATGTTGATACAGTGCAATGAAAACAATAGCGGCAATATTTACTTTAACTTGACACTAGCATTGTCTAGAAACAAATTGATTGATTAATTTATTTTAGCTAATGTTTTATACGCATTTGTACATCAATTCGCAAATTTATTATTAGTCTATGTTTAGGTTACCTGTACCAACATAAATATATTGTGTTAAATAAACTACTTTTTAACTAATAAAAAAGTATTTTTTGTTCTTTCCAGACTGATATTAATGGACGTAAATATAGTAGAAAGTGGAAAGAATAAACCTCAATCAGAAACAATGTTTGACATGGAAATGGACGACCAGGACGAAGTCTCTGAAACCCTGGACTATTGCATGCTGGAAGTTCTGAAGTGGTTGGAGGATGAGAGGGACCCTACAATGAACATACTCTGCAATGTGTTTGATAGGATTATACTACCCACATATGGGATTAGGTGAGTGAAAGTCCTGTTTAAAATATAAGTAGTTTTGTGGCAAAAACTTTTATTTACTTCTGTTATCTGATTGGATGACCTTGATACCCAACATGATAATACAATTTAATTGTATTTATATTTGTACACAACATAATTCACACAACCAGAAATTAAATTTATCTTTCTTATTACAGGCACATCCAATTCCTCCTCTTATACACAATATCAATAAACCAGCAATGTGCAGACCGTGTCTTAGACAGCCTATGGATAGTAGCAGCTGGCTTACAAGGGCTAGGCCCCGGAGCCCTAACCACTCGACGAACGGCAGCTAGCCACTTAGCAGGGCTCCTCGCGCGGTGCGTTCGAGTGCCCAACACTAGGCTAATAAAGTACCTGAAGTGCATGGCAGAGTGGTGTCATGCCTATATCTCCGCCACACAAGAGTCAACAACTTCGAGCGATAATCTGAAGGCCCATGGAGCATTTCATGCGATCTGCCATGCGGTTTTCTACCTTGTTGCTTTTAAGCACCATTTGCTGTTTATGAATAAAGAAAGTGAGTATTGTTTTTGTGTCTAAAGGTCTGTTTTACTGTGTGATCCACATGATGAATTACGATCATTAATTAGAAAAACGACTGTACAAAGTAGACTAATCGAAGTTGAAGGTTTTGACAAAAAGTTACCCATAAGTAAAGAGTCATTCATTAAAAATTAATTTCATCACATCAAAGTCCGAAACCTTGGTTTTTATTTTATAATTTATGTACTTATAGAGAAACAGTAAGATATAATAACATAATAATTATTTTGTTCTTGTTTTTGAAAATCATGCATAACCTTGCTTGCATGAACTTACAGTTCGCGTCAAATAACTGTGCCCCTCTGAAGTTGGCTACGAGTGGCTGCGTAGCTGTCAAAATTACGAACAAACTGCAACTGCGCATGCGCAAGAGACTGGGGCGGGGATTATGGCGGCGCGATTTTATGTCTCAGTCTTACGTTTACGTTCGATGCATGCTTGCGTCCCGCTTGCTCCCGTCTACGTGACTGCACCAAGTGATCTTTGCAAATGGCTAACTTCAGAGGGGCAAAGTTATTTGACGCGAACTGTAAATACCCACGACATTGATTAAAATCTTTTCACTCAAAATGAACTTTTGTCTGTTCCAGACGTAAACTTCGTAGAGTCCCTGAACCTGCCGCGCCTGGTGACCTGCGCGCTGAACCCGCTGCGCAGCTGTCCCGCGCAGGTCACGCGCGCCTTCTCGTCCGTGACGCGCGCGCAGCAGGTGGTGTACTGCCAGGGCATCATCGAGAAGAACGCCAGGCACACGCTCCAGTCTACGGCGGTGCAGCAGTACGATGAATGGTTCCCTTATGACCCTTATAATTTACCTGTGTGAGTGTTTGTTCACTTTTTTTTGTATGTTTTAAGAATAAGTCACTATACCTTTCTTTAGACTATTTAGAAAGGAAGAAAAACTGATTATTCTGCCAGAAAAGACACACAAAATTATAATGTTATCTACATGAAAAAAAAGTAACTATGAAACCAAAAATATAGGGTCAGGCATTACCTACTCCCAGCCTCTCCATCTCCATGGTCACACCATAGACACTTAGGAATCGTCTCCACAGTCTCGCACGTTCGATTCCCACATTTCTACAGAAGACAGAGTCTTGTTGATGGGAAACATTTAATGTGGCGGGTCTGACAGTCAGTTGGCGTGGCGTTAACTCTACGACATTATTAATTTTCGATGTTAAACATCTGCACCGCGTCCCGCGACGGCTCAATTTTTAAGTTTCCGTTTGATAATGCAACCGCACAATACCCGAAAACTATCAAGTAGGGCAATGTCTTTAAACTATACTTGCAATGCAACTCCATAACATTTACTTATTTGTTCACAGCTCCGGTAAAATAATCTGGCCACTATGCATAGACTACAAAGACTGGCAGAAGCACGGTGATGACGAGACCCAGTACTCCTCAATGAAGAGGAAATTAGAAGAGGACGACGATTACCTGGTGATGGCCAGCCCCACGCAACGCCTGGCCACATCTCTATCCAACGGCATCTCTCCGGGTTTTAGAACCAGTGAAAATCTATATATATAGAGCATTATTTATTAGAAAATTATAAACATATGTTTACTTTAAATACTGATTGGCATATACTTATATAAAAGCGTTTCTTCCTCATGGTATTTCATACAATCAAGTAAGTCTTATTTTTTCTGTAGCTGATATACAGTAAGGGTAAGGATGCAATATCAAAATTAAAAAAATATTTTTTACAAATAAAAAAAGGTGATTCAACTAAAACATGATCTTCTTTTTTACTTTTTAATTGTTTTCTGCGGTTGGGTTTTTTGAAAACAGTCAATATTTTTTTTTATTTTGGTATTGTTTACTGTATTAGCAGCTACAGGACACCACATTAAATATGACCACGCACTTCTGGAACATCCTGTAGAAAGTGAAAAATCACTCTCTCTCTGTCTCAACTCTTTATTATGCACCCAAAATATAAAAATAAAAACAGACAGGATAGCTTATGTATGTACCAGTACAAAGGCGAGCTGAACCCAGATGTTTTTAGACCTAGTTTAATTAAATTCCAAGGATAAGAACTTGCGATTTTGTATGAAATACCCTGAACAGTAAACTCACTGGTTCTGAGAAGTGGATATTAGAATCTGCGAATTGGTACTAGACTAATCATAATAATTATGATTAGTTTAGTAATGATTCTATGGTTTTAAAAACAATATAAATTAGGCTGATTATTGTTAGTATTTTGTATGAAAAATATAAAAAAAAAACTTATTTCCCTTTCAGTACCTAGTCGATAGTGACGAATTTCTGATTTTATTCTATGTAAGAGATACAATTTATTATTACATAGTAAGATACTCTCCTAACATACTTTGTATATTGTTTACATAAAAAAGCTATCACTTTGAAATTATTTTGTTTTAGTTTTCCATGAAGCTTGTGACGATTGCTGTTCTTGAATATGTAAATGAAATACATAATCAAAAAGTCTTTATTTGCCTAGATATACGACTCATTATCGTATGAGATTGAGTTTTTGAACTCATGCACAAATCTTCCTAATTGGTTACCTAACCAATTAGGAAGATTTGTGCATGAGTTCAATAGAGCATGGTACCAATAAAAAAAGTTTTGACTTTTTAAGCATCCCATCGTCTCCCTGTTTCTGCTTTAAAATATGTTTTGGTTTTTAAAGAAGATTATATTGAATAAACCTCAGTAGTAGAATACAAATAGATTTTATATTTTGGTAACTAGTACAATTTTTGATTGTTGTACATAGCTTATGCGACTGATGTACATTTTTATGCAATGCAATAATAAGCTTATTACATAATAAAACTTATTTATTGAATTTCGTGAATTTGTTTCATTAAAACTAGTTTTAAAACGCAGCTTCACTCTTGCGGCTTACCTCGCAAGAGCAGTGCATTTTTTGGGATAAAGAAAACTAGCCCAATGACACTCAGCTTTGGTGTATGTAGTTTTCTATCAATAAAATCAATTTACAGTTCTCGTCAAATAACTTTGCCCCTCTGAAGTTAGCCATTTGCAAAGATCGCACAGGTGCAGTCACGTAGACGGGAGCAAGCGGGACGCAAGCATGCATCGAACGTAAACGAGCGACTGAGACAAAGTTAATCCCCGCCCCTATGTCTCTCGCGCATGCGTAGTTGCAGTTGTATACGTAGATGTAACGCAAAATCCTACTAATATTTATAATATTAGTAGGATTTTGCGTTACGTTACTATACGTCAGAAACATTCGTGCTAGGCCCTCTGCTCTGACCTCAAGAACATATGAAGGTCTGTCCCCTTCGCCTCCCGGCACTACCACTTGTCTTGGTTATTTGCCGTTACCATCTGATCAAAGCATCTACCAACAGATCTATGGCATCTTATATACTCAAGTGTATTTAAATTTTTCTATAAAAGAAAAGACATTTCTGTGTTAAAAGCTAAATTTATTCACAACAACCTGCACACAAATCACATAAAGTAGGTAACTGTAAATATTTGAACTATGAGTATTTAGAAGTTTACACGCCATCGTGATATTGTGTACTTAAAAGCGATTCGTTGATTACTTTAATAGATTTAACAAACACATAAATGAACACACCAATGGTACAAAGCTTAAAACTATTTGTATATGAGACAACATTGTCAAAAGCTAATCTTTAAATCACAAAAATACAATAATTCTTTTCTAATATTAACCTGATAGACAAATTTCTCATTCAAGTTATCGACATTTTCTATCTCTCAAACTATTGCGACAACATTTCACTTAAAAGCTAACACTGAAATATCGTAATACTTATAAATAAATCACAAATGTAACGTGTTACCGTCGAAACTAGCATTATTTGCAAACAAAAAATTCTATGCTAATTATTATTTGACGCTACTGTGATACTGTGTCTCTCTGTCAACTTACAATTTAGCATAAAGTTAAGAACTAGGTACTAGATAATAATAGTTATTATAAAACATGTAAAGGCGGCTAGGGTGCAATACATTGCTAATTGATCAACAAAAAAGCTCACTACTTGCTGCACAGTTAAGTATCATTAAGTACTCTTTTACAGTGTTTAAATCAATTAGAAACTTCAAAATTTAATTATTTCATACAATAATAAAAGTCAATAAGATACATCATAATTTGCTCTGTAACAACAGCTGTTATAAATCAACAACTTTGCTAAAAAAAAGCCTGGCGAAAGCCCAAATTGTACCACCATAGCACAACAAAATTACAAGCAAACATTATATAATAATAATTTAAAATGAGACCATTCAAAAAGTAAAAGATTGAGATTACAAAAATTCCTAAATCTAAATTCTTCACAGTAGCGTCTAATCTTCTAATAATAATAAATAATTAAGGCATTGTGATATTAAATTAATATCATTTATCTCTTCTTATGATAAGGATGTCGTCTTCTGAAAGACGTAACAGACTTGTTCTGAGGTTGATATTGCTTCGTTTGATACTGCGTGATGACCGGAGTCTCATTTGCAGCTAATTTGTTGATGACAAAGTCATCACCTGCTTTCATGTTTTCCATCATCTTGAGTTTCGCTTCGATGGACTGGATAGCAGTTTTTTTGCTAAGCTTCAATTCTGGTTTTGCACCTGCTAGGACTGCTATACCTAGCTCTGGTTTAGGTTTCTCTTGCTCATCCTGGAAACAAAAAAGGAAATATTTTTCTTTATAGGATGGAAGGAGATTTGGACTAATTAATAACTACTTTATAATAACACGCATAATAAAAGGAGATAAAATTTATTGGGCATTAAAAAAACTGTAGCTGTCAATGGCAAAAAGTTTCAATGACAATGTTGATTTTTTTACCAAAAGAAAAGTCAACCCTCTGGGCACATGAGGAATCGACTAACCAGTTACTGTTGTCATGAAAGACTTCATGAACTCAGACCCCATGGGCCATTGTTCAACCCCAAACAGCTCAAAAAATAACTCCCAATAAATTGTCATACATATTTGTTCCATATGAGATTTGAATTTAGAGAAGATATTGCTAAAGTATTCAGAATGTGCCAAATAGTACCAAAAATAATTGTTTTTTTAAAGCACTACAATTTGAAGATTTATCAACTCACAGTGTTCTTGGCGAATTTGACACTCATCCTTTTTGTTCCAAGCATCTGGCCATTTAACGAGTTCATGGCTTTGATAGCATCCTGCCTCAGCTTGTATGTGACAAAGGCAAATCCTCGTGGCTGTCCCACATTGGGACCACTCCGATGAAACAGCATGTCAAACTTCTCGATGTTTCCATACACACGGACCATTTTCAGTAGTTGATACCGGTAATGAGAAAAGGTAATTTGTTAAAAACAATGTTTTAATAAATAACAAAAAGGTTTTAACTTGTGAAAGAAGTGATTATAAGACTGCCTAATCTCGGAAATGGCTCTAACGATTTTCATGGTATGCAAGGGGTTTCGGGGGCCATAAATCAATCTACCTGAGTTTCATTTTTAGAAAACGTTGTTTTATCCGTTTCCAAAAAAAAACCCAGCATTTCTCGCTCGTCCAGGTATTGGTACAACCCCTGTCCTCTGACCTTATAATAATATTATAAATTGCATACTTTGAACCCTTATAGTTAAGTGAAGACTTTAGTTAATATAATATGTTTTTGAAAACCTTAAAGTGCATGGTCAAATAGAAGCGATTGATAGGTACTGATTGATTGAATTTTTAATGATTTGAAAGTAGCTATGGGTTTAAAAGATAAAATAATCATACTCATTAACTCTCGTATCAAGATTCCCGATCCAGATTCGCTTGTCAGATACTTCTCCGTGTTGAAAAGGCTCGAGATGTAAAGGCACCTGAAAAAAGAGGTCAATTATTGATTGATCTGTGGACCAAATAACAACAGACATACTCTGTGTTGAACTGTATGCTTGTAATGTAGATGAAAAGGACGACAAATGCGTAACATAATTGTGCGTAAACTAAACTTTCTTAGTAAAACTCAAACAAAATATAATTAACATACCGTAGCATCCTCCATGGTTTCTGTAATCGACTACTCAGAAATCAACACACAAAACTCATTAGTTTTGTGTCACGATGGAAATCTGAATATCATAAATTAGACATTACTTCACCATCAAAACACAATCTGTTTAAAATAAAATCCGTACTTGCACCTGCACAAAAATCGAAATGATGCGTTATTCAGTGTTTCTTCTTCTGATTTTCTGAATCCTAGAATAGGGCTGCGACATATCGACTAAAACTATCGATATTGTTTGCTTAGGGGAAGAAATATCGATATTTTTAGTCGATAATTTGGAATCACGATTTCCGATATTGTTTTTAGAGTATCGAATTCATATCAAATTCGAAAATATTTTTAACGCCATTCGTATTTAACGTTACTAGATTGACTGCTGCAGTGCTGCCCGCTTAGGTTAGACCACAAAGGTTTATTCAACGTGTAACACAATAAACACATTACCTCATAAGGGGTCATTGTACTCATAATTATGAACTACTTTTACTATGGGCCAACTCCGAATTTGCGAAAAAATACGGCTGTTCAGTACACCTACATTTTTTTCGCTGTTATTTTCTGAGACCGGTACTAATGGAGTTAAGATTATGATTAAGGTTAAGATTAAGATTAAAATAAATTAAGGCTATTAACTAATCCAAACTCAATAAAAGTTAGTAGGTAATTGTAATTACCTACTAAACTAACTAACTAACTATTTATTATAGCTATTGGATACTGTAGTATCCAATAGCTATAATAAATAGTTAACACTTAACTAACAACAAATTGTAACTTTAGGTACGCGTAAATTTAGTATATATATATAACTACTTTGTAGACGTCTTGGGTTGACCTAATGTTTTTAATAAATAAATAAATTTTGTCGAGTAATGCGCACATAAATGTATGGGGCAGTCGATTATATTTTCGGGATTTCGGGATTGGTCATATAGTACAAATTGTTCAAAATGATAAGTACAATGACCCCTGATGAGGTATTGCATTTTATTCTGTTACACGTTGTATAATTATTAATTATTTAAACTTAAGCATAATTTATTATAAAATAAAATTTTTAGCATGTGTATTATTGTTTACGAATTTCGAATGTTTTTGGTAATGATCTATGAATAATCATACGAAAACTAACGATATATCGATTTTTTCACAAGATTAACATCAAATCGGTTTAAAAAAATGTTACAATTAAATTCAATTTATTTTTTCACTTGCCCATCCCTATCTCAGATGAAACGTCGCATTGACAGATTTGGTATTTGACAGATTGATCATAAATAATGAAGCCATAGACAATTCCATTCTCATCGCAAATCATAAATTAAATTTTACGAGTTTCATAACATTCACACATAAATAAATAGGTTACGGGCCCAGTCACGGACACATTATATTTTCCATTTGCAAAATTCCATAATCCATGGTGAATAAGCAATAATTTCATTTGAAATTTCCACGTACCGTAATTGCTGACTCCTTCCAATTTTTCGATAACCATATTCGATCCTGTACTAATAAAAACTATGTTATTATTGTATGAAAATAGATTCTCCGACGATACATTTTCCGTCGACATTCCATGCGCCATTTGTAAAAATATTTCACACACAATTGAGCACACAATTATTACTTTATCTGGACTTGTACATACATGTAAGTGTAAGTATTCATGCATCTAGGATATCTGAAATATACGAGATATATGCGATATGCCCAAAACTTGTCAGCTACTTCTGACATTTGTAAGGACCAGAAAACGTATTCAAAAATTTGCTTAAACGTGAAACCGTTATGTTACCCTCATAAAGGATGCTATATAACTATGCTCATATAACTAGCTGACTTAGACTGTGCCGTCGATGACGATATAGGATTGCCTGCTGAATTCGACACATTAATCATGGCAACGGATGCCGCAAATACGAAAATCTCATCGGATTTGGTGAAATGCCAGCTTATTCAAAGCGAATTTAAGCGAGAATCATCGAATTTGTATGTGGAACAAACTGACAAGATTCTTTTGGCAAAAACAAATTTATTTCTTGTCTGTTTTGCATTGCAAACAATACCAGTGTTTTAATTATATATTTCGTCTTGGTTTTATGCAACTAATTTGTGAACTAAGTGTAGGTTCCCTCCCTAACATAAATGAACTATTGAAGTTGTGTTTAGATTATTATATTTTCCTTGCAGGCTGTTGCATTTTGCTGAAAAGGTGCTGTGTCAGTCAAAAGCAATTGAATTTTTAAAAACTAAATTGACAATCCGCGGCTTGTCAATGCCGTTTCAATTTTCAACACGTTTGAACTTGACGCTAAATGTCATCCGGACTTCCGGAGTATTCCGGAGAATAACAAAACAATAGTTCGTCCACTTTGCGATTATTGTTAATCAATTGTTAGTTTTATATAAAAAACAAAGCATTATGAAAATTTGTGTTTACTTCTACTAAACCATGAAGGCAATAAATAAAAAGATTCCTGGTATATTGCCGCCACCGCCAAAAAGCGAAATAGATGGTAAGATCACTGATTTGTCATCGAAGAACACTGTAGAACTTTATGAATTACGTGATAGGCAACTGAAACTCTTGAATAATAAGTCTTTTATATCCAAACTACCCGATAAGGGTGCGAAGATCCAAGCTTTTCATGATAAAATCGTGAGTGAACTTAAGGCAAAACAAGATGAGGAGCAAGCCTGTCGTATGTTTGATAACTTGAAACTGAGTGGAGTTGACAAAAATAAGGTGCAACAAGTCGAATGGGTCGGCAAAATCGAAGGTAAAAATGACTCATTACTAGACTCTGATGATGACAGTGAACCAGAAGATGTGTTACATATCCTCAGTCAAACAACAGCTCTAGAGAAACAAGTTAAAGTTATATCACCTGAAAAGCCACTAATAACCACTGAAGACTTGTTAAAAATTGGTGAGATACCCCATGTAAAGTACATAGTTGATAAAACAGAGACCAAACCCAAGCCCAAATCCACAGGAAACTTCAAACCATACCAGACCACAACATCTAATGCTCATAGTCCAGAAAAAGAGATGTTAAGGAAAAAGCACAAACATTGGGAGGTGACTGCTGCAACACCTCCGCCGAGTGTCTATGGTCCTGCCAAAGTTTTGTCTATAGAAGATTCTTTGAAACTCCAAAAAGAATATAACGTACATTTGAAAGAAGTAGAGGCGCATCATGCAGCTGAGAAGTTGCTGGCTCGAGCAGGAATCAAGATGGCCGAAATGCCAGCTGATATGAGCAACTTTGGGAAATATAGAGAGGGAGATAGTGAGGACTCTGATGCATCAGACCCTGAAGGTAGTGATAAGGAGATACACGATGAAGAGCCTGAAAGGGGAGGAGTGGTTTTTACTGTTATGAAATAAATTATTGTTTTTAGGATTTCTGAACTGAATGCACAATCAAATCAAACATTCTGACTATCAAGCCTTGAAGGATCTGAGATCCAGTTCAAGGTGTGTTTATATTGAAATTAAATATTTATGTTGGATGCAGTGCATGTTGAATATATGTATTGTTGCATTTATGCAAATAAGACTAATTTGTACAAATAAAATAAAGTATTTTGGTCATAAAAAACTTTTTATTCAATAGTGCCCATGTGGCAGATTGTTGGATCTTCCAATTCCTGGTTGGTTTCAGCAATTTGTACAGAGCAATTAATTTTTCAGTACTGAACCACTACCAATGAACTTTATTGCGCCTGCACTGTAACGCAAACTGGAACTGGAAACAGTTCATTACTCTGTGGACAGTGGATATAGGGTAGATAACTTTGGCACGTCCCTGCCAAAGTTATCTACCCGCCTTTCATACTCACGCAAACCTGCGCTTACCCAGGATATTAGTCACTAGCACTTCGCCCGCGACTTCGTCCGCGTGGGCATAGTAGGTACTCCACAAACTGCAACGCCCCTATACATATCCCCTTATAAAGGTTAGTTTTGGAAAATTAAGCACAACGATTCTCATTATTGGATCAGCGCAACTGTTCACCCCGTTCAGCCCGTCAGGAATTGATTATGCAAAAATTGTTAGGTACATGATCTGTTTCAATTATCCCACTTTTAGTTTGTTCATAGAATTCCAACGTAAATTGAAGCAAGCTATAATTTCCTACCCTAAAAACTTATTCACCCCTTATTATGTATGTACCTAGTTGATTTTTGAAAAATCGAAACATTTGTTATTCTTATTGTTTTATCGAAAACATTTAAATGCCGTGGCGTTTCAACTTCATCGGACCAAGCATTGATACGATTCTCCCCAGTTCGCTCAAGCCGCGACATTTTTCTTACTCCGAGCATGTTTATTACCGTCATAACTTTTGAACGAAAGGTCCGATTTAAATGATTTAAAGTGTAATTTACACGGACATAATCAACCTTAATTATCAAACCATTTAAATGGATAAGGATTAATATCATGGTACTATAATCACCATTTTCTATTTCACCATGGGATTTGCTTGACTAATATTAACAAAAAGCGGTCATGGTGACTTATCCATAATAGTTAGACATATGGTATTGCGGACTTTTTTGTAGATATTGATGACCTCTATAAAACTGTAGTACATCACTTTGCTCTATTGTCAATAGATTCCGCAGCGTACGCGATATAAGGATTTTTTCTCACACCTTGGGTCACATTATCGAAGTTTTCATACGGATCCCTAACTTTTTTGAAAATATTCTATAGCCTATGACCATCACCGATAATGTAGGATTCTACTGGTGAAAGAATTTTTCAAATCGGTCCAGTAGTTTCGGAGCCTATTCATTTCAAACAAACAAACAAACAAACAAACAAACAAACAAACAAATCTTTCCTCTTTATAATATTAGTGTAGATAGTTTGAGTGCAGAGTTCTAGAAACGTCATCTTTAACGAGTTAAAGAACCAAAAGAAAACAATATGTACCATCGACCCTCTACTACAAGCGAAATGTTACCGCCTCCCTACTACGATACGATCTTTTGATTTCAATAAGTCCGGGATTCGAAACTTACTAGCACTCAAACAAAGAGTATCCCTCGCCTCACGGCTCACGCTCAGCAGTCCTCAGCCTCAGTCGCTCACACAAACTCGCTCACTCGTTCGCGCGCGCTCGCGACAGTTGCACGCGCTTCTATTCTTTTATCAATCTCGTTAAGTACATCGAAAACTATCGATACTAAACTCGTCTCAGTTTGTGAAAATGGCACCTTCATCTAATGCCGTCGTCGGAATTGATGATGATCAGCGTTTTGCGTTGATGAAGGTAGGTTTTTAAACTACCTTGTTTTTATCAAAGAATCTGTGATGTGTTCTTTATTTGTTTACGCGGTTAGATGCTATGTTATTGTTGAATGTTGTATGAATGAACTAGTTTTGGACTGTATGACTTGTTAGCAACTTTTGCTGGAATCGGTATTACCTACAGTAGGTATAAAAGTGGTCTAGTTATAGTACGAACTACTATTTTATTGTTCCTTCTCAGAAATATTGCCTATCTCCAACTGAATCACGTTGATCTGTCTAAGTTATCATAATTACCTATGTATTTATACCTACACGCTAGTGATAGGTAGGTAATTAAAAAAACCAGCAAAGTGCGAGTCGGACTCACGCGATCTATAAAAATGGCAAAAAAATCACGTTTGTTGTATGGGAGGCCCCCTTAAATATTTGTTTTATATTAATTTAAATATTTATTTTTAGAGTGAAAATATAACTAATTATTCTGTGAATATTCGAATCGTCTACCTGTTGCCGTTATCGATATCGACTGTTAAAATTTCAACTGTCTAACTATCACGGTTACTGAGATACAGCCTGGTGACAGACGGACGTACAGCGGAGTCTTAGTAACAGGGTCCCGTTTTACCCTTTGGGTACGGAACCCTAACAAGGTCTCAGTTATTATAATTTGGAAGTAATTAAGTAAATACATACAATACAATAATATGCCTAAAGTAGTGATATTCTAGTAAAATATCATTGGCCTAAAGAAAAATATGTTACCTCATAGGTACGTAAATTCTATGACGCTCAAGCAGTCAAGGTTGCGCAAAAACTAAACAAACAAAACTAGACTAGAGAACTATATACCCTCTGTAGTTGCCTATATCAACTAAACAGTACCTACCTATCTAATGTTAGTTTTAAAAGGTGTAGTTGTGAATGAAAGTGCAAGCGCAGCTTCCATGGGTTCATCGATCTCTTGCAATATCGACTGGCCGCAGATAACGACCGTAGGAAAACGCAACGAAGCGCAACTAATATTATTTCAGACGTAAAATTTGCCTGCCTTCATTAAAAATCCTTTTATCATAATAATATTCATAATGCGATTTGTAGATAAAACTGTTATGGAAACGAAGACTTTAATTAATAGGGAAGATAAAGAACTGGCTATGTAGGTAGGTAGTTATTTAATCAGCGATAATTGTCGCTGATTAAACAACTACGTAGCCGTAATTTGCAAAAAAAAAAAATACTTAAAAGACGTCCATTAATTTAGTATGCCAATTTTTATTGTGTCAGAGGCCCGAAAATCTCACCAAGGGACCTATCGTGTAACCCAATATTCAGAATACTTCCCAGTAACTGCATTGTTAGAGGTCGACGCGCTACAAACTACAAAGTACAAAATGACTTTAATTTTGGAAGTCGTTGTTTCTGGTGTGGTTTCTTCGTTTTTTGAACAAACTTCCAAAATTAAAGTTACTTTGTAAGTACTTAGTGGTTTTTATTTTGAAAACGGTTGTATTTTTTTTGTAAAAAAGTTTTTTAGTTTTCACTTTTTAGTGCTACTTATCCCTCCAAAAAATCGAACCAGTCCATAGGTAGCTATCTATTTAAGTGCCAACTCTAAATTAGCAACGTTCGCATTCGCATGTCAGTTGTACCTAATCTGTCAAAAATGTATGGTAATTGAGGCTTTTTTAGTTTAGTTACGACTACGAGCCGTCATGTAGTGTATGTTAGGTACTTGGGTATTAAAATCGTCATCTTCTTAATTCGAAGAACCTAAACTTGGCAGAGGCATAGCTATATTTTCTAGTCTAGGTAACCAATCATTATAGGTAAGTACATCAAAGGCTACAAACTAGTTATGAATGCGTCTCTATATGTATTATTTGTTATAAGCAATACAAAATTCTGTTGAAGTAGTTACACTATAAAATCTCGGAAAATTTTAACGTCATTATGATTAATAACCAGACACACGTTTGGGGTGTCATTAAAATGATTATATTAGTTGCTAAACAATGGTCCACAAAAAAGCGGCTTGTTAGTACAGAGGGTACTTGAAAATTGTGCTCAATAACAACAAAGCCTTTGTTTAATTTTTGCATACGAAACTTGCATAATAAAATAATGCACACATCGGTTATTAATCTCCTCTCCGTTCTCGGATGTAACTCCTGTTAATTTAGCCTACTTAGGTACATCTTTATTTTTTTTTAATTCGAGTCGCCTCAAAATTTAATTCAAATTGAGACCATTTTTATGTAAAGCTGACGTTAAAAAGCAACGTCAGCTTTACATAAAAATGGTCCCCCAAAACGCCCTTGGAAAAAATAAGTGGCACAACAAACTCCCTAGTCTTCAGTTACCCTTCAGGGAATATGGGCGTGATCATACCTATAACACTGTCTCTCGAATGTGTTTACCACTGTCTCTCGAAATCACTTAGGTATTAGGACGGCGACTTTTGACCTCTGAAAACGCGACGGTTGTGGATCGAGCGAGTGCGAGGAGTTTTAGGCCAAGCAGCTTTTTTATTCAATTTGGTAGAAATTTTGCATTCCCAACCCGGTGTCTAGTAGCTTTAGGTATGTAAACGATGAAACTAAAATTATAACTGAGGAAATGTCATGGACAGATATTATTATTGTGTCACAATTTATAACTCGATATCAGACAGGTAAGGCACTATCCTGCCACATAAAAACAAAATTAATCGTAAATTATACTGCAAGATCTCGTTCTTCTTTTCAAAGTCACTTAAACTTATCCGACCCAGACCTGGTTTTTAAAAATGCAAGCAGTTGCATTAGATTTATAAATAGAAAGGAATGCGTTCTATGCAGTGTATGTCTGAAGATTACATAACCACATGATACTATTTCTGTCAAACCGGAATGCATTTTAGTAAGTTTTAGAGGTCGGTCGAACTCATAATTGTATTCAGTGACCGCTATTATGTATTATACATATATCTATAAAATAGCAAACACCGTAAGATTGTAAAATATCGCATGAAATTATAAACAATTTTTTACTATTGCATTTGGTAGGTAATAAAGATTTATTGCAATCTTACCTACGGAGTCAGCAATTTTCCGATGACATATACATAGTTACCTGCTTGAAGGTGCAGATACCTGGTACCCTACTTTTTTTTTTAAGGATGAGAAATCATCAAATGACCCCTTCCGCTCTGGGTGGAGCGGCAGGGAGTGTCAGACTTCTACTGACTAAAACCCACCCATGCTCCTCTTAGTGCCTTTTACGTTCCAGGGCCGCGGTAACTCTTTCGAACAAATCCGCAACCACCTAGGTACCCTTAGGTACCTACCATACACCACCTATCTACCTACCTAAGTATATAATCATTATAATTATAATATTCCATTCAAGTTGATAGAAAACTATTCTAAGTAGTTTACCTCCTCGGTAGGTACTTGTACGGTCAGCATCGAAAGTCGATTAACTGTTATTTATCATTTTCCTCTTAATGTGCTGAGTAATAATTATGCAGTTGGCGTAGATAGGTACCCTAATGGGTAACCTAATGTGAATTAATAAACAAACATTGTCTGTTTTTTATTATTTGTTGCTTAGGTAACTTTACACAATTTATTCGTGTACTGTGTTCTTTAATATTCTTAGAAAACTATTCGTAAGTCATACTCATATATCTGTTACGGCTAATAGCCGAAGTGCGGCTACACCTAGTTTTAGCCGGTTACAACTAGGTGCAACCCGGCTACAACTAGTTCTAACCTAAACTCAAAACACTTTAAAGGTTCTATATCTGTGTGGTTTAAAAAAAAAAACCAATGACCGGCTAGTTGTAGCCGGCTAAAACTAGGTGTTGCCGCACTTCGGCTATTAGCCGTAACATATCTACGTAATGTAATGTAAATTACTAAAGCAGTTCAGTTAAGATTTAATTTTAAAGTAATAATAAAAATTGCAAATTCATGCTACATTTTATTGAACTGGCTAGCTGCAATTCGTCTTTCTCAATCATTCAAAATGAGAATTTGGAAACATACCTACCTTCAAGTACCTACCTAACAAGCGGTGTTTATTTTAATTCAATTCGAAAGTGCCTTTTGTACAAAAAATATCTATTTTATGATTTGATTAAGGCTGAATCGATTCAGCAAATAGAATCGGCTTTCATTTGTCATCGTCCATTGAAAAGCGTTTGCTAATTAAATACGAATGAAGGAACATCCAAACTTTTGGACTGTTATTCTTGCGTTTCATAGTCATAAAACTCAAAGTGCAATTAGTGTGCCTATGCTAACTATAGATATAAACTAATAAATTTAATGTGAAATAGATTATGTAGCTACCGTTACCTACTTATCTAATTGAAGGAATATCCCACTGAATAACTTCGCAATGTTCTCTTTAGAAATAATTATTTAAATACATAAGTACTTGAATAAATATAGCTGTGTTTGTAAAAACTTAACAATAGTAAAAAAAAATTTTTTTTTTGAATACTTACTAATCCTTATATGAGTGTGGATGGATACTTATTTCTTACTCTTTCTCGCAGAAACCATTGAATGAATTTGAATGAAATTTCGCTCACACATAGTTTGTTACCTGGAATGCTGAGAATACTTTTATCCTAATCTGAAGTCCACGCAGATGAAGTCGCGGGTTGAAGCTAGTAAAAGAAATGTATTTTAACAGTATAACTAAAACAATTTTTATTAGTATTAAAAATATTGTCTCAGCACCTACATATTGCTTAAGTGAAGTCCAAATGATTTTAAGTACATTTTAAGCATCTAAGTACGTTTTCCCAACTTGTTACACGGCTGCGGTAGTTAGTAACAAGAAGATGACGTGATGCAAGTGAATAACATTACAAAATGTTAGCAAATCGTACTAACTGTTGAACAGAGATTGTCAACATAACTGCACATGCGATAACTGGTCAAAATCACTCTGCCTAGCCTTTTCCCAACTAAGTTCCACGTATGTTGTCTTCCAGTCAGCAGTCTAAGTGGACAGATATAAACCAGCATTTTTTAAGGAACAATTGCATATGGGTAGGGCACATTGCGCGCAGAACAGATGGTCGATGGGCCCAAAAAGTTCTGGAGTGGCGAACACGTACCGGAAGACACAGCGTTGGAAGGCATCCCACAATGACCTGGTGAGGGTCGCGAGTAGCCAATGGATGCGAGACGCATAGGACCGGTTGTTGTGGCGACACTTGGGGGAGGCCTATGTCCAGCAGTAGACGTCTTTCGGGTGATAATGATGATGATGAACTGCATATCTAACCTCCTCAACACAGGAGCTGGGCAACACAATACCCCTTTTTTATGGATAGGAAACCATCAAATGACTCCTCCCGCTCTGGGCGGAAGGGAAGGGAGTGCCAGACTTTTACTGATTAAAACCCATCCGTGTTCCTCCTAGTGCCCTTTGCTTTCCAGGATCGCGGTAACTCTTTCGAACAAAATCCGCAACAACACAATACCCCTTAGCAAGACTGATACTGTCTGGCTACCCATAACTATAAGGATCTAAAAATGACGCGATAACTAGTCATAAAATATTAATGAATAGGTATAATCGATAATATTGCACGCCAAGGATGCTAAAAATAACTAAATGTTCACGATATGAAAGCACCAGGGCAGCTGATAACAGGGACTTTTTGTATCGGCTCGAACGATTTGGGAATTCATGTTGTGGTAAAAGAAGTTTCTGCTAGTGCAAGGGCAGGTGGTTGCGGGGTCTAGGGTGGATGGAACTAGGTGGGAAGTCTTAAGAAAACGAATAATAGCCTTTAACAACAAAAATTGAGAAAACTGATCTGTGTGGTCCAGGGTTACAATTTCGAGCCGTACTGTGCTGTAGCCTGTATCTACAGAACGTCAATGTTCGTATCATGTCGCTAGTGATTGAGTCATCATAATCGGCGCGGGACGCAAGCGCAAGCGCGATCGTGTAGCAGTGATCGTTATGTCAACACTGACTACTACCGATCACGGCGACACTTAACTTCTTTACTTACCTTTTTTACCTTCACTTTCATAAGCGGTTGGGAAATGTTTATTTTTCTTACAATAGTTACGTGGTATTTACGATTTTATTGATGGCAACATTGTGATTGTAAATTGCGCACGTACTATAAAGGGCGATCCTCTTAAAACTTTCAAAATATGCGTACTACCTACGTAAGTAGGTACTTTTTTATTTACTTACATAAGAGAAAAATAATAAAGTTCACGCAGGAAAACTTAGCCAGAAACGAGTCGGATCGAATATTAAAGAAAAAACACTATAATATAGGTAGGTACTTCAAATATACAGAAATCTGTGAACCATCTTTCTTTGCTATCGGTACTTTTTATAGGTGCTTGAAGTGAACGCACTGCTGTCAACCCCTCGGCGAATTTTACCAGAATTTTTTTAATAGAAAATAAACACCTTAAATTCTGTTAAAATCTTCTAGCGAAAAATTTCCAGTGAAGCGAGCTTGAAGTGAACTGTCAATTTCTAGGTGGATTGACAACTCGCTTCTCAGTTTTCACTGGTTTTCACTGGACAATTTTTACAGCATAGACAAGGTCGTATCATGTTTTAATCAATTGCAATGTCTCTTCATTAGGTTTAAAAATAATTCTAAGTAATTTATGTAGTAAGGTACAATTAATAAAAAAAAAATAAAACATTGGAAAATGGCTCCAAAAAAACTTCTTTACAAAATAAATATAACCGACTTCGAAACAAAATTCACTACAAAGTATTAAATAACTATTATGTCGGAAGTCGATGTTTTTGGTTGTAACTTTTTGACACCGACTTCCGAAATTATAGTTCTGTTATTTTATACTTGTGTTTTTTATTTCGAAGCCGGTGGTTTTTTTTTTTAAAAAGGTTTTTTTTTTAACCGAATAGTTAAGTTTGTCCTTCAATCCTACCTACTTATCTTTCTGTCAGAGTAGGTAATGAGAAAGCTTTCATTGTTTATTCACTTCTCTAGGTAACGTTAAGCAACGTACACGAAAAAATCGAGACTCGATTCTCTTAATAACTTTCTACATACCTGCGAGTTTGTACGGAACCCTCGGTGCGCGAGTCAGACTCGCACTTGCCGGTTTTTTTCACTATCCTGTAAATTTTATTAATGTAGTATTAACTTATAAATAATGTAGTTTAAACTAGGAATAAATGAAAACCAATCTCAATGATTACCAGCCGTGGCGAGTTTCTAAACTTCAAGGAAAATTATAAAGATAACCACTAATACCAGTAGGTACCTACTATACGCAATTTGTAGCAGGTACCTATGCCTACTTAGGTACTACATGAGAGTGCAATATCGCTGACACTTTCATAACTTTCTACTCTATCGTAACATCATCGCTTATGGTATATCTAATGACAATCATTCACAATAAACAGTGGATATAGCATGTGCCGATGTGCCATCTCATTGAAAATGTTGACTTAACAATACTTTCGAAGAGTCACTCGAGTGCAATGTCCGAGTGGCCTTACCATCCGCTTCGAAACATTGATGGAATATGTTATTATTGTTACGAGCTTAGGGTTCGTGACAATAAAAACAGCCGATAAAATAACCAAAATGACACTTTAATTAATCAACACTAATTACAACTTTAAACTCACTAATTATGAATAACAATTGCACTACTGATCACTTTAATTTGCAGTCGAAGTTCACTCTCGAAGTTGTCGCTTGTATCGCAAATTCAATACTGACTCGGTCGCTTTTTTTTTTTTTTTTTTAGGTATGACCACTAGCAAGTTAACACACGTGGGATATTAACTGCTTAACCGGACTAACCTGTGGTGGCTTCAAATGAATTTAAAGCCCCCAGCCAAGGCAACAAAACTAGCTACAAGCTAAAAACACTACTGACCGCTCACTAAGGGCATTCCCTGTGGAATACGACCTCGGCTTAGCGGCGTCAGTTTGGGACAGCAAGGGACAATCAGGCTGGGTCGTTTTATTATTTAGGGGTTATTAAAGCTAAGGGCTCAGCGGCGCGGGCTGGCTCGTTTGCAAAAGTCGGGGAGGGTTTTGAGTGGGTCGTCGCGACGGACCTCGGCGGCGAGGTCGGTATACGGAACGCGGTCTGTATCTGTTTATTCTAAGGGTGCTGGTTTCCCTACAGCTTTCCTGTATCTTTGTGATCTCGTCGTCGGATTCGACGAGTGTATGCCGAGGACGGCGAATCTTACTAATACGAAAGGGAGTGTACTGGGTTGCCTTTGAAATCAAAGGGTTTTGGTGCTTTTCAGCGGATTCGAAGAAACGCTTTGTAAGGCGTTTCATAAACTGTTGTTACTGGTCGGGATTTTAAGGTCGACATGAAGTCGTTCGTTCCGTACATACCACGGGGCGCCCGTGGCTTTTCGGAGAAATCTATTTTGAATTACTTGCATTCTGTGGATTTGCTTTGGCTTAGTGTGTGCGAATACAGCACACGCATAAGTCATAATCGGTCGTAATGACTCGGTCGCAGGCTATGCGGGCCTTATATAGGTCGGCAGATAATTCCAGAACCTTCTAGTATAGAAACATCTAGAAAGTTCGAGTACATACCGGTCCGGACCAACCAGACATCGAAAACTCTAGAATGTTCTAGCATAGAAAAGTCTAGAAGGATCTTGACTCTACTAGTTCTGCTACTCGATACTAGATGGCGCTAGTAGTAACTTTCATCGTCATGTACCCGGCATTAATTCTGGCGCGTAACATTATTACTCAAACATTCACAATGTCAAAAAATAAAATTATACTCAATACTTAGGTACCTAATTAAGTCATTGTTGGTCTTGTTTTGCTCGTTGCCAAAATAATTAAAAATTTTAACCTATTTGTCCGTCGAATTCATGCCATTGACCTAAGTACGTAGCCGAACTGTAGGTACGTAGGTATTTGAAATGTAGAAATAATACTTATCAACAGTCTTTCAATCAATAAAAATGCAAGTGTAACGCGCGCGTCTTGTTATTATAATTCAAAATTTGAATAGCGCGCCAACCCCTCGACGTGCGGTAGCTCGGTAGCTGTGTAGAGGTCATGCGACTGATGCGACGCATACATGCACACGCCGCTCGCGCGATGCCCGAGAGCCAATCAGAGCGCTCGCGGCGTGGGGGCAACACAGCGCGTCACCGATGCGCGGGTGACGCGGGGGAGTGATCTGAATGACGTGGCAACGGCATGTCGTTCGTCGCGTGCTCTCGCGCGGTCGCATATTTTCGGTTAAGAAATATTGTACCTACCTTTAGACTATTGTGATTGCTGTACCTATGACCCTGTTTGTGAAAGTACGGGTACGGGCTCGTTTGTATGATGGTGGAACGTGTTTCGTTTTATTGACTCTCATCCCTTACACTGGCGCTCAACTAGTGGCCTTGAGATACCGACGCGACGCTGCCGCCGCCATCTTTGGCATTATCTTCGTTTAGACGTCTTGGACTCGCGAAGAAAAAATCGCCAACTACGACGATCACCGAGTGTCTGCTTGTGAAGAACTCGACGTCACGTTACCCTTGCATCATGCCAGTCGTCCCACGACGTGCGGCAGGCCGCCGTTTCGCCGACGACCAGGAGCAGGGCAACACGGACGACGAGGCCCGTGAGGTCGCAAGCGTCGAGGCGCCTGGAGCGGCGCCGACGCAACAGCGACCGTCGCCGGAGGCGGGACCTTCACACCAGATCGCTGATCTATCATCACTCATGGAAGCTTTCGCCAAGTCTCAGGCGGAAGCCAACAGGAAGCTCATCGAGACGCTACTGTCTACATCGATCGCGCACGCGCGGTCGTCCACTCCGACGACTGCCGACGGGTTCGCATCGACGAGTTTGGGAGGCGCCAACTCACACGGAGGAGGCAACTTCAGCAAGTGCTCAGCCCGCTTCGACGGCGAGAAGAAGGACGTCGAAGTGTTGGAGGCGTTTATAGACGCGGTGCAAGTATATAAGGACTGCACCGGCGTCAGCGACGAGCACGCGCTGCGCGGGCTACCCATCCTACTCGTCGGTGACGCTGCGGTATGGTGGCAGGGCATCAAGAGGAGCGTACGCGACTGGGACGATGCGATCAACCATCTACGTGCGATGTACGGCAACATTAAACCCGCTTACAAAGTTTTTCGCGAAATGTTCGCGGAGGAGCATACGGCTCCTCAACGTAGTGAAGTGTTCGCGTGTAAAATACGTGCTCTCATGAGTACGTTACCGTACGAGTTGTGTGAAGAAGCTAAAGTGGACATTGTGTACGGTCTCTTGGATCGCAAGATCCGCAAGCGGTTGCCGCGGGAATTGTTAAACTCGCTTGATGATACCATATGTAAGTTACGGCACGTCGAGGAGTCGTTGGCAGAGGTAAAGGTACCTAAAACCCCGGTGAGTAAACCTAAGCATTTTATTAGGAGCGACGTTACGGATACTACGAGTAGTAATCCAACACAACAAACCCCCACTAGTTCGAACACCGCTACACATTTAGGTAAAAATCGTAAAACCGGTAATTATAACAATAAGGGCCTGTTTTGTTACGGTTGCGGGCAACAAGGCGTTATTAGGTCGAAGTGTAATAATTGTATGCAAGCAGATAAAAAGGTTCCAACTAAAAGTAGTTCGTCTTTTAACTCGATCGATCTAAAACCAATTAATGTGCCACATTATAGCAGTCCTCTGCCCACCCGCGATCGAGACTGTAAGTCGCGATATTATTATTATCGTGATGACGAACAAATATCGTCGGAACATTATTCCGCAAAGTCCGTAGAGTGTTTATATTTCGATAAACAAGACTATTCTGCAAAAAGTCCTTATTCTGGTAAACAGCCGTATTCTGAAAAACATCGATATTTGGGAAGTAAGTCGAACATTGATTTCGATCGTTCGATTGATCGTGTTTATTTTGAAAATTTTGAATGTTCAAGTGCTGAGTCGCGCGTTAATTATAGTACTTTAGAGGGTCAGCAGTACTCTGGGGACAACGCGAATATTCTTAGTGCAAACGTTGACCCCGACCCGTCCTGTCCCTTGGTAAATATAGCTATCGGAGATCGCGAGGGCACTGCTTTTATTGATACGGGAGCTTCGCATTGCCTCGCTAGCCCCTCGCTTTATCGCGTATTATTGGATGCTGGTATTGTGTTTAAAGAAACTCAACGCGTTATCAGTCTGGCTGATGGGACAAGTACGGCGCGTGTGATTCTCACTGGCAAGTGCAACGTATCACTGCAGGGTCGTGATGTGCCAACCACGTTCTTGGTGATACCTGGTGCGGACGCAAGGACACTTCTGGGACGCGACTTCATCACCGATGCAGGCATCGTGTTGAACTTGCCTCAGTGGTCATGGAGCTTTGCCGACGACCCCGAGAGCAAGTACGATTTTGTTCAATCTCATGGTTATGTGTCGTCAACCGACGCAGATGCCTTATGCATAGAAGCTTCTCAGCTGCATTTGAGAGAAGACGAGGGCATCAAGTTGTCTGTTGAGCAGCGAACCCAGCTGAATAATCTTATCGTGTCGAAGACTATGCGCTTCGCCGCCGGTGGCGAGCCAACGACTTTCGCGACACACCATATAAAAGTAGGGGAGAAGCAAGAGCCAATAGCCTCTCCGCCCTACCGGATGTCACCAGCCAAACGGCTGATTTTGGAGAAAGAGCTAGACAAGTTGTTGTTCACCGATGTGATTGAGGAGTGCGAGTCCCCTTGGGCGGCCAACGTAGTCTTGGTTACCAAAAAGGATGGAGGTACGCGACTCTGTATCGACTATCGTAAGTTGAATGCGGTCACAGAACCAGATAGGTACCCACTTCCAAGAATGGACGATGTACTCCATGCAGCCAAGACTAGCAACTTCATGTCGACCTTGGACCTTCGATCAGGCTATTTCCAAGTGTGTGTAAGTAACGAGGATCGTGACAAGACAGCTTTTGTCACACCACTAGGAACATTCCGTTTTAAGCGAATGCCCATGGGCTTGCGCAATTCAGGTGCCACTTTTCAAAGGTTGATGGACAGATTTAAGTCAAATATTCAAGGCGTTTCTCTCTTATGCTACTTGGATGACCTGATTGTTCTGTCAGACAGCTTTAACAAGCACCTTAGCGACCTTGAAGCCGTATTTGACAGGCTTGAGCTATTCAATCTGAGGGTCAATCGTGAGAAGAGTTTTTTCGCCCGTGATTCCGTGAAGTTCTTGGGACATCTCATTGTACCCGGCGGAATCCAGGTTGATCCGGGCAAGACAACTGCCATTAATGATATGGCCGTCCCCAAGAATCTAACCCATTTAAAGTGCTTTCTGCAAACATCTAGTTGGTTTAGACGCTTTATACCTAATTACGCAGAGATAGCGAGACCGTTGACCTCCCTTTTAAAGAAGGATAGTACTTGGCATTGGTCTGCTGATCAGCAAGCTGCATTTGACGGTATAAAGCAACTACTAGTGTCTGCTCCCATATTGCGTCAGGCTGACGAAACGCTACCGTTTACCCTTAGAACGGACAGTAGTGGCTACTGTCTAGGGGCAGTTTTAATGCAGGGGGAGGGGCCTGAAGAGCGCCCCATTGAATACGCCAGCCGCCTCCTTAATCAGGCCGAAAGGAACTACACTACCACAGAAAGGGAAGCCTTAGCGGTAGTGTGGGCAGTGACAAAATTCCGTGGTTACATAGAGGGCGCTGAGATCGTTGTGAAATCGGATCACCAACCATTGAAGTGGTTGATGAACGTTAAATCACCGAGTGGACGGTTGACCAGGTGGGCACTTACTCTGCAGTCGTATAACCTGCATATTGAGTACACCCCGGGGAAATCTAATGTGGTCGCCGATACCCTCTCGCGCCCAGCCTGTACAGACGAGACGGATTGCGACTTATGTCAAGCTGTTATTGATGTTCCAGCTAGAGACACTCGCGATTATCGTGAAATCCAATTGCAAGATCCCGATGTCCGCAAAATAATAGAAGACCTGGAGGCATCGGAGGAACCGTTTAGGGGGAGACCATGGGCTGACCGTGGTTACGTCATCTCCGACGGTGTACTTTATAGATACGGACCGGAGCAGAGCGAAAATGACGACGCTTGCCTGGTCGTACCGTCGAGTGAGAGAGACAAGGTACTCGCTGACTACCACGACGCACCCACTGCTGGTCACCTAGGCGCTGAACGGACTCTTCAGCGTATCGCTTCACGATACTATTGGCCTGGCATGAGAGCGTTTGTAGCCAAATATGTCAAGGAATGCGTCCCGTGTCAACGATATAAAGTGGACACTCGTAGGCCTGTAGGGCTTATTCAGTCTCCGGCCGTGGCACAGCGATTTGAGGTGATTGCTGTTGATCTTTTCGGGCCGCTCCCAGAGACTCAGTCAGGTAACAAGTGGATTTTAATAATCGAAGATGTCTGCTCTCGTTGGGTAGAGTTGTTCCCCTTGAAAAGTGCAACTAGCTTCGATTGTGCCGAGGTGATGGTCAATGAAGTCTTCTTGCGGTATGGTGTTCCTCGTCGTATGATTAGCGACAACGGGGTGCAGTTCATCAGCGAAATCATGCAGCAGGTATGCTTTGTATTTGGTATTGACCAAGCTCTGACACCATACTACCACCCCGAAGCGAACCCCGTCGAGCGAAAAAATCGCGACCTCAAACCACAGCTCGCCATACACGTGGGTAAAGATCACTCGACGTGGGATTCACACTTGGCAGCTGTGAGGTTCGCAATGAATTCTGCCGTGACCCATAGCACAGGCTATTCACCGGCAATGTTGACTTTTGGACGTGAATTACGCGCGCCCGCAGATGTCGTCAACGACATGCGCGCTGTTGTGGATGGCGATAAATTTGTAGCAAATATAACGCCCTACTTAAAACGATTGGCGACTATCCTTCTGGACGCTAGGGATGTCCACGAAAGAGCTCAGGACACCCAAAAGAGGTACGCGGACGAGCATCGGCGCCCGGCGCCAGATTACAAGATAGGCGACCTAGTCTTGCTCAAGACCCAGGGTCTGAATGATGCCGGCCGAGGGCAGACTCCTAAATTCATACCTAGGCGCGATGGCCCCTATCGAATACGCGACATTTTGAGCAGTACGACTTACAGTCTCGAGCGTGTCGGTGGAGATATTTTAGGGAAGTACCATGTCTCGCAACTCACGCCTTTTATTGGGAAGGTGCAACCTCCTCTACAGGAAAAAAGGAAAAGAGGTCGCCCGCGTAAACATTAGACTCCTGGATCCTATGACTTGTTTCTATTTTTGTAATTTTGTTTCTGCCAGCTTCAGCTGTCATTGTGTTCACGACCTTGGCCTAGGTCCTATTCCAAACGCGAGGTCGTGGTGTTTGGACTAGAGGGGGAGGCTGTAACGCGCGCGTCTTGTTATTATAATTCAAAATTTGAATAGCGCGCCAACCCCTCGACGTGCGGTAGCTCGGTAGCTGTGTAGAGGTCATGCGACTGATGCGACGCATACATGCACACGCCGCTCGCGCGATGCCCGAGAGCCAATCAGAGCGCTCGCGGCGTGGGGGCAACACAGCGCGTCACCGATGCGCGGGTGACGCGGGGGAGTGATCTGAATGACGTGGCAACGGCATGTCGTTCGTCGCGTGCTCTCGCGCGGTCGCATATTTTCGGTTAAGAAATATTGTACCTACCTTTAGACTATTGTGATTGCTGTACCTATGACCCTGTTTGTGAAAGTACGGGTACGGGCTCGTTTGTATGATGGTGGAACGTGTTTCGTTTTATTGACTCTCATCCCTTACACAAGTAAAAAATATATGTCGCAGTCAACTTGCTTAGTCCTTTTCATTTAACTGCGCCATTTAATCAGCGACATATTATGTAACATGGGCAAGTCATTAAACGATATTGAAACAAAGATGTCACTTAGGTCGCTGAAAAATCAGCGCAGTTAAATAAAAAGGCTAGGTTTTTAATGAAATAATAGTTGACTGCGACATACGGTAAACATAAAGTCCTAATTAAAAATAATGTTGTACAATCAGCAACAAAAGTCAAACAAATCAGATTTTTACCATAGATTAACTAAAAGCTAGTCAATTGATCCAGGTACCTACGTCCCAAAATATTTTTGCCTATTCTAAATTCAAATGTTTAGCGAACTGCATATGATTAGTGCCAGAGCTATTCAATTTGAAGAGTATTTTATTAATGTAAAATATTTTCTAAAATAACCTTGAGTAAATCACGCGAGTTTATTCCATTAAATACTTAATAATGATGAGAAACAACAGTCGATTACTACTCGTCTCACTATTGCATAAACTGAAGTAGGTACCCACAAGCCCGGTAATAACTGCAACTGCATTTTATAAACGGTGTGCCGCGATTGTCTTTGCTTACCTACATACATATATGCGTCATTTTGAAAATTGAGGTTAAAAAAAACGATACGAAAGATGGTCATTGGTCACGGCATTTTTGAATTTTCTACAATTTGGAGAGAGAGTTGGATAGAGACATAATTAGTGTTCTAAATCTATATTTTAATGTTAAAAAAACAACATGACAAACATGTACCCAAAATGTAAATACCTACTCACAATAAAATTGCACGTAGGTCTCACAAGTTTTATTAATAAACTAATAATTTGTGTCGGGGTGCTCCAAGTTCCCTCACGGCCACATCATGAAATGGCTTTTTTTCTTCAACTGGTGCATTAAATGTATTAGCTTTTTTGAATGGAATAATTGTCCAACGCCATGGTGCATCACAAAAGCAGGAAACTAATGTTAAGAAATGCTTGACCTTAACATGAAGTAGCCGTGTGTAGCTTTTGATATCGCCAAACGCTGAGTTATTCATTGATCTGAATCATGATGTGGGCAGCGCGTATTTTAAATTTCATGAAGTTCAAAAATTTCATGTAATAGTCGGCCACATCATGAAGTGATCAATTCAAAGATATGGCACGACATATAATATATTATATAATGATGGTCACAATGAATAATTGACACAAAATAAGTGTCTCACCCAAGGAACTTCTACTACAACCTGGAATGTGCACAGGTTGTCGATACGCGGTCTGAGGGAGATAGCTTCGCGAGAGCCCTCTGTCCCTTTCATTAGGGTGACCAACCAATATAATGTAGGTTGAGACTAATATAATAGGATTTAATATATTAACCAATAATTTGATTTCATAAGTTAATAATAATTATGCTTTAAGGATGAATTAAAGTAAAACGCATTAAACTATGTTTTATTATATCCTGGGGCCTGAAATGAAGACTGCAAATAACGGAATAATTTTTGATATTTGAATGACTTGGAATGACATCAAGCCATTTTTTCTCCCTGATTCTTCTCCAGGCAGTCTGAAATTATAATTATTTTTTAAATTTATTTCAAATATACGAAGTAACACACCTAAATCAGCGATTAATATGGGAAGTTGAAACTTTTTTGCCATTTCCCTACAATGTTCCTCGGGAAATGTGAAATTTCATGATCACGTCTTTTAAGTATTCGGTACACCATTCCATATAAAGTTTTATTATGCTTACGTTGAAGACTACCTCCTATTTATATGCTGCATTGTGTAAATTGTGTAAATAATCTTATAATTTCGTTCATTATGGGCACTCTACTTAAATAATTGCAATATACTAACTTGAAGAAAGAAACACCGCATCCTGCATAGGATTCGCTTTTGCAACCGAACAGCTTTTGAATCGCACACTTTTTAACCATCTTTATTACATCCGAATAAAGAAATTGATTGTTTTACAACAAATAAATATGGCAGGTGGGTTACCAGTCTAACTTATATAATTATATATTCTACTAAATAATCTTTTCTTTTTTAATTACATTTCAATACAGTATCTAAATTATTGCTAAAAAAATGTTCTCAGTCTAACAGATAATTTTAAAATATTAGAAATATATCAGAACGAAAGTTAATGTTTTTTTAATAAGACTCGACAATATTATTTTTTCCTACCATTCCTACTAAATTCGGGAACAATCCTCCTGGCAACACTTTAGAAAGGGACACAGGGCTCTCCAAGCGCTTTCTCCCTCGGACCGGATTTCTCTTTGACCAAGTGATTGTCTATAATAGAACTTAACTTCATAAACATAAGGTTTATTTTTATATTGGTGTCAAATTGACAATGCTCATTCCAGGTTGTAGTAGAAGTTCCTTGGTCTCACCAGAGTCATCAGACCTCACAATACATGCTAAGCACTTGTGATGTAAGTTTACTTTATTCACACGCGATATAAAGAAGGTGTTACTGCATTTAGATCATTATGTCTTACCTGATATTATCTCAATCTCAGTTATGTAAATAACTAAATTGTTTCCGTCGACCACAAGCGCAATCTACGATGTCAATCAGTTCTTCAGTGTAGTGTAATAACGTGTCAGAATGTTTCTCAAGACTCATCGATAAACATAATTTAATTTATGGATGACGTCTGCATGAATTAGCAGTTCCACACTGCATGGGCTCTTCCTGTGCCAAGAAACGATGTAAATAAAACGATGTGGAACAAAATACTCGTATACCTTGTTTATCCAAGAATTAAATAGTCAGGGTCGTTCTACGTTAAAATTTTGAATAATTTTCCTCTTGGAAAAAGAAAATGTTTTTTTATCGAAGCTCAGCCTGAAGATTTATGTTCTCTGTAGGCGACAAACTATGTAGATCCACAAAGGGTGGGATGGAACGCACTGAAAATAAAATACTATAAACGCTAATGTTGAGTAGATCCCTGGAATACCTTTACAAAAACAAAGAATAACAACTAAGTAATTTGATTAGGCTCATTTAAATACTAACAATAAGCTGACTCAGCGATTATCGAGAAAGAAACGATTTAATCCAATTGCTGACTATGCATAAATTAAAAAATTAAAACGCTATAATTTATTGCCAAAATTGCGGTTTTAAACAAAGAGTTTTTTTAAAAAAACGGAGGATAGCGTCACGTCATGAACTCTATTAACTTTAAATAACTTTAATGAAATAATGTTGACTTTTCGTTGTGACAGCAGTGACGTCACTAGACGCTGATTGTTGTTTTTTAATAGGTACGTCCCGTTTCACGTTATTTTAATTCTTAATTATTGCTTAAAATCAATGTTAACTAAGATAAAAACGTTGCAGTGGCCCTTCTTTTATACTTGTTTATCATTTTAACCACAAAATTTTCATACATTGTGTATTATTTGCATTTTCCCTCCTTGTATGATTTTAAAGGAAAAGAGCCATTGCCGACAGCTGTCATTTCTTTGTCATAAGTGCAGCTGTATGTAACACAGGAAGTCCGTTATATTATAATTATGAGAAGCTACCGAGCCACATTGTAGTATGTTGCATGTGCATATGCAATATCTGTCCTAATTTCTTCTGCCCGGTTCTGCGATACGTAATACAGTGCTAAATGGTTACTGACTCATGCAAATACTGCTCAGGGGGCCTACCACAACCTCTTAAAACAATATTACTTTAATATTACTTTGCGTTCCGCTCTGTTGGATTTTCAACGCTCGGATCAGCGCCGAGAGTTGAAAATGCAACAACAGAAATTACAAAGTAATATTAAAATAATATTGTTTTAAGAGGTTGTGGTAGGCCTCCAGGAAGTTGTTGTATAGTTTTTACTGAAAACTGAAAGAAGCAACCAAAAACACCGACTACCGAAATTAAAGTTATTTTGTACTTTGTAGTGTTTTTTTCGGAAGTCTGTTTTTTTTGTGAAAAAGTTTTTTTATGAAAAAGTTTTTTATTTTTCACTTTCTAGTGGTACCCTACCCCACACCTAACAATAGCACTGGAAAGTCACAGAAAATCAGAATACGCAATTTCGTATACCTATGGATCATTTTTCCACATATTTTTTCCAGCTCTTTGTATAAAAACCAAACTACTGAACCGATTTTAATGAAATTTCAATGGGACCAATCAAAAAGTATCTACCTATATCCTTTCACGTAAAACAAAAATTGTTCAAATCGGTTCATAAATGACGGAGATATGAGGTAACAAACATAAAAAAACAGCCGAATTGAGAACCTGCTTCTTTTTCTGAAGTCGGTTCAAAATTTAAGGCACGTGGATTTATTAATAAACACAAGGCTGTGACAGAAACCTTTAACATTTCTAGATCTGCGCTTATTCATATTCCTAGATGGATATCTGCAAAACATAATTGTGCTATACCTAGTGTCATTATGTCAAGAATGAGTAACTTCAGTTGACCCAAGAGCTAATTGATGTAGGTAGGTACCTGTTTCTTAGTTACTAGCTGTCCCCCGCGGCTTCGCTCCCGTCAACTGGCTACCTACCTACCTACCTACCCTACACCTACATGCATGCAAATAATTCTATTTTATTGAGGTATTTCTTTCCGACTTGCTAGACAAAAGTTGTGATAGCTCGGTTAATATACATGTTATAAAAATAATTTATAACCTATAGCACTCAGGAATAATGTAGCTTTCTACCAGTGAAAAAAATTTTAGAATTGGATCATTAGTTCCAGAGATTACCCCCTAACTACAAACTTACAAATTTTACCTCTTTATAATATTAGTATAGATTACTGTGAGTGACGTCACGTCATTCACAGTATATCTGTCGCAGCCAACTAGCTTAATCAGTCGTTTCATTAAAAGCCTAGCATTTTCATTGAACTGCGCCGTTTAATCAGTGACATAAGTGACATGGGCAAGTCATTAAACGATATTTAACAAAAGATAACACTTAGAGCGGATTTCACCAATGAAACTGAACGCGATCAGTACATCTAAACCGCGTTCAAGAGCTGTCAGCGTCAATATTCCATAGAAAAATAGTGACACTGACAGCTCATAAACGTGGTTTATACGCTGAACGCGATCAGTTTGGCTTGGTGAAAATGGCCCTTAGGTCGCTGAAAAATGCAGTTACGACATAAGTGACATGGCCATGGGCAAGTCAAACAAAAGATAACACTTAAGTCGCTGAAAAATCGGCAGTTAAATGAAAGGACTTTCCAATAAAACGGCTGATTAAGCTAATTGACTGCGACATATCTATGCTAAGCCCTTGTCAGAGTGTCATCGCTTGCAACGGTCAGCACGTCCCCACGTTGCAAAACCTCATTGGTGAAGGTCAGAAACCGCTACCAACGTTACTTGAACGCAATCTCAATGAGAACTTGCGCAAGTAAGTGTATCTACGTAGGTACTTATCAAACTTAACTTTATATGCGCACTTTTTTTTATTTTTAGAGTTCCGTATCTACGTTTACGTAAAATCTAAAAGCATTTGTTTTTTCACTTGCACTTTTTGTGATTGCTTTACGAAGAGAATGTAATAAGTACAATGCTTTATCGTAACCGACATTTTGATCGTTAGCTATGGCATCAGAATGAAAGTTAATTGATGTACTTGTCTATTAGGGAACAATAGGTACTTAGAAAATTATGGGAATGTTAATAATACAAGTCTGTTTAATTTAGACTTACCTACCTTCTACAGCTTCAATACATCAGTGTTATTCTGCAAAACTTGCTATGGTAGATGTCACTTCAGTGGCTGTATCTTTCCTATGACTGAAATTTTTTTTACAGAGAAACCGTTGTGACATCCTATCTATAATTAAATGCGAACGTGAGCTTGTTGTGTTATGTTTTCACATTACAACGGCTGTACGGATGGTCATGAAATTTGATATATATACCTGGGATATTGAGAAGGACATAGGCTACTTTTTATGCGATAACCGACATACACGTGGCTAGTCTAATATAAATATAACTTCTATCTTACTAAAAATATATAACTGAATGAAAAACCTAAAATGTTTAGGGTGCAGAACTCAGTAGCCATATCCAACTCGCAACTTATTTCAATGTCGTATCAGCTTAATAAATTGTCAATATTCTACAGTCAGGTGTAAATCGGTGAAGGTCAATTCTCACGACTTTTACAAGAGTAATCTTTCGTCAAATATTTGTCGTCTGTTTTTGCTCCAACGTTTGTAAATAACGCATGACAAACATTTGTAACGGAAGGTTTTCCTGCCACTTTGAATGTTAATTGAGGTCCACAAACAGTTCCACAGAACTGTGTCCAAATACGGTGGTGAGTGTGTCCTTCTTGTCATATAGAAATACTTTCTCTGTAATCAAATACCTATGTGTTATCAATAAATTATCATGTTTGATACCATTTGGTATTAAGTAATCAGTTGATAACCATTACCAGGTCTGATTTTTGCATATTTTTTGCAATCGATAAAATGTTTTAAGATACCTACTTTATTAGGCTATGTTTAATCCTCGTCAAAAAGTCTCATTCAGTCGGTCGATTCAGCAGTGCGATTCTGTGAACATGTCGAAGTGAACACTTGGGCGGGGTGCACGACGGGTGAGTTGTCAAACCATACAAATAAGATGGAATGACAGCTCAGTTGTCGTTCACTCCGCCTAGGTGAACACCGTGAGATGTCGACAGAATCGACCGATTGTAAGCATGTCGAAGTGAAGGCTTGGGTGAAGTGATCACGAAGTGAGCTTAATTACATGATTAACAGCTCACAACGTGATCACTTCACCCAAGCCTTCACTTCGACATGTTTACTGCTGGTCGATTCTGTCGACATCTCACGGTGTTCCTGTTCACCTAGGCGGAGTGAACGATAAGTGAGCTGTCATTCCATCTTATTTGTATGGTTTGACAACTCGCGTCGTGCATCCCGCCCAAGTGTTCACTTCGACATGTTTACAGAATCGAACAGCAGAATCGACCGGCAGGTCGCACTTAACCTCCACCAGTGGCGCGGGTCTGCGGACGGCGAGCATTGGGTGGCTCGCCGTCCGATCAAAGCCAGGCCCGGATCGACGAGATGTCAGCAAAGTAGACGGGGCCCGTTAGGACCAGAGCCTGCCAAGTGCCAGGGTTGCGGATTTTGTTCGAACAAGTTACCGCGGCCCTGGAAAGCAAAAGGCACTACGAGGAGCACGGATGGGTTTTAGTCAGTAAGAGTCTGATACTCCCTCCCGCTCCACCCAGAGTAGCAGGAGTCATTTAATGATTTCCCGTACCTACATAAAAAAAGGTCGCAGTACCTAACCTAAAACAACAGATAATGTGAGCGAGGATATAGTTCAAAGAGATAGACTCATGGGAATACCCGCCAGACGAGACCCTGAGGAGTAAGCGATAAGAGTTGGCTAACTTATTTGCTTTTCGGACATGATTCGACGAAGTACAGCTGACTAATCCATAGATACATGTGTAAATATTGACGTTAAATCAAGGTCAATTTTACATAATAATGCGGATTTAATACTGAGAGTCGTGAAAGTGACACGCTATTTATTACTACCACGGTTCAAATTTTTTCAGTGAACATTAATGACATGATCCGTGATATTTTGCTTCGACAAGGTTACAATATTTCGAAGATATGATCGCGAGGTGACTGAATCATGCAGATGCGGAGTTTTGAAATTGCAAATTGAACTAGGTACCTACACTATTAACTCAGAATACGGAACAGACCATAAATAATGTTCAATGTTCAATCACATTAATTGTACGCACCGAATTGTGTCCAAAATAACTCCCCGCCCGCGCCTTACCCACCCGTGCCATATTATGACATTACCTCTTTTAGGGTAAACAAAATTAAAACGACTATTTAGCTGGAAGCCAGACTGGTGCCCCCCCTGGGCACACGACATAACACGTACATCGGCCATTGACTAATTGATAACTTAACGAACCACTCCATTCCGATGTTGTGGTTACACTGCCTCACATTTGAGCGCGTTGACGGTTTCTGTTCTGTTCTGTATTCTGAGAATATAATAAAAAAAGAGATGGCTTTAAATCTACAATTTATCATGTCGTCAATGGTATTGTGGCATGTCCACTAAATGCTCGGAGTTTTTCGGCCATAGTTGTTTATGCCAATCACACGAGATCGCGGGAAATACCTACTAATAAATCTAGTGAAGATTCGATGCTCTTCTCAACCATCATGGGAAGTCGCTGTGGCCGAAATCAGCTACATTGCATCATCTTCATCATCCAGTCCCCAGGTCCTGTGCAAAGACTAGAAGCGTTGTAATTGTAACACGTCCCAGGCCCTATGTACCTAATACCTAAGCTTCTTCGCAAGATAATCTTATATCGCAAAGGTTACACAATTATAGTTTATCAGGACGTGCCCATCAGTAATTACACCGTAATTCCCTTATCTTATCTAAATTAAGACACCTTTTCATAATTAAGTAAGTGAAAAAAAATACAAAACAACATTGTAAGCGAAGCAAGCCATTAAATGCTTGCAATCCTGGTTCTTCGGACGACCGGAGATAATTTGAATAATTTTCACATACAAATAATTTATCACAGCCTATTATTTCAGCAATCTTGTTAGCTGTTACTTGCATTGCCAAATGAAACGGTTTGTAAAGCATAAAAATGAAATAGTTGCGAACATTAGCGGCTTAGTGCTAATTAATAGTGTGAATCCGACCGTACATAAATTATTTAAATCAATTCAATTAAAAAAACCAATCACATTATGGTTCCGTATCCGTAATCAATTAGTTGGAAGAATAAACGTAACATGTTATTGAATTGTAACATTGACAATCAAACAATTCAATTTCATCTATCCTGTCATTTTTAAAATATTGACCGAAAAATAGCAGAGTGATTTAAAATTCATTTACTGTAAATGCAATGCATATTTTGCATGCAACGATGGTGCAAGTGGGTCTAAATGCCTCTAAGGTCTCGCCCAATATAAAATACATTATTCTTAATACTTATTATTCTGTTCGAAGAGAACACTAATAAAAAGCCTCCATCTTCTGAACGGCCGACGATGCATCGAGCATTTCGTAACTGTCTGAATGATTTGCAGTTTTACACAACGCTTTTGTGTAGCTTGCAAATACGAAAAGATAAACGTATGGCCTTACTAGTGCTTTGTCTTCATCTCCGTTTAAAAAAAAATGTACCTACTTACATATCGTCGGTCGAGATGTGACACCTCGTTTTAACTGAAAACAAACTGTTAACTTTTCAAGAGAGACAAAAAATTGTTTTACAAAGTAGGTATAATACACATATTTTATTAATTTAATTTGGTGTTACCTCGTAAGATTTATCTAGACTAGTATATCTTACGAGGTTACACCAAATCGAGTTGTCATTATGATTGTTATGAGAGGTCGCTGCAATTCGATTTTTTTGCCGTAAATTTAATAGTAGATAATCGAGGAGGCATTTACGAGTTAACACGAGAAATATTGTTTGAAACTTTTTGCATGAAAATCTAAATTTACCAAAAATTGGTGTCACATCTAGACTGACGATATGTCAATATATCGATGGGTCAGTAGTGATCGGTATTTCCTTAATAATAAACTATATCTAGATAAGTCCTACGGCCCTCTGAGACTAGACTGCATAGAGTGACGTAACTATTACTAAACCAAAGTCCTTGTACAATAACTAGAGTTCGGTACGTAACGAGGTGCTGGCACTGCACTCACTGCAACCTTCCTTTCATTTGCCTTCCACTGGAAACTGAATGAAGTAATAATCTGAAGTGCTGCGGATTGAAACTGCAATAATATAAAATAATATTTTTATTGTATTACTAACGATCCGGCGCGAAATCGCATGAAAAAAGTGGTATTTTTTTTCATTTAAACTCACATTACTAACACAACAAAAAAGAATTGTGCACATCCCTCGAGCCATTTTCAAGTTTGAGCGAGACTAACTACTATCTAGCAATAGATTTTTAAATATTTAGATTGAAAAGTGAATCGTGCAATTGGTTACTAAGACAAGAGCAGAAGCGTTATTCACAATCTTATCGATCGTGAATATGTTGGTAAAGTGAAATGTTAATCCCTAGCTACATGTGAAATCATAGTTCACTTCAACTGTCAATCCATAGCTTAGTGTGAGATCACAGTTCATTTCAACTGCCAATCTCTAGCTACATGTGAAATCACAGTTCACTTCAACTGTCAATCCCCAGCTTCATGTGAAATCACAGTTCACTTCACCGAATTTATCACGGTGAAAGTTTTTACAGAATGAACAGCGAGACAAAAGTCAGTTCTGTGGACACTATTTTATTTACTTTTCTCGACTTCTCTGGCGCGACTAGGATAGCCTTTCTAAAACATCTCTAGGCTTCAAATATTAAAGTACATATGGGGAAATCTGTAGGTACGTGTAACGAAATAAAGTTGCAATACTGAACCAACAATTTTGCAATAAAGCCTTTTTTGCGGCGCACTGCCGGCCGGTTGATGGTCTCAGATAAAGTTGATCTCATTTTCTTTACAAAGCCAGCTGGCCATTAAATGCTGTATTGTATTAATAGTCGTTAACCACAAACTAGGCATCAGCAGATCATAAAATTTAGTTGATGGACTGGGCAATTGTTAATTTATTTTATGTGATAATTACCTATAGGTATCATTGTACCGACCGTATGTTTCATAACATTGTTAACTGTAAACACATTAAAAATGGAATGGACACAACTTTTTCAAAATTTAATTAACAGTAACACTTACACAAGACATACATAAATCGATGCAATATTTTTCAGGTGCAAACTAAAATATGCGTCAGGAACTCTCAACATGAAAAATAGTTATTTGGCTAGCTTTGGTATTTCTTAACTTCAATCCAGAACGAAGATAAATCAGTTAGAAAACAGCTTTTCGTAGCGTAGGTACTTTATTCAGTAGTTATGCAAACCATATTATTTTCATTAATACGTTAGGTATATTGTGGCTAATCTGCAATCATTATGGCTGCTACCTTAATAATTTTATTATGTAGATTATTTAGATAAACTTGCATGGTACCTTGTTACATTATGATCAGTTTCCTTTCGACTTACCCATACATTGTGCTCCTTTAAGAATCAACCGATTGAATCGGAGAAAGCATACCTATTGTAATTTGTATGAGCTCTGCCGTAACAATAACAAAACTGAACGTCAAAGTTTAAAGTTCATCTCAATTACTAAGGTGAAAAGGGCACAATAAATAACACTTACTTGTGAGTTGTGACTTTGGTGAAGCAGTGGCGTAACCTCTTGTCGGAGGCCTGGTGCTAAGAAAAATTTGGAAAAATATGAAAATTTTTTTTTGGTTGCGTATGGTCCTGCTCTCAACCTTGTTTTGCCTGATAGAAAGCTGTGTCTACAAGAGGATGACTGTCGTTAGCGAATCTTTTCCCTAACTAGATATATATGCACCTCACACTCACATTATAAAACCATACGTACTTTTCCGTAAAATTTTCTTGGGAGCAGTTTTAGGAAGATCGACGAGGTTTGCCACCAAAAAGAAGGTTCATACCCAGCCTCGAATAGGTTAATTATGTTTTTCAATTCATACAGGAATGGGAAGATCTCTAGCACACACTTAGTTGAGCGAAGCGAGCTCAAAAAATTCTGCACTGAGTCTGCACTGCATATTTACCGGGTGCCGTTTGCAGACATTGCTGATGCTGTGCAGAGCCTAACCCTCGGGGTGCATTGCGATCATTGCACCACTTCGCACCTTATGCCCAAGTGCTACGCCACTGACTTGAAGCAACTTTTCGTTTTTGGCTTACGTATGACCACAAATGATATTCGTACATATTATACTTTGTTGAAGCAATCATTATGTACTTACAGCAATTGTAAAACTCAATGTCAAAGATCAAGCTTCGTGATCACAATGCGTGGTTTCCTCATCTATTTTCAAACAATGTTTTTGTATGAATTTTAAGTATGTACGTCCGACGAAAATTAACGATACCTATATCTTTAGTCTGGGTAATCTTAAAACATGTAATTTTAACGACACTACAGTTGGCACGTGATAATGCGTTTCTCATCTCCAATTTTCTACAGCTGGTAGATACTTATCTGATAATAATTAATTCGTTAATCATCAGTTAATTCTTTTAAAACCGAAGATAATTGATATGTGTGTGGTGATGTGTGTGTGAACAACTGAACACCTTGAATTAATGATAAATATCCAAATTCCTTACAGACAGGATAAGCTCATTTACTGTCAAGGTTATTTCGTGAGTTCCGAAATTAAGTATTTTTGCTAGGAATGTCTTCACTTGTACTTTTTAATTTTTTATTGACTTGCCAAATCTAACGCAATCATTTTCGGTAGCACCAACATTTCAACCGAATCCAAATTTAGCTAAATGCATTTTGAAATGCATAGTGTTTAATTTCTAAACTTAGTCTCGTCTTAAACTTGACCTTTGTTCATGATTATACCTACTCGTAATAAAATGATACAAGAATAATTATTAGTTTTTATTTCAAGCCATATAATTTTGTTTTATGACCATTTCGTATGACTTGTTGAATCGTATAATAAACAAAGTAACTACTTTGCTGAATCATAAAATCGCCATAAACGAGTAGGTCATTAATTATACAAAAATAAACTGTAGCAGCATAAAAATATTTTCTAACCCTGCCCATTTGTTTTACCCCAAAAACGTTTGTTAAGTTTTTAAATACTTAGCAAGTGGGTGACTCACTCTATACACACTGACGTAGGTCAAACTTATTTTGAGACTATAATTTTGTGACTAGCACCTAATAGGTACGACATGTCTTTCCCATCATGAATGTTGAAAAAGGGATAGTACTATTCGTGCTGCACAGTGAAATCCATCTCTCTCATACAACGGAATCATGATTGCAATGTTGAATTTGCTAGTATTTTTAATATACAAAGACTAAATAAATAAATCTTTAGTAAACTAGATCAGAATCAGTAAACTAGTATTCTGTGAACGAGTATTTTCTGCGGAAACAGAAATCAAAATGCTACTAAACGTTCACATTAAGATTCCAAATCCTAAAAATCGAATGACATTTCACAAATCAAATTTAAAACCAAAACCATTTTTTAATCACAACATTTAATTCAATAACTACAAAATACGAAGATAAGTCTTCTACAAAGCAAAAAAAACCTCTACTGTTTTAATTTGACCTTCTCGGTGGCCAGTGCTAGTTTTCTGATGTTGCAGAGACAGCCAGCCGATGCCTCTTGGAGAACTGGGTCCTTGGATCCTATGGTCTCCAGAAGGAATTGGACCACGCCAGCCTGGAAACAGATAACATGAATGAAGTAAAGAAAAAATGTTTTTTTGGGATTCGCACAAGACAAAAAAAAAATGACTCAAAAAAAGCAACCGCTAAAAACGACTAAAATGTTCCAAACAAGTCGCTTTTCAAGCAGTCTGATGCAGTTTGTGGCCTCAGATCTGTGATTGATTTACATTTCATTCCTATATTTTAGTGAGTTACATTTTTTTTTCATTTGCGGGTGCCATTTGGAAAATGAACATACATACCTACGCTCATAAAACATTACCCTCCTTCTGACACGTAGTCGGGTAAAAACAAAATAAAATAAAGTGATTAAAAACGAACAATATAAATGCGTTTATATGTCGCGCATGTATGTACTACGATATACTTAGTTTGCCACTCTAAAACCAGACTTTTGCTACTGTTTAAGTATGAGATTGTAACCGCATCCAATTGTAACTAACTAGCCTATGTAACAACGTAAAAGTTAGGTATATTCGACGCGAATTGTTTCATATTGCTACATTACCGTCCCGCGATAATACGTATGTTCCGTATGGTGTCGGACGTAAAAGAATATCACCATCCCATCACTTCTCGTGGGTGTCGTAAGAGGTGACTAAGGGACTCACCAGAGAATGGGCAGCAGCATTCTCTGTAGGTACATTGCAACAGCTACACTGCGATCGCCAACCCGCCTGCCAAGCTTGGCGATGGGGAAGGCCCATGTCCAGCAGTGGACGTCTTTCGGGTGATATGATGATGATAATTTACGCATAGCAGTTGCCGTAGCTTTCCGCGTAGCAGTTTGCATACTTCGCTGGCGTAGCAGCTTACGTAACAGTTTGCGTATTAGCTTGCGTAGCTCCTCGCGTAGACGCTTGCGTAGCAGTATGCGTAGATGGTTGTGTAGCTGTATGCGTAGCTGCTCGCGTAGCAGTACGCGTAGCTGCTCACGAAGTAGCTCGCGTAGCAGCTTGTGTAGTAACTCAAGTAGCAGTTTGCGTAATGTTTACCTTTTATAAAATGTGAATAGATGAACCCAAACGGTGGTCGAAGTAAACATACACAATCGGTATGGCCTATTTCCCCGGCAAACATTGTAGGTATCAGCCTAAAAAACGCTTTTGTGGAACTGTGGAACAGCTCAAATCATTTTTTATATATTTAACGCCACTACCACATTTAAAAGCGAATACTAATTATTTTTTAGGTATAGGCAAGTAATTCAAATACAACCAAAAGTTCATTAACACACTTAGAAGTCAAGTTTAATTGATTTCTCGTGATTCCGGCCGAAAAATAACATTATCGATCTTCAATGATATTTACGTATGCAGTTTCTTGAATGATGTTTTTCTTCCCTGTAATTAAGGATGTTTGTCCGAAACCTTTAGTAACAAAAGATCAAGTTTAAACATTTACTTACTTAAGTAACGTATGCCTTATAAGGCAAAAGTTAATGTTTAAAGTTTATCCTTATTTGGACAGGAATAAGGACGTTTTTATGCAAACATGTATGACAAGTTAATCTTTTGATGTAGACCAGATTTTTGTTGATATGTAGGTCATTTAAACAAGTGACATTTCAAGTACATTAAAAAGTACCCAGGCACACATTTTATAATTATACTAGCTGACCCGCGCCACTTCGTCTGCGTCACATGTTTAAGATAGTATTTTAATGATTACTAGTAATGAAAAGGCTTTACCTATTTAAAATGAGTTATATTAGCCATCGAAAGCGAATTAAGGTAATTAATGACTCCTTAAACCTTTTGCTAACGTATCTTACGTTATCAGAAGGCAGAAGGAGTCAGTATTTATGAACTCAAACGTTAATTGCTCACCTATCACGCATTTAAATACTAAAGAAGAGGGGTAAATTTATACCAGCTACATAGATGTATATGTCATCGCGGTCAACTAGTTTAATCAGCCGTTTAATTAGCGGCCTAGCCATTTCATTGATAGCGTCGTTTAATCAGCGGCGTAAGTGACATACCGGAATTTAATTAAACAGATAGGAAAATGACTTGGTTCAATATCGTTTAATGGTAAGTCATTTGGAAACTTGGGGTGCAGGGAATTTGGAGCACCCCGACACGCATAGGTTTCCAATCTGTGCGTGACTTATTAAGAAAAAAATTGTTTACAATTTCACGCGATATTTTACAATCTTACGGCGTTTGCAATTTTCCGGTGACATCTGCAAAGATACATAAATATCATCTCTATACCAAACCGAGATTGATTAATGTCTAATGATGATCAACTGTGTTTACATTCAAAGCCGGGGTTTATCCGCAAATTATTTAAAAAAAAAAAATATGAAGGCCAAACTGATCATGAAGTAGTTATTTGGATAAAATGAAGAAACCGACCGAAGTTTCTGTTTCAAGTTCAGTAAAGGGTACTAGTTCTACGGGGTAATCAGAGGCAATAAAATACTTGGTCTTTATACCAGGCTTTATAAAGAAAGACTAGTGGAATGTCATATTTTCTCAAGGAGGTCAATCAGAGTGAATCATTTCACATGCTCACTTATGTAACTGTAGTCCCAAACTGTAGGATTTAGTACAGTTACATAAGTTTAAAAGTTATATTTTTTAATGAAAATAAGTTGTTATTAATATTTACCCTTCCCTTCGAAAATAATACGATAAAAAGGAGGTTACAAAAACGATGGCCTTGTAAATGCTCATAAAATATTAACAAAAACTTGTTGTTATTTAATTTAGAGTCGCAAATAAAAGAACCTGTTTTCAGAATAAGATCTTGGAAATTATGATTCTGTTTTTATAAAATTACTAGCACTTCGCCCGCGACTTCGTCCGCGTGGGGATAGTAGGTACTCCACAAACTGCAACGCCCCTATACATATCCCATTATAAAGGTTAGTTTTGGAAAATTAAACACAACGATTCTCATTATTGGTTCAGCGCAACTGTTCACCCCGTTCAGCCCGTCAGGGGTTGATTATGCAAAAATTGTTAGGTACATGATCTGTTTCAATTATCCCACTTTTAGTTTGTTCATAGAATTCAGATGTAACTTGAAGCAAGCTATAATTTCCTCCCCTAAAAACTTATTCACCCCTGCTTCACCCCTTATTATGTATGTACCTAGTTGATTTTCGAAAAATCCAAACATTTGTTATTCTTATTGTTTTATCGAAAACATTTAAATGCCGTGGTGTTTCAACTTCATCGGACCAAGCATTGATACGATTCTCCCCAGTTCGCTCAAGCCGCGACATTTTTCTTACTCCGAGCATGTTTATTACCGTCCAACTTTTGACCGAAAGGTCCGATTTGAATGATTTAAAGTGTAATTTACACGGACATAATCAACCTTAATTATCAAACCATTTAAATGGATAAGGATTAATATCATGGTACTATAATCACCATTTTTTATTTCACCATGGGATTTGCTTGACTAATATTAACAAAAAGCGGTCATGGTGACTTATCCATAATAGTTAGACATATGGTATCGCGGACTTTTTTGTAGATATTGATGACTTCTATAAAACTGTAGTACATCACTTTGCTCTATTGTCAATAGATTCCGCAGCGTACGCGATATACGGATTTTTTCTCACACCTTGGGTCACATTATCGAAGTTTTCATACGGATCCCTAACTTTTTTGAAAATATTCTATAGCCTATGACCATCACCGATAATGTAGGATTCTACTGTAGTTTCGGAGCCTATTCATTTCAAACAAACAAATCTTTCCTCTTTATAATATTAGTGTAGATGTAACCATTTTTTAACAAGGACGAAAAAGCGTATTCTAGAGAAATCCTATATTCAAAGAGGAATCTGCTATAGACAAAATACTATGAAATCAAGTTCGGTAGACGTACAGCTGTAGTAGGTAAATTAGCCGTAAACCTGTCGTGCTGTGCATTTCGATTTTTTCCTTTTAGTCTTTGGAAATGAATCTGAATAGTAATTTTCTGGTGAAATGGTATATTTAAATGATGGTATTCAACAATTTTCATATGTTTACAGAGTAGTAACAGAACTGAATGTAGGGCAAAAAATTTTGGAAATACTTAAGCTGGCCAGTACAGCCGACATTATCTACGTCGGGGGAATCACTTGGATTTTTAGCTGGCTTAGCGTAATACAGAAGCCGGTGTGTAGTTCAAATGCAGCCTGTCTGTTCGAACCTTATAAGTTATTATAAGGTTCTAAACAGACGGGCTTCATTTCAACTACACAGCAGCTGCAAAATTACAGCTTGGATACAGTTTTTGTGGTGCTGACATAACTGCATCGAAACTGCAGTCGGCGTGCAGTTGACATGCAGTTCTGAAGCGGACTTCAAATGTCCTTTAGAGGTTTAGGGTTTAACAAAATTGGGCATTATCACTTACGGCATGCATGGTGACGCAGTTGAGCGAGTAGAAAGAGAGGTGGTATAGCGCCAGCGCAGTAGATCTGTGCACGTTGGGATCGCGTGACGTCATGTAGTTCACCAGCGGCGTGATGGCACCGCGCTTGCCGAACTCCTGGCGGTTCTGCGCCCACTCGCAGCAGTATGCTATCGCCACCCCAAGGTTCGCCCGGAGATGGTCATCTGTCGTGTTCACTGTGATAAAAATTAGGTCTTTATTACTTTAAAGATTTCTAAAACTTCAGAAAAAGTTTAATTAATCAAAAAAGTGCTCACCAAGTTTAGACAGTTTACCGACAACACCATGATCTGAAATAACCGCTAGATTTTCCTGGTCTTTCGCAATAGTTGCAATGGCGGCGCAGACGGCAGACAGAACATTATGATCATCAGAATCCAATAAGTCTACCGTAAGTTCCAAAGCGCCTACGAAGGATCTGACCATTTCGCCTGAATCTGCTGCGTTCTGCACGCAGGGGCTCAGTGCTAAAGCCGCGTTCGTTTGGACCTTCTTGGAATCATTCTTCAGCAAAGACCAGATCAGTCTCACGCCGTCCAGCTCGTCGATTTGATACATGCAGTTGTGTTCCTTAGCGCACTCCATTAGAACTAGTGGAACGTTTTCCAGCAGCGGCTTGTGAGTGTTATTGAGGTGGTGAACTAAGAAAAAATATTAATTTTTTGTGTTGAAATAGTCCAAAGATCATGAGTGTGTCAACTTCTTCGTCAAAATATGGTTACTTACTTAGCATCGGAATCCCACCAGCAATTCTAATTTTGTCTCTATTGGGAGGGAACTTGGCGCACTCCGCTAGAGCACCAGCTACATTCGTCAGTACACCGTCATTCTCATCATCTAACAGTTTTACTAGTATGGGAACTGTTCCGAGGGTGTCTAGTCTTTGGACGCTCTCTTCGCTACTAGCACATTTCCATATCGCACCAGTTGCAGCGGCCATGAGCGGTTTGTTTGGCCTATTTGTGGGGTCTGACACGGCCTGCACCAATAACTCTAGGCCCCCAGCTTCCCGGATCATATTCCTTGTAATAGCATCGCTTGCGCACTTGTAGATCGCTAAGCTGCAGTACGTCTAAAAAAATGCAAACAATTAAATATTTTTTTATCTGTTAAGCACACTCGAAGTAGAGAGTTTGTCGAAGCAAGCTTAATGCTTTGAGCATTTATTATTTATGAGCAAAAAAATCAAAAACCTTGCAGATTACTTTGATAGATTTTAAAATGCAACCTCGATCAAGCATACCTTCAAATCTTTGTCTTCGTTCGCTAGATGCTTGATCAAGTCATCCACCATCTTCTCAGTTTGAATAGCCAGTTGGAACGATGTTTCGTTTGCGCACATTTGCAACAAACCCGCTGCTGGGATGGCAACGTCAAGATGGATAGTTTTCAACGTTTTCGCAATCAGCGGTATCATGCCGTATTTCCTCATAGCTTCACGGTTTCTCTGGGAAGCTGACATTGACCAAAGCGCTTTAGCTCCTGCTCTTGCTATATCCAAAAATTGAAGCTCATTTAGATTTAACTCTTCCCGAGGTGATTGCAAAGCCCTTAAAATAATAGCATTGTTAACACAGGAATAGAACCTGAAACTAGTATTTTTAGTTCCGGATTTGTACACTTACTTATCTTTAATATCTAGTAAATCAATTAATTTTGGGATGCCACCAAATTTTCTGCAGAACTTCCTGCTCTTTCTTATTCTCCCCAAATTAGCGATTGTTTCTGCTGCCAGAATCTGGACGTCTTTCGCCGGATCTGATAAAAGTCCCACCAATAATGGGATTGCTCCTAAGTCTGTTACTTTTTTTCTTATTTCAATGTTTGGAGTAATATCTTTAAGGACAGCCAAACCTCCCAAAATACAGCACAAATCTCTGGTTTCCAGTAGATTGACGAGGAGCTCAAGACCTCCGATTTCTTGTATCGCTCTTTGATTTACTTCTATTGTTAGGTCGTGGTCTTTTAGGCAAGATAAAGCTACCATAGTAGCTGTCTGGTTTCCAGCCTTCATATATTTCACTAGTTTCTGTATGTGCCAGTACTCAGGAGGTATTTCTGAGGACTTGATGAGGTCTGCCCAGTTGTCTTCTTCCGGGGATGTGGACGAGGGCGACGAGACGGATGTGTCGGAGCCTTCAGTCACCATCACAATGCGCGGCAGCCCGACGGTGTCCTGTCCGCCCTCGGCACTAAACGACGATATATTATCTACTTCTCCCATGATTTGTGATTTAAATTGATTGTTGCAAAAATAAGATTTCTATTCTATTTTTGTAGAATAGAACTAAAAAATATCTCTCGTGCTACGTGCTACCACCGTGTTGACTGTTGTTGACAACCTTATGTCTCGTCAATATGGTTGCGTAGCAACGTTTCTTTCTTATCATATACATAGCCTCCTCTAAATGCGAATCCAGCCAGAGCCCTATAGACTTATGAATGATTATGAGGTTTAATATATTTTAATTTGACTTCCACAATTTTAATACTGATATTGTTTATTGTTTCAGTTCCGAAGGAGCGTGAAAGACGTGCTGAAACCGGAACACAATGACCATTATCTATTGAGATGGCTCAGAGGTAAGTTGACTGTTCTGAACGTGATATAATGATTTATATTATACACATATACAACGGATGACTACACAAGAAAGTATAGCTAAACCAACCGGTTTAAATAAACATAACCTCAACCTAGGACTTGGAAACAAAGAGCATGCCACTTGACAGTAGATACCTACCTATGCAAATGGATGAAACGAGAATGATAAATTCCTTTACACAACAAGTGCATTATCAATGTCAATCAGACCTTTGAAAGAAGTCTAGCAAACAAGAATAGGTGATGTCTAGGAAACTAAATTGTAAAGTAAATGAATAAAGCAAAGAAGGATAATAAATACAGACGGAAACAAGCTCAGATTTGCATGAACCTAGGTGGTGCTATTCTACCTATCTGATAAATTAGTGAAAAAACTTTTTCACAAAAAAAAGAAACCGACTTCCAAAAAAAGAAATTAAAGTTATTTTGAACTTTGTAGTGTTTTTTAGAAGTCTTTTTGTGAAAAAGTTTTATATTTTTCACTTTTTAGTGGTACCCCACACCTAACAACACCACTGGAAAGTCACAGAAAAGCAAAAATACGCAATTTCGTATACATGGATGATTTTTCCACATAGTTTTTCCAGCTATTTGGATTTAATAACTAAACTTCTAAACCGATTTTGATAAAATTTCAATGGGACCATTTGGGAAGTATGCACTAACCAACAAAAAAAAAATTTCAAATCGGTTGGCAAGCGACGGAGTTATGCGCGAAAATACATTAAAAAAAATACAAACATCCGAATTGAGAACCTTCTCCTTTTTTTAGAAGTCGGTTAAAAAAATCATTTTTACAAAAAAAATGAAACCTTAATTTCTTATAAATAAAAAACACTACAAAGTAACTTATAATTCCGGAAGTCGGTTTATCTGCTTTTTGTCTTCTTTTTGAACCGTTTTCAAAAAACAAGAGGAGATTCTCAATTCGACTGTTTTTTTTTTTGTATGTTTTTTCAGCGATATTTTCGCCAATTGTCAATCGATTTTGATGAATATTTTTTTTGTTTGGAAGAGTATTTTTCCGGACTGGTCCCGTTTCTATTTGGTGAAAATCTTATGAAGAACTTGGGAGATAGGTTACGGAACTCTTCAATAAATGATAGCAAATCTCCGGGGATTGCTGTAATCGCATGTCTGTTTTTACCCGACTATTTGTTTACGTATACGAACGTAACATCACGCCGGTACGCTGTGAAGGGGTGCGCAAATGTGTACAATGCAACTATGGTTTTGGGGTTATCTATTCGGGCGTAACTTTATTGTTTATGAACCGATCTTGATGATTCTTTTTGCGTTGGGTTAAGTTAAAGCCTTTCAACACAATAAAGTGAAAACAATAAAAAAACTTTTTTCCAAAAAAATACAACTAACAAAAAAAATAAAAAAAACCTTTTAAAATAAAATACAACCGACGTCGAAACAAAAAACACTAGTATCATTTCGGAAGTCGGTGTTTAGTTATGTGCATAAAAAAAGTAAAAAAACCGTCTTCCGAAATTATAGTTATTTTATACTTTGTAGTGTTTTTTATTTCGAAGTCGGTTGTTGTTTTTTGGAAAAAAGTTTTTTTATTGTTTTCACTTTTTAGTGGTTCACATGTGCAACCCCTAAACAGCGTACCGGCATGGTGTTATGTTATGAACTGGTGTAAACAATAGACAGACATGAGATTTCAGCAATCCCAGTCCATTTGCTATCATTTATTGAGGAGTTCCCTTGCCTATCTCCGAAGTTCTTTATCACATCTTCACCAAATTGAAATGGGACCACTCCGAGAAAGTACTCTTAGAATAACTACCCAAATCGCTTCAAGTTTGCCTATACATTTTTAAGAGTTCTCTCTATTTCTCCAGGATCCCATCATCAGATCCTGACTTGATGATCATAGGGCCACCAGGGAACCCTTTCAAACCAAAAAAAAATCCAAAACAGTCCAGCCATCTTCGAGTAATCGGGGAACATACATTAAAAAAGGGTTCCGACGAATGGAGAACCTCCACCTTTTTGAAGTCGGTGTGTCGGGTTTTTATTCCGACTTCATTCATACAAACACCTCCTACCGTTGTATATTTGTTTGGAAGCTTAATAGATCATGATCGTTCATAATCATCTGCCCAACCATTTCCCAATTATATTGGGGTCGGCTCACAGTCAAAGTTTTTGTAAAAAAATATTTGCATAAATAGTCCTTCTACTCGAGAACATCGATAATAGAGAGCCGGAAATTCACAATTAAATCACCTGTTTGCAGCGTCACGACAAATTGGGCATACCTATTCTGAAAATAGAAATAGATTAAATGCTTATTTTAATCGTTAAGTGTGACTTAAAATAAAGAAATATACTTCGCGTGACTAATTATTTTTTTATATATTTACAGCAAGACAATGGGATCCAGAGGCGGCAGAAAAAATGCTCAGAGATGTAAGTATCTACCTACATACTTAATTAATTAACAAACTTGCAAAAAATATCATTAAAATTACATTTGGAAACGAGCTTTTGCCCGCGACTTCGTTCGCGCATATCAAGTATGAATTAACTTTACACCCTATTCTCATACCTACCAAATATACACAATTCATACAAAATCGGTCGAGCCGTTTCGGAGGAGTGCGACTAGAAACACCGTGGCACGAGATTCTTAAATAATAGATGAAGTAATTAAGTTAACCACAAAACTATGTAATTTTAATCGGTTTAAGTCTGAAATATGGGCTTCAAAAGTACCTACTATACCAGGCTCAAATTAAATTAATAAAGATAAACGAGGATGGTTTACGTGTGTATAATTGGCACCCGTGCGAAGCCGGGGCAGGTCATCACTGGTCTCTTCTCTGATAAATTATTACTTCTAAAGCCTATATAATACGAGAATAAGCCGAAAAAGTTAATCGTATCTGTATGAATAGACAAAATATAAGTTTTCCCTATGCTAAGACCCCCTTTCCCCTGCCAGGGTTGCGGAATATGTTCGAAAGAGTTACCGCGGCCCTGGGAAGAAAGGCACTAGGAGGACTAAGGGTGGGTTTTAGTCAGTAAAAGTCTGACACTCCCTGCCGCTCCACCCAGAGCGGGAGGGGTCATTTGATGATTTCCCATCCTATAAAAAAAAAAAAAAAAACAGACCCCCTTTCCCCTCTCAACTGTTCTCTCCTAATCCCCATAAAAATTTGCAAAGAACCTATAGGTCAATAAACATCCGCAGGCAATTTATGCAAGTATACCGACTCCATCGTAAACTTGACCTGGAAAACTACGTAACAAAAATTATAATACACGCATCAAACTCGACAAGGCCATGGTTAGGTAATGCTTTCCGGCTGCCTGATGCCTATCAAAATACGAAACTATTAATAGATTTAATTAAGTAATAGCTGCTTCAAAAAAAAACTATTTATTCATTCTATTGTTGTAATTTTGCTGCATAACATTCACATTTACAATTGTTATATTCGAAAAAGCAAGCTTTCAAATATAAAGCATATTTGAAAGCTTGCTTTTTCGAATATAACAATATTGTAAATGTGAATGTCTGTATCTTTTTTATAGACCCGCGCAACTTCGCATGCGTCATGTTTCGCTCCTATTGGTCGTAGCCTTATGTTATATTTCTAGCTATCACGGTTCATGAGATCTGGTGACAGACAGACAGATGGACAAACCGACAGACGGACAGACAGACAGACGGACAGCGGAGTCTTAGTAATAATAGGGTCCCGTTGATGTATAGATGACACCAAATGTGAATTTACCTTGATGATGTTTTTCAAAATTTAATTCTAATAAAATCTATTAATAATAACTTTAAAAATATAATCGCTTCGTTGAACGATGTTTCGCATGTTTCAAAAGTATGAGCTTTTCTGTTCTTTCCTAGCTGAGTAGATATTATGTAAAACCTGTGTAATGACTATTACCTAGACGTTTACGACCGGCTAAGGTGATGCATACAATAAACGTAGTTACCAAGTATTTTAATGGCCAACCGTAAGCTATTTTAATGGCAGGGAACTTAGTTATGGCTTAAGACAAACAGAGTTAGTCTATTGCGTAGCTAAGATGCCAATTTGAATATTGAGTCTTTATTCCAGAAACTAAATCCAGTTTTGTACCTATGCAGAATGCAGCCACACGTTGAATGCAAACTAAAGGAGCTCGTGGCTAAATTATAACGTCGCACGGGTCGATTTTGGCAGCCAGGATCTGGCTGCCAATTGTTGATCACCAGACTTGCCAAAAAGTAGGTACCTACCATGTTACCCAGTTACTGGGTTGTAGTGATATTAAGGAAAGGCTAAGCATATGATGGTGATGCAACATTCAACCTCAACGTATAATCGACCCGTATAACATATTGTCATGAATATCAACAAAGTAACGCCTAAATTAGGTTATAGGTACGTACAATAACTGTTCATAAGAACATGAATAATTTGTAGTTTGATTGATTGACACTCTCAAACTATTGACACAAACATAATAATTTATGCAAATTGCAAACTGAATATTTATAGACCGCATTTATCGCAGTCTTGAACTCTTGAGATTTAATTATAAAATTTATAAGATGTATTGAAAGAGTCGTAATTATTTCACACCAAAAGGAATAAAAACTTCAAATTAGGTAGGTTTTTAACAATGTTATTCAGACAGGCAAATTTTTCTACGTGCCGTAGGTATAGGAAATAGGACCAAGAACTAGAGTGCAAATATACGCTAGCTTTCTCCCGCGGCTTTGCTCTGAAATACGAAGTAGGAATCAGCGATTGTGAAGCGTTATCCATTACTCTAAACGCAATACCTCTTATGGGTTCATTGTACTCATAATTACGAACAATTTTTACTATTAAGAGACCAACCCCGAAAACGCGAAAAAAAATCGGCCACCCCACATTTATGTGAGCAAAACTCGAAAAATTGTACTGAACGGCTGTTTTTTTTTGAGGTTTCGGTGTTGTTCTCACAGTAATGTTGTCCTTAATGATGACTACCTACAATAACCCCTTAAGAGGGTTTATTCTGTTACACGTTGTAGACAGATTAATAAAAAATTCGATACACCGCAAAGAAAGAAATTCGTCGTGTCGTCCTTTGGTAGAATCGGCATGGTCTTCTGACTCCAATAATGTTACGAGCTTGGGGTTTGTGTCGTATGTAATAATAACGGGCGGTCTATCGCTAAAAGTGTACTTGTATAGACAATCTGTGCCTGGAAGTCATCCGAGCATAGATTGTCTATAAAAGATAAGCACTTCTAAAGATGGGTCGGAAAATTTTCTCAGAACAGTATACCTGGAATCTAAAAAGATACGAGATAAAATAATAAAACCAGTTTTTAGGCCTGTTAGTAGAAACTAGTTTGACTTGTATCGGAATAATACGCCGACAATTATTTCGTAATCAGTCTCATAAGGGATCATTATACTCATCATTATTCAATTAACAACTTTCGCTATGGGACCAACACTGAATCCGAAAAAAAAATTGACTGTCCCAACATTTATGTGCGTACCTACCTACTGATCAGCTGATTTTTTTTTCGCGATTTCGGTGTTGGTCCCATCCATAGTCACGTCTTCGTATTTTTGGTTATAGGACGTTTTTCGGACTTGTTGCTTCATGATGATTACCTTCACTGTTTTGAGAGCAGTTTTTTTTATAATAGATAGGCACGCGCTTGACCACTATCTCACCTGATGGTAAGCGACGATGTGGTCGAAGATGGAGCACGCTGGCAGGGAATTCCACTCCTTAGTTTTGATGATCTACAGAAAGTAAAGAGCCTGCTTGTATTTTAGAATTCCCCTCTAATTAGGTATTTGCTTATATTTTCAGTCCCAGAAATGGCGGGAAAAGTGGGGGATCGACACCACTCTTCAAACGTGGCAGGCTCCAGAAGTTCTAATTAAGCACTTCCCCAGTGGAAGCACCGGCTTCGATAAGGAAGGATCACCAGGTATGTTATTGCTCTTACCGCCAGATTTTTTATTGTAATCGTGACAGTTGCCTACTAGATATTAATTTATATAAAGTCAACTAAAAACAAATACATGAATACCTATTCCTTTTTGGGTAGTTTATTGAAAAAATATTGAAAATGAAGTTAATAATGATGCATAAATGTATGATGAACTGCTGTTCCTTGCCGTACCTAGCTGTTCAATTAACTACCGGGATGTCACTTAGGCCGCTGAGGCGTCACTTCTAAACTTCTCCGAGAATTTAGTACTTAGGTCAAAACCTAAAAATTGTAAAAGATATCCGTACCTATAGTGTATTTGCTACAGAGACTTGCGGTCATTCGGTCAATGCAAATGCAAAATACACGATCGGCAGTCCCAGATTTGATTAATTCCTAAAATGCTGTTGGATCATCAAAGTGACCTCTATATAAACTTCGTGGTCAAAACAAAGATCATCATAACACAAGTGATTTCATTAATCCGACTTCCTACCACGAATTTACATAGATATTATTCGACTAAACCGGTTTAGCTGTTTTTTTATGATAAGATTACAAATTACGACCGAAGAATTTTTCCACTTTGATAATACTTCGTGTTTATTCTAGTACTTTTAATTCAGGAGTCAATCTTCGAATGTTTGTCTCTCGTACACTAAACGATAGACCGGCCCCTCACTTTTTATGCGCTTGCGCCGGTTGCGAAACAATTGGGTCATTGTCACTGTCACTCGGCACACGGCATTACACGACATGAACTTCCCCTCGATTTCTTAATTCTCAAACCTTGGCCCTGACTATTCACATGTAGGGTAGGGAGGGGGAATGGCGTTCACTTAAGGAAAATACGCTGTATTTTCCAAAATATTAATTTTACTACAAAATTTTGAAACATAACATGTAGTTTAACTATTCAGTAATCAACATTTTAACACCAAACCTATTTATCTTTGACTAATAAGAATTAGGAAACAATTTAAAAAAAAATGGGTTTGAGCGCCATTGCCCCTGACTTTGGGTAATGCCGCTCAGGCAAAGGGGTAATGACGCTCAAACATGTTTTTGGAAAAATGTCTAGTAAGATCCATTTTCATTATACTATTAAGCGTGAGATCAACCTTAAATAATTAAAGTAAAGTCTACAATCACAAATTATCATCAATTATACCTATTTGTACGTAAAGTAAGCCTTGAATAATTAAAAAAATTGTTATTATCTTCAATACCAAATTAACTTCAATTATTATTTTTAGAGGTAATCATAATAAGAAATAGTAAGATTCTATGATTGGGTACATATATATCACAGATGTATCCATCTGCCGAATCCCATCCAGAACATATACCATGGGACTACAGTCCGCAGGTGGTACAGCAATACCACATCTTGTTATTTTTTCCAAATTCTTCGGAAATAATGTAGTCTTCATCACCCACATTAATTTCGTCATCCTGTTGTCGTCGCAAAGGTGGTCTTCATCTTCTTTCTCTCAAGAATTTTCATTTTTTAGTCGATCTCAAACTTGTAAATAGTATTTTAAATTGTTTTGCGGCTTTTCTTTTAGACAACCCTTAATCGATTGCAGTTTTAGCAGATTGAAGGTCTTCTTCACTCCAAGCCGATTTAGCGGTGGTTCGTTTAAGATTACTTTAAGAAAAAGAAACAAAAAGTGATTAAGGGGTAATGGCGCTCAGGTGAGCGGTATAACCCCAAACGGTCGTTTTGTATTTAACTCGAAATTTATAAACATTCAAATACAATTGTTGAAAATTGGTTTCATTATCATAAAAGAGAATAGTTTTATACTCGGAAAACTGATATCAATAATTAAATAAGTATCAAAAGTCTGGACTTACCGACGAAAAGACCGAATCGAAAATTAGATCAGTTCAACCGTTTATGGAGAAAGACACTTCACGGTCACGAGCCGCGAGCTGACTGCCCTTACGCGTCGCTACCTGTTTGAGGTCCCCAACCCCCACGCTTTACGGGCCGCGGCGTGTTGCTATGTTTCATTTTGACAAAGTTACAGAGGTGAGCGCCATTACCCAGTGAGCGCTATTCCCCCTGCTTACCCTACATAAGTGGTTGGTTAGGATATAAGATAATAGGTATAATGGCGTGATAAAATTACACCGAGTCACCCGAAGGTCAGCTAAGAATAGCATAATGCATCTATTTCGTGGGTGGAAAGGGCTACATAACGCTCATAAAAGATTTACTATACGATAGTTTCTTACTTCCGTTTAGTGCTGGGAAAGCAGGGAAAAACACGACTCGTCATCCTGCACAACATAGACTGTGCCAAAGAGGTGCATAGCGTGGTAGGTTCAGAACCAAATATTTTTGCCAGCGCCAGCCACCTCAGTCAACGCCAGTTGTCGCTGAAAACCAGCGCTGTGTGTGCGTGTGTGGTATGCTGAGCGTTGACTTGTTTTGCGCGAATGTGACGCATATTATCACATCTGTATAAGTCACTAATTCTGTTTCTTTTTTATGCCAATAAACTCTTTTTTGTTTTGGAAGGAGATTCTCGATAATGACGCATCTGATAATGACGTTATTCTTCTTTGTTTCTAGTAATCGTCGTCCCATTCGTGGGGCTCGACGTGTGGGGGCTGCTGCACTCCGTGACCAAGACGGACGTCATCCGCATGATCCTGCGCCACCTGGAGAACTACCTCGCCACCGCGAGGAAGCAGGCGGAAACACATGGCCCGGCTGCACTGAAGGTACGAGAGTAAAAGCGCAAGATACCTATCTCAAATAATGTCGTTATACGTATGTCACAATGTAAATCATAGAACAGGTAGGAACAATTAGCCTTTAATCACGGCTATTTCTCGTCGTTACAGCATATTCAGGAAAATGATAAAGTATAAGAGATTAATTAAGCGAACATAGTTCCAGCCACTTGGCAACCCGTATAGGCAACTAACTGTAATTACGAGAGAGACACACCCACTGTTTACCTAGCTGTACGCTTCCTTGCTTCTAACTTTACGTACTTTATATAGGTACCTACTCACCTATGTTTACATAAGAACCCTGACAAACTAGGTAGGTAATACAAAATTGTAAGGTATGATAACTAACCTTCCAGCAGTAGTAAGTTCTATCCTGATGCTGACGGAGACTGAAAACTGGAGGGAAATTGCGAACTGTGAAACCGTAATGGTCCATAAAGAGGCGCCGAGCGGAGTGGGAACACCCACCGAGTAACCACAGGAAAGACGGTGGCACAGTGATCACGTGCTGCCGCGCCTAGCTAGGCTCCCCTTGCCAGTCCGCTCAGGGATGTGCCCTAAAAGGCGGTTCTGAGGTGGTTGAAAGAAGTCGCGGGACCCCTTTTGATAGTGATCACCGGAGTGGTTTTGTTATGAGTCAAGTAGAGAATATTGAGAAATATGTTCCCTAGTTTTTTCTCCAAAAGACTGAAAAAATAAAAAGGTATTATTTACCCAAGCGGGATTGCATTTAGGTAAATGCGAGTACTACCACAGCAAACCCGTTATCGCCGTTCAAAGTACACAATCCTGAAATACTTCGTCTTCGACCTCCAGGTGACAGTGGTGTTCGACCTCGAAGGCTTCAACATCAAGCAGTACGCGTGGAAGCCGGCCGCTGAGATGGTGTTTACGCTGCTGCAGCTGTACGAGGCCAACTACCCCGAGATCCTGAAGGTCTGCTACATTGTTAATGGTACGTGTGTGTTCTTATACAGTTTAGAGATAAGGTAGGAAGGCTTCAACATCAAACAGTACGCGTGGAAGCCGGCGGCCGAGATGTTGTCCACGCTGCAGCAGCTGTACGAGGCCAACTACCCCAAGATCCTGAAGGTCTGCTACATTGTCGAGATAAAGCGTCATCCTAATAGATACATGACGCGAATACCTACTCGATTATTGCGTTAATTTGTGTGGCAAAACGGAAATCGCCCTTTGTCGACACGATGACGCATTCACGATTGCCATACAAATGTACGCAAAGATCGCGTATTCGCGCAATGATCGCTTTGCATTACGACGATAATACAAAGTTCTTAGGGTTAACTGCCGATTTGAATTCGGTTACCAAATGTTCTGGGTCGGATCAGTCGTAAACCCTGTAATGGATAGGTTGATATTATTTATTTTGTCATCAATACAGGTTGTTCGAGAAATGCGTGGTCATATATAAGGGTTTTGTTGGCATTTATGTAAGTCATAAACATATACAGTTCTCGTCAAATAGCTTTGCCCCTCTGAAGTCGTGTCGAGTGGCTGCGTAGTAGTCAAAATTACGAACACACTGCAACTGCGCATGCGTAAGAGACATGGGGGCGGGGCGCGATTTTATGTCTCAGTCTTACGTTTACGTTCGATGCATGCTTGCGTCCCGCTTGCTCCCGTGTACGTGACTGCACCTGCGCGATTTTTGCAAATGGCTAACTTCAGAGGGGCAAAGTTATTTGACGAAAACTGTACCTAAAATGATGTAAGTACTTTAGTTCAATGACAGATTTTATGTCACCAACAGCATCAGACTGTTCGAAAAGTCATTTCTTTGGAACTTTTTAGTCGTTTTAAGGTCGAATTAAAAAAAGGATGTTTTTGGTTTGCTACTTTTTTCCTAAATGTTTTATCAGCTACCCTGTATAATTAACGATATTTATAAACAATGCAATATTTTCAAAGCCCACGTCATTGCTCGCTACCATAAACACCGATTTTCATCATCATCATCACCACGTCATTGCCCGCTTGCAGGCCGTATTCAGCGAATGTATACAAAGGCAGATACTTTTTTTCATTGCTGAGGGAATTCGGAAATCATCAAATGACACGACTGTTCCGCTCTGGGCAGAATCGGAAGGAGTTTCATACTTTTATAACTCCTTCAATTTCCCTCTGCGTTCCAAGGCCGCGGTACTCTTTCGAACAATTCCGCAACCCTGGCAGAGAGTAGAGACACTACCTTAGTATAGAGAGACTTTCTGTATTTCCTCTTTATAACTCCATCTCCCTTTCTTTACAGCACCCAAAGTATTCTCCCTCGCCTTCTCTGTGATCAAGAAGTTTATGCACGAGTACACCATCTCGAAGATCAAGATCTTCGGCTCCGACGCCAAGAAGTGGCAGGCGCAGGTCCTTACCATGGTGGACAAGGAACAGCTGCCGCAGCACTATGGAGGCACTATGGTGGATGAGAATGGGGATCCGAGGTGTTCGCTTATTGTAAGTTAGCAGGCTTTTAATTTTTTCCGGGTTTTATTTCATGTTAAAAAAAAATCTAGTATTTAATAGAAGTAAAGAAAGAAAAAACATTATGTAGGAAAAACTTAAGGCACACACACAGCACGTTTACAGGACAAAAACTAATAAAAAGAATAGCTAAAATTAATGGGGTTAAAGTATAATAATAATAATAATAATCATTTATTTCGGAATAAAGACATCCATATTTTGTTATAGTACAATTGCGACCTTACAACTAGGTTAGTATTTTTTTAAAATAATTATTTAATTTTAACAATAAGTTGCGGGTCAGGTAGACTCCCCAATGCTGGCTGCCAATCACTACACGACTGCATGCAACCGTATCCAGCGAGCCAGCATCGGTGAGTCCCACCGGTCCGCCAGCGCGCGCAGGATGGTGTTGGGACTGTCGCGCGTGCGACGCATGATAGACGCGCACCGCTTGCGCATGATGGCCGCAAAGCCGTCTGTGTCAGCTGCCGCGAACATCCCGGAGGCGCTGCAGTAACGCGGCAGTCCCATCAGCACCCGGAACGCGTTATTGTATTGAACGCGCAGATCACTGTATGTCCGCTGCGTATAGTTAACCCACAGGCTGCAAGTGTAAAAGGACTGACAGTATGCTTTAAAAAGCGCAACTTTTACAGTCCCCGTACACCGTGCAAACCTGCGAGCCAACATGTTGCATCGGACAGACAGCGCTCTGCGCTCCCGTTCAATATCGACACTGTCCTTTAGGTCCGCGGTGACCCAGTGGCCCAAATATTTAAACTGCTCGACCTTGTTTAGAGCTGCACCACATAAAGTAAAACTCGGAACGAATGTGTGTCGCTTGTTGTCCGGCCTGAAAATCATTATTTCACTTTTGTGTTCGCGTTGTATTTGAGCCCATGAGCCAACGCATAGGACTCACAAATTTTCAAAAGCCTTCGTAAGGCACCAATCGTAGGTATAGTAGTCCGGAGAATTATATACCTAACCCAATGATGGTATTCGGGTTCCTCTACAAATAGTTTTTGATTTCTTCTTTTCCGTCTAAAATCCAAGTTTTGCGCAGTGATTCTCCTTCGCGTAAAGGGCAGCAAATTCAATTATAGGACATGAAATTGGCTGAGATTGCGTTTCCGATATGATGACGTTATAAATTAGGTCAGGTTTACGAAAATCTCTGAAGAAATTGTGCTAAAAGTTAGTCGAAAATAAGTCCAATGGTTTTTTCAAGTACCTACCTAGCTTTGAAGATTAACATTTTTCTATTTGCAGGTGAAGCCCGGTGGAAAAGTTCCTAAGAGCTACTACTCGAGTAACCAGACCTTCGACTCGGAGAAGGAGTTCAAGCGAGTCACCATCAAGACCGGAGAGAAACACGTCATCGACCTGCTTTGCTCAGATAATGACAGTGTTTTGAAGTGAGTTCCATACATCCTATCGTATAGCTTCGTCGGTATAATGATCGTATTTGCTCCTGGGTTCAATTTCGGGGGCAAAATTTGCCAATTGGGTTTTTCCATCAGTCATTTGTGGTGAAACGTGGGTGTTACCTCTGCCTTTAAGGAAAACAAGCGTGATGATTTATATGTACCTACAGAATGTTCCAGAAGTACGTGGTCATGTTTGAGGGTGAAATTGGGTAGCAAAAATACATTAAAATTTTATTACAACAAAAGTGACTTTTTCAAAAAAAACGACCACAAAGATCGACAAAAAAGTTCCGAGCAAGTGACTTTTCGAGCAGTTTGCTACAACAGTTGGTGGCATTTACTCAATCACAGATTTGATGTCATGCAGCCTGCTAACGGCCGCTTTCTATAATATATCTCAATCCCAATCTTGATCCCGATCCTTGTCTGTAACCAATCAAAGGTGAGGATTGTGTGGTGAAGGACACAAACTCGGCCGTTGATTGGTTACAGACAAGGATCGGGATCAAGATTGGGATTGAGATATATTATAGAAAGCGGGGCCGTTAATCAGACTGCTTGAAAGTGATTTGTTTGGAACTTTTTAAAGTCGGTTTTTGCGGTCGGATTTTTTAAAAGAGTAATTTTTTTGTTTATATTGCTATTTTTTCCTTAATGTATATCAGCTTCCCAGCATCGCCCTTAAATATGACCACGCGCTTCTGAAGGAACACCCTGTATAGTTACGCTAATGTAGTCTGCATGTATCACAAAATTTTTCAATATTCCCACACAATATTACGACTATTTGTCGTGCAGAGGCAAATAGTCGTAATATTGTGTTTCAAAATTGACTGGTCGAATATTCCTCCTCAGAAGAGGTAATAAGTCCGCCTTAGGCCTCATTTACGGAGACCCGGGCGTTCAGCAACCCGGCCCGCACTAAATTCAAACATAATAATATGGCGTTGTATGAGAGCGTTTACGTAGAAGCGATTTTACACGCGTTTGCTTGAGATGCAGGCGGAGCTCGCAATGCCCGTGGTAATACGAACATACGAGGCGATACCCTGGCGGGTATCGCCAGGGTACGGTAGCCCGCGTGAGAAGCGGTCCGGGCACCGCTAGGTACTCTTCACGCCCCGCACCTCGCGCCGAGTCACGCCTCGCATCTTCATAAACAACATCGTACATGCCTTATGCCGTCTCCGTAAACGAGACCTCAGTAGTTCGTTTATGACCGAAAAATATTATTTTTCAATGGACTTACAAATACAGCAATTTCCTAACAGATGGGAGTGCGGGGTAGACCACCACGACATCAAGTTCGTGATCAAGCGGCGCGACGAAGAGGGCGGTGAGAGCGTGGTCCTCGGGCCGCGCAAGATCAGCGAGGGACCCGCAGACGTCGGCGTGCTGGCCGTCACTGGACCCGCAACCTGTACTTTTTTATTTTTTTTTTCACACAATCCGAAGGTTGTGTCTCTTGTGTCCACAACAAAACAACACGTTTTTTTTTAAATTGATGGGTTCATTAGAAGTGACTTAAAACGAAATTCAAGTCACTCCTAATGAAGCCATCAATTTACAATCTTCTCATTGTTATAAAGACCTCGAACGATCACTAATGCCCCGTCATGCAGAACGTTCCTTTTGTTTGATACGGATCTTCTTCTAGGCCAGGGTCAGTTAAATTTTGAGAGCACACAACAAACAATAAGGAACCGCCAGCGCAAGATGAATGGTCTTGAAAGTTACCTGACTGCTGCTATTAACGTAGTTTCGTCTGTTCTGGATATTATCTGAACTACCGTGATCGTTTCGATACCGTAATCTCACATAGGTAGGTAGGTACTCAATTAAAGCAACAAAGTGTTTCATGGTCGCTGGGGCTTTCAATGAAATAGGTACAGGTACAAACGTTCGACGGACGTTCAAAAATATAAAAACCCTAATCCATAACCGAAATCTATCACATAGCCTCGTATGTGATAGATTTCGCTTATGGATAAGCCGCCTCCGGCGCGGCGATGATGGTCCCGCCTTGAAAATAGTCCTTCCGGCGCCCATTATGTTTGTTGTTCGAGAATCAAACCTACGACTCCAGTAGGTATCTAACATTTCGGTCAAAGGAATCGCCACAACCCACACCATAAGCACAAGCAAGCCTACCTTCTAATATTATTTTAACCATCCCAACAGATTCAGTCATCTTCGACAACAAGAGCGCATTCCTCCGCAACAAGAAGGTTTACTACGACGTATTCATCTCGGTACCGACCAGAGACCTCAACATCAGCGATGAGCCCACGGACGAGGTGGACGCTGTCGCCGCCGCTTGCAGTAAGACCAGCGTGTCGACGTAGCGATAGAATAAAAATGTATTGTAGCCTCAAGATATGGCGTAGAAATCAGTAACGGTTGTAAATTTCATGGTTTCTTGGAGCCGGTTTGAAGTCTTACAAGTCACGGTGGCTCCACAACAGCCTATGGATAAACTACGCACTTGTACTTAGTACCTACGCTTTGTATGACAATGTGGGCTAGCTCGTCCACACGCCACTTGGCCGTGGCTTGCAAACATGTAAACCGCGCAGTTATGGGTCGATCTTTAATGTCATGTTAGCTATTGTGAATAGTTTACAAAATACAGTACCTACAACTAACTAGGTACGTAATCTATTGAATAAACGTAGGATTTTCCACTTATATAGACTTGCGGAAATTGATTGTCATGTTTGAATCATACAGGAACTCAGGAACCAGGTACTTACGCGCTGTTTCCTTCATCGATATTGCGCAGGCGCATATTTTTGCACAATACCGTTTTCATCTTTAGTCATACTGGTTTCTCCATAAATTAAACGTCATATCATAACTTTAATGTAAAAAATCATGACTGTACTTTAGCAAAAACTGTTAGTACCTACTAATTAATAGTTAAGTACTTTTTTTACAAATAATTTTGTGTTGGTGATTTTTAGGATAATATATTATTGTTATTAGGTAAGTATAGATAGTTATATAGGTAATTTGTTATGTTTATACGTCCCTACTAAGTTCTAAGTATAGTTTTAAGAAAAAATGTTTTATACCTACTGATATACAGGGGAGGGTTTATTAGATAAGAAATTAACAAATGCAAAGCATTTACGTAATTACTTACATGTTTAGAAATGGAAGCATTTCTGTGATAGTTTCCAATTTAGCAAATAAGCCTTTTTTTTTTAAAGATGGGAAATCATCAAATGACTCCTGCCGCTCTGGGTGGAGTGGGAGGGAGTGTCAGACTCTTACTGACTAAAACCTATCCATGCTCCTCCTAGTGCCTTCTGCGTTCCGGGGCCGCGGTAACTCTTTCGAACAAAATCCGCAGCCCACCAAAATCCGCAGCCCAACAAAATCCGCAGCCCAGCAAATAAGCCTTAGGTGGAATTTGGCGATGCAAAGATTACGCGCACGCCTCTAGCAGCGAAAGAAGTTGCCTAAGAACGACACTTGCAGTGTTGCCAAAACCAATTCATTAAATTCCCCAAAAATCTAAGTCAAATTCTCTAATTTGAGATTCCCTGCAGTTTGGGGATTTCCCCACACGTTGGTTACGCTGTGCGAAAACTGTCAGTGTCGTTCTTAGACAGCTTCACAATATTGCGGCGCTAGTTAGAATCTTTGCCAACTAGTAGATATTTTCTCTTTTCTCTATAGGTACCTATATTTAAATTAGGTACTTAGGTAGGTACCTAGTGCAATATGAGTGAAGTCTATACAACTTGGAGACGACATTGCAGCAAGACTTAAATGAAAACACCTGGATCAAACTACTCTAATGAACCTAATTCATAGGCTTATTTTGGAACAAAGTATAAAATAAATCATAAAATCGAAATTAAGCAAAAACGCTCCACTGCATAAAAACGACTAAAACTTCGACATGTCACTTTTCAAGCAGTTTCTGGCTTCAAATCTCTGATTGAACCAATATAAAAGCTACCAACTGCATCAGATCAGACTTGCCAGTGTGTTCATTTATTGTCTCACGTTCTTCACGTTGTGTAGCAAGCAGACATATAAGCAAAATTATAGTAATCAATAGTTGTAGATACTGGAAACGCCCCCTAAAACATAACGGGTAGGTACCCCACTATAAAGTCCGCGTCTGCGCATAGATTAATAAACAGGTACGTAGGCGTCGCCACTGCTTATCGAAATGGAAATGTTAATATTATTTTAAGCATTTTACTAACAATATGCATTTAGGAGAGGAAAATATTACTGTACATGTGTTAGTTACCCTATTGTTTTCCTTTGTGGGTTTTGCCAGCTCCTTACCATGAGTTAGAGTAGGTAATAAAAATGCTACAAAATAATGAAATAGTTGACAAAATTAATAGTTTTGTGGTAATAGAGTATTGTAAATATAATTGAATGACTTTCCTTTTACAATTCTGTGATTACTTTATAATGTTTTACAATGACTATCCTAAGCAGGTCATAAGGACTTTTCATTTTCTAAACAGTGAGTACCTAGGTACCTACTTAATATTATTTTTCAAGGCTAAGAAAAATATGTTGTCTGCCCTGACTGTAACAATTGCTCAACTATAATCTTTGATATAGATTTCATATTGTACATTAATGTAGTAGCAATAAACATTGTTTACACCAGCATTTTATTTATCTTACACCTTTATCTTTTACTTACTCACTAGTCAATAAAGGACAACTCAGATAAGAAACAGTGACTTTCATAATTATAAATATTTCAATTATTTATAGTATTATGCAATATATATATCATGCTCAGACTTCATGAAGTAACATATTTTTTCATTACTAATAAACAATTACCAGAACATTGATGCCTGTGTGTATTCTACTGCAATAAAAGATGAAATGATTTTGTAAAAATATTTAATCAATGATAAAGACCACCTTCCTTAAAAATAAATGTTATATACAAGGTTACGTAAAACTCCACCAGATTATTATATAGAGATTATATAGAGTTCATTCATCATCTTCAAAGAGCATTTGAAGTAAATCTCTCTTGGTGCACTGGGAGCCCTCTAACCGCTGCACGCCCTTCCAACGGATGATTGTGGGGATGACCATTAGTTTCAAACGGGAGTCTGTCCGGAACGGGCAAGCTTTGTCCCTCCATCTGCAATTTGTCATAGGAGTAGAGATATGAGGTTTACCATACACAGAACACCAACTCGAAAGGTGCCTTGATACCCTTGTATTGTACAATGAAAACAATTTGACTTGAGAAAGTGATAGATTTTCATAATTATTTAAGTTACGGATAGTCCCACATTATCTGTCATAAACATGTTTACATTTTTAGATAGTATACTGCTTTAATAGCCTAGTATTCTATCTAATGGTTAACATATAACAGCACTTTGTTATACTTACGTAACTGAGTCGCCAACATCAACGGTAACAAATATAATATCCTTCTTTAGTTCACTCAGGTACGCTTTCACCACAGGCTCAGCTGTGAACAAAGATTGTTGACATAAAAGGTAAGATCTATTATTATTAGCTTTCTTCCATGGCTTTGCTCTCTAGGCCATCACACAGGAGGCAAGCAATTTTTGTTTTTCAAAAATAGTCTAAATTAGAGCTGCCAAATAGTAAGTGTGCCAATTACCGAATATTCGGCTCGGCTCACGGCCGAAGCAACAGATATTCAGCCGAATATCCTGCATTTTGTGGGTGAAGGTTGTGTAACAACACGCATTGTTTATAGATAGTCCCATCAAAGTATGTATCTATACTAACAAACTCTGTCGGATTTGCCAAATAGATGACGATTATTTGTAGCATTTCTGCATCCAATTATAGCACTAGCTTTCTATCAGCGACAGAATTTTTATAATGGGATACTTAAGTATTTTTAGTGATTACCTTTCACAAATATCAAATTTAAAAAAATCACAATAGTTACAGATCTAGTATCATACCCAATTGGCAGTAAATACACCAACTGCGGCCATTATCTTTCTTTTTACCAGAGAAAAAGACATAAACTGGAGGCCCTTTGGGTGGTAGCTTATCAATAAACTCAGTAAATTTATCATAATTTTCAAGTTCTTCTGATTTTGTACTCATTTAATTAAATTGACAAAAAGATGATAACAAATTAAATGTCAATAGATAATAAAGTTTATTTTTGGCATATACAATAGGACCCAATTTAGATTATACAACCCAATACAAACTCCTTAATAGCAAGAAAGTAATGAAATCTGTCGGTTTCTTATTCATTTGTAGTCTGTAGCTGTAGCTGTAGTAGACAAGAAAAAGGATAGTGTCATTCACTACAATAATAAATTACATGTGTGTGGTTGTGGTTGGTGTCATTTTTCACAATCGAGCAGTCGTGAAGCGATAACTAATTTAATTAATTCCCTAAGTATGAGTTTAAGTTTAGTTGCGTACCTTCAATACAATCGCTACACCAGCTTTCCCCAGACGGCAGTTTTGCACCACTGAAGTTAAAAAGTACTGGAGGACCATTTGTGTCTATAGCTTCAACGTATTTCACAAACTCTTCATAACTGTGAAATTCAACTTTTGTTACGACCATTTTCAGTATAAACAAAAAGTAGCCAAATACGACCGGCACAATCTATGAATGATGCACAAAGTGACTGGAATAAATAAAATACCGAAGCTACCGAAAGAACCTACGTGTTTTGACGTTTGACGGCGGACGATGACGATTGACGACGACATTGACGTTGACTCAGTTGACTGACAGTAACACTCGAAAAGTGTTGCAAAAAAAGTGTGATCACTAGGTACACGGAACAGAAAATCTGTTCCGTGAAAATCAACTAAAATGTTCTCTGAGATGAGAGTGCGATTTGGAAAATCGTTAGACATTCAGCTGCATGCCATAAATAGCATAAATACAATAATAATAATTTAGTACCATAAATAGCACCGAAAAAATATTTGGTAGCACATGAATGAAAGGCAAACATAATCCGGCGATGAAATTGAACATATGTAGTTGAGAAAAGGCTTGGCAGTTTGATACTACGTACGTAGTATTATTTTATCTGTGATGAAACTTTTTTTTTTAACTTTTCAAGTACATTGATGAAAATAATTTATTAGATTATCGGTCAATGGATCATCTTAGGGGCGATCGTAATCACCTAAAACCGATGAGAAACCAAATCGTCTGCCTCATGATAAATCTTTTGTGATGACACATAGACACTGTGAAAAGACAAAATGACATGAGTATTGTCTATGAAAAATTATCGCTCCGTTTTACGTGAAAAGTTTGACTTTTCCTGTTATGGAAGTGCCGTGTAGTTGTGTCCATGCCGAATGAATGCCATGCGTACAACAGAATTCAAGGTTCAAGCCAACGGTTTTGACAGATACTACGGTTGATAATAAAACATATTTGAATGTTTTCGTGTGTATTTGGATTGATTTTAAAATAAAATCGGGCCCTGAGTGATAATAACTGTCACAATGGATAGAACGACGAGTATGAAACCTAAGTCGATGGCCGAATTACTCCCCGGGCTTAGCGGTAAGTTTAACATTGCTCACTGCCAAAGCTATGTTTAGTAGTAAATAAAAGTAACGTTTCTCAGTTTAATACCACATTAATAAGAAATAACTCTTGTCTTTTGGAAGCTAGGTAAAAAAACATGCCTAAAATGAAAGGCACAAAGCAAACTTATTGTTTAATTTACAGGAATCCTGTCCAAAGACAGTATGCAAAGTCTGACTGCAAAGAAGCAGCCTCGCCAAACAATTCTGCACACTCGTACAGCTGAAAAGATTATAAAGCCTTTAACTCTCGCGGAAATGAGAGCTGACATCTTATGTAAGTAAACAAACAATAATAATTTATTGTAATTTAGCTGCTTGCTTTCCAACATGTTACTATGTTTTGAATGTCCAATGATTAGAACCTACTAAATTCTATCATACTTCAACCCCTATTTTAAATTATGTTAAAACAGCATGTTAATATTTGTTTCAGCACTAAGAGTACAGTCTCCCAGAAGACTGGCACAAGGGGCCACAAGCACTAAAAAGAAGAATTGGAATTCATCCGTAAAAGTTGATAAAACTGTAAGCCACACAGCCAATGGAAAAATGAAGCATAATCCTGTCAGAAAAGTTCTTAATTTTCAACCCAAGCCTAAAGTAAGTATTCACAAGTCTCTTTATAAACCTATTTAAATTACGTTATTACTTGTTTGGGCCCTTTTCATAATTTTAATTTGTATTTCTTTGTGGTGGTGAATACTGTGGATGGTCAACATTTTTATATTGTGTTTAAATTACAGCCCGTTTCCAGTATCAGAGCAACAATGGCTCCTGAATCACCAAAGTTTACAAGGCCTGAGTTCAGACCGAAGAAATCACTATTTACATTGCAAGGTAATGGAATTTTTTAAGGTCTATCGTCCAGGTGGAACCAGTTGGTTCCAGTAAATCGTGAATTGAATTAAACTTTAATTCTATGTTTTTTTACAGTTTATTTTTCTTTTATAAACCAATTTTTTATATCACTAATTTGAATTTTATTTCAGCTCGGACCAACGTGAGGATAAGTGGCATAAACAACATAGCTGAAACACCGGTAGTAAACAGGCCCATCAAAAGTCGGATAACACTTGCAAATAAAGAGAATGTCTCCAACCAGAGTACCATTAAAAAGTTACCTCTGCCAAAGCTCCAAACCAAACCACCTTTGATCAAGAAGAAGCTCATCCCTGTTATACCTGACACTCCCATGTCCAATGAATCTTGGAAGTCTAGCTGTGATGCCAGCTTCTTGCTAAAAGAGAAAGAGATCAATGATGCAGAGGAAAAAACAAAAGCTATAGCTGAGGAACCAACGCTAGAGAACCTAGCTGCAGTCACACCACCAGCGTCCACTCCGTTCAAGGAGTACAGAAATGTTCAGGAATATTTCAACCACTCCAGTGAGTTAGAAAGCTCTGCCGTCTATAATGATAACACCATCATGAGCTTTGAGAAACCCACAGATAATAAAGACAATAGCAAGAGAGAAGAGAGTGTCATAGTTTCATTATGTGATCTACTCAATAAAGCTTCTGTTGCTAACTCAGGGAAAATAAGCACAGAACTTGAAGATTTATTACAGATTGAAAAACAGACTGAACACAACTTGAAGATGATAGACAACAGCATTGCTGCATTGAATAAGATTAAACAGTCACAGTTGACTTCTTTACAGTATGTCAGAAAACTAATAAATGAAAAGAAACCTAGTGAGAATGCAGACAAAACTTTAACTGAAACCAAAGAGACTCCCAAAGTTATAAAAATAGAGAAAATAAGTCCTGAACGAAAAGCTATTGTTAGTAAGCCATGTTCAGTAATAAAGTCATGTTCAAAATCACCATCTTACAAGATACCAAAAAAGAATTTGTGTTTGAGAAAAAAAGTGTTCTGTAAATCTATGCCAAATGTTTCGAACGAGCCTATAACACCTGTAAAGGCTGACATGGGTAACAGAGCTCTAAGCATGTACATGAAAATGAAGGAACAGATGAATTTTTTAAACACACCTGTTGCTAAACGAGAGTTTCATGTTCCAGATACACCAGCAGTGACTTCACATAATTTACAAAAGCAGCTTGATAAACTATATGATGAAAACTAGGGTACTTTAGAAAATATCGAAAATAAATTAATTATAGAATAAGATTGTAAAGAAAGCAATAATATTATTTTTTTTAGTTAATTAAATTTTATATCAATTTTAATTTAACTAACATCTTATGAATAACCTTGTTGTAAAGTTTGTGCTACAGGTTAGCTTTGCATGCTATGCTATCGTCACACTAATTATAATTCTATATTAATTTATTAATAATAAAACCGATTTTCTAGACATTGTAAATAAAATTCGTGACTGAAAATTGTTTTGTGATGAGAATGTTCTAAATTAAATTTCTTGTTCTAGGTAGTATTTAGTCATCATCTTCCTGCCCTTTCCCATGTTACCTGGGGTCGGCGCAACACGTTTTTCCTTCTTTTCTGTCCTTTAGTACCTAATATATAAAATCTAATTAATTATTATACTTGCATAATGTAAACATTTTTGTGTATAAAATAAAGATTATACGTAAATAATAAAGCTTGCTTATTTTAAAACTTATTTGCGCATGACTCAAAATTGTCGCTGACGGCGCACGCAGTTCAATGAAAAGGCTAGACTTTTAATGAAACGGCTGAGTTAGCTAGTTGGCTGCGACAGATACATAGGCGTTAAAGGACAATGGAATTTAAATGGTCTAAGTTTTTGAACAGTTGGTAGATTGTGGTGGTCAAACTCGTGCATTTAAAAAAGAATCCCGTTATGCTGGTAGAACAGTATACTAAAAGCCACGAGACCCTGCAGACGTTAAATCATTAGTACTTAGGTTCATACGTTCATACAAGTGAATTCTCTGTTATCTATCTTCAATCAAGATGACAACATAAACTGTGTTTCATCAGCTATGAGCATGTGCCTTGACCACCTTTAACCACTTGGAAGAAGCTAAAACCACGCCGGCCAGCCAACGCTGGCCGGCGCGGTCAAATCAGTTTATTATTTTTGCGAACCGGTTAGAGCCAGCGCCGAAAAACTCGGTTCTGAATTTTCAGCAACGGCTTCTGCAGTGCGCCAGCTACCGGATTCTCGTATACTGCTTAGTCAGATAGGCAGGAACCCGAGGCCAATGGATATTTCTCTCAAGAACAGAGGAATTCCCAAATATTGCCCCTTCCTCAGACATAGGGACACCCTACAACACGATGTCGTACTTCTCAAACACTAGGAAGTGGTGAAGGGTGGGCGCTTTTGGGGCTGTGTTTAGGCTATCAATAGAATTGAAATCTACAAACTCTCAGACTAATGAAGCTATTCTATGACAAACCTAAAACCATATATCTATGCTTAAAACATTTTAGTTCATCTGTGCCAGGCAGTTGACAGGTGTCAAAAGTCTTACGATTGCTCTGCTCTGGCTCTGCTCTGCATTCTCTTTGGAAAACTGCTACGTTTGTTGATAAGCGATAACAAAATACTTTCATTATCAGTTTATTCTGTTATTACGTGCAGAATAATCAAATAAGATCATAAGAGAGCTTACTGTGATACTTCAAAGTAGTATTGTCCCATTGAACTTAAGCAAAAATGGCCTTATCCAAACCAATTATGAATTTGCTGGCATCGTATTTACAAAACTTGTACATACATCCCATTAAAACGAAAGCAATTACAAGGTAAGTTATCAGTCACTGTATAATTCATGAATTAGAAGTCAACAACCTATTATTGTCCAGATAACATGATTGTACAAAGTTTGATTCCAAAGTCTAACTTATTTTGCATTGGATTTTTTGCTTGACCTGTGACCATGAATGTTGCTAATTCTATGAATAATTAATTTCAGCTGCGTTGTGGGTACAGCCGGCAGCATTGCGTCTCAGTTAGTAGCTGGTGACAACATTAGAATAGATCCAATCTTAGCCTTTGGTCTATATGGGTAAGTATTTCAATGTTATTTTGTGCATGAACATGTTATTAATTTATTTTACAACAATCAATTTTACAATTCAATCAATTCATTCAATTTTAAATTTTTTTTGATTATTTGATTCGCCAAAAGCTAAATGTAGGTTTTCAAAATTAGAAGCCATTTCTTTGGGTGCCTCTGCCTAGATACCTGATGACCAAGTTCTACAGTTTATTATGAATTCATTTGTAACTTACAAACTTCCAATAGGAGCTCCTTATCCATGACATAATTACTAATAAATAATCTTTTATATTTCAGATTATTGTTTGGTGGCACAATCCCACATTACTTCTATGAATTCATTGAGAGATTCTTCGCTGAAGAAGTTGTTGCATTCCCACTGGCCAAGAAGCTTTTATTCGAAAGATTAATATTCGCACCTATTATGCAAGCATTTTCACTGTACACATTGGCTAGATTTGAAGGAAAGAACCACAAAGCTGCTCTGAAACAACTCCTAGCTTTGTACATGCCTATTTTAGAAGCTAACTGGAAATGGTTGACCCTGTTCCAAGTTATCAACCTTGCCTTTATACCTCCTATGGTAAGTGAAGTTTGTTTTTTATTCATTAAAAAATATGCTGCAGTTATTTTTAGTTGTGTTTCATACATAAACTTCTTTTCTGATTTAAAAATATTTCATTCAGTTTGTTGATGTTTATAAGGCCTCAGTATCCATAACATAGTAATTTTACCAAACATGATTATACTGCCTATATTGATTTCTTCATCTTGTATTGTATTATTATGTTCAAGCCTTTAAAAATAAAATTACATTTTTACTGTTACAGTTGCGAGTTCTCTTCATGAATCTTGTGGGATTCGGCTGGGCAATGTTCCTAGCTACTAAGAGACGTCAGCAGAGCCAGAATAAGAACTGAAGAAAAGAATTTATACTCGACACAAGGTGGTGGTGGATGTTATTATATTCTGTGATGGATGTTGAACATTCTATATAAATCTTTTTATAAATATTTACTAAAGGAGTGTTAGTTGTGAATTTGTGGGGTCAAGGGTTCATGGGGTCAGTTTGATGACCTCTCTAGTGATGTAAACTTGTCTGTTTAGCTTTATTATGTTGGTATTTGTATGTGGGTGTTATTGTACTGATAAGCAAATACCATTTGACATACTTTGAAACTCCTTGACCCTACATAAACCAAGGATATTTATTATGCATTTAATGCATTAACATTGTTGATTTAAAACTGTTCTGAAAAGCCCTTGATCATAACAAAGGAGTGTTAAATATAAGATGAAATGGTCAATTAAAAAATATTTTTGTAAGTCGTATTAGCATTTTACAACATTCTTGAATAAGTAGTAATTACTAGTTATGTAATGTTGAATTAGTGAGGTGGGAGGGCCAATACCTATCTAATCTTGTATTGATAGTAATTTTATTGTTTAATCTGTCTGTGTGAGGTATGTTGAGGTTTTATAATTATATGCCAGGATGTGGGATATGGATTAGAATAATATGTTATGATAATTAAAAATAATGTTATTGTATCAGGGAACTTTATTTGTTAACAGCAATCCATCCATTATGGCATGTACCAGTAGGTGTCTTTACTTGAATATGCATGGTTTTGTGAAATTACCTAACACTATGTCACTAAATTCAAATCTGCAAAATCAATTCGTACGCAGTGCATTTAATTTAGATGAGATTTCTCTATACAAACCAAATATGTATAAGTTCTGTGTACATTTTGATATTCTTATTAAACTGTTTTTTACTGTTACACTTGAGTATTATTTATTGAATATCGTCATATTTATTGCTTAAGTTGTTTATTTTAGTTGAAACAAATAGGCAGTTTCAATTGTTTACAATACAATAACTTACATCGCTACAATAATTTAGTTATTATCACCTATTCAATAGTAGAATTTCAATAAATAGAAAAAAAAAATGATTGTAAATGACTAGTAAAATTAAATTATTAAAATAAGTTAGTGTAAATATCAGATGTCAATAAAATATATTGCACTTTATTATAATATAAAGTAGGTACTCGGTTTTTGACTAGAGTATTTTTGTTACTTAATACCAAAATAAATTAGAATAATTTAAATAAAATTACCAACAATAAAAACTAAAACAAAATAAATACTTTTAGAGATCAAATAATCGTTTCCAATAAGGAATTGGTAGGTTAAGCACATTTGACTAGATAAAATATTATCTTAATCTATTTCATGATAAAAACATCAATCAAAAAGTCGATTAATTTGGCCTATCAGCTACCTTACACATGGTATGTATTTACAATAATCTCGACCAAACATTCAAACCTCATAAACCTTGTTTTTTGGAGTGTGAATATGGAATTGCTATTATAGTAAAAATAATTTGAAGTGCATAATAGTCGTTGGACTTGAGTTTTAAGGGTGAACTTAATAATGAAGCGTGTGAGTCGTGAGCGTGGTTACTCTCTGTCTACCGGGCGCGGCGAGCGAGACGGGCGCGGCGAGCGAGACGAGCGCGACCAGCTGGGCGGCGACGAGCGGCTGCTGACGGACGACGTGGGCGTGGACGGCGAGGGTCGCCGGTACGGGATGGGACGCTTGCGCGCGCTGCACGGTTAATGTGTTAGTACAGGCATGGCCGTTAGTATCGTTATATCAACATGCAACATTTGAAAGCGTTTATGAAAAACTATTGATGATGAAAATTAAGATTTAAAAAGTTACTTTGAATTTTCTTATTAGCGTTATTTCTCAGAAAATGCAATTTAAAATTCATGATTATTTAAGATGCAATTTAGAAATAATGACTTACCTTTTATAAGTTCTTTACAAGTGAATAAAAAAGTACATCCATAATAGAAAGCTTCTTCTACAAATTCAATAGTGTTCAAAATTGTGTACAACTTCTAGCTTCTACCATGCAGCAATAAAAAAATAAAAACAACAAAAATTCGCAATAAACTTTAATGTAATAAAACAAAATTAATATTCTTGAAACTGAAAACACACTTGCAGCATGTTCTACATCGATAGCACACTGTCTACACCTGGCGGGCGTCACCGTAAACTCCCGTTTTGTGAATATCTCATTGGCACGCTATCTTCTTCTACACTTGAATTTGTTTGGCAGGTATGAAAGATCTATAATGGGTGCGCTACGGAGGAAAAACAACTATTAATTATGTTTCCATTCCAGCAGGAGTCTCTTGCTTAGTTTATCACAATTATTGATTTATGTCAGTCCATTTTAAAGATCCGAGACAAATTTATTCGTTATGGGGTTTAATATTACTGTGAAAGATCAATTTGTACAAATACGAAAAGAATTATCTTATAACTAGTAGCACACCCTGTTAGCATGATCAGTGTTAAAAGAACTCACACATCTAAAGTTGTTATAATAATATATGATGCAAAGAGACTGACCAATGAGTGAGTATTCAAATACTTTTCACAGCCAATGGGAATATTTCAAATACATGATTTTTAAACCTAGTCAGCCTCTATACAGAAATGGACACCCAGATTATAATAAGAAAGATAATAAAGGCTTTAGCGATAATATATTAAATGAAAGTAGGGCTTAATATTTTCATACAATACATAATATTACTTAAACTAATTCACACTAGCACAATCACTTCACTACTCGGAGCTACTACTCGTGTCTTCAGAACTCGTGCTATATTTTCGGGACTTTTTTCTATAAAGAAAACAAAAACAACATAGATAAAAGGAGAAATATGAATAAAATGCCATATCATGGTGTTACTAGTGCGTTGGAGCCACATACGTGTGTTAGTTGGTTTTGAGGTTCGCTCCCAACAGATGTTTCACAATATTTGTAAACTACTGTTTCCCAGATATACACAATGTTTACAAATTTTGAGAATTATCAAAACTATGCAAACATGTATTTAAAACGAGTGACTTATAGATTGAATTCAATTCGTTACATTGACCTGGGTGCACCTCTAAACATCAAACGTAAATATAATATTAAAATGGATTATGTAGCTACCATGATACGACACAACAAACGCAAAATATAATAACAAGCACACCTATAAATCAGGATAAAAAGCGACACACGGAAAAAGTTAAAACACACTGTGCAATAAATGTGACATCCATTTGACAAGCATACACAACTACAAGATTAAAAAATATAATACGCACCAAATAAAATGTCATCATTGATTGCACTTACAAAATCCCTATTTGGCAAGAACACAGTGCTTTTAGCAGACAACATAAATCTCTAAATTTTTGCTGTCGTTTTCTGTCCACTATCACAAATAGATGACGAGCCTAATTGTGTCCAGCAATTTACAATCATTGACTTTTATTTATCCAGTTACTGGGGCCAGAGTGGGCCGTAATCCAGTTACGGTCCACTCTCAGAGAGGACCTCTATGGAGGACCTATGACCCGGTAGTGAGAACTTTCGCTACGCAATTTCGCTTATCATAATATTTGTGTCTGAGACGAGAGTGTGAATAAATAGGCCGAATGTGAGCATCGCACGACGCTATTCCATAAAAGCACTGCTCTTGCTGTCAACGATACCTCGTGATTCGCCGCCTATCCAGGAAGCTGGGCGAGCCCGCGCGGCGCGGTATGGAGAGCGAGCGAGAGCGCGAGCGCGCGCGCGACTCCGCCGATCTACGGTAATCCGCGTATACGCCCGTCATTGTTCTGATCGATACCAATCGCATGCATTCATTGTATTCCGAGTTTAGTGGAAAGAGAAATTATATGTTAATATTTTTGGCTACTTTTTCATAAAAAGAAATGAGTGAAGTTTCACAAAGAAACTTTTTAAAGGGATTGTTAAAAGCAAACAACGCATTTCTTGCAATTTAATGTTTAAAATATAAAATAAGTATAAATGTTACACGTAAAGTGTATCTACAAGAGAACAACTTCACTTGTAAATAGAAAAAGGGACAGTCCATGATGCAATTTTTTGTTTTTCGGCATTTTGACTGTTCTTTAAACATGGCCATGACATCTAGTTTTCATCAAGAACGGTTCCCAAATTTGCAGTAAATGAATGAAATACTCCCCCCACCATACCCAAACCAGGCTATGACTCAAATGATTTTCTTTCCACTTTCAGGGCACGCTGGACAAAACAGTGGAACATTTTGATTTTGCTAGTATCTGTCTAACTAGATCGAGGTTCTCCATTATTTCTGTTGCACGCTAATAATTCATATCCAACAATAAAGTTTGCAGTTCAATATTGTACGACTGAAAAAGTATTTCACCACTTATAAATAACACAGTATTCAGTGTCATTAAAAAAGAAAACAAAATGAGGTCACAAATAAAAACCATATCACAAAGTTCTGTAGTGATTTAGTTTCAGAAACAAAACAAATAAAAACAAAGTAAACTTTTATAAGTGATGTAAAACATTTTTATTACTTTACAATAAACGTTGAAATATCGAAAAAGTTAAAAGAGTTAATAACACACTACTTTATTGTTGGTTATACTTACAAGTAGCAAATTTCTCGCGAGTGTGCGTCAATCGTTGCAATTTAAACCTCACGTCGATGGCATAAAGTCAAACGACGCGCGCTCGTGATTTGTAACTATAGTTGGTGCCACATAAGGTAAAGCCAACTTTTTCTAATATATATTCGTGTTTTACTATAAAATTATCTATCGATTTTACTCGTAAATAATTTTAAAGACGATTATACTATGACTTAATTTTTGGTACTTACTGAAGAGTGCTAGAATCTGTGAATGTAGGAGGGTCAATAACGGCTATTGGCACCATATTTGGCCCCAACAATAGTCAGTTCAGTTTAAAGCTGGCACTTTGCGTATTTGTTAAAATATTCGCGTCACTTTTGCAAAACATAATTAATCTTATTTCGAAATTTATAAGGTATATTTTGTATTGCACAAGTGACGCGAATACGCCAAAGGTGAATACGGAGTGGTTCAAATTAGATGTTTACCTAGACGAGCGTGTGGAGCGAGAGGAACTACGGGACGAGCGTGACGAGCTGCGGCTACTGTACGACGACGAGCGACTTGAGCGGGACCGTCTGTAACAAACACCAGGGACTTTGTATACATTGTATCATCAGTTCATCACCATCATTCTCCGCCCCCTAATCCCCCCCCTCATTAAAAATAACCATATGCTTAGTTTAATTTTTAATAAAGTACTCAATAACATTATAAATTAAACAAATCAAAATTTAAAAAAGAGACTGACATTAGTGTTGATTGCAAAATGCTATTATTTTGTGTATGTTTATTTAATTAATAATGACTTATATAATAATCTTATTCTCTCAATTTATCCGATTTTTTTGCCAATCGTATTACTTACATAGTTTTTATTAGATGCTCAATACTCAATACTCAATCTTTTATTGCATTCCACATGTAGGTATTTTTAGGTGGTAAACTTATAGTTAGATCATATGGACCCTGTCGGGCACAGCAAATAAGTGAAAAACGAAAACTGACCTTGATGAAGAGTAAGAGCGCGATCTTGACCGCGACGATCGTGAGCGAGAGCGAGAGCGCGAGCGCGAGCGAGACGACTTGTTGCGCGAGCGAGAGCGAGACGACTTGTTGCGAGAGCGAGAGCGCGAGCGCCGCGACGCCGAGCGGGACCGACGCGACGACGAGCGCGACCAGCGCCGCCGCCCCCCCTCGCCCGCACCACCCCCCTTCTCCTCCACCTTCTTCGCCTCCGGAGAAGACTCCACGTTCACCGGCGGACTCTCCTCCTTACGAGGCTCTTGCACAGGCTGCTCCGGACTCTTCCTAACTTCCACTGGAGGCGTTGGAGATTTGTCTTTCATTGCTTCTACTATAACGGGACTAACACTTTTCCTTTTGGGTTTCTCGACCACTACTACTTCGGTTTCCTTCGGCTTGGGACTAATCCGCGGGGGCTGCGACGTGGACGTCGAGGGAGCGGTCTCTTCCTCGATCCTCCTCCGCTCCATGGACACTTTAGCGAGTTGGGCCAGTCTTTCCTTCAGTCTGTTGAGCTCTTTGATATCTAACTCCTCCTGTCGGTCCCGGTCGTCCAGTCGTAAGAACTCGACCTCTGAGTCGTCGTGTTCGCTGGACGAGCTGCGCATGCAGACAGCTTTAGGTTTGTAGTTCTCTGCCAGTTCCTTAGTTTTCTTCTTCTTGGGCTGTAGATCGGATGGGGACTTGATATATTTGCGTTTTTCTTTCTCTGGCAATTTCTCAATGATGTCGCGGTACCGCTCGGGGCTGCGGCGCGCGGGCGAGTAGCTCAGGCTGGACGTGCTGCTCTTGCGCGCCGAGCGAGAGCGCGAGCGCTCCCTGGGCGCCTCCGCGCGCTGTCGGGCTTCGCCCTTAGTGGGCGACGTGTGGCGCTCCGCGGACCGACGTTCAGAGGACTTCTTGCTCTTCTTAACTGGCGTCACACTCTTCCGCTTCTCCTTTTTTGAGCTTTTTCGTGGAGTTGGAGATCGACTGCGCGACGCTTTGCGTCGTGGTCTTTCTTCTGGCGAAGGAGACTTCCTTCTTGGTTTACTGCTCTCGCGTTTGCTTTCTACTGATTTTCGTCTTGACTTCAAGTATTTTTCCACTTTACTCTTTGGCGGTGGGGATTCTTTCCTCTTGTGTTCGGGAGACGGGCTTCGTTTCCGCTGCTCCTTCGGTGGAGATTTACTTCGCTCCTCGTAGTAGCGAGCCTTATTTTTAGAACTTTTCTCAGATTTTTGTTTAGGTGGTTGTTCCGATTCTGATTCGGATGATGAATACCTTCTTTCTGACCGAGAACTTTTATGCGATTTCTCAGTATCTTTACGAGACTCTCTGGTCTTGTAACTCTTACTCACAGGTGATCGTTCTTTGTATTCTGGGGACGTTTCCCTTTTTTCTCTAGAAACGCTCCTGTCTTTTTTTCTTCGCGGTTTGTCATCATTGGCTTCCCTTTCTTTTCGTTTCGTCGGCGGTTCTTCGTAACGATCATGATTATTTCTGTTATTCTTCTCATATTTGGCATCTTTTTCTTTCCTAGAGTGCGACCCCTCGCGCCTGCTATGCCTAGAACTTGGAGATTCGCTTCTCCTGGGAGCTCTTCGTTCATCTCTGTCTTCTCTATGATTTTTACTATTTTCTCTGATTGGTTCTTTCCTGTTATAGTAGGTGTCTTCCCGCCTCCTGTATTCTGGAGAGGAGCTCTTCCGCCGCCTCTTTTCTGGCGGTGGGGAGGAACTGGACTCTCTGGTGTAGTTCTTTTTATTTCTCTTATCCGTCCTGGCGTTGCGGGCGGGTTCAGACTCGGAGTCGGGGGAGGAGCGCTGGCGCTCGCGCTTGGAGCGCTTGGAGCCCTTGGAGCCCTTGGAGCCCTTGCGCTTGTCGGAGTCGGCGGAGGGCTCGCGCCGCTTGTTCTCTACCTTGGTGATGTAGGAGCGCTGGCGCTGCTCGGGCGAGAGCGAGCGGAGCCGCGGCTCGCGCGAGGCGCTGCGCTGGCGGCGGCGCTCGTGGCGCTCGGGACGCTCGGGGCGCTCGGGGCGCTCTCGGCCCGGCGACTCGTCTCGCTTGTCGTACTTCTTGCTTCGCTCCTCTCGCTCCCTGTCTGCTTTTCTGTACTGATCGTCGTTGTTTCTCCCTTCGACGGAGCGATCCCGTTGCCTCTCTTTCGTGTGTTTCACTGGGGAACTAATAATACAAGGATTAATACTGCGATGCTGAAATCTAAAATAAATATGCTCAAGAAGTCAGGAGTGCCTCACCTGTCACGGCTCGATGGTGCACTGCTGCCGCGGAGTCGGCTGCTCGACTTTTTCTGTTCAAAAATTCGACAAAAAGCGTAAAGATCATGGTTCCAATAGACGGGCATACAACACCAGTGCCAATACAATAGACTATAGTGGTAATGGCAAATAAACATATTACACTAAAATTTACACGAGAAATTCTTCAGGGGCACCAAATGAACCAGTTGAAGAATTTCAATAAAGGAACATAATAAAAATATATCACTTGTACACATGCATTCTAATAAGGAATAGTCATAAATAGAGGCATCAAACAAAAGGTAATAGTAGAAAATAAAATTATACTTAAAGCTATTGATGGAAGCAAGTATAAATAAACATGTAATCTGTTTGGAAGTGTATTATCTGGACGATCTCTTAGAATGTTATATAATAGCGTATCCATAACATTCTCGAAGTGTGAACTCAAAAATAAATAATTGAACATAAGAGATAGAAGGGAACAGAACATATTGATCGGCTGGCACCGGTGCGTTACTCGCTTAATATAATGATGTTAGTAACACATTGCGGCTCAACATAATTAATCATAAATACATGTAATACACAAAAATCAAATGTAAATATAACACTTCGGTAACGTACCTTATTTAACAAACGGTGGTGGTATTGTATACCATTTAAACATGTGGAGCATCCTTAATTAGTTTTGGGTAAATGAGAAGAGGGAGAATGTTATGGATTAGTTACATTTTAATAATCAGACAGTCTGGATATTAATAACTGGTGCGTGGTACGAAAACATGCTCACTCGCTGAATAGACGACTATTTGCTTAGTCGTGTATTCACTAACACTGCGTTGTCTAGACAAGTAAATAAAATGAAGCGGTCGTGTTACCGAGGGCGCTGTCGACGATGCGAGCACGTTGTCGTAGCACGCACAGTCGCGTAACACGAAAAAGTTTAACCACCATCTGTTTGTAAGTACTACACACCATGCATAATGTAACTGTGCACACTTGGACCCACGATCGCACTATGTATTTAATTCATGATCTGTGTTAGTCACAAATGCGATAGTTAACGATGCATTACCAAAATTATCACGGAGAACATAATTTTAGCATCACCTAACATAGTGTCTTACTGAGTGTTATTGCTTTGTGATATACTTACAGTATACGTTATTTCTTCAGATAAAGATGGCTATCCTATGAAATGATGCACAGTTAAACAGATAATTTTTACTGGCTATTTCTTGTATTTACAGAAAATAAAATAAAATGAGGTAAGAAGACAATAATATTTAAATAATAGGTTTCGCGTGCCCCACACGACCGCTAGAGGAGCGTCAGAGTCGCGCGGTGCGACCAGCTATGCTCACCGGAAGCTCGGACACTACTCGTATATGGAGTGCTACTGCGGCGGCTAATACTTCGACAGTTGCGATGCGAGGCACGGAGACAGAGCCGTGTGACGACATTGTACACAAACCAAAATTCGTAAAGGGAATTATATGCAAGGTGCCGAATGTCATTTTCATTGTATCAGGCCAATGTGTTTGTTACACATCAACATAAAAGTAAAGAAAGCAATGTACTACTCGAGCAATCGGTTGTTGCGAAGTCACTATAACATTATACTAGTTTACTTATAGATGGAACATTGTCTGAGAGGCGGTGGTCGAGCTGGAGGCACGCGGAAGAATCCCGAGTTAATCTAAACGAGGCATCGTGTGGCAATATATTGATATCCACTAGTCTGTACCCCAAAACCCCCACACACGGAGTAGTAACGTTAGATCTCAAGAATCAAAGATTATGTTTTCAATATTCCAAGATCAATCAAGTGCTTTAACGCAATCACTACTATTTATTTTACAAAAATAACTCCAAATTTTTAAATCGGTTGCCATGAAGACAATAATTTAAAGTTCAAAAACAAAATTAAAATATCAAAGCTAAGAATTTAGTTTCAAATGAATCTGTAAACATGTATTGAAGCATAGGTTTCTTTGAAGCAAACCAAACATAATCTTTGAACTGCAGCACTCCTATCGGAATAGCTAAAGAGTATGGCATTGACATAACAACATGGACTAGGTAGCTGTGTTAATTACCTTCTTTTTCTTTTTCTGTCGTTCGTCGTCCGAGCTGCCGCTGTCGCTGTCTCTCTCTCCCTCGGAGCTGCTCGAGCTCTCCGTCTCAGGCGACTTGGAGCGCTTCTTTTTTTTCTTCCCGGATTCTTGTCTGATGACAAATAAATATACCATAGATATCTCAATGTTTGGTAGAGCCTCCTTTTACTACTATTAATCTTCGTAGGTATTGAAAACAGCTGTGTAATTGGGCAAGGTAATTATTATAAGGTTGTATAAATAAGATTACACATGTTTTGTAATGGGGACATCAATGAATGGCCTTTACTCAGTAGCATTGTAGGTTGATTACAACATGTTTTATTCTAGATATTTCCATGCCTTGTGATTTTACATCTTTACATATAATAACAAGGTAAATATTACATGTTGTTAAAATCGTATGAAAATTTTTGCAAAATTTTATTTTTCTATACTGAAACAGAGCAATAAAATCGAATCTTTATAACGGCAAAGGACATAAAAATAACGTTGCTCAATATAATAATAAAAGTTTATATTTTACTCCATACCATACCTATTCATGAAGTTCCACAACATTTTTCTTTCACTGAAATGATGACCAGACATATTTGACACTTGAATTCAAATAACAAATTCATAAAGGCACAAGGTTAAAAAGTTTTGATACTTGCCTTGCCGACAACCGAAGCGTCACCTGTCTGGGTTCAAATGTAATCTATGAAATTTACGCCAACATTTACAAAAATTATACAAAATGAGATAAATAAACAAATATTTTATAAATTGTTTAAGATAGAAACTTACTTCTCCTTTTTATTCTTTTTTGATTTCTTCTTCTTCAATTTCTTAGCTTCTGGTGACGTACTGTAATAGAATATCAATTGGGTGAGAATACATTCAGAATATAAATCGTACACCTTTTGACTTTGATATTTAGAAGAAAGAGGAATTGAAAACCCAATTCATAAAAAGAGGCGAAATGAACCCAGTATTTCTGAAATGGGTATTATACAAAAATAATAATTCTATTTAGCCCTTCCATTCGATTTTCAAAAAATATTGGTAATATTTTTGCCATTTCAAATCGTAAAAATTGACAAAGATAAAGCGCATCAAAGTTCAAGAGGGAGCTGGTGACGTCACGTTTCAGTAAAAGTGTACTCAAATGTGACATCTCTCGAGTTTTCAACGCACTGTTTCGTCTTTACTCTTTGTTTACGTGAAAAAAAGCACGATATTTTTTGCAAATGAATCAGACAGACAATTTAATTTTTTTTATAAAATACCCAATTTAAACATAAGTAGCTGATAGAGAATATAAAAAGACACAGTACTTCATAGATCTTAATTAATTATTACAGTGAGTGACAGTGATCCCCTCCCAAAGAAATTGGTCGTCCTCGAAGGGTTATCCAACATGGGTGTTTTTAGCTTAATTTAGAAAGTCTTTTGAAATATCTTTTTACCGATTTGAAATTCGTGTTGGATGTGTCCTTCGTCCTGTGTTATAAGCAGTGTTCAAGGTCCCATAAGCAAATCTATCTAATAAAACAAATAAATAGTCCTAAAAACAAAAGAATAGAAATAGTACAGATCATAACATACATAATGAATTAAAAAAAATACATACACCTATATTGTAAGTGTCTGCAACTTTGTCGCGTGGTAGTTGTGACATGAGGTACATAATGTTTAACCAAGTCTACTCTAGCTGTATGCTAAACATCGAAATCAGCCCAGTCGAAAAGAAGTAAAGAAAGAAAACACATTTATGTAGCAATGAAAGCATAATTCATTTACAAACGGCCAAAAACAACAACAACGAAGAAACCAAAAAATAAACGGAAAAGAAATGTCTTTTATATCTGCCTTCTACAATGGATGTAGGAGAGGAAGAAAAAAAGAAGGTATACCGAGGGATTCGTACCTTCTTTTTTTCTTCCGTTCGGGTGAATGGTGGCCTCGGTCAGAGCTGGGCGACCTGGAGACCGAGTACCGCTGCATACGCCGATCGTAGCTGGGCGAGATGCCAAACGCATCCCGCATCCGAGCGTTCTTCGCCTCCTGCGCATCCGAGAACGCTTTCGTCTCCCGAACGCTGATGAACAGTTTCGGTCCATATCAAGCAGCTGGGATATTACTGGACCTATATATCCTAGAAGCCAAGCCTCGAACCAGCTGAGCTAAGTAAGGGTTCAAAGCTCTAAACCAAAGTGGGCCCAAACTATCTCCCTGGGGCATTCCAGGGTCAATCCTGATAAACTACCAGTTCTTCTGATTTTTCCGACTTCCTATATAGCGAATGGTAGCATTCTATTCCTACACACGACACCAGAAATTTGTTTCTTTTTTTATGAAACTACCACCCTCATTTCGTTCATCCGTATGCCGTTGTTGTATTATGTCAAATGCCATCTTATAATCTATCTAAAAAGTCAACAGACCCTTTTCAGCGTCCACGTACGAGTTGATCTATGTCAAAGACAATTATTATCTTCATATTAAATAATCATTTTCGATAGTGTCTGTTGTGGCTGTACCCTTTTATTTTTTTAGAACTATTTATTAGGACGTTTCGCACAAGTATATTCTAATAATCTCTCCTTCTTATGGGACCCTGAAAAGAAATCTGTATCTATCTACCTTCTCTTTTTCTTCCTTTTGGGTGGATGGTCTTCGCGCTCATGGCTGGGCGTCCTGACCAGTGGGTACCGCGCTGCGTGGTCGCGCGCGCGCCGCTCGGGGTCCAAGCTCGAGCCCTCTACGAACTGCGGTGAGATGCCAAATGCGTCCCGCAGGCGAGCGTTCTTCTCCTGCTGCGCCTCCGCGACCGCGTGCGTCTCGCGAACGCTGACAAACAACGCAATACAATATCAACGACAGCGTTCATGAGCCTGGGAATATCACAATACCAAAACAATCATTCTACCATGTCGATATTTTGTATGTTAGAATCAAATAAAATCCTTCTAACGCAACACATATTTACCTGCACAGCACCTAAGTGCGCTAAAAAATAGGGAAACAGTATAATTTTAGCATGACAATCTCGACTAATAACCAATACTTTTAAATAAAAATAAATCTCGACATTTGACATTGCATACAATCAATGATCTACGCATAGTATGTCCAAAACGTGTGAAATCGTGTAAATTTCAATTAATACCTGTTTGCACTGTAAATGTGTAACTTTAATTAAATGTGAAATGGAATGCATATCGCGGCACGGGCGCTGACCCAAATAAGTACCATAGCCTATAAGAGAATCGATAAAACTCTATGCACACCTTATGACAGATCGCATGGACTTCCTCTCCTCATCGTTGGAGAGACAGACCTGCAAATTGTCGTTAAAGTTGTTGCGATCTGTGGCGGAACAGTTACAGTGGCAGCAGCACGAAGCGCGTAGGCTCTCGAGGATGGTGCGGAGCGCGGGCTCGAGCGCGAGGGGCGGCGGCGCGTGGGCGTGCGGCGCCAGGCCCGCCAGCGCCTCCGAGCTGGGCTCCAGCGAGGAGGCGCGGCCGCGGCGCCCGCCCGCCAGCACGGCCTGGAACGTGCCGCGCCACAGCCGTTCGAACACGACCCTATTATTATGCGTTGCGTCGCGACGCGGAGCCCTGCCCCTTTGCATCTTAATCTACTTACTTTACTAATGGAAGACTTGTTTTCTTAATCCTAATATTTTTTTTCTTAAGACTAGTACATGGCGGCTGTGCCGTGGAAGACTTGTTTGAGCAGAGGAGCGTAGAGGCTACATTCTGAGCGGCCGGCAGCGGGCCGGCGGCGCTACTGCGGGGCGTTGGGCGCCATAACAGGAAACACGCCGACGCGCGCAGCCTGCGCAAACATCGGATACGCGCCCTGTCGCGAGATGCGACTACCACACAAAGGGCTCTTCCCCCACACCCCTTTGTGCCACCCTCAAGTAATTTACTCTCACTTGCTAAAATATTTTCAATTCTTCACCCGCTCTCATGGAAATTAAATTGATTCGATGAATCAATGATTAGGTGTCTTGTTATTTGAACCTGCGCAGTCTAGTCTGGGTGTTGTTTACGACACATAATAAGCATCCAGTCCATTATAAGAATATTATTCTTGTATGTATTCCTTACATATTGTGTTCCTTTCATATAAAAGTCATCTTATTAGTAGTGATGTATCAAATCGGATTATCCGCGGTCGCGCCGCTTTACTGACGGCATAAAATATCGCGGCGTCTTTAGTTCTATTCCTGAACAGAACGCATGCACACGCTATTGAATAAACTGAACATCTCAAAGAATATTTTTGGATCGATAGTACTATTTTTACATAGCAAAATTGTTGGAATCTTTTATTTTCAGCAGTTCATTAGAGTAGGTTTCTCGGAGTAATTTATTCATTGTAACGGGGAGTAATTAGCCGTACCTAATTGATGAGTGGCGTTGTTACAAACACGCGGCATGTTCATTCAAATCATTATAATAAATCAATCTTGTTAGTAATCACAATGCATTAGACATGTTTTGGATTCTGCGTATGATAAGTTAAACATTTAAATAATAAAGGGGATAGAACCTTTGTGGCATAGACCCCCGCCGCCATTTTGTTTTTTTTTTTAAGCTGCGTCGCACATCCAGATCTAACATGCACATACAACGTGTAACAGAATAAATGCAATACTCTTCTCTTAAGGGGTCATTGTACTCATAATTATGAACAACTTTTACCAAGGGACAACATCGACATCGCGAAAAAAATATCAGCTATTCAGTACATTTTGTCGAATGAGTTATGCGCACAGAAATATATGGAACAGTCGATTTTTTTTCCATACAACTCAAATCAATACCTCTTAAGGGTTCTTAAGAGGTATTGCGTTTATTCTGTTACCCGTTGTATGGGTAGAAGACACTTCAACAAACAAAAAATGTTAGGAACATGGTGCCTTAGTGTCACGTAGCCGTGATATTTCGAGGTAAAGTCACCATGAAAACCATGAAAATCGTTAAAAATAACAATGAACTCGCGAAAAAAATCGACTGCCCCATACATTTAAATGTGCGCATAACTCGACAAAATGTACTGAATATACCAGCTCCCAAAGAAAAATGTTCGAATCCCTTTAATGTTTAGAGTAATTACCCTGAATTCTTAGTGCGTTAATTAATTAAGTGAAAGTAATTGAATTGACAATTTGGTTTGAGCATTAAACGCAAATTCAACGAAGAAAAACTGTTACAATCTAGAAAGAATACATAGGTACATTTACACCTGCTGAGATATTTGTGAGAAAAACGTGAACTAAATCAACAAGACCCAGTTTATACAATAAAACACATGTTAGAGTTTAGTTTATTTCCCGTGTTGCGATAACGAAAATAATAAAATGTTTAACAATAAATGCTGACCCAAATTTTGTTCAATATTGCCGTACCGGTGGTACTTATATTGTTTTTTTTTCTTTCAAATATTATATACTTACTAGTACATAATTACATATTTGAGTATCTTCGGAAGCGTATACCGAGCATCAGTGTGAGTATACAGTAGTGAGTTGATACTACTTAGGTGAAAATTGAAAGATCGCTCGTGCGCTGGCAGCACTGTTGAATGACCTGACACTATCATTATTGTGCAAAGTAAAAATAAATACGACTTTGAGAGCTCATTTGATTGAAACGAAATCCACCATTGGTCATCATCTTCCTGCCCTTATCCCATGTTACTTGGGGTCGGCGCAACACGTTTTTTTCTTTCATTCTGTCCCATCAGCCGTCACACTATCACTAACTCCCTTTTTTTTCATATCGCTCCTCACACAATCCATCCATCTTTTCTTTGGCCTCCCTCTTCCTCTCCATCTATCCACATTTATACTCATAACCCTTTTAGTTACTTACATGCGTTTCATCCCTCCTCTTCACATGACCATACCAGGACAAGCGGTTACCTTTCTACTTTTCCGTCACTGGCGCCACTTTTAAACTACCTCTAATGTACTCATTTCTCACTTTATCCATTCTCGTTACTCCACACATCCATCTCAACATTCTCATCTCCGCTACATGCAATCTATTTTCATCCGTCTTTTTCACAGCCCAACATTCTGATCCTTACAGTAGGACAGGTTTTATCACAGACTTATAGATTTTCCCCTTCAACTTGAGGGGCATCCGTTGGTCGCAAGTTGTTCCAGTGTCCTGTCGCCATTTCATCCATCCTGAGTTGGTATATAATCCACCATTGGTAAAAAAATTAAATAAAAAATTACTAGCATTATATTTTTTGTTGCGGAGCTTTCTACTAAGCGTTTCTTCTATTAACACCCGAAGAAAATTTACGAATTTACGTTGTAGTCATCTCAGGCTCTGTCTGTCAGTAGCTCTCCGTCACTATCGATACATCCTTCGTAGGATGTATCGATAGTGACGGAGAGCTACTAAATTATTAATGGTTTATCGCGACTCCTTAAAGTGAACAAATGCCAGTTATTATCCCGTTACTCGGTATCCATGTCGCAGCCAACTAGCTTAATCAGTCGTTTCATTAAAAGCCTAGCCTTTTCATTGAACTACGCCGTTTAATCAGCGACATAATTTTGTGACATGGGCAAGTCATTTAACGATATTGAACCAAAGATGACACCTAAGTCGCTGAAAAATCGGCGCAGTTAAATGAAAAGGCTAGGCCACCAATTAAAAGACCGATTATGCTAGTTGGCTGCGACAGCCACATTACCATCGCGTAAGTAGATGCGCTGCGTTACGCTTTACGCAAGAAAATTATTTTCTTTAAACATCCTGGCTGACCTGGCTCTTGCTTTTGTGTAGCGTTTAGTTAGCTGTATAAAACAATGGATCCACCGTATTCAGGGCGAAAACCAGAGCACCATTAAGTCGGTCTAGTGGGTTGTAAGGGGGCTCTATCCGTGAATGGGGGCAAACAATTAAGTTATTGGATCATTAGGGAAAGGTTTGCCTACCAACCAGGTTTTTATATCGCGCTGTGATTTAAATAATCATTATTTGTGCCAGTTAAGGGTGGCAACCAGCAACACAAAATATTTAATGGACCAAAGCGTTTTGCGCACGCGATCAAGATAAGAAGCTAATGTATTTTGTTTTAATTATTTAGTTACGTGCATAATTTTTAGGGCACGCGGAGTTATAAATATACGCTATAACCCCGTTTTGGAAAGCTCAATACATAATGCGTTGTTATGTTACTATAGTCTTTGCAACTGTAGGGTAAAACCGGGGAAGATTCCACACTTTTTGAATTCATTTTATATCTCCCAGTAAAAAATACAAAAATCAAAATATTTTATTTGCAAAACTGGCAAGTACTTTGGTTTTGTATCTACACATTTATGAAAGGTAAAAAACATTATTTTTTATATTTCCAGAGTATAAACGATTTCTGCGGACCTCTACATTTCGGAACATCTATCCCATATATGGGATTATATAAATCACGTTTAGGATAGATGACCCGCTGAAAAACAATCTAAGTATCCCGAAAAAACTTTGATCGCACTTTGCCTTCCCATGCTATCGCACAGAGACATGAGACACGATCCCCTTAGTGGTAGTTGGAAAGTCTCTCGATAGATAAATAATAAAGCACGCGATTCATCCGCGAAACTAGAAAAATTAGAATTGGGGTACCTATACCTCTGGGGCATCTATTTCGGCTTTACCCTACCTATTAACTTTATCCACCTAAACGTTTTTGGTGGCATTAACATAGGAAGGAAATGTCGGACACCGACATAGTTGGAAAAGAGGCTACGTGATGATGAGGAAGGAAAAATGCAAACTTTCAGCTTTCTAGCACAACGAAACAGAATTTAAAACGGTCCTTTATTTTGAGTAACAAATAATTCCGTCACAGTCGCGCTAAAGCATCCGAAAACGAGAATTACTATCCCAGAGCGTACAATACGCACCTGCGCCTGATCGCTCAGTGCCAGACTGCCAATCGTAGTGTTGATCCTGGCAGGCGGGTCTCATCTCGTGCCAAATACCCATGTATCAGACTATGTGTATCTTTAGCTGCCTGTAAGCACGAAGGCGCGGTTTCTGGCACGCACTATACCTATCCCGCGGCCGCTCCCGTTAATTACGATATACCTACGTCTGTCCGTCTCTACGTTCATTTGTTTTGCGATCGCGTGACTAATATATAAAAGTGTCAAAATTTCGTACGTGCTCGGATTTTTAGAGCGCACGTTATGATTTGTTAGAATTCGGAATGTTTATTAGTGGGCTTTTATGTACGTTGTACGTTGTACGCGCGAGTTTTTTGTTACAGTTTGATGGTAAAGTATGTTTATAATACGCGATGCGTCTTAATGTTTCGGATATGAATAAAAATAAAACAGTTATTATTTGGGGTAATCTTAAACGAACACGTTAATCTTTTGGTACGCCTCGCCTACAAATCCATGCTACAAAAGAATGCTTACAAAAATATAGTTTTTTGCAAGAACTACAAATTAGACTGGAGAAGTATAATATTATCCATAGATCTTTTAACACCAACTCCACCTATTTTTAATAGAACACGACATAGTAATAGTTATTTTATTGTTTCAGATAAGTGGCTATATGGTTGTCTTTAAAAGACCGCTTTTAGCGATAAGGTCGCCCATTGTGTCACCCTATGTAATGTTTTCTTCATCAATTTTTTCTGTAACTTATAATTATGGTGTACATAATAAAGAGTATTCTATTCTATTCTACAAACACGCAAGCGTCTTATAATATGACAATAACTACAAATACAGAATATAGCTTGTAAACTTGGCGTTATCATTCATTAGGTACATTTTAGTATTAGTATAATTTGCTGTCAAACACATTCGACTAACAAGTTAATTCGGTTAATATTCAGAATCAGCACTTCTTGGAAGTAATTAAAAAGATAGCACTCAAAATGTCCACCTCTCACTGCATCTCAACTTTCCTGTCTTTATTTAATCTGCAGATAAGAGAGTAACGACACGTTGTGGAGCTCGAGGCTAAAGAACAACAGTCGCACGAGTCGATCTTCAAGGTTAAGCAACGCTTGCCAAGGTTGGTCTGTGGATGGGTGACCATCATAACATATCGAGTTTCCTCCATGCCTCGCAAAGCACGTTAAGCCGTTTGTCCCAGTTGACCTTTGTAAATCTTTGGCAGTCGTTACGGATTATCAGAAGCCAGTAAATCTGACTCTAGCTTGCCAAGAAGTACCGTTTTACCCATGGGTTGTGGCGGTCTGGCAGGCAGCCGCTCCACGTAAAATACTGGTATTCAGCTGGTTTGACTGGAAGCCGACCTCAATATAGCTGTGAAAAGGCTAGGCAGATGAGAAGAGTCTAACGCAAAAATTTCCCTATCCAAAAATAACTACAAAGAAAACATGAAGCAATATACATTTTCTAGAGCAATAAAAATGTACTAAAGAAAATACAACAGTCCTATACTTAGCTCGTAAGTTAGGTCAGGGAAGTATATTTCTAAACGGTACAAGTTAGATGAGGCGAGGTAGAAAATTGGATTCCAAGTGCGGTGCTATCCGTGCCACGCCGACAACGTTTAAATTGGATCCAAATTGATAATTTATTTCGAGGGTCTTTCGTTTACTGTCTGTTACACGATATTAGTGCGCTGTTATTTGCATGTTTTACTCTTATTGCTTTAATAAACAGACTTGGAATTCTTGAACATGCTTCCAGTGGGTGTACTTCATAAATATGATATGAACAACTTTTACGGTGGGAACAACAGTTAAGCGAAAAAAAAAAACATATTTTTATAGATGTTCACTGTGAATTCGTCGGAGTTTCTCAATTCGTTGCATTCTTTTTTTGAAGTGAATACTTCTTTAGCGGCGTTGTGCACTTTTTGGGATGGGTAAAACATGTTAAACTCGCGTCAGGACACGTGACCTGATCGAAAATTCGTAAGACGGATAATGTAATATGTAATATAAATTGTCATGTTTGTGTACGATAGCGCAATAAATGAATATTGTATTTAACAACATAAATGATAGTAGTTTGCGAAATTATTCCCTAACCTTTTCACTTCTGCCGGCACTCCCGGAGCAACCCGTTGTTTTTTTTATTATTATTTTTATGTATGTTCCTCGATTACTCGAAGACGCCTGGAACGATTTAGGAAATTATTTTTTAATTTGAAAGGGTAGACTTGCCAAGTGGTCCACATCAAGTCAGGATTTGACGATGGGATCCTGGAGAACTCGAGGGAACTCTTTCAATTTTTTTAGGCACACTTGAAGAGTTTTGGTTTTTTTTTTTTGGTTTGGTGAAAATCTGATGAAGAACTTCGGAGATAGGCAACAGAACTCTTTAATCAATATAGCAAATAGACCGGGATTGCTGAAATCGCATGTCTGATTATTGTTTACATACAGTTCATAGCATAACATCACGCGGGTGCAACCGACTTCCAAAAAAACCACTACAAATTAATAAATAACTTTAATTTTTGAATTCAGTGTTAAAAAACAAAGAAATCACACCAGAAACACCAAATACAGACCTGGAGTTGTTTTTTTTTTTAAGAACCTGTACCTGTTGACCCACAGCTGGGCAAGGGTCTGTCCTATATAGCCTTTCATATTTCTTTAAGTGTTATCTCCTGCAGTTTATATTACCAGATTATTTTTTCTTTGTTCCGAAGTTCGTCCCATAGTACTTGTTCACATCCATTCGTACTTTCAACCCTTAAAATATCACTAAAGAGTTTGCAGTAACCTCAGTTATTAACTTATTACAAGCGCGAGGCACAGTGGGGTGCGACGTCGACATATTAAAAGTCCTGCGACCTGCTCCCTATACCGGGGGGAGGGTGGAGGGGGGCAGACGTCATCCGCGATCGATATGCAAGGACCCTAGAATATCGGTTACGTGAGACGAGGTCCGCGCGTTTAGATATGCGGTGTATGAACGACAGGTTTTAAAATATTGAAGCTATTTTACCAGGGAGTGGCAAATTTTCTTTTCTGATTCCTACTGACAGGTTTCAACTAAGATGTCTACAGACGAGGTATAATTTTCTCTTTATCAACCAACAAGTTCAAAGACCTGTTACAATTTTCTTCAACATCAAGCTCGTTACCATGCAAACGGGGTTTTCCTCCAACTTCAGAGAGAACTTTTCCTATATTAAATATATTTAATCAATAACCTTACCTGTTGATAACTCGAGTTGGTAACGAAGAAAATGTAATAAAAACTACGAAGAATAACTCTGGGCTCGATTTTATGAGGGCTGAGGTAATTGGCTTACCCAATTACTTCTGTTGAGCTGTAAAATCTGACGGTAGTTTACTCTTTTCGGAGTTCTCAGGGAATTTGTTCGACAGAGTCACCGCGGCCCTGGAACGCAAAGGGCATTTTTGGAGGAACACGGATGGGTTTCAATCAGTAAGAGTCTGACACTCCCTTCCGCTCCACCCAGAGCGGGAGGAGTCCTTAAATGATTTCCCTTTATTTATATTTTTGAGGATGCCCAAAAAAATAAAAAAAATGGAGTTCTCAAGGGTGAAAAAAGTCCAGCAATCAAGTGCTACTTAAAATAACATTTGACATAGAAAATATTTTTTAAACTCGTATAAATAGGTCTTGAGGGACACATTTCAACTTTCATCGCGAGTTTAAACGATTTTAATCTATTTGAAACGGTAGTAAGTAATCCATTAACGAATAATAAACCTGTCAAATTGTAAGGTTTCTTACAAACTTTTTTCTATAGACCTTGGTAGCCGGAAGTAATTTTCCTGAAAGTTATTTCGGCGAAACTTTAAAAAAAAAAATATAAATCGTCAGGGACACCAAAAGCCTTTTTTATAGGACTTGAAAAACCATAATACTCAGATCATAACACGTGACGATCTTGCTGATCCATCTGTTACGTGAGACAAAGGTTTACCTGACAATTACGATACAATACGCTACTGGTTATAAATTATGTTATCGATGTGGAGCAACTGAAATAGACCGGCGGACTAACGCAAATAGATTGTCTTCGTTTTATGATGTATTGACGCACATATTACCTGAAGTTACAGTGTTATTGTGCGAACACTGAAGAAAATGGACGTAAAAGGAAAATGTAAAGACATAGAAAACTATTACAATGTGACTGGTAATTAAGTGCGTCTCTTGTAATGAGTTGTACTAGAGCTAATTTGCACTGCAACTGGAGGTTCAAATTGGGTTGATTTTGGGTTATTGAAGATTTTATGATTTTTTGGAAATTTCTTCACTCACAATCAAAAACTCCAAATTGTGAGAAACCTACTCCACTCTGGTTAGTTAACTGATATCATTCTGATAGGTCAATTTATCAATAAAATACCCATATCTTTCGAAATTAAGCGTCGTAAAGCTCGAGCTATGAACATTTCTCGAAACGTCTCTTGTTTATTGAGACAATTTACTCGAAATAAAGTTATGGCACTTGACATACAAATTACGGGAGAGACTTCCGTTTAATTAGCTTTCTAAAATAATATATAATGGTGTGTATTTTTTCAACTGCATGTACTGATAGCACATGCCGTTGAAAAACCTCAGTTGTTCCCAAATGGTAAAATATCGATAGTACCTGGGCACCTGGCAGTACTCAGGGCTATGGAATTTGTTCGAAAGAGTAACTGCGGCCCTAGAACGCAAAGGGCATAAGGAGGAACACGGATGGGTTTTAGTCAGTAAGAGTCTGACACTCCCTTCCGCTCCGCCCAGAGCGGAAGAAGTCATTTGATGACTTCCCACCCATAAAAGAACCTGGTAGTACACATATTTGGAAGCCATTTACAATAAATAAATGAATCTGAATCTGGGGCCTAACCACCAACTCTTAAAGCAGTATTACTTCAATATTACTTCCAGTGAGAAAGAGACGGAGCTATACAGGACGTAGCTCCGTCTCTTTCCCACTGGAAGTAATATTAAAGTAATTCTGCTTTAAGAGTTGGTGGTTAAGGCCCAGGCCGGCTTGCTGCGGAGTTGACGACTCAAACAACAATCCATTTTGTACCCCAAGTTCGGAGTTATAATCGTTGCAAATTAGCTCGAGACTACCCATTTCAAGGAACGCGCTCCATTACGAGATAAAATTCGAAGACGTGTGTCATCCACAACCCTCATTGGGCCTTCGTGGTTCGTGGGACATTACCTGGTATGATGTTTGCACCGCGATCTATTTTTGCATGTGTTCTCTTGTGTCAGCTTGAGTTTATTGATCGGCGGCCTACTCAGGGAGGCTAGATAGTAGTTACGATATTGATATTGTCTGTAGTGTTTGATGTAGCAGTGTTATTTTAGCAACTCTTTTCACCTTAGCCACTTAATACTGGCCAGTTTTTTTTTATTTGAACATGTTTCTACTTGATATTAGCAATAAAAAAATAATACATTGGGTTCACATGACTAAGAGCAAAAATGACACTTCTCTCACATATTTTAATTCACGTCGATGTTACAACTGGCCCCGGCCATCTAATTAAACAAGTAATAGTCGATGAAAATTAATTTAACGGTAGTAAATTGGCAATCAAATTAATTAAAACCGCGATTATTTCGCCCACTTCTTAGTACTAGATTTTCTCTACGTTTTGAAGATGAAATTAAACTGAAATTTGCTAATTTCATGCATCTGATTATGACTAATTGGATTACCTGGCAACGTTAGGAGTTTGTGGACAAAAAGTAGAAAGATAAAAAGCGTTTTATTAGGCGAATGAAATTATTTTCAGTACTTTGGCAGAACTAAATGCATACTGAAGGAAGGAAAACAAAAATACATGTGTAATACTTATGAAAACCCATAGTTATTGAGGAAATAGGTACTCTCCGTATCAAAATCATGACCATTTCCGTTCCCATGTTCGGAACGCTGTATACGAGGCGATAATTTGTTTTATTGATACAGCCATTGAATGCGTAGATCTTATAAAGAAGATCTAAAGTGATAGCTAATTTCTATAAAAGCAGCTGTGAAAGCATACGTGACACAGGTACTAAAATTATAAATATAAACGGAACACAAATGTTCGCATTAGTAATATACCTACATTTTCATATTTATTTTCGTCGAGCTTATTAACAGCCCATTTCAACTAGAAAATTAATCACGTTTCTTGCTTAATAAAATCCGATAAAGGTAAACGTAATGCGTTAAATTGGATGCTCGATAATCGCACAATGTGTATTTTTTTCCCCTTGCAAAATTTTAATAACTGTAATAAAATACTTGATAATTTCAACACCGCTGTATGCGCGCGCGCAAGTGATCTTAATAGTCTGGATGCACGACGATTATTGCTCATCTCGATTTATGTTAATCAGTAAATTATAATGTTAGCGTGATCATTAGTACGGATTAATGCATGGATATTCCTACTATCACTATGATATATTTCTTCTTATAAATCCTTTTAATTTTCTACAAGGGTTTTCTTTTAGCTTTTAATAAACGAGATTACAGTTGGAACATTCCCAACTCAACAAATAAATAAATAAAGATTACTCACACAACTCTCCCGAACTCGTCCTTGGGTACGTCCTTGTCGCCTGCGCCGGTGGACAGCTTCGCCCGGAACGCAGCCACGCGCGCAGCGATCTCCTCCTTCGGCAACCTACGCAACCATACCAGGGACACACTCATTATTCACAAACTAAATATTACAATACAAACGAAAAACTAAATAACACGCGCGCGCCGCCGAACGCACGAACGTTTACTTGCAGCCAATTGATTCACGTATGTTTCACTGAGCGACCGCGTACCGACAAGCGTAGATGAAAATCTTATAATAAATTTCTCAGTGTAATACCTACCAGTGCATGATACGCCGAGCCGCTATAACGGCGTAGAATTACTTTTCGAAAACAATAAAACCCGATAAGACGTTCTCGTTGCGCGACTGTAAACCGAATGCGGACGCGGACTGCTTATTGAATAATATATAACACGAAGGGTGGCCCACGAGCCCACGACCCGGTCTCGCGCCGTTGAATTATTGATCTGACTCCGGCGCAGCGGCCAGTGCCCCTAAGCAAGGGTGCGATCTATCCGTATGGCCTTAGAGGGGATACTTTCTATTGAACAAAATAAAACAAGGGATTTTTATTGAGTAATAAATCGATAAGGCAACGTGACCTAAGTGAACATGTGCAAGTGCATGTAAAGCTAATAGAGAACTTGCTACAACTCTAGTTACAAATGCCGACAAATTCTACAAATTCGAAATTGTGTTTGGACGTTTGTTTCTTAATCACGGGTGATTGGATGAGGTTATGATTAGCTGGTAGTCCTTTATATTAAGACTCCGATTAAGGGGAAAATGGAACTTTCAATTTCACGATCTTTATGAATCATCGATTTTTTATGAGGTCACGATCGGTTCGAGGCTTGTAAACATAGGGCCTTAGGCTTATTGTTGTCAATTTGTCAACTATACTTTAGATAAAATGGCTTCTGCAATTGTTATTAGATAGACACAAGATACTAAGGCCCGGTTTCCACCAAAGCAGAGAGGAGAGCAGATGTGTTGAATGAACCAATCAGATATCGTTATTTCCACATCTCTTCTCCGCTTAGCCTATCGGATTGGTTTATTCAACACATCTCCTCTCCTGTTTGCTTTGGTGGAAACCAGGCCTAATACGTCTATCCAATAGACGATTGAGCGAAGTTTTGACCGCACATTGTTATACGAGTAAAAAGTCTGCTGCTAAACAGAAACACGAAGGCAGATTTGGGATTAATGTCGATTAATGGAAAAAAAGACAGGATCCCCTGAAAGATTATGGCAAAAGCAATAATGACTTATAGATGAGTGTTATCTCCCCTGGAGTCTTAGTATGATTTACATTACGTTTTGCCGCTTATTTTCTAATCTACGGTTTTGATGCGTTAGACGCGTGTAAAAAAACCGGCTAGGAGAGTCTGACTCACGCACGAAGGGTTACATACCATCTCATCTCTCTCATCATCATCTATAAAAAAAACGGCAATAAAATCATGTTTGTTGTTTGGGAGCCCCAATTAAATATTTATTTTATTCTGTTTTATTTGTTGTTATAGCGGCAACAGAAATACATCATCTGTGAAAATTTCAACTGTCTAGCTATCACGGTTCTTGAGATACAGCCTGGTGACAGACAAACGGACAGCGGAGTCTTAGTAATAGGGTCCCGTAACCCTAAAAACGGATAAAAACGAATTCTTCCAACTCCGCAAAAGCTTCATTCAAAAGTTCTAAAAATAACAGTTTTTCAACAAATTATCAAAACAAAGGGCTGAAGTCGGACACGTAACAATAGCTGGCGCCAAGAGTTCGCGTGTTACCTTCATTAATATTACCGCACAGCAGTAAGAAATGGAAATCCCCGCGATGGGGTCAACCCTCTTTGGCTTGTATTTAAAGGGATGGTTGTCTCACTGTTTTGAATTATTTATTAAATCGGGCGCAATCGCCATGATGCGGTTGTTGTAACTTGTCGTAAGGGTTGACAGGTTAATCGTTCCTTCTAGTTTTTTTAAACATAAAATTTTAATGAAAATAACTTAAATTAAAAATACACGTAACTTACAACAAACTAAAATATAGCATCAAAAAATTCGTCCTCAACGCTGTCAGCTGGTAATGTGCCCAAGAGACTGGCGGCATTGCCACGTTGAATGCAATGCTTAATCTCTGCCCAAAGTAAAAGCCAGCTCTTGGGTCACGGGAAGTGTCAACTAGCCGTTTCGAAATTTCATTGCAAAGGCTATGAGCACAAGGGCCCCACGGCCCAAGGGTTTCAAACCGTAACGGATTAATATAATACTAAAATGGAGCGCTACTCTAGAGAAGAATTCGTACGACTTGCAGAACCAGGGGGTCTACTCTCTAAGCCCGAAGTCCGTAGTTTCGGCCTTAGTGTCGGGCTTTTTCTACTCTGTATCACCAAAGGACTTACGATTAGCCCCAACGTACGGAGTAGAAAACGCCCGACACTAAGGCCGAAACTACGAACTTCGGGCTTAGAGAGTACACCCCCAAATTTCAGGTTCAGTCAAGGAAGGTACAATGGCCGTGGTTTTTTCTACGCGAGATCGTTTTCCTGTTTTTTGATGGCTTGCACATGTTTAAGCTATGATATTGTTAACATTTGTTATGCTTATCAACACTTCCTATGTATGTATAACCGATAACCAAAGATTTTGCTCAGTGTTTTTATGTAGCTTTAAAAATTACTCACAGAAACATTGTGTGTGTTAATATAAAAAATACTACGAAATATTTACGTTGGAGGTGGTATAGTATTGACTATTGGCACATGTTAAATTGAAGTTTTACTTGTTTTATCATCAATATCATCATCATATCAGCCGAAAGACATAAACTGCTGGACATAGGCCACCCCCAAGTGTCGCCACAACATTTCGTTGTGTTTATCATATAGGGGGAGTTTTCCATAATCACCACGCTTGGCAGGCGGATTGGTGATCACAGTGTCGCTGTTGCAATGTGAATGCTGCTGCCCATTATCTGGTGAGTTACTTTTCTTGTTTAGGAAAATAGAAATGGGAGGAAAACAAATAATGTTATAAATATTTAAAAACCGGTCAAGTGCGAGTCGGATTCGCGCAAGGTTCCGTACCATTATCTTTAAAAAAAAACGGCAACAAATCACGTTTGTAGTATGGGAGCCCCACTTAAATATTTATTTTATTCTGTTTTTAGTATTTGTTTTTATAGCAGCAACAGAAATACATCATCTGTGAAAATTTTAAATGTCTAGGTATCACGGTTCATGAGATAAAACCTGGTGACAGACAGACGGACAGCGGAGTCTTAGTAATAGGGTCCCGTTTTTACCCTTTGGGTACGGAACCCTAAAAAAATGTGAATACGAATTTACTAAATTTCAGTAGCTACATTTAAATGTACAACACTAGCGACCCACCCCGGCTTCGTACGGGTGCAATGTAGATTCTGTCAACACAATATTAAACTATACATATTATGTTAAACATTCCTCTTGAATCACTTTATCAATTGATGAAAACTGCAATCAAATCCGTTATGTAGTTTAAATGATCTAAAGTGACAGAGGGACCGACGGACTTTGTTTTATCCTATGTAGGGATGAGGAAGATGCATCAATATTGTGGACAGATGGTAAAGAATTGATGTTTATCTGAATTTTCAGTTAGCATAAGTAACTAAAGCACATTTTTATTGTTGAGCTGATAAATACTGTGGAATTTTTTTTTACATTCATACCATAAAACCAGTGTTTTATCATTGGCTTAGCTCCAAAAAGTATTGAACTTTTTTGCTCAATATTGGCAAAGCATTGTGCAATATAAAACCTGAATTATTGTAATAGTCATGTTTTATTCAAAACATTATGGGCATGGCATTGTATTGGCGATGCAAAGATTACGCGCGCCTCTAGTGGCGAAATTTAGGAGTTTCCTAAGAACGACACTTGCAACATTGCCAACTCCAATTTATTGAATTCCTCGAAAATCGAAGTCAAATTCCCCAATTTGGGGACAAAAATCTACTAATTCCCCACAACATCCCCTTTGGCCGGACATAGCAAATGACACAGTAACGGTGGAACAGGGAGAGGAAGGCTTTGCCCAGCAGTGGGACAAAATAAGCTAGATAGATATATTTCGAACGGATTGGTCAAGCAATATAAATGTCGCAGCCAACTAGCTGAATCCGCCGTTTCATTAAAAGTCTAGCTTTTTCATTGAACTGTGCTGTTTAATCAGCGACATAAGTGACACAGTCAAGTCATCAAACGATATTGAACAAAAGATGTCACTTAGGTCGCTGAAAAATCGGCACATTAAAACGAAAAGGCTAGGCAACCAATTAAACGGCTGATTCAGATAATTGGCGGCGACATAAATAAAATAAAGAAAAAGGGAGTCACTCGATATCCCAAAAATGTTAAGATATTATGTATTTCAATTTCTTAAAAAAGGGTCCTGGCTTAAATATTTATTTTATTCTGTTTTTAGTATTTGCTGTTATAACGGCAACAGAAATACATCATCTGTGAAAATTTCAACTACAACAGACAGACAGACGGACCGCGGAGTCTTAGTAATAGGGTCCTGTTTTTACCCTTTGGGTACGGAACCCTAAAAACTACAGCTCATTGACAGACATAACCAGGAGGTCATTAAGTTAAAACTGAATAGGTTAATTCTAGGCAAGCATGCTCCATGTTCAACCACATAATTACTTTCCATTTGATGATATTGTAGTCAAACACAAGGTAATCAATTATAAAAAAAGAACCTGTTGCCCTATCAGTACAGAGTCCATAAAATCTATGTTGTATGTATGTCGCAGCGAATTAGCTTAATCAGCCGTTTAATTGGTAGCCTAGCCTTTTCATTTAAATGCGCCGATTTGTCAGCGATCTAAGTGACATCTTTTATTCAATATCGTTTAATGACTTGCCCATGTCACTTAAGTTGCTGATTAATCTGCGAATTTCAATTAAAAAGGTAGGTTTTTAATGAAACGGCTGATTAAGCTAGTTGGCTGTGACATATACATAATGTAGGTACTTTTCAAATCCTATTTGTAACAATAAGATTGACTATGTAGTGGGTAGGCGAGTTTTTCATAGTTATGTTTTGTACTGTACTTTGCACAATAAACGTATTTACCAAAATACAGTTCTGTCAGTACAGTTCTGTTTAGTTCTAATAGACATAGCAAACAAAAAATTATTGATTAGATTTTGACATCTTTAGGTTTTACTTTTATTCATATTTTTTTTTCTTATAAACTACCTCTTTTACTTGGCTGAAGTAAAATGCATTTTTCACTAGATTATTGTGTGAACAGAAACATTGCAACTTAACAACAAAATGCATAAAATTTGATAATTTATAATCCTAGCTTTTTCCTGTGACTTCGTACACGCATGTCCGATTTTTTCCCGTTCCTGTATAGCCTATAGCGTTTCTCATGAATGTGGCTATCATATACAAAAAATAATTTCCAAATCTGACTGGTATTTCCGGGAATTAGTGTGCTCAATCAAACAAACTCTTCAGCTTTATTATATTAAGTTTAGATGTGTGTCTTTCAAAGAAATTGTGAACAGACAGGAGCTGAGCACACATCACTGCACAGTTGGAAAGTTTCCCGACTTTGATAGAGGAAGGAACTTTGAATAGTGTTACAAGTATCAGGTAGCTCATCCATAACATGCTTTTGTAATGTTCGTTATCTTTGCGTAACAACAAAATTGACACAAAAGGTGTTTGTTTTATTGTTTCTTACCCAAAGACAGCCCACAAAACCTCATCATAAAATCTATGCCTTTTATCTGCCTCAGGGTTATTACTTTAAAACAGAAAGGAAAGTTGTTGACAAGCTCGGTCATCAAAGTATACTTGTATGATGATACAGTTTTAACGTTAGAGTATGATAATGCAATGAACTCATTTACTGAATGTTGATGTTATTATGGCTCAAGTAACATTATTCTTGACTTAGAATGACGTGGACGATAAAAAGTGCATGAAAAAAGATATTGAACTATAATAATTTTCAGATTACTACAAAACTCAGAAACTATTACGTCACGTAAAGTTAGACACTAAAAACAAGATAGGTTTACAAGTAAAAGTTCATGTAAGTTACTCACCCCTGCTCCTCCAGACTGTCCTCAAGTTCCGCACACTTCACCTCTATCTTCCTCTTCCTCTCATGGTCGAGGATCTCCCGATTTGGTTGTTTATTTGACGCAGAGTCTAATTTGGCTATTTCTTCTTCGGTGCGATAATTCACGGAGTCTTTGGTCTTCCGCACTCCGGCCCAGTTTCTTTGCACATAGCCATTCGTACCAGAGCCCCGTGGCGTCGTTAAACCAATACCATTATACATTTTGCCGGTTTATTTACCTAAAAATCATAAATCAATTTTATGGCATGCTGTGCTGTGGGTATGGCTGCACCGGACAATCACAATGTAGGTGCCATAGGTAAAGTTACTTCACTACGATGTCGCAGACACACTTACAAAGTTATGTAGGTCAATTACCTACACAAATGTCTCACCATTTACAAGCACCTCGTTATTTTAATTTTTATTCATAAGACACACGTCCATCTTGGCTGGTTCTGATTTTTTTTATGATTGACTTTGTGACAGAGTTACCAATTTACCATTTTGAAACAAGGTAAAAGAGCTCCTGAGCTCATGAAAATTAAATTATTATTTCCCAATTCATTTTATCAAAATTATAATTATAACTCTTAAACCATTAAAAAAAATATCGTGAATGATCAGGTTTCAATCTATGACATTTGCCATTGATCCAAAATGATCAGGTTTCAATCTATGACATTTTGTTTCAGGCAGGCGTGTAAAAAATCCATCCGACGACTGACGTCTCCCATATTATTATTATACTCTTTGGCTGACGTTTAATTGAAGTTTAGCGTTTAGGTTAAGTAGGTACCTATGTGTTTTGTTTACACGCCGAATAGATTATCCAAACTAAATCAAGTCTTGAAATATTGATCATTTATTGAAAAATTGCTTGGTCAGTGGGTTGTCTTAGGGGTTTGTCTGCATTTGAGTGGATCTAGAACGTAATCATGCTTGACAAAATTCTATACAACACTGTTCTCTCGCAAACACTGTCACCCTGTGGAAAATATTTGGTTGCCGGTAATATTTACAGTCAGATTGCTGTTTTTGAGTAAGTATTTTCTGCATTTTACGTAGTTGGTTAACTATCAGCCTATCTAAAATTATGTGAAGCATTTTGATTTCTCTCATCGCGTCTATCACACACACCTTGACACTGTTAATTTTTCTTTTTCAGTCTGGATCGAATCCTTAATCCAGTTGTGGAGTTGCTCACTTCAGATTACAATAAGCCGAAATACACCCATACTCTTGAATCTGGCCGCCAGGTCTGTAGCTTGACCAGCACAGACAAGTTTTTAATCGCTGGCACAGTTAATGAAATCCTTGGATGGGATTGGAAGAATGTGGTCAGTTCGAAGCTGAGTAAACCTTCGTGGATCATCAGGATACCTTCACAATCATCATCCTTGGAACAGACTGATGTGAATAGTCTATGGTTGTCTGAAGATGAGGCAAAACTGTATGCAGGATGTGGTGACAATAATCTTTATGTTTTTAACTTGGAAGATGGAACACTGGTATCAACTTTGAAGGGACACAAAGATTTCATACATACTGTTCATGGAAAGTGAGTATATTATTATTATTCATATGTTCATTGATATTATAACCCTAGACGTTATGATGTTGCCTGAAATAAGGATTTAGCCTTTACCCATGGTGACATAAAAGGATTTGAAATAGCTCCATATTCCTTCAAATGTAACCAAAATTATGATGTTTTTCAAAGTGGAACACTTTTTCTAAATCAACTGTTTCAGCTAGAAATACCATTTAAAAAAAAATCAAATATAGCAGTTTTAATTTTCATCAATTTTGGGCTTGAGACTTCTTGTAGGGTTTTTCAGTATTCCTCTTAGTTTCGGATTTGGCCATCCACATCCACATCCACACTTTAAAAACTCACCCTGTATACTCAAATAAATAAACTAAAATATGAATAGACTTAACAACTTCTTCAACCACATCATCGCTTACCAGCAGTGTTCTTAGTGTGAGTTTTTTAACCTTCCTCGATTGCTTTAGCATAAGTGAAAATTTTTAATGAAACTGAAGAATTGCCGTCTGGTGACACTCACAGACAACCTGTTTTTTTTCTATACGATTTGACATAAGCAAACATTTACGTTAACGCAATTGAGAACGTTAAAAAACTCACACTAAGGCCACAGGTGAGATAGTGGTCAAGCTTATGCCTATCAATAATAAAAAAAAAAACTGGTACAAACAGACTATACTAAACACTTTATACTTAAAAACATTACAGCAACCAACAACTTGTGACAGCCAGTGAGGATGGGTCCGTGATGCTGTGGGACAGGCGTACATGCAAGAGTCACAATAAAGTGCAGCCCCATGCCAACAGCAAAGTGAGCAGACCCGATGTTGGCAAGTGGGTTGGATCCGCTGCTATAGGAGAGGACTGGATTGTGAGTATAGATCCAAAAGTCTAGATTTGGTGTTATTTAACTATAGTTTCATGATAACAGTAAGCTTTATTTGTTAGGTTAACCTTATATTTTAATATAAAGAAATGCTGATGCTGTAAAATACAGTTTAATCTATCAATCCTAAAACTAAAAAATATCTTTCAGTAAATTATATTGCTGTTGATCAGAAGAACTAGGTCATATCTTTAGAGCATTTACACCTCACAGTATTTCGTACATGCTTCTTTAATAAAAATTAATGAACCGATTGTTAATGGAACTGAATATGCATACACAAGATACTTAGGTATAAAAAGTTAGTTAAACAACTATTTTAAATTGTCTATGAAAGTGAAAAACCGATCCTCTCTAAACTGTATGAACTACTCTAAGAAGTAATTTGGTGTTCTACTAGCTTACATACAACTCTCTGCCTTGACTTCTGTATACTAACTCAAAGCAATGTTTCCCAACTTGGCCTTAACCACCAACTCTTAAAGCAGTATTACTTTAATATTAGGAAGTAATATTGAAGTAATACTGCTTTAAGAGTTGGTGGTTAGGCCCCTGAATACAACGAAATGGCTTTATTCTCCTTCTTCTAACCAATGTTATCAGGTTTGCGGCGGCGGTCCCCGCCTGGCTCTCTGGCACCTCCGCTTCCTGGACGCCGTCACCGTGTTCGACCTGCCTGACCACGGCATCCACGTGTCTTTCTTCCACGATGACTGTGTCTTCGCAGGAGGAGAAGCCAAGCACCTGTACCAACTGAACTACTCTGGAGAAGTGAAAGTTGAACTACCCGTGTCAGCAACCACAGTATACTCAGCAGTCTTGAGAACAACCCCCAATAAAGTCCTGGCCATTGCTGGATCTAGCCCTGAAATAGACCTCTGTACCACCTTCAATTACCGAGATCAGGTCCTACACTTCCGATAGGTAAGTAATACTTTAAGTTCTTCTCTGTTATTGGTAAGTTAATTTTATGAGGCAATAAATAAATGAGTGATGTAACAAAACTTTATTATTTACAAAGTGAAAATAAGCGTAAATGGTCATTTTTAATTACGATACACACATCAAAACAGTGAATGTGTACCTTTTTACACATGATTTACACTTTTTATTAGCTTCACAAACTAATTTGAACTCTGTTGATAAATATGTTCAATTTCCTCAATTAAACCACACAGTTTTAAAAATGCCAACCATAGGTACTAGAAAAAGGAGGATGAGGCAAAATGATCCAAGTAACCAACAGCAATGAAGTTCATATTTTCTGAAAGGAAGGGCTTCTTAACCTCTTCATTTCATGTAGGTATAGAAGTTAAGGTCTATTGTGTCCCTGATTTGAATTATTAAGGGTTAACATGCCCAAGAAGTTTCTTCTGGGGATTAATCAACAAGGCTCAACACTTTCCGAAGGGGGGCTTCCAAAGTAGGTACTTAATTTAAATATTACATTTTTTTAAGACTTAAAATTAACCAAGTAACTTTCATAGTAATTGGCCATCCTCCTTTCCTTTGTTGTATAAAAAACTTAAATATAACCATGTCCAGCCACTACAGCAGGTATAAACCCTTGACTTCCATCCTTCTTCTTAACATAGAACCACTCGGCATCCACATCGGTTTCCACCCCTCCACCTTGCACTAACACAACCACATCTCCTTTCTGCACTGTCAAAGTTTTATTTAAAACACTCCCTGTATAATCACTGTTCACTACTAACAGAGTCTGTCTCCTCACTTGTTTGTAATCCCCTTTTTCGTGTATCTTATCTAAGTTGGAGCAAACGGATTTGGTCTTTAGGTATAGGGTGTCAAAATCTTTTTCTGCGCACGAGTTCTTGGACTTGCGTCGTGTGGATCGGGCAGGGTAGCGGCACTCGGAGCGGGTGCGTCCGCGCAGTTGTTCCTTTTCGTTGTCCGTGAGGTTGCCGCATGGACGCGGGTAGATGTCGGTGCTGCTCTCCCAACATGGCGTCTTCTTTTGTGGAGATGTTCTGAAAAGTTAGGACTCTATGGTTAATTAAGTGGAGACACTAAACTTTGTTTTATATGTGTTCCCGCCCAATGACCAAACACGCGGATTGTGCGAAAAAACAACTCACAACGCGTTGTGGCTTCTTGTAAACGGCCACTAATGAGCGTTTTCGGTCTCTGAGCGTAACATAGGTATCATTTGATTTTATCATAGCGATTATTTTTGTCTTCATTGCAATTGGTTTGGGTTTCTTTTCTTAATTTTATGGTAGGTATCCAGCTTCCTACTTATAATTGTAAAGTTCTCACTAACAATGCACTTATTGCGCAGTACTATCCTACCAACCTATTTCCAGTACAGACACAAACAACGCACTTATTGCGCAGTATTACCCTACCCACATCTCCAAGTACAGTTACGAATAATGCCCAAAAAGGGAGACCGTGCTGACCCTGCACATTACCGTCCAATCGCCATTACCTCCATCCTATGCAAGGTTATGGAAAGGGTTCTGAACAGTAAGCTGCTGACCTACCTTGAAGACAATGATCTCCTCAGTGACCGTCAATATGGCTTTCGCCAGGGACGGTCAACTGGTGATCTTCTTGTGTATGTCACGCACTGCTGGGGCGAAGCCATCGAGAGACACGGCGAAGCACTTGCTGTGTCGCTCGATATCTCGAAGGCTTTTGACAGGGTCTGGCACGCAGGTCTACTCAACAAGCTTCCTGCTTATGGCATCCCAGCTGGTTTTTGTAGCTGGATATCAGACTTCCTAAGTGAACGGTCGATCCGAGTAGTCGTTGACGGCTGCTCCTCTGACCTCATGGCTATTGATGCCGGAGTTCCTCAGGGGTCTGTTCTCTCTGCAACTCTTTTCCTGCTACACATCAATGACCTACTTCAGCCTGGTCTTGTTGGGTACGCAGATGACAGTACGGTTTCAGAGAGATACTTGTCCAGCGCAACAACCGGCGGGGATGAAGTCCGTTCCTTGAGAGAGGCCATGGTAAAGCGGACAAATTTAACCTTAAGCGTTGTCTCCCAGTGGGGTGATGACAATCTGGTCACTTTTAACGCCACCAAAACACAGGCGTGTCTTTTTACCGCAAAAAGGAGTCGCTTTGACCAAGCTCTTACTTTTCGGGGTGCATCTGTTTCCGTTACTGATCGGCTCGAGCTCCTAGGCATGGAGTTGACATCCAGTCTCAACTTCGGCGCCACCATCGAGTACAAAGCCCAAATTGCGGCCAAAAAGCTGGGCATCCTAAATAGGGTGAAGCGATACTTCAGGCCGGGACAGCTTTTAACCCTTTACAAAGCACAAGTCCGATCCTGCATGGAGTATTGTAGCCACCTTTGGGATGGCTCAGCTAAGTATCAGCTTGGCGCGCTTGACTCAGTGGAACGCAGAGCTAAGAGGCTCATCGGTGACGCAAAACTGGTGGATGCCAAGCTACATAGCTTGGCTCATCGCCGTAAGGTTGCCTGCTTATCGGTCTTCTACAGATTGTACTTCGGTGAGTGTGCCCAAGAACTCCACGACCTCATCCCACCGGCCCCCTTCTACCATCGGACATCCAGACGCACTGCATCCTACCATCCCTACCTTGTAGCTATTCCACCAATTCGCACTAAGCGTTTCCAAACGTCTTTTATAATGCGCACAGCAAAGGAGTGGAACTCTCTGCCTGCGTCTGTGTTTCCAAAAGCTTACAGCCCTAATCTCTTCAAAGTTAGAGTGAACAGGCTCCTTCTGGGTAAGCTCGCTCCATCGTAGACTTTGTATCTGACATTGACTAGAGTCAAGAGCAAACCCATGACTAATAAAAAAAAAAAAAAAAATGCACTTATTGCGCATTATTATACTAGCCATATCTTCAAGTAGTCACAAACGATACACTTATTGCGCATCAATACCCTACCCATATATTCAAGTACCTATAGTCGCAAACAATGCACTAATTGCGCAGTTATACCCTACCCACATCTTCAAGTATCTATAGTCACTAAAAATCCACTTATAGCGCTGTATTACCCTACCCAAATCTTCACGTACAGTCACAACCAATACACTTATTGCGTAATATTACCATACCCACATATCCTAAGTACAGTCACATGCTCACCTATTAGGCAGTATTCCCAGCGGCAAGCACGCGCTATACAGCACGTATCCTTCGTCGCCGTGCGGTGTCTGCGCGTACAGCCATTGTTCGTTCTTAAACACCGCGTTCACGACTGTACCTAGTGGTAAAGGTAGTTCCTGCTGGATATCTTTCTGCGTTTGGTATAATGTGCTTGGGTAAGCGATGACCACGGGAATGTTGCCGGGACGGTCTATTGTAGCCTGGAAAGGGAAAAGGAAGACATAGAATTGCTACTTGTACAAATGTACATAATTTTTTAACTTTCTTAGGCTGCTTTGCCCACAGCGGAGTAGGGCCTGGCAATAGGTTGGCCATCTAATAAATGGAACTTTTAAGATATTGGCGCAATGGATGGTGCACTTGATATACTCTTTGTCTAGTCTAGTGTCTGGGCGTTCTAAATCAACGCCGCCTGTCGCGATTTTGTTAATATTAAGGGAACACTTTTCAGTACGGTAGTGAGATGTTTTTTAGTGAAGTAATAATAATAAATAATAATAAATCTTTATTAAATCTTTTACACACAATATAGTTACATATTAATAGCCACAAGTAAATCTTAAATAAATAACTATGCTAGTAACCAACAAATAACTATGTGTTTAACTAAATTATCAACATTTTACGTCTTATGGAAAATTTCTTTTAAGCCTACAACTATGTATAATTAGCGACTTTCCTGAGCTAGGTTTATAAAACCTGTGTTTCAGGTCATCACTTAACAAGACTAATCATTAAGGGTGCATGTATACATAATTAAGAAAAACAACTTACGAACTAAACCTTACTATCATACTAGAACTTCCAATAGTTTCTCTGTGTCTGTGTAATTGAGTTTATTCCTTTTGTTTGTTGAGTTTTCATATTGAAGTATAAATAATATGCTTCTTAATTGGCGCTACTATAAAGTTGGCGCCTTCTTTCAAGGCGCCAATTTTATTCCTCGGGTTAAAGTTATCAGACTATTGAAAAATTGGTAGTCACACACAAATTCAATAGTGAAAAGTGTTCCCTTAATATTAACAAAATCGCGACAGGCGGCGTTGATTTATTAGAAGGTAAAATATATGTTTATAATCTAAAAAGGCAATACTAATTCTGAAATAATTGTTGGAAATAACAAACGCATTCGTTTTCGTACGGCTGATATAAAACTAGTAAATCAATGTCCAACGGTTTACGTAAAAACTATAAAAGACCGTGGAATTAAATAAGAGCGTCCAATATGTTTCAACATCGTGGTACATTAAAACTCGTATCGACTGCGTATATATTAATTTGATTAAGTAAATAAATAAAAAAAAACACATCTTTGATTGAATATCGATCCGACAGATAATGAAGTACCAACATAAAAAGAAATTGCCCAGGGGAAGTTGAGAATGTGATGAAAATTTAAGAAATATAGGAAACTAGCTTTTGCCCCAACTTCGCCCGTGTTGATGTAGCCTATACCCGTCTCCAGGGTCCCATCTATCTCTTATTCCAAAATTCATGAAAATCGGTTCGGCGGTTTAGGCTCGTAACAAACAAACCAACTTACTCTCGCATCAATAAAATTACTAAGGATTAGTTAGGGTTCCCAACGGAGCGGAATCTAATTATTTCTCATTTAAGGACCTCCAAAAAATTAATTAATTAATATGACTAATATTTTTTTATATACAAAATTATTTACGGCGCAGCCGCAGTAAGCATTTCATGTATGTATTACAACTGATACCTGGAAAGTAAATGTGTACAATCCAGTAGGTACATAGGTATTATTAGCATTTAAAATGTTTAACACAAAATTGTTGCTGCTACTCGAACCCATGTAATACTCAGGTATTATTTTATACAAACATTTACAAGGTTGTATATTAATAACATCATACGGGACATAGCACAATACTAGAGGAGTTGCCCAACCTAACAATTAATTAGATTATATGATGACCGCACACGCTACACTACAGGTAATAATTTTCAAAAGAGCTTTTAATCTTATGTTCAACAAAGGTCAATTACAAATTATCGTGACCTCGAGAGTCGATTTTTAAAAGTCTATCGTGAAATATTGTATTGCCGTCCCGTCGAACTGGCGCAATTAACACCGTAACGTTTAACCCCTCCAAAGATTAAGATATATTGTTGTTTTAAAGAAACCGCATTGATGAATGGCCCTCGCCTCTCGAGATTATCTTGTAACCCCATATTACTACAACCCTAAAAACATTCACTTAAGGCCCATTATCCTGAGCACATACCTCAGAAATAAAATTGCTTCAATAATCTGCCACTCCAAAACTGTTCGCCCGAATTTTTACTAAAAACTTCGGAAAGGATATCGAAATTTTAAATGACTTGCAATTTATGCGTTGTCCAATTTTGCGCCAATTTCGCGGTTTACGTTGTACAATCGGGTTTATGCTCCGAGGTAACGCACAAAAACCGTATGTACATCGTAACGTCATAATAACCCCAAGGAATGAATAATGATTGAGATTTACAGGTGCATTTAAATACTTTTGTAAAAAAAGATCCGTTAATTTCACAATAACGAATGCCGAAAATGATGAATGAGATTTTACAAATCAAATTGGGTTACGTGATACATTATTTGGCTTATCGATTATGACGAGCTTTTAAGTGATTGGGACGGCATTAACTGTAAATGAATAACCAAACAATTTCTCACCTCGGTAAGGAAGCTGTCCAAATCACGGATGTCATATCCAAATTTTCCGCTTTGGTTTCTCTTCTTTCTTCTGTGTCGATGTCTGTGTTTCTTCCTCACGTACTCCTCTGTACCGACACTAGTGTCCGAGTAAGTGTCCTGCACGTTAGCGAACTCTTCACACGCATTTCTAAACCTAAGATTATGGTAATACTCGTTACGTCCCACGACCCTATCTCTCACATCTCTAGGCTTGCACTTTCTGTAACGTTCGATTTCATTTGGCTTCTGATTGTGATTCTTATCAACTTCGCTTTTTACTATAGTATTTTTTATTCTATCTTCAGTTTGAAACTTATCACTCGTCAGTTTCGCTTTCTCTAAATTTTCTTTCAACACCCATGTAAGCGATATCTTGGATTTATGACGATGGGCTAAAGGTGTGGAGTGCCAAAGACCCATATCTTTAATTTCGGCGTACTCAACACTGGTATCGGGACTGTCATCTATTGGAGACGATATTTTGCAGTTGGCTAGCAAGTCCAAGACTTCGCATGCTGCAGGTGCGTTACTCTGTAATTTACAAGTCACTAACTGTAACAGCAATTCACGGTTATTAAAATTTTAAGATTTTGTTTCAAAGAAACATACCGTATTGTTCAATACTTGATTTTCAATACCATCAAAATCATTCACTCGTTCACTATACGGTGGCGGTAACTCTTTAAACGTGATTTCTGGAAGTCAAATAACAAACGATTAAAAATCACAATCGGCCGTGCTTAATGCCTCACCGGATACTATTAATAACGAGATTTATACCATAGTCAGCTGAGCGGATTATTGGGCATAAATAATCAAGTTGCAGTCATAACAATGAAAGTGCGCGAAACAATGCCCTCCCGGGGGGATGCGCGCTCCCGGACTACCCGGCGGCTACCGTGCACTCTGCGCAGGCGCACAGCACTCGCTCGTCTCGGCATAAATCCCCGATGCGCGCGCCGCCCACCGTCCGCGGCTTCGCGCCCAACACTGGCTCCCCGTACTGATACACTATCGACATCGCCCTCCTCTAAAAAATCTCGGCACATTCTCACAGTTCAAAGTGGCCGCACTGATGCGAGCGTAGTTGAAGACGTCGAATTAGCCTCGGGATACGATTTGCAGCCGCCGCAAACATTCGGTCAGAGGTAGAGTCATCCATCAAACATTCATTTGCATAAGTCAATACACTATCTATGCTCAAAGCGCTAGTATCTAATGAAATCGGGTGAAATTGTAGAAATGCGGCAGTCACGAGCCACTAATTGTCAGGTGCTAAGAGTCAAACAATAAGTTCTAAAGGCAAGCGTTTTAACACTTCTCACGCTTTACGAAGCGTATAGAATAAACACCTGTGTTTGTGTTTCGTTATCTTGCCTCGTGCTTGATTTGTATTTTTTCTTTATAGACCCGAGATTCCTGTACAATTGAGCGTTGTTTAACTTACCGTAACGAAACAATCGTAAGTGCTACATATCACAAATTAAAGCTTTCCCGCGTGCATTTAGATATTGTTCAAATATAAAAACTTAGTTTGCTTATTGTGCTGATGAAAGCTAGGACTTTGTACAAAGTTATACATCATCGCGGATTTCTGAGATGAACTATGCACGCATTGCGTATGTGTAAATCCGCGTTAAATGCAAATATACTTTTCTTCGCATTGGACGGGCGACGCGACGTGGCGACGGAAATATTTTGCGATTTATTCTATCGATTTACTCTGCTGGTTGAATCGCTCATTATTGTATGCCACAAAAGTTTCTCCTCAGTCGCAGATAAAGGCGTTAGTTATGCATGATGGCTGCAGTGCACTTAAAGTTGATATTTTTGCCTATGATGGGGCTAAAGTAGGTATTTAGTTCATGTTACTAAATTGTTTCAGTAAACCACGCAAAAAATACGTATAATAGAAGCGTATTTCCGGAGAAAAGCGGCAGAACTTTTTTTTTTAATCTTTTGTTTTAGGGACTTTTGTTCTCTAAGGAGCGGAAATTATATTACCTCTTCGAACTCACCTAATCAAGTAATCAGATTGTAGTCTACTGCTGGACATACGCCTCTCTAAAGCTGCGTTCACCACCTTACCCACCTTCCGCATCCGGTTCGTTCCAGTTAATATCAGTTCTTCGACAGATATGGCGGGCCGGCCATCCACCACTTAAAGAACTCTTTTACTACCTACCGTGTTTGGTTAGGTACCGTCATTATGTGTTAAACTGTATATGTCGCAGCCAATTGCTTAATCAGCCGTTTAATTGATGGCCTAGCCTTTTCATTTAAATGCACCGATTTTTCAGCTGCCAAAGTGACATCTTTTGTTCAATATCGTGACTCGCCCATGTCACTTATGTTGCTGATTAAATCGCGTAGTTCAATGAAAATGCTAGGCTTTTAATGAAACGGCTGATTAAGCTAGTTGGCTGCGACAGATACGGGGTGTTTTTTAAAGTATGCGTTGATGGCCAAATCCGAAAGTATGAGGCATATTGAAAAACACTGAAAGGAGTCTCGAGCCCGATTTTAAAGAAAATTAAAACTGCATCATTGGATTTTTGGATTGGATTCATAGCTCTATGAATCGAACCGGTTGATTTTGAAAAAAAAATTAACCTGTATTAATACACCATCCAAAAGTATCGCTAATAAGGATCAAATTCTGGAACATGATAAGTTGGCACACTGAAGGAAAGCGCTCAATTTCAACAAATTTTTGCACATTTCTATTTAACATCATTGCTGCATTGTGGGAATTATTATAGGTAAATAAGTATAAGTTTTGTGGTGTCTCTTTATAGATTATTTTTGACGAAATGCTAGAAACTTTATAGTTTGATCTTGAGTATGAAAAATTAATTTTAGATGTATGTACTAATTCATGGGTCATTCACACGTCCCGAAAAATACCTACCTACAGCCTACGCCATAGCGTCGTTGGCGACTTTTGTTTACCCCAGATGGTGACAATTTTATTACTTTCTTTATTTACGAACTCCATAAAATAAATGCGACAGCTGTAACATTTACGAGTTTTACATTCCACGAAATTGGAAAGTAAGACAGTTTGTTGAGGCTGTGTCGCGTACGACGCCGGCGACGTACGTTACTCACCGCTAATTTCACGGTTTTATTGCGTCCAGTACAACTTTACCGCTCTCACATAATAATTATTGTTATTACATAGGTACTTGAAATACGCACGTAATTACACAATTCGTTACAAAATATAGCCTCAAAATAGACGGTAAGGCTCCGCGAGAAAACGTATTTATGTCTGCTGCTATTATCGTTTAGTAGACGAAATTAATTACTTTCATTAGACGCCTTCGCTGGCCACCCACGTCGAATATTTTATTAGTAAATACAGTGTTAGGTTCACTACAATGCATTGTTTCATGGCTTGTGGGAAAATTGATTTTCTTATAAAAAAGTCCCTCTCGATAAAGTAGTTTGTGATTGGGGATTTTCCTGCCTCAGGTTCTTTTAGTATCTAATGAACAAGAAATTTAATTCATAGAAAATTAAATAAATACTACTATAAATAAATAAAACTTATCTGCAATTTGTAATGTGTGTCTTACTTAATAAGATGAAGAGTTAAGAGATCCTTTTAATTTAATAAAAGTTAATTTACTTAAATTATAAATGTGGAGAGTGTTTACAGACACTTTACTGTAATATGTTAAATCAGTAACGACACTCATATAATAAAATGCATTCCATTGGCGAACATTCCAAAAATATCTCTTCGATTTTTTCCGTATTCTTATCGTTGTTTATGAAGCGTGAAAACGGAAGACAATGCGTTTAAGCCCAAATCACGAGCATATCGCTATGTGGGGAATGTGTCCCCCATCCCCACAATGAGAAAGAATGCCGCGCAGATCACGACGACTGCCGAAAACGTGCGCACATGCATCCCGCCGGGCGTCCCGTCGCGCTACGCACCTCATCAAACAAATTATGTATTTTTAAACACATTTATTTTTATAACCATTAATTTAATATAAGTGAAGGGATATTTTATTTTATAAGCTATTTCGGAGGGAGGAATGGTAACTTTGAAATAGGAAAAAAAAAGTTGTTCGGTTCATACATTTATGCGAACATAACTAGGGAACAGATGTTTTTTTTTTCATATTTCAGACTTGATACCATATATACCACTACCCTTAAGACGACCAAAAAAAAAGTACATGGCGTTCCCATGAAAATGGCGATGAGTGAGTTTCGAATTTTCGATCATGTTTTTTTAGAATAATAATGTACCTACCAATACTTATAGGTTTATGCTTGATTTAATGACCGATAAATAATAAATTACATAACCGTTCCACTTGAGCAAATTAAATGGTTTGCAGTTCAAGTTGGCTAGATTCTAGGCGGTTCTGCAATTATCAAGATGATGTACTGCCATATATTTCTTGCGTTAATATTGAGAAATTACGGAATGTACCGCTTTTTGTTTTGTATACAATGAGATTATTATTGTAGTTAAGTACTTGTTGCCATAGTTATAGGCAGTGAAACAAAGTGCGGTAATGACAGAAATGATGTGCGTTTCCGTTATGTGGGTAATATGGCGCATTACATTGTAGGGTAGCATTGCGCATCCATTATTGTGGCATCTTATCTGTATGAACTATTTTATTTTTTAAAACATTCAGGGTAATCTTCAGCGAATTGATGTCCAGGAATTGTATCTGGTCACTAACATTTAAATTAACCGCGATTTTATATTTTTGTCATAACGTCCGTATTTTTTTTGGATTTCCAATATAATACGTGCATACTTAAACTAAATCAAATTTAATGTCTTGAACGGCTTTGAATATATTTTGTTGTTATTGACATACGAATTTATTAAAAAACATTAAGTAATATCCGATATTATTTATGTTAGTGTGACATTATAGCCTTTTTTGTCGTAATTAAGTCACGCCAACATTAATAATTTTAACATTTATGGGTTTTATTGGTATCGTTCGCTCATTTATCTGAGTTACCTACATATTCAAAAAGAAATTATAGATGTTCGATAATAACATTTAAAATTCACCATATAAACTACAATATGAACTAGTCATTAGTTTGAACGTGTTATTATGTTGATCATTATCGGTAAGTCATTATGTTCGTCCACGAAATATTTTTTAGGAACGCCTACGTTCTTCTTAGATACTTATAAAGCTTAATAGCATTAACTTTATCTTGCCAAAATCTAACATAAGTTTATATTATATTAAAAGGTGCCAAGTTTTAATAATTTATTCGACTAGAAGCATGCTTAAATGGTTCTGTGATGTGTCCGCTAACAAGTTTGATATAGATTGTGACAGTTAATTATAAAGAATTCTAATTGGCCATTTGTATAACTAACTGGTTGATACTTGAGTATAATGGTTTGTGTTTTCGTAGTTAAACTTGAGTTATTGTTGACTTTGTCAGTCATAATAACGACCGAAGGTCTCAATCTTTATGTGGCTGAGAATTATAATTAAGTATTATAACTAAGAGAGCATTGTGGACGCTAAGATGATGTCACCATCATCATATATCAGCCGAAAGACGTCCACTGCTGGACATAGGCCTCCCCCAAGTGTCGCCACAAGAACCGGTCCTGTGCGTCTCGCATCCATCGGCTACCAGCGACCTTTACCAGGTCATCAGTCCACCTTGTGGGAGGCCTTCCAACGCTGCGTCTTCCGGTACGCGGTCGCCACTCAAGAACTTTTTGGCCCCAACGACCATCTGTTCTGCGAGCAATGTGCCCTGCCCACTGCCACATCAATTTGGCGATCCTTCGGGCTGTATTGGAAACCTTGGTTCTCTTGCGGATATCATCATTTCTTAGATGATGTGCTCATGTGAGTATACCTAATTAATTTTAAAGAACTAACTTTTGCCCACCAAGGCCTTTCACAAGGTGGACCGATGACCTGGTGAGGGTCGTGCATTTGTGAAAGAAAAAGTGCCACGAAAAAGCAGCTGCAGACTTCCCAAAAAAAGTTGACAGAAATGCCTCTGGGGCCTAACCACCAACTCTTAAAGCAGTATTACTTCAATATTACTTCCAGTGGGAAAGAGACGGAGCTATACTGTATAGCTCCGTCTCTTTCCCACTGGAAGTAATATTAAAGTAATACTGCTTTAAGAGTTGGTGGTTTAGGCCCTGATCAGTACCTAAATCAATTTTGGGATAAGTGCATCACTACTTACTTCTACATTGTATTAGTTAGGATTAAGATCTATCATAATTCCTGACTCGATCTAAACACACCGGTTTCTGAATTGAGAATTTCGAGTCAAGAACTCTTCTTTCATGTTAAAGTCCATCTCTAGCCTAGCATGAGAACTTACCCAAAAGTTCTCATGCTAGGCTAGAGATGGATTTCTCAACTCTAAATACTCGATTTAGAAATCTATCTAAACCGAGCCGGTGTTCATCGAGTTAAAACTCCTGAAAGCCTTTAAGAGCGCGTAATCGATTTGCACCGAAAACTTCATGTTTTCGAGTTTTTTCCTGAGCTATATCGGAATGATGTGAGCAGATTAATCAAAGAATATTACGGTTTTAGGAAGTATATGTCTTGATTTAGTGCACTACACGGTAAAAATATAATTTTTAATGATAGTTCTTTAAAGAGAAGGCAATCCCTTCATAGCGTTTTACGAGAATAGACGTCAGAGTTATCTTTCAGGACGAATACAACCATTGTAATGTGCTAAAATGTTTTATTTTTTGCGTTTGTCCAACAGAATATATAGTCTCAAAGTGCACTACATAGCCCTTTTTGCGAAAATATGGCTATAAGATAACACAAAAACAATATTTAAAAATACAAAATCGGCTCACTTTAACAATTTTTTTTTACTAGTATTTAAATAGAATCATAATAAATAAATTCATTTTATAAAACTTTAAGTATTGTTCAATATACAGTTTTTTTTTCAGAGAGTTTTATGAACTTATTAATTTTACGCGATTATTTTAAAAACACTATAAATCCTCACGCACAATTGTTTGCCGATCAGTGCGTGCCGGGTCCTCCCAGCGACAGGACGTATCGCTTTCTCCCGCCCGCCCGCAGCTCGCTCGCGTAACATCGATAGCGTAGGCGACTCATAGCGCGACACACCAGTATTGATACTTTGGCAGTTTATATTTTTATTATTTGGTAAGTAATTTTGAAAAACGTAATCTACTGATAATATAATTATTTAATGTAAATATCAAATGGCGTAATCATAAATAATAGTCACAATTTTACATTTCGTTTTTTTTTTCAGAAATGGGTAATAAACGAAAATTATTTGGAAGTAGAAAAAATAAAAAGTTGGCTTTCGTCAGGCAAGCAAAAAGGTGAGTTAAACCTTTATAGGCTTTTTAACCGATTTTCAAAAAAAGAATAGGTTCTGATATGTTTCTTAAAACTGTATGTATTTTTTTGTTTGTTCATCGATTTCTCCGCCAATTAAGAGACCGATTTTCAGTTTTTTTTTTAAATTGGAATTATGTATAGGTCATTATTCATAGTGACCTAACTTATCAAATAGTCCGTAATATATTAGACGTCCGTAATTCTCAATTTAATTTTACCATTTATTTGTATTTGAAATCAGTTTACTTGTATCATGTACTTATTTTTCTAGTTATTATTGCAAATGTCCGCATTTATACTAGTTAGCTTTTTTTTCAGACAAAAAAGATGTCAAATAGAAGAAGAGTCAAGGTCAAACTACAATGACACGGGTGATGTAAGTTTGTAGTTAGCAGAAAATTAACCAAATAGACTAGTCAAATTAGCATCAAAACATAGGTGAACCTCAGTTTTAACGTACTTTCCGAGGTACGGCGGAATCTCGGTATAATTTAGTTATAATTTTTGTGACGTTTCACCTTGAATAACTTAAGAGGCAGACATGAGATTGTATGAGACTTTTCACAAAACATTGAGAACACATAATTGAAGGTGTTTACGAGATTTCAACCTATTATCTCTCATTACGAGGTGAAACGCTAATTTGACTGGGCTAAAAAAGTTACTTGTCAAATAATAAAAAGGATAAAAATAACACGTTACTTTTACAACATATATTTGTTCTAGGTGGCCACGTCAGATACCATAAAGACAGACCTAAACACCCAGACCAATGAAACCCCAAAAAGCTCTAATTTAGAAACTACCGAGAATGTATGTACCTACTTATAAGTTTTTGAGTATTATAACTTACTTATGTATTAATACTTATTTTCCCGCCTTAATCATATGCTTTATTCTAGGATGTCTTTTCATCATTAATTGACGATCTCCAATTACCAGAAAATGCTGGAATGCAAAGTGCTGTAGAGGAATCAAACGATATTGAAGAACTTGTAAGTATCTTTCTTTCACAGTGATGATGTTCATTATGACTTTTTTTTTTTTCCTAGCCTACTTTTGTGTCCCACTGCTGAGCAAAGCCAGGGTTTTGTAATATGATTGAGACAATTTAGTATCCGTGTTATCTATGTTACCTGGTACTCCGTACAAAAACACAGTAACAACGCGGCACTACCACGTATGGATAATAATTTGGCCATAAATGATTGCGAATAGTACTTAGTGTTGCTCGGTGTCCAACTAGTTAACTTTTTAAAATATTTTTGGGACAAAATATAACATGGTCTAAAAATTATTGGAATCGTGTCACTTATTCACAAATTATATTCAGGTTTCGCATTATATTCTTAAAATAATATTGTACAAGTATAGGTACCAATATTACTGATATTTGTTTCAGATTGTCGAATCAAATATTTCAGTCAGTCCACCATTCCGAATTGAAGGTCGAAGAATTGTCGACTTCAATTACTTTTTTGAACAAATTAAAGTATTATCTGATCACAACCCTGGTTTTGGCTGTACAATAAGCAACATAAACATTATAAGAGAGAAGCTTAATGGCTTGGAGTCAGTCATATATTTTCAATGTAACATGTGCAATCAAAAATTTGAAATAAATTTGAATTTACTCGATGATATGACTATAAATCATTCTGCGGTGACTGGTACGATGTTGATTGGGTGTGGACGGACTAACCTGAATGAGCTATTAACATCTGTGGATCTGCCAAAATTAAATCAAAAAACGTATGATACGTGTCACAAAGACGTGTCCAATTGGTGGGCAGTTGCTGCAGAAAGCAGCATGAAAGAGGCAGCTAAAGAAGAAGCCGAGCTGGCCATTGAAAATGGAGATACCATTGATGGAATTCCTGCAATCACAGTTGTGGCTGATGCGTGCTGGTCAAAAAGGTCCTACAGAAATAATTATGCAGCAGCATCGGGTGCAGCTGCAATTATTGGTTTCAAAACTGGAAAAGTTTTGTTCATGACTGTGAAAAATAAATATTGCATAGTATGCGCCCGAGCAATATTAAAAAAGCGGCCGCCATCCATCCATCAGTGCAGTAGAAACCATGCAGGTTCCTCCACAAGCATGGAACAAACGAGCATAGTGGAGGGATTCAAAACTTCAGTGGATACTCACAACCTTATATATAAGACACTTATAGCTGATGGAGATGCAAGCACATACAAAAAAATATTGGAAAGCAGGCCATATCCTAATGTGCAAGTGCAAAAAATTGAATGTTCGAACCACTTACTCAGAAATTACGGTAGTAAACTCATGCAGCTTCAAAAGGATACATCGATTCCACTTTCCGAAAGAAGACTCCTAACAATGGAACGAATCACTCGACTTCGTACAGCTGTAAGAGCTGCAGCTCGATTTCGTAATGCTCAGAATACCAGTAGTTCCGACAAAATTATAAAATTAAAGGATGATATTCTGAACAGCCCAAAGCATATTTTGGGTGATCATAGTGCCTGTGAGGAATATTATTGTTCAGATGAAAAAAAAACACAGCTCAATCTTGTCCCGTCGGCGAAAACTCTTTTAAAAAAATTAATGGTCCACACAACACAAATTGCATTAAATTCAAAAAGTTTGCTCTATAATGTGAATAACAATCGTGCCGAACAATTTAATAGTATTGTTGCAAAACACGTTGGTGGAAAACGAATAAATTTTTCTTTGAAAAATTCGTACACTGCTAGGTGTCACGCTGCGGTTGTAGCATTTAACACTGGCAAAGCGCAGTATAGTTTGTACAAAACTAACTTTGAGAAAAGTCCCAGGAAAGCAATTAAGCTGCTGGAGTTGAGACGTTCCAAGGTTAACTGCAACCGTAGTTATCAAACAGGCTGTAAAAAAAGAATTGTGTTCCTGAACGATAGAGACGACTATGGCGAAAGTTGCCAAAAACCGGATATGACGCCAGAACAATATGAGATCGGGAAAAGTTTGTTTCTAAAAAATTTGAAAGGCCTGGTAGAAAAGCGGCATGAGGTTGAACGGGACACAGTTCTGCAAGCTGAAAGCGCATTATGGCTGGAGCTACGAAGATGCCTCTTAACAGCCTCATCTTTTAGCAAGGTAGGTACATATATTTTACGAAATATGAAAATCATCCTTGAAGATTGAGATAAAGGCTGCTAAGTCAAAAATACTAACATGATATAATACCAACATTGTACTTACACTTAGTTTGACTTTGACTTTGAGTATAAATATAATTTACAGTAATAACTTTTTAGGTTTGCAAGAGGCGATGTAACATCAGCTCTGCACCACTCGTGAAGTCTCTCGTCTATTCATATTCTTTGAATAACGTGCCAGCAATCGAATACGGCAAAAATAACGAAAAAATTGCTATAAAGCAGCTAGAGCGTCAAGAAGGTATCGTCGTGCAAAAATGCGGACTTTTCATTGACCAGAAACATTTTTTCTTGGGAGCGACTCCAGATGGTCTGTTCGATGAAGGAATCATCGAAATTAAATGTCCATATTCGGCGCGTAACATGAGTGCGGAACAGGCGATCACACAAAAAAAAATTAAATTTTGGAAAGTCGATGGAACTATAAATACCAACCACGACTGGTACTTTCAAATCCAAGGACAGCTGCATATCAGGTGAGAATCAATATCACTTCATCTCTCTGGTCTATTATAAATTTATTTATGTAGTCCACAGCATGTCCTTTGATATATTCTATTCTTTAATTTTCAAATAAATTATAATTTAATTTCAGTCAAAAAAATGTTTGTGTCTTTGCGGTATGGACAGGAAATGATTTTCCATTGAAGACCACAAGGATACCAAGAGACGATGTGTTTTGGGCGACAAAAATGGAACATAAGTTATTGGACTTTTATGACAAATGTCTTTTGCCCGAGATGATTGACCCCAGAAAAAGTCGGTCAATGACAATAAGAGATGTACGATATTAAAAAAAATTGATATACTTTATGTTTTATTTATTAAAGCCTGTGCAGACGGCTGTAATCCACGCTGGATTTGCCCATCCAGTATTGCCATCCGTCTAGACGGTGGAAGTAATCCAAATTTTGATTTGACCTTCAACGTCCTTGGTCACATTCTGTACAATATTTCTCAGGTATGATTTACAGAAATCCTCATTCTGACACAATTACCAAATACAAGTTATCCAAAATTCACAAAAGCGTCTCATGAAACATGAAACAAAAAAATCGCACCTTTCAAAAAAACTAAACGGCTGAAATATGGTTTATTTTTACATTTTCAAACCCGATATGTCTGCCATTTTTTAAAATTTCCAAAAACTGAATGTACAAAAAAACTACATTTAAAGCTGCTCACAAAGTTTTGCGAGTATCGGTTGAGAAAGCAAAATTTTATATGAACACTATTGCACATAAAAATCAAACTTATACTATAAAATATAAAAGTATCAAAACGATTCGTTCCTAGCTCCGGGCTCACGCACACTGACGGACCATTGTAGTGTGCGGCAATACTGCGCCGTTCTTGCAATTTTGTACCTACGCTAAATCGAATACGCGCTCTTAATAACTTCTCGTTTAGATTCGCACACATGATGTGCGTCCGTGACTCAAATTCGTGAACGCGTCAGAAAGAAATCATTGGTTTAACTGGTAGGAGGCCAAGAGGGAATTAAGGGTAAGTGTAGGCAACCGATAATTGCGCCCGCCGTGGGAACGCGCCCCGCCAGCCTGCTGCGCCTGCGCCCGCGCCGACAGCACAAAAGTATTGCCAACTTAAAAAATAAAAATGTTGCCAGTGAAAGTAAAATAATATTTTTTATAAGTTATCAGCTCTTAGATATCGTTGTGTAATAAACTTAAATATTTATGCGTTCTGTTAATTAGACGGAAGAAGACGTAACAGCTTCTGCGTCTCGCTATTTGTTGGCACCGATTCGTATTATTTATCTGTTAATCGATCCGTGACTTTGCGATTTTATGTAACTGATTGAGAGGTTGAAAGTGTTGAAACTGCTAATTTTATTTACCAATGATAGCAATATCTAGTCAATAATATAATCAAAAATGTCATCACACTCAGGTGCAATGCAGGGAGTCATAATAATCTGTGTGAGGTAGTTTGGTTCAATTAATCTTAATTCGAGATTAGGTAGTAAATCGTTTTAACTAAAAATAGTGCTGGGATAAACGTAGGATTATAAACTTGATTTTATAAGGTAAGTAATAGATTTTGCCCGTTAATTCGTACGCGCATATCCCGTTTTTCACTGTTCCCGTAGGAATTTCCCGTTCTCGTATAGCTTATAGCCTTCCTCATGAATATGGCTATCATATTTATACAAAAATATTTTTCCGACAGGAAATTCTAGAGATTAGTGCGCCCAAACAAACAAACAAACTCTTCAGCTTTATTATATTAGTATAAATTAGCGTAAGGTGACGTTGCGAACTCTACCTCCCCTATGTACCTCCTACATTGCATTGCACGCCACAATCGGCGAAAAGGCTAAATTGCGGCGCGGGCGCATTCTGCGTCCCGAGCGCGCCAAACCGTCAAACAAGCGACTACAGAAGACCCATAGTCAAAATTTTCTTTAAGTACATTATAATATTATAGTCCTCCTGACTGATTTCGGCCTTGGCGGCTTATCTCAACGGAGACTAGCTATCGGCGCGGGACATATTATAGTGCAGGCGTGTGTGCGCAAACACAGGTGCACTCCTTCTTCCATCACTCGCATATTCCGATGGGACGGCAACCCGACACGACCAGAGGAAGTCAAAAACACAGGAAGTCAAACGTTACTTTAAATATCACTGATCGAGAGAGAGTGAGAGAGATTAAGGACTTCTGCAGTGCGATTCTGTAAATGTCGAAGTGAAGGCTTGGGTGAACAGATCACGAAGTGAGTTGTCATTTCATCTTGATTACATGGCTTGACAGCAATGCAATTCTGTAAACGTGTCGAAGTGAACACCCGGGCGGGGCGCACGACAGGTGAGTTGTTAAAACATACAAATAAGATAGAATGACAGCTCACTTGTCGTTCAATCCGCCTAGGTGTACACCGTGAGATGTCGACAGAATCGACCGGCTGTTGTTTTAGCTCAACGACATCGAAAGGAATACACTTTCTGCATCCCCCTTCGTGGTGGCCCACTGGCCAGCGCATACGATGCACACCTGCACGGATCATGCATTGTGTGCATCACAGTGCATCTCGTAATGACTGCATGTATTCCTAGATATTCCCCCATCAAGCAGAGGAAAAATGTACATGAGAATGTTGCGCTTGCACGAAATAGACTCCTTTTAAAAATGTTCTTTGATCCATTTGAACACGACTTCGATTTAATCCGTTATCCATAAATTATATCTCATCTAACAGAATTACACAAACTCAATACGGTAGACCAAACTTATCTCTCATTTATCTAGTCGCGTGCAAACTGGTTTTTGCTAAAGAAAGTGGCACTTTTTGTCTGCCAATATTAGGATTCGACGTCCAAACAACGTTGAATTTGCTGATAGAAAGCGAAATCCGTAGAGGTTAGTGGAACGCTTTCCTAATGTCGCAAAACATGTATGACTGTGGCGAATATGTAATCACAAGTACGGGCTTGCGATTCGAGCCGCCACCCGTCGCCTCCGCTGACGACGGCTGTTGACATCTTTACAAAATGGACACGCAATTATCTTTAAATCCTTTATTATGTGCATTACCATCTCTGAACAAAGTAAGTGCATCACAAGTGATGGCGATTTGCGTGTTACGCAAAATGCCGGCGACATTCTAAAGTCTCAGGATGGTAGAGACAAAGATGTTAGAAGCTTAGGATTCGGTAACGAATCGTTTTAAAATTGTTTTGGTTTTTCAGCAGACAAAATGTGTTAAAACCTTTTTATTAAGTAGATACTAATTTAGGAACCCTATGCTATCCGAATCAAAGGATGATTTTCGGTCCTATAACACTGTCTTGTCCCACCCCCAAAACTTTTCTACTAATTTTTAGTAGACTATAAAATAAGAGTACCACCACAATGCAGTTATCAATCAAATGTATTGTATCTACACATAGGTGAATCGACAGTAAGCCAACAAAAGCCATTGTATACCCCACCTATTAGATAAAATACGCCTTGATAGGAAAAATAACAATACTACTAATAAATAAAAGTATGCCACAATAGAGAGGATGATTAAGTTAATCTGAACACTTATTGCGCAACAATGTTTGTGAGGTCATCACAATAGCGCTAAAACTAACACAGAACAAGAGAGACTGGAAGAACAAGGCTTTCAATCTTAAATTCACAGGAAGAAGAGAAGATGTTGAAGAACCGTACAGAGATAAAAAAAAAGAAAGAGAAATTGTTTATTCCACACAGACCCTCACTTTGAGGATTATGGGTAAGTTGACGATGGTGATTGGTGGTTTAGGCTCAAGCAGTTCCGGAAGAAACTTTTAGAGGAGATGAGCAATTGACATGCGCTACAAAACCACGATAGGTAAGTATAATTATAACTTTTAAAGGTACCTACAAGTTCGAGTAGGTAGTCAATTTTCATTGAAAAAAACGAGTATTCCATATAATTTTATTGATCGGGTAAGCTGAGCCGATGCAATTCAGTCACATGCTGGCGTATCTAAGGTATCGCACTGATGTGACATGGTCAAGGAAGGGTCTGTCCCTTCCAATTCGATCTAGCTCACTGACCACATTCCTATTCTTCTCGGATTACAAAATCTCGCATAATTTATCTTAACAGGGAATGCAATTTGTTTAGACTGACGTTAAGTGGACGATGCAGCTCGGACAATGCTCTATGATTCGTTTATGATATCGTTTGTTTAACAGCGCCTAAACACAACCTCGCATTTGTCTCAACTATTGCGGAGACTCGAGATTACACGATACTTAAGTACATCGAAAAACGTTTAATTATTACATCTATGGCCAGTTCGAAACGTATCATTAACAATTCGACGTAGCGATGGTATCATAAAAGCGCGATCATCGCTCGGCTGCTTTTCGGCATCCATATGGAATTCCTGCTACACTGGCATTCGGGAAACCGATTAAAATTCAGAAAAAAGAGCTTTACGTACAATAATTTAAGGTCAAGAAGGAGCGTGATCTCGACGCAGTGGATAAAAATTATTTATTTGCGTGGGGCGCGGCAATTAGGGGGGCGGGGCGCGTCTGCGCGCACGACCTCTCGACCCGCGCCGCGTCCGCGCGCTGCGCCCGCGCCGCTCGCCGCTCTGCTACGGGACACTCGTCCTGTCACGGGCACTCATGCGCCCAACGCTACATGAGCGAAATTGCATTCGCTCTGCAGCACGATCTCACCTACTTTCGTGAAATATGTTCAAAATTTTTGATTTTTTTTTGTGCCAGACATTAAAATTACTCTTGCATTTAACCAAAAAAGTATAGTTCATAATTATACGTTTTCAAAATAATAAGACGGACAATGAACAACAACATTGCCATTAAAATCAATTAAGTAGGTAACAAAAAAATAACTCATCGTTTCCACAATCTTCATGCTCTAAATACCCATATGCCATGGGTCGCCTGGTCAGTTTTATATTCTTACATTCTTAAAAGGAGATGCAATTACCGATACAACGTGTATCGATGGACGCACGCGCACGCATGCTCATCGCACAGCACGCCGACGAAATGTAGGCGCGGCGCGGGCGCGGGTAGAAATTAACCTGACTCTATAGTATCTGATAGCATACCATGTTGCTCTTTAGCTTTGTTATGCTTTTGTTTCGGATGATGGGAGCCACGGGAACTAGCCATGAAGACGATTAATTTACGCGCTACACGACGGCCACTCATGTTACAACGAGATGAAAATATGCGTTCGCGGTATTTTGCAGAATAAAAATGGAGTGGGAGTCTTGGAATAGATAAGCGTACGTTTATAATGATTATGGGCTACTAGGGTCTTCAAAGTAAGCGTTAATACCCGCCGATCAGAAAACAAGTTCATGTTAGGTGAGATTGAATAAGCAGTGTCTGTGATGATGACCGTTCATAAACTAAATAAAGAAACAGCATTACAATCTTAAAATCTGCCGCGGTGACTGACCGGAACAGACAGTCGCTCACCTACTTGACCAGCATCAATTAGCGCACATGTAACAATTATATCATAACAATGTTGAATAACTGAAATTACGCAAATCACGTTCCAACTTACTCTCTCTGAATTTGTTGAAGATCCTCTTCATGTTGAACTTGGGGGCTTCCTTGGTTCTGTAGCTTTGTTAGTGATAGTTAGGCAGGTGCGTTGGTGTACTAGGGGACTCCTTAGCCAGGTGTTCCCGCGCACGCGCACGCGACACTAATGCTGTCTGCGCCGAGCTGGCCACCGTCACGCTCGGCTGCGCCCCGGTGCCGGTAGCGTCGCGAGGTGGATAAACTTTACATCTGAATGTAGGGCCTCCTGATACGGTGAGATCGTTTAATTTGCGAATGACGAAGCTTTGTTTTTAATTCGGTCTCTGTGTCCTTTGTTTTTGGAGAGACTGACGCATGATCGCATCGCGCATCGTACTGAGACGTTACTACGTCTCTGGAGATGCCTTTTGAAGAGCGCGAGCTTGTCGTGTCGGTGTAGGTAGATTCCGTGAAATAGGAAATTGAAAAAAAAGTTAAGCATCGTCGTCATATACGTATCTGAAATTTTTCGACCAGATTAAGGCCCGGTTTCCACCAAAGATGAGAGGGGAAGGGGAGCGGAGACGAGAGGAGATTTGAATAAACCAATCTGATTTCGTTAGCGGAGAAGAGATGTGGAAATAACGAAATCGGATTGGTTTATTCAAACACATCTCTCGTCTCCGCTCCTCTCTGCTGTCGAGCCTAAAATGATGCAGTATGATAGTGGACTACTTTTAGCTTTATGAAAATTTTAGGCACTTTTACGACATCTGCAAAAAATAATAGGTACCAATACTAACTTATAAAACAAAATCAGCTCAAAACACATCTCAGCTTTCCAATTATCGCTACAACCATAATTCCATAGTATCTGCTTATAAGTAACAGTTGTTGCAATTAAAGTAATGGCACATAATAATAACAAAACTGAGTATTGGGACCCAAGGCGAGTGATTAAGAGCGCAAGCAAGTACGCTGGGGTGAAGCCCATATGCGGAATCACGCTCGGCAAAGCGCGACGTCCGCGTCGTCGGGTGAACGGCGTGCGATATGCTCTGCGGAACCCAAAGACTATATAAACTCTATGGCGGAACCCATATCTTACACATATACCTTGATGTGTACACACTACACATCCACAGCACGGATTTTTCTACTTTTAAATACTTTTTACTGACCTTCGAATATTCTTAAAAAAATAGTTGGTATATTAACTTTAGATTTTTTTAAAGATAAAACTTTTATTTCTTCTTTTAGTTATTAATTAAACAAATTACAGCTTTGAATTTGGAGTCGGTTTAATTTTTAAATTATTTACTTTTTTTTGTAATGGCTTACGGGAGTGGGAACGGGTAACTGCGGAACCCTACACTGTGCGAAGCCCGACACGCACTTGGCCGGTTTTTTTTCGCGATTTCGGAGTTGGTCTTATAGTAAAGTTGTTCATAATGATGAGTACAATGACCTCTTTTCAGGCATTGGGTTTACAATTCTGTCACATTGTTTTTTTATGGATGGGAAATCATCAAATGACTCCTCCCACTCTGGGCGGAGCGGAAGGGAGTGTCAGACTCTTACTGACTAAAACCCATCCGTGCTCCTCCTAATGCCCTTTGCGTTGCAGGGCCACGGTGACTCTTTCGAACAAATTCCGCAACAAGTTATAGCTACACCTACACATAAAAAGATACAGACAAAGGAAACTCCTCCGTTTATTTGAAGTCGGTTAAAAAGTGCATAAAAATGATCGCATAATGACGCAATCAGCCGCGCATTCATTGTTGTGAATGGTTAATTACATTTTGATGCAAGTGGGCAACTTTGTCATTGCAGCTGAGGTAGGTAGATGAGACGGTAGACTCAGAGCGGAAGGCGATGCCCGTTCTGGAGTCACTGCAATGTCAAATTTCATCTCAATTACCTACTGAAAAAGAAAAACAAATAAAATGTCATTAAAGCAAAATATTTTGTAGTGTAGATGTCGCAGCCAATTAGCTTAATCAGCCGTTTAAATGGTTGCCTAGCCTTTTCATTTAAATGAGCCGATTTTTCAGCGACCTAAGTGACATCTTTTGTTCAATATCGTTTGATGACTTGACCTTGTCACTAATGTCGCTGATAAAACGGCACAGTTCAATGAAAAGGCTAGACTTTTAATGAAACGGCGAATTCAGCTAGTTGGCTGCGACATAGATAACAAATGATTGTGAGTACAATTAGGTAAAGATTTTTCAGTGTAGCATGCAAATGGGTGATCTTACTAGGTGCTAAAATAAACTTTGTTATAATGGAATACATTTTATTAATTTAACATTATAGGTAATAATAATAATAATTCGTGACTAGTGTTGAGTATATGAATTAATTAAAGAAGGTTAAAAAACAACTTTAATTAAAGAAGGTTAAAACTCTTCGGTAACTATAACTACTTTATCATCCCTAATATTATAAATGCGAAAGTAAGTTTGTTCACGCTAAAACGGCTGAACGGATCGTCATGAAATTTGGCAGATATATAGCCTGGGATATGGAAAAGGGCATAGGCTACTTTTTGCGCGATAACCGGCATCCAAACGGGCGGAACCGCGGGCATAAGCTAGTAAATCATACAATAAACCGGGTGAGTGACACACGCGTACGGGGATCCGTATCATATCAAAATCATTATACATAAGTACGATAACTAGGTATATAATGTTTTATGATTATACAACTTGTAACAGAATAAACGCAATACTTCTTATGGGGTCATTGTACTCATCACTATGATCAACTTTTACCATGAAACCAACGCCGAAATCGCAAAAAGAAATCGAAAGACTGGAACTGGACTGAATCGAGAGTCTGGTTGCCATAATCGCCACGCTAGGCAGGCGGGACGGCGATCGCAGTGTAGCTGTAGATTGCTACAGCTTGTACCTTCAGAGAATGCTGCTGCTCATTCTCTGGTCAGTCCCTTAGTCACCTCTTACGGCACCCACGGGAAGTGATGGGATGGTGCTATTCTTTTATGTCCGATACTACACGGAACCTGAACCCATAAATGTATTGGGCAGCCGATTTTTTTTTATCACGATTTCAGTGTTTGTCCCGTAGTAAAAGTTGTTCATAATGGTGGGTACAATTACAATGACCCATTTAGAGGCATTGCGTTTATTCTGTTATACGTTGTATTCCTCGAAGGCATGCTTATACTACACAAGTATACCTACACACATCTCTGCCTATGCTGTCAAAATTTAAACTGGCTATTATTTATTAGGTGCCTACTTACTTAAAAATATTTCAGAGACAGACGGCGCGTTTAGTAATATTGGATCCCATTGCTGGTTTGGCTTCCTTTGCAAAGTCATCAGATATTGCTATGATGGCTTTGCGATTGAGATATCTTTGAACTTGTCTTTTGCGCTCTAAATCTTAGAAGTTTATCAAGTTGCTTCAACAGGTCCGGTCTAGTGCACAGGGCATTTTTTATGGCATCATCTAACATTTTCTTTTGGTCAAACGGAGGTATCGGTGTGTCCTCTAAATGGAATGTATGAAGCCTACCTAATGTGTCCCCAACGAAGACATTTTGCCCCGATTCCTCAAACCTTACATACGTCAACGTCACATTTGCGGGAAAAGTGTATTCTGCACACGGCATATGAATTTTCCGTCGAAGATCCCAAACTGATAGGGAGTTCCCACTCGAGGCAAGTAAAATAGTTGAATTGATTGGACAGAAAGCGATCCCGTTCACTGCACTCGGACAAACTAATGTCATAATAACGTCGTCCAAGCCATCTATCCAGAGTCGGATAGCGTGATCCGAGCCGCAGGACGCTAACAAATAATCCATGTAGGGTGAAACGCACATGTCCGTGACGGGACCGGCGTGAGCGCGGTACACGTCCATGTGCTGGTTCAGATAGTGCGTGGAGCATCTGTGGATGCAGCCCTCGTCGGTGCCGACCAGATAGATATGTTCAATGTTAGGATGCCATATCATGCACAACACAGCTGGATACCTTGTGATAGGAACGTCCACTTTTAAACACGATTTGGCGATTTCCAGTCCCTTTAGTTTTCCTTCGACAGTAGATACCTGCATCAGGGGAGAACTAATAAAGTCGTGTGTTTTGGTACTCTGTAACCTGCGGATCCTGCCGTCTTGACAAGTTGTTATTACGTATTCATCTCTATCGATAGTGCGCCAAGTAATTACCCATATTGGCTCGAAGCAAGGATTTGTATCACGTTTGCTTCTAGCTAATGTCTTAATAGTGTATGAAGTTATATCTAATACTATCACATCACCGTTACAGAAGCCGCATGCCAACCAGTTCGGGTTCTTGTCGGAGAAGCACACCGACGTGACAGAATCCTCAAAGTGATAAACTCGCTCCGGTTCACGGGGATTTTTCGTACACCAGATACAGACTACGCCTGTACAGTAATCTGCGTACCCAAATTTGCCATGACCTATTGCGCATATATTTGGACACTTTTGATTAAAAGATATACATGAGATTGGTTTGTTCACGGAATCCTCACATTCGTAAGTCCACAGAGGCTTTAACGTGTAAATATACACTAAGTCTAATGACAGTGGATCCATAGGTACGAGTCCTCGGAACGTCTTCTGAGCAGCGTCATATTCTAATGATGCGAGCACCCGTTCTGTCAATAGCACCGCATCTAAAAATTGCGGAGTTTCTCCTATTTCTTCGAAGGTTTTACCTCGGCTTACAGTTTCTTGGATTTTCTTTTTCTTCTTCCTCAACAAATGGCGTGCCGCAGATTGGTACATGACCATTTCATCTTCTTCCTCTTCGGGCTCCGCTTTAGCTATACGTGAATAAGTATCGTGCATATCCCACATCGACGCAAAGCATATGGCGTTCTTTTTCTGGGGCCTCGTAGCAAGGGTATGTCTGGATTGCTTTATAGTTTCTTTGGTTTGCGTTTCCTGTCCGACCATTTTTCGATTTCTTCCTTTTCCGACGGTTATGTACTCATAGTAGGTATTTTCTTCTTCTACAACGTTGCCTTCAGGTGTTCCTTTATCGTAAGTTAAACTTGGTAACGAAAATAAGAAAACTGTTTCAGTTTCTTTAAGTGTGACGGCTATTTCTTTTGGATATGAAGTAATTGGGTTCATTTTGGGTAAATAGAAAGCGGACGGCGCTATGGAAAGATCGCCGTCGCCAGGTTCTACCCCCTCCTCAGTGTTGAGTGTGTGATCGATTTGTATGTCGTCAAGGTTGATAGTAGTGGCGTACACCTTCGTGCCGTCGGGCACCATGCCGCCCGTTCGCGACTTGGATTTCGAGAGTTTAATAGCTGCTTCGCTTCTGGCTCGAGCTTTACCATCAAAAGCGGCGTGTAAATCTCTTTCGTCCATAGTAATATACTTGCGATCGCTGATGGGATCCGGAGTGACATCCACATCGTTGTAGATCACTTGGTACAAGACCCTCTTGTCTGTCACGGAGGGAAGGAGCTTCACTTCTTTCTTACTCCCTAAACTTTCTCCGAGAACATAATCTGACGGTTCTATGTTTTCAGAAACATTGTCGTCCATGTCGTTTTTACTTACGTATTCAATCATTATCTTATATTAGATACCTAACGTAAGAAGAATAAAGGTGCAGTTAATTCCTACGGAGACGTACCGACGTTATTTCAATTAGTTATTAATTTTCTTAATTTATAATGAAAATTGATGTTTTATGTGACAAGTGGATGTAGTTTGACAATGGTTTGACACCACTAAATGAGATCTGATATCCTTCAAAAGCGATATCTCAGTACATTAAGAGCGTTTACGCGGTACGGCTTTTCATACAAACTTTCAAATCCTTATTCTTCAAAATGAATGGACCGATTTTAACGAAACTTGGTATACGTACGCTAGATATCCAGATCTAAATAGTTATCAGAAAACATTTTTGAAAAAGAGTTCAGGGGGAAGGATATAGTGATTTTTCACTTTCTATAGAAAACTTAAAATCGCTCTCTCTCTCCCTCTGAAATCTTTATCAAAAATGTTTTCTGATAACTATTTAGACCTGGATATCTAGCGTATGCATACCAAGTTTCGTTAAAATCGGTTCATTCATTTTGAAGAATAAGGACTTGAAATTTTGTATGAAATGACATACGGCGTACACGCTCTTAAGGTTTGATTACAACTTGTTGATTATTTTGCTTTGCTTGCCGTGCGTGGAAACTGGCATAAGATCTTGCGATTCTTTCATTTTTGAAAGACAAAGCAGTGGGCCGGTGCACTGACCAGCGAAGAATTTCTAAATTGATCAATACGGATTATCCCTGAGTAATAAAATATTTATTTATTTATTTAACCGTAGGAGAACCAACAGCTTTATCATACCAGATGAATTAGTAATATATTATTAATAAATAATTATATTTTGTCTGTCAGTTAGATTGTTAGATATAATTATAATATATCAAAAAATATTGGAATCGTAGGTATTTTTTTGCTTTATCAAACCAATAAAAATTGACGAAGATAAAACGGGTGTCGCACGCGCTCGCACGGACGACCGTCATTGCATCTGTGCGAGCGTGACGCATTATATTTACGTGGGAGTGAAGGAGACGGGTAATAAGAGGTCATTGTACGAAATTCTTTCTGCTCCGCGACCGGTCTTTAGTAGGTACTTACCTAGTTCCATATATTGCATGCTCCTCTGATGGAAATGATGGAACACTAATAGAACCTCTCATTCAGTTCAGCCTTTAATTCATTGGGTGCAATAAAAACTCGCCAATTCATTATGAACTTTATTCTTATGTGTCATAAAGTACAAAATATAACAACAAAGTGTATCTTGATAAGGTAAATAAATTATAATACAAAAAGTGATATACATAGGTACTATACGTAAATCTATATACATTTGGAATGACTAGGACTTGTTGGAGAGTTTTTGCAGTTGATATTCCTTTTTCAGTTCTTTCAAGTTCTTTTCTAATATTGCAACCTGCGAAAATGATAAATGACATGTTAGTTGAAACGTTGGCATAATACGAGTGAAGTTTTGTCCTTTCACTTCAAGTGCGTCGTCCAAATGAAGCGAACTAGCTACTACTCTGTGCATTTCATCATCATCATTTGGGATGCATGAAGGAGCCTCCTCGTGTAGCGCAATTTGTTCCATCAGACACTCAACTGAACCTCTCGCTCGGCGCATCCTGGACAGTCTCACCTAACACCTTCTAAGACTGGCCAATCCTTCCCGCGGTGGTAGCGCCTGCTTCGCGACCACCCTCCCACCGGATTCCGGCGTCAAGCAGCCTGCTGTGTTTCGTCGACGCGTGGAAGTACCAGTGCCTCAGGGCATCTTCTGGGCACGCTCGCTTTCATCATGGACCTCATCTATCGCTTACCATCAGGCGTGATCAAGGTCAAGAGCTAGCCCATTCATAAATAAAAAATAAAAAAAAATCATATCAGCCGTAAATCGCCCACTGCTGGACATAAGCCTCCCCCAAATGGGGGCGATTTGCCATAATCGCCACGCTTGGCAGGCGGGTTGGCGATCGCAGTGTAGCTGTTGCAATGTACAGAGATTGCTGCTGCCCATTCTCTGGTGAGTCCCTTAGTCGCCTCTTACGACACCCATGGGAAGTGATGGGATGGTGCTATTCTTTTACGTCCGACACCATGCAGAACTGTGCATTTATGTTGTCCGAAATAAAGAATTTATTATTATTATAATAACAGATAATACAAGTATGAAAAGCAAACTCAACTTCGTTTAGAAACATAGTAAAAGAAAACGGTTTCCAGCAAAAAAAAAACATCATCATCATCAAATCAGACGAAAGACGTCCACTGCTGGACATAGGCCTCCCCCAAAAGCCGGCTTTGCCATAATCACCACGCTTGGCAGGCGGTTTGGCGATCGCAGTGTAGCTGTAGCAATGTGCAAAGAATGCTGCTGCCCATTTTCTAGTGCGTCCCTCTTACGACACCCAAAAACACATTAGTATTATTTTTAACCAAACCCACATACGAAAGTATAGTAAAAATAAAAAACTTGAAAAAACGAACCTCTTCAAACTTGAGTTCCCTCCGCGCCTCTTTTATATACTCCCTGATGATATTCATCTGCTCCAGCAGCGGGCTATCATCATCATCCTGGTTGCTGTCGACCCTGGCCGCGCTGGGGCCTGCCTGCTCCTCCAGCTTCCCTCTCTGCCGCTCCATCCTCTCTCTCTCCATCTGGATCTGTCTTTCAGCTCGTTCATATCGTTGTCTACGAACTTCCTCTATTTGAGCCTCGGTTGGTAATTTTCGTAAGGACAGGAGGTCTTCCTGGAAATGTGAATGGTGATATAATTAGGTTGACACTCAAGGGAGTATGGTATAAGGTTAAAATATATTGCTTGAGTGTAATCAAATCATAATATCATTTAAGTCTAAAATCGCCAACGGAGGATAAGAAGCTTTTGCCTCAAAGTCGGATTTAAAACCCATAAAGACAAAGACAAGATGACGTTGAATCACACAGCGTCTGAACTTTAGCTATAGCAATAGACTTCCACCGAATCATGAATAAAGTCTGTAAAATAATAAATGATGTCTTCTTTCAAGAATGGTATTTCCACTCACATTTTTTAGCAACATTAACTAATTAGCTAGGCATAAAAATAGCGAATAACAGGGTAGCCTATGGCGCAGCTTTCTATCGGTAAAATCATTTTCAGGATCGGATAGTACTTCCAGAGATCAAAAGTACCAAGAAACAAACAATATTACCCGTGTATAACATAAGTTTAAATTACCTTTATATAATGAGCAGCAGCTTGTCTGATAGCAGTCTGCAGCCTGGCCTGGCGGGTGGCGGGCTCGGCGGGGAAGGTCACGATCTGCTTGCTGAGCAGGTCGATGCCCTCCGCCAGCTTGCCGATGCGCCCGCGCATCTTGTTCACGTCCGTCAGATTGTACGTCGTCTCGCCGTCGAAGAGGCTTTGACACATCTGGGGAAATATATAAATAAAATACTACTATTTCATCTAGGATTCTAAATAGGTGTACGATTATATATTTTTGTGACTGGTTCATCGAAGAATAGATGGCACATGAACAGAGTAGCGCGACTGCACCGGGCTAATTACTTTTGATAAGGCCAAGTGGTAGGTATGATTCCTTTTCCTTAACATCTTTATACCAAACAGGACAGGAAAAAAACCAGTTTTGGCTCTACACTGATCGTACTGGCGTATCGACGGCCTATTTTCAAGCTATGTAACCTTTTTATCAGAAAGAAAGAATAAAATGTATTTAGCTCATGCACGAAACGCGCTCGGTACATAGAAATTACAAAAAAATGGCCATATATAATAATATAATGAGCCAACTACTCAAGGCTGCACTAAAAAGGTACATTATCAGCCTTTACTGTGCCTAGTAAGCAGTAGCAGTGGTAGGCAAGGGCTCCCTCAAATCTTTCCAGGTATTCTTTACCCACCTCACATATCCTATCCCCCACCTATCTATATCACCTCAAACCCGAATAACGAACACTACAAAATAAATCAATTAAATACCTTCTCATACATAGCAACATCAGGCCTAGCCTTGTCCATCAAGCTTCTCATTTGCTCATAAGCCGTCACCAGAACAGTCTTCGCGTTCCTACTCTCCTGCACCTGCTTCCGCAGCTCTATGAGGTTGTAGCAGTGCTCACACAGACGGAGACCGTTCTTTTCTGTTATCTCGTGCTCTGGCTGGCTTGATGTTTGTGGAGCTGATGGGTCTACTATCGCTCCTGTAACATAAATATAATCTGTGAGTCCCCGGGTATGAGAAGGAGCAAGTTTTGTTTCTGGGACATGTTTCTTAGTCATTTTTTTCTTGAACATTTTAAGAACAGTAGTGAGGAAATAAATTGCACTAAGTACCCATCCACTACCAATTTCCGAGGTCAGACAATACTATAATCACCCACCACTGCTCTGGAATAACTCTTAACTACTTATAGCAGCTACGGTTGTTTTACTAATTTACTGGAGTAGCCTTATAGGCAGGCTATGTCACTGTAAAATAATATGGTCTTCTTATAGTACATCATTGGATCTTTTTTTTTATTTATGAATGGGCTAACTCTTGACCTCGATTACGCCTGATGGAAAGCGATAGATGAGGTCCATGATGAAGCGAGCATGCCCAGAAAATGCCTTGAGGCACTGCTACCACCGCGGGAAGGATTGGCCAGTCTTATAAGGTGTTAGGTGAGACTGTCCAGGATGCGCCGAGAAAGAGGTTCAGTTGAGTGTCTGATGGAACAAATTGCGCTACACGAGGAGGCTCCTTCATGCATATGCATCCCAAAATCTAAACATAAACTATAAATGGCAAGTAAATACAGATACCTACTGGCTACATTAATATCTAGGAACAGTGAGCAGTCATGGCAGAGGATAGACCCGCACAATCGACAGTGATGCTTGCGTCGGGTCAGGTTGAACGCCTTCGCACAGTTGGGGCACAGCTTCACTGAGGAACCGTCTAACCAGGGGACTACCTGGAAATAAGGCACCACTACGTTAATTTATTTTTATGGAAAATTAGATTTTAAAGTTATTATTATCTAACTAGATTTGCCCACGGCTTTGCTTGCAATGATGATGATTTCATGATGTGGCCAAGGCCAGGTTTGAGGGAACTTAGGGCTCCCCGACATGGATAGGTTAGGTTTAGGAATGGGGTGACCTGAGCTTGAGTAAGCAAGCAAGCTTCCATCATCCTGGGTTTAGGTTTGAGGTGGCCATTTCATGATGAGACCAATAATAGGAAATATAATAATAAACCATTTAAATAATAATAAACCATCCATCATGCCATGCCATCATTTTTTAATTTACAAAATGAAATACTTATTAGCTTTAGCATGTATAAAATAATTTTTAAAATAACTTCATCGGCGATGAAGTTATAAAGCTTCAAAGTTGACAGTTAGAAAGAGAAGTCCGATATGGAATGTCCATCAAAGACGTCAAAGTCCATGACGCCTATATAGCTGCCATACAAAACAGGTTTTCGCGAGAGGGACAGATATATTTGTTTAAAATAGTTATACATCTCATTGGTTTTTCAATCAATTTTGATTCTATTTTCTCTGTTAGTACCATATTTTTGTAAATTTTGAGATAAACTGTGTAGATAATAAATATTTTTTTACACATATTCTTATTATTATATGAAATGGCTGACTGCTTCATGAAATGGCCAATTTTACGATAAGGTGATAACACATACATACATACATAACATCTATCACTTGTAATAACTTTAAGCATGACCAAGTAGCCTATTTGTATAAAAAGTTATCTTTCAAGTGAGCGTTCAATATACATCATAATATATCAAAACAATACCATTTATGAATAACCTCTGTAAATCTGTTGTAGAATTGCTACCACAAATTAATGACTTTGTAGCAAATTCTATACTGTATTAGTATAAGTGTAGACTTAGGCCTGGTGTCATTAAAAAACTACTACACGAAAGCAATATTGTCCACTAGATTTGTATATTATGTTGCAGTCAATTAGCTACACTACTATTATTACACTTAAGAGCGTGTACGCCGTATGTCATTTCATACAAACTTTCAAGTCCTTATTCTTAAAAATGAATGAACCCATTTTAACGAAACTTGGTATGCATACGCTAGATATCCAGGTCTAAATAGTTATCGGAAAACATTTTTGAAAAAGAGTTCAGGGGGAAGGATATTGTGATTTTTCACTTTCCATAGAAAATTTAAAATCGCTCTCTCTCTCCCTCTGAAATCTTTTTCAAATGTTGTTTGCTGTAAGGTTAGATATTTGGATAAATGTTCCTGACGTGAACTGATACTTCAGGTATTGTTGTTCCTCATTTCTCTATTACCGAATTGACCATAGCACATCTATCCTTGATTTATTCACTTACTAGCTTTAGCCCGCGGCTCCACCCGCCTGTTAGACGGTTATCACATAAAAAAGTAGCCTATATCCTTCTCCATATCCCAGGCTATATATCTGACAAATTTAATGACGATCCATTCAGCCGTTTTAGCATGAAAGCATAACAGACAGAGGTACTTTCGCATTTAAAATATTAGTAGGGGTAACTTAAGCTGTACTATTGAGAAGCATTCTGTAGTCAGTCTTTAGGTCAAGTAAGATTGAGAAAAGTTAACATAACAAGCAGATTAAATGAATGAAAACAATGTATGAAATTGGTGTCCCTAATAAGAATAATTTCAACATATCTGCAACAACTGATAACACTTGCTCATTAATCCTATTATTTGATAATATTATGGGTTTCATGGTACTGAAAGCAAGAAGAATTTTGACCATTTATGATTAATTTCTTGAAATCAGGCAGCAGAATATGTTCTGTTATTCTAAGTACATCATTTTCATTAGGACTTGATAGTGAGTTTATCTATTTGGATTCTTATGAATTCTTTATGTATGTTTTTGACCAACATAAAATGAAATACCATTAATGAGCATTTACAGACGCTCATTAAAAATCACAATCGCATTTGTATTAGTTGAAAACAAAAGAAAGGATAACCCAAGCTCAACTCACTTCCTGTTCATGTAGTTTCCTTTGACTGGGCTCAGTAGGCATGTTACACACAAGCTTGTCTAGCCTTATGAGCAGCTTGTTGGTCTCAGTGGCGTACCTCTCCAACCGCGCAGACCTTACACCCTTCAGATACTCTGTAGAACTACGCGACACACCTAGACTTTGCTCTTCATCCAAATAACGATGCTCCTGATAACTAAACTTTAATGCACGATCAAACGTCTCTTTCAAATCCGAATCGTCATTGTTTAATATTATCTTTTTAGCTTTACCAAAGATATCCTTCAAGGATCTAAGGACGTCCTGTTCTTCAGAATGTAAACTCTCGAAATGGCTCGTAAGTTGGGAGGCGGATTTCAAGTCTGCTTTACATATAGGACAGAGAAAACCCTCTAATATCTCCTCGTCGTTAGCCGTAGCCATGGTGAAAGAGTTTTAATTAATGCACCATAGTAAATGCACGATAATTAATTAAAATTTCTAAGAGAAAGAAAACTCAAAACTGTAACACCCACTCAGCCTTCGCACAAAATATGACAGCGACGTTTAGTTTCTTTCTCTTCTCAAAGTCTAACCTCTTTGACTTCAATTAACAATTATAACTTGAATAATCAATGTTTATATTTTTGTAGAAAAGTATGATCGCAATCATTATTTTTCTTTGTAGATACATAACATTATTACTACTAAAAAATCTATTTATGCATCACTTATTTTTCATTCATTATTCTTTTCAGCTGAGTAACGAAACGTACAGATGTCATTTTGATAGATTAGTGGTGTTGCCCTCGTTTATCAATATGTACCGTATCGGTAGAATTAGGGCCATTTACTATTCTCGGACTTTTTTTCGGAAAACACCCAAAAGCATTGTTCCCAATCTTGATATTGAGCATTTTCGGTAGCTTTTTTTTATTTAATTGCCATAAGACTCCATTGGTTTTTAGTTTACGGTAAGAAAACCCAACATTAGCTTAAGTCAGCTTGTGCACATACTTTTTCCTCGTATCGATGTATTTTTAAAGAATTAAAACAAACGTCATTTACATCACTGATTTCATATATTCTGTAACATTAGAAAATAACTGTGTTAAGTCTTCCAAGCCACTTTTAGTTTCTGGCCAGTCTTGTTTTTCAGCTGCCCTGATGACGGCTTGACCAGTTAACCTTGCAGAAGACAGTTGTTGATTAGCTTGAAGAATATCCTTCTCTTCTGAGTCTTCTCTAGCCTTTTTGCTAAGTTGAAGAACGGCCTGCGCCATTTCTATCACTTTTTTACACGTGTCTGGATTGCTAGCCCAGTTACCACTCTGAAAAATAAAACACATCGAATGAATTCTAAATAATTAAACATTATGTTCGAAGCAAACAAAACATTATTTTTGTTTAGTTACCTGTGTAAAGCCTTTATAGGCTTTTATTAAACGCTGCGCTTTCAACAGGTATGTGGGACTTAAATCTGAGTACAACTGCCAAATTTCGGGGTTATTTTGATGGACTGACGTTATCCTGCCGAACAATTCCAAAACTCGTTTTCGTAATCTAGAAATGAAAAAAGTGTTTTACTGATAAATTTGCAATATTGGCTTCCTGGTCATGAGGACGCAACATTGACACTGTACTTAACATATTCTAAGAATTAAATGATATTTTATTCTAATTTAATAAATTATAGAACAGGAAAATAACTATATTATAAGAAATATATTAAAGAAAAGAACTATACTTAAATAAATTATAGAACAGGAGTTTTTAGTAAGTTTAATCAATTCTATTCTTTAAAAAGAAAACGTCTTTTATCAAATGTTATTTAATGGAATCTACTGTAAATAATGTCTCACCTCCCAGCGCTGTTGCCATCAGCATCTTTACTGTCCTGAATGACAGCTCGCACTAGTAGTCCCAGCACCTCCACATCTTCAAACTTTTGCTGCAGGTCCAGCATACGGTGGCAACCACGAATTACGTCTTCGAAGTGTCCCGTATCCATGCTCACTATTATAACGTTCTCCCAGAGCTAGAAAAGATTTATTCAAGTTATTTTAAAGTTCGATGGGTTCCAAAAAGTAAAGAAATTAACAGAATCAAAATTATCTCAGTATGTTTAACGGGTAGATGCAGACTACATTGTTATAATCTGGAGGCTGACACAGGAACGCAAGTAATGGGCACTAGAAAAGAGAGTATATTATGTTCAGCAGTGGGCGAAGTCGAGCTGTGGATGATGATGCCTTTTTTCAGTCAGGGACTGAACTTAAATCCCATTACTGGCAGGTAAAGTAAAAGTCAGGGACTGAACTTAAATACCATTACTGGTCTTGCCAAGAGTACTTCATAGATACTACAACAGATTTAAAATTTTAAACATAACGGGCGAAATGCGGTTTTGCTAGAGAATTCCAGTTCCCATTAAAATCTTACCTTCCAGTTGTCATAATTGAAGCGAAGCGCCTCCATCAGAGCCCTATAAGCCCTGTTCTTGTCTCCTTGCTTCACGTACACTTTGGCGAGGTTGTTCCACGCTTCGAACGTGTTCGGCTGCAGGTACGTGTACCGACGATACGCCTTCGCTGACACCTCCCAGTTCTCCATCATAAGGGCTGCGTAACTAAAAGAATATATATATAGATTAGTTATTCTCCGTGATTTTCATAGGGTACGATATTATCCAGGAAAATAAATGAATTGAGGGAAAACCACCACTACCATCTCCACTTTGGAGACCATACATAAAGGAGCGTTTTTTTACCAAAGTCTGGCAAAGCCCAGAAAAGGATAGTTTTTTGCAAAAAAAATACGTATTTCATGGATATAACTTACCCTAATCTAAGCCAAACTCGCTCCTGTATCGAGTTAATTTCGACTGACTTCTCGAAATGTGGAATGCATTGTTCATATTCTTTGTGGTCAAACAAAAAGTTGCCCCAGTGTCTCTGGGCTCTACTGCTCCTGTGGTTTGAAAACTCCCACGCTTTCTCAAAGTATTTGACATCATCTGGAAATAAGTTAACGATTAATATGATTGAAAATAGTAGAATTTGTAAGACCATTATGGCAACACTTTACAACTACCACTAAACACCTAAATAATTAGGGTCCTGTAGCTAAATGGCAAAACAGAACCCTTATAATTTTGTGTGTCCATCTATACGTCCGTTCGCCATAACCAGTGATCGAAGTAGGTAGAGCTATTTTTGGTACATGCGGCGTGTGTTCATATTATGTACATATTTGGATGGATTACGTAGGTAAAGTAAAATTGAAATCAATTACAGTCACAAAGTACCTATGTAACTTACTTAATGCTTGGAAACGTCCTGCGTAATCCGCATAGCATAAAAGTGACATTGCCAAAATTATGAATTGAAAATGATTAATTGCACATACTTTCGATATTTTTCTTTTAATACTGACCGAACAAGCTTTAGTTAATCCGATTTTCTTTACTAAATTTCTCGAAAAAAATTAAATCCTGGTATCTCTGTTTAATATGTTTGTGTCCATAATTAATATTATAATCATACTACCTTTTACAAAGAAATGGACATAAATACATACATACGCTCGAAAAACATTACCCTCCTTCTGACGCAGTCGGGTTAAAATTGTGCATGCGTAGATTGTCTTCCGGATTATTCGGAATACGGAACCGTTCACGCACTAGGCCGGTTTCAAGTCAGCGGGAATTCCGTTTCCGTGAAAATTTAAGACAAAAGATTCTTTTCATCTCAAAATGAACAGGAATACCTACAAATTTTTCTATTACGACACCTTTACGCCACATTGAAATTGCGTTCAATCATCGCTGGGGTGAGTTTGCGCGGTATCGATCGCGCACGTACCACAGTACGCCCTAACGTGTCAGACTCAGGTCGTCGTCGGCTGAAAATATTATCTAGCCCAGTTAGTTAGCTATACGCTGCGTTATCCTCAAGTCAAGGCTCTAAGTTATCACTCGCTTATTACGATGGGCTCGAAAAAGGAATTTACGAGCATGAACTACGCCAAAGCTGAACATCTTCTGTACAAGTACTTTTGCGAAGAACGAAACTTGCGTAAAAAGCTGGAGTTTATCATCGAGGAACTGAAAGGTCAGATAGAAACCCTTCAGCAACAGTTGAAATCGAAAGTGGAAAGCCATTTGCAATTAGATGCGAATTCAATCGCCATTGTTGAGATTGAACTGCCTCTTGATTGCAACACGGACGTAGAAGATGAAGAAGAAGGAGAAGGAGGAGAACAAGGAGGAGAACAAGGAGGAGAAGAAAATAACTCGCTCGAGAAACAGGATGGAGAGTCAGAAAACAAAGAAAAAGAAAATTGAACACCTCTACTAATCGACTCACTCAAAAAGTAACAAAACATCAACAATGTATTCGGATATAATTTGGATAATAAAGCCATTTAAATTGTGCGGACTTTGTAAAGGTTCTGCTGCAAAAACTCGAGGTGCGTAAAATGAATAGGTAAACATATGTTTGTTGGTATTTACCAAGGAAAAAAAAGAAGAGAGGCTCAAAAGAAAAAATACCTTTTAATAAAGGATAGTGCTATGTAGCACAAAGGCTACCTAATGAATTCAAAAACATAATAAGAGACAATCATAAAAAGTTACTGGATGTAGTCTTAGATATTACAGAAAATTTCATATTGAATTAAATTGCATGATAAATTGATAATACTCCAATTCATTGTCTATCCTTGTGATGTAAGTACCTACTATAGGATAAAGGAAATATGTAAAAAATATTTAATACTTGCGACCCGCCCCTACTTCGCACGGGAGCTGCAGGCTGTATGCTATATATGTCGCAGCCTAGCCTAGCAACTAGCTTAATCAGCCGTCTCATTAAAGTCTAGCTTTTTCATTGAACTGCGGCGTTTAATCAGCGACATCAGTGATATGGGCAAGTCATTCAACGATATTGAACAAAGATGTCACTCATGTCGCTGAAAAATCGGCGGATTTAAATGAAAGGCTAGGCCACCAATGAAACGGCTGATTAAACTAATTGGCTGCGACATATACACAAACCATCCTCGTTTATCGCTCTTTTGTGAAAACTGCATCAAAAACTATTGCGTGGTTGAGAAGAAGTACCTACATGTAGAAACAAACAGAACCAAATTGTGAATTTGTTTTAACCTATTTAGAGAAAGGCAAATAAAAAAATCACTTGCCTGTTGCATCCCCAAGAAGGCAGTATAATTTCACTGTTGGATTTATATCAATTTGCTGCTGTATCACTTCAGCTGCCTGAAAAATAAAGAAAAATTATTAAAAGGTTCTTTTCCTTCCCCAGTACACTATACATGAAATACGTTCTAAGAAATGGTCTTGTTGCATAGATTAATCATGGTCTTTGTTAGAAAATTCATACTCCATTTGACTTTTTAGACAAAATAACGACACTTATTGTGTATAACGACAATTCTTGTGTAATATTGTTGAAATTACTGCATGTCATTTATTGATGTAAATTGTAACTAGAAGACATATCTTTGTATTTATCGTGAAATAACAAAGCTTAATAGAAGCTCGTATAATATATATTCGTTAATGTTTTATGAGATGATGATGAGGTAGTATTCGACTGAAATAAGATTTCAGCGGGAAACCATAACCAAATAATATTTGGCTTATTATCTAATTTCGGCCGAAACTGTAACTTCGTTCGTATAATGAAATAAAGCTAAGAAGGAGAAGCTCACAAAATAAAGCAAAGTCACAACCACAGAATAATTCTAAAATTCTACCTTATGTCTCAGCTGCAGTGTCGTATAACACACAATGACGTCTTCCCAGAGCTGTAACTTGAGGTACTCTTCCAGGGCAGCTTTCACAAGTCCCAGGTTGAGGTACAGATCTGCCAGCTGCTGCCTCCACATCCATGCAGGTTGTAGACCAGTGGCCCAAAGGTATGATAATCTGGGAGACATAAAATACAAAATTATTAAAATCTTTCCAAGTTTTTTTTCCCACAGTAAAAGAAAAATATACGGAAGCTTCTGACAGAGATACTGTGGCTATCATCTATCAGTGAAAGAGTTTTCGAAAAATAATATTTCCACAATAATAGTTTAGATGATTTTCAGGTTAATTTGTTTTTAATCTGATATCCTCATATCTGGTTAGTTTTCAAACATACCTAGTGGTTGAACTGGCTCCTGTCTTATCATTAACAATAGTCTCACACTGCAGCATGGCTCGCTCCACAGTTCTCTTATGGTTGGCCTCCAGTTTGCACCGGATGAGTAGAGCGGCTACCCGAGTGGGCCAGGCACCTTTCTTCTGTGTTAGAACTGCTTCGATGTAGGGGGCTAGCTCCTCATTCATCAACTCGTCTTTTGGTTGAGCCTTCATTAGGTATTGGCTGAAAAGAACGGCTTATTATTTATTTTAATACTTGTCAAGGCATGAAACAGACACTAAACATCAATCTTATCATGGTTTACTGGACTGAAGTTAGTAAAAAAATATTATAATATAGTATATGATTATATCAGTGCACAAAACGTATTTCCATTGGTTCATGGAACTTCACATTCCCATAAAACATTAGTAAAACAGATCTCAGAATGTCAGCTGCAAAAAAATGTGTTACTTCCTTTCAACCTACTTTCATTATTCTTATTTTCTTACAAAAATTAAATACTCACACAGTCAGTAGGCACAGTATCTGCTCTAAGCTTGGCAATTCAGCTTGGCTGATGGTCTCAGTATACGCTATCTTGTTCAGTCTCACATCGTCCTGTAGTTCAAGGTCGGGAGGCAGTTGAGACCCACCATGACTCTCCTCCGCTGATGGTCTTTCAATGTTAGAGGATAACTCACTGGATAGAGCCAGCTGGGGTATGATTGTTTGTTGAAACTTTGTTCTTTTGCCAAGTATACCTGTAAAATTGTATTAGTATTAGTTTTTCAGTTTCTGCCTCATGAGAGGCATAAGTTTATGTATGTAGTAATTGTTTTATTAAGTAAACATAACATAAAGCTTCTATGTAAACATAAAGCTCAAATAAATAAATGTGCTGTATTATTTGTCTATGATTTAATTACTTATTAGTAGTCGAAAGTTTCAGAATTCAGTGTAAAAGACCACTTTTTCATTTTAGACTGTAAAGAGTTTAAACTTTAATTTTGTCCATAGTCTACAAATTTATCAAAAAGCAGCAAATAGTTCTTGGACAGTACTTTAAAACCACTTTATTTTGATAGATGTATGATAAAACAAATTTCTCTTTCAAACCACTAAACTGCCCATTTTTCCCAGAGAAGTTACAATAATTTTGGTATGAAATAAAGTAATATTCTATCCATTTATCACATTCAATTACAGCATTTTCTAAGTACCTGTTAACTCCAGCTTGAGCCCTGCAAGATCCCTGGCCCTTTTCAGATACTCTTCAGTCCTCTGCACCCTGCCATACATAAGATAAGCCTGCCCTATCTCCAAACACAACAAAATCTGAAGCCTCGGTTTGTCTTGTATGACATGCAGTAGGTTTGTCAGCTTGGCTATAATGATTTCAAGCTCAGAGTACAATGTGGCGCAGGTGTCTTCCAAAGCTCTTTGGTGGATGACTTTGCTTCTAAAATACCACCATAAGTGTAGCTGAAAATTAAGGTTTTTGTTTATCTTTCTATTCATTTTTTTTTTATTTATCAATGGGCTAGCTCTTGACCTAGATCACGCCTGATGGAAAGCGATAGATGAGGTCCATGATGAAGCGAGCGTACCCAGAAGATGCCTTTAGGCACTGGTACTCCCACGCGTCAACGAAACACAGCAGGCTGCTTGACGCCGAACTCCGGTGGGAGGATTTGTCTAGTCACTTGTGTTATCTATGAAATATTTGCTGTTTAGGAAAGCTTTAAACTGCTGAATAAAACAACATGATTTGCTGTATCATTATTTTTTTTTGCAAGCAACTTGATAAGAGACCAATGATGTTAAGTCATTCATTCTGATTCATAATATTAACTTACCAAACTTTGTTCAGCATTACACAGCACATTGAAGACTTGTGTAGAGAAATACAACAGTTCTGGATGAAGGACATTTACATATATTGGCTCAGAGTCTCGCTGAAGCAACACAATAGCATCAATTTCTTTTGGCCATTCTATACCAAAGAATTCTTTTAAACTCAAACTTTCTGGATGCGGGTTCCAATTGCAATTACAAAATGTTAGAAATGAACTGACTGATGCAAGGAGAATACTTTCCATAATATTGCTATCATTTTGATACTTTTTTAAAACATCTTTCAAGACATCTGTTTCAAGACCCGTTGCTAATAGTTCTTTACATATCTCTATGTCTCTGGCTGACCATTTATCCGACCACAGCTTTTTGATAGTTTCATTATCTGTAAATAGAGGTTGTTTAGATGGTAAGGTGAACTTTAATTAAGTTAGATAGTTCAACAGGATATTATTGTCTTATTACTTCAAATAACTTTACCCGTGTTCGGTTGGTCGTCATAGTTACATAAAAGTAATATTGATTCCGGTGTCATTGTAGTATAACTTGATTATTAAAAACTTTTATAGTTTGAAGAAAACTTTTACAGTCGTCTTCACCAATGTTTATCTCGTGTTTTTGACATAATAACCTCAAAACAAAATGTAATGTCAAACATGTCAAAGTCAAAATTGTCATATTGTCAGTTGCTATAAAAAATTTAATTGTTTATGCTTTTTAGGGCAGGTATGCATTGATTCAATAATCCATTTCCGCACTGGATTCTAGTGTAGTCCTCCTGAGTCCTGACCACTTTCGGCCATGGCGGCCAATTTTAACGGAGACTGGCCATCAGCGCGGCACATTATTATACAGAGCACAAGTGTGTGCGCAAACACAGGTGCACTTCCTGTTCCATCTCTCTCATATTCTGATGAGGCGGCAACCCGACAAGACCGGAGATAGATCTGGCGCAGGACCAACGGCTTAACGTGCTTTCCGAGGCACAGAGTCACACCACCAACTTCCGAACTCCAGGCTGTCACAAGGAAATTCCCATTGGAAAAACCCAATAACACTATTTGCCCGTCCTGGAAATCTAACCCATGACTCCACGCTCGGCAGTCGCACTTGCGACTGCGAGACCAACGGATCAGTCAAAGTGGATACTAGTAAACCTGGATCGGATTTCAGTTTGTTCACTGTCACCGATCCACTATAGCCATGTCACCGGTCAAACTTCGTAAGATTGTAAAATTTCGCGTGAAATTGAAAACTACTCATTGGAAACTGTTGAATTTAAATGAAAATTGTATACATACATTTCGTCCAGAAATTATAATCTAATCAAAATTACGGAGATCTTACGGAGTCTGCAATTTTCCGGTGACCACTTGTACTGAAATAGTAAGTTCACAGACCAAATAGTCACTTTCACAGGTAATTTTGTATTAAGCACTTTGTGGATGTCATTGATGTCAAGTGTGTTGTAATAATTATCATTTTCTTCCACTTGGTCCATGATAGCCAGTGTCTCAGTGATGCCAGATTAGGCGACTATTCGCCATTTAGCCTACTCGGAAGAGTGGGAGCCTGCCGTTTTGTCGAAAAGATTTTGACAAAATCTCACTACCCAAACAAATTTTAGCAACCTTTTTTATACCAATGCAATATTTGGAATGATTTTAGTACGCACTTTATCATTTGGTCAAATTTTTACTCGGCAGAATATTACCAAAGATAATGTCATATAATGCATAATTAAAGTCATATATCAAATGATTTATTAAAGCAAACAATCTTTAGATAAAATAATTATGTTTGTTCAAATGATGATTAGTTCTATGACAAAAAAAAAGGTTAATAAAAAAATAATGTTTAGGTTACGTTAGAACTGTGACCGTCTACGCACGAGCCGAGCGAGCGAAGCGAGCGGTGCCGCGGCAGCGGCCGACGAGTGCCAGAAACGACTAGATTTTATAGAAAGAAATATGGAAAAAAAAACCTAAAAATAGGCTACCCGAAACTGAACTAGTTAGACGTTTTGCGTAAAATATGTTATTCCAACTGAAATATTTGACTACATAAAAATTGGTAAAAGTACTAGTTGGTAAAAAAGTTATTGTTTAAACGTTCTCTTGTCAAACATTAGGTTTGCGTTACAATTATTTGTGAAGAGATTTTTTGCTAAGTAATAATTTGGCAAATGAAATCATGCGGAAAATTGTTTGGAAAGTGATAATTTGTCAATTTCTTTTCGATGAAACATAGGTAATCCCGGAAGAGTGCCGGGATGACCAATTTTTAAGATCAGCGACGTCGCCAATTAGGGTATATTATTATCAGAAAAAAACTAGGTGACTTTCGGCGATTTTACTCTCTAATACTACATTTTAATAATGAATGACGAACATGATTGGTAATAAAAATGCGTTCAACAGTGTATCACCAAAAATGTTTTATGCAGAACTAAGACTGATTCTTGTGAAGAACGAAACAAAGTCTACATTGGCTTGTTGTAGAGAATTGATGGATACTCTCCTAAGCTATGCATTCATAAATTAAATTTTTCATGTTCGTACTTTTACATTAAATTCATAAAATGTTTTGTTTTCACGTACATACCTAAGTACGTACCTACGTGAAAACAAAACATTTTATTATTAGAGTAAGTATCGAATATCTCGTGGTTTATAGGGTCCGTATCTCTGTCGGCAAAAACGGAACCCTTATAGGACCATTTTGTTGTCCGTCAGTCTGTCTGTCAATCTGCCAAGACTGTTTTTCCCATGAATGCTTGGAGGAATCAAGCTGTAATTAATATCCAATACTCAGCTCTGCTACCCCTTGGAGCAGTGAAAAAATTAACTTCTAAGTCAACGAAATCTAAAGATAAGGACGTCTATGCGGCATGTTACAAAACCTATGTGGTACTTCCCGTTGACCTAGAGTCATGAAATTTGGCAAGAAGATAGATCACAGTACAAGTACAGAAAAAAGATATATCTTACAGTACAAGTCTGAAAATTGGAAATTTGTAGTTTTATCATTTAAAAAAGATTTTTTTTTGCGATTATAAACTTATATTTTTGTTTTATTTATGTATATTTGGTACGTGTGAGAATAGGTCGTAAGTATATTTCATACTTGATATGCGCGTATGAAGTCGTGCGCAAAATCTAGTAGTTTATAAATTTCCGTAGGTAATGTTTCCTCGGAATTAGAAAAACAAGACTCGATCGAAACCCTCGGTGCGCAAGTCTGACTCGCACTTATCCGGTTTTAATATGGTCCTCGCGTTTCTTCAAAACGGGAAAACATGTCAATATGAAGTATAAATGGGAATAATAGGAAAGAAACTGTTTTAAATAGTTACGTTTAAGGGGTATATTTAGGCTACTTGAGATGCATTTTTCGGCGACTTGGGGCTCGACTCATCTGGCAACATTGAGTGATGATAGCCAAAAAATCAAAAAATTGTCTATGGCAAACAAAATGGGTGTACTTTTAGGTTAGGGAATTTATGAATTTTTAGGAAATAAAGCTTGACAAAAATGAAATATATTTATAAAATGGAGTCAGTGCTGATAAGTATAGCCGTTGTTTTATGTACAGTGTTACTCGTGAAATTGCTAAATAAACTACGGTAAGTTTGTGAGGTTATAGATAACGCTTTCCCGCCCGACAGAATCTAAAAATATGTTTTAATTGTATTTACAGGTCAGCTTTGCCGTGGCGCGTAAACTGTTGGTTCTGTAACAATAATTTTTGGGTAAAATATCCTGATCGCAATAGCTGGACTTGCCCAAAATGTGAGCAGTACAATGGGTTCACCAAGGTAAGGCTATTACTGATTATGAATGTTGTTACTTTTCTAATGCTGTGTTTTGTAATGCACAATGTTTAATTAGTGCTAAATATCCTTAAAAAATCCTATACTGGTCGGATTTTAGTAGAACTTTCTTTTGAGTGGTAAGTATTTTTCTTACCTAATCTTTTTGATAGAAATTGGCAATGTTTCAGCTCTGTAGGTCATGTGGGACGTTATAAAAAGCAGCAAAACTGGCAATTTATTTGTTCACTGTAGTTCCTTCATGTAACTCCATGCAATAATAAAATTAGACGATTAGATCAATGACTAAATTGCAATACCTTTACCTGCTTTCAGCAAATTTGTCCTATTTCTGTATGAAGATGTTAATTTGAATTGTATATCAGTCCCTTACAAGCCACAAGCACTCACAAGCTATAAATTTAATGTATGTCTAATTCTAGGATGGTGACTACAACAAACCAGTTACTGCGTTCAATGACCAGGGTAACCAATCACCAAAAGTATTCAGGAACAGTCCACCTAGGAATGGTTTCTGCAAGATGTGTAATATAAATCAACAGTTGAAAGTGACACAATTAGCCAATTTTGTTCCTATGAATGAGAAGAAGTTTGACGATGAAATAGAATCATACAGGTAAATATTGTTTCAAGGTCAAGGTCTACTAGCAAACATAATAGAGCTTCACTCTTTGCGTGGCAAACTGAAAAAGGGATTTTCCCATGACTTATTTAGTTCAAGTTTATATAGTTATAGTTGCAATAAATTATTTAGTCTAATTATTATAATAACCTGTTCAAGCTCATAAAAGATCAAATAAAGTTTTAAATGCCACCCAAACTTGAAAATATACTCCAAAGAGACTTTTATTTGCATACAGCATTATTAGAAGTGCAAACACTTGTTCTCATGGCCATACATTGGAGGCCACATATTTAGCACATTGTACTTATCTCAGTTGTCACTTATTGTTAAACCAGTGTTATCAGTCATTGTAAGAAGTCATGTTTACTGATCCAGTTTGATATGAATCCTGCCAAATCAGAAAATTTGCATGCCAGTTGTAATCTGTAGTTCTTTTGAACCACTACACTTGGTTAATTAATGCTAAATGGCTTGTTTGGAATTGGTAAACATGCTTTAATTAAATTGTTTTTATTACCATTTAATGATGTAGTATAATCACATTCATATTCAAGAAACAATTTCAAAATACTCAAACTTTTAATACTTTAATTTTTTTGTCATACTGTTGCTCATAATTGTTTATTATTTCCAGGTTGCAGTTAGAGAAGGCTTACAAGCTATGCAGTCCTTGCCGAAAAGTTGTCCAAATGAAACTGCACAAAGAGAAAGAAACCCTACTGGGGTCCAAATTATTAGAAACAAGAACATCAGACAAGATTAATCAAAAGCAGTTGAAACAAAACACACTGCTGAGAAAAGTTATAAATAATACCTCAATGCTTATAGCACTTATACTTTTTATACTGGTTTCTTTTGAACTTTACACAAACTTATCATTAAGATACAAGAATTTACTTAGTACAATAACTAATATAAAACAGATAGTACTAGGTCTTCTACAAAGAATATACTGTATCATTGAGATGAAGACAACTATGACATTCCCAGCACTAGATTATTATTTCTGTGACGTGAATATTGTGAACATGATGCCAAAAAGTTTTAATTTTAGACAGATACATAAAGACCAATTGAATATGACTGCACAGGAAACATTAGGGAGTTTTGTATGCTTTTTACAAATAATTGGACTTGTCTGGAATGTGAATAGCTTGAAGAACACTATTCTAATTGACTTGCAATGGCTGATATTTGTCATTGCCACAATAGGACATCGCTATGTGGCTGTGGAACCTATCTATTTGAGCTTCATAAAGGTTGGTACCTTTCAAGTATTACTATAAAAATTCCAGTAATCTCACAAACGAAATTCTTGTTAATTTCAATAACAAATTGTTGTTTTTTTCAAGTCAGTGCTTAAATCTTCAATACGGTGTTCCTTCGTTGCTAAGAAATAAAACGGCAAACTAAAGAAACTCAATGATTTTATTAATGAATAAATATTTTTGCCAGTCTCAATAAAGTTACAAATTTACTATTAAATCAAAAATAGTTATAAAATCTTTTGTTTACAGATATTATGTACCTTTATAGTAATACTGGTGTACAAATCAATCAAGACAGAAACCAGAAGAGTGGAAAAGAGGTCTTCAACTTCACCAAAACGAATGAAGAACTTGGTAAACTCCTCAGCAAGTACGCTCATTGACGATGACAACGACGCTATGCATTTAGACAGTGATGACGATGTTTCATTGAGCAAATTCGGCTTACACAACTTTTCAGAGTCTTCAAACGAAAATCTCGGTCTTTTTAATGCCAGCATGATGAATGGGAGATCCTTTACACCAAGAGCCGACAGTATTTGGACAAAACCCAAACTTAATTCAACATTTTGTGTCAATTCTGTTATAAGCAAAAGTCCAAGTTCTGTATCTGACACCGTATTTGTTAAACCTTCCTTCAATAAATATCAGAAACTCATAAAAGACGACTCAGACTCTGAATTAGATGAAAGCATTAGTTCCTTATGTATAGGTAGCCCTACCAAGACAAATAAGAAAACTAATTCTATATTCTCTTTGAGAAAATTCACAGCTACTCCCAGCTTCGTTGCTCCGACGCCTATGGCTCGTTCTAGGCCTCTAATATCGCCGAGCAAGCTGGGTCACAGTACTTCTTGGGTGGCAGGTGGCTACTGGGGCTCGGAAGGCGAGCGCCAGATATTTAATGTAGACGGGAGTCGATCCTCGAGCCAAAGTTCGGGTTTCGAATCTCAGACATCTAGCGTGAACCAACGCAACGTGTTCTCGCAGCCTCCTTCCCGTGAAGAGTCAGTCTGCGGGGAACCAATGGTGCTAGATCGCTTTCCAATGAATTCCATGAGTCATCATTTTAATGGTTTTCAATCGCCGCAAAACTTTAGCCGAATAAGCTCGCCAGTATTTCCGCAAATGCAGTATAATGGTCATGTCCACATACCTCAGGCTCAATTTGCTCAACAGAACATGATGTCTGCGAACTCGTTTGCGCAACATCAGCAGTATCAGCAGTACGTACAAAGCAGTATGTTCAAGGCCCCTAGCGGGTCTGGTCTTATAAAACTGCCGAAAGTGGATTCCTTTTCATCTCGCTGACGCTTGACGACTAGTCGATAGTCTTGATATTTCTAACATGTTGTTTTCTTTTAATGCGTACGTATTTTTGTCTTGCTCTTACCTCTTTATTTTATACATTTTTATGAAAGTTCCGTGAACTGCCATTATGTTAAGAACATTTTGTTAAGTTATATCATGTTAGTTTGTAAGCGATTGTTAGTTGTAACGTTTGAGACTAAACTTAGTTTGTAAGACGTATTTGCTGATCTCGTGTTTGTGCCAGGTGTTGGCGATATGAAAGCATTAAGAATTATTGTAATGTTAACAATTTTATATGGACGTCACTGTCCTATTCTCGAACAAAATGTGATATTGTAAAGACTAAATAATTTTTTGCAAAAAGTGGAAAAATGATTCTTGATGTTATCATTGTTTTGATTTTGTCATCTTAAAACGGAAACTTTTTGTGAAACTCCTGCAATAAAAAACGTAAAATTGTAAAATATAGTTTGATTCTTAAACTAGACCTTTTTGGCCTTTCACAGTAACAAACATCAAAAAAACTACTCACGAGTTCCGCGCCCTCCTCTCGTTACGTTGTAGGTACTGGTGAGGCAGTGGCGGCACAAATGTGTCGTCGTACAGAGTCGATATGTAGTCGGACACATCTGTGCACTTCCACTCGTATTCTAAGTACTTCCTCAAGCCCCACTCAGTGACATTGCCCTAAAATGGAGGAAAGTAAGATGTTAGCAGGTTTGATACCTGCACAATGCGAAGGTACTGAAACTAACCAACCTCTAACGAATATGTTAGAGGCATGACTCCTACCGAAAGGAATTAACCCATACTATTACTTTTGCTAAAAGATAGTTGTGTGGAAAAGGAAAAACCATATTGCCCTGCAGTGGGATGGTATAGCTATCAGCTAGCCTATCTTGTCTATCTAGATCATGAGAGATATCTCAATATCTGTCTTAACTCCGCGAGCCACAGCCTTATAGTACAGGGTGTGTTTGGCGAAACATCACACCTGTGTGTTGTCCTGAGAAATAATTCATGGAAAAACCTAATTCAAACTAACGATTGGCGGATCAAATCCAGCCCGCGTGACCAGCGACAGCGCTGCTCGCGACCACTAGACCAACAATGTAGTCAACTGATGGAGTACCAGCGACAAATTGGATGGGTGGTAATAATAAAAAACAGAAGGGTACTTACAAAACATTCCATGAGGTCAGGTTGAGGATAGAACTGGTGCTGCGCTCTTTTATAATACCGCTGATTCGGACCACACAGAGGCTTCGGCAGGTGGTGGTACACAAGATCGTTCGTTGTCGCATAATTATCACACGAATCGTGACTGTCGTGTCGTATTATTGACGAAAAATTACTCTGTAAAACGATACCAATTAAAAGAGTCAATCGGCTACTAGTCAATGCACAGTGACCGCGGGCAATAGCTTCCACAAATTGGGTGCCTGAGGATGGGCGGCGCCGCCGAGGTCGACCCAGGAAGAGGCGGCAACTGGCGAGACGACCTAGACGCCTACTGCGAGGATTGGTCCGAGGTGGCTCGGGACAAAAAGATTGGAAGGAATTGGGGCAGGCCTTTGCCCAGTAGTGGCAAAACAAATCGGCTAGGTACTTGTAAATAAGCAAATTAATAAATAAATAAACATTGTTAGTACCTTACCTGTGTATTATTTAATTTATTTTGTCTAAAGTCCGGCTGCCTCGATTCCGGTTTCATTTTTTGGTAGTCTATTTCTTCTTTTGGAGGGAAGTAGAGGGTTCCGTTTTTTAAACATTCTATCCTGTCTTCCACCCAGTTTGCTGAGGGGGGAAATTGATCGATATAATATAGAGAAACACTAGGTACCTACATTTCTACTTAAAAGCCTGACGTTCTTAGTTTGGTCTTCGTCGTATTAAATTCTTTTAAAAAACATATTCATTAAGTATTTTATTATTTTGGTACTTGTATGTATTTTACTAGTAGGTACTTATCTATTATTATATTTCATTTGTAAGTATAGGTATTCTTTCCGAAACTAAATTAAAATTTGTTGTAGGTACAGGTAGGTACCTACCGATCTACCACAGTGTAGTAAGTAGGATTTTTAACCCAAAAGTTGACTGGTAGAGAATGCCTTGTTGCATTAAGTCCGTCCATGTAGTACCACTATTGCACATAAAATTTAAATAATAAATTAATAGTATACTGTAGGTACAGCACATAAAGCTACCCGAAACTGGTAAATTTTCTCAATCAACCTTGAACCTAATGCTGTAGCGATAAAGTTGAAAATCTATTAAATAAATTACATAGATTGTTGTAGCTTTACGTGCTGGCGACTGTACCTACACCAAAAATGGCAAGATTGTTGAGAAAAGAAGAAGTCTATCCCTACAGGTAAGGTAACATACCTAAATATACTTAGCGTTTTATTGCATTCATTTTCAGAAAGTCGCTTGCCTCAGTCGGGAATCAAACTGACACAAATGTGAAAAAAAACCTAAAATTTTTTGCTACCAGCCAATCGTCATATAGACCATTATAAAGTATACAGCAGGCATACTGCAGTGGTATCCTCCTCCCTTCCATCCCTCAGAAGTCTAGAAAGAGATGGCGAGACGATTCGAGTGACGTACCTATCTCTTCAATCCTATCTAAAGGACTGGCGAGAGAGAAAGAGATTTATCTGTCTTTTACTACCTCTCTAATTTATACTCGTGTTTTTTTCCACCCTCATAGTAAGCTAGGCGCCTTATGTATCAGGTTGATAAGAGAACACTGGTGAGATCAATTAGAGAATAGGCAAAGAAAACAGTTTGGTGTTTGGGAGCTGGTTTTGTATTAACCCATAACGATAATATTGTGAGCAGAGTAAAAACTTTGATTGATACTAGCCTATAAGAACACCATCGCTATATATAGGTCGGTTGACTAGAGCTTTAGCAATAGCCTCTGTACGACTCGGCGACTTCGCCCTCGTGGTCACTGTTATTTCATCAGGCATCTTTATAACACTTTTTGCCAAGTTCAAGTAGTTTCAAAAAATCTCATTTTTTGAGGTATAGCATTACCTATACAAAATGTCTTATTGACAGTTTCTATTTTTTTTCTCAGTTTCAGCCATAGATTTTTCTGCTTTGCAAAAGTTTTTACTTTGTTGAAATAGTTCAGATACCATTTATTGGCATATTTGCAGGGAATGCTTAGAAGACAATTCCATTGTGTTTGCAATATAAACAAATATACCACTTAGATCTAGCAGCCAGCCAACATCTTGAATATAATAAAAAGTACCTAGTGTGCAGTTCCCCGTCAGACATGCATGGAAACATGCCCTGAGGTTTTGCCTCTAAACTCTTAAATGTTGCCTTGCTTTCGTTTTCTATGCAAGTTCCAGTTGTGTCGGCTATTATTAAGTAGTACACCTTTTACTTTACCAAGCTAAGTCTATGGAACATGGAAGAAAGGAATGGATTAAAATGTAGGCATTAACATAGTGAAATAACCATTATAATAACATTTTTATTAAAAATAGGTAATTCATTAACTTACTTCCTATGACTGCAGATACCTACCTAAATGAATGATTGAAATTGATTATCAACACTGAAGCAGCTTATTTTGGTGAGTATGGTTTTTCAAAAAATCAGTCTTCAATAGGGCGATTATTCTACTGAAAAATTCTAATTAGTCTGTCAGATAAATTTCCAAAATATATTGGACACATATTTTTTCTTTTTTCAGGGTACAAAAAATGACAAAGATACAGTGTGTTGAAAAATGTCATGATGTCACTATGATACAACAATTTTTACTAGCAAATTAGCAATGTGACATCACCAGCTCCCTCTCTTGAACTTTTATCTATATATTTTTTTTGCGATTTGAAATGACAAAAAATATGTCTCCAATAATTTTTATAATGTAACGGATGGACTACATAGAATTATATTTTTTTTACATATTGGAATACCCTATTAATAATATATCATTGGCCAGAAGTCTTCTCAAATATTTCACTTATCCATATCCCTTATTGTAAATGGTGTAATTATTAATCAGTTTCCATGGGGATATTAAAGCTAGGCATTGGCAGTGATTGTAACAGCACAGACAGTTGTCCTTCCAAGGGACCGGCTACTTGTATCAAGTTCTTTACATTTTTCTCAATTTCTAGTATGTCCTGGTTGATTGATTCCATATTCTGTAAATAAAGGATTCCATTACAAAAATATTTACTAAGTACACAAATCATCAGCAAATGCTGTCTTTTGAGTTCAGGCTAAATATTACCATAATAATTTGCATGTTACTTACTTGTATTATGGAAATATAAGAATTTTTTACGGCTTTATTATTGTAGCGGTAGAACCCGCTCACGTTTGATTCTGAATCCGAAGGTGCAATTGATGCCATAATTTAATTTATCTTTTACAAAAGCAGTGCACAGTTTGAAATTCAAATATTTATTTTGACAATTTCGTGGTCTGATACATAGGTACAGAAGTAGAACTTTCATAGACTTTGAACGGTATGATTATTTTTTATCTCAGTTTCACTTCACGAGCATTTATTAGGCTCAGTGCTGCAGTGGAGCAGGACAAAAACCGTGCTGATGACGAAGATTGTAGTTCTGACTAGGAGTATACGGAACGCAATTCCCAAATTTGACAGCCAGCTGTTCGTTTAGTAATTTACACGACAACAACAATGCGACGACAACGACGAATTTATAAAGTGAAATTCTTAAATTTTTGACATGGGTACCATATAAGAATAAAAAGGTCTTTATTTTTATATATTTAATTTTTATCGTTTATAGTTCTCGCAATTCTTGAAAATGTTTATTTTTTCGTAACATCCGTGTTCAATTTCTAAACAAATCAAATGTCAATGTCATCCGCTGCGGAAAGAATCGCCTGCATTGGATTGGAGAAAAGCCAATTTTTTTTCGAAAATTTCTTATAAAAAATTACTGACAGTGAATTTTGTGTGAAAAACTCTAAATATTTTCTTGAAAAGTGTATGTAGTGGTGTTATATCATTTTCCTTCTCTTGCGTCTAATAGTATCTGAGTGGCGGATATTGTTTTTATTGCTCAGTTATTGATTTATAGGTAGGCAGAAAGTAAAAAATAACTATGCATTAAAACAACGAAATAATAATTAAAATTACCTACGTATAATAAATGCGTCTAGCAATAATTTAACTAAACAATTAATAATAACATCAAACACACTGATTTAATTCCCATTTATTTTGGTTGCATTATTACTTATTTATTAGCTTGATACCTTGCTTTTCCATAATTTACCTTTCAATCTATTAAAAGACGATACTTTGTTTTTCAGACATTTGGGCTGCTTTGTGCCCTCCTATATAGTTCTATCTGGATTTCTCTTCTTGTACCAACCCGTAACCACTGATTGTAATAGGTACTATAATTATGTAAATGTTACCCTGCCTATCATAAATTAATGTGTATAGAGTGCAATGTGTATAAATAGCAAAATATATACATAGAGGTGTGTTTAATTGTTTATTATATTTTTTGAAAAGCATTTTATTTTTCAATTGCGCTCACAAAATTATGCCATAATTTAGTAAGTCTTCTTATGGTTTATTCAATGATAATCCCTTCTTTTTATAAAAATGTTTTGTAACTGTTTGATCCATAGATATCCTATATTGATTCATGGTTGTGTGGTATGATCGAAATTTTATTCCTTTATCTTTTATATTTTATCTTAAATTCATCTGCTTGTGCTACCTTTTAAACAACAGCAATAATTTTAAAATTAACTGGTTGGTTCTATTCAGTCAAGACAAAGGAAACAAATAAAATTAAAACATTTCTGACTGATTTGATCTCATTTTCACAATTTCTAGGGGCTACTGGGATACTGGATACAACATACCTAATGCTGATATTTCATTTGGTTCTAGAACCAGTTCACTTAATCCAAGTAACTTGGGATAAGGGCAGGAAGATGATGATAAAATACAAAAATATATTAAATCTGTCTATCTCTTGTCAACTGATATAATTGGAAAATCTCAGTAAGTATCCTTATGATAACAGTATCAGTAATCATGAGTGACACTTGTAGTGATTTTCTGAGAGTTGAATAGGCCGCATTAGTGGGCAGTAGGTCGGCGGCGGCGCCGGCCGGGCTGGCGTCGCGACGTCGCCGCGCGCCCCCGCCCCGCGCTCGTCTCGCTGCCCCCTCACACCCCCCATAGTGTCAGTCTCAGTGTCCCTTCTCACTAAACACCCTTACATTCTTGCTCCTGCATCTTATAATTTTGTGAACTTTGTTTAGCTACTCTCACGATTTTTCTATCTTTGTTTGTGGTTTCTAGTTCATTGCTTTGTAGTGTTCCTTAGTTCTTTTCCGATCCTAACATATTGGAGTGCTTTTTCCTGGATAAAAACACTTTAGACAAAAAAAACCAAAGCAATGCGTTACTAAATCGTGTGACCGAGGAGTCATGTCTGAGGAGCATGACGTTGATTGTCCCATGAAAGACGATAAACAGACTGACGAAAACGACGAAAAAGTGCTTGAAAATGAAGAATCAGTGGTCGAAAACGGCGAAGCAGTGGTCGGAAACGGCAAAGCAGTGGTCGAAAACGGCGAAACAGTGGTCGGAAACGGCAGAGCAGTGGTCAAAAACGGTGGATCATTGGACGAAACAGGAAAAACGGTGTTCGAAAACCGCAGAGCACTGGACGAAACAGGAAAAGCGGTGTTCGAAAACGGAGAAGTCGCCGTCGAGGATAGCGAGGAATTGGTCCTTAACAGCAGAGCTGTGGTCGGAAAGAGCAAAGCTGTGGAGGGAAACAGCGGAAAAGTGGTCGAAAACGAAAAAGTAGTGGTAGACAATGCCGAAGACTGTCCAATGACCGTAGATACCGAAGAACCAAGTGCCAACACTTCCAAAGAAGACAGTGCCATAGATGCCATAGACAAAGAGATGTTGAGTAGCGAGGTGGATGAGAAGAAGGACTTATACGGTGCCAATGAGAGAGCGACGCTGAGCTGGACGGCAGAAGGGAACGAGTTCAAGGTAGCGTGGAGCCTGCCGCAAGGAGCTGCTACGGCGAACGACTACATCGCGCTATGTTGCACAGGTAAGATTATTTTTTAACCGACTTCAAAAAAAGGAGGAGGTTCTCAATTCGCGCGGTTGTATTTTTTTATTATTGATAGACTCGCATTTGACCATATCTCTAGATGACCGGCCCCTAAAACCAAATATCAAATAATTTCTTGTTAGGGTTCCGTAGTCAACAAGGAACCCATATAATATAGTTTCGCCATGTCCATCTGTCCGTCTGTCCGCGGTTTAGCTCAGAGACGCTTAGCACTAGAAATTTGGAATTTGGTCTGGGTAAACATATTAATCATGCCGACAAAGTCGTGAAATAAAAACTTGAAAAATAATATTTTAGACTTATCCCCCCTGCACATTCTGGCACGTCACTAAAAGATTACCAATTTTGTATCTAGGTATTATGGAACAACCGAAATTACAGTCATTTTTGTTTCCATTTCTGACAAAAATTAAACTCTCACATAACTTTGGTTTACGAATTTGTATTCTAGTTGCTAACAAAGAGCATCTACTGATTTTTTCAATAAAATCACTAAATCAAGATACTTTGGTGGCACATCATGGCCAATTTTTTTTTTATAATGTTAGCAATGGCACAGTTACCAATAAAGGTTCGCCATCCCTGGTGTAGGGTGTCGTTTAGAAATATTGAGGGTGTGCGAAAACCATATAAATTTCCATCTAAGGATCCGTTGGCGAAGAGACAGTGTGCAAAGACTACAATAGTATACTGGCTCAAGTGTGTGTCCCCTTCTGCGAGCTAAACGGTTGTTTTTGGAGACGTGAAAAAATTCTTGGTTTAAACTACTTTACAAGCTGACGAGTAAGTAATAAGTAGTCGACCAACCTAGAAATTGTACTTGGAAAAGGAAAATTTCATACAAATTCCATTGAAAATTAGTTTGATCAAACAAAAAGCACCATTCTACTACGGAATCCTACACTGCGCGTGGCTCGACATGCACTTGACCGGTTTTTTTTATCTTTTTTGAAATCTAGAAATGATTCCGTCGAACTTCCTATTTTCTTTAACATCACCATCTACCTAGCCTTTTCCCAATTATATTAGGGCGGCTTCCAGTCAAACCGGATTCAGCTGAATACCAGTATTTTACGTGGAGCGGCTGCTTACCAGACCTCCACAATCCATTAACTGGGTAACACGGTACTTCTGGCAAGACGGGAGTCAGATTTTCTGGCTTCTGACTATCCGTAACGACTGCCAAAGATCTAGAAATGACAGCTGGGACCAACGGCTTAACGTGCTTTCCGAGGCACGGAGGAGTTTCAGTATGTGAAGGTGTTGACCCATCCACAGACCAACCTCGGCAAGCGTTGCTCAACCTTGAAGATCATCCGTGCGGCTGGTATTATTTAGCCACGAGCTCCTCCTTTTTTTCTTTAACATATTGGGCCAAAAACACCTAAGGTAAACTTAGTGATTAATCTTCTAATTTAGTTTCAATTTCAAAAGCATGTCTGTAAATATAAGAGACATGAGCGCCAACATGCGATAGGCGACAGACAAAAATTACGTCGATTCGTGAGGATTGCAAGCTTCAAAGCTCCGACGGCTCAAATATTCAATAATGTCCGGACTATGCAGGATATATTAAAATGCTACGTTCTACTAGCTCTCGAGTTCCGTGTAAACAGGGGCGAGTCCGGAGAAACGGTAGTAATATGAATGTAAAATCGAAGGCGCACGATGGAAATATTCAGCGATCGATGGTTCATAGGAATATGGCGTCATCAGTTTGCCTATTAAACATCGAATCCTGGAATCTCCCTTTCATAATAAAATATTGTGAAATTCGCGTGGGTGTTAAGCTGTACATTTACTTGGAAGTTACATAATGTTAGCATTGCTTTCTTCTATACCTTGTTAAGTTATTACGCAACAAAGTTCTTTTTTTTTTCTAAGAAAAGCTAAAAATGGAAAAAGAAAAAACTCTTGTTATAACAATTTTTAAGGTTTCCGCGCTTTTCTTTTGTGAAACCTAACAAAAAGCGAGAAAGTTAAGCGTCTGGTATTTGAATTTTTACTTTTAAATGGCATGGAAATTTACACCAATGTTTATTAAAATCCCTCTTTGCTGCCATGATATCATTCATTCAACCGTTGCCATTCAAGTCCAGCAGTTTTGATTCCCGCTGAGTTCAATGAAGTGAGTCATGGGTTCCTGTTCATAATTCTCGCTAATTTGAAAGCGATACATTTCACTAATTTGATGGGTTAGGTAGATACATTGTTTTTGTCATATGAAACTACTTACTAAATTAGTTGCCGCAGGTTTGTTTGCGTCTTTTGTGTTCTCGGTAGTGCAGTAACTTATGATGAAGAATTTTAATTTTAAGGTGTAAAACTAAACAAAGCTTCTCTCTCAGGCGTCGTCTTCATTCAAAGCGATCATCGCGCGAACACGCGTTAAAATGTTCCGCAGAATTATAAAGCGCTCGAAGTCGGCGCGACGACGTAATCGGATTTTCTGTACAAATGAAAGCGACGATCGCGTTATCGCACGTTAATCGCTTTGTATACAGACGACGCCTCACAGTGGACAACTGCGCAAATGTAGTTATTTTTGGCACGTTGTGATCTGGCTTTATACATCGCGAAATGGTAGAGGGAAGAAATTCAAAGCTAATAATCCTCCCATTCTCTTGGTCTCCTAGTTACATCCACATACAACCCATTTGGTGGCTGATTGATGTCTCATCGTAATCAAGAGCTTCCAAAATATTATAGATATCTCTAGAATCTTTGTCCAACTAAAGCCATCTTTGAAATTCAAAATTCATTCAAAATCAAATTGTCAACATTAGTTTTTCTTGCATTACCATTGCTTGTCTTTAAATGTTGTTGTCCCATATTGTGATTTCTAATGCAATGATTTTCCCTAGCTTCTCTCTCGTACTACGTAAGTTGTGACCGTGTCGCAGCCAACCAGCTTAATCAGCCGTTTTATTAAAAGCCTAATCTTTTCATTTAAATGCGCCGATTTTTAAATGAAAAGGTTAGGCTTCTAATAAAACGGCTGATTAAGCTAATTGGCTGCGACATCCATAATACCCTGAATGGTCCTACGTAACGATTGGTTATAGTCAGCCAGCATGTGGAGACAGTGTTATATCACTCCCTGCACGGCAAGGATTGATCTTATAACTGTATACAAGCGCTGCGGTACCGGTCATTGCATTAATTGGCACAGGAAGCGGCGTGAGTAATCGACCTATCCCCCGCCCCTGTAGATGCTATCACTACTGGCGGGAAAATGTGAGGCAAAACCAATCTAATAGTGAAGATTAGCCGTTGGTGTTTTCCAGAAATTCGTATGACTAATACTAAAGTGCCAAGCTGATAAGTTGTGGGTCACATACTCCTATTCTTTTCCAATTCTTTCATCTGTTAGTGTGATAGGTCTACGATCAGGTTCAACAAAGTTAGTTAAACGGAAACCAATTGACCCTTCAGGACCTCTTGATTGTGAGCCAACGCTTTACGAGCAGTCAAGCTTTGCTGCTTTCTCACATTTTAAAATTTGGAGTAGTTTGATTCTATAGTCATCTATTATTCTTTTTGTTTTACTTCGCATGGTTTAGTTTACAACTTTGTCTTTGTATCAGTCCAAATCAAATCAAAATACCTGATGATTTAGATCTTACATCATACATCGAATATTTGGTACGTCAACATTGTGAAGCAAGCATTGCATTTGACATTGTGAATAAAATAAAAATCGATAATTGACGCCGATCCGATAGTAAATATTGTGTAAGTGTTACGAAGAAAATTGGCATCAAAAACGTAACTACAATATTGGACAAAGTCCGTTCCTTTTTGCCAGGTCATGAAAAAACAAGCAAATTTCAATATTTGTAATAGTACTTGGAAAGCGACAAAGCATTGCAGCATTGTCTTGCAATTTGAAGTTATATTAAAAGACTGGGAAAATTGTGTTCACGCTGAAAAAGAACAATTTTCTTGCTCACACGTAAAACGTTCTCGAGTACTATTGCTGGGACAACTTTATCAGAGGTTTGCCACAGGGTACTAACTTGGGGCCATATTAATCCTAAAATCCAGATTGATGATCCTCACCCTGGTGATATTAATGTTTTTGCCATTAATGCCTTGCCTACCTTCCCCTGTCACTATCTACGAAAAATTGCACTTTTCGTAGCCAAGATAACCAATTCCATGAAGCATTCGTTACTTTTGAATGTCTCTCTGGCTTTGAGGAAACACATTCAATGAATCATTGCGGTAGCGGTGGAGTCTTGCATTAGCACTTTATTTGATGTATGCTGGAAATAAGAAGCATGCTGCGGCTTTGTGAACATTTTCCAAGTTCCTGTGAATCTCCTCTCATTAGTTAAATGTATTATTTTTTTGCAAATATCTCACTCAAACGACGCTGTTTCTGAGGATATTGTTTAAAATGTAGATATCGTTATTGATACAGACATACACGCTTAAGGGAGTAATTATACACGTTTACAATTATAATTATTTCTCAATTTTCTCTGCCAATCGATGTTCTTGCATTTATAAGCAGGTTTTAAATGCAATATAATTAAAATAATGTGCACTGCAGTCGTAGAAACTTTCAAGACATTCAAATGGCTGCACTGAGTATTAATAAACGAATTTATAAGAGCTCGTGATCAATATATCACTGTGAAGACTTTATTAGCTACTGATTTAGAAAGCGTTAAGATCGTTTAAGGGCGGCCTCCTATGAAAGCTACACCTATTCCGTTAATTAGGCGACTGTACAACCAGTTATTGCCAAGTCCATAAAGTTGTGTTGCAGCCTGATGCCGTTTGCTGTTTATTTAAATTTAATTAGCCAACTAGTTAGCTCGGTATGTGTTAGAAGTTTTATTTTTCCACTTTTCCAACTCGATGTTTAGCCTTTAAGGGAAAATTGACTAGGATTACCACTTAAGCTGCATGTCGATGCTGTTATTCAAAGTTTGCAATAAAGTTCTGGCTAGGTTAGGGTATATCTGCATTTCTTATCCTGTTGCCATTGCCAGTCCACGAATATTTGTAGATGACAAAACACATTGATAATTAGCAGTCAGACACGCAATTTTTATCCTGGCAATAGGACTATCTTGAATTCTTAATCGGTGTTCTCCTAATTCACCTGTTGAGTTCTTTGCTGCCACGTCATAACGCCTCAAAACGTCAATGACGAATCAAATGACGTGTCTCACCTTAGGTCATTCCCTAGTTAACGTAGTAATAGTTGCAAGGGCGCCGAGCAGTCTCTCACGAGATTTAACAATCGCTATTTACATTTGTATTAACCGGGAGTGACGAAAAAACTAAAGGTCAAGGATGAAATAAAACGATCACGTATTCATTGGTAGGAAACGATAAAAACCACTGCTGCTGTCGTGCAAACAAGACAGCACAAAATTATGAGGCTTGAGGAACATGTAACATTGTTATTTTTGACTAAAGCTCTACGCCGAATATTCTGAGATCATCACACGCCGTGCGAATGTTAATGTCGTCTTCAGCGAAATAAAAAGCAATAAAGTGAAGCAACGCAGGGCACGTGCGATGCAGCCACTTTGTTACATAAACCGCTTGTGCCTGTACTTAGAGCCTTTCACCGGCACTGTTGCTTGTCATTTTCTTGCTTGCGAAGCCATTATTGCTGTAAATCCGTCGGTGGCGCAACGGGATCTGATTTCAAGTCACCGTTTCATATACGTAGCGGTTTTAATCGTGATACAACGATAAAATTGTCGTCATTTATAACGAGGCGAGTACCCGCACTATCGATCTTTATGGAGTCTATCGCGAGCCATCGGGTACGCATGTCTTTAGTTCAGAGTTATCTGAATTATGCACAGATGTCCTCCATAATACAAATACGACTCTCGAATTTCTCCTGACTTTCGCCGGTTCTGTAGTCGTATTAATTGTGTCAGGTCGCTGTTGCAATTGCGCACACGTATGACCGGTCGTATTGCCAAAGACTGTTATTGTATATTCATTGTTGTGTGCAATAAAATTCTCCAAATTGCTACTTACGTTATGCGGTTCCACAAACCGGTGTTTTGGCAAGAACAGGAAGCTGGCATGGTTTTCTGTGCATTACAATGAGCTTGTTGAAATGGTTACTCATAAGTTCGGTGTGGTGGAGCGGGCGCTGCACGTAGCGCTAGGCCGCCGGCGCAGGCCGCAGGTCACCACACCGACTTGGTGATCGCATGAATGAGCCTATGGGTCAGCCCCGCGCGCCGGTCCCCGCCACTCGGTTGTGAATGAACCCCCACCGGCGCGTGCCGCGCTCTCGCCGCTCACGCTCAGTCGCGCCGCGCGCCCTCGATGAACGCGCTAACACGCGAGCGCATGCGAGTGCTAACATTTTGACGATTTCAAATCGTACGTGTTTTGTTTGTGTTAAAGTTTGATTGACAGTTGACTTTTAAGTGAAAATTGCTTTCCTGCTTGTTTCTGTTGCGATGCAATTTCCGCAGTGAGACGCTGGACGCTATTACTATAAGAAAACCAGCCTTCGGGAAAGCCGCCAGCGGTAGACATAGTTTGACATATACGGTGAGTAAGTCGTTACGAATTTTTCTTTCATTCACAACTAATGCTAGGTTATCGAGCATTAGCAAAGGTGACACGTAGGCTCCAGGCTTATTGAGCGAAAAATACGTGGTCGGCTTGTAGGTGGGGTGCCCACGTACTTTTAATATTTGTAGGTGTACTACGCCATCGTTTCTTCTTGTAGCACAATTAGCTTAAGCAAAGTTCTAAATACAATGTTTTAGAAATACACGTTTGAATTATTTATATTTAAATAGTGTTCATTCATATTGCTTATCTATGTGTTTGTGTACCGACTAGAACTCGCCTATAATAGCTTTCCTGTAATTAAGTACTTACTTATCATGAACATTTAGATACGTCCGGAATAGATACTTCTGTGACTCTAGGGAAATTATAAATGTATCTATGTAGTTTTCAATTTAATTAATATTTCTAAGCACTTGCTGGATATGGTTCGGCTATATTGATAGCCTAAAGTGTTGATGTTTTTAGACTTCTTTATAGCAATCGATCCTAAAATAGTTAAAGTTTCAAGGTTAAAGCGGGGTACCTCAACGAGACAGATGCGTTTCGTTGTTGTTTATAAATTGTCTGCAAAAAATGGTCCGAGTAGGCGCCGCCGTCGCTGCAACACAATAGACCGTTTAATAAGGCGCTAAGCAAACTCTACCTGGACATGATTCTCGCCAATTTTTTCTCGGCACTCACGTCGGTTTGAAATTGATGAGCCCCTATTGTTTGCGCGTGATATCGATCGGTTTCGGTATGACACCGTTTCGCGATTTCCCTTCTATGGACGTCAATTAAACATTTCGATCGAGGTTAAAGATTTTTTGGTCCCATAAATCGCCCATTTATATAGCGGAGTGTTAGCTTTCGAATGAATGAAAGCTAGAACACTAGCGGCTTTCTTGATTATGTCGATTGATGTGTCTCGTAACGTGTACGCGTAAACTCCGTCCGGGGGCTAATAAAACGACCATCCATCATGAGCCCACCAGCGGATATTAAATTGACACGCCTCGCTCGGAACACTCCTTCATTTCATCCCATTACGACGATATTACTCCATACGTTTCTAACTGGTCGCTTGTGGCGAACAGTTTTTGTTACGATAATAAACAGGTGCAAGAAATGTTTATTACGGAAATTACATGTAGTACAAATATGAAGGAAAATAAGCTTATTTTATCCGATGGTGTGGTGAGATCGGCTCCGTAATTAAGTCTCAATTGAACAGGAAGCTGATCGACGGCACCGTCTTATCTCAGAGAATTATCAAGTGTCTTATCTTTGACGAGAATTTTTATAGAGCATGTTGTCGCATAATTAAGTAGCGGTCTTGCTTCTTTTTGTATCTGCCGCTAGCTTATAGCATCTTGCTCGGTTAACTTGATTTCGATCTTAAACAGACCCTTACATAAGTATATTAGTTACAATGATCACCACTTCCCTACATTTGAAAATACTTGCTTGGTTCGATTCATATTTTCATTACACTTGCTTGAATGACACTGTAAATGAACGATATAAATTATTTCTCTCTGAAAGCTCCGCGTGATGGTCAGCGGAAATTAAATGGACACACCCTCTTTCATCCCAGCGTAGCGGCGATGCATTATCCCATTAATGAAGACAAGTACGCGCACTGTCAATACACTGAACAACATCTTGTTTTTTTCCGGATGTAACAAATTCGATTATTGTGACCGAGCTGGTCGGTGTTAGGACCCCTTAACTTCGGTAAATTATTATATCAATTCCATTAAGCTTACAATTCGCTCCCTTTTCCTTATTACGAACATCCAGTTTTATGAATGCCTTCTACTCGATTTAAATATAATTTCCTTCGTCTAGTAATTATCCAGTCATGTCTCATTATACACATCCTACAGGTATATTTCTCACCATTGTATTTGATGGAAATGATGTCTATTAAAAATTAATTTAGAGCGGATAGTACGTTAAACTCTAGACTCTGAGCTGAGATTCTTTGTTTTATACTTGAAGTAAATCATTTAAAGAACTTTCAACTACTCAGCTTCAAGCCTGGTAATAAGTTGTTACTTGTAGATAAGTATATCATTAAACTTTTATGCTGGCTTCATTATCGGCGGCTGTCATATGATTCTCACGGAGTTTCGACGTAGTCTCTAACTGCCATTAGTCAAGTGGTGTGTTGCGACAAGTGAAAGAAATTGTGAGACAGTTTCTCACGAGGCGAGCTTGCTAAGAAACAAGTCGGGGTCCCGCTGTTTCGCTTGACTCTTGGACTCTTAATTAGATTTCTTTTTTGAGCATTGTTTCCTTGCATTTAAAACTGCGGGGCGCTTTACAACAACTGTTGAAGGATGTTGCGTTTTTGCGGCCATATTGGAACGATGCTAAGTATTTCTAACAGTGCAGTGATAATGCGTAATGCTATCATACTGTATCCACAGACTCGTTAAAGCAAATTACACCTCGACACGTCGTAAAGCCATTAACTTCACACTTGGAGAGGCGAGCATTGTTGCCGAGTGAAAAACACTGAGAGGAAGCGATAAATTATGTTCGAAGTTTATACGATCGGCCGGTAATGGGCTATGAGCTCGCGATCGCTGCGCCCGCGCAGCATCATACAAACCCTCTCAAAGGAATTGTTCAGTATTGATTTTCGACGGTGGCTATTTTGAACAATATTCTGACTTAGATTTGTATGAGACTTTACAGAATCGAATCGGAACTAGTTCACTATAAGCACGTGTCTGAAACAAATGACCCTTTTCAACTTCAGCCTGGCGTACTTGTTCTAAAAAACGATTAAAGTATTGTTATAGTTATTACTATTCAATTTGAAAAAAACCGGAAGTGTATGGATTCAGAACAAAAGTGCAGTTGACTTTTAAGCACTTATTAATATGTGTCCCTTCCGGAACAGCCCTCGCTTAGGGTGGCTACCGGTACACGCCAAAACGGAAGTAACAGACGCCTGCCATACCTTGGCTTTGTAATTGGCGGCACGGGCGTACTTCCGGCTTCTTTCAGGAATAACTAATAATAGAACAACGTGTTTCCTTTAGTTGTTATGATGATTTCATCTAGTTTTATCTAATTTATAAATTCTATAAAACCTTTCTTTAGGGTTTTCTTTAGCTCTAACCTAATTTTTGCCACATCGAGCTGGGTTTCTTTTGAGTTGGTGTAGCTGCCCTAAGTCTGCAAAGGAATTGAATAATGCTACTGAGTTAGGTCTTCATTGAGTCGACAACTGTTCCTGAAACTATCTTGAGAACGACACATTTGTTCATCGAGATATTTTAAAATACCTTAGGATACTGTTAATGTGAAAAATTAAAGTTTGTCATATCAATTCATTGACCAAAAGTCCTTGAGCGGAGAAAGAGGAATTTATCGTTTCACAAAAATAACTCAGCGCACTCATTTCATTGCATCAATGTTTTCAATATTTTGGTATTTGTGAATTCCCACAAGCTCTTGACCTATTTTAAGTTCACAACAATGTCAGAATTCCGACACGTGGATTTACTCCAGCTGTAAATAGTTGGACAGATTTGGCGACACTGAAATGCGTTACGTTTCAAAAATAAATGCGAGCTCTCGTGAAGAAACGTTCCGTCTGGACGTACCGTGCCCATATGGAACGCGCATTGAATTCAATTACTCTCGTGTCCTCCACATAAGGTTGTAATTGTATGCTTAGCAAGTTTTATTGTCCTGTACCATAGGCGGCTCAGGAGTTAAGTAGCTCAACCAAGGACGATTGCCTATGGTGTGAAATCCGGTCAATGAAGTCACGTCTCCGCCGTGTATGTGACCATATTATTGACAATAAAATATTCTTGACACCTTAGATTTCGCGGTGCTGTATATTTTCTCAAGACGTTTTTTAGTTCTCATAAAAAGATTAGTGAAGGGTGGAGGTGCTAATGCATGTGTATACGCACATCCGGTCCGACGGGGTCCGTTAATTGGTCCGCGTAAAAGGGATATCGTGTAGCGTGCCCCCGCGCCCCTTGCCCCAGCTTCCTGTCTCGCGACATCAGGCGACGACAGCCGAGATCGTGAGTCTCTTTTACTTTGAAGAAAATCTGCCGTAAAAGGTCGCCTGTCCAATTAAACGTCGGGATATCAGTATCACCCCCTGCCGAGTTTTGTCTTCTTTCGGTCTGCAGTCACGACTCCTTATATGTTGTCTTTTACATTATGGTCATGAATTAATGTTCCACCGTTCAATATCACGGATGTTATTGTTTTAATGTTACAATCTAAATCGCTAATAAGTGCAGTCTTCAACATTATCTCGCGACAGTCGTGCTATGGTTTGTTTTTACAGCAGCTAACTTGTTCTCCGAATGTTTTTGTATCGTGTTCGTGAACGTCAATGCTTTTTATAGTTTTTTCTCAGTTAATGAACAGGTCCGCTTCAATTATCTTTGCAATGATTATCTTCGTTTTTGTTCTATTGATGCCTTATAGTGTAGTGTAGGTGTAAGTTATTAAAGGATTGTTACGAGCTTGTTAATAAGCTCAGTGTTAATAATGATCATCTGGATTGAACAACTGCATTAAAAAGACAAATTGATTAGTTTGAATTTAGAGAACAGCTCATTATGGGAACTTTTTAGTTTTCCCACGAGGATGTAGCTCCATTCAGACTTGATTACAAATCTACCTTCATTACAGCTTGTAGTCGCATCTAGACTCGTTTTCCCATGACGAGCTTCTGTACTGTGACTGACTTCATGCCACCATTTACGTCTGTGCTCATCCTTGCATATAGCTTATGAGCTGTTGCATGAAATCACAGACATTTGAGTTGCGTTTTCATTACTGTTTCCCCTATAATTTTCCTTAACTTTGAAGGCAGTAAATGAAATTCATGGAGTTGTTTCAAAGAAACACTTGGATGCAGATATTCCAAGTTGCAGTCGGTGGCCAAAGGTGCCGTCCTGAGAACTAAACAATCGAAGTAGTTCCTAGAAACAGTCAATGGGCTCGTTAGGTGTAGTGAATGGAAAGAGTACTCATCGACGGAAACAATAGGTGTTAACTTGCACATTTAGTACGCGCGTCTAAAGAGGATGTGAACTGATTACTGACTAGTTCAATGTGAAATTTTTGCCCTATCTCACAAGTTCGATCTACAAACAATGCTTCTTCGCGGCTTCTAAAGGAGCGTCTACTTTGAACGCATTTTTTCCTCCGATATGTTTTGGATCGTTGAAGGTAGCTCAAAGAGATTTATTGTAAACATATTCCTAATTTATGTTTTCAATTTACTTACAGCAATAGTTTGCGATGTATGTGCTTGTCGACTGACGAAGTAGCCGCCTGTACACGTGTTTATAGCGTGTATGGTATGTAAATATACTGTGTATATCGGTGGCGATATGAGGCAGTTTGTTTTTGTTAGTAGACCGTGTTGTTATCATTCACGGCTCACTCGAATAGACAATAACGTCGGTCTTGTGAATGGGTGATTGATGGTGAGTCCCTCATTGTGCGAGTCCAGCTTAGTAATAGCTTTATTGTTAGCTCTAGTGTTTATAGGGAAATCTCATTTTAATTAGTCTCCATCATGTCATGTCATAAAATCTTGCGTGTGTGGCAGAAACATTGACGAACTATGTTTAAGTTTCCAGATTTTTTTCCATCTTTTGTGATGCTCGAAGTACCAACGTTGGGCAGATATTTACCACTTGTTTATAAGTTCATGAGCGACGACGTTGGAAACCCGTATGGTTTATTTATTACCATTGGAGAGTGGGCCGGTTCCGGTCGGTGCTTGCGCAGGAAACCCGCAGGATATATCAAAATTAGAATCGCGAGCCGATGAACGGTGGGGCACTTGCGTTATGTCGACCGCACTTCCCATATCCGTTTATCAAAGTCCCTTAAATCGTAAAACGTACAGAGATTTCCTGAATTAGCGTTTAAAGAGCTTATTCTGACAAATTATTTGGTGTTATTCAACTAATATTGGTGTCCTCTAAAAATAAGCATGTCGTTCTAAAAAAAATAATGCTTATCTAAATATCTTTTCACAATCATGACATTAATAGAAAAACTTTCACCGCTTTTGAACAATGTGTTTTTATCGAATCTTTGAATCTTCGCGATTCCGAGTCCGTTGATATCGGCGTGTCGTTTTATTTTCGATGTTTCACGTTGTCCGACGAACGGAAGTCATTATGCGCTTTCCGCTGTTCGTTGTACTGCTGCCCTGTAAAATGTATTCATTAAATCACTGATCACGGGTTTACTCGTCGGTTTTCTTCTCGCAAGATCATTGTTTGACGTCAATTTCACGTTTATTTCTTTGTGATCGAACTCAAGTTGATCATTCGGCGACTTTAAATCGCCTCTTTAGCTGTCGTTTGTTTTTATTTGTTTTAACGACTGGTTTTGCTTTTTGATCCCCGCGTTTGTTTGCGCTCATCAAAAGTCTGTAGGATGAGGTGAGCTGGGGGCGGCCTCTTGCAACACTCGCGGGGGCATGCGACAAATATTGACATGACAAATGTTTGTGTAGTAGAAAAAGCACGTACGTGTCTTGTGACTACTATGTTCACCGTAGGTGGTGCGGTGGTGCACAGATAATACGGCTGTAAACCGCCGAGATAACACACGCTGTTTGCACAAAACAAATCATGTTTGCTTACTTTATGTCCCGAGGATTGCTGGCACGGATCACTAGCGCTTGGATATTATGCGTCCTCACGTTCTATTTGCATTGCTTTATGGATATGCATTTACTGTCGGCACAGGTTAGGATTTGCCAGAGGCTAACAAATAAACAAACAATACCGCAGAACTTATGTGCAATTGTTTATTGTCGGGTATATTTGTAGCTTTTAGCTTGTTCTTCATTGAGTTTGCAGGTAGTGTTTATCAATTAAAAATCTTAAGCAAAACATTGGTGTCATCGTTTTTCAAAATTAACTACACATTTGAGTTCATTTGCCAACGCATTTGTATCCGTAAACAAGCTCTAGTCAAGGCCGCGAGTGTTTACGAGTCTACTAACGCTAATAACACGAATACATCGACAGGTTTATATAAAAGGTAATATTAGCTAGACATCACACGTTATTTATTTAGATTGATTTGCAGCGTCTTTTATTCACTGTCTCGGTCAAAAGAGTTATCCAAGACAAGATGGAGCTAAGATGTTTGAGATGAACATACCTAGTATTAACAATAATGTTGGAAACTGGATTCTTGATGATGATAGAGATAATAATATTATCGAAGTAAACGGTGTCTTGCAGTAGGAAGAGAACGACAAAACATTGCAAATTGTCAGCAGTCTCTATTTTGTTTGCTCTGAATCAAACGGTATGTAAGTACACAACTTATCTATAACGTAATAAGCCTGCTGATATTCCAATAGGCCGCGATTTATTCGCGTGTTGCGAATCGCTAACGGAAACGTATGCCAGTAATGAGCTTCGGATGTCGCTCACCTATTGTGCCGAGCTAATAGATATCGACTTCCTTAGTTCAGACCGTGGTGGTAACAACACCGGTCTATAATGAGGCATTGTTCACATCTTATTCTGTTTTCAAGACGCAGATCCGTGCTGTGAACTGATTGCTAAACTGGTAATTTGTGCATTGAATATGAGTGCAGTATCATATGCTGGTAAGCCATTCACAAATCCAGGTCAACGTTCCTTCACGGATCTGCAACGGCAATTTTAACTGACACCAAATGATAATGGATCTGGCATTTACTGTGCAGTGCAAGCAGCGTGAATCAGAATTCGTGCTTGCGTTAGGAGCTTATTACAAATGTACCGTGTAAATCATCGATCACGAGTTGACCCTCTGCCTTACCACGCTGCCCAATTTCAATACATTTTTTGTGAGTAAATCACACAGAAAAGGTAAAAGTTTGAGAATGCTGTTCATCAGGAGGGCCGTTCAAAAAGTCAACAATGTGTTAACAAAAAAATAGTTTTAAAGAAATAGTTGTGTGAACCGTATTTCAATGAACAATGATGCGAGGGCGTGTCTTTATTGGCAACTCCTATAGGCGTCGCTCCGTTTGTTTGCAAGTGACGCAAACGTTGGTAATTATTGGTCGAATAAGAGCGGTTGCTCTTCTTGCTTGATTGTTCATTTGGAAAGACGGTTGGTCGGCTACTTGTCGGCGTAACGTTGCTTCTTCCGCACGTTCCGCGGCTTGCCTGAGAACCATCGCCACCAGTGGCATGGAACTTCGTAATGTTTACTTGACCAGTCGTCCGCTTCACGGCTTCCGAAAGCTATGGGAGGCGATCAAATACTGCATTTTTTACTTTGTGAACTTCCGCTTTGTTTATGCTATTGACCTCTAGCCGATATCGATGACTTCTGGCTAAAGATCATGAATACTTTGTTCGGTGCATTTTCTTAGATCTTTAATATGAGATACATATTGTGTCTCTAAAATAATGTGCGGCTCTTGCAAATATGAAAATTCTTTGCATAAATCTTCTCGAATAGGTAATTAAACACATAACATTGAATTTTATTCACGGGCTGAGTTGAAACTGCGAAAACATTCCTATTCATCGATTAAGTTTTAGCTTCATGTAAATAGCAGTGAACAAATAAAAGCAAATCACCAGATGTTGTAAATGGTGGCGTCATTAGCTCGAGCAGTAATCCCTTGACGGCACGCGCAGGCACGCAGCGTTAAGTGGGTTAGCATGTCGATCCTGGCCTGTTCAAGGTCGCACCAATCATTTACCTGCACAACTGCACCATCAATAGACACACCACTATCCTTAGAGTAAAACTCCAAGATTCTTATGAAATAACGAATACCGACGTTACCATCAAACAGGTTATGAAAGAAATTAAGTTTGAAATCGTTGCCTTAGTGAATGGAGTAACAAATCATGTTCCAATATTAGCGTCCTTGATATAGTTGGACTCGTTTCACTTCCTGTTACGAGGCGAATTGTAAACGCTGAGCACGTCACTCATTCAAACTCAATCAAAGGATCGTGAATAAGATGTTTACCGCGCTCATACGCGCGTATGTGTGCAAGACTTGAAGCGTTTCCTGTTTTATAATGTAGTACATCATGTATGTATCACCCTATCGACACATAATCATAGTTCGTTATTAAACAAGCTTTATGCTTTTCCTGCTTCTTCAGTAGAAAAAACGTTACTTTGGCTATTATGTAAATCTCTGACAGCAGATTAGGTGCAACTGAATGTGCTGATGCAGTAACTCATCATAAGAGTTGTATTTATGAAAGCAATTCCGAAGAAAGCAATATATCACGAGGTATTAATGGTTTTATAGTGTTAGATGGTAAGCTTGTGTCCGGAGCTAGCCGCGGCACTGGAGGGCCGCAGGGCCGTCCTGCCAAGGCCAGCGAGTTCGTTAGGGCCATTCATGGATGCCTGCGCGCAACCTCCTCCCCACTCTCCCGCAGCGACAGGATATTCTCCCTCGCCGTGTGCTATGCTGGCCGATTGATCGGTTTATTTTTTTTAAATCGAACTCGGAGCAAAAAGACACCACGCGCAATCGTAATTCACCGGATGCACTAACGAGTGTAAAATTTTTTAAACCTCATCGTGCAGCATTAGTTTGTTTTTGTTGAAGGCCGTTTCCGCCATGACTTAATCCATAACTCAACCGGTACATATAGTATGCAATAACCATTAGAGCTTATTAGTTTCTATTAAAAGAATCCACAAACATATTAAACTGTCTCCTCGTCGGACATTCCGTTCACGTAAGGACGCAATAGAATGTGGCTATAATGTTGCTGTGCGACATCTTGTATGCAGTTTCCTACTAGTTTAGACGTTGAATAGACTTTAATAAACAGGAGATGAGGCTTTTGATCTGAATCGGAATATAAATGTGCTCTTTCTAGACACAGGGATACAAAGCACGTCGTTGACATTTGCAATACACTTTAACATGGCTCATGAACACTGTTTCTGGTAATTGAAATACTGTTTTTATTAACAACTGCATTCCAGACCAGTGCCCTTGGAATGAAATATTAATGAGTTCAAAACAACCTTCGGCAAAGCGTAACTTCATCTAATTTCCGAAAAGGTTTAAGGATAACATCTTCATTCATACGAATATGGTTCCTCGGTGGGTGGAAGTGGGCCATGAATCACTTTGCTCTGTGTTGTAGATGAACATCGGCGTATTTCGGCTGCGCATTGTGGGCAATTCGTCATGATTTGCGTATGTAAATCAATGGAGTTTGGTTGTGCGGGCGTAACGGTATTTTCGTCGGTCCACAGCAGGAAGGCGGATGCTATAAACACACTTTCAGCAGAGTTACCATAACGGCGTACCTATAGAGCTTTTGTTTAATAAATTCTTTGATGACATGCGGTCACCAGCTAATCTTCACAAATATCTCGGAAGGTCGTGAGTTCTTCGAGACATGTGCCCTTACACTCGACTGACGGATTAGCGAGTACCTTCGCGCCCTCTTAGGGCTGGACTTAATGGCTGCCAAAATATGCATCAAGAATTTTTATGGAAATCGTTTTATGAATTTTGGTCGGTCGTTTATCATTCTTGACGTTTTCTGGTGAAGTCGTTAGGTAAAATATTTTTATCATTGAATTATTAATTCTATTGACAAGTCACTTCTGTTTGATTTATTGTACGCATGGTGTAACGTTTGGGTTTTTAATAGCAACCTGTTACCCTGCTAGCCTTACAACCAAGGGTCTACCGGCAGAAAACGAGTTCTTGAAGCAACTTTAAGTGATTGGCTAGTAATGGGCAGTAATATTTATTTCCTATTTATCAACACAGTTAAAAATATAATATCCAGTCATGTCAGTGTATAGAATGAACGAGTAAGAAAGCTATGAAGTTATGTGGTTTGCGGTTTCTTACCGCGTACAGGAATTTATTAGAGAAATATTTCCCTTACGTTTATTTATCGCTTTAAAACTTGTCGAGGATCATATACGTCAGGATATTCAGACGTTTTTTAACTAGCTTGAAGTGCTGAACTGTCTCATTCTTTCCATATTTCTTGATGGTGTGCTTCATACCGTCAATTCTTCAGGAAACCATCCAAGGCCTCCCGCCAATTCGTCTTCGGTCTGCTACGGCCCTTTTTAGGTGTTAATCCGGAGTATCTCATTAAGTACGAGTTTCAGCACGGCTGTGAAGTAACCTTATGATGAAGTATGACACAGGCTGTAACGAATATGGTTTGGTGAAAGTAATAGTTCGTGCTGTCGCCTATTTTCTATCTTATGAATATAAATTGGGAGTGCCTTGATGGCTATTAGAAATTGTTTTTCACTTTTGCACTGAGGCAAATAGGCACTGAGCGACAGTGTGCTAAAGAAAAAGCATCACACTGTCCTGTAGTGCCATTATTTTCAATAATAAAATAATGGCGAAATTATGTTGTCCATGAGCAAATCTTTACCGTCTATACCGTCATTTGTCAAGGTGGCCTTACTGTCCTTCAATTATCATTTACCTACATAAAAAAGTAGTATGGCCATCTCAAATGACCTCACGTATACAATGCATTAAGTTGTGTTGGTATTTAACAGCTAAATTTCGTGAAACGCATGACACGTCAGTGATTTTGTTGTATTAGAGTGGTCGACAGTAGATCTTGTGTAAATATTGCCAATCATAAGCGCCTGTCCCCCGCATTGTTTACGTAAAAACAAGTTAGGTATTAGGTATGTGCGTTATTCCGCGTTTGCATAACATACTCTGTGATTGTTCACTTCCCGTCTGCTATTATTCTAGTTGCATTGTATTATGCAAGGCTACGCGTGCTCCACGCGTCACTATCACAAATTAATAAGAACCAGCTCATATGAGCACTAACTAGACTGGCGCTGGAGGGAGAAATGTCGCCGCCCCCGACTTACTCCCACGCACGCCGTCGTGCTTCTATATACTTTCCTCCTGCCCACGGGTACATAAAGAATCTTTAGAAACACTTATTTACTACTTATGCAACTTATTGTCGTCACGAGGGCGTTGCATCAATAACAATAATCTCTTTACAAGCAAAAATCATAAATTCTGTCACATGTTTGGAACGCTGTCACTCCCACATCAAGGTTGATCAATCAAAAAGGATCGGCTGAATGGGATCAATAAGTATGGTGAATGTGGTGGGCGATCGGTCGTCGAACTGCGCGGGCGCAAGCCGGTGGTGCGCTCTAATTCAATTTAACGACAAACGACTAGGCTAACATTCCGCCTCGATGCCACCCATCCATTAGTTGTATTACTCAACTATCTCTACATGGCCCTGGTCATAGTCCCGCAGATTATATTACGGACTTTAATTTCAAATCTCATGTTAAGTAATGATTCAGTATTCTATTGACCATCATTATGATTTAACGCTTAATGCTGAATGCTTACCATAATAATGTTAGACATTAAAGCATTCAGTAAGTGGCGTTTAATGTTAAAGGTTTCATATTTCTTAGGATTTATGGAGACTACACTATTAAATGCAAGCATTTATTCGTCTATTGATTTACGATAATGGGAAATAGCTTTCTATGTTTTTCTCATGATAATTAGACTTTGACTATTGTTTCTTTGATAATACTAATTTGGTCTTGACCGGATCTGCAAGGATGGGCCGTGTCACCTTGAATGCCGGATGCTTGCGTTCTGTCGGAGGAGCTATCGGCCGTCAATCGTGTGAGCGTCTCGCCATATTATATTATAGTTGTCTGTCTGTTTGTCTGTGCGACTGCGAGAGCCGTTTTTATTTTACGACCATCCACGTCCGCTGAACGAGTCCTCCGACAAGGTCGCCGGTTCTTATAACCAATCAACCGGTGCATTTATCGGAACTGTAAGTTAGTTGGAATCAGATGTAAGTGCTTAAATTGCTTCAAAAAGTATCCGCTAGCAAACATACCGTCATGTAGGATCGATAGGATAAAAAAGAATAAAACGTTTGCTAGAATTTCAAGGGAAGAACGTGTCTCGTCTCTGAAGTCCCCAACGGAAATGGATTGGACGTGGGCGACACCTACGGAGTGCGCGAGTGACCACTCTCGACACAAAGTGGCAAATTTAATATCGTTATCTATTTCTGTAACTCCTCATCTTAGCTCTTTAACATGTATTTTCTGCTCGTTTGTTCCAGGTAAGTGCTCAGCAAGCATCGTCACGAGCCGCTGAAGGTCAAGCTCTTCATCAATCAATTACATTAGATGGTAATGTATGGATACTAATGGCTTACTAGCCATTATTATCTTATCCTTGTTTACTCGGACCCCTCGTGTATATTACAATGTTGAACACGTGTCAACTTTAATCAATTGAACTCTGATACGTCAATGTCGGTGAATACAGACTAGGATATTTCTTAATTATACAATAGGATATTGTGACCGTGCTCTCTCTTTGGGCGTGGAGTGCATCACAATTTGTAACACTACGACTTATTTCCGCATCCGCTATTGTAGCGCTGTCCACTGCAATTTAATCATCTCTTCGAGTGACAAGATGTATTAGAGCAGTTTTTCGACGGCTGTTATCAAAAACGCTAGTGTGGGCTCTTTATTCACAATTTTAAGGTTGAAATTTGTTTGTGTTTAAAATTAAGTGGTTCCCTTTGATGTAGTACGGGAATATCGACAAAGACGGATGTCCGGTGCCGGTCAGGATTTGTTTCACATGAACATTGCTTCTCTGTGGCTTCGTCAAGATGAAGATAGAGCCAACGATTTTTTCAATCTAATTTCTGGAAAAAGGTTTTTGTAAAGCAAAATAAGAAGGTCCTTCATTTAACTACATCGTTACTATTGTGAGCCACTTAAACGTTGAAAAATAAAATACTTTGTTTCTATATTTGATGATTGAAATTAGAAACGAAACCGAACTCAAAGAGTAGGTACCTACGAAGCACTTTTTCTAGAGAAAGCGGAAAATCTCCCCCGTAATACAACATTAATAGTTTTCCTCATAAATACAGGTCTCTCTACAGTAAATATTTGCCCGGAAAATACGCTACGCACAAAATGAATTTATCGTAAACATAATATTTTGTTTGCAAAAGATTCGGCATCAATTTATTACGAGCTGTCAAAAAATATCTTTTGAAGTTTTAATCTGATGCTGAAAGGAAAATCATAAAGGTTGTTTGCTTAAAAAATTAACATTAGTTAGCGTAGGAAACGGAGGGAAGAAGCTCAAAATCCTTCCGGTCCTTTTGATATCGCGGATAAGCGGCGTATGCGCATTTCAAAGGGCCAGTGTGTTTGTCCGACGAAGCTTGGGTAAACATCATTTGTTGAACGGGTGTGTGTTTTCAGCCTTTTGTGTTCTTACTGTACATTTGTTGTCCGGGGAACGATTTAATCTCATTATATATGCACATCCGGAAGATTGCCAGCGTTGGAATACAAAAAATCTGTGTGTGGACATGCATCATAGCGACAGTAGCCGATTAAGTTTATAATTTCAATAATACCCCATGTCGGTGTGTTTTGTTCTCTTCGGTATTTTCATTGATTCATCGTTTTATGTAGCAGCATACAATATCGGTTAGTCAGACAAGAATATACTGTTTTCCAGGAAACCATAAACAGCGATGTCTAACAATGGACCGGAAAACGAAGGATATACAAGAACGGAACTGAAAGAAAAGCTTGTATCTATTTTTAATACACTGGATTTCTATGCTATCAATCAGGACTGGGGAATGCAAGTCAAAATCTTGGTTAAGCATCTTAAGTTTCGTACTTAATCTATTCATGTGTAGCGACCCTAGCGATGCGATTTGCTGATTGGCATTTTTGATATTGTAAGGGAACGCCATAGCCGGGCACGCCAGTCGCTTACTTACCTTCGCCCAGCCACGTCCTATATTTACTGTAGTAATATAACCGAGTAATTGTGACCCTTGAATAAACCTTCATAATATTCAGTACAATCTAATTTGCATATCATTTATTCTGGACCCTAACTATAACACGCACAACACATGTTTTAGAGTCATCACTTCTCCCGCTCTTGATGGAGCGGAGGGAGTGTCAGACTACTAACAAAAACCCATCCGTGTTCCTCCTCATGCGCTTTGCGTTCCAGGGCGGCGGTGACTCTTTCGAACAAATTTCGCAACTTCCCGATATCCTAAATCCCTATTAGTAAAGTACCGTTAACATTCGGTATTTGGCGAGCGGTGCGCGGACGTTTTGCATACAATGCCCATGTTGGTGCGCTTGCGCAACGAAGCGGCCATCGGGCCGGATGTGACGCTGCGGCGTAGCCCGTGCCAAATTGTACCTACATTTATGTGGACTAGATAGCCTTTCGTAGTAGCTCACAATTTAGGATCCATTAGTATTAGTTTTAACATATAATCCGTGGTGCTTGGTAACAGGGCTAAACCCAGTTGTATATTATCTCTCTTGGTGCCTATTTGGCCTAGCTCTGTTATGTCTCCTGCTTGATAAGAAGGGAAGTGGAAATTATATTTTTTCCTACCTCTCCGCTGTTATTATCCAATTACTTTAGTTGCGGGATCCAGGACAGTCGTTTCTCCGGGACTCGTCGTGCTTCATTGACTCGGCGTTTTTTTGGTGGTCGCCACTGTTGATTCTGCTTTTCAGGAGTTGCAGTGGTTGGGAATGTATGGCGGGCTATGTAGTCTTTCGATTTTGATGTCCTAGGGTAATCAGCTATATTAAAACAATTTTTCAAGAAGCATCTTGGAGTTCAGTCAAAGTTCGCCAAAATTTATGTTTTTTTTCCAAATTATTTGGAGTAGTCAAAGGAAGTGTCGCCCTTTTAAGAGTTCAAATTGGTAGGTACATTATTGATGAATAGTTTATCAATATTCTAGGTTATAAAATGACAAATTAAGCTAGCCTAGCTTGATGTCTGATCTGAGGTAAATAGGTTCTTTAATATCAAGCAAGCAAGTGTACATTTTATACGTTAGTTAACTGATTTTTGGTGTAAATTTAATTAACGTCATTTATAATCTACTTTTTAATACAAATATTCACCATAAACAAATGAAAGAAGGGAATCTATATAATTGTCCTCAGCTCAGTTCGTGGATCCATATACAATATTATCACTGTAACCTAACCTAAAAATCGTACAATCATTTGCATCCGCCACTGTCAGTTATTTTTTATTAGTTAGGCAGTTCTTTCAACAATACTCTGATAAACCTTAATTAGGTACTATTGTATTCTATGGGAACCAAACACTAAGTTTTTTATCTTCACATTAACAAAAAAATCTCTATTTATTTAAATTTCGGTAACCTCGAAAGGCAGTCGACCAGTTTGGTTAAAGTTTACCGTTCGCATTGTTTTTTCTTCGGCAAATATGGCCAAAAGTATTTCAGAATGCATAAAATTGTTAACGAGGACATTTGCAACACTTGCAACTGAATTTTGTAAAGTTGGCTGTGGGTAGATGTGCTCATCGCTGTATGTATGTCAACATTATGCTCTACTGAACTATTGCAACTGCAGTTCACCCTCGAGAAATTTCAGAAACTCATTTTACTAAACTGCGCAATGTAATCTCTAGGATATATTAAGAAGATTGAACTTCATTTGGTTAATGTATGGACCTGTCTAGACGCCGAGCAAGTCCAGTGAGTGTCACCCTGGGAATTCGTATCTATGGCTGGTCTGTTTCATATCCTGTCTGACTTCCTCATCGTAAACATGGTTTTAAAATTATTATCATTATGAAATTCAACTGAATCGATAAATCTATTCTGCCAAGGCTTTGAAAATAGAACTCATTGAAGTAGATTGTACGAATGTTTTGAATGGACGACTCCACACTATTATGAATTTATGACCCGTTGTTTGCGTGGGTTCCCTCTTCGGCCAGCAAAACAAATTAGCTTTACACCGCAAATCAATGCACAATACGCAGACTGTTGCTATTCAGTCTTAATGGAAGACGTTGTTGTAGTCAGGTCCCTCCAACCGTCTGATTTGACAGTTCTACATTCCGAACTACTCAAAGAGCTGGCCAAAGTGACTGTAGTAAAAGACCATTGGCCATTTTGTGTCGTGTCTAAGTCTAGTACTTGTGGGTGGTCTCACCAAGGTCAGCCTTGACCGGCTGCATCAGAACAAGCGAACATGCACCGCACGGACAAATGATGTCGGTGCCTGACATCCGGTCACAAGCTATGTAAATTAGTGTCACACTTCGACACATGTACGCACAATTGTCCTTGGTACTGCTTCAATCAGGTTCTCGTTTTATTCACCATAATGGTTCATTTTGTTTGATGATGATGAATGGCACCAGCGATGTAACGATTGCACGGACATGACAAAATTAATCTTGGCAACACAAAATTTGGTAACACCGCTCGGTATGCTGAAATTGAATGGCTCCTTAATTTGTCACTGTTCTTTATAGTTTCCTTTAAATAATTTGTTTGAATAAGTGAAAAGGCAAATAAAGAAAAAAATACTTATATAAATTGATGTACGTAGTATGCGGATATTATCAGGACGTCTGGTATTGAAACTGGAGCCGCTATTTATTTCTAATAGCGTCATTTAACTGGTTATTCACTTATGCAGTATAGATAATATTAGTTTTAATTGGAATAGCTCCATAATGGCAAAATGGTTTGTGAAGCGTGTTGTCATGGGGATCAACCGCTGACACGTGAATGCACGTTCTTCATGGGAGCCACACACAACGATGCATTAAACTAACGTACGATTAAAGCTTTTTAAGCCCCAGATAAAGCCACCTGAGACGAAAGACCTATGGATGTGTCAGGCATTTAATTAACTAAATAATGCATTCAAGCTGATTGAGTATTTCCGTCATTCAAATGAATCATTCCATCAAAAATCCCAACGAGCAAATAAACGATAACAGTTTTTCCGCTGGACAGCTTTATTCAGCGGAAAGCTCGAGAGCCAGGTAACAAATAAATACAAATAGCACAACGCTACAGAGAACTGCACTTATCTAACCGAGATCGATAGTTCAGTCTCTCATACCGCCTGCCGAGCGCTGTATCTCCGCTCATCGGTTCATATTCGTTTGTGCAACAAAGTAATCTAATGTACCTAATTATGTTATGTAGTAATCGTGGATGCTTTCAATAGCTAATAAAAAGCTCGTGAACGGAATAGTGTGTGGTTATTTTACTTGTTGCCTCGCATTGGTGTCGCTAAGTCCGTGCTCTGCGCGGGGTGGGGTCTGCGCAGTACTTTATTGATATCCCGTACATGCGTACTGATAACGGGCGTCATCGGCAAATAACTCATAGAGAGAAATGAACTGTGCAATTTCGGTTTCTAAATCAGTGATAATCGCTCAAACCCCCTGGATTTGATCTCAGAAATTGTTGCGAAGGTAAGCTTATAGCGTTAAATGTTTTATTTTACAAACTTTAAGTTGAAATTCGTGCATAGAGGTGGTATCAGTGAATTTTCTAGTGTATCATAATGGGTGCTCCATCGACTAAGCGGTCAAGTTAACATCTTGCAAAATTGGTTTTTAGATAAAGCACGTCTCTGATCGCGACCGAGTTTTAAGTGGCTCTTGAGAAGTGAGAGTTCTAGATTTTTTTATGCTATTATAAAATATGTAGTGCTACATTTTGCTTACATCAATCAACTGCGTCGAACATCAAATCAATAGTGGCATCTCAGAGACTTTTAAATTTGTTGAAGCTTTTCTTGTCGTGTGTGCTTTTTTGAAAGTCATGTTTTTTGTGAGTTCGTCATTGTCACTGCTTTCAAATTTAATACAAATAAACAATAAAACACCCATGCGTCCCCGAGCTTTACATGCTCACTAATTCTATCATTTACTCATACAATTATGAGGTTTGTCACGACATATTATTTCGTTGTGTCGTGAAAGGCATCTGACGTGTGAATGAGTATAATTAAAAGAAAAGGCATAGAAAGTTCGAGAAGCTCGCTGACATAATTAGGGTAGTGCACTAAACAGTGACAACGGATGGGTTATCGGCTTATGGGCACATTATCTTTGAAAGGGCTTAGAAAAGATTTTGGTGCTTAGTTGTTAAGTGTATGTCAAACTTTCAAATCTTTTAAGGCATGTCATAACTCATGAGACCATAGGGCTAAGCACGAATCTCTGCGTAATTGCATCAACAACGTAAACGTATCGCCTTCGACAAATTTTGTATGCAAAATTGATCAGCGCCGTGTGTGCGTATTTGGAACTAACTAATCGGTAGCACGAAAAATTGACAACCACCTTCGTATTGTTTTTACGCATAACGTTACTTAAATGAACCATATGTATGGAAATCGATAGCAATCGGTAGCACGAATTGTGTCGTTTCGACTTTCTCGCTAGCTGGGACGCTGTCACGTAAAAAAAATTGTCACTGACATTTTCTTGGTGAGACAGTTTACGTCAAAAAATATTCCGTATTTATTTTGGAACTAATGCAAGAATATGCAATTTATTCATGAAAACAAGAGGAAGGCATGCTGCCTATTTATCATCCGGTCTCCTGGATACATAAAGAGGCTAGGAGAAGATGTGAAACGAGGTAGGAAACATTTCCATTATCTTTGTAAACACACGTAATAGTTTCTCATCAAAAAACATTTTTATAAGTGTTATTCATGCGAATCACACTAGAGCTCCCCTGTGCCACCCGCGCGCCTTGGTGAAGTTCGTTTCTGTGCGTGATTCGCCGCAACTCCGCGTTGTTTTTTGGTGCTCAAACTAATTTATGTTATAACCACGCAGCATCGTGATAGGTGTTACAAATACTGCCCCTAAGACGACCCACTTATCCTGCTATAGGTACTAATACAATACTCGTATGTATTTTGTTTCAACGGGTCCAAACCAACGCAAAATTGGAATGTAATAGAACTTGCAACAAGCCTCAGTGAGCAAATTATGTACTAGGTAACCGTAGCTACTACTACCTTATTCTCGACAATATAAGATTTAACATTTCTTAATGTACCTATAATATCTTCTTCAGCAGGTTTGTGAAAATGGTTGCAGCACCTATTTAAATGGCAAGAACTATACAATAAGCCGCATTCTACAAGTCTATCGATGATGGCTAGAGACCCGTGCTTACCAAAGGAGAAAAGCAGGACGAATATGAAATAGAACACCTTCGCAGCGTGACGATTGGTTTGTTGAAAAGACCTGCCATCGTAACCGGCGTCTTATCTACTGTCGGTACCTACACCGTACTGCTAGCGCACTGTGAGAGACTCCTTCGAAAATAGTTTATCAAATCCTAGATCAAATCATCCCGCATGCAAGGCTTGCGTACCGCTACCTTTTGTAATAAATGAAAGGCTTGTTTGTTAAACCAATTTCTATTTTGAATCCGACTATTAATGTAATACATTAAGAAAACCTGAATAAACAGAAATTAGAAGGTAAAATTGTTTGTTTTTAAGTTCCTTTGTAAAGGTAGTCTCTGGAAGTCAGGTCCGATCTTTGATCACAATTAAAGGCGATCGAAGGGTCTGATTATGATAATTCTTTTATTGCTAAAAAGCTACATTAATGTTGCTTCTTTATCACGGAAAACAAACAGTTTTTTTTGGGTTAGCCTCGTCAGCAAAGCAGTGGGGAATGACGAGTACTTGTTGTAAATAATAAATCCAGTAAACGGCCCCGACTAGGCCCGTGATCTGACATAGGTCGATGTTCCAAACCCAAATGCTTGGTGTTATTTATTTTATCATTGCTAATCTCAAATCAGCTAAGGACGTCGCGTCGTGAGGATACTGTTATATCCTAGAAGAAAAAAATCGAAGACATGTGAAATCCAGCTAACCCTCACTGGGTCCGCGTGATGGATTGTGGCCGACTCGCCCTCACAGAGAAAGCCTGTAGCCTAGCAGTAGTAGGAACTTGGTGTGCTGATTAAGCTTATGCCAGATAAAATTCTAAAAAATCTTTTGCAATTAGAAATTACCATTCACTATGTACATTATAAGCATAATGCATTGATGAAATAAAATATCGATTTACATTTAAACAAAACTTTATATTTCATGTGTCCTAAACAGAGGTACCTACACGGATCTTATTGAATTGGTAAAGCTGTTAGAAAACTTGTTTGGAGCACCTATGAGCTATGGCTTATAGACCGTGCTCCAAACACCTGAAATGGCAGGAACAGCAGATATTCCAAACATAGTTGACATCTTAGCAGCTTGAAAATAGCACTTTTGAATCATCAGAAGTTACAAAAGATTCCCCCAATCGCTTCGTGGAATGCGCTGTTGTCGTGGTCTTTGAAGAAACTCAGTCACAGACTAGTAGACGCTCGTGTCAGCGATTGGAATGGTTTGCCTGCTCTTGGTCGCAATGCTGGCTTATATTGTTGCAATGTGGTGCCGGCAAAGGCTCTTGGCTAGAATCTGAAATAATCTACTTTTCATCTCCTGTTGATAAAAGAAGTAGTTATAACAAAAATCAAAGATTGTGAAATATGAAAAAGAATTGGTCGTGCAAAGTGTTATTGGTCTTTCTTAGTAACAGCCCTACATGAAGTCTCATTCTGTGTGCTGTGTACGGCAATAGGCTCACCTCATACTCCATAGGACTCAGCATAACAGGCGCATTTGGCATTGCTGCATGAGTATGAGCAATAAAAGTGTAGATTACAAAATTTTATAAAAATGCTTACTTTTCTATGAACTTCACCTTAAGGACGGTTTGACTAAAGCTTGTTCTTGTTGACTTTGTTAATTATAACATCTTGGTACCGTACAGCACACAGTTTTCTTGTATAAGCTGGTGAATTACAATTATTATTTGAAATGACAACAAACAACAATAGACGTTACGCCTTATTAGGGTAAACATACACCGAGACGCAACGTCACCACCACCATTTACAAATGGCGCTATTAAAAATTTCAAACGTAACCTAATCTTCCAAATTAGGAAGAAATCATTGCAAAGTATATATTTGTGTAATAATATAACTTGTATAATTATTATTTCTATCAAGTGAATGATTATTTGGGAAATTTTGGTTAGTAATAATATAGGTAGTATTCCATCTAACTACCATTACTATGTCCAAAGGAATTAGGTACTTACTAAGGCCTGGAAAAGTTAAGGTGTGAGCGCTTTTATCAATTTTGAAGTTCGCTAGCGCAAGAACTTCACAGCTCCACGCGTTCGCATCAGTGTGCTAACGGTTTTATATTTTTGTCATTTGCAGGAAAACGTCAAACGTGAAATGAAATCTGTCAAATGTCATGAGTTACACCGTTCGAAATCGAACAATTTATCATTAATTTCATCACTATTAAACTGAAATGTTTAATTTTATATGAAAAAAAGAATTTATGAAAATGATAAACTTGTTTTAACATTTATATAATATTATTTTTTTTTTTATCTTTAGTATTTTTCAGGCTCTAATTGAATCAAAACAGAGTTATCGGTTTTTTGTCTTCATTTTCAGAACGCACCATTCACTTTAAACCATTCTAATCGCTCTTGGATTCTCGGCCTAAATTAACCATCGTTCAAATAGTATCTTCGAGTTGTCGCAAGACGTTTTTTGGAGTTCGTGCTACCAATATAACATGTCGCTGTAGCGAGTACGTAATTGTCTGGTATTTATTTACCATATCGATACGATTTCGCAAGAAGTTCGTGCTAAGCCCACATGTCGCATTGATGATGTTAAGGTTAGGATATTTGGTTGTAGGTAGGCAAGTTGCCAGGGTTGAGGAATTTGTTCGAAAGAGTCACCGCGGCCCTGGAACGCAAAGGGCATGATGAGGAACACGGATGGATTTTAGTCAGTAAGAGTCTGGCACTCCCTTCCGCTCCACCCAGAGCGGAAGAAGTCATTTGATGATTATTTAATACCCATAAAAAAGGTAGGTACGCAAGTTAAGTCTTCTTGCACTAGCTCGGCAACTTGAACTGAATAAAAAAAAACTTAATTAATTATCCTCAAATTATTATCAGCAGCTGCGTAGTAACAGGACTGGGAGTTGGGACTTGTATCGATCTCGTATCTCCTTTCATGACAAGTCCTTAGTAGGTTAGTACTACTTCGGTGTTTTATTTTCTCGTAAACATCTGCCAAGCAAAAAAAAAAATTTTTGCTGTCCCGTTTTAATATATTCTACCTGTCTTGTTTATCAGCTTATTTACGAGATTATCTCGCCTCGAATACCTTAATATTATGATGCGTTTTGATCTGCTTATGGCACATAAGCTGGCCAGATAAGGTGAGATATTGGGTGTGGGGTGTCCGTAAGTCGAGAGTGCACCTCGTCCGTCGCACGAAGGGCTCCAGTGACACGGCTCGAGCAATGTGTGGATTAATTCATATTAACGACCGCATTACCATAATTATGCCCAAACCCAGATAAAGCGGATTACCAGACACATAAAAATCTTTTTAATAATAAGCAACCGTCTCACAGCTGCAGTCACTGTTCCTTTTATAAAATGAACACTTAAAAGCAAATTATTTTTTTAATTGGCCGTTATCGCGACGTTTATGAGTGCAAAATATTGCAGCTCCGAATGCGGACACCATGCGTCGCCATGTTTAAATGCATGTTATTAAATGTGAAGTTGTAGTGGTTCAGCATGTAGGTAAGGGAAACAGGAAGTTTCGCGTGTCGTTCAACAGTTTGCGCTATAACTGGAACGTCGTCATGTCATCGAAATATAAGCAAGTGTTGGTATGTTAAAAATGGAACTTGAAACTGCATACGCGCTTCCGTAGAACACCGGAACACTGCCGAATAAACGCGCTAAAAACGTTAGACTTCCCGTCGGTTTCTGTTTCAACATTGGTATTGGAATTTGAATATAGGCACTTTCGATATCCTTTGGGATAGCTGCGAAGGTTTCGCTTCCCATGCATTATTAATTTGGACGGCACATAACTGCATAATGGCCAGGTTCCGGACGCAGGCCAGCGTGGGAACGGAGCGATGTGCAGACCAGCCCAGCATCGCTGACAGAACGATACGGACTTCCGCGGCGATGGCGTGGGAACATGCAGGATATCGATCCTATCAGTGCCGAGTGCCAGTACTATTTGCATTTTTACGATGCCTAGGTTATACACGAAGAAAGTGGTACTGCGTGCAAGGTAATGGCCGTATTGAAACAATAATAGAGGTGTGGTGAAGGACGTTGATGCGTCTTCACTTGTAATTATATACAATTTCTATTTATTTAAGATGAAGAGGAAGTGTTTGAGCGTATTATGAAATTAAAGGACTACCTGCCTTGATTGCTGTTTTTGTAGTGGTTAAGAATAAGTCAACTAGGGTTAATGAGTCTTGCCGATGCTTTGAAGGAACCTAACGTTCAGCAATCTACGAACTATTGCATTTTTTGCACCAAACATGTCGAAATCTCCACTCCACTGATGGAATGAAATCTTATTTTCCAACAAACAAATATACAATATCATTAAACAAATCAGTTATCGTTCGCAAAAATAAGAAAAATCTCGCAATTTTTTTTCTATTCTATTCTAACATTGACACGACCGTCTGCGACCTTTCTATTTCCGAGGATATTATTTATAGACTCCTATCGATTATGAAGGTCCAGCGACATTTACCTGACCTGTTGATAGGGACATTTATATTTAGCGACGAGAAAATGGCAAAACAAACGCATCATTCGGATCGAAGATATACGGATAAAAAAATATATATATTGAAGAATGGACAAGCTTTTGAGTTTGATCACGCCTGATGGGAAGCGATTGCGCTACACGAAGAGGGTCCTTCATGCATCCCAAAAATGATGAAGCCAAAAAACTGAAATTGATGTTGAAGTTGTCTGTATTAGTATTTGATGTTGTGCTACTGTTGCTACCAGTTTCCTGGATCCCCTTTTCTTTAACAGTTTTAACAGTAAAGTCGAAAGATTCGCGAAATTCGCACGGCCCATTCAACAATTGAACGGAAGCGAATCGCAAAGATAAATCAGTTCCCTGCGTAGAGAAGCCACCACAATCGTCAACCAGCCAGCGGTACTTATCATGTGGGAATGCAACGCTCTACTTACCATTGCACTCGTTACACGAGCCTGTGAATATGACACTAAAATTATGTGCCTCCACTGTATACTTACATATTGAATATGAATGATTTTACATATTACCCAATAAGTGTACCATCTGCGCGGTGACAGATGATGAAATTGCACGCAAACTAGTTTGCGGTCGGGAAAAAATGCGCGGCGATTATTCATGTTGATGGTAAACTCTGCAGCCTGTTTTTTAGTGCTCAACCTTTGCGAATTGGTGGTGTGGTTGTTTGATAAATGTTATTTACTGAAAAAAAAATGCACATAATAATATGAAAATATCTGCTCTAATATTATTTCCTCGATGCTTATGCTTATTTACGGAGGGTACTAAAAGAAAGAATTATAAACGCAAAATTTCCAAACTAATGCTTAAATTGCGTGAGTTCATTTGAGGCAGGACATCGTAGAATACAGGAATGTTTGGGGTTTCGTCGTCGGCCAAGTTGCCCGATGGCACGGCATCGGTTAGATAAAGATTTATCCAGGAATGTGGGCGCGCGGGACGTGGCCGCTCGCTCGTCGCCATTCCACCGTTACCCGCTCGTCTGTCTGCCGTCCACTTCCCTTTCTCAGAAAAAATAGTACCATCTCTAATGTAACGAACGCTGCGTCTGACTCTTGACGCCACACGGCGCAGGAAGGCGCGACGGTCTATTATACAACTCGTCAATTAGTCAGGAATCTACACAATTAACATTTTGTAAGTCTAGTCTGGACTATCGCTGATAGCCTCGCAACGCCGCGATATTTTCGTGATGCAACTTTTTCTCGCGCGTTCACCCAATCTCCTCTCAAAATATACACACACATTTCAAAAGCCTTTGTTAATTCTGTTCCCACAGTAAAAATGATTTAAAAAGCCACTTAATGAGACTGCACAATCACACGATACCTGTCTGCAAATCATGTTTTTGCACAACTATTGTTTGCAAATATGCAAGAATTAGTTCTCACATTATATTCCGAAATTGTAAAGATGTGGAGATCACTTCAAAAGACGTAGGTGCGAACATAGCCGATTATGATAATGCTATTGTTACCACGATATAATGTATTCGTTAACGTGTGTTTATAAGCGGAAATCCTAGTCAACAACGACCTCTGACATTTGGACAAGGATCACGGTCAAGGCACGCGGTGCTATCCGAGGCAATTTGATCGAGCACGTATGTTATCATCTTGTTACAAGCCTTACAAACGATTATTATTAGTGGTCGTTGTTTTTTGCCAATTGAATACCCGTAGTACAGGAAGTGCGTGTAAGTATTCGGCTCGTTGAAAGGCCGCGCGACAATACCGCCGCAATTCGGTGAAGGTGCTTCGACGCTCAAATTTTAATAACTGTTATAACTTTTGTCAGTGGCTGCCACATGAATATGCTAATTAACAGCCTAATTTGTAATACCTTTGGGCACAATGATGTCACTGGTATAGATAAAAAAAGATTTCTTCATCGTATTTCATTGATTTAACGATCCTATATTATTTTGCTGTGGTCGTCGTGTGCACTTTTATTGCAATCTTGCAATGAATGCAAATAAGTTTCTCGTTATTTTCCCATGATTTATTACACTTCTGCACTGACTGATCACATTAGTCGACTACCCGATTAGGGCATTTGTATTCGTTTTGCAGATGTGGAGGTCGTTCGTCCCGGTTCTCGTCTGATGTCGCTTATTCTTTTGCATGCCGCACTCTGAATCCCGATTCCGCTTGCGTATTTGTATTAACACGTTGAAAGCACTACGCCCATTGAATATTTTATTGAATGGAGTTTAAGCTTGGAATTCCCCATCGCAAACAACTTGTTCATTTACCCGATCGCTCTCAACTGTCTCTCTCACGGAAGTTAGACGTCGAGTGTACAATCGCATCGTAACCAATTTCGGTATCCTTAAAATTAAATGAGTATTGCATTCCAAAATGGGTAGTCGAATTTACGACGACCATTACGTGTCCGGAATCGGGGTAGGCAAGTGGCCAGTCGATAACCGGTCGATGTCGATGGGCGAGGATGTCGCTGGCAACGTTCCCATAAATTCCGCGGAATCGTAGGAGATTTATAATGGCGGCGGCGTAACGGTGGGCGCGTCGCGCATGCCGAGCGCACGCGCCTACGTGCCGCGTCACTCCTGGCAGCGCTCACCACCGCGGCACCACACCGTCACTTCGCTGAGGCACCGCCCCCGCGCGCCGACTGTCACACACACTTGTCACATAGATTAGTATTGTCCCCTTTAAGGCACGGTGCTAAACCTTCTCTAATTGGGGACAATATGCGATAAAGACTAGTATTCATATTGAAATCGCGATTGGGAAGAAATTGGTGGGTGATGTTTTTCGATTGATTCTCCAATGTGATCGAGTTGCTGATAAGTGTTGTTATTGTTACGCGCCAGAATTAATGCCGGGTACATGACGATGAAAGTTACTACTAGCGCCATCTAGTATCGAGTAGCAGAACTAGTAGAGTCAAGAACCTTCCAGACATTTCGATGCTAGAACATTCTAGAGTTTTCGTTATGTGATTAGTCGGGGCCGGTATGTACTCGAACTTTCTAGATGTTTCTATACTAGAAGGTTCTGGAATTATCGGCCGACCTATATAAGGCCCGCATAGCCTGCGACCGAGTCAGTATTGAATTTGCGATACAAGCGACAACTTCGAGAGCGAACTTCGACTGCGAATTAAAGTGATCAGTAGTGCAATTGTGATTTATAATTAGTGAGTTTAAAGTTGTAATTAGTGTTGATTAATTAAAGTGTCATTTTGGTTATTTTATCGGCTGTTTTTATTGTCACGAACCCTAAGCTCGTAACAATTGGTGTCAGAAGAGTGGATATTTAAACTATGCCGATTCTACCAAAGGACGACACGGAGGGTATCCGTACCCGGAGTCAACGCCAGCAGGAGACGGACCAGAGGCGTTTTGGAGGTGCAACGCCGCAGACGTTGGAGGGCCAGTTGCCGACCATGGAGCCCGGCCCATCCACAGCAGCTCCAGCATCTGCAGCACCAGACTTTGGAGCTCTGATGATGATGCTGCAGGAACAGGCTCGCCGGCAAGAGGAACAGGCTCGCCGGTTGGAAGAACAGCTCCAGCGTGATAAGGAGGAACAGGCTCGCCGGCAGGAGGAACAGGCTCGCCGGCAGGAGGAACAGGCCCGTCGGTTAGAAGAACAGCTTCAGCGTGACAAGGAGGAACAGGCCCACCGACAGGAGGAACAGGCGCGCCGCCAGGAAGAACAGATGCTCCTAATGAAGGACCTTCGCGCGGCCTTCGGGAAAGACATGAAGGAGGTGAAGGAGAAGGTTGCTGTGCATGACAACCGCCTGTCAGAAGCTGAAACCCAGATCAGCAAGTTTAATGACGTCATTGCTGATGTAAAGAAAGAGTTGGGCAACCTTAAAGTAGGGGATGGAATTGCAACTCCCGTAGCTACTACGCCTTCGCAACGTGGATTCAAAGTGCCGCCCTTCGATGGGACATCTTCCTGGTCAGCCTACAAAATACAGTTTGAGGCTGTTATGAAGGCGAACGGCTGGAATAAAAATCAGGCCATGACTGCCCTCACCCTAGGCCTGCGCGACCAGGCCTTAACTGTCCTGGAAGCTCTCGGTAAGGAAGTAACTTACGAGCAGCTCCTTGAGGCGCTGGAAGCCAGATATGGTGACGCTCATCTGGAACACGTGTTTCGTGCGCAGCTCAAGGATCGCGTGCAACGTAGCAGTGAAAACCTGCAGCAGTGGGCCCTTGAAGTGGAAAAGCTGGTCCGTAAAGCATACCAGTCTGTACCTGCGCTCATTGAAGGGAACCTGGTGCAGGCATTCATTGATGGCATCCGCGACCTTGAGGTTAGAGCTGCTGTGAGGCTTGGGCACCACGGGACGCTTAAGGACGCCTTGGCTCATGCACTAGAGGTGGAAGCTGTGCGGCAGGATCACCGGTCCCATCGCGTCAGAGAGGTTGCAGCGGCTACAGTTCGCGATCGTGTTAAAGGATACAGCCCTAGGTGCTATGGCTGTGGGGAAAGGGGCCACCTTCGATCCAGTTGCCCTAAGCGAACTGCAGATAGGGAAGTTAACCGATCTCCAGAGGGTAGGGCGGCTAACGGCACCACCGCTCAGCAACAGCAGGGAAACGAGTAAAAGCCAGGACTGCGGGGCGGGTGCTGGCTGATATTCAAAGAGCCCCAAGGATTTCGATCTCACAAACCCACGATGGGAATAGCCTAATCATCAAGGGCGAGGTCAACGGAACGCCATGTAAGCTGACTATAGACACTGGAGCCTCACGCACGGTTGTCAGTTCCCAACTTATAAGTCGGTTCCTTGGGGACTCCGCATACAATCGAGAGCGCATTAATTTGGTAACAGCCACCGGTCAGCGCATACCCGTCCGAGGAGAGAAAGAGATGGAGTTGAAGCTAGGCAACAGAATCTACCTGCATAATGTTGTCGTGGCTGATATAATGGACGATTGCATCCTGGGCCTAGACTTTATGAGGAAGAATTGTTGTGAGATCGACGTTAATCAAGGAGTTTTGAAATGTGGACAAGAGGAACTTTTCATGGAAGGGGCTTTACCAGGAAATGTGTACAGCCTAAAGAAAATTGTCCTTCCTCCGAGATCGGAAACGATTGTGCCGATCAGTCTTCCTCGGAATCCTGGGCAGACTCATCGTTGTGTACTCGTGGAAAGGGTAAACAATGACCTTCCATGGAAAGTGGCACAAACTTTGGTCAGAGCCACCGACACCTCAGGGGTACGCGTGCTGAACCTTTGTGATACGGAACAGATTATAGAAAAAGGCACGCTGATTGGTACTTGCGAGGAGGTGGATTGGTTGCGTCGATGCCAAAATCTATCGACCGGGACCCTCAGAAAGGATGCACAAACGAGAGTGACCACACTTTTAGAAGACTGTCGCAGCGCTCTGTCTCACAATGAAATAATCAAGGCGAAGAGGATGTTACTCAAGTACGCCGATATTTTCTCTTCAAACGATGGTGACATCGGGAAGACTGGCTTAGTTCAACACAAAATAAACACAGGAGAAGAGTTGCCTATCCGTCAACGGCCAAGGAGATTGCCGGTAGCACGTGAAAAGGAAGTGGAAACCATGATTGAGGGAATGGTGAAGGATGGTGTCATAGAACCTTCATCAAGCCCATGGTGTTCTCCTGTAGTGCTGGTAAGAAAGAAGGACGGCAGCATGCGGTTTTGTGTTGACTATCGTCGTCTGAATGACGTGACAAAGAAGGACAGCTACCCTTTGCCAAGAATTGACGACACGCTGGACATGCTTACTGGAGTGAAGTGGTTTAGCACACTAGACCTAAAAAGTGGCTACTGGCAAGTTGAAATCGACCCTAAGGACAAGGAGAAAACTGCATTCTCGACAGGAAAGGGTCTGTGGCAATTTAAAGTTATGCCGTTTGGATTGTGCAACGCTCCTGCAACGTTTGAAAGGTTGATGGAACTTGTACTAACCGGGTTAATTGGTGATGCCTGTCTTGTCTACTTGGATGACATCATCATCGCAGGTCGTACGTTTGAAGAACATCTTCAAAACCTGGAACGCGTGCTCATGAAGATCCAGAGTGCCAACCTCAAGTTGAGTCCTAAGAAGTGTTCACTTTTCAAACGACAAGTTAGTTTTTTGGGATACGTAGTGTCGGAAGAAGGTATCCGCACGGATCCAGAGAAAATTGCCGCTGTCAAGGATTGGCCAGTTCCAAAAGACAAAACGCAGGTCAGAGCATTTTTGGGTTTGTGCTCCTATTATCGGCGATTTGTCAAGAACTTTGCAGATATAGCCAAACCCCTGCACAAGCTAACTGAAGAGAAGCGACATTTCTGCTGGGATGAAAGTTGCGACATCGCGTTCCAGGAGCTAAAAGACAATCTGTGCAAAACACCTATTTTGGGGTATCCTGATACGGCCAAGGAATTTATAGTTGACACAGACGCAAGTGACATAGGACTTGGCGGTGTATTATCTCAACGGAATGGCGATCAAGAAGTTGTGATAGCGTACTTCAGCAAGTCATTGTCGAAACCTGAAAGGAATTATTGTGTAACAAGACGAGAATTGCTTGCTGTAGTAAAGTCATTGCAGCATTTTAGCAAATATTTGCTGGGGCGGAAATTCCACATACGAACTGACCATGCTGCACTGAAATGGCTATTGCAGTTTAAAAATCCAGAAGGACAAGTTGCGAGATGGATTGAACTACTGCAGGAATACGACTTTGAGATTGAACATCGCAGCGGAAGAACTCATGGTAACGCAGATGCATTGTCAAGAAGACCTTGCCCTGAAGACTGCAAGCATTGTACTAGGCAAGAGGGTAAAGAAGTCGTACCTGTGAGAATGCTCAAGACAGATCTCAGCAACGAGTGGAAGGAAAGCCTACAACTTACACAGCAGGAAGATTCGGACATTAAGCCGATTCTGGAATGGATGAAGGCCAGTGCTCCTAAGCCAACGTGGAGCGACGTCTCAGCGATGAGTTCGATCACAAAAAGCTATTGGGCCCAATGGGACAGCTTGGTATTTCAGGATGGAGTTCTGTGCCGTAAATGGGAAAATGCTCGGGGAGACAGCTGTCATTTGCAAATGGTTGTCCCTAAAGCTAAAGTACCGAATGTTCTAGAGCTGTACCACAACGGTTGTTCAGGAGGCCATATGGGAGTTAAACGGACTCTACTGAAGATACGGGAACGGTTTTACTGGGTCCACTGTCGTGACGATGTCGAGGACTGGTGTCGCAAATGTACAACTTGTGCGGCTGTAAAAGGACCACAGACTCGTAGTAGAGGTGCATTGAAATTGTACAATGTTGGTGCACCATGGGAAAGGATAGCCCTAGACGTTGCAGGACCGTTTCCGGAAAGTGAAAGTGGTAACAAGTATTTCATGGTTGTAATGGATTACTTCACTAAGTGGCCGGAAGTCTTCGCCATTCCAAATCAAGAAGCTACAACAGTTGCAGATAAACTTGTGCATGAAGTCTTCTGTCGTTTTGGAGTACCCTTGGAGATTCACAGCGATCAAGGAAGGAATTTTGAGTCCCAAATATTCCAGGAAACTTGTCGAGTTATGGGTACTCATAAAACGAGAACAACTTCTTACCACCCACAATCGGATGGAATGGTGGAACGATTTAATCAGACATTGGAGAGATACCTGGCAAAAGTGGTGGAGAACCGGCAACGGGATTGGGATAAGCATATACAACCGTTTTTGCTATCATACCGAAGTGCTGTTCACGAAAGCACATCAGTGACACCAGCATTCGCAAACTTTGGTAGAGAATTACGGCTGCCTGCAGACTTGATTACCGGAATACCACCTGATGCCCCACGCAGTATAACCGACTATGCGAATGACTTGCGGAACAAAATGAATGACATTTATGAGCACGTCAGACAATCGGGTCAGCAAATGTCTGAAAAGATGAAAACCCGTTATGACCGCAAAATGAACAATAAAGGATTCGACGAAGGTTCACTAGTGTGGTTGCACAATCCAGTTCGCAGCAAAGGGAAATCTCCTAAGCTTCAAGCTAAATGGGACGGGCCGTACCGGATTGTGACGAAAATCAATGACGTAACCTACCGCATACAGAAAGGTACAAGAAGTACTCCTAAGATCGTCCATGTGGATCGACTGGCGCGTTATTATGGGGCCGATAATGCTCGGGACGAGCATGTCTTAGGAGGGGGCAGTGTTACGCGCCAGAATTAATGCCGGGTACATGACGATGAAAGTTACTACTAGCGCCATCTAGTATCGAGTAGCAGAACTAGTAGAGTCAAGAACCTTCCAGACATTTCGATGCTAGAACATTCTAGAGTTTTCGTTATGTGATTAGTCGGGGCCGGTATGTACTCGAACTTTCTAGATGTTTCTATACTAGAAGGTTCTGGAATTATCGGCCGACCTATATAAGGCCCGCATAGCCTGCGACCGAGTCAGTATTGAATTTGCGATACAAGCGACAACTTCGAGAGCGAACTTCGACTGCGAATTAAAGTGATCAGTAGTGCAATTGTGATTTATAATTAGTGAGTTTAAAGTTGTAATTAGTGTTGATTAATTAAAGTGTCATTTTGGTTATTTTATCGGCTGTTTTTATTGTCACGAACCCTAAGCTCGTAACATTATTGTATCCATAATGTGAACAGTGTGGTCATCCTTGTCATGTTTATGCTATATTATTTATTAACCTGTATCAAAATTCTGCGCTTGTTGCATGTTAATTAAGCATGGTTGCATTTACCTTCTTGTTATTTTACCTATAAGTACCTACTAGTGTACCTCGCTAGTCGTATTGGATTTACATAATTATGCCCTTAGTGCTGCAACACTTTACTTCGACATCAAAGATTCTGCCTCCTCCTACCATCAGATGCAAATGTGCATTCCTTCAATATCGCGTCGGTGAAGATATTATGCAGATTACTATAACCACTATCATCGATGTTGACATCTGGACGTGATTTTAATTCTATCATTAACACGAAGGTGGTAAATGTGGCAATTTGTATGAATGAAGCCTGTCAGGCCGTTCAATATTTGCGTTCCATCTGTACCGCGCTAAAGCAAATTGATTTCGCCCCCATGTACTTTCTAGATAGTCCATTTTGTAGTGTTAGCTAGTAAAACATAGTGGGAGTTTATTGACTCGGCGGGCTGCGGCGCGGCCGCCCGGCATGCGGCAGGTTGGCGGATGTAGGTGTCCGCAAATATTAGCACTTGCCTAATTCACCAGGCAAACGCACGTTTACTTTATTACCTAATCGACTAGTTAATTTAATATTTTCGTTGTCACCTACACTCACCTTTAGGATCAACATTCCACGTTACTTAATTGCGGTGCCGCGGTGTAGGCGTAGACATACGACATCCCACTGACAACAAGTCGTTATTATTGTATGGGACGACTGTCAACAGAATTAGAGATCGGTCCCGATCGAGGATTAAAGATAACGCGATCTTTCATAACAATGACGCCGTGAGAGTTCATTGGCTCTGTTATGGATTAGTTCGGAATGACAAGGCGTCGGAATAATTTATGATTATGACACTAGTAATGTGAACCATGCATTTAGCGGTGAGTGCGAGGTGCGCGGCGCGGGCGGCATGCGCCGGCGCGGCGACCGCGGCGAGGTCGCGATCGATGCGCGTGCGCAATATGAATGAATGAATCCACCCCCCCTCCGCGCCAACCGCACGATCAATGGACCGCACGTGGCGATCGATACTGCGCTAATCTAAATTACATTTCTTTATGTTATATTTAGAATATGTATCTAAATTAGTCGGTCGAATTGTGCTCGTACAGAATGTTTTCCTCACATTCCGGAGAAGAATGCCGATTCGAAACAATACTAGAGGAAAACCGGGTTTTTATTTATAATTTATACAAAATTCGTAGAACTGACTAAAATACCTTGCTTTCGTAGCAGATATACAGTGTATCAGAGCAGCCTTTCGTGACGGCGAAGTACCTACAATTTGGTAATCAAAATTTGTAATCTCCCATTCGTCTGGCTCGTTGACAATGGTATCAATCTGGAACACTTATCTGGCGAGCGAGTCGATCACTTGTAATTGACAGCTAAATGCCCTATTAGACCTGGCCACCATAATTGAGTGGCCGGTGATTGCCATGATACAGTCCGAGTTGCGCCCGCGCCGCCCACGCGACCGTCTATCGCTTCAATTACATCTTTTGGTATCTGAATTTGTTTTCCTAACCGCAGTGATAATAAACTAGGCGAATGAATATAAATACACAGTATAAATGTCGATTTCTTTCATTCTGCGGTAAGTTATTGGCTCGCCGCATCCATATCGCCTTAGATGGTGATAACGGGCAGCTCCGTCTAACACTGGATCCCTTATTGGGTAACTAGCGCAGCCATTGTAGGAGAGGCATGGCTAACGCATGGGCGCAGTGTTTTCCGGCCATATTCAGTGGCCCTTATGAGGTGACAACCATATCAAATGGTCAGATAATATCACGCCTTATTCGGCACGGGTGAGGTGGCGAGGTTGCTCGGTCGGGCACCACAAGGTTATTAGTACCTGACGTAGGTTAGGTAGTTGAGCTTAGTAATTAACGTTCAAACACGTTAGTTATTCAAAGCATGTCTTGGTTTAATTGTGATGAATCTGTCGATATCTACTACCCGTCATGAACTCATGACATCACACCGTCATACGATACTTATAACGTGAGGGGCTCATTCACGTGCTAATGAATATTCTATTATAATGAATCACAATCAGTTCCAATAGTATCGGAGTGTGTTCCAGGGGCCCGGCCGCGGCGTACGCGCATTCTACTATTGCGATTAGACGATAATGAGTCACGCCGGATTTACATATGGACGGCGGAAAATCAACGAAGGCCAAGCAGCTGAGCTTGTCTTTTCCATGAAACGATCAATTAAGATAAACTTGGTTTTGCAGAGTTCAGATTTGCAATTAGGTAGTTTGCTCCTTTTACTTGTTCTCTGATCGTCTTGGTTTTACACATTCGTTATCCTATTGACAGTAGGTAGAGTTAAGACAGGTTAAGACGGTAAATGTCAACGTAAGTTATCATCAGTGTAGGTGCTAATGGACACAGACGAGGCTCTGTCCGCAACATTCAATATCCGAGCCGATTTGTGCCCACCCTTCGGAATTTTAAGTGGTCTTTACTCGTAAAATTAACCGGTCCTTAATGGACCTTTTGAATGACCCGAAAAGTATTTAAAAATAAGTATTAAAAATGGCCGATTTTATGACGTCGAGTAGGTTCTTCATTCATTTAATAAATGCGCTTCGGCTCTGGCGCAATTGTTACGGTTTCAATTTCTTGTAATGAGTTTTTACACCAATACTTTCACTTGTTAGCAATGCCGGTTTTGGTGCAGCGCTTACGGTATTGTGTTCTCGAAGTTGAGAACAGCAACATGACATAATACAGCAAGGACAATAGAAGGCGTGTGCACAAGAAAGTTTCGTGATGAAATACCTACTAGTTATCCATTTAGAAACAACATTTTTCAAGGCATTAGTAATTTTGGAATACGACAGCAAAAAGCTTCTAGACATGCCATTTTCTTGGCAGATCGTGCTAGTTAAGGCAAACACAACTCTATCTCAAGCACACAGGAAGAAACAAACAAACAATACAAACGCGTTGAATGACGTCCAACTTGCAACTGCAAACATCTTTACCATCCTAAAGGATGTGAAGACGAAAATAAAGCTGATTTAAGATCCTCTCGTCAACAACTTGTTAATACGCTGAAAGGTATTCGTGTGAAATGGAAACAAAGCTCTGTTTCAACGTTGAAGAGACTAAACAGAGTTTAAGAGAGTCGTGAAACTGTCAAATCGTCACTTGCCTAATGGGACTCTGTCATCGAGCCGACCCCTTTAAACTGTCGTTTCCTCACTTCGAAATGTAATTTCGTTTATTTTAAGACGGATATGGGTAAGTGTCTGGTCTATTTTTGGCTCAGATAAAAAATGTGTGGTGCATTAATTTGTAATTATGGTGTTTACTGCTCGTTTTATGCAAGAGATACGTGTTATTTGCAGTACCAATCATAAGAGACCTGTTATGGTGATAATCACTATTATCCTGAGTCGATAATTGGCCGTTAAGCTGTATTATAGGATCTGTCTCCTAAGGAATAACTCAAAGTGTGATAGAAAAATTAACCTTCTGTAGTAGTATCATTAACTTTACTACTATCTACTACTCTGAAGTGTTGTCATAGATACGGAGTCAAGTGAACATTGACACCGCCTTTGAATCCTTCCCCCTGTTTCCCAAAAGCAAAAAACCCTCAAGTGGCCTGTGCCAGACACGTAACTGTCATCATCACCGACAGCCGTATTGTTTACCCAATTCGAGGATACGAGGTGTCTGACACAGATCGTGTGAAACCGAGGGCACCACTTAAGACATATCATGTCGCCGTGTAAAAAACTCACTTAAACACATCGGGGCGTAGGCGTAAAGTGACAGATGTGTTCAAGGGGTCGTGGAATGACCGGCGTTTAGTTTAACTGCTGGCTTCCGCCAAACGGATGGTTAGGTGACACATAGTCCGCATTGCCCTTGCACTTCTTACACTATGTTATTCTTCTTTGCTTTCCATAAATGACGTTAATCGTGATTCATGTAATTGCTGCTTTGAATTTTAAATTTAATGGCATGGTAATTTGTTTTCATGTTTTAATAAATACTTCCTTTGGCTTTTCCCATGGCGGTGCTTACTAGAGGAGCTTGATGCTGCTTGAATTTCTAATGCATAGTTCCCATGAACGCATTGCAATATTGGCTGCGTTCAAGTTTAATTAATTTGATTAAGCTCTGGTGTCATAAAGCTGATTATAAGTGTTGAGATGTGACTGATGTCCGATATATTTGAAAGATGGTTGTGTAGTTGTCAACATTCTAAGCGTGTATAATAGATGTGAAAGTAGCAATAGAGCATTGTTATCGTCAGTTCGTCATTGTTGATCGTCGTTTGTTTTTTAATTAAAATGAAGACTGGTGTAGACGATTTAAAATACAAGACGTGTTGTTTTTATTCAAAGTCCAAGTGGATTTCGCTTTATTGCGTTTCTGCTTTTAGATGTTTCAATGATAAATTGTTTTGTGAGTCCGTGAGGTATATCGGATACTAACTGTTTATTGTTTCCTACTCCCGTAATGCACTTAGTTTCAATATCGCAAATATTTATAACTCCGTCATCGCTTGTTCACTGCAAGAAGTTCGTACCTATATGAAGGAACACGTGTATGGTTTGTACCTAACGTACTATCCGATACATCGCAGGGCATTTTTTTTTCTAGAAGTCCGGGAATTGATCTGAATACCAGATGTTTCCTTTTCATGTAGATAAACTATTTATACCTACATATTTTTATTAGTATGATTATGATTCCCTATTCCCGAAAATGAGCGGAAACAGCTCTAATGTGAATTTTTCTCTCCCTCGTCACCCTCAAATTGATGAGTGTGTCTATCAGTTATTTAAAAATAAACTTTGTAGATAATCCAAGAATTTATTATTTGTAATCCGTTGGAAATAAATACAAGCAACTTTTTACTAGAAGTTTACCGAACAATAAATTCGAGTTGATCGTTAATTTCATAGTTATCAGTCCAGTTCTCATCAGCCAGCAGAATAATAAGATAGAAATCTGTTGAACGTGTACTTCTGTGCCATAATTCTGTTACAGAAGTCGCTATAAATGCTGTAATGTCGGTGACTGCGTAACGTAACCTACATACCTACTGCGTCTGGTGTAGTCATCACAGTGCTTTATCATCATTATCGCAAATCCGCGGAAGCACAGCGGTTGATCTCCGCAACGCGACATTTGTATCTCCTGCGTATCCTGCGGACGGAAGCGCGCGGATGTTGCGTCAGCGCCCGGAAATAGACGCCCTCTGTGTCACCGCGCGCGTCACCGTGTCCACGACCACACCACCACGTGAACTCTGACTCGACAACGACGACAACGCTCCATCATCACCCCTTGAAACACATCACTCCAAAGGAAATTGCCGTCACTTGACAAATTTCAACGTATGGACGTGCTTATCTGCTAATGTCCTTACCCAAAAAGCTCTAACAATTGAGTCGAAACAAAAAAGTAATGACAGCGATCGATCTTGCGTCTGCCTCTAGAACTCAGTAATTATTTCCAAACGGAAACAGTTTGGAGATAATACTGCGATTTATCCTGTCCTACGTGTATCCGCCTGAGTATTTGCTCCACGACGCGCCTTTTCCTTTTCGTGCAGATATCGCGATGTCTTCATGGACAGGACGTTTCGCGTTCAAAATAAAGGCAAGTTTTGACAGGGAAGCTAACGTGCGCACTAAGTTTCGATGTTTATGACGGCATCGAACACTTAATCAGCGACAGGAAGATGTTAACCGTCCGCTCGTATATTAGCCCAATCAAAATATGGTAATGGCCGGCTGAACCTGGTAAATTTACTTGCGGAATCAATTTGCCCCCGTGAAATTTATGGTTGTGTTTCCCCAATTAACTGGCAATTCGGTGGCTTCGATTATTTCGCATAAAATGTGCGGGCGACTCCCGCATCCGGTGATTACGTCGGGCGCATAATTTGTGATGCGCCTGCGCCGAACTGCGCCCGGCCAGCCTACGCCTGCTTGATTTTTGTTAGATAAAAAAGCGGAGGGTTTCTGAGCTCTGTTATTGCGTACTTGCCTCATTTTTGTTGTTTGTTTTTAATGTCGACTCTTTTGCACCTGCGCGTTTTGTATTTCATGCTGGTACCCGCTCGCCCGCCGGCCGCTCTAAATGAGATTTTGCGAGCACCATTTTTGCTTTTGTTTCTCGCTGACGTGAACCTGATGGTTTCCTTTTATTATTTTATGCAAATTAGCTTCATTGAATATGCATCTGATTAAAAAACATTAATATTGTAAAGTTTTATGTAAGTAGATAACTAAGATAACATGGTTGAGAAGTGTCTCATATTCATAATTTAGGTTTTATTTCCTGCGGTTTGGGTCTGCAGAACTTGTTTTTACTTTTTTCATTCAGATATCTTTAGGTCGTTCATTGAGTGTTTATGTTTGTTGAGTTATCAACTTATCAGATTAATAATAAAGATTGTCTGTTGGTTGCAGAGTCGGCGGGCTCCGTGAGTGTCGTCGGGCGCGTGCCGGCCACCGGATGCGCCAGCGGCGACATAATGTGGCTTCTTGACGAGCCTAATCAACCTTATGAAGGTAATTATTATATTAACTGTTTATTACTCACATACACGCCTGTTACAGTGTACTAAGTCCAACTTAATTATGTATATCCCCCATATGTTTGTCAGTAATTAAAAATTAACGACTCATATGTTTTCTGGTTATTCCAGACTGTGAACAACTGCTATGCTTCCGCTACTACAATGGCGAGGGCGAGGAGTGCGCGGCGGAGTCGTCAGCGCTCCCCGCGCGGTTCAAAGTGGACCTCAAGAAGCTGCCCCTCCGGCTCAAGGAGGGCATGTCCCGGAAGCGCAGCGGCGACCACGTGTCGCCCTTCTCCTACAACAACGAGAGCTTCGAGATGAACTCGGAGAACCCCCCGCGCATCGAGTTCGTGCCCGGCACCAGCCACGACATCAGACATCTCAGCGAGAACGTCAACAAATGCTCAATTAGTGCTTTAGAAAGTAACGGGAACAGTCTCGAACAAACAAAATGTGATCCTAGTAAATCTCTAGTTAGTAATTTAAGCCAAGAATCTCAAAATGTAAATAGTGAATCTCGGAGTGCAACAGACTGCAGGCCCACGTCGTCAGGCGTGAAGAAGAAGTGTCCTCCGCCCGTCGACACTGGTGGCGGGCAAGCGCTCAATGGCGTCAAGAAGAAATCAATAGCTAACAGCGGCTTTGACTCTCCCACTTCACCCGGCACCGAGTATTATAAAATATGGTCACCAAAGAATCCCTGCAAAATAATGAAGTTCGTGTACGACGTGGAGAGTGCGAATGTGCCCAGTGAAGCGGAAAAGTCGCCGGTGCCACCCCTGCCGCCCAGACAGTCGCACAAGCCGCTCGAGAGAATGCACGCGCTGCCCCCGCCACAGGTACCCAGACATAGAAAGCCAAAAAAATTAACAAAGCCCGAAGACGCGTTCAACTTTGAATTGATAGACACGGATGAACAATTTTTCACTGACAACAACATAACAAACTCAGCTGCTTTACAAGGTGAACTAAATGATTTTAAACCAGGAGAATTTTATTCTGGCAATCAGATAGCGACGTCGTCTACGGCGAGTTTTTGGAGAGGAGGCCAAAATGTAGCGCCCTTAGCTACACCTGAAACTGATGGCAGCTTATGCGAATCCACAATTTCTTCCATGAAATTATCTAGGTTAAACGAGGAGAAGAGATCAAAAGATGTACCTGATGGCGCCCCGAGCGTAAGTAGGAATAAGATACTGTTTATAAAAGATATTGGTCCCGATAATTATATTACGACAACATTCGCACGGAAAGAAAAGCCCAGTCCTCCCAAAGATGTGGTGGACGCTGTGAAACAAACGCCAAATCATGCCAAGTCTGAAGAGAAAGCTCAACACACGTTTTTAAATGATATTAGTAATCATTCTGAGTTTGAGGATGACAATAGGAATCAGATAGAGGAGAAAGAAATAACAATATTGAAAGGTCACAAACCTTTGACGCGGCAGAATTCTGGACGAGCTACACCGACAATGATGACGGCTTTCCTAAATTCATCTCACGTGGATCCTCCAACAAGAGAAACAGACAACAACGGTTCGAATAGTCAAAGTTCCTGCAACTCGTCGCACTCGACGTCGCCAGTCGATGAGTCAAACAAGATGATGCCAAGCGTGGGAACCATGATGATGAACCGGAAACATTCTTGCGATTCCTCAACGCCTAAGCATTCTAGTTTGCCGCGGCATTTGATAAAGAACTTGGGGTGTGAGGGCACGCCCAAGCACTCGCCAAATAAGACAAACAATGTGGAGAGTCCTGTGCGGCCTCATCCGAGGGTGTTGACGAGGGTGGCGGCGTTAGCAGGTGGTGCTGTACCTCAATGTCCGCCCACGCCGACACACCATGCGAGAAGACCGAGGCCAATGCCTCCACCAGACCTACATCCACCTCCCGTACAAAACGCTGAAGCTAGATTACAAGAAAACTTCGAAATGGTTGAATTCACGAATGAACTCAGAACATCTGAAATAAGGTCACCAAACATGGAATTTGTAAACAGTAATCACTTCACGATAGTCCACGCGGGGCCTCCTGAAGACGTGGTCTTAAGGCGACCGAGGCCAGTGGAAGATATCGATGACAATGACAACGCAGTGGCCTCTCCCACGCCTCTGAGGCACATGGCCGGTATAAGGCTGCCTTCAATACCGGAAAGGGCATCAAGGCAGATGGCTTTGACGGGCGATTTTCCTGCTAACATGATTGGAGGGATTATTGAATGCGAAGAACCTTTACCGGCAGGTATGTAATGTATGATTTAATTGTCTTTTATTGTGTTAATTTCGGATCTTTGGAAGGTTTCTTGAGCCATATGATACTTGCAGCGCCATCTAGCGATTCGAACAAAAACTAAAATCTCAGATGCCGTTAATTACAAAATTCCATATTATTCAACTTTTTATCCTGTAAAACGATATAATTGTGAGGCTTGATATCTTTTATGCCTTATACACTAAGAGTTGCGCTATTTAATTTTTTTTTTAAATGTTAGGTAGTCGTAGGTGTGCAATAGAACTCTTACAAAATGTAAGTGTCCTATGTCCAATAGTGGACTGCGATATACCGAGTTGACTAGTCTACTGGTATTTTATGAGTTTTTTGGTCCATTTTTCCATGTGTTAATTTTTAATGGGTTTATATATTTGCCTTTGATTCCTTTTATCTATCAGTTGGTCCTTTGACCCTTTTTCTCAAACGGTTTCCATTGTCTTCCAGGCTGGGAAGCGCGCATGGACAGCCACGGCCGCGTTTTCTACATCGACCACATCAACAGGACCACCACGTGGCAGAGGCCTGGGCTCAATGGAACCACTCCCAGGTCACCAGCTCCTGAGGTGCAGAGGCGGCAGCTAGATCGGCGGTGAGTTTTAAAATATAGATTTGAAGATGAAATAAAACCTTTTTTTAGGTTGATTGGACAGAGACCGTTTAATGAAAAGGTGGACTGGACTGATTTCAATTCTGTAAATAAACCAATAGAGATGCTTGAAGTTTTTGTACATTCCTGAAGCTGCGCCTTATAACAGCGCTTTTACTCCCAAACAATATGAACCTTATTGTCGTTATGATAAGGTCCAAAATCAATAAAATAGGAACAGCACGTAAATATGTCAGATCTTACGCTTTTGCGGCTTGTGTTTCCAGCACGCAGGGTCTGCGGTGTTTCTTTACAGCCGTCCTAATCACTGAAATTCTTCTTCCTGTTTAAAAATCGAATTCTTTGTCTCATTCCAGCTATCAATCGATCCGTCGCACAATGACCCGCACACAACTGGCAGAAGAAGAAGCAGGAGCATGTGCCTCTCCCCCTCCGCCGTGCCACTCGCACGCACACGTGCCGTGCGCCGGCGCGTCCACGTCGCGCGCCGACACCTCGCACGTGCCGCACCCCGCCGCCTTCTTCCTCGCGCGCCCCGACTTCTACTCCATCCTGCACATGAGCCAGGTATGTATGTCATGTACACGTGCCACTCGCACGCACACGTGCCGTGCGCCGGCGCGTCCACGTCGCGCGCCGACACCTCGCACGTGCCGCACCCCGCCGCCTTCTTCCTCGCGCGCCCCGACTTCTACTCCATCCTGCACATGAGCCAGGTATGTATGTCATGTACACGTGCCACTCGCACGCACACGTGCCGTGCGCCGGCGCGTCCACGTCGCGCGCCGACACCTCGCACGTGCCGCACCCCGCCGCCTTCTTCCTCGCGCGCCCCGACTTCTACTCCATCCTGCACATGAGCCAGGTATGTATGTCATGTACACGTGCCACTCGCACGCACACGTGCCGTGCGCCGGCGCGTCCACGTCGCGCGCCGACACCTCGCACGTGCCGCACCCCGCCGCCTTCTTCCTCGCGCGCCCCGACTTCTACTCCATCCTGCACATGAGCCAGGTATGTATGTCATGTACACGTGCCACTCGCACGCACACGTGCCGTGCGCCGGCGCGTCCACGTCGCGCGCCGACACCTCGCACGTGCCGCACCCCGCCGCCTTCTTCCTCGCGCGCCCCGACTTCTACTCCATCCTGCACATGAGCCAGGTATGTATGTCATGTACACGTGCCACTCGCACGCACACGTGCCGTGCGCCGGCGCGTCCACGTCGCGCGCCGACACCTCGCACGTGCCGCACCCCGCCGCCTTCTTCCTCGCGCGCCCCGACTTCTACTCCATCCTGCACATGAGCCAGGTATGTATGTCATGTACACGTGCCACTCGCACGCACACGTGCCGTGCGCCGGCGCGTCCACGTCGCGCGCCGACACCTCGCACGTGCCGCACCCCGCCGCCTTCTTCCTCGCGCGCCCCGACTTCTACTCCATCCTGCACATGAGCCAGGTATGTATGTCATGTACACGTGCCACTCGCACGCACACGTGCCGTGCGCCGGCGCGTCCACGTCGCGCGCCGACACCTCGCACGTGCCGCACCCCGCCGCCTTCTTCCTCGCGCGCCCCGACTTCTACTCCATCCTGCACATGAGCCAGGTATGTATGTCATGTACACGTGCCACTCGCACGCACACGTGCCGTGCGCCGGCGCGTCCACGTCGCGCGCCGACACCTCGCACGTGCCGCACCCCGCCGCCTTCTTCCTCGCGCGCCCCGACTTCTACTCCATCCTGCACATGAGCCAGGTATGTATGTCATGTACACGTGCCACTCGCACGCACACGTGCCGTGCGCCGGCGCGTCCACGTCGCGCGCCGACACCTCGCACGTGCCGCACCCCGCCGCCTTCTTCCTCGCGCGCCCCGACTTCTACTCCATCCTGCACATGAGCCAGGTATGTATGTCATGTACACGTGCCACTCGCACGCCCACGTGCCGTGCGCCTTGCACCGACACCACACCTGGCACGTGCTAGCCAGACCCAGGACAGGCCATCAGAGCCAGGTATGTCATGTACCTACACGTGCCACTGACGTCAGAAGATGGGGAAAGTCACTGATGGGCCAAGAGTCCAAAACTTTCCATAGGAAATAAAAGACGTTTTTGAAAGAGAGTTGATGTGAATTGAGCACTGGCTAAACAGTTTACACCCTAAGGTTTGAAACTATAAGGTTATACAGCCCTTTTAATGCGACAAAGACGGACCGCTAGAAAGGCCTGATATCCCAGTAAAGCAGTTATCGACATTTTTCGCACCAAAACTTCTTTGCCAACCTGAAAAGCAGTCTCAAGTTGCTCAATACGATTCACTTTCTTCTTGAACCTTAATCCAATATTTGTGTGCTAAACTATCATAACTGCTCTTACAGGAAGCATCCGTCCTCTACAACGGCAACTCCACGCTAAAGCACATGATCTCGAAGATCCGAAGAGACACGACGTCCTTCGAGCGCTACCAACACAACCGTGACCTGGTGGCACTGGTGAACATGTTCAGTGAATCTGATCGGGAACTGCCTCTGGGGTGGGACACCAAGCTTGATCGGAATGGGAAGGTGAGTGCTGTCACTATCTTCTTCGACTATTACGCGGTATGGTATTTCATACAAACTTTCAAGTCCTTATTTTTCGAAATGAATGAACCTATTTAAATTAAACTTGGTATATGTACTGAGCGTGTAAAGAGTTCAGGGAGAAAGTGATTTTTCACTTTCCATAGAAAACTTAAAATCTCCCTCATCTTTTCTCCTGAACTATTTTTCGAAAATGTTTTCTACTAACCATTTCGACCTGGATATCTAGCGTATGCATACCAAGTTTCATTAAAATCGTTTCATTCATTTCGAAAAATAAGGACTTGGAAAGTACCGTGTCAACACTCAGTAGTTTTGTAGAACAGATTGGCAATGGGGTGAAATGTTCTGCAGTGGCGATCGCATACCGGTAGACATAGCGTTGGAAGGTCTCAAGGTGGAGCGGAAGTGAAACGCACAGGATTGGTCGATGTGGCGTCATTTTGGGGAGGCCTATGTCTAGCAGTGGACGTCTTTCGGCTGAGATGATGATGAAGCTGTTTTGTAACTGATGATCTCTTAGTGTGAGGTCTGATGAATGATGATCTAGATTGTGTGGATGGCAATAAGGCAGAGGTCCGTTTTTACCTTCAACATCAGCCGAGAGAGCGACAGTTGAGATGTATGAGCAGACTATTTGTGGAGATGACTATTTCTACCAAAAAATAAAGGAATAGAATAGAATAGAATAGAATAGAATACTCTTTATTATGTACACCATATAAGTTACAGAAAATAAAAAAGGTAAAAGGTTACAAAGATTGAAGGTATCCTGACAATAGATTCTTATTGCCAGACAATTTATTTAGAAAAATACAACTTTCTACAACAACAGTCAAACGAAAAGACGATTGTTTATCATCATGCGTATTGGCATCTTTATTTTAAATGGACAACGAATGCATAAGGAAAATTATAAACACACACATTTTTGAGGCAATTCGGGTAGCTACAATATGTTCTGGTGTGGCAGCGTTTCTTCGTGGACCACGTGATGCGGCGCACCACGTTCATCGACCCGCGCGTGCCCCGCCCGGCGGCGGCCGGCCCCTTCAGCCCGCTGCTGGCGCCGCGCCGCCGCCCGGCGCACGAGCTGCCTGACCCAACCGCGCCGCCCGAGCCGGTGACTGGGCTTGCAATCATGTTGCTTGCTTCTGTTTTGTTCGATTTTCGTGTTTGTAGTTCATTTTGTTACCTACGCCATTTTAGTTCGCGCGCCATTTCCTGTATGCTATCATCATAATATGTGGTACAATTTTAATCGTCGTTATACACATAATACCCATACTAGTAACTGGCACAAAAGTTAAAATAACTTTTGAGGCATATGTTTTTGGGGCTGGTTTCCACTTGCGACCAGCTCGCATGCCAGTAACATTACATTGTGGGCTACTACCGAGTTATAATGTGATCAATGGCTCGATCATAGGCATCGTAGACCGCCATGAAATGAAACTGGTATGCACTCGCATACCAGTATCATTTCATGGCGGCGGTGTACTTGCAGGTGAAAACGCGGCCTAAAAGAGGCTGTCCCGCAGTTCCAAGAGATGCTGCTCAAAAAAACCGAACTTTTCCTTGATGTCATTTTACAGGCGGGCATTGTAGACAATATCATGCATAAATGAGTCATGCATGATGCTGATTTATACATTACGTGTCTTTCGAGATATTGTAGAATAATGCCAATCCATTATCCATAATCATAGTATAACAAGATCTCTAATATTCACACTTGGAGAGCCAGAGCCATTTTTAGCAAATAAATGATTACATGATATTCTACACACTATGATTAGCTTTTAAAACAAAGCACAAAAGCTCATTTTCGTTTGTCATAAACAATCTGGGGTACCACTTTAATTTGGCAACATCTCCCATTCATATAAAGTATTGCCATTTGACATTTCTGTGTTCGTATTGCAATGTTTTTCGTACCTAGCATGGTTTGAATGTTCAATGTTGTGTTGTCTCGTTTTCACGCATGTTCCCCGTGTATGTTCATTTTTGTTTAAATGCTTGTGTTCGTCTACATTATTGTCTTGTCTAGCCTGTTTTGTCTTGTCTTTGGTTACTTTTATTTTTGGTTATTTTGTTTTTGCCTGAAAAGATTTTCTTGTGACGTTTTTCTTTATTTGGTTGTATTGGATTGATTCGTTTTTTTTTTTAATTCTTTGGTTATTATGGCGCGCCTGCGCAGTTTTATTCAGCCTTATTCAGCCTAGAGCATCAAGTCGAAGCGCAAGGGGGTCATATTTTTGCCCTCAATTATTTTTCTGTTTATTTGCACAATGAGGCACTCTGTTACAGTGAATTAATATTTTTCTTATGTTCTTAGGCACCAACGCCCCCTCCGCGGCCACCGCTATCAGCTGCGGACCCACAAGTACAGAACACGCATCAAGAGATACCCGTCGCGTATAATGATAAGGTACCTAATAGTTATTTATGCAACTGTTGTTTAAGAAGGGGTCTTAAAACACGAATGTGGATAAACTGATGAGTGTTTTAATACCTAATTATGTACAGTTGCATACAAGACTATCTACACTCATGATATCAATCCTCTAAAGGTTATTTTCTAATTCATGAAATCTTGGTACTTACACCTTTTCATATTGTTTTCTCGACTTTTCTGGTAATAATTGGTTAGAAAAATCATTTGCTGCATTAGAAATATCTGGTGTTATCAAAGTTTGTATCACTCATTTTTGTAAACAACGAACTAATTTTTTTTTGCAATACTAATATCGAACAAAAATGGCGGGACACGGCGTGAATTCGAATAACCTAAAAGTTTTTTTTTACGACGCTGTGATAGTGAAACGCACGAGCATGACAATGTTCTTTTTTTGAAATTCATAAAGATACCACGAATTGAGTAGTGAGAATGTGGCTGTTTGCTGATTCCTTAGCTTTTTCGATCCCATTTAAAAAGCGAAGGAGTTGTGTAATGAAATTTAATACTTACAACATTATAAAACTCGTTTGGATATTATTATGGTTACTATGACACTGGTTGTTTTAATGTTGGCAATAAGCTAACTGTTTCAGAATCTTATATAGGGGATTTATAGCATGGAAGTAGATAAAATAACTTATATTCAGATTTTAGAACCTATGATTACAAAAATAGAATTCAAAATGATTTTACCTGCTGTAGTGAGAAACTACGGTTAACTGCCAGCTCTCTGTGCTCATTACCACCGAGCCTGTGCATACCGCATTCAGCGGACACCCACGAACTTCATCAGGGTAACAGTCGATATGGGGGCCCTGCTCATGTTGTACCTGGAACTGGAGTTCAGAACTTTTTGGCTATACCGGCCACCAGCTCGACCGTCAGTATCTGTAATCATCCTACAGAAAACCCCTGTTGAAGTTTGCTCTGATCATACGTCTCGTATTTTCCACAACGCAACGCTTCGAATCATTGACTATGCATTTGAAGTTCCTCTTTTTTCGCAGGTGGTAGCATTCCTCCGGCAGCCCAACATCATGTCGATCCTGCGCGAGCGCTGCGGCGGCTGCGGCGGCGCGCTCAGGGAGAAGGTGAACACAGTGCGGGTGGAGGGCGTGCCCGCGCTCAACCGCTACCAGAACGACGTGCAGCTCACGTGCTTGCTCAGGTCAGTCGCTATGCATCAACATGTACTGGCTTCAACCAGCAGCTTCGCCCGCGTTAGACTGGAAAATTATCCTAAAGGAACATACTTCCGGGACGACAAGTTTCCTATTTCAGGACATGGTCGGCCCGAAAGGCTTAAAAAAAGTTTCATCCTAATCCGTTAAAGACGTGAAGAGGTGAGACGGCAGCAGGAGTTATTATAGTTTTCCAAAACCGAATTTCGGTCAGCAGCCAATCTCAGCGAAGGCCAGCCATCGGCGTGGGAGATATTATGTTGCACTAGTTAAGTGTGACCTCCTTCATCAATATACCATGCCGTAATTCCAGGGTTGCGGAATTGGTTCGAAAGAGTCTCCGCGGCTCTGAAACGCATTTGGAAGAACACGGATGGGTTTTAATCAGAAATAGTCTGTGTCCCTTCCTCTTCGCCAAGAGTGGAAGAAGTCATTTGGTGATTACGCACCGTTAAAAAAAAACATGCCATAACTATGCCGGCGATAATAAATATTTGACTGTCACCAACGATTGAAATGAGATTCAAGAGGACCGTGTCGATTACAAATTTTGCTGTCATTGTCACAGAAAAATATTCACATTTATCCATGAGGTCAGCCTCAAGGTAAGGTGTCAATTTCGATTCGACATTAACAAATCACGCCAAGTTGGCAACCGAAACTACATCATTTAAAGTTGTTTTATAAAATCAAACTAAACATAACATTTTCCAAATGAATATATCGCTACATTTTTTATGAGAGTGTAAATTAAATTATTGTGCTGCTTTTGAATCAGTTTTATTACGAAATATGATTAAAATCTGTATATTTTATCTCGGTTGGGGAATAAAAACGAACAACGTATGTATGGAATGCGGAAAGCTCCATCGGCGATTCAAAAATAGAAGTAAGTCTCCTGACGTTCTGGTTTTGGTTTTCTTCTGTAGTTCCAACTCGGCTCAATAGATGGCGCTGCCAGTCCCGAATTATCTTAAACCCATAAATGTTTTGGTTTTTATCGGTAAGTGTATACACGTGGTCGGACATGTTGGTATAGGTTATTTTTCACACAATGCTATACAATTACGGCTGTTTTATATTATGGAGTAAGCAGAAATGGGTAGTAAAGGTAAAATTATTCATAAAGAATTCCAAGAGACAATTTTAAGGGCATTTTTCATACAGAATTCCTCGAATTTAGGTTAGTTTGTAGTAAGTCATAGCAATTACATGGTAGCGAAGTGAACTGTTATGATTACCGGTACTTCAGAAATAAATATCACTGCTGAGGAATTATTAACTAAATAACTGCGAAATATTTATGTCATTATTTATATTTACCTACTTATCGCGAAAATCTTGTATAACTGATTTACGAAATCACGCACCTTGCATTTGCATGTTACCTACATGACAGGCTATAGGTCAACTGGACGGACGTAACCTACATAATGTCAACATCACGCCTGTTTCACGGAAGGGATACAGGCTTACGGGATTGCCTACCAGTTCATTGACTTTCTTAATATCAATCACCTCCTTTTTAACCGACTTCCAAAAAAGGAGGAGGTTCTCAATTCGATTGCATTTTTTTTTTTTGTGTTTGTTACCTCATATCTCCGTCATTTATGAACCGATCTGAAAAATTCTTGTTTTATGTGAAAGGATATATGTAGGTACCTACTTCTCGATTGGTCCCATTTTTTTTATCAAAATCGGTTAAGCAATTTGGTTTTTAAATCCAAATAGTTTGAAAAAATATATTGAAAAATCATCCAAGTATACGAAATTGCGTATTTATGCTTTCCTGTGACTTTCCAGTGGTGTTGTTAGGTGTGGGGTACCACTAAAAACTAAAAAATAAAAAACTTTCGGTGTCAATTAACTAAGAAGCAACCAAACACCGACTACCGAAATTAAAGTTATTTTGTACTTTGTAGTGTTTTTTTGAAGCCGGTTTTTTTTTTAATTTGGATAATAAACAGAAATAGAGACATAAAGCTGTCCTGAAGCGATTTCTATCGTGATCCTCTACGTTCTCTAGTAATGAAAAACGGTTCATAATTTATTGTTCTGGTGCCTACAAAGGGATATTAGGGAAAGGTCAATGTACATTACTGCAATTTTATCGGGCGCCTATCATAGAAGTTGCTTGACGCTGGATTTAAACAGAACTTTCCGTTGAGTGAGCGGAAGCAATTCAGTTTTGCGAGAACTTAAAATACATACAGGTAAACATATCCCATGTAAAAGGATATTCTATTGCCATTGACTGTCAAAAATACATACTAGTACTAAACTTCCATATTTACCCCATGGTCTAGCCTACCTACACATTTTGCGCTGTTTACTTTTGTACATCTAGTGATACAGTGATGCAGAATGTCTAAATATAAAAAAGTCAATTACACTGCCCAACCTGGGGGATCGAGACCAAGGTCTCCACGCTTAGCAGCCACACTTACCACCACTACACCATCGATGCAGTCAGGTCAAACGAACATGCATAAAAAAAAACGCAAGCACAATCCTACATCCACAATATTTTCTCTTACACACAACAATGGGTCAATTTATTTTCCAGACAGTGCACATACGTCACATTCCCACAAAAATTACACTTCCTGCCACAATCACCTGCGACACAGTTACCAGTTACCAAAATTCAAATCCACTAATATATTTGTAATTCCATATAATTCAGTGGCACAGATCTTTACACTGGCGTGCCACTCAGTCTGCTCAGTAACGTGTAGTTTACTATGCTATTTACACTGCGTGGTATAATTAGTCACAGATTGTGAATGTATAACTGTGCTGTATATTTCGTGTCCTGAATTTGATTCACTGGTTGAAAAGTTGTTCGTTTTCTAGAGCAAGGCTTGGTGGTATTTTCTGAGCCTCCAATAGAGATAATTTGTGATATCTACATAACACCAAAACAGTAGTCTTACCTAGTAATAGGGATGATTCCTGGTTAAAAAACATATATGATTCTATTTAGTAGGTACGAGAGTTAGATTATCGAAAAATATAGAACACGTTTTTTTGCTAAACAAATCAATAAAAAACAACGAAGATAAAATACATCAAAGAGTTTTCAACGCACTGTATTGTTTTCATTTTTTGTTTACGTGAAGAAAGAATAAAATACGTGTCTAATAGTTTTTGGAAATCTATCTGAAAGACTAATTAGATTTTTTAGTCATCTACCCTATTCGTTAGGTTGGTATTAAAAATACTGTCGGCGGATTTTAATTTGTCTTTTATGGTTTTGTACTCGAAGGATACGGGACCCACTCAGCCTCTGCTTTCCGTCCACACAGCGTGTGTATTTTTAATGCCGCTGTTACAGTAACTAATACAAATTAAATAAATTAAAAACTAGCGAGAAAACCACGTATATGATATCAGGAACCCTCCGCGCCTGAATTCGACTTAGCCGGTTCTTTCTGCTCTTTGATAATTTAATTTATTTTGGGTTGGTACAACACTTTCTAAGTCGTGTTATCTGACATACTACACAGGCATATTTTATCTTTTCACTCACAAGTAAAATCTAGTTATCTTTGAATCTATTCAAACAACGATAAATCATTTATTATCATTTCTCTGAGTATCTTTTTCCAAGTAAATAAATAACAATGTATTTTCCTTCATTCTGACATTGTTGTAACATGACCCAGTGAATCTATTAATTTATTTGTTTTTCTATGATGAGTACTAATTAGCTTTGCATAATACCTACATAGTCATAATGCAATTGCATTTATTATGAAACTAGCTGTTGCCCGCGACTGGGATTTGAATGAAATTTTAAGGGAACTATATTTTTTGTCACCAAAATTTATATTTGTCATCAAGTTGTATCACCTAATAAATAGATCTATCGCCACGAAATATTTTCGTTCTCAGATAAACAAAGAGTGTTCCCAGGTATGAATTACCAAATTATTGTTAATATAATGTGTAAAATATGAGATGGATTACCAATAAAATTGTAGTGCATTACATGAATATAAACTTCGTTCTTATAATAATAGTTTTATTACTTAAATAATAGCTTGGTGCTCAGAATGGTAGATCTGTCACCAAATATTAATATTCGAACATAGGGCACAGGGAGCTTAGGGCACCCCGACTCGGACAGGTTAGGTTAGTTAGTGAGCGAGCGTAGCGAGCGAACAGACCCCGCCATCACCTTCGTGGTTATTTTTTTTAATCCACCCAGTAATATGGTTTACTTCCCGTTTTATAATAAATCCCAACCTATTTATTTGATACTTGATAATATATCCCGAGGATTACATGTGATTTATTATGGAATTGCTTTTTACAATTATTTGGCAACTACATTTTGGTGACAGATCCACTATTTTGAGGACAAACCCTATTATTAAAGAAATTCAAAACGAATAAAATTGGCGATAGCTTAAATCATACCCAAATTTTAATGGGTTTAATTTTTTTTTGCATGAATGCCAACTTTTTTTTTTAATAACAGTATTTTAGTAACTCCTTATAACAGCTGCTATCTTACAGTGAAAATCCCGTCAAAATTGGCTCAGCCGTTTCGGAGGTAAGTCGAAACAAACAGCCAGACAGATTTTGTTATTAGTATCGTATATGCTTTCATATGTATTTAGTAAAAAGCTGTTATTTTGATATTACAAACAGACAGTTCAATTTTATTTATTTTTACGTACTTAGATGAATGAATCATTGTATATGATGATGTGATGGTGCGCCCACCAGCATAACTGATAATTATTTGATTTATTCAATTTATACAGAAAATTATTTTTATTTCCATTATTATGTCATGCTAGCAAATGCCTATTGTCTATAATAACATGTTGCAGGTAGAATGTTAATTCAGATTTTTGTAGATGGTTATATGACACAGGTAGCAACTTAATAGTAGAATTTATTTAACTGTTGCATTGAAAAACGATAAAATTGAAATCGGCTGATGTTTTTAAAGCATCAAGGAATGGCAGTAAAATAAAATAGAAAAATACGGGATGCCGTTTTAGAGTTCCGTACCCAAAAAACGGGACCCTATTACTAAGACTCCGCTGTCCGTCTGTCTGCCACCAGGCTAAATCTCATGAACCGTGCATAGCTAGATAGCCACTATAACAACAAATACTAAAAACAGAATAAAATAAATATTTAAGTGGGGCTCCCATACAACAAATTTTAAAAGTATTTTTTGCCGTTTTTTATAGATGGAATAGAAAGAATGGTACGGAACCCTTCGTGCGCAAGTCTGACTCGCACTTTGCCGGTTTTTTTTGTTTTTACATTGCTACTGCGCAAAATACGAAGAGTTGAAGTATTTTATAATAGGTCCTACAATACGCATGCTTGCCTTTGCGGTCAAACGGACGTGCGTATTTATAAAAATTGCCTTATAAACTTAACCGACAAGCAAATATAAACCTTATAACAATAACACATTATGGTTTATTTTACGTTTACTAGATAAAACCCTTGGGTATGTAATAATTAGGAGTTATTATTGTCAGGACTGTCGAACTAAAATTAAATGTTTTCGATTGGCTAGTGAATGGCATATTATTTACTCAATGTTGTCAATATTTTAACTATTTAATGTAGGTACCGGACTTCAATCATGAGTCATTTGGACAAAGAAGTTATTCTAAAGCTTGTGCGCTATTGCACTTAAAATGAATATTGAATGAAGGCTACAAATTGGTTTGACGAATCAATTTTGCTTATTCAAATAAAAAAGAACTGCATAAACTTAGTAGGTACGTAATAAAAAATACGTAGGGAAAATAATGTATAGGTAGGTAGGTATTTGTAATACTAGAAATATTGTCCAATATTTTCTTTTTCTTTCAATTACTTAATAATTAATTCTCTCTTACTTGTACCGAAATTAATAATAATGGCTAAAGGAAGAAAAAAAAAATGAATGAAAAGAATATGAATGCCCGCTTGTTTTCTCGAACGCAGAGCTCTGCGATCATGACATTTTAAAAAAAGAAAGATATACAAAAAAAACAAATTAAAAAGAAAATTAATGCTCATTGCCTCTAATACCACGGCAATTACATAACACCAGAACCACTTCCTCTATTATATCCTCAGTTTCCACAGATAGTATAATTATCTGGAAGTTATAAACATGATAAGGTAGGTCTAGCTTAGGTTTTTGCTTCACGTCTGCGAACGCGGCCAGTATTATTAATGATTGCAAATTAATCCTTACGCCTAGCCAAAGGCTGTAGGTACGGCTGTACGTACGTATGATGCATTTTTTTTACAACCTACCATCTATGTTGCACTTACCAATCAATTTACAACAATATGGCCTCAAAGATAAAGTTGGATTTGCTTTGACAGGGGTAGTTTTAGAATCACTTCTTCCATATTTCCCTTGATTCGGTACTAATGACTGCAAGCAACTTTGTTCCTTTTAAAATATGGTTCAATTTGCAATGGCAGCGGAAATTTTAGAATCATTTCTTCCATATTCCCCTGATTATGTACTGCTATTAATTACGATGATTGCAAGTACTAAGGAAACTCGGTTCGATGATGTTACATTAGTTTTAGCTGGATGTGTCATTGTTCCTTAGAGAATACCAAGGTACTGGAAGTTATCGTTAAATTACTACTATGGCTGTGGTTTAGGTACCTATATGAATGTAATTTTTGCAATTATACGGCAATCAACTGAATCATTTTCACGCCAACGCGGAGATGACGTAATTTGTCATACCTACTTAGTTACTTTATGTGCTAAATCGTAGAATTCTTCGACTCTCTATTTACTACTGTAAGGATTTTTTTTTGTGGAAACTCGATTCTAAGGCATAATTAAATAGGTAAGTACTTACACTTCGGAAATTTCATTCAGATGATTCAGAATTTCATGCGCAGATTTTTCGAATATCAAACTAGGTTCAAACTTTGGGAAAATACGTAGGTACTATTCCCAAAGTTTTTCTTTCATTTGTGTTTTGTAATCGACTCTCCTTTCGAAGAATATAGAAATCTCTTCTAGATGGTGGATTGTGTGGGTTCTAGATTTATATAGAAATAAGAATCACCTTTGAACCTATTTTTCTGTTTCCTTCTTATCGTTTTATTAAATGTGTGTAAGTACATAAATTGTTTAATAAATAAATAAACAAAAAGTCCGAAAGATAAAAAATCACTCTCACCTCACTCTTTCATAGTGTAAACACAACGAGACTCAATAGTACTCACGACTCACGTAAATTTTTCAAACTATCCAGTCCTAATCATAATATTAATTGAAAGCGCAACCAGTTCGTGTAACAGGGCAATTTAAGTCTATAAAAAAATTATTGCAGTTCATCAGCAACTATGATTTGTGACAATGAGCGTCCTCAGTGCTTCGTAACGCGATCTTAGTTCAGATAGTCCAGACTATGAATAAAAACAACAAGCATTAAGTTCTTGAGTGCAGCTTTTAGAATGCACTATGCATTTGTATGTACCGTTATTGTTGGCAGTAGGGCTGCCCCGTTGTTCTTGGGATAATATTATTGACAGTGTTTCATTGAGTTGAATTATGCGCCAAGGAAAACTGAGGAATGATATGACTGAAAAGATAGTGAGTGATAGCGTGACAAGGGCAGGGAGACGACGATGAAAATGTGTTTTTTTAAACGTTTCCCCCACACTTTTAATTTTTCCTGTATCGTGGGTGCGTTTAAAAACATAAATGTAATTAATTTTCTTCCGAGCGGGAATCGAACCCGCGACACGAAGCGCTGCAGTCAATCACTCAACCATTGCGCCAACTGTGCCATCAAAAAGTTATATTTATGTTGCTGCCAAATAACTTAATCAGCCGTTTAATTGGTGGCCTAGCCTTTTGATTTAAAAAATGCGCCGATTCTCAGCGACCTAAGTTACCTACATATTTTGTTGAATATCGTTGAATGACTTATTGCCCATGTCATTTATGTCGCTGATTAAACGGCGCAGTTCAGTGAAAAGGCTAGGCTTAATGAAACGGCTGATTATGCTAGATGGCTGCGATATTTACACCCTTTTCAATATCACTGGAAGTGTCATTTGTTATTTTTGTTAAACGTAAGTAATTTCTCTTTGAACCAGGTGTGCTTTATCTACAATGAAGTGGTTGAACTGTCGGTCGCCATGTTGAAATTACATAAGTACCTACCTAAATAAATAGCTTAAATAACCTGGTAAAAGGTCACATAAAACTGTTAATAATATAATTAGGAGACAAGACTTAATTATATTTGTGTTATCCTCACGACTGACAACCCTTGGTCCCTAAGTATAATTCCTTTTGTCCCCGTTAGTTCTATATACCCTTTTACAAACGTAAATACCTGCGTTCGTGAAAATCTAGGTCATTTTCCTTAACGGGTAATAGAAAAGCGACAGAATTATCAATGTGTTTTCAAAATTAATTTCTGCACGGACTTTCCCGGATCTCTTCTATGATAATATGTACCTAATGATATCTTACTTGTGAATGACAATAAGTATATTTTCATCTAGTAGTGCCTTTAGGACAGTTACATGTCTCATTCACGATTCATTTTGTCGCGCTTAAAAGAAAACTTGACTTAAGAAAATCTTGATCCTGAATATTTGAACACCGGTCCAACATTATCTGATATAAGAATAATATGATTTAAAACAATGTCATCTTATCTGTCACTATTTGGTGGTGGTGTGTGGTGGGTTCCATTCCACTCCACAAACTAAGTAGGACCTGAAAGAAAGTAACTAGGTCGAATAACCACTTATAGACACCTGCTGTAGCCCTGTACGTACTTCGAAAATAACGTTTAACCCAAAAACTCGACATCCATTTAAATAGTCAGCATTCCCATCAATCGTAAATGTCATCCATTTATCGTTTAGCGCGTCAAGTCAACACAAAAACCTAATTGTTTGGAACCAAAAGAAATGCTGATAGAACAACAGTCATTAGTTGTCGAAGAGATAGAAGACGACGCGATAATTGGTATGGTGATATACTAAACGAATAGTTTCGCAACTTACTGATAGATAAGACGGTTTAACTATGAAGACGTTCTAGTAAATAGTTTACGAGAAAACAACAAAACATTTATGGAAGAAGAACACATTCTGTGCCGACTTCAATTAAATTGGTAAAAGGATCATGATTCAATTTTATCTATAGTAGGCGCCAGATAAATGTAAAATAACGGTCATTGACCTTTCCTTAATATCTCTTCCTAGGTACCCCCGGACAGTAAATTTAGAATCGTTTTTCATTACTAGAACAGTAAGGATCACGATAGATATCGATTCAGAACAGCTTTATGTCATTACTTATTTCTGTTTTTGAAATAAAGTGTGTCAATAAATGTAGGTGGGTCAATGACCGTTATTCTTTGTTTATCTGGCGCATACTATAGTTAGTCCGTTTTGTCCAACTACTGAGCATAAGCCTCCCCTATCCCTTGTCCACACACTTCTGTCCTCTGCCATTGCTATGATTAAAATTATATTATTTTTTTAGAAAAAGAGATTACAGTAGAAAGCAGAGGTGCTTCAAACTATTCAACGTTTGAAACCGTTAATCATACAATTATACGTGGGCATGGAGCTGACGTCTAATCTCAACTTCCTGTATGGAGTATTGCAGCCACTTATGGGATGGCTCAGCAAAATAACAGCTAGCAGCATTGGACTCGGTGGAACGCCGAGCAAAGAGACTTATAGGCGATGAGTCGCTAGTGGCTAAGCTTCACAGCCTGGCTCATCGGCGTAGTGTTGCTTGCCTGTCGGTCTTCTACAGATTGTACTTCGGAGAGTGTGCGCAGGGACTTCACGACCTGATCCCATCATCGCCCTTTAACCACCGGAATACCAGACGTACTGCTGGGTACCATCCTCACTTGGTCGATATCCCGACCAGTCGTACTCAGCGCTTCTCCTCCACATTTATTATGCGCACAGCCAAAGTATGGAACTCTACCAGCATCTGTGTTCTTGTTATTTTCTTGTTTAAATGTCTGCCTTCAAAGCAAGAGTGAACAGGCATCTTCTGGGCATGGTCGCTCCATCATAGACCTCATCTGTCGCTTTCCATCAGGCGGGATCGAGTTCAAGAGAAAACCCACCCATTCCTAAAAAAAAAAACATATAGTTGACGAGAGCTTCACCACCCTAATTATATGTGCTCTTGAAGAAATCCTAAGAAAAGGTCTATCTGGACTACTTTTCAGAAAACAGCCTTTCATTGAGTAGGTACTTTTCAGCGCAGCAAAAACATAAACGAACAGTTTCGCATTGCAGTCGAATAGTTAATCCATGCCATATTTAAAACCGGCGGTGTTACAGCACTCATGTAATTGACAATGTTAATAACATTATATATTAACAAAACGCATTCGTTTGTCTATCCTTGTGTCAGTTTGCACAGTATGGACTTATAGAATTGCAGTGACAAGGCCCCGAATGAATACAATGGCTCCAATGTATTTGGGCAGAATAAATAGACAAACGGAGGTGTAAGAGCGTGTTTATATAGGTACCGTTTAAGTTTGTAATATTTATCTACACTTTAAAAGCTGTATGTAAGCTACTGTATTCACGATAAAAAATACGCATTATTAGCTCTCAAATAATTATAATATACATAATATAGTATTTAGTTAATAATAAATTACCCCAAGTAATTTTCTAACATTTAAAGGAACGCCATGTGTGGTCAAACATTTTATCTTGTCAACAAACAGTTTTTACCATCATTTGGTACCATTTACCTAATAATTGACCCATTACTCCCTTAACTTTAAGTTGGAACTCATTCTAAAGCTTACACTTACCTTATCTGAGCAAGTCTTTAAGATAACAGAGGGATGTAATATTTGTTTACGCCATTATCACGCCTTAGATCATTTGTTGAGGCATAATGTGTTTGATAAGTGAGCTACCGAGTTAACGGAGCATTTCAGGGTTATCTCCTGTGGTGATAACAATAGAAATGTAAGTATCTATGTGTCAAGTCTTAGTGATGACCTTTGTTCTTGTTAGTTATCGCGGATTAGTGTAGGTAAGATGTTTGTTTTGTAACTATGGGCAATGATTTGTTTACACGTGCCGCGTGATCTAACTAATTAAGTGAGGTATTGGGTGTAGACCACCCTGCGTTATATGAAACTAGTAGAGCATGACTTTAACTGCCTGTGAGGGGTTATCGTCAATCCAACTGCTGGGTGGTTAGTCATGTAATTAGAAATTCATGATTTTATAAAGACAGCTGCGTAGCGGTACGCAATCCCCTTGTGAATTGAAATACCTTAAAAGAGGGGAAGATTAAATCAACAGGTTGTACGTGAATAAGTAACTTTAAAACATTTAAGTAAAACTTACATTTTAGTATTTTTTGTTCGTGAGTGTCTCTGTAACAAAGAACTAGGTACCGTCAAAGGGGGTAAATAGAAACAAAACTTTGATAAGTTTTCCACTTCAATATCATAATAAGTATTGCTTGTCAGAAAGCAACTAATGTTTTTTATTTATATCAATCCAATAAAATTAGAGATCGCAAATGCTGCATACAAGATTTAGATAACTTAAAAATCCCCTTCAAAATTGTATGTCCATTTAACCCTGCATTCCTGTTCACCCCGTTTGTAGGTACATTCGTTGTAGAACACCTAACTTAACCTACCGGATGGTTATTGTAACTTAGAATTTTACACTCGTATAAATCAAGAGTGACAATAGATACAATAATTCATAAGATCCATCAGTTTTTGTATTTGAACCCATTGTCTTGATAAGTTTAATATTCTATAAGTCTTCCAAGAAATATATAACTTCTAGGTTCGTGCCTCGTATATTTATGACGAGGTCCACAGTTCGACATTTATGGAGCATAAATGTTGAAGTACTTTTTATGCAATGTACAGTCGGCATCAAAAAATTAAATATCCTACGAACCGCTCTAAATTTTTAAATTATTATTTGCCAGACAGCAATGGTCCAGGGGTTGTTGCAAAAAGATAAAAGACTGCGCTAGTTCTGTTTTCTTTAAAGAAAATCAACATAGGAGTCAGCCAGTGACAATTCGGTGATGACTTTTGAAATAAATTTTATTTTATGTGTGTAATTTTCTACGTTTAAAAAGGATATTTCATTATAAGGTATTGAAACTTAATTATAAACCACCATGTCATGGTTGTTCATTGCTATATAAAGCGGCAAATAGATTGCGTGAAATGAAGTAGCATCAGTAACATCGTCCAATCTTGTTGCCAAGAAAACACAAATCACCATGATTTTGTAGTTTGATCGAGTTTCCCTATGATTACTTGATTAGACAATGTTATTTCAACCGATTTAACGTAAAATTAATTATCGAACAATCGTTTTGCAGTTGACTGTATTAAACTAAAGATGTTCGCACTACCAAGGACTCTTGACAAAGGTTTTAAATTCCAAGTAGGATTTTGGGCTGTTAAATTTCAACAATGTTGAATGTTGACAGCTGAGGTTCCTAAGACAGCTTTTAATTAGCTGTGTTTCTGAGAATTTCAAGTAAATCATAGAAAATCGCAAAGATCAAAAGTTTATTTTGCATCGCTAAATTAATTTTAACTGGTTTCAAGTAAGGACAAAGCAAGTTATTATGCACAGAACTGATAGAAGAACAACATACTTTTTACCCGACTGTCCCAGATTTTTTTTATTTGTCATCAGCATCACAATCTCACAAAAATACATTCTTATCGTACAATCCAACGTACTATGTTAATTAAAACATATTGTGGTGAATTTACTTTCATTCGAACTGTCGGTTTTTACCCGGTGCGCCTGCGCAAGTTGCCATTTGCATTCAGAATCTGTCAGACCGTGAACACATTAATCTTTGCACCGATTCATGTACCTAATATATCACTCTTCATTTCATATCATAATTTACATAAAACATGGAACACTTTTCTGACTTGTCACTGGGTCAGATTTTTCGAATTTTTTATTTAGCGAGCTTAAAAGCTCGAAAAGTATTCCTTCGTTATTTTCAAAAGGCTTAGGTTAACATTATGCAAGCAGAGCTTTTGCTACAAACGGAAGTTCAGCACTCTTCTAATTGACAACTTATAATTTTTATAACTTACTAGGTTTTGGCCGCGGCTCCGCCCGCGTGGGTGTTGGTTATCGCGTAAAAAAGTAGCCTATGTCCTTCTCCATATCCCAGGCTATATAACTGCATATATTTCATGACGATCCGTTCAGCCGCTTTAGCGTGAAAGCGTAACAGACAGACAGAGTTACATTCGCATTTATAATAAGTATAAAGTAGGGATTATAATGTAGAAATCTTAGTAACTAACTACCACTTTATAGTACCTACCTGTAGATATTTGTTCTGTCACTATAGCAATTTTCAAGGTGTCTAAGCTAGACCCCATATATATAATAATATAATAATAATAATATCTTGGGACAACCAACACACCGCCATCTGATCCCAAACTAGGCAGAGCCTAGTACTATGGCAACCAGACAACTGATAAACATACTTATATATTTCTAAATACATACATATATAGATAAATTACACACCCAGATACAGAACAAATAATCGTACTCATCGCACAAAGATTTGTCCTGTGTGGGAGTCGAACCCACGACCTCCGTCCTAGCAGTAGAGTCACTAACCACTAGACCAATATGCTGATTTACTTTTGTTTGTTACTAAGGTTTCCAGATGTAAAGAAAACATTTTTCCACACCCATTTCAGAGTGGAGGAAGCTTCAATTATCAGTAATAAAATAACTATTTATTAACATAATATCTCATTAATATTCGCGATCAATTTCCATGGAACCATGTCCTTAGATGGTCATAAATGAGCAAATTTTTCCAACATGGAAATAATTTAACGCAAGCAGTCGACGCATATGGTTAGCAAGTGATTCATAGTGTGATTATGGCTTTAGGGTAATTATCTACGCGTTAGTTTGCGTCGCGAAATATCTTTGAAGCCTTTTAGAGAACCGCGGAAAGTTACTGGACGAGCCGGGAATTTACAGGGGTACAGTACCCACTACTTTAGCCATTCTCTTTTCGCAAATGATTGGTTGGATAACGATTAAGTTTGATGATTATGTGAGTATATATTTATAGTTCGGTCGAAAAGGTTCATTTTTTATATATTTATAGTACGGTCGAAAAGGTTCATTTTTTATGCATCAACGGAAGTTGCCATTCATAAGACGTTTTTTGCGTACGATTCTCAAATGAATCGGATTCTCCCTATTTATAGGAATATTTTGAAGCAAGCTACGTGTTCCTAACACGTGATTCCACCTTGGGATTTCTGATTTTTTATTCTATTTGATTGATTTTCTTCCATAACTCACCATAATTGTCTATAAATTACAAGTAATATCATTTATAATGAATACACAAGCTTCTTTGTATTCAAATAATTAATATACCTAACAATAATTTACTCATTACTAATATTCGTTATAATCGATTACAAACCTAAATAATGCAATGGGAAAATAACCCTACCTTTGTTGTCGCACAGTCGGGTAATAAATACTTAGGTAGTATGTACGACACGGTTTGAAAGCTTTTATAAGATACTAACGTTTTCGCGAAAATCTTTATTTGTATTGTGATTTTCCATTTAACGCCTTTATGGTAGTAATGAATCATTAAAATCAGATCTGTTAATTACATGATCACTGACTTGTTAATTCTAACATCGTTTGCATTTATCATTATTCTTGCAAATCATCGCTTGAGAATTTTCCTATGTTTAGTTTTGTGCCAACTTGTAAGCTAATGGAAAAGTATTTATCTGAATCTTAGTCATTTTTAGAGCTGTTCACTTCTATATGACTTTTGAAGATTAATGTTTAAAAAATACCTCAGGAACAACCATGAACCATGGTTTGCAAACTTTGAATTAAGCTCGCCTTTTTACATGAACTGTTTTATAAATGGTTTTTGTAAACAATAAAGGATTAAAAATGAAGATTTGGTTAAGAAAACGGCAGACGTAACCAATAACTATTTAGGTTCATGAGAAGCTAATTTCGATGGAATTATACCCAAACCAAACATACACCTAGTTTAAACTGTCCATATCACATAGACCCGACAGTGAAAACTCATTTCCCACAGATTGACCGCATATCAACCATAGAGACCATATAATCACACACATCAAGTAGGTCGTGCTTACCAACAAATTATCGACTGGAATCCTGTCATTATCCAGAACACTGTGTGGGAAGGTCATGGGAATTAATGCCATGACCCCTAACATTCTATTTCGAAACAAATCGATCTTTGTTTTAGAACAATTTTCTTGGTTTGGGATAAGTTTTTATTTCTTTATCGATTTTTTTTTTACTATGGACCACCTAAGGTATTTTAAATTGCAAATCAATTGGAACGGTCATATAATTAAAATAAAATAATTAACTATCACGACCTCCCCTCTATTAAATCGATGCAGTAAAACTCAGAGTTTAACAATTTTTATTTTATAATAATAAAAAATATAAACATGCAAAACAAATACGATGCTATTTACTTCAGTCTAATAAACATGTAAGATAATGAGGGCGTAACTTAGAGCTAAAGATTTACATACAATTAAAGCTTACACCAAATAATTACGTACTAAATTAAGATAGTACAGTCATATTAAATGTCTCCATAAATTTACCTTGACTTAGGGCTGTCTCTTCAATCTTGTCACTTTATTTACGAATTTGAGTTTTGAAAAATACCTTTGCATTATTGTGCCAACAATCAATTAATGATAAAGTCATTATGAAGCAATTTTACGCGATGACATTTTAATTAAAAAATCCTGACACACTAAAAATGTTTTATCAAAGAATGATAGTAGTACCTAGTAATTTTATATCAATTGCAGTACCATTTTAGGGAACCAACGAGAATAACAAATTTATTGATAAAGAGTAATAAAACAATCATCCTATTTTGCTGATCATAAACCATACATGATGTTCGATAGCTTGATAGCGATGAAGTTCGATAGCGTAACAAGCGGCCTCAGATCCTGTAAGTCGGTGGAAAATAAAACAAAGCTTAATGTCGAAAATCAGACATTTAAAAACCCTTTTTTATGGATGGGAAATCAACAAATGACTCCTCCCGCTCTGGGCGGAGCGGAAGGGAGTGTCAGACTTTTACTGACTAAAACCCATCCGTGCTCCTCCTAGTGCCCTTTGCTTTCCAGCGCCGCGGTAACTCTTTCTAACATAATCCGCAACTCTGGCAGGATATTTAACAACCCTACAGAACCTAACGTGTGTCAAGGTAAAACATAACCGTATCGGCGTGGTAATGGGCGCAATTATATAATAAAAATATTGCACCTGAACTTGTAGCTAGCCGTTAATAACTTAGTACATCCGTTGTTCGCGTGCCTGGGTCTGCGTATCTGTTTCACTGGGCTTTGTGCCGGACTCACACGGAACATGATTCTGAAACTCCTCGTTAAACTTATTCAAAGACCAGCTGCTTGTTCATTGACTTGTCTTTATGTCCATATGCCATGTGAACGATGTTAATACGGCCAGAAAGGGGGTGACTACTTCATCATCATTTCATCCGATAATGCTGGACATAGGCCTCTCCTAAGGGTCGCCACATCGACCGGTCCTGTGCGTCTCTCATCCAGAGGGATTCCATCGTCTTTGCCCAGGTCATCGGTCAATCTCGGGAGAGTTCTTCCAAAGTGGTCTTCCGCTACGCGTTTGCCACTCCTGAACCTTTCGACTCCATCGATTATCCTTTCTGAAACTATTTAGATGACAGCAAATCTATACATATATATACTAATAATAAGGCTGAAGACTTTGTTTGAACGGGCTAATCTCTTTTCCCATATAGCCGATAGCCTTCCTCATGAATGTGGCTATCATAAACAGAAATAAGTTTTTAAATAGGACTGGTAGTTCCAGAGATTAGCGCGTTCAAACAAACAAAATAGTCAGCATATATTAGTCTATATAGAAATGTAAAAATAGAAGACTTTCTGCCCTGATCCCCAATTAAACAGAAATAAGGGTAGGAGGATGATGATGAAAATGATTATATGTGAACAAACATTGTGATTCCGTTACCTTCCCATACAATCTAAAAGCGTAAATATACCCCTATAAAGTTTCGGCTTGATAGCCGCTAGAAGAGATTTTCCAAAATTAGCGTAGTGTTCGTCATAAACATACCTACTCGTACATATAACGACGTAATAAAAGCCTGTAAAAGCTTATCTAAGTGGGTATATATTTAATTTTGTAGAGACACTCATACCATATTGGCCTTAAGGCTTGCAGATAGCGTAAAAGGTCTTCTGACACTTGAGCTGCTTGAAGCTGTGCAGAATTTGTTTACTTGTGTGGGTTCTTCAAATTCGCAGCAAATATTCTTAACCTTAGTCAATCACAAATATTTGTTGCAAACCCAAACTGCGTAAGAAAACGCCTCCACATGGCTGCTGGATTGTTAAAGAACATCGGTGCTTTCAAATTTCTGCCACCTGTTACCACATTTTTTTTTGCAATTTCTTTTATACATGTCTGTCGGCCGTATTCTAAGTTTTTACGCTTTTTCCGACGTATTATTTTTCACCTAATCCATCCATGATTTCTTTGTTCCTCCCCCAGTCTTATAATCATCCACATCCAAAACTATCCTGAAGACATCTTCCGCATTCCTATGCGTCGGATCAAGAGCATTAGTCATTGTTTCTAAAACAGTCCCAATTTAAGAACTACTTCACTTTATTTACGTTTTCCGTCTAAATTCAGTGTGAGTTAACCAGCAGCGCATCTGAACTGAAGTAATTGGCACAGTCATTGCGATATTATTTCTAATTTTAGATCAAAGCCGATATCCAATAACTCTAGCCATTGAACCGAATAATGACTACATGGTATTTAAAAAATTAAAGCAGTGTTTGTTATAGATAAGTGCGAAGATGCGTTTAATTGGAATGCAAAGTAGTTACGTTGTTCATTGTTGTATTAGTTCCGAAGCTTTAATCGATTTCAGTATCGATGTTGTGCTGTTTATAATTAACCTATTTATCATAGAAATCATGAGAATTTCAGCTCTTTAAATCGGTGGTCCATGCTCCCTAGAAATATCAAAATGCCAATCAGTATGTTCGCTCCTTCACAAAATGATGTTGATAATTTAGAAATAGGGGCAGATCAGACAACATTGAGCCTTCCGGTTCTGAAGTGATCTCTCCATTGCAATGCAAATTGAATTAATAAAAAATAAATTGTACGAACCTATTGGAAGTATTGTCAAGCAAAAGACTAAAAAAAAAAAGGACCAATGATTTGGCGCTTGCGAAATAACAGAAGTTATGTTTTGTAACTGCAACTTCTGCTTACAACAAACTATGTATTCTCAAAAGCAACAAGAACTCTTCAAATGTTGTTGCCACTTACAATGAATTATAATAATATATTCCAACTTCAAGTCAAGTAATTGTTTATTTCACACGCTGCTCATTCAAGTGGCTAATTGTGCCTCAATTAGGTCAATAAGTAGGTACTATTGTAATGATCATTATGTAAGAAGTTGCAGGCGGGCCGCGAAATAATAGTTCCAAGTAGGTTTATGATAGCTAGTTTGAAAATTATTTGTTTGTCTTTGAAAATGTTCATAATAGGTTTCTTATGGGTGATTTATTTGTTTGTGCTCTAGCCTACCTATTAGTTCGACTAGGTCATTTTCGAAATGGTGTATATTTGTCCAGTAAAAGATGTTTGAGTAGACGATGATGAAGTAGCAATAGTGGAATCTGATGCATAAAGTGACAATAATCTAAGCCAACAACCTGAAGATGTTAAAGAATTTGGCCAAGATTTCAAAGATATAATAATATGTAGAACATCTTTTTGTGTGTATATTGGTATGCTTAGTCCATTCCATGACGTGAAGATATTTTTTGTAGATATGTTGTCTCTTGTAGAGGAGTTGGCTTTCTAACATGATGAAAACAAAAGGCATATAGGAACAGGTACCTACCTACAAGAAGATTCAATTTCATTAGTAGAAAGAAAAGTCATAGATTAACTTGAGGCTTTTTATGTAGCTCCAATGGTGTCAACACGCACTTGTTCTTCATGACACCATACTTACTCCACAAGATATGCGCCTGCACACACTTACATTTAATTGTCCATTGTTTTAATTATCACTCTTGACAATCACACAACTGCGGTGTCGTAGTATTTCTGTCGTTATTGAGTAATATATGAAGGCTGCTTCAAATTGTAGTGATAGTGTCGGAATGAGGAAACAGTGTGGATGGGGCCTCCTTTTGATGTAGACTCAATCTAATTGGAGTGGTTGTAACTTGTAAGACTAGTCCACAGAAGTAGTTATTAGTAATTTATTGCACTTAGGCATAGATAAAAATAATGGCGCCAGTGTATATAATTCTCGTTCCCTTAGAATGACGGTCTAATGGAGGAGTATGATAGAATTAGATTTTTCAAATTTGGAGCCTTGGAAATTTTATATAAATATATGATTTAATTTAGGTAATTCTAATCGTTGTAAATCAGTTGCAAAACATCAAGATTTCGGAGGCGACTTTAAACATAGACCAGAGAGAAACGTGACGCTAAAATATCCAATAGCTTATATTTCTAACTTAGATACTAGTCTATTAGTTTGATTTGCGAAGTAATTACCGAGGACAATATTGGAGTACTAAATTGCCCTTTCATAAGCGGTAGGTAGTGACAACAAAGGATTTCGCAAGACTATATTAATCAATTGCTACTACTATGAGGGATCGCTTGCCCTCGCTGCGCAAGCGCATGCGATGCGGGTATTTGCATACAATCGCCCCCAGAAGGAGATTGATCCTCGTAACCCACTTGTGAATGATTAAAAACAATTTAATTGATACCTTCTGGGAATAAATGGATGGATTCTTGGAATGTTTCAACTTAGTTTTGCACATACGAAATTCGAAGAAAGACCTAGGTGATTGGTGGTGGCAATAAAATTTCCCAGAGGATACATATTTCAATAGCATTATACTTATGAGAATGCCAATATTGACTAAGGAAAACATCCCCGTCTTACATAACTATCATTCCAAGATCTGGAAAGCTTTTTTGAGCTTAAATCTGTTTCTCAATCCGCTAAACGAGCAGTACTTTATGATTCCAAATACAAGATGGAAATAAAATCAGCACTGGACTTCGGATTCCCCTCACAAATAACTTTGAAAGCTAATTTGCTACACAAAGCTCTTCGGCCATCATTCCGCACACAACAGCGCTTCCGAATGTTTACGACTTTTAAGACTTCAAGAGCTTTCCACTTTGTACTGTATTTTATTGACCCGTGACGTCACATCTGTGTTCGCACGTCAATCGGTGCTAAAAAGTTGTTCTTTGATTGACTTTTGACTGTTTACTAAACATGTCCGTTTAGAATTTTCTTTGGAATTTTTGTTTGTAGGTTGGTAGTTCATTCGGGCTTACGACCTTTTTACCCGACTGCGTCAGAAGGAGAGCGTCTGATTTCGAGCGTATGTTTGTATGTATGTCCAATTCTTTGGCACGCCCTACAGCCCAAACGGCTGGACGGATTTTGACACATGAGGTGTCGTTGAATTCGTCAAAATTGTGGTAGTGGCATATACATTTTCAAAATGGCGCCTGAAAATGAAAAAAAAAATGTAACAAAATGTAGGAAATAAAAAAAAATACAAAAAACCCGAACGCTAAAAACGACTAATAACATTCCAAACAAGTCGCTTTTCAAGCAGTCTGATGCAGTTTGTGGCCTCAGATCTGTGATTGATCTTTTTGAGTAATTTTTTTTTGTTTGATCATTCATTTTTTTTTTCGTTTGTTTCATCTATCGCTTTCCATCAGGCGTGATCGAGGTCAAGAGCTAGCTCATTCATAAATAATTACTTCTGTTTACTACTTATACTTCTTACATTAAATTGTGATACTTAGGGTAGAGGGGGCGTATGCCGCATAGGTATCATATTTTCAGCCCAAATAAAAGTCATTCACCATGGTACTGTTATTTCGATGTCTATCTATTCTTAATTATAGGGTAACAATCAATAAAAGCAATGTATTAGTTTGATTGCATGTTTTATGTTATCATATCAATCAAAGCGCATTGCAGTGCTGACGTATGGCGTAGCAAAACGAACCTGTAAATACAATATTATTCCTATCACATTTTTGCATTTTTTTTTAATTCGTGATAAGCTTTGTCGTATCAGTTCTAATGACACCTGATGAGCTGAGTGCTGAAAACAGCTCTCCGTCTCCTTTCGCCAACAATGTGGAAGATTGAAACTACGGCTTGTGATGATGATTTTACACTTGGCTTGCCAGTTATACAGGTACTTAAGACATATTCCTGTCAGCGGCCATCTCTCTCAACACGATTTATTTGCGCAGCAATTATTGCTAATAAACAATCGTTTCTTGTACCGATTACTCAGAAGCCCGAGTGCTCCTTAACGGCTTCTGAGACCTTGTAACTTAAATACTCATCTCATCCATTATTTAACATCGATTCTTCGAGTTTTAAATACATGTTGAAGCGTGAAATGTAGTAAGCATGATCCTACCGTGGTTCATACACAAAAGCATAGATGGCATTGTTGTGCAATCGATGTCGAATATTGAATCGTGCGGTTTAGTTCACTCCCCGCACCATAGATGGAGTTGTGCTGTGACGTCACATTACTGAATCTCGATGTTAAGATTCTCCGCATATTATAGACCTCAGCACGACAATTCGTATTAAATGAATTACTCTTAAAGGAACAAGTTGTTTTATTTAGTTCCTCAAACTGTCACAGTGCAGTGAAGTAGTTCAGTACTAAGTGGTGTCTGAACATTTGGTCCTGTCGAGTCGGACAGAAATCGGCATAGAAACCAGGGTGGATCGCCCTGAAGTGCCGCATAACAATCTCCACACAGTAGTGGGATTGGTGAACGAGCGAAGAGCTGCAGAGTGGCGCGAAAGCGCAGCGACGCAGCGGCATAAGTGACGTAGTGACGCGGTGACGCAGTGACGCGGTAGTACGTTGACGCGGTGACGCAGTGACGCGGTAGCACAGTGACGCGGTGAAGCGGTAGCACAGTGACGCGGAAGCGGCGACACAGCGAGACGGCGCGGCGCGGCGGCTCAGCGGCGCGGCGGCTCAGCGGCTCAGCGGCGCGGTTACGGAGTAGTTTACAGCGGTCAACAGTAGAGGGCGCACCAGTCCTCTCCAGAAGTGATATTTGGATTGCGGTGATTTGGTGATAAAAGTGAAGAAAAAGTGCGTAAATTACGGCATTATCAGTGATTACGTGTGTAAGTGTACGGCCAAAGAAGACAAACTGTAAGTAGACTGTCATTAACTTTGAACCCTAGATTTCATCTGAAATGTTACATTCGTGTGTGTTGTAGTTAGAACTTTAGTACTCTAGAAACTTTCGTTATTGTGTTGGGTCACTATTGACCTATATTTAAGTATTTTAAGTCTCTATTGACTTAAGATACTACTTATGTTTCATTGTGTTCGTTTATCGATAATTCGCAAAGTTCATTGTATTATCGACTCTTAATAATAATTCTCGTTGCACCTGTTTGTCTGTTTGGTATAATTTTAATTTAATAAAAAACCATGGAGTCTCTAATTAAAATACAAGTAGTAAACAAATCTATTATAGAAAAAGGTCGTATTAACTTCAAAAAATCACCAAAAGAGCGATTAACTCAAGCATACATAAACACTAGATTAGAAACATTAGAAGGCCAGTGGAAAGACTTTAGTCAAACTCACAAAAATATTGTAGGGCAAGCAGCAGAGTCAGATGTAAAAAATAATACATATTTTACGAACGATTTATACGACAAAACAGAAGAGGCATACATCACATACAAATCTGAGTTAATAGAACACACACTTAATTTGAAAGGCACATCCAGTAATCATGATACTGACACTTTAAGTTCAAAGGCTATGTCAAATGTGCGTTTGCCCAAAATTACATTGCCCACTTTTTCGGGATCATACACTGAGTGGGCTTCGTTCCGGGACTTATTTTCATCACTTATTGATGGAAACAAATCTTTGGATAACGTTCAAAAACTTCATTATTTGAAGGGGCATTTATCAGGGGAGGCAGAGCAATTGTTGCGCCATACTCCAGTTACTGCTTCAAATTATGAAGAGTGTTGGTCCATTCTAGTCAAGAGATACAACAACAAACGATATCTCGCTAATTGTATGTTAAAAAGATTTGTTACTCAACCAATTATCACAAAAGAATCTTCATGCAACATCAAATCACTTTTAGATAACACGGTAGACTTTTTACATGGCTTACAGAACTTAGAGATCGATGTGAAGTCTTGGGACACAATTGTAATTTATTTAGTCTGTGAAAAATTAGACAGTGAATCCCGCAAATTATGGGAAACAAGAGTAAGTGATTGTGATGATTTACCTAAGTTTGAACAATTTAAAACCTTTATGGAATCTAGATTTAGATCACTAGAATACTTAGATTCGAAGTCGAGTAAAAGTAACAAACAGCAAAACAGCGTAAGCTCATTTAATGTAGTCACACAACCATCATGCGTCCTTTGCTCTGGAGACCACAAACTATGTAATTGCAAACAGTTCTCAAAAAAGAATTGTGACGAACGTCGTGAGTTTGTCCGAGTCAGTAAGCTATGCTTTAATTGTTTAGGAAAAAATCACTCTGTTTATAATTGCCGCCAGAAAACTAAATGCCAACTATGTAGTAGGAAACACCACTCATTGCTTCACGTCAACACTAGTGACAGTCAGGCTGAATCGTCAGCTAAGAATGAAGTTGTGTCTGCCGCGTTAGCCACAACTTCCAGTACAAGTAAGAGTAACAACGCGGCGAGTGATGAACCCATTTGTTGTTTTGGTCAACTGGATCACAGTCACGGACTGCTGGCCACAGCCCTGGTCCAAGTTGAATCCACCAGAATTGGTACTGCCAAGGTTTTAAGAGCTCTGTTAGACCAGGGCTCTCAAGTCTCGTTCATAACTGAGGCTGCAGTCCAGTTCCTCGGGTTGCGCAAAAAATCCACTCACACAAACATACATAGATTAGGCGACGACGAGGGAAGTTCAGTGCCCTCTAGGTCAATGGTGACGTTTAAATTACAGTCTCGTCTAGATCCGAACTTTTGTTTGTATGTCGATGCTTATGTGCTAAATAAGCTCACCACTCTTCTTCCTGAGAGGAAGATTGTTCAGGTTACACCGTCGATTGCGAATTTGAACCTGGCAGATCCATCATTCCACACGCCGGGGAAGATTGACCTGTTGTTGGGTACGCGCGTGGTCGGCGAAGTACTCTTAGATGGTTTGGTCAAGGGTCCGCCTGGAACTCCTGTCGCACAGAGGACCAAACTTGGATGGATCTTGTCTGGTGAGACCCAATCATCAGAAATCTCTAGGCCTGTATGTTATCATACAGTAGTGCAGGCATCGGACGTCAATGACCTTTTACGGAAGTTTTGGGAGTTAGAGTCGGAGCCGTCAGTTCAAAGAATATTGACTGAAGAAGAACGTAAGTGCGAAGACTTCTATTCCAAGACTACCAAACGGGACGATATTGGACGGTATGTTGTGAAACTGCCATTCAAAACCAATCGGCCCAGTTGCACGTCCATGGGGTCATCAGAGGTCATTGCCCGTAAGCGTTTTATCAGCTTAGAGAGAAGATTATCAAAGGAACCGGAACTGAAAACACAGTATAGTGCCGTTATAAACGAGTATATTCAGCTGGGACACGCCGAAGTGGTCCCTCCATTGGAATTAGGCAATGATGCGTTTTACCTACCACATCACGCAGTGGTGCGTGATGACAAACTTACAACTAAGGTTAGGGTCGTCTTTGACGCTTCTTGTTCAGGCCACAATGGTATATCATTAAACAAAGAGTTAATGGTTGGCCCAACCCTACAACCCGATTTGCGTCAAGTTATCATGCGATGGCGCCGCCACCCCATATGTTTAGTGGCGGACATTGTCAAAATGTACCGTCAGATTAAGGTGAGTCAAGAAGATGCAGATTATCAGCGCATTCTGTGGCGCGACAACCCAGAGGAAGAGTTGCAACATTTACGGTTGTTACGCGTCACATTCGGCACATCATCTGCTCCTTATCTGGCAGTTCGTTCGCTACAACAGCTTGCTCACGACGAAGGAAGCAGTTATCCGTTAGTGACCAATCGAGTTCTAGAAGATTTTTATGTCGATGATTTTATATCAGGTTGCGAATCTGTTGCCGAAGGTGAACAGATTCATCAACAAATGAACGAGTTGTTGAGTCGTGGAGGCTTCCAGCTACAGAAATGGTCCAGTAGTAATATTGAACTATTTAATAAAATTAAAAATGGCCCATCAAATGAAAATTTAGAGATAAAATCAAATGCAATTATGAAAATATTGGGCTTAACTTGGGATAGATTAACCGACAACTTCAAATACACAGTCAATCTTTCTCAGCTCGAAGCACCCGTGACTAAACGCAAGGTAATATCCGATATTGCCCGCTTATTCGATCCTCTGGGTTGGCTTGCACCGGTCATAATTACAGCCAAGATATTCATTCAGCGTCTATGGCTTGCAGGGATCGAATGGGACGACGAACTTCCCGACCAACTGTTAAAGGAATGGTTCAGTTATAGGAACAACCTTCACAATCTTAGAGAATTCGTATTACCAAGATGGATTCACACGAGTGAACATGACGTTCTGTTAGAACTGCATGGCTTCTCGGACGCCTCGAATGCAGCCTATGCAGCGGTTGTCTACATTCGGAGTATTAATGCCGATGGGCATGTTCATGTAAGCCTAGTTGCTGCAAAGACCAAGGTGGCCCCTGTCAAACAGGTATCCATACCTCGTTTGGAGTTATGTGGCGCTGTGCTACTATCAAAACTTCTGCGTGAAGTTTCGGACACCTTAGGTATTTGTAAGGAAAACATACATGCCTGGACTGACTCCACAGTGGTGCTCGCTTGGTTGAGTAGCCACCCCAGCCGCTGGAAGACCTTTGTCGGGAACAGAGTTTCTGAAATACTCACAGTCATGGAGAATAGTCAGTGGGCGCATGTCCAGTCCAAGGATAACCCCGCAGACTGCGCGTCGCGCGGCGTGGATCCCTCCGTCTGCGCGGACTTAGAATTGTGGAAACAGGGACCAAGTTGGTTAAAATTTAAAGAGATTAATTATGATAGAAGGGAAATCAAGGAAACTAATCTAGAAGAAAAAGGGGCAGTAGTAGCATGCAATACAGTAAATGAGGAAAGTGAGGGGGATTGTATAATGTCTAAATATTCATCTTTAAGAAGACTCACTAGAGTGATTGCTTATTGCAAAAGGTTTTTAAATTTTAAACAAAAAAACAAACCTATAATGTTTAATAAATTTTTAACACAGCCTGAAGTACAAGGGGCATTACTTACCTGCGTTAAATTGTGTCAAAGAAAATATTTTGAATCTGAAATACATACAATCAAGTCAAAGGGGGAGTCAACAAAAAAGGGAGTACTTACGTCACTCACTCCTTACCTAGATCAGGAACAACTTCTGAGGGTGGGTGGCAGGTTACACAAGGCCAATATGCATGACGATTCAAAACATCCCTTGATTCTTCCTCGCAAGGCACACCTTACTAACCTTATAATCGCGGGCGATGGTACATGTTATTGCAGCTCTACTGGTTGGAAAATTAATAATACTTAGGTACTTCAATACCTGTACAGTTTTTACCGTGGATCCTCTTGTTTTATTTCAAGAGTTTGTTCTTAATTAATCAGTTTCAATTTCAACCTGAAAACCGCGCAATTATGGGGTTTCACAAAGCAGCGCGTGCGCAGCTCGCCGCGTGGGGCGCTATTTTGGCGCGCGCATCGCCCGCATCGACTATTTTCAGTCCGTTCACTGCTCCTTCGCAAGCTCGCACAAAATAAACAAACAAACATCCATAATATTTTGATAACGTCGAGGAGGTGTGCGATATATTCCCAATTTATATTAAAAACATGATATTGTTGTTACAGGTAAGGGTCTTCCCGAAATTCAGTTGTAAACAACAGTGAGTATAATGTCGAGAAATTGCTTGCGGAGGGAAAATTAAATGTAAGTACCTACCTAATGGGGTTGTTTGTGACGTGGGCGTTAGTGAAAGGCTTCCAGTTCACGTGACGCCGTGGTTGTGGTCACGTGACGTAGAAGCCCTCCAATCCATCTAGTTAATTATACACAGCCACACGGGCTATGGAAATAGCTTTTATCTGAGGCTCTGCACGCGAGCACATGAAGCGTAGGGGCGATGGTACATGTTATTGCAGCTCTACTGGTTGGAAAATTAATTTGTATCAAAGGCATTTCAAATATCAGATGGAAAATTTGTAATTTGGTTTACCGGCTCAAAGGATCAAAAAGTTTCCACTCTTCTAGGCACTGAACTTCAGAATTATGGTCTTCAATGCCAAGGAAATAAGAGTGCTACAGTATAGCTTAATAATACTAAGTTAAGTTACAGCGGGTAACACACAGAATATGCCAATTCCCACCTTTATATCTACGTAGCTTTTGCATCATTTCATTAATAATAAGTATAACATATAAAAGGAACGCTTGCTCCGTTTTTATTAAGGTCATGTTCTTAATAAAATTTGAGTATGGGTAGGTATGACAAATATGGCGGACTGGCGGTTCAAATAACAACGATCCGGGTGACATTTTACAAATGCCAAGGGTTGAGACGCAAATGTTGACTATCAAAGAAACGATTTAAATTTATGATGGCGGTGGAATTTAATATTGTTACATGACAAATTGACAATATAGGAATAATACCTACTGTAAATCTTTCAATATCATCTACTTTTTGAGGCGATGGTTAACTCTAGTAGTCCCCGGTAGCTAAGCATCGGTGGCATTAATTAAGTCCCCCAAAGTGCACTTAAGACACTCCAACTTGCTCCCTGAAAAGGGACACCATTCAGATATGAATTTACATTTAATAAAAAGCTTTTAATGCACACTTCATGAAAACATACGTATCACGAAAAGCATAGGTACATCTATGTTACTGTTCCAAATTTTCACAAAGAGTAAAACATCACAGAACATGACAGGTAAAATAGCAGTTATCTACCTAGATAACTGTTATTTGAAAACAAAGGACCAAAAAATGAGCCTAAGTAAACTTCACGCATAATCTTCGACCATTATGTGATCCAAAACACAAACGGAGCCCCAAACCAGCCTTGTCCTAGATATTGACCTGAAATGTTAATCGCGTGTCAACAGAACCATCGGCATCCACTCTGCAAAGGTATTAGGTATAATTAGTGGCGCAAACAATGGAGGACTGACGGGAGATAACATCTGCGATGGATCCGCTGGACAATGTGATATAGATAAGTCCCTTTATGATCAACTTGGAGGTAATTAGGGCTTGTAGTTCGTTGCTAGGTTCTCAGGTTAAAAATAAATAAAATACAGGAATCTGCTTGCAGGTTTAATTGCTGGGAGAAACTTAATTGGAGTGCAGTCTTTGTTTCTCACTGACGCTTTGCCAACGACTACTCTTGCGTGGATATTTTCAAAGCTTCAAAACCTTTATTTAGGATTCAAACCGTCTGACATTGAATTCGATGCAAAAGAATCCGTAAACCAAGCTATTTAAGACTGCTCAAAAATTTGAATAAAATAAGATCTAGTTTTTGCTTCTTAACTGAAAATAACTTATTTTTCTTTATAAAACAAATAAGAATTGCTCATAAGTTTATTTTAATTATCTTCAAAGATGGAATAGGGCAATAAACTATAAAAAACCGCCATTCAAAACACAGTTCCCACGACGTAAATAAAAGATTCGCCAAGAATAATCTAACCGTAAGATGCGTGCGCGCAGGTGTACACGCGACAATGCGCACCAATTGTGCAGGAATCTTGTATTGTCGTTCCTTTCGGGAGTCTGGTAACGGAATGCTGTCAGGATCTGACGGAGGAGCTACGGATTTTTTCGTACTTCGGCCCTTGTGTCGAGTTCCAAATTATAGGTTCGCGAATATGTCAGGTGTTGATGTATGTTGACGAGGATAAGGCTGCATCTCAACGGGATTCTTTTATGAATAGTTTCCGTTTGTATAAAACTTAAAGCAATCTAATAAAACTAAACCATTTTCAGGGAATTTTGAATATTTTAAGGTAGTCGGTCAGTAATCAGTTAGTCACAATGTAAATAATATTTTCAACACATTTGCTCAAAAAATGCATTTACGAAGCCTGTACACATTGTTCGAAAGTTAAATTTTACACACCACACCATGGAATGTGCGGTAAAATAGGTACTCTCTCCTAAGTACAAATATTACCGCACGGTGCTATTGTATAGCGCCGTGCGGTAAAATATGTACTTAGGTATTCTTTAAGGTTTTTTCTTTTAATTTCCATAAAAAATAAATAATAATATCACCAAGGAGTTTCACAATCCTAGAATAAATAAGCTGAATGATCGAACCTCTTTGGAAGCGCATTTGCTCAATACGTTTGTCTCACTTTAATACTAAAGAGAAAATGAGAAAAGAATAATACAATAAACAAATGAAAGGTGTAGTTCTTATTTTCACCACGCGATTGTGGCGCCGTTTGCAAATTCGCGCCATTTTCATATTAGAAATGTCAAAGATTGTTGCGACTTTCCGACTGATATCTAAAAACAAAAAGTTTGTTTCATTATCTATTGTACTGTTTTCTCGCAAATGTATTGAAAAACGTTGTATTATATACGTGCAGAAATTGGTTTTTACAAACTCGTAACTATGGTTAGCCCTCGACTTCGTCTCGGGCTTACATTCGTCTACTCGTTTGTAAAAACCAACTTACCGCACTAATATCATAAATAACTATTGCACGTTCCAAAACGTAGATCTCTGTGGTAAAGAACGTTCATGAAACTCAAAAGACACTCTTTTAAATCAGGTGGAATGGAACAATATGTAATTAAAACTTTTATTCCCTCGAATGTTTTTAATGCTTCAGTTGCTAAAGTTAACGTTTTCATAAAGAAAGCTAATTTAGAAAAGTGCGCAACACTTTAGGAAGAAAATTAAGAAAAGGAAGCCGAAAAAAAAGCTTATTTGAAAGACCCTTTGGTATTTTTACATAACTCTGTGGAGAAAAACTTGCAAACTCCATTGACACTCTTTCTAATCGACATATTTATTTATCAGTAATTAAAACTTTTACTCCCTGAAATGTTTGTAATGCTTCTGTTGCGAAGGGTAAAAGTTTTCACAATGAAAGCCAATTTAGTCATTTGTGCAAAAATTCTAAAGGACTGTGGGTATTAAGAAAGGGAAGCCGAAAGCAGTCATATTGTATAAACCCTTTACTATTTACTTATAGCTCTTTTTTATGAACCATTCGTAGCGACTTTCTGTTTTTATTGTCTTTTAAAGGGAACTGTTTCTGTGCCACCATTCTGTCTTTATATAGTTCTAAGTTTACTAAAGAATTTGATGACAGACTGTTTTACTTTTCTTTTAGTGCGACAATAATATTGTAATCTTCTGCATTCAATGAGGTCGCAGTTGCTTTATACTTGTTATTAATAATTTTTATTCCTAAACACAGATTACTGTTATATTTGACTTCTAAATATTCCCGTTATTTGGTTTGAATCCGTCAAATTATCCGCTTTACATTGTTATTCTACAAAAAGGTTTGAAGATGCTTTCACATGTCACGAATGTATCGCGCAGCTGTCGTAATTTCACGGATTTGTGTTCTCTTCTTGGGGTTCCTTTGGTTGGATTTATGGCCTGTGTCCTTGCGATCTCTTTTAATATGTAATGAGAAATAAGTTGCATATTGCCTTGGAACTAAACAAAGGATAATTTGCTCTGTTTGCTGAAAAATTCAACCTCGTAAATGTGAAGTTTGATTTAATTTGTTGAATTTAGTTCGTTCATTTTTTCAAGCCTTCTGTTATAGGCACTATTTATTCTCGTTTTTTTAGGTTAAATTGATTTTGTCGATGTTAAATTACCGAAAGAACCCATTTCCTCTACACAAAACTTTCTTGAACATATAATTCTCCGTGAAAATAATTGCTTATAAGGTCAGCCCACTAATCGCTGCACCCTTTGCTTTCCTGCCTCCCTGGCAACAGCCTGGGGCCACAATAGCGTTTTTTTTTTCATCTAACGGTACGCAGTAGTAACCTGGGTCCCTGACGCAGGTAGATGCGCCTGCGCACCCGCCCGTTTCTAAGGATTCAATTCTTTGATTTACCATTTCTTTGAACTTTCCTGAGCTTGGGCTATAATTATCGGCGATATAAGTAGATACTTTGTGCTGCAATGTGTTTTGTTTGATACCATCTATTTGTTTGCTCCTATTGTGATCATACAGAGTATTTGAAGCAGTTTTTTGGAGATTAGTAAATTAGGTCGGTTCTGAAATTTGACGATCAAAATAATGTAGCATGAGTTGGAGTGATCTCATTTTTGTATAACAGACACATGAATTATTTAATAAGACTTAAAGTCAAACAGCTTTTGCTATTTTCCGTATAAGGTAAAATAAACATACTTTAGTTTTCAATATTTGCCATAGCATGACTCATTCGTCATTTACACAAATTAGTTAGGTATAACAGAATCAATTGTTGTATAAGGCCTCGCTTGGTAGGCGGAGCTTCGGAAGGACGCGTGGCACTAACAATACTTAACAAATGTAACAAAAATCCTTTTCTCAACAAACTAATGGCGTAGTAATTAGATGACAAACAAAGTAACGTTACATTGAACGTTTGAATAGTGTCCGGCGCCCTTGTCGCATTGTTAGCCGCCGGTGAAAGTAAAAGTACGAGTAATGAACGGCGCCCGTTTTATGGCTCCACTGAAAACTTTAGAATGCGAGACGATAAAAATAAGGAAATCATTTCTAAAAATGTCCTCAATGGTATGGAATTTTGGTTTAACTGTAGGCTTAAGTAACGTTACGACTGTTCTGGCTATTTATTTATTATACAAGTCGGTTTTACGGCTTGCTTACTTCTTGAGGCAAAAATGAAAAGCGAAGTAGAAAATACCATGGCGAAAAAAATTACCAGGGTGTATTTTTATTATGCGGTTAGTCATCTAAAAGCTGTTTTTTCTCGTCTCCTAGCAGGCTAGTATCTTATTTCCAATAAACACATTCACATCTTAAATTATGATTGGAAGCGATGTAGCTATCGTCAATATCGTGTTACACCACCATACTTTACCACCTCACGTAAAATGCAGTGCGTTGCGCACGCGCACAAGAGTGGTCCGTCTTTAAGGACTATTGTTTGTGTTCACTAATGCGGTATAATGTGAGGTTGGGATTTGGGATATATCGCGATTAAGCGCTATGTCAAAAATTACAAAATGCTCTGCTGCATAATTTTCCTCTTCGTAACGAAAGTCAGGAAATTCTGAATGATAAGAAGCATTTTATCATTTTCGGTTTTTCACAAATAATGCCATCATGTTCTAAATTATACTTGCTTCTTTTTAATTTTCGTGTCGACTTGAGTCACATCTAGACCGACCTAATTGTTACCGTCTAGGGTAGTCCTATCATTGACCTCTTTTAAATCCTGAAAATACTGAAGTAGCCGTCATGACCGCTACGACTCGAAGCCCTCAAACAAAATGCTGAGCATATACCTACTACAGTAACAAAACAGTGCCGCACTCTGTTACTCTGTACCACGACGTTTGACAGAAACAAAGCATATAGAACATGACAGTGCGTCAGGCACGCGCACAGGAGCAAACCGGCCCGTCAGGCCATTCCTCGTGCTCGATGACCCATCCAGTGCCGAGGGGCGACAGGGATACATGAGATGTTCGTATAGTGTAGTGAAAGAAAAAAGAATTGGCTTAGATACTGTTGAGATCGGATCCAAGGACCAATTTCTTTAAAAACGCCGAGAAGCTTTGAGAAGCTATTTTAACCGAAAATCTTCACTTTGATAAATTACTATTAACATGTCCATCTCTATTGGGTTTAACTTATTTAAAAAATAGTCTTGTCCATCACCTACGATAACAGACACAAAGCATATAGAACATGAGAGTGCGTCAGGCACGCGCACGGGAGCAAGTCGGCCCGTCAGGCCATTCCTAGCGCGCGATGACCCATCAGCTTCCTCGGGGTGACAGGGATATATGAGATGTTCGTATAGTGTGGTGAAAGAAAAAAGAATTGGCTTAGATACCGTTCGGATCTAAGTACCAATTTCTTTGAAAACGCCGAGAAGCTTCGAGAAACTGTGTCCGCTGAAACGAGCTATGGTTTACTTATGGTTCACTCAAATTTTATTTACTTTAAAGGTGTACTGTTTGACTTTCATTAGGATGCACCGCTGCACCATTTAGAAGTATCGTAAGTAATAAATAGTAATAATAGTAGTAAGTAATAATAATAATATCTCAATAGTAGTAAGTAATAAATTTTCAGTATTTTTTAAGATTTTCGTTTATTAGTCAAAATCTCAAAAATGACTGAAAATTTCGAAGTTTTCCGTGCACCACGCAGCTAACCTCATGATAACCTCGAAATTTTCAGTCATTTTTCGAAGTTGCAAACTTGTTTTTACACTTTTGGTCCCCCTAAAAACATCGCAAAAAACAGTACAGTGCAATTTATTGCGACCTAACGCATTTAAGAGCGTTTACGCGGTACGGCTTTTCATACAAATTTTCAAATCCTTATTCTTCAAAATGAATTCAACCGATTTTAACGAAACTTGGTATGCATACGCTAGATATTCAGGTCTAAATAGTTATCAGAAAACATTATTTTTTTAAATCAGAGGGAGAGAGCGAATTTAAGTTTTCTATAGAAAGTGAGAAATCACTATCTCCTTCTCCCTGAACTCTTTTTCAAAAATGTTTTCTGATAACTAATTTAGACCTAGATATCTAGCGTATTCATACCAAGTTTCGTTTAAATCGGTTCATGCATTTTGAAGAATAAGCACTTGAAAGTTTGTATGAAATGACATACGGCGTACACGCTCTTAATGTCTCCGGAGACTGTCCTAGTACTGGGTTTAATTTAAAAAGTACGTACCTTAAACTATAAAAGAAAGAAACCATTGAACCAACATTATGTGTTGTTATTAGACTTAAAATTATTCAAAACATTATACTGAAACTCCGTAAACATAGGTTTCCCTGTAAACCTGTACCTGCAAATAGCATGACATACGTTTTCCTCAGAACCACAGGATAATATCTGTAAAAAACGAGGCAACATGAAAAACTAGCATGTTATTCATTGCAGTCTGGCAATTAAAGAAAACAACATATGAGTTATTTCCGGTCGGTTACTTGGATAATTGAAGGAATCATTATAATAATTTCTCCCACAACATGGACACTTATCTGTGCTGTAAAATAACTCATCTTCTGCTTAGCATTTTCACAACTAAATTGCCGGTTTTCAGCCATGTTACATGACAGAGGCGTTTAAGAAGTATCGTCATACTAACAAGATAATAATGAAATCAGTTGACTAAGAACAGAGGGGTTATTGTAGAGCTATGTAACACACAACATTACATATTTTCAAACTTGAATAACATGAAGCAATTCATCAGAAATTTCTCAAAATCCCTTGGATTAGGTATCATAAAAATTGTTACGTATTTGGGATGTATGACGAATAACCGAATAACCGTGTTTTCGACGATTTCAAAATTGGGTACTTTATTGTAGTTCTATAAATGTTAGAAAATTCTCAGGGAACTAAACCAAATCTTGGAACTGCATGGGTGCCGGCATCAGGACTATTTTCAGGGAAGTGCTTCTTAAAAACCTCGCCACGAATAGTATAGGTTTTCTTTTCTTTTTTTTTATGAGTGATGGGTTTGCTCTTGACTCTAGTCAATGTCAGAGATGACAGAGACAAAGTCTACGATGGAGCGAGCTTACCCAGAAGTTTTTTTTGGTCTTTTGCCCATTCACATGCTTCTCTTTTACTACATTCCGCTTTTCTAATATATTTTTAATTTCTTCATGTTTTATTGAAAGCCAGGAAGGTGCAAGTGCACCCCTGGCGCTCATGACTATAGGTAATGCAGTAGTGGCAAAGCTTCCAGGTACGCAGAGACATATTCACTGTTACAACTACAGTATAAATCTGAGAGGAAAAGATCACGAGGCCATTGTCCTGTAATGAGACAATTACTAATAATAGCTTAACTAATAATTAATGCATATTTTCCTGCAGATACAACTGCTACGAGTAAAGTGTTACGAGCTTCTCTTCCTTCAAGCGCAAGTACCGTTGACTGTACCAAATCCTAGAGTTGTTAATGAAGAGACTTATTTAACTAAATTAGCTCTGGTTTATTCGCGATTCAAGATTTTGTGACACTTTGTACTAAACGGATACTTGGAAACATCGTGTTCATCCTTATTGATTGTAACAGAGTCAAGGATGAAGCAATTAAATATTTTTTAATTTTAAATAATTTCTCAAATTCGTACGTCACTATCATAATTCTAGATAAATACTGGGAGTCAGCATTTTTAGAACAATAATTAATTTAAATAATTAAATGTAGGCACTTACATTGTTTTCACAGTTCTCTCAGGATATTAAACTGACAGAGAACATGATATATCATTGCTTATGACGTGGTTAAGCGACGTTAATAATTTAATCCTAAAAGGTAACTCAGGTCACCGTTCCACAGAGTTATATTATTTCTATTATCATATCTATTATATAAATAATTAATTATATCAATAATCTTGCATCAAAACTTCATTTGGTCTCAGCTGAATCATAAACATGGCCTCCCCCGCAGTTCGCTATATCGATAGATCCTGGGGGAACCATGCCATAATTACTTACCAAGGTTGCCCAGTGCTCGCTTGAACACTGTCCAATACTTCGTCATTTACTTAATCATCGGAAAAGGGTATGACCTTTTTTTTTTTTTTTTTTTTTTTTTTCTAGGATGGGAAATCATCAAATGACCCCTCCCGCTCTGGGTGGAGCGGCAGGGAGTGTCAGACTTTTACTGACTAAAACCCACCCTTTAGTCCTCCTAGTGCCTTTCTTCCCAGGGCCGCGGTAACTCTTTCGAACAAATCCGCAACCCTGGTAGGCTCTGGCCCTATTGGGCTCCGACCCATGCTGACGTCTGCTGGTTTGGCGCGCGTAGGACACAGCGCGCCGTCAACCCGGGCCTGTTCTGATCGGACGGCGAGCTACCCATTGCTCGCCGTCCACAGGCATCAGTCACTGCGCCATGCTCAGGAGCATCAGTTCCTGGGCGGCGCAGTGGCTGACGTTCAACAGGAGGGGGTGAAATGGGGCCATTACTGGCACTCCATTTCAGCCCCCTCCGGAGCCCTTTGTAGGGGCTCTACTGCGGCCGCTGCAGTAGCAGCAGCCGCAGTGGAACCGGCAATGGCGGTAGAAGAAGCGGCGGCAGCGGCGGCGGTCGCGGCAGAGACGGCGGTGGCGGAGGGCTTCCTCCTGTTTCCGGCTTTGGTGGGTGGGGCGCAGGCCCTACCCCCAGCCCAGTGGTCGGCCGGCTTGCCAGCTGCCGCACAGACTACGCAGTGCGGCGCGGCGACGCAAGAGCCGGCCCTGTGACCGGGCTGACCGCAGCGGAAACAAAGACCGCTGCGGTCCACCTCCGAGGTGCATTGTGCTCCCACATGGTGGCCCACTTGGCACCGGAAGCACCTCAGAGGTCGGGGTTCCAGCAGTTTGACCTGCGCGGAAACCCAACCCACCAAAAACCTTCGGCCCTCCGTGATGGTTTTGGCCGCCGACACGGGGCAGCTCACCACAATGGTGCGCGTGCCCGTGTTGTCAGGACGTAGGGTGCCCGCCTTCACCTCCTCTGCTGAGCACCCCCCCGTCCTAACGACGGCGGCCACCACCTCCGCCTCCGTGACGGAGTCGTCCAGGCCCAAGATGCGCATGTCGATGCGCTTGGTGGGCCTGGACACTCGGGCATCGTCCGCGCTTAGGGACGCCCTGAGCCTTTCGGCTAGAGCGTCCGCGGTTGGGCCGCTGGCTGCCCCGGGGATCTCCAGCATCCGGGCCCCAGTCATGGTGACCCGGAGCCGAAGGCCCCCCACGATGCCTAGCTCACCAAGGTTTATCGCCTCCTTCGCCTTGGTGAGCACGTCCGCGTACGTCACGCCCCTCTTCGCCGCGTCCGGCTGCAGTGTAACCACTACAGCCGCGGTTTTCGGGGGGCGCAGCGCAGCCGCGACGCTTCGCGCCTTCTGCCGCCGCTTCCTCTCCCGCCTCTTGGCCGCCCTGGCTGCCTTTCCCGCCTTCCTCTTCTCCCCGGCCACTTGCCATTCGGCTTGAGCCGGGGGAGGAGCTGAAGGCGAGGAAGCCGGGGGGAGCTGCTGCTCAGACGGCGCAGGAGCCTTCGCCGTCCGCGCAGCAACCCCACCCTTCCTCTTCCTTCCCGGGGCCGGGTCCGGTTTTCCCGGCACCGGCTTCGCGGGTGCCAGCCCGGACCCTTTGTCCTGGCCGGACGACCCCGGTGTGGCAGCCACGGCGGCCGCGTACGACGCCGCCTTCTTGCCTGGAGCCTTCCCACTCGCCGCTAACGGGGGGCGCAGGACGATGCCCTCCAGGACGGAAAACCGCGCCTGGAAGGCAGCCATCTCCTGCCGCACCAGGTCCAGCACCTGGCCCTCTTGCGGCACGGGCTGGCTGTTCTCCCTGCGCCCCCCTTCAGGCGCCCCCTGTGGGCCGGCTCCCTGGAGCCTGGCCAGGTCTGCTCGGAGCCCCGCATTCTCCCTCTGGAGGCGCTCCGTGGCGGCAGCCAAGCGGGCGACCTCCGCCCGCAGCTTGGACATCTCGTCCCGCGGAGGCCCCCCTGGGTTACCCTCCGCTGCCGCCAGAATGGAGGCCATCGCCTCGCGTATGGCCTTGTTCTTGGAGGACAACTTCCTCTTCAAGGCCACATCGCGAAGCGCGGCCTCTACAACCTCCGCAAACCCGGCCCTTCGAACACGCTCCTGTCCGGAGTCATCCGGCTCACCGCCGGAGGACTCCGAACCAGGAGCCCTGCGACCGCCCTCTACGGGAGGTCGTCCGTCAGCGGCGAGCTCCTCGGCTCGCTGACCAGCCACCTTGGAGGCGGGCAATCTCCCCTTGCCTCCCTCTCGGCCCTTGCCCCGCCTGCTGGTGGGGATCTTGCGAGCAGAGGCCACCTCCTCGCTGCCAGACGACCCCCGGTCTTCCTCCGGTCTAGGCCGCTTGCGGAAGGACCTAGAGTCCTCCGCACCTGTCCCCGCCCCCTCGGGTCCAGAGCTTGCCGAGCTCACGGTCACCAGGTCGTCGGAGTCCAACTCGGACTCCGACTCTGCACCCGCGTGACGCTCAGGCAAGCCCTCTCTCCAACATGACGCGCCTCTTCTCGCGCTCTGCCCGACCGACGCTTTGTCAGGCGAGTTAAAACCAAACCCGATCAAGTCCTCGAAGGACGGCTTGGATCGGGGGCCTCCTCGGCCACTGTTGCCCTTGGCAAGCGGATGGTGGATAGCAGCGTTGCCCCCCCCAGAATACGAGGGGCTTGACGCATAAAGCGTGGCGGATTCCCGGACTGCTGTGCAGTCCGTACCGCCCTGGGGTAATATCTCTTTTTGGCTACTATCCATAATTTCCTTTTTGAGGGTGCGGTCCCTATCTCCCCTCCTCTCTCCCTCTCTCTCACTGCTTGCTCGCTGCCCTCACAGTCACGTCTGATGATCAGACGCGTACCAGAGAGCAGCGAGCAAGCCAATGAGACGCACACCGTCCGAGGACCCGAACACTGCTCAAGTCTCCGAACGGTGCGCCCCTCTTGTGTCTCTCTTGGTCTGGTCTCTCACTTGGGACCTTCCGGCATGAGTGGCTCTACCGGCAAAGCCCCCAAGATCATTGAGACACGCAAGCCCCACCACGACGACAACGTGGAGACACGGTTGGTGGGGAAGGGTATGACCTAGATCTCATTTACGTAGAGGTTCAAAATATTACACATCTAAAACAAGAAGTTACGTAGGGAATAGGAAAAAAACGTTCATGATAAATACTATAAAGAAATATGTACTTATAAACAAATCAATTACACAATTATAAGTAATGTCGATGTGTCAACCTGCCTAGACAGGGTGTCTAGCTTTATCTATGCACTACAAGGTATAATAACCCTTCAAGTATCTAGAATGACGTCGATACGGTGACTAAGTTATATCTAAATCTCAGTAATTCCACTTTTTACAATTTTACCTAAAGTGTTGTTGCATTAGGCAGAAGGAAGATCCTATACGTAGTCTCGAACGTCATTTGTTTTTCCTTTATGTGTATTTTGTGGTGTTCAAGTTTTGACTGGTCTGGTTGAGGATTCATTGTCATCTTCAAATGTTTCAACATCAATAAAAATTTCTTGAATATTGAAAATATTGAAATTGTTTTGTAATATTTGTCTAAGACATTTCAAATAGACAACATAAGTTTCGGGTGCATTTTTTTAAGGTTATCCAACATTCGTTTATCCTACTTCCACCAATTTTTTTTATGGTTATGAAGTCGCCATAAAATTTTCTAGTAACCCACGGTGTTTACAAGTTTATGACAAGAGAATTACTCTGAGGTCCTCTTGTCGCTCTAAGGCCACACCGTGGCTTGAACACAAGTATTATGCTAATTCTAGTAGGTCATACGAACGCAGACAAAATTCTAAAAGGACCATATTCTAAAGTCGCTAATTCGTTTAGACACGCGATTCAATGCTGCATTATTTTGTTAATATTTAATTTGACAAGCATTGAGGAATATAATTTTGGTTGACACGACAACTCAGTTCTTATGGAAATGTAGAAGGCCACAGCTAATGAAACTAAATAAAACGTCGGAAAAAAATATTTGGGCGTTAACATGTCTAAACGAAATCCTATACATATATGAATATCGGATTTTTTTTCTAACCGTAATAATATTTTTGAAGTGAAAATTATCTTTAATGGCGTTGTGCAGTTTTTGGGATGGGTAAAAATGTTAAATTCGCGTCAGGACACGTGACCTGATCGAAAATTCGTAAGACGGATAATGTAATATGTAAGTAATATAAATTGTCATATTTGTGTACGATAGTGCAATAAATGAATATTGTATTTAACCACGTAAATGATAGTACTTTTATACTGATGAAGCAATTCGTGCGAAATTATTCCTTAACCCGTTGTTTTTTTATTCATAACTACCAGCGGATGGAGCGTCTAAAACAGCTTGTTTTGCTTACATAATAATATAAAAAATGAAAAGCCCTTCCAGTATACATGTTGTACAGCTCAAATGGTTGAAACTGCAATTAGGGGTAACATTATTGGTCAGCAATGACGCATTAGCGACATTGATGAAAAATAAACTTCATTATTAGACCCCTTGTGGGAGCCCTGACGTCATAACCTATCGCATGACCCATCAGGCCCCCGAGGACATGTCGGAGGACAATAGACTAAAAATAAGTATGTCAGGGAGAAACTGTTTAGAAAGTTGTTTATTCCATTAGCGTCAAAGCCTATCGGGGAATAAAGAAGAAAATTATGTTGTAATTACTAAATGTTGTAACAAAATGAAAAGCTGAAGTTTACGAGTACATTTGTCGATAATAGTCAAAAAACCATTCAGCATTTTTGGTCTTTTTACGACCGCTGAAGTATTTTGGTCCTTTATGGACACGTGAACTCTTTGGTCGTTGTAATCATATTTAACAAAACATAATTTATTTCTTATATCCTTTTCTCCAACTCCCCTTCGATAAAAATCTTGTATGCAAAATAAACAGGAGTTACAAAGCAAGTCGTGACATACGGGTGTAGATAAAAGAATGGGATGAATATACTGCTGCAGATTTAGGTCAGCGATATGTTACACACGTGTTTTATGTTACACGCGTTACCATTGACGCAGTTACTGAAAATGCTGAAGCTCTACTGCATATGAGTACTTAGCACAGGATCATTTTGAATTCTACGAACTTGCCTCTTGTCTACGTAATTTTACATATTGTAATTTTTCCAAATCCTTAACTTTCCTCTGAATTACATTTTACAGCTATACAATTTGGATATGTTTTATTTGCTTCGGTGTATGTAAACTCACGAGTCAGCCTGATTACAGCAGAATGCGATGCTTAAACAGGTTCAAATGAAATTGAAAGTGCAATAAACTTCAATCACATTTTAAAATAGACAAAGCCATGTCGTAGAGGGAGCGACATTAACATGCCAAGGGATTAATTCAAATATAAGCAGTTCAATAAATTGTCAAAGAATTCCGCCATGTTCGCTCCCTAACGCGTCTCAAGCCAGGATTGCGTTTATAAATAGTCTATAAATACTAGTAATAATGTTACCGGTTGAGCATGAGATCTTAAGTGGAGTTGCGTGCTGATGGACACTTGTTTTGCCCACATTCGTTCAGCCGAGGATGTAAAGGAATGACTTAATGCCAGGGTACAAGTTGTTCTAGTTATACCCAGCTAGGAACGACTAGGTGCGAATTGTAGAAATACATACTATTTTACTTTTAATAATCCATATTTTCCATGTATCCTTAAATGTTTAAATAGCTTGTTTCCTTTCAAATAGCATGTTGGTGGTATTTTAGTATTTTTTATAAATTACAGCTTTACTGCCTTTAGTGCTGATATTTTAAATGCAGCCTACTACTATTGCTTTAAACATCCATAAAGTTTAAAGACTTACTTCATCGATGAATAACAATGAAAATTTTAAGTAAATTCTATATGTGGATCATAATATAAGGTCTTATTATGCCTGCACAACAATGAGTCAGGAGGCTGAGCTCACTCTGACATCAACAAATCGGCAGTGCACGAAAATATTGCACTCCAACATCCTTGCACATTTTCAAACATGCGTAGGCGATTACTCTACAATTTATTGAACAATTACGTCACTTTGCTATAGCCGAGTTCTATCCAGCATTCTGACAGCAGTCTAAGGGCCAGACGTTCACGCAAGAAACACCTCTAGGCGGTCAATGAGTTACATGAAAGCGAGCACCGTTTTTGAATCGTGCGTAATTGTCGCGTGCAAAATCCGACAACGTGCCCGGAGGTGTCTTCCGCATAGAGATTTTCCGTTAAATTGAAAATGCATCAAATTAATGCTATGCAGCTGCCTGGACAAACATAACGCCGTAAAACAACGCAATTGCGGCGTGAGTCAGGCGAGCTTACGAAGTCAAACAACACCCCCGTAGCGGCCGTAGAGCGTCCCCGACAGCCGGCTCTACGGACTACGATACAATCACAGTATCGTAACGTCAGTCAGTGTAGTCCGCGCCTCCACGCCGAGCGCACGCATCGACCCCACACACAACACTCATCGCTACGAGTGCGATGTGAATCGAACCTTCCGTGACTGTGCACCGATTTGATATTCAAATTGGACAATCGAGATAAGTTGTCAGGAGTGGATTGTATTGTAATGAGGAGCGCTGTACATCGACAGGCCAGGGAAGGACCCTTGTAAAATTTGGACATACTGTTTCTTAGATGAGTTATGGAGTTTATGCAGTGTGGCACTAAGTTTGATCAGTGAAGTGACTGAACCAGTGATGAGGAGTTTGTTTTTGGACTCCGAAGGCCAGCAAAATTAATTCTTACACGGAGCTCGGGGCGCGCGCGGTGCCGCCCCGGGGGGCGCGCCGCCGCCAATTCATCAAGGGTTGGAAGAAGACCATGGGAGTCATCTCGAAAACCTTTGGCGTTGTCTTCAGCCTGTAAGTAATCAGACTTTACATTAAGTATAGCAAGATGAGCCTCCCAAAATTTTACCTTTCCGAAAATTTTCTCCCATTAAGTTCCATTTACTCGTTCGGGAGGAGAAAGTGACTTCTGAAAATTGTGGTTATCACGACAATTTATCATAGGACGCAACTAGAGTAGATAAATAGTGGCAATAAAAGCGCCATAACTCGAGAGTGAAGCGGAGAGTCGTCACTGCATGCGCTTGCGCAAGTGTTCCTATTCGCACGTTCGTCACATCGTAAAGATGCGTGCGCTTTCAGCTGCATGCGTAACAAACCTAACGTTTTTATTAAAGTGTTCATTCATATCAAAACAGTTGTTTTCCGTTGTCTCACGAAGTAGAAACCTCCAATAGGTTATGCAAAAATTACGCCACATATCTGGGCTGCCATCCGCTCTCGTGCCATTCATCATTGTTGATTGTAAACGGCTATTCTCACAGATTAAAGTCTGGACTTTCCCCTCAAGCCGCTGTTTTAATTACCGTTCCTTACTTAAAACCTACAGGTGAATTAACATTTATAACGTTAATATAAGTAACTTGCAACTGCGTGTGCTATCCTATCAATTTGAATGTAGTACTCGTAGTACATTTTTTACAGTCTATATAAGGTTCCCATTATGTGTCCTTATTAGTCAACAGTTCATGAATTTTCCAATAGTCATTATCATTGTCAATATCGATTGGAGGCATGAAATCGCCCCTTAATGTCCTCTGCTAGCCTTGTTGAAGGCTGTTTGAAGGATTCAAAAATAGAGTTTGATTACAACAAACTTATTAAGTGTGCATTACTTGGCGTTGGAAGCATTACAGTCACGGAATCTAAGTTGACCCTTAAATATAATTTGGGCAATTTAGTCATCATCAATTTTGATGAATGTACAAACGCGATCGAGATTAGCACGCATGGTTTTTTGAAGATTATGTGTTATGTATTCTTCTAATTTACGTAATAGCTTTATTGTTACAAGTGAAACGGTTCTGAAGCTTATTTAGTGAAGGTACAACGAATACGAAGAAAGATTTATGTAGGTATCTCTTATAAGACTGGAAATTTTATAACTTTAGTATTCAAGTCGTAAAATGTATAACCTTGTCAAGTTCTTGCCAATCGAACATTTCCCAAAAACAATCCAGACGGACCAAAAAAGCAATAAATTAGGACCAAACCAAACAATGTAGGTAACTGTACATGGGATAAAATACTTCTCTCCCTTTGAACCCATGGATAATGTAGAGGTCATTCGCGTTTCCGGACGACCTATTTTCTCGCATAAACAAGGGAGTCGACAAAGCCCATTTTACAATTTATATCTCGGAACAGTGACTGGACACAGGCATTGATCATAGTAAGTCGTTACAACTCACGATTCCGATCGCCGACTCGCGAATAAGTGGTGCACCGTGTAATTTCGCGGGATAGCCAATTATTATGACGTCACAAGGCATTGGCCAACACCGGTGCCCGGCTGCTGCTATCGGACCCTATCTAAAATTAATAGGGCAAAGTTCCGTAAATGTGGCAACGTCCGCCCGTAATAATATCGATCGACCTTAATGTTTAAGATTGATCTTTATTAATTTTCTTAGCTAATTATTATCTGGTAAATGTATGAAACAATGGTCAGGGGAACTAAAAGCTTGACGAAGCTCAAGGAATGGTAATTGGTGTAACAATGCGCATCTAAATGTAAACTCGATAGGTTTCGCTTTATTTGGCTCGGCCGGAAATCAACATACCTCGCCTTGTTTCCGGCGCATCAATAATTTGGTAACTTTATGTTGCTTGGTCTCTGCTATTTTAAGTAGTGTCCATATTTTAAATAATTTATCCGAATGAATCTTCAATTTCGAAAAATCTATTACATGATTGTGTTATTGCCGTTTACTTTGATCTTAACTAACATACCGTAATTCCTTTGACACACAGCTTCCTTTCTCAACTTCTCCAGAAATATATATCTTGTTTTAAACTTAATGATCGTGAGAATACGTAATTTGGAGTTTTCGTCTATGTCCTTTTTATAGCGTCAAATATAAGATAAATAAAACTGAGTAATGATCATTGATCGGTCTGCAGACAGTTGAATAGAGATAATGAAGTTAATAGCCTCTGTTGAAATTCAACGACAATAATGGAAGCGAAAATTACCGTAAATTAAATGCAGTATTGGATACTTCATAAATCACGGGCTAATGTCTTAGTACTAGGGTATTAAACGCGAAGGAATGGCTAACAAACAAATGTTTGGTAGCAGCACTATCAGACAAACGCGATTTAATCATTTACTCTGTGGATACAATAAATGAATAAAGTGCTTATAGCATCACCTGTTTTATAATACTCTAAATCTGTTGCAAACGGAAATATTAAAACTGCAAGAGCTTCCGCAAACGAAGGGTTGGAGAGACCTGTTCCAAAGTCGTAATCTTTATCCCAAACATTCTCAAGCGTATCTTCAACCAGTGCCGCTGCTTCGCAATACGCATCCTCGGTAAACACCACAAAGATGTTTGCAATTTAATCTGGACCTTTGCCGAGGTGCACTAAAAAATGTTGAGGGCACAAAGACCAGTAGGTACACACTGGTCTTTGTGCCCCCAAAATTTTGGGAACAGCGGTGATTGTCAAAGAGACGCTCTTCAATGTTCAAAAGGACGTTTGTTGGCAGCGGATAACCGTTTTTAAGAACTATCCCAATCCCAAACTTTTTATTTTCGCTGGTTTGAGAATATTTAAATCTTGAAATGGGAAAAGGCATAAACTAAACAAAGCATCATCTATTTAAATTAGCGCGAGTAAAAAGTATTTTAAGCTATCCTATGAAGCTTTATAAACTAAATTGAGGAATCAATACGTCAAGAAGGGCTAAAAATTACTAAATTCCGTGAAGTTGGGACATCTGCCAAACTGTACCTTAGACTCGAATTCAGGCAATGCCTTTGTGTGATATTCACGTGTGATAACACTTACATATCTAGATCAATTTTACATTGACGTCAGCAGGTATTTCAGTAACCTTTGCCTCGTACTATTTTCATCGTTCTGATCATTACTTATTCATATTTCCAAGCATTGTCCTTCATTTTCTTTTGTTGCTCCAATTTTGTTATCTGCTTTATTACATTTGATGAATGGGTTCAATTCTATGGAAACGTCATAGTTATTCTTTTTTCTTTAATAATAAACAATTATTATTTCTCGTTCAGATATTATTTTTACAAAATGAGTATCGATCCAAAGTTTCAAGCAGTTTTCAGTGTTTTCACCAAACGTATTTCAGGCGTAGTATTTAATTTTCCTTTATCATTAGGATTATACTGATTATACTAGCAAACACCTCACATTGTATGTAATCGATAAGAAATATCAAGTATTTCGTAAAACAAACAAATCGTAAAATAATAACCCGTACGCCGTTATCGATGCCTAAAACAAACGTTGTTAATGTGAGTTATCACCGTTCATCGCTTTTAAATTAACAATAGGACACAAGTTTTACGAGACGTCGTAAATTGTAGCCTTTTTACGTGTCGGTACTATACTTGATACGGTGTTGGCGTGCTCCTATATCGTTTGTTGCGGGGTACCAATCAAATCGTCGTAAAGCGTAATGGTTTCGGTCGTAATCCACTCGATATGGGAACTATCATTCTCTAAGATGGACCCGATGCGATACAGATAAACAAATTCATCTCCAATCACTAGCTGCGCGAATTTAGACTTTATTTCTTTCTCGATATTATAGATGCTAGGTGCATATTCTTTTGGCGTTTCAAGAATTTTGGCCGCGTTAGCCTCGGATCTCGCGTTTGGACAAACAGCGCGGTATAGATTATAACGTGTGTGGAGAATCTTCGTTTCTTATGCTCATTGTTTTTATAACACTATTTTCATATTGTTTTCGGTTCATCTTCTAATGTGGTCCATGTATAAAATTTTTAATATGCGTGGTTTATTTAAAAAAAGCTTTACGTTTTGTAACGGAGCCCCAATTTTTTTGTGTAATAGACGACGCCAAGGTTGGTAAGAAAATACTAGCAGTAATTCAATATAGCCCTTTACTTTTAATTCAACGACAAACATTTTCATTTGTCAATAATTACATGGCCCTTTTTTACACAAGAAAAAGTGAATCGTCTACTGTTACCAAGGCGTTTTTTCCTGCACAAGCGCAAAGTGCGTGACAATAGGGCTTAGTTGGACACTAGGGGCAGTCGGCTGGAATGGCATTGTAGGACGAGTCTAACTGGTATGGCCACTCACATGCCCAAGGACTGGATTGTTGACAGCCCACAATAGACCTGTCATATCAGTTTTTTAACGTTTTCGTAACACCTTGAACTTCATTTAAAAAGGAGCTGGGGGATTTTATAATAGAAATATGACAGTTGGTACATAAATAAGTGTATTTTACTTGTGTTTATAGAAATAAATTACGTAAGTCACAGCGTGAATCATTTAAGCTGACTAAGCTTCTATCATAACAAGTTTTTCGCAAAACTATTTGCTTTTCATTTTTCCCCTATCACTCTGTCTACTGTCAAACAACAAATATTAACAATCCGATTACTATGTTGTGTATTCAAGCTTACATTAGAAAATAAAGAAACAAAGCGAAGGCATCGCTTCAGTCGGTGCGCAGGAGTGGGCCTAGGGTTGTCAGGCACCCGATTATAGCCGGACATATGTAGAGATTTTCGGATGCGTATTTGGCCAAATTAAACAGTGGCCAGCTTCTGACATTTTACTTTCACGATTTATACGGAGATTGGCTTCATCAAGAAGGCAGATCTACGACAGATCAAAATTTTTTCGTTGTTTTAATAGAAGATTAGAGATTATAAAAGCATCAAACAGCATATGATAAAAGAAGTAAAGAGGCTGGATTTAAATACTATATTAGTATACGTTATGGTCTTTTTATCCAAACGTCCAGCCAGTGTCGTGCGTTAGGCTTGTCTGTTTTAGGACTTGGCAACCCTATTCTCGCCAATCGGTCATTGTCCTTGCGTTTCCTGTCATTAAAACATTACTCATTGCATGAGTTACCCACATTTCGTTTATAGATCGGTCCCTTTAGGTTTTATGTCAACAGTTGTAAACAAAACATACTGAACTGTGTAAATTAGAAATTGGACCTTAAAACTTCTTTGTCGACTTACGTCACTGTAACTGTGGGTCCTTCGAGCCGGATTATACGGATATACAAGTGTAACAAACGTAAAACCCGAAAAGGGGTCATTATAATCATCAAAAATCATTACATTTTGTTTAGCTATGCGCACAGAAATGCATAGGGCAGTTGATTATTTATTTTTTCGCGTTTCAGTGTATGTCGTTTATTCTGTTACATGTTGTATACGTTTTTGCAATTTTACAGTAAATTCACGTACCGTAAAAACTGTTCTAACATTATACATATGTATGTAAAGTGCTCTAGTTTCGCAGTTTTTTTTTCTCATAATTGTTTCTTTTTTTGCGAAAGTCGTGTTACAGAAAGTAAAACTTTGCGAAAGTGAAACAAAATATAGTATTGTGTCTAAATTATTAGATTAGCAGCTCAGATTAATTGAATATAGTTTAACCACCTACTTGTAATTGACGATCTTGGTTTAAAATCCGAAATAAGGAGCCAAAGGCGTCCTGGACTGACATTTATCGTGATCCTCATTTCTTTACTATTGAAAAAGCGATAGAGCGTTTATTGTTCGTGTTCCTGCGAAGAGCTATTAGGTAAAGGGAAATAACTGATATTGCCAAGCTAAAACAAAACAACTATACTCATATTGTTTTAACCCGTGTGCCCCAGAAGGAGTGTTATGCTTTAAATAAATACATAATGCTTAATTTTAAAATATCGTAAACTTCAATGTCATTATTTCCAACTCTTTAATAATTGAGCGGTGCTCACAGCGATAGGAGGGGGGGGGGGTCACAGTTTAATAGAGTCCCATGTCAGTCATTGTTTCCCCTCCCCGACGCTATTGTCTCGACTTCCGGCGATGCTCGTATAAAAACGTCCATTAATTACAAATAAATTTAGGGTAACCTTATCAAGTAGACATGTTGTATTACTTTACATATGTTATTCAACGTAAATAATATGTCTATGACTTTAATTGAATCAGTGTGAGTGTTGAATTAACTATCGCAGCTTTAATTTTTATTTAGATATGATATTTCATTCATATTGTTGCTTAATCATATACCTATTTATGACAAATAAATACTTTATAATTATAATTTATTATATTTAATTTATGAGCACAGCCGTTTCTATTTTCTCATTAGAGGTTAAACCTCTTGTAATTATCGTCCTGCCATTTGTGGTAAATTTTGTACTTAGTAGTAAAGTTTAGTAGTCTGTGGTAGGGTTTCCATTTCCACGCACAAATTCCTAGAAAAGACTATGCGTTAGCAAGCTACGTATAAAAATGTGGTCCATACGGGTTATTGTCACTTATTTGTTTACTATTATTAGTCTATTATTTATTACCCTATATAATGTTTTCTTTATTTATCTTTTCTGTAACTTATATGTGGTGTACATAATAAAAATAATTCTATTCTATTCTACCAATCAAGTTAAAAAGTCTTAGTGACCCTTGCATTTCACTACAATAGGTACCAGATTTAGACATAAATTATCAAGTAATCAACAACTGTCGTAATCTTAACCACACAGCAACACAATCAATTAATTCATACTTATATTAATTATTATAATGATCAACAAATAAACTATAATATGTATACTCAAATCAATATTAGGTACTTTTCTTTAAAACAGTAACTGGAAATAAAACAAGGATATTAGTGAAACAAAATGGATGCTTGTATTGTATAATAATTATTACTTACATAAATAGTTTGTCTATCCGTATGAGTGTTGCCATAGCAGTAGCAGAAGTCCTTCGTAATATCCTAATTGGCGTGACGTGGCCAGCCATACTTACATGCCATTTTCAGGTTCATGATAATTATTCTTCAAAGCAATGAAAAACGTTTTTTCTATTGCAGTGTGGTCCAGTTTTGGTATTGTCAAGAACTGTGATATAATTGTATGTTTATTTAACATCTACCTGTGTTTGAGCGGCGGAAATATTATTTAAGAACGATGTATTATTCGAATCGTTTTGATATGGTCGAAAGCTTCGTCATAAAAAGATAGTTAGGCATACTATTTAAATCTATTATTTTATAGTCTTGTTTGTTTTAATGTGTAATGTGACATAATGTGACATAAATGCCATAATGTGACATAAATCAACGTCGATTTTGTAATCGGCTATTAGTGCGAGCTTTGAAGTTACTAATCGATTATTCGTGAACCCGCAACACACCTCCTTGCCGAAAAAAACTAAAACGGGAACATTAATGTATTAATATTCTCCATAAAAGACTTAATTTAACGCAAATTTAATTTGTATGCAGCACCCCTATTATCACATAACGCTTTAATCTCGGAGGATTTTTCAATTTATAAAATTTCTTGGAAACTTAATTTGTAGGTGAGTCGGGGTCGCTATGATTTATGATATGAATGAAATTTAAAATGTTATGTTACCTCCATAATGTAAGTCATCAAAATTTGCATGTTTAGAACAAAAACCTAATTCATAAGCACGAAAGAATAACTTAATTCCTGGTCCTTTGGACTGGCCTGTTGGTCTAGTGGTTAGTGACCCTGACTGCAAAGCCGGAGGTCGTGGGTTCGATTCCCACCCAGGACAAACTTTGTGTGATGAGCATTATTGTTTGTTCTGTGTCTGGGTGTAATTTATCTATAATATGTATGTATTTATAAATTATATAAGTATGTATATCAGTTGTCTGGTTACCATAACACAAGCTCTGCTTAGCTTGGGATCAGATGGCCGTGTGTGAGTTGTCCCAAGATATTATTATTATTATTATTATTATTATTTGGTCCGCAGGGTTGCTGCACAAGTTCAAGTTCACAAATTATTTTGTCATTTGTTAAAATAAATGTGTATTATTTATTCAACTGTAAGTGGATTTATTCACATAAATGCATATCATTATTATTATCATCAGGGGCCTCGGCAAACCGCAGGACCAACTCTGTTCTTTCCTCTCAGCCGTTTTCATAGGGAAAACATTGGGATTTATGTTAAATATTTGTAAATATATAGCAAATATCATATTAAATACCTATAAAATATAACTACTCCATTTAATTAGCGGTTTGTCGCCCAGAATATTAGGTCATCACGCAACAATAATAAGATTTAACGTGACCCATGTACTGAGCACAAAAACACCAGTTTGTTAGTATAAACAAAGCATAATATAGCGTCAAGAAACAAAAGCCAGCTTTTGTTAGTTGACGCTACATTCATCATAGGAAGTAATTTAGCAAAATTATAAGACACGTATCTGCTTCTAATTCCAGTGAGGTCGCCCCAATGTCGGCCATTTCATAATTCCGTTTTGCCTTCTAGAAATCATTTGGGACTAACATTTAAACAAGACGCCTATTGTTACGGAGCAATTCGATTTGGATCTACGTGTCAATATTAGATTTTGTTCTCGGAAGTAATTTGATATATTATTTCGATTTCCACTCAAATGTCAACGGAACAGAAGTGCTGTACAAAAGCTTTTCAATACAATTTGTTGTACTTCAATGGGCATTAAAAGTTGTTGCCTACACGTAGTTTATGACGAAGATTAATATTATATGTCTTGCCGCAAGTATTATTATGACATCGAATAAAAGAGACGCTATTCCATGTCGTTTGCCTACCGTGTGACAAAATTATGAATTAGTGACGGGTACAACATACAAGTCAGAATGTAGCAATTACTCCATCTCTCTAACTTTGACGCTTCAGGTAAATGACATAGAGCTAGTAAGTGACCATAGGGGCCAGCAATCAGCTTTCATTTCCCCCAGCGAGGCATTCTATCGCGCTGCCACCGAGCCCGGCGGCGACGAGTGCTCATCATGGGTGATTATTTTTAGGATACCTTAATTACAAGCTCCGTCCCTAATGTGAAGCTTTATATACTAGCTATTGCCCGCGGCTCCGCCCGCGTGGGTGTTGGTTATCGCGTAGAAAAGTAGCCTATGTCCTTCTCCATAACCCAGGCTAATTCTTTGAAAGCGTAATAGACAGACAGACAGTTACTTTCGCATTCATGATATTAGAAGAGAAGTAAGGATTTTCAAAATGCCAGTACCTAACGTCGTAAGTGGGGGCCAAAACTTAAGTTGAATTGTTCAAGTAAAAAAGCAAATAAAGACCATTCCAAGTCTTGAAGCTACATGCAGCATGTGTCGCGACATGTGCTTCGCAAACTTTCCGAAGTTTTATTGTTGCAGACAACAGTCAATATGTTGTTTTAAAACATCAGGAGGCAAACGCATTGTTTCCAAACGTCTTGGAAGTGTTCTTAGCAGTCATCAATGGCAGCTGTTCTGCGATGAGTTACGGCCGAGGGCTGGCGCGGGCGCATGGTGCGGTGAAAGTATGCTTTTACTACACACGTGCACGCAGCTCGCTTGTTTACTTCTAAACTAAGCCATCCAAGTTTCATTGCACATAGCAACCATCTCTAAGGTCCTAACTTCGTAAGCTGTCCCTCATCATAACTTCAACTCTGACAAGCATCGTCTGGACACGGTCACTGTTAATTAAATAACTACTACAGACACGAGATTGGGATCTCGCAGCGTCATCTCCGATTCAGCCCTGACACAGAATGGAGACGTCAAGCACGGGTAGCGTCCGCGTTATCTGCTCAGCTATCACAAAGTGTGTACAATGTGCGGCCGAGACACTCCTCGCGCACCTGTCGGAGGGACGTGACCGGCGCGCGCGCTGCCCCGGGCGCGTGCCCCTCCTCCCGGGCTCCGGAGCTCCGGGGGAATGCCTCCGATACTCATTAACTTTCGGGGATTGCTGGCATTCGATGATATATGTCAACGATGCCGGATGCTTGTATAATGACTCCCTGACTACAACATCATGCAATCACGAACATACGAATCTTTCCAAACTGTCTCACCGTTTGTTGACGCTTCGGAAAACAAAAATGCAATCCTGATTCGCTCTCGCATCGCGTGCCGGAAACTATTTTCTCACCGATCGTATAACAAACCGTACAATCTACACGTACACATCTAACAGATAATATTATGTGTATCGTTGTGGGTAATTTTAGGTCATTCCCATCGAAACGGGCGTCGCGGCCGGTCGGGAGACGGCCTTGCGTCGGCGAATGGGCGCAAGCTGGTGCAACAGGCGCTTGGGCAAAGTTGCGTCAATTACCTCCGCCATTGTCGCGCGACTCGCTCCTACAAACAATGCTGCAGCCGATCATAGAAAATAATACGCACGTGTCTGACATAAAGTGCCTCTCGCACGTCCGCTCTAATAGATCAACTAAACATTAACCGAAGGTTCCTCTGTAAAAGGGCTCGATAGATTCATATGGCCGACCCGTACGTGATTTTGAACGATCTATGTGCGTTTCGGCGAAGTCATTGTTACAACATCGAATTACGTCGAAAATTCTCCAGTTTTGTTTTGTCTACCCATTTTGTTTGGCGTCCGGCCTAACAATAAAAAATATCGATTACAATTCTAAGCACACAGAGCTATATCTAATGATCTAGGCAGCGCGGGGAGGTGCGTGCGCGCGCGCCGTGTCTTCACGTATAATTCCGGGCCCAATGCCCAAATGAAATTATTATACTAATTACCGAATCTCGATCACGAGCGGGGGGCGTTGCGGTTCTAAATCTCCCGCTCTCCTAAATCGATTACGGGTATTACGGGCCTAGAGCCCGGCGTTTTGTCTCTGTCTTATGTGGGCCGGCCTTGCTCTCGTCTTTTTGGTCATAATCTATCACGGTTCATTGCTCCTAGTGGCCACTCGGCCAGCTCGGCTGACCAGTGCGAGAGTACTGGCTCACTGACGGAGAGACGTTCTTGAGATGCTCTTATCTCGTTTGTTTAATGAAGTTTTTAATAATGGCTGGTGTTGTAAATTGTTTTATAAGACAGTCGTGTCCCAAGCCTCCCACATTAGCGTCAGGTGCTGGCCGGCCGCGATATGGATGAGCGTCAGTTAGTTTCACGCCGCTCGCCTTTATTATTATACTTTTAATAGTCTACGCTCTGCTAAATAACGAAGGAGTCTCACTTTCACATGTAAGGCCTACTTTTAATTGATATTACGAGATTGAGCCAGATGAGTCGGCGAATATATGGGCTTACTCATTTTATTCATGCCGTTTACTTAGTAGAGGGACGCAATTATTATTAAGTACCTACCTACAGTGTTTACTGTTTTATCTTTTTGCATGTAACAAGGTTGAAAATGTACTCATCAAATTGTTAAGTTCGACCTTTGAAAAGATTTCATGTGCGATAGCCCGGCTGTATGCATTTATCATTACGATGACACATACGAATCGTGTCTATGATTGTATTGCATTGTACGTAGGTAGGTACATATTACATTTTTCTTTCAGCAATTTTGAAGTTTAAAAGACTCCATAAAAAATTCGCTCTAACATTTTAGTAAGGATCTATAAACATTGTTATGCCGCTTTAATACGTTGCAATTACAGAACCTTGAACACGACCTACATTGGGTTTTAGAAATACAAGTATAAATCTACTTAGTATAATTTATTTCCTTGTGTGTTAATAAAGGAAATTATTTGAGGTTTATAATACACAGTTTACAAACAAAAAGATAATTTAAATTGATGATAATTTTTCATTATTTATCTCGCCGTTTGATCTAAGCAGTTTCATTGTTGCACAAAATTGTTGTTACTAAATTAATTTTAATGAGTGTTAAACTTTTATATTTTGACTATAATAGTAGATTATGACGTTCGTTACTTGACAAAGTTGTTTGACAAGTTACGAACGTCATTTAAATCTACGAGACTACCGCGGATTTTGTGTCCATAAACGACATAAGTCGTTTATGGACACAAAATGCTGCGGAGACGGATATGTCACCGAAAATTGCAGACTCCGTAAGATTGTAAAATATCGCGTATAATATTTCCTTTTCTCATTAAAATCCATCCAAAGGATGTCTTGAAAAGATCGCTTTCAGCGATAAGGCCGCCCATTGTGTCACCCTGTGTAATGTCTTCTTCATCTATATTTTCTGTATCTTATATGGTGTACATAATAAAGAGTATTCTATTCTATTCTATTTTTTCACTATCGAGAAATTTTATTCCAAACAAGATTTATTACAATCTTACGGAGTCTATAATTTTTCGGTGATGTATATATAACTCTTCCGTTACTGAGTGACTGACAGACAACGCACAGCTGGAGCTACTGGTCGTAGAAAACTGAAATTTGGCATGTAGGTTCCTTGTGTTCTTTGTAGATGGAGCAGTACGATAGGATTTCCCAAAATTCCTACAGGGACGCGAAAAAACGGGATATATGCGTGTACGAAGTCGTCGGCATAAGCTAGTATAATATTAGTAGGAAGGATTCCTATTTCCCAAAGGCCTTTAAACAAAAAAATATTTTTCAAATAAATATCTACTGAAGTTTAAACTTACTTTACTACCACCAAAATTGTGGCGGTAAACCACATCACTCCAGCCCTTTGCCTGAAGGAGCTGTTGCGGTGTGCCACATATTGCGGCCAACCACAGACGTCCCTACGTTTAGTAGGTTGTATAATGTAGCGTGGTTACGTAAACGTGGTGAGGTCTACGAACGTAAAAATAGTACCCTTAGTAGAAATCTTGATAAAGCTATTTGGTAACCTAAGGTTAAGGTTTTCAGAATAATTATTGTAATCAAGGGGTGTACTCACTGTATCAGTGCTAGATGATGTTCTCCCCCATGGATGACAACTTTATCTCTCTGTCTATCAGTTTCTGACCTATCTGTTATCGCTAGCCCAGAACGAATTCTAGAAGAAAAACAAAAATTTTGCTCATTGGTGGCACATTAAATAGAAACGAAAAACACAACACACTTTACAGAGAACAACTACCTAAATTATTGTACAAAAAAAGCTTTCCTCTTTCAATTTATCTAACCAAACGTTCTCCATCTTCCACAGCCTGTTCGAGCAGGAGATCATGAGCTACGTGCCCGCGGGCGGGTGCACCGTGGCGGCGGCGGCGGCGTCCGCGGGCGCTTCGCCCTCGCCCGCCGCGTCCCCGGCCGCCGCGCGCAGCACCCGGGCGCCTGCGCCCCAGCGCCGCGACTTTGAAGCCAAGCTCCGCGCCTTCTACCGGAAGCTTGAGAGCAAGGGATACGGACAAGGACCTGGCAAGTTAAAGTGAGTACACTCTTTATCTAAACACAGAATCTTTCAAGTCAGTCACTGCTGAAAAATGACACCAGCTGCACGTCCTGCACCTTCCAGGACTTAAACGGGTGCAGCTTGCTAAATACTGGTCGGACTAAATTTAATTTAGAGTTAATTATCGACACGAAAAGAAAAAGATGTGATGAAACAAAAAAGCTCTGCAAGCAAAGTTCGCTTCAAAATGCTACTTGCTTTTACATACTTACCCATGATTTTGTAATTATTAAAAATGGGTCCGGCTTAGAAAAGTTCAATAATTTGCAAGCAGAGATCTGTTTGCAATAGGAAATGTATTTCAGCGAGTAGGTACGCAATGACGATTAAAAAGTTTTCTTGACGAAATATGAAAATACGATGACACGCTGAACCGTTCTTTACAAGAACGGTTCATTCGTTCAGCAGGGCGGGAAGTCTCGACATAACGATCGCATAGCGTCCGAATTTAGTTGTTAAGTCTTAGGACTTAACGACTGAATTCGGTCGTTATGATTATAGGTCTTAGGGCCGCCCGTCAACAGCCAATCTTGAACGCGATCCAAGGTCAAAATCAATGATCTGATCTGTGGATCGCCTTCAAGATTGACAGTGTACGGGCGGCTTTAGGAGTTATCAACCGTATTGAGTCGGTAGGCGATCGGTAAATAAGTCGAGACTTGGGTGCTCAAGCGTGTGTAGTATTTGATACCTTTTGGCGGGTTTAATTTACAAAGTTTCTCTTGAATTCATCCCCCACATTTCACACTTCCAAATCGAATCTAACGCCAAACCAACCTCCTTACAGACTGCACATCCGTCGCGAACATCTTCTAGAAGACGCCTTCAGAAGAATCATGTCGTGTGGCAAGAAGGAGCTGCAGAAGGGCAAGCTCTGCGTGCTATGGGACGGAGAAGAAGGCCTGGACTATGGCGGCCCCAGCAGAGAGTTCTTCTTCCTGCTGTCCAGGGAGCTGTTCAACCCTTACTACGGTCTCTTCGAGTATTCAGCGAACGACACGTACACGGTCCACGTGTCGCCTATGTCGGCTTTCGTCGACAACCATCATGAATGGTGAGTGTTGGTTTAGTTTTTGTATATTAAGCTTTTTAATTTCTCAAAGGCAAATAGTAGTTCGAATGTATGTGGTGTGGTTGACATTTCGAGCACTTTTTACTTATGGATCTATAGGTACATTACATACGACACATAAATGGTGAAATGAAACAGCCTAAGCGTTGCTAGTGAATGCTGAAGAAGGAAATAGTTAGCTAGAGAAACACCGTGTGCTTGTAGACCAAAAAGATCATCGCCTTATCGGAGCAAAGGTTAAGTTTTCTTGAGGATGTACTATAGATCAATGGAAGGCCCCGAAGGTTCCAGAGATCAGCCTGCTAAGTCCAATTTATCCTCAACTCAGTTGCAGAGTATTGCCTGTTTGCTCCGGTTTGAATGGTTGCTACTTGCTATGGTATGAAAAAAAAACCCTAACCTTTGAAAATATTATTAAAATTTGATTGTTTGATAGACAACATCATACAAAAAAGGATGAAAAAAAAAATTTTATTGTCATAGAGCTGACGGGCATAGTATGTAACCGGACTCCGTTAGATTGTAATAAGTCTTGATTAGATTATAATTTCTCGATATATTATGATTTTTTTTTATAGACTACTAGAATTTTATTAAAAATTGTTTTATAGACGATTTATCCCATTCAAATTCAAGTTTCCAAAATATCCGATACAAAACGGTTTACAATTATTTCACGCGATATTTTACAATCGTTAGGCGTTGGCAATTTTGCGGTGACATATATTATAGATTTAAACTAGAATTCTTTAACGATAGTATTAGTAGTACTTAAATAATGTTATGGTAGGTGCCAGATATACTTGCAAGAGAGTACAATGACCTTTCCCTAATATCCCCTTAGTAGATACCCGAACAATAAATTGTGAACCGTTTTTCATTACTAGAGAACGTAAAGGATCACGATAGAAGTCGAGTCAGGACAGCTTTATGTCTTTATTTCTGTTTTTGATAATAAGAAAGTCAATAATGTATGTGGGTCAATGACCGTTATTGCACATTTATCTGGTGTCTACCATAGTAGGTAAAGACCTCCCAGGGTTGCGGAATTTGTTTAGTCACCGCGGCCCTGAAACGAAAAGGGCATTAGGAGGAGCACGGATGGGTTTTAGTCCGTAAGAGTTTGACACTCCCTCACGCTCCACCCAGAGCGGAACAAGTCCATTGATGATTTCCCATCCATAAAAAAAACCATATTCAAGACAAATATTAAGACATACAAACAAAACTTGAAAGATCATAATTATAATTAGCGTCATTATATTTCACAGATGGTCATTATAAATGATAGCTAACAAAATATCCCATGGCATGCTTTGTTTTCTTTTTGGCAGACAATGAATAATTGCAAATGAGTGTGATAATCTTTTACAAAGTTTTGAATCTGGGAACTAGAGAAACGAATAAGTAGGTAATGACTTGAAGATAAGGTTTTTGAAGACATGGAAAAGTCAAACATTGTACTTAATAGCTAAATTTGAGGCTGCGTTTCCACCATCTAGAGATGTGCGAGGATCCTCGCTCAGCGCAAGCGATTCTATTGGTTATTAACAATCACACACACACACATGGTTATTTATTATACTTATTTGTATGATTTTTTTAATTATTAGAATTGAAGTGTTTCTTTTTTATAAAAAATGCTCTTTTTTAGGGTTCCGTACCCAAAGGGTAAAAACGGGACCCTATTACTAAGACTCCGCTGTCCGTCTATCTGTCACCAGGCTGTATCTCATGAACCGTGATAGCTGGACAAATTGCAATTGATAGTTGAAATTTTTCAGATGTATTTCTGTTGCCGCTCTAACAACAAATACTAAAAACAGAATAAAATAGATATTTAAGTGGGGCCAACCTTATTTTCTTGTTTGTGTAACTAGGTATCTATACTAAACTTATAGGTACACTAGCATACCCGCGCAACTTCGTCTGCGACGCATTTTTCATTAATGCTCTGCTCCTATTGGTCGTAGCGTGATGTTATATTGCCTATAACCTTCCTCGATTTAAGGGCTATCCAACATACAAAGGACATTGCTCGTCGTCCATACATAGCTCGCCTAAGATCCAACAGGGAGGTGTATTTACTCTTTGGGTTTTAGATAATGTATATATTCGATTAAACCTAAATTAAAACAACGGACACTTTTGAGAATTCTGAAAAATCAAAACACTTTCGTATTTTGAGGTTATAATTACGTCAATAAAAACATTCGGTATGTAGCAATAACTTAGCATTTATTACTGAATGTAAATACGACAGATGCGCGCTTCTTGACATTGAACTCTAGGAGTCGGGAGTCTTATGGAGTTGTTAGATAAAATCGGAAAAGTAAGAAAATGCAAACGAATTCAGTACGCAACCAACGCAAACTCAGATCGAGCACAGAATGCGCGCGCCAACGGACATTAGGTACTACCAAATGTCAAATGTTGTCATCTGTCAATTCGTCAACTGCCAGTGTCGATATTATTGCTCGTTTCAAAGAGCACTTTCAATCGAGTTTTTTGATAAGGTTTATTATGGTTCCGCGACATCATAGCGGGCTGTTTGTGACTAAAAATCATTATCGTATATCAAGTGTTGAGAATACTAACTCTTGTCTGTGTCAAACTCTTATTAAGAGTGCTGTTACAAAGACTTGGCTGTATGAGCTATAATACCTTTGCCTATTAAAAACCTCAAATTGAACCAAAAAATAATAGAACTATCACCGAGGAATATGACGGAAGCTAAAGACGAAAGTGAATACTTTTTAATATGTTTTCGAAATTAAATAGTGTCCGTTCTATTAAAATATAAGTAATGTATATTATTAAAAGAACTAGTAATTATAGTAAATATTTCATGCGTGTTGGTTCATAGGCCATTTTTTACAATGTCCTTTAAACTCTTCTGCTTTATAATATTAACCTATAGATAGATGGAAAAATGGTAGACCGATGACCTGAAGAAAGTCGAAGGAATCCGTTGATAAGGAACAGAATCGGTCATTGAGGCTCTTTTGGGGGTTCTATGTCCAGCAGTTGACGTCTTACAGCTATACTCCATCCGAGTAGGTAGTTAACTAAAGTTAAACAAAAAAAACCACGTGACAGGGTTACCCGGCTAAACGTAATACCAGTCATTTCAGTTGCCATGCTACGTCACAGTTGTACTCTTCAATTTAGCAACGTTATTAACGAATAATAACGTTGCTAAATTGAAAAGTACAATATATAACTACCTACTCGGATGGAGTATAAGATACTAATCATCATCATCATCATCATATCAGCCGAAAGACGTCCACTGCTGGACATAGGCCTCGCCCAAGTGTCGCCACAACAACTGGTCCTGTACGTCTCGCATCCATCGGCTACCAGCGACCCTCACCAGGTAAGATAGGTACTAATATGATACATAAAATGTATCTAGCTCGTGGCTAAATTATAACAGCCGCACAGGTCGCTTCAAGGTTAAGCAACGCTTGCCGAGATTGGTCTGTGGATGGGTGACCATCTTAACATACCGAGACTCCTACGTGCCTTGGCACATTAAACCCTTAGGCCCAGCTGTCATTTGTAGATCTTTGGCAGTCGTTATGGACAATAAGAAGCCAGTAAATCTTATTCCAGTCTTGCCAAGAAGTACCGTGTTGGGTTGTGGAGGTCTGGTGCCTACCAGACCTCCACAACCCATGAACTGGCCGCTCCACGTAAAATACTGGTATTCAGCTGAACCCGGTTTGACTGGAAGCCGACTCCAATATAGCTGAGAAAAGGCTAGGCAGATGATGAAAATGGACCTAGGTAGATGTAAATAAACAATTGTATATAATCAAGTCAATGATTACTTCAAGAAATGCGTGTTTCCTGGTGTTAACTTCGAATGATACCTATTATCATCTTGTTAAGCCAAGCAATACATAACATTATATTATTTACTATACATCATTAGGCTATATCTATAATTGCAATTGCATTGACGAGTGACATGTTGTTAGTCTCAATAGTATGACTGCTCAAGAACGAGGCATTAAGTGGTATGGTCCTGACTAAATAACAACAGCCACACGGGAAGATCTTCAAGGTTTGAGCAACGTTTACTGAGGCCGATAGGTATTCCATAGGACAATTTTTTAATTTTTTTTTATGGACGGGAGATCATCAAATCGCTCCTTCCGCTCTGGGTGGTCGGGAGGGAGTGTCAGACTCTTACTGACTGAAACCCATCCGTGCTTCTCCTAGTGCCTTTTGCATTCCAGGGCCGCGGAGACTGTTTCGAATAAAATCCGCAACCCTGGCTATGACTTAAATATAACTGGCGAAATGAGGGTGTATAGTAGGTATATATTTTATGCTATATATACCTCACGACCTATCACCATTTGGCGAATAGGCGTCATTTTATGTTATGTACTTATGGAAATCGTTTTTAACCGACTTTTAAAAGAAGGATGTTCTATGCGACTATGTATTTTTTATATATCTTAGCTCATATCTCCGCCAATTAAGGACCGATCATCATCTCATGTTGCTGAGCTGATGACGGAAGGTATAGTAATTCAGGATCTGATGCCAGGAACCCAGGAATAAATGTTTGTTCAGCGATATTTTCGCCAATTATCCCGGACTGGTCCCATTTCAATTTGGTGTAGACCTGATGAAGAACTTCGGAGATAGGCAACGGAACTCTTCAATAACTGATAGCAAATCTCCCGGGATTGCTGAAATCGCATTTCTGTTTATTGTTTACACCAGTTCATAACATAACATCACGCCGGTACGCTGTGAAGGGGTACGCAGATGCATTTGCATCTACTAAGTATAAAATAACTTTAATTTCGGAAGTCGGTGTGAAAAACTAAAAAAAAACCAAGAAAAACAAGTTTCTCCTTAAATATGGCAAACCTAATGTTTTGGCAAGGTACGTATTCTGTCTCCATGCTTGATAGCAGTAACGAATTTTGTTACAAGATATTTTTTAGAACTTTGCATTGTTGAGTTTGAGATGGTGGGAATTATTTACTTTTATTTTAATTTGCGTACAATCCAACCGAGACCAAAAAAGACGGCAGAATTAAATATTCCTTAGTTATTAAAAATCTGATTTATATTTTAATGTTAATAAAATGTTTATTTTTGTATAAAATCAGACACGGAAATTAATTAAGTACTTATCTACTTAAATTAGCTTTTTTAAAAGCAATTTAATTTGTTGAAAAGCAATTGTTATTCTACAATTTATTCATTTCATAAGTAGATGTGTAGGTACCTTTATGTAATCTTAATTTGCAGCTCTTTATCTTACATATCCAAAGAGTCTCTTCCTCATAATAATTTATTTAGTAGGTATTATCATGAGTAGTTTAAAATCTTACCGCGTGAATATTGAAAATTATCCCAAGGGAACATACAGGGATAAAAACTTGTCTATCCTATGTGTTATTCCAGACTATAATCTACCATCTATGATATTTCGCATCTATTCTATATTATTAGGTATGCAAATAGGCATATTTTCAATGATTCATCATAATGTCATATCTTTTGTTGATTATAAATCTAAAGTGGACTGGACTAAGTAGGTACTTTTATAGTACAATATAGTGACTAGTGAGGAAGGCCATGTCATTATGAATTGGCCATTCAAGAAATAATACTTATTTAATATATATAATTGAAAAGATATAAAACTTCTACGAAATTACATCATTGAGTAACTAAAATCCTGGAACACCGATAGATATCCGTTATTTTACAATTTGACAACCGAATTGGGTGAAAATAGGTTGGGTCCCGAACAACAGGAACCGCCAACTGGCGACGTGGTAAGACCAGTAGGAGATGGAGACACGAGTATAATATACTTACACAAAAAATAAAATCAAGAAATAGAGACATTTGCCCTACTGTAGGACGCAACTTGGAGCATCGCAGGCGATGAGAAAACCTTTGTCTTCTGTTTTTACAGCCTTTTAAAACAGATACACAGACATACCTACATGTAAGACATCCTTGTCAAAAACACTTGATGATGGCAGATAACATTGCTAATCTCATTTAAACAAAGAAAGAGTTATGATAAAATCTGACCCATTTACTCCCGAGCAAAGACAATCTTCCTGCCACAATAATAAACATCGCATCCCTTCCACAAAGCGCAACAGATATTTCCGTTATTATGATTTATTTTTACTCCGCCGCCTGCGCCCTCTGTGTTTATTTTTACTCAGCGTCGTTCAGCGCAAGCGCACCCGAAGCGTCCGCGTCTCAGATTACAACAAACACCATGTATTTGGTTACAAACAAACATACAGATTTACCTTGTTTTTGTGCACGTTCTGAAGTAACTATTTAATATCATGTTACGATTTAACTGATGTGTAACGATTTCTACGCGTCGCTGGGCAATACGTTGTTGGAGACATTTTCATTATATTTTGGATACAGTATTATATAGGTCGCGTCGTAATTTTAGGCAGACTGAGTTGGTCCAGCATGTGAGATCACAAGGTAGCTAGCTAGGTTAGGTAGAGATGCCGTTGCTTATTGCCTATCGTTTTAACAGTGAGGTATGGCTATGTATATAATGTACTTAAAGTATGATTTTGTTATTATTCTCTTTCGGTATTAAATACCACCGTACCACGTGGTGATAAGTTAACAACCAAACGAATGTGGAGCAACTCCTTGTTCGCTGCTTACTGCACCCTGAGATCTTGAAAGCCAGCCTGAGAGGAGGCTATTATGGTAAATTTTTAAAGTGTGCGTGGAAGGCCACATCCGAAACTATGAGAAATATCGGAAAACGCGGAAAGGAGTCTCGAGCCCGATTTTGATGAAAACTAAAACTGCATCATTGATTTTTGAAAAACTAGTTTATGTAGGTCTAGTCAGGAATCGAACCGGTTGATTAAAAAAAAATACATCCGAATGTGACGCTATTTTAGTTTTTTTTTTATTATTGATAGGCACGCGCTTGACCACTATCTCACCTGATGGTAAGCGATGATGTGGTCGATCCTAATTAGGATCAAATTCTGAGAAGTAATGATATATGGCAAACTAAAGGAAAGAGCTCATTTTTATCACTCTGTTATCTGTACCTACCTCAGCTATAGGTTCCATCACCAATGAAACTGTGCAGGTATTCTCCTGCCTGTCGAATCTGTAAAAAACTCACCGAGAAAACTAAGATGACGTGAGCATGAAGTGTGTTAGCGTTCCAATTGATGCTACGTATTGCCAGCTTACTAAACGCAGATCATGTTCATTTTTGTTGGCGAAATTCGCCCTAAATTAGTTGTTACAGTATATAGATGCAGTATACTGATGGCGTCTACGTTTGTCCCCAGGTTCCGCTTCTCTGGGCGCGTGCTCGGTCTGGCGCTGGTGCACGGCTACCTGCTGGAGGCGTGGTTCACGCGCGCCCTCTACCGGGCGCTGCTGCGACTGCCTCCCGCGCTCGAAGACGTTGACGCATTGGACGCGCAGTTCGCTGCCTCACTGCGATGGCTGCAGGTGAGAAAAGTACTCTTTATTAGGAACATATAATATAAGATACAGAAAAGATATATACGAAGAAAGTACTTATAGTGAGGCATAAAAGCGATATTTTAATGGCAACATGACGAGTCACCTCGATCATCAGTTACTGAGTTTTTACTTATGACCTTTAAAGTCACTATCTGTCCTTAACTGACCACAGACGCGTTCTGCCGACGTCTGACGTACAGTCAAGGGTCAAAAGTGCAGTAGCACGCATACAAAAGCTAAGGTGTCTAAATCTCTTTGTGGTCAATTGCCCAGTACGCCACGAATACTGATCTAAAATTTTGAATATTTTAGATCAGTCGTGAACCCCTTCTTCAAATCAATTTTTGATACAAAAGTTTTGGTAGTGAGCGAATGCATTTTTGATCCCTCACTGTACTATAAAATTGGCCTGATGATTACGTTTAACATTGACTTTTAGTGACCCTTGACACAGTATGCCTCTGGTACACATGTCTATCTTATCACACCCGGAAGTTTTGATGTTATCAATTTTGGTCAGCCATTCAAGGCAGCTTTATCGCTTTTTCTAATGGTACACTAATAGGTACCTATAACAGTGAATGACGACAAGACATTTGAAAAAAACCGAGAAGATTCAACGTACAGTGTAGGGTCCTGGTCTCCTGTAGAAAATGGTCAATAGCAACTCTAGATTTGTATCCGGTAAAAACTATAACATGGGATTTACGAGTACCTTTTGCATAGAAGAAAACGTACCATTTATGTATGTCCATATATGGAGGTATGCGGAACAAGGTGTAAAGTCCCGCAAACCTCCAATGAAAAGGGAGGATCCTCCGACCTGATGTCGTGTCTGAGGCCAGGTGTTGAATATGTTCACAACGTACAAGAAACTTTGACACTGCGATGCAGGATTTGCGTGACGTCAGGTGTTTAGTTCGTATGTGGTGGCATACCTAGATGCCGCTAAATAGGTACCTACTAACACATATCAATGACCATTCTCATTATAGTATGGCATAAAGTCCGCCTTTGTAGTGTTTTATTTTTATTTGTAGAGCATAAATGTGAAAAGAAAAGAAAGAAAGAAAAAGAGTTTATTTACGCCAAGCATGACGCACACCATAAAAATAAATGAGTATATATATATGGTGTGCGTGTAGTGTGTGTAGTGCATACAGTTTTAATAAATAAATAACATGGATGTGTGTCGAAATTCCAGTCAGCGCGCTGCGTATCATCCCTGGAGCTGACGTTCGCGGTGTCGGAGCGGCTGGCAGACGGGCGCGTGCTGGAGCGCGAGCTGAAGCCGGGCGGCCGCGACCTGCCTGTGTCCGAGCGGAACAAGAAGGAGTACCTCGAGCGCGTGGTGCGCTGGCGCGTCGAGCGAGGCGTGGCCGAGCAGACCGAGTGGCTCGTGCGGGGCTTCCACGAGGTGAGCGCATGTTCTAGTGCTCGTGTCCGAGCGGAACAAGAAGGAGTACCTCGAGCGCGTGGTGCGCTGGCGCGTCGAGCGAGGCGTGGCCGAGCAGACCGAGTGGCTCGTGCGGGGCTTCCACGAGGTGAGCGCATGTTCTAGTGCCCGTGTCCGAGCGGAACAAGAAGGAGTACCTCGAGCGCGTGGTGCGCTGGCGCGTCGAGCGAGGCGTGGCCGAGCAGACCGAGTGGCTCGTGCGGGGCTTCCACGAGGTGAGCGCATGTTCTAGTGCCCGTGTCCGAGCGGAACAAGAAGGAGTACCTCGAGCGCGTGGTGCGCTGGCGCGTCGAGCGAGGCGTGGCCGAGCAGACCGAGTGGCTCGTGCGGGGCTTCCACGAGGTGAGCGCATGTTCTAGTGCCCGTGTCCGAGCGGAACAAGAAGGAGTACCTCGAGCGCGTGGTGCGCTGGCGCGTCGAGCGAGGCGTGGCCGAGCAGACCGAGTGGCTCGTGCGGGGCTTCCACGAGGTGAGCGCATGTTCTAGTGCCCGTGTCCGAGCGGAACAAGAAGGAGTACCTCGAGCGCGTGGTGCGCTGGCGCGTCGAGCGAGGCGTGGCCGAGCAGACCGAGTGGCTCGTGCGGGGCTTCCACGAGGTGAGCGCATGTTCTAGTGCCCGTGTCCGAGCGGAACAAGAAGGAGTACCTCGAGCGCGTGGTGCGCTGGCGCGTCGAGCGAGGCGTGGCCGAGCAGACCGAGTGGCTCGTGCGGGGCTTCCACGAGGTGAGCGCATGTTCTAGTGCCCGTGTCCGAGCGGAACAAGGAGTACCTCGAGCGCGTGGTGCGCTGGCGCGTCGAGCGAGGCGTGGCCGAGCAGACCGAGTGGCTCGTGCGGGGCTTCCACGAGGTGAGCGCATGTTCTAGTCACTTGGTTGTGGAGGCCCGACGCTTCTTGGTGAAAAAAGTTATCAGACTTTGGAGCATTAGAAATTTATTGCACCACTGTTTTTTACTGTCTCACTGGACTGCTTGAAACCGCTTCGTTTTTCGGAGACAGTCGGAATGGTCTGTCCTATACAGGATACTTACCTGCCAGATGGCAGTTCATGTCCAGGTGGACATGAACTGCAGTGCCTATAAAGAAAGCACTCAATCGCTTGCGCACCATAGTAGGCCGCTGTAAATACAAGTTGAAAAAATGGGGGTTTCACTGACCCACTAGACGCCAAATGTAAGTGCGGTGCCCCCATCCAAAACATGGCCCACTTGTTGAGCCCCGAGTGCCCTTGCACTTGGCGCACTCCAACAAGTGGGCCATGCACACCTGCACCATTAAGGACCTAACGAACGAGTGCCACAGATGCCGCTATAAGCGCGAACACCAGTGGGCACAAAATGTTTAAGGGTCGCCATCGACTCGAAAAGAAGATACTTACTTTTATCCCGATACTTCTTTCCCGTAGTATAATGTTCGCCGTAAACGCGGGCGAAGCTGCTGGCATATTTGCGGGCCTATACCTACCTACTGCATAAACTTAACACCGAATCTGTTTTTCCGTTACCAGGTGGTGGACCCGCGGCTGGTGGCGGCGTTCGACGCGCGGGAGCTGGAGCTGGTGATCGCGGGGGCGCCCGAGCTGGACGTGGCGGACTGGCGCAACAACACGGAGTACCGCGGCGGCTACCACGACGCACACCCCGTCATCATCTGGTTCTGGCAGGCCATCGACAGGTACACTACACTTTTAGACCCCACGCTCGACAAATGTCCCAACGTTGGTCCGTAAGACAAATCGCAACCTTTAGTAGATAGATACCTACCTATCTCCTGCAATAAGCAGTTCTACGAAGTCGGACATGTCTAGGTAATGAAAGTGTTTGATTTTCCACATGAGTATACCTAATACAGATGATAAATGTGAATATAGATGGGCAAAAGATGGGATTAACTAAACCCCGATTGATTACCCACACATCCTTAGAAGATGCCAATAAGTTAACACTCAATAATCGGGTTTAAACCCATTTGACCAACCATCTCTAGAAGTGAAAATTGTTGAGCGCTTACGCGGGAAAAGACAGACGAAATACAGAACCGATTTAAACAGATACAGGCCTGTGATAGGTAGACGCACGGCATAAGCTTATGAACTGTCTTTGGGCGCTGAAACTTAACCCTGTATTTTTCCGATAGAACCAATGTAATATCAAAAAAAAATATTGTGGACTGCTAAATCCTTAACTTTGAAGTCACAAGCTATACATCTGTTCGGCCTTTCACAACAACTGTCGTCACTGTGTGTTAATGTGACGGATTAGGTACACCACCGATGATAGCATGTCCGTATATTGCCTGTCACCCTGAATTGCTGCTATTTATACGTAAAAATACCTACCCAACCTTTATTCAACTATTTACTTACATACATACCAACAAAAAACGATGCCATCACACCATCACATGCTGGCTAACATCCACACTTCCTTATTTAACACAAAGACGTTAATCAAAATGCGGAAGTATAAGCCGTGGCATCAAACAATAACTATTTATAACGTGGTGCGTTTCTGGCAGGTTCACGAACGAGCAGCGCCTGCGCCTGGTGCAGTTCGTGACGGGCACGTCGTCCATCCCGTACGAGGGCTTCTCGGCGCTGCGCGGCTCCACGGGCCCGCGGCGCTTCTGCATCGAGCGCTGGGGCCGCGTGGAGTCGCTGCCGCGCGCGCACACGTGCTTCAACCGCCTGGACCTGCCGCCCTACCCCACGCCGCACCTGCTGCACGAGAAGCTGCTGCTTGCCGTCGAGGAGACCAACACCTTCGGCATCGAGTGAACACATCGAGCTGCCCGACTATTGCACTTTGCGACGCTCTATTCAGCTCGATTTTTCGTAAATGTATCATTTTGTAACGAGCTTTACCTAGAGCGCTCTAGTAGCGTATGCTTCGAATAACCTTGGATGGAATCGAAAATCGGCCCGACAATGATTTATGGCCAATTTTGGTTGTGGTACAATACCTACCTAAAATCCGTTATCTGGCCCAACCTGATAATTTGACCACCATTCACCATGATTGGCCTCGATTCTAAACCGCATTTTATTTGCTTTGTTACGAGGTAATAAAGATTTATAAGTAAATAAATACACCTTATTATGTGAAACTTACTGGATCATTGAAATTAACACAATAAATAACATGATGTAATTAAGTTTAATTGACCACGTTTGGGATCGAGTTTGAGAGTGCTGTATGAAGTATTGAAAATACATTTGCAGCTGTAAATAATTGTGACTAATCACAAGTTTTGTTGTCAATGTAAATAATAGTCAATTGATAGTGTAATGGACAAACAAAGATAGGGGTATTTTAGCAGTCTAATTATTAAACGTGTAGATGTGCCTAGGTATTTATTATTATAACTGGCCGCGTATTCTACGAGGTTTGTACTTTATTATCGCTTTTATTATAAGTGAACGTATATTGTGGCTGTGAAATGGGACTCAAGTCCTGTGTTTAGTAATTACGCTTTTACGTCACTAATTTATAATATTAATGTAGCCTTTATCACCTTTGATAAGAACAGTTACATTTAAAATTATTGCGAACACTTTGTATGTATTTTTGTTGTGTACTAAAAATTAATCATTGAAGCTAAATAATTTAATGTTCTCAACTTACCTCTTAATAAGAATAATTTAAATGTATTTTTTTTAAGAAATAAGTTTTGAATCTTCAATTACAAGCAACACTAGTCAGCTATAATTATTATTATCTTAAATATGTTTGAACTACATTAAGCACTTGTATGTTTTGATAATGTATATCCTCCACTCCACTGTCTTAGCTTTTACCAATCTTACTATCTTAGTCATGAACATGCTAGTTACAAAAAGTTGATTTAACATGTTCCTTTGATATATTTTAAAATTAAAAACGGTGTATGGTTAGTAACACTGCAGTTCATGACAAATGGTTGTTGTCCATCCAACAAGCAAAATAAAACAGTATTGAATGTCTCAATGTAATGTAAATATATTATTTATTGTGCTTATCAACTCTACACTACTGTGTAATTGATGTTTATTTTTGTAAGTAATAGTTCTATTATGTTGAATATTTAACTCAAAATGTGTATTGTTTTATTATCTCTAAATTTTAAGTAAATTGTTTTTGTGTGAAAGTGATAAAATGTGTCAATATACAACATTACTTGAAATAATATTTCTTTTATTTTACTCCCCACTTGTACATACATATTGTGTAGAGCTTATCAACATGTTAATAATATGCTACTAGATAGGCTGGGGGAGGAATACAGAAAAATAGGAAAATGATTAAGAAAAATATCACACATACAAAATGTTTATTTTTCTGAAGTTGTGTAACAACAAAAATCAACCTTGTTATTTTTAAGACCTTATCTTTTAACATATATCAACTATTTACAGTTCCCAAAGTCTGCATTTGTCCACACAAACTCCTGATAAAAATGCAACAAGTGTTACTTTGCATGTTCTACTCTAAATTGTGACGGAGTTAATTCATAGCTTGTCACAGTCAGTAAGTTTTAAAATCCTTATTCCATAAAACTCAAAGTTAAATCATAAGCTGTGATTACAATATGATAAAAGCTACTGTTATTATATTTCCATATGCATACTGTAGCTATGTGAATCAAAATTAAAACTCTTAAAAATTATCCTCCCCCTCTGAAACATCCTATGTGATCCGCGAGCAAGACTAGTCAACCCCCATATCAATAACTCGAAATTTGAACCAAGTCAATAAGTAAATTGAAAGGTGGTTTCTGAAGAAATCAACTAAATTTTTTTGCAATATAATACACGCTTGTGTAAATATTTTGTATATTTACTTCAAAAATAACGGTACATACAATATTTTTAATTTGTAACTCTATCGAAAGGGAGAAGAGCGAAGGCTCACTTTGATACTAGCCAAGAGAGGGAAAATCCTTGCTGTCATCAACCTTAGGCGGTGTGGCCTGCGCACGCAGCGGTGGACGCTCCTCCACAACCTCGGGCTCCCTCACAGCAGCCCGGCCCCGGCCGCGACCGCGCCCGCGGCCCCTGGGGCCGCCGCCGCCGCCGCGCCGCGCCGTGTCGTTGAACGTGAACTCGATGCCGAGCACGCGCTTCTGGCGTCCCACGCGCTGAGGGTAGTCGGCCATGTCGTACTCATCGTCGCTGTCATCGTCCTCACCTCGTTCGCCTTCCTTTTTCTTCTCGAGCAGAACAAGATTCTTCCACTGGCTCAGGTCCTCGCCCTCGCCGGCCTTTCGCAGGTTATACTGCGGCTGAGTGCGTTGAGCATTTCGGAGCGCCTTGTATTCGTCAAGCGTAAGTTCACGCGGCTCCTCTTCGGTGGGAACAGCGGCGCGCTCAGCCTCAGGTTGCTGGCCGTCGCCGGCGCCAGCCACATCGGCCGCCTTCTCCTCGGCCACCTCACCTTCAGAACCAGTCTTGTTGAGCTCGTCAATATCATCCTTCAGTGTGCCCCAGTTGTGAGGACCAGCACCCTCACGCTTGTCCACCGGCTTCACACCAGTCTTGTCGGAGCCGGATCTCCTGTCAAACTCGCGCTTGCCTCTATTGTCGTACGGACGCGGCCCGCGCGGTCCGTCACGACTATCGCGACCATCGCGAGACTCGCGAGGCTCGCGAGGTTCGCGCGGCGGCCTCGGCCCACGGCGCTCGGCTCCCTCAGCATTCTCGCTGAAATTGCGTCGCTCAAAGTTGGGCCTGCGGTCGCCAAACTCACGCCGGGGTGGTCGAGGAGCTCCTTCCTTGTTTTCGACGGCACCGTTCTGTGGCCGCTCCTCACGGCGACGCGGAGGAGGACGTTCAGTGTTGCGCTCAGTTGGTCTGACAGGGCCCTTGGGCTTCTGTTGCTCACCACTCCTGTTTTCTTGAGGCTTTACATTTTGGGTTTCCTTGATACCCTTCCTGATAGCGGGAGCGCCACCTTTAGGTTTAGTAGTCTCAGGTTTGCCCTTGTTCTCCTTTTCGGCTTCTTTGGTCTTCTTTTTGAGCTCCTTCGCTTGCTCTCGCGCTTTTAACGCATCAAGAGGATCGGACTCATCGTCCAAGAAAAGAGCGTATCTGTTAACAACCCCCACACCGTAGGAATTCTCCATTGTGATCCTCTTGATGATTTAATCACACAATAACTGGATGTTGTTGGATTATTTTCACGCACTTTAGTAAGGCGACATTTTGTCTTATTTTATTGATTTCATTTAATATGGCGGACGTAAGCGAACGCACCTAATACGCCATATGACGAAAAGGAATAGAGAAAAGAATGAAAATGGCGGCACAGTTTTCTTTTTAAATTATTGTCTTTGGTTTTCAGAACACTTTATTGTGACCAGACACAAAAATAACACGGATATTCTCTGCAATGCCTAGTCCACACTACTTGAGTTCCCGGCGACTCTCTCGCGATGGGATTAAAATCTGACAGCTCATCTGTGCTAAAGCAGCCCTAACGTAAGACTGTCATTATTGAATTGCTGTTTTTTTTTCCTGTTTTGGTTTTTGCTCACTACAATTTTTCCCCTTGTATGGGGCTTATTTAGCTTGAAACAAATGATTAGGTAGCCTGTACTTAATTTTTTTTTTCAAACTAAATAAGCTACCTAGTGGCTAATAGGCTAATACGACTAAAGGGAACGTGCACGACGAAGGCTCTGTCACCTGGTGGCGCAAATCCGAATTATTGACACTTCACGTTAAAAAATCATTACGAAGTGAAAAATAATATTTATAATAAAGATTATGGTATTCCTATAACTAGTTTTATTGCATTTGAAAGCCAGTACGAAGTTTCCCTAAAAACTAAATGAAAATGTTTTGTTGCATTTCTGGATGCTCAAACACTTCAAAGAAAAACGAGATAAGTAAGTAAATAAGTAAGTTTTTTTATTTGCAAAAAATGTGGTAAAAAGATGATATGTACATGGTGAATAATTGTGTTGCTTTCCCACCAATAGTACTCACTTTCCATGATATGTGATCGTGATAATATAGGACAAATGTGGATAAATGCAGTAATAACACATTAAGTAAGTATGATTTTCAATAACATTTAGAAATTACTAATAGTTTTATTTGTATGTACTTTTCAATATAAACAATTCTGTTAGTAAACAATGACATAACCTGAAATAATTTTGTTTCAGTTAACGTCAAAATAACAGAATCAAACATATTTTGACATATTCTAGGGCTTTAAATACCGGTAAAAATTTATAACGTTACCTTGCATTGACAGGAGTTAACGTTAATATTAAAATAACGGTAATAGGTTTAACGTTATTTATGCACCATTTTAACGTTATTCTTTATTAACGTTATTTGTAGTTTAACATTAATTTTATCGTTATTTTTAAACGGTTATCTCTGTGAGGTGGTGCAGTGTCAGGTTGTATCTTGATCAAAATATGATTCACGACAGTAAAAAATATGTAAGTAGGTACATAATTATAACCATAATTATTATTTTTTTCTCTTAGCTAGATTTCGGAAATCTAGTTATTATACACTTCAAATCTAAGTTCATGATGATGAGTAAATGATTTTTATGGTTACATCTATGTTAATACATATTTGTTATTGTTGCGCATCACATTTTGATAAAATTACAACCTGACACTGACCTTCAAATAGCAAAAAAATACAAGAAAGTTCGCGGGCTATTGTAACACTAATTATTTTACCGTTAAAACGATAATTCTCGTATTTTGCGTTAAATGTTACTTAACGTTATATTACTGGTAATGTTTTCAAATACCAGTAAATTTTGTAACGTTACTATGGTATCACAATTGAAATTAACGTTATGTAACGGTTATTATTTTGTTATTTGGTAACGTTAACAAGCCCTGATTCTGGCCACGCTTGCGATCGGCCGGAGCCATAGAGGAAAGTAATATATCGGGCCGGAGCCCATATTTTATCGTTTTAATCATAATAAAAACGATTAAAATTTAATTTACACATTGACGGCAACACCATGACAGGAATGAAAAGTTTATTTTTTTAACCACACTGGCTCTCGTGTCGATTTGTACTGCCACCGAAAGATGGGAGCAGAATTAAAATTTAACTTGAGTTTTATTTTCGAGGAGCTTTAGCTGGATAAACTTCAGTAAAACCCCTTACCTAAAAATTAATTATTAGAAAAATGAAACAGGTCAGAAAAAAGTTATTTTTAAAGATTGTGTTAGGTACGCTTTTTTATTAATCTCAATATTTTTGGTAGTCATCATCTTCTTGGCAGTGATCAGTCTTATTACATAACTTAAGTTTGACTAAATTATTAAAGAAATAAAATTTAGCACTCAGGAATAAAACATAATTCAGTTAACAGAAACTTATCGAAAATTTATTTTGTGTTGAAATCTTTTCTTGATCCCCGTCTATCAATTGAATACTCATTAGACGTTGCTAATACGTGGTTTAGCTGGCTAAAGATGAAATCATTTATTGAAAATGCACAATAAGTTGAAAATTAGCAACCTAAATTTAACATAAGTTTGGCCAACTAATCTATTTCTACACCCATCTTTAGACAATTTGCCATATATTTGTTCAGGGTTGCCAATTTTTTAGGGTTCAGGCGACCACAGTCATGGTCGTCTTTTACTCCGAAAAATTTCTAATAATATTCAATACAAGTTTCCAATATCGACATTTAACAAGAAAATCTCATGTATTTGCTATTATACCAATTATAACCAATTAATGAGTTTTCTCCACACGACTTTATTAGTCGTCGGCAGCTCGCCAACAATAAAGTCGCTGGTGATCCGGCAACTGAATCGCTGACCCATTAAATTGCTGGTAGCCACCGATATCACTACTACGTCTGGACGACAAAAAGGCGCGATTTTGAATCTTTCTTTCGGTGCATTTATTACTTCCAGGCATTGTAACTTATCACAATGTCTCAATACAACAGTACAGTGCGACAAGATTAAGGTGAAAGCGCCGTGGGTGGCCCGGGAAATTCAAATTTTATCACGTTTTTTGCAATTTGCAGGTCATTATCAGGTTGTATGTTGATCAAAATATGATTCGCCGCCGTAGCAAGTATGTATTGTAAATACATACTTGCTACGGCGGCGAATCATATTTCCTGTACTGTAATCATTAAAATTATCAATACAACTCTCTCAGTTAGAATTGATGCCAAATGTTATGATTTCATTGAAATACTACATTTGACATCAATTCTAACTGAACGAGTTTTATTGATGATTTTAATGATTATAATTTTATAAATATATACTTGCTACGGCCGCGAATCTTTGACCAAGATACAGCCTGACACTGACCTGCAAATTGCAAAAAACGTAAGAAAATTTGAATTTGTCGGGCTACCCTGGCGCTTCCACCTTATATCCTTTATGCTATAAGGATCGATCGCTATTGGCGATGCAAAGAAGCGTGCGCTTCCAGCGGCGAAATTTAGAATTTGCCTAAGAATGACACTTGCAGCGTTGCCAACACCAATTTATCAAATTCCCCGTAAATCGAAGTCACATTCCCCAATATGGGGACAAAAAATACTTCATACATTACAACTGATGGGGTGACCATGATTTCATATATTAGGTAGGTACATATTCTGTATCTATATTAAATTATGTGACTACATTAAAATAAAAATTGTTTTTACATATTGTTTTTTTTTTTCTTCGAAATTAATATTATCGATGACATCTTGTAAAGGAATTATATCAGTTAAAACTTGATCAATAAACACTTGAGTGCAACATGAAGTAACCGCGATACCAGCGCATCTTCAAAAATTACGGTAGCTTCAGTGAACTAATAGCGACCGCACACGACAAGTTTAAACTAATATAATTCCTTTACAAGATGTAATCGATAATATTAAATTCGAAGAAAAAAAACAAATTGTAAAAAAAGGGTTACCTATCATAAACCCGAAAAATATTTGACCGAATTTCATTTCACCTAAAACTTTTCAACATAATAGTTGAAAAGTTTGGCGTTTCGTTTTTTTTTACTTCATCGAAATCACGTTTGTCACTATCAGTTGACTATTATCAATTCGATTTTTTTCGTTACTCCAAGGTTTCATTTGGTCGAAAAATTTTTACCGAAGTTACACTTAGCCGAAACAACATTTGTTCGAAGTATTATGTTCCCGAACATTCAAATTAATTATTTAATTGTAATGGCACTTAATAAAACTGTTGATTATGAACAAAAGTGGTTTTAAGTGGTTCCAGTAAGAAGTATGCAAACAAGGATGCTTGCTTCAAGCATGCAGCGAACAAGCAGGCATGCAGCATGCAAGTAAATAAATAGCACAACATATTGACATTTTATGACACTGTTTTAATTTAATATTGAAAATGCTACCAAGTACCGGCTATATATTTGTGACCAAATAATGTTCCGTAAAATGTTATTTCGGTGTGGTGAAAATCTGGCACATGAAAAAAGTTCAAAAGAGGCTTCGGCCAATAGCAAAAAGTTAATTTGTAAATCGGCGAAATTTAGCTCAGTAAAATAATACTTACCTATGCACATGATACTTCGATGATCTAAAAATATGTCAAAAAATGCATACGCAAAAAAGACGTCGGTCAATAGTTATCGGTAAAATGAAATTCCAACAAAAACAATTTGGAAAAGTGATCGGTTCCCGTAAAAAAGAATGTTTATTTTAATGTAGTTACATAATTTTATTAATATAGGTATAGAATATGTACCTACCTAATATATGGAATCATGGTCACCCTATCAATAGTAATATTGATATGTTTAATCCAATTTATCTTTTAAAGTACCTACTGATTTAGCAGAATCGCAATTTATGTGCACGAATGTACTCCTGAACATAATTCAGGTAGTCGAATTTTGTAAAGAAACATGCCATGTTTAAAAAGATATAGGCAAATATAGAGGGCCGTGCTGAATGAACTAAAATTGGTGTGTTTTTCAAATTTAGCAAGTTGTATGAGACACCAATGCGTTACATTATGTTACTTGCCAAACATCTCATATTCATCATCATATTTTAATAGTTTTTGGCTAAGGTTGTCTTGTCTTTTTTAGATATTTTCTTATAATCCTTATTTCCAGCACGACCCCCTATCTACGTCTATATATTATTTGTTATTACGAATTCACAGTATCTGTTGCGGCACATATATAATGTGTTAATAGGGTACATTCGTTGAGTTTAAGAAAGTTTTGAATACGCTATTTATTTTTCAAGTTACACGAGGGCCGTGCTGAAAACGTTTGGCTGGCACGGCCCCCTTTTTTTGCATATGTCTTCAAAAGTACAGAGGTACATTGAAAAAGAAACCGGTACATATACTCCTAGAGGCGAGTACATTGCATTGGTGCACACCTAATTCGCAAATTCCGGGGGGCCGTGCTGGGCAGACGTACATAATAAAAGTACTCTGTGATCTGGAGTCTCCCCAGCTTGGCGTAATTTGAATCTCAAAATCTAGGGCATCTAGCGATGATCTGTTTTCTCCCAAAGGTCGCCTAATTAGTAGAAATTCGCCAAATATCAGAATCTGTCAGTCAGTGGTTTAGGCAGTGGTCCGACCGCCGACGATGAACGAGATACGAGTAGAACTAGAAACTATAAACGAGTTGGCGATCAGCGGGAAGCGAGTGTGTAGTGTAGTTTCGATAGTTTTGTCGCCGGGCTATAAGCGAGTGTGCAAGTGCGACGAGCGATTACTCGCGCCCGAAAATCGTCGTTTTTTCCCTCTCATTTTCTTCCGTTTTTTCAAAATTGCCACTGCCACTACACAAACACTATCGTAAAATACATCATCGTCGTCATCTGAGCTAGACAACAATGAGAGTAGCAATGATTTGTTGGTATCCATACGTCTACTTTCAATGCCGTGATCAAGCGAGCGAGCATCGCTGAGGCTAAGAACTCACGGAGTGATTTTCACCCGCGACCGCCGCGGTGGTGGAACTGCGGTTTTATTTCTAAACTCACGAGACCGGTTATTTGCGCGACGCAGCCGTCGCGCTTGCGATCATCGCCCGCAGATTACTGTACCCCCTACCCCCCGCCGGCCACCGCAGTCGCCCGCCAACCGATCGCAGAGGGCGCGGGCGCCACCCGCCGAGGCTGCGGGTGACCGCGGCCCGCGCGATTCTACTAGTTGCCCGCCGGTGCAGCGGGAACCGCAAACAACCGCACACACCGCGGGCGTAACACGCGTCGTGAGCTGTGCTTTAATTATTTACATATATATCTGCATTCTACAGAAGCTGCAGGCCCGCAACCGCAGCGGACGCGGGCGATAATCGCTCCGTGAGTTCTTAGCCTGAACGAGTATCGCTGAGCGAGTATTATGTTTGATAGCTCTTGTCGCTCAGCGACAAACTACTGAAGCGAGTCCTCGCTGGCAGGGTGAACAGTCAGCTATCAACTATTAATATATGCCTCTTTTATTGACACGGAATGTATACCTATCTATTGTACGTTTCTTGAGAGAGAAAATCGCCGATAGTTACCGTCGTTTTCTCGCCGGCGGTCGGACCACTGCCTAAAAAGTTAAAAGCATTTCTAGCTAGCCGACCTACCCCTAGGGAGATCTCCCAACTTGGACACATGGACACATCACAAATGTGATAAAGTTGGGGGGATTCTCCCCAGGTCGGCCATTTAAAAACGCTTGACAACTTTTGACCCACCGACCGTCTAATTTTTTGCGTTTTCAAAATTAAAATCCCTGATGGTGGCCGTCCATGTCAGAGACACTTATAATTTGACACCTGCGCTAGTTGGAATTTTTGCAACGCCAGTCTGACCAAAATAAGCTCAAAATAAAATAAAAAAACTTAATTTATTTAAATCATCAGTAAATTAATAACTAACTAAAAAAACAATATAATTTTGCAAAACCAATATTATTAGCGACAACCTTTCTTGCCACCACCATGAGCATCAGCGGTTCTCCCCAGGCAGGTTTCCATTAACAGTCCACAAACGTGGTAAGGGTCGCAGTCTCCAGCAGGTCTTCGATCCTCCATGAACCCAAAACCTTTCTCTTTAATGTGTCTTTGGAGACGGATAGACGACTTCCTGTTAGCGATACCCCATGAGAATGATTCAAATGGTGAGGTTTCAAATTTTCCTGAAAGTCGCATCCTGTTTCCTGCTTCATCGATTCCGTAATTTACCATGTGCTTCATATGGTTCTTTTCTAACCTCTTGATGCAATCCACAATGAAGTCAAAGCCCCCTGGAGCAGTACGCATCCTCTTCGTACTGAAGTTATGATGCATGCCGATTCCTGGATGTAAATGGCCGAAAGGCTTTGGGTGGTACGTGATGTCTACTCCGTAATCCTCGCCGATACGATTCATAATGTAACGTGACATCCATAAATCATCCGGAGCTTTAATGCCAAGAGTAGTGCCTACTTGCCACTCCCAGCAGGCAAACATCACTTCAGCGTTAGTCCCTTCAAAATCAAGGCCAGCAAATAGACACGCTTTGACGTGAGCTTCGGCTACATCTCTCCCGGCTATATATTTTGCACCCACACCACAATATGAGAACTCATATTTTACAGCAGGGAAACCACCTCCTTTAGGCCAACCCAGACCCCACCCATCATTGTCCAACATAGTGTACTCTTGTTCCAAACCGAACCATGGATCCTCTGCTTTATGTATCTCGCACAGCTCATTACAAAAGTTTCTGTGATTTGTGGAAGCTGGTTTTTTGCCATCACCCAAATATACTTCGCATAAAACTATGACGTGAGGATCAGCTCGAAAGGGATCTCTATAGACGACAGCAGGTTTTAAAGTCGTGTCAGAATTATCCGTTGTGGCTTGACCGGTGGAACTGCCATCGAAAGCCCAGCCTGGAGCAGCGTCGGCGGTGTATGGAACACAATCCAAGATACGATCTTTGGTTCTCAAATTGATGCCGGAACCATCAATCCACACGTAGGTTGCTAATATTTTATTACAGGGTAAAGGAAGTCTCATATAACGATCCATTACCTTTTTGTTCAAGATGTGATTTATGTTATGTGCCATTAAGGTCCTCTTAGGTAGAGCGAGAGGTTTTCTACGCGTCCGGAATAACGATACACACTTTCTTAATATAGCTGCCATTTTTATTTAATTTTTATTTTATTTTATAAAGAACACGAAAATTTTGGACCTAATCTTAGCTGCGCTTTTCTTTTTGTGATAGATTTTTGAAAAATTCTAATGTTATGTCATTTTACTTCTTTATATAATTTATTTTAGCAAGCCAATTTTTAACTGCCAGTTATTTCTAAATAACGGCAGGGTCCAAGCTAACCGCGTCAGGGTTCTAAAGAAAGGAATTTCCTAACAATGCGACCAGTGTCCAGAAATACCGCTTTCTGAATTAAGCTCTTGATCCAACTGCCTAACAAGAGTCTCCTAAGGTGTGAGTTGAGGCCCACGGCTATAAATTAAGCCATTGACTGACACGACTATCAGTACAATGATTGCTGAGCCCACATCCCACATGTCGACAACCGCGCGATCGCGAAGTCAAGATACATGATTTGCTCTATAATCGTTATTATTAAACTCTTTAATTTAAGGTAAGAAACAATTAATTAGGTAAGTATCTATGTTTTCATAATTTGATCTTTTCGTTTTCAAATAAATCAACCTGCACCTACACCACTGCAAGGCGAGGGCACCACGGGCGAGGTAGACACGGCTTGGCTAATGAGCTATGAGCTAACGCTCACTGTAGGCGTAGCTGCACCGACAGCACATGGGTAGATAAACGGAAAAACGTCAGACGCGCCGCGAGACGCTACGCCGATGCCGCACGCGACGCCCGACGCCCCGCGTCTCCGCAAACGAGGCCTAACGCTTTTTTTGGGTTAGGTACATCAGTGCCTAACCTAAAAAAAGCGTTAGGGTATTTGTTATGTACAAGCAATAGCGATGCGCGGCCGCGCGACTGCTTGCGCGCACGCGGCGCCGCGCAGCGCCCCGCACACCGCACCCCCCACTCGCGGGTCTACTCATGCTTGTCTTCGTAGAATGCATTATGCATTCTTCAGAATTCAGTCTTAGATACTTATAATAATAATACACTGACAGGACTATTGTGGCTAATAAGCCTGATATAGTGGTGATAGACCGACTAGAGCGTCGCGCAATGATTGTTGATAGCAGTCCCTCATTGACGAGAACCTCGTGAAGTCTGAGAAAGATAAACAAACAAAGTATCTTGACTTGGCTCGCGAGGTTGTCGACATGTGGGATGTGAACACAGCAGTCATTGTGCCGATAATCGTCACGGCCAATGGCGTAATTGCCAAGAGCCTCGATCAACATCTCAAGAGGCTCTCGTTGGGCAGCTGGATCAAGGGCTTGATCCAGAAAGCAGTACTCTTGGACACGGCGCGTATCGTTAGGAGGTTACTCTCTCAGGAGCCCTGACCACCGGTAGCTTGGACCTTGTTCCCGATACCGGTGGGCTACTATTTTTTATACTTTTAAATGTTTTTTTATAATTTTTTTTAGAAATATTTAAAAATATAATTTATCTACACTAATATTATAAAGAGGAAAGATTTGTTTGTTTGTTTGTTTGTTTGTTTGAAATGAATAGGCTCCGAAACTACTGAACCGATTTGAAAAATTCTTTCACCAGTAGAATCCTACATTATCGGTGATGGTCATAGGCTATAGAATATTTTCAAAAAAGTTAGGGATCCGTATGAAAACTTCGATAATGTGACCCAAGGTGTGAGAAAAAATCCTTATATCGCGTACGCTGCGGAATCTATTGACAATAGAGCAAAGTGATGTACTACAGTTTTATAGAGACCATCAATATCTACAAAAAAGTCCGCGATACCATATGTCTAACTATTATGGATAAGTCACCATGACCGCTTTTTGTTAATATTGGTCAAGCAAATCCCATGGTGAAATAAAAAATGGTGATTATAGTAACATGATATTAATCCTTATCCATTTAAATGGTTTGATAATTAAGGTTGATTATGTCCGTGTAAATTACACTTTAAATCATTCAAATCGGACCTTTCGTTCAAAAGTTACGACGGTAATAAACATGCTCGGAGTAAGAAAAATGTCGCGGCTTGAGCGAACTGGGGAGAATCGTATCAATGCTTGGTCCGATGAAGTTGAAACCCCACGGCATTTAAATGTTTTCGATAAAACAATAAGAATAACAAATGTTTGGATTTTTCGAAAATCAACTAGGTACATACATAATAAGGGGTAACTAAGTTTTTAGGGGAGGAAATTATAGCTTGCTTCAATTTACGTCGGAATTCTATGAACAAACTAAAAGTGGGATAATTGAAACAGATCATGTACTTAACAATTTTTGCATAATCAACCCCTGACGGGCTGAACGGGGTGAACAGTTGCGCTGAACCAATAATGAGAATCGTTGCGCTTAATTTTCCAAAACTAACCGTTAGAATTAGAATTTTTCAAATCGGTTCAGTAGTTTCGGAGCCTATTCATTTCAAAAAAACAAACAAACAAACAAATCTTTCCTCTTTATAATATTAGTGTAGAAGTGTAGATAGTGTAGATTAGTGTAGATAATATTAGTGTAGATAATAATATATAACTACCGGAAGCATATTATGAAGGACGGGACAGTTGACGTGTGTCGGGCATGCCACCGTCCGGGTGAGTCCATCAGACATATTATCTCTGGTTGTTCTCGTCTGGCTAACGGCGAGTACTTGCACAGGCATAACCAAGTGGCCAGGATTATTCACCAGCAACTTGCTTTGAAATACCAACTTGTGGATTCTGAGGTACCGTATTACAAGTATGTGCCCGACCCAGTTCTCGAAAATGACCATGTCACGTTGTACTGGGATCGGTCTATCATCACTGATAGGACTATCATAGCTAAGCCCGATATAGTGGTGATAGACCGATTAGCGCGCCGCACAATGATAATCGATGTCACCATTCCACATGACGAGAACCTCGTGAAAGCTGAGAAAGAGAAACAAATCAAGTATCTTGACTTAGCGCACGAGGTTGTCGACATGTGGAATGTGGACTCGGCTGTCATTGTGCCGATTGTTGTTACGGCCAATGGCCTTATGGCCAAAAGCTTCGACGACCATCTGTCGAAGCTGGCGTTGCGCAGCTGGATAAAGGGCCTGATACAGAAGGCAGTACTCCTCGATACGGCTCGTATAATGAGGAGGTTCCTGTCTCTGAAGCCCTAACCACCGGTAGCATGGACTCTGCTCCCGACATCGGCGGACTACTATATTTTATTTTTATTTTTTTTATTGTTTTTATAGAAATATTTAAAAATGTAAATGATAGGGATTTAAATGAATATACGAAATAATCACTATCACTTCACTACTTAGTATAAAACAAAGTCGCTGTCGCTGTCTGTCCGTCCCTATGTATGCTTAAATCTTTAAAACTACGCAACGGATTTTGAAGCGTTTTTTTTTTTAATAGATAGATTGATTCAAGAGGAAGGTTTATGTCTATAATACATGCATAATAGAGAAACACTGATAATTTTCGAGGTTTCGAATGTGATGTCGTAAATAAACCCATTTTTTTGCGCTTACATTGCCAACGCTGGCTGAACGCCACGAGATAAATCAAAATAATGTACTACAGTATTGTACACCTTAAAAAGGTCAACAAAAAAGTTCGCGATGGTATAAGTCTATCTCTTAAGGATATAACCATTTTTTATCCTTTACATTTTACGGGAAAAAATAACTTATTTACGAAGTGATTTTAAGCAATACAGCATTATACCTTATCCAATTATAGTAGATTATGCACCCAGGGGATAAAGCAGTGTCTTGTGTCACGGGCGTCATATTGAATCTCGAACGCAAAGAAGGATTCGGGAGTTAACTCCCGAGCGTAGCGAGGGAGTTTAGAGTTTAACTCACGAGCGAAGCGAGGGAGTTAATACAAGAATCCTGAATGCAGCGAGGGATTCAAGCTAGCCCAAGACAAAGACACCTTTATCCCCGAGGAGGATACTCTACTTTTCACACCTCCTGTGAGAAAATAAGAAGCCATAATACGAAAAACGAAATATTTTAAATTTACAAACACTAAGTAGAGATATGTATTTAGAACTATACTGTTTCCCTACTTAAAAAAAGTTAGTTTTAATACCATACGGATTTGCAATATCCGCGCCTTTTTTGCGTTCCACTCGGTATGCCTAGTGCCTACCACATAGCGGCCACGACCAACTCGATTTTCGTTTTTTTTTTTACTTCTCTGTGGGTAAGTAAATATGTGCAGGCCTAATGTTAGCAACCTAATACAATTTATGTGTACACAAAGCTTTATACAGAGCTTTATATCAGCTGGTAGAATGGGTTCGGACGCTTGGCTGTATGCAATTTGAATTTAGAACGCCATAGGAGATGCTCGAGAAAATAGTTTTTAAATTAATAAATCGACTATAAATGGGTTTTAAGTGTTATTCTTATCCTTTTATACAATAATCCGTACATAACCAATTATTCTTATAATATTGTCTTCAATCCTGGACCCTGGTCAATCCTTATGATTTTGTAGAAATTCGAGAATATCATCCCTAAGTAGTAAGAGTATCGAGAATATCTTTCTTCTTTCTGGAACAGAAAGAGAGAGACAGAGACAGAAGGCGTTGTGAGTACCTAATACCGCCAATTGAGCAGACAGATGAGGTTCCAAATTTAAATCACATTATTGACCAGCGGGTTATAATGAAATCCAGTACAATATTATTGCCCGGCAGTGCCACCGGCCAAAAATGACTCACTTTAGGTTAGGTTAGCATGACATATAATTTGACGTTTTCGATCAGGTGGTGTGAAAAGTACCTTAAATACATTGTCCATTTAATATAGATCAATATGACCCTTTGCAGCATTTAATTTAAACGAATATTTCCGAAGATATTACAGATTTAAAATGCAGGGACATAGCGGTGCGACGGCGGTACCGGCCCAGGCGGCGGGCGGCGCGGCGGGGCGCGGCGCGTTGTATTGTCTAATGACAAAAAAGCTGTAAACGTTGTTTATAATCTGTAGTACCTACTACAGATTATAAACAACGTTTACAGCTTTTTTGCAAATGTGCAATGCTGATACTAAATATACCTACCTGGGCGGGTCGCTAGTAATAATAATAATAATAATAGTGGTGATAGACCGACTAGAGCGTCGCGCAATGATTGTTGATATAGCAGTCCCTCATGACGAGAACCTCGTGAAGTCTGAGAAAGATAAACAAACAAAGTATCTTGACTTGGCTCGCGAGGTTGTCGACATGTGGGATGTGAACACAGCAGTCATTGTGCCGATAATCGTCACGGCCAATGGCGTAATTGCCAAGAGCCTCGACCAACATCTCAAGAAGCTCTCGTTGGGCAGCTGGATCAAGGGCTTGATCCAGAAAGCAGTACTCTTGGACACGGCGCGTATCGTTAGGAGGTTCCTCTCTCAAGAGCCCTGACCACCGGTAGCTTGGATTCTGTTCCCGATACCGGTGGGCTACTATTTTTTATATTTTTAAATGTTTTTTTTAAATATTTTTAAAGAATATTTAAAAATGTAAATTATATGTATATAAAATAAATAAAGAGAATAATAATAATAACAACAAACTCTTTACAAAGATTTAGGCACAAAAATGAAGCAAATTATAAGAAAGTTATACGACTCGGACAGATGACATACAAATGTGAATGAAATCCAACAGAAGAAAATTACGACGAATGTACATAATAATTATGAAACAATGATAACGAGAGCAGCTTTGAGACGCGCACGCCCACCATCCCCGGACTCGTTGCTCAGCTCCGCCTCGCCGCCGCCGGACAGCGGATCACCAGTGTCACCGGCGGCTGCAGTCGCGTCGAGCTCGAGCGACGAGTATTTCTCTCCGCCGACGTCGCCAACACCTGTACGTCGGCAGGGGAGAGGCCGGCCACCGAGAGGCTTGGGACCTAGAGGCCAACCGGCCCCGAGCCGGGTCCCCGCTACCGGTGGTTGTGTGCAGCGCATGAGATGGACTCAGTCCATGAACGAGAACGTCATGCGCGCATATTACGGGTCTACAGAGGGGGGAACTAACCTCACTGCGTACCGTGTCAGGATGCTGTCTCTGTTTCAGGACCTGAAACCGGCTGTGAACGACTCGGCCCAACGATTGTCGGATCAGGTGCGAGTCATCCAATGTAGTCACAAGTTGGACAATGCCGCACTTGATAGGCTGCGCTCAGAGGTACTAAACAACCTTATCATCTCGACCCCGACACAGACCGTGGTACCGGCGCCAACTAGTGGCGCAATCATATCGCGGCCTAATAATAATAGTGCTGAGGTAGATGATAGGGTTGTCACGGTAAGTAGCCAGTGCAACGATCGACTGAGGAGCGCGCTGGAGGATGCGCTTCGCGAGTAATCAACTCCTACCGAACTTAGGCCCCGATTACCACGGTTACCTATGCACAAAAAGAATAGGGCGCTGGTGTGTGCCTTGGACTCGCTGCTGCAGAACATCTTCGAAAGCAGCGAGAACCTCGTTGATACGCACTCAATCCTGTACTGTGGGGCTGTTGCGGTATGTCGTATAGCAAACGTCAAGTTTCCAAGTTGTGACGAGGCTATACGACCAAAATCTGCTGTACCAGCCTGGCAGTGTAGAATCGAGCGGCGTATCGATGAGGCTAGGGCACTCATCGGCAAACTATACTGCTTCAGGGAGGGCAATACAAGACCACGTGTGATGCGCTTTGTGAGGCGGGCGTTTTCGGGGACTGGAATCAGCCCTCGAGAATACACGTCCCATTTCACAGAGCGTATCGACTTCCTGAAGCAGAAAGTTTGTGCATGGGCAAACCGTATTCGGCGGTATAAGCGGCGGGTTGATCGATACTCGCAGAATCGCATGTTCCAGAGCGATGAAAGGTGGGTATACAGAGCTTGGGAGCGACCTGAACAAAGTGTGACGGACGTGTGCCGACCGGATGATATCGCCACGAGTACGTTCTGGCGAAGCATTTGGTCGGTGCCCGTCTGTCATGCCGAGGGTGGTTGGATGCGCGATTTCGAGCGCGTGTGTGAAGCTATACCACAAATGGAAGAAATAGTCATCACTTCACTAGATGTAGCCAAAGCAGTCCGTCCGTTACCAAACTGGAAATCTCCAGGACCGGACGGACTGCATAATTTCTGGCTCAAATGGTATAGCAGCTCACACACACTCCTGGCATCTCAATTCCAGTCATCCTTGGAGTCTGGGTCGCTACCACAGTTTCTAACAACTGGCGTTACCCACCTGCTCCATAAGACAGGTAGTCCCGTGGAACCCAAGAATTATAGACCGATTACTTGTTTGTCGACGGTCTATAAACTTCTTACATCCATTCTGAGAGTGAAAATTAATGATCACATTGAGAATAACTCAATTATGTCCGCTTCTCAGAATGGATGTAGGAAAGGGTCCCGCGGCACTAAGGAGCTACTCCTCATAGACATGGCCATAAGCCAACAGGTTCGTCGATCCCGTAAGGATCTGTCGACATGTTGGATAGATTACAAGAAGGCCTATGACTCTGTGCCACAAACATGGCTCATGAGGGTGCTGGAGTTGTACAAAATAGATGCAACTCTACGCGCCTTCCTTGAGTCATGTATGAGGCAATGGAAAACGGTCCTTCGATATCCAGGATGTCGACCGATTCAAGGGAATGATGAGCCTGTATGGATTAAACGGGGAATATTCCAGGGCGACAGTTTGAGTCCACTTTGGTTTTGCTTAGCTCTGAATCCTCTAAACACACTGCTGGAGAATTTAGGCCTAGGCTATCGGTTGAGAAGAGGTGGTCAAGCCATATCTCACCTCCTTTACATGGATGATCTGAAACTCTTTGCCCCCAACAATTTGCGACTGATGGAGCTACTGAAGGTAACTGAAAACTTCAGTAGTGCCATCAGGATGGAATTTGGTGTGGACAAATGTGCAGTCATGCATGTAAAGAAAGGGGAGATTATGGAATCTGAGGGAATTCAACTCTCGGATTCCATACAGGTTAGATCCCTCAGCTCGAACGAAACCTACAAGTATTTGGGTATGTCGGAAGCGTTGGGCATTAAAGTTGCTGACATGAAGCAATCGCTGAAGGAGCGCTTCTTTGGCCGCCTGAAAAAGGTTTTAAACAGCCTTTTGTCGGGCGGAAATAAGGTGCGCGCCTTCAACGGTTGGGTCATGCCGGTATTAATGTACTCTTTCGGCATACTCAAATGGACTCAAACCGAACTCGACGCCCTGGATACGAGAGTCCGTACACTGCTGACTGCAAACCGGAAGCATCACCCACGATCGTCAGTGATGAGACTGTACATCCCGCGGAAGTGTGGAGGTCGAGGCTTTTTAAATGCTAAGACTCTAAACAACCGCGAGATGTGCAGTCTCAGAGAATATATTCTCAAAGTCGATGTGGGTATGCACCAAGATGTGGTCGCAGTGGACAAGGGAGTCACCCCGTTATCCATGGCTAAAGAGAACTGGCACAAACCTGTGATACTTACTACAGATGACCGCAAGGAGGTATGGAAAGGCAAGGAGCTTCACGGACGCTTCTATCGGGCTCTTTATGGGTCCGATGTAGATTTCCTAGCGTCCGTAGCCTGGCTACGTTTCGGTGATCTCTTCGGAGAAACTGAAGGTTTTGTTTGTGCAATTATGGACGAAGTTATCTTGACGAACAACTACCGGAGGCATATTATGAAGGACGGGACGGTTGACGTGTGTCGGGCATGTCACCGTCCGGGTAAGTCCATCAGACATATTATCTGGTTGTTCTCGTCTGGCTAACGGCGAGTACTTGCACAGGCATAACCAAGTGGCCAGGATTATTCACCAGCAACTTGCTTTGAAATACCAACTTGTTGATTCTGAGGTACCGTATTACAAGTATGTGCCCGACCCAGTTCTCGAAAATGACCATGTCACGTTGTACTGGGATCGGTATATCATCACTGATAGGACTATCGTCGCTAATAAGCCCGATATAGTGGTGATAGACCGATTAGCGCGCGCACAATGATAATCGATGTTACCATTCCACATGACGAGAACCTCGTGAAAGCTGAGAAAGAAAAACATATCAAGTATCTTGACTTAGCGCACGAGGTTGTCGACATGTGGAATGTGGACTCGGCTGTCATTGTGCCGATGGTCGTTACGGCCAATGGTCTGATGGCCAAAAGCTTCAACGACCATCTGTCGAAGCTGGCGTTGCGCAGTTGGATAAAGGGCCTGATACAGAAGGCAGTACTCCTCGATATGGCTCGTATTGTGAGGAGTTTCCTGTCTCTGAAGCCCTAACCACCGGTAGCTTGGACCTCGCTCCCGACACCGGCGGACTACTATTTTTTATATTTTTAAATGTTTTTTTTTATTGTTTTTATAGAAATATTTAAAAATGTAAAATATATGTGAATCAATGAATAAAGAGAATAATAATATTATAAAGAGGAAAGATTTGTTTGTTTGTTTGAAATTAATACCACAGGACCGATTTAAAAAATTCTTTCACCAATAGAATTCTACATTATCGGTGATAGACATAGGCTATAGAATATTTTCATAAAAGTTAGGGATCCGTATGAAAACTTCGATAATGTAACCCAAGGTGTTAAAAAAATCCTTATATCGCGTACGCTGTGGAATCTATTGACAATAGAGCAAAGTGATGTACTACAGTTTTATAGAAGTCATCAATGTCTACAAAAAAGATTGGGATACCATATGTCCAACTATTATGGTTAAGTCACCATGACCACTTTTTGTTCAAATTATTCAAGCAAATTCTTGGTGAATGAAAAAATGGTGATTTCGGTGTCATGATATTAATCCTTATCCATTTAAACGGTTTGATAATTAGGTTGATTATGTCCGTGTAAATCACACTGTAAATTATTCAAATCGGACCTTTCGTTCAAAAGTTACGACGGTAATAAACATGCTCGAAGTAAAGAAGAAGAAAAATCGCGACTTGAGCGAACTGGGGAGAATCGTATCAATGCTTGGTCCGATGAAGTTGAAAATGATTTCGATAAAACAATAAGAATAACAAATGTTTGGATTTTTCGAAAATAAACAATGTACATCTATATCTATACTTCTATACTATAACAATAATAATATAATAATAATAATAATAAGCAGCAGTCATTGTGCCGATAATCGTCACGGCCAATGGCGTAATTGCCAAGAGCCTCGACCAACATCTCAAGAGGCTCTCGTTGGGCAGCTGGATCAAGGGCTTGATCCAGAAAGCAGTACTCTTGGACACGGCGCGTATCGTTAGGAGGTTCCTCTCTCAAGAGCCCTGACCACCGGTAGCTTGGATTCTGTTCCCGATACCGGTGGGCTACTATTTTTTATGTTTTTAAATGTTTTTTTTTAATATTTTTATAGAAATATTTATAAATGTAAATTATATGTATATAAAATGAATAAAGAGAATAATAATAAGTATAAAATTGATGCAACGCTACGCACCTTCCTGACGTCGTGTATGGGGCAATGGAAGACAGTCCTTCGCTATCCAGGATGTCGAAATATCCAAAGGAATAGCGAACCGGTAAGGATCGAGCGGGGTATTTTTCAGGGCGATAGTTTGAGTCCGCTTTGGTTTTGCCTAGCCTTGAATCCTCTCAGCACATTGCTGGAGAATTCAGGACTAGGCTATCGGTTGAAGAGAGGTGGTCAGGTTATATCTCACCTCCTTTACATGGATGATCTGAAACTCTTTGCCCCCAATAATCTGCAACTGATGGAGCTACTGAAGGTAACTGAAACTTTCAGTAGTGCCATCAGGATGGAGTTTGGTGTGGACAAATGTGCGGTCATGCATGTAAAGCGTGGAGAGATTATGGAATCCGTGGGATGTCAACTCTCGGATTTCATAAACCTGAGATCCCTCTCTCCAACCGAAACTTACAAGTATTTGGGTATGTCGGAAGCGTTAGGCATCAGTGTTACTGACATGAAGCATTCGTTGAAGGAGCGCTTCTTTGGTCGCCTGAAGAAGGTCTTCAACAGCTTTCTATCGGGCGGAAACAAGGTGCGCGCTTTCAACGGATGGGTCATACCGGTATTGATGTACTCTTTCGGCGTACTCAAATGGACTCAAACGGAACTTGACGCCCTGGATAGAAAGGTCCGTACACTGCTAACTGCACTTCGAATGCATCACCCACGGTCGTCGGTAATGAGACTGTATATCCCGCGAAAGTGTGGAGGTCGAGGCTTTTTAAATGCTAAGACTCTCCACAATCGCGAGATATGCAGTCTCAGGGAATATTTCCTAGCTGTCGACGTGGGTATGCATCGAGATGTAGTGGCGGTGGACAAGGGACTCACCCCGCTCTCCTTGGCAAATGAGAACTGGCGCAAACCTGCGGTGCTTGACACTAACGATCGCAGGGCGGTATGGCAGAGCAAGGAACTTCACGGACGCTTTTTCCGGGCCCTGCACGGGCCCGATGTGGATCAGTTAGCGTCCGTAGCCTGGCTACGTTTTGGTGACCTCTTTGGGGAAACCGAAGGTTTTGTCTGTGCAATTATGGACGAAGTTATCATGACGAAAAACTACCGGAGATTTATTGTGAAGGACGGCACGGTTGACATATGTCGGGCATGTCACCGTCCGGGAGAATCAATTCGCCACATTATCTCTGGTTGTTCTCGTCTTGCTAACGGAGAGTACTTGCATAGACACAACCTTGTAGCCAGGATTATCCATCAGCAACTTGCTCTGAAATACTGTCTTGTGGAATCGGAGGTGCCGTACTACAGGTATGTGCCCGACCCAGTTCTCGATAATGGCAGTATCACACTGTACTGGGATCGGTCCATCATCACTGACAGGACTATTCTTGCAAATAAGCCTGATATAGTGGTGGTGGACCGAATCGAGAGGCGCGCAATGATTGTAGATATAACCGTCCCGCATGACGAGAACCTCGTGAAAGCCGAGAAAGATAATCAAATAAAATATCTTGACTTGGCTCGCGAGGTTGTCGACATGTGGGATGTGAATTCGGCAATCATTGTACCGATAGTCGTGTCAGCCAACGGCTTAATAGCCATGAGCCTCGACCAACACCTCAGGAGGCTCTCGTTAGGCAGCTGGATCAAGGGCTTGATTCAGAAAGCAGTACTTCTGGACACGGCTCGGATTGTTAGGAGGTTCCTCTCGCTGGAGCCCTGACCGCCGGTAGCTTGGACCCTGTTCCCGATACCGGTGGGCTACTATTTTTTATATTTTTAAATATTTTTATAACTTTGTATTTTAATATTTAAAAATGTAATTTATATGTATTGTACAAAAGAATAAAGGAAATAATAATAATATAATAATAATAATATTATAGAGAGGAAAGATTTGTTTGTTTGTTTGTTTGTTTGTTTGTTTGTTTGAAATGAATAGGCTCCGAAACTACTGGACCGATTTGAAAAATTCTTTCACCAGTAGAATTGTACATTATCGATGATGGACATAGGCTATAGAATATTTTCAAAAAAGTTAGGGATCCGTATGAAAACTTCGATAATGTAACCCAAGGTGTGAGAAAAAATCCTTATATCGCGTACGCTGCGGAATCTATTGACAATAGAGCAAAGTGATGTACTACAGTTTTATAGAAGTCATCAATGTCTACAAAAAAGTCCGCGATACCATATGTCTAACTATTATGGTTAAGTCACCATGACAGCTTTTTGTTCAAATTATTCAAGCAAATCCTTGGTGATTTGAAAAAATGGCGATTTCGGTATCATTATATCAATCCTTATCCATCTAAATGGTTTGATAATTAAGGTTGATTATTTCCGTGTAAATTACACTTTAAATTATTCAAATCAGACCTTTCGTTCAAAAGTTACGACGGTAATAAACATGCTCGGAGTAAGAAAAATGTCGCGGCTTGAGCGAACTGGGAAGAATCATATCAATGCTTGGTCCGATGAAGTTGAAAATGATTTCGATAAAATAATAAGAATAACAAATGTTTGGATTTATATTTACGCAAATAAACTACATACCTACATAATAAGGGGTGAAGCAGAGGTGATTAAGTTTTTAGGGGAGGACATTATTGCTTGCTTTAATTTACGTCGGGATGCTATGAACAAACTAAAAATGGGATTATTGAAACAGATGTACCTAACAATTTTTGCATAATCAACTCCTGACGGGGTGAACGGGGTGAACAGTTGCGCTGAACCTGAGACCATAGAATAAGTAGAAATGGCTAAGTAATAAATGTAATTAATGAAAATCGTTGTGCTTAATTTTCCAAAACTAACCTTTATAAGGGGGTATAGGGGGCGTTGAAGTTTGTGGAGTACCTACTAAATCTGCGCGGACGAAGTTGCGGGCGAAGTGCTAGTACATAATTAGGGGTGAAGCAGGGGTGATTAAGTTTTTAGGGGTGGACATTATTGCTTGCTTCAATTTACGTCGGAATTCTATGAACAAACTAAAAGTGGGATAATTGAAACAGATGTACCTAACAATTTTTGCATAATCAACCCCTGACGGGGTGAACGGGTTGAACAGTTGCGCTGAACCTGGGCTCGAGACAAGTGAAATTCTGTCAACTGTGGCGTGGCGTAGGCGATTGTCAATACGTCAAAAATGTATGGGATTGACAGATCGAAATGTCACGCGATCAAATTCCTGCATTTCGACAGTCGCATTCGCTAATTAAATGGCACATTGTCTAGGGCCTCTTGAGACCATAGAATATGTAGAAATGGCTAAGTAAATAATGAATATCGTTGTGCTTAATTTTCCAAAACTAACCTTTGTAAGGGGGTATACGGACGTAGAAGTTTGTGAAGTACCCACTAAATCCGCGCGGACAAAGTCGCGGGCGAAGTGCTGGTTACGAAATAAAGCGTCAGTGCGTACACAGCAGCCGTAGTTTTACTTGTGTCTCGTGTCCGACAGTATCGAATGACTATTTTTCGAAATATATATATTTATCTAGCCTATTTTGTCCCACTACTAGGCAAGGGCCTCCCTCTCCCTTCTCCACACATTGCCGTTTATCTACTCACTAGCACTTTGCCCGCGACTTCGTCCGCGCGGATTTAGTAGGTACTCCGCCCCCTATACCCCCTTATAAAGGTTAGTTTTGGAAAATTAAGCACGACGATTTTCATTAATTACATTTATTACTTAGCCATTTCTACTTATTCTATGGTCTCAGGTTCAGCGCAACTGTTCACCCCGTTCACCCCGTCAGGAGTTGATTATGCAAAAATTGTTAGGTACATCTGTTTCAATAATCCCATTTTGAGTTTGTTCATAGCATCCCGACGTAAATTAAAGCAAGCAATAATGTCCTCCCCTAAAAACTTAATCACCCCTGCTTCACCCCTTATTATGTAGGTATGTAGTTTATTTGCGTAAATATAAATCCAAACATTTGTTATTCTTATTATTTTATCGAAATCATTTTCAACTTCATCGGACCGAGCATTGATATGATTCTTCCCAGTTCGCTCAAGCCGCGACATTTTTCTTACTCCGAGCATGTTTATTACCGTCGTAACTTTTGAACGAAAGGTCCGATTTGAATGATTTAAAGTGTAATTTACACGGATATAATCAACCTTAATTATCAAACCATTTAAATGGATAAGGATTAATATCATGGTACTATAATCACCATTTTTTATTTCACCATGGGATTTGCTTGACTAATATTAACAAAAAGCGGTCATGGTGACTTAACCATAATAGTTAGACATATGGTATCGCGGACTTTTTTGACATTGATGACTTCTATAAAACTGTAGTACATCACTTTGCTCTACTGTCAATAGATTCCGCAGCGTACGCGATATAAGGATTTTTTCTCACACCTTGGGTTACATTATCGAAGTTTTCATACGGATCCCTAACTTTTTTGAAAATATTCTATAGCCTATGTCCATCATCGATAATGTACAATTCTACTGGTGAAAGAATTTTTCAAATCGGTCCAGTAGTTTCGGAGCCTATTCATTTCAAACAAACAAACAAACAAATCTTTCCTCTTTATAATATTAGTATAGAAGTATAGATGTGCTGATAGCGGTGCGTGTCAGGCGAATTATGAGGTCACTCGAGCTACTGTTGCAAGCTGATTCATGACTGGGTAATATGATATCTAACAGATTTTACAATAATCGAATGACTTTTTACCGAAATTTAATCTCTTGATTATAAACATTAACAATATTTATATATTTTTGCTATCGAAGAACCGTTTCTGCTAAAAGAGCGCACACTCTGTAAGGGTCACAGTCACCTGCAGGTCTGCGGTCTTCTAAAAAACCTTTTTTTTCTACCTCGACACTTCTTTGTAATCTTATTGAAGCACTGCGATCAGCCACTCCCCACCTACATTTTTCATATGAAGCAGTTTCAAATTTCCCAGTTAATCTTTTTCGGTTCTCTTGGCCGTCTCCCAGTCCGTAATTTTTCATAAAATGTTCATGTTTGGCACACAGGTCTTTACACACCCTTTCTATTTCTGTAATTCCTCCTTTTTCACGCATTTTTTTTGTGCTAAAGTTATGGTGGCACCCTATTCCTGGCTGGTTCTTCCCTACAGGCTTAGGGTGATAGCTTATGATAATTCCAAAGTTTTCAGCAATTCTTCCTAACAAATACCGACCCATCCATAAGTCGTCGGCAGCTTTGATTCCAATCGTTGTTCCAACTTGGTATTCCCAAGATCCTTTCATGACTTCTGCGTTAGAACCACCATAATCCATTCCGGAATAAACACACGCTCTGGCATGACACTCGACTAAATCCCTGCCTACTACATGTTCGCCAATGCCGCAGTATGAGAACTTCGACTCCGTTACGGGATATCCACGAACTTTCGGCCATCCCAATGGCCACAGATCGGCGTCAAACATTGTGTATTCTTGCTCTATTCCAAACCATGGATCTTGGTCTGATATTTTGCTCAGTACGTTTGCACAGTGAGCCCGATGGTTTGTCGGAGTGGGAGTACCGTTGCCATAATACGTTTCGCATAGTACTATAATGTGAGGCCTCTGGCGAATCGGATCTCTATATATGGCAACTGGTAATAGTACAGTATCTGAATTATCAGTTTTAGCCTGTCCAGTTGAACTGCCATCAAACGCCCACTTCGGAACCATACATAAGCTAGAAGGGACCTTGTCTAAAATACGATCCTTGCAACGTAAGTTGATACCACTGCCATCGATCCAAACGTATGTTGCAAAAACTTTATTTCCTGGTAATCTTAAATTCATGAAATGATAAAAGTATGCATTCAAAGGTGTATTAATCTTCGACAAACCAGACGTAAAGTTTTCTTGGCTGAAATTGCGTATCTTAACTTGTGGATTCATTGAAAATACTTTAAATATTACGTTGCTTTTCCATAAATATCTTGACGTTAATGTTTTGCTCGACATCGTTACATTTACAAAAAAATAACAAATACTACTGTAAAATACCTATGTCTCAATACATATTAGAAAACAAAACTCAATGGAATGCTTGACAGATCTTGGTAGGCCGTGAAATTTTTCAAGTAAAACTAGCTAGCCGTGGTGGGATTTCATAGTGAGATGATATAGCGCGTTTAGCTTCCGATTGACGACGAATGACTTCTTAATTTGTTCGAAAGAGTCACCGCGGTCCTGGAACGCAAAGGGCATTAGGTGGAACATGGATGGGTTTTAGTCAGTAAGGTCTGACACTCCCTTCCGATCCACCCAGAGCGGAAGGAGTCATTTGATGATTTCCCATCCAAAAATACAAAAAAAAGGATATTCAGACTGATTCCCGCACAACCTGAACTGCATTGCATTTGATAAACATGCTTTATTGGAATTATACCAAATAATATGTTGAAAATTACTGAAAATGAGAATCAACAAACAAACGACGACGACACGGTTGGCGCAGTGGTTGAGCGGTCGACTGCTGCGCTGCGTGTCACGGGTTCGATTCCCGCACGGAACAATTATTTGTATGGCCTACAGATAGTTGTTCCGGGTCTGGCTGTTTGTGTATGTGAGTTTATATGTTTGTAAACGCACCCACGATACAGGAGAAATTCCTAGTGTGGGGCAACGTTTTTTTAAAAAAAGAAAGAAAGAAAAGAAAAGAAACTTAAAAAAATAACCAGAATATTTTAATTTTAAATTGGTGAATTTAAAATTAACATTAAAGTAATCACAAATCCACAATATTATTCCACCCGCAGAGAAGAACAATTATAATGATTGAAGTAAAGACCCATACCCGACCCCCAAACTTCTATTCTTGATTTTCTGGCAAACTAATATACTATAAGGCTTATATTGGCTTGCTTATAGGCCAGTTATTAAACTCATAACAAAAAAAAAAACACTGTCAAAAAACCGAGTTTTTTGACAGTATTTTTATTTTATTTTACATGCATATGTAGCCACCACTCATCACAGCACGTTTTATGACTATCGTCAAGAAACCAAGAAACAAACAGTTCTCAAAAGAAATCTTTTTCACAGTTCTCAAAAGAACTAGACTTCTGTTAAAGGAACAGGAAACGCTGAAGACACGCTGCCGTCGTATTCTTCGGTCTTCGCTCGCCGCGCACGCGAACAACAGCAGACGTCTTCTCTCTTCAAATGCCGCGCAGAAAAGGATCGCGAACTTTTATTTTTTTATTTTTTAGGTATGACCACTAGCAAGTTAACACACTTGGGATATCAACTGCTTAACCGGACTAAAAGGATCGCGAACTACGCGGATTCCTTATTTATACAGACCTGCGGTGCGCGAAAACATTCCGCGCACCGCGGGCCGCGACTTCAGCGTCTGTAGCGACACCACACGGATCAAATAGACAACAAGTGCTGTGACGTGATTGGTTGGGAGTTCGTTGTTATTTAGTTAGTAATTTCTTATTGGTTAAGCCCATAATTGTTAATATTCCTAAACTGTATAAAAGTGACACATTTTTAATCAATAATTCTTCTTTTTACAACCTTCGTGAAACCTACAACTAGGAGTTTTATTAGTACCTAATCTACCGTAACCCAAACATTACTAAACATACATACATATACGCTCGAAAAAACATTACCCTCCTTCTGACGCAGTCGGGTAAAAAAACTTACTGGCTTTCAATGTCAAGGACACTCAAGGAGTCAACTTTTTCAGAAAAAAAACACCAACTAACTTTTTCACAAAAAAAAAACCAACTACCAACAAAAAAGAACACCACAAAGTACAAAATAACTTTAATTTCGGAAAAATTAAAGTTATTTTGTACTTTGTAGTGTTCTTTTTTGTTGGTAGTCGGTTTTTTTTTGTGAAAAAGTTATTTTTTTCACTTTTTAGTGGTACTTACTCCACATCTAACAACACCACTGGAAAGTCACAGGAAAGCAAAAACGTGCATTTCACATAAAACAAGAATTTATATAACAAATCGGTTCATAAACGACGGAGATAACAAAAAAAACAATCAAATTGAGAACCTCCTCCTTTTTTGAAAGTCGGTTAAAAAGGCTGGTAAGTACCTACATATTTAGAATTTCTTCTAAAAGTGACCCAATATTCAACATTTATTTATTTACTTTAGGCCTCATTTACGGAGACGGGCACCGCTTCTCTTCACGCCTCGCACCAAGCGCCGCGTCACGCCTCACATCTTCATAAACAACATCGTACATTGCTATATGTTTGTGTTTGTGCGTGAGATGATACCGACTGTTGTTGCACGCGCCGCCTGTATGTAAACGGAAAAAACGTCCGATGACGCGCAGTGACGCGCTGCGAGACGCAACCGCCCCACCCACGCAGCACGCGACGCGCGCCCGACGCACCGCTTCTCCGTAGGCCTTAGATCGTAGGTACACACGAACTGCTTGAGCAGTCATAGTCAACAGCTTGGAGCTACCATTGTTAACAGCTGCAGCAGTTGGTTTCAACTGCTAGAGCAGTTAGGGACTTAATATGCAAAGCGGACACGGCGCGCGGACAGGGTAAAATGTATAGTGACAAAGGAATACACACAAAACACACCATCACATACACATACGCATACGCACTCCCATATTACATAAGCAGTCAATTTAAAAAAAATGTGATTGTGAATTACTGCTGCCCTACCATGACGCGCCCAACGCGCGCCCCAAAGCGCTTTGTATATGAAGTGAAGGCGCGCGCGTGCGTGAAACGTGAGGTGGGATGAAGAGCAAGGGCGGAGAAATAACTGCGAAAGCAGTCGACAGCTCCAGAAGTAAGTACGCCTGGCAGACTGCTTGACTACACGATGAAACAGCGACCGACCTGTGGTACAACTGCGATTGTCCAACTGGTTGTACTACGGAGAAGTAAATTGGGCACCCCGACTCGACTTTTTTTTTTATTTGCTTCTCCGTAGTACAACCAGTTGGACATCGCAGTTGTACCACGGGTCGGGAGTGGGTGAAACAGCTGTTTACCGCCCCTAGGGCTCTTTCAATTTAGACGTTTCTTGTCGGCCTGTTGCGGGCGGTGCGTTTGTCGTACTGCGCACGACCGTTTGATTTTTTCATACAATTTATGCACACAAATACTCGTCCTGCTGTCACGTGTGTGCACGGAACCGGCGCCGCACTGCACTCATCGATGTAATAGGTACCTAAATTGTATAGCAAGAATCAACCGGACGTGCGCAGTACGACAAACGCATCGCTGCGGTGCCGCAGCAGTCCCGACACGAAACGTCTAAATTGAAAGAGCCCGTAGCAGTCGCAACTGCTCGAGCGGTCCATATTGACTGCAAATAGAAGACGTAGTTCACTACGCAGTCGCAGCTTGAAAGAGTCGAGCTAAGGTTCAACTCGCAAGCGATAGTGCCTAACTCATATTGACACAACGCGAGTTGCTGCAGTAGGTACAGTGCTGTGTAAATCAGCCTTAATTCAACGACAGAAAAGTACACAAAATAAACAACACTTCATTTAATTCAAATCGGTCAATCACAAAACAAACTAAAACAAAACTACTACTCCAAAACAACACCTTCAGCGGCAGACCTTGTTGCCACCACCACCATCAGCGGTTCTCCCCAGGCAGGTTTCCATTAACAGTCCACAAACTCGGTAAGGGTCGCAGTCTCCAGCAGGTCTTCTATCCTCCATGAACCCAAAACCTTTCTCTTTAATGTGTCTTTGGAGACGGATAGACGACTTCCTGTTAGCGATACCCCATGAGAATGATTCAAATGGTGAGGTTTCAAATTTTCCTGAAAGTCGCATCCTGTTTCCTGCTTCATCGATTCCGTAATTTACCATGTGCTTCATATGGTTCTTTTCTAACCTCTTGATGCAATCCACAATGAAGTCAAAGCCCCCTGGAGCAGTACGCATCCTCTTCGTACTGAAGTTATGATGCATGCCGATTCCTGGATGTAAATGACCGAAAGGCTTTGGGTGATATGTGATGACTACTCCGTAATCCTCGCCGATACGATTCATAATGAAACGTGACATCCATAAATCATCCGGAGCTTTAATACCAAGAGTAGTTCCTACTTGCCACTCCCAGCAGGCATACATCACTTCTGCGTTGGTCCCTTCAAAGTCAAGGCCAGCAAATAGACACGCTTTGACGTGAGCTTCGGCTACATCTCTCCCGGCTATATATTTTGCACCCACCCCACAATATGAAAACTCATATTTTACAGCAGGGAAACCACCTCCTTTAGGCCAACCCAGACCCCACCCATCATTGTCCAACATAGTGTACTCTTGTTCCAAACCGAACCATGGATCCTCTGCTTTATGTATCTCGCACAGCTCATTACAAAAGTTTCTGTGATTTGTGGAAGCTGGTTTTTTGCCATCACCCAAATATACTTCGCATAAAACAATGATGTGAGGATCAGCTCGAAAGGGATCTCTATAGACGACAGCAGGTTTTAAAGTCGTGTCAGAATTATCCGTTGTGGCTTGACCGGTGGAACTGCCATCGAAAGCCCAGCCTGGAGCAGCGTCCGCGGAGGCTGGTACACAATCCAAGATACGATCTTTGGTTCTCAAATTGATGCCGGAACCATCAATCCACACGTAGGTTGCTAATATTTTATTACAGGGTATAGGAAGTCTCAGATAACGATCCAATACCTTTTTGTTCAAGATGTGATTAATATTGTGCGCCATTATAGTCCTCTTAGGTGGAGCTTGGGGTGTTCGAGATGTCCCACACTTCCAGAATAATGGCGCACATCTTCTTAGAATGGATTTCATTTTTAACATACTTTAAATTTGTTTTTACAAGACTCGAAAAAAAATTTACTTACAAAAAATTTTCAAATTATTCTGAGCTCATTGTATCTTGCTTTGGAAAACAAATTGAATGATGTCAATAAATTTTACTTCACTGTTCTGTTTTAGATTTGAAAAATAATTTGTAACTGCCAGTTACTTCTTAACCAAGACTTCTGAGGCAGAAAAAAGAATCGTAGAAAATAGATTGTTTTCATCGATTTTTAAATAATCGAAAATTATCGAAGACACTCTAATTGTACGTATACCTGTGTTATCCATCGGTTTAAAACACTGGCGGTAGAGGTAATCATTGTGACCACGGTGGCGGTAATAAAACCAGTATACTTAAATTGACGCCCGTATCCTTCGTAAACATTCTACTGATTCTCTGTACCATTCGCACAGTGACAAGTGATACTAAAATATAAATTAAACTAGCTTCTACCAGCTGCGGCTTCGCCCGCGTGAATATCGGAAATAGCAAGGTTTCCTGGGGCCTAACTAACAACTCTTAAAGCAGTATTACTTCAATATTACTTCCCATGGTCTCTTTCCCACTGGAAGTAATATGAAAGTAATACTGCTTTAAGTGTTGGTGATTTAGGCCCTGATTTGCATTGTAAATTTTTTACTCAGGAAACACCCACCCTACACCTACCCTACACCTACCTTACATCTACCTTACACCTACCTTACACCTACCCTACACCTACCCTACACCTACCTTACACCTACCTTACACCTACCTTACACCTACCCTACACCTACTTTACACCTACCCTACACCTACCCTACCAAAAATAATTATACCAGCCCAAAAATACAATGACATATTGTTTCTGGTCTCTTGGTACTTGATGTTTCTGGTCTCCTGGTACTTGTGAATCTGAAGTACTAAGGCAGCAGCGGCTCTGAATTTCCACTTCCTCCTCAGTCTTCATTGATCCATGCCACTTACCGGGATAAAAAGTAGCATATGTCTCATTCCAGGATATGAACTACGTGTGTGCCAAATTTCATCCAAATCCCTTCAGCCGTTTTTGCCTGATTGTTACACAAACATACAAACATTCACATCCTACTTCCTACTATAATATTATAAAGGTGAATGTTTGTTTCAGATTCACAAGTACCAGGAGACCAGAAACATCAAGTACCAGGAGACCAGGAACATGTCATTATTTTATGGTAGGGTAGGTGAAGGGTAGGTGTAGGTTAGGTGTAGGGTAGGTGTAAGGTAGGTGTAGGTTGGGTGTAGGGTAGGTGTAGGGTAGGGGTGTAGGGTAGGTGTAGGGTAGATGTAGGGTAGGTGTAGGGTAGGTGTAAGGTAGGTGTAGGGTAGGTGTAGGGTAGGTGTAGGGTAGGTGTAGGGTAGGTGTAGGGTAGGTGTAGGGTAGGTGTAGGGTAGGTGTAGGGTAGGTGTAGGGTAGGTGTAGGGTAGGTGTAGGGTAGGTGTAGGGTAGGTGTAGGGTAGGTGTAGGGTAGGTGTAGGGTAGGTGTAGGGTAGGTGTAGGGTAGGTGTAGGGTAGGTGTAGGGTAGGTGTAGGGTAGGTGTAGGGTAGGTGTAGGGTAGGTGTAGGGTAGGTGTAGGGTAGGTGTAGGGTAGGTGTAGGGTAGGTGTAGGGTAGGTGTAGGGTAGGTGTAGGGTAGGTGTAGGGTAGGTGTAGGGTAGGTGTAGGGTAGGTGTAGGGTAGGTGTAGGGTAGGTGTAGGGTAGGTGTAGGGTAGGTGTAGGGTAGTTGTTTCCTGAGTAAAAAATACAATGCAAATCAAGAAACCTCCCTATTTCCGATTTTCACGCGGGCGAAGCCGCTGGTAGAAGCTAGTTTATAATATTAGTAGGATTGAAGGCCGCCACAAGCAAGTCCAGTTAAATAGCCGACAACCTCCTAGGTTGACGTGAAGAGGCCACTCACTAAAGAAAAAAAAGCGTCCCAGTCAGTAATTATGGATTTATTGTATATGTCGCAGCCAATTAGCTTAACCAGCCGTTTAATTGGTTGCCTAGCCTTTTCATTTAAATGTGCCTATTTTTAGCAACCTAAGTGACATCTTTTGTTTAATATCGTTTGATTACTTGACCGTGTCACTTATGTCACTGATTAAACGGCACAGTTCAATGAAAAGGCTAGAGTTTCAATGAAATGGCGGATTTAGCAAGTTGGCTGCAACATATACACCGTATATCAGACGCAATACCTCATTTTATAAGGAGTCATTGTACCATGAACAACTTTCACTATGGGACCAACACTGAAATCGCGAAAAAATGTCGACTGCTCCACACATTTCTGTGCGCATAACTCGACAAAATGTACCTACTGAACAACTGATTTTTTTTGACGTTAGTACACCCAAAAACTACCTACAGTACTGTCTATCCTTTTCTCTTAATTCATCCAAAGGTTGTCTTGAAAAGAACGCTTTTAGCAATAAGGCCGCCCATTCTGTCACCCTATGTAAAGTTTTCTTCATCTATCTTTTCTGTAGCGTAAATGGTGTAATAGATAAACACCCTTAGAATACCTAGTAAGTTATTCATAAAAACTTTTTAACCCTAACTTATTATTATAATACAGCTGTTTATGAGATTCCAAATTCAAATTCTCCATAATAGAAAATTTTGAATAAAGTATCTGCGTATCAGTATTTTAGCTACAAAAGTATTGGTTTTAGTTTTTTTTTATGAATACGGCTGAAAGAGTAACTAAGTTATGTTACCCTTTCAGCCGTATTCGGTTCGACATCGGATGGGTGATCAAAAAATTGTTATTGCTCCGTGATGTAGGCAATGGGAAGGTCAATAAGCTGAGATGAAAAAGGTACCTAATTATAATTACTACCTACTCGTCACCTGTTTCTTGCATTTTGGTTGAGTAGGCCGGTGTTGAAGTTTGGTAACCTTCGGCGGCAGTAGTTTCTTTTTTTACCCAGAATAAAGAGAAATATACATTTTTTATTCTACTAATCAATGACCTGGTGAGGGTCGCGTGTAGCCAATGGATGCGAGACGCACAGGACCGGTTGTTGTGGCGACACTTAGGGGAGGCCTATGTCCAGCAGTGGACGTGTTTCGGCTGATGATGATGATGATGATTATACTTGTACACAAAAGTAAAACAAAAAGGAAACTTAAAACTAAAACACATACAATGAGCTGCCTTATCGCATTCCGCGATCTCTTCCATTTTCCCAACTATATTGGGGTCGGCTCCCAGTCAAGCCGGATTCAGCTGAATACTTACCAGTAGATATTACGTGGAGCGGCTGACACAAACCTTTAAGACTCCGAGACGTGTTGGCCCCTTAAAGGAGATATTACACGGATCAATCAAATTGAAACAATTCCATTGAAAAGCATTGAACACTGAACATTGAAGGACTTTACCAATATACACGTAAATTGTTTAAATGACAATCAATGTTCATTACGGCGCAATGCAATGTCGCGCCAACTCGTTCGTGCGGGAGTTTCTTTAATCTGGGACTATTTAATAAATGAATTACAGTAATAACAAAAAAAAAGAAAATCTTGACGCTGGTGGGTGCGTCCGTGGATTTCGAGAAGGATAACTAATGGAACCTCAAGCACCTTATTAGTAGTTATACAAGATCCGAATTCATATTTGAATAAAAATAAAAAAAAAACAAATAGATTTTTATTCCACAAACACTCATACATTTGGAAACGTTCCAAAAATAGCGGAACATGATAGTCACGCCATTTGAATACCATGTTCGAAAATCCCTGTGCGCAAGCGAAATAAGTCCACGTGCGTTCACTGTCGTGCGGTGTGCGAAATGAGTCATCGTCGTTCAATCTTCATGTTACACGTTTCAACCGCATTGAACAATGAGCAATATTGTTACAATTGCATTGAAAGCGTTCGGTGAATCGAAGCTTTCAATGAGATTGTGCAATCGCTTTGAAATGTATTTAGATGTGTCAATGCCATTGAAGCAATGAAATAAAAAGCAATATTGAACCGAAATAATAATAATAATATAGCCGTTATTAATAATCAATTCAATCAAATTGAAACAATTCCATTGAAAAGCATTGAACATTGAACATTGAACGACTTTACCAATATACCTACACGTAAATTGTTTAAATGACAATCAATGTTCATTACAGCGTAATGCGATGTCGCGCCAACTCGTACGTGCGGGAGTTTCTTTAATCTGCGACTATTTAATAAATGAATTAAGTAATGAAAAAAAAAAGAATATTTTGACGTTGGTGGGTGCGTCCGTGGATTTCGAGAAGGATAACTAATGGAGCCTCAAGCACCTTATTCGTAGAATGGGGTTGGCAACTGTCAAAGTGGCGCTAGCATAGCTTTAACCAAAATATAAGAATTTTCTATGAACGTTTTGAATGACTAATTATTTTCACAATTCCAAAGATCTGTTAAGTACCTTTTTGTAAGGAAATAGGTGCGCAACAGTTTCCTAAAGATTCAGCAATGACAAAAAACTGGCTAAAAGCCATAAGGAGACAAAACTTCAAGCCGGAAAAAATTCGAGGTTATGTCGCAAACATTTCTTGGAAACAGATTACCATAAAACTAGTTTTTATACAGGTACGTCACATTAATTGTATTCTAAAAATATTCGGCATCATAATAAAAATGTGTTCTTTATCCTTTTTGGTTGTTTCTAGGTATTGAAAACAAGCACCGTTACCTGAAAAAAACAGCAGTCCCAACATTGTTTCCCTGGACTACTAAAACTCTTTCTCAAGAAGCTCAAGCTCGAGAAGAGCGGTTATCAAACCGAAATATTAGAAAAGCACTCTTTGAAGAGATAGACACATCAGCTGTGCAAACTACCAGTTCAAAAGATTTGACTCTTCCTGATAATGTATATATTTCTACCTAAGATGATGATTGAACGCAGCTCATTGATTAATTTGTGTGATGAAGGTGATATTGTGATGATGTCATGGCTGATAGAGGATTAATTTAATGTCCAGGACTTGTTTGCAGTGAAAATGTGTCAATTAATATACCTGCTTTCTTGAAAGGCAGATCACAGTTGCCAGGTTATGCGCGTGATCAAAAACTTGCAAGTCAAAGAGTAGGTACACATAGAAAGATTAATAGGCTTAACAAAAACTTTTAAAATTTTGCAGACACAACAAATATTTCGGATGCCACATAAAATGAGACTAAAGCTCATTTTATGTGGCATCCGAAATATTTGTTAATGATTGATGTTGTGTAATTTTAGAGTAAGGATTGTAAATAATAAAAAGAAATTCAAATAGTTATGTTTATTAGTTTTATTTTCACACCCTAATAAAATAACAAATAATACACTAAAGAAAATAAGAACAAAAAAATCTGAAAATCTTATTACAGGTATCCTAACCTACCTACAGCCTATTTATAATGAAAATGTTTTTTTAATTAAATAATAATTTTGGTATCACGGCATCTTCATCAACTTGTCTTGATAATATTTTTAGTAATTGTGATGCCGAAAATAAATTAGTGTTAAGTGACTTAACGTCTGACCACTGTGGCCTATTAGTTAGCTTTCCAATGCCACTTAATAAAAAGCCGCATAAAATAGAATGCAGGCCTTATACAGCAAGTCGTTGCAGTAAATTTAAAAATAATATAGCTAATAAAATTACACCATCTTTGATAGAACATGAGGATCCTAATAAAATCTATGGAGCCCTTTTTGATGTTGTGCAAAAAGAGTACCAATCCACTTTTAAGACAAAAACCATAAACATCACGGGTACCTCTGTTGGTTTCAACCAATGGGCTACTGCAGGAATATATAAAAGTAGAGCGAGATTATACGAGTTATATGGTTTTAAAAAATACAGATTTGATACCGCTTTTCTAGAGTACGTTAAAAAATATTCTAAACTATATAAAAAGATTTGCGTTGTAGCGAAATCAAAATTTTTAAGCGAGACAATTAAAAATTCTAATAATAAAGTAAAAGCCACTTGGAAAGTCATTAACAATGAAACGGGCAAGTCGGTTAAACGAGAAAATGAGTTAGAGATTATAGTAGACAACCAATTAGTAAGTAAAGCTGCTGACGTAGCTCAGGCATTTAATGAGTTTTTTTCCAATATACCTATAACTACAACTCGCTCCTTGAATTCGTCGTTCTAAAGCTGAAAACCTTTTGCAAAGTAGTGTGCCCGAGTGTAATCAATTATTTAGTTTTGAGCACGTAACGCCACGCGATGTAGTTAACGTTTTCAATACACTTAAATCTAAAAACACAGGTGATTACTGGGGCGTTTCTATTAAACTTTTGAGTAATATAATAGACATAGTAGCGCCCTATCTTGCTGTTACGTTTAATAAATGCGTGGATTTAGGAACTTTTCCTGATCTCATGAAGAGTAGTAAAGTCTTACCTTTATTTAAATCGGGCAATAAAAGTGACATTGGTAACTACCGGCCTATCTCCATCTTACCTGCATTTAGCAAAATATTTGAAAAATTAATGCTCAAGCAGTTGTTAAAACATTTTAATTTAAATGGACTACTCCATAGTGAACAGTATGGCTTTACAAAGGGACGTTCGACTACAGATGCGGGTGTTGCTCTCCTAAAACATATATTTTACGCATGGGAGAACTCGCAAAATGCAATTGGAGTTTTCTGTGATCTCTCCAAAGCGTTTGATTGTGTGCACCATGACACGCTATTGCGTAAACTGCGTCATTACGGTCTCAAAAGCGAAGCTCTTAACGTAATAAATTCATATTTACATAATAGGTTTCAATGTGTTGATGTAAATGGTGTGAAGTCTTCCGGGCTACCAGTGCATTTAGGTGTGCCTCAAGGCTCAATACTGGGTCCATTCTTGTTTCTGGTTTACATAAACGATTTACCATTTTTCTTAAAGCGTATCTGTGATGTGGTATTGTTTGCGGATGATACCTCTCTTATCTTTAAGGTAGATAGGAATAGACAAGATTTCGATAACGTAAACAGCGCTCTCTCATTGGTTACGGATTGGTTTACGACAAATAATCTAGTTCTAAATGCCAAGAAAACAAAATGTATAAAGTTTGCTTTGCCAAATGTTAGAAATTTAGGACCCAATGTCGTTTTAAGTGGCGAGGTGCTTGAAACTATAGACTCGGCAGTATTTTTGGGCATAACTGTTGATTCCAAACTTCAATGGGGCCCACATATATCAAGCTTATCGGGAAGGCTCAGCTCTGCCGCATTCGCCGTCAGAAAAGTTAGACAGTATACTGACGTTGACACAGCTCGGTTAGTCTATTTTAGTTATTTCCATAGCGTTATGTCCTATGGTATTCTATTGTGGGGAAAAGCTGCTGATATACAAAATATATTTGTTTTGCAAAAACGTGCTGTGCGAGCAATATATCAGCTAGGGTCAAGAGTTTCATTAAGAGAACTTTTTAAAGATATTGGAATTCTCACGGTAGCATCTCAATTCATTTTTGCAAACATTTTATATATTAGGCAAAATATACACTTATATACTAAAACGAGCGACATCCACAACTTTAATACCAGAAACAAGCACAAGCTACATGCTCCTTCACACCGACTTCGTAAGGTCCATGACTCATTTGTGGGGCTCGGTATCCGCTTCTACAATAAACTTCCACTTTCTTTTCTTGACCTGCCTTTTAACTCATTTAAATCTAAAGTTAAATCTAACCTTTGTTCAAAGGCATACTATTCTATTAATGACTATTTAGACGATAAGAATAGTTGGTCGCAGTCTTGAACGCAAGACAATGTAATTTTATCATGTTCTTTCTTTCTCTATTAGTTAGCTTATGACAGGTTATATGAGTTCATATAATTTTTTTGTTGGATACATATTTATTTTTTGTTCGTGTCTTAAAATACTTTGCGTACTGTTGTTTAATAAATTGAAGTTCTTAAAACGTAACAGACAGATGTGTTGCTGGGGAGTTTGTTGCGCCACTTCTTCTTCCCAGCTAAAACACTAGGAAGTGGTGACGGGTGGGCGTTTTGGGGGACTGTCTTTATGTAAAATTTGACGTTCAAAAAGTGCTGGCTCTCAGCCTAATTTGAATAAATGACTTTTGATTTTGATTTTGGTATTTAAATATTTACTCAAAATTGCTTGTTTAAAATAATTGTTAAAGAAGTTGTCAACTTTTTCTAACATCTTGAAATAAATTCCTCATCACATGCCTTAAATGTATAAACAATCAAATTATAGAATGATCTATTAGTACAGTATAGCTGACCCAGTATTGCTGATGAGGTCCCGATACATGCTAGAGTGAGGAGGATCATCGTGGCTTTGAGTTCCTGTGTTTCCAAAGTAAACATTCCGGTCATACAGCTCTAATCTGTAAACAAAACAAGAGTTCAGTCTTGATAGAAAAAACTTAAAAAGCACTAACTTGAAAGCTTATACTTTCGATAAAACGTTTAGTATTAAAGTACATTAGGTAAACGAGAACCAAGCTAGCAATCACTCTTTCAAAATCATGTATTTAGAAGGGAAAATTTGTGATTTATAGTAAGGTTATACCTGTCGACTAGGTCTGCTTTCCTTCCTCGTAAAGATGCACCTCGTTTCTTCAATTCAGCTTTCAACCCACTTATCCGCCATGTCGAATACATGTTTCGTTCACAACAGTTCTTTCAATATTATAAAAAAACGCACTCAACAAGTATAGCCAAAATACAACACAAACTTGACAGGTGAAAGCTATGCTAGCGCCTTCTACCTAAAGCTTTCACCGGCCAACCCCATTGGCAGAAGATCCGAAATCATATTAGAAAAAAAAATAAAAAAAAAACAAATAGATTTTTTATTCCACAAACACTCATACATTTGGAAACGTTCCAAAAATAGCAGAACATGACAGTCACGCCATTTGAATACCATTTTCGAAAATCCCTGTGCGCAAACGAAATAAGTTCGCGTGCGTTCACTGTCGTGCGGTGTGCGAAATGAGTCATCGTTCAATCTTCATGTTACACGTTTCAACCGCATTGAACAATGAGCAATATTGTTACAATTGCATTGAAAGCGTTCGGTGAATCGAAGCTTTCAATGAGATTGTGCAATCGCTTCGAAATGTATTTAGACGTGTCAATGCCATTGAAGCAATGACATTAAAAGCAATATTGAACCGAAATTGAACCGTGTAATATCGGCTTTAAGGGGGCCCTAGTCGGTCATTCTTCCACACAAACGTATTATGGCGATTACTTCACTGTTTGACGGTGTACGTTCAAAATAAAAAATGATATCAGTTTGTCTTATCATTATCTGGGCCTGTATGGAAGCAAAAAAGTAAAAAAAACATCTACCTACTTATTTGAAAATTATGAGCATCGAAAGTTCAAAATTTTAACACAACTTTGGGCGTAAATAAATAACTTATAGTACGAAAATGGCAAAATATTAACCATACAGACAATAAATTATTTCCTAAATTAAATATAAAAAAAATATTTTAAACAGATATATTCAGTATCTTTTTTCATAATATCCAGAGACGGAGCTATACGTTCTGTACCTATAGCTCCGTCTCTTTCCCACTGGAAGTAATATTGAAGTAATACTGATTTAAGAGTTGGTGGTTAGGCCCCTGACTACCAAATGTCTTTAAATAAATTTTACGAGCTTCTTCGTTATAAATCATCTTATCTTAATATGGAACTAAATTTGTGTGCACACTAGCTTCATATTACTCATCACAGCGTTTATTTCTTCCTTTGAATGATTTTGGATGAGATATCATGCATTTAACCGCGCCCGTCAATGAGTTCAGCAGTTCGACGAGGGCTCTTCTACAACATTGGCAATAAATCAATCCTGAAGTATAGTTTTATTTATTTAGCCCATGAAACTAGTAGTACAAGTAAGTAGTAGTAGTAGGTACAAAAAACTTAAAAACTACTGCACATGAAGTGACGGCGTCATGTTACGCTGCGAGGTGTCGCGTAGCCGGCCGCGGACACGCCGATAGGTACAAACACACCTTTCGGCTAAAACTCTTCTTTGAGCACGGTGGCCCCAAATGATGAGTCAGAACGCACACCACGAACGACTTGAAATTGGTGTTATGGCGCGCCTCCAAATTCTCCACCCTCAACGTCCAGTTGGTCTTCACCCGTAGGTATGTAGGTACCTAGGTACTTTACGATGTCCTCAGTCCAAGTCTAAGTTCATCCAAAGACCGACGGGTACAAAAAAATCATGCTTCGGAAAGTCGGTCTTTCTCAAGTGGGAGATGTACCTACTCGCAGTTTATGATAATGCCGTGTCCGTGTGTCCGTCCCAGTTTGACAACCATTGCGAGTAACTTACGTCAGCTGAGTAGTTTACTACTCGACGCAGTTTGCTGATCTTGGGCTTGGTCTTTACTGTCGCCTATTCATTTAAACGCACATATCTCATTACCTGCTTGAATGTATGTTTAATCAACTTGGCATCGCGTCTGAGACTTCAAAAAAAAGCTTAATGGGCTATGAAAATTCCGTCATGATTATTAAATATTGTAAGAGAGGGACGGAGCTACTCAGGACGACGATGTAAGCGTGGCACGTTGCAGTCTTGTTGCAGTGGCCCTTCTTTTATAATTTTTTATCATAATTTTAATCAGAATATTTTCATAAATTCTGTATTTGCATCTTCCTTATTCTAGGCGCTCAGTGCTTGACCTATCTTGTATGAGTGAAGAAGTCGCTTTCAATATATCTAGGAACTAGCACTTCGCCCGCGACTTCGTCCGCGCGGATTTAGTAGGTACTCCACAAACTTCAACGCCCCCTATACCCCCTTATAAAAGTTAGTTTTGGAAATTAAGCACAACGATTTTCATTAATTACGTTTATTACTTAGCCATTTCTACTTATTCTATGGTCTCAGGTTCAGCGCAACTGTTCACCCCGTTCACCCCGTCAGGAGTTGATTATGCAAAAATTGTTAGGTACATCTGTTTCAATAATCCCATATTTAGTTCGTTCATAGCATTCCGACGTAAATTAAAGCAAGCAATAATGTCCTCCCCTAAAAACTTGCTGCAACCCCTGCTTCACCCCTTATTATGTATGTAGTTTATTTGCGAAAAATCCAAACATTTGTTACTCTTATTGTTTTATCGAAACCATTTTCAACTTCATCGGACCAAGCATTGTTATGATTCTTCCCAGTTCGCTCAAGCCGCGACATTTTTCTTACTCCGAGCATGTTTATTACCGTCGTAACTTTTGAACGAAAGGTCCGATTTGAATAATTTAAAGTGTGATTTACACGGACATAATCAACCTTAATTATCAAACCATTTAAATGGATAAGGATTAATATCATGATACCGAAATCACCATTTTTTCATATCACCAAGGATTTGCTTGAATAATTTGAACAAAAAGCGGTCATGGTGACTTAACCATAATAGTTAGACATATGGTATCGCGGACTTTTTTGTAAACATTGATGACCTCTATAAAACTGTAGTACATCACTTTGCTCTATTGTCAATAGATTCCGCAGCGTACGCGATATAAGGTTTTTTTCTCACACCTTGGGTTACATTATCGAAGTTTTCATACGGATCCCTAACTTTTTTGAAAATATTCTATAGCGTATGTCCATCATCGATAATGTAGGATTCTACTGGTGAAAGAATTTTTCAAATCGGTCCAGTAGTTTCGGAGCCTATTCATTTCAAACAAACAAACAAACAAACAAACAAACAAATCTTTCCTCTTTATAATATTAGTATAGATGGCTAAAAAGAAAATAGTCAAAAGATAATCAAACTTATTCGAGGTGGAGTACAGAAATTTTCGAGCTCGATTCGCTCGCTCTTGAATTCTAGTCCTTCAGTTTTTAACCTTTCCTGTATAAGGTCAAAAAGCAACTTCATTTTCAGTTGCATTCTACGTTTATTTCTTGGTTCTCCTGCATTAGTCAAGAAAGTTACTTCAAAATATTTTTTTTCGGATGGTTAATAGAAAATCGAACCTTTCCGATAAAAGGTCCCAAAATATGCGAGCTCGCTTCGCTCGCTCTTGCATTCTACACTCTCTAAGTAGGTACTTCAGCTTTCCTGAATCAGTTAACAAAACCTATCCGATAAAAGGTGCCAAAATTTGCGAGCTCGCTTCGCTTGTTCTTGCATTCTACACTCTCTTAGTTCTTCAGCTTTCCTGAATCAGTCAACAAAGTCACTTCTATTTAAGTATGAATAAATGGTCAAAGTCAAAGTCAAAGTCAAAACGTTTATTTCAATTAGGCCATTAAACGGCACTTTTGAACGTCATCATTTACATTAAAAATAATATAGAGTGACTCTACTGTTTAATGGAAAAATGCAAACATTTCTATTCCCCCTAAATAATTGGCAACCCTATTAACATATCTACACTAATCTACACTAATATTATAAAGAGAAAAGATTTGTTTGTTTGTTTGTTTGTTTGTTTGTTTGTTTGAAATGAATAGGCTCCGAAACTACTGGACCGATTTGAAAAATTCTTTCACCAGTACAATCCTACATTATCGGTGATGGTCATAGGCTATAGAATATTTTCAAAAAAGTTAGGGATCCGTATGAAAACTTCGATAATGTGACCCAAGGTGTGAGAAAAAATCCTTATATCGCGTACGCCGCTGAATCTATTGATAATAGAGCAAAGTGATGTACTACAGTTTTATAGAGGTCATCAATATTTACAAAAAAGTCCGCGATACCATATGTCTAACTATTATGGATAAGTCACCATGACCGCTTTTTGTTAATATTAGTCAAGCAAATCCCATGGTGAAATAAAAAATGGTGATTATAGTACCATGATATTAATCCTTATCCATTTAAATGGTTTGATAATTAAGGTTGATTATGTCCGTGTAAATTACACTTTAAATCATTCAAATCGGACCTTTCGTTCAAAAGTTACGACGGTAATAAACATGCTCGGAGTAAGAAAAATGTCGCGGCTTGAGCGAAATGGGGAGAATCGTATCAATGCTTGGTCCGATGAAGTTGAAACACCACGGCATTTAAATGTTTTCGATAAAACAATAAGAATAACAAATGTTTGGATTTTTCGAAAATCAACTAGGTACATACATAATAAGGGGTGAAGCAGGGGTGAATAAGTTTTTAGGGAAGGAAATTATAGCTTGCTTCAATTTACGTCGAAATTCTATGAACAAACTAAAAGTGGGATAATTGAAACAGATCATGTACCTAACAATTTTTTGCATAATCAACCCCTGACGGGCTGAACGGGGTGAACAGTTGCGCTGAACCAATAATGAGAATCGTTGTGCTTAATTTTCCAAAACTAACCTTTATAAGGGGATATGTATAGGGGCGTTACAGTTTGTGGAGTATGTCGCGTGTGAGCAATGAATTAAAAATAAAACTACTCACTACCACTAACAATATTTATTTTTAAGGTCGTAGGTAGGTATTAAGTACTGGCCGTCATATATTAATTTCTGTCCCATGGAGGTAGGCGCAAAATAGTACTGCCCTGGCCTAATGCGGAGCCGATGACGACGCAGCAGCCACGGCGTAGACCCCGGGGTGGTGGATGACCCGTAGGTTGAGATGTACACTATAGTGTCGGCGCAGGCGACGTGCACCGCCCGATGTCACGACGTCCGTTACTTCGGCAAAATGTGCCCGGAATCTGGAACCCTGGAATTAATGTCCAGTTGGTAAATGGGAGGTCCTCTGCTAACCCTCTCCTGACGGTGACCACTGCGGCGTAAGCATAAGCGTAAGGCGGATGTACTATTGCGCTTAAGGCGAATGTGTGTAAAGGTCACCTTCAGAATCGGAGTTTATAATTTAGCAAAGGGAAGGAGTGTGAAGCACTAACATTATGTGTATCAGAATTAAAGCTGGGTTAAATTGATTGTGATTATTAAAAAACAGGTAAAATTAACAGAAATCTAAGAAGAAGAAGAAAAAAATATAACGAATCAATAGGTACATTAAATTGCAAGTCATTGTCCACCATGACACGTATAGCAAAGCGTAAAATTATCAACACTTACCCAATACGGGGATAACACGGCTAATGTTTTATAATAAAACTTATAGACTTTTATAGAAAATAATAAAAGTTATTTTATAAAATAAAATTGCTCGGAGGTTTTTTATTTGTTTGAGACTGCGCGGGTGACGTCACGCACTAGCGAGTAGTCTACGTGAACGCGCGTCTCAACTGACCGTTGGCAAATCTGCCGCCGCGATTGCGAGTAGGTCGGTGAGTGGGAGCTAAACCGGTTACCACTATCGTGAGCGAGTGAGACAAACTACAGGAGCGAATGTGACACGTACGGTTGGAACTAAATTACAGTGACTTGGCGATTTGAGAAAATTAGGATGTTATGATTCTACCCACTTTTTATGTTATCTTTTGTTTTTCAAGTTTAAAATTATGGAACAACGTTACAAGTACCTACTATCCCCACGCGGACGAAGTCGCGGGCACAATATAAATATGGACAGTAGGGAAACTGCCTACAAACGCTCGAAACGGCACACTCACACAAACATGCACACCGACGAGACTCCTAAGGTAACTTCGCGCCCGCGGGACTCGCAGTAGCAAGTGCCGCGTCAAGACGAGTGGTCACGTTAAACTTTTTATTTTTGAAAATGCCAGGAAAGTATTGCGTAGTATACGGCTGTTTGAACTCGGCTTCATCAAAACCGGAGCTATTGTATTTTAAACTTCCTGCTGATATTGAAAGGTAAGAATGATTTCCAGTTATTGTTATTTATTCGTTATCGAATTACGTATAAGTCTGTGTGATCGATCATAATGAATTCGTGAACTTACTTCTAAATCATGAATGCGGCGGTTTTGAGGGTATTTAAAGCTGATAGTGCAATAGTGATAGTGGTAACAAAAAGTACATCCAAGATGGCGACTGCAATAGGTATTCTATATCAATATTTTCGTCATGGGTGTCGTTTTCATGGTTTTCGAGGGTGTTGAAGCCGATAGTGCTGTCAAAATGTGAATCCAAGATGGCGGCTGCAATGGGGTTGGCCGGTGAAAGCTTTAGGTAGATGGCGCTAGCATAGCTTTCACCTGTCAAGTTTGTGTTGTGTTTTGGCTTTACTTGTTGAGTGCGTTTTTTTATAATATTGAAAGAACTGTTGTGAACGAAACATGTATTCGACATGGCGGATTAGTGGGTTGAAAGCTGAATTGAAGAAACGAGGTGCATCTTTACGAGGAAGGAAAGCAGACCTAGTCGACAGGTATAACCTTATAACCTTATATCACAAATTTTCCCTTCTAAATACATGATTTTGAAAGAGTGATTGCTAGCTTGGTTCTCGTTTACCTAATGTACTTTGATACAAAACATTTTATCGAAAATATAAGCTTTCAAGCTAGTGCTTTTTAAGATTTTTCTATCAAGACTGAACTCTTGTTTTGTTTACAGATTAGAGCTGTATGACCGGAATGTTTACTTTAGAAACACAGGAACTCAAAGGCACGATTATCCTCCTCACTCTAGCATGTATCAGGACATCATCAGCAATACTGGGTCAGCTATACTGTACTAATAGATCATTCTATAATTTGATTGTTTATACATTTAAGGCCCTATAAGAGATGAGGACTTTATTTCTGAGATGTTAGAAAAAGTTGATAACTTCTTTAACAATTATTTTAAGTAAATATTTAAATACCAAAATTATTAATTAATTAAAAAAACATATTAATTATCAATAGGCTGTAGGTAGGTTAAGATACCTGTAATAAGATTTTCAGATTTCTTTGTTCTTGTTTTCTTTAGTGTATTATTTGTTATTTTATTAGGGTGTGAAAATAAAACTAATAAACATAACTATTTGAATTTCTTTTTATTATTTACAATCCTTACTCTAAAATTACACAACATTAATCATATAAAAAATATTTCGGATGCCACATAAAATGAGACTAAAGGTGTCTGCAAAATTTTATAAGTTTTTGTTAAGCCTATTAATCTTTCTATGTAGGGTAGGGTGGTAGCCAATGAACCGCGTGTACAGTATGAACCATAGTACCTACCGGCCATACGCAACGTTGCCACATCGCGCAAAAAACGTGTCGAGACTCGCTTGCCAGGTCGTGAAGTTTGGTCTAGTCGCCGCGCGCTTGTCGCGACATACGTACGCGTGAGCCGCGTCCTTGTGTTTACTCAAGCAAAAACGACGAAAAAAACGTGAGTTTCTTTTTGTAGTTACTTTAATAATCTAACTCTTATTTAACTATGTGTGAATTGTATGTGTAATGTAGGTCTTTAGGCATGTTTGAGACTATTTTTTGGAATTAATTCTCAACGTTTTTTGTATAAAACATAACCTAACATTTTTTGAGAGGAGATGGGTACACTGTGAGCCATTTATCCTGGGTAAGCAATGAACCATGGTTCATTGTGTACCACATCTAAGTGCTTTGTATTATGCTATATAAACAGGTGGGGAGTGTTATTCCAGTCAACCTCTAAGTGTTAATGTGAGTACAATGAATTAATCACTATTTGTCTATTTCAGCATGGGACGAAACACGTAGGCAGGGAAGCTCGTAAAAAAGGGAAGGGAATCACACCGGGGACGCTATACAAAGAGGTATAGAAAATACTTGTCGGGACTAAGCATTCGAAAAGCAGCAACCTTCCCTATCCAACACTGCGAAGATACATCTCAAAATACAAGAACAATCCGTCGTGCAGATTAGAGCCACATTATGATGCAAGTAAAATTTTTACTGACCAACAAGAAGACAGCATACAGGAATATTTACTGGATTGTGCAAATAAATTCTATGGCCTTACTTCTAAAGACTGCCGCAGAATTGCTTACCAAATGGCAGTGATTAACAAAATCGATTTTTTTTTTGTTTTAAAAAAAACGTTGTCCCACACAAGGAATTTATCCTGTATCGTGGGTGCGTTTACAAACATACAAAGTCACATACACAAACAGCCAGACCCGGAACAACTATCTGTAGGCCATACAAATATTTGTTCCGTGCGGGAATCGAACCCGCGACACGCAGCGCAGCAGCCGATCGCTCAACCACTGCGCCAACCGTGTCGTCTGAAATGCCGCCATCGTGGAAAGTTCATGAAATGGCAGGCCGAGATTAAAGAATAAGCAAGTACAAACTGTTTTTTCTTTTTTCTGTAGAGTTTATGCGTCACAAAACTTTTTAAAAGTTTAAAATTATTGTTAAAAATTAAGTTTTAAGACTGATTGTGTGGTTTTTATATAACCCGAAACTTAATAAATATGGAAACTTATAAATGTTGTATTTATTTTCCATTTAAAACAAACAATTACCAGTTTTTATAATACCGTGATTCATTGTGTACCACCTGGTTCATTTAATACCACCCCCCCGGTTCATTGTGTACCCTGAGGAGTACGGTATGAACCATTTCTCTAGTTTTAAAAAAACCTGTTTAAATTAGGCAATAGCAGATATTTCCCATTTTTTTAAACACAATTTGTTAGCTTATTAAATAACCTATCTTCTGAGATAAAAACATTTTCTTGGACTTTAAAAACGAGTGCGTTAGAGCTCTTCAAACTTTTGGTGGTTCAATGGCTACCACTCCACCCTATACTCTTTGACTTGCAAGTTTTTGATCACGCGCGCTTTAATAATACAAAACTTGGCAACTGTGATCTGCCTTTCAAGAAAGCAGGTATATTAATTGACACATTTTTCACTGCAAACAAGTCCTGGACATTAAATTAAATCCTCTATCAGCCATGACACCATCACAATTTCACCTTCATCACACAAATTAATCAATGAGCTGCGTTCAATCATCATCTTGGGTAGAAATATATACATTATCGGGAAGAGTCAAATCTTCTGAACTGGTAGTTTGCACAGCTGATGTGTCTATCTCTTCAAAGAGTGCTTTTGTAATATTTCGGTTTGATAACTGCTCTTCTCGAGCTTGAGCTTCTTGAGAAAGAGTTTTAGTAGTCCAGGGAAACAATGTTGGGACTGCTGATTTTTTCAGGTAACGGTGCTTGTTTTCAATGCCTTGAAACAACCAAAAAGGATAAAGAACACATTTTTATTATGATGCCGAATATTTTTAGAATACAATTAATGTGACGTACCTGTATAAAAACTAGTTTTATGGTAATCTGTTTCCAAAAATGTTTACGACATAACCTCGATTTTTTTCCGGCTAGAAGTTTTGTCTCCTTACGGCTTTTAGCCACTTTTTTGTCATTGCTGAATCTTTAGGAAACTGATGCGCACCTATTTCCTTACAAAAGGGTTCTTCACAGATCTTTGGAATTGTGAAAATAATTATTTATACAAAATGTTCATAGAAAATTCTTATATTTTGGTTAAAGCTATGCTAGCGCCACTTTGACAGTTGCCAACCCCATTGGTATCAATTTTTTCGTCATGGGTGTCATTTTCATGGTTTTCGAGGGTGTTGAAGCCGATAGTGCTGTCAAAATGTGAATCCAAGATGGCGGCTGCAATTGGTATCAATTTTTTCGTCATGGGTGTCATTTTCATGGTTTTCGAGGGTGTTGAAGCCGATAGTGCTGTCAAAACGTGAATCCAAGATGGCGGCTGCAAAAGGTACCTATCAATTTTTTCGTCATGGGTGTGTGTATTTTTTTATGTACCTACCGTGTGTGTACACGCATTTTCGGATTGAAACGCGGTACGGTTCGTGGCCGCTCATGAGCCCAGCCCGCGCGCCACCTGCGCTGCGGCGTCTACCGCGCGCCCACTCTGACGAGCGCCCGAAACCTTTTCGTCCAACTGCGGGTCGCGTACGCTTACGCTCCCGCTAAAACTTGTAAAAGGTTCCGCCGTAATGACAAAGTTAAAGATCTTTAGTTCTACAAGTTGTTGTGTGTCAATATTAAATTGATTTCCGTGTTTAAACTATCGTCTTTTGCTGAGGTTAACCGACGCCATGAGATTACCTATTTAAATTATGTTTGTAAGCTATTTATTCAAATTCGATTGATTGATCACTACAGAACAAAAATGTAAAAAAAAATATATCAAAAACATTAAAAGTGACGACCCTATATTGCTTCAATGGAGCGTAGGTAATTATGTTCTCAACTAGGCTTAGTTTCCGTACTGTCCATATTTATACTGTGTCGCGGGCGAAGTGCTAGTAATTAATCATTTTGTATAATACATTACTTTACGATATTATAGGTACCATATCATTATACCACCCTTGGCCCGGGGGCTTGCGGGGAGCCGACCGGGCCCTTCCAGCCCAGTCCGACCCTGGACATTGACAGGGTCTGAACTCTGGACCAAGTAATGCCCAGGAGTGGATGCAGCTTTGTTAAGATAGTATTAGTATCAAGGAACACTAAAAATAAAATAAATTATAACACCCTTTCTTTTTGCGTCGGGGGTTAAAAAAGGTTCGTGATTGAAGACACTGGTTCTACGCGACTAGTTTGCTCCACATGCAGTGACTTAAGGAGGCAGCAAATCGTAATTTAAAGCAAACCGGTTAAGTGCGAGTCGGACTAGCGCAGGGCGGGTTCCGTACCATTATCAATAAAAAAAAAAAAAAAAAAACACGTTTGTTGTATGGGAGCCCCACTTAAATATTTATTTTATTCTGTTTTTAGTATTTGTTGTTATAGCGGCAACAGAAATACATAATCTGTGAAATTTCAACTGTCTAACTGCCACGGTTCATGAGATACAGCCTACGGAACCCTAAAAAGACGAGTGGATGTGTGTGGACCAGGCTGTTGGCAGCAATTAAAAGTTGCTAGCGATGCAAATAAAGTAGCTAGTGGCCACCGACGTCGCAACATAAAAAACATTTGATGATTTGACACGGATTTTAAAACTTTAATATGATAGAGTAGGTAGCTGTATAAAATCGCCGACAAAGTTGGTGAACGCTGCGTACGTACTTGACTAGTTTAAATCAGCGTCAGAAACGCAGAATAGTATGAGAAAAATAAAATAAATAAGTACTCCATTTATTTGAAATTGGTAAACGGCAAATGTACAGACAGAACAATACTTTTCCAAAACCAATAGGTACCTTTATCAGCAACCCCCCTTTTTGCCACCGCCACCATGAGCATCAGCGGTTCTCCCCAGGCAAGTTTCCATTAACAGTCCACAAACGTGGTAAGGGTCGCAGTCTCCAGCAGGTCTTCGATCCTCCATGAACCCTTTACCTTTCTCTTTAATGTGTCTTTGGAGACGGATAGACGACTTCCTGTTAGCGATACCCCATGAGAATTTTTCAAATGGTGAGGTTTCAAATTTTCCTGACAGTCGCATTCTGTTTCCTGCTTCATCGATTCCGTAATTTACCATGTGCTTCATATGGTTCTTTTCCAATCTCTTAATGCAATCTGTAATGAAGGCATATCCCCCATCAGAACGCATCCTCTTCGTACTGAAGTTATGATGCATACCGATTCCTGGATGTAACTCACCGAAAGGCTTTGGGTGATATGTGATGACTACTCCGTAATCCTCGCCGATACGATTCATAATGAAACGCGACATCCATAAATCATCCGGAGCTTTAATACCAAGAGTAGTTCCTACTTGCCACTCCCAGCAGGCATACATCACTTCTGCGTTGGTCCCTTCAAAGTCAAGGCCAGCAAATAGACACGCTTTGACGTGAGCTTCGGCTACATCTCTCCCGGCTATATATTTTGCACCCACACCACAATATGAGAACTCATATTTTACAGCAGGGAAACCACCTCCTTTAGGCCAACCCAGACCCCACCCATCATTGTCCAACATAGTGTACTCTTGTTCCAAACCGAACCATGGATCCTCTGCTTTATGTATCTCGCACAGCTCATTACAAAAACATCTGTGATTTGTGGTAGCTGGTTTTTTGCCATCACCCAAATATACTTCGCATAAAACAATGACGTGAGGATCAGCTCGAAAGGGATCTCGATAGACGGCAGCCGCTTTTAAAGTCGTGTCAGAATTATCCGTTGTGGCTTGACCGGTGGAACTGCCATCGAAAGCCCAGCCTGGAGCAGCGTCCGCGGAGGCTGGAACACAATCCAAGATACGATCTTTGGTTCTCAAATTGATGCCGGAACCATCAATCCACACGTAGGTTGCTAATATTTTATTACAGGGTAAAGGAAGTCTCATATAACGATCCATTACCTTTTTGTTCAAGATGTGATTAATATTGTGCGCCATTAAGGTCCTCTTACCAACAGCAATAGATTTTCTAGGCTTCCTAAATAATGGCACACACTTACTTAGAAACGATGTCATTTTTATCAAATGTTTTTTGATTAACGAATTTACGAAAATTTTGACAAATTTTGTTACTTATTCCAAACCATTTCCAAACATGTTCCAAACTCAGCTTCTGTCTTGCTTGCTCATAAAATTTTGAATGATGTCAATATTATGTCAACATTATTTATAACTTGTGTCGTTCTCTATCTGCCTCAAAGTTGAAAAAAAGTTTAAAAAAAGTTTTTTTATTTTTCACTTTTTAGTGGTTAGCTTTAACTAAACCCAACGCAAAAATAATCATTAAGATCGGTTCATAAACAATAAAGTTATGCCCGAATAGATAACCCCGAAACCATTGTGGACTTGTAGACATCTGCGAACCCCTTCACAGCGTACCGGCGTGATGTTCTGTTATTCATGAACTGGTGTAAACAATATGTAATACAGACATGCGATTTCAGCAATCCCGGCAGGTTTGCTATCATTTATTGAAGAGTTCCGTAACCTTTCTCCGAAGCTCTTCATCAGATCTTCACCAAATTGAAATGGGACCAGTCCGGGGAGAAACTCTTCCAAACAAAAAAAAATCATCAAAATCGGTTGACAATTGGCGAAAATATCGCTGAAAAAACATACAAAAAAAATATTCAGTCGATTTGAGAACCTCCTCCTTTTTGGAAGTCGGTTAAAAAGAAATAATGATTGCCAGTTATTCTTTACTGAATGTCAAAGACGGGTGCCGCTCACCCGTTTCCCCAAAAGCTAGAATTTTTTAAATGATGTATTATTAGCGGTCAAAGACAGCGAATCCCTGCATGCAGCGGACAAACTCGCCAGAAGGGGTTCAAGCTTCAAGTATGGCAACGATAGGTCCTGAACCCTTTGTGTCACTTCCTTTCGGTTACCTACGCAATCTGGTAAAGAAACGCACCAGAGACAAACATCACAAATTATGGGTTGACCATGGTGAGTGTAGGCAGGCCAAAGAGGCGCTTCCCTCCATTGATGGCCGTTTCACGAAACAAGCCTTAAGACTGACTAAACAACAGTTGCGTACAGTCACAGCCCTCAGACTGGCGACGGGTCTTTTAATAAACACCTCTATGTCATAGGAGTCACTGACCGCCCACTCTGCAGAGCCTGCATGGAAGAGGATGAGACAGCAGCACATATGCTTCTAAGCTGCCGTAGTCGCCGATTACACGGGTACTTCGGAAACCCAGGTACCCTCTGTGAGATAGTAGTAACAACAAGGCGTTGCTGGTCTTGTTTGAGGAGCTGGGGTGGATCGAATGAAACATTGTCCCTCCTGCACGCAAAATACGCGCTTAGTCGTGGAGTTGCGGAAACCAGCCCAAATTACAATACAATACAATACAATACAATAGCGGTCAATTAAGAAAGTGCCGTTCTGGCAGGCATCTCGCGGTTGCGCCATCATCCCGTAAATTTAGAAAATGAAACTTTATTTTTTTTAGTCGTCTTCCTCTCCCAATGTGCCAGATCGACTATCGGTACATCGAGCTGCTGAATTGTTTGTACGAAAACGCCACCATGTCAGTCCGACTTGATCATAAATCGAAACCTATCCTCCTGCAGCGGGGTGTTAGGCAGGAAGATATTTCTCCGAAACTGTTCACGGCCGCAATGGAATCCTCCATTGCGGCCGTCAAGGTTTACGGTCCTCAAGGTTTTGGACTGGAGAAGGCTAGGCATTAATGCCAATGGCGAGTAAATCACTCACCTTCGATTTGCCGACGATATAGACGTCATAGCTGATAACATGGAGGACCTGAAAAAAAAAAAAGAAAGAAGGAAACTCTACACTCGAAGTTGTAGACGAGTACGTCAACCTGTAACAAACGATCCTGTAGGTAGGGCTAACTTCGAAAAAGAGGTCAACCGTCGAATCCGACTCGGCTGAGCGGCGTTCGGGAAGTTGCGTGGTATCTTCTCGTCTCACATAACACAGTGTCTCAAGACGAAAGTCTATGACCAGTGCGTGTTGCCTGTGATGACCTAATATGGACTCGAAACGTGGTCGCTCTCAATTGGCCTCATCAGAAGGGTTAAAGACACCCAAAGGAAAATGGAGAGGGCAATGCTCGGAGTTTCCTTGCGTGATCGAATCAGGAATGATGATATCCGCAAGAGAACCAAGGTTACCGACATAGTCCGAAGGATCGCCAAACTGAAGTTGGAGTTGGGGTAGTGCACATTGCTCACAGAACAGATGGTCGATGGGGCCGAAAAGTTCTGGAGTGGCAACCGCGTACCGGAAGACACAGCGTTGGAAGGCCTCCCATTAGGTGGACCGATGACCTGGTGAGGGTCGCGGGTATCCGATGGATGCGAGACGCACAGGAGCGGTTGTTGTGGCGACACTTGGGGGAGGCCTATGTCCAGCAGTGGACGTCTTTCGGCTGATATGATGATAAAGAATTTACATGCGTATTTTTTTATTTATTTATTTCAATCTGCCTGGGAGACATTCAACAATACTTATGTAATGATGTTGGTATGTGAGGTACAGCTCCAGTGACATGCCCTCTTAAATAGTGTTTTAAATTAAATTAAATCTTGAGGAACTATTTTCTTTGGTCTCCTCGCACTTGGAAGTATATCGTCCATAAGGTGGTGTGCCAATATGTTAGGGTGCAGTTGCAGTCTGTCTTTATATGTTGTGACTCTCTCCCTTATTTCCTCTTTTACGCTTTTGATGCCAAGCTCTCGGTGAGGTCCTTTGTTAGTGACATACACCATGGTGCGTCTACTATCATCCTTAGCATTTTTGATTGAAACCTTCGTAGGATTTCTAGGTTGGAGTTGGCAGCCGTGCCCCATAGCTGTATTCCGTATGTCCATATTGGCTTTATTATACTCTTATATTAACAAAAGTTTATTTTCCATTGAGAGCTGGCTGTTTCTATTCATCAACGCACTGGTTGTCCCATTGCTAGGCGTTTGGTAAAAATGTGCTTTCTCCATGCTAGGCGTCGGTCTAGTTATATTCCAAGATATTTCATTTCGTCAGATTGTGGAAGCTGGAGGGCATTTAGTGTAACTAGGGGACAAGTCTGTTGCCGGGTTGTAAATGTTACCTGGAGTGATTTTGTTTCATTGGCTTTGATGCGCCAGTCTTTTGACCATGTGGTGATCTTATCCGGGCTGTACTGTACTTTGTGAAAAGCTTGAATTGGTGAGTCATCTGATGCTATGATAGCTGTGTCAACAGCAAATCTGCCCATTATAATATTGTCAGATATCGGTAAGTCTGCGGTATAAAGAAGATACAGAATAGGTCCCATTACACTACCCTGCGGCACTCCAGCTTGAATTTCTTTAAGTTCTGTTTTTGCTTCACCGTGACTGACGAAACAGTGTCTGCCAAGCCAGTAAGATCTTATTAGCCTGTAAAAGTTGGTGGGCAGTGTCTTTTCTATTTTGTACAGAATTCCATCATGCCAGACTCTGTCGAATGCTTGTGATATGTCAAGGAAGGAAGCTGTATAGTAGGTATTCTTTCTGTTCAAATGATTTTGCTATACCATCAACGACATGAATTTGCTCGATTGTACCGTGCTTTTCCCTGAATCCAAATTGGTGGTAGGTTGTTTTCCTTAATAATTTGGATTTAACCTTCCGAGGATCAATGTCTCCACTACTTTGGATGTAATTGGGAGTAGGCTAATTGGCCGATAGGATTTGGCATCCTCTGGACTTTTGCCTGGTTTCGGGATCGTTTTGATTTTAGCTGTCCATTGTGGAGGTCAGTGGAGGTACATATTCCCTTCGAAGGATGGCATTATATTATTGCTTCAGGAAAGTTATGCCCTGCTCTGGTAGCTCTTTTAGAATGGTTGATTTAATTAGATCGTATCCTTTGGCTTTCCCTACATTCAGTTTTCTGATTGCAGATTTGATCTCTGCTTTGCTAAGTTTCTGAATGGGTAACTCTAGTTGAATACGTCTGGTTCAGCAGTTCTACAACCATTTCCGTCTTTGTGGAGCCAATGTGCTCCATCTTCGACCACATCAACGCTTACCACCAGGTGAGATAGTGGTCAAGTGCGTGCCTATCAATAATAATAAAAAAAAAATATGTCTTTGACTGGCTGTCAAAGTGCTAATGTCAATGCTTTGTTATTGTAATTGTTAATGTTTACAGTTTCTACAATAATAATTAGGTACCTAAATGTTATTCTCGATTTCTCGAAATAAGTGCAGCACATGCTATAGTGATTTGTTGCAGGGTTAGTGGAAAATAAGAGACAAGCAAGTATAATTGTGACGGCATGTCAAACTAGTCCACTAAAATCATTGAGTACCTAATCCGTAAAGCCATCCCTGATGGAGACGTATGTATTTATTGTAATTATATGATAGAATAGATTTATGATAAAACTAACAAAATGAGACAAGTCAGTAGAATCTAGTACTGTCTCTGCTTCATTTTGTTAATCTTAGCGTAAAGGCCGCCTTTTGCGACACCAACTCCTTATATTACTTTTTTTGTCTGTGATCCAACAAAAGTTTTCATTATGTTTCAGCACTAAAGTAAATGCAGCTTTCCTTTGTAACTATGAAGTGATGCAGATCCTGCAACAGCTGAAAGATAGCACTCAGAAGAAGCACAAACGAGAAGGCTCATTGGCAACCGTCACTTATGAGGTTAGTGCCAACATATACACTTTCATGCATAAACTACAAAGAAACGTTCTTTGTCTTATTATAACACTGGAAGTGCATGATCACCAGTTTATTATGCTGTAAACATAGCAGTGGAGGTCTTGTATAAACTTAGCAAAACTAGTAAACAGAACTGAGCGTTACCTTAAGGCCAGCCGTACACGGACTGCTTCAAGCAGTTGAGACCAACTGCTTGAAGCCGTGACCGCGCGGTGAATTATAGTCATTCATAGTTCACCGCGCGGCCGCGGCTTCAAGCAGCTTCAATGCATATACTGTAGCGGGACACAGAGACCAATTACGCTGTATTAATTGTTCCACCCTTTACCTGTGTACTGTAGTACACAAATAAATGTATTTGATTTGAATGAACATTGAATTTTAAATAATTTGTCTTCACTGGTCCATGCCAACTAAGAATTGTGACCTGATCTGACCACATACACAATGTTTCCATGTTGACCATTGGGTATATGCTGCTTCCAACAGCCATCTAAGTCTCACCTTACCAGTACTTCTTTCAGTGCATTTACCTAGTATCATGAGCTATCAAGACAATGTGTAGGTGTAAGGCTAGAAGTACCATTCAGCCGCGCTTAAGATAAAATTACACTAAGTCACATTTTCAATTTCGACAAAAATGTGACTAATAGTCGCAGATATCGGAATAGGTAGACTATATTTACCTAAAGTTCAAAGAAGTAAGTAACATAGAGTTGATAATATCTCCTCTAAAATCCCGGAATCATGAACATGACAATTGAAACCCGAGATTATGAAAACATCAACTGGACTTGAGTATAGTTACAAAAAAAATTAATAGAAGAATCATATATTCCAATTTTATAGGTATGTAAAACAAAGCTATTTATTTATAACAGTTTGAGTATGGAACTCTAAAAACATAATAAGATTCTTCAATATAATAATTTAGTTAAAATTTTAAGTCAAATCAACAAAAATGTGACTTACTGTAATTATCATAAGCGCTGCAGCATTGCCTCTAGATAGTCATTTGAACCACAGTGCATGCAGGTGATGTTAACTTATGCGCCAAGTTGAAAAGAGTGAAGAAATGTTATGAATGGATAAAGTAATAAACACAGCATTGTTAACGTTAGAATTATAATTATGATCCTGTTTCAGACAGTTCATTACCTGCAGGATACGGATTGTAAGAAACAAAATGCACAGTCAATAAAAAAGTTTCTTGAAGCTATGAAGAAGTTCAAACTTACAAAGACTGAGAAACTTATGATGGTGAACACCCCGCCGCGGACAGAGCTAGAAATTCAGCTGGTGAGCTATTATTATCATTACATAATAATACAAAGTCCCCTCACTGTCTGTCACTATGTGAGAAACTCAATACCACCTTACCGATTTTCATACAGTTTTCATCAATGGACTGATATATTCATGAGGAAGGTTTAAGTAAATAAATTTCGTGTAAATTTGCTGAAAAATTACGATGTTTGTTGAAGATGTCAGAAACAATCAAGATGATTCGGAGTATTTATTAAGCTCTGCTACCCTTTTGTAAGCATGGGACAAACAATTATAAAAACATGTGTTCATGTACAATGGGTGGTCAAACCAAGGGCAATCTTTTAAGGACAAACTTAACAACCAGAGATAGATCATCATCCGCTGGACATGGCCATCCTCCAAGCATCTACACAACCTGTGCTTCTCACATTTAGTAACCATTACCTACCAATTTTTGAATTCACCCTGTAGAGATGTAATAATTTAAATACTAATAAACATCTTGCAGATATAAAGAAAGGAATAGAAAACCTATTAGGGAGGAGCATACCCAAAAATCGCCTTCTGATGGGTCTGTATTGTTCTATCTGTAGTGTTTATAATACTGTTTATAACAGTAGTATAAACACTTAAGTAGCCAGGCAGCTCATTATAACCCAAGGGTCAAATGCCTGTACAACAAACCCGTTTCTAAACTGATAAAGAGAAATATAATAGTTATTGTCTGCAAAATCGTTACAATGAACTGTCCGTTTACAGATAGTCCAAGAAAGTGAGGAGCGATTATCAGAAGATGAGGTCCGCACAGTTATTGATCTGGTTAACGAATTTCTGCCACCAAGTGATTCCTAATGACACGCAGACATGGAATCTGTTAGTATGAGTATTGGTTAATTTATTAGAGTACTAGCAAGTGTAAAATGGCAATGTCTGTGCTAAGATATCAAACTTTTTTATTTTAAGTTACAAAATTGTCTACCTTTAAACTTTAAGGATGTGTTGAATAAATAGATGTCTTTAAAACAGATTTTTTCTGTAACACAGGTGATTCTACCTAGCACAAGAGTCGGCTTCAATTTGTTTGTACACAATTTTTATGACAATAAATTTATCTTATCATATCTTAGATGAATGTAAAACTCATTTAGGTACTTAATTAAATATGTTTTGTACATTTACTATTGGTTAGTAAAGAAAAAACTTGATCTGAATCAAAAACTATAGTTAAATAGTGTCAAAGGAAAAAAAGCGGTAACAGCTATCTATTATGAAAATATAAAAAACCATTGTCCTGCTGATTTTCAAATAAAACAATAAAAATAAAAGGAGTAGAGAGGACCAGTCTTCAAAGTCTAATTTTAAACTACTTAATTAATTTCTGTACGAATTTACAATAATTAGTTTGGCCTTGGTTTTACCATATTTTAAGTAGGTAACTAAGATCTTTGGCAGTCGTAACAGATTGTCAGAAGCCAGAAAATCTGACACCAGTCTTGCCAAGAAGTACCGTGTTACCCAGTTAATGGGTTGTGGAAGTCTGGTAGGCAGCCGCTCCACGTAAAATACTGGTATTCAGCTGAATTCGGTTTGACTGGGTGCATGCCGACTCCAATATAGTTGGGAAAAAGGCTAGGCAGATGATGATAAGTGGGTAAGTAATGTTAACAAGATTGTTTTTGTTTTTGCTTATTTTATACCTAAGTCTCTGAGTTTGTTACATCAGAAGCGTTATTGAGTGAAGCAGGTATTATAATGCTACACTGTACACAAAAAGATTTAACAAAATTTGTTAAATCTTTTTTTTTAATTGAATATTTAATATTCAACATGGAAATGGAAACATACCTAAGTTATGAACATTGTAATATCAAACCGTTCATCAAAGCATTTCTACAAAATGTAGGTTAAGTGTGCCTATATGTTTTGTTTTGGCACACTTCTCCATGCGTGAGGCGGGCGCAACCGGTATTTATCATGCGTATCAAAGATCAAGGCCGGCCGCCTGCGCCCGCGCCGGTTGCTAACCTGCCATTTGAGGTTATATCACGTGGTTGTTTATGATTTTTATCAAAAGTCGTCGCGTTTATTGTTATGCAATTGAGTGTGTAAGTGAGTGGTTTTCATTCGTTTCATTGTGATAATAAAATACGTCGGTAAGCATTTTTTTTTTGTTTATAAGTGTGCATGTGTTACCTATTAAATTGTCAAGTTAGGTTACGAATGGAATGTTATAAATAAACATAATGTTATGGCAAGCTATTTTTAACTTTTGCGCGAGTAATGTTGCTAGCTTTTTTATCAGCAGATTACAGAAATATTTTTTGGTGTATTTAGGTTTTGTTCTCAATTCAAATAGCATTATTTAGGTACCTACCTAGATACTTACTGCTATATAGGTACCATTCTACATTATAACAAATCTTGTGTAGGTATTATCACGCTTACATCGGTACCCGAAAAGGTAGACAGAGGAATGGTTTAAATTTTCATAAATCAAAGTTTTTACAGGCTAAGGCCAATTGCACAACATCTGCACGCTTATACTGTACTTGATAGGTAGATATTGAAATAGATAAGCACTTACTATAATTCATAATTATTTGAAAAATATTACTTAGGTACTTACTGTTTTTTTTCGTAGCCGTAGTGGGTGTGGGGTACCAAAATTCAAATAAATATAAGTAGGTCGGTATTTTTTTTTTTAATCTTTTGTTCTATGAACATGTCAGCCCCGTTGAAGTAGGTAGGTATAATGTGAAGTAATATTTTAAATTTTTCCGGTCTCTGGTCTCTTCAGCTCCATAGACAAGTGAGATGTCTCGCCTCATCCTGCACCGGGCGCTGGCCAGCCCACCAGCGCGCGCCGTCATGATGCTGGGTGACCTGCTGAAGCTGGAGCTGCAGTTCAACGACGTCAAGTTGCTTCAGGGGGAGCATAAGTCGCCCGAGTTCAAGAAGGTAAGTCGTCCCAGGTTGAGCCCTCCCTGCATCTGGACCTTGAGGGTCGGAGGGTCGTCTTAGGGGATGGGTAGACAGAGTTGTTTAAGTGTCATATAAATAGTGGGATAAAACCTACATATACATGGAAAATTTTAATTGTTTTAATCCTCTTAAGGGGTCATTGTACTCATCATTATGAACAACTTTTACTAAGGGACCTAAACTGAAATTGCGAAAAAATATTGACTGCCCCATACATTTTTGTGCACGCAACTCGACAAAATGTACTGAACAGCTGTTTTTTTTTCGCGATTTCGGGGTTGGTCCCATAGTAAAAGTTGTTAATAATCATGAGTACAATGACCCCTTAAGAGGATAAAAACGATTAAAATTTTACCATGTAGGTATACAATACTGATCACTGTTGGCAAAGGTCTGGGCAAAATTTTACAATAGGAAGAAAGGTCTTAAAAGATTGTTGACCCTCTGTTGTTGACGATGTTCACCACTAAAACCACTAAAACACAATTCTTCTTGCAGCTAAACCCCATGGGTACGGTGCCGGTGCTACAAGATGGCGATTTCGTTTTATCTGACAGGTAAGCCAGCTTATTATTATAACTAGCCCGGACTGTCTCACTGCCGAGCAAAGCAGGCCTCCCCGTTCCTTCCAACGGTCATCATGATTTTGCGCCTCCTCCTTCCAGTTATTAAGGAAGATATCCAGGTCGTTACACAGCTTTTTGATGGGTTCATAGATTGATTAAATGGTGTGCGTCTGAAAAAGCCTACGCCTCATCTTATTAAGTAACAATCGAGCGAATATGCCATCTTCGCGTTCATTTGTTCTTCAATACCGGAAGGCGCCTTCTATCGGCATAACGTCACGTTTGGGTTGGTCGAAGAACTGAACTGTACGCTCCGAAAGGTTAAGAGCGTTTATGACATTTTCACACACAGCTAAATTCGACCTATTTTAATTTTTCCGTAGAAACAGAGATTTCCAATTATCTTTCTTAGGGTCCCTACCAAAAGGGTGAAAACGGGACCCTATTACTAAGACTCCGCTATCCGTCTGAAGCCCCACTTAAATATGAAATAAATATTTAAGTGGGGCTCCCATACAACAAACGTGATTTTTTTGCCGTTTTTTTTATAGATAATGGTGCGGAACCCTTCGTGCGCGAGTGCGACTCGCACTTGGCCGGTTTTTCAAATAAGATACCTATTTCTAAAATGTTCTCGGATAACTTTTTAGTCCTGTGCATAAGCGTAGGAAGTTTCATATAACATCGGTTTATTCATTTCGAAAACTAAGGATTTGAAAGTTTGTATGAAATACGTATAGGTACTTACGGTACGGCGTAAACGCTCTTAAGGGTTAATGTTTATTATAGATCCTATAATAAACACTCCCACATTGCGCCTACCTCATTGTTCTGGTGATCACAAGTACTACTGCTGAGCATGAGGGTTCGATTCCTGGATGAAGTACTTAGTGTTATTGGGTTTTGCCATCTGGAATTTCTCAGTAGCAATCTGGAATCTGGATTTATGCCCGGTTGATGACATTAGACGCTACATGTCACATAATCGTGAAATTTTAATGTTGTTTCCTAAAAAAATGTATGATAAATATTTCCAGCCACGCTATAATGAAGTACCTGGTGACGGTGTACGGCGGTGACCAGAGCGAGGCGCTGTACCCGAGTGACGTGCGCACGCGCGCGCTCGTCGACCAGGCCATGTTCTTCAACGCAGGCGTGTTCTTCAGGGCGTTTGGGTTGGTTGGAGTAAGTTTACACATTATTACACTAAATTCAACTGCATTCATGCCGTTAGGTGGCGCCCTGAAGGACATACACTGACCTTACTGATGATGTTTTTCAGAAAGGCCAATTGCCGTCCAAGCTAGCAGGTATGCTTAAGTTAAAAGTTCATACTAATGATACTATATCCAGAAAATAAGTAAGCTCTGGGATCTTAGTGAATTATCATTTTTAATTTTAATCAATAATGGAAAACAGTCTGCGTGTAAAGTCCAAAGTACCTTTCGGAACTGTTTACATATCATTTGTGAATTTTGTCACATTAATCTCATCTCCTGATTATGAAGCCTGTATTCTTTCACTGCAGAGAAAAGCCCCTCTACTTCCACTGCTCTGTATCATATTATGTCGCGCCTGTAATCCCTAAAGGAGTAGACAAAGTTAAAGCAGTACTAGTACTAACATTCTACAAAACCGCCAGTTAATTGAAGTCTATCGTTCACTTAATAATCTGTTTTACCAACAGTACGCCACGTTCTACGACGGCGCTACCGAGCCGAACCAAAAGCACATAGAGGAGATCGAGTCAGCCTTCGCGGCAGTGGACGCGTACGTACGAGACCGTCCCTACATCGCGACCGACCGCCTCACCATCGCTGACTTAGCTGCCGGCTCTACGGCCACTGCGGTACAAGTGTACCATAAATTGGATGCTGATAAGTAAGTTTTTATTAAATTCAATGTTTAAATTCGGAATTCGAGATACCTATTAGTTAAACTCTGTCATAGATGACAAAGTTCAAATTCTGCTGAAAGCCATACTTTTTTTAGAGCCTTTTTAATACTGTGGTCACTTATAAACCCGGAACAAGTAGATAAGTAGTTGCCTATGTCCACGGTATACCCGTGTACCAAATTTCATTCAGCCCAGGCATGACCGATTACAAAAAAAACAAACTTTCACATTTATAATCTATACTATAATTATACTGTAATAAGTTGGTATTATAAAGCTGAAGAGTTTGTTTGTCTGAACGCGCTAATCTATTAACTACCAGTCTGATTAGATTTTTTTTTTGTATAATATGATAGCCACATGCGCTAAAGCTCTTGGTAGCCTTAAGAGGGCCCTTCCCGGCCCGTCTATCGCCAACGCGAGCATGGTTGAAAAGCTTGTTGTTTCATCCAGCGCAATGTTGTTGACTATCAAGCAAGTGAGAACGCGATAACATTTAACGAGAATTGTTGTTCGAAAATTTCATAAAATTTGATCCAGGAAATACGTGTTTTTGAATAAGCCTAACAAGTTTGTGAAATAAATATTATTCATTTAGAATCTCCATTACATGTGCAAGGTTTCTATCAAGATGTTTTCTTTACTTTTGTAATTTATGAGTACGTTATGTACGGCCGAAGTTCAGGTAAAATATGTACAAAACAGCAGATTTTTGGAGGCTTATACTGAATTTGATTCTCCAAATTTAATTTTTTTACTAGCGTTGAAACCTAGATATAGTGCATAAGATACTTTTTAGTTCAAAAAAAATCAAAGATAGATGTGTTACAACGGCATAATCACGTACGAGCGTTTGTATGAAAAGAATGACGGGTTGGCCGCTCTTAAATATTGTATTTGTAAAGAAAGTCGGAAGGAAAAGCGCTATAGAACTGCTTTATCCGTGCGCTGGGTTAATGGCTAATTATACGTAAGTACCAGGTACTACAAAGATACACACATATTTTATATGGTAAACTGTTCGCACTACTCACATGTTTTGCCCAGCAAATTACTAAAAGGGTTTTTAATCAATTTCAGGTTTCCCCGCTGCGCTGATTGGGTATCTCGTTTGCAAGAGGAGCATGTATTCAAGACCATCATGACCCCAGGCGTCGCCTCCTTCTCTAAAGTTATAAACAAGATGTGGAAAAACAATAAGGCTGAAAAGAATAAGAAATAAACGTATTTGTAGGACCAAGCACTTGAAAAATGTATTTCAGTAATTGCCCTAGCTCCCTTTTTTGTGTGGTAGGTGAAAATTGTTATGTTAAGCGGCTTGGATGAAAAATTGAGAACAATACTGCGGTGTCAGCATATTTTCAACTCATACTGATTTCCAGATTTGCACAGCATTTACGTTCTTGTATATTTTTTACAAAATACCTACTTACCAAAATCGACATATAAACAAATTAATCTCGCTTATTTGTATGGTGTAAAAGGCATGTTTTCTATTTATTTGTTATGTATAAAATATTTTATTAAGTTTTTTGTTTCAATGATATTACAAAAAAAATAAATATTTTTTACCATGGCTACTCGATTTTCTCTAGGTTTTAAAAACTTTAATAAAAAAATCCAGTGAATTACCCTATTGTACAGTTCTCGTCAAATAACTTTGCCCCTCTGAAGTTGGCTACGAGTGGCTGCGTAGTAGCCAAATTACGAACAAACTGGAACTGCGCATGCGCGGGCCGGGGATTTTGGCAGCGCGATTTTATGTCTCAGTCTCACGTTTACGTTCGATGAATGCTTGCGTCCCGCTTGCTCCCGTCTACGTGACTGCACCTGCGATCTTTGCAAATGGCTAACTTCAGAGGGGCAAAGTTATTTGACGAGAACAACAAATAAAATGTTACTAGAAATATTACAACAAAGTCAGACTGGCGGCCACCCAGGGCGCGTCGGAATTATATTTATTAAAGTGCCTATCACCAGTCGTAGCCTAGAGAAATCTTATCTTTATTATTATAGATAAGATTACTGTAATTTATTATTTTGCAACATACTTATAAATAGATAATTAATATTGCATATAGAGATAACAAGGCTAGGTAGGCAACCATCTATGATTTAATATAGGTACTTACTGTACATTGAACCCTGTCCCAGTATGTAATATTTTCTAATCTTTTATTATATTATCATTGATATAATGATATGTCAGGTATCTAACTTTGATTATGTGATCATTCAGTGTGGTTTTTGTTTGAATAGTGCGCTGTTGGTGAGAATATTTTATTTACATAACTGTGACTTTTTTCATAATTTCCGCTTTTTGATATGATTCCCTTATGGTTTAATGTTATAAAACGTTCCATGAGGTCGTCTGTCTGTTAGTAGCTGATTTTAATTCCTGATTTGTTTTGTATTATTGCTTTGTTAACAACGAGAAGTGACAATAATACTAAGTAAATCAAATTGCGTCTAAAATTCAAATTAGACCATGCCGTCTCACTCGTGTGGGCAAAAACTTTCCACCATTAATTCCTTCAAGCTCAATTTTGCCCTATTCTATCAATTCGAGACCAATTACTCGTCATACCTCTAGTGGTCTACTTACCCATAATATCAGCTGTCTCATATATTTGACAAGTTACTTGTGTGTGAACAAAGGATGAATGGAGAGGGAGAGGGGGGCCAAAGAAAAAAATGGATGGATTGTGTGTGGAGTGATATGAAAGAAAAGGAAGTCAGTGATAGCATGACGCTTGACCCGCCATCCCCAAGTAATGTGGGGTAAAGACAGGAAGATGATGTTGTAATGCCCAACAGTGAAAATGTCTATGATAGGTTTTGAAACTCAAGTTCCTCCTGAAGGTTTCTCGTTAGCTTGTTTATGCTTAGAAGATTTTGATTAAATAATTTCTATAGTTTTGCGATTGTTCCTTCGGATCTTCTTAAAACGTTGTATCCGGCTCGAAGGACCAAATTTTGTGGTTGTAATGCTCAACAGTGAAATGTTATGTAAACGAGTAGACGAACGATTCCCTTGATGGATTAATTTCCACTAATATAATTATTTCTTTCTTTCTTTTTTTTCTTTTTTCTTTTTATTTAAAAACGTTGCCCGAATTACTCCTGTATCGTGGGTGCGTTTACAAACATACAAACTCACATACACAAACAGCCATACCCGGAACAGCTATGTAGGCAATACAAATATTTGTTCCGTGCGGGAATCGAACCCGCGACAAGCAGCGCAGCAGCCGATCGCTCAACCACCGCGCCAACCGTGTCGTCAATTAGTGCAGAGTGATAAGTTCAATAACCTATTTACGCGTTTTGAGTTTTATTTCAATGACGCTTTATATTATAACGTGTTTATTGGTGTTCCAGGGTCCAAGATGGCGCCCCTCCTGTACAAGCTGGACGCGAGTCCGCCGGCGTGCGCGGTGCGGATGGTGGCCGACATCATCGGGGTGAAGCTCGACTTCAAAGACCCTGATATAAGTCAGATGGAGCACAAGTCTCCGGGTTATTTGCAGGTAAATATATACGAGTAATGAACTAGCTTTAAAGTAGCTTAAAATCGTACCAAATACCAAAATTCACCAATATCGGTTCGGCGATATTATTAAATACGGATGTTACATCTCTCTATGGAGTGAAAAACTAAACCAACTGACAGTATATAGCTATGTTCGACTTGCTATAAGACTCGTTGGGGATAAATAAAAGTGGACTATAATAAATAGGCTTGGTGTATTGTCGTTTGAATTTACAACATTGCAACTGTCCCGGATAAACATACATTTACTAATTAAACGTTTTGAGAGTGTAGGTTGGTGATTGCTTTACCTCCTAAAGTTTTATGATAATAAACCCCCTACCTTCAACAGCCAAGATTTGCTACCGTTGAGTTACCTCCAACGCGTGCAACGCTGCGACGCTTTATAGGTAGAAGAAAAGTATAAGTGGGAGTGTCATGTACAGGATTTCGACACGGTCCCAATTTCGAAAAACAATAGTTCGACTACTCATTGCTTCGACAGGACATATATTCGACTAGCATTAGTTCGACAGAACATATTTTGACAAAACACTACTTCGACAGAACCCTTCTTCGATATGCACTTGTTCGGCGGATCTCTATTTCGGCGGAACATACCTTCGACATAATACTGCTTTGAAATGTGAAAGTAATAATTGAATTTCGCTTTATGGTTTTAGATACAGACTAAAAACATAAATGTTAAATGTTTCGAACTATACCAGTAACAAATCTTTGTACAGTTTAATCATTTAGAAAAATCGCGGTCAATCGCTTGACAGCGCGGACGTATCTTGCTCAGCTTATTATGATACTATTAATTAATTACAAATAAAATTGATAGAATCATTTGCGTCGTCAGTGATTTAAGTGAGTCGTGAGTGATTATTACGAGGTTACTGACTTTGTGTAAGAATGAGCTAAAGTATTTTTAAAGACAAATAGTGTTTCTGTGTTAGATATGTCTAACACAGGATCTAGCCCGTTTGGCCGTAGCCATCTAGTACAGCGAAGTCCTCCGCCGACACCAACTCAAGTTTTCCAGCCTGTAGACCCAAATCCACCACCTCCCTTGGAAAATGAGCTACCAACTGAAGTTATTTCTACGCCGGAGATACAAAAATGGATGGGGTCCATAGAAAAAATCCTAAGTGAAGTATGCAGTTTAGTCGCTGAGGGAAAAATGATCGCGGAACAAAAGGTTCGTGTAGCCAATCTTTGCCGTAGTGTCTCAAATGGCGCATCACAAATGGCTGTTTTATATCAATCCTTAAAGCAAAAAACCATTCAAGCCCATAGTACCATTCAGCACTTACAGCAACAACAGAACATCGCAAACTCTCTCCTGCAGTTCAAAGAAGTAGTTGAAGGCATTTCAAACCCTCCAGAACCCTTTTCGTACGCTAATATGGTCAAAAAAGGCTCGGATAACTTTGTGCGCCCAGCAAACTTAAGCTCAGTTGCCATATATCCCAGCGACAAGACCAAATCCAGTGACGATACCAAGTCTCTCGTACAGAGAATTATTTCGCCCGGGGAACTTAAACTACATGTTCGTGGCCTTAAAAAAGTAAAAAATGGAGGTGTTCTTATCAGTACCGACTCCAAAGAGGACATTCAGAAGCTAAGAACCTTAGAAAAACTCGCTTCTTCGGGCCTTAAGGTTGAAGAACCATCAAAACGGCGCCCAAGAATCACTGTTATTGGAGTCCCGGTAGCCCTGACTGATAAGGAGGTTTTTGAGCCATAAATCTGGAAAAAAAGACCTCCCTGTCTGCAATTACGTACTAGAAGTGCCAGCTAGCATCAGGAAGATTCTAGTGAATCAAGGACGAATATTCATCAATTGGACGTCATGCCCAGTACGTGATTTCACGATCGTTACTCGGTGCTTTAACTGCCAGCAGTTCGGTCACGCGGCCAAGTTCTGTCGTGAAACTAGCCCGACGTGCAATCACTGCGGAGAGACTGGCCACTCTTTTAAGGAATGCAGCACAAAAACCAGTCCACCCAACTGTGCGACGTGCAAACGTTTTAAGAGAAAAACAGATCATAAAACTGGTGATGTAAATTGTCCAGCACGAAAATTTGCCGAGGACAACTATATCCACTCCATTGATTATGAAGGCGCCTAAGAGCGCTACCTAATAACCTATCTATTAAGCACACTAGTAGTCGTTTTTGTTTGTTTATATTTATAAGTTATTTATTTATCATGACTGATCATTTACTTAGTGACCTAGATCAATTTTCTGTGTCTGAAGCTATAAATTGTAATGTTGAAGAGTGTAAGCACCTCTTTCCCTTGGGAGAGAAACCGCTGACCCTACTCACACAAAACATTCGCAGCATAAATCGAAATATTAATGGTTTTGAAATATTGCTACAGAACCTGGGCATAACTTGCGACATTATCGTCCTAACAGAATGTTGGTTGTCAAACCAAACAGCTGTTATACCATCATTAGACGGATATGTTTCGCATAAAACCAACAGGAACATCAACCAGAATGATGGTTTAGTTGTGTATGTTAACAATAATTTAAGTACATCTGTAGAAGAACCTTTGCTACAAAATAGTAATTGCTTACTCATTAAAATTGGTTCAGATACGGTAGTTATGGCTATATACAGACCTCCTTCTCAAAATCTCGCAAATTTCTTAGATTCACTAAACGTACAGTTGCAAAGTCTTACAACTTTTAAACACATAATACTAATGGGGGACATCAATATCAACATTGCTTCCGGGAAAATGGATATACATGCCCATAACTATCTTAATATCTGCTCATTCCACGGACTCTTGCCAGCTCATTACCACCCCACGCATCAAAGCGGTTCATGCCTGGATCATTTCATTATAAAAACAAATAACCCAACCAAAACATTTGTTACTAATTCGTCGCTTACTGATCACCAAGCAGTTTTACTAACATTGCAGGTTTCTTTACCCAGAAATAATTATTTACGTAGCCATAATAAAGTCAACATGACTCACCTCGAAAAAGACATACGTAATATTAATTTTGACCCAGTTTATAATTCCACCGATGCAAACATTTCTATTAATTATTTTATAAATTCACTTCACTCAGCAATAATAAAACATACATTTGCTAAAATAACGCCAAAGAAGTATAAGTGCATTAAACCTTGGATTACACCCGGACTTGTTAGATGTATCAGGCATAGAGACAAACTTTACATAAAGTCCAAACTTGAGCCTGAAAATGAAATTCTTTCCATTACGTATAAAAGATATAGAAACTTCTGTAACAACCTTCTGAGAAAAATAAAAAATGAATATGATAGAAAAGAACTGCAGAAAGCAGGCCAAAATAGTAAACTTATTTGGAAATTTATAAAAACAAATACATTTAGAACAAAACAACCTGAACCTCCACTTGACTTATTGACAATAGAAAACAACCCAGTCGAATCAACAAATAAAGTTAATCTCTATTTTTCTAACGTAGGCAAAACTTTAGCAGAAAAGACCATTCAATCTAGAAGTTCTTTCCCTCAAAGCAAACCTAAAACTTTCCCCACACTCAAATCGTTTGTCTTACTAGATACGGATGTCGATGAAGTATTAACAATTATTTCTGGATTAAAGGATGTTTGTGCAGTTGGGTGGGACGACATATCAAACAACATACTTAAACATTTCAAATATCTACTTGCTCCGCCACTAACTCATATTTTTCAGTTATGCTTAACTAATGGTATATTCCCTAAGTCGCTTAAAAAAGCAGTGGTTACTCCTGTATATAAATCTGGTGACAAAAAATGTGTTAACAACTACAGACCCATTTCAGTTTTAACAGGGCTCTCCAAAATCCTAGAGAAAATCATTAATATTAGATTAATGAAATACCTAGAAGATAACAAATTGCTTTCAGATAGACAGTTTGGCTTTAGGCCCAATAAATCAACTAATCAGGCAGTACATCAAATGACGGAGTATATAACAACTAATTTGGATAAGGGCTTGCACTCCATTGGGATCTTCCTGGACCTCGCCAAGGCCTTTGATACAATTTCCGGTCCTTTATTATTGGACAAGCTTGAAACACTCGGAATAAGAGGAACAACGCTTTCACTGCTTTCTGATTATCTTAGTGACCGCGAACAATGTGTTAAAATTGGTCAGTACGTCAGTTCTGAGCTTCCAAATAGTAATTACGGAATACCACAAGGTAGTATTTTGGGTCCTACTTTATTCCTTGTATATATAAATGACCTGTGCAACTTAACACTCCAAAATGGTGTCATAATGTCTTATGCAGATGACACAGCTCTATTGTTTTCAGACAAATCTCGAGATGAGGTGTATAAACAAGCCCAGAACGGTTTTAATATAGTGTCTAATTGGCTATATGAAAATCTTCTTACACTAAATGCAGAGAAAACCAATCACATTTTATTTACTATGAAAAATACTAACCTGCCAACTACTAACATAAACATTTATGCGCATAAGTGCGGCACGTATGCTGACAATGCATGTAATTGTCCTACATTAGCAAAAACCGATCATATGAAATATCTTGGTGTAACGATTGACACAAATCTGAATTTCCGTAAACACATTGATTTGTTATGCACTCGAATGCGTAAATTGATATACATTTTTAAGAATTTACGTTATATATCGGACTATAAATTAATTAAACAGGTCTATTTAGCTTTGTGTCAATCCATTCTCACTTATTGTATAACTTCATGGGGTGGGGCTGCTAAATCAATCCTATTGCCATTAGAACGTGCGCAGAGAGCTATCCTTAAGGTAGCAACCTTTCGCCCATTTAGATTTCCCACACACGAGCTTTACACGGCATGTAAGGTTTTAACTGTGCGTCAACTTTTTATATTGAAAACAGTACTGCACCAGCATAGCAAACTTCCTTATGTCCCAATACCTATAGATAAGAGAAGAAAAGACTTAGTTTGCATAAAGCCTCAAACTAGACATACTTTTATAAATAAGTTTTATGTATTTTTAGGTCCGTTCTTATATAATAAAATCAATAAGTCTCTAAGTATATATAGTGAAAACTGTAAAAAATGTAGTGAAATGTTGAGTGAATACTTAGCGACATTTAATTACTCAGACACTGAAAAATTGCTAGAAGTAATGCAATAAGTTTACTAATGTTAAGTCAATTATTTGTTAAAAATATAATTATTATGTATCAATGCTAGCTCTATGTTCAGCAACATAATAGTCCACTAAAACCCTCAGCGTTGTTAAGTGATGGCCTGAAACACAGGTTTGAATAAACCTACATCAGGCAGGTCGCTATTATTGGATTCAGTGGGCCTTTAACCAATATAATATAAGTTATACACTAGATTTATTTTAGGCATAGTTTAATGTTTTCGTCATAATATTAATATGTAACTTTGTAATGATGTAACTTCCATATAATTTATACTTATGTGAACTTATGAATAAATTTATTATTATATTATATTATTTATTATTTCTTCAGATAATTTAAATCGTAACATAATATTTTTAAATCTTGATTATTTATTACACAATTGAGTAACACGCTATTCCGCTTAGGAACGACATTGTGTCCATGTCGTTTTTCAGCAGCAAATTATTTATTTTTTATTTTGGTATTCATTCTCACTTCACTTAGGTTTCATTTTGAGAGGTGTACAGAATTGCATTGCTGTTTCCTGAGCCTCTACCATGAGATTTCATCGAAAAATTACTCGCTAGCGTTAAACTCGCTAGCGTACTAACGTGGATCGAACAGATTTCGATAGTGCTTGCACCATGAGATTTACGGAGTCTTACGCATTCGCTAAGGTAAGCTCGATAGATCGCGTTCTCTAACTAACTTCACTCTACTCGATATAATGCTTCACTACTTATGTTTTGTTTCTTTCTTTCTCACTAATAAGAAGAGAGAACGGCTCTTAAGCTCAAAATGTAGTTATATCGCTATGCTAAAAATGTTAAGATAGTCAATATCACAAAATAAACCGACCAAATAAAAAAGTTGACGGTTAGTGGACTACTTATGGTATTTAGTAGTTTTTTAATTTTTATTCCTTAAAACATGTCATGTTTTGTTTGTTGGCGTTGTGTTACAGTTGTGTGTGTGTGGTTTAAAAGACGTTTACAACAATAGATTATAATTGTTTATTCAATAATATAAATGCACAAGTCCTCAAACGCTTCTCTATAGTGTGTGTAAAGTTTAATAAACTATCTTTCACATATATTTTCCAATTGAGATCCAACATAAAATTTCATTTTGGCTTGAAATTAACGTTGTTCACGTCGTTGGTCTTCAAAATCAGCGGCAACTAACATATTCCACGATAAATAAGCTCTTGCAGACATTATTTTGACTTTATAATACTCAAACACGTGTATAATTTTAATGTAAACTTATGTTTCACGCGGCAAAATGCTAGTGAGCTACGTAACTAATATCGTAAGCGTATTGTTCGATAGCTTCTGTCAAATTAGTGACTCATGGTGCCGTTATATAGGGTGATAGCTGAAAAACGTCAGTGACCATCGAATAGATTACGTTAGGTTTTTAACCGATCGAAATCTATAGTGCTCATGGTACGAATTTTAATTCTTTCTGTGACCGCTAGGGGCGCTGTACAGTATGTCATACAAATAATTTACGGAGACGCTAGCGAGTTTTGGCTGCATAAACTCATGGTAGAGGTACTGACCTGTCCGCTGTTATAATATGCCGTAACGGAATTATTACATAATATTTGTATGGCCTACAGATAGTTGTTCCGGGTCTGGCTGTTTGTGTATGTCACTTTGTATGTTTGTAAACGCACCCACGATACAGGAGAAATTCCTAGTGTGGGGCAAAGTTTTTTTTTTAAATAAATAAATAAAATAATAATAAATAATTTAACCCTCACTTTGTAATTTTCAGTTAAATCCGCTGGGAACGATACCTGTGCTCGTCGATGATGACTTCGTTCTATCTGACAGGTAAATAATTAATCTATTCTATGTTACTAATGCTCCCTGCGTGATCGAATGAGCAAAGCTATTCACAAGCGTAGCGGCATCATAGCCGCCACAAGAATCAACGTAGCAATCAACGAGATGTAGATTCTGCTACGTTGATTCTTGTGTTACGTTGATTCGCAGCGCCATCTATCCCGACAGCTGCGAACTGACAACAAAATCCTGAATATGCTTTCAATTAGTGAGAATGTGGCAATCTCCCTAAACGAACCTAAGAAAACCAGAACCATTTGTTTTGGAATGGAATCAAATAGTTTTGTATAGCTATACGGGAATGAAGAGTTAGTTTCGCAGGAGTAAGGCAAAAAACATTAGCCGAAAAAAATGCCAAAATAAAATGGCAATATAATCGCGGTACAGACGCCACCACATCAAGCTACCCGAAACTGTCAAATTTTCCCAATCAACCTTGAACCTAATGCTGTAGCGATAAAGTTGAAAAACTATTAAAGAAATTTGACTGATTGCTGTAGCTTTATGTGCTGGCGACTGTACATTGGTAGCATTGCTCGCAGAAATGATGGTCGATGGGGCCGAATGGTTCTGGAGCGGCGATACGTACCGGGCGGCAGACATAGCGTTGCAAGGCCTCCCGGAAGGTATACGTATGACCTGATGAAGAATGCGGGAATTCACTGGTTGCAAGAAGCACGGAATCGACCTACATTTACCGGTTGAAATGATAATAAATAAACTTCCACCTTGTGGGATAATCGGTCGCATTATTATTATGCAGCAAATTCACGCCATACCGCTAGAAACTTTTATTTATATACTTTTCACACGTCTTATCCCACGTCTGTTTTCCACAAGAGTGAAATTAATTTCGCTCTCCATTTTTAAAAACGTGTCGCCTCTACGTACACGCCGGCGAAACTGCGCTACCGGCCGACAAGTGTGGTCGGCGTTATACAAAGCAGTATGCCAATATTTTATCCGACCCGACAGAAATCGTGGCTGAACGTCCGGTAAATGTGTCGTCGCCGACAGTTTTATCGGGTCGCCCTAATGTGAACAGCGCTTTTGAAATACAATTGCCAATATGCATCCGACACCTTTGTCATTCTGGCAAACCTGTCAGTCCGACCTAATGTGAACCCGCTCTTAGTGTGTAGTGTAAGTAATCCCTTTCTTTCTGCTCCTAGCCACGCCATAATGATCTACTTGCTGTCAAAGTACGGCGGCGACAAGGGCGAGGCGCTGTACCCGCGCGACGTGCGCACGCGCGCCTCGGTGCACCAGGTCATGTTCTTCGACACCGGCATACTGTTCATCAGGATTAAAGTTGTTGCTGTAAGTTACACAGACCTTTGACTTGTTACAAGGTATTCTTTTGAACCCTAAGGTTAACTGGTAGATAATGCCTTCTTTTTTAAATGCAATATCCAAATGCTGGAGCTTCTATTTCGAAATGTTTGCGGAATAACGGTGTTACAAAATATTTTTTAATCAATATAAAACGTTTCAGCTAATGACTGAAGTGCGGCTACACCTAGGTGCAACCCGGCTACAAATAGTTGTAACATAACCTCAAAACACTTTAAGGCAAAGTCGGAGCTCCGCTTGGCGGGGCTCCAGGGATTAAAACAAACAACCACAAAGAGGAACCTTCCCTTCTAACCTGACCTGTCCGAGTCAGTAGCCGGCTATAACTGTGTGTTTTCTGTTACAACGTGTAACAGAAAAAAAATCAGCTGTTCAGTACATTTTGTCGAGTTGTGCTCACAGAAATGTATGGAGCAGTCGATTTTATTTATCACGATTTCGGTGTTGGTCCCATAGTAAAAGTTGTTCATAATGATGAGTACAATTACCCCTTAAGAGGTATTGCGTTTATTCTGTTACACGTTGTATAAAACTCTTCCGTTAATGAGTGACTGACAGACAACGCTCAGCCGACGCTACTGGTCGAAGAAAGCTGAAATTTGGCATGTAGGTTCCTTGGGGAGTGTAGGAGAGGAGAAATCCTCTTTTAGTAGAGAGGATTTCCCGAAATTCCCACAGGAACGAGTAAAAACGGAATGCGCGTACGTCGTAAGTCGCGGGCGAAAGCTAGTTACGTAATAAAGCAATACGGCTAGTGTGGTGCCCGCAAGTAACGTATCGTTCCTGACCGCCATGTAAAAAAAATGGTTCAATTTCTTTTATTCTCTGAGTTTGTTTCGGTGTTTCTTCTCAGTAATAAACTTGGAAATACCCGCCTCATCTTGTCAAAATTGACAAGAAAAGAGCAATTTACAAACAAAATAACATTTTGAATAAAATTGGCAAAAGCCGCATAATTTTTGTAAATTCGAATTTGCAATAGTTGTTCATAATGATCATTAAGATGACCCGTGTTAACAAGAAAGGGGAAGAAAAGAAAAATTTGGTTGTTTAGGAATAATTTATGCAATATTAGCTATTGGATTGTTCTGCTCAAAAGTCTCTGCCTGCGTCTGTGTTTCCAAAAGCTTACAAACCCTAATCTCTTCAAAGTTAGAGTGAACAGGCTCCTTCTGGGTAAGCTCGCTCCATCGTAGACTTTGTCTCTGTCATCTAAGACATTGACTAGAGTCAAGAGCAAACCCATCACTAATAAAAAAAAAAAAAACACCTTATTCCAGCTGCCGACCATAATGGAAGGTATGAAAGCCCCCACTGAGAAGCACCTGCGCGACTTGGAGGAGGCGTACGGCATGGTAGAGGCGTACCTATCACGTCACGCGTACGTGGCGGCGGAACAGCTCACCATCGCCGACCTCTCCGTCGCCACCACGCTGGCCGCCGCCGAAGCCATACTGCCTCTGAACAAGGATAAGTAAGTACATTAGTTATCCCTTGGCTGCATAGTAACAGCAAGGGTTATCTGCCAGGAAAGCGGCATTGTTCGAAAGAGATACCGCGGCTGTAAAGCAAAGGGCATTTGAAAGAACACGGATGGGTTTTAGTCAGTAAGAGTCTGACACTCCCTTCCGCTCCCCCCAGAGCCGTAGCAATTATTTGATGATTTCCCATCCTAAGAAGAGGGTTGATTGATAAAGTTAAGCTACAGTTACCGAGGTCGGTTGATGGGTGGTGACCATCCATACATACGAATGGGTCTCTGTATGAGACACATTCGTTCAATGCAATGCAATATACAAGCTACTATTTAATAAACACATTATTTTTTAGTATATTTTATAAGCAGTTTTCTTTATTGACTATAACGTCTCCCTTACTCTCAGCTCACTTGCTCAGTCAGCTTCCATCTCGAAACATTGAGTTAGGAGCTGGTGAACTAAAAGAGCGAACTAGTTCGGCAAGGAGCTGCGAACTAAAATGAACTGCTATGTGCAAGTCTTCTAATTACAGAATTACAGCTAGCGATACTTTTTATCTTCATTCCTTTTGTTACTGATATTAAATGTTAAGTTATATACATACAGGATAAAATAGAAATAAGTATAGTTAGTATAGTATAGTTTTTATGTTTTATTATAATATTACAAATTGCGCAAAGGTCAGAGTAATTCAATGCATTTTTTTTTTAGTTTTTGTACATGTCAGTTCTGTGATAATTAATACTTTTTCTTTTAATTAAAACTTGCTCTGTCTTCCCAGGTTCCCCCTCACCGCCAAATGGCAGGCTGTGATGCAGGAGCTGCCCTTCTTCAAGAGTATCGCGACGCCCGGCATCGCTAAGTTCAACGTGGCTATGCAGTACCACTGGAAAAAGAACAACCAACAATAAATATATTGAAGATATATTTAGAGAGTTTTGTTAGATACCTACCTCACACGTACCTCTGTATTTCACACACTTGTGCGGCTTGTACCAGTTGTATCTTTTAGTTTAGTTTTTTTTTTCAGTAGATAGGTATTGGTATAGTTATTCAACCTGTATTTCACACACTTGTGCGGGTTGTACCAGTTGTACCTTTTAGTTTAGTTTTTTTTCAGTAGATAGGTATAGTTATTCAACCTGTATTTCACACACTTGTGCGGCTTGTACCAGTTGTACCTTTTAGTCGAGTTTTTTTTTCAGTAGATAGGTATAGGTGTAGTTATTCAACCTGTATTTCACACACTTGTGCGGCTTGTACCAGTTGTACCTTTTAGTTTAGTTTTTTTTCAGTAGATAGGTATAGTTATTCAACCTGTATTTCACACACTTGTGCGGGTTGTACCAGTTGTACCTTTTAGTTTAGTTTTTTTCAGTAGATAGGTATAATTATTCAACCTGTATTTCACACACTTGTGCGGCTTGTACCAGTTGTACCTTTTAGTCGAGTTTTTTTTCAGTAGATAGGTATAGGTGTAGTTATTCAACCTGTATTTCACACACTTGTGCGGCTTGTACCAGTTGTACCTTTTAGTTTAGTTTTTTTTCAGTAGATAGGTATAGTTATTCAACCTGTATTTCACACACTTGTGCGGCTTGTACCAGTTGTACCTTTTAGTTTAGTTTTTTTTCAGTAGATAGGTATAGTTATTCAACCTGTATTTCACACACTTGTGCGGCTTGTACCAGTTGTACCTTTTAGTTTAGTTTTTTTTTAGTAGATAGGTATAGGCATAGTTATTCAACCTGTATTTCACACACTTGTGCGGCTTGTACCAGTTGTACCTTTTAGTTTAATTTTGTTTTCAGTAGATAGGTATAGGTATAGTTATTCAACATGTATTTCACACACTTGTGCGGCTTGTACCAGTTGTACCTTTTAGTCGAGTTTTTTTTTCAGTAGATAGGTATAGGTGTAGTTCTTCAACCTGTATTTCACACACTTGTGCGGCTTGTACCAGTTGTACCTTTTAGTCGAGTTTTTTTTTCAGTAGATAGGTATAGGTGTAGTTATTCAACCTGTATTTCACACACTTGTGCGGCTTGTACCAGTTGTACCTTTTAGTCGAGTTTTTTTTTCAGTAGATAGGTATAGGTGTAGTTATTCAACCTGTATTTCACACACTTGTGCGGCTTGTACCAGTTGTACCTTTTAGTCGAGTTTTTTTTTCAGTAGATAGGTATAGGTGTAGTTATTCAACCTGTATTTTACACACTTGTGCGGCTTGTAACAGTTGTACCTTTTAGTTTAGTTTTTTTTCAGTAGATAGGTATAGTTATTCAACCTGTATTTCACACACTTGTGCGGCTTGTACCAGTTGTACCTTTTAGTTTAGTTTTTTTTTCAGTAGATAGGTATAGGTATAGTTATTCAACCTGTATTTCACACACTTGTGCGGCTTGTACAAGGTTGTACCTTTTAGTTCAATTTTTTTTTTCAGTAGTTAGGTATAGGTGTAGTTATTCAACTCGCGACGCATATTGCAACAACAGCTGTGCCCGACGGCAGGTCATTGGATAGACTTATAGCCAGAGTAATATTGTATTTCTTTTCGTATAAATCATCATTTATATCAATACAGAGCAGGTGTTTGCCAGTTGCTTATGATAGCAATTTGTTATCTGCTGTAGGTACACAAAAAATCAAAGTTACGTGATAAGGAGTTTACAGCTAAAGCTAAAAAAAGACATTAAAAAAGAAGCATGTAATGACTTTAAAAAATCTTGTTTATGTAATGTTTATCATCCGTTGTCTGGTATCGCCCACCATTACTTTACATTACCTACAAAACAGACTGTATCTGATATTATTGTCAAGTGACTGGCATTTTTTGGCATCATTTCACGTAACATGATAAACATAAAAGCTTCTACGGTGTGATAAGATTTATTTAAATAAAAAACCGGCCAAGTGCGTATCGGGCCACGCAGAGTGTAGGGTTCCGGTTACCCATCCCGTAAGCCATGACAAAAATAGTAAAGTTTACTATAACATTACAAAGTTACAAATACACTTAGTTTCATGACATTTTCTATGGGGTTACTACGAAATTTTTATCTAAACAGTAACATTTTATACATATATGTTGGTCGAATATTACTCGTTAACTTGTAAACCTACTTAGCTGTGACAGTTTTCCTTATGCTACTAGGTACCATGATTTTTTTCACGAGAGGCTAACTCAAACAAAAATTCGACAAGGATCCGACAGAGAACCAAAATTGTCGACATAGCTCACACAGTCACAGAATAAGCAAGCTGAAGTGGCAATGGGCCGGCCATATTAGCCGTAGAACTTATGACCGTTGTGGTAGACGAGTGCTTGAGTGGAGACTGCGAATAGGCAAACGTAAGGTGGGACAACCTCAGGCTAGGTGAAGCGACGATCTTCGCAGAGTGGCTGGTCGCAGCTGGATGAGAGTTGCCGGAAATCGAGTTGAATGGCGTGCACTAGGAGAGCCCTATGACCAGCAGTGGACTGCTATAGGTTAATGATAATGATGATGAAGAAGAAGTGCGAAAGAGACTTATTTGATGTCTCTTACATACTTACTAGTAAAGCAATGTTTTATCCTGCTGTCAAATCTGAATACTTTAGTTTGTCACGAATAGCCCTCGGATCTGCACGTTTTTTCTCGGGGTCAGCTGTGTTGCTCCGACACGTTAACTTAGTAATCCTGCGTGACGCAACGGCGCACACCGCCAGGCATCTCTTCTCATGCAACCGAGCGTGTAGGCAGGTTACGGATAGCCCAGCTCTGGCTGCGGATCCGACCGCTTGCAATGAGATCGGTCCCGCGACCGGAGTGTTTCGTAACGCCAAATCCTAGGCCTCGGGTGACCCATACCCTTTTTCCTACGACCCCATATACAAACTCCACTCCTCCCTTTTCTCTACATCCCAATGGTCTACAGCAGTGGTTCTTAACCGGTATCATAATTATCAACATATCATAATTATCTTTATCATTGAAATTTATTCTCATTGGAACTGAGCCAACATTTGAAATTTCAACTCTGTAGGATAAGAGGAACTTGTTCTAATTCAGCTTACAAGATTTGACATAAACCAACAAAACACAGACATACATACCTACATACCAATATTGAAAGTTAAATAAAAGCTTGTAAAAAGGGGTAAAGATGGCTGGAGTGTCACGTATGGCGTTCTTAGCCGAAAATACTACATGGCTATAGGGGTAGTGTTTCCAGCGCAACTCGGGTGGGGCGGCGAAAAGGGAGCAGCTTGATGACACGTTTTCGCAACGCACAGTTCATTGAGACCTTAAACGCGTGAGAGTCCAGTCTGCATAAGGGGAGCAGAGAACAGCTATGCGCGAGCCACAAATGATATTCCGGAGCGACTGGCCGCGCGTAGCAACCAGCTTCCCTCCCACATCCAGAGATCTGACAACCGACGAAGCCGAGCACATTATATTTTTAGTTTTAAATCGGAACACAAAACCAACAATATTATTATGACAGACAAAAGCTAACTTTCGGATTAAACGTAACAGAAATGACGATTGAAAAAAATCATCATTGTTGATAAGAAACTTGTTGGGTAACCATCGCACATTTCTATACAAACCTATAATAAATCTGTAACCGATCGCTGTCTGTACCTACCTACATTGAAGATTTTTGAGAAGAAAAACGATTACTTATGTACTGGGGCTCTTTATTAACGCAATAGAACACAAAACAATTATTTTTAGAATTTTGGTCTGTTTATCTGCGTCTTTGTGCGCGCTAATCTTTAAAACGACGTAACCGACGTGGGTGCGGTTTACACTAATATACTTATTTATATTGTGGTAAGCTTCACTTACCTAAATGTAGTATTTGATTTATTTCAATCGGTTTATATAAATAAAAAAGTTCATCAATCATTTCTCTGGGACTCGTCGAGCTTCATTGACTCGGCGTTTTTTCTGGTGATCGCCAATGTTGATTCTGGCTTTCAGAAGTTGCAGTGGCTTGGGAATGTGGTGTGGTGGGCTTTTCCCAAAAAAAAAAAATCTGTTCGAAAGAGTTACCGCGGTCCTGGAAAACAAAAAGGCACTACGAGGAGCACGGATGGGTTTTAGTCAGTATGAGTCATATTTTGATGATTTCCCATCCATAAAAAAGGTACTTATATGAATTAAGTAGATAATAGCTGTTTTTCCCGCGGCTCCGCTCGCGTGGATGTCTGTTATCGCGTGAAACAGCCTATGTCCTTCTCCATATCCCAGGCTCTAAATCTGCGATATTTCATGACATTCCGATCAGCCTTTTTAGCGTGAAAGCGTAACAGACAGATAGACAGACGCGCAGGTTTGCATGTTTGTAAAAACATTTAAAATTACTCTATTTAAGGCCCTGCTGACCAGACATTTTACACCTGCAGTGCCCTACGGATCCTCTACAATTATTGGTTTAGGATGCTGATGAGGTTGCCGCGATACTGTAGTGCATCAGGGATGCTTGCGGAGGCCAACACCGACTGCTTTAGACCAATAGTGCGTAAGAGTGTGAGTCCCTGATGTGTGGTGGGCAGCACCAACGACTCCAAACACAATAACGGAAAGGGTTGAGTGTCCTATTGTGAGGCACTGGAATAAGGTATAGGTGGAGAAAGGTTCTGGTGGTGTCCTTGTTAATGAAAGGTAAATGGATAACTTGAACAAGTAGGTTATAAGGTAGGTACTAACTAGCTTTACTAACAATTTTATATGGAATTATGTTCTGAAATAAAATTATAAATCTAAAAATAATTAATTTATGCACCTGTAATTTTATCTCTTCACGACCTTTGGTTGACTAGTAGAGAATGCCAGAGCGTTAAGTCCGCTAGTCAGCTTGCCTTTTAGCAGTCCAGTAGTGATCTGACACTCAACAACTAGTTATGCGTAATTAGTATACGACAATATTCTCAAATCATCAAGTAAGTAGGTAAGTTCTTATCATATAAAACTGAAATTCTATTTATTATAACGGACAAGTATAGTGCATGAATGTGTGCACCCCGATATACGGTCACACCAAGTGAAATATTAACTAACTGTAAGAAAACTAGAAAAGCAGACCATAATTCCGAGATACCTAAACGTTATTTTGCACAGAAATGTAACACAGCTCTTTTATAAAATTGCCACAGTGATACTGGCTTTTTGATTTCAGTCGCAGACTCGACTGCCATCATCATCACCTTTTCATCATATCAGCCGAAAGACGTCCATTGCTGGACATAGGCCTCCCCTAAGTGTCGCCTATCCTGTGCGACTCGACTGCCACACAAAAAAAAAACAAATGATAAGTTATATTACAAACAAAAACTAGCTACCTAACCTAACGTAACTAATTAAATAATACCAAATTAACAACTCACTGTCAATTGTGGATTCACATTTATCATCATTGATGATAACAACTTTTTGCGTAATCATTGCACTGTGTTCAAAACACAGCGGTATATAAGCCCGTCTTTATCTACTTGTGATTATATATTTTTAGGTCTAAGTGACTGACTAGTGTTTATCATTACTTCGTTGAGAACAGACGGTAAGTTCGCTGCACTTATTTTAATTTTTAAATATATGTTTTGTGAATATTTTGAATTGTGTTGATATTAGTTAGTGTTAGTAGTTAGTTATTGGAAGGCCTACCACATTGGAAGGCCTCCCACGAGATGGACCGATGACCTGGTGAGGGTTGGGAGTAGCCTATGGATGCGAGACGCACAGGACCGGTTGTTGTGACGACAGTTGGGGGAGGCCTATGTCCAGCAGTAGACGTCTTTCGGCTGATATGATGATTATGATGAAGATTGTTGGTAGTTATAGTATGAGTTAAATTACCTTTTGTTGTCCATTTACAGTGCAGGTTTGGTTTTCTTTTTTGTTGCAATAGATTTTCATAAATCAAAATGACTTGTATTTAGTTAGGTACCCACCTACCTACTACCTATCCATTACATTATTATAAAAAATAAATTAAGTAGTAGAATTGGACCTCAGATATCAAACTGTAATATTTTTGCCATCACTATAGGTACCTACTTACTGCACAAATAACGGCAAATTCAAATCTTTTGTTACTTTTTGGGACACCCTATAAATAAAAATAATACACTCCTGTATTATTCGCGAATCAGTAAATCGCCATGTATAACACCCCTCCATTAATATTATTTAAATAAATGTTAAGTATAAGTACTGAAAATAAATAGGTAGGTACTTACCTATACAAAAACCTACTTCTTTAAATAATTAGGTATGCTGACAATCATAAGGATAATTCCAAATGAACCTAGGTAATTAGCATTTTTATATAAATACAACGTTTCTTTCATTGTACATTACTGAAGTTATAATTATTTTCGGCAGACGATGATGCTATTTTCCTCATTACTTACCTAACTTAATATCTACCTACTTACTCAGCAGGTCTTCTAAACCGGTCTTTAAATAAAATTATGCATAAATATCTACCTAACCTCCAGGTCCAGGAAAGAGAAGCTAGCCTTAATAACCAGTGTTTTATTAATCTAGGTTAGTTATACCTATCGAGGTCATCGATTTCCTCGCATGATGGCTACAACCTGGGAGTCTTTAAGTCAAGAGTGAATAGGTTACTTCTAGGCAAGCGTGCTCCATCTTCGACCACAATATCGTTAACCATCAGGTGAGATAGTGGTCAAGCGTGATGCCTATCAATAATAAAAAAAAAGAATGCCCGGGCAAAAAGGTGTTCAAAATGTGGAGCTATATGTACCTACATATATATAGTATATATGTCGCAGCCATCTAGCTGAATCAGCCGTTTCATTAAGTCTAGTCTTTTCATTGAACTGTGCCGTTTAATCAGCGACATAAGTGTCATGGGCAAGTCATTAAAGGATATTGAACAAAACATGTCACATACCCGCTAAAAAATCGGCACATTTAAATGAAAAGGCTAGGCAACCAATTAAACGGCTGATTAAGCTAATTGGCTGCGACATATATATAGCATATTGCTCGGAAATCAATGGTATAGTTCTTGTTCAAACTGAAGGTACTTATAACTTCCCAGCAAGGATTGCCTCGCGTAGTTATCGTCTGATCTTTTTTGTTAGCCCATTCCACTCGGCAAAGGTACATACAGGTGGCAAAAGCTTCCTTTAACATTCGGAATAGGAATTTTTCCTGCATTGTGTGTACGTTTACAAACATATAAATTCACAAACACAAACAGCCAGACCCGGAACAACTATCTGTAGGCTATACAAATATTTGTTCCGTGCGGAAATCGAACCCGCGCACGACACGCAGCGCAGCAGTCAATCGCTCAACCACTGCGCCAACCGCGTCGTCATTTTATTTACCACCTTATAATCTTCCATCCAGATAACAAAATGGCGCCGATACTGTACAAGATGGACCCTAGCCCGCCGGCGAATGCGCTGCGGATCCTCGCCGACATCCTGGGGCTGGAGCTTGAGCTCAGAGACGTCGACTTCTCCGGTCTGGAACACAAGTCTGCTGGATACGTTAAGGTAATAGCCAGTCAGGACAGTTACGTATATAGGTAGGTACTATTTATTCGGTTAACTATAGAGCTCAACATGATGTCATTTACTAAGCTTCCTCTGTCCGCTAATTTATCTGACAGCGGGCTAAAGTATAATTACCTATCATGAACCGAAAAAAAATTCACTATCTTCATAATAAGGTAGATACCTAGTTGAAATTTTCACAGAGTGTACCATAGAACTAAAGCAGCTAGGAGTAGGTATAACAAAAAATCGTAATAGGAATGATTCCTGTACAAAAAAAATATGATTCTGTTTAGTCCGTCAGTTAGATTATCGAAAAATATTGAACACGTATTTTTTGCTTTAACGAATCAATAAAAAATGGGATATTTTTAAATGCACATCTGTATAATTTTAATGCATACCAGAAAAAATAATGCTGTGCAAAAAATCCCAATTGATTAGAAAACATGTCTTACAAAAAAAACTAAAAAAATCATCCAAAACGAGATGACCTTTTTATCGAATTCACACCAAAAATGTGGTTCATACATCGGATTTATGATTTATAAAACAAAAATACGAATTGTTTATCAAAAATACTAACTTGCACTCTAAATTGCACTTCCCTGAAATAGCAGGTGGTTATCATGGTTACAATAGTAGCCGGTCATTGGGCACCCCGACTCGGACAGGTTAGGTTAGAAGGGGATGGCGGGGTCAAGTGAGCGAGCGAAGCGAGCGAACAGACCCCGCCATCCCCTTCGTGGTTATTTTTTTTTAAACCACCCAGAAATATCATTAGCCAAATATTCGTTCAGTAAAACAGTTCTGCAAATACCATTAAACAGTATATCTAATATGATTTATTTAGTGTGCATAATTTGTGTGCAAGTCAGTATTTTTGATTTAACTTTGAAATATTTTGTTCGAAAAAAGGGAAAATACAGATTACATGCCATAAAAAATGACGAAGATAAAACGCATCAGAGATCAGAAGTGCGGGCTCGTGACGTCACGAGTAAGTAAAAATAGTACGTAAAAGTGACGTCACACGAGTTTTCAACGCACTGCATCGTTTTCATTTTTTGTTTACATGAAAAAAAAAATACGTGTCTAATACTTTTTAGAAATCTATCTGACGGACAAATTAGATTTTTTTAGTCATCTAAGAACAAAATGATTTGAACAAGTAGGTACGTAGTACGAGTACAAAGTGTTGAATCTTCTACGGTGGTAAGGAACCCTTGGAAAGTCTTGGATTGGATAAGCTGTATAATAAAATGACCTCTTTTTTACTCCACAGCTGAATCCCATGGGCACAGTACCGACGTTGATAGATGGTGATTTCGTCATTTCAGAAAGGTAATTCATGTTTTTGTGTTGATACTCCCAATTATTTAAAGAAAGAAAGGTCAAACCAATCATCTAATATCCAATCAACACTACTGAAATCTTTGCATTTTATAATGTGCATGAATCAACAGGTATATACGAACCATTTAAAAAAAACTTAACCTCACAACAATTCTACATCACAATAACAAAGTTCTCCGCGCGATTTGAATTATATAATAAGTACAACAGCCCGACAACAACCACTGGGCAGTTGTCCACCAGATCCACAACACCAGGTGACGTGTCTGGTGGACAACTGCCCAGTCCTGTCTGGTCGGCGGATCTTATCGATGGAAGTTGCGGAACTTTACCAACCGTTCTGCATTCCTCTACAGAAGGATAACAAACCCTTCGGTACTGCCAACATAAGCATGGAATAGAGCTAGATTATATTTATGTTTTAGTCTAGACACACACCGTGGCACTACCTATAGTGTTCAACTGTTTCCTGAACCATAGATAACGTTATTAAAATGTTTGACGAATTTATTTTCTTCTTCCAGTCATGCCACCATGAAGTACCTGCTATCGGTGTACGGCGGGAACAAGAGCGAGTCGCTGTACCCGAGTGACGTGCGCACGCGCGCGCTCGTCGACCAGGCCATTTTCTTCAACGTCGGCATTTTCTTCATCAGGCTTAAAGTTATTGTGGTGAGTACCCACATTGTCACAATCTGCCTAGCCAGGCCATTGTGTCTCATTGTTCGGCAAGGGTCTTTGTTTCCACTACAACTGCAATGTATTTTCTACAGTTGCCAGCTCTATTGGGCGACCTGGATGGTCCAACAGAGAAGCACAAGGCAGACATCGACGAGGCATATGGAATAGTGGAGGCATACCTGGCCGGCCACAAGTACATCGTCACCGACCACCTCACCATCGCCGACCTCAGCGTCGGAGCCACCGCCATCGCCTTCCAGAGCTTGTACAAGTTGGATGCAGCTAAGTTAGTATTTGTTTGCTAAAAGCCTTGTCTTAATACTTCACAAATAACCATAATACTTATTAGTTTGAATATTGATTAGCAGATTCTTAATCTGGATTTGAGTAGCACAAATCCAAATGTGTACTGGCAGGGAAGGCCCTATGGGGTCTACATATCCTAAACTAGAAATAGTATATTAAAAAAGTATTAAAAAATTAAACTAATTATATATTCAGAATTTCTTTTAGCTAGGTAGGTGTGGTACCTACTGGTTTTTAAACTTAAAAAATATTGATATTTTTGGTTAGATTATTTTATAAATAAAGCTGTAGGTATTAAATAATATTGCTAATATTTTCGTCTGACGAGCGTAAAAAAAAGGTGCTCCTGTAGCCCTTCCCGGGGTCAAGACATCAATTTATTTTGTTTTCCATTATACCTACGTACTGTCTAATCTGTCTGTAATCTTTTGTTTTAAAAATAATCTAAAATGACGAACTCTAAAATTGTGTTAATCTTTCAGATTCCCCCGTACTGCGGCGTGGTTGGCTAGATTAGAAGCACACCCATCGTTCCAGAAGTTCCTCATTCCCGGATCCAAAACCCTTGGAGAACTTACAAACGCGGCCTGGCAGAAAAATAAGAAACAGTGAATAAATTAATGAAAAAGAAATCTGATTTATTTATTCAATCCGACCGCATCGTTGTTTTGTGAACAATTGTAAAACACAACTAGAAACTAGCGCTCGGCACGGTGCTGAATTCCTACTGCTTAACGGCAAACTAGGTATGTTGACGATTTCAACAAAACCACCAAATGCTGATCTTATGATTTTACTCCGGAATCAGCAAATATACGTTACCAAGGAAGCATTGTGGCAGAAAAAAAACACATGCATGTTATTTATAGTCGAATAAAAATACGACAAGCAAAACGAAAGACATCCTGCCTACCCTTTCATGAAAAACGCGTTGTGAATGTAGCAGTGTTTAAACGACGCTATCTGGTGTGTTATAATCAAAAATCAAAACAAATTTGAGAAGTTGCCGCTAGATGTCAGTATAAGTCATCTCAACTAAAACTAGGTTTAAAATAACCACTCAACTATAATTTTTTTTACAAAAATAATTGCTTTAGAAGTTGTGAAAAAGGAAGTGATAATGCAACTAATTATTAAATAAAATATAATTCAAAACTAGTGAGATCTGTTGAGCATTGGTTCGTTGAAGTTTAAGTTGTCATCTTTATTTATACCGTTGCAAGTAGCTTAATTAAGTACGTTCCATGGTCTCCGGTTTAAAAGACCAAGCCTGTATATATTTCAGTTTTTCTACGCTTTTGAGTTCGTCAATCTCTTTTCCGCTGCCAGTAACCACTCGCCGTTTGGAGTTACGCGCTTTGCGCGCCGGCTGCCAGCCTTCTTCAGAGGGAGGGTTTTCCTGACGATTGTCCTTCACGTCGTCAGTGCGTATTACCGCTGACTTCGTGGCCCCCCACACAGCTGCGATGACAAAGTTGTATTAGTGGGTAGCTTGTGATTTGCACTCGTAGCTGTCATAGTAACAATCGCCATAACTTGTTCAGTATCGGGTAGGTTACTTGTCTCACCTATGTCCCCATCGATCCTTGATTTTGCAGCGGCTGAGTATCCTATTTTGGTTTTAGTGGTTGAATTAACAAGGGTCACTGTGTAGTCGCTGGAATCTCCAGCTGCTCATGACCACCGTCGCCGGGGTTCAGTGCTAGTTTCTGAGGGACGGATTTCGGTGTACCCTCAACAGCTAATGTTAACAAGATCAACGATTGCTCTTGCTTGACTATTGTAGCAGTTTGCTCGTCTATTTTGCCCTCGAGAGCACTGATTTTTGGCACGAGACCTGCCATTAGTTTTTGTAGCTCGCGCACTACACCTTCAAGGGCCTTTTGAGCCATTATTATATTTAACCGACTTAAAAAAAGGAGGAGGTTCTCAAGAGGCTTCCGGCGACTGGGACCGCAATTAACTAGGACCGCGGTCCCAGTTGCCGGATCCGTAAAAAATAAATATTTTTCTTCCGGCGACTGGGACCACTCATAGATAACTTAAAAAAATCTATAATTTAAGCCAAAATCGGTACAGTCAAACGAAAAAAATTCTAAATTAATGAATATTATAATATAATATTAAATATAATATTAATAATTGACTCGTTCTAGACATGAATTTATCCTATGCGCTTAGTAATAGATTAAGCTAGCCCGTTTTTACATAATTCACACATGCAGGTAAAACACACACAAAGGGCATAGCATTGTATAATTATTAATTCTGATTCTTAATTGTTTAAAAATTGTTGATTATTATAAGCACGATTTATGTAATTTTTTGATTATTTCCTTTATTTATTTTCTATACATATTAATTATATTTTTAAGTATTCCTACTAAAAAAAACAAAAAAACATTTAAAAATATAATAATAGTAGCCCACCGGTATCGGGAACAGGGTCCAAGCTACCGGCGGTCAGGGCTCCAAAGAGAGGTACCTCCTAACGATACGAGCCGTGTCCAGAAGTAATGCTTTCTGAATCAAGCCCTTGATCCAGCTGCCTAACGAGAGCCTCCTGAGGTGTTGGTCGAGGCTCTTGGCTATTAAGCCGTTGGCTGAGACGACTATCGGTACAATGATTGCCGAATTCATACCACCACTATATCAGGAATATTTGCAATAATAGTCCTGTCAGTGATGATGGATCGATCCCAGTACAATGTGACACTGCCATTATCGAGAATTCGGTCGGGCACATACCTGTAGTACGGCACCTCCGATTCCACAAGAGAGTATTTCAGAGCAAGTTGCTGATGGATAATCCTGGCTACAACGTTGTGTCTATGCAACTACTCTCCGTTAGCAAGACGAGAACAACCAGAGATAATGTGGCGAATTGATTCTCCCGGACGGTGACATGCCCGACATATGTCAACCGTGCCGTCCTTCACAATAAATCTCCGATAGTTTTTCGTCATTATAACTTCGTCCATAATTGCACAGACAAAACCTTCGGTTTCCCCAAAGAGGTCACCAAAACGTAGCCAGGCTACGGACGCTAACTGAACCACGTCGGGCCCGTGTAGGACCCGGAAAAAGCGTCCGTGAAGTTCCTTGCTCTGCCATACCGCCCTACGATCGTTATCGTTTGATTATTATTATTAGCATTATTAGCATTTATGTGTATATTTTATTACGAAAGTTTTAAATAACAGAACTGTAGTTAAAGGCTGTTTTTTTATATCAATAAATGATGTTTTTAAATCAAAAAGGATTTTTCTTCAATTATTACATCTAAAATTTTTTCATTTGACTGTACATTTTTTTATTTCAGTTATCATTTATGAGTGGTCCCAGTCGCCGGAAGAAAAATATTTATTTTTTACGGATCCGGCGACTGGGACCGCGGTCCTAGTTAATTGCGGTCCCAGTCGCCGGAAGCCTCGTTCTCAATTCGGTTGTGTGTGTTTTTTTAATACGTAGGTAAATACTCTACACTGCGCGAAGTACCCACACGTTATTGTGCACAAAAATGTAACACAGCTCTTTTATCCAATGGCACAGTGACCGAGTAAGTGGCTTTCTGCACTTCAGTCGCAGACTCGACTGCCATCATCATATCAGCCGAAACACGTCCACTGCTGGACATAAGCCTTCCCCAAGTGTCGCCACAAACCTGTCATGTGCGACTCGAATGCCACACAAAAATGATGTTTAATGACAAACAAGGCTACCTAACGTAACTAATTAAATAATACCAATTTAATAACTCACTGTCGATTGTGGATTCACATTATCATCACTGATGATTACAAACTTTTTGCGTTATCATCGCACTGTTTTCAGAACACAGCGCGGTATTAAGACCGTCTTTATCTACTTGAGATTATAATTTTTAGGTCTAAGTGACTGAATAGTTTTTATCATTACTTCGTTGAGAACAGACGGTAAGTTTGCTGCACGAATATTAATTTAATTGTTAAATATTTGTTTTGTGAATGTTTTGAATGGTATCTACCTAAGTAGTTATAGTGTGACTTTTTTTTTGAGGATGGGAAATCATCAAATGACCCCCCCTCCCGCTCTGGGTGGAGCGGCAGGGAGTGTCAGACTTTTACTGACTAAAACCCACCCATTGTCCTCCTAGTGCCTTTCTTTCCAGGGCCGCGGTAACTCTTTCGAACATATTCCGCAACCCTGGACCAGGACCAACGGCTTAACGTGGCTTAGTGTGACTTAAATTCCATAATTGTTGTCCATTTACAGTGCCTAGTTTGGTTTTCAGTTTTGTTGCAATTTCTTTTTTTTTAAACAAAATGACTTAGGTAGGTAGGTACTTGTATTTAGTTATCCATTAGATTATTGTAAAAAAATAAATTAAGAAATAACTTTTCAAGAAGATCGAAGATAAGCAAACTGTGCGCGTTGATAAGCAACTGTTATCCAATTTTACTGATGAAAACAGTTATCTCCAGAATAAGTGTTACATAATAGGCAATACACACAAATAGAGAACAGTGGACATTTGTGTATTCTATGATGGATGACATAAGAATTCCAGTTTACATAAGTTGAAGTACTTATAAATAACTCAGAATCATGTGTTAATACTAATTCATGCATGGATAAGTATTACTAACACTAACCTGTGTAAAATTAGTATTTTTATATAAACTTACGTACCTACTTACATAACCTACTTATACAAATGTTTATTAATTTATTTATTTATTTAAACTCTACGTACAATAGTGGTACATGGGCGGACTTAACCTGTCCGGCCCCGGCGACACACCGGTGTGTCGCGAATTAATCGCGAATTTAATGTTTATTTACCTATTACATAAGATTTACTTTATATTAGGGAATTTTCACATGTTGGGCCTGAGCGGCAAGCAACAAGGCATTCTCTACCAGTAAACCTTTGGGTCAAAAATACTACACTGTGGTAGGTGTACAAGAAATAAATTAGATTTGCAATATAATTTTATTTTGGAAATAATAAAGAAATAATAATATGTAATACTAATAAAATACATAATTATATATGCTAAAATAATAAACTAATAAATATGATGTTATATAATAATCTTGTCTCGTAAATGTTGTCTCGTTGATGCCATGTTCGCATGTGCGTAACCAAAGTGGGGCCTGGATGCGATTCTTAGGTAGGGCAAAAAAAAAGTTTTCATTAGGAATTTCTCAGTAGCTGCCAGAGTTTGTCAAGTTGGTTGGGGTTTTAGAAAGCACGTTAAGCCGTTGGTCCTGGTCCAGGGTTGCGGAATTTGTTCGTAAGAGTCAACGCGGCCCTGGAATGCAAAGGGCATTAAGAGGAACACGAATGGGTTTTAGTCAGAGTCTGACATTCCCTTCCACTTCGCCCAGAACGGAGTCATTTATGATAAAAAAAAAAACTGGAATTTATAGTCTGAAATAAATGTACCTACCTATTCTATTACCGCCATACTCTTCCATCCAGATAACAGAATGGCGCCGATACTGTACAAGACAGAAGCTAGCCCGCCGGCGAATGCGCTGCGGATCCTCGCCGACATCCTGGGGCTGGAGCTTGAACTCAGAGACGTCGTCTTCTCCGATCTGGAACACAAGTCTGCTGGATACGTTAAGGTAAGAGCCACTCAGGATAGTTACCTAGGTACTGTTTATTCGGTTTAAAAGTAGAGCTCAACATAATGTCGTTTACTAAGCTTCCTCTGTCCGCTAATTTATCTGACAGCGGGCTAAAGTATCTCATGAACCGAAAAAAATTTCAACTGTCCAGGGGGCCTACCACAACCTCTTAAAACAATATTACTTTAATATTACTTTGCGTTCCGCTCTGTTGGATTTTCAACGCTCGGATCAGCGCCGAGAGTTGAAAATGCAACAACAGAAATTACAAAGTAATATTAAAATAATACTGTTTTAAGAGGTTGTGGTAGGCCTCCAGGTAGGTACATAATAAGGCAGATAGTTTAAATTTTCACAGAGTGTACCTTATATCTAATGTAGCTACGAGTACCTATAAAAAAACAAAAACAAATCTTAATTAAAAGGAGGGAAGAAGAAAGTGATGATAACAAACAAGTTAGGTACCGTACATAGTGTTGAATCTTCTACGGTGGTAAGGAACCCTTGGAAAGTCATGGATTGGATAAGCTGTATAATAAAATAACCTCTTTTTTACTCCACAGCTGAATCCCATGGGCACAGTACCGACGTTGATAGATGGTGATTTCGTCATTTCAGAAAGGTAACATTCATGATTATGTGTTGATACTCCAAATTCTTTAAAGAAAGAAATGTCAAACCAATAATCTAATATCCAATCAACAATACCTACCGAAAGCTGTCAAGCCATGTCAGAGGCCCATGAGGCGGTTTAGAAACTCTGTCTGACACTAGTGTGTGTGGGGACGTTAGACCTTACTGCCCACACGATAAGAATAACTGAAAGCTTTGCATTTAATAATGTGCCTGTGTAAAGTTCTCGTCAAATAACTTTGCCCCTCTGAAGTTAGCCATTTGCAAAATTCGCGCAGGTGCAGTCACGTAGACGGGAGCAAGCGGGACGCAAGCATGCATCGAACGTAAACGAGCGACTGAGACATAAAATTAATCCCCGCCCCCATGTCTCTTGCGCATGCGCAGTTGCAGTTTGTTCATAATTTTGACTACTGCGCAGCCACTCGTAGCCAACTTCAGAGGGGCAAAGTTATTTGACGCATGAGTTAACCGGTGGGTATATACGAACTATAAAAAAACTTAACCTCACACAAAGTCTACATCACACTATCAAAGTTCTCCGCGCCATTTGAATTTTAAAAGTAGAACAGCCCGACAACAACCACTGGGCAGCTGTTGTCCACCAGCGGATCCTCAATCATCGATGGAAGTTGCGGAACTTTACCAACCGTTCTGCATACCTCAGGACAATAAACCCTTCGGTACTGCCAACATAAGAACTGGATAGAGCTAGATGTGTGTCTATGTAACATAGGCTAGACTAAAACAGAATAGAAATAGACTATTTTTTAGTCTAGCCACAGATTAACTAATAGTTTCTGATCTAGCTGCTAGACTAAAATATAGACAGACACACACCGTGGCACTACCAATAAAGTGTTCACCTCTTTCCTGAACAATAACGTTATTCAAATGTTTGACGAATTTATTTTCTTATTTCAGTCATGCCACCATGAAGTACCTGCTATCAGTGTACGGCGGCGACAAGAGCGAGTCGCTGTACCCGAGCGACGTGCGCACGCGCGCGCTCGTCGACCAGGCCATTTTTTTCAACGTCGGCGTTTTCTTCATCAGGCTTAAAGTTATTGTGGTGAGTCTAGGTACCCATTGTCACAATCTGCTTAGCTTCCAGTCTAACTGAATGGAGCTGTATTTTACATGAAGCGACTGGCTATCTGACCTTCACAAAATCAGTAACTGGGGAACAGGATACCTTTGGCCTTGGCAAGACTGATGTCCGATTACTTGGCTTCTCAGTACCAGACGTACCAGTAACAACAGTCAAGGCTCTTGGTCGTGCTTTCCGAGGTAGGTACGGAGTAATTTAGGTACGTTGAGGTCAGTCCGTGGATAGGTGGTCACCCATCCACGGACCGACCTCAGCAAGCGATGCTTAACCTTGAAGATAGACCTGCGCAGCTGTTATTATTTAGCCACAAGCTCCTCCAAGTACACATAAGTATTAGTACCAAATATAAAAAATGAGAAGGAATTGTAACAAGCATTTACTTCTACTTATTGCCTGTAGTGCTGTGGCCATTGTGTCTCATTGTTCGGCAAGGGTCCTTTTTTGTTTCCACTACAGCTGCAATGTATTTTCTACAGTTGCCAGCTCTATTCGGTGACCTGGACGGTCCAACAGAGAAACACAAGGCGGACATCGACGAGGCGTACGGCATCGTGGAGGCGTACCTGGCCGGCCACCAGTACATCGTCACCGACCACCTCACCATCGCCGACCTCAGCGTCGGAGCCACCGCCATCGCCTTCCAGGGCTTGTACAAGTTGGATGCTGCTAAGTTAGTATTTGTTTGGTAAACGCCTGGTTTGGTTTCCACCAAACCAACCAACCAGCAGGTTGTACCTACTGTATACTCAGTCTTATTCATAAAAGAACCATAATAATTATTAGTTTAAATATTGATTAGCAGATTCTTAATCTGGATGTAAGTAGCAGAATTAATCCAAATGTGGATTGTCAGGAAATGCCTTGGGGTCTATGTATCCTTTACCAGTCAACATATGGGTTAAAGACCCATAAGTTGAAATTAAAAATATTTAGAATTTATTTTAGCAAAGTAGGTTCTGATTTTTAAACTTAAAATTTAATTCAATACGGTTAGATTATTTTTATAAATAAAGCTAAGATTTTCGCCTGACAACAGCTGACAAGTGTACTTAGGTACCTACAAAAAAGAGGCAGCGCCAGGTTTTAAAAAAATCCTTTAGCTCAACCCGGGGTCAAGACATCAAATTATTAGTTTGTTTTCCGTTATCTGTTATATTACTGTCTTTACGTTATCTGTCTGTAAACTTTTTGTTTTAAAAATAATCTAATGATGAACTTTAAAATTGACATGTATATCTTTCAGATTCCCCCGTACCGCTGCATGGTTGGCTAGATTAGAAGCACACCCATCATTCCAGAAGTTCCTCATTCCCGGTTGCAAAATCCTTGGAGAAGTTGCAAACGCGGCCTGGCAGAAAAATAAGAAACAGTGAATAAATGAATGAAAAAGAAATCTGATTTTTTTATTTTGCTAGACTAAACAACCCAACCCAACCGCATTGTTGTTTTGTGAACAGTTGTAAAACACAACTAGTAAACTAGCGATCGGCACGATGCTGAATACTGTGAATGTTGAATATTTCAACAAAAGCACCAGATTCTGATCTTATGATTTAAGTACCTACCTAACTCTGGCATTAGCAATTCTTCATTACCAAGGAAGAATTGCGGCAAAAAAAGCATGCATGTTATTTATAGTCGAATAAAAATACAACAAGCAATACGAAAGACAGTCATGTCTTTCATACATCCTGCCTACCCTTTCATGAAAAACGCGTTGTGAATGTGGTAGTGTTCAGACAACGCCATCTGTTATGTTTAATTCCAAACTTATTTGACAAGTTGCCGCTAGATGGCAGTAGAAGCCATCTCACCTAAAACAATTTGTTAAAATATACAAAAAGAATTGTTTTAATTAAATCTATAGGAAGTTGTAATTAAGAAAGTGATAATGCAACCAATTATTAAATCAAATACGTCTCAAAACTAGTGACATCTGTTGAGCATTGGCATTTTCAATTTTTCAAAGACTTGAGGAAGCGCCATCTATTAGTTCAGAGAATAACTTCTAAGTTATTTACGCGTTGACCTTGCTTTGCAACTTTCGAACTTAGAACGTTGGAACAACGACATTCGCTGGAATCGGAATTTGAATGGTATGGGCAGGCTCGGCTCGAGTCTCAACGGACCGCCAGAAACGTGTACGGCGAAGTGCGATCGACTCGTCGATGCGCAGCTGTCCCGCCGCTCTTGTCAATTTTTAGTTTTTCCGGAACGCGAGTGTAAATAAACAAATTATTACTTTTCATTGCGAATTATTATGAAGTGAAACTTAAGTTTGTTTAATTATCGTGCCGATTCAAAGTGGAGCGTTTTAAATGTATCCGTAACCGCTTCTCGCAATGACAAGGGAGAGCATTCAGTTACCTTTTGAGAAACCGGAGGCATTAAAATGTTTCATGTGGTCTAATTGATGCCATTTTTACATAAATAAGTGTATACGTTGATTTTAAGGACTATTGTGAATCGTTTAGTGACGCTTTGAAGTTGTAACCGTCGTTTCGACTCGGTCGGTAGTCGTCTACACGTTTTAAAAATGAGTGTTTTAAGTGGTTTGAGTAAAGCTGACTTCAAAACAGCAAGTGATGGACTGCTGGAGCTGCCTGAGGAGCGGCTCCGCAGCCTCATGCGCACGGAGCCCATCACCTCCGTGTACCACGTCGAACAGACACCCTTTGCAAGGTAAACTTACTTTCAAAAGTTTCAAACTTACCTGCCTGCTTATAGGAGACAACGAACAATAACTTTTTTTTATTACTCGTAAACGTAGCAAAGGACACGAGCAAAGGAACTGCAAGCAAAAACCGCGTTGTATTTTTTGCTTGCTTATTTTGTCTTGCTTGGTCTTGATAGATTGGTCCCACACTACCCACACATGCAGCTGTCAAAGTTGGTAAAACTATTTACAAAGTTTTTGTGTTGTAAACTTACCAAGTATAAATTAATTCTGTAAAGAATGAGATCAAGGTTATTAATTTTGCACTATCTAAGAGTTATAGATCTCGACAAAATTTATAAAATTAAATGTGCTAGAATAAGAGATATTTCATGGATGTTATTGATAGCATAAACTGTCTGGCGGCCAGTAATCTTATATTTATCATTACTGTGTGTCGAGTAATACAATAGATGTAACTTGGCAGAATTAAAGATACCTGTGCCTAGTGCAATTTATATTGTTATCAATATGGTTGCGAAATGGCAATGTTATAGGGTTTATCTTGGTATTCTTGATAAGGATGACTGATGAGTGTTAAGGAGCAAGATAACTTTGATAACAAGTGTTATTTTTGATGTACAGGAAGACTTTAACAATAGTTTTTTAATGTAAATAATAAAACATTAAAAAACACAGTTGTTTCAATTTTTTAATCTTTTACCAAACAGTCTTATAGCTTTTTGTATACTTTTATTTACTGTTTTCTAGAAGTTTTAGTTGATGCAATAAGAATTGCTTGTTTGAGGAGTTTGATAACACATTATATTATCTACCTACATTCAAGTATTTTGTCATCATGACTTTAATAAACATACTTTGTTAATACCTGCTTATAACTTATTTGATATCAACATTTCATTTTGTGACTAGAACTTGAAGTTGATTATTAAAAAACAATTGTTTTTTAATTTAAGTACATTTTTACATCAATTGAGAATTCAGTTTAGCAGGTAGGTATTGTATTATAATACTACCTATTCAAATTGGATAAATACTAACAATTTGTGAGTCACATATATGATCCAAATAAGCGTTGGCTGCACAGTATTAAATTCAACATTTGAACAAACATAAAAAGAAATATTAGTGTTACTTAAAGTGGTTATACCCAGTTAAAGAATTCTTAGTCTTGGCAAACAAAATGTTTTGAAATTACATTATTATCTACCATTTTAACAACTACATATAAAATCAAAATAAACCATTAAAAAACATAGAACACCAATTGGTTCCACTTCCACCCGGACGATAGAGGTTAAATATTATTAAAAATAAGATAGGAAGAGAAAGGTGTAATAATAAGATGAAAGAGGTTTGGAAGTAGAAAATCCCGAGGCCCTTGCCGAGAAGTAGGACATGTTTAAGGCTAGTAAAAACTAGTTGGACTCACGCATGAAGGTTCCGTATCATTATCTATAAAAAACCGCAAAAAAAAAATTTGTTTGTTGTTAGGGAGCCACTTAAATATTTATTTTATTCTGTTTTTAGTTGTTGTTGTTATAGCAGCAACAGAAATAAATCATCTGTGAAAAATTCAACTGTCTAGCTATCACGGTTCATGATATACAGCCTGGTGACAGACAGACAGCGGAGTCTTAGTAATAGGGTCCCGTTTTTACCCTTTGGGTACAGAACCCTAAAAATCGTATCGTCCTCAAATTATCTAATTGTCTACCTTAACCTTGCAAGACCCAGCCTACACATGACATCAGCTCCCACTGAACAGTAAACAGCCGCCCTGTGCCGAACGTGACTTAATTAGCGAATCAATCAGCATCAGTCGTATGCACGTCGCATTCGCAAGTATCGGCATTGTGATGTAGAGGAACATAGACGACGCTGCTTGACTTTTCTTGACGTTGCCGGCTTTTTTTTGTATGGGAAATCAAATGACTTCTGGATCTCTAGCCGAAGCGAGAGGGAGTGTCAGTCTTACTGCCCTTTGATTTTGTGGAGCTGAATCAGCTGTATGAAAAGATAGGCAATTCATTTGAATCAATCAGTATCAGTCGTATGCCCGTCGAAATGCGCAAGATTCGGCATTGTGACGTCGTGGAACGTAGACGACGTGTAAGCAGCCTGACTATTTTTCTGACCTTTCCGGAAGGGGCCGCCATCTTTCCGCGCTAGCCTGATACTGTAGGACTGTATGAAAAGTTAGGCAATTGCTTTTAATCCATCAGCATCAGTCGTATGCCCGTCGCATTCGCAAGTATTGGCATTGTGGTCATATGTACAGGAACATAGGCAACGCTATATCAGATCGTGACTTTTCCTGACTGCCTGCCTGAGCCGCCCATCTATCTTTGTGTGGCTTCTGTTGGCACAGTCTAACGTCCTGAGGTATCAAAGTGATACCTCCTCAGGACTGTTAGAAAATAATAACCGATGCCTTCCCAAAAACCTTTGGCTCAAAGACTTCTCAAAAGAGTTCTAATGCCAAAAAAACCAACTTCCTAAGTATCTCGTGCCCACATGAAAATATTTTCTTGGGGCATACCTACATAGAGCTGTCCCCAATTCTGTTACAGAATTGAATTTTGAAACGCGTGTAAAAATCGAGTTTTCACGGTCTTGAATTACGACAAATTCACAACGGTTGCATATTCCGAAAATTATATTATCGATTACATTCGTTGCGCTAAATTACTTGACATGAGAACTCTGTAACACATTTTTAAATAATTCTAAGCTAGTAGAAGCAGGTATGTAGTACGTACTACAGGGGCTACACACATACAATTGTATGTGTGTAGCCCCTGGTCGTTAAGACTATCACGGGCATTCATGGTTTTTTTTTTTCAAGTTAAAATAAGGTGTTCGATTTTAAACTCTAAAAACATTGGCATTGTGACGTCGTGGATTAAGATTAAGATTACTAAAAATACCGGACTATCTTATCTTATCTTCGTGTCAGGTAGTTTAGGCTTAGTTACACAAGGCATTGTAATTACACAAATTGCATTATTTCCCTAATTATTATCACCACTTTGTACAACACTTTCGTTCCCTCTAATTAGTCAGGGCTGAGGTAGATAGCGTAATAAAATAATAACAGTTTGCGTCATTAAATGTTACTGGTTTTAATCGACCCATTAATTTATTATTTTATGTTATTAATAATCGGATTTAATGTACATAATATAAATAATAGGTATTGTTCGTTTTAACTAGTTTATAACCCGACCCAGTTTCATGAATTAAGTACATTAGAAGGCGGATTTATTACACTTCGACGTTTAAAACGTAACGGACAGATGCGTTGCGCCCCTTCTTCCCAGCTAGAACACTTGGAAGTGGTGACGGGCGGACGTTTTCGGAGGCTGTCTTTGTGCAAAATTTTACGTTCAAAATGTGCTGGCTCTCAGCCTAATTTGAATAAATGACTTTTTACGTATGGTGTAAACTATCTCCCATAAACAGTAAACGTTGCGTTATTCTGGGTTTAAAATCAGCCTATATTATTATAGATGGCACTTGGCTTGTTGTATCTTTCTGTCATAGAATGAATTTTCGGAATCGTATCGGTAATTTCAGAAATTACTTCTTACAAAAAATAATCATGGATGTATTGTCAGACAGAAGCCAGAAAATCTGACTCCAGTCTTGCCAAAGAGTACCGTGTTAATGTTAATGGGTTGTGCAGGTCTGGTAGGCAGCCGCTCCACATAAAATACTGGTCTTCAGCTGCATCTGGTTTGACTGGAAGCCGATCCCAATATAGTTGGGAAAATGCTAGGCAGATGATGACTTCTTACAAACAAACAAACAATTTTGTCTCCTTTATAAAGTTCAGATCAATCTCAACAATTATTTTGCCATAGGAATGTAGTCCTAAAAAGTACGCTTCGAACGTAAAGTGAAACAAACAGCTGATTGGCTGTTATCAGTTTTTGGCTTGATTATTGGCGCTCATGTGTTGTGCGCGTGAGTAATTTTTTATAATTCGTAGAACACACAAAATGGCAGTTCTTACATCATAAACAAAGAAAAATGAGCATTATAAACTTCAAAGAAAAAAACATGAATGCCGACTTATTATAAAAGTGACGTGCTTGTCTTAATTACTCAATAATTATGCAAATTAGGTAAGAATTACCCATTTCTATGCCTTTCCTGATCATAGATTAGTCAATTCACAATTCTCAGAAGCGATATTCTACGTTAATAAAATTAATGTAAAGTGGGATTTTAATAGAAACACACACGGTTGTAATAGTCTGAATATCATTAACGAGGTCTATTGTAACTTCAGCCGTAATAATAGTTATAATTATGATGTGTTTATGACGTGGAACTCATCATACGGTTGTTTCTAGTCGCATCGGGTGTCTTGACTTACGATGGTGATAGTAGGTTCTACACTTTATTTATAGATGGGAAATCATCAAATGAAGTGTCAGACTCTTACTGACTAAAATCCATCAGTGTTCCTCCTAATGCCCTTTGCGTTCCAGGGCCGCGGTGACTCTTTCGAGCAAATTCCACAACCCTGGCAGTAGGTTCGGCGCTACACATACGTAGAACGTACTACACTATGGATTGGGCACGTACAGATAGAAGACGTAATAATTATCTATTGTATTGTACAGTCAGGGAAATTATGTTTTTATCAGCAGGTTGAATGTCACTTGCACGTCATATAGCAATAAGGTCAATATCCCTGTCACGGTTACATAGGTTATAGATTCAACCTTTTTTTTTTGTTTATGGATGGGAAATCATCAAATGGCTCTTCCCGCTCTGGGTGGAGCGGGGGGAGTGTCAGACTCTTACTGACTAAAACCCATCCGTGCACCTCCTAGTGCCCTTTGCTTTCCAGGGCCGCGGTAACTCTTTCGAACAAAATCCGCAACCCTGGCAGGCTCTGGCTCTAACGGGCACGTTTACTATGCTGACATCTCTTTGAGAAAATTTACTGAAAATTAGAGTCAATTCTTTCGGTATATCCTAGAATGGAAGTGGTAACTGTTTATTTTATATCTAGTTTAGAAATATTCTCAGATGTTTTTAGACAAATAACGGTTTTCCAATACTTCTTACAGGTAATCATTTTTTATTGAATGGTAGAAACTTGCATCGAAATATGAAATTATTGAAAAGACGGGTTTTAGACCTATGAAAGAAGAAATAGACGTATTTTGCAAACTGCCTAAAAACTGTTATTTAAGTGCAGTAGCGGATCATGGTGATGTTAAAATGGCTATTGAAATCTAAAGTTACTAAAACTGAAAATGGAGGAAAATTATAATGAATAAGTATAATAACTTCTTGGTCCAGAAAATGACTACCAAAATAATGTTACAAACTCACAACTTCTGAACTGTTCATATATTTTGTACTAGCTTTTGCCCGCGGCTCCGCCCGCATTGATGTCGGTTATCGCGTAAAAAAGTATGCCTATGTCCTTCTCCATATCCCAGGCTATATATCTGCCAAATTTCACGACGATCCGTTCAGCCGTTTTAACATGAAAGCGTAACAGGCAGATAAGAGATATTTTCGCATTTATAATATTAGTAGGGATTGCTTTTAAATCTAGAATCATTACTACAATAAATTCGAATCGTGACACTACAACCACGGGTAATACCGTTCACTACTACCGGTCCCAGTCAGCCACGAAGTACCAACCAGTTAATTGTAGTTTTTGTCAAATGATTACTATTCCCCCCTCTGCATATACCGGCTTTGAACGAGTTGAACTGGTCGGCGAAACGATTGCATTTCCCCTTACCATGTGTTCTACGACAGTTTTTATCTAAGATTTCCGCAGATGTCGATGTGTTTTTATAACATCTGGTTGCAATGTGAAGTCTGGTTATATCTTGGTCGAAATCAACGTGATTGAAGTTAGTTTGAACAGGGATGTGGATGAGTTTTTTGTAGTTTGAACAGGGATGTGGATGAGTTTTTTGATGCCCAATGATCAATTTGTTTCGTAATTTTTAGTCTAGCTTAAAAAAGTGATTATTAAATATCTTAGAAAAAAAAAAACAGTGTCAATTTTAAGCGACGTTCGCATTCGCATCTCTGTCGCAATCTGTCAAAAAAGCCACAAAATTTTGCTGCTGTCAATTCTACTATGTTGCTTCAAAATAGTAGAATGGGCCCTCAGACTGTAAGGATATGTGCAGGTTTTAAAATTCTGCAAAACTTTTTGGTAAAAGATGATAATCACATTCCACATAACACCCCTCTTTTTTATTTTTATTTTTTTATTGAGGAATGGGCTACCTCTTGATCTCGATCCCGCCTGATGGAAAGCGATAGATGAGGTTTATGATGGAGCCAGCGTGCCCAGAAGATGCCTGTTGACTCTTGGTTTGAAGGCAGACGGGGAAGGACACTTTGGCTGTGCGCATAATAAGTTTTTGGTCGGGGGTTAAAAACATTCTAAAAACGTAGGTACTTTTATTGTCCATGCTTTAGATTAGAATTATAAAACCTTACCTCTAATCTGTATGGTTTGTGCAGCATCCATACTGTTTCCGTAACCAACTCTACTTTTAAAATTGTCTTTTGATTTCAAAACACTTCCAATACATTGTATTGGAAGTCTCGTGAAAAAATCCACATGGAATGTGTATTGTAGTTAAAATAATGTCACCTGAAAATATATCCGTGCCTTATTGAGAAAAATGAGTCTACAATTTCACGCGATATTTTACAATCTTACGACGTTTGCCATTTTCCGGTGACATAATACACATTCCATGTGGAAGTTTTCACGCAATGAACGTTTTCTTGCTTAGAACCTCACATAAATTAGGTACAAGGTGTAATTATTCCTAGGAATGCTCCGCCTTTATTAGAACCCATATGAAATTAGTAAGTAGAACTGATTATAATTACCATTCACAAAGTCATCGTTTAGTACCAATTGCTCATTAGATTCACGTATTTACTTTGTAGGTTTCCGTTGCAAATAGAGCGACTACTAAACTACTCCGCCAATAAAGGAGTGGTCATCATATGAGTCCACAAATGGATATTGGTGGCAACAATCTTGGACTAGAACTCAAACCAGTCCGAGGAAGCGAACTTACACGCCATTCAAGACGATTGCAACGAATGCTTTTGACTACCGATTACTATATTATGGAAAACTAGCTTTTGGCCGCGACTTCATCGTATCAGCCGAATGACGTCCACTGTTGTACATAGACTCTCTCAGATGGGGGGGGGTTGCCATAATCGCCACGCTTGGCAGGCGGGGTGGGTATCGTAGTGTAGCTGTAGCAATGTGCCTACAGAGAATGCTGCTGCCCATTCTCTGGAGAGTCCCTTAGTCGCCTCTTACGACACCCACGGGAAGTGATGGGCCCGCGACTTGGTACGCTCATATCCCATTTTTTCCCGTCCCCTAGAAATTTCAAGAAATCCTCTCACTAAGAGAGGATTTCCTCCCCTACACTCCCCAAGGAACCTACATGCCAAATTTCAGCTTTCTACGACTAGTAGTTTCGGCTGTGCGTTGTCTGTCAGTTACTCAGTCAGTCATCCTGTAACGGAAGATTTTTATACATACTCATACATATTTAATGATGGCTATTGCTACGATACTCAAACGACGGATTAGCTCAACTCGATAACGGGTCTTGCCTACTATCTAGATCACTTCGTTGCAGTTTTGCTAAATCACAAACTGTTTTATTTCAAGGCTTGCCTTCAATTTGGCTTCAAGCTTCAAACACTTCAACGACTCCGACATTTCGATTGAGCACACATTCAGGTTACCGTTTAATGTCTGTAGGATATTCTTGCTCCGTAGTGCAGTAGATGAACCTGCTTACTGAATAAAACTATTAAAGAAATTAATAAACCTGTTCCAAGTAAAAGGCTGGAGTTTACTCAAACCGGATATGCAAGTTCTTTCTAATATTTTCATATGAAAGACGATACATACAAGTAACGTTAGATAATTTCTTCGATTACACTGCTGGAGTGATTTATTTCGAATATTACAAAAGTCAACTATCGGAAATAGCCCCCGGTCACTCGGTTACGGTTAGTTTAAGTGAAATTTAACATTTCAACAAGCCATGGCCGGCTGGCGTTTGAGTAAATGAAAGGAATCGTTTAGCGCCCGCCAGCGGTTATTGGCAATTTCTCCGCGCGACGTCGCCCGGGGCGCCTCGTTTCCCGGGAGCCCGGCGCGACTCGGCGCGATAGCAGTTTTTGCTCGTCCGGCGACGCCGGCGCTGGCGAGATGTAATCGTGGACTTTCTACAGCTGAGCGGTTGGTCGCCGAAGCGGTTTCACTTTCATGCGGCGGCGGAATGCGGCCGGACCTCCGACCCGCGGCCGTGTCACCGCGCTGCCTTCCCCACACGCGCCCTTACGGCTCGCCGGCTCGCTGAACAAGCGTATGCACATGCACGCCGCCGATCATGCTCAACACGCTTTGCACATCAACGACGCCTCCGAGCTGATCACATTATACAGTTGGATTATTGAATAACTTTCATGTGGCGGCTATAACGGTTCTCTCGCATACAGTCACCGCCTGCAGGGAACCAGTCCCGACTCCGACATTTGGTATCGCTAGAGCATCACTTGCCTAGTGATAGCTATAGATTATCGGTCGCGGGTTAATTTTGATTCTACAAGCGGCCCGAATACCTGAGTTGGATGCCGGGCGCCGACTGGCGAGCTATCCGTGCTAATATCTTATTCGTGTCATTAGTGCGAAATGCCAGCCGTTTGGCACCCGCGGCGCCGGCCTCAGCGCGGCAGCGTTCCCTCGCGGCCGATGCACCGCCCTGGGCCGCACCAGCTAAATTCGGGTCCGTTGCATCACACATCACTTTCGGTTTCGTTTGTCACGCGGCTATTTTGGATCGAGTGTCGATTATTAGAACGCTGTTTTTAGCCGTAGCGACCCGTTAGACATTCGGAACGCTCTGGCATCATGACTAAGCCGTAAAACGCTCAGGAAACTTAATTAGTTATTTTACTATAAGCGTAACCTCGCATTTCTTATTCAAATAAGACGACGGTAGCTAAAAGAGGATACAATAAGGCTAGAGCTACGTTTCAAAGTCGGCTCCTAGTATGCAGTGAGTCTCGGCGTGCTGCAGCTATCTCGAGTTTGCGGAACGAAACCCGATCCGTATGCAGCGGCACGCGAGCGAGGCCAGCGCGTCCGCCGCACATATACCATGCCTTATCTACCGTTGGGCCAAACAACTATTTTTCTTCACCCGCGAGCCGATTCACTGCATCCACCTCCCTTGCATGTAGATAGGTACGAGTATACGATGTATCCGGTCTCTCCGGTTCTTGGATAAAAAAATACGAGTTGATGGCGGTGGTGCCTCGTTAGTGTTCGCAGCCGTCACGCTCCGCGGACGTCCCGGGCGCTGTGTGGTCGGCGGTCTTGCCCTTCATTCGCAAGGCCGTCGTGCAATGTTCACCTGTGCCGGGATCGCAGGCGGGCGCGCGACCGCCGGTTGTGCAATCAGCGCGACACCTCGGCGCACGTGGGCGATCGCCTGCCGCTCGAGAACAATTGAGCCTCTCATTCAACAACACGCCTGCTGGAATGCGGGCTTTTGATATAGTTACAAAACCAACAGTAACGGTGGGCCAATGTCAACACGGCTCCTGTATTGACTTTTAGATTGTCTGTATGGTAATGCGGTCGTCGCAGCGCGCGGTGTCTGCATCGCGTATTAGCCGCGCGTTCGTGTAGGCGACTAGATTTTCCGACACTCGGGTTGGGCCACTTGGCATAATGTGGCCACGCAGCGCCGCTACGTAGCGAAAGTCTGGCCGACCTTCGGCGTCTCGATATGGTTAGTAATAAGTAACTCAGATCTCGATATACCTAATTACGAATCGACTAAGAAACTGCTCGGTTTGCTAGACAAGTTGCACGAATTAAATGTTGACTGATTATGATATGCTGCTCGCTAGTCTTCCTTATCGCGTTTAGTTACGTGGTCTGCACTGGATGCAATAATTAACGCGGTCTTATTGCTTTATCACGAGGGTCGCTTATTCCGTGTATATGTTAGAGCTGGCGAGAAGATCGAGTCTCGAAATAGTTGGATGGATCGCATGCCTAGATAATCCCGAGATATGATCGGCTCGGCGACGGCGCAGTCCTGTCTATCGTTGACAATATTTTTAGTAATAACAATCTTGGGTATGCACTGTCGAGATGGCATCTCTTTATCAGCCGTGTGTCATTCGCTAATTTTAGAATACGATATAGTGGAATGTCGTGGAGTACGCTTTGTTTTTATATCTCTAGTCTCTACGTTTATTTTCCTGACCTGTAGTAAACAAACAGTCTTCTTACTTTCTTTAAGCTCAACATAAAATATTTGATGTTTCTTGTTACTGAAAAAACTAATAAAAGCGGTTTATAGCGTGTGTGGGCGTTATGTGTTAGTGTTAGACTAGATAGATGGCCCAGTGAGCTCGATTGCCTTTCGTCTGAATCAGCTATGTTAGCATGAATCACAAAGTTATGAGATTTCGTGATGTAACGAGTGGACTTTCCCAAGCCAAGAAATTCGGACACGTCTTCAAATGTGTCACATTAATAATATCGCAATTTATAAAAAATAAAACATTGCTTTCGTTTGCATATATATGTGGGTGCCTTATTATCATAATCAAGTCACCGTGTAATTATGTTGACACATTTATCAAATCGCAATTTTTCCTATAATATCAAAAATCCATAATTTCTCTTGCGTCATCCACTTCACATCGCTTGTTAATACGAGTACTTACTCTTATCGTTGATATCTACGGCTGCAAATGCAATAAGCTGGTACATTTCTGTGCTGAGCTCTGGGACCAATATTGACGTGTCTCGGTTACACTGTTTGCACGCTTGATGGATGCGGTTCGCCGTTGAGACTGTTTACACTCCCTTCCATAACCTTGGGTCGAGTTCAGTGACTCGTCCGTCAAACGCATCTCGCTTGTCTTTAATTGTACACTTCCGGAGTATTTCCAGCCAGTCGGGACTTACGGTATCGGGCGTCACGTTCACGTGCATCCTGCCCAAGAATGCGCTCTATTTATACGACGTGATTTGTGGAGCGCGCCCTGAACTAAACTTCTGTAAGTGATGCTGACTGTAATGTTAAAATGTATTACATTTTATCGCTAGTTTACTGATTTCGGGCTAATACTGGCGTCAGCGGTGATGGATCCTACGAGTTCGGCTCGTATTGGCTGTAAACGGTTGTGTTATTCCAACATACCCGGTGAGGATTTATAGCGCGTCGACCGGCGCTGCGTAAATATAATTAGAGAGGCTATTTATCAGCACGGCGGAAGGGCGCTTGCTATCGCTGCCGTAAATCTCCTGCAGCCTCTGACGGCTCAATCCGGCGAAGAAATGGAATGTCATGCTAATCGCGACGGTGAGGACCGCGCGCGAATTTGTCCGGCCGCGCGGATCTATCCCCCATACGTTACAATCAGCCAGGATTACGTGCTGCACTCCACTTATTTGCGTAGACGGATAGACGAGAAGGCGAGTACCGCCGCAGCTGCTTGTGTATTTAGATTAAATATGCTTATTCTAACTTATGTCGAGCCGGCATTTCATTCCGTGCGCATAGCTTGGATTGTAGATATTTTGTTTTGGTTATATCGTGTGTGAAGTAAGCAGCTAGTCCAAGGGCAGCGTCGTCGGCAGCGCGTGCGCAGCGGGGCGGGTAATTGGAGCCGTCGCCGGCAAAACTCCGCACACATCGCACTAACTAAACGCAGACGATAAAATATCAACTGCTGTATTTGAAAATTAATAATAAACAACAAGTTTATTGGAATTGATTGATACGTTTAAAACGCTATATGGTTTCATTATGTGATTAATTCATTTCATAATGTTTGAATAATTATTAGGTAACGCTTTAAGGTCACTCATTAATTTTTAGTTTGTTTTTGAATGAAGGATTAATGTTATATTTTACATAATGTTAGGTATAAACAAATATATCCGCCTCGGATCCGTTGGCGGACCATTCTGTAGCATGGGATCCGTATGTTTTGCTTGGGTTGAGCAAAATGTCAATAAGATTTTTTAAATAAGTCCAAATTTGTACCAGGTGCAGCCGGAGCTGCTAATGATTTGCCTTTTCCAGTAGATAGATATCACATGCTCACATAATCAATGTTTCTTATATAAAACAACGTCAATTGTTACTTTGTAAGGTACGTAGATGTTGGTTCAAGTGCTTGCGGGGTGGTCATGCCCAGCCTGCGCCGGCGCAGCTGAGCATTAGCATAAACCGTGCCTGAGCCCGCGGCACATCCACGATATATGTGGTGCAAGTGGGGAAATAAGCGAGGGGATAGCTTTAAATATCGAAGAAACACACCGTAATTATAAAACTGAATCTTAAAATAAAATAACTGCTGAGGAGGGTGAGAGGACAAGACCACCCCATCGCTCTCCAAGATTGGACCTTAAACGACAAAAAAAACCAATGAACATTGATTTAAAAGCTAATTTATTAGTTTAACTCTCAGAAAAGAAGCTTACGTTGACAACGCAAACAGAATATAAGAGAAACATAAAACAAATCAAGATGCCTTCCTAAATAATTTCTCAAAGCCGGTAAGAACCTGCAAATATTGAACGAACTAAAAATACCTGAATACAAGGAAATGTAATTCCACAAACCTAAAAGCCGGACAGCCGCCGCCCGGCGGTCAAATCACGTATTTTCAATGTCACCTTGTATACCATTTTATGATGCGAGTTCACTGGTAAAGCGTTATTGTCCTCTCTTATTGCACCAAGCGCATTAAAAATATTTTCTTTGTCATACAATACGCGAATACACCCATGAATATTTAATGGGACACTCGCCGCAGCCCTGACCTTTATTTTGGCCTTTCCCTACGCCCATTGTTCTTGGCTAGCCCTGCGCTTTGTAGAACTTATCTAATGTTGCCTTATTTTGTTCCAGGTGAGTGGATATTACCATACAACAGTGAGTGTGTTCAGTTTTTTAACCACGTCGATATCCTTCAACCATCTTCTTTGTTTAGTTTCAACTCACGGAACAAAAAATATGTATTTACTACGACGCTGACGTAATCGATGACCGATCTAACCGATTATCCTTACGACCGCTGAGGATGACTCATCCGAGTGTGCCACAAACCTGTGGGAGATACGAAATATTCGGTTTTAATTAACCTTTTTCTGGTGACTAATAAAACGAGAATTCGTAATTTGCATCTCGTCAAGACAGTCGGCCGAATGGCGAAACGTCAACCAACGAACCAATATTTTATTGGAATATAGAAATGTTCTTGTATAGGATCGAGTTCAATGTTCTAGGAGTGATGAACTGAAAACAGCCTCGTGGAACGTTGTTAACGTGTCTAAAAAGGCCATTAGGAGGAGTGAGGGCCGTCGCCGTCGGCTGCATGTCGTCACTCAACTCTCGGTTTTTTGTCGCCAAAGACGACTAGTTATCTTCTTCCTAGTCGGCCGCTTTGATTAACGACGGTAACCCGATCTAGTGTGTTTTCGGTCTCTCCTACCGAAAGGCCCACATGAATAAATTAATTCAAACGCTGATACACCCACGCGTGGGACTAACACGGACGCTTGTAATAACAAGAATTTAATGATGTCGAATAAGTGTAAATCAATTGTGGCCAGGCAAAAAATACTCCGCAGGAAATAAATCCCACTTAAAATAATTACTGTCAATCGAATCCAAAGCGAAAAAGCTATTCAAGCCGAGATGGACGTCCACTGCTAATATATATTTTATTTGATCTGTAACTATGTCAGCTGATGGAATTGTAATGATTAAATCACCGGAAATTACATTCAATTATGTACTTGCACGGTTCGGTGACCGATTATTATGGTAAACATAGACGATGACCGCAACGAGATGCCTCGATTGCTATCTGCCAGTTGAGAAACCAGCATCGTACGCTCCGATAAATAGGTGTTCAGATGGCGTCCGGATAATGCTGTCGACGCAGAATCCTACCGATGTGCGAGATCAAACAACCCGTGAAACGGACTGCTCGGATGCCAACACGCCAAATGTGCAACTTCAATGTTCTCACACAATGAACGACCCTCTCGTTTTACCTTGCTCTGTATTGAATTTGCTTGTCTCTTTCTATCGTCAGTTTGTTCGATTTTGGGCGAGTGTGGACGATGACAAAGCGTCACTTTCTACGGGGCGCACGCGCAGCGGCAAATGAAGTGTGTCGCGTACGCAGACAGCTGCGCGATAGACTCTGCTCTAATGTGCGCCGGAAACCATCAATTTAGATAGTGCGCCGGATTGCCGCCGCGAAGCTTCTGCCGTAGGATGCAACTGTTACACGGAGGAAACTGTGATTTATGACCTTCATTGTTTTGTGGCCGAGATCTCTTACTCTGCATCCTCATTTAATTAAACGCTGGCTGGTTACATGTTTAAACAAAACGGTATACGCTTTTCCGACAAGTTTTATATTTTGCCGCATTATCATCTAATTTTGCCCCTTGTCTGCAATGATTTGGAACATCTCAACGTCACCGTTAATCCAGTAAGGGTAACATCTGCTCTACCATTCCCCCAGTGTAACGGCAAGCACGCATGTCCTTTTGAATAGATAATAATCTGTCTCAATTAGGGTAGCGTGTCGCATCAAAACACTTCTGTGTGCGCTGATCGTTGTTTTGATAACGGTTTTGTTGAAGAATTCTACCATTTCATACAAAGTGAGTCTGTGTATCACAGATTTCACATGGTAAATTAACTGTATTCGCAATCGGATACTTCCTTTCTGTAACCAATTAGGTTTTCGGATTCTCATTGGAACATACTTTGACAGTGTTGTTCAGCAGGCCCATGTTATGGCTATTGGTTAAATTGACACAGGCATAGCCTCTTGCATTTTATCAGCTACTTTCTCGCGTCCGAGCGAGCGGTGCGGCGTTGTCGAAGTATTGTTTATGAAAAGCGGGTCAGAAGAAAGCGATAGAGGGGCGAGAGCGGCTGGTCACTCGCTGATATCTCCCGGTGAAGAGGTCACGGCCATTACACGAAAATAACTGAAGACAGAACTTGACAACAGTGTGCAGATCGTTTATTGCCACCGTAAACTGTAACAGCAGCTGATTTTTTTTACGGATCCGTGAACGGCCGATAATGGAACCGATTTCTCTTTTTGTTCATTTTTCTGTTGCTAATTGGTTCTGTGTTTATTGTTGGGGAATTTTTATTTGCTTCGACAGTACTTTCAAAATACGTTCGTTATCCGTGCAAGCGCTCGTGTAGATATTCATTTGAGCGTGTGTGAATGTGTTTGTACACTTGCACCGGCGCTGGCGCAGCGTTCTCTGTATCGAATCAGGAATGCGTTCGCACATCATGGCCGGTGCGGCAACGGTCGCGGCTTGTCACATACACTCGCACAGTAGACAATAGTCTTGTCTGTGATCACTCTTTGTTTAAGTGTTTTCTCGTCTCAAGGTCAGCCGCTGCTGCGATCATTACTTTTATCTTTCGACTTCATCCTAACAATATCCCGGCCTATTGCTCCGCTTTGTTTAAAGCCAGTCGTCCGCTCTTTCAAGTTATTACGTTCCTGTACTTAACACCTTTAGTTTAGTGTCGTATTGTATCCGGGATTCGTAGTTCTCTACAAACATATCTCTTATTGTTAATCTTGATTGTAGACGTTTTGTTTTATGTCTGTATCAGATAGTTCTTATGTAGGTATTGAAGGGTGTAAATCATGTAATTCAACACCGCGTAGTATGTTAGTCCTAGGGCAAATCTTGCCGGTATCTGCGCCGGGCCGGCCATATATCACGCCGGTGCAGCGGTGCTGGGTCCCCCGTAATTGGTATGCGGCATTTTGTCCAGGCCCGCATCGATAAAACATCTCTTCCTCTTCGTATGTAACGTAAGCTTATTGGAGACCAAGATTTAGAGGTTCTTTGGGCTCGTAACTTGTTCAGAATTCAGAAATGTTTTGTAAGTACTTGTGGTTTAGCTCTTTTTTACAAAGTTACCCAGTATTCTAAACAAATATTCTCTTTGTAATCGTCTGAAAACTAAAGGATTCTTATTCAAAGAAATGGCTAAGCACCTTAGTATTTATAGTCCCATACACATGTTGCTTCGCTATGAAGAAACCGCTGCTTATGACATGTATTCTGGTTCCTGTATTCATTACTGGACAAGTTCTCACATCGACGGCCAAGATTTTACGATTGCTGGTTTTATTAGAAATACTGTGTACAACATTATCTGTTATTAATTGCATGTGTTCATCCGTTGTGCTGGATGGATGTGATGTTGGCTTCGTGATTAATTTGTGTAAACATTCCTGCTAATTGCCCCTATTAGTGTAACGTGTTATTTAATGTTATGGCCCCCGGTGCTTTGATGTCTTGCGTTTTACCTGGATTATTTTATTTTATTCTCCTGCTGGTAAGAAGAACATTAATGAAGAATGTTTCAATTGCTTGTTTTCCCGCGCTTCGTGCTTGTTGATTGAGGGAAAGGTACCTTCTGCGATGGTCCAGCAAGTTGTTAACGACGGGAATCTCTTAATTTTACATAGTCTTATCTGACTTAACGAATTGACATTATGTTTTGTTTTGGTCCTGCGGTCCTGTGACTCCGCGTTTGCGATAATATGACGTTCGTTTTTATTAAACTTTCCAAGTTACTTATGTGTAGGAGGTAATTTGGTATCTTGATATAAAATTTAAATAAGAGTTAATTGACTCATGCACTAAAAGATTGTATCTTTTATACTATGATTATAAAGCTTTGTTAGTCAGTCTCAAAACTGATTTTTTTGCTGCATGTCAATAAATATGAAATGGTTCACTACCACATTAATTACGTCTAGATTAGGCATGCGAAAACGAATTAGTTGTTGAACGATCGTCCGTCGTTATTTAAGTTAATGGCGTGTGGGATGCGCCTACGCACAAAGAGATCGATAAATTATAGAGACGTGTGGCGTTCGCGACCTTTCCGCAATATTCACGTGCTAAATCGTTTAATATATCAAATGTATCGTTTAATCTGGAAAATATCTCCATTAGACCAGAATAGACAGTGAACATGGCATTAATTATAGCAACCCATAAATGGAAGCGAATGATTGGTTGTAATTTAAATAAACAAATAAGATACCATGAATATTTATGTGGCATGAAAAAGGAAAAGTAAGGTCAAAGTTTTCATAAGACATTAAAGAGAAAAGGAATTAATAAGAAGTATAACAACAGAGTAGAGTGGTTGGGAACGACGCCAACTTTGATCGCCGAGGCATTCTATGCCGGAGCTGTGTCACTGGACTATTCTGCATAGAAATGGTGATATGATTCAGTTTGTTCCATTCTCAGACTATACTCACTGTATAAATTTTAGAACAAAAGAAACTGTTTCATATGATGATATAAAATGTAATGATAGACATCAAGATGCTGGTACAGATTCTGTACTGGTTTTCCAAACAGCTAATGCGTAAAGCGAAGATTATTCCAATAAACACATAGAATCAAAGCTGTAATTTATAATGAAGGATAATGCAATAACAGTGCGGTCTATTGATCATAAACTTGACCGTGAACAAATAATCCCTGCACATAACATAACCAATGTTTGTTGTAAGCTCCTTATGCGAAATCGACATGGCTACCATATTCGTAACAAGGAAAGATTTGCAAGGGATTTGCATAATTCTACATGTGTATCTGCTTGTAAGCCAGCGTCATCGACTCTATATCATAGCCAATCAGTAATCCATGTGTAAGGAGAAAAAAAACACGATACTCTATGCATAAACTGTGCACGTTGTCGCTGGCGAATAAAAAAGAAAAAGTTCAAATTCAGAACAGCACCGTCCAACTATGTCAAGTCATGGGAAATTAAGGACAACGAAATTACAGATTTTACCAAGAAGCTGTTTATTTTTACAGTTTCAAGCGGCCAGGTTTACGAGTTTCTTGTGACCTGGTGATATGATATGACTGGCTAATCTAAACGACTGTTTGCTGCTCAAACTACTTGAGCAATACAAACTTCCGTATAATTTAGGCACATGTGTTTTAGCAATTTTGTTTTGGTGAGAACCAATTTGTACACCATGTGGGTGGTAGAATTAGGTACTGGCACTAGCAGGAACGTTTTTTTCGTCTTCCAAATATACTTTGATGATTCAGACCTCCTGCGTAGTAAGTTCTACTGAGATGAGTTTTAATCACAATCCGTGACAAATGTGTTTGATGAGAAATGATTAATTCAAAGTACAACTTGTTTTTCTCAATGTGGACTTAAGCAGTTGAATGATTTCATTCGATCACTCTGAAACTTCTGGAAAGGTCCGGATGACACGTTAAGTGAAATTAAAACAACGCAGTACTGATAAATTCGTATCAGTTTTATCGGTTTGTGGTTTATCGATTGGACTGAGATTAGCTTAAACCCTATTATCTATTGAAGAATCCCTACCGCCAACGGTTGTAACAGTTATAAAACAAAAACTTTAAACGAGCATTGAATTTAAACAATTACCTTTACCTACATATCGGCCATATTTTATTGTCCATATTCAAGGGTTCGAATGACGTACGCAAATTTTCCGTCGATGACAATAGACCAACCATTAATCAGTGTTCTCAACTTCGCAGTACTATTAGATCCTGCACACATTCATCGATCAATATGTTCTTCTGCCAAAATTCATTGTGCGCCCGACCTGTCGTTTCTGTTACATAGATGAGATTTATGATGGCTCTGAGATGACCCGGTCACGAGGTCCATTACATAAGAATGAGCGATTAGTTCTGTGTGGTATGCTCAGCGATCCATCTTGCGTAAATAAATTCCTATCTGTCGTGAAGGTTAGTGATATGATAAGATTTAACATAGAAATAGACGCGAGAGGCACCGACGAGGTTTTGTAATGAAGATAAGGTTATTAATTTTTTAGGAAAAATTGTCAAGTGAAGTAATTGATTGGCCATAGATATGTAGGAATAATGTCCCTGACTCTCAATTTGAATGATCCCCTGGGATGGAAAAACATTCATTTGCTGTAGCAGCTTCCAAATTAATATCTCTGTACAAAATCTCTTCCGAGGCAATGACTCGTGTTGCATCTACTGCTATTTCATTATTAACGCCTGTGTCAACACATACTTGAACGTTTTCCTTTTACTGTTGACAGCTCATATTACCGCATATTGATCAAACCGTCGTTGCTTAGAGATTTTACAGGTCGATAGCGTCAGCGTTAACTAATACGGATTTCAGTAATCCTCCCGGAAAGCTGCCTAATGAAACCCAAACGAATTTAGCCGTTATTTCCTTTTCTGTCAAAGCTAATATTGAATACAGTTAGTTGTCTGACCGGTCATTTCCGCTATGAAATTGATATGGCCGTTGAAAGTGATTTAAAAACAAGTCAAGTATGCAAAATCTTTTCGCAACAGAAACCTCCACCTGAGTCATCAAATGAAGTCAAAGACGTGATGTAATAAAATGTCAACTGTCTATATTTTAAAAATAAAATTTTTTGATCAGGTTGTAACTTCGACAAACACTCCCCAATAATTTGTGTAAGTTAAATAAAATTATTTCGTCTTCTGTCCCAAATATGGCATAAAATATTATATGGTTGAATGCGTGAAATCATGTTAACCAATAATCATTGTTCATCTTGAAATTAAATTTAACCTCTGCCGATTTAAATAAACATTTCGATTATTCGCACAGCATCGACTACGGAAGCTCGTATTGTTAATTAATTTCAGTAGATATTCGACTCGTAAAAACGTGAAGTTATAACCGTTTAACACGAAATTAATGGGGCGACAAGTGTGACCTCCTGCCTTGCTTCTTTGTGACTTAATTTTATCTCAATAGTGCTATTTTGTTTTCTGCTGGATCGCACTCGGCTAAATCGTTTTTCGCCATTTACAGAATGTTTATTTTAATAATATTTTTCTTCTTCCGCCTGGTTATTTGTTGAATGCGTCAGGTTGATAAGATTATGTCCAATAATACGGATTATGTCTGGGTGCGTTGGCCACGGGGCCACGGGTGTCACTGCTCGGCGGCGCCATGTTATAGCCTCTTGAACACTATTTTGGCATCCCATTTGTTTCTTTTACTTGACATTTTCATCGGGCTTTTCATGGCCATTATTCTTGCGTTTATGCTTCTGCTTCTCAGTTTAAAAGAAGTATAGATAGGTCGATGTCTCATAGTAATCGTCGTAATTATCTAAATAAAATTCTTCATATTATTAAAGCACTAACGAAGATCAAATGAGACTCTGGGAAGCTTGTTACGTTAACCGACAGCTTAACACGTTCTCGAGGATCCTGTACCAACAACATTTCAATAAATCAACGTTCCTTACAACACGGGTGGTGGGAAATTTATAGCTAGAAACAATGTTGCGGCGGCTTTGAAACAAATTGGATACGGCGGATACACTCTCTGCGTAGTTACTTCATCAAAGACACTTAGAATAAGACCTTCAGCACCCAGCATCCCAGATTCACTTCCGATTTCAATTTCATGTTTTCTTTGTACATTGCTAATTCTAAAAATTATAAATGCAGCTTCACGCCATAGCCATTACGAAAGCTCATTAATAATTGTAATAGAAAACAGCATGTTAAGAGGTTAATTGATAATCTAATGGAGGCCCTGTGAAGTGTAAGGAAGCGTTTCTATCATTGCATATAAGTCATAAATTATAGCGTCCATATCCTACGTGCCATTTATCATAATATTGTCTGGCGGCCGCGTTTTATCTCCACGATGGCAGGGCAGGTGGGTGTCTGCCTATTTCAATATTAATTGATCCTGCAGCGTTGCGGAATTGTTTTGTTTCTTTATCTCGTCTGTCGATCTGCTCTGCGATCTCTTTGGTATGTTAGTTTGGAACCCCTCATGGCAGGAGGCTGGTCTGCGACCGAACTTATGATCGTGAGCCTGACAGCTCCTTTGGCGAGGTTAGGGAGGCGAATTTTAGAACGCCCATTTGTGTTCGACTTATTAATGTTTGTTTAAGTTTTTTTAAGGCTTTTTGTGGGGTTCGCAAATAGATGACTGATTAATGGCTGTATCGAAGTAACATCCCAATATTCCTCAATGAATTCACCTCCATTGTTTCAATGTTAAACAAGTCACTTTCAATTCCAGAAGTTAAATGTTATGCAAATAGTATAACGATATCTTTATTTAACACGTTGATTGAATCACGTTCGCTAATATTTTGGATGAAAGCCTTATATTGTAAGACGAAACAATGCTTATCTTACGTGTTGCGGAACAAAAACAGTTATTTAGTCATTTGTGGGTATTCACCGTGGGAAAACTTAGCTCATTATACGTATAAAACGGTATGTTTCTAACCTAATGAGTAATAGCTAAGCAGGCGAAGTTGCAACACTTTAGTCAAAGGAATCTGAATCAGTAAACGGTTCAACCAGCTAGTTAGCAACCGATCGTTTAATGTAGCTCCCAGATGACGACGCAAGGTTATCGGCAAGATCGCTAAATCATGACTCACGTGTAACTTTAATTTGACGATACTTGCCAATGTTTATTTGTACAGTTATTCGGCACACATAACCTAAGTCTTTTGACGCTGCAAACTAGCCGTTGTAGTGCTCTCGACCTCGCGACCTTTATTCAAAGTGCTGGATAAATTCGCCAGTCAATGTAGATCCCTGGGTTGGCAGCATAAAGTGCAGTGTTTCACACGTCTGATAGCTTCCGAGCGGCTGGTCGTCCGGAGGGATGCCCGTTAGACTGGAGGTCATCGGCAGGTGCGGATTTCTTGACGAGCGTGGTTTTCCTATTTTGGTTGTGCATTGTTAAAGAAATGAGCGTGTCTCGTTACGGCTGTGTCTCCGTGTCGGGTTCCCATCGTTAGTTGATGTGCTCAATATGGCGGCTCTTTGTATTTCTTTTTTACGAGCTTCAACTTCTACTGCAGCGTTGATTGTAACAGGATAAAGTTATTTCGAGGTGTTAGGTCACGTGTACACCGCAACACTGACAAACAGGATACAGTGTCCATTAAATTGTTCACCTTGTTTAATTATATTGTGATTGATGGAATGCACGGCAATTTATTTATCACCTATCAACTGGTCAAGCTGCTCGTTAATTGTTATTTAAATAATAAAACAGTTTATAAATATAATATATTCGGTTGATTGTAGTTAAAATTTATCCAAAAGTAACCTACCTCTGTTTTTATTAAACAATGCATTCACTTTGTAATATAAAATGCAAACTTTATGTTGAAGTTAAAACGTTGGGACTGGGAGTGCATGTTTTAAAATATTACCATTTAATGAAATGGAAACAATGTTGTATTTTATCGCCGTGAAATTATTCGTGTGTAAAATAAAATTAATCGCGCGTTCCATGACGGAAGGGTAAAAGAGACTTCGTTGTTCATAAAAATAGCAACATTGTATTGAAAATGGAGGATTTAAATTCGAACCACAAATTGATTATTAATAACGCGTCCATTAATAAAATAGCCAAAAGCGCATGTTGGATGAGTGGCTGCAGTAATTTGCATGAGATTGATGTCCTTACCCAGTGTTCGGATGACTTTTTGGTCGTGCTACAGTGTGCTATTAACATTTTAACTGTCATTGCTTTATAATCGGAAATTATCGATGAGGCACGCTCCGCAATCAAGCTGACGGAAATGTTAAGTAGTTTTAATCCCCTGCAATTTGTACGGATTCTTTCAAGTGAAATGAAACGTGGATAATAGGTTCGTCTGGCCCGAAACGTAGAGCTTGTGTCTGGTCTGGTAATAAGACTTCAGTATTTAGTCAAGTTGAATGTGTTTGCTAAACCTACCCCCAGCTTACAACCCTAATCTCTTCAAAGTTAGAGTGAACAGGCTCGTCGCTATCGTAGACTTTGTCTCTGTCATCTCTGACATTGACTAGAGCCAAGAGCAAACCCATCACTAATAAAAAATAAAAAATAAAGTTTCTGAACTAGAATTCAAAGTTTAGAACTTCATTAAACTTTGCTTGACAAAGTTAACATGTTGGACAAGATCTTAATTTCAAATCCTCAATTCAGAATCGGGGGTTAGATTTTAGTTGGAGGATTTCATAATTCTTCATACTAGATAAATCAATACGAAGCTGCTATAAAATTGTCTAACAATACCCATTTATTTCCAATTTATGATAACGTCGTCATTCTCTCCCGACGCATAATCATAATGGTTTGTGGCCACGAAATTCGAATCGCGTCATATTTTCGTAATGTTTCCTGTGGTTTTATGATATCAATGAATATTGATGAAATCTTTACTATCACTTAAATAAATGATGTCGTAAAACGATCTTCGGGTGTCCGTGGTCGTCCTCATGTGCGGTGGTCATTACGAGATAAATAATGTATTAAAATACCATTTATACTCCATTTTACTATGTAAGTATTTTTTAATAAATATTTTATGAGCACTCAAAGAGGATGGGTTTTATTTTCTTCGAGTAAATGTAGTAGTACCTCTATAAATACTCAACTTATGACGCCAGATGCGTTGGTACCTACTTTGGTAGCAGTTGACAGATTTATATAAAATTGGATATTTAGTTGCATCTAGACTTACCTAGTTATTCATTTAGTATATGCACCTTTATGACTATAGTAGGCGCCAGATAAATGAAGAATAACGGTAATTGACCTTTCCTTAATATCTCCTCGTTAGTACCCCCGGACGGTAAATTATGAATAGTTTTCCATTACTAGAGCAGCCGGTCGATTCTGTCGACATCTCACGGTGTACACCTAGCCGGAGTGAACGACAAGTGAGCTGTCATTCCATCTTATTTGTATGGTTTGACAACTCAGCCGTCGTGCTCCCCGCCCAAGTGTTCACTTCGACATGTTTACACAATCGCACTGCAGTAAGGATCACGATAGCTTTATGTTATTATTTCTGTTTTTTTAAATTAATTGTCAATAAATGTAGGTGGGTCAATGACCGTTATTCTTCATTTATCTGGTGCATACTATGAAAGCTGTATTTTAAGTGGAGCGGCTGCCTACCATACCTCCACAACCCATTAACTGGATAACACGGTACTTCTTGCCAAGACTGGTGTCAGATTTACTGGCTTCTGACAATCCGTAACGACTGCCAAAGCTCTACAAATGACAGCCGGGACCAACGGCTTAGCGGGCTTTCCGAGGCACGGAGGAATCTCGATATGATAAAATGGTCACCCATCCACAGATCGACCCCGGCAAGCGTGGCTTAACCTTGAAGATCTATCTGTGCGGCTGTTGATATTCAGCCACGAGCTCCTCCAAGTAACTCAATTAATAAGTAGTAAAAACATTCTTTGTGCTACTGCACCGTTCCTCAACTGTGACATAAAGTCATTAGATGCGGTTTCAATATCTTAATACTTTAATTGCCATACACTGTCACAGCGTTTAAACGGTTCCTCACGTGTAATGCCAGGGGACAAATTAAAGATAAGTACTGTTATAAAGTAACCAACTGGCCGCAACGGGCTGGGATAAATGTGTATTTAGATACGGCTGGTATGTTCTGAGGGTGAAGAAAGAGTGGTTGGCTATGGGAAATGTAACCACAAAACCGGCCCGAGTCGCAGTCGCGCACGAAGGGCCGTTTTTACCCTTTGTGTCCGGAACCCTAAAACGAAGGCGTCGTACTAACTGGCTAACGATCGTACGAGTTAACGATGCGATTTCGCACGACGAGATTAAACACACACATTTCTTTAGAGTGTTCCAATTGAAACTTGTTAATTATTGCGCAAGCACAGGATCATTTTCGCGATTCCCTGCCGGAGTCTGTATCCTGATTGCTACAACCTAGGGGTATTTAGTAAAGAGTGAATATTTTACTTCTAGGCAAGCATCTCCATCTTCGAACATCGATTTCCTCAGGTGTTTCTTTCCGAAAGACGTCCACTGCTGGACATAGACCTCCCCCAAGTGTCGCCACAACAACCGGTCCTGGTGGTGGTCCTGTGCGTCTCGCATCCATCGGCTACCAACGACCCTCACCAGGTCATCTGTCCATCTTGTGGGAGGCCTGCCAACGCTGCGTCTTCCGGTACGCGGTCGCCACTCCGGAACTTTTCAGCCCCATCGTCCATCTGTTCTGCGAGCAATGATTATTGCAAAAATACCCACTGCCACTTCAGTTCGGCGATCCCTCGGGCGTCGGTAACCTTATGTTCGGGTTTATGTCGATCACACATATCAACATTTAAAAAAAAAAATCATAATTTTCAAATAGAAACAGCTTGGTACTTGATCTTAATTGTTAACCCTCCAATTTCTTGATATTTCTATCTCTAGATATACCTCTTTACACGAGTGAATAGGTAATTTCGGGTACTTCCAGATATGTCACATTCCCGATTTGTTAACATGTCAAAAGTAGAAAAAAAACAAATGAACACAAGACAAGTGGCGTTTGGTCAAGCTAGGCAGGCGTGGTCCATTGTCGACCATAACTTACCATCGGGTAAGATACTGATTAATCTGGAGCCTATGAATAAAAAAAAAAACTTTTGCTATATTTCATTTAAAAATTTTGCAACCGGGCAGTACCTAAGTATATATATTCGCTTAAAAGGTTTTTGAAGCCGGTTATTATAAAAATACCCTATAGCCTATACCATTGTTCATCTATTCCTGTTAATAACTGAAATAATTTTCCCGTCTATTGTGTCGATACGTTACAAAATACAGAATTGTAATCGAATTTCATTATAATATTTAATTTATTTATGTAATTGTACACGCAATATACTTAAAAAAAGAAAATTTTATACAGAGAGAAGTCGGTTAAAAAGACCACAAAGGCAGGTACTACTTATTTCATTAGAAATTTCTTTTAGCAGACCTGCGACTGAAGAGTGCGGTAAGAAACGTAGACACAGTGTATAAAGAGACAGAAAAGGAAACTTAAAATAGACCATATACTAACATAACTAAAACATATTATTATTTATTATAAAACATTAAACATACACAAATAGATTTACCTAAATGCATTTTTATAATAAAATAAGACTTATTATACCTATAATACAGTGCATTACAGTGGTTTATATTTCACCTTTAAAAATACTGCTCACCTACCAGAAATTTCCTAGTCGTTTAACAAGGAGGTGAAAAAAGGCATCATAGACAAACAAACTCCTACACTGGTGGTTACACAGTGGCTCAGTTGACGTTTCCCACGAGGCTGTTTGTGCTCATGAAATGTAAAATCTAATGGTGCCCCGTTAGTTTGTGGTCGCGGGTATACCTGCACATGGTAGAAGCGATGCTATAGCTTTAAAGAAAGTCCTCATAGAATTTTCATTCCATCACATGAATTTCTTGTTGGTTCCTGATTTCAAAACTTCTTCCCAAATCATTTGGGGCATACGGTTGACTAGACGTGATATCGGTAAAGCCACCAATGTTTAAAACTCTTTATGCATTCCTGGACTCTTACTGTGCGCGAGTGTCTAACTATGCAACCGTAGATCAAAATTGTAATGTTTTTGCAATCATCTTTGCTAATGCATTTCTCACCACTTTGACACCCTTTTTAACCGACTTCTAAAAAGCGCAGTTTATCAATTCGTACTTTGTAATTTCTTTATAGCAAATTTTTATTTGCATGTCGGCTCATCGTATATTGAAGGCTTGCTTTGTTTCTGCCTAAATGTATCATTCAATAGCTCCTTCATAGCACCGCTGTAACTGTAGCTCTCGCAGCTTTAATAAAGTTGACATAATATTGTTGTTGCCTCGTAAAGTCTTGTGACAGTTTTGTGATGTGTTTCACCGTTACACCGCATGCTAATCGACTTAACTGTTTCTGTCTTAATTTTTATTTTAAATTGCTAGACGTTTCACACAGACCGCAAAACTTGATAAGCCACATTTGAGGAAGTGTTACATGCTGTTAATTCGGTTTCCTTTGTCGGATCTCTTGCACTCCCGATAAATAACGACGTCCTCGAACAGGTGACCTTATTTAAGCTTGTTACGAAGTTTAATTAAAATCATTCAGTTTATCCGATATGAATTACTAGCCACCGGATCGTCTTTATCAAAGCTGAACTTCAGTCACCAATCAAGAGATCGCACGCGACCGAATTCGGCACGTTACCGTTAATTCGCAACGTGTCGTCTGTCCGGATTCGATTTATAACCGACGTAATCGGGCCTTACGGTAAACTTGATCTCCTCTTACATATCGCTCTATAAAGCATGGAACACACGCTCAACACGCACGCTCAGTTCAACAGCGACCCTGTTTTGTGACGATACGTTGAGTCTAGTTTTCAATTAGATTTGTGACTTGGTCCTAATTGAGAGTCAGTGTGTTATAGGGACATGTGGCGAATGTAGGGACGGTTGACGTGACAGATGTGTCGTTATAAAGTTCAATTCACAGCAAGTTTATCAAATTACCAATGCTTCAGTGAAACGCGTTATTTTTCGAATCCGATTCAAAGCAGCTAAATCAAAAGCATCTCGCAGAGAAATCACAACACATTGCTAACCTTCACTGCCATAATCACCTGTAGAACAATCTCGATGTTACGTAAACCCCATGTCAGTGACAGTGATGTCTTATGGCAGTGAGATGTTCAATTTCCCCGCTCGCTTACCATCAACCTTTTTGCCGTTTGTGCAGATAAAAATGTGCTTAATGTCTCTCGTTAACCTTTTAGTAAGAACAGATATAACCCTCCGGCGACGCATAATTGCGGAAGTAGACTCTGTCTCCTCTACCTGTTTGTGCACGTTTAAAGCGTTATCTTTGTCATCTGTTTTGCTAAATGGCCCTTTAAGGACTTTTCCAACTCTTTGTTTCGTTTTACCTACGTCCTTCAGGATCGTGTGACATTTCATATCCGCGTTTTTATTCTTTTATTTTCGGCCAGGTTTCAATTTCAGTCCTCTAACTGCGTTTGTGTGACAGTCGACAGTGGTTAAAATTATTTGGGAGCACTTTCCACATCACTTTCTATTTCATGTACAATTAAAACACCTCATCGCGTTAGTTGTGTGTGTGCGTCTGCCCACTCGATGCTCGTCAATTAATTAGTCATGCTTCCAACCGTTCAGGAGCAAGCAAGGAACGTGAGCATATATCGTAGCTTAGGTAAACAGTGCACACACTCGGTGCGCGGCGCCGGCGCACGCCAACGACCTAATTCTTTGAGTGGTGGCGCAGGCGTCGCGACGCCGCCGTGCATTTGCTCATTACATATGTTTTAACAATTAACAATTCAATCTTGAATGTTTTATGCATCTGTTTGTTAGTTTCCGCGTTGGATGGGAATAAAGGAAACGTTGTGTGATTTGTTTATCTAGCGCGCCACTTCTTGGAACCATTCGGTTCTGTAGCTCAACTTTGTCGAGGCAAATGGCTTGTTTGTTTTTGTGCTCATGCGCTGTTAGAGCTTACAAATTGCTTAATAACATGGATTGACTGCGGCTTGAACGTGACTAAAACTAAGCATTCGTATTTGTGTTGCTTAGATTTTCATGTCAGAAATAGGTAAGACACATCATTCTTACCATGTTAGGTGAATCATTAACCAAAACAAGTCTTCCATCTTAATAACACTTAGTTGTTCGGAATCTCATCGATTGCTTAATTGTCACATAATATAAGTAACATTGACACGATTCCAAAGCAATTAAAACGTCAGTAGTGATCGCTTACAAAATGAAACGGACCCTTGATATTTTGTCGTTGTATAGTATTAGTTGGCTAGCCACAAGGGCGCGGAGTTCACGTCGACATGTGACGCGGCGGTCACGAACACCTATCGACTCCTGCGCACGACGCGTGCACTCAACTCATTGTGCAATTAAAATACAACTAGCCGATGAAAGCCCCAAGGTCAATACTAATTTCACGTCAATACAACCTAATTGAAATACTCAAGACCACTACCATACAATTAAGATGCAATATCATATCTTCGAAGTCTATAATTAAAGTCTATGTCCCAATTAATTCGATACAAACCTCTACAAACCTCTCGATGTGACGAAATGTTGCGGTTTCACTTGCCGATAAATAGTATCGATAAGGAATACCGATCCAGTTATTAGTGTCGATGGTTTTCAGTTGCGTCCTCAACATCAATGTTATTATAATCGATTTCTGAATTCTTGATTGTTTGAGTGATGGGAAAAGATCAACGACAACGCCTCCCGATGAATTAAATTTGAATCGATTCACGCATAAAAGGCTGTTTCGTGTCTTGTCTTATTCATGAGGCTGCATAATGATGAGCGGTTTTAGAGCAAAATGAAGAGTAGATTTGCTGTTTTTTTCGTGCATGTAGAAATACTTTTGCGACGATGCAGTGTGCTAATAAAAAGAAAGAGCATGTCTACTTTTCTTTGTGATGCTTTGATTGATGTCCAACTGACCTTGCAAATTCTTTGAATATGTGGTTCTATTGGAGTGATTTTAAATAAAAACGCGACGTAATACACTGTGTTCTACTGCGTGTCCAATCAATCATTTGCAGTCCATTCTAACGCAACGCCTGTCAACAATCATGATGAATATTCCTCCACACGATCCAATTCACTCGCATTAATATCGTTATGAAATCGAGCGTATCGAGCGCTCGCTTCACTGCAGCCGTGAACTTAGAGTAGCGAGTTGACAGTGCACAATGAGCGCTATTAAATCATTTTGTTATTAATCGAGTACCATGACAATATAGAATCGAATCGGTTCAATATCGGCTGAGTCCTTGAACGGTATAACCTTAATAGTTGTGCAACTGCTGGCCGCTACAGTGCCGAAACGAATGAGAATCAATGCGGCCCACTTGGCTCCTCCCGTGTCAACCGATCTGTCTTATTGCGAAACTGCAGAGCCCTTTGAAGATGATGAATGGTAATTATTATTTGTCTATTGTGACTTGTGAGTACTCAAGGACAATGTAGATGATGTTTATTATTACACAACGCCCATAAATTATGAAATCAATCGATCGATTTTAAACCGCAAGCTCAAATAAAAAATATACGACTTCCTATTGATTAATTATATTTATGGCCTATCATATTTAATTCAATTTAGTTTTAGATTCTCAAAATACGTTGGCAAACAAGCTAGACAAGACTAGTGTAGATCAATTAGGAAGAATAACAAACAACAAAATTGGCCTATTTATGCCGTACATGTCAGAAGTAGTCCGTCTGTCCATCTGTTTGATCAGCAGTTAATTTGTGTTTATTAACCGTGATTGGCTCCCGGGTCAGCCCGTCAGTCACGCCAATTGTTAGACTCAACAATTGCTATTGAGCTATTTGCCACGATACTAGTTGATTATCAATTTGTTTTGTATGTACAATTGCAATAATGACAATTAAAAGAACGTTGTTTTCTTGTATGCGTGATTGTTCCGTTTCTTTGTGCAAAGATAATGTTGCTCATTAAAATTACGATGTGATCACGGTTAAACGTGTGATCTCATTCTTCAAATGATTGCTGAATTGCTTTCTGGGTATCAGTTGAATGATCAGGATTTTTATAGTTTTCTTGGGAAATTGAATGTCTTTCTTTCTCATTGTGAGGAAAAAAAATCAATGTTGGTGATATACTGGCAGTATCTGAAAGCCTATAAACTTCTTATAATAATATTGTAATGTAAGGTAACTGCTATAGTAATTGGCCACGCTATAGTAACTGGCCACTCATAACACAAGTGTGAATTACCTTGTTTCTACCTCTTTTGTTATGAGTGGCCAGTTACTATAGCGTGGCCAGTTACTATAGCGTGGCCAATTACTATAGCAGTCACCCTAGGATTAAATATATACCTACGCATAAAACACGCGTATTAAATATATACGCAGCGTTGGAAGGCCTCCCACAAGGTGGACCGAAGATCGGTGAGGGTCGCTGGTAGCCGATGGATGCGAGACGCACCGGTTGTTGTGGCGACACTTGTGGGAGACCTATGTCCAGCACTGGACATCTTTCGGTTGATATGATGATGATGATGATGATGATTGAATACATCGAAAAAATAAGAATAAGTAGGTAATACGGTACTTTTATAATAATAACACAACATCGTGCCTATATTCCCGAAGGGTTAAGCAGAGGGGTTCACTTATATTTCGGGAGTTATATTCAATTTAGTAAACATCCTGTTGTCATTGGAATCTTCCCGATGACGTAGCCCCGAACAATTCGATCCGGCGATTATATCGATTACAGATGCGCGACACGTCGACGCAATCGATTTATCGCATCACTAGCTAGACGCCCATTCGGTATTTTCCTAACAGAATGTTTCGGTTGGCGATCGATGTGATTGAATACCAATTTTATTTCGCTTGTTGCGTGCTGAATAAACTTTATTTTGACTTGAGCTACTCGTAGATATTTTTCTACATCGTTTTTATTCTACTTTTTTGCTAGTTACTAATAAAATATTTTACTTTGTTGTTTCAGGTAATTATCAAAACTTTTTAATGATGATGTTGCACCGCAGTCTCCAACATTCTTCCTCCGTCGTTCAATTCAAGGTACTTATTTACCCTTTATTTTTTTTTAACTTTTCACTACTCAGGTACTTATTGCAGTTTTAATCTTTAACATTCATCATCTGCCTAGCCCTTTCCCTACTTTATTGGGATCCGCTGTTTTACGTAGCTGCCTACCAGACCTCCACATCCACAACCCGTTAACTGGGTAACACGGTATTTCTTGGCAAGACTGGTGTCTAACGGCTTAGCGTGCTTTCGGAGGCACGGATGAGTCTCGGTATGTTAAAGATGGTCACCCATCCACAGACAAACCTCGGCAAGCATTTTTTATCTATGTCAATCAAACTCGTTATATGTGCCTAGTATTTCCCACCTCATTAGCGATAACTGAAAATCTACAAGCAATTATCTACTCTCCGTACATTATTCTATTAAACACAGTACCTAACGTCTCAGACTAGATACACAAACGTCAAAACTATCTTCACAATAGAGCAAGGTTGTTGACACGCTGCCTAAATGTCGCAACACCGCTTTAATTACCTTTGTCAGCTAATAATCACTTGACACACATACGCCTTACTTCATAGTTCATTTATCAATTGGCTTATCCGATTAGAGGGGTAATTAAAGCACTGATAGGCTTTGTGATTAAATGGCTCAGGTCGGCAAGGGTCCGTGGACCTGATCATGACGTGATCTAATTACGACAACACTGTGAGTGTTGGGGTAATTAGATCATGTGGTGATTTTAATTATGAGTAGACTGAGGAGTGCAGTAATGTTGTGGGTGAAGAAAATTGTTTATGTTTTATGAGGAGATTAATGTTTAACGGATTATTTGAATAGGTCTAATTCATACGAGTGGGTCTGTCTGTAATCCAATTGCGTGATTTAATTCTTCGGGAATATCGCGCAATCATCCGATAACCTGAAAATTTTTGGATTCCAACAAAATGGAAGAAAAGAGGCCCAAGTGTTTGACCAAGTGAAGCAACAGGTGGATAATAAGATCTCTGACGCACTACAACAGGCCAAATATCATCAAAAAGAAAGATATCGTCAAAAGGTTTAGGCTGTGTTTCTACCAGAGATGTGCGAGGGATGTGTTTATTAAGAACCAACAGAACAGCTGCGCTGAGCGAGGCTAGGTAAATGAAGCGCATGTTCGCACATCTCTGGTGGAAACGCAGCCTTAGTCGGGCACATCACGATGCTCAACAGTATCCATATATTACACGACTGCAGGAGGGACGGATATCTGTATTAGACATAAACTACCGGATGATTACCCTGAAAACAAAACAATTTTTTTGCTCCAATAACTCAAGATATTTTAAAGAATGACGCGATTACGCCAAGTCAACAGTTCACTGATTAATTTATTTATAGCGAAGATTCTCGACCTTGTGCCGACGACCTTCCGAATGTTTTAGTCATAACAAATTGCACACGTACTATATTATTGAAGTTACAACATTATGTCATGAAGTTACCTGGGTGACGTAAGAGATATATCGGTTTTGGCGTTGAAACAAAGGTAAATAAAGTAGTATCTATTTAGATGGCGACTAATAGAGAAGTTTTGAAGTAGACGGGGTAAATTAATTTACCCCGTCTACACTTCACTGGTGACCCCGACGTGATTGCAAAAATGTCATGTGTCAAAACTGTCAAACGTGAAAATAACTAACGAAATGAACAAAGTTGAATGTTGTGTTATGGTCGAATGTTTAGTGTTTTAACAAGGAAATGGATGTGAAATAGGGTGTAGACCGCTACAGAAGAAAACCTTTATAAATTGTTATAAGAGCAAGAGGATGACGTTGAATGTCAAATATATGTAGTCCTCCTAACCGATTTCGGACTTGGCGGCCTATTTCAACGGAGACTAGCTATCGGCGCGGAACATATTATAGTGCAGGCGTGTGTGCGCAAACACAGGTGCAGTCCCTCTTCCATCACTCTCATATTCCGATGGCACGGCAACCCGACACGACCGGAGAGAGATCTGGCGCAGGACCAACGGCTTAACGTGCTTTCCGAGGCACGGGGGGTCCCACCACCTTTCAAATTCCGGGCTGTCACAAAGAAATTCGTAATGGAAAAACCCAATGACACTTTCTGCCTGACCTGGGAATCGAACCCAGAACTCCTCGCTCGGCAGTCGCGCATGCGACCAACGGAACAGTCAAATTGTCAAATACAGGAGTATGAAGAACGTCGACATTTTGAAGTCGATTATAAGTCTCTAAGAGTTCACAAAAGGCTCTAGTTCTGAGGAATAAGAATTCAAGAGAAGTAAATAATATTCACGTCGATATTGCAATATCAAAACAAAGTAGTTTGTCAAGAGAAATCGCCATCGAATACAGAGATAAAATATCCTGGTGCATCGCCGAAGGTGCTACATCTATTGCATAAGACCCGCGTTGATCATTGCACTAACAAATTGCGATTATATTTTACGATCGTACAATAATCTTATCGAAGCAATTAACTGGTATTACTTCGCGTGGTCGTCGTTAATCGATAAAGTTATAAAAAAATCGATAAATAAATCGATGTTACCTAACGGTGGTTGAAAGACATTCTGAACTACCAATCAGGTTTTAACTCTAATTTTGAATAGAATTAGGATTGTGAGCCTATACCATATTGTGTTTGGTTAGGTTTTAAATTAGTGCAATAAAAACTTAATTGAAAAGTAGATTTACAGCTATTCTTCTCCATAATAAAAGTGTCAAGGCTGCGATAAATGTCATTTTTTATGTCCTTCATCTTATTATAGCGAACTAAATTGCTACAAAATACAAATTCGATATTTCTTGCCGCCTAATGCGCAATAAAACATTTTTTCCTTAGTTTGTTAGTGTATGCGCAGGCGCATGTTTCTGATAAGACTTGAAATCGGTATCTATAGTTCATAAAATGTAAGCCCCTATGACGTAGATGCCATTATCAAAAGGTGACATTACATGCTTAATCAAATGTACATAAAATTGGGTTACATGTATGTTCATGTATCAATTGATAAATACGTTTGTTTACTTCTGCTCCAGCTTTAAGGGTGTTAACCTGAGGACGATGTAAACACGCGAAGTACATAGCGATCGTAGGTATCTAGTTGATACTTAACAATGGAATATTGAATTGTAAGCAGTATTGTAATAACTGAATGGAGAATAAATGGCTACTTTATATCGAAGTAGTAAGTTTAATGCTGACTTAAAAACGCCGAAATTCTCTCTTATTTTACCGGTCTATACTTCTTTTTATATGAAAAAAAGCACGTTGACATTTCGAATACTTAGGTACCGTTATTTTCAGTTGAATTTCAGTGAAAAACTTGAAATATTGATTTCATGCTAAACTATGTTTAACTTGAACCCGAAATGAAGTCACGATTTGGAACTCCGTTATTTCCTAGAAATTTTAAAGTTTAGCGAAATATGCACAGTGTAACTATGTCACGGCGTAAATGGTATTTTAATTTAAATAGGTACTTACTTGTCACTTAGGTAGATGAGGCAAACATTTCCTAGACTAAAAATTGGACAATTTTTCCTTTTTCACATAAACAAAAAATTAAGACTCGCGTCAACTCGCGTGACGTCACAGCATGGTACACTTTAAACAGAAATGAAGTCACAAGCCCCCACTCCTGACCTTTGATGCGTTTTATCTTCGCCATTTTTATTGATTTGATAAAGCAAAAAATACTAGTCCTGTATCCTGACGGACTAAATAGAATCATAATATATTTTTTAACTCATCATCAAATCATCCCTATTATGATACTCGTTTCGCACATTATTTGAATTAGATTCTATAATTATCATATTTTTGTATGATAAAAATTGTGTAGGATGTCGCATAAAATTAAAACAAAATATATGTCCACCAAAATAAGGACAATGGTAAAAAAAAAAAAAGAAAATCGCATTAGATTGCCTACAATTAAAATAATCTGTGAACAAAAATACACTTATAAATGTTGGTTACCCAATGCATAAAATCATTTTAATCAGTGTTTTTTTTGCTTGGATATCTTTGGTTAGACCTACTGAGCGCTGTGGTAAAATTTGTCCACCTATTTTAATTGGACCCTATATACGTCAAAACATTCGTGCTAGGCCCTCAGTACTACATTTTCCATAATTCAGTGTTCCGGCGCCATTGTTCCGTGACGTCACCGCATCTAATAAACCTGTTGATCCATTTAACAAATTGCTAGCGCCGCGAATCGCCTGGAATGTCTCTTGTTCTAGTTTCCAAACAAACCCAGCTAAACGAGCGTTTCTTCGCGGTTTACATAAATATACAAACCAGAATTTATATCTCTGAACAGATGTTTAAGGTTTTCTTTATTTATTTGATGAATGTTAGGTCGATGAACTGGTTTAATCATTTGTTTTTGTGTTTTTTATTAGAATGTTTGGCCTGAAACTGTGTCGAGAACTTTACCTGTCACGTCTTTCAAACCTGTTCTGATCTACAGCTGTTCCGTTTTTGTGCAGACCGTAGGTACCTGAACACTGATTCACGTCGAAAGGAATTTATCGCTACACAGCAACAAGTGAAGTACTAGTCAAGTACCATTAGTACTGGAATAAAGCAGTATTTAGTATCCGAACTCATAACAGATTCAGTCTCGAGAAGTGGGTGGCAGCGCGGTGCGCCGGCGCCGCTCCACCTGCCTACTTGTGCAAGATTTATGCGATCAGGACTCCATAGACAACTCGAAAGTTGAAACTTTTACACGTGTGTTTACAAACCATAAACAAGGTTTTCCCTTTACGAGCGCTGGTAATATAGTAACGTTCGCGTTTAGATCTTAACCATGGACGGGAATGTGTTAACCATAAATATCCCCTGTTTTATTTAATCGCTGTCATAAAGAGGTTTTAATGTGTCAAAAATAAACTTGAATACAGTTTCAATCGTTATGCGCGATGACTCAGTGGTCTACACACATGCAGAAAACGAACACAGGACGTTAAACATTTCAGTGTTTCAACAGCAGGCATCGATAATATTGAAATGGAATTTTCACATCCGACTCAATATTTCGATCTTGTTCTAGACCGATATTATTTATAGAGCCGATGCTTCATCAAATGAATTATTTATGGATTCCAAATAAAGAAAGAATGTTTCACTCAGTCTATTTAAAACCCATAAAATATTAAAACGCTTCGCTATCACACGCATATAGTTTCTAAAACTCGATGAAGTTAATATAATCGGTCGTTTGAATTCAACGATTTAGCAAACTTTCGACATGTTTTGGTTACGTTGGTGTTTTATAACCGGCTGGGGTCATAAGTCGTCGGTTACGAAACCTCCACTGACGATTTCTTTAACGAAAGTATCGTGATCTTGAACCTGTATTCGGGTGTTTGGGTCCCGAGCGTCGGTTCGTCACGACGACAGCTTTCGCGGTGACGAACCGGAAATTCGCTACAAACGAACGCCAATGAAAGGTGAATGTCAAGTTTTGTTTACGCTCTAATGGACTCGCAAATCGATAGATATTGAATTCATTAGTGAAACTTTTATTTAAATAAACGTGTCGCTGATGCTTTTTAACTCACACTTCATAGAAAACCTGAATTCAAAATATAATACAATATTTTTATACGTCGATAGCTACGAATAATCATATTACTCTAATCGAGTTAATAGCAGTCAAGAGTACATCTCCAACCGTAGCAAAATGTGGGTAATCGAACAAAACCTCAATTCAGGTCAACTTACATTGCACCGGCGCCGGCGCATGTGGAGCCGTAACACTCGCTGTAATTTCCCATTGCCCTTACATAAGTATTTGCTCACAGGATATTACATTGTTGGTCTACAAATGAGCTTTTAATGTTGTCTTCGGAAGTGCAGATTAGAAAATTACAGTTGTACATCGCTTACAAGACCACTTTCTCTGACATTGAAACATTTGCGGGGTCCTCAGAGAGAAATTAACACTCGCTTTTAATTATAATTTACGTGTCATCTTTCTTCTTGCTAAGTTGATTATATCATGCTGCCAGATTAAGCTGTTTAGACTGCAGATCTAAGGTCACCCATTTGACATTTTCAGAAAATTAATGTTGTCATAATATGAGATTTAAAAACGTAATAAACCACATCGTTGTTATCGAGAACTGATTTTCAATGGCATTCAAAATTGAAATTATTTTTCAAATGAGGTTGATTGTCAAATACACGGTCTGCTAAAAACAAGCTAACGCTAATGCTACTAAGCAATTTATATGTTAAACATAATCAACATACCTCTGAGAACAATAACCCCTCTGATTTAATATAGTTCCGTACATAAAAGAAACACAGCTTTAGTCACACATTTGCAATGTGTATTCTCCTCTGGGGTATTGTTTTAGGCGACGTTTGTTCGTTTACCTGTTGCGACCTGTCTCTGACTATTTGCTTTCATTAGCTCAGTTTTGTTCATTCTATGAAGATGTGGTGTTGAAATTCTATCCCTATGAGGCTTTCCTTTATCATGTTCTGTGGTGCTAGTATTTATTTGCATTACCACTTTCCTCTATTTTTGTTAAAAAAATAAGTAGGTCGAATTTAAATAACACCTACTTACTTTCATGAGTCCGTAATACTATCGCATAAAATACTATAAAACTTAAGCCTAACTGTAGTCCTTATTGGAAGTAAAACCCGATTTTCAAAACGCTTAGCAAGAAACGAAGTGTTGGTCAAAACATGACCATAATGGGTGGTGTTAGTAGTGTTGCCATTGAAAATCAGGTCACGTTCAAATTCGTACGGGGAAGGGTACTGCGCAAAAAGTAACCGGCTATTCATCGATTTTGATATAGCATTTGTATGGACACGATATTGCTAGATGGGGATCGGGTAGGTAATAAGATCCTGCGGTTTTCATTTATTTTCTAAAAGATTGAATCTGTTTCCATCGATCTATACACAGATAGAGAGATGATGGCGATGAAATAAATTAATGCTAAATATAAATAACATGTGTAAGACCAGAAAACAAACAAAACAACAGTCTCCGTTAAAAACTTCGGTGAATCTGATATTGGAAGCTCTTGTGCAACTAGATATAGATCCCAGATAAATGGAAATCGTTGGAAATTAAAACGGGACCCAATATCCATAATAACGTGGTAAAAGCCACATAACATAAACAGTATTTCATATAAGTGCAGTAACACGATAGAAGGCAACGTCGCAGTCGTTCAGTTAGAATTGCAAACCGGCCTCGATGAACAAGCACCGATATGGAATAGTTCTAACACATGATCTTGTCTATGTAAAATTGCCGAGTTATAGTTATTGCGTAATGGTAATCGCCGGATCGAGGTCCATGGGAAAGAACCGATTGAAGTGGGTTGTTGTATTGTTCATGATCTTAAGGACTTGCTGGAAGTCGAAGATAGAATAAAACACACTTCAAATGTAAAATTTCGTTTCTTAGAACTTCCAGAATATGCAGCACGGGTCTTTTATTATAAATCAAATAATCTCATAATTTGTAACTTTTGTAAGTAACACATCTGGCTGCAGTCTTTGTACGATCAGAATATAAATGTTACTTCGCCTATTCACGATGACATGCACACTAAACACGTTCTCCACTCTTGAATACGAAGTGTCCACTACATTAACACATGCCTCTACACGCTCTATGTACTGAAACCCACTCGAATCTGCTTTGTTTGTTTCATTATAATCGTGTCTATTACAACAGCCATTAAAATTATCTTCGCCATTATTGACCGCTTTGCACCAATTGAATTTATACGAGCCATTGCAACTTGACGACATTAAGTGCGCTTGGGCTTAGAGCAGAGCTATGCTGTTCCGAGAGTCCGTAACTCAATAATATTTTCAATTTGGTCAGCAATATAAAATTTATTGTCAAACGTCATCACAAGTTTTATCTTTATAGCCGTATCATCCTCTCAAGATGGTCTGGCAAAGATACCGCTCTCGAAGTCTCCCAAGTACAATGCCCGGTCCTTCGCTTTCCATATACAATTTCGCTTACATAAAAGGTGCCTACGTGGGCCCTTTGGTCTAACTAAAAAAATATTGTGTAACATGGAAAGTGTTTCTACGATCACTATGGTGTTTATGGTTCACACGATATTATTATTTTCTCTTAGCCCTGCAATTTGCTCTGGTGCTAGCTCCCCTGTGATTAATATTGTCCGGTATGTCATAATGGTACTGAGGAAAATTTCATTGGGAACTCAAGAGAACAGTAACAAAGGAAGGAAATTGGAATGGCGCACTTTGTGAGTATTGCACTAGTTTATGTTGTCATTATTAGTTATGGGTTTTAGGCGAGTTTCTGAACATTGTACTCGCGTCGTCGTTGAAAGGGAAAGCTCCGGTAAGCACCGTTTGTGTTGAACCAAACGTAACGGGTCATAACTTATCATTTTAAATTGTATTAATTTCCCTTCTCACTTTATGATATAAGGGAGATAATTGTGTATGGCTTGAGGTCGAAATAAGTGCTTGCGACAATCGTAAAGCTGCGCTGGCACTTGAGTCTCCCTGACACGTTTCTCGCAGCATTTGCATGGCCCGGGCGCAGCCGCTCACCGCTCTCTATTAATACGTTAGATATGATTATGATAGATCGATTTGCTTAATTGGCGCATGCGCCACTTGCCCACACAATTATAATGCATAAATATTAAGTGCTGGCGACAGTGCCAAAGGACAAGCCAACCATTTAGCGATCATAAATTTTATTTAGTTTTATGAGGTCTTTCACATCATTTCATTGTTCGTATTTTAGTCTGAAATATTTACACGCCATAATTAGTTATCTGATTCATGTAGGTACTTATTAAGTCAATTAAAGAAGTAAAACATCTTCAAGTTCCATTAGTGGCTTCAATTGAGCAGACATTTATTCCTCATTACTTGGACCGATGTCATTTGCGGTGTTTAATAAAATTATTTATTTATTATAAGTCGGGCCACTGAACGTCAATTCAATGTGAAATATGGTAATTATGTTGATTAATTTATTTGAATCTCAAATTATATCGTTGGCATAATGTTGACAAATAACGAAGACTTCGTACTATTATTAATCAGTAATTGACCAAGATCTTAAAATTCAAAAGTAATTTGCTGAATTGTCAGAATTTGAAATGCTTATTTCAGTACATGTTGTGTAACACAAAATATCATTTGATTTGATAGATGTGACCTTATCTTCATATTAAAAAAAAAACTACTGTTGACCACGCGGAAGATGACAGCGAGAAGAGAAACCAAGAATAAATTGCCCCGTTCCCAAGCAGGACAGCAAAATTGTAATTGTTAATGTCATCAGTATAGTAGGCTCAACAAGACCATTCGATTTGACATGTGACCCTAATTACTGCTGTGGTCTAAAAAGATAACATTGTCGAGTGATCCAATCTTACGTGATTGAGTAGTTAAATAATGTACACTCGCAAATCGACAGTAATGTTGCTTTTATTACCGCAAAAACTGTTAAGCAACACTCAACGGCCGGTTTGGACGGTAGCACTGGCAATGTGATTTTTTTTTAATCATACACTTAAAAAAATATGGTCATTTGGCTTGCACTTATTGTGGGTAATAGTAGGTTTGGTAAAAGCTTTTGGCAACATACCATTAATCATAAGTATAAGGCTTGCCAAGCGTGGCGATTATGACAAAGCTCCCCTTTTGGGGGAGGCCTATGTCCAACAGTGGACGTTATTCGGCTGATATGATGATGATGCTGATTATTAGGCTTGCTATTCGGACAATTATTTCTTATTTGTTTTGTAATTTAGATTAGGCTGACCAAGGAATACCATCTTCTGTATAGAAGGAAATAGGTGCAGAAATAAATAATGCATCACGAGCAAAATTGCGTGGATAAGAAACGGGCTCATATTTAACACCGTATTTACATACAATCTGATGCCACAAATTGATACCCTCATACAATACCGTGGAAATTCTCCGTTTAATGGCATATTACGCAGTAGCTACTTACCAGTCGCCGTGAACGCTCGTAATCCACTTATCATTACTCATTTTCCTTGGATCTTAGTCTTGACATGAAATAGTGGCAAGTTTTATTGATTCACGATATTGTTCGCGGTTCGGTGAGCACTAATTGCTGCGTGTTACAGCGGCACGTTAGCGGACTCGTTATGTAACATGCTGCATGTTACATAGCTCGTGGTGCCAACACACGTCCTGTCAACAAATTGTTGTATAAAAATCGTGTGCGTCGGCGGACTATCTGGACGTCGTCGTCTGACCGTTATTCCTAGGGCTGTCTAAAGTTTCTGAAGTACCAAATTTTATTCTCTGTTTAACTATAGTTGGGTTGTTAGCAGAATGTTAACGCCCCGTAATTTAAACAGCGTGAAGTGGGACCGTTTGTAAGCGTATAACTAATCCTTATAGTCCTGGCTAGGTTTACTATCCCAAGGATGCCAACGACAATGTAATTTTCCAATCTTAGTCTTACTTCCAAGATAATGGAAAATATTATCTGTAAGTGCCAGTCGTTATCTAATTATCTTCCAGTGTAAACACTGCAAGATAAAGACTGTGGTGAAGAAAACAGGTTGCTACGATACTACTACTTTCTCTCTTAAGACAACTCCTTTTTTCTTTTTGAGTCAAACCAACATTTGCGTCTACAAGATGAAGCTTTAGAATCTAATGACTGTTTCAACAACCTAGGTCGTCACAGTCAGCGGTCTTAGACATTCCATTGCCATTGACCATCATTGATAGATAGCTGTTTTTATTTTTAATTATTGATAGGCACGCGCTTGACCACTATCTCACATGATGGCAAGCGATGGTGTGGTCGAAGATGGGGCACGCTTGCCTAGAAGTAACCTATTTACTCTTGACTTAAAGACTCCAGAGCGGTTCCCCTAAACCTGCTGAAAGACCCCAACAATGTCCCCAAACCCAGCCCTATCCTCGCCAGACATTTCAGTCGTTTCCTACTTGCGTCTGGCGGTAGTCGGGCGACAAATTGTCGACGGACGCCATTTCGGTGACGCACAATTGCCCCTTAACGGCCCGTTCCCCAGATTTATTCGCCTACACGTAAGTTAAGAGCCCTGTTCACAGTACGCATTTCGTTTAAATCACGCCGACACGCTATTCGTCGTCAACACTGGAGCTCGTCAAAATTCTTGTGTGAAATATTCGACCCACGAACGCACGCTTCCGTGTTTTGGTTCTCAAGTAAAAATTGTGAGACGAGGATTGCTTGATCGTGATGTATTATATATTGGCTGTTTTGGTATCCAATGATAGTATCATATGATGTGTTAGAATTATCATTGATTTTGCTGCAACATTCTTACTGTCTGCACGTTTTTATTAGCAGTTCCCAAAAATCCTACAGTTCCTTCTGAAGCATAAACTGATATGTTTATAAATTCCAATTAGTCGGACACATTCCTCGTACCGTGAATGTTCCTCTTTACCCGTACAGCGGTTAATGGCGGCGCTAACGACCAAACACCAGTAATGTGATCCCCGAGGTGTGAACTTACAAGGCGTTCCTGAGAAATCGCTTATTATTAGTACCTGGAACCGTTTGCCTTTCCTGATCTAGTCGTTTAACACCAGTCGCTCGCTTTCGTCTCGTTGCTACCCGATCGGAATGTGGAAGTTCGTTTCAGGATTAACCGACACCATTAACGTTGAGCTATTAGGTAGAGCAATCTTGGCGAAGTTTGAATGTCTTATTTTGGACATGGTGAGGCTGTTAAAGCTTAGATATAAATTATTCAAACTAAGTACGTTTCCTTCTCAGGTATTCGTTGAAACAATTCAAGTTGATACGAAACAAAGCTCTTAGCTTAGATCTAAAATTAAAACATAATTCTTATTGGGCAATATCAGGCATTTTATTGTTATTGTATCGGACATTGCGGCTGGAACATTAACATGGTGGAGGGGGCTCAACAATGGCGGAGCGGCGCCGGCGCAGCGATGCCCACAGCATCCACCGATAACGTGCACTCCTCTAGTCGGGGGATACAGGGTGCTTACACGGAGAATTCTAAACAATTTTAAACTTAGGTTTAACATAAACTATCATATTTTGTGTAGCTTTACGCAAAATAAGAGACACACATTAGAAATCTTGTTTCAGCTTTATCAGATATCGACATTGAGAGCTATGGCAAAGATACTTTTGTTTTTTTCTCTTAATTTCCGGTAAATCAGAAGCAGTTTTAAACAAGCGTTCTTTCTCATGTTATTATTCAAACAAAGTATTTTACATCGCCTTGTTGAAATAAAACCATACCCATAACTAAATGAATTCTCAAAAGATTGTGATCGATAAATGCAGGTTAATTTAAATGGCTCGAGGCAAAAATCTCAACCGTTTTAGAATTCACATTTTTCTCGAACAATTCTAAGAATTCCCATATCACCCTGTATCATGAGGTCGGTGGCGTGCGCCGGCGCAGACTCCTCTAATAATAGTCGCATTCCATTCCCTCGCCCTGGAAGGGCTCACCTCGCGATGCGAGCGCACCTGCCCTGCGCCACTTTCCTTTTTCATTTGCCAAATGCTTTCGCTACTCCGTGATTCGAAATTAATGTTATTGTTAAAAGATTCACATATTAATATTAATAATAGTATATAGTTCACATATTAATTTATTATTTTTTTATGCTTGTGAATGCTTCTGATCGTGTTTACGACCAATTAAATTACAGTGCTCAGCATCAATAGGAGGTATGACGTAAAACGTCGGATTAGCACTTCCACGGTCTTGATTATATTTAAAGGCGTTCATACAAAACACATGTGCAATGTGAATATTCAAATGACTTGGTAAACAGAGCTTTTGATTTATAGGACGCAAAACATGTACATGTGTTTGAAAGAACATGTCTGCGGGAAATACGAAGTAACGTTATCCAGAAAGTTCTTCAAGAATTTTTGTCAGATGTTTTGTTGTACAAACTTACAAACGGAACTCATTCACCGTGAAATGCCAAGGGCAACGTATTCCGAAGTGTAGGGGAGCATCTGGGGCTATTAGGGCGTCCAGGGACCGTGTCGAACTGCTGGCGTGGAACCTCTGCTAAGGGCGTGCGCATACGCAGGCCTCGTGAGAATATCGTTACGTTTCAAGTTTATGTTTCCATTATCGATACTATCTTTATACACTTCGCACAGGAAAAATCCATAGAAATTGTCGAGTTTTTCTTCGTTTATCTGCAATCTTTTCCGCGCCGTCGCGGTTTAGGAAATTATATTTCTTCATTAAATGATGTGGGATGTGTAGGAAAAATACCATATTATTTTCTAATATCTACGATTTATTAATATGGCGCTATTTAATTATTACTATATAAGTAAATAAATAGTTCATATTGCGCAGTTATATTTTTTTAACGTGCAACAATAGATCGTTAATTATATCCGTGAATTCATTATGGTTATTATTGTTATTGTATAATAAAAGGTAAATAATCAGGCATTATCTTTAAAATTTCCACTATCCTGCTGTTTATATCTAGAATCCCTTTATTCTTTGAACTTTCATTGTACAAGTACACAATGTTGCCACAGCCAACGTAAGTCCCTTTCTACTTGGTACTAAGTTACTGTGAACGGTTTAAATCCAGGCCTTATTCTGATGGATTGCCCTCCTTTATGATCCCATTGTCTTGTTGACGTTCAATCTTGTGGTTTCCTCTACTATGGTAATGGTTATGACTACGGCCGTCATTGTCAGGATTTATGGTGATAAGGAATTGTTGTTTTCTCTGTCTAGAAACGATATTGGTTAGGGAAAGGTGATATTTGAAGATTCGTTCTGGTTTTTTTACTTCACAAAATTGAATTTCCTCAAATATGACTAGTACTTGGGTATTTGGACTATATTTTGTAGAGCCTTGCGTTTTTTATCCATCATTTTAAATTCTCCTCTCACTCTGTAAGGCTGACAGTTTAACTCGAAGTACAGGCATACGACATTCAACGCACTGAAGCTTGCCTGTCTCGAGGGAAATAGGGGGTTCGCTTGCACACGCACGAAAGTAATCAAAGGAGATGTGGGGGAGGCATAGGACATATGGTTTTCCTTTTAAATGCAGGAGACGGTTAAAATATTGCTTCGGTTTCCTAACGTAAGGGTAACGATAAATATAGCTTCCTTGTAAATATTAGATATTCCATAAGCATGATTATTTACTGGATGCTAAGGGGAGGCTTTGAAACAATGGATTATTATCTAGAAATTCTGATACTCTTATCATAAAACATTTTCCGAGTGTCATTGAATGTTTAAGGAATTTTAATACTCAGCTCACTCGTATTATCTTAGGTATTACAATTGTTTGCTCATTTACACGTCGTATCATAACGTTATTAAACGTTATCAATTATTTCATAGAGCTACTTTGAAATTACTGCTTGTTGCGCTTGCGCAGTTACTAAAACATAAAAATGCATGGCTGTTGGAACATTCATTTCTATGAGTTTTGTGACCAACAATGTTTTGCAATTGATAGACATCATGTCTATGTCGCAGCTTAATCAGCGGTTTAATTGGTTGCCTAGCCTTTTCATTTAAATGTGCCGATTTTTTAGCGACTTACATATGTGACATCTTTTGTTCAATATCGTTTAATGACTTGCCCATGACACTTATGTCGCAGTTCAATGAAAAGGCTAGACTTTTAATGAAACTGCTGACTCAGCTAGATGGCTGCGACATCTACAAGCTATCGCAATAATAAGCACAAAGTAGTTAATTGATAGTTAAGTTCTATAAACAGGCTCACGAGCGAACAGATCTCAGGTCTGGAAACGTTTTATACACTTTATATCAACTGATAATGTAATGAACCAAGCTAGGGAGCAAAGGTTGCATAAACATTGTATTGTAACTGAGTACCTGACTTGTGTGATTTCATTTAGAATTCTACACGAAGTTGTTGTATTTTACTTGGCATGTTTATGTTTATTCCTGCCGTGCCTTCTTGTAATATCAAACTCGGTCAAAGACCTCTGGTTATTCCGTAAAATATTTTGGTCATGCGCAAGTAACTCGGTACATATTTTCTTCCATAAAAGTATTTTCCTCAAGTTCGACTTTCAAATATTTTCGAGCAACGGGGCTTGGTTTCCAACTAAAAATACCAAGGAATACTTTCGATGGTTTTTAGGGTTCCGTACCCAAAGGGTAAAACGGGATTATTAAGCCTTCGCTGTCCGTCCGTCCGTCTGTCACCAGGCTGTATCTCATGAACCGTGATAGCTAGACAGTCAAAATTTTCACAGATGATTTATTTCTGTTGCCGCTATAACAACAAATGACTAAAAACAGAATAAAATAAATATTTAAGTGTGGCTCCCATACAACAAACGTGATTTTTTGCCGTCTTTTTTTTATAGATAATGGTACGGAACCCTACGTGCCTTAATCATTCATCATCCCCAATATTAACTTCAATTAATTTGTTGTCCAACGGAATTCTGCCTTGCTAACAAATATACTTTCCCATAACACCAGGTCCTATCCGTTAAAGGACAAAAGAGGTAACATTTACTTTCATATCACCTCGTAGTTAGCAGCAGCATTAATTAGCTACATTGAATATGCACGGCGGCTTGCCAGGCTCGTGCCGGAAGACCGGCTTCCGTCGCCCTCGGCGCCCTGGGACTTTCCAACGGGATTCGAAGCCGCCAAGGAGCAACCAATGTGTATTTTATTACGTGCTGGTGTACCTTGTGGGTTTGTGCTCATAAATATACCAGATTTTAGACTCGTAAGAAGTATTTTTGATCATAAAATTACAAGGTTTCTTTGCTCTACTTAAATAACTGTTAAAATGCCTTTAAAAACCTCGCCCTAAATGATAAAGAAGTGTACTCACATGCAGTATTATAACTATCGGAAAAACACACAATTACGTTGCCAGCCACCGTTCCTGTCCACAAAAGGCTCAAACAAACAGATAAGCAATAAGGAGCGTACCGAGTAGGTACTGCGCACACGCAAATGGCGTACGTCGTTATCTAAACGCGCCAATCGCTTACACACAGTTAGAGGACGCAATTATCACCTACCGTACACCTGTTCCATGTATGCTAATGACCACAGTAAATCACTATCGATAGACCAGATACCCCTCCGATTATATCTCGGATGGTCACGCGCATACCATTTTCGGTGAACAGCCCATGTGGGGTCCAATTACTGAGGACTGAACGACACTTTCCATGTCCAGGCTTGCCCTTTTCAGATCATAGATAGTTCCCGTCTGAACACATCCTGATCGTAAATTCAGATCAGTTTGCTAAGGAAATCTAGTGGACAGTGGCTAAAGAACGGAAAGTAAAGGGCCCTGCACCAAATAAACTTGACTTACATGATAAGGCTTTTCAACTAAGTTTTGTAGTCTGATGCAATGAACATCTACTTAATCAAATGTCTTTGATTCGATTTCGATCAATGCTCATATCCTATCCTATCCTTTAATCCAAAGCGATCAAAAGATGTTTAATTTTAATACGCATTTGCGAATTAATCTCGCCTCTGTCACCATCGAAGGTCGACCGTTTATGGAGATGGTTAATTAAACCTAGCTCTGTCGACGTCTCAGAGTCGATTTCCTCGTTAAACGATTTGATTTACGCATCGTGGGCATCCTTGGCCGATGAGGTGTTAAACCGTGACCTTACGCAAAAGGCGTCGCCCGCTGAATCACCAATAATTTTGTTGTTTTGTTTTTATACAATAGATGTGGCCATATGCGGGCGGCTGCGGGCGGAGCTTTGTTTGGGCAATCAGTCAACGACCGGCTTCGCAGTTTCCCGACGCATGCCTTCGGTGCTCGTCACCGGGAAGATTCATGCAAGTGATATGCAAAGCCTGCAGTTAGAGCGCGCCCTCGCGCCGCGCCTCAACCGAATCCGAGCGATTTTTTCGCCTTGATAGTGCGCCGACAACCACCTTTTAGAGTCCGCCTCTTGCCACCAACAAATGTGTTCCCATTTATAAACCCGTTCTCGGGAATAGCTGACTCGAATTAATACGTTTCCGTAAAAATATTGCGCAATTATACATTTCTACGGAAAATTGATAATGTTCTCACGAACGGGCGCGCGATGCGTTAATTGGTGCGCAATCCGCATTCTAAGCGAATTAATAGTTGCCGGCGGACTCTCGTTCGCCGCCATCTCAGTTATTTAATTTTTCGCTCAGTTAACATACGACCGAGCGACGGCCGTTTTTTGTTTACAAATTAAGGTAATTACCGTAATACCCCTGTCACAACCTTTTAAGTTCAACGCACGCATTATGCGTCTCGGTGCGGTTTTCGGCTCTGAATGGATTTTAGTTCTTATTTCTTGGGGATTAAGGTGTTAGCCGAAATATTTTGGAATTTCACGTGAAATATTGTTGCAGTGCGCCCTTGAACGTTCAGTTCCGGGCTATTTGAATGTCGTTTAAATTAAAATATACAACGCGCTCTGGACGATATAATTGCGCGCTACGAAGTCGCAAATCACGACAGCGCGCTATGCTTCATCGAAACTTATCGAATCGAACTTGTAAATTTTTCATGGTCTCATGGACGTGACAAGTTTTTTATTGGGTTTTAAACAGATTTATTCGTAGGAAACGTTTACATGATTCCTATTAATTATAGCCGTGTATCACCCATATTTTGGATACAAGGCGATGTTCCTGCAGTGATAGAAAGCGCGCTATTTTATTCGATATTTACAACTTCCTAAACTGAGCCCACCAATAAAATTACGGGCATTACTGTGAGTTTATCTAAACGGAAACACGCTTCATATCGGCGCAGGAGACGTATTTATGACTGGTTATTCTAAGGTTGTTTGGAGTTCCCATCGCGGCTCGCAGCGTTCAAACATGACGCCGTATGTGGTGGTGCGATCGCGTGTAATCTCCCATCTTAGGGGCAAGACTATCTCGCCGACCAGACGCTCATATCTGATACAACCACGCTTCCCTTGTGCATGGGTAATAATCTTTTATGCGACGCGATGAAGTTATTTATCCGTCGATTGGCCCAACGACATCAGATATCTACCGCTTGAAGTCCTCAGTCGCCACTTTTTTGACCCAAGAAACTCCCATTTAGATTTTCATAATGCTGATTGAAGCATAGCCCCCTGACCACTTCAGAGGCATCACCAAAATAGTATCGAACAGAAGTTCAGTCATACATGCGTGGTTGCGTAAATGACTTGATTTTGAACAGCGCGTGTCACAGGTGAGGGTCACGGCAAACACGGCACCCAAGTTCAGATAACAATGTCGTGTTGACGCCTGACCCCGGCTGCGGACGGCGTCAATTTCGGCGCGTCAGCCGGTCGCGGTCGTGTCGTAATGCGATTACAATGATGCCCGATTCGCAAATTGGCAGTGACCCAGTTCGGGGACCGGTGGGCGGCTCGGAGGTCCACCGGCTCCCGCGCTCGCGCCTTTTCTACACAGAAAGTTCCACACTTACCAAATAGAACGACTGTTAAGTAATCATGTGACAAGTAAACGCTCTCGTTTCGCTCGACGAGATTTAACGGTCCCGTTACATCGTTTGCCTCTTGTGATTGAGTTTCTTTGTACCGTTTTTCGATTATTTTGTCTCGGTGCGTAGTGCCAGGTTGTGCAACCGAATCGGCGTGTAATTGTGGGGGGTCATTGTTTGTAACGGAACGGCCCGGGTGCAGCGCGCGTGGTGTGAGATGAATTCCATTAGTCCGGGTGAGGTGAGCTTTGCGCCGTAGGTCGTTTACACCGCCGCCGCCGGCTAGCGCGCACCGAACCGAACCGATCCATTTTAACTAAACTGCAACCCGTAAAATCATCCTCCTCCATTGTTGGCAGCCTATTCGGGTTCTATTTCAACATTTTGAAAGTATTCGCCTTGACCCGATACACCTCTTAGAAGTACAGATGCTTGTAAAGGCACTTGGTCTTTATGCGTCCTTTGAAATATGCACTCATTTTAGGTCTCCCCTTCACAATAATTAACACTGCATCAACCGAATCGTGCACGCAGATGCGCTCGAGCCAAATAAAAGCTGAGAAGTGTTGTTCCTTACAACGAGGCGATGATTAATCAAGGATGTAATATGAACTGTGTGTCTTAATGATTTGTTTGTATTCTGGTCGTGCAGTGTCGTTAGTCATTTCGCCAGGCTTTTCCTAGAAAGCGTAGTGTCCTATTTGGTGCTAGGAACCCCGACCACCACCGGATACGACGGCCACGTCATACTAACTGTTGATTTTCACTTTTATAATGCAACTCAGCGATGAAATGGAACTTATTGTTTACACGATGCACCGTGCACGATAAGTAGGCAGGAGTATAATGCAATACTGTCGTCTGCCCTAATTAAGGTGAGGTGATAGCACGAACAATAAATTAGGCGTGGGGTACCATAATTATCTTATCAGTGTATAGTTAGACAATGCGCCCGCTGAGATGCGCGAGCGCACGGCGCGTTATCGCGACCACCCGCCGCCACAGGGAACGACGTCGATACAACATTATTATGGGAACATGAATCAGCGAACACTGGCCGAACACACGAGCTGCAACGCCATACTTCTAAGAACGAGCGGACTCCGCACATCGTGTGATCGAACTCATAAAAATTGCTGGTTGCGGGGCGGTCGTTCCTTCTTAAGTGAGGCTGGCTAATAAGAATCTCGTCTTCTCATAACCCGATAGAGGAGCAACCAGTGCTCGGCTGCTTCCATGAAGTCGTTAACGATCCCGGCGACACCTCGTCTAATAGCCCGCGTGTGTACTTAGCCATGCAAATCATTGCGCGAGTGCGGCCGCGCCGTGGTCGCATCTGACCAGACTTGTGCAATTATTCAATATTCTATTTCGTGTAATCCAACCTGATAAATGGCTTTTATCGATTTTTGTTCCCTGCAGCCTCGATGAAACCCGCCATTTCGGTATTGCGTTATACTTTCAGATGTTACTTAGTACCGCGGTGGTATTATCTCGTCGTGCTGCTCTCCTAATAAAGTCTCGTTATGGGAAACTCTCGTTTGTGATCAATAAAATAATTGAATATCTGTTCGTTGATCGGCCCGAGAACTAGCTCTTATCTGGAGCGTAATAAATCGGTGCTGCCGATCGCGATCGGAGTGCGGTCAGGCACCTGATTAATGAGTTAACATTTTTTAATTAACGATCTCCCTGCAGCGAGGAATTATTGGTCCGCTGAGGGTACCGCGAGTGTGAGCACGCGCTTCGACAGCGCGCATAGCTTTCGCCGGAGCGACGTTCATCTAAATTATAAGCTTTAGCTGAAGAGTTAATTGTGTGCTTACTATGTCTACCTTCGATATTAGGTATTATTCGTTCGATAATCGCTGCGGGGCGGTCGTGTCGTGATCTAAAGTTTTCCCGCGTTATGCAACATGCCTTTTGTTGCGTTTGCTTCACATGCCTCTCGTACACGAAGCTGCACAGGTACCTACTCACTACGATCTGTATCGGTTTCGGATAGTAACGTCTCGACATTGTTATTTTTGTCATAGGTTGCACGAATCGTTTACGACATCCCCGTCACGATTGTTGACGTAATATCAGTTACCACGCTCCGATGACACATTATGTTTTGTGTGTTTCACCTTGTTTTCTTGCGGGAGCTTGCTAATAATCTGGTTAGTCGCTTGGTTCAGTTAACCTCAGTTTCAATGAGAATTATTCATTCTTACTTGAAGCGTGTATTATGGTTTGTGATTGTGCACAATATTAATAACATGACCTCAGTGTCGGGCGTAGTTCTCCGTCGCCTAATGTCAGCTCGTCAGCGCGCATTCAGTCTCGACATTTCGCAAGTGAAAACCCGAGACGAGAACTGTATTCGTTTGACCTGGACCCTCGCATCTCAGTGTAAACGACGACAGTGAAACACGACAGCAGAATTCCATAAGACTTTTTGCTCGGCACGCATCAATTGGAAGACTCCTATATTGACGTGGCGTGGCGACTGGCTAGTGTGAAGTTCGTTAGCGAACCATTGAGTAGACTCGCATAGTCGCATACACGTGCCATTTCACACGTATTGTTAAAGCTCACGATGAGTGCTAAATTGTCTTTAGAAATGTATTACTTGAATGCTATTGCCGAGACGATGCAGAAGTATTAAAAGTCGCATTCCGCATTTGCACTTAAACGAGTCGTAGCGAGTTTGAAGTGACTAGCAAATAAATGTTTGCAACGTAACATGCAAATGCATTATAATCGTTGAACCCTTGCTAGTAAAAGGAGAAATTGCTTCATTGGGAGACAGTGTATTGCCGTCTATAGAATGTGCAGAACAATTTTTTGAATTAGTATCGACATAGTCGCTTATCTAATCACGAAAACGTGATACGCATTTAGAAATACTTAAATTAAGTGGTTGCGACACTGAATATTACGGATTGATAGATTCGATGCTCGATTAAAGGCCCACCTTGAACCGTTTATGCCGTTTCGCGTCCAATTGTTGCACAACTCCACCTTTTTGTTAGCTGCGCGAGCTACCGATTCGTTTCATACATCTAATTCAATTACAGAAACATATGTAAATGTCATAGTCTCTAATGAAACTATTGCACGTCTCTCCTCTCTGCGTTTGCGCAAGCCGTGATCTGTCTCAGCAGACTCTGTTTGTTCTTAAGCAATTGTTGCGTTCACCTCGCAATTATATTGGATTATGGTGTTGTAGTAATAAAAACAATAAACAACCACGTTTTGGATTACTTTGTAATTTATGATTGTATGAAAACATTTATCATGCTGATAGTATCTGATGTTAAGCCACGAATGTGTTGCAATGTTTCCGTTGCGTTCAATGTCTCTATTGACTAGTGGTTGGTGTAACATTGAGCTTAATGGCTTAATTTCTTTTTCCAGGTAAGCGTGGTGTTGTGGAAGTGCGAGGCGTGCGTCTACTCGGTATGTGGCAGCCGTTATGAGTGTCAGTAAAACATGGTCGCTCGTTAGGCATGCACGGAGGGCGCGCGGTTCGTGCCCGCATCAATATGCGCCCGCGCGCCTCACGGACACGATTTGACGAATGAATCACACCATTTTCTTCGTAGTCGACTTGTTCACGTGACGTCACGATTTCGGTGTCGCACGCGCACCACGAAATTAAATTATAATAATTATACATTTCCGCTTGCATAGCTGTCGTAATCTCGCGGATGGAATCTCCGCGGATAATGCTGAATTACTAACTTCATATTTATGTAAGACAAATTGTGCCTCTTGTTCAAATTGTTGATATTAGGAAAAACAAATACCATTCCAATATTAGAAATGCAAGTAAATCTGTAATATTTACATTAATGATTGTGTTAACTTTTAACTACAGCATCACGCCTTAGATCATTCACTAGCCGCAGTCGTGAATTCCTGATCGATGGAATATGCATCAATAGGTAAATTCCTCGTCCACTTAGATCAGAAATATTGAAGTATATCAACATTTCTCAGATTCCGTCCAATCATTTAATATTTGAGGTCAAGTCGTATTGAGCGCATAGTAATATGAATTATAGAAATACACTGTCTATTCTTAACGTTTATCGCAACACAATAAATAGCGTGCACGGATGATAATAAACTCCGACGTATGGAAACACACATCATGTGCAGTGCATTCAATCGACTTCAGAACGGGACAAAACTATCGTCGGAGCCGCGAGGTTTATAGCCAATCGGTCAAATGACGACGGGAACCATTTAGTTCCTGCCATCTTTTACGACGAGCGCTCGCGATTGTGTCGCACTCCTGCGCAGCCCTCCATTGCTCGCTCACTACACGTACGCAAACAATAGCTCCAGGAAACCCGCTTACTTTTGTTACAGGAATTGTAAATGTCAGGGTGCGATTACGCTACAGCCTGGAATGCAATATTGTCAAGAATGGTGAGGCATTAAACGCGTGCCTGGAAATGATAGCATCCCTGCCTCTGATGGCATGGCGGATAGGCGCCGCATCGTACCGGCTCCCATTTCCATCATTATGCTTACTACGCCTTTATCTCGCGCGAGAATCGGACATATATCGGTGAAAAACGGCCGTCGAGAGCCGACGCGAAATTGAGATGGCGTAGCGGTTCCACCGCAGGGCAGGCCCGCAAGTGGGTCACGCGATTACAGCGTTTCCTCGATGTTATTAGCCGTCGACAAAGAGCGTGGTTTGCGGTGATCGCCACCGAGTCCTCCGCTTAACACTTTGTCACGGAGCGCGCCACCGAGACAACGGTGTTTTCCAGCGATATTCACGTTACACATCCGCGGTTGTCGTTCACATTTGAAACGGACACTCGTAACTCGATACAGTGTTCCGAGCAACTCTCTCCTTTTACCGCACAGATAGAAATGCAGAGCGGAACGTTTCCTTGTGTGTCCCGGCGAGTCCGCGCCGGAGTTCTGTTTCTATTGTGTTCTGCGGCGCGTGTGTTGCGATTCAGTCGCATTGTAGTTCAGAGGGCAATCGTCGTTACGGCAGCGGCTTTTCACAATAGGAGCGAGAGTTGGCTCCCGTAAGTGCAGCTTCCGCAGATTGCTATCGTGCTCTTGGACCTCCGACACGTCCGTACGTAACTTCCGAGGTACGCGCCTCTCTCTCACTCATAGACACTGCTTTAGATATCCTACTTTTGCTATATAAAATCGTCTTATAAGGAGCATCGTTTATTTGTGACCTGTGAACAAATATCCTCAATTCCTCACGCGAACGACCGCGACATAACGTGTAAATTTGCGGTTTACGCTTGAAGAATGGGCACGAGCGTTATGAGCTTACCCTAAATTGAATTCGAATTCCTGAACATTGCATCATACGCAGTCATGACGTAACTTGGCAATTTTTAAGGCACGCATACTGAAATGCCCAAAAGTATCCTTTGCGAGAGCATGTCGATCGTTTGCCCTCGATTTTTCGCCCTGCCAATGCCCACCATTAAGTTGTTTATGCGTGGCCCATACCTCCCCATGTATGGCTTGATTCGCAATAAAATCGGCTAACGAGACACGTCTTTGTCGTGGGTGACCACCTCGTTGCCAAGTTTTCGTTGGAAAACAACGGATGTCACGTTGAAGGCCGTGATAATGATCTTTGCCATATCCGAGGAGGTCGTTGGAATTTTGCATATTTCTTTGTAAAAGTCATACTTCTGACTAAGATTTCATATCTGTGCAAGATGGTAAACAAACCAATGTTTTCTCAAAGAATCTTCCATCTATCTTAAGATATTGCGTAGTTTTCCACTATCAAAGGCCCGCTGGTGCCGCCTTCTTGATAATTCGAATTAATCATACAAGTAAGCCACCGGCATACTTATGTTCGAGTTCATTGGAAACGTTTCATATCTAGTTTCAATATAGAAATACATATATTCATCTGGGTTACCACAAGATTCCGTGATATTTCAAGTCGGGAGCGCCCCGAGCGGGCTAGGGCTTGTATTACATTAGGCCACGTCGCCCACCCCGACAGGGATCAACTACTATACTTTGAAAACTGAACGGCCATTTATCGTGTGCTCTTTCTAAAGCATCGTCAATCGCTGTGCGTGACTGACATCTGCCATTTATAAGAAATCAGATGATATAAACACCAATCAGACTACATCTTAGCAATCAATGTTTTTTTTCCGATGCAACGTCAGAATGATAGGTTGGTTCATGGCTGGTTCATTATGCAGCTCACATCCTTTTCTGCTAGGTAATTTAATTTTTTTTTTTAATTTATTTATCATAGAATCTATCAATTAATTGATACATAACCTGATCAGTTATGAGATAAATGTTAGAAATGGCAAGCTAATATTAATCGATTGCATAATTGTTGTTTTTGTCGAGCTAGACTCACGAAATCATGTGCGAAGTCCCTGAGCCACTTGTGAAACCTAACGAGGCGTAGCTCAGCCAATATTTTAGAGATTACCACCAAACTGCAAATATCTAAGGCGTCAATGAGTTCCGTTGGCCGAGGCTTGCGTCACCAGAATCTTTTCACCGAAAGCCGAAAACAATAGTAGCCGCCAACCGGTGATTACTTTAAGTGTCGGATATTTGCATGAGTTTGTCTGTCCGACCCCCTAACTGAGGGCATTGTTCACCACCGTTTGAATGGCTGATAATAACTGAGCCTTCAGCCGCTTTCGTAAGTAGAACGGACTTTAGAAACTCGACAAATTCTTTAAAGGTTTTTGGGTGGTTCCGCGGAACACCGCCTCAATGTTTCATGCTTTGCCTCGAATTAGCCGAATGTAAAACTCCAAGGCGACTGAAGTTTTGGCGTTCAGCTATAGCGGTACCAAATTGGAAGAAGTTAATGTTCAGATAATTGTTTGCGAATGTTGTTTTTAGGACCGATCAATTACTTCAAGAATAATGGCAATCGGTTTTGCTTTTAAATGAGTACAGAATGTACAGATAACAGCACCTGGCAATAGTATTGAAATCTTATAGGTCGACGTGAATTAATGTGAAGCGTCCATGGTAGAGCGGATGCACGATTTCGGTTAGACGCACACCCTGAAGTTGTATGAACTTGCATCCACATTTCGCCCTCACACTCACATACGCGTAGATGTGGAAAGCCTGTCAGTGACCCTCAGACTGTCGGTCCGGAGCCCATTAATTATTCTATTACAGCAATGGCACTTGAGCAGTGCGCGCGCGCTCTCCTTTGATCACACCATGCGCTTCAATTCACCACATTACTCTTCACACGAACTGCACAAAATCGAAGCGCGTTGTCAGATAGCACTTTTATTTTTCATCATTAAGAGTTTTTATCTTGATTGTACAAGAGTTACAAGGCGGCTGATGTATCTGCCTGTAATTTTTATGATGGACTTTAAATTCCTGTAGATAATATTGAACATGAGAATATTTTCTCGTAGAATTCTGCATTCTTGTTTTGCTCTTTTGTGGGAGATTCTATTTTATATTCTTCAGTACTTCACCGAGATGAGATAGACTGAATGGAATGGGGACGGCAATAAATTGCGCTTGCTTTCATTAACTAATTATGTTTGATACAAACGTGTGGCATACATTTGTATGAAGCGTCGGTGTACCTACTCTAATGATGCGCGTTTCCATTCGGCTCACACATAATTTACTAGCGTTTAATAAAATAATGCGCATGCGCCTGCTAATGACACTTGAATGGTCGATACGTGACCCTGCATGATTTGTGGGTGGCAAGTAGTGGCAACCGTTCACAAAAAGGTTTAAATGGAATTATAGCACGAAGTGGCTTTAAATTAAATTACCAGGATATCAAAATAACAATAGTTACAGATTCATATATTATCTCAAAATAAAATAGAAAATATTGTGGCTTCTTTTTATAAGATCTGAAACTGACAGGTTATTGCTATCTGCAAATAAAAACGCTCACAAAATCGCTTATAGCTCGCATTGGCAATACTACCACAAGGTGAAAGGCGGGCGTCGTGATCTGCGTGTTCCTCCCGCAGTTGCGCACGCGCACCGTGCCCCAATTCACTAAGTGCTGCCCGCTGACGAATGGGGATCAACTGCACTCTGATAAAAACTATTTATTGCCCCATTTGCCCCTAAACCAAACCTCCACAGTAAAATCTTCGATTTGTTTATTGATATTAAAATAGGCCGTTCCGCACTAGTCGATTTTGGGCTTAATTGATGCATAAATCATTGTTAATTTATTACCTGTACCTATCTAGAAGTTTCCACCACGTCCTTCTGAACTTTAAGCTGCATTTAAGAAAATAAATGACGATTAAAATATGTAATTGAGTACAATGGCGGACAAAAAATATGGCTATGTAAATAATATCCTTATACTCACAAGGCTGTGCATATTGTTATGTTAATCGGGACACAAAAGCACTTATTAGTGAATAATTCGAAAAGAATGAACAATCAGTGTGTCCAAGGATTAAGTCTCAACAAAAAGTTCAAAAGATTTAAATAACTGTCTGTAATGAGAGTGAAAACTTTTGTGTAAATGCAGTATGCAACCTTTTTTAACGTTGCACATGTGGAGTGTGACCAATTTGCCAAGTCTGGAAGCTTGAATACATTAAACCAGTCATAATCATAATCATAATAATCATAATCATAATCATTTGTTTATTTGCACAAACATGAGTACAATACATACATCAAATTGTCAGCATGCAAGAGGTGTTACAGTAAATAAATAAAAAACAGATCATCACGTTTGCCTTAGACAATGGCATGCAAATATTAAATACAATTATTTATAATGTCACTTTGAGTCAAATTATTCAAAAAAAATTGTCATGATAATATAAATAATAAAAACATAGGGAAAAGTAAAATATTATCGAAATTTCTCTTCTAAAAATTCATTTAAATTATAATAAGCCTTATCTGCTAGAAAATTAATTAATTTCCTTTTGAATACTACATCACTTAAGTGCTTCCAGATTTTCGGAAGTTTATTATAAATTTTTGGAGCCATGCAAAAGACACTTTTTCGCATAAGTGCCGTTCTACATTGTTGCTGGCAAATTTGGGTATTGTCACGTCTATTACGAGGAAGTCGATCTGCCATGCGAGAAAATAGGAGAGAGTTGGATCGTACGAACATCGCATTTTCTAATATGTAAAGTGAAGGTAGGGTCAAAATTTTGTATTTCTTAAAGTAAGGCTTGCAACTCTGAATGGTTTCAAGTTTGAACATCGACCTAATGCAACGCTTTTGAGTTCTAAATATGATTTCCCGGTCAGTCGAGTTACCCCAAAAAATTACGCCATATCTTAAAATGGACTCCACCAAGCCGTAGTATGCGGTGAGCAAAGCATCTATACTAATTACTGCTGCCAGTTTGTGAAGAGCATATGCTGATGTGCTTATTTTCTTACTGATAGTCTCTATATGTGCCTTCCAATTTAATTTCTTGTCAATAATAAGTCCTAAAAATTTAGTTGTGTCAACTTCGTCAATATTATTATTATTATAGTTTATGTTGAGATTATTAGTTAATGTCAAGGAGCGCTGACTAAAGTGCATGATTTTAGTCTTATTTAAATTTATTTTTAAATTATTATTATTTAACCATTCTATAATTGCAATTAGTGAGTTATTAATGTCAGGTTTATATGTGTCTTGATTTTTACACGCAATTGTCACTACACTGTCATCGGCAAAGAGGCTCATTGGTTGTTCTGTGGACTTAGGCAAGTCATTAATATATAATGTAAATAAAGGTGGTCCCAGAACACTCCCCTGTGGGACACCATACCTAACTTCACGTTCTTGCGACCGATGTAACTCCTCTCGTTTTGTAGTTATGTTTACCCTACTGACTTCCGTTATTTGCTTTCTGTTTTGAAGATATGACTCAAATAGTTTAAGTATATTACCTCTAATACCATATGCTTCGAGTTTCTTAAGTAAAATATTGTGTTGAACATAATCAAACGCCTGAGTCATATCGCAGAATATACTGCACACCGGTCTATGTTGATCCATATTCGTCATCACTGTATATAAAAAATCATAAATGGCCATGTTAATAGTTTTTTTTTCTCTGAAACCTTTTTGTTCATTGCAGAGGATCTTATTGTGCTCTAAATATGAGTTGAGTTGTTTATAAATATATTTTTCAAAAATTTTAGAAATAACAGGGATGAGCGATATCGGTCTATAATTCATCATCAACTCTTTATCGCCTTTCTTAAGTAGTGGCTTTACAATAGATGTCTTTAGTGCCGTTGGAAATATTCCAGCACTGATACTCAAATTAATTACGTGACATAAAGGAGAGCTTATGACACCAGCTACAGCTTTGAGTACTTTTGTGTAAATTCCATCGTAGCCTACACTATTTGTATTTTTGAGTGTTGATATGATTTTGATTACGTCATATGGTGTACTAGGTGCCATAAACATAGAGTCTCTTTTATTCAAAATTTTTTGTGTTACTTTAGTTCCAGCATTTACAATGGGTTGAATCTTTTCGATGAAATAATTGTTAAAGATATCCGCTATGTGTTTTGGCTCTGTGATGGATTCATTATTAATTTTAATTTTATGTATAGAAGATTTTGGTATGTTTAGTTTGCTTCGCTTAATTATTTGCCAAGTCGTTTTAGATTGATTTGTAGATGATTTAATTTTATAATTATTTTGAGCGCACTGTGTAAGCTTAATAATTTTTTTATACAACTTGGTGTATTTTTTTAAAATAATTTTATTCGCCTGACTAGGCTTTAATCTATAATTCCACAGAAGTTGTCTTTTCTTTTTGCTACAAACTTTTATACCCCGAGATACCCAATTTACTTTTTTTTTTAAGTTTACTATTATCCAAATGCGAGGGAAACACAAGTCGTAAAGCAGTATGAATAAATCTAAAAAAGCCTTATAAGCAATATTGGGGTCGATAGCACTATATACCTCTGTAAATGTCAAGCTGCTTAAATGATTTTTGAACTTAGATAAGTTTTCTTCGCTATATTCCCGTCTTTTTATACGCCACTTATTTATTGCGCACGTTTTGCTTACGGGGAATCTGAGAAGTTGCGCCGTGTGATCAGACAACGCGAGTTCCAAAATTATAGTTTTACAGGACTTATTGAAATTAAGTGCAAAATTGTCTATGCAAGTTTGGCTTTTCAATCGTGTGGGTTTGTTAAGAGCTAGTTTTAAGTTAAAATTTAATAACAGATTTTCAAATTCAATTGTATTATTGTTTCTTTTTAAGATGTCAATGTTAAAATCTCCCGCTATGACAATATTTTGAGATTTCTTAGTACAAGTCTTTAACAGTGTTAATAATTTATCGAAAAATTCAGATACATTTTTGCCGTTAGGAACCCTATAAATGCATACAAAAACGGTGTTATGGTTAACCAGCTCTATGGCGCAGCATTCGAACACACCAGTAGAAGCAATTTTAGCAATTTTTGGTAGTTCTCTCCACTGATGTCCGTTCTTCACGAGTATACATGATCCACCTCTTTTACTTTCCTTTCTACTGAAACATGCTGCTAAACAATAATTATCTATACATAATTGATTCTCATATCCCTGCATCATGAAATGTTCCGTTATTAATAAAATGTCGACTTCCATGCCTTCTTCTGCTAGTTCCTGTAGACAGACAGATAGAGAGTCTGCTTTTGATAACAACCCCGCTATGTTTTGATGCATTGCATAAAGGTGGTTAGTCACGAAAAAATCTGTTACTCTCTCTGTTGTCATTAACGTGATATTTAGCGTTCGAGAGAGAAAGAGGGGATGGTTCACACTCCTGTTCCATGCCCAAGGACTGGTTTAGAGTATCAGAATTTTCATTGTTCAAATGCACAAATTCGTCAATCATTAAACTTAGATTCGAAAATATTTTTCCCATGCCATGATTATTGACAGATCCACTTTTCTTCCAAAACATTTTATAATCATATGACAAGTAAAAGTTAGTATCGAACAAATATGCGTAATTGTGAGTACCTGCATCTAGATACATCAGGCTGTTAAAAGTTTCTATTCTGCCGTTAAATAAAGTGGAAAAATCGTTCAATTTAAATGTAGGTGCGCATATTATAACATTTGTATGTAGTATTTTTGATAGCGTTTCTCGTACGGTAATTGTTAGGTCAACGTAGTTGGTAGTTCGTCGAAAGTCCTCTTCGCCGATGAAAATCAGACAGTAGTCGTTCATTGTAAAGTTTTGTAATTTCAAATCAATGTTATCAATAAGCTTCTTCGTTCCACAATTCGGTGTCAAGTAATGGCAAATTTGATAATTTTGAAACGTATCTTCTGCGATAGTTAGAATCTTGTTATTATTATTGTTACTTAAGATACATAGTTTGTGTTTTTTAGAGACTAGGTGGCTTTGTTTGGGTACGGATTCCGGAACACTACTAGTCGCGCCATCTGTTGGAGATTTATGAGAATCTTTGCATGTTGCATTGACTTCAGAATCGGACGACATACTCGGTAGGTCTTTCGCAATTTTTTTCTTAGTAAGGTTTGTTATGTTTTCTGGATTGGTACACTCATGTGTTATGAGATCATTTGTTGTTAAGTTTTGGTTTGGGTCACTTTGGAAGCTATAAGTTAGGCGACGCTTGGGATCTTTACGATTCATACATGAATTTCTCTTTGTTGACGATAGTGGACTTTTGCATATTTGCTTGAGAATACCAATTTCTTGTATAAGTTGAGACACTTGTTGCCTCAGTTGAACATTTTCCAAAATAATATTATCGAGCTCATGTTGAGTGCTGGTTAAATTCGATTTAAGGTCGCTTAATTCTGACTTCAAGTCCTCGATAACGTTTGTTTTGTTTGCAGTTAAGTCTAAGCTTCTACCCAAACGGTCCTCAGAAAACGTAGTATTAAAGGAATCGCTCTCATTCAAGCTTTCATATGATTTTGATTTTGTTTGAAAGTGACGTCTTAAAGTAACATTACTAGTACTATCCATTTTCTGGTGGTAGCGACTGCAAATACCCACACCCTTCTGCTAGTAGCGGTGACTTGTGAATGTTATTAACTTCCAAATTATATTTTGGAACGAAATAATGACGGTAACATTTAATAATCGGAACGAACGTGCCAATTTGCTTAACCCGTTTGTCCGATAAAGTCTCACTAATTTGCAAACATTCCAAAAAGTGAAATCTTTCGTGGGAATCGAACTCGAGTCACAGGTCACGCGAGTATAAGGTAGGCTGTATGACGTCCTCGCCACTGTGACCATTACATTTGTCGTCGAAATTGTTGAACAGTAGGTTCTTCAAATAAAAAAGTTCGTTAAAGATGTCAATTGTACTTTGAATGATTTGAATATTTTTTCACTATGTGGCACTGTTGGTTGAATCACTTTTTTCATTTATTGTTTATATTTTGTATGTCACACGTTTGTTAGTTAAGTGTTTGGCGGTCAATATTTCATAAATGTCACAAATTCCACAAACAAAAACTGTTTTTATCACAAAATTTTGTCCACACATAAGTTTTGTTTACATAGTTCACAGTTAACAATTTGTTAGGATAACACTTTCACACATGTATTGTACTGTTTTCTTGATTTTTATGACGAATTTAAGTTGATACTGTTCAAAATAACTATTTTAAAGATTTTTTTTTTTTTTTTTTTTTTTTTTTTTTTTTTTTTTTTTTCGAAAGAAAAAATCAGCTGTTTCATACAAAAGTTCAATACCTACTCGACTAAAATGTATGAAACAGCTGATTTTTTTTTCGTGATTTCAGAGTCGGTCCCATAGTGAACGTTGTTCATATTCATGGGTAGAACATCCAGTGAAAATTTGGCCAGTCATTAAAAAATAACCCCGTATTTGTCACAACTTCATTGTTTTAATTTTCGGACTCATTCATTGCAATATCTACGTAAATACGGGCAGTTGCCTTGGCCCAATTAGAAGTAGGTAGTTCAACAAAATTAAATAATAAATAGATTTGTAAAAACCATTTTAAAACAGCTTCATGCTGCCAGAAATCGACAAATATACTGTACCATAAGTTAATAGAACTTCATAATAGCTGTTTATCAGCCGTATGAACCGTTTATCCGGCGCTCATGTAAGTGAGCGGTTATTGCAACGCGTCGCGCATGCTCACTTGGGATAGACCAGCTTGTAATTGTCTTAATGAGCCGCATCCTCTCCAGCCGCTCAGCAATGAAACGATCAATGATACTGAACAAAAAAGCAACGACGTTTTCTTAATAAAGATCATTAAACGCCAGAATTGCAAAGATACAGGGGTCTACTCTCTAAGCCCAAATTCCGTAGTTTCGGCCTTAGCGTTGGGCGTTTTCCACTCCGTACTACGGACTTACGATTAGTCCCGAACCCGAACTAAGAATGAATGACAACACGATTTGACATTTATTCTTAGTTTGGAATTCGGTAGAAAACGCCCGACACTAAGGCCGAAACTACGGACTTTGGGCTTAGAGAGTAGACTCCCAGATTAGGAGACGAAAACGATGGCATTGTCAGCCTTTGGCGGATTTATGATTTTATTGTTGACTTGAGGTACCATTTGACATAAAAATCAAAGCTATTATGACGCCCTAAAAACTTAAACTACTATTTTATTCAGGGGCTTGAACCTGTCAAAGCAATACACGTAATTGGGAAATCAAAACACGTTTTAGCTGACTCATGAGCAACGGTCATGGAAGATATGTCTGCCAAAATCAAATGCAACCGATAAAAAAGATGTTAAACAGTTCACTAACCCCAAAAACTTAAGAGGAGAAGGAATACACGGTACACCTTTTAGAATCTCTAAAGAATCGTTAAGTTAACAAAGAGATTCTTACAAAAATATAAAGGAGCTGTGCGCAAAGCTAATCCCAACAATAAAACCTGATTATTATGCGGACAGCTGCGGAAATTATTATTTCGACTGTTACACTTCAAGGCCTTTGATGGGCAAAAAAAAGATATAACATCTCGACAAAGATGGCCACCGGGCCACTGGGACAGAATTTAAAATATTAAAAGTAATTTAAATGTTTTGAATATAATTTAAAGAAATGTTTAGCCTGTTGCAAATGCATTATTTAGTAAAATTACTGAACATAAATGAATTCAGCATTCAACGGTCTAATGATCAGTATGTTATAGGAGTTTATAGTCATGAAAAAATCTAGCCATAATGTCGCCACACTTAAGTGCAGCTGTCCTCAGCTTAGTGAAGGTGCGCGTGCGCAACCTAAGCACACAATAGAATATTTTGCTCGGTATTAGAATACAATTACAAGGTCGCACTACTCCAATGTGAACTGCATATAACACTGCCAAATACCATATACCTTGCCATCCCCGTATCTCATGGATCTATGTGCTTTCACAACATAACCAGGTTATACACTATTAGTGGGATTGACAACTGAATGAGTGGAGTGCCGGTGACCGATGGTCGATGTATTTGCGGTCGATATGCGCATTGCGCATGTCTTGTAATTAGGCGTGTCAATGTCATTAGACAATTGTGTGGGCATCAATAGGAGGACATACGTCGGTACGGTCACATCTATCAGTTCTATCTGGTTTTTGCTCGATGCCAGGACATGATTAATATTTAATGAGCCAGGACGCTGGACTGGCGGGCTTTGTCTGAAGGACTCTTAAATGACAATTGAAATATATGAGGTTTAAATGACAAAGGTAGGCTGGACGAGTGCGGGTGGTCGGCATTTTGAATTCATCCTTCATATAGTCCTGTCCGGATACTTTACTAAACGATTCTGCAAAAGGAAAAGCTAATTTTAGTAACCCTAAGAATTCCATATTAGATCCTAAAAACAAGATTTTAGTGACTCTCGTATCAAAATCTGATCTACCACTAATTCAAGTTAGCATCGGAAGGTTCAAAGAGCTCATTAGGTCTTTAAAGGCGGTTTTATCACAGCGTTTTGATCACAGCGTTTTGATCAAATGTCAAAGAAACTTCATCTTAATCTGTGTGTATCTAGTTGCTGGTACATGAAGCTGCTGGTTTACAGCTAGCCATTGCCGTGTTTTTGCACAACGCTGCGTCGTAAAATGTAAATAAGGCTCACGTATCGGCTCGTCCCACTGACATGTATCTATCTAACTATCTGTCACCTAGCTAGCCAGTCGGTGTCAAGATCATGCTCTTGCACACCCAAACATTTTGCAAATGACCCGCATCTAAATGTTGGCAAACACTGAATAAATCACCACTCATTGTAACATTACTTAACTATTGAGGACATTTTTAAACAGCTTTCTACGATTTACATCGATATTTTTGAGTCTTGAATATCGTATATTTGCAACTAATAAATTATGAAAACGATACAAATCAGTGCAAATTCATCACGAGGTCTAAGCTCACAAACACTAATAAATTATATTTTATAGTTGTCACAAGCAATAACTAGTTCCATTTCTCAGTTCCTTCCACTGATATAATCTTGGAGTTCCAATAGTTGAGATCTAGCTTCGGGACGGGCTCCACTCAATAAGGAAATGCCTTACGCTAGGAGGTATTAGATATTTCTGCCTCACGGATGCTAAAGGACTTGGTATGGATGCCTTGACCTAAATGTTTGAATGTAACTGCGAACTTATGTTTTGAAAGCATCTACGAGAATGGGCTTAGCGAGAACTAGTATGAAGATTGTACATTGTAAGTTATCAGATAATGTTGTGGTTGATCCCTGAACGGACTTAGCAGGAGGCTGCAAAATAGAAGTAAAGACAGGTCGAATTGACTTTTTAAATATTGAACTGTAATAAATTGTCAGGAGGGTCTCATTAGTAGGTACCCATACATCAATTTTACGATGTAATCAATATCAGCTGTGAATAAAATTGTTACAGGTCAAGAACAACGATTTAATTGCGGATGGTTATTAGTTTTTTTATTGCAAATGGAGCCAGCATTAACTGTAATATTACAGTTAATATGAGTTATTGTATGTGCCTTAATGATTTGAGACTCAGTTGCGATACGCAGCGGGTTGCCTCACGTCCTAGATTCGGAATTTGCATATAAGTATGTATTGGTCCTTCGTGCTCTGTGTTTAGGTAGTGATAAGTAACACAGCCATTAAGCAGAAGTATAACTGCTCGATTTAAAAAAATAAAAACTAGAATTGTGAACACTCCGCCAAATTGACGTTCCTGAATAGAAAGATTATGTTCTATCTTTAAATCCACCATCTTCGAAATTTTCCGTCTTGTTAAAACAATAACAGACTCCGAATTGTCAAACAAGCTAGCCGCAAGACGGTTGAATGCGAATTTGATAATTTTTCAACGGTTCCTCGTTATGATTCCACGGTGAGACAGTTCCATGAGTCACCGAGGTTACTGTACCTACCGGGCGTGTCTCTGACGATCCGGTCACATTTTAGCAAACACGAACGCAAAACACGAACGACCGTTGTATTTGACTATGAATTACTAAAGAAAACTTGGTTTCGGAGCCAACAATACGAGGAATGCACTCGCCGTTGCTAACTCGACGTATTCATCCTCGCGTGTTTACACAGTTGTACGCGTTTTCATTGTCTTTCCTATCGATAACAAGATTCCACAGCTAAAAACATAGTTCAAATACATTGCCCGTTACACATACTCAAGCGTCGGAAGTGTCTGTTATAATTGCTTTCTAAGAATTGTTGTGATAAACACATGCATTAACACGTCCATCCTATCGACAGATACCGTACGAACTCACAAAAAAGCTGTATCGTTACAACAGTTAGCGCTCCGAGGTGATAACTGACCGGTTGCTAACTTTTTCTCTGACTCATTGAGACACACTCATTTGCATACTTTTACCTCTCTAACCAAGATGTGAGAATTTTTAACATGTCTATGTTAGACACAATGGCGTCGAACTATTTTTATTGCACCTCGTAACGAGGGTCCGGAGTGCAGTCTTAGTCTAAATACGGAATATTTGCAGAAGTGCGAGACACGCACGACCCAACAAAAGGTTATTGTCGCATATTTGTTGCCGCTCGTTCCCACGCCGGTCAGGTTGCGATCGAGACTCGATCACACCCGGAGACCATTGTATTCTACGTACATTATACGTTTGCCAAGCCACGAGAATAGTTTTTTTTAGATAGTCTTCGAGTTTGAAAGAAAGATGACATTTCGGTTAGCAATCTCCGCTCACTGATTTGCGAATAAACGATAAGAGAAGCAATTTGGCCCGACCCAAATAAGAGCGATATACACGCCGATACGACTGGCTATTGCGACGTCAGATAAATCTGTGTGCGTTGCCGTAATTGTAACACAATATAATATTAATTTGGAGCACGCCAACGCCGTGAGAGCGAGTGGGCGATCCGGGGGACTCGAGGGCTATTCGGTTCTTTCGACATCTTTGATAGTCCGTCGATACGATACGATCACATGCAAATTACGCACAACATTAAGGCGGGCGACTTTTCAATCGTACCCGAGATTCAATTGGGATTCTGTTCAGCGTTATTTATGGGGCACGCGTTCAAGTTATTCTCGCGCTTTATATCACGAACTTAGAATAGCTAGAAGCTTTAAACGTGGGCAGCTTTACTTAATACCCTGTTTAAATTACCCCAAAGATTTCCGTGATCCGTAAATCGAAAGATACAAGAGTTTCACGTTGTTTAAGTGCTGTGTGCTTGCGCAAACCGGTGTCGTGGCTCGCTGGCGCAACGTATTGTCTTCACGCATCTAGAGCGACGATTCGCGACACAGCGCTAACGCCTACCGACTGTTACGCAAACACACAAAACATTCGCTGAAAACATATTTGAGGGCATCGCAGCCCAATCGATGTCATACGGATTTCGCAGCTCATTACTGGGATCACGTGAGATTGGATTCACGCTGAGGCACAATAATTGACTGTACTGGTGTCATGCGCGCGCGCTCCAACATTTACTTGCAGCGGCGCGGCGGTGTCGCAATATTTGCACGACTCTCACGAGAGACACCGCTTATCACCTCGCGTCGTGATAACGCGCCGATTGTGCAAACGGTTGCGACACCATTCCACGAGAGCTGGGATTAGTTGCGACTAATTGAAACGTCCGCGTCTTCACAGTGGGCGGCGCGGGTCCGACAGCTTAATTACCTCTGTAAACAACTCGTGAATATCTCGCCGAGACCGTTGTGCAACGAGACAGTGAACGCGGGAACCAAGTCCGATGCACTGACGCTAATGTTGCGCTGCGCACCATCACAGACTCAAAGTTGCAACCAGACTCAATGTAGCATTGTTCCTAAATCGTTACGATACTCAGATTTCGATTGCAGCAAGCCGTTCGGCCTTAATATACGCCTAACGTCCATTTGTTTAGTTTCCGAGAAGTGAACTTCGTCGAAGCGGAAAGAAAGGAAGTCGTTGATGCATTCACTCGTGTTTGTTTACTTTGAGCCCGGCTTGTGGCATTGTACGGCGCCGAAGAGGCGCGTGCTTTAGGTGCTTATTTAAGAACTGGTGATGAGGAAAACCGCAGCTTCGTTTGTGAATAAACGGCTCTCCCCAGGGTGCAACTCATATTCGGAAGTCTGCGCGGTAACACTGCAAGCAGGCGCACGCGCAATTAGTCGCACAGTGCGAGTCGCGCCCTGCGGTGACCCAACACATAATGTCACCCGCCTGAGGCCAGCGAAATGTAAACAAGCTTTGAACAATTCACCTGTAAAACTCAGCTCAGGGTCTCCTATGTGTCATTTCCGGGAAATAACACCTCAGTGTAACATTTTATAACTGTTAATTATTTCAGAGGGCGTCGGGCGTTTCTCAGAGATATTTCTAGCTAAATGCGGGGTGTTGGTTGTTTTCTAATAATAGTTTACTGAATGATGTTGAGTGGATTTTGAGTTGAGGCGATTATCCCTTGTCAGAGCTGCACCCCTCGCCGTGTAATTAGCACTACCGACGACGTTGGAATTAATTTTATATTAAATCCCTGGTTATGTGAATTTCGTGCCCACGTAAACGAGAGTACGGCGGGTATCGGAGGTGCGTAGGCGCCGCTTAATAGTTATAATTGCAATCGCTTTACGACAGGTCAAGGATGTCTCTACACTAAACCGCCGAACAAAGAAACAATAACATTATTCAAGTAGTAATATTCAATTATAAATGTCAAAGTCAAGTGCTTACTGCGATATGTCAAAGTGAACGATATATGGGCGTGAGGGTAGTTAATGTTGGCAGATTAAGATCGGGGCAATTAGTTGGACATAATCGTATTACAGCTGACAATGGTAATAGTAGACCAGCCGGGGGGTATGCTAATAAATGAACTGTCGCTCTGCAGTATCCATGCTGACCTTACGTTCACCGTTCGTGTTTGCCTGCACGTAACTAAATTGCCATTATAATAGAACACGGTATAGTACTCTCATTTAAGTTTATTTACATTCTAAGTTTAGCCTAAAATCTAAATTTAGTGTTTAAAGATAATGTTATTAGTGTTCTTGGAAACTATTCAATATAGCCGTAAATAAATACGTTGGGCAAGAACGGTTATTTTTATTAAACTTTATGTGGCTACTAAACCACTCCGTTATTCAGAGTGAAACTACCACTTCAGTCTTTCACTTTGACGATATTAATTATAATAATTAATGCAGATAATTAAGATTAATACCAAGAACAGTAATCCAATCATCTGCACAATTTCACTGTCGCTCGCCTATCTACTGAACGCAAAAGAAATAAAGTATTTTTACCGCAGTTCTAAAATAAACTCAATGACTAAGCAATAAGAACGAACCGTAATTCGAGCCAGATACTTAATCAGCAAAAAATGTAAGGACTAAATAAAATTAAGGCTATATAAATAAATACTAGGCAGCGATATAAGGAAATGTCAAAATGTATGCAAGGTCAATACAATTCGTACATATTTTTTATGAACTCGAGACAATGTCGGACGTAGCGCGCCCTGGGTGCGCCTGCGCAGGTAAGTAAATAATAGTCTGGTGACATAATTGTTGGAATATAAAGTAGTTTAATAACAAAATCTAGGCAGGTGAATGTCGTTTTGATTGATATCTTTAAACCAAAGAGGTCAAACATGCAGTTCTATTACAAAGATAAGAAACAAAAACCAGAGTGCCAATTTTACTAGTTTATAAGCAATGTTCGCATTCGCATCTCGTTCGTAATCTGTCAAAAAAGCCTCATATTCCATACATTTTTGACAGATTGCGACTGAGATGCGTCCGTCAGATGGTTTTCAAAAAATTGGATACTTTCGTATTTTATCTTTTTTCACGTTAACAAAAATTAAAACGGTACAGTGCGTTGAAAACTCGTGTGACGTCACAGACCGATAAAATTTTTACCGGAAAGTAACGTCACAAGCCCCACAGTCCTGATCTTTGATGCGTATTATCTGCATCAATTTTTTTTTATTTGATTTTTTAGATTTTTTTTTTTTTGCTCCGTAAACATTCCTATTGGCACTTTAAAAAGAAGTTAGAATGACAAGTAAAAAGTATTTTAGTGCAATATTACAAAAAATACTGCAATATTATCAAACAAAACTTCCAACATTGTTCCGTTCGAAATAAAAAATACATCCTTGTGTATGCAAAAAGCAATGTGTCTATTTTGAGCTGCAACAATGCTTGTCACTTCCAATCCAGCCATTGAGCGATCCGACCTTCGCAGCTTCGATAGACTCAATGGGACCGAATGACGGATTCAGTTCTTTGTTCCCGATCTATTGTGGCAGCATTCGAAGAACCCAGATGATGGTATAGGATAAGATATTGTTATTTTGTTTCCTTTCAAGTTCCAGCAAGTGTTAACATCTTTTGAGGATGTGCATTCTGCGTTATTTTCCGTGTTGGTCTGTTGTTGCAAGTGAAGAATGTATTATCCGCTTGTGCATCATCTGCATCTGCTTCATTGTCGGCCATCATGAATTTCATAGTTTGACTTTCCATCTACACTGTAGATGAAGCATTTCACAAGACTGTAGATTCTACAGGGTCTTGTAAAATGCTTCAATTTCTGCTTGTCTGTGTCTCAAATTGGTATTAAAGTGAAATACGCTCGCGTACATCGATCAACAGTTAGAAAGACCTGTTATGTAGTGGATTTATCACAAGGATCCATCCCAAAAGCCTATTTGAAAACTGACCTTAATTGAGAACCTGTAGGTCGTATATTCGTGTCTCTTCGTAAATCGAGTCCAGAAAGCGGACGCTTCGCTTCAGGTCGTCAAAGTCAAAGTGCTGATGCATTCGACATATCTTCAAATTAATTGGAGGATCACACGGCACCTCATAAATATTTAGTCAGGTGTTATCCCTTATGTAGGAGCACGGGCACGAGAGCCAACGCGGTTCCGTGCCGTGACCGGGTCATGAGACGAGTCCGACATCCACTTGATGGTGACTTGGGTTCCGTAGCAGTAATACTGTTTTGTTTTTTGCATTTGAAACATCAAATAAAACAAGCTTTTAAATAAAAATATAGATTCTATTTCTAGATAAAGAGCTAAAGCAGTAGCATTTTGTTTTCACAACGACCATCAGAGCGTTTAGAACAACTGCATAAAAATACTGTTTTCTGCAAACTAAAAACTGGTCCTTTGTCGCCTGTGTTTGAAAACACTGCCAAATCCAAACATTTTAGTTCACCTACTATACAGGGTGTAACAAAATAGCTCATACGACCCAGCCTGATTGTCGCTTGCTGCCCCTAACTGACGCCGCTAAGCCGAGGTCGTATTCCACAGGGAATGCCCTTAGCGAGCAGTCAGTAGTTTTTAGCTTGTAGCTAGTTTTGTTACCTTGGCTGGGGGCCTTAAATTCATTTGAGGCCACCACAGGTTAGTCCGGTTAAGCAGTTGATATCCCAAGTGTGTTAACTTGCTAGTGGTCATACCTCAAAAACAAAAAAAAAGCAATAGCTCATAAGGGTACTGTACTCATCATTATGGACAACTTTTACTATGGGATCAACCCCGAAATCGCGAAAAAAAACAGCTGTTCAGTACATTTTGTTGAGTTATGCGCACGGATATGTTGTTCATAATGATGAGTACAATGCGTCCTTAGGAGGTATTGCGTTTATTCTGTAACACGTTATTTATCCTACGCATGTAGAAATTAATAAAATCTCTATATTCCGTGGCATATCTATCCTTAATAATCTCTACAATCTGTTTGTCAATGTGTGTCAATTCTACGGAACCCTTAACGACTACCTTGCACTTGGTCACTTTTTTCCTCGGCGTGGCCCGAGGTAAAGTGTCGGTTGCTCTTAGAACCCGCGCTAATTGTGTGTGGACGCGGCCTTTTTGATGTTTTTGCCTCTCCTCCGTACAAATGGAGAAGGAATCTGTATGATCTTTGCTACTGATTGTGTTCCTGAGAATCGGTATTAAGGTAACAACCTTGGGTATTAAGGTTTGAGATGTGTGACGACTTTCTTGCGACACTATGTCGATGTGTTACTTTTTTGCAAATCGTCTTTACTGAGTACTCAATTAGGGCTCCACATTTTTATTTACTTAAGTGTCTTATAGTCAGAAGTCTGTAATTACGAATACAACGATCCATTTACAGGACCGCTTGCAATTCATTGCGGTGTCCCTGTCCATTCGTGAATAGATAGTCTTGTTCATAATTATAGATACAGCAAAAGGTCTGTGACATTGTCGTCACCAAATCGATTGTTGAGTAAGAACCCTGTAATACTACACCATTATTCTCGGCATCATCTATTATGTATTAGCCATACGTCACCATCAAATTAAGGTTCTAACAGGCTATTACTCATCGTCAGATGAACATAACATGATGCAATGTCTGAGGAATGTCTTGTTGTTCTTCCGACCATCGGCCTACTGGGGATAATAGGTCAAGGGATTATAAAGCTTGTTCACACCTTAGGATATTGTGACAACTGGGATTAGACTGGTCTTGGCGCCGATAGACCCGGCTACACTATGGTTCTGTAGACAAAAAGGTTGCTACTTAATAGATTCTTCGTATTTTTTATTTAATTGAATAATCCCTTCAGAACTTTCTGATTCCGTAGCACCACTTCGTCTTTAGTTAAGAATGTGCGACATGATTTTTCCAGGTTTAACAATGAGTTTCAGAACCTTCTACTCTTGTAAACTAACTATTCATATACCTATCATAATCAACATAATTACAGAAGTTTTTATAAGGGTCGCTAAGATGAATGGTCGCTAGATGCAGTTGAATTTGCCAACTCTGAGTTCATAGATGAAGAAACTGACCGCGTAGTTGCCAACGATCCCACGACTGGTTGCCTCACCCGAATCATTTTCTGACAGTACGCCAAGAGAAGCCTATAAAGAGATGTGTGTACATTTCACACCTGCACCAGTGATAACATCTTCGTTCTTTAATTCATTACTAGTCTTAGCTATGCTACCCAAACGATGCTGACTTATAACGTTGATGGTGAGTTTTGTTAATGAATAAGGACATCTTCTAGGCTCGCTCGTACCTTCACAGGCATCATCAATCTCTTCCCATTCGAGGTAAAAGAGCTTGCTCATTTTGAAGTAAAACATCTTATAATTTATTTATTTTCAAGTAAAACTGAACCCTAAATCTTGGACCATTCGTCGACTCCAAGATTATCTCGGCTGCCTAGATGTCGCTACATTTGATGTATAGTTAAGATAAGAGCAGACGAGTCGCCACCACGATTGAGATCTTAATTAAACGTTAATGTTGGGGAATTCTCATAAACAACACCGCAATTAGTTAGGTATCTGAAAAATATACGTTTCGTGCGGCTAAGAAAGTAATTAGTGATTGTATTTCTTTTTCAACTGACTGACTCTTGACTTGTTTTAAAACTGTCTCTTGGAAAAGTTTCGAGTATGAATTTTGCGTTTGCTGATTTTAGTTCAGTATTAGTAGTGGAACAATTTACTCGCAACATCGTTTTAGATTGGATCTAAAAAGAGAGGAAAACATAACCTTAATAACATTAATATTGCACATAAAATTCGAGTTATCTCACATGAATAATTTCCGTGAATCTCATGTGGAAACTAGTTTACCTTTTTCATAGAATCCTAGAACCAGTAATAATTCAATGATATAATCAGTAACATTGAATTAAAATTGCAAGCTATAAGATTTAAATCGGATTCATGAATAGTATGTTCTGAGTAAGATGTTGCGATAATACGGTGCAGCGCTAGATTTTGGTCTGTAATCCATTCATTAGACTAAATTTAAGTTACGTGCACCTGCCTACGCGGGTATTTTTCCTCTTGGTTTGTAATCGGTGGATCTGCGCGGGCGCAATAACAAGCGGACTCATCGGCCTTGTCCAGTATTTTTCGTCACATCTTCTAGGTTAGAACTAGGAGCACGTTTGCTGATGAAATCAATGTTTTTGGGTGCAAGATCTCCAAGTTTTAACACGTTTCCGAGTTTATTGCTTTAACGTTTAGAGCTATTTGAAGTTGCTTCTCGCTTCCAACTACTGTCAGTAAATATTAAAACACAACGTTGAACTCGCTAAACTTCTGTTAAACAAGTTTTCTAAACACGCCATCAATTTAAAGACTACTAATACTTTCAAACACTGCACAAGACAATTAACAAAACAGGTTTCAGCAGCACTCGAACATGGAAATGTACAAAGAAAGTACAATAAAACTGAGATGTACGCTCGCCAGCTATTTCAGATAATTCATGTGATTTCGTTCGCTCATGTGAAATTGAAAACCACTCGAAAGCCATTACATACATGGTTGCTTAACCCATAAACGTTGCTTTCTCAGTTTACTGCAAAAGGCAAAACAAATTAGTGTAGTTCGATTTACTTGCTTCCTAGTTTGCGAGCGATTTCTCCCATAAACCCACCGTGCGGCGGCCATTGTTCGTTTCGAAACGAAAGTAATGCTTATTCCCATTTTTAGTGTTCGGAACCTTTGCTCTTTGGCGCTGGCGTGACATGCGGCCACTTTGTAATGCTTATGCTTTTGACAATAGCGATTCCGAACGCAATTCTATCATAGACTTTATACAACAACAGCTAAGGTGTGTTTTTGTTTGGTTTATGCATTGATATCGTGTCCCAGTCTTGCGGGCTAGAGGGTAGCCCTTTGAACTGGCCGCAGGCACCAGGGGCGGCTTAGTCAAACCCATAAAATTTGCAATTTAACCGTGCCATAGTGCACGTTTTGTCTCTAAAACACATTTCTGAGAAGGTGTACTTTGTAATAGTTTAATACTCCGATGCCGCGATACAAAAATGGGCACAGCTTGTTTATTCGGATCGTAAAATCGTTATGAATGAAAACGTCGAGTGGAATTGAGGATGAGTCCATTACAATAGTGGTGCTATCAAAGACTTTGTTAGAGTAGATGTAAAACGGTGAGTTGTTAATGAAAATTGATTGCTTTTTTACCAAGTCGATAGCCATTAAACGCAGAAATAGAATGAAATCTGGTGGGAAAGGGAAAACTTGTTTTTCTTCAATCGAATAACTTTGGCGATACTTCTAAATCAACCGGAAGATATCCCTCGAAGAGGAGAATCCTCTCATCACAAAGCAAAATCATGTTTTCGCTCTACAAACTGCATCTAATGATGCCAAAACGCAGATCCAACAACAAAACGTTGCTCATTTATTGTGCCGTGTTGCGCTGGAGATGCGGCAATTTTCAAACACGCTTGTTTGGAAAGTGGCTGCCGGATGTAGAATATTAAGCGCACGACGCGGGCGCATAAATCTTGCATCTTCGAGAAGACGGTGGCGCCCTCTTGTCGCAAGCACTCGATCTGTACCATAATGCCCGTCTGATATCGGTGGGCTTTATGAAGGAAATGACGCAAGTACTGAAGCACAAATGCACAATGTTGCTGGTCATATTTTCGAACTGGGGTTTTAAGTGGAACGGATTTAAGACAGCTTAAATAATCCAGCTTAACTTTAACTTAGGTACAGAGTCCGCTGTCCTTTTGTAGTGATAGCATTTTGGTCTATCTCTGTTTGACGATGGCTTCTACTACCATCAGTCTGCTTAGCGTGCTGTGCTGCATAATCAGAATCATCGACCATCGATAGCCAAGAAGTATATCAGCACTTCAATATGTCACGTTCCAATACCCCAACTCATAAATCAATCGTGGAGAACGGGATACGGCTAGATTCTTACGATTGCGTTAGGTTACATCATCTGAGGGAGTTCTGTTACGCTTGTGGGACACAACGCCAGTACATGTTATGTTACACCACATTACAAGTTATACTGTGTTACATTCAAGTTGCCTAGATGCATCCCTAGGTGTTACGATGTCTATTGTTACGGCTCTAAGCTAAGGAAAAATTGCATGAGCATGTGGTATCAGATTGTTGCAACGACAACTACGAACTCCTATTTAGAGTTGTTTCAACCAGCTTTTGCTGGAGGTCATCATTCTGTTGAAACAACTCGAAAAGAAGATCATTCTGTTTAACTGTTTGTGCTAGCTCATCAAGTTTAAAAGAGGAAGGTTTCGGATCTTAGCAAACATGAGAGCCGGAAGATTAAGATGCTGGAAACAAGCCAGGATTCAAAGGGAAATATAAATGCGAATTCTTAAAGAGACAAAGAGTAATTGGATGACAAACTGACAAAGAATAAAACACAAAAACTGGCTCACACAGCTTGTGTTGAATCGTGGCCAGCCATATGTAACGTTCTCACAAAACTTATAATTGTTGTTATGTATAATTATGTAGTGTGCTGTAATCGCGGCGTAATGTTCGCAATGTTATGCTGCATCGCGTGTGCGCATATAATTAGCGCGCGACCTCATTGTGCTGAAGGTAGTGCTGATTGACAATGTTGTTGAAAAATGGTGAGTTCCTTGTGCATGTTAGGGTTTGAGTCTTTTGGAGTATGCGAAACCAAAAGGACCAGCAACTAGTTTTGAATTTGGAATAAAAGGTTAAGTGTATCTGGCCATTACGTTTTCTGAAGAATGTGTTTAGGTCAATGTAGAAGCCTCGAGAGAGGTCCTCGAGAGATGTAAATATGTGTGACTGCGTGAGAAATATTTATATATTTGTCCGTGCAATTGACAGTCGCAAATAAGTCAGAAATATGTTTTCGACAGTTATTAATCGTTCAGCGCAGATGTGGTCGACTGCCCCTGACACTTAGACTTAACATTAAACAAAACAATAAATCCGAATTGAGAATTTATGATCACATTTCATCCCAACGCATTGCAATGAAGATATTTATCACAATAACACTTAATACCTCTTTATTAACCTTTTGTGGAGCCCTAAAAAGTCAAGAGCGGTAATCGTTTCAGACACCTTAACATTTTGGTTAATGTTCGCAATTAAATCAACTTTCTCAAATGTCAATTAATTAATATGACTGCTGCGGGAAGGGGACGGGCATTTCTCGCAGTGCCGGCAGAGGCACGTAATAGAGCTATTACATCGCCATTAATCACATTGCGTATTACGGTCTGGTCCTATAGGGCTTGCTGTTGAAGTAAAGTGGGTCCTTATACTCAGGCAGGTGCTTGTGAGGGCTTTGAACTAACTTCCGAGATTTTTAATGAGGATTTTAGTTGCGCATGTTTTGCATGTGAGGTATGTCGGATTGATTTTGTGGTGCTGCTGATCAATCAAGCTAGGAGGTTATATAATGGGCAAAACAAAGCAGGTGTTCAAAATAGTGTTTCTTATCATCGTCTTCGTCTCTTAAATCCGAACTGCAGTTTCTGAGGTCTTCAATTCATCTTAGAACGTAACTATACTCAATACTCAATACTCAATACTTTATTTGCATTCCACAATGTGTACTTAGGTGGTAAGTTAAAAAAAAAAATGTGATCATTATGGACCCTGTCGGGCACAGCAAAAGAATTAAAAATATAGTAGGAGAGAGAGGAAGCTTTAATCAGCCAAATTTATATCTGAACTAGATCCACTACTGTCATTTTCAGTATGGATTAATTACCTACATAATGATTCTTAATATTTTATCGTTGAAAAAATCGTTTAAACTATAATAGCATCTTTTTATTAAAAATTGTTTTAACTTTTTTATAAATATGTTTATTTTATCTTCTTTTTTTATTAATTCAGGTAGGTTGTTATATATTTTTATTGACATTGCATAGGGACTTGTTGAATGTAATTTTAGTCGAGAATGTGGAACTGAAGAACTACGAAGATGCTTTTGTTCGTTAAGAGCATAGTCGTTTTAAGCTTTACCAATACACTTGGAGATAAACTGATACTGATATTACGAAGAGCTAGAATTACATTTTTAATCGTCACAGCCCTAGTCGAGAGAGTTTGCGTTCCTTACCAGTTGCCGCCGACAAATGCAAATGTGCGGAATGTGGATAACGTGGATTTTTATCAACACTCGTTTGCGCACTGAAAAGAATATTAAAAGCGCCAATTAATGTAATTGGCCTCTTCTCGATGATGTAGACCTTAACGAGGGGTACAGGAGCCTGCGGAATATACATGGGTTTTTATTAATGAAGGTTTCTTAGCTCTGAGAGTGATGTTGTGTACATTATTTAGTTCCCAAGAAATCAAGGCGCCAAGTCACTGTCATTGACAAATCGAAATAATAGTGTACTATTGCACATTGTCTGATAAGTGCTATTTCGACGTCACTCTGTGAGTTGTGATACTCCGACCGTTGCGTAAAACGTACGCACAAACGAAAGAGTACAACAATAACAGATAGAGCTGCAATATTGTACGGCCATTGTGTTCCACGATAAAGATTGAATAGGAGCGAGCAGCGCGTGCGCAGCGGGCAGCGCTTCCGGTATACTTGACCCTATTCGCGGTTATTACATCTGTTTAATACGTATAAAGCAACGAACAATAGATTTTGAAAATTAATTACTCATAGAAAAGAAAAACTTAATTATTATAACATCTTTTCTCACGGGAAAGGTAACCGAAGGACGTATTCTGAAACCTCATCTAAGTACAAACAGTTGCAGTTATTTGCTTGATAAATTGTTGGTTGTCACTTTGCGGCGATTCGACGGTTGCGTTTGCGCAAGGCGCGTGCGCAAACAAACGCGGCAGTTGCAACGCTATTCGGAATATGAAATCGCGAAATTTAATCACGTATATAATTTTGCACGCGATATCTCACGTTCCATTTACGAAAATCTCGGAATCGACCCGTTGATGTTGCTAATCCGTAATGGTTCTGGCTTTAAAAGCATTGTCTTGTACCTACAGAAATTATTTACATTTTTAAGCCGCCTGTCAAAAATTAGGGTCACTCTTTCCAAATTAACTTCTCATCAGACAAGCCATGCGTGAAAGCCTAAGCCAAATCTTGTGAAATGATTTAAAAACATAGGAATAACATGCAAAATCAATCTTTCTTTTGGAACTAACTGTACACTGTTTGATTTTCACTCAACAGATAAACATGTCTGTCCTTTGTCATGACTATTGAAAAACGAATTTAATCTTTCAATAATGCTAACAGCTTTATACAACCATACAAACGATATAATATTATAACGATATGACTAAGATTAGTCGTAGCAACAGATCTCATGATGAGTCAACAGGCTCGCACGTGTTATCCAAACTTGGCAAAAACCATACTGAATCTGTAGCAAGCGATATTTACATACAAACGCTCGACTATCGCGTTGTTGCGCGACTTATCACGGTGTCGCGCGACTTATCGCCTTTAAGTATATCGCTTGTTTATCGCGTCTATTGAGCACGCTCGACTTTTACACGGTTTAACTCGATTTGGTACAAGTCATAGGAGTTTGGGGAGGTTGTTGAACTTAAATTGGTGTTCTCGTAGAATCTGCAAAGCCTTGTAAGAAAGTTAGACGTGGCGTTATAATGTAATAATACCTTTTAGCAGTGAACAGAATCAAGAAGGAGAATGCTGGCTGATACAGAAGTATTACAGATTGAGCTTAACTCGAGTGATATGTTTCAGCTGAAAGCTTTTTTATAGTGCAGAGGTCCATTGAACACCAATCCTCAATCTTTGCTCGTCAGCCGTGTATAACTTGGACCACACACGCACCTGAGCGCGAGATGCGTGTAACATTCAGTGCCGCGGTGTAGCTATGCACCTATTGACCATAAACAAAATAAATCCACATGTAGGGACGCTGTTACACTAGCCATACACGCCGGCGCTGTTCGTAATAAATCTACTCAGTGGTCTCTCACTCCGGCCACAATGCATCATTGCTGGACCCGTGTGTGGTCGCCTTATATGACCGCTGCACCACAAAAAACTCAGCACAATTCATGAATTAATATTTTTCCTAGGCTTTATATGGATTTTTATTACGACTGTAGGTAAAGCCACCAGGCGGTTTAATGAACGTATTGTGTTGGTGAATGAGTTTATTGTATTTATATGTTTTTGTACCGTGTGACTTAATTATGATGAGGCGTCCCGGAATTTTTCCAAAACTTGTTCTTTTATCCTTTTAAGACTCCTGAGCCCTGAAGAAAGATAAAAACTTATTGTTTACTAGCTTTTGCCAGCGGCTCCGCCCACGTGGATGTCTGTTATCGCGTAAAAAAATTGCCTATGTCCTTCTCCATATCCCAGGCTATATTTATAATTTTATATCTGCCAAATTTCATGACGATCCGTTCAAGGGTAACTGACAGACAGAGGTCCTTTCGCTTTTATAATATCAGTAGGGAGGGAAGTAGGGATTTGTTTACCAGCTACACACTTAAAAGTAATAAATATCCTTGAGATTTTATGATAAAATATGCTACCTATACGTATAAAGGCAATATCATCAAGCAGTGCCTTATTTCACTAGCAAAATATTCGCATTTCTTATCTGGCTATGCAGAGTAGCCCTCATAAACCCTGGTGCAGTTGATATGCGTCAGGGGCGTTATCGTAATCGATATGTGCGCTTGCGCATTGGTGCCGTGTTCCGCTTCAGATCGCGCCGATAGCGCGCGGGTCACCGACGGCCGTGTTTTGTTATTAAATATGTTTCGTTTCCAACACAATGCCATTCAGTTTAAGTTGGGCGGTTTAAAAATAAAATGAATGTATCAGCTGTTCAACAACTTACCCAACCGGTGTTAATACTAAGAATATGCTTGCGAGTAATGCCAGCTCGTGTTTTTAGTAATTACTCGTACTGATAATAACTAAGTGGTATCGCAAAGCTTCTGTATACATTTACTCCACTATCGCAGTTTCCCGTTGACCTCGTTATTATTCAACAGCCTTTTCTCGTGTATCTTGATAAAAAACTTAGATTTTATAAGCAGTTTTCTGGTTCAGTTATCTTTACGCAATACTGTGATGTATTACGTCAGTTTTTATCATATTTGCGTTGCATCTACTTCCTGTGTCCTTGCTAAAAATCTTTCCAGTTTTATGGAATGTTTGCCCAGAAAAATACTTGTGCTTACCGTACAACCTTCTTCGATTGTACGTATCCGAGACACGTAATTCCAAAAGGGCTAATATGACCACTTATTTCGCAAAAAAACACTGAAACCCCTGTATACAACACCAAAGTACTCACTTCACATGATTTCACATAGAAAATTGCATTGGACCCGTAAACAGAGGGCGTTTGCGAAACTCAGTTGATATTTAGAATATAAATGGTGAAGGCTTAGCTAATCCTTTGTTCCTAGCCCGCTCGGATGTGAACGGCCAGATTGATTGGGGCCATAAAGTGAGCGGGAAGCCTGGTATTTACTTATTTAGACAAATGAAATGTCAGCGGAACGATACGGTGAACAGTTTTTGTGTTGAAATCTTGGGTGAAGAACGAAGCTAAAAGAATACTTGGTTTTGAGTAAGGTATTTTTTTATTGATGAATGGGCTTGCTCTTGATCTCGATCACGCCTGATGGAAAGCGATAGATGCGGTCTATGATGGAGCGAGCGAAACACAGCAGGCTTGACGCCGGACTCCGGTGGGAGGGTCGAGAACCAGGCGGGCGTTAGCCCTACCACCGCAAGGGAAGGATTGGCCAGCCTTTTAATGTATTGTCTCTATGAAACCTTTTTGGGGATTCTCAAACGTATGAGAAACCGAATAGAAAACGTTTCATTTATCCCTTTTCATTTTAATTTACTTTTTATTATACATTGATATAACGGCAATAGAAAAGCACAGTCTGAGAAAATTTTCAGCTGTCTTGGGAATGTAGCTGAAAATTTTCTTGAGAGTTGCTGAATTTGTTCAAAAAAATCACCGCGGCCCTGGAACGCAAAGGGCATTAGGAGGAACACGTATGGTTTATAGTCAGTAAGAGTCTGACACTGAAGCTCGTATCAATTATTCACCGTGATAAACTGGAGACATACCTTAATCTTTTTAAACCTCAACTTACTGATATGATCCCATATAATATTTTTCTAAGTAACTTGCAAACCAGCCTATCACAGCAGTTTCCATGGCCGTACTTTATAAAGTATACTTGCACTACTAACCATATCTGTCTTTGTTCTAGGTAAGCCGTTGTGTCGACACTAACGTTTCTGCGAACGCTGCTGATCCCCATTGTGAGCGATTCCGGTGATTGATGCTCGGCGAGACGTGGTGAGACACCTTTCAAATCCCTTTAGCTGTTTCTTGAGAAGGGTATATTAAAACAAATGATGAGGGGACGTTCTGAGTCGTGTTTGCGGAATTCTAGTCGAAATCTCTACCTTTTGGGGTGATTTTCAAGTGATATTTCTTTATTTCTTAGGAACTTGACTATTTGGTAATATAACTAATGTATGTAACTGTAATTCAAGATATGATTAACATTCTGCGTTCGTTTTTAGGTAATATTTGATAGTGTTTGCACATTTAGTACTTTTTGTAGTCAGTTGTGATATACGCGCATTTATGCGCAGCGTATATCCGCTGCGCATTTCAACCTTGCCAACTAAAACTATAATTATTGCTCAAATAATATATGCAAGTAAGTCACCTACTTCAGACCACGCTTTACGAATAGTAAGCAGTTCACAATTAAACGTACACGTTACTTTAAAAACACCTTTTTAATTTTAATGCTGGATTAAACTCAACATTTACAAAGCTATTAATCGCTTTTGACATTTATCAATACAACACAATTATTTTTAGTTGTCCGTAGCACTGGAGCCTATTATAATTTGCGCCCGCGGCTTCGCTCGGGCCTACAGCCAGTTCCTACAATTATAGGCGCACGTCCGAGGCTCAATTGGTCCCCTACCATTAGTCTCTATCTACGGAGGCATGTAAATACGCTCTGAATATTAATGAGGTCCTTGGGAATGCAAAATCTTGTACCTAGAAAACCGGGCTAAGAATTTTCCTTACTTGTTATGTATCGAGGAAACTCGAAAGGCCACAATGTAGTTCTGTCAAGATCACGTTCTTATTAGTACGATAAACACACCATTTCTAATGGAATTATGCTTCCGCTGATGTTGGGCTTTGAACGCAATTAGCATCGACTATTCAGAACAACATTACTCGGTAACGTATTGTGTTATCATAAATTAATCTCAATTAATCAACAAACGCAAGTAACCTTGGTGGAAAGAGAAAATCGTGTAATTGCAATGTATTAAGTCAATATCGCGTAGCCGTCGTGTAAAAACTTCAATAATTGACGTCTATATGAATAGCAATAGAATGGTTTTATGCGTACATTCAGCTTTTATTTTCATTCCGGTGCGCTCGCGCAGGCGCAGCCTATACGACGACACCGAGAGCGCATCTCGGAACGGTATCAACGACTTGCGTGCGAGTGGTTATGCAACGGCGGGCGACGTCCTTGCTGCGCCGCGGGGCGGGGGGGAAGGCCGCGCGGGGGCGACGACCCGGCTGCGTTCGGTAACCACCCCGCTTTTTATTGCAACCCAAGCCAACCCGCCTACGGAACCTGTCCGGACGAGTTATGGCCGCCGATAAAATAGACGTACTTACGCCAAGGAATTGCAAATTCTATCGGATATTTTTTTGTCTATTCAAGGGACGCGGACCGAGAAAAAGAATAACGATTAGATACTTGGGCTGTACATAATTATATCATTATACCATTTTGGGTGAGGCTATGTAGTGTTGCATGACTACACGTGCGTGACTTTAAATGTGGTCGCGACTGTTTAAGACTTAATCTTTTAAGGAAATCAAATGATCAACTAAAATGGTTTGTTCATATTTAAATTGCAATAAAAACTAGAATCATGTTAAACACTACAACAATTAACTGTAGCTTGTTTTAACACATTTTACCATTGAGCTTTGGAATTTAATAAAATAATCCGCATATTGCTTCCCTATTTTTATTTCTAGTAAGTCCTAGACGAATACTAGACCTACCAACCTCAATGTGTCCGACTCTAAAGACAATGATTGAGGTTGGTTAGTTGCGCACGCGCCGGTCCCACCACAACACGGCGCCACAATAAATTACCTCCAGATATGAACTGCGAACATACAAACACTCATGTTCACTTGTCTTTTGCTTTGTCTCGCATCGCAGGATATTTATTCGCAAACGTGTAATGTATAGCCATGTGTTGCACAACGCACGTCATGGAATATGTTTTCGTTTTACAAGTCCTGCATAACATGCTATAAAATTCCACGGTCGAGAGAAACTGCATGAGATATGCTTGTGGATGATAGACTAATTTGATTACGCTGAAAGTACTGTTGTTCACTACAGAATAGGTACTAGGACTACAAGACCATAAGGAAATGAGTTAAGTGATTCATCGTACTTTAATGCGTCTGTCTTGGTTAGCTGTTATTCAGTAGCTTGATTCTTCTCAATTGTAAAACGCAAAGCATTCTCTTTCGCCCAAGGCATCTGGCATGTTCTTAGTCATTGCAATTTCTACACAGTTCGCCTGTTTTCTTTCATGTCTCCATTGCAAAAGTTCCACCTACACCATCATTAATTCCGCATTCTCTATCACCACTTTGCAGTACGCATTCATACATGTTCCAGTAATTCACGATAGCATCAGGAACACGTTCAAAGTTTTCAAGTAAATCACTGTCCAATATTTGAACAGTGAATCACACGGGTACATACCGCACTCTCCGTGTCATGTTTTTGGCAACGCGGCAAAGTGGCCAGGAGATTTATTTAACAAGTGTTTAATGTTCCTTAATAGCGAATGAAAGGTAATTGGTCAATGTTTCGTTGAATAAATATGTGCGGTTTTAAGGGTATTTTGGCAAGAAAACGTTCCACTATTTTTGTCTAAATGCCATCAGACACTCAATGATGAGATGCACGATTATGAACTCTTAAAACTGGAACGGCTTCAATATTGGAAAAGCCCTATTGCCTAATCTATCAGTTTAGAAATTCAATTTATGGGTTAGTTTTGCAAAAGCTCAGAAGTTCCAGACAAAATGCAAATTCTCCTTCAGTATTCATCGGCTTACGAGACGTCAAATTTATTTATTATACAATAAAAGGTCGCCATCAATATAAATTGAATGCCTCGAAGTGTATCCTTAATATAAATCATACTTTCACTGTACGAAAGTGATGCAGTGTCAAACTCCTGCGCAACGTCCGTCCCGTCATTGTGTTACATCAACTTAAGCAGTATTATATAAGGAGCTCGTTCTTCTGCCTTGGGTTTATCCCTTTGTTGCTTTAGGGCCAATATGGTATTATTTGCATCGTCATCTTTCTTTTCCTTGTCCTTATTAGCCATTACTCCAGTTTGCCAAGTTAGTTTGCAACAGCTATATCGTCAAGAAAAAGGTTGTCGATTCAAACGTCTGCAACCATTATTTAAAACTCGCTTCCCTCACTCAACTATAGATTGTGTAGCTATATGCAATTGGTGAGATCATCTAGCTAAACAGATGACTGGTTCAAATCTGTTGCTAACGAGGTCTCCGGCGCAGGAGTCGTCATCCTTACATAATGGACATTAAGAGAATAAAGAATCAAGGAATTGATAAATGTGTAATTTATTCGCTTTACCTGGTGTGGCGAAACACAAAATGTGTTATTAGGTAACTTGAATCGGACCTAGTTTCCATAAAAAATTTGATAGAATTTGCACACAACCTCTGACCTAAGGTTTACGGCTTATTGATTGAAGAGAACTTCATGTATTTATGGGTTTCTCAATTAAAAATGTTACGAAACATTACATATTAACGTGTTTGGCAATTGACCCTTCATATTCAGAGTGATATAGCAGCATCGTTCCTAATAAAACCAAGGGCAGCTGTAAAAAATATTGATTGTCCTAAATTCTAAACTAAGCAATTTTCTCGAAGCGAAAAGAATCGATTGAACCGAGTTGGCAATAGTGGTCGAATAAAAAATAATGGTTCAAAACCGGAAGTAGAATTAACATTTTGATGATCGACAAGATGCGCAGACGGCGAAACTTTTCTCCTTGACAGATATTATCTTACAAGCTTAATGGTTCTGTCGGTGCTAATAACCATGTCGAGAATTGGAAGTGTTCGCATTAAGTTCTTGCGTGCCTTCGTTCCTTATCTTTTCTTTTTTTTGTCTGTTTCTGAAGAGCTAGTCAGATTGGCCGTACAATGGTTCTTGACGCTACTCCTATTATCCTTGTGCCATATATGGTTGATTCAAGACTAACTTTACAATTTCATTGAGGATCATTATATCATTCCATAACATACAACCCTAGAACAAGAACCTATTTCGTTTTTCTGATAAATTTCTTATCTCACAAATTACAAACAGATTTGCAATCGGCATTGACTCGGTAAAGCTTCCTCGCTCGTTGTTTAGAACCATCGTCGCCGCGTCGTTTGTTTTCCTTGTTGCATCACCGTTGTCATAATATCGGATAATAGGCAATAATGCCACGTTATAATAACAATAAATACCCGTATAATATTCTGTATTAAAATCTAATGGAACTTTCCACCGAGTTTCGTAACATTGCCAACTTTGTCTTAATTGTGTTGAATGGGACTTGAGATGTAACTCAGACTTTGTAGATGTCTTAACTACTAAGCCAAGATTTATTTCTATGGCGTTATAGTGTTGTGTTTCGTAATGAAAATATATTACCACTATTCAATTACAAATCCTCCTTAGTTTTTAGTTGCTCTGTCTGCAACGCAGATGTTTTCTATAGGTTATTCTCCCACTGTGGCTTGTATTTCCAAAGCCGTATCATTAACTTCGCATTTGATTCCGATTAAGCTTTTAGGATGGGTTGGCCATAAATCCCTTTAATTTGAAAATGATTCGTAAATTACATTTCACAACACATGCTACAACGGATTCGTTTCGGTTCCCGTACATATACCTGCTTGGGTTGCTACACACATCTAACCCCAAAAGGCGGCTCTCTTTGGCGTCGCGATTCGGAGAAAAAACGAACATTAAAATTCGAGCGCCGATCTGTTCGCGTTTGTCCGGACGTGGCGTCCTTCGAGCCTGTGCCTGGAACGGCGGCCTTCGCTCGGGACGCGCTAAAAATAGCCGGACGCCCTTGAAGTATACGTCGAACAGGATTTATCGACCGCCAGTCTCGGACTCCAGACGGCTTTAAAATAAAAATTTTGCTCAACTGTCAATTTCGAATCTTATTGTGTTCCTTATTCGAATGCGACTGTTCTCTGACTTAATATTACATTTCGCGCGTAAATTATGACAGCTGTCAAAGTTGCCATATCAAATATCCGTGAACTTTTTAAAAGACTTGCGTGATCGGTTTCAAGAACTTGATATTTTATTGCAAATCTCCAATAAATAACATCTTTGTCGTCCATTATGTTACCAAGAAATTGTCTACATGGCATTAAAGACTCGCGTATCTCCAGATACGTCATATTTATGGCTGTTGCATACAAAAACGCATTAGTGTTACTTACCAATATTACTCTGAAGGTTATAGTTTTATCATAATAATGGACTTGAATGAAAGGTGTTGCATACGAAATTGTTCCTTAGGTTGGTTCTCTTAAAGTTGTTGTTTAAAGTTTTTTGTTATTCGATATCAGCCAGCACACGTGGCCCATTAGTGTACAGAGTCGAGATATAGTCGCTGCGCATCTTTAATGCCCGGCGTACGATGCGCCCGCGCACCACATACTAATGAACTATTTTTATGTGCCAAATATGGCTTTTTAACAACACTCGTAGGCGTTTTACTGTACATTTTCGTAGAATTTAAAACAGGAAAATCCCAACTTACCAGAGTTTTTATTTCTTAGTTAAATAAAGATGACAGGTCTCATAAGTATCGTTAAACTGAATTCTGTCAATAATAATCAAACGTTCCAGCATCAATAATGTTCAACCATTTATTAAAATTAATTGGAATTTTGTAGTTCTAAAAGTGCTTACTTATTTCAACTTCTTAAATTGCTTACCTCATTATCAGTCTTTTCCGTTAATATTTTGAAGAATATTTCAAAATCTCATTATTTATAGCTTCTAACTCCTTAAACCTCACATTCCTTGCCTTGTCTTGTCCAACTTCATAAAGCTGCATTACTGAGGGACAGCCTGTCAATACAAGTAGGTCGGCTCATTATAACGGTCGACGTAGGTGCTACAATGGCACTTGCATTTCCAGATCCGTTCCTGTTAGTAGAAAGATGCTCCACTGGTTCGCCCGCGCATTGATACCCAAGATTTGGTTCCGATTGTGAAATGGTGTCTACTTTCTTATCTTGTGGTACCTTACTCTATTTGGTCGTCTTGACGTTCTGAAGAACGATTTAAATTAAGTGCTGGAACTTTTTTGGTGAACGTCGTGAATAATTACAAAATGTTGAATTGTATTCCTCGTGATTCCTCTCCCCATGATTAGTATTCCTCGTGTCTTGTATAGACATATTATTTATTGTAACGATAGCGTTTGCATATTATTTTTTTAGATTTCAATTCTGTGCTCTCCACTCCAGTCTAATTGCATTTGCTCAATCAACCATTGTTTTTGCATTATACCTATATACTTCAAACTAAAGGCCTATGCAACTGTTCATGTTCCGATTTGCCATTGTTTGGTAAATTTCCATTAGCATTGTCACAATCACACGTCACGTTACCCAATCACAATGATTTATTCGCAATTAGTTTCAATACTGTTAGCTTTCTCACACGGAAATTATTAACGGCGGTCTGTGGACACGTGGCTAGCACATTTACAAACGGCATTTTGCAATGTGCTCTACAGGGGATTGCAAATAAAGGGTCTGTCAATGAATGAAGGGAACGGTTTCTGTTTATTGAGCTGCGAAATATAAACATAGAAACATAAGTAAGGAAGTATTAAAGCGTAAACAGGAGAGTGCATCACGTGCCGGGTGCATAATCCGAGGCGCCCCACTGGCGCCCAACGCGGGACGGTGTTTGTTTGAACATTACTTAGCGTTAATGCACGCCCGCGAAATGCCCGCGTGTTTGCCAATCCATACGAAAATATTCCCCCTTGTTTAAACGGTAAACAACTTCATTCCAACAACTGCACCGTTTACTTAGGATGCAAATCTTTAAACAGCCCGCAATTCAGGGTCAATACTTGTCATTGTTTTCCAAATCGCAGCGAAATAACGGTTATCTGAATACTTTTGACATTCTATAACACTAATATTATGCGTAACGGTCTTTGTCGTTTTACCATAATGAGCTCGCGGCCGCTGCAAACCAACCGTATAATGTAGAAAATATCGGATATGTTGTCGATTCAACCCACACGGCACATAAACGACGATTAATCGGTATCATTGGATCAGACAATATCGTTAACATGTACCACGTGCGTTCTCTTTGGTGTTGTGAGCTTGTGACAAGGCGCATAAATCAAATTGCACAATTAACGTGTTGCATACATTTAAAACAGCTGACATACATTTATGGGATTGTCGTAATTGAATCTCAGCGACAATAGTGTTAATTCTAATGCAAAGTGATCGCCGTTTAATTTGGCGTAGGCGGTTGAATAACTTAGCTTCTGTCGGAAGCGTTCGTGAACAATGCCGACCACTCCGTGTTTAATTAAGCATTTTATTGCGATTCCTGCACCGTGCTTAGCAGAACATCGTTAACTAGATTGTAAATTATTAGCAGTTTAATTTGATGCCATTAAGTTTTTCTCGTAACAAAAACGACGACAACGTATCATGGGTGCGTAGGCGCACGTTAGAATGCCACATTCACGTATCAGATTCCTAACTGTACCAGCGGACGGTTTACTGCCGCGACATAGATACTCAGCTAAAACGACTATAAAAATTCAATTCACCTATTCTAAAAGAGTTTTTTTATGTATTATATTGCATAAGCCCTCGTTGACGTTGGCGCCATGCTTTTGAGATCGTCCGATGCGTTCGGAGAGAGATGTTTGTTTGTTAGTATAATGCAGTAATTCAACATTCTTGTGTGACATGTGATATGTGGTGTGTGGCATTTGGATCAAGTCTAATGTTACAATGTCAGATGGACCAACTGTTAGGAAATTGAATACCTTTGTTTCATGTGGAATTATCTTACGACTTAAAATAGCAGTTCCAACAGGACACTTTGGGATTAAATGCTTTAGCTTGAAAGATTTACTGAGGGAATTTACTTAAGCAAAGCGTGTAATTTTGTACCGCTTTAAAATATTCTGATGAATCGGTAAAGCTCCGCTGCTCCATATTATACAGAAAAAGCACTGGAACAAAAAATACATTGGGCCTTGTTAGCCTGAATAACTGCTATTAAAATTAAGCATGCAAAAAATCGATTATAATTTAGAGTCCGTAACGAACAACACCCACATGATCGAATGACGAACTTGTAACAACATTGCCAACAGCTATTGAAGTTTAATCTCAAAGTCACGCCTGTTGTATTTCAGTGGTATTATCATTCATCTTAAGATTTTTTGTTCATTATTTGTCCACGTGTATAGCTGTCTCCTCTGTCGTCGTCTTTGTACCAATCTGGGTATGAAATCATTGTTGAGTGGATTACCGAGTATCTGATCTATGCTAGTTATTGTAGTTCTAAAGTATTTATGTTAAGTCATTCATGTCTTATCATCATTGACTAGAATTGTTGTGGAAAGTCCCTTGTCGGACTTAGACGTTTGTTGAAAGAAGCCGTTGGTATCGATGAACCAGGAAGTTCTGAATAAGCTATGGGTATAGATCAAAATATGAAATATAATCAATTCGTTCCTCACAAGTATCGGAACAACGAATTCATGCACTTAATTATTTTCCTGTGTTTACATTGAACACGAATCAACAATGCGACTTATCATTTTAATTACAATATTATGCAAATTGTGTACCTACCTAGATGATATGGTTGTGGTTTGTGTAAATAAATCTTTTTAAACGGCTGTTCTGTTGCCATCAAGGAAGACATTTATTATACGTCGTCACATGTTTTGTGATGATTAAAAGCTTTTAATGTGCGAATGAGACGATACCCGACGCGTTTTAGTGTTGTTTCGGCGCCTCCACCAACGTTTATTGTATTTGCTTATTTACACTCGTAAATTAACCATGCTTTGGTTCAAAATGGCTTATTTGCATTCAATAGTAAAATACATTGTAATGTTTAGTTGGTTCGTCATGATGTCCTCTTCCACCATGTATTGTAGTTTTTGTATCGCGTTTATGTGTTAGTTGATTGCATTCGGAGTTCTGCAGCAGGATTGTGATGTAACCTGTGTGTGAGTTGGAATGTAAAATTACGTCATATTAATGCAATGCACATCCGGTATACTTTTATATTTAGCTCAATACGATATTAAAACTGCACTTATAGTTTTTATACCTTTTTAAACCGCTTCATAAGAAACTTGAAATTCGCTGTGTGCATTTCCTATGCCTGCTCACATTTGTATAATTATTCCTTACTAGCACTTCGTCCGCGCGGATTTAGTAGGTACTCCACAAACTTCAACGCCCCCCCCTATACCCATATAAAGGTTAGTTTTGGAAAATTAAGCACAACGATTTTCATTAATTTACATTAATTACTTAGCCATTTCTACTTATTCTATGGTCTCAGGTTCAGCGCAACTGTTCACCCCGTTCACCCCGTCACGCGTCAGGAGTTGATTATGCAAAAATTGTTAGGTACATTTGTTTCAATAATCCCATTTTTAGTTTGTTCATAGCATCCCGACGTAAATTAAAGCAAGCAATAATGTCCTCCCCTAAAAACTTAATCACCCCTGCTTCACCCATTATTATGTAGGTATGTAGTTTATTTGCGAAAAATCCAAACATTTGTTATTCTTATGTTTTAACGAAATCATTTTCAACTTCATCGGACCAAGCATTGTTATGATTCTTCCCAGTTCGCTCAAGCCGCGACATTTTTCTTACTCCGAGCATGTTTATTACCGTCGTAACTTTTGAACGAAAGGTCCGATTTGAATAATTTAAAGTGTAATTTACACGAACATAATCAACCTTAATTATCAAACCATTTAAATGGATAAGGATTGATATCATGATACCGAAATCACCATTTTTTCAGATCACCAGATTTGCTTGAATAATTTGAACAAAAAGCGGTCATGGTGACTTAACCATAATAGTTAGACATATGGTATCGCGGACTTTTTTGTAGACATTGATGACCTCTATAAAACTGTAGTACATCACTTTGCTCTATTGTCAATAGATTCCGCAGCGTACGCGATATAAGGATTTTTTCTCACAAGGGTACATAAGGGTTACATTATCGAAGTTTTCATACGGATCCCTAACTTTTTTGACAATATTCTATAGCCTATGTCCATCATCGATAATGTACAATTCTACTGGTGAAAGAATTTTTCAAATCGGTCCAGTAGTTTCGGAGCCTATTCATTTCAAACAAACAAACAAACAAATCTTTCCTCTTTATAATATTAGTATAGATTTAAAGAAGTTTTGTTTTTCAAACAAATGTAAATGAAGAACTCATCAGTCTGGTAAGGCTGCCGGCTGTAATGACGAGGGTGAAATGCGTATGCGGTAGGGGGGTAGGGTAGATTAATGCGAACAGGAGAAACGCACTCAGTTCGCGGAGCTTTTTACAGAAAGCGTCACATTTGGCTAAAAGCTTCCCTTTTAGAAAATGTGACTGTAGCCGAATCACGAGCTGATGATAGTGGTCTTTGTTTTCAAAATCATACGCAAAACAAGAATCTGCCGTAGAACTGGCAAGTCATTTAAAGTTGGAAAGTTTAAGAAAACTTATCGCAAACTTGGGATCAATGTTTGTTTTGGCAATGAGATTCCAGCAGGACATTACGAAGGATCCTTTTTCCGGGAATAAATTGCATGTTTTGGCTCCAAATTCAAGTAGTAAACAAAAATGTCTGGCCAGCAAGACTTGGCAGTCTACCAAGATCTTGTTAACATCTTTATTGTCATATGATAGCCAATTACTCAGTGAAAGTGTCTCTCAATTCAGATTATGAGACCGCACCTTTTAACATTTATTTTATTATACAAAGGGTTACGATTCTGTTATCATGTTATCAGTCTCGTCGCGTCATGATTCCCACTCGCCGATAACGTTTATCGGCAAACGGGGATCATGACGCGACGCGACGCGCCCTATCGGCGCCGGGGCAGCTGTACCGGGAATCATTATGTCATAGTGAAAACAAACGCCTTCTATTTTCTTGATATAAGGTGGCACACAGCCTACTTGCACTGGACAGGCTCGTCCAAAACCCACGCTGATTTAATAAATTTCTCAGCTTTTGCTCGAGTACCAAACCGAAAACAATGCCAACTAAATAATGTTCACAATTTTTTTTTTCCGACATCACAATAAAAACCGCGCCTGAACAACAATAGGCAGCATTAACAGCTACTTAATAGGAATTACAGCAGGTTAACGAGCTTTTATTGAATAGAACACAATGACGTTAAATGATGCGCCGGCGCACACTGCGCGGTGCTGTGGGAGGGGGAGGAGCTCCCGTGGCTAAATAAAAACAGCCACACTGGTAGATCTCCAAGTCCCAATACTGTCCTCCCCCCAGCGGCGCCCTAAGCCGAGGTCCGTACCCCATAGGAGGTGTCCTTAGCGTATAGTCGCTAAGTTTGTAAGTCTTTTATAAGCCCTGGCTGAGGGCATAGCCCTCAGCCAGGGCTTATAAAAGACTTACAAACCTTAATTAAGAATATAGATTCTTAATTAAGGCCGCCACAGGTAAGTACGGTTAAGCAGACGACAACTTCAGATTGAACTGTGAGAAGCCACTCATAAAACGAGACTCCTCTATGCCTCGGAAAGCACGTTAAGCCAAGTCCCAACTGTCATTGATAGTTCTCTAACGGCGTAACTGGTAGTCAGAAGCTGGAAAATATAATTATGTTCCTAAATTCTGGTGAGGTCAGATATTATGTAGGCTTCATGTAAAGTGCTGGTATTCAGCAGCATCCGGCTCACAATGGATGGGGTAAGACTCGGAAGATTAATTGAATTGATCGAACACAATGACGTGAAATAATGCGCCGGCGCTCATCGCAGTGTGGGGGAGGGGGGGAGCGACTCAAGGCCGCTGATTCAGCGACGTCCGCGAAGTCTATTGTTTTAAGCCGTCACCTGATGCCGTGATATATTAGATGGAGTTACCTTGAACTATGACCTGTATATTGTAAAGGAATAAGTATCATGTATTTACTTATCTCGAAATTGTAGAAGCCCAGGGGGCCTACCACAACCTCTTAAAACAATATTACTTTAATATTACTTTGCGTTCCGCTCTGTTGGATTTTCAATGCTCGGATCAGCGCCGAGAGTTGAAAATGCAACAACAGAAATTACAAAGTAATATTAAAATAATATTGTTTTAAGAGGTAGTGGTAGGCCTCCTGCACTGTTGTTGAAGAACTGAATTACACTTGAATGTTACAAATAATGTAGATTTCTCGTGTCATGCTTCAGTGAACTAAGTTTTGGCAACGAACAGTAGTCAGATATCTCATTATTTACGAAATCTTATAAAATATTTGCTGAAACTTGTGGACTAAATTGAGATTTATTGAAACAATATTGAAGGTTTAAATAGGTATCTACAAAATATTAGAACACATTTTTCCACTAGCCAATGCTTTGATTTACCTTGGCATTAAGAAAATGATATAATTCAATTAAATACGACTACGGTGGTCTCAACTCATAGAAACAAAACTTCCTGTAGATATCAGAATCAATGCACTGGTGAACAAAAGAGCCCCAAATTTGCTCAGTATTGTAAAAACAGTATCATCAACAAAATAACTTGCGGTTCCATCCGCCTTTATGTCTAAATCCCATCATTCGTAAAATTGCCCGGCTTTCTTAACGCAGATGGCACAATAGGAAACCACGGAACGCAACGCTTTTCAAGTAAAAAGCAATCTCAATCTCGGCGCACGGTATCGTTATTACCCATATTTACCCGTTCTTACCCACATTTACCCCGTATTTCATTCAAGTGTGTGAGTTTTTGTCGTACTCGTGGGAATGTCTGAATACGTCGTTTATACGCAATTAGTTACTCATTACTTTGTTTTGTCCTTTAATAACGGCTACTTTGTACTTTTTCATATAACTTAGCCATGTTTTATTACTTCTGAATGGCCTTTTATTACGTCGGGCATATGTAGACTATGCTCTACTTTGTTGGTGACGTATTTTTTCTAAAATAAAGGTGAAGCTGCACCGAGAGCTAGGACGCTTAGCACTCTTTACTTAACATTTTATCTTGGTTGACTAACAACAAACATAACACTGTCATTGCTCATTCTCCTGATCATTCCGGAAGATATGACGTGTGGACAACTTTTATTACCGTCAATTATGACTTTATCGGGCAATATCCGATAAGTATCTCCCCTGACAGAGGGTTAGCCGGTTGCTAGGGTTAGAATAACGTTTTCAATGACATAGCTACAAGCTGCTACCGCCTGACAGGGCCTGACTCATGCGAAAGACCCTCGTACCGCCCCGCCCACAGCCATACACGGACATACATACATCACACACATTTTTATCCCTTTTAAGACACATACGTGGGAATAACTCTACTCAATCGTTCCGTGGCATACTGCCAACTAACCTATTACTAATACCTACTGCATACCTCGGTCCACAAGCCATTGTTTCTCAACGACACTGTATCAATGGGTTGACATTTTACACAGCGGAGCTAATCTGATTTTGCTAACGAATGTATCGTATACAATAACAGTGGATGTCATAATATCCGCTTAATGGAGTCGATGTACGCAAATGAAGCGGTGAAGCTTGGTGCGCGAGCGTAACTGCGATGCCCCATGGAAGGTTTAAGGTTGAGAAGGCTCACTGCAACCATGATGATATGTACATAATCTTTCATCAAAGTAAATAGCTCAACCTACCAACTAACACTAACCAATAGCTGAACAGATCAATTGAATCAGACGAATAGTCAAATCTACGTCTACAGATAAGCAAGTCTTCCGTTAATCTAAATGTCCTGTGATCCTCTTAGGCTTTAAACGCAATAAGCCTTCTGCACTTTAATTCGTGCTGTGCCTAAAGGGCAATAAATCCGGCGCACGCGCAAGGCTTCGTCGGCGTCACGGTATTGTTGTTGGTGCATTGTGCAACCAGAACAGCCTGACTGTACCCTTTGTTGTGTCTCCGACATGGAATTACACATACACCCTCGTGGACTCGTGGAACACCAGTTAGCCGTTGGACACATTATAGCATACTGAGTCTAGACACCGTCGCGCGTCGTTGTGGCTAATGTATTAGATAGGATCCGTATACGACCCTCTATAAACGAGCACATTAAAGTATACAGCCCATCTAACATACTACAAACATCCGTCTTGATATACAACCCTCGATCGGAGCCTCCATAAAGCACAATAATTAATGATCAGTAAACGTCTTTCAGCATCGTTACTCTCAAACATAATTTCCCACAAACTGCTCCCAACATCGCAGATATTTCATAATGGCGCCATCGAGCGCATTTAACAAATAATTAGCGGCGTTTAAGTGCGTATGTCGCTTCCCTTAACCGTTTCTCCGGAACTATAAAATTACGGCAGAGGCATGTTGGCCAGCTTTGAGCAAAAACGTCGGACGATAGCGGACGGCCGAGCTAAAAATAAGCCGTGGCCGATGTTAATGAAGAACAACCGGATTGCTGCTGACAGGACTGACGGATCAGGGGAAGGTCCAACCACCGTTGACCGTTGCTAGCTGGACTCCTGGTCACAGAATCATTCATGCTCTTTTACGGCGACATTATTTTCCTTTTTGACGAAAACATTGGCAGTACTAGTCAGAGCTTACTGTTATCCAGCAGCTGATTAGAAACTTGGGTATAAATAGTTTTCCATAATCCTAATTGGTTTTGTTGGGCGTCCTGTTCAATGTTCTATTCAATGCAAAGCGTGAGTGATATTCACGTGCAATATTCTTGTTATTGTTGTCTATACGACCTTTCGAACAGTAAATCCCTTTTGCTTGTTGCGCAAGCGTGCCGAGCGCCTGCGCAGAACGTATGAACGACCTATTTCGATTAGATCGGCCGCCTGGAACTACGATTGTTACCGATCCGATCACGACTCCTTTCGCAAAGGTGAAAAATACTTTGAGAATGCCACGACTTGTCATTTTGCAGTCACGATCCGCGCCAGCCAAATGTCATCTAAATGTGTGGAGATATTTTATGTTGAATGAAACCAGTTGCAACATATGAAATATCGAGGTCTCTCGAAAGTAACTAGCTAACTGGCTTGGCTGCAGTTTATATTGGGCATATTTATAATGGCAATAAAGTGAAAGAATGTCGCTCCATGACAGATACATTAATATGTAGTCTAATCCGTTTAGTTCTTTATCGGCTGTAAAGCTTCCCTAGCTTTTATTAGTAGTAAGAAGTAGCATCCAGTTTTATGTCTTCCTATCCGCTGTGAGTGCCTCCCTCTGAGCTAGTAGCTGCAAGTGGGGAAGGCGGTAAGTGTGCGAGGTCGTCGCTGGCACCGTGGGACGCAGCTGGTATTCAGCTCGAGGCCTGCCATCACTTAGCGTCCATTATTCCAATTCTTACAGTCATGTGCATGTCTTCAAAAGCTAACAAGCTTAAGACATTCTTGAGGAAGCCCTAATGCCCTGCATTCCTCTTCCGCTGTCACGCATTCCTCACTTGCTTAAGTCGAATAATTCGCGATAGACATGAATCGTTGAGTGGCTTGCGTCCAACCCGTTTCCTAAAGGTCGGCATTTTTATCTGCCGCATTGATATGTATTAAAGCGTTTAATTAAATAAAGATAACTTTTAGCGGCGTGTGCGCAGCGCGCTGTGCTTTTCGCGGCCCTGCGCTGGTATTTAGTGGCATTTTAACTCGTGTGATGTATTGAACATTCATTACGATGATTGATAGTCAGTAAAGTAGCTTTTGTCTGAAATGAGGCAAAGGCGTTGATCTTTTGTCAAATCATTATTAACCTGCGGCCCTACCAAGACGTGTTAAAGCGTGAGTGGTTCGAGCGCGAAGGAGGGATGGAACAATATAGGGTGTATAACGCCATCCCTCCTTCTCGCTCGAACGACTCACGCTTTAACACGTCATGGTAGGGCCGCTGGGCTTAACACGAACTTTCTCAGTCATCCTTTCAACTTTTCTCCACAATACTCAATCCAACATTACCATTGAGTCCGAAATCCTGTACAAGACACCCTGAATATTCACACCAGTTGACCTCAAATAGGTACACACACCTTACATACCTTCACCATGTCGGTAGGAGGAGCAGATTCTCCAATTAGCTCATGGAAGTGGTCGCGGTAATTCGCCATGTCGCTTCCTGTACGCTAATGACTTTGGACATTATCTACGGGAGCAACCATGTCCATGTGAACATCGTTTAGTATTCATGGTCTTTGTTATTATAAGTCCATTAATGTCTGAAGGCGTGTAGGCTTTTGTTTTGCTTCTTGGGTGGACTTAAGTGGACAACTTTGTGCTGTGTTAGTTACTTAGGAGCGAAGGGTAATGTTACTACAAAACTTTTGAAGCTTGGGTTTCCTAAGAAAGCCGTGCCTTCCTGGCTGCAAATTGACGGTGTTTATTTGACAAGCTTAAACGAAATTCTGTTTTATTGCATTCAGAGATTCTTTTTCTTAACTTATGTATGAGACATCCATATAATTTTATAATTAAACAGCCCTTTGTGGTCGTAACCATTACTTTAAAGAGTTCTATAATTAATGTGGTCTATAACTATGGCTGTCTCAGTTTAATTAGTACAAAATGACAATGACAGGTGGATTTATGGATCGTTTATAGGTGTGAAGTTTTTATGAACACTTGTAAGGGGTTATTTATGAGATCCTTACACCCGGAATGATGTTTTTACGATGCTTAATTAAAGTGCAACCAGGTTTCATGTAAGATGGCGCGGATGGACGTACATTTGTTCAAATAGCATCTCTTAAATCAAAAGACAGCACTATTTAGTACCATTTTTAGCTTTTTTCTATTATGTTTGCTTTTAAATTTTGTTTTTTATTGATTGGATCTTTAGAAATTGATTTGGTATCTGTCCAGTGCCACCCTTTATTTGGCCTATCGTTGAACTGCTTTTTTATGGATGGATGGGTGGGTAATCATCAAATGAATCCTTGCGCTATGGGCGGAGCGGAAGGGAGTGTCTGACTCTTACTGATTAAAACCCATCCGTGTTCCTCCTAATGCCCTTTGCGTTCCAGGGCCGCGGTGACTCTCGAACAAATTCCGCAACCCTGGCAGAGCGTTGAACTGCTAGCAGCATCATCATCATTTTAGCAAGCAATAAGCCCACACACTCAACTTCTGCCTAGCCGCCACATATCAACCACCATTACTTATACAAACCATGCAAAAACAAAGTGAAGTGTGCAGCACGCTAGGTCAGTGGTACACAAGCCGGATTGTGGAGGAACGCGACGCGAACAATACGTACTAAGTTCTCACTTCATAATTAAACTAGGAATGCCATGATGGATGCAGCTGGTATGTTCGTCTTTGATGATACTTAGGCTCGTGATAAAGTGCGTTGCGTGCGGTACCTATATGAAATTTCAAAATGGCGTCGACTATGACGTTTAGGATTTATCAGAGGTTTAATTGTCATAATTTCTATGGAATATTGACACTGACAGTTTTTGAAATCGCTTTGGACGCGTTCAGATTCGTCGGTAAAACTCGTGAAATATAATTAACAAACAAAATAAATTAAAGTAATACAGCAGCAGCATCAGTTTTCAGTGAAGTTTGAACGAGGCTGGTCTCGGCACCAAGTTGCCACACAATTAATTTTTCGCGTCGTTTGTCAAATTCTTCATTACTGCTTTAATAGCGCCATTTGCAAGCATAAAATTAATTGCAAGAATTCATCTTCTTCCATCATTATAACAATGCCCATAGTTCGTTACACTCTAAAAATCAATTTCGAGTTGATAATTATTTTATCGCCATCCAATTTGGTTGAGCAAAATATAGCTAACTTGTGGTGGGATGTTTTCAATTACTTTTTGAACAAAAAAACTATGCACAAAAACAGTGGTAATGTCGAAAATTGATTTTGGCTACTTGGAATGCGTATAGTCGTGATCAGGAAAAAACTAGTCGTATAGAAAATAAACAATTAAATGAAACAGGTCCCGACTTCTACTTATTAATTGAGGAAGTTTGTCGTTCTCACAATTTCATAGTTTATTTGTATGAACACAAAAGGATTTTAAACTTAGACACTATTTAATGGATGTCATCAAGGCATGCCCGCTTTAAATAAGTAGCTCGTTTAAATAGTTGTCAGAAAAAGCTATTCTAAGAGATTATACACCTAAAATAATTGCAAAAGTAACTAACCAGACATTAAAATTAATTAATGTTTTTATTTACAGCCGTCTAATAATAGCGAGAAATGACAACTACGGCGTCCGACCTTCGCGGCATAACAAGCAATTACATGAGCCTTCTTAATAGTCCCTAATGACAAGAGCTTCCTCCACGCAAAACGTGACCGGACCATTCAGGTTTCATTCCAATTGTCTTAATGAACGACGAACGAATGAACGTCGAGACGAATCGCGAACAAAAACCGCGGAGCCGGGACAAATCTGATGAATCCATCTGCATTATATGAGGAAGGTTTTGTTTTTTGTTAATAGTTCTTAAAAGGTTGGGCAGGTTGTTGACGCTGGTTTTATTTATTTATTATATAAATGGGTGAGCTATGGGTAAACAGAGATTGTGTTGTTTTAGTCAACCCAAACGGAGTATTAAAGATCAAAAGAAGGACAACCACGAGTGAATTGACCAATTGCCAATTAATAATTGGAAAGTCCCATAATGCTTCAAGGTTACTTGAAGTATTCCTATAGCACTTTCCACCACTCGATGTTTGAATAATTGAAAGCTGTACTTAACTGTACCGATAACTCAGTGCAGTTTAACGATAATTATAATAGCAGACTGAAAGTCTATTAAGCTTGTTGAAATGTTCCAACAGTCGTCATTAGTGAGGGTATGTTCCCGTTGACGACCGACATATGGGCCTAATAAGGAGGCACGTTCACTGGGACTGTCAATCCAGGATAGCAGGACAAAGCTGTGGTTTAAAAATTCTCGTAACATATACAATTTTTGGTTTAGGCTTGTCTTTTTGTTTGTCGTGTGTCCAGTTTTCGTCATTTGACTAACCATCTCACAATTAATTTCTTTCTACTTCCTCCCATACCATTCTCCGTTGCCACAAAGCATGCCTTATGTGACTGTTTCGGACAGGCAAAGACTGTAATTTATTGCACAATACGCCTTGTATTTTCTCTCATTGTGGAGTGCACGCTAACCCTAAGGCATGGTAATTAGTGATGGGCCACGAACGTGTTGCTCATCAGCGTTTACCATAAGCGGGAGGCAGAGGCGTTCACACGCTCCAGTTTGCGAAGCGCCCGCGCCGCGTCGCGCTTCGTCCGCGTTCGAAATACAAAAGCGGCGAATCCGCTTGTGGTAATTAGAAACGATGCGTACGCGCGTGAGAGATGTGCGTGAATGGCGAGCTGTATGCCAGGTGAGCTCAGGAATTTAGGTGTCATGATTTGTTCTTATGATAAGACCTAATGAAAATTTTAATGAGCGCCTTCAAAGAAACCGTCGCTTGACTCTATTGAAAAATAACTAGCGCTGAGCTGGGATAAGGCCAGCTAAGTAATAAATGTTGGTATTTTAATCAATGGTCGACCTTAACCCATCTGAAATCCAATCGCGTTAATTAAAGCTATTGATACCGTCGCCACATAATTTAAACATTGTATGGCCATCTATTCCAAAACATTGTAAGCTTCACGGTCCCGTTCTATACTTAATGTACAATAGTGCGTGCAGCAGTATTATCGGGAGTACCTACCGCAGTTGCGCCGGCGCATTGTTTTGCTCTCATTTACCGCGATGGCCGATAACATCGGCCGATCGGCACGGGCCGAGCGATAAATTTAATTAAATCACCTGTCGCACGCTACCGCCAGATTATGTTATCTACCGCGAAATACGCACACAGCTTAACAGAAAAAATAATGACCAGAATGCATAGATAAAGTAGGATTAACGCAACATTGTGGCCATAGTTTCTTGTTTGTTTACACGCTGGAGATATTAAAAATATTATACGCAGGAGCTTCTTTATTGATGTTTGTCCTCAGTAAACATGTTGAGTAACCAGTTTTACTTGGATATTTTTAATCCTCGAAGAGCTGCTGGTATCTATTAAAAATAAAGGAGTGTTTCTGGGATAATATACCGCTATATCAGCCTTAAAAAGGTAAATATCCAGCCAGCCTTTTTTTATCGATGGGAAATCAAATCAAATGATTCCTTCTGTATCAGACTTACTGACGAAAACCCATCCGTGTTCCTCCAAATACCCTTTGCGTTCCAGGCCGGTTGACTCTTTCGAACAAATTCCGCAACTCTGGCAGAAATATAGCCAGCCATAAAAACCGTAGCATATAGGTAGGGTTTACATTAAACTACAGGATGCTGTCTGTCTGTCCAACATGAAAAAGCCCTTCTGTAAACTATCCATCCACAGAGAAACAAGGCTGGAAATTAACGGCCAAAATTGAACAATGCGCGATCGTTAAGCATTCATTACGCGCCCGCGCATGTTTGCTCATGTTTATTTTCGCTCGCGACATCCCCTCGCCCCGTTTCCGGCTTGCTAATGAGACTTGCTCGGTAACAAGGTTTGTTACTTACACGTTACACCTAATAGATAGGCGTTGTCAAGCAGAAACTTATGTCCTGCTCACTTGAACGCCAACAAATGCTCTCCATTCCTCACTATTTTAAACACATTTCCCAATACAACAACTCCTTTGTCGTCTTTCCATTTTGCATTACAGTACGCAAATTATTCTCAACCATAACAGGTTCGTGTTCTGTACAATATCAATTTCCATAGTTACGGTCTATTACTTTGACAATTCTAATTATTGTAAAACATGGTGCCCGGATTGAACAACTCTATTGAGTTATATGACGCACGCCATTGCAATAAAGTGCGGTACTCGGATTAAATGTACTAGAGAAAATGGCAACTAAACAAAACACTCCTTATGAATAAAAAGGTCATTGTTTATACATCGGAACCGATGATCGATGTTGCGCAATCGGTAAATGGAAACAAAGCGGATGGTTGAAACGTCTCGAGCGACTATAATCGATTAGACTCACAGCAGTCTTGGTGCTTTTTGTCCGTTTGCCATCGAGATGCTTGACCGAACATCTGAAGAGTTCATTTACGTTACGATAATGGTAACAAAAAACATCATACCGAAGGAAATATTGCGAGCTGTGAGGAATGACCTCCGGTTTAGATAAAACATTTCAAGGTCTGGGATGATTCAGAGAATGATGATGAGAAGAATTTAACAAAAGAAAATATTCGTAATATTTTGCGTGACTTTCCGCAATTAGTTACGGACTGGTGAAAAGATAGAATCCGACTTGAGAACCGATGCCACATTTCTCGGTCTGCAACAACGAATAGAAATGCAGCCGAAAATCTGAGATCATTTCGCAAATAACCAAATCATATCAATAAACATTTCGAAATCCGATTGCACGATACCGTTTCATTTATCAACCTTTGTCTACGACATACGTCAAGCTGTCAGAACGCGCTCGATTTTCGCTGTAACCTTTGACCTTTGGCGCGAGTCACGACCACGACCAACCTTGGGTACTGGGTATTGGACCAGAGACCAGTATGATATCTGCGAGTCTTTCTAAACGTGACTAGAGCGCGGCCTTCGTCCGCCGCTCCCTTTTAGATTTGCGATATAGATCTGCCGCTCTTATTTTATGCTCAGCTTTTGTAGCTATTCGTGTGTTGTGGGAATTATGTGGGGCGTGTGTTTTGAATATTCTTTACTTGGTGAACGTATCTCCAAGCTGTTGTTCACCTCTAGATGGTTCAGTCCATTTGAGGCATCTTTTTCTTCATCTATGTGCTGATCTGGACCTTTGATAGATGTAGTTTCTTTTTAAATAAGTTTAACTTGATTTTAACGAGTTTGTAGATCTTCAATCTGTTGTTCGTCTAGTTTGTCAAATCTATTTGACACAGCTCCTTCCTTTGTGTCTAATTTATTTTTAAGCACTTTAATATCGCTATCTGCTTCTTTATATATGTTCTTGTATCTGTTGATTATCAACAAAAACATTTACTTCATCCACTGCAACCTAATCTTGTTGAACGAAATTATTGGCCTTTGCTTAGATCGACAATAAATATAGCATTGCAGAATTACTGACATTTAGATCTCTTAATTGCAAATACATTAATGTTACAATCATACTTAAATCTATTCCATCCGTAAACCTAATGATATCAAATAAATAATCATTCTAATTGAATTTCATAATGGCACTGGTGTCTTCATACTTCCATTCTCATACGAAAATAATTCTTATGCGTACATTAATGAAAAAATGAATACCTAGAAACATGTAGCAAGCACTTATGCTATTATAACATAAAATATCGTTAGCCACGTGAAATATGTATGAGAGTCATTACAAGGACAATTAAATACGTATCCGTGATGATATTGTACTGTTATCTGCTGCTCTGTGACAATTATTGCTAAGACCGGCTACGTTACGATTATGATACTCTGTGAATGTCCTTACTTATAAAAGATTATGACTTTTTATAACGCAATGCAATTATATTTATTATTTAAGAGTTCCACTCTGTGCAGTATCAGTTTCAACCTGCATGGCAGCCATTATAATTGGAGCTGTTTGAATCTCGTTGAATTATAATTATATAATGTCATGTAATTTACCTAGCCCTTTTCAATACTTAGTAATTTTATAACGTAGTTATTGTATATCGTGTTTAACATGCACATTAAGAGGTAATTAAGAATACATTTTCAGATTTATTCTCTTACTTAATGTATTCTGTGACCTCCGCCTAGGTTGTTACTTGCAGAATATTTATACAAATTAATTTTATGTACGTTTACATGTACATGTAAACATATATGCGCATAAGTTAGTAACATATTTATAATAAAGCTTGTTAGAAAATACAATACCTATGCGCCATTTTCCCACACGCGATAGTTCACAAACAATTAAAATATCTCTCGTTTTTTAAGTATATCATTAAGTTAATGATAAAGTTGCTCTAGATTTGGAGCCATCGTCTTTTGAAACTCTACCTTCTTCAAATTTTGACAATATTGTTGAGTACAAAATCTAAAATCCCAGAGTTCGAAGGTGCTAATACTCTAAATGATAAAAATGCTTATATAACACTTCCGAATGTTAATGGTATGTCTCCTAAACCATTTGACAAGGTCAATAAACGTCAATTCAGCAAGTAATAAAACTCCGTTATCGTACAATTTACATGTAACAATCCCATCGTTTTTGGTGTGCGGGCCAAGTTAACCGCCTGTCGTAAATTCTTCCACCGAAGCATAAAAGACGACAACAAAAAACTTTGACCTTGTTATACTGACGTAACCGAACGATCCCTTTGCGAATAACATTAGTTACGCTCCAAGGGTCCACACACAAAAACGGTCCAAGATTGGCCCGCTGATTTCGCCAGACTTGAATTTGAATGCAGTGCATAATGCAGAAGTTTAAACCTCTTTTCTATCAAAAGCCTTCGCTGGATCACCGCAAATGGTAGCACAACCCTACGTTTTGGCTTACCGTGTATTCCTTAGCGACGTATTCTGAAGGCCTTCCGCGTCTCTAGCGCCGTGTAATTATTCCCATTGTGTGTAGTATCTAATTTCAGCATGGGCGTTTAATGGATCGCTGATTACTGCCTCCATGTCTTCTACCGTACGATTCGTCGCGGTCTCAGAACGCGGAAAGAGCAATAAATTGCTTGCAATCCATTTTGACAATACGCTGAGACCAACAAACCTTGAACTTTAGTTTCGCTCAGCCATTGTCAGCTTGAAATAGTAACAAATTGTTTATAAAAACAGACTGCTATAGATTTGCTCAATCATAGGCTATTGCGTGAATAGAAACTGACGGAAAAACAATTTCATTGTTAGGCTTTTCAGTTAAAATTTTCACGGCGGTTACACTCATTAGTGTCGCCCATTTTTTAAATAGGTTTCAATGTATCTGTAGCACTAACAACGTTCGTTAAGAATGCGAACCACTTCCGCCATATGGCCAGCGGCGGCGGCGTGGCGTCCGCTTTACGACGCATGCGTGCTGTCGCGGTTACACTTTGTTGGTTTTTATCTAAACACACCACTGTAACCAGGACCCTTTTTAACTGGACCACACGTCGAGTTCCCTCGAAGTTCATTGCATCCTGCTCCAGATCACCTGTTTACATACATCCCATCGACGTCTCCTCACTCCCCTGTGTGGTCTATACTCCGAAGGCATAAACCTGACCGTTTAGACTCGCCCTTCCTTGTGTTTGTACACTGAATATTGTTCTTAAAACTTGTTTATTCAACCCCATATGTTAACGGACACTATAAATAAACCAGAAACACTGGCCGTAACCGGTCCAAGTTTCTTAACATCTACTATGACAATTTGTCCTTGAGTAATTGGTCGTAAAATACTTTTTCTTTTTTTTACAGGTAAGGAACTTTATTGAGCCACACACGGCACCTGTCGAACGCGCCCTGGGCGGAGGTACGGACCATGGTGTCAATAAATTAACTATTTAATACAGCTTTGATGTTTAGAAAGGCCCCCGTCGCTATAAATGCTCTTTTTATACCGATGTTCATTGCATTGACATAATAATACTGCATGAATAAACTCATAAGATCCATTGCTCCATTTCTAAGAAAAATCTGAATTGAATAGAGTAGGTGGTTTGATATCTTCCAATAATATACGATTATAAATTATATCATGCTTTTGAAGATTTTATGTTATCGATACATATTTTTCTAAGAAAAAGAGCTGCGGTCGTAATATTGATATTCATCTAGAAAGGATAATTTGGTTTTCATTCGTCAATATCGGCCTTTGATTCCGATGTTTATTTGTGATCATTCACATGCAATAATTAGTCAAACATGTCAGAAACAGGCAATTTTATAACAACATTACGTCTAACGTTTTTTTACCGTTGACCTTTTGACTTGTATTATTATATATTCGATATACCAGCAATATTTATATATGAGTTATCGGTTGGATCTATGATACCTACCTGTAACAATGGTTCAAAAACATTGGAATCATCCTTGACCCGATCTCCTAGCACCTGTCTCGCATCCTTCCTAGTCGGACGTGCGCTTGCGCATGAAACAATAAGCCCTAATGCCGACGCCGCCCGAACAATAGCTTCTAATTCGGCCCAACACCATACAGCCTATCTGATACACCCATTGTATAAAATTTAAGATTTGGTTTAATTGTTGACTTTTCGAAAAGAATTTGAAAGGCGACCTCGACTTGAAAGGCTTCAATAATTAAGTTCATTGAAATTGGTCCTCAGGATCTAAAATTTGCCAAGGTTTCGTTAATCGGTGCTCAAAAAGATTTTGTTTTTTAACTGTCCGGCTCTATAAAAACATTTATATAAGTGTAACGCAGTTGCAGCGAAATGATTATGCAAAAATACTGCGTAATAAGAGATGGCCCATATATTCTTGGAATAAAATTTAAATTTAAAATGCTGCGAGGTCGGCACTAATTACAGCATCTTCCAAATTTCCTGATCGTATATCCAGCGAACTGTCAGATCTGAACGGGTAATTGGTAACCAATCATGGAGAAAGCCAGCGACGGGCAGTCTACCGCTCCTCGATCATTCCACGTCATATTCTGTCCCCATTCACGGCTCTGCCCCACTTCGGGAAACCATTGTCCAAAAAGAAAGGCAATCCAGTTTGCATCTTCTGCAATTTGCGATGCCAGTTAATTAATGGTTATTAATCATAGTAACGACCAAGCGGTTTCTAAAAAACAACTCCTTTTTTGTCATGTTTTAATATCTTTGTTTTTGTTTGGACCTTATTTAAAGCGTCTTCATTTTTTCACAGAAACTTTTGTTCTTTTCCGTGATTCACTTTGCCATGTTTGGCAATATGTTCTTATTGCACGTATTTCTACATATATTTTAAATTCCACTGACCTAATAACCACGATTCTTCTTCACTTCGCAAACTTAAGCTTCCCCTCATTTCTCGGCGGCAGCTGTCAAGCATATGCGGTCTCTCACAATTTTTTCCAACAATTACGTTGAAAATTAATGGGTGTCATAACACAGCCTCAAACTTCGACTATATTTTATCATTTCCATCAAGCATACCGTTATTTTTTTCACATTGTCCCCGTAAATAAATCCGGTTGTGTATGTTATTATCGGTCGGTCTGGTAACACCGTAATTTGGCTATAAGTCAACTGTTAATCTGATGCAAATTGCTTCTTGTATCACGAAGTTTGGGTGACCGATATCGGGCTAAATTGATGAGGCAACATTTGCGTGCAACAAAGACATGCAGCGGAGATAAAGGTTCCGAAATTCTGAATTCCCTATTCAAAGTACCCATGTTTAATACCATTCTAACTGCAGTAGTATTTAAGATGTTATGAGAGCTGCCAACTTAAAGCTAATACCTGCTTCAGACAACACTGTATCCTCTGTGATGTCCAGTGATTGTTTTAATGTTGTATAACCGGTAATCTGCTCAGAAATGATTTTTAAAACGTGGCCATTACTCCTAATAGGTATGATGTAAGTGGATGGGTCATCTCTGTTGAGCTGTGTTCGTGCGTTCAATGGGTTTTTAACTTCCATGTGTTATGTTTTGTTACATAAATCCAAAATACCATTATATTTATTGTAATATTCATCATTTATTTAAATCTTCTGAGTCTGTATATATACTTACTTAATTCATTTTGTTCCTCAGTTCTGTCGTTCAAATGTCGTTCATTTTCTGTCAAACGAAAATTCGTATAATTTAACTTTTGATTGTCAATAAAGTTAATAAGTTTCGGATCCGTTACAATTACTTACAATTGATTTGAAATGATTCAAAAGAGTCAAAGAGAAATTAATTCAACAGTTTTTATATGCAGATTGTAACTTGATCTTTGCAAAAATGAGCGGCGTCAGTCGATTTTAATCGGTTTCTCTTATAAAAAAAAAGTTTTGTAATCGGCCAAGTGTGAATGCGTTGGGCGCCTCTGAACGATCGTGACAATTGCTAAAATTGCCAGAACCCGCGAAAGGTGTTGCATAATGCCGAACTCTTTAGCGTTTTCATGCTTTCTAATTAATTGCATAATTTAGACCGCCTGTTGTAATTGGCGCAGCACTGCACTTTAGTCAGGTGCTATAATAACGTTCGCAACAGTAGCACAGTGGTCTATCTTCAGGTCATTTTTTGTAAATTTCATCATGACTACCAGCCGGACATATCACTTTGACATGCAAAGTTAAATGTGAAGACGACCTACATGCAACATCCTGATGCTAACAATTTGATATTATGCGGGTGAAATGTTCATTTACCTCTCAAAGAGGTCCACAGGGCTGGCGGCCGCATATCGGTATAGTTAGCAGCCAATTTACAACCGCGTAAATTCACATCTATGTCGAACAAATATTTTTATTCATCTGCGAACTAGTTACATTCAATCCACTAACCTCGTTATGAGAACCAGTCGGGTTATTTCATTACCTCTCGATTAAAATCGACTAACCATTACACAAAATCGATTCGAGTATCGTTATGAGTGTTTACTCTTCGTATTTTTTCCTAACAAATGATATCGATTAATTTGTCGGCGGGCCATTCGTGGGTATTTGAAATTTTTTAATGTTTGTATTGGGCAAATACCTCGTTAAGTCTATGATGTTACTTTCTTAAAGGAGTATTAATTATATGATTGGTGATTGTTGGGAAAATTCATTAGTATACGATTGGTTTTTCGTTCTAGTCTTGTTCGTAAAAATAAGTTTCTGTGGCATTTTAATTGGAACATATTTACTTACGCATTAAAAACATTTAATATATATGATGTTTGCTCGTTTGTTTCTCCACATTCCACAAACGTACGTTTCAGACATAAAAGTTAGCGAAGCAATAAACGCGATAAAATTCCGCGACTAATGGCCACTCTCAGGCAGGGACAATAACGAGGAGTGCAGTATTATTCTCTCTGCTTATCCCTCATGTCGTGAGTGCAGATTGCAATTTTCCATCTGTCACCGTTTTATTTGTGCGTCAGTTTTGATGGCTCGTTGCGTAGAGCAAACGTCATGCGCGCTGAAGTCGCGTCCGATGCGCCCACGCAGCGCGCTGCTCAACCATGCCAATTATTTGTTTGTAATAGAGGCTTTATGATAGTAAGTAAACCTTGAAATACAAGCGATTTAATCAAAATTTATACTTTCTCAATTTTTAAAATTTTCAATTTGTAAATTCCTTGGTAATAGTCCTTTGATATAATTAATTTAAAATCATTGCGTTACATTGCATACCAGTGACAAATTGCATGTCAATGCTAATTGATTCAAACTCTCATGGCCATTATAAATTGTATTTCTAATATTAACCTGAAACTAATTCTCTTTAACCTTTAGTCTCATTAAGCTAAAATTAATAGTTTTATTCATTTTAGAGGTTAAGTACTAAATAGCATGAAAAGTATTATTGTTTGAAGGCACGCGCACTGGCTCATGAAGTCATGACCAAAGAATTAAGGTTTATTACACAAATATAAGTACTATTGTCGTACGTGATAATTACACGAATTAAGCCTAGTAATTCTGATTCTTGAAAATGCGGGCCCAGTATTTTATTTATCCAATTCCGCCCAGAAAACATAAATGTGTGGAAAATGAAGAGGGAGTGTTTTGGCCCTGCTTTGAGACAATGTAGTCTGATTAGATAATATTAGAAGCTTTCCTCAAATTAAAACTAAAGCTCAGCTCTTCAACGTCCCAATAAAGCAATTCTTTATCTTATAGCATAGATTTCCTTGCGCTAAACGGCACTGTAAGAAAATCTCCATATAAACATTTCGAACACGAAAAATCAATACAAAACATTACCATATATCAGTCAAAAGTCATTCTCATTACACCAGGTACAGTCATATGAAGTCCTCATTAGGGTCAGGGCATGGATAAACAAAGTTCGTCGCATGATCGATGGCTGCATAACGGGCCGCGTCCGGTGTCACTAATAGTGCGTGTGCGCATTGTATGCGTCGGAGTGACGGCTCTATGGCATGTGAGGTTGTGTGCGAAAAGCTGGCATTATGTTTGAAATTACGTTGTAGGAGGATAAGGCGTTGTGATTGACTGTTGTCATTTAGAAATATTGTGTTTTGAAGCCACATATGATACTTCTCGTTTGGTAACTGCGCGCTTATGTGTTATGATTGCTGTTGCGGAGAAAAGGTTTTTACCTCTTCCTTCTTTTTCCAGCTACTGATTATTGTTAGGAAGGAGTCCAGTCCAACCCATCCCAGTATCTCTCTCTGGACCTGTCGCGTAGACACTTTCTGCTATTTGGGATCTGCTCAGTTTTAGCTTTTGCGTTTACGAACGAGCATTTAACTTTGATTAAATCCTCTCTTTCATTTTACGTCTAGTGTAGATGACCTTTTCTGATTCACTTCATTAATTAAATTAAATAAACAGTTTAAATCAGACACTTAATACACAATTTATTGTTATCAGCACGAGTTAATGAGTAGATTTCGACTTCTGTGCAGTTGTACTGTCGGGAGATGTTGTTGCACCGTTAAAGGTTGCGCCCGCGCCGACCTCGCTTGTTTAATTAACTTTTATTTACACAACAACATAACTCTGGCTCGCATGTACTCGGCTTGTTTACCAGTTTTCTCTTTTGTGTACGACGATAAGAATGTTTATAAGATCTAGTGGAGACATGGTCATGGAATAGTTCTGGTGCTGCTTATCGACTTAGTTCAAAAATGTAGGGACCTTGCATAGGGTTTTGAAATAATAATATGGTGGTGCATTTGTCCTGATGAAAGTATTCAAAATTAATGTGGATGCTATAAGAGGAGGGGAAGACCAAAGAAACGATGGATCGATTGCTAGTGATATAGCTAGAACTCTGGTGACTACTGATATTACTACATCATCATCATCATATCAGTCGAAAGACGTCATCTACTGGACATAGGCCTCCCCAAGTGTCGTCACAACAACGGGTCCTGTGCGTCTCGCATCCATCGGCTACCCGCGACCCTCACCAGGTCATCGGTCCACCTTGTGGGAGGCCTTCCAACGCTGCGTCTTCCGGTTTACTACTAATAGAGAAGTAGGTATGTTATAAGACATATTGTGCTTCTACCGGTGAAGGGTCAAAGGAAGAAATGCGTGGTGTATTTCTAACATAGTTTCTACCCTTATCAGAATTACAATAATTTGCAGTTAATAGACACAACGACCATTATATCGCTAATCCTGCTCCACAAATAGCTCCAATCCGATAGAAACTATTGAGATAATAAGAGTTCAGTGACTCTGCTCTACTGCGTTGAAACATAGCCAGTAATAAGTCAATACAGACAAGCATTTATTGTATTGTATTCCTTCCCTTTTGAGGCTGATGATTAATAGCACCACCGAGAATAAATTAGACCGAGTCCGGCTGCGAACTAACGACTACTGTCTCGTTTCCGACTTCACTAATTACTGAACCATCAGCGCTTTTCATTATTGCTTTTTATTTCATACATCTGGTTTAATTGGAGATGGTTCTTAATTAATTTGATGGTGTTAACCTGTCACCGGCCAGATGGTTAAATGATCGAATGGTGACTAGGAAAGTCTGAAATGCAAGGAGTTGTATGTTTACAGAAAAGGGAAGCTTACGTAAGTTTCTCGATGTTTTTTATTGCTAGCGTTGCTAAGCTACTGAAAGCAATCAGTTTTGTGACGTAATTAAGCCGATTTATTAGTCTATTTCTGGTTGTATTTAGTTTTAAATCGGTCGTTATCAGCATCCGGTGTTTAGGGTATGCAATAATATGATTAGAACTTGTTTTGGCCGTTTGAAATTATATCATGCCCTGCCCAGATTCTTTCAGGGATTTGGCTACTGTCAAATTGCTCGTATTACATGGTTTCATACTCTATTTCACTGAGAAAAGATGCCAAGTTTCAACAAGAGATCACTTTCATTGCTGTTTCAAAAATCATAAAAATAAACAGTAATACATTATTGCCTTAAAACTTCCTTCTTTACTTCACATTAAAACTCAGTTACTCATATTCATTACCTTCAGTTCAGACGCGTTACCAAAGGTTGACGTAAACGTTCTCAATAAAATAAAGTATAGTAATAATTTCATTAATTCTCCACATGGCTGACAGGCATTATCGTTCAACGAAATGAGACAGCCATCTCACAATTATAGTGCTCATTAAATATGGTGGCATGAAGTTATAAATTGCTTTGTGTTTGTATGAGTTTCGTTGAATGTTAATAATTTTATTGGTTTTTCGTGTGAAATGTATTTGCAATTGCTATTGCGTTGAAATTTGCCAATATACTGGAACAAAATTTACAAGTGGTGGAGGGTTATGCGTAAATGGAATACGTCAAACATCTATAGATTTTACTGTCAAATTTCGTGAGGGTATGCCAATGACACTTTAAAAAACATTGACCAGAGAGCCAATTCTACTATTTTTTAAGCAACGTTCGCATACCCATGTCAATCGCAATCTGTCAAAAATGTATAGATATGGATATTGATGCTTATTTGATTGCGAATGAATGCGAACGTTGCTTAAAAAAATGTAGAATTGACCCTGATTGGTAGAATATAACTTGTCTACATAGACTCTATAGTCTATGTAGACAAGTTATATTCTACCAGAGGGTCAATTCTACAAATTTTGAACAGTGAACTGCAAGATTACCTGAGACTCTATAGTCTCAGGTAATCTTGCGGTTCACTGTCAGTCATAAACATTAATTCTGGCAATTTATACAAATTTAATTCAATAGTACTTTTTCTCCTTGATCACAAGTTTTACCTACCACTTGTATAACTTGTATGTATTACCAAAGCGTGCTAATTAAACTTAACATAAAAAACAAGTCATTTTGTAGTTATTCGTAACATTAGGTATAGTATGATATCATTGTTATGCAACCTTTAACACAGGTGCTTGCTATTTATTAATAGTGATTAATGCGATTATACATAAGCTTGAAATAACGTGCGATATTACGTGACACATGCTAGACATTTCGAAATAGAATGCGCCGTTTAATAGTTCAAACGACTATGTTTATTATTGAGGATAATACTATGATTATTATTTTGTGTTCTTCGTAATTGGCGTAATGTTTGGTTTAAGAAATGTCATTTTACTGTCAGCTGTGAAGCTACCTGTTATAAAATAAATAATATTATAAATGACTAGCTGCCGCTTTCGGCTACGCCTGCGTGAATGTCGATAAGTATCCCAAGGGAACATACTCCCGGGATAAAAAGTATCCTATGTGTTATTCCAGACTAATATCTACCTCTGTGCCAAATTTCATCAAAATCCATTCAGTAGTTTTTGCGTGAAAGAGTAACAAACATACATCCATCCATCCTCACAAACTTTCGCATTTATAATATTAGTAGGATATTTCTCTATAACCGTTATCTGTCTAGACTATTTTAACTAGCATTTTCCTGTGGCTTCGCTCCCGTGGTAATAAAAAATAGCTCATGACATTCAGCTAGAAATAGTGTTCGGTATCATTCAGCTTCCTTGAAAGTAAGAATAAGGAATACGAAAATTCTTTCACTGATGTGAAAGAATTTTCGTATTCCTTATTCTTACTTTCATTATTCCTCTATAGTTTAGATTCAATAGAGGAAAATAACATAAATAGAAATACTCTATTATCATCATCATCTGCCAAGTCTTTTCCCAACTATGTTGGGATCGGCTCCCAATCAAAGCGGCTGCCTACCAGACCTCGTAACACGGTACTTCTTGACAACACTGCACTGGAGTCAGATTTTTGGCTTCTGACAATCCGTAACGACTGCCAAAGATCTCCAAATGAAAGCCAGGACCAACGGCTTAACGTGCTTTTCGAGGCACGGATGAATCTCGATATGTTAAGATGGTCACCCATCCACAGACCGACCTCGGCAAGAATTGCTTAACCTTGAAGATCGACCTCTTACTCTTAATTACTGCTCTCCTACTCTTCTAGAGAAATACTCAATTATCATAGCGATAAACAATTATTGTTTATTTAGATAATAAACAATTGTTCATCTCTACAAAAACACACCCCGACAGGTCATCGTCCCCAATTGTCAGGTCACAGCTCAACTCAAACAAAATTAAATTCACTTCATTCCTCTCGTCTCATTTCCAACGGCTAGAATGCCGTCGCTATTCCGACGCTGACACTTCAGACTAGCCGCGTATCGCACTGGCAGGCAGACTCAAGTGCCGACCCCCTTTTGTTCGAGGTGTGAATAAGTGCGGAATCTGCGTGCGAAGGCTTTTGTCCGCTGTTGTGACTAAGCTAGGCTGGAGTTGAAGTTCGTTAGCTGATTGGTCGAGTTGACACGGACGGAAAGACTGTTGGCATTTTGTCGTGTTTTTTTTTTACTGAGAATTATTGACTATTACAGTTATGGACTAGATATAAGAGTTATAATTTTTATTTGGCACCTCATTTTCGACGAATTAGTGGAATAGTGAGTATTTCAGATTAGGTCGTCCTAAGAAAAACAATGGAGTTCTAAATGCAACTTAGTAACAAGGTCTACATAATTAAGTTGTATAAAACTGAAACCTGCAACTAACAAATGTTAATAATATTATATAAGGCATTGTTCGTACAACAAAGAGAATTGCATATACCCTTCATTAACGGTACGTAATCCAACAATAACATAAATTACAAAACAAAATATTTACTCAAACACTCGTTTGCAGTTATTAATTTACTCAAGTTCTCTGAAATCAACAAAATTATACAGACTATGCAAATAAGGTTTATTGCAAAGACATTCTGATGTACGACACTGTAAATTAATTTATTTGCCATAGATACAGTATCATATTTTTCTTAACATATTTCTTCATGGGAAAGAGTCGTAAACTTCAAAACTCCCGTTGTTCCGAACGATTTCGGAAAACGGTGAATCGTGCGTTTACTTCGGGCATCTTCGGCTAAATTGATCATTGTCATAGTGTGCGGTGTGTTGATTGATTTCCGCAGACCCGATGTTAAATCACGGAACGGCGCTAAAGTCCTGTTATGCAGGAATACCGTGGGATGAGCCTGAGGCAACGAGGTACACCGGTACAGTAATCGTTGTTTCTGAAAATTTCCTTTTAATGTAATGTTATCTTTGCACCATATAAAGGTTGACATGCACGAAACCTAAGCATAAAAATCAAACTTCGAAGGCACGTTTGAAAATAATCAACCTAAATGACAGCTGTCAGATTAATGTCAATATTTGAGACAGACTATTCCTTCCTTCAGACAAAGCATTTGAGAAATGAACATTGAAAATGAATGAGACATTAGTAAGTTAGATAGTTCTCATCGTAAATTACATGTTCGCGGAACCCATTGACGGTTGTACAAAAGTACTACATACGGTTGCCGGTTGTACAAAGCAAGGTATTTTGTTGTCACAGAAGTCAACACAATGACTATGTCACGTGGTCGTGTCACAAGAATGCGGAAGTGTCATGACAACGCAAAACACTGTCTCTCCGGTTGTATGGTGTTGTCAACCATTCTAGACAGACGTCGATTTGCAACGTTCAGGACTTAGGCCTTTAAATTCAAACCTGAGCTGTGAGTCGTAAACGTACAAGAATGTTAGCGGATTGCTTCTCATTCTTATGCCTCTTCTTATTGCGGATTTTTTCGAAAGAGTCACCGCGGCCCCGGAACGCAAAGGGCATTATGAGGAACACGAATGGGTTTTAGTCAGTAAGAGTCAGACACTCCCTTGCGCTCCGCCAAGAGCGAAAAGAGTCATTTGATTATTTCCGACCGTTAAAAAGAAAAAAAAATAAAAACATTGAACCATATTCGAGTTTTTAGGGAGAAAAAAGTTTGTGGTCCCATTTGGGAAGTTGCTCTATTCACAGGGTTGTCGCTATGCCGTTCACATTCTCATACTCCACCCAATTATATTCCAACTTGACTTTTTACAACAATGTCTCAATTAACTTGCATACAAAATAAAAGAGCCTCCTTTTATAAATATTAAAGCAGTCTACAATACAGATAGATGTCTTAATTAAGACGTCATTTGCTGTATTCCCATACGAGTGCATTTACTTCAACGACATTCCTGTCAAGTCTGGCTTTAATCGGCGAATGGGCAAGACCAGCTGTTGGAGAGATAGTCTACTAAATATTATTATTTTTCACTTATGAGCGTTTACCCATCCCATACAACATTTCATACAAACTTTCAAGTCCTTATTTTTCTAAATGAATGAACCGATTTTAATGAAACTTGGTAGGCATAGGTACGCTAGATATCCAGGTCTAAATAGTTAGTAGAGAACGTTTTCGAAAAAGAGTTCAGGGGGAAAGATAGTGATCATTCATTTTCTTAAAAAACTCTAAAAAACTTAAAATCGCTCTCTCTCTCTCTCTCTGTCTCAACACTTTTTGAAATTGTTAACGCTCTTAATAATGACATTGAAAGCTTACTTAAACTATGTATCATAAAATTGGTAAATTATGCTGTTGGTAGATCTAAAAAACATAATTAATTATACACTATTCAAGAATTGATAAAATAGGTAATGCATGTTTTTATGCACATATTTTATGAATATTAATAAGTTCTTCTTCACATTTTAAGCGTCTACGGAGCGAAACAATCATTTTCCTTTTTTTTTAATGAAACCACAGAGTTAACTACCGCTGCATCTTTGTAAAATATTATCTCCGGTTGAGATGTAGTGCCAGAACTCACGCTAGCCTCAAATTTACGAATTTCTCTCGCCAATTACCGCCTCACGAGATGTTCGTCGAAAACATACTGACTTTATCCTATGACATATTGTTGGTGTTTTATACTAGAATTGTGTCATTTTGTTTCAGTCTTATTTTTAGCATGACCATAAAGCTTTGTTCTGAGACTTCTTGATGAGTTCAAGATTGTCTTAATGTCGTCTTTGTTGACGTTTATAAAAATAATAAAATGTTTTTATAAACACCATTTAACTTGTTAGTTACAATTAACACTTCATTGAATTCTTGGGGTCAATGTCAAATTAATAAATGCGAATAAAAAATCCAAAAAAAGGTTATTGTTAAAATGTAATAAGTTTGTTGAGAAGCGTAACCTCAATATGTTTGTATTTCGTTGTTCAGCCTGACCGCTCGTTTGACAGGTTAATTTCCTTGGATATAAAAATCACAGCTATTATCAATCAATCAATGTTATATTCAAACATAGTAGTTTTACATAGCCTACAGATGCTAAATTGTAAAGATTTTGCTGTCAGTAGCTTTAATTAATTAATCTATTGCAAATATATTTTTTTAATTTTGCACAGATCGTGTTAATTTTCTCAATTCAATTTCGGACAACCCTGAACAAGTTAACGAGTGACATTCGATTTTCGGTAACCATTATTTTAATTTATTTTTAAATTGTTATTGAAAAATTGCGTAATAGTTATTTATGATATTAGTGCGGTAAGTTGGTTTTTACAAACGAGTAGACGAATGTAAGCCCGAGACGAAGTCGAGGGCTAACCATAGTCACGAGTTTGTTAAAACCAATTTCTGCACGTATATCATACAACGTTTTTCAATACATTTGCGAGAAAACAGTACAATAGATAATGAAACAAACTTTTTGTTTTTAGATATCAGTCGGAAAGTCGCAACAATCTTTGACATTTCTAATATGAAAATGGCGCGAATTTGCAAACGGCGCCACAATCGCGTGGTGAAAATAAGAACTACATCTTTCATTTGTTTATTTTATTATTCTTTTCTCATGCGCTTCCAAGGAGGTTCGATCATTCAGCTTATTTATTCTAGGATTGGGAAACTCCTTGGTGATATTCTTATTTATTTTTTTATGGAAATTAAAATAAAAAACCGTAAAGAACACCTAAGTACATATTTTACCGCACGGCGCTATACAATAGCACCGTGCGGTAATATATGTACTTAGGTGAGAGTACCTATTTTACCGCACAATCCATGGTGTGGTGTGTAAAATTTAACTTTCTAACAATGTGTACAGGCTTCGTAAATGCATTTTTTGAGCAAATGTGTTGAAAAGGTATTTTTATTAATCCAATCAATAAATTATATTCGAATCGCCTTATTACGAAAACCGTTGTTTTTTACTCTTAGTCTCACAATACGATGCACGTCCTTGGGTGCATCCGTGTGACGGTAGTGAGTAAGCCACGAGAGTACCACTGTATTATCTCAAACACAATGGAGTTTGAACTTTATTTGCCAACAATTAAGTTCTTTTTGAATTACTGAAATGAAGCTACGTAGCTGTAGTGCCTTTATATTTTTATGTTTAAAAACACAAGATGGTGACAAATCATATCATTTTTAAAGATTGTGGGAAGAAAATGTTCTCAGTCCACAATAATAAATAACTGTGGTGTACACAACCAGCTTAAACGTCAAAACTGTCAGTTTACTTACAAATAAACGCCAAACAGTTATTTTTGTGAATGATCTACGTGGGCCGTTTAACGAATTTAAAAACACGTTAACACGGGCGACATATTATATTACCTACCAACTGTTGGTACAACAATGTAAACTCAATCCCGCTGCGCCGGCGCATGTTTAATTGCTTGTATGTCACTTTAATGCCGGTTTTAAGTCGTAATGTTTGCGCTGAAACGCGTAAGAATGTCGCACGACTTTTTCCTTTTCCTACAAGACAGGGCCTATGTACTGTACTGTAAGTACAGTCACAGGAAAAATAGGATCGTCACCTTACGGTCTAGGTTTGTTTAGCTTCGTTCTCAATATTTGCTTTACTCATACACGGACTCGGTATTATCATAATGTCGAATAACAGATGTGGGTAGTTTTTTCAGCATTTTAAGGTGGAAGCGCCAGGGTAGCCCGCGAAATTCAAATTTTCTCAGTTAGAATTGATGACAAATGTAGTATTTCATGAAATCATAACATTTGACATCAATTCTAACTGAAGGAGTTGTATTGATGATTTTAATGACTATAATTCTATACATACATACTTGCTACGGCCGCGAATCATACTTTGGCCAAGATACAACCTGACACTGACCTGCAATATGCTAAAAACGTAAGAAAATTTGAATTTCGTGGGCTACACTAGTGCTTTCACCTTAAAATGGAACAGTAAAAAGGTTTTAGTTGTAAACTAGACATTGGTGAAAGATTTTTGTTTTTTTTCATAAAATATTTGTTTCTATCATGTCGTATTCAGTTCAGTTAATCAGTGCCGTTTCAAAATTATGTGTCGCAAATAAACGAAAGAACTACTGACGAAGATATAAACGACTCGACTGTACCATGTTTATGTTTCTTTATGTTGCTATTCCCATTATTAAGTCGCTCTGGAGAAAAATACTACGTTGTCCGCAGTTGTGATAAGTGTGAATGCGCTCGACTTGTGTTTGCGACGTTTTTAACGATTGTGTATTGGGGGGACGTGTTTATGGTTATTTGCTAGTGTTTTATTTGATGTTGGTAAAACTAAAACAAGAGTTTTAACATCCCATACTATGGCGCCATAGAATATCCATACGTGTTATTAGCCTATAATGACATACTACTGGGTAAAGGCCTTCAGTATATTAATTTCAGACACTTTTCCTCCGCCCAAGTATCTCGCTTAGAGCCTATTGTTACTTAAACTTTATTAATCCGAAAACATCAAAATTCAAGCTCAAATAAATCTTTCATGGCAAAAAAAGCTCCAACGCCTCAATTTGTACCTCTAAAAGATTTTTATCCTCCGGGACAAAAGATAAGCAAACACAAGCGAGAACAACAGTATCCATCATGTAGATAAGCGGCTGCTTTGTCCCGCCGTCCCTTCAAATGTGGAGGCGAAATATTATCATAAGCAGGACTGTTTCCAGGGCTGCAGGACTCGCCGCGTGACAAATGTCGGTCTGAGTGTCATATACGCTGCGTCAGCGCAGCTCGGCGAATTCGGGGGTCTAAGTTAATAGCTGCAGCGGGATGGCGAGGGTTTTGAATTGTGGCTGTTCACATCAACGACAACAATGACTAGGCGTAACTTAGAATAAGTAACCTTGCGGTTCATCTGTCAAAATCACGCAATCATTTTTTTTTTCTTAACGTCGCCTCGCAACACAAAAATAAAATTGTAGTAACAAATTACAATGACAGATTTAAAAAACGTTTAGTTGTGACAGATGTCATTTATTTTAAAAAAACGTAGCCTGATGAAAATGTAGCGTTTAGAAAATAAAAAGTCTGTCAACTCTTCACGTGTCATTTTCGATCCGCTCCCCGTCCATCACTCGAACGCAGCCATCTTGAAATATGCGCGTGCGCGCCCAACCAACCCCCCTTTTTTGTGTGGACCACGTAGGTGGGAACCTTTTTATTATGACATGTTACCATTGGTAATAGTCCCTCGCTCGAGATACCAGCCCCGAGGGTCCCATTGTCTTATTTGTTTTATTTATTGTTTTCCGTTGCTTGTAATTTAAAAGTCGAGTGGGTTTTTTGTACGTCTGTCTGTAGTAATTAACACAATGGTAGGGGACGAAAAGGGGTTTTTGTTTTCTGTATAACAGATTTCTTTTTAACCGACTTCTAAAAAAGGAGGAGGTTCTCAATTCGGATGTTTGTATTTTTTTTTTTTTTTAATGTTTGTTCGGGCATAACTCCGTCGCTTGCCAACCGATTTGAAAAATTCTTTTTTTGTTGGAAAGAGTATACTTCCCAAATGGTCCCATTGATTTTTTATCAAAATCGGTTCAGTAGTTTAGTTATTAAATCCAAATAGCTGGAAAAAATATGTGGAAAAATCATCCATGTATACGAAATTGCGTATTTTTGCTTTCCTGTGACTTTCCAGTGGTGTTGTTAGGTGTAGGGTACCACTAAAAAGTGAAAAATAAAAAACTTTTTCACAAAAAAAAGAAACCGACTTCCAAAAAACACGACAAAGTTCAAAATAACTTTAATTTCGGAAGTCGGTGTCAAATAACGAAGAAGCAACCAAAAACACCGACTTCCGAAATTAAAGTTATTTTGAACTTTGTCGTTTTTTGGAAGTCTGTTTCTTTTTTTTTATTTTTGATTGCGTCAGTCTGGTTTTGTGTGGTAGTTGAAGAGTACGTTATTGGACACGACATTCACATGTGCAGTATGATGTCTGCACATTCCTTCCTCTATCTCTTTTCAAAAGGTTCTCAACTCGTAATTTAATCTGACACTATCACAATTCTAGGTTTACTACTCGATTTTACAATCAATATAATCGAATACTTTATCGATACTTAATTTATAGCATCAGTCAATAACAGTCGGTACCTTATTATTTATTATTCACTTGTAAATCGATTTCCAATGTCTAAACTTTCTCTCGGTTCGCGCCTTGAACGGTATTTATATGAGCATTACCTCTCCCGTGGCCTGCTGTATTTCGACCCAGTGTCTTTGAATAAATAAGATGGCTGAACGGTAGTGCTAGTGCCAAGTTCACACTACATATTTTATTACCTATATTATTTATTACAATGTAGTAATTTATGTCATTTGTTTATGTTTTATTTTTTTGTTACAGGTAAATGTCCGCCCAGAACTGTCCACACCAAATAATTTAATTGATTGAGTAAGTAAGGAAATGTTGACTTATGATTTAAAAAAACATTGTTATTATACTAAGCAAGCTTAACAATATTTATAATTTATGGGTACAAAATTACAAATTAATAGGTACGGAATAGAACTTGAATCGCCATTCTTACACAATTCTAACCAAAGTTAGATTTCTCAATTGGAGTCACAGCAGGAGATGAAACTATTCCCATATATCCTTAAAATTGATTCTTGGTAATTAAAAAGTCAGCTATAATTTACGTAAGTTTTACCTTTGAAACAACACCGAACCGAATGGTGCCTATAATTGTACCTGGTATAGGTATTAAAAAATTCGAAATAGGTATGCATTATTTATCTGTTGTTAGTATATTATGCTTTCCAATTTCTTAAATTTCTGTATTGCTAATATTGATCTTTTTCAAAGAAAGAAAAAAAAATCATTTGGAACTCGTACAAATCAGACAGAAAGTATCTAAAATACATTGCAAAAAAAAGGAACATGTATCTAATGATTAATTAATAAAAGCGTGCGTTGGTTGATTTTTCGTGGTGCAGTTTCCGATCCTAATAGGAAAAAAACTAGAGTAGGTAGGTACACGTATGTATGTTTTCCTTCTGCCTATTAACTAGTAAATCCTCATCCTCTATCAATTACAGGAAATTAAAACGGTATTTTATTCCGAACTTGGCTGTTCCCCTTTTTCTATTAACCGATTCTCATAATGCATTACCGTCATCTTTGACACTGTTACCTACATTTATACGTGGCTTCGTAATATATGGCATTGTGGGTGGATTATGGGTATTATGGCCTATTGGTCCATTCATTTTTAGGGCGACATTTCAATTTATTACATGGTATTAACGGGCCCCATACTGGTTCTCGGCGAAATACCGTGGACCCATATGTGGACTATTTAACTTAATCGTATAGAATTTAAAAATATTATAGCCGCCGTTGGATTACGTTTGTCATAAATCAGAAAAGCTACTTTTTTATTGAAAATAATGTACCTACATAGGTTTTCAAGACGAATTGATACGTTGATATGTAGTAGGAAAGCACGCAAAATACGCGCTTAGTCGTGGAGTTGCGGAAACCGGCCCGATTTACATACATACATGTAGTAGGAAACATTAACTAAAGTAATATTTTGATAGAATATGACAGCCGGAAACGTCTAGTCTACTAATAGATGGGGGTCCCCCATGATCAGTTGAAAACAGTCTATGAATTGCTTTTATTTTAAGCTTTGTCAGTTAACACCGTGTAACTGTCTCTTCCATTTTTCTGGCAAAGTAATAAGTTATCAGGAAACATGGGTTTATTTAGGTTTTGCTTGAGAGTACATACAGGTACTTTTCGTTAATCTAAAACTTGCAGCATCTATCTGTATATAGAAAAGAATCCCTGTTTCCCTTGGTCACACTATAACTTGAGAACGACTTGAACGATTTAAATACTTTTTTTTGTTGTGTTCGTAATTGTCAAGGCGAGGTTTGTGTGAAAGAAAATTTTGAAAAAAAACATCCAGTCGAAGCCGGGGCGGGCCACTAGTAAGCGTATAAAAATACAAGCAATACGCAAAAACTCTTAAAATATAGTATTAATTGCCTAAGCAATAAAGTGTATAAACTGTTTATAGACAGTAGAGTCACTTTATATTATTTTTAATGTAAATGATGACGTTCAAAAGTGCCGTTTAATGGCCTAATTGAAATAAACGTTTTGACTTTGACTTTTACTAAAGCTGTAAGCATTACAGCTTCATCAGGCCAACGCTACCAAGATTGGATTAAGATTCAAACTCCCAGTAACTACACTTTAAAGTTGTGTTTGCACTGATAGAAAAAGCTACACAGTTTTAACGCACATTACGACTTTTAAGATAGCCTGCCGATTTTATGGTGCAATTAAGGTTTATTTCAGGAGGCAGTGGGTTAGGATTTTATTAAGATGTGTACCTTAGACGGTAATGAGTTGATTTCTTAATTTGTCTTCGGGCTAAGTGTGGTTTTAATTAGTATCTCTTACTTTAACGTTCCTATCCTTAATTCTGTGCGGGGGGAAGTCTCGACATAGTTACCGATCGGCTACCGACTGAATTCGGTCGTTAACTCTTAAGGCCGCCTGTACACAATCAATCTTGAACCCGATCCACGGATAAGGATCATTGATTTTGATGGTGGATTGCGTTCGAGATTGACTGTGTACCTTAGGAGTTAACGACTTTCCGCCCTAGTCTTTTAGTTTAATGTTATGGAATATCATGACAATGCTCGGTTTTGCCGAATCAAAGCTTTGCCTTCCTGGCTTATGTTAATGGCTTCCTTAATGTCCCTGAAATTTTAAGTCTGTTTAATTTTAATGCAATCTAACATCTTATCAACCTCTGGGGACGTTTTATACCCATCATAGTTCCAGCCTTAACTACGGTCTTCGGGCTTAGTGAGTAGACCCTCTGGAACGCAAAGAGCACTAGGAGGAGCACGGATGGGTTTTAGTCAGTAAGAGTGACACACTCCCGCTCCACCCAGAGCGGAAGGAGTCATTTGATGATTTCCCATCCATAAAAAACCCTAAATTATGTCCCTAAACTTCCTCAAATTCAAATAATTTATTTCAAATAAACCATTCACAGGCACTTTTGAATTGTCAAGGTCGATCAGTCAAAAAGATGAAGCTATTTGCACGTTCCAAAGCGTAGATCTCTATGGAGAAGAACGTGCAAGAAACTCCACGGACACTCTTTTAAATTATTTTTCTTTACAATTTTATCAAATTTTAAAGTCGGCTTACTCAATCAAACCTCTGGTCAACTTATGGCTTATCTTTATAGCTAACATTCTGAGGCCTTAGTGTGAGTTTTTTAACGTTCTCGATCGCGTTAACGTAAACGTTCGCTTATGTCAAATTGTATAGAAAAAAAACAGGTTATCCGTGAGTGTCACCAGACGGCGCTTATTCAGTTTCAATACAAATTGACGTTACGCTTACGTTATCGAGAACGTTACAAAACTCACACTAAGGCCAGTGATCAGTAATTTCTTCAGCCTTTCAGAGACTGGGGTCACGTCTGCTCAATTTCCTCCAAGTTCCCGTCCTAGTCCGCAACCACAATTTGCGCAGTTGACAAATGACTTACGTAAATTCCTACTGGAGCGGTTCTGGTATGTAAAATTGCATTTTGATTGCAATTTCGCGTGACTCACCTTATTGTTTTCCGTTGAAAACGAAGTGAAATATTTCAAACCATACGTCTACTACCTATGCAAATATTGACCTGTTAGGAACTAGAAATACAATGTTAGGAATATGTAGAACGTGCTCTATATTTTGTTTATTATTCGATATATTTGCCAGTTTCAATATCAAACTATACGTCTACTACCTATGCAAATATTGACCTGTTAGGATCTAAGTATACAATGTTAGGAATTCTTCCATCAGCATCGGATTTCCCTGTAAACTATATATAGTGTTTTCCTGTTGTTCATTAAATGACAGGTCGTTTTAATTATGTACAGTTTGTTGTTAGTCGGATCGTAATTGGAATTAATGCAAATAGTGATTTGTTTAATTGGCGGGCCGGCGTCACGTTTTTCGTATCGCTGATGAGCGGGTCATGAGAGGGAAGAGATACAAAGGTAGTTTTATTTAATGTCGTTTTAAGTTGGCATTACTTGCTACAGTTATAGAAAGAAAGAAAGAAAAAGTATTTAATTGCCACAAAAACAACACACATGACTTTAGTGGATCCTACAGCAAAACCCAAACGATAATTAGTTCTTAAATTATGTTAGTAACTTTAAAGTAAACAAGAAAATAGTAATAAAGTGGCTGTCGGTTATTAACAAACAATACTTGAACGCATCGTTATGCAGTCTGCGCTCAGTTTTTCGTCACAACTGACAAAACATTAGTAAGCAAGACGCAACTGACTTTTTCTAAAAAAGATTGTTATGTGCAAGCACGTACATTTTTCGTCACAGTGCATCCAAATTGGGCTTATCGCACATCGCCTGCGCAACCCGCGGCAATGAACTTGCTCGCTGCGCCCGCGCAGGCCTTTGTTTCTGACACGAAGAGCGAGCCGGTGTGCGCATACCCTTTCTCATGTACACCGCTAGTTAATTTTATTTATGTATTGTTAATTAACTGATAAAGTGATGTATTTTCTTATTTATTTATTGTAATGATGATTTATTTTCTCGTTTGATGTGTGCCGTCGTATAAAGAATGATGCGTACCGTAAATATCTCTTATAATTAATACAAGAATTGTTTTCAATGCAATAAATAACAAGGAAGTGTTTTTGTGCCATTATTAAATTGCCATTGTTGTGTTTTAGACACAAAAGAATATAAAAGGTCAAAGTGTAGTCAACGACTAATAAATCGCATGAAGTCATTTTATTTCCTGATTGACCGCTGATTGATCGTTATTTTTTTTTTAAATTCTAAAACCTTGTTTATTTCATCAGAACAACCGATCTAAGAAATTCCGATCATAATCCACAATCTATTTTAAATAACGAATGTTTATTGAGCATCTCCTTTGAGACTTTTCGTTGTTTTAGCACCAAATCCAGAACTTTTCGAAAATATCTCGCTTATTACAAAACGAAGCATCGTTGCGCAAACGACGATCTGTGACATTGATTACTATAATCGATCTGTAACCAAGGGACGTCGATCAACCAACAGGATTACGTAACTACATACGTAAACCCATTGAGCCTATTCCTGTGCCTTCGATCTGACTTATAATAAAAAGTAAATCTATCTAGTCGACACTCGACAAGTAGAGCAAGTTTTCTACAATCCAGTTCGACTTAGACCTAGTTTTTATATGGAAAATATTTATCTATTTTAAATGATATCTCACTTATTTCTTGTGGAAGAAAATGCTGTGTGTCTAGCTGCTTGTACTAGCTGTGTAATTACTTATATGCTGGATAATACACTGGTTATGTACGAGGTTTTGCTCCTGTCCATTCTCTGGTGAGCCCCTTAGTCACCTCTTACGACACCCACGGGAAGTGCGATGATGCTATTCTTTTACGACCGACACCATACGGAACACGAGGTGTTCGCTAGCTTGAAATTCAAGAGATTCAATCTCACTGAAATATTTATCTCGAACATAAATATCGTCGACTCGATTTCGACTCCAAATTAATTCGACTAACCATTAAATTCATTACCATAAAAAGAGCACGTAATCTCTCATTTGATGCCTATGTCATGCTTTATTTAAAAACAAAACTCCGTTCAAAGCCCACCCACGGATCCAATTTCAAAAAGAGAAAAAAAAAAAGTATAATAAAAAAAATCCTGTATTCGCACAATCGCAGCGGTAAAACGTTAGTCAACATGTGCGTTAAAAAGTTCCGTTTACTCTTTGCCGAGTTACACGCTCAATAGACATCAGAATCGCCGTCCGTATGAAATTTCATCGCAACACGGTTTTTTTTTCCTCTCGCTCTGAAATCGTTTCCGTGCCGGAGTGCGTTGACCGGCCCGTTGAACCCGCGAGGGTTCACGACCGTATCCGACATTTGGACGCGAAAAAATCAAGCTTGTTTGATGAAAATTTGAAGGGGGAGTCTGCTCGAAATTATGTTCTGAAGGGGAGATTGCGGTGCGATGAGGAAGCGAGCAATGATTGGAGTGATTCAATTAGACGGGCAATTGGCCCAAATTCTCTGTTGTTGTGAAAGTTTGATTTTGGCCAGTAAAATGTTGCGTTCAGACCCGTTTTCAGGTAAGACTTTTCGTACAATTAGAACAGCAGTGCGATTCTGTAAACATGTCGAAGTGAACACCCGGGCGGGGCGCACGACGGGTGAGTTGTCAAACCATACAAATAAGACGGAATGACAGCTCTATTGTCGTTCACTCCGCCTTGGTGTACACCGTGAGATGTCAACAGAATTGACTGGCTGTTATCGGAACCTCGGAGGGCATTAAAATGTTTTTCATGTAATGCCATTTTGTTGCCTATCCATATCTGTCTAACATGAATAGACTTATCAATTCTAGATCATCAGAAACTGCAAACAGCAAACTGACTTATCATATTAAACGATCGGTATACATCGTTCAATTTCGTTTATAGTCTATCGACCGAATAATACCGAGAATTCGTGTACAACCACATAAAACATCCACAACACACAACTGTAGTATCAAATCGATTGATTAGTTTCATACCACATTCCACTGCGTTTTCTATCAGCTATTCTTATTGCCAACACTTCAGAAAAAATGCTATGTATAATAATCAGGTCTTGGAACTCCGCAGTAGCAGTACTGGTATGATTGTTTGACGTTTAAACAGTTACTGATTAATTTACGTCTTGTCCAACACTATGTGATTGAAATATTCATTGTGAATGTTCCAGTGTGAAACAAAAGGCAATATCCGTTAAGTTGACGCGTGAATTGGGTTCCGTACGAATTTATTACTCTCCTATCGGATTTCAGTTGAAATTACACGGTAGTTTTTGGGTCGCCATTAAATAACTAGGTAGCTTTTGCCCGCGACTTCGTGCGCGCATATCCCGTCTATAACCTTCCTCACGAATGTCGTTATCATGTACATAAATATTTTTCCCAATCCGACTGGTAGTTCCAGAGATTAGCGCGTTCAAACAAACATTCAAACTCTTCTGCTTTGTAATAATAGTAAGTATATAGATTACGTAAGTAACAAAATAATTAGAAAATTCCTTGTTTAATGGTCGTCTTCGAGTCTTGGAGAGACCGTTAAACAACCTTTCGCATTTAAAACCGCTAACTTTGAAAAATTTTCCGTTTTACACCACCAATAGGGCACCAAAACGGTGAAACGTAAATTACATAGTCTGTCGGATATGTAAACGGCATAATGAAACATGCCGAGTGATTGAGCTACACGTGCGCGAACGATTTTGAGGAAACAAGCGATTGGATGATCGCGAATTGATAATATAGGGCTTATCGAATGTTAATGACTGGTACACGTGTTAAGATATGGGGTTTTGGTTAGGATTATTGAATCTAATTTAGAAGTGTGCCTTATCACGGCTTAATTCTGTGGATGTAAGGGATGAAGGGATTGTGTGGGAAATACAGCGAAAGAAAAATTGTTAAACTATACCCTGACAAACGAATTTGTGAACAAGGAAAAAACAAATTAACAACAAAAAATACATCAGTTTTATCAGTACCTATTACTAAGGTTTTGTTTTCCAACGGATTTTCGCCAGATCATCGTAGCGCCAATTACTCATTTTCAGGAAACTGCGCACCCACCACACTATAAGCTAATCAATAACTTATCAAATCTATCGCTGTTCCCATCTATTCGTCATCCGCGTAATCTTATCGTTCGCGCCACGCGTTCGGGCGTCGTCGGCCGAAGTCGTCGCGCCGAGCGGCGGCGGCGGCGCCTGCGCAACTCATGCAATATTTATGCCCTGCCAACCATCTCTTATTACTTACCGATCGACTAATTAAAAACCTATTGCTCTGAGGAAAAAATATTGTCTAGACAAGCGTAGAAACTGATACGGACGTGTTGTGCTTCTAAGAGATTGTTTTTGTTCTGAAAGAGATTACGGATACCTACTCGTGAGTCGAATAGAAACTGTACCCCAGACGTGTTTCGTTGAAGCAAAAAGTAATAGTTTGATTCTAGTGTTTTCAGTTTTAAAAACCTCTTCTCTCGAAGATCGATGACATCTACTCGTACATCTGTATGAACATGATCTGTATGATCAACAAAGCTTTAAAACAATAGAAAAGAGTTTTCCTACAATAGTACTCACAGTAGCTTTGTCTATTGGGATTAAGAAAATCCGGGCGAATTTAATATCATTTAAAAATTTATCCAATCTTTTAGAAAGATTTGAAAATGGCTTCATCTGTGTCGTTAAAGCAATAAAACTTGATAATATTAAATAATAGCTTTAGCGAAAGACCCTTTCTCTTCTATCTCCCCTCATCTTCCGCTAACATTATCAAAGTAACAAGTGGTTGTAGGGGAAATAAAACATTGCCTCTGGGGTCGTGAATGTGGTTTCACAGCATCAAAACTTTTCAAGATGTGATCACTCTTAAGATAAAAGGGAAAATGAAAGTGCAGTTAATGTATTAAGGGGAGTCTACTAGAGTAAAACTAGATCGTCGACTACAAAATATACGATTGAAGATAAATTTCATTTTGAGATAATTTTGGAGTTCAGTGAAAAACGATTGAAGGAAATATTTAAAAAAAGAGACACGGTATTGGGTACACGATGAATGAAAGGCCTGAAAGAATGAACCGTCCGGGAAATCGCAAGAAGATAAAACTTTAAGTAGCTGATACGAAATCAGATAACCTAAATGAATCATCTCAAAAACACATACAACCGAAATACGCACAACCGCAACATACTCCTGACGACGGCGACGCAAACACCACATTCGCACATGACATAGCAACAATCAGATAATGAGTTATTGTGATTCTTGCAAACAAACAGACAATAATTCTCCACGTATCGATGCAATTACTGCTCGGTATTGTCAGTCGTCGCCTCTCCAGGGCTGACAATACGCACTTGACTCGAGTGGACTTCAGAAAGGATGTTGGCTCTAGATAGGATTGTTTGTTTGTGTTCATAAGGATGGTAATTGAACGAGTAGATTGATTATATTATGATTGTTGACCAAGGAAATTCATTGTCTGGTCGCATTACATTTGAGATCTCAGATGACAACTTAGAATTTTGATTACAACGCCTCTTCCTGGTCTCCAAAACAGGAAACAATTTAGAATTCCGGCGACATGCCACCTTAACTCAACGGGACAACATGTCACATAAAATATTAGGCTATCTGACACCCCTAATGTCTCACCACGTCGCCGCCTGTCACCCCGTCAACGTTGACATAAATATATGTCACCACTTATCATTATCTTCATTACGATGCTATGTAGTCAGCAATTGATTATCTGTGCCGCCAACCGCGCGATGTACGCGGATAAAAATGCTGCCTTCTGATATTTATGGGATATTTATGCTATGCTATCGTGTGTTACTAACCATTTAGCATATTTATATAATAAAGAAAAGTTATGTTGTTTCTTTGTTGGAGATTGACACGAGAGGTTATCTGTTGTGATTCGATCGGATAACCTGTTGTACCTTTATGCTTGATTGTCATTCCTTTCCAGGTACTTTATTAAAGAGATTAAAATCATTATGCGTTATGATGACAAATGACAATTCCATTCTTGAAGCACCATGTTTTGTGGCTTTATCTGTAAGAAATAGCCAAGTTAATACACTGTTAGATATGAAGATATCACTGAGAAAACCAATTTGTTTAACTACATCTAAACAAAAGGTTTTACAGAAACCGCAGAGCTCCACAATCCAACGCAAGACGCACAATGTATTTGTGTAGTCATTGTCTATGGGCGTGAGAAGCGGGCTGTTAACGGACTCCGCAGACACGGCAAATTGACCCTAGACCGGTTACCGACCCGGCAAACTGCCACCTCTGGCTATTTAGTCATTTAATCATAGATGCTGATGTGAGACTGTAAAGTCGTTACTCTGAAGCTTTGCGTAATTTCGGAGCAAAAGTCTTGGAGGTGTTTATAGCTGAACGAGCTGAAGTGGAAACATCTGGGCATTTAGTATTTTAGCTAGCGTAGCTTTTTTTTTCGTCCAACTTTGACCACTAATACCTCTTTTCATGCGAAACGACAAGACTCCCCATTTCATTTTTGCGGTCGTACCAACGTCTAGTCACATCGCATGTCACATCGCATGATTCGGTGACGTTGCACTTGCGTTATACGGGGGCTTGCGGTTTTCCTATGAAACTGCATAAAATAATTGTAAGTACTTATTAATAATTTAATTTGTTGGTTTATTTATAAATTAAGTCTCAAATTGAAACCGTCGCAGGCTGTGACACAAATAATTGGACTTACCAAAACCCGTACTTCGTCTGCCTTATAGAGAGGGCTTCCTTTTGCTCAATACTATGGAAAATTCTTATTGAGCTCTGAGAGAGCCTGTTTGAAATTGAAAACAATGAATTGTTTTCAATTTCAAACAGGCTCTATAGCTTCAACTACCAACTAATTATAGTGTTTATTTTCACACCAGCATGTCATCTATGCTATTCATATTCGTAAGTCAAATCATGGTCAGAATTCTATGCCATATCCATAGAATTTATATAATTCTGATTTAATAATTCTGACAATAATGATTTGAAAGAATGTCAATGCTATCATTCAACCCTTGAATCAAACTTAAATCAAAACAATTTATTTAAATAAAATTCTTTTGTTATTGTTGCGGTTTTCGACAGTCCAATTACAACACTTCCTATTATGCTCGATGTTAATGATTAATATCAATCAGTGGGTGACCCTGGTGATTGGTTGCAAGGCTGTCTCGGAGACGATGATGCTGCACATTCTGGAGTAAGTAAACAACGGTTGACACTAGTTGACGTGCTGTGTAGTGTTCCTGGTACGACGTTCAATGGAGGTCAGGTTGTTCTTGGAACATGTTATGTAATTTTGTTTGGCCAGAAGTCGTATTTGAGTTTCTCACTCGAGTCTCGGTATGAACTGTGTTCAAGGTTTTCTTTTGGTTTCTGACGACTTTCATCGTTTTATGTCATGCCCTTGTCTTCGGATGTATTCTTTTGCTTTATAGCATAGTCAAGAGAGATCGCCTCAAATTCTACTGAATTCGTATCTTTATGTTGCTAATTAAGGAGCTTGTTATTGGAATTGCTCATTGCTTCTATTCTTACGTCTTATATATCTTGTTCAATTGAATTGTAAAAAACCGTAATCGATGTCTCTATACAAACACTTACCAACATAAGTACAGTAATCATTTTCTTGGCACGCAATTTCCGAAATCCCATTATGATTGAGCCGTCCCCTTGACCCAATCAATTTCATGGCTGTAAGCTGTAATCGTCCAAAATCGCATATAATTACACAGTAATACACTTGTAATAGAAATTATAGTGTAATTGTATTGGGTTCCCGCGATTCGTGAACAACTATCATTGTTCGACGGTTTCCGCGTTTGGCTTTCCCATGACCCGTTGTTCTAGATTAGTGGAAATTGTTCAATGGTGTTCTATTGGTAGTTTCTTTCATTTTTTCTTTGAGTCATGGTGTGGTTTGCGTGTCAAGGGTTTTGATAGTTCCGGGTATATGGTATGTGCGAGTATGTATCGTGTTCTTGTTACCTATGGTGGTACGCTTTAGTTTTCAACAACAAGCACCACACAAGCAGCCCTTGTCACAAAACTGGTTTCCGATTTCACTGAATTGAAACTGCAGAATCTCCAAATTCAGAAAGCCAATGCGGAAATGGAAAAATCAGTAATCTCCATCGGTCAATTTTACGATGATATAAACGGACAAATGAAATCACTGCAGAATGAGTGTCGAGAGTATAGAAAATACACAGAATCCCTGGAAAAAACAGTAAGAGACCTTCAATATAAGTCGCGTTCGTCAACAGTCGAGGTTCGAAATATACCTGTACAGCCCAATGAGTCGTCTATAGATCTCAAAAAAATTATGTTAGATATCGGAAACATCGTTGATCTCCCAATATCATCAACAAATATCCGAGACATATACCGTGTGCCAGGCAACTCGGTCAGCAGAACGATCATTGCGGAGTTTACGAGTGTACAAGTCAAGTCAGAATTGATCACTCGTATACGAGGATTCAACAATAAACAGCCAAATAAAGATAATAAAATGAATACACATCTAATAGGACTCCCTGGACAAAAACAACCCGTGTATTTGGACGAGCATCTGTGTCATTCTGCAAAGAAACTATTTTATCTGGCAAGACAATTCGCGAAGCAGCATGAGTATAAATTCTGTTGGTGTAATAATGGCAACATCTTCCTGCGCAAGCAACTAGGACATAAGCAAATTCTTATTACATCGGAAACTACCCTGCAGGAGCTCCAGAATAAAATATGACTAATGCTCGAGTTGGTAACGCTAGTTTTCTCATGTTGTTTTGAACCAATATCTTGTAATACTCTTTTTTCCACTTTTATTTTTGTACTGACTGATTTAATTTTCTTTCTTGTATCACATAGGAATATTCCAAACACTATACACACAATACACACACAAACATATTTTGTTCTACCCCCCCATACACACACACTTTTATATTACACCAGCATCGTAACACTCACACACACCATCACACTTACACGCATCATCCCTTCTAACCATATTATGGTAAAAATCTCACCTATTCGTCGGGATACACATATCTTAGTTTTATCGTATTTCACACTACTGGTTATTATTTATTCTACAAATGGCTAATCTAGTTGAAAATATTATCACTGACTTAGACAATATCGAAGTCGCGAAGGCTTATACATGTACTCCGAATGAGTGCAACAAATATCTTAATGGTTTATGCGCTTCTACTACCATTCTCCATATCAATATACGTAGCATTAAGAGAAATTTTGAGGAACTGTTAACTCTACTGTGTCTAATTAAAGTTGACTGTGATGTCCTTATACTAACTGAATGCTGGCTGAGCAAAATAAGAGACTTGCCTGTGTTGGATGGCTACAACACTTACTACACAAAAAAAACTAAAAACCAGAATGACGGCGTAGTTATATACATTAAAAGTAAAATTCAACACACGATTAATGAACCAAATTTCATAAATGGTAACTGTCTCACCTGCCAAATTAACAACGAACTAGCAATAGTTGCTGTCTATCGATCTCCCTCGTACAAAACAAAATTGGAGTTTGAGCAGTTCCTACATAGTCTGGATAACGTGTTAACCTCCTTCGGCAACACCAAAAATATTTGTCTCATTGGTGACACCAATATAGACATCATGCCTTCAAATATAACTGAACGTGCAGCCGACTATTTAACCCTCAACGCTACTCACTGCCTGCTACCTGCCCATTCTATTCCAACTAGAATAAACTCCTGTATTGACCACGTTATACTAAAAAGTAAAAAAACTACTACTGTACTTATCCTAGATTCTCACATCACCGACCACCTTCCGTTGCTTGTAAAAATTGATGACACAAACCCAATAAAGTTAACAGTACCTGCATATAGAATTCCTAGGATAGACTACCCCAGTGTCAAAACAGATATGGAACGACAGGATTTTTCCCAAATTATAAGTACAGACGACCCAAACTTAGCATCAACCGCACTAATAACCATTATTAAAGATATTCTTAATGTAAACACAAAAGTAATTCAAGTAACTAAGAAAAACAGAAACCTAAAACCGTGGATTACCCCCGGTCTATTAAGATGTATTCGCCACCGCGACAGATTACATAACAAAGCACGAAAGTCACCTGATAATCCAATCCTACAACTCACGTATAAACGGTATCGAAACCACTGTAACAGCCTACTTAGAAAACTTAAAACATTACATGACAAATACGAACTAGAAAAAGCAAAACATAATCCCAAATCACTCTGGAATAAAATAAAAGACATCACTAACACAAAAAAGAAATGTCCATCACCTACAGAACTGCTGAACACCAAACCTGATCCAAAAGCAGCAATTAACAGAGTGTGTAACTTCTTTGCCACGATTGGCGCCGACCTAGCCACGAAAATTCCTGCAACTTCACAACTACCCGCTATACCAAACACCTCTGTAAATTCATTTGTATTTCTTGAGGTGGCCGAATCTGAGGTGGAGTCCACCATCATGGGTCTGAGGCACGATAGTGCTACAGGTTGGGATGGAATACCGACTAACCTTCTCAGGGTTTGTCGGAAGACTCTTGTGCCTCTACTAACCCACATTATTAACATGTCTATAGCAAAAGGAGTATTCCCACAACCCTTCAAGAGGGCACTAGTCCACCCGATTCATAAGAGCGGGACCAGAGACTGTGTCAGCAATTATAGACCAATTTCGGTACTCTCGGCTTTCTCCAAAGTAATGGAGAAGTTGATAAACAGTCGCCTTGTAAACTACCTGAACAAGTACAACATTGTAGCATCCAACCAATACGGGTTCAAAAAAGGTGTCTCCACTGAGGATGCAGTTATCGATCTCACCCAATTTGTAGCACAAAAACTAGATGAACACCAAAAATGCACTAGTATTTTCCTAGATTTGAGGAAGGCCTTTGACACAGTCTCTGTTCCCACCCTTCTTTACAAATTGGAGTGTATAGGTATTCGTGGTAAACCTCTCGACCTCTTCAGAGATTACCTACAAAACAGAGGAATGATTGTTAAAATCGACTCATGTCAAAGTGACGAAGAAACTATGACATACGGCGTCCCGCAGGGCAGCGTGCTGGGACCAACACTTTTCCAAATCTACATAAATGACCTATGCACGCTGTCTTTGCATAAATCGCGGATTTTTACATACGCCGATGACACTGCGATTGTCGTTTATGGTAATACGTGGAGCGATGTCAAGAGTACTGCGGAACAGTCCTTGAGGACTGTTGGGGGGTGGCTACGACAAAACCTTCTCACACTCAATGTGGCAAAAACAAACTTCATTCCGTTTTTTATAAATTATAAAAGCAAAGCACCTCCGGATTTTGAGATTATAGCACATACATGTCTTGATCGCAGCCGCTGCTCATGCGAAACGCTTACTTGCGTCAGCCAAACGAAGTACCTGGGTGTAGTGATTGATGACGGACTGAAATGGTACAACCAAATAGACAATATTACTTCAAAAGTCAGAAGACTTATTTATATTTTCAAATCTCTGAGACTCTGCGCAGATAAACATGTTCTGAAAATGGTTTACCTAGCACTTTGTCAGTCCGTTATCACCTACTGCATCCCGGTTTGGGGAGGGGCTGCTAAAACCAAGTTTATCGAAGTGGAAAGGGCCCAGAGAGCTGTGCTCAAGGTTATGCTTGGTAAACCATATAGATTTCCCACTATTAAACTATACGCGGAATGTAAGCTTCTTACGGTGAGACAGCTCTTTGTCCTCCGAGCTACACTTAGGAAGCATAAACTAATTCCCCCACCAGATAACACTATGCGCAGAGCAAAAATGATAATCCCAACTATAAGCCACAAGACCGCATTCGCCAGGCGCCAGTTCTACGTTGTTAGCTCTTTCATATACAGAAACATTGCTAAAACTACTCATTTAACTGGGCTAAGTCACCATGAAGTCAAGGTTAAGGTACAAAATTGGCTTCAGGATCAGGACTACCTCCGGACAGAAGAATTACTTCACCTCCGGCAGTAGTCGTACCATACTTCTTATATTACAATCCCAACCCTTTCAGCAAGATACAAACACTAATATACTAACACTACAACACATATCCACGCATATATATATATAATCACATACACACCCTTACGCAAACTTACATCCCCTAATACACACATTCACCCTCACAAACAGACCCACACATCCACACACACAATTAACTACACATGCACATTCATAATACTACTCCGTCTAATAAATTCCTTCACTCTAAGTTTAAATCTTTGTTAAAATAATTTAGTTGTATTTTCAAATCTGTTTTTTTTTGCCAAGATTTTGTTAACACACTTTTTAGTAAAAGGTTTTTGTATCATAGTGACAGCAGAACACTGGCTCCTAAGTCACAGGATCTCCTAGTTTGGGAGTCAGGGTTACTCTATCTGTATTACCTTTAATTCACTGCAATTCATGTGACCTAGTCTTTAAGCAATGTTGAAGGTTTTTGTATAAATAAAGATTATTATTATTATTATTATTATTTTTACGTTGTTATTCTCGGTTACAAGTTGCTCGATTTTGTTGTGAGTTTACATCAAGTGTTATACTGAGCTTGTAACAAGTAGTTATCACTTTCTATTTTCTAAGGACGTATTAAAATCTTTCTTAAATCAGTTTTACCTTTACTGACAATTTCTTCAATTTGTCGTCTCAAATATTGCTCATCCGAGTCCGGTTTATTCAGATCATCAATGAAGCTATTCTCTATTGGCAAAGAGCACCATTCGCTCTTATAAACTTATCTAAAGGTAGATGTAACACGTCCACTGGTATTTTTAGCCGGTACTATGGCCAGGTCACCGGAGTCACACACGGCATGCGTGGGTCGCTTGAATGGGCGTCTTTAACAGTCGCTCGATGAATGGCCGGCCCATTCACGGTGGCGGACAGAGGGACGTTATTTGTGATCGGTGATCGCCCCAGGTCAAATAGACCAGGTTACGATTAAGTGTGCATATGGAATTTGTTTTAAGTGGCCTAATGGCTCTGCATTGTGTCTCTTTTAAAATGGGAGTAATAAAGCGGTCGACAGGAAACTATAAATTAGGTTAATGTGCTGAAGTCGTAAAATTTTGCATTCACGCAAAATAAATTAGATATTTTAAACGATAATTTGTATTTATTTTGACCGCCATTTATCTATTCTTAAATGTCAAACCTATAAAAGAAAAGGCTATAGAGCCGTCCATTAACAACCGCCTACACTTTGAATAGAATTGACCGATTTTTTGGTTCACGATTTAAGATGTAATCATCTTGAATGGTTGCAAGTTTGTCGCCGCGTTTAATTACGTATACGGTCAATAAATCTCTGCATAGTTTGACAGTAAGTATCGTGTCACAATCACTAACATTCACACCATACTAGGTGTCACGTGTTGTGATGTCTCATGACAGCATGCCATATATGGTGTTATTGCTATCAATATATTTAATTGGTCGGCTGGCGTCGGGACGCCGCTCGGGCGCACCGCAATTAAATTTCCATATCTGCTCAGAAATATGCATACCGAATATAGAAAAGCTTAGTGCGACGGAATAACAATGACAGTTTATGTGATTATAATGTAAAATAAAAATAGCGGACGTGAATTCTTTATAGTATAAAATTTATTTTTGCGCATGCCTAAACTATGAAAGTCTCGGAAACGAATAGAGTATTATTTGATACAAACGGTATGATTTTATGAAAACTATTGTGTCTGATGGTGAATTTAAGTCACCGTAACAGGCCTTATGGAGCTAGGGAGCTAGGTGGTGGTGCACTAGGCAAACTAGTGCACCATTTTAATCTAAAACTCATAACAGCTGCCTTAGAAACCGTTACTTTATTTCCTGCTTACACGATAAGCTCTCACCTCGTTCAAGAGCTTATATTTATGAAAATTAATCAGAATGAAGAGATTACACAGGCATGGCTTGCAATAATTAATAACTACAACAAAACTGTGATTAAACATTCTAAGTCCATTACTCCAGACGTAAAGCCCACCTCTGCGATAGCACTGTAATTGTGAGGAGAAAACATTAATAAAGCTAACTATGAAGTATGGACTCAATCAGTACGCGATGGCGGCTAATTGAGAAGATGTGCGCTTGCGCAAGCCGTACGAATCAGTTAGCTACTGCACTTGTTGCCTTATGTTCTTGACGAGGAGACCTCAATCGTTCATGTGGGTTGCCCTAGAGGCGAATCTGTGTTACAGATCGTATAGAAAACCTGTATATTTTATTTAATTCTGCAATCTTCCGAGACCGCGGTAATTTTCAATTAGCAGCTGCTGATCAAGACCACCCACTAGACTATTTCTTGCAATTACTATTTGCCAAGACTAAGATACCTAGATTTTTCTATAGCAATGATTATATCGATCATGTACATTGTAATTGTAAAGAACACGCATTCATAACGCATGGGTAAACTCATGGACAAGAAGGATACGGAGAAAGGGTTATTAAATAATTTCTGGTTACGGCTGAAGCGTGTAATTTCTGTTTATCGCTAAATCATTTTGCTGATTCAATTAGTGTTTCCAAGATTCTCGTGATCACATTCTTTGAAGTAAGCGAATGCTTGCGGAAGCATGAAATGCTTAATTGCTGCTTTGAGGGTCCTGATTCAAACGAATTCTTCAGCTTAAGTCGCGAACTTTGTTCTTTTTTTACAATTTTTCTCAGACAGTTTTAAAATGCAGATCAGAGGGTATGTATGGACATAAAAGACATAATAAAGGTGCTTGAATATCTATTTGAAGATGCCCCAATACAAAACCAATAGGCCTCAATCTTCATTCACAGGACCAAGTAGTAAATAACACGATTATGATAGTGCGTGGTTCAACAGGGAGTCAACAAGATCAATATGAACGTACGGAGTCGCGACGCTGTGGGGTCGTAGTCGCGAATAAATTGCTGCCCGTCTGCCGAGTTTGTCTAGACCGACGCCCTGGTGGTCTTAGGATACAGACACACTATGTTTTAGATGAAGAATAGCAAATTACAGTTAAGTTTTGTGCCAAGAAGCTGCATAGGGGAAACAGTTCTATTGTGCCCAACTAAAGGATTATCTCCCAAGTTTTAATGCAACGCTGTCAGCAGCACAGCACTCTAAAAGTTTAATGGATAATACTACAGACTCAAGCCTTGTTAATGCTATTCAGGGCGCAGTTTTCAACGAGGATTCCATTGCTAAGCTCCTTAGCAAGTTTCGGTCACAGATATAGAAACTGCGCCAGACGTCTTTATTGCTCAAAGTTTGGCACAACACTGTACTTAATATTTTGCTCTTTTAAGGATCGTGCTGGACAGCTTCCAAGATTTTGTATTCATACGCGGATAAAACCAGTTATTGTGGGAGTTAGAAACTGGATAATATACCAAAACTGTTAAGTAAATACTGGAATCTGGTATTTCATTGGCAGTAACAAGAAAGGTAACGAGCCCTCAAAAACCCATTTGCATTGGTTAACCTGAAAACCTGACTCAACAAGCCATCTGTGATATCAACGAAAACAACATCTTAACGGTCAAAAAGGGAAAATGCGAGGTAGACTTGATTGTGCCCACTTCCTTAGATAACAGGCACAAGGATCGCTTACTACTAAATGAAGTGGACATTTATGTAAATGAAGTAGCGACTATCAATGGGACCGCGTTTAAAAATGTGCTTGTACTATTTGTAGATACATAAAAACGACCACATTATGTCGTAGGAAATGTGATTTCATTTAAATATGAATAGGCTTAAACGGCCCTCAGATCCTTAGGTTGATAACCTTCATAAATTATGTCCAAATTGTATTGCAGGAAAAGTATACTTACAAGTTTTTTTGGAAGTGCCATTTTTTTCCAATGAATCATGTTAGTATTCTTGGTAGCATCTGGGTCAAGCTAAGCTTTTACGGCTATTCAGTCATCGTCCCTTCAAGGTTAATTCAGATAAAGGCATGGCTCGTTGAATAAAATAGATAAAATCTGATTAAACCTTCGGTTCATTAACGTACGATTCGAAAATAACAATTACGGTAAGTCCAATACAATCTCATATCAAGAATTTCCAATTGAACGCATTCAATTCCTTTGAAATAGCGTCGGCGTTTATTTGAATTTCAACGTTCAATGGACAACTCATTTAGGTAAATATCATAATTTCTTGGTTAAATTATTTATTAAATTACTATCTGTCGTACATGGTCGACCTTTATCGTTGACAGCCAAATTCAATTACAGAGCCGTCATTGCATCTTGTTATATTCAATTTAATGTAAACATCGCTTTCATTGTCCAATCCGATGATGAAATGTGACCCTCCTACCGTGTTTATGTCATTGTTTACAAAGTTAACTCTGAAAATTGGTATTGCCCCTTCGTTTAAGTAAATGTTTGCATGACCACCGCTATGTCAGTCATCTCAAAATCGTCTTGCTGGTATTCAACCAGATTGAAGGCAACAAATAATAATTGTCTTTTGAATATTTGCTTTACAGTTACAACCATGTTTTCTATTGAATTATCGACTTTCTATCATTATGTTTTCTACCTAAACCTTTTATTTGTCTAGCTTGATTCAATTTTCTGTTCAATTGACTCGTAACTCTAGCTTCTAAGTTTCCAATTCAACATTCACTTTCCTTCAATTATCATCCTTTACAATGACCTGATCGTCTTCAAAATCTAAATTTCGCAAGTTTTCGAAGTGTTTGGAAGTTAGCACGTTACCTATGTCTTCAGATGTGCGTGGGCGCAGAGTAGTGACCGTTGCAGCGGCCCACGCGTCTTGTTGCGAGTGTTGCGACACGTCTGCAGTGACCGCTGCGATCGTTTTTATTAACACATCAACGCTGTTTGCGCTCTCTGGCCCATCATGATGATGTGTGAACTTGATTTCTCTATTTTTGTGGAGGAGATTGAATCTTGTTTCAATGTTTAAATTTCTTAATACCGCGATCTCTTGGGTGTTCATTTACATTTCTTTGTGTACTAAGTTGAGCAATTTCTTTTCAATTTTTAACTATCTTTTGGTTTCCTTAACTATAATAGTAAAGATTGAAAACTTAAAACATAACACTTGAGTAATGGGTTAGAAGAACTTCAATTAAGGCTAGGTAAAATTTCTTACTTATCCTTTTAAATTGTCATTGCCAGACAATGTGTCACAAAGTCTCGAATGTTGCCATCATCTTTATTTAGGTAGGTACCATTAATTTTAAATATAGGTTACAACAGTGATTACTTTAGGAACGGGTCTAACGTTTAACGACGCCTTCCTACGACCGTTTTGATTTACACACTCGCTTTTTGTGTGTTAAAATCTCGTAGAACAGGTCTAATTTTGCGACTCCTGCGCAGGCGTGGAGATTTGTTTCTTGCTTTTAACTAATTCTTGTTTTTTGTTTGTTGCAGGTGAGTCATAGCCAGACGAGGTTTTATTTGAAGATGTTAAGTGTGAAAGTCGACAATAAAGGTTTGTTAAATAGTAAGATTTGGCTAGGAACACAGTTTTCCGAGTTAAATCGTAAATTAACGATAACAACACAATATTACCTACTTTCAGTTCCGGGTACGAAGCGAAGGTAATACAATATTAAGTAAACTAACAAAACAGCTCTTTTTGTACCAGTCTTGCTTATAAAATGACCACAAAACCATACAGACGAGACCCGGGCAGACAGACAAGATCCCATACATATTATGGTGATCAACGTATGCATAAACAAAGAAGTAGTCACAACACGTGCTCAATTGAGCGCCACTGAGAATTAATTGGTGAAGCAATGCGAAGTGTCCGTTAATTAATATTGTAAACAGTTCGCAGCGGAAATGCCATTGTCTGACATGTTTTAATTTTTGTATTTACGAGAACTTGCGTTGAATGCGGTTTGTTTGGGTTGCAATTTGGTCTTATTTGAGTTATGTGAATGTACAGTTCTTTGTTTGGATGATTTTCTATTTCCATTGCTTTTCCTGCTACCATTTCTCTACCATCATTGGCTACTTCAGTATGTTTGACTTTATTATCTGATGAAATATTAGTGTCTTATATTTTTGCTGTCACATCAATTTTGAATGTTACATTAGCATCTTCTTCATTAAGACTACCTTAATAATTATGTGGGATGCTCTCAACATTTTAGTCTACCGAAATATTTTCTTAAAATATTGCCCGCCCGAAGCTTTTAAGCTCAGCTAATATAATTTAACGATCAAGCTCCTCTTACCTTCTGTCAAATATATCGACCCACTCTTAAACTCCATTATTTATACGAAACATTAAACGTCAGTATTTGGAGCAAGCTATAATTTAGTCTAAATACCCACTGGCGATTCTTCGTTGATCTAGAACTAACCTGAACTGAACTAGTCATCATATAAGCTAGATAAAACCAAACCAGTTTTCACACAATGTACCTATGTAGCTTTGTACTCACTGTCTGTATATGTCAATGGACCTGTGTATGTATGTATGTGGTGCGTGTTTACTTTTTACCTAAACAGCGCTGGCCTCCCAGTTGAATGGAGTGAGTCAGCCTGAATGTCATGCACTACTATAGCTAAATGCGAAAACCTGCTTTTATTTCTGTTTGACTATTTTCGTACTTTTCATAAAGTGAATGAATTTTACAAGCAAATGCAGAAACACTTCCAGTTTACGTGTAAACACAAATAATTTAGTAGGTCTCGTAGCTCGATCTCTAAAATCCCGTTTCACAAAAAAATTGCTCTCATAAAATACATTTCCGATTTCCGAGAGGTAAAAAAATGTGGCAGCTGCCACCATAAATAATAAAAATAATATTTCTCATCGGGTAACCCTACGAATATCGGAGGCGCGTGGACTGAAATTCCAATGTAAATATTGCCAAATGTTATCCCTGAGCTAACACAAACAGCCGTTTTTAGGTAACCGGCTTGGTTAAAAACGTGTTTGGTTTTCCCAAATATTTGGAGCTCAACGCTTCTCAAATTAATTTTTCAGGGGAATGCGTAGAAACTTTTTTTTTTATGGTACGATGTGGTGTGACTTTTGTAAAGACCTTTGTGGGCTGACCCGTAGATCCCAGAAAGTTAACTAGGTGTAGTTTATTACCCATGTGACAACCACTTATATTTCCAGTCATAAATCAAGCTCTACCATTTAAAACCTATTCCTAGAAAGTACTAAACCTGACTCCACCAAGATTTGCATGCGAAGTAACAAAATTATCGCCGCAGCTTTCTTAAAACATTTTTAACACGCAAAACGCATTTATATGAAAACATTTCCAAGACGTCGCACATAAAACTGTGCATCCTGACGTTAGTAAAGTGCGTTTCAGAGTTTTCAAACGTAAAAGTTAACGTTTCACGTGCCGCACAAAGTAATGACTCCTCGGATAAAATCTCAACAACGGCTCACTACGGCATTAGAATAAAATCAAACACTTAATGAGACCCATTCTAGCTAACTTCTTAATGCGCCAACTGTACAATAAATACATTATTTTAATGCCCCGCCACGAGTGGTTGCCGCAAATAATCCTTGCGCGGTACTATCACTGAAAATATTAATGGTTCTTTGTCTCGTGCGCTACGGAACACTTCATTTCGTAGAGAAATTGCTTGATTTTGCGATATAGCCCTTATACATTACCGGTACGGTCTGCAAGAAATTGTAAAGAAACAGATTTCAAAGTATTATTTAAATCGATTGTTGGAACCTCGTGATGTTAACACGAATAGTTTGAATGGCTTCCAGTCCTGTGGGGCGCATTCCTTCCGCTCATGTTACCGCGCGCGGGTGCAACACGTGTCACGTGCCGCGGAATTTGTCACTAGCTCACCACCCGCCGCCGCTTTCACTCTCCATATTAGAACGGAGCACGCAGTGGTGTTTATTCTGGCGCAGTTCGACGAACCGAAATTGATGTTTATTTAACAAATCGCAAGCCGTCAGCGCCGCTGCCAAGAATGCACCGCCACCGTACACGGCTTAATGAACCATAAATCCATTCGATATTATTGAGTGTCCGCGCCTGAAATGAAAGCGGCCCGCGGCTGAACGTTGACCGCCGCGCGGCATCCCATTCATGCGAAGGCCGAGGGGAAAATAAACGAGAAAACGCGACTCCGCCGCGACGAGCAACGCGCCGCGGTTTCCGTTATTCTAAAATTAAAATCACACACAGCGTCCAGACGCACCGGATTCACCGCGCAGGAAACCGAAAGTGAACTCTCTGTTGGAGAAATTAAGAATAAAATTGCTTCCACTAAAAAGAAAAAAAACATCACAGCGGGAGTCGTCATCACAATGGACGCGACTCCATTCCGCGGCGTACTATGTGGCGGTGATGATTCACTGCGTGCGCTCAGATTCAGCCACGATCCCGTCAGACTTACTACAGACGCCACTACAGCATCTTGAAATTTTGCCAATGGTAGTTTCGCAAGCGATTATCGTAAAATTCAACAGCGCTCTGGCAATGACCCATATTGAGGTAGGTCACGGGCAGGCATAGACTGCTAATAGACGGTTGCTGACTTCCTGAGCTCACCATTGAGCAGCGTGTGACACATGCACCTCTGCGCTGAGATAAGCATGTAATTTACTGCGCCTTTGATGTGAGGCGGCACGCCGTGCCCGGAATACTAAGTGTCGCGCTCTGAGCCATTGTGCGCACAGTTAGCGTGGCCGCACCGCCTGGACAAAGCTCTGCTAATGCAGGTTCCTTGTCTAGCAGCCACAATGCGGAAATAATGGTTCACCGTTGCGCCGCTGATAATTCTCCGCTTCAGTCATATTATCATTCGATGCAGCTATCGCGCACTCCTCCCAAAGATGGACTCAAGTTGGCAGCCGATTCCGACTACAAAATGCACTCGGTCCAGTTAGCCTGCAGCTGTAATAGGCTAGCTATCAATAAAATTTCAATATTTATGAAATCACATGCTAAGACAGCCGTTGTCGTTCAACTGCGCCGGATAAATGGAATGAATCGGACCATACATTACGATAACAAAGACAGAAATATGATTTCAACATGTAAGAGCTTTTATACTTGAGGCAATGTAGAAATGTTCAACTACGCCTTTGTTTATACAAGCGTCAATGAATTTAAAATGTACGACTCAATCGAGTCTCCTTAGCATACATTACCGTCCCTCGCATTATTGCAAATGGCACGCTAACCCCGCAGTGCGCACGGCGAGCTGCGCCCGCGCATCGTTATCATAATATCCATTTCCGCCGATATCGTTCGCCCTCCATCCCGGTGCGTCAACCTCGGAGATGATTTATTACATCTCATTACCAGTCGCCGTTAGATATTAGATATTATACCTAATCGAGATCTCGCTGTTTGTGTCGATATAGCAATTAGTCCGGCGCGTGAGATACGAATCGGAGTCACCAATTAAATGCTACATCATCAATCACCACCTGTCATAAGTGAATTAACAAACTCTTTAAATGAACAAATGAGCACGCCCTAGCCTTGAATGTTAAGTATTTGTCATTTTTCATAACGTGTCAGTATGTTGCACAGTAGCTTAGTAGTGAATTGGTTAAGTCCTGGCGACCGCGGGTGTAATTACTTGTTGACAAACATTAATTGGTAGTGATCGCCTATCGGTCGTCGACAATGTTGAACACGGAGCAAGGAACGGTAATGGTTAACATATTGATTCACCCTTTCATAACTATCAATAGGGGCTCAGCTCAGATATCGCGTGTCCTTAACGACTGTCATTATGTAGCAGGGAAAGTGGTGTTGTTCGACGAAGCAGCGCACTCGCAAGCATCAGACGTCTATAGTCTAGACGAAGGCGTGGCGATGTGTGTTCGCATATTAATTGCTCCTGTAGGCAACTTTTCAAGCGCTAGCGCCCAACCCACGCTGTCAAGAAAAGCGTTTCCCTTATTCGCTTGGAGAAAAACGTACAAATCTTTTGCTAAGTGCTACTGACAAGCTGTACCTGGCTTTGCATGAATAATTACCCACTCTGATTCAAGTTTGTGAAACGAACTGGCAATACATAAGTCAATGTGATTGAATCAACATTTCTAACAAAGCCATCTTCGGTGTAACTGACAATGACCCCACATCAGTGCTCCAAATGTAATTCCAAATAATATCTAACTTAATATCAATACCGTGCAAAAACAATAACAGCCAACTGTGTTGATACAACAATGGTTGGGCACGCGCACGATGCGCGACCTTGCGCTCTTTTCGATCTTGGTATCGATCGATAACACTCGATCTCGGTAGATGGTATCGATGGTCTCGTGTTCTGTCGTGTCTGAGCGGAACTGTGCTACTTGTTAGGTTAAATCGGGTTCAGCTTAGATTGTTCGTAGGTTGTACCTACCTTGTAGGGCTGCAGACTTTCTTAATGACAATGTGATCGTCGTTAAGAACACTGCTGCTAACATGGTCTAATGCGCTTGTTCCTTCTATTAGTTCTATAAGTAAATAGATCTTCAATATACATGCCCTTTCGTGTTATAATACAAATTATTTCAATTTCTAAACCAACGCGGCAACGATGTAATCTTACAACAGAAATCCTAATTAAGGCCACAACCATAAATTAACTTTCATTTTCCAACCAAATAATCGAGCAGCCCTAAAGGCTAAACCCGACGCTGCAAACAAACGCCCTGGCTATCAGATCGCGACACATTTGGAGTAGAATAGAATAGAAAACGAGCAACCTCGTACGGACTGCAAAGAACTCAGTGATCGTGAGGTCAACCGATATGAGATCGCTTCGAGTAAACGAAAGGTTATCGGGAGAAAGTTTAGTACGAGTAGCAACAACGCATCTCATTGTATAGACGGCAAAGGTAACCCGTCAGGCTGGATTGACGAGTTATTGGTGATCGGTGCATTCACGTGCAATGAAATTAGTGTGGTCATCATTGATTTAGTTGGAGAAGTTTTATTTGCTTCTTAATGGTCTGCTACCAATCTAAAATATGAAGAAGCTTTTCTACTTGGCTTGGCTAAGCAAGGTTACTTCAGCTACTACTACGAACATCGATCGGTCATTCATTAGGAATTCAGCATGAATTAGTAATGATAAACTGTCGATGATTATAGCCTGTAGTGACTTAAGTGTGTATGTTTATTCTTCAATGCCATTTATATCAGATGCTAATTACAAGGCATGAAATGGTTTTTAAATTATAAAAAAACACTATTTTAAAGCCCATAAAGTCCAACTTTATCTTCAAATTCAATATCCTAAGAGACAGTGAAACATTGTCACCACCACATGACATTGTTAGCAGGCGGCAAGTCGGCACAATGTGCTAAACTTGGCGGTCTATATGTGGGCCCGGCCTTGAGACAAGAAGCTTTCTTTCTGCGCAGACGTCGGCGGCGGTTCTAAGTAAAGAAGTGCCTTGTTCGAAGTATTGTCGGACTAGTTTCTGAAGTACCTTGCTAGATGTAGAGCATTGTATATTGTGTGGTTAAGTGTTTTAATCTGAAATTGTGATAGTGGACTCCACCTTGTTTTGCCTTGCGTAATCGCAAGTCTACAACTTCTTTGAAATTGCTTAAATTTGTATTTCGCTAAACAAAGTGGACAAATGATGTTACCGTCAACATAGGCGCCGAAATCATCCTTATTTATTTATTTTAACCCACGTTGTTTGGCGTTGGCGCAATGTATCTTCTTCCTCGATACTTATCTCAGGTTAGGTTGTGATCTCTGTCATAATCATAACACCCTTTTTTAACATATCATCTTCCACAGAGTCCAAACTTTCATGAGCCATGCTAAGAAATAAAGGATTTTTAGGAGGTGATATCAAAACAATCCGTGATGGCATAAGTGCATTAGCAAAGACATTGTGCAACGAGGAAGAACCTGCAACTATAACTTAATTAGCAACGGCTTTGTCTAGATAATTACAAACATCTTTCTACATTTCCGCTTTACTTTCTACTAGATCTTCGCGATGGACTCTCGAGTCATCGAATAATCGACTAATCATTCGAACACAATACCATCGGATGTTTCATAATCGAATAATTTTATGACAAGTTAAATGAAGCATTAATTAATCAAGGTTTGATATGTGGCACATAGTGGACCAATCATACCGATTTATTAGTTACCGAATGAATTTCATAATTGATTGGACTAATGATGAATGGTTAACTAATTAAGTAGATGATTTAACTTCTAATTAATATTGGGCCGGTTTATGAAATATCCTGTTCGGAGCAATATTTTAACATATTTATTAAATTAGTCAAGGGTAAAATGCGTTTTCCATATCCATAAAGAATTTCAAGTTATGCGAACATAAATATAGAACGGACTATACAATATTTCATTATTAGATCGTTATCTGAACGGATAAACTACTAACAAGCAGTGACAATACGCCGGCCGACAATTAGTCCCAGAACCGGTTTCCTAGACTATTGGTAATTGAATTACATGGCACGTACATAGAGCTGCAATATGTATAACATTTATTTATATTAATATGCATTGGCATGTTAATGTAGCTAAGAGCAGTGATACTGCTTTAGATCACTCACTAGGATAGTTAAAATTTAACTGGAAATAAGAAATCTCGGTTACAACAGTGGTAACGACCGACCGCAGAAACATTGATCAAAATAAGCAAATAGTAAAACTGGTTAGCAAAATATTACCATCAAAATGACTGTGTAATAAATTGACGAAGTATAGTCATTCAACAGTCGTATATCATTTTGTAACTCCATCAGTCGTCAATAGCTTTCACGAATCTCAAATCTCCATTCTCAAAATTATTGTCGATGCCTAAAATGACTGATGGACGATTAAATCAATAAGTTACCAGTGCGATGAGCAACTCAGTGAACAACATTCTCATCATTTCACACAAACGCATCCTCCCCTCCCCACACTACTGCACTTACAAGCACTCCTGCGCAGAAGCAATCCATCACAGCTCACCGATACCCAGCTGCCATCTTATCAGTACAAAGTGATCTTAATAGTGAGCGACAATGTACCGGTCAATTAGACCGGAGACCGGTTCCGATCGATGCAAATACAATGATACACTCGTGCGCACCTATCTACACGAGGAAGCTTTAGATTTTAGTCCAGCGTTCGACTGGATCGCGTGTCCAGGGACAGTTTGCTTGAGTTTTGTACCTTGCGGGCCTTGCGGGATGTAGGCCTTAGAATGAAATGATTTATTATAAGGAAAATATTTAATTATTTAAGAAGATGATGTGTGTGTGTGTGGGTTAAACCCTTATTTGATTTTTGTGTTTGCATGTCGGCCATTAATTTTGAAAGAAATGGCTCATTTTGGGTGCAACTAAAGGGGTTTTTGAACTTTAAGCGAAAAATATTTTCATAATACTCATTGTAAAACAGGATTACCGTACTCCATTAGCTAAAATTCTTTACGATATTGACTCCCAATCGATACGTGCATACGTCGAATTCGACACAGCGATTGGGCGCCTGTTTTGAGCCATATGATCAAGCATCCATAGAAAATGCATTTGCACGCTGACAGTAAAAATATCTGTTCCCACAATTATAACACCTCATAAAAACGATGGTGAAAGAGCCAGACGGTTTTGTTTATTTACCGCACTTGACATCAATAAGAACCTGTTTGGTTTACTCTTTTTAGTCTTGAACTTCAAAACCATACAATTATTTGCTCGTAAAACGTCAGGTGACGGCGTATCAAAGGCGATGGGCGGTATTGCGTGGGCGAACCTATTAATATATTGTTTGTAAGACAAGTAACGCTTCCGCGGCGCCCGCGCTCTGAGACCGTTTTAGCGCACTGATAATGACTTATTGAGGAGACTTGGTTGATGCTAATGACTATATTAGTCGCGGATCACTAGGCTGGTCATAAAGCGACGTTTGATTACACTCAGTCGCCTTGGAGCTCTGATCTGGTGACAAGGACAGCCCCGACTGTTACTATGCCTTCTTATAGCCATCAGAACGTTATTTTAAAACGAAACAAAGGTAGATGGTGATTAAGTGACCGCTGATTTGCTGTTTCAATGTTGTGGCATAGAAAGGTAAATAATTATTCATAAATTTTCGTTGACTTCAAATGACGAGTTGTAGACATAGTAAATTACGCATTGTTTGAGGAAAATTTACTTACGTTTGTCTACCTATATTATTACTTTGGCCGGTGTCAATGTCTGAAGTTTTTTCCTTTTATAATTCCTTTAAAACGAATTGGGTCAAAACCATAAAACCGCAACAGTTTCGCAAATAAAATATTGCAAAAATATTATAAGTGGAAACACTCCATGTTGACGACGGTGTCATGGTCCGCCCGTCTATCTAATTATTGAGTAAATAGGTACCATATTTGCCTAAGTTTATTATAAACCTGTATGTTTGCATAAGCTTTTGCCTCAATACATTGTAATTTTAAAAAAAATAATAAATCAACGAACGGAAGAACGAACTGCGAGCGAGCGCTCTGATTGGTCAATGCGCGACGCCTTCACTCCGCTCACCGCTGCGGCGGCGATTGCTTTTGCAAAAACCACCCTGACACCAGTGTCCAATTGAACCTCCCGTACACGTAACGCGCGAACAAATACGCGCCCGCGCATTTCGTTCTGACGGTCATCAAATCAATCTTCCTCTCTTTCATTTTACTTCCACCGAAACCCAACAGCTACAAAGCTGGTCCATTCGAGCCTGGATCTGGAACTGGAAGTAAGAACAAAACCTGTGCTGCAGGATGTCGTTGGTCCGAACGCCGCGTGTGGTGAAAACACGTGGACAAAAGAAGACTGAGCGACTAACTAGTGAGGATGAAACCAAAGTTGATGTAAAATCAGACTTGCTGCCCAGCAGTATAGATGCAGTGAAAAAAGTCGGGGAAATACACTCAGATTTTGTACATCCACGCGCCAACTCGAGCGTACGACAAGATGGCGGCGAGTGCAAAACTTCTCGCAGCACACGCGCGTCATCGTCAGCAGCACGGCGGCAGAAACTTGAGTATGAGGCCGCACAGCTCAAAGCCGAAATTGAAATGAAGCAAATTCAAAATCAATCTCGAATTGAAAAAGAATTAGTTGAGAAGAAATTGGCCATGGACTTGGCCGAGTTGGAATCTGAGTCGCGGTGTTCAAAACGGTCCTCAGTTTCCTACAAAAGCAAATTAGTGGAGAATTGGCTGGAAAAATCTGTCGCTGAACCCGGCACGTCGCACGATTGTAACCAAGCGATTGTCGGAGGCGGTGACGGTCACCGCAACGTTGACAGCGACAAAATTGCTACGCCACCTACCACCGCACAAGAATCTCATCGTGCAATCGCGGAGCTGACCAGCGCGATTAAGAATGCTGTCGAGGCATCTCATTCTAACACCGGCGACAAGGTGCTGTTGTCTAGGCTAGCCACCTCGAAGGATCTGCCTTTGTACTTCGGCGATCCGTTGGAATGGATACAATTTCGAGAAGCATTTTATGAATCATCACGTGCATGTAAGTACAGTGATACAGAAAATCTGTGGCGTCTACGGAAATGTCTGCGTGGTGACGCAAAAGACGCAGCAGCTGCATTATTAATGGGAGCGAGCTCACCCCATGATATCATAGAAACGCTCGAACTGAGATTCGGCAGACCAGAAAATGTCATGCGGCAAGTTATAACACAGCTGAAAAAGTTATCACCGCTACCACACGCATACCACGCAGAAATTGTAAAATTTGCCATAAGAATAAAAAATTACGTCACCACAGTAACTACACTGAAACAAATAGATTATTTGAAAAGTCCAGAGATGTTAACAATCGTCGTATCCAAATTACCTACAGGACTCGTTAACAAATGGGTAGAATACCTCCACGAGAACCGAATGCACACTGACACGCCAAAATTAGAACTACTGTCGAAATTCCTTTACGGAGAAGCGCAAAAGGTAGCAGAGTCGGGAGTTAGCCACATACAGTACCAGAGTGACTTTAACAAGAATAAACAACAAGGGAGAAAACACAACGATCAACATTCCGTGCTAACATCTGTTAAGGTCAGTGACCCCGACGCTGCCAGCAAGTGCAAGTTTTGCAAAAGGAACAAGCATGCGTTGTCAGACTGTGGTCAATTCAAGCGAGCCATGAGAAAGGACCGATGGCGATTTGTTCGAGCACACAAGCTATGTTTCAAATGTCTCTGTACTCAGCATCCGGATAAGAACGAGTGTACTGCCGAAAACTGCAACGTCGAGGCCTGTGGTGGGGCTCACCACCAGATGCTGCACTGGAAGAAGCCAGAAGAGGCGCGCCGTGAAACTTCCGCGCCACATTCCGACGACCCCGCGACGTCCGACTCCGCTGGCGCCGCCGCCAGTGAGCTCGTCTCACACGCTAGCACCCGCGCCGCGCAGTGTCACGAAATATCAGTGTCAAAACCAAAGAAAAAAGTAATACTTAAAATAGTGCCGGTAACTATACATGGACCCAGGTCAAGCGTGACCACGCACGCGCTTCTGGACGACGGAGCAACAGTGACTCTCATCGCGGCCGACCTTGCCGACAAAGTCGGGCTGCACGGGGAAAAGGTCGTAATGCGTGCTTCTGGTGCATGGGACTCGGAGTTGTTGTGCGAGACGGAGATAATTAAATGTAAAATAAGTAACAGTGACGGTAACAAATTCGACTTGCGAGCTCGTAAACTTAAAGAACTTAATTTGCCCTTACAGCTATTTACCTCTAATGTAAACTATTGTGAAAATATTTCTAGTAATAATAACCCCATTCTATGTGACAGCAATGTTAAACCTAAAATATTAATTGGTCAGGATAACTATGATTTAATTGCGCCTATTTTATGTAAAAGGTATAAACCGGGCGGACCATACATCACGCAAACATTATTAGGATGGTGTGTGCACGGAGCCTGGCAAGCTGATTATACTGGTAAGCGCGCCGAGCACGTCAACATCATCGGCAGCATCGGCGGCGCCGGCGACGAGCCAGCCGCAGCGAACCAAGCGGCGACATCGTGCGCCCTCAGTTACCCAGGTAAACCGGCCGCGCACGCGTACCGCGACTCGTCCCCGAGAAACGGCAGCGCTGGCGCGAGCGGGTCTTCATGTGATATACCTACATGTGTAGATAAATCATTTTGTCAGTCAGCTGTTGTCAAAGATACCTTAGAATGTAGTACAGATATTGATTTAAGCCAATTACACGATTTAATTCGCTGTTCATTTTCACTCGATTCCATTGGAATAAATAACAAACCTCGTCAAAATATTGAGGAATTACGAGCCGTAAATATCCTTAACGAATCAGCCGAGTTACTTAACGGTCAATGGTGGGTCAATCTTCCATGGAAGCGCGATAATTTTGTTATGCCGGACTCGTATCCCGTAGCATTAAAAAGACTACACTCGGTAGAAAGAAAAATGTCTTGTAGTTTAGAATATGAAAATAGATACCGCGAACGTATTGATCATTTACTTAACAATAATTACGCACGAAAACTGACTGAGGCGGAGTGCAGGTTCGATTCCAAGTCGGACCACGTTTGGTATTTACCACATTTTGGTGTTGATAACCCAAATAAAAAAAAGTTGCGATTAGTTTTTGATGCCGCCGCCAAAAGTGACAACAGGTCACTTAATGACTTTCTCCTTCAAGGGCCCGATTTATTACAATCTTTATATGGGATAATGTTTAGGTTTAGAGAGAACCGAATAGGAGTAATTGGAGACATAAAAGATATGTTCTTACGCATTAAAATACATAACCAAGATCAAAATGCATTTAGATTTTTATGGAAAGAGAAGGGCAGCGATGTTATAAATAAGTATGTAATGACGTCACTTATTTTCGGCGCGAATTGCTCGCCATTTATCGCCCAATATATTAATCAAAATAAAAACTCATCTCGATTTAGTCAGCTGATGCCCGACGCCGTGGAAGCTATACGAAACAATCAGTACATGGACGATTATATTGATAGCTTTTCGGATAAGGAGGTAGCACGGAAAATAATAAAAGAAATTTCATTTATTCATAATGAAGGTGGGTTTAAAATGTGTTATTATCTTAGTAATGAACCTGATGTGTTAAGTGACATTCCAAAAGACAGTCTTAATGACATGGTAATAAAGTTCAATTTTGATAAGCAGCCGGAGCGGGCACTAGGCATACTGTGGTTCCCGCGCAGCGATGAGTTGGCTTTAGATTTATCTTTTAAACGTATTCCGCAAGATATTGTACTTATGAGACGAATACCTACTAAACGCGAAATGCTAAGTATTATTATGTCTATTTTTGATATTCATGGTTTTTTAGGCCCGTTTACAATTAAAGGAAGAATATTAATGCGTGAAACATGGAAACTTAATATTAAATGGGATGAAAAATTAAATAATAATTTATATGATTTATTCTGTAAGTGGATTAATCAAGCTCAGGAAATAAACAATATTAGAATTCCGCGTCATTATTTTTCCTGTGATACGACTAGTGATAGTGAGGCTAGTTTGGAACTTCATTTATTTTGCGATGCATCGCCGAGCGCGTACGCCGCTGTCGCTTATTGGCGTCGCGAAAGCAGCGACGGACAAGTTACCGTTTCGTTTATCGCGAGTAAGTGTAAAGTTACTCCCTTAAAACCGGTTTCCGTGCCTAGACTTGAGTTGCAGGGAGCCGTGTTATCATGTAAGTTAGCTAATAGTATTAAAAGGGAACATCGTTTACAACCTAATTTAGTTTTTTACTGGACAGATTCGACTACAGTTTTACATTGGATTAAAAATAATTGCCGAACATATAAAGTATTCATCGCAAATAGGTTAGGAGAAATAGACGAGTTGAGTAAATCGGACGAGTGGCAATATGTGCCCACCGACGTCAACGTCGCAGACTTGGCGACCAAAAATAATGATCACGTATTGACTAGTGATTCGGAGTGGTTCTCGGGCCCGTCGTTCTTACAACAGCCGCGTTCTTACTGGCCGCAACAACCTGAAATAAAAACAATTAGTGATGATATATTAGAAAAGGTGCAAGTGGTTCAAGACAGTAATATACTATGCGACTTACCTGTTCCCGAGCCAAGGCGATTCTCTACTTGGCTACGATTATTACGTTGTACTGCTACTGTTCTATTGTTTATCGAAAAATGTAAAAAAAGTAGGATTAAAGTAATTAACGAAAAATTAATGAATAAAGCGGAACTATTGTTACTTCGTTACTCACAAGAACGTTCCTTTCAAAAGGAAATAAATTCACTTAGATTAAACCAAGAAATAAATAAAGATAGTCGTTTGAGGTCACTCACCCCGATGTTGGACACAAATAATTTGTTACGTATGGGCAGTCGTATCGGTAACGTAAAGGGTGTTGATCAGCTCACTAAATACCCAATAATTTTAGATGGCAATGATTATATCTCTCGCTTAATCGTTACTCAATATCATATAAACGCAGCGCACTCTAGTAACGAGATGGTAGTTAACGAGTTGCGTCAAAAATATTGGCTTATTCGATTAAGACCTACAGTTCGCACTATATCCAAACAATGCTTAGTTTGCCGTTTTAAAAGAGCTTTGCCTTCACCACCACGCCTCGGCGACCTACCCGAATGCCGTCTTACACATCACCAAAGACCTTTCACAATGTGTGGGGTAGACTTGTTCGGACCGATGGAAGTTACCGTCGGTCGGCAGAGGGCGCGCAGGTACGGCGTACTGTTTACTTGTCTCACGGTGCGCGCGGTCCATATCGAAGTAGTTCCAACTCTTACGACTGACTCTCTGATAATGTCGCTTCGTCGAATGGCCGCTCGAAGGGGTTGGCCACACACCATGTTCTCGGATAATGGTACCAATTTAAGAGGGGCTGACACGGAATTAAAAAGGAGTTATAAAGACCTATTTGACAATCAACAAGCGTTAACAACTGAAGCTCTAAACAAGGGGGTTGAGTGGAAATTTATTCCTCCCGCCAGTCCACATATGGGTGGTGCATGGGAGCGCCTTGTTAGGAGCGTTAAAACGGCTTTAAAAGTAGTTCTAAAGGAAAGAGCTCCGAGAGAGGAGACCTTGCTTACCTTTTTGTGTGAAGTCGAGAACATAATAAACGGCCGTCCATTGACTCATGTCTCTGTCGACCCACGTGACCCAGAGTCCTTAACACCTAACCACTTTTTGCTGGGTTCCTCATCCAATCTCCCACAAATAGGTATCTTTGACGACGGCGACCTATACCTCAGAAAGCAGTGGCGTATTGCACAACTCCTAGCCGATTTGTTTTGGTCCAGATGGCTCCGAGAAGTATTGCCTACACTAGCGCCCCGCAAGAAATGGGACCGCGAGGGCGTACAGTTAAAGGTAGGTGACCTAGTGGTTATAGCAGATCCCACTTCCCCTCGAAATGTCTGGCCAAAGGGAGTCGTCCACCGAGTGTATCCGGGAGCTGATGGACGGGTAAGAACCGTAGATATTAAAACTAAAACAGGCATTTTGAAACGGCCCGCAACACGAGTTGCCTTACTCATAAGTTTTGAGTGTCGCGATGACGACACTAAGGGGCAGGATGTTGACGACGGTGTCATGGTCCGCCCGTCTATCTAATTATTGAGTAAATAGGTACCATATTTGCCTAAGTTTATTATAAACCTGTATGTTTGCATAAGCTTTTGCCTCAATACATTGTAATTTTAAAAAAAATAATAAATCAACGAACGGAAGAACGAACTGCGAGCGAGCGCTCTGATTGGTCAATGCGCGACGCCTTCACTCCGCTCACCGCTGCGGCGGCGATTGCTTTTGCAAAAACCACCCTGACACCAGTGTCCAATTGAACCTCCCGTACACGTAACGCGCGAACAAATACGCGCCCGCGCATTTCGTTCTGACGGTCATCAAATCAATCTTCCTCTCTTTCATTTTACTTCCACCGAAACCCAACAGCTACACTCCACGAACTCGATATTTAAAGCATCTGACTCGAAGGTTCGTTATCTGCGAGCCTTGATGATTTAAACAATCATTTTAAATCTGTTAACGAGCGAAATTCCTATTTTCAATTAAAAAGTCGCCTTCATCGGGATATACCAAGCGGTTGGTATTGGTAATGCAGACGCTTTACTAGGCTGCGTCACCCACTACTTGCGCCTTAATTAGCTGTTAAGCTAATACACCATTGTTAGCGTTATTGATGGGTCTAGGTAGCTATCAGTATCTCAGCAGCACATTTCCGTGATTGTTTCTGATCATACAATGTGGTCGTGGGCGATATGATTGCTAGGCGGCAGCTCTATACTTGTATAGAAAAATGTAATTACTTTATGAATCATTTAACAGTCTGATTATGGAGAACTACCTTTTATCAGCGCGACGTGTGTGGTTATTGAAATAAACTATAACGTGGTTTTGTGGTGGTTATGTTTGGATCTGTGTGTACATAACTTTTGTCCAAAAATAGACTTATTCAAAAAAGCAAGTGAATTAAATGAACGCCAACCAGGTCTTACCCTTACCAACCATCATCAGCGAAAGTTCGTTAGTATATCTTTGATTAAACAACTACAAGTAACAACGAGACAACAAAGTAACAAAGAACTCGAATCAAAATTGCACTGCACCTTGTTTCACTATCTCCACAATCCACCTGATATACAAAACAGACGCCACAATCAAAATTTCATAAGGTGCCCTTGCTATAAATTCCCAATTTCCATATTTCAAGCGTCAGCTGCGCACGCGCTGGCCCGGCAGGTGCTCGCGCACCGATTGCCCCGCTCTCCCCGCATTCCCCGCACTTGTTTCAGCTTAGGGCTACTACGCAATTGGCATTTTGCTGTCATAATATTTGGACCGATAGATCAAGACTGACTATGATAAAATCACATTCTTCAAATGTTCAATGTTGTGCGAGTATGCCTTTTTTATGAATGGAAAATCATCAAATGACTTCTTCCGCTCTGCGTGGAGCGGAAGGGAGTGTCAGACTCATATTGACTAAAACCCATCCGTGTTCCTCCTTATGCCCTTTGCATTCCAGGGCCGCGGTGACTCTTTCGAACTAATCCGCAACCCTGGAAAGATGCCTAAACCAAAATAAATGTCTTTATTTTGGATTCGATGGATAGGACCAAAATGTGACATCAATGTCATCATCATCATCCACAGCCCGACTTCGCCCACTGCTGAGCATAGGCCTCTCTTTTCTTATGCTAATCCCCACGTTCCTGTGCCAGCCTCATCTAGGTTCTACCCGCGATAGCAACAATGTCGACCTCCCATCTCGCCGCCGGCCGACCAATACTTCTTCTGGTACCTTTTGACATCAATTTAGGAATCAGAAAATTATATTCAGGACAATTAATTAAAGCAGTCAATCCATATTATATGCTGTTTGCTTTGTTACATGTTTGGCACCACAATAAGTCCAAAGGCGCCAATACCAGGAAATTTGATAACAATCATAAATCCAAGCTGTCTTCGATGTTTTATAACCTTCAATACGAAACGATTAATTTGTTGCTTATTTGGTACTAGATGAATATTCAACAGCATCTTGACTCGCAGCCGATCTGAATTTATTTGAGAAGCAGTTCTATCAAATTCATGTATAGCTCGCAGCCAAATTTATACCAAAGGCTTTCCCAGACAGAAGGTAAGAACTGACGTCTATCCTTTGAGGCTCCCAGTCCAAAGTCAAAATTAAAAGTTATTTGCACCCAACCGCTAATGCTGTTCCAGAGATGATTCATGAAATGGCCGCACATTTCTTGCTTTACCGATGAGACATAGATGATGAAGGTATTTCCAAGCACCTTTGTGGTCAAAGGGCCAACCCTGGCGCTCAGACAGGGAATTTTAATTAATCTAATTTGCATGTTTGGCCGCGACACGCCCGGCGCGCAATAAAATTTACATTTTGTTTCTAACATAGCGCACGCTGTGGCGGCGCCGGCGCAGCTATGCAGTTTTAGGACAAAGAAACAGATGTTTGCTGAACAGGGTAGAAACAAAAGGGAAATTGGAAAACCTGTCCGGTACAACCGTGACACGACCGTATCACATGTTGTTCAAAGCTTTCCAAATCTCGAATGAGCAAATAATAGCCCTTAATGTAATTTGTTATGAGATAAAATAAAGGGTGTAGGTATCTCTATCTAAATACCTGATGCTGCTTGATGATTCCCTAAAACATAGCTTTTCCTTAAGCTTGCTTATCCCTGGCTGAACCCCTAAATAACCAGGTGGGATACTCTTGCAAATAATTCAAATCCAGAAACACTTTAGCAATTTTTCAAATAAACTAAACAAGCACTTCTAATATATTAAATTCGCCCATAAACAAAATAACTTATTCAGGTAACAATAAATAACAATTAATAATGTATTAGTGGCAACAATTATATTTCACAGCGCAGCGTGTTAGCCCGTGTCTCTATTTGCGCGGCACGCCTCCGCTGTCGCAGATCGGCGCGGCACGACGCTCCAATAACATTAATAACCGACTAGATGTTATCCCACTTAGGATGGAGCTAGGAAAACAGCGAACTCCTGGTTATTTCGATACCGGTATTTTCAGCATTGAAATATCCAGGACTATGAAACAGGCTTCACTTCTTCGTCTTGGATGATAGAGGGGTGAATGAATTTGACCCCTTTGTCAGCTTTTGCTAACTAAATGCTACGCTAGAAGAGAACAAAATAATTCAGTAAAATCCAAATACCGAACTAATATCTTAAAATCTGCATGATAAAAGTAAAGATTGAAAGATGTCTGAACACGTCAGACATCTTTCAATCTTTACTTTTATCACTCCGAAATATTATTAAATAAATTTTGATAAAAAAGATGGGTCATGTACTCCATAGAAATCCTATTAGCCCATTAATTAGATTTAACAGAATTAAGGGGTGGGAATCCTAACCAGCTCATTTCCTAGCCACGACCAAATGATAGGCTGTAAGCCTCAACCCCACTTAAAGTCTCGCTAACTGATTACTAATACTTTTCGCAATACAAAAAGCTCACGCAGAATATTTTATTATTAATTAAATTCGATTTTAACGACCGTCATTCACATAATTATGTTATTCTTTGCACAATATGTAACTTTTGTCTTATATAGACGTGGTTAGGACATCGTCTCCATAAAATATTCATAGTTATGGACATTTAACAGCTTTGGTTCTTAAGCAGGATTCGACGCAAAATCTTTATTGTTTATTTATGTTATAAAATTGTTGTTTTGGTATTTTGATATTTTCTTTGTTCTGTTTTTTGTTAAAGATGAAATGTTCTATAAAATTTTTATTGCCCATCTATGGGCGGACTGCTTGGACTAAATAATTTAAAATTCAAATAAGAACTGTTAGTTAAAATTCAAATAAGAATTCCATTTATATTTCGCCGTTGGCTGTCTGATAGTATTACATTTCTCATTGTTTGTATCCAATATTATACAATGACTGATTGTTTCACAATTAAAGTGCTCTGCTAGATCCTAAAGCAACATTGCCATGCCCACACCTTAAAAATAACAATAAAATTACAAACATTAAACTCCTTGCGATCTATCTCACCGCTATCAGCATTGCGAGAGCGATGTCGTGGTGCCCAGATAAGAACGAGCTACTCAACTCATTGTTACTGAGCCCCATCAATCTAACGTTGCGCAAACCGCGGTAGATGGCATCGGCGTGAGGCAACCGGTGCTCCCAAACTGTCCATAGTACTGCCGTCCCCGCCCAGATAAAACCTCATCACTTAGCAAAAAGATAATAACTGCAATCCACTTTATTATACTTCTGATTGGGGCTATTTCTTAAGATTTCCGACATCATTACAGCCTTCGTAGAAAGGCTGATCAAAACTTTAGCCGTCTAGAATTTCATCATCTCTCAAGTAATTTTTGAACAGACATTTTGATATACCAGTTTATAACTAGCATCAGTGGCATCGTAAAGAGAAAATTCTGTATTATTTTACGATACATTAATTTGGATTTAATATTCAGCCCCATAAATTATAGGCCATTACAGCCACCAATCCTTGTTACAGTTAACAATGGAAAATTCGATCACTAAACTAATTAATTCCCCAACTAGGGGTGTAATTCATTTCGATTGACGCACAATACTATTGTACACATTTCTAATTTAAAATTTGATTGCATCTCGACGAGCACCCCTTGCGCTCGCATTGTCTGCCGCTTGCGGGACTGCGAGTCACGCTGACTGGTGTGTTGACCCCTGCTACTGCAGCCATTTGCATGTACCAGCACAAGGGAGCAGTAAAGCTTTCTATAAATCTAATCGAGGGCCGGCGACAACAGTTGTAAAATTTTACGACTTCCGTCGATCGCGGCTGCTGCGCCCGCTTGCTCGCCTTTCCACACGCGACCGTCCGATACAAATCTCAATGTCACATGCGTAATCGTCCCACTGATGCTGCCTGAGCACCTCGCGCTCCTTATAGTAATTAAATAGTCTCAAGGTCGCCGCGTTTTGTCACTCTCCATATTTATGCGACAGCAATCCTCCTTGGGCCACAGTTAGACGTCCGCGGCACACTAATCACGACCAAATCAGGCTCGCGACCGTCCAGTCCGCCGCCGCGCCGTTTCGTCCATCCACGTCTGACCGTAACCGCTTCTAGATCGAACCTTTTTAGTACAGCAGCTAGACGCCGGCGCTGCGAGGGCACCTGTCCGCCGAGCCTTATTTATAGAAGCAAACATACTAGCGCGCGAATCTAAGACTTTTATGACATTCGCGGCAGCTGAGTCATGATTCAATCGGCTCGCGAGGCGCGCTCCGATGTACGATTTAACGCATTATCTAGAAGATGCGATTAAGAAATACGATCGAGATGATGGATGGTGCTGGAGGCGTCCTGTTACGCTGAGCGCGATCGATGGAGCGCGTCGATAGCCATCGGCGCGGAGGTATCGCGCGCGCATCGCGCTGACGGCGCATCGATCGTCGGCGCGGGCGTCGGTTGAGCAACGCTTATGAATAATTACCGGCCGGTGAGGCGGCGGACGCACTCGATTCACTGCCAAGGACGCCTTTTCGCTTTTAGTCGGTCATCGATCGGAGCGCGTTGCGCAACGCGGCGGGGTTTCGCTGTCGCGCCCGTTGCGCCACGCTCCGTGAGAAGTCTTGCTCGCGACTAATGACGCGTTGCTCAAGCGGCGCAACCGCCCACAAATCGCTTTATTATGCAGAAAGTGAGTCGGAACAAATGGACGCGCCGCGCTGCACCCGGGACCCCGGCGGAAAGTGAACGCCGGGTATGATGAACGGATTCATATCAACCTGATTGTGATTTATAACGTCGCACCACCACTCTCGGCGACGTTTTATATGAAAAAATTATCGTTTTATCGGTGCACTACCCGCGGCTCGCATATTCATAAAGCTGACGGGCCCTCATAAATATTTGTTGCAGACTAGCTTTATCAATGTGATAGGGGGCGATAAATAACTAAATTACAAAGATCCGATGCACGGATTGCTTCCAACTGATTATGATATTTTTAATAAGACGTTGTTCGATCCATAAAACGCGAGATGTTGCATCAAACTCGTAATCTTATGATCTAAAATGTTATCGCTCTGAATCGTGGTACGATTCATCATAGCTATCTTGTAGGAGGGGCAGTAAATGCTAGTGGTAATGCAGTCCATTTTGATTACGCTATCCGCAGCATCGATCTTCAATTCGGTCCCATTTTACTTTATTATTTGATGTTGAAACAGAATTTTCGAGGGGAATGAACTTGAGTTCGTAATCTTTAGAAAGACTCGTTGAAACTGTGTCCAAACTTAAACAACGTAGCTACAATTTGAAAGATTTTCTCATGATTTTTTTGCGAAAGAACACAAACGAGCTTTTTAATTACACCAACGTTTTATTTGATTTACAACGGCATGCGGCATGGCAACCAGCTTCGCAAGTAAGTGTGTATTTCCTTTCACACTGTTATCGTGCCTCAAATTAGAGTTTCCGAAAAAAACAAGCTCTGCGTCCGTTCAGTGCGGGTTGCGTTTTTGCCACTCCTGCGCAGCTGTCGCTGTTGTCGGGCAGGTGCGGGCGTTTTCGCCGAATTTCGTCGGCGTTCGCTGCAGCACAGACTTCTTGCTCGAAAGACGTAATCACTGAAATAAATACCGACGTTAATGGGCAAAAATATTTGATGCTATTTCGGGCATCCTGTGAGTAAGTGCTGCGGAATGATTTATAAGTAAATCTGCGGGGAATTTACCATTGACGTCAAATCGTTTTCTCATTACTTCTGAATCTAGATTCTTCGAATGTATTTCTAATAAGAGAATAATTGTCAATAAGATTTTGTTCCTGTAAATATTTTTGGGTACGTTTCAATCACATTGCCAAGAACAATATGAAACACTCGCAGTGCAAGCCACAGCGCGTAAAATAATGCGCAGTTGTAACTTCTTCAAACGAAACATGCAATGAAGACTAAACATGTCTATAAAATAATCAATTATAAGTTAACTTTCTATGTCTATGTATAAATTTCTGAGTAGATCTGCCTACATAGACGGTTGCACTGCGCAACAGTGTATGGAATGCGCGCGCGCATCTCAGGTCAACGCGCGACTTGACACACTGACACCGTGTCAACTGTGTTTTCTTATGTTTTACACGATAGATAAACTTCTAAGAAGTTGCGTAGGCATTATTCAGTGTCTATTTCTTTCTTAGTATTCAACTCTTTCAGTCATACTTTTACATAGATAAGAAAATCATCAGTTTGTCTTTAGTGGTAAGTAATACCTAGTTATGGTTAGCAGATAGTAAAAATGTACATTTTGTTTTTGTTGTTGTTGTTTAAGGCTTTCCAAGAAAATGGTGGTCAGTAACGATGACCACAGTGGTTGTAGTAAATAAAAAACTAAATTGCAGTCAAGCAAGATGCCTATTAACTCGACTATTCCACTAATTTCCTCTCAATCACATAAATATAAATGTAAATAGGTGGAATAGTGGCATTTACCATCAAGACTGAAAGAGTTGAGATGTGGGAGATTTTACTGTTCTAATGATCGTCCTCGCTCCCGTGGGTGTCGTAAGAGGCGACTAAGGGACTCACTAGAGAAGGGGCTGCAGCATTCTCTGTAGGTACATTGCAACAGCTACACTGCGATCGCCAAGCCGCCTGCCAAGCGTGGCGATTATGGCTAACGTCTTTTTGGGGGAGGCCTATGTCCAGCAATGGACGTTTTTCGACTGATATGATGATGATCCTGGCACCTGTCCTATCTTATGCAAGGTTATTTGTATATCTTTACTATAGGTAGGGAATAGGCCGGTATCCATCACGCGTGTCAATTGCGAATATGGCTGGCGTTACCCTAAAGTCAAAGTCAAAGCATTTTATTTCAATTAAACCATTTACGGGCACTTTTGAATTGGATTGAAACAAGGTCGGTCAGTCAGAGGTGAAGCTATTTGCACGTTCCAAAGCGTATATCACTATGGAGAAGAACGTGCAAGAAACTCCATGGACACTCTTTTAAAACACCCTAAATATTATCCTACTGCGCCATTTTGTGACCTCCCCGATTTGGGGTGAACAACCCTCAACATAAACAAACCATACCCATACACAATAGGATGATTCCTTCGTAAATCTAGATAAGTGTCATAGAATTAATGTCAATTTTCCACGCGATGAGTACTGTGCAAAGATGAGTGTTATCCCCTTTCACGGCCTATTTATTTTATTTGGGTTAGGGCGGTGGGCTCCATCGATCCGTGTAGACACGCCCTCAGATAGCCAAGTCTGTAGGTATGGCTGGTAAGTATACCTTGGAACCAGGTAACATTACGTATCAAGGGTGTAATCGAAATTCAAATTATGAGATTTTAATAAGCAGTAATGATAAGCGTAATAACTAAAAACAGAATTAGTAAACCTTACAAGGGCATAGGAAATAGTAATAGTAATAAAAAAAAAACGTTCCCACGGTAAATGCTACTAGGTATAATAAACCTATAATAAATTTACTATTAGAAAACTAAATTAAGGCAATGTTAAACTGTTCCCATAGAACTATCAACCATAAATAACTATAACGTCCAAAAATTACTCGTAACTTAATTACCTAACTTACGAAACATCCCCTACTTTCAAACATAACGACCCAACCCAATCGAACCAATTCGAGGGACCCATTCGTTCATTTTCCGTTTTCCAATATGGTCTATAAATAGCCAGTCTCGCCGACCACCCCGTCCGTGACCCGCACGGGGTCACTCGGGCACGGGGTGGCGCTACGCCCTCTAGCTGCCCCCGATTGCCCTCCAATGCCCTCTGTTGCCCTCACTACGTCCTCCACGTGCCGACATTGGCCTCAAAACCCAATTGTTTTACGTGAACGTTTACGTTACGGTACGGTTTACGTAACCTGCGCTGGTTTTGCGTATCAATTCATGATACAATGAATTTTAGCAAGTAATGTTTTTGTTAATTAGCAGAATATAGTCATTTACCCACGTAACGACATTGAACTAGTTACGTGGGAAATTTTGCTATTATTCTGATGTTTTGTGTTTTATTGTTTGATATTTACTATGAGTGTCCCTTTTCGGTGACTTTAAAATGTTGGGAAATACTTTATAATCTATAGGTACATATATATAAAAATGAATCGCCGAAAGTATGTACGAACGTAACTTGAGAAAAACATTACCGATTTGAATAATTCTTTTTTTTTTGGGTCGCCAGAATACAGGGAAGGATTTAAAAAAAATGGGTAGGTAGAATAGGTAGGGTAGGTAGGTAGCCAGTTGAAGGGAGCGAAGCCGCGGAGAACAGCTAGTTCAATAATGTTGAATCAAGAAGGATTCATCTCATGACTCAGATTACGTGAAGTAGAATTTCAACGAGCTTTTGATTCACCAGTGTATTTTCAAAGTTCATTCAACAAAGCCCATCTCAGATGCGTATGTTTCTGTATTCAATATTCATCTTTACCTTGGAATAAATAGTAATGGGAATAAGTTATCTATCGTCGGCAACATATCCAAATAGCATTTGCAGATTGTTCCTTCGTCTCAAGCTTTGAACTTCACATTTATTTTTGCTTCCGTTTGCCTAGCTTAGCTAGCAATTTAATAACCTTGCCATATCTGGCAAAGATGCGGCGGCATATTAATTGTGATAGGATCCAAATAAGATTAGTGTATTCCAAGCATATTTTCACCAAGATATCAGTGACGAATTCGCTCTTATAGTAACGGTATCCCACCCAAATGCAATACCGCGAAATAGTTCACACAGACGATCTCTCGTTTGGCCAGCAGTAAATCTTGAATCATACGCGCGTACATTCCAGGGAAACGGTGTTGGTGGTAGCCATCAAATAACACAGAACAGAAAACCTATTGAAACATTTGTCTTAAATTAAGGAACTTTAAATAAAATCCAACCTACTGCACGCTTTTCTGATACATACATAACTTTTGGAAACACATCCATGAGTGTAAAAACCGGCCAAGAGTCGGATTCGGGCACGAAGGGTGTCGTACCATTATCTATAGAATACGGCAAAAAAATCATGTTTGTTGCATGAGAGCCAGCCCCCACTTAAATATTTATTTTGTTCTGTTTTTAGTATTAAAATTTTTTGTTATAGCGGCCACATAAATACCTACATCATCTGTGAAAATTTAAAATGTCTAGCATCACGGTTCATGAGATCAGCTTGGTGACAGACAGACAGACGGACAACAGAGTCTTAATAATAGGGTCTCGTTTTTACCCTTTGGGTAAGGAACCCTAAAAAGTACCAGGAGTCCAGGACCGTGCAGGAGTACCTATCCATAATAAGAGCCAAAGGATTCATGCATAAGTCTTTGTATAATAATAATGCTTTGATTTTCTACTATAGGTGCAACTTGCAAGATTGCAAGAAAATTACCACATTGACCATTGCATAGAGTGATCCTTCTGTTCCCATCTCACGGTACGGTCGGCGCCGGCGCCCGCGCCATGCAACTAATTGCGTATGCGCAATCAAACCACAGATTTATGCGATACTTAGAATTACCCGCAAATCTAAACACCTCGCTTTCCCACTCATTGTTGGCTCAACTAAATTACTTAATATGTACTAAATAAACCTTTGTTCCGTACCATAACAGCTCGTTTACTACCATAATGAGTCCAGTTCTAGGAAATTTAGTACTTGCTTCAGCAACTAGTTTTGGGAAATGGGTTCGTTATGCGCGAAAGGGAAAGTCTAAATAACGACCTAGGCTAATCATGCTATGCTAATGTAGATAGGTAAGTACACAATATTGTTGGTTCCTGAGTCCAATCGGGAACCTTCCATGTTAATATTATTTTATACCCTTCCTTGAACTTAATCTTCAATTTTCGTTCCAATATATTTGAGCTGTCTCATAAAAATAGTTGGGAACCAATTCCCATAAATCGTTGATGTACGGCGTCTCCATAGATCACCTGTAAGGATCCCCCTCACGATCTGTTGCTCTGCGCGCGCGCCGCTCCTCTCGCTGGTAATTATTCCGACTAATGCCGCCTAATGGCCGCCCCTGATGTGTTTACGAGCGACACTTCGTCTTAAATGGCGACAGTCTAATGAAATCAACCGATTACAATGACGGTAATATCACATTTGCCTTCAAACCTGATTTAAGGGGTTTCAGTCAATTTCGTAGGCAGTGAGACTTTCTATTGCGATAGCTGTTCCGCTGGCACTTGATTTTATGTCCTCCGTTTTGCTATCTCACTGGGAACTAATTTTAGATTTGCACATTACATAAATTTGTTAAAGCCCTTCCTGCTGGCCTAAATGTTGGGAATATATTGGATCGAGGCAATTGTAGCCATAATCTTATTTATTTGCGTGAGAATATTCAGAACTTCTGTGATTTTCGATGGTGCAATTCTTATTTAGTTAACCCTTACTCAAAAACCCTTGTTTGTCAACTTAGATATTAATTTATCTGTTTTCTGTTATTTCAGAGGGAAGTTTGCGTCAGTCCGCAAGATTCGCCACCTAGTGTCCGGTGAGGAGTACGCAGCAAAGATCATCCGCAAGAGGAGACGCGCGGCCGACACGACGCGCGAGATCCTCCACGAGGTTGCCGTGCTCGACCTGTGCGCAGAAAGCACGCGCGTCGTCAGTCTACACGAGGTAATATGCCAATAAATATTCCAAAAACCATAGTACACAACACATTGAACTACACTGAATTCCCGATATCTACAGAAGATAATTAATTTGATCCTATTAGTTTTCTGGTGATTCTCTGGAGATAGATAGGGAAAACTGTTTTAGTGTTCGTTCAAGATGCCTAAGACAAGGAATGTAAATAAAAAAAAAGATATTATGCTCTTAATTCTGTCTTCATTAACTTGTACTTGTAATAATAGTACTTACAGAGTAGTTTTTCTTTTAGAAGCAAAATTTTTAAATTAAATTAAAACTCCGGCGGATTTAATTTGGTATTTGAATCGTTGACCCAAACTGAAAAAGTAGTTTCATGATGATGATTATTGCCTTATTTCTTTATTCATTAAACAATCCACCTTAAACTTTCCAGGTATACGAAACCCGTTCAGAAGTGGCGATTGTCCTAGAATTATGCGCTGGCGGGGAACTGCAGCGCCTCCTTGACGAAGAAGACCGCCTATCAGAGGGCGCAGCCCGAAGAGCCCTACGCCACGTACTGGAAGGCCTGGCGCACCTGCACGCGCGGCGCGTGGCACACCTGGACCTCAAACCACAGAACCTGCTCCTCACAGCTGGCGGTGAAGAGCTGCTTATATGTGACTTTGGAATAAGTCGCGCCATACAGCCCGGAGCTCACGTCCGGGAGATATTAGGCACAAGGGACTATGTTGGTGAGTGGTTTTGATTTTAATAGGATTTTTAAAACGATTGTTTGCGAGTGGTCTTATTACATCATGTGTTTTAGATAAGCTGCTAATAGCTTTTGTTACCTAAGTCATTGAGAATAACTATATATAGCTTTCTACCAAGTTTTGTCGCTCCATATTAATACGGATATTCAGCCGTCTCTAGCTTCCCAAGCAACCAGCAGGGAGGGGTCTATCGAAAACGACTTGGCGACCGGCGTAGCAACTGTTTAGCCGTTAATGAATTTTAATACAATGCCTAAGTGAAAGTCTAGGCCTTAAATTAGAAATCAAATTACAACATTTAAAGAGCTGCCATCGAAATTTAATGAGTAGGGAGCGACTTGTTCTATAAATTGGGGAAAGTCTTCATTGGCACGCCTTTAGAAACCCCTGGTGATCAAAAACCTGTGCTTAGTAGCTTTACAATCTCTCAAGTGGGTCAGACGAAATTGGTTCGTCAGCACGCTAAGAAAGTCCCATAAAATTCAACTTTAACACCTCCTAATAGGAGTCATGAACATGCGTGTTTTTCTTAATGTGTTGTAAAAGTTCCATTTATGTGACTGTTTCAACACATTGTTGTGACCTATTTAGGTGCAAAAGTGACAGTTGTCTATTTGTTCTGCTGATCCAAAAATAAAACTGATTTTTTTGCTACCAAGCACTGTAATACTAAATTTACCAGTACCTTTGTTTCAAATAGTTCAACAGAACTTAGAAAACGATTTTTCTTCTGTTATCTGTCATCTAGCTTTTGTTCCTTCTTCATAAGTTTTTCCGTCAATCACTCACCGTACTAAAACCATACAATTTTCTTTTACAGCCCCAGAAATCCTATCCTACGAGCCCCTATCCCTTGCGGCTGACATCTGGTCAATCGGCGTGTTAGCCTACGTGCTCCTCAGCGGGTATTCGCCCTTCGCGGGCGAGACCAAGCAGGAGACGTACCTGAACATCGCGCAGTGCCAGCTCAGCTTCCCCAAGGACCTGTTCCGAGGAGTCTCGCAGAGGGCCATACAGTTCATCAAGGAAACGCTTGTTGTTGATCCCAAGTAAGTATTGTAACACCTGTTTTGGAACTACAAGTCCACTAAGCTAAGTTTGCACATCGCTGGAATGCTGCGCCCTGCCCGCTTCCCCGCTTCCCTTCCATCTTTGTCGCCGACACGCGTCATACGTCAGTGTGACGTAATCGACGCGAGGTGCAAACTTAGCTTGGTCGAGTTGTATATTCATTCGTGACAATTTAAGAAGTCGGATTTGACAGCTCAGTAGAGAAGGATAGAAGATCGCTTTACCACCAGGTGCGAAAGGGATTTATTTTTATGTCTCTTTCATATTTACTAGTAAAGCAATATTGTATCCTACTCTGCCAATCTGACTTCTTAGAGAATTGATATGCTTTTCTGGGAGAATGTCGTCAATTCCTATACCTACCAAAAGTAAATATTTGAAATTAAACAAATTCAGGTTCAATATTTGAATCTTAGGTCAATCCTTGTTTGAAATTGTTTGGAAATTCAGCATAAATACAACTATTTAGCCTATAATGTTCCCATTACTGGATCACAAAACTCACTAGTCCTTTTCTGTGAGAGATAATGGGTAAACTACCACGCGAGCACTGTGCGGCTGGTGGAGTCCCATGTCTCCAAATTTTATTGAATAAACAAAGCTTTCGAAGAATCCAAGTAAAATATATTTTGTTGCACATGAACCTATTATTAAATAAACGATTTTGAACTTTCAGGGGTCGTCTTACAGTGGAAGAGTGCCTGGAGCACCCCTGGTTGAAAGACGAGGTGGACTTGCCGCGCGCGATAGTCGGCGTCGGCTTCGACACCACTGAGCTTGCCAGCGACGCCGACGCTGATGCCGACGCCGATGCCGACAGCGCCGACGACAGCAGCAACGGAACCAACGGAGTTAACGGGGTTAATGGCGTTAACGGATGTAACGGAGTTAATGGCGTTAACGGATGTAACGGAGTTAATGGCGTTAACGGATGTAACGGAATTAATGGCGTTAACGGATGTAACGGAGTTAATGGTGTTAACGGTCACAATGGCGTCAATGAATGCAATGGGACCAACGGGTCACATGATGATGAAAAAGGTGAGTTAATGTACGTTATCATCACCATCATTCATACTATCACTTATTGACTTTTCTTATTGCTAAATTTAACTAATTGGTTGTGGATAATATTGTTGTAATGACCTAGTTTGGGTAATCTGGGAGGATCACGCACAATATAATTATGATCGTAAGATTGCAAGCATAAATATAATTTAAGAGGTAATCATACTAATCATCAAACTAAATGAGCCAATATTATTACTAAATTAATTTGATGAAAATTACGCAAATCATTACTAGACAATCTACACATAAACATTCTACCACCGATTTGTAATTTTTAGCTATTATTGCTTATTTTTATATTTCTTGATAACCACAAGACAGCAAAACTAAGTACGCTTCACTTTTAGAATCATCCGAGTCCCTCTCGTCCCTCCCCGAGTGCGAGGAGCGCGCGGCGCCGCTGAAGCATGCGCACGCGCGGGACGCCTCGCCGCCCTGCCGCGACGCTCCCTCCACGCCTAAGGTGAGACGCGCACGCACGCCCTGAGGACACCCCCCGCAGGTCAGCCTCACTTAGTGTGCTAGCTGCTTGCCACTCCACTTGTTTGTGACGCAGCGAACGCTTGCATGTGAGTGACGCTTCGGGGACCGCTAGTCGTAGTCGTGATGTAGTAAGCTTGTTAGAGATGGTGCTAATGTTATTTTTGCAACAGGTGTCCCGCAAGTCCCACCCGCACGCGCCCTCCGTGCTGGCGCTGTGCAAGAAGTTCCAGCCGGACTACGAGAAGCCGGCCAAGCTGCACCACAGCGTGGCGCACGTGGGGCACGTGGGGCACGTGGCGCACGTAGCGCACGTGGCGCACGTGGCGCACAGCGAGTGCGGCGCGCTCGAGTGCTCGTGCCGCGCGCTGCGCTCGGGCCGCGCGCCGCCGGACCGCGCGGTGCTGTGCTAGCGCTCGCTGCTGTGCTGCGCGCGCCGAGCGAGCCGAGCGAGCCGAGCGAGCCGAGCGAGCCGGTAGCGCCGCACACTCTGTACATATAGACTAAGTGTCAGCAGACAGTTGTATATTTCCTTAGCAGCGCCCCGGTCGCGCGGACTGTAGTTCGCCGACGACCGCGGCGCCTCACGACGGTACAAAATGCATAATGATGCGCCCGCGCACAGCTAGCGCTTGTAAATGTGTAAGAGGACGCGTTGTACATAACGCCGCGCTCGCACCGCCGACATGTGCGTCAGAAATGTTTAGTTCGTACTGTTGTAGTATTGCTTACGTTCGCGCTGTGGAAGACACGTTGTAACATAACAAGTGTAGAGACATTTCATCTGAAACGGAAGTATCAGGGATGCTGCTACCCAGGAACTTGTGTATTCTCGGTGCTAACGTAATGTCGACGAAATGTTTTGAGGCATGTCGTGACTCTCGCGTTTTGAGCGTCGCGTCATGCGGCATGCGGGTGCGAGCCGCGCAGGGAGTGGCTAGTGTGGCTGGTGGCTACACTATAATGGCTAGCGTGGCTATTGTAGCTGGTGGCTACACTATAGTGGCTAGTGTGACTAGGTGGCTAGTTGCTAGCGTGGCTAGGTGGCTAGTGTGGCTGATGGCCACACTGTCGAGTGTACATACAAAGGCCGCGTCGCGTCGCCGTTATATTTATTGGACGCCGACGCCGCGCCGCTATTACTTACTTAGATAATTAAATTGTTGATGTGTCGATCACATTTATATTGTAGTATCTAAGTGTTCAAATGGTTTAACAGATGATGTACGTTGTATGTTAGCCGAGCGGTATAGATATATTACCGATATGTTCGAGTGTTGGGACCAAAATTTTGTAAAGTAGGAGAAACGATTCCATATCGGTGTAGTTGTTCTTGTACGATATTAAAATTTTATCACCATGTGTGACCGTTTACGGGATGTTGCTTAGGTAGGTAAATTGTTTATGATTGTCATGAGCTCAAATCTTGCGACTTAATTTTCTTTGTAAATGTGCTTCAGATGAAACTTCATCGAGTGTTTAGTTAATTCATCCTCCATACTGAAAATATTTTCATATATTGTATACTTTTGTTTTTCGTCCATTTTGAATTCATTTTAACCATTTTGTTCAAATAAACTCGAAGATCCATTCATTACCTTTGAAAGCTGTTGTGATCAATAACTCATTTGTAAAAAATAAATTATTGTGATATAAAATACTCCTTGTTTTAATTACATGAACCCTAATCACACTTATCTGAAGGCAGTAAGCATAACAGTAGTATCGGAAATTATTATTTGTTTATTTAACATTTTACACAAATGTACAGAGGCGGACTTAATGTCATATGCACTCTCTACCAGTCAACCTTTGGGTGATGCAGAGAATAGTGGTAGTCAGGTAGTGCATTATCTATATCTATGTAATAAAATCGTACCAAAGCAAAAACTGTACATTATAATGTAACAAACGACAAAGGGAAATGAGTAATGGTGGCACTCGCGAACGATGGATTAGCCATCTGATTTAACGTCGATTTTTTTTATAAAGAATACTTGGTGCATGTTCTACAAACAATACTGAAGCCAAAAAAATAGTTTTTAGAATTTCAAGAGAAAATTTCGACTGTCTAGCTATCACGGTTCATGAGATACAGCCTGGCGACAGATAGACATACGGACAGCAGAGTCTTAGGGTGCGTTTCCACTGAGGCGGAGCGGAGCAGAGCGTGCCACGATTCACCAACCAATCACAAGGTTTGAAATTCACATCTCTTTTCCACTCCGCTTGGTTGATTGGTGAATCGCGGCACGCTCTGCTCCGCTCCGCCTCAGTGGAAACGCACCCTTAGGGTCCCTAAAATATGACAAGAAACTATTATAATAAAAATAAACAATATGTAGATGACATCAGGGACCACGGAAGAGGGGTACAGGAGGGGTCCCCAAATCAAACGGGGCCGCGCGCGCCGACTGTTACTTGGAATATTTTCTCCCAATGGGTAACAGCAACGCGGTACACTCAAAAGGAGATGGCGAGACGAACTGGACTCCTACCTAAAGGATTGGACTCAAGATTGCTCAAGACAGATTGAGGTGGAAAGAAAGAAAGGAGGCCTTTGCCCTGCAGTGGGACACTACGGGCTTATAATAATGGGTAACAGTGTAACACCACATGGTGTGTAACTGAACGGGAACAACTTGTTTTATTGCACGCCGCCCGGTGCCCATGTATTTTACCGGTTGTAGGTACTGACTTCGAATTTTTCGTTCCGTTTGTTGGTTCGTTCATATTTTCAGGTCGCCATAGGTTTATCTCGTTTATATTAACGGATGGATTTCGTATTCTCAATTTCGGAATTGCTCGTTATGTGATTTGTTTTTTATAAGTTTTTCAAGGCAACGGTGCATACCAAAACCACAAGATAATCATATTATATATCTTTTGATGATATACATGATGATGATACACGATGCACGTTTAAGCCAGTTTTTAAATAAAATGTAGGTAACGACGCCAACGACGATTGGCGAAAGCAATTGAAAGACAAACTATTGTAAATACATGTTTTATTTCTAAAACTACAAAACAGTCTTGCTGTGCAGTTGTCTGTTATGTAGGATCCTAGGATCATTTACACAATTTTAAAATGTATAGATAAATTGGCACTATTTCAAGACGTTCATGGATTCAAGTAATACTTGTATCTACATGTCATTTACAAACTTCTATATTATGCAAAAATCATTAATTACAAAACTGGATTATTTCATTGTTTTACATATAGGTACTGGCAGTGTTATACCGTTATACCTTATTTTACAATAACTAATACATGTGTATGGTAAGAACATTGTAGTACAAAATGTTCCATTTTCTTTATTATTATCATACTTATAAATATTTAAACTATTAATTGGAAGATTTGGATACACAACGGTACGGTACATGAAAGTGATCAGAAAAGAGAACACGCAATATAATATCTTGCTTTCAAAAGAATTCCATGTAAAATAGATCATACATAAATTAAAACGCTTTAGGTAATTCGGCACTGCGCCTACGGCTTGACCTCTGAGATTACCTCTTCTATTTACGTTCACGTAACATTGTGTGTACCCATTTTTCTGTCGCTAAACGACCTACCTATCGCTGTCTCTTCCTCATGCTGTGCTTGATGGCTGGGTGTCATGTTCCAAACCGTAAACTCCAACTCCACTCGAACTCCTTGGAATATGCCCGTGAATATTATGTCTGTGACTACGGCAGGATTCCGAACCCCAATCGTTTCCGTATTTGGTAAATAATTAGTACTCAATAGATACTCGAACAAAAAAATTGGTAAGTACCTCAGTAGTTTTCGAGAAAATCGACTTTGAAGGTGGTCCGGCGGTAGTCACGCTCCTTTCAGCAGGACCACCATGAGCGCAGAAAGAGCCCGCATGCTACAGCTATTCTAAGTATAAAAATAATTAGTACCTTAAATATATGTACTAATTATTATTATTAATAGATAGGTAATCTCACAGGTTAGGCCTACGGCAAGACCCGAAATATCAATTTTCTTCCCCTTGGGGGAGAAATTGGTCAGACTATGCCAAAATTGCGGTTTTAAAACTGACAGTTTAAATTTTCGCGCGAAAACGGACGATAGTCACTCCTGTCTGTCACTGGTCATAAACTGTCATGGCTCAAAGATTTAAGGTCGGCTTTTCGTTGCCATAAGGCCTGAATGATACAGAAGCGGCGTAAGGCGAAGGCGCGGCGCAGGCATGGGACAGATACAGGCGCAGATGCGATTTAAATTATATAGGAGGCTCGAAGCGACGTTACGATACGTCATTATACAGGCTGATTTTGTTGCGATAGCATGTCTGCCTCTTTGCATCGCATTTTTTATTGGTAAAAACTGCCCATACCGTATAACAAACGACGTGCTCCTTGCGCGCCGTTCCATTCGTGAATGCTAGCCAGTATACTATTGTAGTCTTTGACTGCTAGCGAAGTAGCGACGCGGGCGCAGGCGACGAAGCGGCGTGCCTGCGCCGCGCCGTTTGTTTATAATTCACGACGTATCGCCTACCTACATTTTGTATTGAAACTTTTTGAAGCAGCATCGTGCCTTACGCCTCGCCTGCGCCACGTCTTCACCACGCCTTTTCTGTATAATTCAGGACTAACAGCAGTGCAGCAGCGTCACTATTCGCTGATGGTTGATATAAATACGTCCCGTTTCACGTTATTTTAGTTCGTATCTAATTATTGTAAAATCAATATTTGCTAAAATAAAAACGTTGCAGTGGCTTCTTTTATACTTTTACTTAATTTTAATCACTTTTACTGTTTTTTTTTCATAAAATTTTCATTTTAAAAGAAGGGCCAACTCACGGAACTGCAGTTAAATTAAAATTTTTATGACCGATTGTTAGTCTACTTGGTTTTCTATAAACTTGACCTATGCTATACATTTTTGATTCGTGAATAAAAATAGGTAGGTGCTTCTTGAACAATAAGGACGTAATAATACTTTAGAGAGGGAACCAATTTGACTAGACAGAAAAAACAATTTTTCGTAATACGAAAACTAAAACATAACTAGTTTACATTATCATGAGTATACACAGATTCGAATATTTACTTAGTAATAGGTAAGATAGTTCTGTTTCTAATTTTATAATTCCCAATTTAAAAATATAAAAAAGAATACCGGATTCAATACGGATGATTCCAGAGTAAAAAAAATATGATTCTATTTAGTCCGTCAGTTAGATTATCGAAAAATATTGGACGCCTATTTTTTGCTATCAAATCAATAAAAATTGACGAAGATAAAACACATCAAAGATGAGGAGTGGGGGCTAGTGACGTCACATTTAGGTCAAAAGTGTACTCAAATGTGACGTTCCACGAGTTTTCAACGCACTGTTGTCTTCATTTTTTGTTTAAGAGGGCGCCGACCAAACGTCGACCGCGCAGTGGCGCCCTCATCGTTTGTTTGGTTATTTCTTTTATTTTAGAATGAAAATGCAGAAAATATGCCATTTAAGTTGTGCTCCACAAGATTATACGTTAATATTATTATAAACGGTAGTTTTAAATTGTTCAGTTTTATTATAATCACTAAAACGGAAAATAGTGGCCACTTTTATCCGTTTGGACGTTTGGTCGGCACCCTCTTAAGAAAAAAGAAAAAAAAACGTGTCCAATATTTTTTGGAAATCTATGTGACGGACTAATAAGATTGTTAATTGTCATCTACCGTTTATACAAGATACAAGGATATGACATAAACAATATCTTAGGTACAGTATTTGAAATAAGTAATGATTTACATGTAGACATAATGTCACGCCTATATTTTCTAAATGGGTTTCCCCACGGTGTATAGTACAATAGTACACCCATATTCCGCTAACTAATTCCCAGTAATACCAAGCCAATACATACATCTGGCTATTGTAATAAATATATTTTATTATCATACACATAAGGCTATGTGCGATCTAATAATGAGTACATAGTTGGTGTTTCAATTTGCTAATATTATGGTGATTTGGAGAGCGATGAAGGCACATAAAAATGTTTATCTATACTCACAACGTAATGTTCCAAATACGAGTTCAAAAACGAATGCATAAACACATACTTTTTTTTCGTGGATAGGTAAAATTAAAAAAAAAAAACCATTACAGTTCAACATTTTCCTTCGATTTTTAAACAACTGTATCATAAAATAACTTTCTAATTTTTCTTTTTAATTTTTGGCGCGGGCTCATTGACTTAAGACAATGCGCCAGCTTTTATCTTTGTCTATGTTTGAGCGCGCTGCGCAGTCATTCGAATACGCAATGAGAATATCCGCCATATTGGAATAAACTATTTTTCCACTTATTTTATTTCAACTGTATGAGTGAAGATAAAATAGTATATGCAACGGCATATAATTAGGTATTAAAACACTCGTGTGATGCTATTATCACACTCGACTACGCCTCGTGTGATAAACCCACACTCGTGTTTTAATAACCCTTTTTATATGGTAGTTGCATAAACTACTATTTTCGTTTTTTTGCGGCAGTGCATTTAATTTTATAGCCTACATAAGTGATTCCCAAATTTCTCTTGACCTAGACCAGATATCTAGAGGAAAACTCAATGAATGGCTCACATTTATCTCCAACTTTCATGCCTATCAAAAAAATTAAAATTATTTTCAGTGCCAAATGTGTAAGAAAAATACAAATCAGATTAAGAGTGTAAATGGGGCATGTGTGAACGGATCATGGGCTAAATTGACCACAGTGTAGATCCCCAAAAACGTTAAATGACATCGTGGCAGACCAAGACGAAATTGGGGGCGAACTCGACGCCCACAGTCGATTGGATTGGTCCACACTAGCTCAAAATAGAGGATGGGGAAGGAGACTGAAATAGGCTGAAAAAAATCCCTACTATCCTTACTAATATTCTAAATGCAAAAGTCTGTCTGTCTGTCACGCTTTCACGCAAAAACTGCTGAACGGATCGTCATGAAATTTGGCAGATATATAGCCTGGGATATGGAGAAGGACATACTTTTTTACGCGATTACCGACATCCATAAGGGCGGATCCGCTGACAAAAGCTAGTATAGAAATATAGGTGCATGGCCTATCAGTTATCACCCTCCAAACCACAAGTAAATACGATATACGACGTACTTATAACTACGCTATCTACTTCATAAGATGATATGAACACAACTATTCTGGCTTGTTGTGTATTACATTAATTATTATTTATCCGTATAATAATAGTGTGTTTATACATTACATGTCTTATTCGGAAAACATTTGTGGTACGAAAATCACCACATTAAGAACGATATAGAATCATGTCTGGCACAGCTATACTCAAACTGCGATCCGCCATAGTTTTCTGTGTGGGCCCGTAACATTTATTAACTACTAAAGTGCAAGAATTTATTTATTCTCTACAGACCTCGGCTTTTCACCCGCCAGTAAAACGAAAAAGTTGGCCTATATATATATTGGTCATTGCTGTCATGTAGCAATTTTATCGAAAATCGCCAGCCATAAATATATTACTTTTAGTATATTGGTAATACTGCATAATAAAACTCTCTAATGTCAAGTGTGTTTTGTATAACTAATAAATTGAGACTCAATAAAGGCAAAAACATTTCGTCTACGAAACTGTCATCGTTATTTAATCTAACAGGTTATGGGCCCAGCACTGGTTTCTACTGTGTCTTTTCACTTATTCAAAACTCCCATTCACGTAGTGTACTGTTAAATGTAGAATTATAATTTACTGTCGGTTATTGCAGCTCATCATGACAAAAGTAGTAGCGTTATGTGGCAGAAAGAATTTGTGCGTTATGTGGAAAGATTGTATAAAGAATGAAAGAAACATTTATTGCCAAGCCAACACTACAATCATGTTTTAAGTTGTGTGAACGATTTCAAGACGAGATTTTACCTTAGTGTGCTGTATTTTGTTTACCGAATAAGTCATGTAAATAAACACCTTATATAAGGTGTTAAAAATAAACCGCAAGAAATTTAAGGAGTTGTTTAGAATAAAATGTATAAATGTATGTAAAACAATCATATTTTCAATACACACAAATATATATTGATTATGCGCACTGTACTCCAAGTAAGGCGGCCTGCGGGCTGCCCCACAGTACAGAGCATATACAAATATTTTATTAAATATTTTTAGGGATACGTTATTGCAGTCGATTTTTTAACACTTTAAATAGAGACAGTAGACACCCACATAATTGAGTACCTACCCATCCCGCATACAAGTACATAAGAAATGGGGGATGAACACAGGTTTCCTCACAATGGTCATACATTTTGTTTTGGGATGCATTAGATACGTTTCCAGTGATCTTAGTGTGAGTTCCATTACTTTCTCGATATCGTGAATTAAGTCTAAAATGTAATTAAAGTAGATAGGAGTGAAACACAATAATTTTAATGACATAAGCAGACGTCTACGTTAACGCGATCGAGTAAGTTCAAAAGCCCGCACTAAACTCCCTGGATACTTACCCCGCTTTCACCTTGATGCCTGGCTTGTATTGTATTTGTACCACAGTATGCATCATTGGCGGAAACGGGGGGGGGGGGGGGGTGTAACGGGCTCTAGGAGATAAAAGACAGAGATATCTTTGTCAGGATTTTACGAAAAGTACCAAATCCTAGGAGGCTTGTGCGTTAAACTAGTAAAATGCTTTTATAGTGTTGCTATTTTGCTACAACCTACCCTCAGTTTGGTCGAGCCCCCTCCCTCTCCCTCCCGCCAAACGACAATCCCGGATGCAAGCAACGGTATCACAGTGCACAAAGACTCCACCACTCATGTCCGAAGCTATAAGCGACATTGGCAAATCTTTCAATCATTATTCATTACAAACCAAGCACGCCAAATTGATCCCAACAAAATTGAACGACTATTTCAATATAGGAACTTATAAACTAGGCAACATACATAATTTAGTATAAGGCGGATTTCTCTCCCGACAATTTTTTTTTCATTTAAATGAGCTTACTACACGAGTATAACACAAGATACAGTAAGCGTCAAATTTAATGGCGGCTTCGCTTCGGAAGAACGCTACACACCGCATAGCGGCCCGTGGATTTTTCTGAGCTGCCATTAAGTTTTATCGTACTATAACGTAGTAGTTATTACATCGACGCATTCACAAGGCAACACATTAAAATAAAACTGTGCTTATCAAGACATTACAACCTTTAATTTCTAACAGCAACCACATAAGCATATCTGCTGATATCGAACTCATCGAACCTTAAGTGATCGTCATAGAGCATATTTTACATTCAGAACATTCGATCAAGAATATACTAGATGTTCAATTAGCACTTGAAAAACGGCCAGAGAAATAAGACCACAAATAAAAGTGTGCTCTTATTTCAAATTAGGAACGCCCAACCGTAGCCAAAAAGAAATTAAAAAATTGTAATCGAAATTAAACTTAATGTTTGAGCTTAAAGGTTTATAATTAATTTGGGTAGGTAGATGTTTTTATTCTGTTTATTGCATTTGTGTGCAAACGTGGACACTTTCCCGACGTAATTTTGTTCCTGATCCTTAATCTAGTGAATTTTTGATCGAAGTTCAGAACAGACATTTAATTTTATTAGTACATTTCTTTACGCTCTTTTCCAACAGAGGAAGGCAAAAACCACAGAACGATCCTTAGTATTTCTCTTGGCAATGTATAGTTGAACCCTAGTTTATCACTTGTGGCTTCAAGTCACAGAGCTATCGTTTGAGTCTACGGTTGCACGACACGTAGGGCGCGCCCTTTGTTCGGAAGTCACCACGGCCCTGGAACGCAAAGGGCATTAGGAGGAACACGGGTGGGTTATAGTCAGTAAGAGTCTGACACTCCCTCTCGCTCCACCCAGAGTGGAAGAAGTCATTCGATGATTTCCCATCCAAAAAAAAAACGGCGCGCCCTATATGCCTAGAAGCTTATTTATGTTGCTCAAAGGGCTCATTCATTTTGAAGCTTGAGTTTGTCAGTTTTTGATGTCATAATAAGTGGCAAATAATTTAATTTTATGATTTATTATTACTTATAATATTTTATTTCTTTGTAATGTAATGTTAATTACTTTGCAAACTATTGTATAAATTCAAGTTATTCAAACTTAAGAGACCGATGTGTTGCTGGGGAGTTTGTTGCGCCACTTCTTCGCAGCTAAAACACTGAGGCCACGTTTACGGAGACGCGGAGCGTGCGGCGTGGCTCTCTCTCGCTCTCCCATACCTCCATATACGCTCCGCGTCTCCGTAAACGTGGCCTAAGGAAGTGGTGACGGGAGGGCGTTTTGGGGGACGTTGACATTCAAAAAGTGCTGACTCGCAGCCTAGTTTCAATAAATGACTATTAATTTTGAATGATTATATTTAAGAGCTTATTCTATACAAAAGAAACCAGGAAACGAGCATTAGAATAGTGTGCTTTTGATAACCAATGCAAATATACCTAAGCGAGGTTCCGTCAGGATGATTTTTTTAATACCATAATACTTATTTCATACCAATATAAGAAATTATAATACATCATACAAATCTCAAATTGAATTAAGAGTAAATCACACTCACAGAGTGCTTTTAAAATGATAAAATTAGAAAGAAATTGACTACGATTTAATTAAAAATCATTTACATCATTGTGGATATTTTCACACAAATGTTTATTTTGTCATAATACCAATGTGTGACAAACTGAGGGCCAATTCTACTGTTTTTAAGCAACGTTCGAATTCGTATCTCAGTCGCAATCTGTTCAAAATGTAGGGAAATAAGAGATATTTTTGACAGTTTACGACTGAAATGCTAACGTGGTTCCGTGAAATTCCGCGAAACACACTTTGCTATAAAGGCTAAATTTGAAGAAAATAACATCGCAAAATTAGACCTTATAGCACAGAGTGTACCTAGTTTCGGTATTATGCAGTATCACCGACGTTATGTTTCTCGACATTAGTTGAATTGACGTTAACGTCTAAGTGGCGTCAACTGGTGGCGTGAATTTTCTTGAAAACCCTCATTAGTAAAATTGACCCTCTAAAAAGATCATTTTTACAGCGACCGACACTCTCTCCCACAATAAAATATGTGTCCTACGTAGGTACTATACCGCCATCCCTCTCGCACCCAGGTGTCAGTGACCATTGACTACTGTGCCTTGTGACTTCATCTCCGACAGTTGGTCGTTGTATTCCGCATACATCCGTTGCCAGCGCAGCTGGCGGATCAGGAGGGAGAGCATCTCTTCTAGGAGATCGTGTTTCTTTATACCCTGGAAACAAGATAATTATGAGGTTGGTAAATAAAAAACGGTTAAAAACGTTGCAGTTAGCTGCCGTACAGGTTGAACTTCAAGGTTCACTTGCCGAGGTCGGTCTGTGGATGGGTGATCGTCGATTATATACCGATTCTTCCGTGCTTCGGAAAGCATGTTAAGCCGTTGGTCCCGGCTGTCATTTGAAGATCTTTGACAGTCGTTATGAATAGTCTGAAGTCAGAAAATCTGACACCAGTCTTGCAGAGAGGTATCCTGGAACCCAGTTACTGTGTTGTGGAGATCAGATAGACAGTCGCTTCATATAGAAAAATACTAGTAGTTACATTCGGTTAGACTGGAAACCGACCTATATAGTTGGGTATATTAAACGTTATAAGTTATAAGCTAGATTATTGCTTTGCAAGATTGCACGACAAATACGACTCAATCTTGTTATACCAACACCAGAACAGTTGATGGCGCATTTGGAAAGCACATAGTAGCACATCTGAGTACATTCTGTCGACATCTCACGGTGTACACCTAGCTGTCATTCCATCTTATTTTGTATGGTATGACTACTCACCCGTCGGCGTGGTGCAGCGCGCACGTGACAAGTGAGCACCTGCGCCAGGCGGGAGGGGAGGACGGCGTGGTGCAGCGCGCACGTGGCGAGTGACGAGTGAGCACCTGCGCCAGGCGGGAGGGGAGGACGGCGTGGTGCAGCGCGCACGTGGCGAGTGACGAGTGAGCACCTGCGCCAGGCGGGAGGGGAGGACGGCGTGGTGCAGCGCGCACGTGACAAGTGAGCACCTGCGCCAGGCGGGAGGGGAGGACGGCGTGGTGCAGCGCGCACGTGGCGAGTGACGAGTGAGCACCTGCGCCAGGCGGGAGGGGAGGACGGCGTGGTGCAGCGCGCACGTGACAAGTGAGCACCTGCGCCAGGCGGGAGGGGAGGACGGCGTGGTGCAGCGCGCACGTGGCGAGTGACGAGTGAGCACCTGCGCCAGGCGGGAGGGGAGGACGGCGTGGTGCAGCGCGCACGTGGCGAGTGACGAGTGAGCACCTGCGCCAGGCGGGAGGGGAGGACGGCGTGGTGCAGCGCGCACGTGGCGAGTGACGAGTGAGCACCTGCGCCAGGCGGGAGGGGAGGACGGCGTGGTGCAGCGCGCACGTGGCGAGTGACGAGTGAGCACCTGCGCCAGGCGGGAGGGGAGGACGGCGTGGTGCAGCGCGCACGTGGCGAGTGACGAGTGAGCACCTGCGCCAGGCGGGAGGGGAGGACGGCGTGGTGCAGCGCGCACGTGGCGAGTGACGAGTGAGCACCTGCGCCAGGCGGGAGGGGAGGACGGCGTGGTGCAGCGCGCACGTGGCGAGTGACGAGTGAGCACCTGCGCCAGGCGGGAGGGGAGGACGGCGTGGTGCAGCGCGCACGTGGCGAGTGACGAGTGAGCACCTGCGCCAGGCGGGAGGGGAGGACGGCGTGGTGCAGCGCGCACGTGACAAGTGAGCACCTGCGCCAGGCGGGAGGGGAGGACGGCGTGGTGCAGCGCGCACGTGGCGAGTGACGAGTGAGCACCTGCGCCAGGCGGGAGGGGAGGACGGCGTGGTGCAGCGCGCACGTGGCGAGTGACGAGTGAGCACCTGCGCCAGGCGGGAGGGGAGGACGGCGTGGTGCAGCGCGCACGTGGCGAGTGACGAGTGAGCACCTGCGCCAGGCGGGAGGGGAGGACGGCGTGGTGCAGCGCGCACGTGGCGAGTGACGAGTGAGCACCTGCGCCAGGCGGGAGGGGAGGACGGCGTGGTGCAGCGCGCACGTGGCGAGTGACGAGTGAGCACCTGCGCCAGGCGGGAGGGGAGGACGGCGTGGTGCAGCGCGCACGTGGCGAGTGACGAGTGAGCACCTGCGCCAGGCGGGAGGGGAGGACGGCGTGGTGCAGCGCGCACGTGGCGAGTGACGAGTGAGCACCTGCGCCAGGCGGGAGGGGAGGACGGCGTGGTGCAGCGCGCACGTGGCGAGTGACGAGTGAGCACCTGCGCCAGGCGGGAGGGGAGGACGGCGTGGTGCAGCGCGCACGTGGCGAGTGACGAGTGAGCACCTGCGCCAGGCGGGAGGGGAGGACGGCGTGGTGCAGCGCGCACGTGGCGAGTGACGAGTGAGCACCTGCGCCAGGCGGGAGGGGAGGACGGCGTGGTGCAGCGCGCACGTGGCGAGTGACGAGTGAGCACCTGCGCCAGGCGGGAGGGGAGGACGGCGTGGTGCAGCGCGCACGTGGCGAGTGACGAGTGAGCACCTGCGCCAGGCGGGAGGGGAGGACGGCGTGGTGCAGCGCGCACGTGGCGAGTGACGAGTGAGCACCTGCGCCAGGCGGGAGGGGAGGACGGCGTGGTGCAGCGCGCACGTGGCGAGTGACGAGTGAGCACCTGCGCCAGGCGGGAGGGGAGGACGGCGTGGTGCAGCGCGCACGTGGCGAGTGACGAGTGAGCACCTGCGCCAGGCGGGAGGGGAGGACGGCGTGGTGCAGCGCGCACGTGGCGAGTGACGAGTGAGCACCTGCGCCAGGCGGGAGGGGAGGACGGCGTGGTGCAGCGCGCACGTGGCGAGTGACGAGTGAGCACCTGCGCCAGGCGGGAGGGGAGGACGGCGTGGTGCAGCGCGCACGTGGCGAGTGACGAGTGAGCACCTGCGCCAGGCGGGAGGGGAGGACGGCGTGGTGCAGCGCGCACGTGGCGAGTGACGAGTGAGCACCTGCGCCAGGCGGGAGGGGAGGACGGCGTGGTGCAGCGCGCACGTGGCGAGTGACGAGTGAGCACCTGCGCCAGGCGGGAGGGGAGGACGGCGTGGTGCAGCGCGCACGTGGCGAGTGACGAGTGAGCACCTGCGCCAGGCGGGAGGGGAGGACGGCGTGGTGCAGCGCGCACGTGGCGAGTGACGAGTGAGCACCTGCGCCAGGCGGGAGGGGAGGACGGCGTGGTGCAGCGCGCACGTGACGAGTGACGAGTGAGCACCTGCGTCAGGCGCGAGAGGAGGACAGCGTGGCGCCTCTCTAGTCACTCCTCAAAGAGGGGACTTGTCGCTGCAATAGTGGCGTGCCTAGGGACTAACCCTAGACAGTTCAAATAATTATTCGAAGACTCACCAATATCGTGGACTGCCATTTCTTTGGCGTTGAGGTGCAGTGACTTGGTCCCAGCATGTCATCTAATATTGTACGTAACTGGTCTTCTGTGCCTGAAAAAAAGATAATAGTTAGTTACCCTTTGTATTCGTTATTTCGTACTACTACGTTGCTTTTTCGTTTTTGGTACCATTTTAAAAAATTGCTCTCATATGCAATATTCTCTCGCTAATCCTCCAGTCTGTAATTCGTACTCCGCAGATTTGCGTGTCTAGAATGGCTTAGATTATGCTCAATTTTTATTAAATATATTCAAGAAATAGTACATTACTGCAGCGGCCAGCCAAAGTGGCATTGCCTAGTTGTGGACAAAGCTTGCATAGTACTTTTCTCAAATAATGCGAGGAAATTAAAACTAAGAAGTACCTAGAAAATTAATCAATGACAAAAACGAACAACAATCATTTTTCCCCGCGTTTTTTTTCAATAAACAGCTTTCTATTTGCAAGCCAGTTCTAAATTTAAATAAAACCTTTTATAAGTTACCTCCTTGGTTGCCATGCATCGGAGTAAAATATCGTTCCATTTTTAAATTACACGACAGATATGAGTTTACTATGTAATTTGTTTGGCCGCTAAACCACTACAGATATGGATTTTCATACAACTTTTGCCGCAGCTGCTGCTCGCATGTATTTGGCCAGTGCTGTACTGGCCAAATTACGATTTATCTCGAAGAAGGTTGTCAAAATAATGCTCAAATTTACTAAAATCAAAATTGCTCAAATTTAGAAAAATACATTACAACATGCAGGACTAAGTTATCTAGAAAATACAGGAATAAAGCAAGCTAAACTAATAAATTTTCATGAAACCAGTGTAGTTTATGTTGAACAAAACAAAATTGCAATCATGCAGTTTTAGTTTTCATCAAAATCGGGAAATAGACTCTTTTGATTGTTTTTCACTATTTCTCATAGTTTGGATTTGGCTATCTACATTCATTTGAAAAAATCTTCCTGTTCACCGCCATATAAAAACTAAAGTGATTTTAGTTTTTCTATAATATGTATGGATGTCAATTTTGTGAGCATAAAACACTTTTTTCTTCTTTTCTTTTGAATTACCATGGTTGACGAGATGCGAGAAGAGCGAAGTGATCCAGTGGCGGTAGTCCTTGGCGAGGCGCAGGTGCAGGCACGACGCCACCTGCGCCTCCAGCCAGCTGCGCGCCGCGCCTGCGCTGTAACTGCTGCGAAATATATCACATTCTTCCGTTACTGACTGCCTGACGAACAACGCACAGCTAAAATGTTCTCTACTAACTATTTAGACCTCGATATCTAGCGTATGGATATCAATTTTCTAAATTAATCTGGTTTTGTCTGCTTCGAAAATCCTTGGTGGGGAATCTATAAGAATTCCAGGTTAGTAAAAGAAACGAATGTTCAATGATGCTTACCTGTTGGCGAAGGAGTTGGGTCTGTTCCTGTTCATCCTGGCGAGAGGGTAGAGCGGAGCCTTGGGCACGCGCGTGCTGCTGGCGGCGCCGCTGCAGCGCCACACCGGGTCACACGCGTCTGCCCACACCACCCTGAAATTAGATAAAAAGTTAAGAAAAATATTGAATAAGTACTAACTTTTTCCCGCGGTATCATTCGCGGGTTCATTTTGTGACACTTTCCATCAGTGAAGAAATTTTCGTAACCGGATCAGTATTAGATATATTCTTTTGCAAAAATCAATTTCATTTCTTTATAATTCCAATATTGATGAATGCAATGAGATGAATATATTTCTGATTGTCACTAGGCTGCTGGCAAAACAATAAAGATGTTTAGCAACTCAACACTAGCACAATCTCTGTAAAGATTCTTGTATTTGTCCAGCAGTGGGACACTTATACAATTAACAAGGTACAGCTATGGCAGATGCTTAGAGTAGCACATCAACGGTATTTTTAGGGCCAAATAGCAAAACAAAAACAAAATTTTTATCCATAGACAGACAGTGCGTGGTATTTCAAGAGTGTTAGATTAGTAGTAAGTAGCGGAAAGTGGATGTGGGGCTAAGTCACAAATTATGCTCCACATCCTACCTGCCTTCTGCGCCCCAAAACGTGCAGCCAAAGTGACATATCATCGGCGTTAGTGCAGAACCTTCAAAATGCACATGCATGAACCTTCTAAAAGAAACTGAAAAGCAAAAAAATAATAAACCTTTTTTATTTAACCTTACTAACTAGGTTCTAAGTAATTTTGATTCAGCGCCAAACAATCAATGAACAAAGATCACTAAATTACCTTAAATTTAAAGAAATAACCAAATCAAATTAACAACACACCGTGAAATCTCCAGCGATAAACATTAACATTCCAAAAAATGCGCTTTCCGCACGACCACTCGCAACGACGTGGCCCTCACGTGTGTACCCTTTCCAATAAAATCGGACTACTCTGTAAAAAGTTATGCGTGGTCATACATAAAAAAATATACGCGTCGACTTAAGGACCTCCTGCGTTTTTTCGTCGGTTAAAAAAAATTTTAAAGTCTCCTGTAAACAAACCTTTTTTGGTACAAAGTCAAAGTCCTTCACTGACGCCGACGATTTGCGCTGCCACCAACGATGGCCGGGAAGAGGCAATATTTTGGGCCACTCAAATCTTAACTTATTGTAGTGCCAGCGACACGGAGAAGAGCTAGAAGATAGTTGAGTTTTCAAATAAGAGACAGGATAAACATACCATGCGCACAGTCCTTTACTGTAGATGTAACTCTTGCCGTTACTCAGTGAGATCATTGGGTTGCCGTCGTCGAGCAGAGAGCAGTTTGTTACCGTCACTGTAAAATCAAATACATGGTTAAATTATGTTTTTTTTTTCTTGGAGTAAATGCGAAAGTAACTCTGTCTGTCTATCTGTCTGTTACGCTTTCTCAATAAAATGGCTGAACGAAGCTCACAAAGTCAAAGCATTTATCTATACTAATATTATAAAGAGGTAAAATTTGTAAGTTTGTATGTAGGGGGTAATCTCTGGAACTAATGATCCAATTCTAAAAATTTTTTCACTGGTAGAAAGCTACATTATTCCTGAGTGCTATAGGCTATAAATTATTTTTATAACATGTATAATAACCGAGCTATCACAAGTTTTGTCTAGCAAGTCGGAAAGACAGACAAAGGATACTTTTTTTTTGTAGGTTAGGTGTAGGGTAGGGTAGGTGTAGGGTAGATGTAGGGTAGGTAGCCAGTTGACGGGAGCGAAGCCGCGGGGGACAGCTAGTTTCAAATAAACCATTCACAGGTACTTTTGAATTGTCAAAGTCAGTCAGTCAAGTCAAAGTCAAAGCATTTATTTCAAGTCAAAAACATGAAGCTATTTGCACGTTCCAAAGCGTAGATCTCTATGGAGAAGAACGTACGAGAAACTCCATGGACAATCTTTTAAACCATTTTATGTTTTACAAAAATCGGTTACATTATTACTTGTTGCATCTATATGTGAGAACAATGTAAAGAGAGAAAAAAAAAGAATTCTAAGTATCCAATAAGTAAGTATTAAATATTGAAATAAGCCAGTGACAGCTAAGAGATGACCAGTCTACACTGACGGCGCCCGTTCACGAACATGACGCGTGCATCAGCACCATTCAGCTCAACCATTTTGAAGGGAAACGAATGATCCGATACACGCGCCACCATCAGCGAGACATTCTAGCGAGCATGACACACCCTCAACTGCCCCTGCTCACTCATGTCAAACAAGGAAACCATCTATTAACATAATAGGCTCCATGCTCCTCACATTTACAGGATTTTAAAATAAAAAATGCTTCTACTTTATATAAAACTATGAATATAATTTTTTTAAAAATGGAAAAAGAAGTATTTGAAACATAATATAAGAAAAGTGATTTTTTTTTTATTAGACTACACAATGAAGGGTGAGCATCTCTTCCAAATATCTTAACTAGAGGAACTAAGCGGCTGAGACTGTGGAGCAGGACCGGCATTTAGCCAAGCATTTTTATCAAGGATATAATCTTCAAGTTTATAATATGCTTGTTTACTTACATAGTGTGCGTTTTATGCATGTTATAAATTTTCTCTCATTCAGTTCTAGAAGTTCAAGAGGTATTTTGTTATAAAATTTAACACAGTACCCCATAAAAGAAGTGTGTACTTTAGCCAGTCTGAATCGGGGTTGATCTAATTTGTTCCTATTTCTAGTATTAAAATTATGCCTATCACTAATCTTACTAAAAAGATGAAGATTTTTCCGAACATACATTATGTTTTCGTATATGTATTGACAAGGTACCGTCATGATGTTAATATCTTTAAACAGTTCTCTTAGGGAATCGCACCGAGCCAGATTATATATGGCTCTGATGGCTCTTTTCTGCAGAATAAATATCTCGACTCGATATCTGCAGCTCGTGCCCATAATAAGATACCGTAAGACATGATACTATGATATGCTGCTGAACTTAGCCGTCCCGCAAGAGATGTTAAATGAGGACCCCATTGTAGCCTTGAGTCCAGTGTGATGCCCAGAAAAACCGTGTTTTCGACGAATTCAAGTTTCTCTTTGTTCAATACTATGTCGCAAGTATTACTTTTGACATTCGGTAAAGCAAATCTGATACACCTAGTCTTCTTCTCATTTAATACTAAATTATTAGCAGTGAACCAATTTTGGACCTGCTGTAGGGCTATCATCTATCTATCTATCTTAAAAATTAAGGATGTATCGTCAGCAAATAATACCATTTGTGGTAGATTTTTTAAAAGATGGAGAAGATCATTTATTTATACTAAAAAGAGGAAAGGACCCAATATTGAGCCTTGTAGAACCCCCATTTTGACTTTTAAACCCCTTGATTTAACACCGTTTATTTGAACTTGCTGCTGTCTGTCATTTAAATAAGACTTCAGTAAGCTGAGTGCAAGTTTACCTAGTCCGTAATGTTCTAGCTTTAGGAGCAAGGTTTCGTGATTTACGCAGTCAAATGCCTTGGAGAGGTCACAAAAGATTCCTATGGCATCTTGCGCTTCTTCCCACGTTGTATAAATGTGTTTCAACAACGTGACACCAGCGTCAGTCGTACAGCGACCTTTGGTGAAACCATACTGTCGATCGTGTATGATTCTATTGATGTTAAAATGAATGAGCATTTGATTGAGCAATACTTTTTCAAAAACCTTGCTGAAAACCGGTAACACGGAAACAGGTCTATAATTATTGGTGTCTTTCACACATGGCAAGCTCAGCTGATGTGCTGAATACTGCTAGAGTGTCTCCTGATACTGATAGTGTCAGCTTGTATGATGATCAGTATCTTACCGGCGTGCGACAGTAGCGCCCTGAAGCAGAGCGGTCGTATGACGCAGGTGGCGCTGCTGAGCTCCCACATGGCTAGCTCAGCTGATGTGCTGACTACTGCTAGAGTGTCTCCTGATACTGATAGTGTCAGCTTGTATGATGATCAGTATCTTACCGGCGTGCGACAGTAGCGCCCTGAAGCAGAGCGGTCGTATGACGCAGGTGGCGCTGCTGAGCTCCCACATGGCTAGCTCAGCTGATGTGCTGACTACTGCTAGAGTGTCTCCTGATACTGATAGTGTCAGCTTGTATGATGATCAGTATCTTACCGGCGTGCGACAGTAGCGCCCTGAAGCAGAGCGGTCGTATGACGCAGGTGGCGCTGCTGAGCTCCCACATGGCCAGCTCAGCTGATGTGCTGACTACTGCTAGAGTGTCTCCTGACAGTGTCAACTTAGCTGCTTGTGACATGAGGGCTGTGGAAGAGAATAAAATACATTAAAATTAATTTTAACAAAGGCATCACAATTTCTTCTTCCAAAACTATGAGAGAATTCACGTAGAAAGCTGTTAGCTGGTGTCAGAGAGCCAGCGCTAAGTCCTCAACACAGGTCGTTGCAGACCTCATATTACTATTTGTACAAACCAATGTGAACAAGCGCTGACAAGTTCGGATATTTTTTTTGGCACCGTGCCGGTAAGCGCTGTATACCAATAGCTACAAACAGTTCGACGTGACGTAGGGTGCACTCACCAATAGGTGGCAGCGCTCGCCTCGCAGTGTGTCGTGCGAGCTGCCACACGTGCAGCGTGCCGTCCGCGCACGACACGCACGCCCAGCGCACGTCGCACGCGATGCACGTCACCGCCGAGCCTGCCACTACACAATGTTACTTACCAATAGGTGGCAGCGCTCGCCTCGCAGTGTGTCGTGCGAGCTGCCACACGTGCAGCGTGCCGTCCGCGCACGACACGCACGCCCAGCGCACGTCGCACGCGATGCACGTCACCGCCGAGCCTGCCACTACACAATGTTACTTACCAATAGGTGGCAGCGCTCGCCTCGCAGTGTGTCGTGCGAGCTGCCACACGTGCAGCGTGCCGTCCGCGCACGACACGCACGCCCAGCGCACGTCGCACGCGATGCACGTCACCGCCGAGCCTGAACAAATACAACACTATAGTGCCAGATGATACGGACTATACAATAGGCATTCCTTTGCTACAAAGCGATTTTATTTCATATATTTCAAATAAGGCAAAGTTGGAAATTAATAAGTCTTGGTGTTAACATGTAAAAATAATCCGTAGGATTCTTTTTTTTTCAAAATTTGAATGTATGGTGAACCGCAAGTCCTGAATAACATTTTAATTCAGACTACGATGTGAAAGCTGTCAATTTAAAATTTTGTAAAAAAGTCTTGAATCAATTTTCCATGACAGGACTCTCCATATTTAAGTTTAAAAGACCAAATAGAAGCTTTCTGGTTTCAGAGAATTGATGTTTACCTAAATAAGTTTCCCACACTGGATCACTGGAGGCGGAGTTATTGGGTAGCAACTGCAATCGGGACAACGTTCCATACTGTGTGTTGCATGCTTTATTTACTACCTGAAAGTAAAAATGGATATTGTATTGAGGTTGTTTTAGAAGTAGAGGTTTATATCGTTCGAGTTACTTCGTTGTACTATTTTCGAATACAGAGATACAATAGTTATTTATGCAACTGTTGTATAAGGGGTATTAAAACACGAATGTGGGTTTATCATACGAGGCGAAGCGCAGTGTGATAATAATATAACATGAGTGTTTTAATATCTAATTATGTACAGTTGCATACAAGACTTTATCTACACTCACAACGTAATGTTCCAAATATGAGTTCAAAAACGAATGCATAAATGCATACTTTTTTTTCGTGGATAGGTAAAATTTAAAAAAAAAAACCATTACAGTTCAACATTTTCCTTCGATTTTTAAACAACTGCATCATAAAATAACTTTTTAATTTTTATAGCACACTTTTTCTTTTTAATTTTTGGCGCGGGCTCATTGACTTAAGTCAATGAGCCAGCTGTTATCTTTGTCTATGTTTGAGCGCGCTGCGCAGTCATTCGAATACGCAATGAGAATATCCGCCATATTGGAATTAACTATTTTTCCACTTATTTTATTTCAACTGTATGAGTGAAGATAAAATAGTGTATGCAACGGCATATAATTAGGTATTAAAACACTCGTGTGATGCTATTATCACACTCGGCTACGCCTCGTGTGATAAACCCACACTCGTGTTTTAATAACCCTTTTTATATGGTCGTTGCATAAACTACTATTATCTTCACATACGAATACTAAAACTCAAGAAATGTAACTCAAGTTTAAAAATGGCACCACGCATACCGTACCGCAGTAGGCGTTTGCTAACTACCGTATCACGCAGCTGACGCAGCACTGACAGTTCGCCGGTGTCACTGAATTACAATTGTGATTATTCTTGTATTTTGCGTTGTTTAAATACTGCAAATGATGTTCCGCTAAGTGGTGTAGAAGATATGAAAAATAGTCATTAACTTGCAAGATGATAGCAGCAGTAGTGACACATCTGACAAATAGAGATAGCTAGCAGTATTTTGATGAAGGCTCACACCGAGACATGGATGAAGACTTTTCGGGGGTTGAATTCTTAGACGAAAACATTTTTGATGATGATTAAATTTTTTGATTTTGATAAGGTATTTTCTTAGTTTTTATTTAAAACACTGTAAGGGCTCAACTTTAGGTACTTTTTATTTTTAGTATATATAAATGATTTGCCCCATTTATTGCAACAGACAAATTTGGGCCTCATCAGAAGGCTTAAAGTCACCCAAAGGGCAATGGAGAGGGCAATGCTCGGAGTTTCCTTGCGTGATCGAATCAGGAATGATGATATCCGCAAGAGAACCAAGGTTACCGACATAGCCCGAAGGATCGCCAAATTGAAGTGGCAGTGGGCAGGGCACATTGCTCGCAGAACAGATGGTCGATGGGGCCGAAAAGTTTTGGAGTGGCGACCGCGTACCGGAAGACGCAGCGTTGGAAGGCCTCCCACAAGGTGGACCGATGACCTGGTGAGGGTCGCGGGTAACCGATGGATGCGAGACGCACAGGACCGGTTGTTGTGGCGACACTTGGGGGAGGCCTATGTCCAGCAGTGGACGTCTTTCGGCTGATATGATGATGATGATGATGATTGCAACAAAAACTTAATATGGTGTTGTTTGCCCCAACTTAAATAGAAGGACCAATAATCTTGACGTCATAAATAACGACCTAATGCAAGTCTAAAATTGGTTTACTGCCAATAATCTAGTTCTAAATGAAAAGAAAACGAAATGCATAAGATTTGCCTTACCAAATGTCAAAGGCAGTGATTGTGACATAGTATTGAACGGGGAAAAACTTGAATTCGTCGATAAAATAGTTTTCTTGGGAATTACGCTTGACTCAAGGCTACAATGGGGTCCTCATTTAACATCTCTTGCAGGACGGCTAAGTTCAGCAGCTTATGCTGTTAGGAAAATCCGCCAATTTACGGAAGTTGATACCGCGAGGCTAGTCTATTTTAGTTACTTCCACAGTATCATGTCTTACGGTATTTTACTATGGGGACAGGCTGCAGACATCGAGTCTATTTATATTCTGCAGAAAAGAGCCATTAAAGCCATATACAAACTCAGCCGGCGCGATTCTCTAAGGGAACTGTTTAAGAATATTAACATCATGACGGTTCTTGTCAATACATTAACGAAAACATCATGTATGTTAGAAAGAATTTACATCTTTTTAGTAAAAGAGGCGACAGACATAATTATGGTACCCGAAATAGGGACCAAATAGTTCAACCAGGTTTCAGACTGGCTAAAGTAGCCTCATCTTATATGGGGTATTGTTAAAAATGTTATAATAAAATACCTCCCCATATATTAGAACTAAATGAGACAAAATTTAAATCTTGTATTAAACGCACACTATGCAGTCAAGCATATTATAAGTTAGGGGAGTATATTGAAGATAAAAATGCTTGGCTCAATGCTGGTCCTGCTCCACAGGCACTAGGGCGTACAAAGTAATCTGTTAGCATTTGGAAATATTGTTGGACTGGATGAAGATTGTAAGAATGCAATTTTTTTCATTGTATAGACTCAATTTATTTAGCATTGTATAATTTCATGCATTAACGGCACATGTGTGAGTACTATGTACCTCAAATTTAAAGTATAATGATCATTTTGGGTAGGTCTTTGACTTGAATGTACCCTGGCGATTGGGGATGTCATGCTCACTCAAAAGTCTGGCTGATGGTGGCGTATGCGTTGGATTATTTGGCTCCCTTAAAAATGGTCGTGCCGAATGGTGCTAGCGTATGCGTCATGTTCGTGAACGGGCGCCGTCAGCTGAGACTGGTCATCTCTCGGCTGCCATGGTCTATTTTAATTTTTTTGCGGCCCCGTAGTGCGCGGCGCCGAGCGGAGGCGCAGCGGGCGCGGCGCCGCACGCGCGCTTGGCGCCCAGCTCTATGGCGCGCGGGAGGCTGCTCAGTAACATACCTGCAGTCTCAGCTGTCCCGCAGCCCTCACCACGGGTCCGGCGGTGCCGAGCGCGGGCGCGGGCAGCGCGGCCCCGTAGTGCGCGGCGCCGAGCGGAGGCGCAGCGGGCGCGGCGCCGCACGCGCGCTTGGCGCCCAGCTCTATGGCGCGCGGGAGGCTGCTCAGTAACATACCTGCAGTCTCAGCTGTCCCGCAGCCCTCACCACGGGTCCGGCGGTGCCGAGCGCGGGCGCGGGCAGCGCGGCCCCGTAGTGCGCGGCGCCGAGCGGAGGCGCAGCGGGCGCGGCGCCGCACGCGCGCTTGGCGCCCAGCTCGTCGGCGCGCGGGAGGCTGCTCAGTAACATACCTGCAGTCTCAGCTGTCCCGCAGCCCTCACCACGGGTCCGGCGGTGCCGAGCGCGGGCGCGGGCAGCGCGGCCCCGTAGTGCGCGGCGCCGAGCGGAGGCGCAGCGGGCGCGGCGCCGCACGCGCGCTTGGCGCCCAGCTCTATGGCGCGCGGGAGGCTGCTCAGTAACATACCTGCAGTCTCAGCTGTCCCGCAGCCCTCACCACGGGTCCGGCGGTGCCGAGCGCGGGCGCGGGCAGCGCGGCCCCGTAGTGCGCGGCGCCGAGCGGAGGCGCAGCGGGCGCGGCGCCGCACGCGCGCTTGGCGCCCAGCTCGTCGGCGCGCGGGCCCGGTAATGACGCCGCACCGCGCTTGCGCAGGCGCTGGTCAAGACCGCTGTGGAAAGATTGTGATGCTTAGTAAATTAAAATAAAGCATATTAAGAGTATCGAAAAAAATCAAGTAAATGCAATCAGTGAACAAAGATCACTAAATTACCTTAAATTTCAATAAATGACCAAATCAAATTAACAATGTAACGTGAAATCTCCAGCGATAAACATTAACATTCCAAAAAATACGCTCTCCGCACGACCACTCGCAACGACGTGTGCCCACACGTATGCCTAGGGTTGCTGTCTCGCTGACATTAACTTCGTGAACGCTCGGCATTTTTCGGCGAAGGGGCGTGTCGCGCTGCGTCGCCGCCGCGCATCACGCTTTACGTAATTAATTAATTAACTTGTTTGACTCAAAATTACTTAAATTTGCTTAAGAACTTAGTTAATAAGGTTAAATAAAAAGGGGTTTTAATTTTATGTTGTTAAGTTTTTACGCCGGTTGAATTTTTTTGTTAAAAACTTTTTGTTTTATAATTTTTTATCACCCCTTTTTTCCCACTTTAAGGGTAGGTAACTTTTTTCCTAAATGTAGGGACCAACTTCCGAGGTTCCCTATCTAATACAAAAATAATTATCAAAATTGGACTACTCTGTAAAAAGTTATGCGTGGTAGTATTATGAATATTATTGTTTTTACTTAAAAAACAAAACTACACCTACCACAGTGTAGTCTTTTTAACCCAAAGGTTGACTGGTAGAGAATGCCTTGTTGGATTAAGTCCGCCCATGTACCACTATTGTACATAAAGTTTAAATAAATAAATAAATAATCAGGAAATGGCGTCGACTTGAAAATTCTCTTCTCTTCCGTTTTTTTCGTCAGTTAAAAAAAACACATACTTCTCACTGGTCCGTGAGTTATTCTGCTGCGTCGACGTAGCGTGGTTGCTGACGTTGGGGTGTATGATAATGTCGTCTCGGACCTCCACCTTGATCCGCGACTTGCTCTGCGAAGATGTGCTGAAGCAGTTCTCCGTGCCGCCCGGCTGCGAGCCTAGAGATTCACTGGAAAAATAAAATCATACAATTAACAATATATTAAAGAAAACAGTAACAGTCATTTAAATAATAATAACAGCACGGGTTGCGTAATTTGTTCAGGGCTGCGGAATTATTCCAGGGTTGCGGAATTTGTTCGAAAGAGTTACCGCGATTCTGGAACGCAAAGAGCATTTGGAGGAACATTGATAGGTTTTAGTCAGTAAGAGTCTGACACTCCCTTCCGCTCCGTTCAGAGCGAAAGAAGTCATTTGATGATTTCCCACCCTTAACAAAAAAATATAAATAAAACAGGTTCAAGGTTAGGTAACGCTTGCGGAAGTCGGTCTGTGAAATAACATGCTGAGACTCCGTGACTCGTAACGCACGTCAAGCCTTTGGTCCCGGCTGTCATTTGTAGATATTCGGCACTCGTTACAGATAGTCAGAAACCAGAAAATCTGACACCACTCTGCCAAGAAGTACTTTATCCAGTTACTTGGTTGTGGAGTCCAGATAGGCAGTCGCTCCACGTAAAACCTGGTATTCAGATGAAACCAGTTTAACTGGAAGCCGACCCCAATAAAGTTGGGAAAAACTAGGCAGATGATGAGCATGTACTTACTTGGCGTGCAGCTGCGTGAGCGGTATGAAGACGGGCGTGATGCGGCGCTTGCCGTCCGACGTGCGCGTCTCTATCTGCCGGTCCACGGGCCGCAGCGGCGTGGACGTGCTGGAGCCCGCGGAGGGGCTGAGCAGGATCTTCGACTGAACAACAACTCATTTTGAAGAGTATCCAATACAAAATATGACAGCAAGCAAATTATGCCATCATAAGTTTCTCAGCATTTTTATTTTTTCTATTATTTGATCACTGGATCCTACCCTCTATGCTGATCTCTCTCTATCACTCAAAGGTTTGCTGGGAGAAAACTCAACTTTGAGTTAAGCTCGCCTTTGTACATTAACTTTATTATCACTGTATCTAATATGTTGTTTTAGTGTACAATAACGAATTCAAAATGAGATGAATCAAAACGAGCATCTACAAGGGTCGATACATGAGCTACGGCTAAAAGTCAAGTAAAACTGAAGGTCGCAGTCCAGAGTCGAGCTTGAGCTCGAAGCCAAGACCACCACGCTGAGCAGACCCACATATGACTGCTAGGACAACGAGTGACACTACATATCCTTGTTTAAAAATTGTTGTCCATAATTAAGAACCTGTAACGCATTTGACATGATTGAAAACAAAATGATCCTTGTTCCTATTTCAATTAAGTTCATTACGTTTTACCATAACATCGCTAATATTGCCTAATGCGGCACAGACCTTGTAGGTTTTCAAATATAGGTTGGTAGAGTATCTACCTGTGACTTTTCACTCTTGGGCGTGGTCTCCTCTTTGGCGGCTTCTTTCTTGGCATCTTGTTTCTCTCTGGCCAGTAAGATCTCGGGGCACTCCACCAACAAGTTGGCCGACAAGTCGCTGCCCGACTCGTTGGCCAAACATTTGCCGTAGATCTTTTCGTAAAACGCGTTCTGGAAATGGAGAAATGTTTTATAGTAGTTATAAATGTTGACTTTTTTATTTTGAACAGAAGTAGTGTTTATTTTAAGTTCATTTTGATGTTCTATTGAAAAGATTTTTTTTTTTTTTGTAGATTTGATTCAAAATTCTAAGTAAACACAACACACGTGTGAATAATCAAGGGATTATTTGCCCATATATTTAAAAAAACATGACATATGTGCTGAATGCACATGTCATATTTTCTTTAGTTAGTTTTTCAATAATGTTTTGGGAGGTGATGCTAGTGTAAAGACAATGACTTTATGAGGTTGTGTATATGCATAGATCAATAGTCAAAACATACCTTTTCTTCGATGGTAAGTGGTGTTCCGATCTCCTTGTTTGTAAACTGTATGCATGCCACAGTGCCGTCTGAACTGCACGCCAGTAGGTTTAGACCTGAACAAATAAATCCTTATAACAATATGGAAATTTTTATTTCTGACATTTTTATTACCAGCTAAAATGTACGGAAGTAGTGATGGGATGCCATGTTGACATTCTTTCATTCATAAAGTTCTGATTTTCAGCCTAATTTAAACCATCATCTTCCTACCCTTCGTCCGTCCAACGTTACTCAAAAAAAAAAAGAAAATCGGCGCAACATGTTTTATCTTCAGTTTTGGTCGTGTTAACTAATACAGAAACTTTTTCGATTATTCCTCACACAATCCATCCATCTTTGGATATCAGCCTAATATTGCTATTGTTGCTGAACATGTAAAATAAATTGTGAACATAATTATACTGCATCCATCTTATCAGCGTCAAAAAGCAAGATTAAATGCAATTTGAGATTATTTGATATCCTATCTTTGAGTGCATTGAACTTAGCGAAGGTTACACACAGCAGCTAATGTGTTTTTCTGCATAGCGATAGTTTATGAATCAAAGCAATATGACCAATAGAGATGGGCCGTGGGAGCGAAACACCGGAGAATTTTTTATTGAGCTCTTGACCTCGATCACGCCTGATGGAAAGCGATAGATGAGGTCTATGACGGAACGAGCATGATGACCAGAAGATGCCTGTTCACTCTTGCTTTGAAGGCAGACGGGTTATATGTGGAAGGGAACACAGACGCTGGCAGAGTTCCACACTTTGGCTGTGCGCATAATAAATGTGGAGAAGCGCTTAGTACGACTAGTCGGGATATCGACCAAGTGCGGATGGTACCCAGCAGTACGCCTGGTATTCCGGTGGTAAAAGGCCGATGGTGGGATCAGGTCGTGGAGTTCCTGCGCACACCGAAGTACAGTCGGTAGAAGACCGCCGTTACGCAGAGATATGCGGTACAGGATGCAATATTCCGGCCCGATGGTTGTCCGTCTTGCAACTTGTGACGTCAGCCCTTCTTCACGAATTTGTTGTTGAAGTAGACATGTTGTTGCTTACCATCGGAGCTCCAGGACAAGTCCAGCACGCTGTCGCTGAACAAGTCGTGCACGACCACCAGGGGGCGCTTGAGCGACGTCAGCCAGATGCTGAGCGCGCGGTCGCGGGAGCCCACCGCCGCGCAGCAACACTTCTTGCCTTCCTTCACGAATATGTTGTTGTTGAAGCGCTGGGGAAGAGAAATTAATGATGAATCGTCATTTGGGCATGGAACTAAGGGGTTTTCAAAATTAGCACCATGAGAGTTAGGGCTGCAACATATAATGTAACACCCAACGCCTTGACTGCGATAGTGAGTTCTCAGTATTTGTTTAAAACGATTGTCCATTGGCCAAATGACTAACAATGGCTTCATGAGTAGAAATATGCACAGTGAGCACACTACATCGAATTCGTGTGACGTGTTAAAAGTTTGTCTCTGCTTTAATGGTAGAATTCTCCAATGAGTAACACTAAATGCATCACATTCTATTCCTCCACGAATATTCCATTCTATAAAGTCCAAGATTCGATTTTTTGTAGAGTGAAAACACTCTCACGTCTTTCTGTCTCGTTCTACATCCTTCACTGGGAGCAGTTACATTCTATGAGAGGGAGACTGCTATAATATGTGTCTGTATGTGTGCATAAAACTGTAACTCACAGCACAAGTGACAGCCTTCCTATGTCCCACGAAGTCCTTGTCGCACCTCCATCCGTCTCTTTCTACCACTTGCGCAGTAGGGCCACCACCGTTCATCGCGTGCGCAGATAACACATACTGGCCGTCTGGAGACCAGGATAGGCGGAGGACGTGAGTGGTTCCTGTGGAAAAAGGTTTTGGTAGTTAATAATATAGCACAATATAGTGTGTGGGAAGATATGCGGGAGGCTTTTGCCCATCAGTGCCACAATATAGGCTAAACAAAAAAATGAATAAGAGTATTAGTAAAAATTATTCGAGAACATACTGCAGGAGCTCGTGGCTAAATAATTACAGTCGCACGAGTGGATCTTCAAGGTTAAGCAACGCTTTCTGGGGTCGGTCTGTGGATGGGTGACCATTTTATCATATCGAGTTTCCCCCGTGCCTCGGAAAGCACGTTAAGGCGTTGGTCCCGGCTGTCATTTGTAGATCTTTGGCATTCGTTATGGATTGTCAGAAGCCAGAAAATCGGACTCCAGTCTTGCCAAGAAGTACCGTGTTACCCAGTTAATGGGTTGTGGAGGTCTGGTAGGGATCCGCTCCACGTAAAATACTGGTATTCAGCTGAATCCGGTTTGACTGGAAGCCGACCCCAATAAGGTTGGGAAAAGGCTAGGCAGATGATGATTCGAGAACATACTGACTGACATGGACATATTTTTGCAAACTCTTTTTTTTTAATAAAAAGAAAACGTTACCTCCACATTCCTCGAATGGTTCCGTGATTACAATTTCCGGAGCCCAGTCAGCTGTCTTCCACACCCTCAGAGACTTATCATCCGATTGTGAAGCTAGATATTTCCCCACCTGGAATTAGTCAAATTACAAATCTTCAATAAAGTTTTAACTACGTAAGTATTATTGGGGCCGCGCTGTAATGATTGATGCTCGTGGCGGTTTGAAGAAGAATGATAAATCCGAAAGGAAAAAGCTAACCAAAACTTCTTTCAAAAATGGATTGTGTAACATTGGTCTCCTGATCTCCTGTACATCAGCCAATACAGCAATAAACACATTTAAGAACTCAAGGTATCTATAATGTTTTAGATATCTAGACAATAATTATCAAATGGAACAATAAATTCTAGTCAAGACAAAGTTCCATTGCAACCCATACTTTTTAGGGTCTTTTTAAAAGACACTTAAAATTCACAACACTGAAGTTGATACTTCCAAATTATAAATTCAAGTATATGGCGCACTGTAGTTGTCAAAAAATAAAAGGCCCATTTTGACAGCAGGATACAACATTACTTTACTAGTAAGTATGAAAGAGACATGAAATAAATCTCTTTATTGTATCCTGATTCCTGCTGTCAAAACGGGCCTTTTATTTTTTGAAAACTATAAGCGATTATCGCACTGTATAAGAACAAAAGCAATATCTATTACTGTAGGCGCTAGTATTATATTATCTGTGCTGCAGGTAAGTGATAATTATAATAAGAGCCCTATGGTAGACACCAGATAAATGTGCAATATATAATATAAAATAATATAACCCACATCCATTTTTACTGACTTGCCTAATTTAAAAACAGAAATAAAGACATAAAGCTGTCCTAAATCAATTTCTATAGTGATTCTTTGTGTTCTCTAGAAATAAAAAACGGTTCATAAGTTTTTGTTTGGGTATCTACGAAGGGATATTAAGGAAAGGTCAATGCACTTTATTGCAGTTTTATCTGGCGCCTTCCATAACTGACTGATGTGAAGTCTTAGCTATTGAAGTTAAATGCACAACATTTTAGTATTACTGCTATATTATCACATCTGTGATTCATATTTCATAGTACTATCATGACAATGGGCAACCAAGCTATGATTTATTAGTCACTACGTTTGAAATTAAACAAAGAACTAGCATTGATAGTTATGTTTAGATTATTATCCAGAGTCATACTCTTATAGGAAAGGCTGCCTTTTGTTTTCATTTCTTCTGTTTCATCATCATCATATCAGCCGAAAGACGTCCACTACTGGACTTAGGCCTAACCTAAGTGTCGCTATAACAACCGGTTATGTGCGTCTGGCATCCATCGGCTACCCACACAAGGCCTTCCAACGCTTCGTTTACCGTTACGCGGTCGCCACTCCAGAACTTTTCGGTCCCATCGACCATCTGTTCTGCAAGCAATGTAAACTGCCCATTGCCACTTCAGTTTGGCGATCCTACGGGCTATATCGGTAACCTTGGTTCTCTTGCAGATATTATCATTCCTGATTCGATCACGGAAGAAAACTCCGAGCATTAGCCTTTCCATTGCCCTTTGGGTGACTTTAAGCCTTCTGATGAGGCCCATTGTGAGTGACGACGATTTCTTCTGTTTGATGGCTCAACAGAGCTTGAACAGTTTGTTGGGATAGTCAGAAGTCTGTTATCTGACACCAGTCTTGCCAAGGGGTTTGGTGTTACCCAATTGGTAGGTTGTGGAGGCAAGATAGGTAGTTGCTCACTGTAAAATGGTATCCAGCTGCATCTGATTAGACTGGATACCAACCCCAACATTCAACATCATCATTACCAAGAGACCTTAAAGAATCTAAATTCAAAACCACTTCAAAAAAACTACTTAAACAGTTTACAATTAAAAACTCATTTCCCCTACAATAGTGAGCCACATTCAGTTACCGCTGATCTGTGTTGTATGGAAACTTGAGACGTATTTTGACAGTGTTAGTTCGATACACGGGTACACCCTTGTTTTGCACTAACACTTGTTCATATTTGTAACCTACCCTCAAAACATTAATATGTCCAGTGATCGATGCCCAGTTTTTTGTAATACGTCCAACATTTTGTACTTTTTGTGATATGTCTAGTTTTAAATATTATCATCTAAGTGAATTGTAATTCTTAAGAGAATAAATGATCTCGAACCTCAACATACTTGGAGAAAACTCTTGGCAGACGTGACGGAAACAATACTTACTGGATCCCAAGCCACTCCCTTCACAAGTCCACTGTGACCATTCAACACACAGACCATTTCCGGGAACTTCTCTGCATTCCAGATGATGATGGAGTTGTCCACGCTACAGCTAGCGAGCCACTTGTCTAGCGGTGACCAAGCTAAATCTAACACATCACCTGTAAAAAAGGTTGAAGTTAATCTTCAACGGTCTTAAATGTAAGCTAATTTATCGCAGCAGAAAAAAACATTTAAATTTTTGGCATTCAGTTACATACACCTATAGGTAGTACCTATAGATAACATAACTAGTTAACTCAGATTTAACTAAATATTCTCATCCTATTCACAATATTTCAGTTGGCTTATTGGTATCATACAAAATAATGTAGATTTATGTTTTTAATACCTTGCAGGTCACGGTATCAGTAAAAATAATTAATTATTGAGCCAAACTATGTCAAACAAAGTATGAAAGAAAGAAAGTATTGTATCTGAAGGGACAACGATGAAAGGGTGAGCAATACATTCAACAAACATAAGTGGGTGCTACAAGGGTGTTCAATCTTCAACCACATTACGCTTTCCGTCAGGTGTGATAGTGGTCAAACACATGCCTTAAACTGCAAAAAAAAAGTGTGCTGTTGGTGACATGACTTGCAATAGTTTGTGATACAAAGGTGACATAGTCAACCAGAGTGCACTGAAGCCTGAAAAAATAAAATAAAATACTGTTTATACAGACCCGCATGTCCTCTCAATGTAGCCAAGCACCTCCAAGTCTCAGCTTTGTGCTTTCCAGGAGTGCCCATAGCAGCCACACTGAGCCCCCATACCATGACCAGTCGGTCATCACCTCCCGATGCCAGGTATTTGCCACCATTGCTCCAACGCACACAGTTAACACAAGCTGGAAATGAAAACAATACTTTATTTTATTCTTTCCAAGGCTTATTTGTAATTATTTATTCATTATTATTATTTCGGAGATTATATTATGTTTTATAAATTAAGTAAGCTGTGTATGTTTCAGTAACAACATAATTTATTTAATGTATGTAGCAACATTATAAGGTAGGTATATAAAAACTGTATATGTTTAAACATTATGTGTGGATATGAAATTGCATTAATTGATAGGTACTCATATTGCACATTAAATATTTCTGTATTTCTTTCACATCACACAAAAGTAAAGTTTTAGTAGTGTTTTGTTTTTGAACTAACTTAACATTAAAACAGAATAAGGTTCAAACAATATATCATGTACATTATGTCAGAACTACTAACCTAAGTGGTTATCCATTTGGCAAAGCATCTTGGGTACATTGGGGTCCACTTCAACTGCTTCAAACAAAACGGGGTTCAGGTTCCAAACCACGACCCGACCGGAGTCCCCGCCCTGACCCCCGGTCGCAAACCGCTTCCCCGTTGGATGTATATCAACGGAAAATATCGGTTTATCTGAAAAGAAGCAACTGTTCATCAACAAACCTGCCTCAAATTTACGTACCTTTTCAGCGACAATATAAAGAATACTTGCCATCATGATTAACCCAACTGGGTTTTAACAGCTTCATTTATGATGTGTTGATGAAATTAAACTGAAAATAACAGCTAATAATCGAAATAATTATAGATTTTCCCACTTTATTTATTTTATTGTTAAATGACACTGACAGGGCAGCATCAACACCGTCCGCCGCCCGGCAATTTGAGGTGTGCGTTCCGTAATTTTATTTAAGTTTATTTACGAAAAAAAAAATTAAAAACCTAAGAAAATAATTTTTAAATTTTTTAAATATAAGTGTAAAGAATGGCAATTTATTTTTATTACCTTAAATTATATTGCGTCATAGTGGCCTCCCATAATTATTTTTGCTTTGGTTACTTTGGTCTTTCATTGGTTATGGCTTTGCTTAGGCGCGTTCCGTTCCTGTATTTCGTCTCTTGCAGTCTCTATGAAATGGTAAGAGTACATAAACTGCAATGCAAAATCTTGACCAGACTGACATTGACAGCGAAATGACTTAATGAGACTGGAACGCCATTTGTGTGCACGTTTTGAAGTTTTGCTTGACTCGATTCTTGATATATTGGAAAAAACTATTTATAAAAAAGCGGTATGAGAGGAGCGGACACTCTGATACCGGCTAGATTCTTAACTTTAACAAGTCATTTATCAGCGGTAATAACTTTGCTATGGGAGAGCCAGGAGAGCACTCGACTCTGTTTGCCAAGCCACTTTCACGACGATCATTTCCAAATATATCACAACCGGTAAGCTTCCTTTACTTAGATTTACTGAAAACTATTTTCTAATAAACTTTAAAAGCAAATGCTACTAGATGCTTTTAGTCTTTTGCTACTTTTTTGTCATAATTTTACATTTTAATTAGCTATCGCAAACACGCACGCACGGCAGACAGCGGGTACAATACGTTCGATACGGGTTTTGTGTTTTTTATGTAGGGCATTCAGCCAAAATTTAAATTGGGACAGTCGGACAGTTCCATGCAGGAAAAACCGCGGCATACTTTTGAACGGTGTAAATTTTTATGGCCGTATTTGTTAGTAATTGTTAGTTCGCGCTCTCATTTTATTTTCAAACGCCTGAAGAAATTACCTTAGCAAGTTTGAAGCCACTGCATTGTTTTATTCTTAAGGCTTGATACATTTTCCATGTATTCTTTAAATATCTTAAGGTCTATAAAACTCCGCAAATGATTTAGTAGTGATGATGTAGTTATTAATCAAAAGACAAGAAATACTCATGATAAAAAATATTTAATGTGCTCTCCCATAACTCAAATTACTTAAATAATCATGCAAAATATTGTTGTACCTATTTTTATTATTAATACAATCTTATCAGCTGTGTGTGTACTTACACAAGAATCAATATAATGATTGCCATAACAACATCTAAGCAATATGTTTAGAAAACAATTAGTTAATGTTCAGCCTCAAGTTAAGCAATAACATTAGTAGGAAGCTTTGCTCAGCCAATATAAACATCTCACAAGTTTATGATAGCCTGGTAGCACGAGGCAAACAGAGAAACATGATTGTTTACAATTTGTGGTCTATATGGCTATGTTTTAACTTTTGTAAACATTAAGTAATTCGTGCCCATTAAGTGTTAGTTACCATAAAAGACTCTTGTTAAATTATTCAAACTAAGGTATAGTTTGAATAATTTAAGATTGAAAAAAATAAACTTACTTAAATATATTTTTTTTTTTAAATTGCCAGTGACAGATAAGCAATATTTTGTGGTGTCTACTTGGATGGACTTTTTAGGTAAAACCCCTTCTCCCTAAAATATAATGTTTCAATTTTATTTTCTAATCTAATCTTCCAGATTTGAATATACAGAAAAAATCTTTGCCTTAAATTAAGGAAAAAAGCTTGCGCCATTTTTCATATTTTTTTTAAATACTTATTTTAACATTTTTTGAACTTCATATAATTTGCAGAATTAAGTCATACTTCCCTGAGAAATTAAAAACGTAAGAGTTGGATGTAGGTAATTCAAAACCAGATGGGAAATGCTTCGCAGAGAGAAGTCAAACCAACTCAAACTGGTTTGATGGGGTATGTGTGTTTACACTACCTCTGTGTTTGGGATTAGTGAGCCATTGTAGAGCATCCATGTGTGCTGTACTGAGCTCGATTGTCGTTGCGGCGGCGTAGGGTTGGCGGCTCTATAAAATATATAAAATGAAACAGGAAATAAGTACATATTTGTATAGGCTGTAGGTCAGAAATCTGGTTGGCTTGGTACTCTTGGTGTTTCAATCTATCTCTGCTGTTCATGTGATGCTACTGTCATTGTTGGATCTAGGATTGTCATGAGGGATGTAACCGCCCTGACCTGGGTGCAATGAATTATGCCTCTTTTCGGTTTTAGGGCTCTTGAGAAGCCTAACAGTATCTCCCTAGTTGTTCGCCCTCTTCTCGGCTTAGATACGAGTCGTCAGCACCCTTCTCCTTCATTCTTTTTCGAGTCGATGGTTAACTTCTAAGATAGCCAGTTGGTGGCTACGTTAATTGCAGCATTGGTAGCATTTGGTGCTTCCCATAGGCAAGGAAGGACTTCATCATACGGGACAGTTTTATTTTTCCTACTGTAACCAACCAATCGCAACCTTGCACCGACAGGCGTATTAGGAGTTCCTAGAGTGAGATATATCCTAGACAAGGTATTCAGGCACAAGCAACACCACCAAACAGGATAGTACGTATTTTTAAGTGATACGGAGTAGAAAACGCTCGACACTAAGGCCGAAACTACGGACTTAGGGCTTAGAGAGTAGACCCCAGGCCAACGCGCGATCTATCGACTAGCAAACAAAACCAGAATATTCCTTTTGCAATTCCAAGCCTTCAATCAATATAATTGACAATTTACATATGAGCTGTAATTTAACCACACAACTATCTAGCAGTATAAAAACAAATATTTAAACAACTAAGTCAAGGCATAAAACCTTAACAGCGCTCATTGTTTCGTTATTTATTTAAGTAATGCATTATTACCTTTTCTAATCTTATTCACTTTTATCAGTGTTTATAGAAGCTACTTGCACAGTCGAGTACTTACGAGTATTTACAATTATATAATTTCTAGTCATACAATTAATCGACTTTTTTAATGATTAATGATAATGATTTTGATTGATTTTTACAAATGTTAGGCACGCGTTTGACCACTAGATGGTAAGCGATGATGTGATTGAAGATGGAGCACGCTTGCCTTGAAGTAACCTGTTCACACTGATGTGTGAACAGGTAAGTATTAAGTCAGAACTTAATGACCCCCAGGTTGTAGCTAATTCTTAGGCGTTCTTTATCCCGTAACGTCCCGGAGGTTAAGCCGACAGTACAGATACAGATGCGATCGAAATTTCAGACGGTAGTCATTAGTCTCTAATTCTTCTTTAAGACGCTGTTTATTCAACCCTCAAAGGGGTTTTTTAAAGGTGGCACAAGTGGTAGGGACTACTTGTGCCATCCCTGAGTGCCATGACCTGTCGTAACAACCGATTATTACCAGTTAAAATTGCCACCGGCTATCCAAGTTTACAAAACACGAGGTGTAGTCTCCGTTCTCCGGATGCTACGGCTGTAGTGCGCCTGCGCAGCTCCGCAGCGGTCAGGCGACCAATAGCGTGCACGTGCATAGTGACCGTATAGCTGTAGAAGTTCGATTTTTAAATCAATTGGGCTATATTGAGCTGTTTTATACCTTCTGGTTTTATTATCAGCCAGATTTCAGTTTTTAAGTGTCCCCCAGTTAAATATATGGGGTCAACGGCCTCTAGCGAAGTAAGTTTATTTTGTTATCTATATTATTGCTGCAAAAACTGCATATCGTGTCGAATGCTATTTTCATAAGTACTTGGATTTAACGATCGTTCTGTTCGACAATCGATGTCAGCGCTGGATAAGTAAGTATTATCCAATTGTTTCACGTCAGCAGCATTGATGCCTTACGCTTCCGATTTAGTACATAAGTATTTGTAAGTTTTGGTTGCGGAGAGAAAGAACGACAGTTGGGTTCCCACGGATTCCATAGTCTCCACTCGATACGTCTTATATGGCTGACTGCACATTCAATAATATATAAGTGTAACCAACACCATCCTACAGCAAGTACCTTATATTGGTACTTAAGTGGCCTAAAATCCGTTGTAGAAACGTTCTTCATTTGGTAAACTTAAGATGTCATTTCCAGTCCATATTACTTCTCTAACTACCTTTGACGAAGAATCCAACTCAGTAAAACTATCTATGTAAAAATTGATTGAATTCTAATGTCGCTAGAATTTGTCGCCGAAGATGTATCGTCATTCTGATTTAAGCAGGAAAATGTATAAATAGCCGGTGGATAGACCTTATCAAAACTGGCTATAAAAGTAATAAATATTTTATTTCAGATCAATTTACAAGATCCATATATTGTTTTGTTTTTTATTTTTGTTTTGTATTGTTAGTAAAAGTCTAAACCTAATGTTAGTAAAAAACCATACTCTATTTACAAAATTGAAACGACTGGCAATTACGCGTGCAGCCGTATCCAGTGAGCCAGCATGGGGCTGTGCACCTATCACACAATACACTCAGGATGCTAAAGGAAGCTAGCACGTATTCTACCGAGAATAGAAGCGCACCGTTTCCATATAATGGCATGAAAATCATCAACCCTGGCCTCGGTGAACATCCCGGAAGCGCTACAAAAGCGTGGCAGACCCAACAGCATCCTGAATACATTGTTTTACTGGACACGCAAGGCGTTGTATGCTCTCAGCGTATAACCTGATCCACAGACTGCACGTGTAAAAAGACTGGCAATATGCTCTGAAAAGGGTTATTTTGACTTGCGTCGTACAACGTGCAAATTGCGGATCAGCATATTACCTCGGACAGCCATCGCCCTGCGTTCCCTTGAATCTCTGCGTATAATATTATATAATTTATTAAGATAGCAAGGACCACCCGCAACATCTTCAACCAGAATGTTTCTCTATTTTTGGCTCTTTAGAGATCTAGTGGAGATGAGAATGTTGAGATGGATGTGTGGAGTAACGAGAATGGATAAAGTGAGAAATGAGTACATTAAGAGGTAGTTTAAAAGTGGCGCCAGTGACGGAAAAGTTGAAAGGTAACCGCTTGTCCTGGTATGGTCATGTGAAGAGGAGGGATGAAACGCATGTAACTAAAAGGGTTATGAGTAGGTATAAATGTGGTTGGATGGAGAGGAAGAGGGAGGCCAAAGAAAAGATGATGGATGGATGGTTTGTGTGAGGAGCGATATGAAAGAAAAGGGAGTTAGTGATAGTGTGACGAGTTGACGACTGATAGGACAGAATGGAAGAAAAAAACGTGTTGCAATGCGCCGACCCCAAGTAACAGGGGATAAGGGCAGGAAGATGATGAGAGATGTGGGCGATGTGGTTCACTTAGATTAACACGTAAAGCCGTTGGTCCACCCTGGGCGTTTGTGGTTTTTGACACAGTAACGGGTAGTGAGAAAGCCACGAAATCTGACAAGTCTTGACAAGGGGTATCGTGGTACCCGGGTTGTGGAGGTCAGACAGGCAGTCGTTCCATGTAGGTTACATACTGATACTGCAGCATCCGGTTAGACAGGAAGCCGACCCCAACATATTTGGGAATAGGCTAAACAGATTGGTGTTTGACTTTTTGTGAGCATGGATCTCGCAGTTTTGTGTTCACTCGTTTTGCCTCTCTTCTCGTGTCGGCGCAAGCTAGGTATTCCACTTAAGCTTATTCAAATTCAAATTTAAAAAAAAAATTCAGACCACTGCACTGGATCCATAGTGTTAGTATGAACTTATCCTATGTTAGTAATAAACAAATAACAATAACTAAAATTAATTGGCTACATGAACATGTGCACGCACATGTCTGCCAGCCCAGTCTAATCTTAAAGGAAAAATAAATAAATCTAAAAGGGCCATCAACCTTGTCCGCCAGTGTAGCTAAAATACTGTTAGGGCTAGCCCTGAATCACTGCAACATCGATGCACACCGTTTGCGTATGATGGCATGAAAGTCATCTATTCGCGCTTCTGCAAACATGCCCGATGCACTGCAAAACCGCCCAGCCCCAACAATATCCTCAGCGCATTATTATACTGCACGCGCAGAGCGTTGTAAACCTTCTGCGCCATTAGTTAGCCAGTTGCAGTTTGATACCGCGGCTGATCTTGCCGACGAAGTAGCCTTCACGAGTAGCCAGCGGTTGCTGGCTACTCGTGGAGGCTACTTTCCGAAGTTATTATTTTTCTCCCTCAGCCGATTTAACGTCATTATGTGACGAATTCCGACTAGGCTATGTCTACAAAAGCTAAGAACTGTGACAGCCGAGTCTTAAGCTGAATAAACAATGAGTAGTTCTATGTCCAAAAGTCGAAATCGTGAAGAGACAAGACGGCAACTTATATGGTAAAACAAAGACACTCTGTCACTCTTTCATGACGCACTCCGACTCGAAGCGTAGGGGTGTCGATCTTGACTCGCCATCTATTTGTGTGAAGAGAAGATATCAAAATAGAGGTCCGTAAATAACATTTTGCCGTACTTTTTCTAATCTGTTCCCAAAGAATAATTCTTGAAATAATTTTTATTGTTTTTTCACTTCAATTTTTAAGAGACAAGATGACGACTAATTTAGAAGTAGGTAGGTAAATAAGAAAAAGATGTGATGCGAAGACCCCAACTAAATCGGGATGTGCGGCGAAAAATTATAAATAATAATACAAATAAAAATATTTTAAAGCTGAAGTTTTTTCTTTGTTTGAACGCGCTATCTCAAGATGCCTGCTGGTTCAAATTGAAAAATTATTTTAGTGATGGATAGCCCATTTATCGAGGAAGGCTATTGTATAAAATCACGCTACGACCAATAGATGCGGAACATTCATAAAAAATGTGTCGCGAACAGACGAAGTTGCGCCGTCATTACGAATATCCTATTTTTAGGTCAGCTCAGTAGGTACGCCCTTTTCACGCTAAGTGTCAGTTCCATGTCGCCATTCTCCTGGTTTATCCCAATTTTTTTGGAGATCGCGGTAGAGCATTTCCTTCGTCAACTCCTTTCTCTGCATATTTTTTCTTACAATCCTAGAAACCGCCATATCCAGTACAAAATTTCGAAAACTGAGAACCGCCTCGTGTAAGCTGTGTCGTAAGTAACTTGTTTGCAAGTTATGCGGTGTTACACGCCTCCGAACAGTTAGGAGAGTTCAAGGTTAGTTCCTCCGATCGCACGCGGTATCCGACTATTTACCTCATTCACGATTTGTCTCGCATAAACTTTGGTGGTGTTTAAACACAAAATTCGAAGTATTTTAATCATGGTTCGGGAACATGGGGAAAAAAAGGTTGGCAGCCAAAGTTTTTCTTTTTTTCTTTTTGTGTGTTCAGTTGTGTTTTTTAATTTTGTGTCTGTGGTGTTCTTTTTTTTCGGTGTTTAAAAATGGAATGTTTAATTTTTTTTGTTACCGAGACAACATGTGTTAATGTGGTTTGTGTTGTGATGTTTCGGAAAAGTATGTATGAATTTGTTCTTTTTTTGGGCCAAGGTTATGGAATCTTACTTGAGTGAAACAAATAAAATTTATTTATTTTAATTTATATTATAAATGAAACCAAATTAAGATTGGCGGTTCAACGGACTTCGATATAATATGTAGGATTATTTAACTGGGCCGCAGCTGTTGACGAAAAATTCGTAGCTATCGTTTGTGATTTCCCCCTGACCTTGTATATTATGTAACAGGAAAAAAAAAAAATTGTGGACATGTGTACTATTTAGAAAGCATTTAAACGACAGAGTAGGTTGCAAAATTAATTATTTGGTGCTTTGCTTAGTACCTAAAACAAGTTTCGTGCGACTCCGGCCTACTGATCTAAATCACTTTTATCGCAGACCTTGATAAAGTAAACATTATTAAGCAAACTATGATTATTTTAGATGGTTACGGCTTTAGGATAAACGAAACGACCGGAGATTATTTATTTCCAATCAAAAGTAATTTATTTAAATAAAGACTGAGAATCAGCACTTTTTGAACGTCGCAATTTACATAAAGAAAAAAACCACTCCGCAAAAACTCCCTGGCAAAAATCATAAAAAATAGTGCTCCAGAGTCCAGAGGAATCCCAAAAATAGATGTCCCTTGTAGGCGAAATCTTGAATTAAAAGTAGAAGTATGAAAAGTCATGACTCGGCTGACATGCGTTCTATTTTTCACAGTTTCCGTCAATAACTTCGTCCTAAGTCCCAATAGGCCTAAAAACTTAAGAAAACATGTGCAAACACTGTTTTGCTTCAATAATCTTGTGTTTGAATAATCGGTAGTAAGTATTTAACTCTGAATTTGATTATTTAATGTGACTGAGTTTGTATGATTATTAATGTTAATGAGTCTGTGAAACTTGAAATAAAATGATTATTATTTATTAATTTTAATTATAAAAACAAAATGTCAAGTAAGTTGCATATTGTCACCTTTTAGTGCTACCCAAAAATTCCAACCGGTCTATTTAACTGTGTACCTATCTCCGAAATTCTTCATCAGATGTTTTCGAACCTTAAATGTGACTATTTAAAAATGATCCTCTTAATAAAACATTTGCAAACCCGTCTATATATGACTCTACGACGCGCGACGGAGTTATGCCTGAACATAAAAATTGGGGTTATTAAACATCCGAATTGATAACCTGGTCCTTTTTGAAGTCGGTTAAAAATCCTCATGAATATTATCGGTAGCATCCGATTGATTGTCTGTTATTGCAAGCACAATGCAGCCAATTTTTGCTTTACTTTATTAATGAGTGAGTACCTACCCCTTTACAAATTCACAATGAACAGTCATGAAGGATGATCATATGACTTGACCGTTCTTTGAAGCAGTCACTGGACGGTTCTTTCTAAGAGTATTTTGTTTTGCATTGTGTCACCTTGACCACCATTCATACTGTCATCACCATCGACTCTGCTCTCCACAATAGCTAAATAAATGTAGACAAATATGTAATTGAATGACAAATAAACAACAAGTGATAGAAATTATGGTCTTCGAAAGCACGATCTCGAAGTTAGGACTGTTGCCCGATGCTTTGACTGTTAGGGTAAAAAATATCAAAACAGCCCGATATTAGCTCACACAATTCTATCAATCAATCATACGGCTTTGCGTAAGTTGCGTTTGTGTAAACAGTAGCTTACTTACCCTTAGCCCTTAGGCCAGGAGCCTCTTGCCATAGAGCCCTTAGGCCAGTAGCTCTATGGCAAGAGGCACCCTTTGCTAGGCTTTAGAGCTCGCTCTCGGTCTTGCAATCAACGATTTTTAACAACAACTATACTTTGTGCCTGATAAACTTGCAATAAAGTACATTGACCTTTCCCTAATATCCCTTCGTAGATACCCGAACAATACATTATGAACCATTTTACATTACTAGAGAACCTAAAGGATCACGATAGAAGTAGATTCAGGACTGCTCTAAGTCTTTATTTCTGTTTTTGATTTTAAGAAAGTCAATAAATGTGTGTGGGTCAATGACCGTTATTGCACATTTATCTGGAATCTACTATAACAGTTCTTTTTACCCGACTGCGTCAGAAGGAGGGTAATGTTTTTCGAGCGTATGTGTGTTTGTATGAATGTCCATTTCTTTGGCACGCCCTACAGCCCAAACTGCTAGACGGATTTTGACATATGAGGTGTCGTTGAATTCGTCAGAATTGTAGTAGTGTAATACGCTATATAAATTTTCAAAATGGCACCCGCAAATGAAAAAAAAATGTAACTCACTAAAAGGAAGGAAATAAAAAAAAAACTGTCAAAAACCCTAGGTACCGCTAAAAACGACTAAAAAGTTCCAAATAAGTCGCTTTTCAAGCAGTCTGATGCAGTTCAATCACAGATCTGAGGCCACAAATTCCATCACAATGCTTGAAAAGCGACTTGTGTTGGAACTTTTTAATCGTTTTTAGCGATCGGGTTTTTTGTCATTTTTTTTGTTAATTTTGGGGAGGCATAAGTATAGCCAGTGCGTCAAATCTTTCATTGCACTTCAGTATGTTAGACATTAGACTACAAGGGATATTTCATTTAATTGAAAAATCAAACTTGTTAGCAATCTGTTCGTAGCTGACGACTGCACCACTGTACGTCGTCTGATTTCTTTCGTTGATAGATTAAAAGATAGTTAAATCGTTTCTCCAGGACTCGTCGAGCTTCATTGACTCGGCGTTTTTCTGGTAGTAGTCATTCTTTGATTCTGGCTCTCAGGAGTTGCAGTGATTGGGAATACTGTGGTCACTGCTAGGCATTAGGCCTCTACCATCCCACGACGTCCAGCTACTGCGTAGATCGTCACTCCTCCGAATTAACGTGTTTAAGGTTCTACTTCTCGTAAAGGCCATTGATCATTTCCACGTTATCGTGTTGCCAAGTGCACGTAACCTTTGTTCAGGTGATGTAAACACGCTCGATCGAATGCACGTGTAACGTCCGCAGCGACTGCTTTGTTTTAGGTCACGTGAGGCAATGCAAATGGTTGACCGTGGTTCGTAATTAATTAACAGGATTATGTTTGGGTGTCTACTTTGGTTATTGGGTTAAAGTCGAGCTTCTGAAAATGTGATCAGCGGCCCTACCACCACGTGTTAAAGCGTGAGTCGTTCGAGCGAGAAGGAGGGATGGAGCTATAAAGGGTGTATATATCGCTCCATCCCTCTTTCTCGCTCGAACGACTCACGCTTTAACACGTCATGGTAGGGCCGCTGATCGCATAAACTGCTGTCAGTTTATGACTAAAAGTAGAGGCAACAACGACTACGAGTATACAGGTGTGTTTCAGAAGTGCGTGGGGATGTTGTGTTGGGTAGCTGATCTCTGAAAAGAGATCAGCGGCCCTACCATGAGTGACCCTACCACGTGTTAAAGCGTGAGTAGTTCGAGCAAGGAGAGATGGAGCTATACACCCTATATAGCTCCATCCCTCCTTCTCGCTCGAACTACTCACGCTTTAACACGTCATGGTAGGGCCGTGGGGGGAAAGATAGTGATTTTTCACTTACTTTAGAAAACTTAAAATCGCTCTCTCTCTCTCAATCTCTTTTCGAAAATGTTCTCTACTAAGTATACTGGATAACTTTTTTTCGGGAGGAAGTTCAAATTTTTTTTTAGGAATTGACTATGGCTTTCTTGGGGAAAGTTGTTCATTTACATGGGCAGAAGTGGCTCTTAAAGTTTGCGCACTGGAAAAAAAAATACCCAGTATATTTAGACCTAGATATCTAGCGTATACATACTAAGTTTCGGTTCATTCTTTTCGAAAAATAGGGACTTCAAAGTTTGTATGAAACGCTCATAAACAACTTTGCTTTCCTTACTTAAATTAAATACAATCCTTTGTCGCATTTAGTGTTGGTTTCATTCCCATCGTCTTTAATTTCCATCGCATTTTCAGTATGGACCTCATCGTAAGAGTAATTAATTAGCTTTCTGCCCTCATCCCTTGTTACTTGGAGTCGACTCAAAACGTTCTTTCATTCATTCATTAATGTTCCTTCTTTTATTTTTAACGAACTATGAAATTGAATATCGCAAGAGTTACCACTGTTACCAGCGATATATTCCTTTATGGTTACCAGTATCAGACAATGCTCATTGAGAATTTCTGCTTACTTAATATTTTTTCGCACAATGCAACTTAGATGTTAAGAACAATTAGGAATTATCTACTCTTTGTTAGCAATAAATCTTTGTTCTATACGTGCTCATTCATTGTAAATGTAACTGCGCAATTGACATTACGTCCGTTGTGGATGAATTAGTTAAACATTTAAATTATAATTTTTCTTGTCTTTCTGTTTTCTTAGTGTCTGTTTAGCAAAAACCTATAATATTTGTAATGCAGGAAAAAAAATGAATTAAATAAGTCGCGTACACGCTACGAACATGTTAGGTAAATGATATTTATTTTGTAAATTGATAAAAGTACCTAATACTTTTACACGTCAATAGATGTCAGCCAAACTGCTTGCTTGCGCTGCTTGCATTATATATCTGCTTTATGGGGCTTTTTAGAAGTCGTCGTTAAATTCTAACACCATGTACCTAACTAAGTTAAAAATAACAACATTACGGGAGAGCCGATTCTCTAACAAACGCCATAGATGTCAAAATGCAAAAAAATGGCTTATGTGGTGTTAGAACTTAACGATATGTATGTTTTTGTTTTATTTCATCCATGTAGGTACTGTGACAATTGACTCCTTTATTGTTCAGTTATTAGTTACATAGTATCTACCCACTGCCTTAAGCGGGGAGTTCACTTAACGGACTTGTGACTAGCGGCCTGCAGGAAGCATTGTATGTAACAGTACCTAAAGTGATAGAAAACTTAATATTTCCGAACGAAAACTACCTAAGGACCTTAGGCGTTGTCATAATTGGGTAACGATCGTACGGGTTCACGATGCTATTTCGTTGCGCGATGAAAATGATCGTGAAAATGATGCTGTGCTCGCGCCATGATTTGCAAGCTTCAATTAGGACACTAAAAAGAATCGTCGTGCGACGAAATCGCATCGTTAACTCGTACGATCGTTAGCCAATTAGGGCGACGCCTAACATTATCTAGAGACCGTAAACTTCCTAGAGGCCTTAAATCTAGGAGGTCATAATAGGCCCGGGCAAGATTGTCCAGTGAATTCCTCGCTTAACACCCTTGTGTTCAGTAAGGCATGCGCATGATTCCAGATTGGTAGCTGGCTACGGGTCATCGCTAGCCCTTATCCTGCTAGAGTACTTCACCTTCCTGACCGGACTAACCATGTTCTCCCCTGCAGCCTGCCTTACATGTATCCTTTAATGTTTCGCTTCTGTATTTCATCTGTGTAATGTCTTCTGTCTTGTTGGCTTTTCTGTTTTTTGTAGAACGGTATGTGTTACTTGGTGGAAATATCTGAAGGTCGAGGATATGTTTGGTCTAACGACAGGGCCGTCTTTTACCTAATGGAATCCCTGGGCACATCAGGACAAAGGGGCCCCTCCAAATTCAAAAGACAAATTAATTTAAAAGATAATTGCATTATTTATAATCCAGGAAAGTTTCTTGTTTACTGGCTAGTGATTACTAATCTTTTAGAATCAAACCAAAAATATTTAGAGCCTGTTTTTTTTAAGCCTAGTCTGAATTAATATCGGTAAGGTAAACTAAAGAGGTAATAATAGGTGGGCATGGCAATAAAAAGGGTGAAATAAAAATATATCCTTTCGTTTGATTTTCTTGAATTAATCAGTTTTCGATGGCAGTTTCGGTAGGTAATCTGGCAGAATCTAGGGGGGGGGGCATCGATCGCGGGCACTTTCACAGAGTGTCCAGTGGAGAAGAGGGGCCTGCTTTGTTTCTGGTTCTTAGTTATTTCTCCAAGTCATCAGAATGTTGTAGCGTTATTATTGAATGGGGATTGGAAATTACATTATCTTTATGAAATTCACTAATTAAATTTGCAGTAGCTATCAACTACCAACTCTATAAACTAATGTTTAATAGTATTTTAGTTACTCTGAGTTATTTATTAAATCACATTGTGCAGTTTTGTATTTGTATTGTTACCCGATTAACCCAGAAGGGGTAATGATTTTATGTGTTGAGATCTTTTTAAAAGCTTGTTCACAATGTGTAAAGGAACCAACCAATGATAGATAGATTACCAAAAAATATTGGACTTGTATTTTTTCATTTTTCACGTAAACAAAAAATGAAAACAATACAGTGCGTTGAAAACTCGTATGACGTCACAGACCGATACACTTTTTACTGGATCGTGACGTCAAAAATACCTAAATACTTTTAAAAATAAAGCGAGACAAAATAGACGCTATACACACTGGCATTATTTATTCTAATGACTCATCCATGTGATGTCTACTGCTCACCAGATAATAAGTTTTTAAAACGAATGTTATTCGTAGTATTTCGAAGGTTAATGTCGTTACTACATTACGTCATAAAATCATAAACACGTGCTTGTGCGTAGTTAGTTCACTTAGTACGTATGTTGTTCCGTCTGGCTTGTTTATTTTTTGAGGGTTGCGAACCTCTGTATGGAAAAACGGAATCATGGGATCAGTCGGTATTGTCTGTCACAGCCGATTTTCCCTGAATCTAGTGAACCAACTTAGTAGATTATGTACACATATATTTAAGCTTCTGTGACACAAATACGGACGCATAAAGTTTTTTTTTTTTTGACGGAATAGGGATGATTCCTGGTCAAAAAATATATGATTCTATTTAGTCTGTCAGTTAGATTATCAAAAAGTATTTGACACGTATTTTTTTTTATCAAATGAATAAAAAAGACGAAGATAAAACGCATCAAAGATCAGCCTGTCCGGCCCCGGCGACACACCGGTGTGTCGCGAATTAATCGCGAATTTAATGTTTATTTACATATACATAAGATTTACTTTATATTAGGGAATTTTCACATGTTGGGCCGGAGTGGTGGAGTGGGGAGTTGTGAAGTCACGTGTACGTAAAAAATGCGTAAGTACATTTTTCGTGATTTTTTTTTTTTTTTTATTGGTGATGGGTTTGCTCTGATTGACGTCACACGAGATTTCAACGCTCTGTATCGTTTTCAATTTTTGTTTACGTCAAAAAAGAAAAAAAACGTGTCTAATATTTTTTGGAAATCTACCTGACGGACTAATTAGTTTTTTTTAGTCATCTACCCTAATGCAAATGTTTTTGGCTACTGTTATAATAATGATTTAAGTATTTTGTAATTCTTTTAATTTTTATAATTTTGTGTAAAATTTCGATACAATGTAAAAATTGTTACAGAATGTACTGAACAGCAAATTTTTTTTTTCACTATAACAGGTTTGGTTCAATAGAAAAAATTGTTCATAATGAGGAGTAGAATGACCTCTTAAAGGTATTGCGTTTATTCTGTTACACGATGTATGAATAACACCAGACTTATAAGCTGATTGAGATTATGAAACATGCATTATTAGTTCACAAGCACAGTCATGATATTTGACAACATTAAATTGACCTTTCACAAAATAGATCGTGATGATAAATCATGTTAAATTGGAGTCGGTGACCCATTAAATTAATAGCTGGCGCGAATCAATTCAATTGTCTTGTAGAATGATGATGTTTGATTAGTTCTGTCATTTTAGAATGTGATGTGATGGACAGTCCAATATTTCTCGCCATTGAAGAGCTAATTGACAGTATGTAATCTCGGGCGGGATGGTCGATGGGGCCGAAAAGTTTTGGAGTGGCGACCGCGTACCGGAAGACACAGCGTTGGAAGGCCTCCCACAAGGTGGACCGATGACCTGGTGAGGGTCGCGGGTAGCCGATGGATGCGAGACGCACAGGACCGGTTGTTGTGGTGACACTTGGGGGAGGCCTATGTCTAGCAGTGAACGTCTTTCGGCTGAGATAATGAATCACGGGCAATGTTAACAAATCAATTGCGTAGGTGGTATAATGATCTTTGCGGTGTGATTGTTCACCTTATTATTAGTCTACGTGTTCTTTTGAATATGTTTGCAAAAGGTAATCACTAGAAGTAGGTACTGATGCGATGGTGAGTGAAATATTATGCTACTTTTAGTCTCGGAAAATACACGATAGTTGACGACAGGGACCGTAACTGCGGATATAAATGGCAAAAGTATAATGAAACACGTTAGCATTCGCAACAGACTCAATTTAATTCTTTTCAAGAGGGCGCTAGTGGTGTTGTACACGTTCAGAAATATAACATTTTGATAGACCTATACTAAGACCCCCACTTATCAAAATAAACTATAATAACACCAGAATATTTTACAAAGGTATAATGCCTAACATATCCATAAATTTATAATGTTTTATAGGACATAAGCCTTTTGTAAGAAGGTCAGCTGGCATCTCATCACTTCTAACATATGCAATTTTAACAAATTTGTTCTTGATAACATCTCTTGCCATTGTATTGATAAATAATACTTAAAAAAAAATATCAGGCTATACTGTCCCACTGCTGGCCAAAGGCCTACCCCAACTTCTTCCAGATATTTTTGTCCCGAGCTACCTCGGACCAACCCTCGCAGTAAACCACCTCTTCCTGAGTCGACCTTGGCGGCGCCGCCAATCCTCAGGCGGAAGCAATTGCCCAGCGGTCCCCGCTGACCCGCCCAATCCCATTTTAACATGTCGGCCTTTTCTCCTACGTCTATGATTTTCCCGTTTTTTTCTGGATGGGATGGGAAATAATCAAATGACTCCTTTCGCTCTGGGTGGAGCGGGAGGGAGTGTCAGACTGTACTGACCAAAACTCATCCGTGCCTTTCCTAGTACCCTTTGTGTTCCAGGGCCGCGGTGACTCTTTCGAACAAAATCCTCAACTGATAAATAATACTACGCTTCAGTAGGCACCTATGGTAGGCGCCAAATAAATTTGCAATAAAGGACATTGACCTTTCCCTTATATCTCTTCATACGTACCCGAAAAATAAATTATGAATGGTTGTTCATTACCACAAAATTAAATTAAGTGCTTACTTTTCTTCCGCTGTGGGTGGAGTGGAAGGGAGTGTCATACTATTACTGACTGAAACCCATCCGTGTTCCTCCAAATGCCCTTTGCGTTCCAGGGTCGCGGTGACTCTTTCGAACAAATTCCACTACCCTGGAATCTCGACCCGTGCGGCTGTTATTATTTAGTCACGAGCTACTTATTCAACCAGTCTCTTCATTCCTCTGTACGTACCTACACCTACATTTTTATTCCGACATCTACGCGAACGAAGTCGCGGGCACAGCTAGTTCATTGTATAAGTGGGGTACAGGTTATCAGTAAGATAACATTTGCCTTTAATTTGGCCTTACGTTACCCATGGCCAAGACACAACACAAGACGTCTTTTTATTTAGCTGAACACGTTCATTAATTTGGTACATACATTAATTCAGACCATTTTTGCCCTGACTAATGAGTTAATGAGTATTCTTGATCGAAGATATAGTGACAGTCAATTATTTATCCTACGTAAGGTACTGTACCCAGGCAAACGGGTAGATCTAAATTATACAGTATGGCTGCACAATCCTTATTCGCCTTTCCATTACTTACACACTCAATCCAATTAATTTAACCAATCATATAAGAATGGACCATCATTCAGCTGTTCATCATCAACATCCAACTGCATCGACATCCTCGGCACATCCTGTCAGCTCAAACAGAATCACGAGACTCCAAAAATAACACTGGCTTAACAATGAAATTGCTCCGTTCAACACAGAGCACGAAATCACCACGTTCGGCAGCGTTTCGAGACGGCAGTACCTAGTTAGCCATTAAAAACCTGACCACAAAAACGATTGAAAAGTTCCAAACAATTAATTTTTGAAGCATCACAGATTGGATGCCACCAACTACATCAGACTATGGCCCATATTCCAAAACGTAAACTCCGAATCAACTCCAACTCCATCGGAGCTTTTCATAAATTGAAGTTTTTTGCATTTGTTTGATCATCTCTCGAGTACGAAAACGTCAATTAGACAAGCATTCATTGACATTGTTGTGCTCATGTTAGAGTTGGAGTTCGGGTTGAGTTGCTTGGAGTTACCCCTAAAGGGGTAAAATGACGTGCAATGAAAGAGACCTACCTCTTTCATTGCACGTCATTTTACCCCTTTACAGTTCCATTCCCACCACATGCACCCATACCTGTTAGGTTCTGCAGAATTAAATCAAGTTATTATAGAAACTCCGAAGCCTTGATGGGCGTTATTAACTAATGATGATAATGATTACACAGAAAACAATTATTTTCGAATTTCTACAGTACCAACGGACGTTGACCCCATAGTCAGCTATTAATTAGTATCTATGTCGTGATCATAGAATTGGCCATTTCATGATGTGACCGAAAATTTCATGAAATGGTTGTATTTCATGAACTGGTTGTATGGTTGTGTTTCTTGAAAAGGCTAGCGAAAAGTGACAAAATTGTTTAAACGTCAACGTTTGATGATATTATATCAATCCACGTTTGCCCATATCACAAAAAACCTGGCCACATCATGAAATGACAACATCAAACCTAACTTAGGCGACGGCAGGAAAAAAACCTAACGGGACCTGACGGGAGCTAAGTTCGCTCGCTTCGCTCGCTCACTCTAGCTCCCGCCATCCCATTCGAACCTAACCTATCTGTGTCGTGATTCCCTTAAACCTAAACTGAACTAACCTCAGATACATCATGAAATGGCTTTTTCCATCAGCTGGCCCATTATTATTAGCTTTTTTTTATCGGAATAATTGTCCGCCACCATGATTGCATCACAAAAACAGAACGATTTCAGCGCCTCTAACGATGGATAATGTAACTATTTTACGATATGATCACTAATGTTTGACCATATCATGAAGTAACTGTGTGTAGCTTTTGACATCGACAAATGCTGCGTTATTCATTGATCTGGTCAGATAATAATCATGATTTGGCAGCGGGTATTTTCCATTTCATTAAATACAATCTTAAAATGGTCGGCTACTTCTGTGATATGGCTATTGCAGCCAATTAGCGTAATCAGCCGTTTAATTGGTGACCTAGCCTTTTCATTTAAATGCGCCGATTTTTCAACGACCTAAGTGACATCTTTTGTTCAATATGGTTTGATGAATTCAATGAAAAAGCTAGGCTTTTAATGAAACGGTTGATTAAGCTAGTTGGCTGCAACATGGCCACGACATCTATACCCATTCCATCGGCAGTTTCGTTGCTTAATTTAATTGACACACTGCGTCATTTTAGTCAAATTACGAATAGAGCAAGCCCATTCCTCAATAAAAAAAATAAAAAAAAATAAACGGTGACATTCACCGACACGATTGGTTTGTAAAATAAGTGTTAACAACGCCGCCTCTACCAAAACGGTCGCAAAACTGGCTCGGCTCCTTGCTCTATGGTTCTCAATAATTCCTTGACGATGTACATCAGCGATAGCCGGCCACGGAGCGGCGTCCATAGCTCTCACATACTTCGTGCTGGACGGCTGGCTGTGTGATTGGTACTGGCCAGTATTTGTGCTCGGTAGTGTGGCCCCGTCAGTCGTCGATGTGGCTGCAGCTTGCCTAGCCATGTATTCTTTGAAGTGGTGAAAGTGGATTTTTGAAGACTATAGAATAGTGTTTTAGGATAGTTTTTATGTGTTTGCAAGATGAAGATGAAGGATATTGTTAATTTGTTTGTAAGTTGGTTTCTTGGATGTATTATTATTTATTGTAGGTAAACAAACAGTCAAGACAAAATTAAGGAAAACAGCTAATCAATACTGGTATTTGTGCACAATTCCTCATTACGCAGCTCAAATCATTGCATTCTCTCACCTTGAATTCATAACAAAACCAAGATGCAAGATTTTAATGATATTCAAACACGTACTAACTAAATAAAATAGAAAATGCAGGTTTGTTTTGTGGAAAAAAACTACACAGACAACCTACCTACGTCTTACGAAAAACGTAGAGCTCCGTTTCCAATACAACATTGTCAATATCACTTGCGCACGTGCAACCTAACGCCATTCCTGTAGAAACCAATGGACCACTCAGGAGATTTTGTATTCCTTAAATAAGGTAATTAACCATTTCGTGGTGGTCTCCAGATAACCACCGAGCACCAGCATCTAACCACATCGCACGACTACAAGGGGGGATGGTCCTTCTACTTGCTACTAGCCGGGATAGTCACGACTCTGGGATCTTCGCTTCCTGTTGGATACAATATTGGAGTTGTTAATACGCCTGCTGAGGTAAGTGCATAGGTACTTTAAATCTTTGTTAAATTAAAAAAAAACTGTTTAACACGAGGCTAGTTCTTCAAGCTAGGAGAGTAAGTCATATCTGAGTTTATAATCTTGCCTTGGCGCATTCACAAATTACCCCTCCTGTAACCCGCGTATAAGGGTAATCGCAGACAGAGCAGTTTATCATTGATAATTTGAAAAGGTACATTATTTCTACCAGATTAAAGTTAGAAGTAGCCTGATGATGATACCTTGTGGCATGTGTTCGGACATGCTTTCACTTTTATTCATTAAAGACAACAGGAAAGAACATAATGTTTAGTATTTGGCTCTATATGCGCTGACCTTTACAGAGTTGGGTGTGACCCTCCCTTACCTTTGTAAACTTTTATATCTGTATAATATCTGTGTAACAACATAAGTATAATATTTATAATAGTATCCAATTATTTCCAAACCTTGGACAGTGGATACAACTAAACCTTTGAAAAAATATTGTTATTATTTTAAGCCCGTAGTGTCCCACTGTAGGGCAAAGGCCTCCCTTTCTTTTTTCCACCTCAATCTATCTTGAGCAATCTGAGTCCAATACTTTAGGTAGGAGTCCAGTTCGTCTCGCCATCTCCTTTTGGGTCTACCGCGTCACCGGTTCCTGATGTTCGGGACCCAATCCGTGGTTACTTTCGCATTCTCATGTGGCATGCGGCAGATATGGCCGGCCCAGTTCCACTTCAATTGCGATTTGAGTTATGAAACGAAGTATATTGTTACTTAGACGGTCTGTTATCCTGATCCTGAGGATACTTCGTTCCATTGCTCGCTGGTAGACCCCGAGAGCGGACTTTTGACGTTGCGTTTATGACTAGGTTTGTGCTCCGTAAGGGAGGGTGGAGAGGATGCACATGTCCATGAGTTTTCTTTCGACCAATAGGCTCTTCCAGTCTTGATACTTACTGAGTTTTGAAACTTTGAGAAAAAGTGATTTTCATTTATTGTAACTATAAATACCGGCTTCTTATGGTCTCATTGCAGGGCAAAGTATCTTCCTTCTCCCTTAGTGAAGGAATGATATTGATCTCCGATCAACCAATCTGCGTTTGCTAATAAGCTAAACATCAACATAAATTGCAAAAAAATTTAGAGCGATAAGAGATGTAGTACAATTTACGTACCGTCTCAATATTTATGGTTTCTCAAACACGTGTTAGAAGAAAGCAATCAATTTGAGTATTGAGTCGTGCGTAGACTCATTGATTGCTTTTCATTATCCATGCTTTATTGGATTCGTTGCCTTGTAAGGAATGGAAATCTACCCTTATTTATATTACTACTTCTTTCTACCAGCGTCTTCGCTCGCGTGATTTGACTGCTCCGTTGGTCTCGCGATCGCGAGCGCGACTGCCGAGTGTGGAGTCGTGGGTTCGATTCCCAGGTCGGGCAAAAAATGGCATTGGGTTTTTCCATTACGAATTTCTCTGTGACGACAGTCCGGAATTTGGAAGTTGGTGGTGTGACCCCCGTGCCTCGGAAAGCACGTTAAGCCGTTGGTCCTGCGCCAGATCTCTCCGATCGTGTCGGGTTGCCGTGCCATCGGAATCTATGAGTGATGGAAGAGAGAGTGCACCTGTGTTTGCGCACACACTTGTGCACTATAATATGTCCCGCGCCGATAGCTAGTCTCCGTTGAGGTTGGCCGCGATGGCCGGAATCGGTCAGGAGGACTACAGTTGAAAATGATCCCAAGGGAACTTCGTGTTGAGACTTTCCTATGACCTAATATTTCAGGACATGGGCTTCACGTGTGATGATGTGTGCCAAGTTTCATGCAAAACCGTTAAGACGTGAAGAGGTAGAAAACAGCAAGGCACGCAGAGTTACTTTCGCATTTATAATATTACTAGCTTTTGGCGGCGGCTCCGCCCGCGTGGATGTCGGTATCACGTAAAAAAGTAGCCTTTGTCCTTCTCCATATCCCAGGCTATATATCTGCCAAATGTCATGACGATCTGCTCAACCGTTTTGGCGTTAAAGCGTAACAGACAGACAGGCAGACAGTCAGAGTTCCTTTCGCATTTATAATATTAGTAGGGAAGCAGGGATTGGACAATGGATTCAACTTTTTGCGCATTGAGCAGCTCTCCTACAAGTTTTTATGTAGGAGTGGAGCACCAGAAAGTGCTTCGGTCGGGTTTTCAACAGACTCGCGACAATGCGACAGCATTGACGACTATTCAACGTTGTATCGTTGTTGTACTGATGCGTCTTGCATATCTGCAAGGAGCCTATTATTACTGGACGGATCGCAGAAATTGCGAAATATTGAAAAATGTTGCATTCGATTCGAATTAGTTTATTTTCTATGCTTTGTTTTTATTTTTTATTATGCACATGGTGGTCACGCTCAAACCGTAATACAAAATTGAAGGTCATGCTTCACTAAGCACGCATTTTTAATGTTAGTGGATTTTGTTTAATAATCTGAATAGTTTAATTCGATTTCAACTTGAAATTAGAAGGTTTAAAAAAACAAGGGGTTGCACTCCGAGAGTGCCGGCAGAAGTGAAAACTTGAACATACACTTTGTTCAATTTCCATATTTTAAACACCTCCCTCCGTCTTACGAATTTTCGATCAGGTCACGTGTCCTGACGCGAGTTTAACATTTTTTACCCATCCCAAAAATTCAACTCCCTCCGTCTTACGAATTTTCGATCAGGTCACGTGTCCTGACGCGAGTTTAACATTTTTTACCCATCCCAAAAATTCAATATTTCAAACACCTCCTTCCGTCTTACGAATTTTCGATCAGGTCACGTGTCCTGACGCGAGTTTAACATTTTTTACTCATCCCAAAAAGTGCACAACACCGCTAAAGAAGTTTTCACTTAAAAAAAATACACACAAAACTTTATGACGACATGGCGACAATGAATCTGAATTTCAGACATTTCGAATTTACCTGCGAATGCAATCTTCCTACTATTAGATAGAAATTATCATGATTCAAGGTCCTTGCTTGCTTACAATGATACAATCCGAGTAGAAAATAGCAAAACTGAATAAGTACTATCGCGTAATTTAATCGGCAAAAAAAAACAATTGCTACAACTGTTCCAAATGATTTTTTTTTAAAGTTTTTTAAGTTCTATTCTTTTAAAACATAATATTGATTGAATCCGATGAGCTTATTTTAATTTTTTAATGCAGCCACATTCTAACATTTGACCCTGAACTTCAATACCGGTAATTTCACTGCCTGTTATGCATGCTGGCATAATAATAAAAGTAGGTATGTACCTGTGAGAAATCGTGGCCATTGTTTTAGAAAAGAAATTGGAAAAGGTGGAATGTGGATGTAGTGCGTCACCTTCCTCTGTAGTCAGCTTGATTGCTACTGGATTTCAACGCAACCAACCAGACCATTTGGTTTTATTGATTTAACTTGCAGTTCCCACATTACAGAAAATACCGATCCAGTGCGAGTTGGACGCACATGAAGGGTTCCATATCATAAACTGAAATAAAACGTTTCTTGGAAGTATCCCATATTTTTTTACTTTTAGTTTTTGTTGTTATATAGCGGCAATAGAAACACGCTCTGAAAATTTCAACTTTCTATCCACAGAGATAGTATATCTGTGTGTCTACCTATTACGAATCTATTTATTTATTTAAAACTTCATGCACACAAATGTACATGAAGTAAGTACATCCATCTTCGAACACATCGTCGCTTACCATCAGGTGAGATAGTGGTCAAGCGCGTGCCTATCAATAATAAAAAAAATGTACAGAGGCGGACTTAATGCCTAAGGCATTTTATACCAGTCAACCTTTGGGTGATACAGAGAAAAATAGTGGTAGGTGCAATGTGGAAAAGAAAAAAACAGAAACGCGTTTAATATAATTACTTACTAAGATATATACGGACGGACAGCGCAGGCTTAGTTAAAGGTTTCCGTTGGATACCCTTTGGGTACGGAACTCTAAAACTTCTTGATTGAGAAATCCCAGAATTGAACGCGCAATGAGCAAGTCTGATATCAATAGTTACTCATTCCTCCTTTGTATGTCAAGAGGACTTTGCCCTGCAGTAGGACAACAACAAGCAATAAAAAATTGATAGGAGAACTATTAGTCATACTGAAACAAAACGCGCTTGGGCCATCGGACATCAGCCCGATATGTTTTTTTTTTTATTGAGGAATGGGCTAGCTCTTGATCTCGATCACGCCTGATGGAAAGCGATGGATGAGGTCTATGGTGAAGCGAGCGTGCCCAGAAGATGCTCCGGTCGCGGAGCACTAAGAATTTCGTACAATGACCTCTTATTACCTGTCTCCTTCACTCCCACGTAAATATAATGCGTCACGCACGCACAGATGCAATGACGGCCGTCCTCAGGGATTGTAAACCTTTTACCGTACAGTTCTCGGCAAAGTTATTTGACGAGAACTGTACCTGAGGTTTATTCTTGTTTACAATAGTAATCATAATCATAACGGAGATCTATATGTTTTTTTTATTTATGTCCTCTCGTTTAATCACTATCTCACCTATGGTATCATGGTAAGCGATGGTGTGGTCGAAGATGGAGCTTATTATGTATGGAGTGCGCGTCGGACCCGCAGACGAAGGGTTCCCTACATTATTCTAAAAATACTCGTTTTTTTGTTATTTATTTATTGATTGTTATAGCGATAACATAACTCATGATGACTGAAAATTTAAACTGTCTAACTATTGCGAATCATGAGATACAGCCCGAGATACTTAGTAACAGGGATCCTTAATTTACCCTTATGATACGGAACCATAATTACAAAAGACCGAATCTTAGTTTTTAGATGGTTAATTTATGTTGTACCTACAATATATTCTTTCTAGTGCCCTGATTAACTATCCTATAGCTATAAGCTTATGAGTTGTTTTCGTCCCATCTTTCAGGTAATTAAAAGATTCTGCAACGAGAGTTTTATAACCCGATACGACGTGGTCCTCGACGAGAAATGGCTGAACGTGCTGTGGTCTTCGGTCGTGTCCATCTTTATCGTGGGGGGATGCACCGGCTCGATACTCGGTGCTGTGCTCGCCAACAGTTTGGGCAGGTAAGAAGCATCACGAAATCTCTACTTCCCTACTAATCCCTACATATATTATAAATGCGATTGTCTGACTTCTTTTTTTTTAAAAAAAAAAACGTTGCCCCACACTAGGAATTACTCCTGTATCGTGGGTGCGTTTACAAACATACAAACTCACGTACACAAACAGCCAGACCCGGAACAACTGTCTGTAGGCCATACAAATATTTGTTCCGTTCGGGAATCGAACCTGCGACACCCAGCGCAGCAGCCGATCGCTCAACCATCGCGCCAACCGTGTCGTCCGTCTGTTACGCTTTAACGCTAAAACGGCTGAACGGATTGTCAGACATCCACGCGTGCGGAGCCGTGGGCAATAGCTACTAACGGCCGCTTTCTATAACATATCTCAATCCCAATCTTGATCCCGATCCTTGTCTGTAACCAATCAACGGCCGAGTTTGTGTCCTTCACCACACAATCCTCACCTTTGATTGGTTACAGACAAGGATCGGGATCAAGATTGGGATTGAGATATATTATAGAAAGCGGCCGTAAGACATAAAATTACATTATTTACCCATAGAGAAACGTTATATTTATTTCTAAGGTCTTCAAACTTAACATGCAGTGTGTTGCCGGGGAAGTTGTTGCGACACTTCTTGCCAGCTTAAACAATAGGAACTGTGTGTTTTGGGGACTGTCTTCATGTAGATTTTTGACGTTCAAAAGGTACTGCTCAGTGTAGTTTGAATAAATGACTTTTGATTTTGACTTTTAAGACTGACCGATTCTTTGATTCTAGTACCTATAGTTGAAAAATCCTTGTTAATGGTTTAATTAAAATGTATTCTCACAGAATTGATTTCAGCATATGACAGTTCGATGCTAGGTATAAACCTATGCTCCTTCTGAATTTCACCACTACACTTTCCACTTTCCCCTTTTCCAGTCCCTCTCCGAGTCACATCTGTTTAAAATAGCCTAGCTTGTGCTATGCAAAACCAGTAAAAAATCGAAAGAAACAAAGAACAGCAGTTCTTGCTGTTGTTTTAACTCCAAGTCATTTTGGACACATAATTATTAATAACCATATCATTTCAAACAAAAGTTAATCCGCTGCCTATGTTACATCACTCTCAAAACAAAAGATTTATACACTGCACTGACCCAGTATTTACTTATTAGAATGAACTATGTATATTATGAACACGTTAGAGAAAATCCTTGTTTGTGTCATATATTTAATATGACGCAAACAGATCAGATCACCGACATTATAATGATGTGTTAACTTCTCGTGGTCAGCCCAGTTTGCATAACATTAACTGGCTTTATCAACACATGGGATAAGATAGTTAGGGCCTGTTCAGACGTGTGCGGATTCGCTACCAGAGCGACAGCGAAATCTGATAGCGTATGCGGTAATCCTACTGTTCAAACCTAAGTGGATGTCGCTACCCATAGTAGCGAAAATTACTTGTGAAACTGTTCACCGCGCCGCCGTCTTGGCGGAACCAAATTCACAAAGTAAGCGAAAAAATATCTTCTTCCTAGGTGTTAAGGCTGCAGTCTTGCAAAATTCACTCGCGGCGAATAATTTGCGCAACTTTAAATTCTTTTTCTTTACAAAGTAATGAAATAACATGAAATATTTTTATTGCCCATAAATAACCATAATATAAGTAATAGGTAGTTATTTTTTTTAAGTTCTTCTAGGTGGATTATGTTAGGTAAATCAAGTGTTAAATACAGCTCTCTCGCGCCCAACATCATTTCGAGTTCTGTTTGGGCGCTCAGTCTATGGCAATGAAGAATTAATTTACAAATCTGTTCAGCGCATAATTAGCTCAATATTCTCGTCTTCAAAATGCGCTGATTAGTTTTTTCTAGTTATGTTTCATTTTCTTAATTCAGAGGTCACACTTTCATCAAAATTCTCTGTTTTCATCTCTTAATAAACGGTTTGTTTCATTATAACTATGCATTGTATGTATGTAATAATTTGATTATTTTAATGCCAAGAGTTCATTAAGCAAATACTTAAAAAAAATAGCACCTAAATCACATTACCCTAACAATAATAATAATCTCAAAAGACCTCCAAAAAACGAGTTCATAAACAAGAATTGAGAGAGAAATTCCTTAGTGGCCGCTGCACGGGCGGAGCGTTCGGACGTGTGGTCCACGACAAATTTTAATTGTTCCCTCTCGCTCTAACATTGCTCCTGCTCTAACGTTGGTTACGCACTGTTATGTATCTAAAGTTGCTCTACTTTATTATTTTTTGTATATAATTTTTCGGGTGTTGTAAATATTTGTGTTTTAGTAATAGTATTGTAAATATTTGATTTCAATATGGATCGTAAACGTAAAAAAAAATATGCATGCACGAAAAAAAAAAAATTGGGCTCAAACGTAGAAGTGATGAAGAGAAATAGAATCCAAAGGTAAGTAGAACTGTTTACAGTATTCATGTTTAGGGCCTAACTAAAAGGTCAAATTCAATTAGCTAGCGAGACTCCACAGACTTGATGGGTGTACGATTTTATCAACTCACACTTCAAGTAACAATACTACCAGCGGTCCCAAACAAATCATCAAATCTTTACTGTTTTTATAAAATTGTTATAATATTGTATACAGGGTCGAATTAAATTAGATAGCGAAAGTCCGCAGAAGTGATGGGTATCAATATATAAGTATGACAAAACAAAAATTAATTAATATGATGTTCATGCATGCTGTCAGAAGGTATAAAAGAGTGTGGTTGGGGAGGGCGTGAGTGCTTGTGTGGGCATGAGTGTGTGGATGGATGTGTTTGTGGGTTGGTCGGTGTATTTAGTGTCTATGTACATACATAAATAATAAATACACACTACTACTAGCGACCAAAATCGGATCGGCTAATCGGCTAATTTGACCAAAGTCGGATATCTTTTAACCGTGGAATAAAATTAATTAATAATATGACTAATTTATTTTCACAGGTCTGCTGCTGGCTCTCGTCAACCATTTTCAGATGTTAGCAACCTGTCAGAAGCGCTAAATATTAATCCTACCTCTTCTACTATTGGAGTACCAGTGATGATTGAAAATATTGACGGAACTGAAAATGTAACAAACTCAAATAAGAAAATGAACCGGAAGCGAACATTTGAGGAGGCTTTTCCTTTTCGCCGAATTTTCGGAAGGAAACGTCAACAACCTGTAATTGTTAGCGACGACCAACAGCTGCAAATTGATAATGAAACAGAAATGCCCAATGATGAGGAACTGTTTTGCCTAGAAGGGCGCAGAATCGTATCGATCAAAAATTTTTTAGAAATTTTGGGGAAGATTGCTGATCATAACGAAAAATCTTTTGGATGCAGGTATACAAATTTGAAATGTATCGGTGAACGACGTAAAGGTTTTATATCAAAACTGCATTTCAAGTGCGAACTCTGTAATTCCGAATTTGACATAAGCACTGAAGATCCGTCTAACACTTGTGATGTGAACCACGGTATAGTTGCAGGTATTATTAGTATTGGCTGTGGGTTGGGAAATTTAAATGAATTGGCAGGTAATGCTGATATACCTGGCATGTCAAAAAATTTATATGCTCAGACAAGCAAAAAAGTTTACGAATGGTTCCATAAGACGGCAGTAGAAGAAATGGCCAAGGCAGGCATCGAAGAGGCAGAACATGCGACAGAAATTGGCAGTGTCGATTGTGATGGTACACCAATGATTGATGTAATAGCTGACGGGTGTTGGTCCAAAAGATCTTTCCGTAATAACTATTCAGCATCATCAGGTGCAGCAGCAATAATCGGTGCATACAGTGGTAAAATTTTATATCTTGGTGTAAAAAATAAATACTGCATAGTATGTGCAAAAGCTGAAAATAAAAAAAATAAACCTGCAAATCATATTTGCTACAAGAACTATTCTGGTAGTTCTTCCAGTATGGAGTCAACGTCGCTTGTTGAAGGATTTGGTAACTCTCTTGAATCTCATGGTTTAATATATGCTAGACTAATATCAGATGGTGATTCAAGTACTCATAAAAAAATATTAGAAAGCAATCCATATAAAAACTGCAAGGTTCAGAAGATCGAGTGCAGAAACCATCTGTTAAGAAATCTATGTAACAAACTGAGAGCACTTACTAAAGATACTCATATTCCTATTCAATTAAGGAAACTTTTAACTGACTTCAAAATCATGAAGTTACGCAGATACACAGTGCGGGCTATAAAGTTGAGGAAACACGAAGACATTTCTGACAGTCAAAAAATGGTAAAACTTCGTACAGATATTTTGAATGCATTACACCATTCTTTTGGTAGTCACTCTGATTGCGATGACGCTATATGCCCAGCAACTGATAAAACTGACCGAAATACGGCACTTGATGTAGCTAACACAGTTTTGTGGAGGAAAATGAGTCAAATTGTCTTGTTTTTGGCTGCAAACGCTAAAAGTCTAATTTTTGACGTCGATAGCAATCCTGCTGAGACATTCAATTCAGTGATTGCCAAATATGTGGGGGGGAAAAGAATTAATTACACACTTAAGAATTCATACCAGGAAAGGTGTTCCGCTTCAGTTATTTCCTTTAACACCAAGCGACCAATAAACGCTATCCATAAATGCATATTTGGTAAACCTACTGGCAAATACACAAATGTATATGAGGTACAAAAAGCGAAAAGAAAAGTTTACAAAAGATTATTTAGAAAAAAAATCCGTAGAAATAGGAACGATCCAGATTATGGACAGAAAGCTCAAAGACCAGATATGACCGATGAAGATTTTCAGATAACAAAAAATGAATTTCTTAAACAAACGGAGCTTTCTGACCAGCAAAGAGACGAACTACAGAAACAGACGATAGACCAAAGTTCCAGTCAAGAATGGTTAGAAAACAGAAAAAATAGATTAACCGCGTCTATTTTTGGAAAAATATGTAAACGTAAAGAAAACGTTAGCTGCGCTCCTTTAGTGAAAGCTATTGTGAAACCACAAAAGTTGTCAAATGTCCCATCGATCACATATGGTAGAGATTATGAACAAATAGCATTAACCCAATTATCTCTGCAGGAAAACGTCACAATTACCCGCTGCGGTCTTTATATTCATAAAACACTCCAATATTTAGGAGCAAGTCCCGATGGTATTTATAAAGACAAAGATGGAAAAACAGGACTGGTAGAAGTAAAATGCCCATTTTCTGCAAAAAATATGCAAGCTGAAGAAGCTATAAAAGCAAAAAAAATAAAATTGTGGAAATGTAACACTAAGAAAAATACGTTTGTGATTGACAAAAACCACGATTATTATTTTCAAATTCAGGGCCAATTAAACATTACGGAGATGGATATGTGCTTATTTGCCGTATGGACTGGAGAGGAGTACTCAATGAAAGTCGATTATATAAAAAGAGACCCTACGTTCTGGCACGAAAAAATGGTAGGCCCATTGTCTAAATTTTATTTGCATTGTCTGCTTCCTGAGTTAATTGATTCCCGCCTTGAACGCTCGATGCCAATAAAAGACCCGCCATATATCATTCAAGCTATTGAGAAAAAAGTAAAAAAAAATAAGAACGCGTCCACGTCTTCTACCGCAGACGCTGTCGTTCAGGATAATTAATTCCTGAAAGAAAAGAAAGAAAGAAAAAGTATTTGTTGTGACTCGTACAGGAAGATCTAAACAAAACAAAGTCAAAAATAAAAAACCGGCCAAGTGCTAGTCGGACTCGCGCACGAAGGGTTCCGTACCATTAACTACAAAAATCACGTCTGTTGTATGGGAATAAAATAAATATTTATTTTATTTTGTTTTTAGTATTTTGTTGTTATAGCGGCAACAGAAATACATAATTTGTGAAAATTTCAACTGTCTAGCTATCGCGGTTCTTGAGATACAGGCTGGTGATAGACAGACGGACAAACAGCGAAGTCTTAGTAATCGGATACCGTATTTGCCCTTTGGGCACGGAACCCTAAAAAGTAACAAAGAAAAAGAGTAATCGGTGCACAGAGTTACGTATAATTTGAAAAATAAGAAACAACAATTTTGTGTTTAATAACTTTTTATTTATTCAGCCATTTTTTTGTCCCACTGCAGGGCAAAGGCCTCCCTTCCCTCCTTCCACTTATCGCCAATCCTTGTGAAAAGGGTCGAGCTCGTCCCGCCATCTCATTCTGGGCCTGCCGCGTTGTCGTTTGCTGCTGTTTGGGACCCATTGTGTGGTTATTTTAGCCCATAGCCCCTCCGGCATGCGACAGATGTGACCAGCCTTCCATTTTAGCTTGGCAGCCGTGTGACCTACATGGGCATTTTGAGTTTTAGAACGCAGTATCGAGTTCCTTATACGATCAGAAAGTTTAACTCCAAGGATACTGCGCTCCATTGCTCGCTGACAGACCCCGAGTGCGGACTTTTGACGATTGGTTAGTGGCCATGTCTGCGCTCCATAGGTGAGGGTAGGAAGAATGCACATGTCCATGAGTTTTCTCTTTAGTGAGAGAGGGAGAGTTCCTTTCAGTATTTGCTTCATCGACCAATAGCTCTTCCAGGCGTTCTCGGTGCGTCGAGCAACTTCTTTATCGTGTCTTGCCTGGAAGGGGACTATTTGGCCGAGGTATATAAACTCATGGACATATTCAATACTCGCACCCCCAATTCCTATGTTACCTTGGTCTTCGTCATATTCATCGCGAGTCCAACCTCGAGGCTGGCACTGCTCAGTTGGTCGAGCATTAGGCCTAACTCGGCTGCCGTGGAGGAGAAAAGAACAATATCGTCGGCGAAGCGGTGATTAGTTAATCTTCTATCGCCCACGACGATGCCCTTGTCCCTCCAATTGCTTTTTAGTTTTCTAAAGACTTCTTCAAGCGTGGCTGTAAAGAGCTTTGGAGCAAGCGGGTCGCCCTGTTTAACCCCTTTATGGATAGTGAATGATGGTCCTGTGGTTTTTATTTTTAAAGGCTGCTGTGCTATTTTGGTATACCTATTTTTTGTAGTAGGTTAATTTATGTAGGTTCGATATCTTGGTTTTGAAGAGATTTAAATATGGCGTTGTGCGATAAACTGACAAATGCTTTAGAGTAGTCGACAAATGCGAGGTATAAAGGTAAGTTGAATTCTAAATGTTTTTCTATAACTTGATTAAGGGACTGTAAATGGTCAGTAGTGGATAGGCCATGGCGGAACCCGGCTTGTTCGGGAGTTTGATGTTGATTGAATTGGCCAGAAATGCAATTTTCAAGAATTTTTATGAATATTTTGTAAAGGTGTGAGATGTGGCTGATGGAGCGGTAATTGCCGATGTCGGTCTTATCACCTTTTAATGAAGGATGATAACATTTGAGTGGCAGAAACTACTCGGAAAATCACCTTTTTGTAATATTGAATTAAATAAGTTCCTTATGTATGGCAACAAGATAGGCTCCGCGGCTCGAAGTGATTCGGTTGTAATACCATCTTCGCCGGGACTTTTATTGTACTTCATGCCTCTGAGAGCCCGGTGTACTTCATAGCCAGATATTACCGGGACCTCCTCAGGACATCAGTAAACTTCGGTTGTTTTTTGGGATGTTTGGTCGTTGGAATATAGAGATTTATGCAACTCGGTACTTATCCCAAGAATTTTTGCCCTATCTCCTTGTTTAACACCATTTACCATACCACGCATAGCTGATCTTAGGGATCGGTTGTTTGTCAATGCGGTAGCCAGCAGATTGGTACGTTACATTCTGTCGCTCTTCTATAAGACGTGTTGTGCTGTCAGTAAGTTTTGTTTTCTTTTTCTTGAGGCACACAATTTTTTGACTGGCGATTTTAATAGCTTCCTTTATGTTTTTATACTGTACATGTACGTCCTCTGAATCTGTGTCTAATAAACTGAAAGTGTTTTTAATATTTATGTCAAACTGTTCTTTATTTGCAATTAGTGTACATCTATCTGAACTTTTGATTGTTTTTTGTTGCGATGTAATTTCAAATCAAAATTTGCTGTCCGGTGATCGGAGCTGATAACTACTTCATAAAAAATTATAATAAACTTACTTTACACAAAAATATGGCGTATTCTTTTAACACTCATTGGCTGGCCCCACTATCATTTTTTATGTCTACTACGATACTACGGAACACACAAAAACACTACATCCAGACCCAAAGTACCATTAAAATTTAAATAAATATTGAATAATACTTAGTAGAGCAACTTTCCGACCGTGTCAAATTTTGTTTTAAATTTTACGCTAGGTAGGATGAATGCGGGGACTGCGGGGAGCCCGGGTGCAGACGCTCGGCGCGTGGACTCGCTGCACGCGATTCTTATATTGTGCACTAGAAGACTAAGCCCTTAAGGCGATGCTGGTTTCGCCCCCGTTTCGCTTTAGCTATGGAACTCCATAAAAAATACACGGCTATGAAACCGAGCAGAATTTATTGCTCACGGCAGCGAATACCTCTAAGTCTGAACAGGCCTTAATTCCTTTATTTATAATGAGATAAAGAAAAATATCCCGTTTAGATTTATTCTCTAATTGAGGACACCTGCGGTTGTTATAAAAGTCAATAGCCCTTGCTCGAGCAATTTAACAAAGCTATAATAAAAGGTACAACTTTTTCTAGAACTTTCAGGTTACTACTGAACACTCAATACTGTTGTAAGTTTTCGAATGTCAATGGTCTCCTTTTTTTTAACGGGAAATCATCAAATGACTTCTCCTGCTCTGGAGCGGGAGGGAGTATCAGACTGACTAAAACCCAGCGTGTTCCTCCAAATGCCGTTTGCGTTCCAGGGCCGCGGTAACTCTTCCGAAAAATTCCGCAACCATGGCAGGCACTCAAAGTCAAAGTCAAAGTCGAAGCATTTATTTCAATTAAACCATTTACAGGCACTTTTGAATTGTCAAGGTCGGTCAGTCAAAGAGGTGAAGCTATTTGCACGTTCCAAAGCGTAGATCTCTATGGAGAAGAACGTACAAGAAACTCCATGGACACTCTTTTGAATCAATTAATTATTACAAAGTTGTGGTTACATTGTTCTTGTTGAAATTATTCATAGACATGTGAGAACGATGTAAAAAGACGTGCACGTCAAAAGCAAAAAAAGAACAATTCAAAATACTAACAAATTAAAACAAACCGTGGCAGTTGAGAGATGACCAGTCCCAGCTGACGGAGCCAAATGATGAATGAAACACAAACTGCACCATCAGAGAGAGTTGAGTGAGCATGACACTCCCAACAGCCAGGGTACATTAAAGTCTTACCCAAAAATGATAGTTTGACTTGAAGGTACATAGTACTCACACATGTGCCGTTAATGCATGAAATTATACAATGCAAAATTAGTTCGAGTCTATACAATGAAAAATCTATGTTCAATATTCAGCGGGTCTCACAACTGCTAAAAATAAAAATAAAAATTAATTAAATAACTAATTTGTGCGCCCTAGTGGCTGTGGAGCAGGACCAGCATTGAGCCAAGCATTTTTATTTTTTATTCTTCACTGTCTCAGTAGACCTCGTAAGTCGAAGGTCTTCTAAACTGTGAAGCACGAAACGGCCACTGACCGAGACGCTTTGTCGATTTTAGGATCGGAAGTCACAACATTCTAATCAGTTAGATGCCATAAAAAAAAATATTTGATAACAAAAATAAATATAAACATTGCGTTCTCTTTGTTCCAGAAAAATGGCCACAGTAGTAACGAACGTGTTATCCATCGCCGGAGGAGTCTTGTTTTTCTTGTGCCAAAAAGCTAACTCAGTAGAAATGCTTATTTTAGGAAGATTACTAGTCGGTTTGTCTGGAGGTGAGTACACTTGCCCAAGTTATCCCTACTAATATTATAAATGCGAAAGTAACTCTGTTTTGTGTTCTGTCTGTCTTTTTTTAACGCTTTCGCGGTAAAACGGTTGAACGGATCGTCATGAAATTTGGCAGATATATAGCCTGGGATATGGAGAAGGACAAAGGCTTTTTTTACGCTGCCACTATCTCACTTGATGGTAAGCCATGATGTGGTTGACGATGGAACACGCTTGCCAAGAAGTAACCTATTCATTCTTGACTTAAAGACCTCCAGGATGTAGCTATCAGGAAACACAGAATCAGGGAGGGATTTCCACTCCTTAGCTGTACCTACAAGCTTCATGGTTTTTACAGACTGACCTCGACATTGAAAAAGTGTCTTTAAATAGTTTATTTTAAACTAGTGACCCGCCCCGGCTTCACTCGGACGTATTTTTTTTTCCATATTTTCTCACCATTTAAACCTTTCCAGGACTTAAATATTTCAAAACCAAAATGAGCTAAATCGGTCCAGCCGTTCTCGAGTTTCAGCGAGACTAAGGAACAGCAATTGATTTTTATAGTTATTTGAAATAAAAGGTTTGAGTTTGAATTGGAAGCAAAGTGACATTCAAACTTAGGATGGTGAAGTAAGGTCGACTATTCCTTGAAGTGGGCAAGTGTTTGTGTCACTTCGAAAATAATATCATGTTTTTTTAACTTTGTTGTGTGAAGGATAAACCCTTCACGTTTTTATTCAAATATCTGGTTGTCCACAGGCTTAACCACCAGCATAGTACCAATGTACCTGACAGAGCTGGCTCCAGCTCGACTCACGGGGGCCATGGGCGTGGCGTGCCCCATGGGGGTCAACGTGGGCGTGCTCGTGGGGCAGGTCATGGGCTTAGATTTTATACTGGGTAAGTAAAAAAGGTGTAAAAGTACAGTTCTCGTCAAATAACTTTGCCCCTCTGAAGTTGGCTACAAGTGGCTGCGTAGTAGTCAAAATTACGAACAAACTGCAACTGCGCATGCGCAAGAGACATGGGGGCGGGGATTATGGCGGCGCGATTTTATATCTCAGTCTTACGTTTACGTTCGATGCATGCTTGCGTCCCGCTTGCTTCCGTCTACGTGACTGCACCAAGCGATCTCTGCAAATGGGTAACTCAGAGGGGCAAAGTTATTTGACGAGAACTGTAGATATTGTTATGTTAAAAAAAATGTCAAAGGAAAATCCTTATTTTTTGGGAACTGCTCCCTAACTCCAAGGCGTACGTTAACATTCTATTCAAATTCTTATGCGGTGTTTTGCGTGAGATACCGCTGCAGACAGTAGTCCAAATGGATATCCATACTGATGTCGCAGCCAACTAGCTAAATCAGCCGTTTCATTAAAAGTCTAGCCTTTTCATTGAACTGCGCCGTTTGATCAGTATGTAGAAATGCATTATCATCTTTGAAAATTACCAAAAACATTATTACATTAAATTTAAGTTAATTTATTTCGGACAACCGTGATCCATATTTTGTTAGTGTAACAGCTTATTAAATATTCTAGTGTTAGTAACATTGATATAAAAATATTAATAGAGAATTCATTACAGACGTAACTTATATTTATTTATTTATTTATATGCGACACTATTACGTAACTTTTTTTTAAGTTTGCCCCAACGCTAGGAATTTCTCTTGTATCGTATAAACTCACATACACAAACATCCAAACCCGGAACAACTAACTGTAGGCCATACAAATATTTGTTCCGTGCGGGAATCGAACCCGCGACACGCAGCACAGCAGTCAATCGTTCAACCACTGCGCCAACCGTATGGTCGAAGTCTATCGTGTCCGTCACAGCAGTGTCGTACCTAAGGACAGTCCACTCTATTTGCTATCAATCTCAGAATGGTATTATTTTTAAGGGTATTTTAATTCAGAAATGATATTACATAGCTTAATTTTTAACCAAGTCTAAACGGAATAGGGTCTCATTTTGATTCACATGAGCTGCATTATTTATTTAAATAACTGTTGTATTGTTTCAGGTCGTGACGTCGACTGGCCCTACCTTCTGTCCGTCTACGTGTTGCTAGTCATTGTTTGTTTACCATTGTTATTTATACTGCCCGAAAGTCCAAAGTACTTATTTGTAGTTAAGAAAAATGAGGAGAGAGCTATAAAAGGTAAGAATAATAAATGTTAGAAAACATTTGTTACTGACAAGACGTAATCTTATAGCTCTGGTGCCCTAATAAGAAATGCGAAGTTCTATCAAAATATAACTTTTGGCCAGACCCTACTCTCACATTTGGACCAAAAAATGTTTGAAACCCGGATAATGTCACTTCGCCCGCGACTTCGTCCGCGCGGATTTAGTAGATACTCCACAAACTTTAACGCCCCCTATACCCTCTTATATAGGTTAGTTTTGGAAAATTAAGCACAACGATTTTCATTATTTACTTAGCTATTTCTAGTCAATCCTATACATTTTTGACAATCGCGTACGCCACGCCACCGTTGACAGAATCTCACTTGTCTCTCGCCCAGGTTCAGCGCAACTGTTCACCCCGTTCAACCCGTCAGGGTTTGATTATGCAAAAAGTGTTAGGTACATCTGTTTCAATTATCCCGCTTTTAGTTTGTTCATAGCATTCCGACGTGAATTGAAGCAAGCAATTATGTCCTCCCCTAAAATCTTAATCACCCCTGCTTCACTCCTTATTATTATGTAGTTTATTTTCGAAAAATCCAAACATTTGTTACTCTTATTGTTTTATCGAAAACATTTAAATGCCGTGGTGTTTCAACTTCATCGGACCAAGCATTGATACGATTCTCCCCAATTCAAGCCGCGACATTTTTCTTACTCCGCGCATGTTTATTACCGTCGTAACTTTTGAACGAAAGGTCCGATTTGAATAATTTAAAGTGTAATTTAGACGGACATAATCAACCTTAATTATCAAACCATTTAGATGGATAAGGATTAATATCATGATACTAAAATCACCATTTTTTATTTCACCATGGGATTTGCTTGAATAATATGAACAAAAAGCGGTCATGGTGACTTATCCATAATAGTTAGACATATGGCATCGCGGACTTTTTTGTAGATATTGATGACCTCTATAAAACTGTGGTACATCACTTTGCTCTATTGTCAATAGATTCCGCAGCGTACGCGATATAAGGATTTTTTCCCACACCTTGGGTTACATTATCGAAGTTTTCATACGGATCCCTAACTTTTTTGAAAATATTCTATAGCCCCTAATATCCGTAAAAATTATTTCACCAGTACAATCCTACATTATAGGTGATGGACATACCATCACCTATAATGTAGGATTGTACTGGTGAAATAATTTTTCAAATCGGTCCAGTAGTTTCGGAGCCTATTCATTTCAAACAAACAAACTAACAAACAAACAAATCTTTCCTCTTTATAATATTAGTGTAGAAAAAAAATGTGCTACACAATTGGCGCAAATGAACTCGTTTTTCTTTCTTTTATCTTTTTTGTCCTTGTATAGTAAGCGATTTTTTAAAACTAAAACTAAAAACGAAGATTCCTTTTTTCCTTCTTCGTTTCATGACCACGACGTTGACGTTTAGCATAAATTTTAGACTCAAACCGAGAAGGCTAATATCTAAAATATCTCCAGAACTGAGTCGCCTCCGCGGCCTGTCCGCAAGCCTGCTGACTGACGACATCGAACTCCTTCGCGAGGAAGTCCGCTGTTCGGAGTCGGCGTCAGTGAGCGGCGAGGCGTGGTCCATGCTGCGCGTGCTGCGGGACCGGCGCCTGCGCCTGCCGCTGCTGCTCACGTGCTCCATGCAAGCGGGGCAGCAGACCAGCGGGATCAATGCTGTGAGTTGACTTAGTTACCGCTGTTCGGAGTCGGCGTCAGTGAGCGGCGAGGCGTGGTCCATGCTGCGCGTGCTGCGGGACCGGCGCCTGCGCCTGCCGCTGCTGCTCACGTGCTCCATGCAAGCGGGGCAGCAGACCAGCGGGATCAATGCTGTGAGTTGACTTAGTTACCGCTGTTCGGAGTCGGCGTCAGTGAGCGGCGAGGCGTGGTCCATGCTGCGCGTGCTGCGGGACCGGCGCCTGCGCCTGCCGCTGCTGCTCACGTGCTCCATGCAAGCGGGGCAGCAGACCAGCGGGATCAATGCTGTGAGTTGACTTAGTTACCGCTGTTCGGAGTCGGCGTCAGTGAGCGGCGAGGCGTGGTCCATGCTGCGCGTGCTGCGGGACCGGCGCCTGCGCCTGCCGCTGCTGCTCACGTGCTCCATGCAAGCGGGGCAGCAGACCAGCGGGATCAATGCTGTGAGTTGACTTAGTTACCGCTGTTCGGAGTCGGCGTCAGTGAGCGGCGAGGCGTGGTCCATGCTGCGCGTGCTGCGGGACCGGCGCCTGCGCCTGCCGCTGCTGCTCACGTGCTCCATGCAAGCGGGGCAGCAGACCAGCGGGATCAATGCTGTGAGTTGACTTAGTTACCGCTGTTCGGAGTCGGCGTCAGTGAGCGGCGAGGCGTGGTCCATGCTGCGCGTGCTGCGGGACCGGCGCCTGCGCCTGCCGCTGCTGCTCACGTGCTCCATGCAAGCGGGGCAGCAGACCAGCGGGATCAATGCTGTGAGTTGACTTAGTTACCGCTGTTCGGAGTCGGCGTCAGTGAGCGGCGAGGCGTGGTCCATGCTGCGCGTGCTGCGGGACCGGCGCCTGCGCCTGCCGCTGCTGCTCACGTGCTCCATGCAAGCGGGGCAGCAGACCAGCGGGATCAATGCTGTGAGTTGACTTAGTTACCGCTGTTCGGAGTCGGCGTCAGTGAGCGGCGAGGCGTGGTCCATGCTGCGCGTGCTGCGGGACCGGCGCCTGCGCCTGCCGCTGCTGCTCACGTGCTCCATGCAAGCGGGGCAGCAGACCAGCGGGATCAATGCTGTGAGTTGACTTAGTTACCGCTGTTCGGAGTCGGCGTCAGTGAGCGGCGAGGCGTGGTCCATGCTGCGCGTGCTGCGGGACCGGCGCCTGCGCCTGCCGCTGCTGCTCACGTGCTCCATGCAAGCGGGGCAGCAGACCAGCGGGATCAATGCTGTGAGTTGACTTAGTTACCGCTGTTCGGAGTCGGCGTCAGTGAGCGGCGAGGCGTGGTCCATGCTGCGCGTGCTGCGGGACCGGCGCCTGCGCCTGCCGCTGCTGCTCACGTGCTCCATGCAAGCGGGGCAGCAGACCAGCGGGATCAATGCTGTGAGTTGACTTAGTTACCGCTGTTCGGAGTCGGCGTCAGTGAGCGGCGAGGCGTGGTCCATGCTGCGCGTGCTGCGGGACCGGCGCCTGCGCCTGCCGCTGCTGCTCACGTGCTCCATGCAAGCGGGGCAGCAGACCAGCGGGATCAATGCTGTGAGTTGACTTAGTTACCGCTGTTCGGAGTCGGCGTCAGTGAGCGGCGAGGCGTGGTCCATGCTGCGCGTGCTGCGGGACCGGCGCCTGCGCCTGCCGCTGCTGCTCACGTGCTCCTTGCAAGCGGGGCAGCAGACCAGCGGGATCAATGCTGTGAGTTGACTTAGTTACCGCTGTTCGGAGTCGGCGTCAGTGAGCGGCGAGGCGTGGTCCATGCTGCGCGTGCTGCGGGACCGGCGCCTGCGCCTGCCGCTGCTGCTCACGTGCTCCATGCAAGCGGGGCAGCAGACCAGCGGGATCAATGCTGTGAGTTGACTTAGTTACCGCTGTTCGGAGTCGGCGTCAGTGAGCGGCGAGGCGTGGTCCATGCTGCGCGTGCTGCGGGACCGGCGCCTGCGCCTGCCGCTGCTGCTCACTTACTTAAAGCTTTTAACATTGCTTTAGCCATTACAGATAGTTGTTCCGGGTCTGGCTGTTTGTGTACGTGAATTTATATGTTTGTAAACGCACCCACGATAAAGGAGAAATTTCTAGTGCTTTTTTTTTTTAAATCATTTTATTTCTACTTTGCGTTGAAATGAAAGTCGTTGTTATAAATCTAGTCAAAAGGGATATTGATTTTATTATTAATAAACTATCAATAAATCAAATCAAATGAGGTCAAGAGCTAGCCCATTCCTCAATAAAAAAAAATAAGGCTTCATCAACTTCAATGACAGCTTCATAATAGGTATTTCATTCATCGAGTGTATATTTTTTTTTAATTAATACTTTTTTCAAACTGGCAGTCAAAAACGTGAACAAAAAATATTTCAAAATTTTTGTCGCTGATATTTGACAACTTTATCTTGGATTGTCAATGTCAATTTCATATGAAGCGTTATTTTATACAGATTTTTACACATAATTTTATATGATTAACTTAATCGATTTATTTTGTATGTCATTTATTTTCCTTGGCATAATTTTATCTTATCTAAATTTATAAAAATCTTGTAAAAATGGAGGATTCCGACGACAGCATCAGTGAGCCGAAGCCGGTCGACATCGTCTTCTCAGTGCGTTCAATAGCGAGTTCCATTGACCCGTCTATGGACAAATGGTCTTCACTGGAAGTCATATTGCCTGAAGAAAACAAGAAAAAAATCTTATGTGACGCCGGGTTGTATGACCCAGGGAGCGAGGAAATATGCGCAAAGTATATCACTATGTCTTCCAGCTCTGTGTTCAGACACCCTTACTACAATTACCCGGCGATCGTAGATCCAGGAATACATAATGCATTGTTCAGACCTAAAGAACACATCACATACCCGCCAGATGGACAGGCCTTGTACTTAGCTACCTGCAAGGAGATGAATCAGTGCCCAGTCAGAAGCTTCCTGAGAGGCTTACTTGAAAGGCAAATAGATCTACGGTACTACTGCATCAATCCGAATGGATTCCGGGCAATGGCCAAAGCTTTACAATACAATAACACGGTCGAAGAATTAAATCTAACTGATAACTTTTTAAACGATGATGCCTGCTATCATATGGGAGATATGCTTCTGTCGAATAAAACAATTACTGTAATTAATTTGCGTGGCTGCAGGATTGGCTCTGAAGGTGCTCGACGACTGTTTTATAACTTGCCACTCAACAGAACACTCACAGTTGTTGATTTGAGTTATAACCAGTTGGGAGATGAAGCGATGCAGCATTTAGCAAAGGCTATAATTTTCGGAATTCCTGTGAAGAAACTTAATTTAAGCTACAATAACATAAGCGGGAAAGGAGTTGCGTTTTTAATAGAATCACTCGAAACCCATAATAATTTAACGCACTTAGATCTTTCATGGAACAAAATATATACTCTAGGAGGACATCAGTTTCTGGCAAAGTTATCAGAAAGCACTTGTCTTGAAGTCTTAAACTTGTCGTGGAACTTCTTGTCGGGCCCTCGGTTGAGCCTGGCCATCAGTCAAGTTTTATTGTGCCCGGTCTTGAGTGAGCTAAATCTTAGCAATAACCAGCTAGAGGGAGAGGCTATAACCACCATCGCAGAACATTTAACGAAAGCTAAAACATTGGATATTTTGAACTTGTCATACAATCCGTTGTCCCCTCGAGACGCCTTAACCGTTATGAAACAAGTAGCGTTGCATTCTACGACAGTTAAAAATGTAATAATGGAGAATGTGTATGTGTCTGGAGCATTTGTATCTTTGCTCGAACGTACAAAAGCAAAAGAATCAAAGAAAAACTTGGTTGTAACGTACGGCGGTGTTGTAGACGTGTTTAAAGCCGAAGGTCCAGACGCCAGGGAATTAGTGCTTAACAGAGTTGAGTACGTGACAAAGTTTATGAGGAGTAAGGCTCATATTGCATTGATTGTGTTACAACTACACAAAGATAATCACGTAATAATGAACATGAAAGATTTTAGTACAGCTTTAGAATTGAGCGGACTGTTTCTAAACGAAGATCTTGTAACCGAATTGTGCAACACCTTCCCGGCGCCATCAAAAAGTGCCAAGCAATTAAATTTAAATATAAATGTATTCGCTGAATATGTTAAACGAAAGTGGCCGAACAAGAAGTTACCCCCCACTCCTCCGCCTGAACCAGAACCGGAACCGGAAATAACAATAGTTGAACCTCCGAAAAAAAAGAAAAGGAAAGCAAAGAAGTGAATTATCATAGATTTGCTTATTTGTATACAACTATTGACTTATTGTATATGTTTATGCACCCGTGCATATTGCACTTTTTGGAAGTTTTTAGTTTTACACAACGTGTAACAGAATAAACGCAATACCTGAAAAGGGGTCATTGTACTCATCATTATGAAAAACTTTTGATATGGGCCAACCTCGAAATAGCGAAAAAAATATCGGCTGTTCAGAATTTTTTGTCGAGTTTAAATGCGTACAGGGCCTAAACCACCAACTCCAGTATTACTTCAATATTACTTCCAGTGGGAAAGAGGCGGAGCTATACGTCCTGTATCGCTCCGTCTCTTTCCCACTGGAAGTAATATTGAAGTAATACTGCTATAAGAGTTGGTGGTTAGGCCCCTGGAAATGTATGGAGCAGTCGACTTTTTGCGCGAAAAAAATAGTAAAAGCTGTTCATAACGATGAGTAAAATCATCCTTTTTCAGGTATTGCGTTTATTCTGTTAATTTCTGTTACACGTTGTTTGGAATATATAATTTGGTATTTTTTATTGGATTTTTTAAGACATAGCTCTATAGCTAATATATTGAATTTGTTAGCAGTTTTCCTTATATTTATTTCTGAAACTCATTTATAAGTTTTGATAATTAAAGTTATTTTTGTTACTGTATAATTAAATATTTTTTTAATTGTGAAAGCTTTAGTATAAAGTTAATTACAGACATAATCGCCTTCTTTCTCACTATAAAATCTCCTCTCTACAAAATACTTGTTCGTTATCTGACTATGATATACTAGCTTTACCCACGACTTGCCTTCCTCATGAATGTGGCTATCGCATACAATAATAATTATCCAAATCCAACTGGTAGTTCCAGATATTAGCGCGTTCAAACAAACAAACTCTTCAGCTTTATTATATTAGTATAGATTATATAAGAGATTATTGATTTAATGCCTATACAGAGTGTTTCAGAAAAGCGTGTTAATTGTTGAGTTTCGTTTCCAGTAAGCAACATTTGACGCGCAACGCGTGACGCTCAACATGATCAGCAACGTTGCACAACAACGCGCGACGTTGCCTGCAGGAGCACAACATTGACAATGTTACTAAATAGAAGTTCCTCGTTGCCGTTCAACATGATGAGCAACATGTTGTGCAACACGTCGCGCGTCAAATGTTGCAGCTTGTTGCAGTTGACAGCAAAAAACGACTAAAAAGTTCCAAACAAATTACTTTTCAAGCAATCCGTCAAGTTTGTCTGTTTGCGGGAGAGTCCGAAATAAATATATTTTTTTATATTTTCGAGTTGGCAAAAAATTACAACTATATAAAAATGATTATTAAAGTGTATGTTTGTAACATCAAAATAACAGCTATTTACTGAACACATATCAAAGTTTTAAAATAAACCGTCAACGCGCTCAAATGTGAGGCAGTGTAAACCACGCGGGAATGGCGTGGTTCGTTAAATTATTAGTCAGTCAATGGCCGACGCGCGTGTTATAATCAAGTGTGCACCCCCCTCTGCCAGCTAAACAGTTGTTTTAAATTCAATTTTACCTTAAAAGAGGTATATATTATTTTGGACACAATGCGCTGCGTACAAATGTGATTTAACACTCTTCTGGTTTTTTCTCTATTCAAAGTCTACAAAATTGAATAAAATTACGGAGCAGCTGATTTTTTTTAAGCGACTACTGGGCTGGTCCTCAAAAAATGTTTGATGGAGTACAATGTAAATGTCGATGGATGTAAAACGAGAAACGAGCTTAAAAAAGGATGGATGGTCACGGCCGCTTTCTATAATATATCTCAATCCCAATCTTGATCCCGATCCTTGTCTGTAACCAATCAACGGCCGAGTTTGTGTCCTTCACCACACAATCCTCACCTTTGATTGGTTACAGACAAGGATCGGGATCAAGATTGGGAGTGAGTACTATGTACCTTAAATTTAAACTATAATGATCATTTTGAGTAGGTCTTTGACTTGAATGTACCCTGGCGATTGGGAATGTCGTGCTCATTCAAAAGTCGTGGCGCGTGCGTTGGATCATTTGGCTCCCTTAAAAATGGTTGAGCCAAATGGTGCTAGCGTATGCGTCATGTTCGTGAACGGGCGCCGTCAGCTGAGACTGGTCATCCCTTGGCTGCCATGGTTTATTTTAATTATTTCTTTGAACTGTTTCATTTTACTCCGGACTCTTTTATCCTGCATGTCTTTTACATTGTTCTCACATATGTATTATTTCAATATGAATGATGTAACCATAATTTTGTAACAAAATATTATTTTTTTAAAAGAGTGTCCGTGGAGTTTCTTGCACGTTCTTCTCCATAGAGATCTACGCCTTGGAACGTGCAAATAGCTTCATCTTTTTGACCGACCGACCTTGACAATTCAAAAGTGCCTGTAAATGGTCTAATTGAAATAAATGCTTTGACTTTTGACTTTTTGTCTTTATAGAAAGCGGCCGTAAGTGAATGAAAAGGGATAGCGGCGTAGTCGTAACAGGGTTATGGTCGTTAGGACGGAATCGTTTTCAGTTACACTTTGTAGACCAATTTAATGTTTCTTCCCAGGTTTTCTACTACTCTGCAACGATCTTCAAGCAAGCTGGTCTGACGGAGAAGAACTCTCAGTTCGCGACAATCGGCTGCGGCTTCATCAATGTGTGTACGGCGGTGCTGATGCTGAAGATGCTGCCGCGCTTCGGGCGCCGCCCCTTGCTGCTCGCGTCTGTGTGCAGCGCCGCGCTCATACTAGCCGCGCTGGCCGCGTGCATGCGCTTCATGGTGCGTTTCTACACTATATAATAAAATACACTAGGTAACACACCGTGTGCACGTCGGTACTGATGCTGCTGCCGCATTTCTACGCCCTGTCTATTGCGTTTGATTGCGTAAATCACTAAACATTATTCTTGAAACTTGAGCATAAGTGACTGAGGGCGTTAAGTTTATTTATAACTTATTTAAATGATAGACAGCAATTATTTCAAATAAACGGTGTCAATTCGTCGGGATAAAACATGAAAATGGGCGTCCCCCATGGCTAAGAAAGAAACTAAGTGTATATTGGCCTAACCAAATGTCAAAAGTAGTGATTGTGACATAGTGTTGAACAAGGAGAAATTGAAATTCGTCGCTAAAACAGTTTTCCCATGACTCAAGGCAACAATGGGGTCCTCATATAACACCCTTGCTGGACGGCTAAGTTCAGCAGCATATGGCGTTAGAAAATTCGGCCAATATACGGATGTTAATTCGCGGTATTAACATCCGTATATCGGCCGATTTTTCTAGCCGACTATACTAGTCAATTTCAGTTACCTCCATAGTATCATGTCTTACTGTATTTTACTGTGCGGACAGGCTGCAGACATCGACTCTTTCTTTAATCTGCAGAAAATTGCCATCAGAGCCATTTACAATCTCCGACGACGCGAGGTAATGTAAGGGATTTAAGGCTATTAATATCATGACGGTACTTTATCAATATATCTGTGACAACATCATGTAGGTTAAAAATAATTAATCTGACAGACCTCGATTATGTTATTATTTATCCCTATATTGGATTTCGACGCATTAAATTCGATCTGTTGGTTGTATATAAAACGCTGTTGTATTTTTGTTTCCAGGACTTGGTGTCATGGATGCCTTACGTGTGCATGTTGGCGGTAATGTTTTATGTTCTAGTCTACGGGTTCGGACTCGGCCCGATACCTTACTTTATCGCCTCGGGTGAGTTCAATATTATTAATTAAATATATTATTATTATTATACTAATCTTTTGTAATTTGTCGATCGGTCCATGGACCGTTCCATGTCCGGTCTATGATGGTTCATGGTTCCAACGCAGCGGTCCACATTGTTGTTGATTTAGCCCATGGGATACCCATGCCCATGGGTCCCAAATATGTCCGGCAACATCGCTGCAGATCCAGGCGAATATACTGGGACCAGCTTGACGCCTAGCTACAGGATTCGTCCACACTTGCCCAAAGCTCTCGGCACTGCAGTGGGACAGAATAGGCTAAAACTAAAATAATAATTTCGTGATTTCCCTAAGGTCAAAGTAAAAACTGGCAAATGCACTATCTCTTTCCTCTCCATCTTACAGTAGTATCATCTCAGTATGCCAACAACGTAAAGTTAGGATTGACACTAAACTACTTAAATTTAAGACCATGTAATAAGTATACATACCGACCATATTCTGACAAATAAATGATTATAATCATTATGATTATTACACTTGCAATCCGCAAGCAACAGTAGATTTACTTTATATTATTTTAAATGTAAATGATGACGTTCAAAAGTGCCGTTTAATGGCCTAATTGAAATAAACGTTTTGAGTTGACTTGACTTGGAAAATGGCGCTTGAAAAAATCCTATTATAATTCTTTACCTGGGTTGTTTTACCCAAAATACACTTTTAATAACTCTTAATAACGCGTCAACAGATTCGGATGAAACTTGGTACACGGGTAGATAATGGTTCAGGATTAAAATATTGTCAGAAAGTTTGCTGGGAGAAAACTCAACTTGAGCTAAGCTCGCCTTTGTACATAAAAGGGGATCGAACATTTGGGAGCTAGCATAGCAACCCGTTGCCATTTTTTTTTTCAAAATCACGCGCTGTCACGCCTGTATATGGGTAGAGGACACTTAAACAAAGAAAAAACATAACAATATGATGCCTTACAGTGTCACGTTGCCGAGATATTTTGAGGTAAAGTCGCTATCATTAAAAATGAATTAATTTCGTGCTTTTATTATATGCGTCAAAATAAATTAAATTTTTCCGTTACTGATGAGTGACTGACAGACAATGCAGAGCCGAAACTATTGGTCGTAGAAAACCATTAATCTAAGTAACGGACTAAATAGAATCATATATTTTTAACCAGTAATCATCCCTATTAAGAATACAAACATTGTTCATCCCGGTGGTAGCATGCTCCCATGATTCACAACTTTCACGCGATAGAAGCTGCTGGTAGTAGTTAGGATTGATTAAGGGCTAAACATCAATTGAAAACTGTGTTCATGTCGTTCACAGAGATATTCGAGGTGGGTCCGCGGCCCGCGGGCATGGCGTGGGGCTCGCTGGCCAACTGGGGCGGCAACTTCCTCGTGGGCATGTCCTTCCCCAGCATGCGGGACTCCATCGGACCCTACTCCTTCTTAGTCTTCTCTGCTGTCACTGCTGCGCTGTTTGTCTTCCAAAAGTAAGTAGAACATTTTTATTCTTTCAATTATTAGAAATTATTTTAAGGGTCCATCGTTTTATCTGGGTTAGGTCTACCTTTGATTGATACTATTGAGAAATACAATCTCTTACTTTTTGAAATAAGTTTCTAAAAACAAATAAGATTTACCATTGACTTGAGCAATATGAATCAATTCGATTGTTGGCAGAATATTAATTTTTGCGACACCAAATTCTGCTAGCGGAGCTAAGCCTATGTAGTAATTAACTATTGGGAAGATATTCAATTACATGAATATTGGAGTATTTATTTCTTGTATGTGGGTCCCACAACAGGCCTGCCAAGGTTGTGGAATTGTTCGAAAGTGTTAATACGGCCCTGGAACTCTAAAGGGGTAATTAGAAGAAACACGGGTGGGTTTTAGTCAATAAGAGTCTGACACTCCCTTCCGCTCCACCCAGAGCGAAAGGAGTCATTTGATGATTTCTCATCCAAAAAAAAAGATCCCACTTAGTAGTCAACCATCTTATCTTTCTTCTCCATTTTGTAAGATCTTTGACATCTTCGAGAAATAACTAATCATTCCGTTTCTTTTTCACAGGATATACTTCCCAGAAACCAGAGGTAAAACACCTACCCAGGTCACTCAGTTATGTAGTCGCGGTCTGAAGTCAAAACCACTATCCGCACCCGATCTATCGAGCGTATGACGGATATACAAGGGACGGATATACACGGGATGGATATACACGGGACGGATATACACGGGATGGATATACGCGGGATGGATATACACGGCACGGATATACACGTTATGTTTATTAAGTGTGATACGTAAGTGGACTACTGTATTTGTAAGCAGTTTGGAAGTGGGAACATGGAAATCGAAAGCTTCTTGATTCAGTGTTCACACTTCTATGGCTGATTAGGTTGATAGATGAGCTCAAATTGTTAATGGGTGGGGAATGACAATATCCTATATTGTAAATAAATGCAGGAGTAGTATAATATTAATACTACTCTGCTCCATTAGAAAATGTTTTCTATAATGATGGTCAGGCTAAGGTCTAAAGGGTCATTTCAGTTTATTAGGAACATTTCTCAGCGTTTTTTGTTTATAATACTTGTGCACCACAAATTATTATGATGAAAAAGGCCGAGAAACTAAAAATGTAATCTCATACTGTTAAAGATCTGTTTGAAATTAAATCATATTCGTAAAAAACATACTGCTACGCCAGAATCTCTTCCAATTATAGTATTTATAGTAAGGCAGCATATTAATTCCCCATCTTTCTAGCTTAGATAGCCAAATATCTATTATTTAGACACTACGAGGAGAATTGAATACATTTTACATCACAGTTTGGAAGAATCTCTAGAATCACAACTAGGTTTGAATTTTATTATTTTTGCCATTAATTGAATTTTCGTTGTATATTTTGACTTGACTATGATTTCGGAATACGCCCGTTTTTGTAATAATATGGAATATTTATGTTTAAAGCTCAATAGGTACACAAGGTATAAAGAATCGTAGCGATTTGTCTGGACAAAAGTAATTGAGTTGTAGCTACATTTCGAAGTGTTATATGTTGGTTACTATTTTATTTGAGTAACAATCGCTATGTGTAAACATATCAATCAACAAAATCGCTACGATTTGAAACTAAGTTTTAGCAGATATGTATAAAAATAGTTAACTATTGCCCGGTTCTTGTAAGACCGAAACCTTTAATCGTGACCGTGAATAATCGTGCTAATTATTGACTAGTGTGCTCGGTGCATGGTATTATTACATCATTATGTTATAGTATTAAGTGCACTTTTAAGACTATTTTCGAAAGTATGCCAAGACTTTTAGGTAACTTCCACAGTTTTTGTATTTTAGCCAATAATGCTGTACTTTACATCAGTGACAACTTGAAGTGGTCGGCTATACATTTTAAGATCGCCTCGTCTGCCTATAGATTTACACATTTGCTACATTTTTGATGATCGATAATATTTGTCAGCTTCTTATGTACGATTTCTACTGAGCGGGTCTCGCTGGAGTGCATTGGGAAATGTCAAAGGAAATTGAAGCGACCATGAACCAGTTAAATGTCATATTTGCATGCTAGCTGTTCGGCTATCGTGGCACGTGCAGATCCGAAAAAATATGACATCTAAAGACTTCAAAATTGTTTCAATTTCTCTAAACACTTGTCAAAATTGAGCGAAACCTGTTGGCAACATAGTAGCTTATTCAAACTGTGACTGATGTAAATGCAACATTGGAAAAACTAGGAACAAACTAGCTTTAAGTTTGAAGGAAATAGTTATACAACGTGTAACAGAATAAACTCAATACCTCTTAAGGGGTCATTGTACTCATAATTATGAACAAATTTTACTATGGGACCAACAACAAATTCGCGAAAAAAAAATTAGCTGTACATTTTGTCGAGTTATGCGTACATAAATGTATGGCGCAGTCGATTTTTTTTCGCGATTTCGGACTTGGTCCCATAGTCAAAGTTGTTCATAATTATGAGTACAATGAGCCATTAAGAGGTATTACGTTTATTCTGTTACACTTTGTATAATTACCTACTTTGCCTCATCTCAGAGATGCATACTGTTTGGTGCTTGCATGTTTTATACCGACCGAAGTCAGGGTACCGAAATATGAATTCTATTGGTTGCAAGCATAACTGCTGAGTAGGGTGCTGAGTTTAAACTCCGTGTTAGACAAGTTGTCAGCATCTCCTTAGAGAAATTTTCAGTAGCAATCCGGAGTCGGAAATTGTGCCAGAAAAAAAAACATTTTAGGCGATATTTCTGCATTAATATCTCTGCGTACTCTTTCAGAAAATAAGAATGATTATGTTATATTTCATATAATCGGAACTCTTACTTCGGTATGGTGTCCGTCTTCAAGACGTTTCAAAGTACAAAATACGTAGTAACATATGGTTCCGTACCAACTTTGTAAGGTTAGAAAAATAACTAATACAGATCTTCCATCCATATTTTTAAATTTTAATTTGTCGCTTACTGCGCTAGATAATAATCTACCGTACTACTTAACTTTTGAGACAAGTGCGGTATAAAAAAGTTAGAGCGAGACACGAAAAAATATTCACTGTCCTGCTCGCACAATTATGACCGCGACTGCCACAAGGTTGGCGCTTAGTTTAAAGTATTCTATTGTGATAAATTCATGCGTCATTTAAAGTTGTTTTGTTCTCGTGACAATGACTACCTACGAGTATAAGACAATGTGCACGTACATTTACCTAAATGTACGTGCACATTAGTGTGCCTAAGCTTGGGAGCGAGTGACACAGCCGAAGTCGAAGATTTAAATTACTTATCATTGGTACGGAACCAACAGTTTGTTAGTTAGACTTCTAGTACGGCAGTTTATTATTCAAACATATTTATAAGGTGTCTTCAATATCGCACAAATATTTTTTGTAGGCACTGAATGAATACTTACTAACTTAACGTCCATCAATTCGTGTCTTTTTTACAATTTTACTAGAACATCACTTTAGCGCATAATTTATAACTAATTAGAGGAATAAGAATTATTTTGTTTTAAATAATTATAAGTTTGAGATGTAAGCTCCAATTGTATGAGTCGAGCATATTTTATCGTGCATTTTTACAATAAACATTGAAGTACCATTTTGTGGGTTTTATTTTTACTAATACTTCTGGGTAAATATTTTTTTACAGCATGTAAAATAAATCAAATGCAGCATTACTCTTAAAATTTTAAATATTTAAACAAAATAACATACATTCTTATATACTTAATTTTAAAAAATAACGTAAAAATAAAACTAAGCAAAATGATTTTATTTAAAAAAAAAACATGATCATAAATATTACACTTACAGGTTTTTAACAAAATAATCTCGTCAAAGTATGATTATCTTGTAAATACGACTTTTCAGAGTAAAACACTTATAATGGTAATGATTCCTTATCTAAGGTTTGTAGAGTCATTCACATTTAAGGATAGGTCCTTCTCCAGAAATACAGGTGGGTCTAAAGCAATAGATCCAGCAATAAGAAAAAATATAGCGCCGATTTCCTTGTTAAAAAATTAAACTAAAAGATTATAGAATTGATATTACATGTTCTCTTACTCACAAACGACTCGAGAAAAGGATAACAATGATAATAAGGAACTTAGTTAAATCAAATTAATATACACTCGCGAGCAATAAACTGCAATCTCTTCCTCGCGCGTTGCTCAAAACAATTTTATTTGTATACAATGAACATGGATTGTGGTATATCTGTCGCAGCCAATTAGCTTAATCAGCCGTTTAATTGGTTGTCTAGCCTTTTTATTTAAATGTGCCGATTTTTCAGCGACATAAGTGACATCTTTTGTTCAATATAGTTTAATGACTTGACCGTGTTACTTATGTCGCTGATTAAACGGCACAGTTCAATGAAAGGGCTAGATTTTTAATGAAACGGCGGATTCAGCTAGTTGGCTGCGACATATCCATGTCTGGATTCCCACACTAGACTAACAAATGATTATACCACAATCTTTAGTTCATTGCATGGAAATTGTAAAAAAATGTTTTGAGCAACGAGCGATGAATTGATTCCAGTTTACTGCTCGCGAGTGTAGTTTGAACCTCGCATTTTCAGTCGTTTGACTGTCTGCTGTTTGTAACTTAAAAAGGCAATTATTTCATAATGCCGGTCCCATTCTCATCTTATAATAGAGAAAACAATGGAGGTAGACTAAATTATTTTAATATTGTTAACAGACGGGCATTCATGATAATGTTTTCAAAGTTCCGTTCATTCACTGTTAACTACAGATATTATTTATTTCTACATTTACTCCAACAGTGTAAGCAGTAGTGACCACACAAAAAATACCGTCATCAGTACCTACTTTCCGCAAAAAAGATGATTAAAAAAAAAGTTACGTAAATAAAAAGTAAAAAACATCGTAAAACCACTTCTGTTGTGTTAACAAATTCTTAATAAATATTTCCCTAAAAGTTATGATCTAAGACGGTCATCTGCGAAGGTAGTCATCAATATCTTTCAGCTTATCCCAACAAACGAGCAGTAACACCGTATGTGGGCCCAATCTAAGGTAGTTGGCACCTACGCCCTTGTACAATGATAGTGGTCCTTCGAGCCGGATCATCTTCAAACCGCAGTCTATCATGCCTTTGTAGAGTTTCCCTTTGTTTTGGGCGTCCACAGCTGTAATTAATAAAAACGAATTATTGTCTTACCAGATATGTCCCTACTGAGTTTCGAGCCTGTTATATTCGTTCTAATCTAAGAAGTCGGATTTGACAGCAGGATAAACATTGCGTTACTAGTACTTAGGTAAGTATGAAAGAGAAATGTAAATAAATCTCTTTAGCACTTAGTGGTAAAGCGATCTTCTATCCTTCTCTACTCAGCTGTCAAAAGCGACTTCTTAGATTGTCATGAATATAGATACAATGCCTCGAAAGAAAAAAATCCCTGACTAATAAAACTAGCTCGTTATATCCCACTGCTTGGCAAAGGCCTCTGACTCCTTTTCCTTTAAACAATAAAAAAATTACCAAGCATAACAATTATGCCGAGACCAATTTATTTTGCATAGAAAAAAATACAGACGAAAAACCACGTAAAACACCGTGTAATAGGTATCGTACCTGACGATAGTTATGCTCTTGCTGGTAAGTACTTACGTTGGTTACACAGCCTAGTAGCAATTACATCGAAAGGATTCAAACACAGCGTCATGACAATTCCTCCGAGGTTAGCGCCGAAGAACGACAGCAGCAGCGGTTGTTCAGTGAACCAGTTATTTGCACGCAACCAGTCTTTAGCGTAAGTGAAGCTCAGAATTTGTGAGGCGCTGCCTGCCATGCCTCGCGGGATTTGGGGACCCACGCCTCTGAACAGACCTGGAAAGGTGGTTGAGGTGATTAGAAATCTGCTGGCTAATTGATAGGTTTCAATCAGATGGGTACGTTTTGGTGTGACAATCTATCAAATATGGTTTGATTGAAAACTTTAAGATGTTGTGATTCAAGTCTGCTGGTATTTTAATTCAGAAGATGGTTTTCGTTTTATGGAGATTTAAAGAAAGAAAAACGTTTGCCATTTTTACTTACTTGGGAGGTACCCAAGCAAGTAAGTAAAAATGGCAAACGTTTAAAGAAAAATTGAATCACTATATGCTTTTTCTATCTCTCTCTCTGGACAACACATTTCTCTAGAGACTTTAGTTTTTTACACTTCTATAAATCCCATGTTAATTATTTTCGTTTTGTAATACATATGACTAACAATTTCAACTTCGTACCTTTGACACCTTCCTTCCTAAATATATCAGCTAAAGCGCTACTGGTACCCGTGATTTCATGCTGGTGCCCCACAGCGATAGCCCTAGCGGCCTGGGACTGCAGCCTGACCTTCACCAGGTAGTACGGAGTGCCGGCTATAGAGCCTAGGGCTCCGCCGACGCCTGCGACCGCTGCACCCCTTAGTAACGATGCGTTTCCATTCGAGTCTTTAAGAATGCCCCTTCTTTCAGCTATTCTAAAAGAACCTAATCTGAAAATGGCCATATTTAAGATCATAAAAGGCTGATTCATTGTTTGTGGCTAAGAAAGGTCCATTACTTTATCCACGCTACGCTAGTTTTGTTTTCCAATCCGGCTCGAAGGACCAAGAAAATAATTTACAGTACAAAGATTTTTCTTCGGAAAATACGTTTTTGCTTGAAATCTTAGCAAGAAAGACAAGATAAAAAATGACGTCGGTCGGTTAAAAAATCTTACCTAAAAATATTCAAAAAGAATTGAAACCCAAGCATAGCCGTTAGCCCACTCTGTAGTGCAACCATTCCTTCATTCTTGCCCACAACATAGAGGCCGTGGGGCACATTCTTATAGAAGATAGCATGTTGCCCACTCGCCTTCAGTTCTCCTTGAAGTTGTAGCCGGACCTTCACTACTTCTATGGGGTTTGTGAAGACAGTAGCGAACATGGCTGACAGTCCACCCATTAGTAAATCAGTAGCGTCACGACCAAATTCATTACTTCTTTTCTTCTCTTGTAGTGCCGCCATATTGTCTTAGTCTGTGGAGGATCAAATATTTTTGTTACGTAATAATTGCATATTTACGTAGTTATTGCATAATTTCGTTGAAAGCTCATAACTACATTATCTCAGTCAAGTACTATGGTAAACACCAGATAAATGTGCAATAACGGTCATTGACCCACATACATTTATTGACTTTCAAAAACAGAAATAAATACATAAAGCTGTCCTGAATCGACTTCTACCGTGATCCTTTGCGTTCTCCAGTAGTTAAAAACGGTTCATAATTAATTGTTCGGATATCTACGATATTAGGGAAAGGTCCAATGTACTTTAGGGCAAGTTTATCTCGCACCTACCATAAACAGTAATATTACTAAAATTATTCCATTTTGGCTAAGCTAGTGTAGTTTTCATGTCACCATCGTCTGCTTAGCCTTCTCCCGAAAATGTTGGAATCGGCTTCTAATTTATCCGGATGCAGCTACCTACTAGTTGAATACCAGTATTTTACATGAAACGGTAACCCGCCCTTTTTAGTATTGGTGATGCAAATATTCTAACTAGCGCCGCCAGTGTCAAAATTGTGAAGCTGTCTAAGAACGACATTTTGACAGTTTTCGCAGCGTTGCCAACGTGTGGGGAATTCCCCAAACTGCAGGTAATCTCAAGTTAGGGAATTTGACTTAGATTTTCGGGGTATTTAAATAAATTGGTGTTGGCAACAATGCGAGTGTCGTTCTTAGGCAAGTTCTACATTTCGCCGCTAGAGGCGCGCGCGTAATCTTTGCATCGTCAGTATAATCTGGGGGTCTCTAGATTACTTCTAGGCAGGCATGCACCATCGCATCGTCGACCATATCTTCGCTTTCCATCAGGTGAGATTATGGTTAAACGCAAGCGCATCAATAATGATAAAAAACAACAAAAAACTATGAAAACAATATTTGTCTTGAGTAATAAGAAAAAATTAGGGGAAAATATACCAAGCATACTTTTATGAACGCACTCGAAAGGTTTTCCAGGATAAACACATTTGGTTCCGGATTCGGTGCCTTTTTCGTTTTTACCAACTTTATATTTTAAAGTTATTACTGAAAAATTTTACTTAATCATTTTTAATTTGTTTTAAAGTTAATTGTGTGGAAAAACTATTGCATTTGCAATTAAGATCCATAAGAGTTTGGAATTATTTTCCAAGATTTTTGAATTATTTATCTTATGATGCCTTTAATCCCTCTTCAAAAGCCCACCACTATAAAAAAACTAGCAGCAAATGAAACACCGTAATCAATTGAAAACTTTATTACTACTCACATAAAGCTGAACTTTTAATAGCACTATTCTACAAACTAATATTGTACATTTTTCTACATTAATTAATTAATTTATGGCTAACAATACAAATTGTGTTTAAAAGGCACTGAGATTTGTTTTACAAAGGAGATTTCAACACATTGTACAGGATATGAATTAGCAACAGATCATTAATTCTCTAAAAGAAAAAAAAGTATTTTACTTTTTATCAAATACAATGAAGAAGAAGTACCTACAATGTAGTCACAAAGTCATTTAACTTAACACTATACAAACTTGGTTTGCCTATAAATATGGTTACAAAATTAGTCACTTGGATTTGGCTAAGCTTTCATAAAATAAAATAAAATCAAGTGATTAGGGGACGATACTAAAAACATGGGTATTTTAATTTCATTTAAATAGTATTTTAACTTCAATTTTATTCTACTTCAGTTTTAAATGCTATTATTTTAAAGAAATACTAATCAAGTAAATTAAAATGCTTAGAATAAGGTATTCGTTTGCAATAATACTGAGATAAACAGGGTTTATTACTAACAATAAAATGATCAGGTACTAAAATGTACATAAAACTAATATGTAACAATAGAATTTTTAACTTTAAATTATATTCACTGACAGTGCAATAAAAACATTGCCTGAATTATGAAAATGGATATCAATTAAGTAAAAAATGTGTAATAAATATGGGAGACTATCTTTACAATGGACTTGACAGATACGCCTTTACTGATAACACGCGGAAACGAAAATACATATTAGGTAAATACATACCTATTTTTCACAAAGATAATGTCACTATACTTATCATGTATGCAAAACTAACATCAAAGATAGGTAGGTACTCATTGGAGGTCGTGTCGCAACTGACGTAATTATAGGCTTACGGAAGACATTTTAAAATACAATATCAATATTTATCAAACTTGGTTCTCTCATTATCACATTTACAACATTCGCGATAGTTATATAAAACTTTTGGTAATATCGTACATGTAACATGTTATAGTGCACTGTCAGGTGCGACCTGACAGTGCTTGCATCTCACACGATAACAAAAATGGGATATAAAATTGATTATAAATAAATTATCTACTTAAAACTTAATAACAGTTATTAAACGGTCGATACACATGTAAAGACAATCTTAAATCAGAATTAATAATACAAATATATATTTTTTATTTCAAGCCTCGAATCGAGGCATACCTACGCCTCTCTGTGAGGCACAAATAATTGGGCCTACAAAATTAAATAACAATAAAAACTACGTGTGCAATTCAATACTTTTTTGCAGATCTTTAAGCATATCCCAAAATACTAATAGGAGAACAGTATGGGGTGCTTGCCGTAGGTAGGAAGGACCCATGCCTTTACAAAAGGCTAAAAGGCCTTCTGCCTTGACGATTTTTCTCGCACAGTCGGCGATGCCTGCGTACATAATACCTTTACCGTTCGCGTCAACAGCTGAAACAAATATTGCGATAAATTAAGATAACCTTTTATTTATGTTTTTTTTTTGTGAATTGTGACTTGGCAAGGTTAGAAAAATAATCTTGTTGACCATTGTTAATACTACTTTTGCTTTCGTATGTTAAGAAAAAAGTAAACAACTCATTGCTCGTGTGCAGATGGATGATGTCAAATTAAATGAAGAAGTAGATAAGTAATAAATAAAAACATTTTTGATGAGCACTAGTTTAATTTTGTTTGTAAGACTTGCAATGATGATAATACGCGCAGTTCTAAATAGGTAGTTTTTTTTTTAAGGTGCCTTATTAGTAGGCAATTGCCTGCTTGCAACTATGTCGGTCGAATTCCAGTCTTACTACCAGTATTTTAGCTACTACCTACCTGACCTGCCACAACCGTAACTGGGTAACCCCCTTTTTATGGATAGGAAATCAGCGGGAGGGAGCGTCACTCTTACTAACTAAAACCCATCCGTGCTCCTCGTAGTGCCCTTTGCTTTCCAGGGCCGCGGTAACTCTTTCGAACAAAATCCGCAACCTTGCGACTGGGTAACCCCTTGGTGAGCAATATCAGGGGCCTCACCATCAACTCTTAAAGCAGTATTACTTTAATATTACTTCCAGTGGGAAAGAGACGGAGCTATACGTCCTGTATAGCTCCGTCTCTTTTTAGGCCCAGGTATTTTTGTTTAGCCTGAATTGTCTCCCTGCTGGCCAAAGAATGAATTGTGTAATATTATTTTATGCCTTGCAAAAATCGCTGTCTCCCTTTGTGTGATAGTTTTCATTCATAGAAGAAAGAGCGATAAGCGAGGAAGGTTTCTGTACACAGTTGCATCCGTGTGAAGCCAGGTTGGATCTGTAGTCTATATTATATTATACCTCTTTTTCTACATTATCTATATACTAATATAATAAAGCTGAAGAGTTTGTTTGTTTGATCGCGCTAATTTCTGGAACTACCAGTCGGATTTAGAAAATTCTTTTTCTATATGATAGCCTCATTCATGGGGAAGGCTATAGGCCATACGGGAGCGAAAAAAAACGGGATATGCACGTACGAAGTCGCGGGCAAAAGCTAGTTAATAATAAATTGAAGGGTTAGAAAAGGCTGCCATTTACCTTGGTTGTACAGCCGTGTCATGATGACATCCATGGGGTTCAGGAATACTGTCTTCACCAGCGCGCCTATGTTACTCGCTATGAACGCCGATAAATACTTGGATTGTTGAAACACGTTGTTGTTGTCCATCCATTCCTTACAACTGAATATTAAGAAAAAAAACAATAATTTACCTTGGGTTTTATCACAATATACTGAATGTCTGGTTGGTCAATATAATATTTTTATTTCAGTATTTAAAATACGTTTAAAATCGTGATCGAATCAGGAATGACGATTTCCACAAGAGAACCAAGGTTACCAAAATAGCCCAAAGGATCGCCAAATTGAAGTGGCAGTGGGCAGGGCATATTGCTCGCAGAACAGATGGTCGATGGGCCGAAAAGTTCTGGAGTGGCGACCGCGTACCGGAAGACGCAGCGTTGGAAGGCCTCCCACAAGGTGGACCGATGACCTGGTGAGGGTCGCGGGTAGCCGATGGATGCGAGACGCACAGGACCGGTTGTTGTGGCGACACTTGGGGGAGGCCTATGTCCAGCAGTGGACGTCTTTCGGCTGATACTCGTATGATGATGATGTTGATTTAAAATGGCATGATTTTATTTAGAGCGTTTACTCCTCACGGTTTTTCAGAGAACATTTTGGAAAAAGAGTTTAGAGGAAGAGAGAGAGCGATTGTTTTTTTTAGAAAATGTTCGCTACTAACTATTTAGACCTGGATATCTAGCGTATGCATACCAAGTTGCAATAAAACCACTTCATAAATTTCGAAAAATAAGGACTTGAAAGTTTACATGACATACCGTACGGCGTAAACAAAAAAACCTAACTCTTTTTGCCCGACCTGGGAATCGAACCCAGGACTCCACGAGCCGCGCTTGCGACCGCGAGACCAACGGAGCAGTTCTAAAAAGATGGCATAAATAGGTACCTACTTCAATAAACATAATTATCATCCTTCCAGAAATATTTAGTGTTATTTATTTCCTTAGAACATATTTTGAATATTTTTGTCCCGAGGAACCTTTACAACTTAGTTATTAGTAGAAGTGGACTTTGGCCTTGGGTCTCCCTAAATGCTTGACTGACGGATATTTATAAAATAACAGATGTTTATTATAGGTCCACAGTTCGATAGCAGAGGTCAGGGTAACATGTCTACACCGCACGGAACCGGGTACTGTCGATAAGTTATCGGGGCGCGTGCAACGTAGCATCTGTATGAGATCGAGATAGGAACCATGTTTCAGACCTGGGGGCCTAGACAAAAAACTTTTCTGTAGCGTTAACGTCAGACGCTCACGACAAAATGTATGGGAATGACATTAGGTGATGACGTTTCCTTTCCACACCTAATGTCATTCCCATACATTTTGTCGTGAGCGTCTGACGTTAACGCTACAGAAAAGTTTTTTGTCTAGGGGGGCTGAAATATTTGGGGATAAAGCTATTGACTGTGAACCTTTCTTCTACCACATGATCTTTATATATGATATTTAAAATTCGCATCCATATTCGTACTTCAGATACGGTCTATAGTGAAAAAATATTACGGGTATCATCCCGTTTTGGTAATCCTTTTGGGAATAAATAAACGAGATAAGAGAAAAAGAGAGAGAGATTTTTCACGTCGAAAACAACGTGTAAGAGAATAAACGCAATACCTCTTAAGGGGTCATTGTACTTATCATTATTAACAACTTTCACTATGAGGCCAAGTCCGAAATCGCAAAAAAAAACAGCTGTTCAGTACATTTTGTCGAGTTATGCGCACAGAAATGAATGGAGCATACGATTTTTTTTCGTGATTTCAGTGTTGGTCCCATAAAAGTTGTTAATAATGATGAGTACAATTACCCCTTAAGAGGTATTGCGTTTATTCTGTTACACGTTGTACAGGACGTGAAAAATCAATTCTTTTCTCTAATCTCTCATTTAGATCAGGGGGAAAGATAGTGATATCACTTTCTAAAGAAAACTTAAAATCGCTCTCTCTCCTTCAACTGTTTTTCGAAAATGTTCTCTACTAACTATTTAGACCTGGATATCTAGCTGAAGCATACCAAGTTTCATTAAAACCGGTTCATTCATTTAGAAGGACTTGAAAGTTTGTATAAAATGCCGTAGGGCGTAAACGCTCTCTTTCTCGACTTTTCTCAACTACTATGTTGGAGTCAGGAGTCAGCTTCCCGTCTAATCGGATACAGCTGTATACCACTACTTTAAACCAAAACTCTGCTGTCCACCACAACCCAGTGTTCCTAAGTCTTAAAAAAATTATAATTAATCAGTATCGAGGCTATCTCTGACGCAAGAAGGCGTTGTCTAACAGTCGCAATGCGATAGGTCGACTTGATAAATAAACGCAACCGAATTAAAGTAGGTACCCAAATAGCGACAGTTTCATCAGCTGACTCTTGCAACATACTTCGGTTGTCTTATCATTATTATTTAGTAAAGTTCATAATTTTGGCGTATTATATTTTTAGAACTGCGAATTTTACGAAAATGGACATTACAGCCGGTCGATTCTGTCGACATCTCACGGTGTTCACCTAGGCGGAGTGAACGACAAAAGCGCTGTCATTCCATCTTATTTGTATGGTTTGACAACTCACCCGTCGTGCGCCCCGCCCAAGTGTTCACTTCGACATGTTTACAGAATCGCACTGCAGGCATGCAGCAAAAGGGCGAAATTCATTTGACTTATATTTTAGAATGGAAGATTCATATTCGTATACAACGCGACCTTTACCTGGCAAACTCAAAGTGTAATTTGCCCTTACACAAGTTTTTCGGCCATTGCTAATTAATATAATATTTAAATCAGTTTTATGTATAAATAAACTACTTACACAGCGAATGAAGCAATTTGTGATGCAGATCCAATGGAATTCCTCATCATCATTCCATGGGCGCCTCTCCACAAACCTAACAGGCCATTCTTGGCGTAAATCTTCTGCATGGCGTCTATCATGCCTGGGTGAGCGTGCTGAGTCCCTACAGCTATCTTCTGCGAGGAGTATGACATGAGCTGGGTCTTAACGAGCTGAAGGGGGCTTCCACAGAGACCCCCACACATCCCTGATATACAGCCAAAGAAGAGACTGTTTGAGAACTTAGTTTTGTTGTCTTTGTCTCTAAGGAGGCCATAGTCGTCAGCATGCTGGTAGATGCCTAACCTAAAATGAGATTAATTAATAAGTATTTAAGATTAAAATGCTATGTCAATTTTAAGATGGTGAGTTGATGACTTAACTATCACCAAAAATGTTTTTGTGGGATCCAATTTTATGATCTTTAAAAACATATTAACTAAAGATCAAATCTTAATGCATAAGACATTAAATCTGCCTTTGTAGAGTGTTTTTACTAGTGCAGTTTTAATAAATAATCAATAAATATTATGTTAAAAAATTTATTAATGTTTTTAACAGACATTATTGGAAATCTATCTAGCACCGTATTAGAATTTAATTCTTGATAACCATCACACTTATTATTTTAATACTTAAAAACAAAGCAAAACTAAAATAAAAAAATCAATAAATTAAATCAGGTTATTTATTTAAACTTAAAAATCACACAATTTCATCAATCAAAACATAACATAGGACATGCTTCAGGGAATAACTGGCATCCCAGATTTGATGAAAACATTACCATGAACAACCAAAAAATCACATATAAACTAAAAAAACTAAAACAGCTTACCTTACCCCGTTTACAACAAGTTGGAACCACAACGCAGGTGCAAGTCCTTTCTGCAACGCAACAACTCCATCGTGTTTCACTATGTTGAACATCGCGTGGGGCACATTTTTATAGTGAACAGCATGCTGTCCCCGAGCCCGTAGCTCCCCTTGCAACTGCATACGGGTCTTCACAACATCAAATGGGTTGCTGAAGAATCCAGCACCCACCCCCGCCAAACCGCCCACCATGAAGTCCATTGTACTATGGAAGGTACGGTCTTTTCACAATACAATTTTGGGTATATATAATTACAGTAAGGTAATAAGTTAGTTTTGTAGGCCAAGAAGTTACTGGACTTTTCAGTAAAATTTTTGAATTTGCTTTAGTCATAATTTATCATCCAAGTTTTTAAACGGTATTAAATATTTTATATGCAACTGGCATGCATTTTATTTTCACACATGTATTAGTATTTAAATCAAACAATATGTCATTTAACAAGATTAAATGCTAATTACACATCATGTGTCTATCATTTTACGAGTTTAGATTAGTTCTTGGTTTCGATCATCACATAGATTTAAATTTTGTAACGTCTAAAAGGACACAAAATTGCAGAAGACCGGAGAAAGTGGAAGGAGGGAAGGCAGGCCTTTGCCCTACAGTGGACAGCAGAGGCACTTAATAAATAATCATAGGATAATTTAATACAAATGTTTAGTCGCGGGATATTTATAAAGAAGTTTATAATTCGAGTAACGAAAAGTTTCATTCATAAAAGCGAGAAAAAAGATTTTCACACGGTACCTTTTGTTGTACGACAGTCACGTGTGATTTGAATCGCAAACGTTAACGAACTGTGATGTAATAACACGTATTTACTCGGCATTATCACACATGCGTCACTCAAAACACTTAAATGAGTTATCAATTTTATTTAGAACAAATATTATGTTCATTCGTAAAACCTCTTACCTTAATATTCAGTCTCAGCGAAAATGTGTTGAAGTCATCTATTGTATTCTATTAATGATATTTGGGTCAACATCATGGGCGTCTGTAAAGTCGATTACGCCACGGAAAACTTATTGGAAAATGTTCAACTTGTATTTTCTAGTATGATTTCGTAACATAGAGATTTTTCGTATGTCAAACAAACACTGAGGTCTGAGACAGATTTGTCAAAGTCAAGTGTCAATTTATTGTCAAATCGAAACTGACAGCAAGTAATCAGCTGTTGAAAAAGTGCGTTCAATTATTTTTGCATCATGGGATGAACGTTGGAACTGTCACAGAACGTTCCAAAAAGACCTTATTCATATAACATACAAAATTATGTATAATAGCAGTACGATCTAGCTGTAATAATAATCTCATCAAAAACATAAATGTTAAAGGGATCCAAGTTCAATACTTAAGCGTGATTGTCGACTTCAGCGACAAAAGATTAGAGATCTGTTTGCCAAGTTCTGTTGGTAATCTTGAAATAAGTAAGGCCCAAGATTCGAATTGACTAGTTTCCACATACATCTTATTTTATTTTTGGCATATTTATGTTATACGCAAGTTACAGTTTTTATATTAAAATGAAAAGTCAACATTATCTTACTCTTCTAAAAATTTGATTTGCTGGTCAAAACTAGCCAAGTCAATATCAGATTTCAGGATTATCTGCAGAATTTGGCACCCATTTAGATTTCTACCCGCCAAGACGAGCCAAGCGAAGCGCAAGGGCACTACTTAGCTTTTCTCGATCGAGTTTGTTCGTTTTTTGAACCCTCTTAACTTGGGTTTGGATTATATCAGATTAACAAAATTTTTGGGATATGACGTCAATAGTGGACTTTTTAAACTTATAAAGTTTCAATGCATACACATTAGATTTTATTGATATCTAAAAAACCCCGATTTCGTCAATGACTCACTCACTGATGATCATCGAAATAATTCTTAGGGTAGGTACTTCCTGAAGTCCTTGAAAGCTGCTTGCTTGGTATCTTAGCTAGTCATCTTCTCTTTTTCTTCGTGTAGGTAATAAGGTCCAACGACCCCACACACCCTAGTGTCAGAGTTTCTAAACCGCCTCAAGGGCCTCTGACATGGTTTGACGGCCGCCATTTCAGCTAGTAGGTATTAATACACAAACAACAATTTTTTTCTAAAACTTGGATCATAGTACACAAACACCAATTTTTTCAGAAACTTGATTCATTTACCCACCAACCCCTTAAACTAGGGGATGGAAGGTAATGGAGGAATAGGAATGGTTTTCCTTCTTATAAAAGCAACATACAAAAAGAAGTGAAATTCAATGAAATTCAAACATTTTCATGTAAAATGTTGGCCATTTCACTGTTCATTTTTTTTCTGTGATACAATAGTTCTTGTAGTAATGAAACGGCCAAGCCACATATTATTTTGACTAAGGTGTAGAGTTTATGAAGTTAGGGCTTGTAGAGTTAGGGCGAGTAGAGTTTGAAGCTTGGCTCCACATGAGATCTGATAACTGTCTGACAGTGCGAGCCATATGGTCTCGTCTTGGCAACATTTTACATGAAAATGTTTTTGGTGGTTCTGTTGTCGCTGAAGTCGACAATCACGCATTTATTAACATTGAACTTGGCTCCCATTTTCACATTTATGTTTTTATTCTTCATATCGTGTTGATAGTAAGGTCTAACAACCCCACACACCCTAGTGTCAGAGTTTCTAAACCGACTCAAGGGCCTCTGACATGGTTTATTTGACGACCGCCATTTGGCATGTTTTTGATGGGATCATTACTTTTTTTAAAGAAAATATTAATTTTTCAACACTACCCCCTGCGTTCCCGCCCACGCCTATTTCGAAATACATAATAAGTAGCAAGATTGTATATTAATTAATATGCCTATGTCAGACCGCTGAGTCCTGTCCGTTGTCCGGCCCTGCGAGGAGCAGTTTGTGTTCAAACTAAAAATCGAATCAAAAGTCATTAATTTCTTCCTCGCGGCCCGGGCGGTTTAGCCAAGACCCTCAACCCGCGTCAAATTGTCGGAGACATGACCTTAACCATCTTCGAGGCACTACGAGATTAATGGTGGCAGCATGACTGTATCAGACCTCCAACTGCCTGGCTTGCCTCCCTGCTGGACTAGTGCACGTCGAGCCCGCTCTCACTACGCCGCAGTGCCTCTCTGCTACTCAGAGGGACACACGTTGGAGCGTCCCTCCTTCCTTCCATGGCCGCCTCTGGGCCGACCCGACAGAATATTAGCATACGGGCAACGGCGACACAAAGTTCTTAATGGGGAGTCGTTGCCAACACTCCAGGGTGCACCGTCTCGCAAACTGCAGGCCTTCCTCCGCACGTATCATTAAGGGAACTCCAGTCCACGGGATAACGGGGAGGTTACCTGTCCAAGCACCCCGTGATCTAAGCCTATACGGTTAGAAATGTGGAAAACTGTTTCTAGTTACGAACAAAAAAATCCTGCGAGGAGTTCGAAATCGTTATAGTTCATCTGGCTGATAAATAATATTGTAAAAACCAATTATAAAAAAAAACAATGTCAACAGAGTAAATAAATATAATCGTTTGACAGTTTACATAATAAAATTGGAGAGTTTTTGGTTACTAACTTAATAATTTACATTATGGTGTAATTTACATTGCACGTTTTCAATTTAAATTATATAAACAACAAAAAAATCTCAAAAACATGGCTGTTAAGACTGCAATGTTCTTATTCGAGGTGGTGGTGGAAAGCGTAAAGGCTGTAAGTTTGGTGGACACTCGAGGCTTGGTAATAAAAAGTGATTTTGCAAACATATTTTCACTGGAACTTAAAGATCCGAAACAAATGCATATAGTTATGCCAGAGCCGCTTCCTCTGCCTCCTGAGCCAGTTGGAAAGAAAGGCAAAAAAAAGAAGAAGAAGAAACCAAAACCAAAAAAGGGCAAAAAGGGTAAAAAGGGCAAAGTGGAGGAACCGCCACCGGAACCAGTGATACAATCTGGCCAGTCAGTTTTGTTTGCAAGTAGTGCAGAGATATTAATACAAAATATGATGAACTGTCCTCTAGAACTGTCCTTATGGAGCAAAGAAGACAATTTAGTTTTTATAGGCACAACCAACATTCCCTGGGACCCGATATTTATAACTTATTTAACACAGATTGCCAATTGTGTGGAACCTCCTCCAGTGACCTTAAGAGACGAGTTCAATATATTTGAAGAAGAAAAAGGGAAACTGTTGGCGAAAATAGCTATTCAAGTAAAACTGACATTCTTAAATGATAAGCTCACAACAGCATTTCGTACACTTTCAGAAGATCCTTCAATCAGAAAATTTCTGTACACTGGTATTAATTCCAAAACGACATCTTACATGTGTACCTTGAAGTCGACTGATGAAGATTTCGAGAAAAATTGTAAAAAGATAGAAAATAAATTTATTGTAGACAAGCCTAAGCCTAAAATTGCTTTTGCTGACTATAAAAATGCTCCTGGGGCAAATCTTGCCTTCTTTAATGAAAAGGATTATTGTTGTATGGGTCATGCGGATAAACCTCCCGAATCGATTTATAAATCGCCTGAGACCTGTCCAGACATCGATTTTATTATTGACTACGTTAGGAAGATTATTGTGTCCTGTAATGATAATTTGAGAATGCTAACACCTCGACCTACAATAAGTCCGAGAGTGAAAGCTACTGACATTGACAGACTTTGCTACTGTCGGGAGACAGCATGGCCCAAGGGTGCATTCGCTGAACGATTTAAGAAGGAAGCAAAAACTGGTCCGTGCCCAATTTGTATCGATTCCGGCGAAAAGCCCAAGGGATCTAGAGCCGCTACTTTTGACATTGCTAATATCCGTGGTCCATGTGGTAAACCAGAATGTAGAATTGCTAGAGATATAAGAGCTTACATTGAAGATCTAGTAGATGAAGACAATCAAGAATTTAAAATCGATGATCTTATAGGGCCATGTGGAAGCAAAGAATGTACATTAGCTGCAACAATTCAAGACTTTCTGCGTCATGAAGGCGTGTTCACTCACGGGGCGACACATGAAGGCACGTCTACTCAATGCGCTTGCATAGAAAAGATGCAAGCCGCACTGACCAAGAGAGAGTCATGTGAATCTATTTGTAGCAAAGATTGTGAGAATGCGACGTCGAGCGATGGAAATGTCTGTGAAGGATTCGGGTGCCCGTTTGGAAAACCCAAACAGAAAGTGTATGATGTGTTTTATTTCACAGTGGAATATGACTTCGAACATCATAACTCTGCCAACAGTCCACCGCCATCAGGCACTGCAACTCCAACAAAATCTCCATCAAAATCTCCTTCACAAGTCGCTAGTCGCCAATCAACACCTTCAAAAACCAGTACTGGCAAATCAACTACTTCAAAAGCCAGTACTGGTCAATCAACTACTTCAAAAGAATCTGCGGCGAAATCAGTTCAGTCTTCTACATCTAAAACGAAAATTTGTCATCCATCATGCCCTAGTGTGGAGCACGAGCACGACTGTTCGAAGGGCGTGTGTCGGGCCGCGGTACCATTTAAACAGCCTCTGAAGTGTATTGCGCCAGTATGTCCAAACAAATACGAGTTCCCTGCTAGTCCTGCGGATAGTAAGATAGAACTGCGATTCGACGAAATTCACAACATGTGTTGCCTAAAGTCATGTAAAACAGCCGAAACAGTTAAAGATTTTATCGCTGAAGGGGTGACAAAGAAACAAAAATGCAAAGATACCGAAAAAGACCCTTGCTACTGTGATTGTGTATGTACATTTAAATTTTCTAAAAAAACTACTTACTGTGCGGTTTGCGGAGGCTATGAGTGTCTCGGAGACGATATGCGATACCAACCCGAGCATATAAAGCCTCACCCTTGTCCGGTATATCATAAAATGTATGATAGAAATCACATAAAAGTTAAAAGTCCATGGCCAGAAGACAATGAAGCGAAGGAAACTATGAGCACAAAGAGTTCAAAGGGCGGTTCAAAAGCTGCAGATAAAACTAAAGCTGCAAAGGCAGTGGTGGAAAAAAAGGGGGTACCTGAAAAAAAAGCGCCTGAAGAAAAAAGTGGAAGAAGTTTAGAAAAGAAAGAAGGAGAGAAACCGGCTCCAGAAGGCGGTGAGGAAGAAAAAGTTAAGAATAAACAGAAAACTGACAAGGGAGAGGGCGATCAAGGAAAGAAAAAGAAACCTAAAACTGAGAAAGCTGGTAAGTCTCCTGTAGCAAACCTGCGCCTCCGCAACCGCTAAGGTAGCCTCTGTTGCATCACTTAGTCTACTTATTCATTAATGTCATATTTCAGTCGCAGTGCAAAAGGCGCCTCTAAAAAAGGAAGATTTAAAATACAAATATCACTATCCTCCCGTTCCCAGCAACATGGGGTGGAATTGGGTGGCGGAAGACGTACCTGGACTGAAAGTAAGATTCTTAATTTACTTTTGTGAGTTATATTGTAAGACCTGTAAAAGGGAAGCCGAAGGAAAAGTTATAGGTATATAAACACAACAGGTAGGACTTTGCTCTGCGACCGCGTTATTTTCGCGCATACACTATTTCATAATACCTACGTCAAAAATCTATGTACGGTACATAGATTTTTGTACCGTTTACAGTTCAAAAATGTCCTACTTAGACCCATTTGCGCAACTCAGAACTATCTTATAACAAGTTAGTAATTGCTAACACGGGGTTATAAAATATTTTTCACACCACCTGATCGAAAACGTCAAATTATATGTCATGCCAACCTAACCTAAAGTGAGTCATTTTTGGCCGGTGGCACAGCCGGGCAATAATATTGTACTGGATTTCATTATAACCCGCTGGTCAATAATGTGATTTAAATTTGGAACCTCATCTGTCTGCTCAATTGGCGGTATATTAGGTACTTACAACGCCTTCTGTCTCTGTCTCTCTCTTTCTGTTCCAGAAAGAGGAAAGATATTCTCGATACTCTTACTACTTAGGGATGATATTCTCGAATTTCTACAGAATCATAAGGATTGACCAGGATTGAAGACAATATTATAACAATAATTGGTTATGTACGGATTATTGTATAAAAGGATAAGAATAACAGTTAAAACCCATTTATAGTCGATTTATTAATTTAAAACTATTTTCTCGAGCATCTCCTATGACGTTCTAAATTCAAATTACATACAGCCAAGCGTCCGAACCCATTCTACCAGCTCATAGAAAGCTCTGTATAAAGCTTTGTGTACACATAAATTGTATTAGGTTGCTAATAATAGGCCTGCACATATTTACTTACCCACAGAGAAGTAAAAAAAAACGAAAATCGAGTTGGTCGTGGCCGCTTTGTGGTAGGTATACCGAGTGGAATGCAAAAAAGGCGCGAATATTGCAAATCCGTATGGTATTAAACTAACTTTTTTTAAGTAGGTATACATACAGTATAGTTCTGAATACATATCTCTACTTAGTGTTTGTAAATTTAAAATACTTTGTTTTTCGTATTATGGCTTCTTATTTTTCTCACAGGAGGTGTGAAAAGTAGAGTATCCTCCTCGGGGATAAAGGTGTCTTTGCCTTGGGCTAGCTTGAATCCCTCGCTGCATTCAGGATTCTTGTATTAACTCCCTCGCTTCGCTCGTGAGTTAAACTCTAAACACCCTCGCTACGCTCGGGAGTTAACTCCCGAATCCTTCATTGCGTTCGAGATTCAATATGACGCCCGTAACACAAGACACTGCTTTATCCCCTGGGTGCATAATCTACTATCATACATAATGGCCCCGGTTCAGAACTAACTCGGAGGTAAAGGATAACTTTAGTTTGTGCAAGTGGGCCTTATACGACTTGTGTGTACGTAGAAGATATGCTACAGCTCTAAGAGATCTAAAGAATGCACAGATGTCTGTTTGGTGTTGGTTTATATTTGCACCTGGCATTTAATAAAATTTCTAAAAAGAAAAAGATAAAAAACATCTGTTAAGTACAAAGTGCGCTAAGGCAGCCTACTTTGCCAATGACGGCTGATTTTTTTTTGGGACAAGCCCGCTACACATGCCTAAACCACTGCAACTCCTGAAAGCCATAATTAACAGTAGCGACCATCACAAAAACGACGAGTCAATGAAGCTCGACGAGTCCCGGAGAAACGATTCAACTGTCTTGGATCCCGCAACGAAATAAATCAGAAAATAACAGCGGAGGAGTAGGAAACAATATAATTTACACTTCCCTCCTTATTAAGCAGGAGACAGAACAGAGCTGGGCCAAATAGGCACCAAGGGACATTATACAACTGGGATAAGCCCAGTTGCCACGCACCACGGATTAGAACACTTATATATGGGTCCTAAATTGTGAGCTACTTTTGATTCCAGTAATTTGATAGGTATGGCAAAAACGCTTGAACGCACGAAAATTTGTTCTGGTTTCTACAAGGTCCGTATAGTAAACAACTCCACTATCTAACATAATATGGCGTTCAGTTTGCCAAAGAATACACTCCCATAAGATATGATGTGCGGATTGTTCGTATTCAAGGTTAGATGTTCGTAGTCAATGATGGCTGGATGATAAGCCATAACGTACCTAATAATCCCGCCGAAATGATGGGAGGCAGAAGAAGATCCGAAGGTTTTATGCGAACAGTTATAATGCCCGGTTTCTGACCAGATTGTCTAGTGACAAAAGTAGGTATTTTGTTCGAAATAAGGCAATCTCGCTACCATAAAGCCTGAACGGGAGTTCTTAGTAGATTCTTGCTTTGTTCGAAACCGAAGGTAAGCCTGCCATATTATTCCCAACAACCACTGGTGACCTTCAGAAAATTGCTCAAGTCACGAAGCTCGGCAAGTCCCGGATAATAACAGAGGATTAAGAAGTTCTTTATGTAAGCTAAGATAAAAGGAATAATAACTGCAGCAGATAGTGCCCAGTTGCAGTCCAAGGAGATTGTATTATCTAAGTGGGTTATGCTATAACTCCTGAAAGCCATAACATCTACAGAATATTATGTGTTTTTGTTTATTATAAAGAAACTGTTGAAAACTCTGACCCTCTTATCTATCGATTTTACTGTGGTTTGCTTTTTTTTTAATTTTCGTATGAACCTTCTGTGGCGTGTTTTTAATTATTTATTATTAAAATTGTTTTAACAAAGATTTTTTTTTATTTAAAACATTTGAATAAGTACAAGATTACTATGTGAAAAAGGCACACAAAGAATTTAATTAAGTAATCAAGACTCAATGTAAATATTTTTATTTCTGATTTAAGTAATTTTGTTTATGCCATATCTTTTAGGTTCGACCAAACTGGAAGCCCGGCGCTGCAAATGCCATCTTAGTGAGAAGGTACAGGCAGCAGAGAGCAGGCGGCGACATATTGAACAAGAAGAAGCGAGCGCTCATGCAGCGCAAAAAGAAAATCGAAATGAAGCCCACATTGGTTGTTACAAAGCGAGATGGAGAGTTTACCGTCCAAATGGAAGTGTTCAAAAAATTCTCCAAAGAGCGACTCCTATTTCAATACCCGTACGATGAAAAACCGCCTCTTATATACACAATAGGAAAGACAGCAGAAGAGAAACGCAAAATACAGCTGCAACGCGATAGGAGAGAACGTAGAGAAACCAGGAGAAAGAGTAGGCTGCTGCAGTCTACATTCAGGGACAGGTGCCAAGAGATTTGTTTAAAAGCGTACAATCAAGCGATAGGAATACTTCCTTTACCAGATCCTAATTCACCCGATTGCCCTTGTGCAGGTAAACCTATACATGAGGAGCCACCTATTGTAGATTCCTGTTCGTGCTCCGATACCGCTAGCACCATCTCCACTAGCGATTCTGATCATGATGAATGGGTCATAGAATTCACGCCACCTGCTGCAAGATGGGACGCTAAAGCTAAGCATCCACCCGTACTTGTTGAAAATGAAACTCAGTACACTTATTTGGATTACAAAGTGAAGGTACTAGATAAGAGTGGCAACCAAGTGCCGAGATTCTTTAAGGGTCCTGATGGTAAACAGGAATGCAGCGATTTAGGCGGATTCTGGGGTACAATTAGTGGTGATAGGAGTTGGTTGGAGATAAACAAAGATGGTTATATAGGACTAGATGAACGGTGGGTGCCAATGAACTTTACAGGACCTGATGGAATGTTGTATTCCTCAGAAGAAGGCTCGTTCACAGACACCCTTGGGCGGGTTTGGAAAATAGGTATAGATGGATATATAGACAAGGATGGTAAATGGGCATGGTATCTTAAGAAGAAAGGACCTTACGGAGCAGTAAGTCCGCCAAAAACGAAGTCTACCCCCACTGGTTCAACAGTCGATCCGAAGAAAGGAGTAAAAATTGTTCCGGATGCGACACCTAAAGAGAAGGACAAAAACATTAAAGAAGCTGGAACTGCAAAAGCCAAAACAGTGAATGATAAGAAGAAATCAGCAACTACTCCTGCACCAGCATCGGTATTGAAACCTAGTAACAATGTGGCAAACGTAAAGAAATCTAAAAATACTACCACCATTAAAAGCCCAGTTGTAATGAACTTTGCAACAAACTATGAGAGTCACAGAAGGCAACTACCGCGCGTCTCGCGGGTGGAGCGTAAACCCTTTATGGACCGCAGAGCGCTGGCAAAGTATCGCGAAATAATAGAAGAACTGAGAGCATACGATGATTTAGGAGAAATCAAGCCCCCTCCGAAGGCCAACAGAGCATCGAATACCCCCCTATCTCAGTTATCTACCTTCACAATGCAGGGTTATACGCACTACGGTAAGAAGGTATCATCATGTGCAGCGGAAAGGTCCTGCGAAGAATCCACAAATCAAACCAATTTTTCAGCCGGTGAGTCGCTCACTCGAACATAATTTATTATTTCTAAAGGTATCTTACATTTGGAAATCAGAGAAAGTTCTATTAAGTATGAGATTATATAGGTACCTATTATAATTTATATTATTTTTTTTATTTTATAAAAAAATTATTAATTGTTTGTTTGTTTGTTTAGATTTTACATCCTATAATTTCCATTGTCTCCTTTTGCCTACACCCTACGGGTTCAAACGTTCTTCTTCAGGTGTTTCTAAATAATTAAAACTAGTGTCTGGATCACAATAATATCTGGATGATCAATTGACGATCTGATGCTAATCGATCGTTACTTGATCATCCAGATATTGTGATGATATTTTGTATTGGACCTTACTTTGGAACTAGTGCTGACCTCCTGGTTACCGAGTATTTAAGTTATGTTTTTTTTTAAACAGGCCTCCTTTTCTGTTGCATGCTCCCATGAGCGTAGACTAGGTACAAGTGTTAACTTTTTTACCTTACTTTACCGTAAAAAGCGATTTTCACGCTAAAACAATTTAAGTGTTTCCCAGCAATTATTTTGAAAAACCTTACCGTATTTCGGGGCGAATAGAAATGCAGGGGTTAAATAGAAACCAAACTTTGATTGGGTTCTACACTTTAATACCGAACTCGTATTATTGGGTATCTTACAAAGGAATCGTTTTGAAAAATTGGAATCCTTGAATGCTGCCAAACAATATTTAAATAACGTGAAAAACCTCTTCACCCCTTTGGTGCCTATGCACCCCCTGCATTTCTATTCGCCCCGTTTCACCGTTATTTATTTACTAGCTTCTACCAGCGGCTTCGCCCGCGTGAAAATCGGAAATAGGGAGGTTTCTTGATTTATATTGTAACTACACCTACTCTACACCTACCCTACACCTACCCTACACCTACCCTACACCTACCCTACACCTACCCTACACCTACCCTACACCTACCCTACACCTACCCTACACCTACCCTACACCTACCCTACACCTACCCTACACCTACCCTACACCTACCCTACATCTACCCTATACCTACCCTACATCTACCCTAGACCTACCCTACACCTACCCTGCACCTACCCTACACCTACCCTAACCAGCCCAAAAAATACTATGACATGTTTCTGGTTCCCTGGTACTTGATGTTTTTGGTCTCCTGGTACTTGTGAATCTGTAGTACTAAGGCAGCAGCGGCTCAGAATTTCTACTTCCTCCTCAGTCTTCATTGATCAATGCAACTTACCGGGATAAAAAGTAGCATATGTCTCATTCCAGGATATGAACTACATGTGTGCCAAATTTCATCCAAATCCCTTCAGCCGTTTTTGCCTGATTGTTACACAAACATACAAATATACAAACATACAAACATACAAACATACAAGCATACAAACATACAAACATTCACGTTTATAATATTAGTAGGATTATTTGCTTGCTGTGCCCGCGACTACGTTCGTGTGGTTGTCGGAAAAAAAAAGTTGTGTTATAGCCAATCGCCTTCCTTGTTATGGGCTATCGAACACTTAAATAATTTTTAAATTCGAACCAGTAGTTCTTGAGACTAGCGCGTTCACAACCAAACAAACAAACTCTTCAGCTTAATAATATAGTCAAGATTTACTTACATCTATCATCTATGATAGATTTTTTATGGGTCTTCTCTGAATCGGAATGTACATCGCTGCGGTTTGCGGTGCCGGATATGTAATCGTCCTAATTGCTGACGCATAGGTATTGCGACGTTTAAAAAGATCATTGTAGACGTCATGCGATAGGACGGGGCCCGCTAGGGCCAGAGCCTGCCAGGGTTGCGGGATTTGTTCGGAAGAGTCACTGCGGCCCTGGAACGCAATAGACCTTTTCTATTGCGTTCCAGGGCCGCAGTGACTCACGCAATAGAAGAAACACAGATGGGTTTTAGTCAGTAAGAGTCTGAAGATCCTTTTCGTTCCACCCAGAGCGGAAGAAGTCATTTGAAGATTTCGCATATTTAAAAAATAATACATACGACCATGTGTTCGGTATCGCATACCGCAGCGTTGTGCGTTCCGCTAAAGATACCAATTATTTACACCCTATTGTGTATCCTAATGCGTCCTTGAATGTTTGGCCACATCCAGACTTTAATTCAATATGCTTTGATTATAATATGGTAAATACTGTAAAGTTACCTTTAGGTAAATAACTTTGGAGACTGCATACCATGGAGTTGGTCTAGTGATGCTTCCAGAAGATGGCCTATTCCTCAACCATCCAAGATAGCACCATCGTGTTTAGGCGAGTATAATTTGGACAATTGGTGTAAAAGCTTGTTTTAAAAATATTACTTGCTATCCCGGAATACCTACTTACAATATAAAGTTCGAAAATTCCCAACTTAGCGGGCGAAGCCGCTGGGAGAAGATATTTCCGCGAGTCATTGGCCTTATAATTATTTCTAGTTTTCAGCTTGAGCTGTAGTTTATGAGCAAATGAACACCACATCTTGAATATCAAAACCAGCAAAATATAAATGAACGTCTAATGCTCAAACATACCTCTTTTGTACAAAAAAGTAAAAAAGTGGTCAAAACATGGCCTTCTTGAAATTTTGAAGGGACCCTTCAAAATTTATAGAAAATTAATTTCAAAATTAATGACACACTGTTTTCGGCAAACTGCTAAATTGAAAACATTCTGAAAACTAAATTTTACAGTTCTTTGTATAATTATGGAGGAGTAGACTACGGAAAGGCACATAAAATAAGTGAAATACCAGTCAAGTCAAGTTTTTCGTAAACAAGGAAAAATGGCTTCCACGGATTCAATGTTCTTGTTTGAGATAGTGGTTGAAGAATTGACAAGCTATATCAATTACAGCGAGTTTAACATCAGAAGTCAATTTGCAGATGTATTCAATGTCCATCTGGAAGATCCCAATAAAATAGAATGTTTTATGCCAAAGGAGCCAGGAAAAAGAACTAGAAAAATGAAAATTAAGCGCAAATCTCCAACAAGGGTCAAGAGCCCAGAAATATCGTCAATGGCACCTACAGTACAGTCGGGGCAGACCATCTTATTTGCGATTAATGTCGACACGTTGGTTTCAAACATGAAACAGTATCCCTTGGAGCTGTCGCTCTGGAGTAAGGTTGTATCTGACTATAAAATAGGATCCACGTACATTCCGTGGAGTGCGCAGTATTTTGAATACTTGAACAAGCTCCACAGGACTCACGAACAGCAGCCGGTATGTGTTGTGGGCGATTACAACGTATTTGACGAGATTACTTCAAAACGCATGGCCGTAATCAAATTGAACATTAAATTGAGGCACTTTAGAGATACAATTAATACAAAGGTTAGGTCAATTTCGCCGGAAACCCAAAAAACTATGACGAGTAGTAGATCTACGCTCTGGACTAAGCCCGTTAGCGTAGTAAGCACAATAAGTAAAGATAGACCAATTAATATTACTGAAGATACGGGTTTTATAAAAACTACTTATAGTCGTCACAAAAGTTCTATTGGCAGCAAAAGAACAAATAATAAAAAGAAAGAACATAAGAGTGTCGACGACCTTAGTTATAGGAAACTCGTCACTGAACTCCAAAGTGCTGCAGTGGATAATAAAATCTACAAACGAAGACTCAATAGTGGCATAATCTCTTTAGTACGAAGTGATACAAAATTAGACACATATACAACTGTTGCTGTTATTAAATCTAAATCATATTCATCAATTAATCGTAGAAATTCCGACATGTTATTTGATTACATTTACGGAGGCACGCCTACTGGGCCATTTGGTAACCACGTCTACTTTGTAAACTATTTCACAGTAGAGAACGACTTTGCTGACTCTCCAAAATCACCGAAATCTCCGAAATCTCCAAGCTCTCCGAAAACACCAACCTCTCCAAAAACACCAACCTCTCCGAAATCTCCGAAATCTCCAAGCTCTCCGAAAACACCAACCTCTCCAAAACCTGCAAGTTCCCCAACTTCTCCTAAACCTGCAAGCTCTGCAACCTCTCCAAAAGGTGTTAAATCTGCCACTGATACATTGAAATCCGGCTCCGAAAAAACGCATGAAGCGCAGGAGGGTGAAAGATACGAATTTAGAATATGCGAGAGTGAATGTCCTTTAAGAAAACACAAAAAAGGTCATCAATTATATGGCACACAAAGTGTTTGTTCGTTGGATTTACCAAAAAAAGCATCACATTTAATTTCAGTAAAAAAATGCCACGATGTGAAATGCACCTATGAAAAAATGAGGGAAGTACCCACACCACCAGATGATCGCATTATGTTAAAACTGAGTACTCGCACAGGTGAAGAGTGTTGCAAGGTCACCAAGAAAGTGGAGGAAGTGATAACGGGAATGAAAGCGAAAATGAAATTTGGTAGCGAACCTTGTTATTGCGAATGCGAATGTCAATTTAGGTTCATGAAGAAAACAACATTTTGTGAGATATGCGGGGGCTATGAACGGTTTGGTGAAGATTATGGAGGCAAGCCTGGATACGAATTGCCTTTCCCCTGTCCCATCTTCCACAAATTAGCCGAGAAAAGCAAGTTGAAGTTAACTGCGTCTGGAAGCGACACTAAGAATAAAAAAGACTCAAAGCAAAAGGTGAGCCCTGAAACGGAAAAAGAACTCAAAAAAGGCAAAAAGAAAAAAGACAGTCGATTCAAGTTTAACTACGGCTATACAGGTATTCGTACGTATATTGTATTTTTTTTTAAATATAATTTGTAACTGGAATTTTGTTGATGTCGTTATAATTTCCTTCATATTATAGCTCCTCATATCGGGCACAGTCGCTGCGCGTTGCCTTGTGTTGGCACTTTGGGTGCGGTGCCCAAGCGCATGGGCTGGCTCTGGACTTGTGAAAATGTACCAGGAATGAAGGTACGTACTGATGCCCATAGGTTCAGTTCGGTTGTTACGCTTATTACAAGTAGAGAAAAACAATTTTATTTTACTTTTTTTTATAGTACCGTCCGCAGTGGAAGCCTGGTGCGTCGAATAAGCATGTAGTGAGGTTACTAAAAATGGCCAAGAATCCTGGCGATTTCTTAGCTAAAAAGAGGAAGAAAGATCAAGGAAAGCCTAAGAGACCACTAAAACGGCCATTACTTACTGTGCAGAAGAAAGATGGTGAATTTACTGTGACCATGGAAACAATGAAAACTTTCACAAAGCCAAGGACTTATAATCAATACCCATATGAAGATAAGCCTTTGGTGACTTACACGATTGGAAGAACATCGGAAGAAAATCTACAAAGAAAGGTAAAGAAAGAACGTGCACAAAGACGGCTGGAGAGACTTCAACGCGACTTCGTCCAGAGCGCATTTAGAGATATGTGCAAAGAGATTTGTTTGAAGACGTATCAACAAGCGCTTGGTTTGTTGCCCAATGCCGAACAACCCGACTGTTCCTGTTTCCCAGCTGCTCCTGGTTCTGACGATGTAGACCCGGATCACTCCTGCTCATGTTCCGAAGACAAGGACTTGTCCGAGTCCGACACTGACTCCGATGAATGGATCATTGAATTTACTCCTCCAACAGCTACATTTGATCCAACGTACAAAAGTAAAAAAATTACATTGACAGAAAATGCGACTCAATATATATACACTGATTACAGAGTAAAACTCTTAGATAGATTTGGCAACCCAGTGCCAAGATTCTTTAAAGGTCCTGATGGAAAACAACAATGCAGTGATTTAGGTGGATTTTGGGACCCAGATCATAATTGGCTAGAAATTAACGTGGATGGTTTTATAGGACCGGACGAGAAATGGGCGCCGCACACCTTCCTAGGACCTAATAATGAGATGGTCGATGGTGAGCCTGGAAAATTTCAAGCCATGGATGGCAAGTGGTTAGTTATTGGGGTTGACGGATATGTTGATCAAGGTAAGTGGAAGTTCTACTCAAAAAGTCCAGACTCAAAAAAGAAACGGTCCTGGAAAAAAACCACCGGACGTATTAAGGAAGAAAAGAGATCCGAGGCCACTTGGAGTTGTTTTGGCAGTGCATCTCCTAAGCATTTGTCCAAAATGGGAATTGTTGGTCATGGACACGATAAAAAGCTGTTAAATACAAGACTAAGAGACCTGCTGGCACAAGGAGAAGATATTAGACTTCCACAACCTTCAACAGTTCCGCGGTCAAATAGGCCTAGAAGGAAACGTAGCACTTCGCGACATCGCACTTTTACTGAGAGGACGCAATGTAAACATGCTACGCCTTCAGATAGAGGAATAGTGGCTGTCGATGGTCACGGGAATAAGACGTATTTCAGATTGAAAGATTATGACAATAGAAGGCCTAAAGATAGGATGACCACGCTTACAGATCAGGGTATTAGTGTTAGCTCATTTCATGTTCCATGTTTTAGTTCGTTTATTAGTTCTGAGGTGATGAAAAAGCAACAGTATGACCGTCTGGTGGCCATGGCTAAACGTCGGGAACAGAGTGCCAGTCAGGGAAGCCATGCGGAGGGAAGCCGTGCGGAACGAAGCACCAACGCATCCACGCCCGCTGATTATCACGGTGTCTACGTAGTCTAAGTACTTCTGGGTTCTGGGTTCATTTTTCTGAAACGTTTAGGTGTTGGAATTTGTATAGTTTTAGGCAGTCGAACTATTAAGTGGAATTTATTCGGTAATACGTCCTAAGTAAAATTTTGTAACGTTATGGTAACTTGTAAGATAAAATAAATTATTTATTTTATACTGGTGTTTTATACTTTACTAAATTACATCTTTATGACATGTGTGTCGCAACCAACTAGCTTAATCAGTCGTTTCATCAAAAAGCCTAGCCTTTTTATTAAACTGTGCCGTTTAATCAGTGGCATAAGTGACATGGGCAAGTCATCAAACGATATTGAATAATGACAAAATAGGCTGCGACTTATGCATTGCTATAGGTAGAGTAAATTTTCCTTCAGTTCCGGAAATCATGGTGACTGAAAAATAAAAAATTGTATTCGCCAAGAATACAATTTTTTATTTTTCATGCTCAACCAACCTTAAATCTTCTTCCTACTAGTATGATTCAGGCCAACGTGAACCGAAGGTTATAACTACTCAGATATTTCTGTCAGTAAATAAACGCTACATAAGACGATTACGCATTGTGGGATTTCAACGCGTTGAAAATCCAAAAATATACATAATAGCAATAATTTTGAAATTACAAGAAGTTGAATCTTTACGTAACTAATTCGTATCAAACTGCCGTTTGAATCAAGTAAGCTTTTTTTTTTATTTTATTGTTTTTTATGTGTATTTTTTTATTTATTTACTCAAGTTATCGAAAACTTGCGATTGTCGAAAGAATGAACTGATCATGTTATTATATAATTTCAGGTATATCGTGGCTGGAAACCTGGTGCGATATCTAATCGCCTTCTGAAGAAATTAAACGAAGCAAAACATCAATTGCGACCAGTGCCATTGCTGAAACCGAAAACAAAGACGAATAAAAAGACGGTTGAGGATAAACCAACTCTCATTATTTGTAAGAAGAAAGGGGAGTACCACGTAGAGATGCAAGTGTCTCCGGAGAACAGTGACGTCAATGTGACCCAATGCAGTCCATTGGTCTTCAGGATCAGCAGAGATGACAATGAGGAGAGAATACAAAAACGTTTGAGGAAACGGGAACGCCTTGTCAAAGCAGCGGTCGAAAAGGTTTGGTTAGATCCCTATCACCCCGAAATTTGCGAGAAGACCTGTCTTAGAGCCTATAGAGAGGCCATAGGACTGGCCAACCCGAACAATCCCGACTGCACATGCAGCGTAGAAGATGAAGAAGAAATATGCAGTTGTTGTGATGTGGAAGAGGACGGCAGCTCTGTTTGTAGTTCTTTAGATCTCGAATGGGAGATACACTTTTCTCCTCCGATCGCGTCTCACTCGTAATTTTATTTTTTCCTTGTTTTTGCAGCGTTTTGAGGTGAAATAAAACAAAAGTTTAAACGACAACTTTACTGTCAATTTTACTTTTCGCTAGGAGGTTGTTCAGCATGTCCCAAATGACGAGTGAGAGGGTAGTATGAGGTGCTATCCTCAAGTAGAGTGGTCCCAATCCTTTGTAGAGGCCGTGGATGCCTTCGGTTCTGTATATTTTTGACAGGCAGTCGAAGATTCCAGTGTATAGGACGGCACCGGTTGCTGCAGATCCTGGAAATCAAGTAAAAAGTTCATAAAAGAAGCGTAATATGAATTATGTTATTCTCAAGATCAAAAAATTCAGCAGTAACAAAGATCGAGACAATAAAAGTAGTTTAGGTTCTCTCTAAAATTAAGTAAGTGCCAACTAAAATTGTCTGCTTTACTTATATCAAAACATGAAGAAGAAACCAAAAATTAAGTAAAATAAACCACTACACAGTTTAACATTAGACAGATTGAAGTATCACCAGAAGATAGTCCGTCTACAGCTACACCTTAGTAATAAAACCAGAAACATTGAAAGCGTTCCACTTGACCATAATAAGCTTGACCATGCAACAGAGATCCCCGATCACCAATAAGCTGCGACAACGTTACCCTGATTATAAAGCCTTGTATTCACAACATCCATCGGCGTTTCGATAAACACAACGATCACACCGCACACGATGCTCGCCACGAAGGACAAACTCAATGGCGACTCTTCAAAATACCCTCTCGCTAGCAGAGCTTCCTTGAATCTGGAAATAAACTTGAGTATATAGTCTACGAACCCTGGTTGTATAAGCGGACGGTGGTGACGTCGAAGGGGCATATTGTGAAGGCTACTACCACCCCGCTTACAGCGCTGGCTCCGAAAGCAAGTCCAAACGGAGAGTTTTGAAAAAAACCTTGTGACAGCAACTCTTCTTTGGCTCTGAAGGTGAAAATATTAGTTGAGTGTTTGGTTCTAATATTTTCGCGGGCCAGTCCTTGTTTTGGCCGTGTTTTTCAAAATTTTCTTATGTTTTCTTTGATTTAGACCAAGATTAAACCAGATTTTGATAATTTTAAGACATATCTATTATGTGATAACTGATAAGAAAAATGCATGACTCATTTTTTAAACGGACCATGGGGCCTAGACAAAAGACTTTTCTGTTAGTAGCGTTAACCTCAGACGCTGACGACAAAATGTATGGGAGTCTGACGTTAATGCTACGGAAAAGTTTTTTTTCTAGGCCTGCATGTCTATCTATTGTTTAGTCTGCCACAATGACTACCCACTTATCAATACATTAGTCTTGGTCTTCAAATCACGTGAAGCCGTCTCCTACAATTCAGATTACAGACATGCAACGTCTTGCACAGATTTCATTGAATAGAAGCAGATAAAACCTGATTAGGATCAATTAGGATTCATTATCTAAAGATGGGACTTTGTTATCTTAAGCTGTGTACTGACCGGTGTTACGAGGCGTAATGTAACATGTTACAAAGCGAGCATTCGTGCAGTCAGTACGAGGAAACGAGCATGAATTCATGCGCATGTTGATGATGCGTATAATTATTTTGTTTTACACGGATGTTAGGACACGGCGTAATATAACATGCTCACTGCGAATGTTACATTGAGTGGCTAAACAAGTTAGATTTGTGTCTGCTCATACAACGCAAGAAACATAAATGTTCAAAAACTAGGATTTTTAAATACTGACTATCACTATATACAGTAAAATTTAAATCTAGAATCTTTTTTTTCACATTCATTGTTTTTCCCGAGGACTATTCAAATACATTCTTGTTTTTTTCTATCGTTTTGCCAGTAGATAATCTACTGAGTTACCATGATGTAAAGTTTTCTTACTTGGAGAATGTGGTGAGTTGAGCGGCGCTGCCTATGGCCAGCCTCGTGCAGGTGGCGGAGACCCCGGCGAAGAAGCCCCGCATGCCTTCAGTCTTGTAGATCGTGACGATGCCGTCAAACATTCCTGGAACGATTATGATTCAGAGGTTAGTGGGCTTGCACGAATATTTTTGTTCGATATAATTGAAATGGATGTGTGGAGTAACGAGAATGGATAAAGTGAGAAATTAGTACATTAGAGGTAGTTTAAAAGTGGCGCCAGTGACGGAAAAGTTGAAAGGTAAACGCTTGTCCTGGTATGGTCATGTGAAGAGGAGGGATGAAACGCATGTAACTAAAAGGGTTATGAATATAAATGTGGATGGGTGGAGAGGAAGAGGGAGGCTTTCATCGGTGATAAATATTTACCAATTCGTAACCGCTCCTTCTTTTCTGATCTCAGCCATAACATATGACACATCACGACAGTTTAAAGCGAACATTCATAAATCAAAACACAATCCCACAATTTTTAATTTTAAAATGGCCGGGCTAGCTCTTGAACCTCGATCACGCCTGATGGAAAGCGATGCGCAAGCGATGAGTCTATGATAGAGCGAGCGTGTCCAGAAGATCCACATCCTGTAATCATCCTTCAATGATTGGTCCTTCGAGACAAGCTCAAGAACCACTTGATACGGATCAAACAGGCGTAACCAAGAATATTTGCGTAATCAATCGGTAGGGCCAACCAAAATGACCCTAACCACCGCAAGGGAAGGATTGGCCAGTCTTTTTTTTTTTTTTTTTTTTTTTTATTGGTGATGGGTTTGCTCTTGACTCTAGTCAATGTCAGATATGACAGAGACAAAGTCTACGATGGAGCGAGCTTACCCAGAAGGAGCCTGTTCACTCTAACTTTGAAGAGATTAGGGCTGTAAGCTTTTGGAAACACAGACGCAGGCAGAGAGTTCCACTCCTTTGCTGTGCGCATTATAAAAGACGTTTGGAAACGCTTAGTGCGAATTGGTGGAATATCTACAAGGTAGGGATGGTAAGATGCAGTGCGTCTGAATGTCCGATGGTAGAAGGGGGCCGGTGGGATGAGGTCGTGGAGTTCTTGGGCACACTCACCGAAGTACAATCTGTAGAAGACCGATAAGCAGGCAACCTTACGGCGATGAGCCAAGCTATGTAGCTTGGCATCCACCAGTTTTGCGTCACCGATGAGCCTCTTAGCTCTGCGTTCCACCGAGTCAAGCGCGGCAAGCTGATACTTAGCTGAGCCATCCCATAGGTGGCTACAATACTCCATGCAGGATCGGACTTGTGCTTTGTAAAGGGTTAAAAGCTGTCCAGGCCTGAAGTATCGCTTCACCTTATTTAGGATGCCCAGCTTTTTGGCCGCAATTTGGGCTTTGTACTCGATGGTGGCGCCGAAGTTGAGACTGGATGTCAACTCCATGCCTAGGAGCTCGAGCCGATCAGTAACGGGAACAGATGCACCCCGAAAAGTAGGAGTTTGGTCAAAGCGACTCCTTTTTGCGGTAAAAAGACACGCCTGTGTTTTGGTGGCGTTAAAAGTGACCAGATTGTCATCACCCCACTGGGAGACAACGCTTAAGGTCAAATTTGTCCGCTCTACCATGGCCTCTCTCAGTCTTATAAGATGTTAGTTGAGACTGTCCAGTATGCGCCGAGCGCTCAGTTCAGTTGTGCCTGATGGAACAAATTGCGCTACACGAGGAGGCTCCTTCATGCATCCCACCCCAGATCCCAGATGCTTTAAAGTGATCCCTAATTTATTGGTATCCTATGTACAAGTACTTGTACTATCAAAAGTTCCCAGTCCGCAGTATAGCGTTTATTAATAAGGTTGAAAGTTGGTGACTTTCTCATACGTACCTTTATACTTATGTTGCCTCCCAACAGCTATGCTAGGGTGTGCGCCAGCCTGTATCCTAGTCTTCACCACGGACGCCGGGTTGCCAGTCACCCCACTCATGATACCACTCACGCTTGACCAGAATATCGCCTTCTCTATGCTTATTTCTCCTTCTTTGTTTTTGGTCCAGCCGTTGACCTCTGCTACGTGGTACATGCCTAGTCTGAAATGATTTGTTGTTTTGTTATTTTAATATGAATTGGGACTTAGATGGAAATTACTCACAAAACTTACCACGAGACTATACAATGTGTCTGGTTCCGGACTGTACAAACTGAAAGGGATAACTGGGATAAACGGACCGATACAAAATAAAATGAGATAAGTTTATTTGACAAATACTTATTTTGTTGTCGTGTCTTCCCCCGGAATACAAAGTCAAAGTCAAAGTCAAAGTCAAAGCATTTATTTCAATTAGACCATTTACAGGCACCTTTGAATTGTCAAGGTCGGTCGGTCAAAAAGATGAAGCTATTTGCACGTTCCAAAGCGTAGATCTCTATGGAGAAGAACGTACAAGAAACTCCATGGACACTCTTTTAAAAATAATAATTTGTTACAAAATTATGGTTACATCATTCATATTGAAATTATACACATATGTGAGAACGATGTAAAAGACGTGCAGGATAAAAGAGTCCGGAGTAAAAAAGCAACAATTAAAATAAACCATGGCAGCCGAGAGATGACCAGTCTCAGCTGACGGCGCCCGTTCACGAACATGACGCATACGCTAGCACCATTCGGCTCAACCATTTTTAAGGGAGCCAAATGATCCAACGCATGCGCCACCATCAGCCAGACTTTTGAGTGAGAATGACATCCCCAATCGCCAGGGTACACTCCAAGTCAAAGACCTGCCCAAAATGATCATTATAGTTCAAAGGTACACAGTACTCACACATGTGCATGAAATATACACATTCCGGGGGACGACATGACAACAAAATAAGTATATTTTGTCCCTTTCTCACTTCAATAATCCTTAATAAACCATTTTTGTACCTGCTCCCCGTTGGAATGCGGCGCTCATTCTTATCTCACGCACAGAAGGGCTGCGTTCAAACAACAATAATATCTCTTAAGAGGGTGCCGACCAAACGTCGACCGCGCAGTGGCGCCCTCATCGTTTGTTTGGTTATTTCTTTTATTTTAGAATGAAAATGCAGAAAATATGCCATTTAAGTTGTGCTCCACAAGATTATACGTTAATATTATTATAAACGGTAGTTTTAAATTGTTCAGTTTTATTATAATCACTAAAACGGATAATAGTGGCCACTATTTTCCGTTTTAGTGATTATAATAATATTAACGTATAATCTTGTGGAGCACAACTTAAATGGCATATTTTCTGCATTTTCATTCTAAAATAAAAGAAATAACCAAACAAACTATGAGGGCGCCACTGCGCGGTCGACGTTTGGTCGGCGCCCTCTTAAACTAATTATCATAGCATTGAGTTTTTGGTACCATTATTAAGATAAACCATCTGTTACACGAGTAGATAAAATAAAGTAGTTCCCTGGGGCGGTTTTTGTAATAATCTTGAAAAACTAAAAAAACTATATTAATTTTGACGTAAAATTGTTCTTTTAGCATTTATTTCAATATGAACAGCTTTTATTATTTTTTTTTTGAGTTATTAAACATGTTGTTAGTAATCTTTAGTTACTTAAAGTTTTTTTACAAGTCGACCAAAACACAAAAATGGCTGCCGTTTCGCGGGGATTGGGTTTAGAGCCCACATGTAGAATAATTATAACGATAAAATAAAGCAAACTACCACCCCTTTCAGTTTGTACAAGCCGAAACCAGACACATTGTAGACTACAGAATAAAAAATCTTATAAAAATCACACAGAAAATTTTCCGGAAGCCAAAAGAAAGTCATTGTGAGCAAAAACCACAATTTAAGTTCAAAATCCTCAGATTTACCTCACAGAATTCATAGTGAACCCCAGCACCATAGCTGGTGCTAATCCCTTCTGCAGCGCCATTGCTCCATCGGCCCTGGCGATCACATACAAGGCGTGGAAGATACCGCGATACCGCGTGTTCGCCTCAGTGCGCGCGCGCAACTCCCCTTGCAACTGCAGCCGAGTCTTGACGACGTCCATCGGGTTTGTGAAGATCGTTGCGCCGGCGCCGGCTAGGCCGCCAATTATGAAATCCATTTTTTATTTTCTGTAATTATTAAGACAAGAAGAATAAGTTACTTCAACAAATCTTATAAGGGCGCGTTTAGACGACACGCGCCCGATAAGCGCACAACACGCACGTCTGCATCCGCGTCTAACTCGCTTTGAAAGTTGTATATAATTTGAGTCTTACTTATCCCGCGCTCAACCCGCCCGCGCGCGGTGTTGGCACGAGGCGGGCGCGAGGCGTGTGCGGTTGGACTTCGATAAATGCAATTTGAGATCTATTATTGACGTGTCATAAGACTCAAATTATATGTACCTACAACAAATTTCAAAGCGAGTTAGACGCGGATGTTGACGCGCGTGGTGTGCGCTCAGCGCGTGTCGTCTGAACGCCCCCTAAAACAAACAAACCAGAAACCATCAACGCGCTCAAACGCTGTAAACCAAGCCGGAATGGCGTGGTTCGTTAAATTGTCAGTCAATGGCCGACGCGCGTATGTTACAGTCAAGTGTGACCCACCTCTCCCAGCTAAAATGTAGGGGAGCCGGGGGGAATGGGAGTCAGTGGGCAATGAGGGTCAATTCAAAATTAATTAAACCTTAAGCTTTACAGAATACGGCTATGTCGCAAGTGGTTTAGCTCAGCACCCCTCCCGCACTGCCCATACCGGGCCCGCCAGTCATGCTAGCATCCCCGGGAGCGACATACGTGTCACAGCGGAGGGGCCGTTGTAAAATTTCCGGAATTTCGATCGAAATTCGTGAGTATCTATATTTGTTAATTACGCGAATATAATAATCTCAAAGCGTAGTACTGGAACTAATCTTATATTTATTAATGCAATTTATAAGATTTTTAGATGTTTTTCTACACTAATATTATAAAGAGGAAAGATTTGTTTGTTTGTTTGTTTGTTTGTTTGTTTGTTTGTTTGTTTGTTTGTTTGTTTGTTTGTTTGTTTGTTTGAAATGAATAGGCTCCGAAACTACTGGACCGATTTGAAAAATTCTTTCACCAGTAGATTTCTACATTATCAGAGATGGACATAGGCTATAGAATATTTTCAAAAAAGTTAGGGATCCGTATGAAAACTTCGATAATGTGACTCAAGGTGTGAGAAAAAATCCTTATATCGCGTACGCTGCGGAATCTATTGACAATAGAGCAAAGTGATGTAGTACAGTTTTATAGAGGTCATCAATATCTACAAAAAAGTCCGCGGTACCATATGTCTAACTATTATGGATAAGTCACCATGACCGCTTTTTGTTAATATTAGTCAAGCAAATCCCATGGTGAAATAAAAAATGGTGATTATAGTACCATGATATTAATCCTTATCCATTCAAATGGTTTGATAATTAAGGTTGATTATGTCCGTGTAAATTACACTTTAAATCATTCAAATCGGACCTTTCGTTCAAAAGTTACGACGGTAATAAACATGCTCGGAGTAAGAAAAATGTCGCGGCTTGAGCGAACTGGGGAGAATCGTATCAATGCTTGGTCCGATGAAGTTGAAACACCACGGCATTTAAATGTTTTCGATAAAACAATAAGAATATCAAATGTTTGGATTTTTCGAAAATCAACTAGGTACATACATAATAAGGGGTGAAGCAGGGGTGAATAAGTTTTTAGGGGAGGAAATTATAGCTTGCTTCAATTTACGTCGGAATTCTATGAATAAACTAAAAGTGGGATAATTACAACAGATCATGTACCTAACAATTTTTGCATAATCAACCTCTGACCGGCTGAACGGGGTGAACAGTTGCGCTGAACCAATAATGAGAATCGTTGTGCTTAATTTTCCAAAACTAACCTTTATAAGGGGCGTTGAAGTTTGTGGAGTACCTACTATCCCCACGCGGACGAAGTCGCGGGCGAAGTGCTAGTTAATTATAATTTCGTTTATGGCAATGATAGCCAAAAAAGACTTGTATAACTCAATTCCTGATTAGTTTTTAAAGATAACTAAATGTAAACAAATTATAAGACTGATCATTAGTGATTACGATAACAACTTTTCCTTATGTGACTCCCAATTCCCCCATCTCCCCTAGATTTATATTAATTTTACCCTTAAAGAGGTAATGTCATGGTGCGCAGATAACACTACGCACTAGATGGGTAAGGCGCGGGTGAGGAGTGATTTTGGACACAATGCGCTGCGTACAAATGTGATTGAACACTCTTTAAGGTTTGTTTTGTATTCTGAGGTCTTTAGCTATAGGTAATAGAAAATGGGCTATATCAAAAACAACAAACAAACAAACAACAACTTTTACTATGGGACCAACCCAGAAATCGTGAAAAAAAATCAGCTGTTCAATACATTTTGTCGAGTTATGCTCACAAAAATGTATGGAGAAGTCGATTTTTTTTCGCGATTTAAGGTTTGTCTCATGGTAAAAGTTGCTCATAATGATGAGTACTTATATATGAGTATTGTGTTTATTCTGTTACACGTTGTATAGAGTATGGTGCCAACACTTCCAACCAAGTCCAAATAAAATTAGTTGCAATGTCTGCCCGTCATCGTCGTCGCCTTCTCTTACCCTATTATGTATATTACAGTCGGCTTTCAGTATAACCAGCTTCAGCTAAGTACTATTTAATTACATGGAGAGGAATTCAGGCTGAAAAATCGCCATGACTATAGTTTTTCACTACGATTTTAGGTGGTAGAATAAGGGGCGTCGCTCCCACTATAGAGTCGATTCGTTGTCGAGGCGCAGGCGGTATTTTGACTTATGAGAGAGAGAGGAGTATAGCATGTGTATGCAGCTTTTCCGCGCACTTAAGTCAAATTACCGCCCTCGATGCCGCGCGCCGACTCGACTCTTTAGTGTGTGAGCGACGCCCTTATGTTTGTAGGTACCCATGTGTCTGGTATCTGTCCCTTAGTAAATCAAGTTGAGTTTTTTGATACTAGAGCAAACAATAAAGGTCAATACCAAGAAACTGTCGTCGCCGTATACAAGTCTGGCAGCTTGCCATCTGAACTCATCACCATTGATAGATGCTGTAACGTTATTTTAATTACCAACAAACACAATCTAAACAACATGTTTGATACACGTGGCGTTCGGAAGTTTCTGTACGATGTACAGCGTGATAATACGTGTCTTCCGATATTGTGGGATAAGACATATCACTATGTATCTTTCACAGCCAACTGGCTTAATCAGCCATTTCATTGGTGGCCTAGCCTTTTAACTGCACCGATTTTTCAGCGACTTAAGTGACATCTTTGTTTCAATATCGTGTAATGACTTGCCCATGTCATTTATATCGCTGACTAAACGGCACAGTTCAATGAAAAGGCTAGGCTTTTGATGTAACGGCTGATTAGATTAAGCTAGTTGGCTGCGACATATTCACTACAATGAAACCCGCAAAAATAAGTAGTTGCCGCTTGGTCGTGAACTGCCGTGGCCTATAAGTAATACATGGAAAGCACTGAATCGATTGCGTGCCCAAGTAGGTATGCCGCTGTTTGTTATTCAGCAAATGGGACTATATTGATTCATTCAGCACTAGTGTGAGTGTCAGACACCCATGTGAGACTATGAAATACCCATTAAACGCTGACAACAGCAAAAGCTCGGTCACTCTCGGACTGTATAGAAAAGAAAGTGAAGCGCGACGACAAAATTTATCGATTTCCTCAAAACTAAGTTGATCTATTAAAAATCTAAAACAACAAAGTTTTGCATTAAGATTCGATTCATTATTTGGTATAATTTTTATCGGCATAAGTAGGCTAGTAATATGGGATTTTTTTTCTAAGGTCAAAGTTAGAGGTTACTTTGACGATCATTACTATCGAGGATTTTATTTTAAACTTGTTTTGGAAAAAACAGTATTCTTTGAAATATTGTTAAAACATATTATATTGTTATTTACATTTTTATTTTTATTGCAGCTTGACACTAAACAGATTTGGCTAAAATTGCGTGAGGAAACCAGCAATTTTCTAGTTTTTGCTGTTCACAGCGCCTTAATGCTGAAAGGTCCTAAACGTACACGTAGGTACGTGCACCTGCATAACCTGGCCCTTAAATATCTGTTTAATTTCGAGAAAAGAGAACTAGTAAAAACGCTGCTGTAGAAAGCAGTGTATTGTGAATGTTTAATGATTCACTAATTTTGTTTTGATTTCTGTGTGAACTTAGGATACATCACCGTGTGACAGAATAAACGCAATACTGTCCCATACATATTTTCTGTGCGCATAACTCGACAAAATGTTGAACAGCTGATTTTATTATGTTACATAGTGTACTAGCTGTCCCCCGCGGCTTCGCTCCCGTCAACTGGCTACCTACCTACCTACCCTACACCTACCCTACACCTACCCTACGCCTACTAAAAAAAAGTATTCTATGTCCGTCTCCTGGTTCTAAGCTACCTCCTCGCAAATTTTCAGCCAAATCGGTTCAGCCGTTCTTGAGTTATAAAATTACAACGAAATGTGGCATTGATTTTTATATATATAGATAGATGTATAGTTTACACGTAAATCAAAACGAAACAATAACGTTAGTTCTGAATTCAAATTACTATACCTACACGATAAAGCTAATAATTGATGGACGTGGAAATTAGCATTCGTTTGTACACTACAATATCAGTTTCATTGATTTACCGTCCTCTGACGTATTCTATTATCATATCGTGACGGCATGACGCTATTCGTTATCATCACATCTCGTCAAGAGTCATCAATTCAATATCTCGTGCGGCCAGTGATTATACTGACATACAAATCGATTTGAAGTATTTTCCGACCCACGTGTCAAAGATAGTCCTTATGTGGAGTTAAAAGGACCATTTTTCCAAGTACATGTTTTTAGAAGCACGTTAAGGACGAAATATTTGACGTGAGCTGTCAATTTTGACGTGAGTAACGTGACGACACTGGCAGACAGAATAGTCGTCATCTGTTGCCAAAGAAGGAAAAACAACAAAATAAAATGGAATGACTGCTCGCCTCGTGATCATTTCACCCAAGCCTGCACTTCGACATGTTAACAGCCGGTCTATTCAGTCGACATCCTCACCGTGTGTACACTTAGGTAGAGTGAACGACAACTGAGCTGTCATTCCGTCTTGTTTGTATGGTTTGACAGGTGAGCTGTCGTTCACTTCGCCTAAATTTTCACTTCGACATGTTTATAAAATCGCACTAAGAATCGACCGGCTTTAATATTCTAGTAGTACCAAGTCAGTAACGTCCGAATAGGTATCGTGATGACCAATAAATAATGGATTCTTGGTCAGATAAGCAGTAGCTCCATACTTGTATTCAGCTTCATCCATTCCTTCTCCATCCATATTCAGATTGGAAGCCGATCCCAATATCGTTGGGAAAAGGCTAAGCAGGTAAGATGATAGAAGAAACCTTCCGCAAATCATGGGCCAATCTTCAGACGGTATAATGGGGCAACCTAAAGGAAGTGAAAAAAGCCGGCCAAGCGCGAGTCGGACTCGAGCAAGAAGGGATTCTTATTGTTATCTATAAAAACAGCCAAAAAAAACACGTTTTTTGTATTGGAGCCCTACTTCAATATTTATTTTAGTCTTTTTTTTAGTATTTCTTGTTATAGCAGCAACAGAAATACATCATCTGTGAAAATTTCAACTGTCTACCTATCACGGTTCATGAGATACAGCCTGGTGACAGGCAAACAGACGGACAGACAGCAGAGTCTTAGTAATAGGGTCCCGTTTTTACCCTTTGGGTACGGAACCCAATAAAAAAAATACAATGTGATTGTTGTTCTTCCTATATTTTATTTTTATATCATCACTATCAGGCTTTGATTCACCACGCTATTAAATATTGAACTTAATTTATTTATTTAAGTAGGTACCTACTTAATGTTAGTTAGTGTGTCAAATCAGGCCAGAACCATGTGCTAGTTGGGGCTTTACAAGTCATCTCTCATGTGCATCACTCATTTAATACTATAAACATCCAATACGGCGTATTTCCATGATTCGCAATTAAGGTCAACTATCTGTGCCCCTCAATACTGTAATACTGCAATGCAGATATTAGCTTTGATCTAATTTACTTCCTGTATGTCAAAATTATTGAATTTTGCCTACCTATTCACACTGCCTTCTTAATTACAGGACAACAGGACCGAACGTCTCGCAATTTCTAAAATTCGCTTATGCAAGAATAATAGCCAATGAAATTATTAATGAACCCCCACTACATAGTAAAATTTAAGATAATTCATTCATATTCACACGCAATTAATTCGAATCTATTAAAAATTGAACTCACCTTTTACTATAATAATAAGCGTTAATATCACAATCAATAAATTAATTACTTAATAAATTAAAACAAGCACCACAGTAATGTTACATCGTTCACTATCACAATTATAAACTATAGCATAATAAGAGACGAAACTTTGTCAACCGCGCGTGACATTGAAAAATACAGGTATAGGCTTAAAACGACACGAAAACACTACAAACAAGCGATTATAACTATTATTTTTATGGCTATAAAGCTAAAAATCAATCTTCTATCATTTGACAGTTGAAGTACCACGTGTCTTGAATGACGTATGTTTGACGTATCAAATAATTTTGGCGCGCGAATACGGAAGTCTCTCGAGTTACGTAACTCAGCGGCCGGCTCGACGGTTGAGCCAATACTGGCGAGTTTGCACGGGTTATCAGGGCCACGTCGGCCATTCACGGCCACACAAACGCGGTTGAATGAACGATTCTGTTTCCAGAAATGGCATAGCCTTTAGCCACATTTAGCTTTGGGGAGTTCCTGCATGGGGAAATTCCCTTCGTCTGTGGATGCCATAAAATAAAGCGTAGTTTTATGTGTGTAGATATAATAATTAAACTCAAGTAGGTATCCGACTCGAAGGACCAAAATCTTAGCCAAACAAAATGAAGGCCTATTAAAGCCTTTTTCATTAACATAATCTTCCTCTTATGACATAAGTTTATTAAATAAGTGAGTAACAATAGCTTAACATGACTACATACTTAATACGATCGTCCTCTCTTTCTTCGATTAGAGGAAAACAGGTCATTGTACTTCTGGGTCACCAAATTCTCTATAAAATGGGTTAGTAGGGCAATCGACCGTCTACAAGGAGAGGAAAATGTTCATTTTTCCTTCATCATTGTCGATGGCCTTTCTGTCCACTGTTTCTTCCTTATTCAGTAGAACATGCTATTAAGGGCAATGCACATTTGCAACGGTATATTTATTTTTTTAATGATTTTCCTGCACGTGTTGGTTTGAAAGAAATAATCATGTAAGTAAAGATCTTCGAACTAACTAACAATTAGTTTCTTTGACCTTTAGTCTCGTTATTAATATTTAGATATTAATAATAGCTAATTAGTTATAGGTAGGTATATATGGCAGTGTAGTTCAGTGTAGGTACGAAGTTGTATGATAAGTACCTAATTGATAACAATTATCGCCTCCGGGCTCTGCCCACTTCTAAATTATTGTGTAATATAATATTACAGATTGGTATTATCACGTCATGTTATAAAGATAAGAAGTAGGGAATTCTATTGTTTCCATTTACACATTAATCGGCGTCTCTCAGCGTGTCTTTGATGAACGTGAGTCCCCCAAGTCTCCAATAATTCTCGTATAATACTGATTGGAAGCGTCGAAAGGCCTCCAGGGTAGATCTGGTAAAGGCTACGGGAATCCTTGATGATGAATATGAGCACAGGACCAGTGAACTCTTCGGGGAGGCCTATGTCCAGCACGTTCACGTTTGGTAGACGTTGTTCAGCTAAAATTATTATGAAAATGATTACAAGTTTCCTATCCAGACGCTCAGGGGGTATTCTTTTGATAATGCTGGACCTGGAGTATGTAGGTACATCATACTGGCTGGCTAGCTGTGAGCATGCCGCTTCACTTGTCGATTCGTGGTTTCTATTAAGATAGGACTTTAAGCGGTCTTAAAGTTCTTCGACAAACATGGCCTTTTGGCTTGGCTACCTTACAAAACATGTCGGAAATACGATATGGAAAGATGATATAGCGATTTTTCGAGTCTTAATTTGTGAACCAAATTTCATATCAGTTGTTTAATAAAATACGTTTAAATTATAACAACTAATTGAACTGACAAAGTAATTAGTATCAACGTGTTATCAGAATACAAAAATATCTAAGTAATTATGATAATACTTTCATTATTATTGTCGTATCGACCTTCACCCAACGGAAACTCGACAAAATTGCGACATTTACTTAACTGATATTGTATGCAATTTCGATTTTTTCTTTGTTTGTGTGTATTTTAATTGCATTTTCATTTATTTATTGATAATACTTATAGCATATTAACAGGGTACCTGTGGCAGCCAATTAGCTTAATCAGCCGTTTTTCATTTAATGCGCCGATTTTACAGCGACCTAAGGTTGCCATCAGATGGACTGCACCGCAGCAACTGCACGTAGTCGATATATTCAACAGTCGATTGCGGTGCAGTCCGTCTGATAGCAACCTAAGTGACCTTTTATTCAATATCGTTAAATGGCAAGTCATTAAACGATATGTCACTTATGTCGCTGATTTAACGGCGCAGTTCATTGAAAAGGCTAGGATTTTAATGAAACGGCTGATTGAGTCAGTTGGCATGGCTGCAACATATACACTGTGTGCAATAAGATAAAAAAAAACAATAGATTTCTAAGTCAAAATCATACCTACGATACTCAATTTTTTGTTTTATGACTAAGTATGTATTATCCATTATAGACTATAAAACGAAAAATTGAGCCATAACCATTACAGACTGTAAAATGAAAAACTTATTATCGGAGGAGTATTGTTTTCGTAGATATTTGATTATAATAACACTGAAAATTATGTTTCAAAATCGAGCCCATTCGTTCATTGTATTATTAATACGAGTATATTGTCTGAATAAATTAATGATTACTTTAGAATGGGGCTATTTCAATTGCTCATAACCCTGTATTTTAAATAATATAATAATGCACCCCACGGACGCCGCATACGGCCTAAAAGACCCAAAACGTAAAAAACTATCTACTAGAAAGGAAGGATAAAACAAATAATATCAATATTGATGGAAGTAATAGATGATAATGTCATGACCTTGAACTAAGGCAGGTCATAAACCTAAAGCAGTTTGACCTTGTGACAGGGGGAATGATGATGTACCTACACGCAGAAACCACCCTATCTACCTATACTCATTATTTGTCCCTTTCTATTTACATATCTTTATATAAAATACTTTGTCCTGGCTGATGGATCAACCTATGTATAATGTTCCGTAATGTGTCGGACGTTTAAGAATAGCACCATCCCATCGCTTCCCATGGGTGTCATAAGAGGCGATTAAGGGACTCGCTAGAGAATGGGCAGTATTTGCAACATTGCTACAGCTATACTGCGATCGCCAACCCGCCTGCCAAACGTGGCGATTATGACAAACCATTTGGTCGAGGCCTATGTCCAACAGTGGACGTCTATCGGCTGTGATGGTGAAATAGCTTATTTTCATTAATTACCCAGCCATTTCAACTGCTGATTCTGTGGTCTCAGGATCAGCGCAACTGTTCACCCTGATCACCCTGTCAGGGGTTGATCTTTCAAAAATTGATAGATCTGTTTCAATTATCCCACTTTCAGTTTGTTCATACCAATTTAAACTAAAATTTTATCACCCCTTTGTATCTCTTAAGGGGTATGTTTTCGAAAAATCAATGAAAAAAAAGATTAATGCCGTGTTTCAACTTCATCGAATCCCCAGTTCAACATTTTTGTATTTTTATTTTATTGCAATTTTCGAAGGGGACCTCTATTTTCTCGAAAATAAAATGGCGAAAGAATTTAAAGTAGGTAGTAATGATATTGGATATCTTTCTTCCGTATACCTACGTAACTTTCCTACTTAAAATGAAAATTAAATAATGCTTTACTTACATTAGTGATTTCAAATCAATTTCTCACAGCTATAAATGTGCACCGTACATTAACAAAAGAAAAATCAACTGAATATTAAAACATAAAAATTATCAGGGTGTGTTAATTAAAAACACGTTAAAACATAAAAGCTATCAATATAGAAATAAATTGTATAAATTTGTATACACCATTGTTTCCATGTGCATTGATAACAGTTACACCCATATTCTAAGTCATTTCATCCAGGCTGGGTTTAGGGAGCAACTCGTCCCACTTCGAAACTGGGACCAGGGCCCAATTTCACCTTTTCTAATTTGATAATAGGCAACTGGACCCACGTTAGTTTAGGTATTGGGACGATTGCACTAAGTACTGAATATTCTCAGTGGTTTATTGGTCCTAATAAAGTGATACTGACTGTAGCAAAGGGAATTAAAACGTAACTGAAGGTTAGTTGAGCTCATTCGTTTTATGTAATCTTGACCAATTTTTATTCCATAATTAAAAAATATCGTTCATAACAAAACAAATCAAAACTACACATATTTTTTTCTCAAAACTAAAATAAAATAATCTTAAAACAAAAGGCGTGATAAATCATTCAAGTACAAATCTTAGTTAATCAATTTCTCAATACGATGCGATATTAAACCAAATATTAATATATTACTGAAACATATTTTGTTGTCTGTATTTACTTCTGGTTATAGGCTTTCATAGCTAGATTTATGTCTTAATTACACACAAATCCCTTCTAGCCTGATTCATAAATCTCAAAATAAATTGACAGGACACTTAGCTACATAATGACCGAAATAGAAATGCATTTATTTGCCAATAATGTAGGAATACAGATATTTTGGTTATTTTTAATGAGAATCCCGATACATTTTGCGTTACGGCATGCAAAATTATTTAATACTGGCTGCCGCCCGCATCTCCGCCCGCGTGTATGTCGAAAATTATCCCAAGGGAACATACTCCCGGGATAAAAAGTATCATATGTGTTATTCCAAACTATAATCTACCTGTGTGCCAAATTTCATCAAGATCCATTCAGTAGTTATTGCGTGAAAGAGTAAAAAACGTCAATACATCCATACATACAAACTTTTGCGTTTATAATATTAGTAGGTAAAGATAATACATGTACTAGACAAAAAACATAGACAAACAAGAAAAAACAAAAAAGGAAAAAACATAAAATAACACTCTCCGAGGTCGATCCGTAGGTGTTGGTATGACTAGTGACCATCCCATACCGAGACTTCTCCGTGCCTCGGACAGCACGTTAAGCCGGTCCCGGCTGTCATAATCGTATATCTTTGACACAAGTAATACGACTATAGTAGAAAAACAGAAAATCTGACGTCAGGTTTGCTAGAGAGTATCCTATTACCCAGTTACTGGTTGGTGGAGGTCAGATCTCCATGTAGATACTGGTATTCAGGCAGTCGCTTACATGTAAAGTACTAGTATTCAGCTGCATCCCGTTAGACGGAGGAATAGGAAGAAAACAAAAATATGTAGTTGAGAACAGGCTATGCAGAACGATTGATTATTCCTCGACTCAACCTTGACTCAGGGTCGACTTAGCCTCCATTAATAAAATCAGGAGTTATAAATAGCTCGATATTTAACGACGTTAACGTCTTCGACTCGAGTCTTCTTCCGCTGTCACGGCGACTGAGTCGAGGAAATTTCCATTACAGAAACTTAGAATACGGCTGTAACGTACAGCAGTGCGATTCTGTAAACATGTCGAAGTGAAAACTTAAGCGAAGTGAACGAGCAGTGAACTGTCATTCCATCTGGATTACATACAAACAAGATGGAATGACAGCTTACTGGTCGTTCACTCCACCTAAGTGTACACGGTGAGATGTCGACAGAATCAACCGGCAGATCAGCAGTGCGATTCTGTAAACATGTCGAAGTGAACACCCGGGCGTGGCGCACGACGGGTGAGTTGTCAAACCATACAAATAAGATGGAATGACAGCTCTATTGTCGTTCACTCCGCCTAGGTGAACACCGTGAGATGTCGACAGAATCGACCGGCTGGTGACGTGAAATAGCAGTGAAGTGCTCGTGACGTGCAAACAATGACGTGCATTAACTCTTTCATGTAGAATGCTCCATTGTGTCCGAGTCCATTAGCTCATTATAGCATCATACACGCACAATGGTTCAACACATAGAGAAATAATGTCTAAGTGCGGAAACCTAACCCGCTGTTCAGAGCTGGGCAAAATACATACTGAGCTTTATTTAAAATACAAATAACAAAATACTGTCTCCCATGTATTTGAAATACACAATACTTTTAAGTCGTGTATTTCAAATATAAAATACAAAATACAGTTTTATAATATTTTTATTTAGAATACAATATACAGTCAGGTGTTAGGTTAGTTTAGCCTTTTTGCTTACGAAAGCTATCTGCTGAACATACCCATTAATCAGTTTGCTAAATGTATATAATATACATTCAAATGTATTTTGAAGCCATAAGTAGGTATTTGAAATACCAACTACAAAATACTTTGCGTCAGGTATTTGAAATACCTACCAATTACAAATTACATTTTTAACAAGTAGTTGAAATAAAAATACCAAATACGTATTTGTATTCCAATTACGTCCTCTCTTAGCCCTGCCCCTTTTTGATAGAGCGCATTTAGCTAGCGAAGCTAGAAACCTAGGTACATAAGGTACATTTACCTTGAGATAAAGAATTATTTTTTGTGCCACGAAAGACCAGAAATATACTTTGCGAAGTGAATATTAGCGCTTAGCAGACACAATCCATAACTTGACAAAATCCTAAATCGCGATATCAGAGTTTACCGTGCGATTAGAACATACCCTAGACCTATTATTTTTTATTTTTTGTTCAGACAAGAAGAGGAATCATGACATCTAGAATTACATAGCACTAAATGCTTCTTACAGCTATTTCACTAAACTTAATCTAGTAATATAAGTATAACACTAAACTTGGACCGTTTTATAACTATATTCCTAGTGAGATAGTAAAGAATCGCTTTCGTATAACTATGTTACGGTATATAATTATATCCCTAGGGATATAACTATATTACGGCTTCATCTATCTTACTGCGACATATACACAGCTCGGATATCAACTGTCGGGCAGTTGCCCACTAGACACAACATCCGTCCGGTCGGAGGATCCTCCCTTTCCAACGGAGGTTTGCGGGACTTTACTCTGTGTACCGCTACCTCTAAAATATAAACCGAAGACACGGTTGCCCTATAACCTTTTTCCACAATCAGTCACACCTTACCATAAAAAAGCTAGTTTTAACGCGTAGCCGATTGCCAGATTACCCCACATTAAAGGTCTTACGCATCAATTTGATTGTGTTTCTATGTAAATTCCCCGATAATCTTGGTCTGTAATCGCTAAACGTGAAGGAATTACTCAGACTCGTCTCCGGTCTACACGCGAAGGTCAGAAGGTCACTCATTCATGATGAAAGTCAAGGTCAATATCATACTTTAACGTTTCAAGGTCAAGTGTTTTTGACTAATACATTTCCTAACCTACTTGTGTAAGTACTTAGAACTTCTGTCGTTTTAATTTTAGTAAGTGGTCAAGATGAAAGTTCAATAAATTAGTGATTTTGACTTAACTATTTGATTTGTTGGAGATATTGGTTTTTCATCAGAAGCATCCACTGTTGGACTTCAGGCCTCTTTTCATCTGGCGAAATGAGGGATTATTGATGCAACAGATCGGTGCGGTTCACTATGTCCCATGTGCTTTAGTGTTCCTACACACCCGCACCCTTGATGTGAGTGTCCATGGAGTTTCTAGCACGTTCTTCTCCATAGAGATCTACGCTTTGGAACGTGCAAATAGCTTCACCTCTTTGACTGACCGACCTTGACAATTCAAAAGTGCCTGTAAATGGTTTAATTGAAATAAATGCTTTGACTTTGATGACTAAAATAACGCCTCCATCAAAGCAATAAGCGTGGTCACCTACCAGGCCCAAACAATATTTACTTATAGGCACGCACTTGACCACTATCTTACCTGATGGTAAGCGCGATGATGTGTTCGAAGATGAAGCACGCTTGCCTAGAAGCAACATATTCACTCTTGACATAAAGACTCCCGGGTTGTAGCTATCAGGCAACACAGACTCTGGCATAGAATTCCACTCCTTAGCTGTACGCACAATGAATGTGTTACCAAAAAGTTTAGTGCGTGTGGGTGGGATGTCCACCATGTACCAGTGGCGCATCACCGTACGTCTTGTGGTCTGATGACGGAACGGGCTTGATGGAATTAAACTAATGCAATTTCGTTGTACACTCCCTCAAATGCCGCCGATGGAAAACCGACAGGCTAGCAACTTGGGGTCGATGCTCAAGACTTTGTTGTGATATACTTAATGACATGTGATGAACCGTCGACACGATAAGAAGACAGCCATTCTCATGCTCGGAGGCTTATCACTCCATCGAGGTCGAGAGGGCGTGCTACCCTAAGTTCGCGATTCAGCCTTTAGTCAAATTGGCTGAAGAACAGATACAAATCCTCGTCTTATTCACTGTCATGAATCGGAGTATGCTGGACGTTGGCATCTGTTTTTAGCTCGAGTTGTGGCAACAACATAATCTACACTTATAAAATGGTTTGCCCTGACTGACTGTCTATGCACAATCCAAAGTCTAGAAAGCTGAAATTCTAGAATAAGTATAGTTTTTAAAGTTTTCACCTTTGTTTATTTACAAATACTTAAAAACGTATAGGTTGTACCATATACAAGCTAGTAGAAAATATACAGGCGGAATAAAAAGGGGAGGGGAAGAGCTCATAGGACATTAAACAATTCGTCCACATCGCTGTCAACGGGATAAGCGCCCAGAACACTGGCCGCATTGCCACGTTAGATGGCAATGCTGATTCGTTGGCCAAAGAAAAGGCCAGCCCTCTGGTCAAGGCTGTAGTTTTTTTAAGTTTTGTTTATTTTATAACCGACGTCCACGCGGGCGGAGCTCTGGGCAAATGCTAGTACAATATAAAGGTACTTTCTCATACCGAATGTACAGACCTTATAACTCAAACAGGAACTACATTATTATTGATTGCCATCACCATACATTAACGATGACCATTACTTAAAAACCTGTAATTTCGTCCCCATACCTACCTACGACACATCGTCAAGGCAAAGAATAATTACTATGAAGTAATTATAACCATGTACCTATAAACACCCTGTGTATACACCTGTATATACAGGATGTTCCAAAAGTGCTTGGTCATAATTAGATTATTGTTATCCTTATTTAAAGACATTTTTTTTTTACGATACGTTGTTACAAAAATACACGTGATTATAACTAGGGGGGCAGGAGATGCTTTAGTAGTAACCTCACCATGTATCACCAGGGGGGAGGGGGGACTAAACATTTGCTAAAAAACATCACGTGATTAATGGACGACCCTCAAGCAGTCGCTTTTTTATTTTTTTTATTGAGGAATGGGCTAGCTCTTGACCTCGATCACGCCTGATGGAAAGCGATAGATGAGGTCGCTTAATGTAAAATACTGGTTATCACAGCTACATCCGGATAGACGAGAAGCCGACCCAAAATTTTGGAGAAGACTAGATAGATTAAACTATCTGTAGTTGATACAAGCACGTGTAAAGGACCCGATACATTTTTGATTTGGTTTGTGACACGTCCTCGACATTTTCGCCGAACTTGACCCAAATATGGAGGTATCTACTATCTATTGACAGTTGTATTGAGCATTCTAATAACTGTAACACGGCGAGGTAACAGAAGGGTTTGTCCCTGTGGCTATAATTATAACAATGAAGATGGCCCTGTGTGATAGAAGAATACTTTTTAATCATAGAAAAGCGTTGCGGACATACCTAGTACAAAGAATACAACGCTATTTTGAAGTTGCAGTGGGTACATTTGGTAGCAGATTGCCAATTGAGACAGAAAAGTTATTACAAACATATTGACAGGCACACAAATAACAACAACAAGACTGCAAAAAGAAAGAAATGTTACATGTATTCAAATTTTCGGTTCTAGAACATGCCGCTTCCATTTCCAAAACCTACATAAAGCAAAGAGCTTCTTAATTCAAATTACCACAGTCTCGCCGCAAATGGTCGAATTAGAAAGTGGTCCGGGATTCATGTACCTGGGAAAAGGCTAAATATATTATATTTCCTTAGACACAGTCTGATAGTTTCAAATTGCAGTAATTTTCACTCATTTTCCACTCATAGAAAATGTAACGTACGTGCTTAGTCCTGTTAATAATGCACCCATATGACTGCCCTTGGCAATAGCTATTGACTATTCACTCATTTATAATTCAGTATAATTTTTATCGAAGAAACCCATTGACTGCAATTTGCGACCAATCATCCACTTCTAGTACCTACATAGAACCAGTATGGGACTTTCCCACAGCCTATTTGTCACATGACTTTCAACCTTAAGCCAATGGAAATAAAGTTGTGTTTGCCGTGTTATATATGATGTGTGTATGATAAACTGTAGCTACCCACCTGGACATACTTAATGTCTCTAAGCAGAAATCTATTATGAATTTGATCGCAAAATTGCTTGCAATAAGCCCATTATTCCAGAGCCCCTGAACTGAACTGAATTTAAACCATAAATTAATGTTGCTTAAGGTTGAGGTTTCTTAAATGAGCCTTTTCGGTTCATCAAATAACCAAATCATCCGATTTACGCAAAGACGATGGCGCATCGGCACACGTTTTGCTGTTCAATGCGTTATTAAATTGACTATTTGTACAGTACAACTATTCCGAATACAAAAGAATGCTAATTTCCATGTCCAACGTGTATAATAATTTGAATTCAGAACTAAGTACTTTATTGATATATAGTTCACAAGGAAATAAAAAAAACCCGGTCAAGTGCGAGTCGGACTCGCGCACGGAGGGTTCCGTACCATTATCTATAAAAAAAACGGCAAAAAATCACGTTTGCTGTATGGGAGCTCCACATAAATGTTTATTTTATTCTGTTTTTAGTATTTGTTGTTATAGTGGCAACAAAAATACATCATCCGTGAAAATTTCAAATGTCTAGCTATCACTGTTCATGAGATACAGCTTGGTGACTGACAGACAGACAGCGGAGTCTTAGTCCCGGTTTTACCCTTTGGGTACGGAACCCGAAAAATCAACAACAAAGTACTGGACATGGAAATTAGCATTCGTTTGTATTCGGAAATGCGATGATGGCCGAGGGACAAGAAAATAGTTGTACTGTAAATGAGTAGGTACTGCGGGTCCTACGTCCGACTTTAATTTGGATACCGACTAGCTACGATAAAATTACAGTCATCAGTTGACACTACAATATATCGAAGAAGTTTCAAGTTCAACATTTTATGCTCCATACATTGACCTAAGTTACTTCACGTGTATAAAGTCAGAAATTATATCTAGATGCCTTTTTTATTAGGGAAAATAATTACTATAAATGCTGATGGAAGGAGAGGGAGGGGTGTGACGTAAGAGAGGAAAAAGAGAGATTCAGCGCGTGAGTGTTGAGAGCGGAGAATGGCAGCAGAAGAAGAACATATTGCACCGCAAGTAACATGGGGATGGGCTAGGTAAGGATGCTATTAAGAACGATGGTATAGCTTCCTTTATTAACATTAGGTAGGCATTGTATAGAGTCAACACGAACCAGAGGAATAACAAGTTCTTCTGGCTTCGCTTTATTTAAATAGTAACGGTGGTAGCGAAATGTGGACCTATCAATCTTAATTGTTTGTTCCAGCATAAGGGGCAAGCCCGCCATAGTATTCCCCACCACTGCAACTTCCGAAAGCCAGAATGAGCAGTTGCGACCACCAGCAAAGCGATTTGGTACTTGAATATTTTGACATTAAACATCTTGACATTTGACATTACATATTGTGACATTTTATACTCTTCATTTTACAATATGCGAGTGATTTATATTTTATTATTATTATTTTTTTAGACATTCGCAATTAGCTATTAAATTTGCGACTGGTTATAAATAACTGTTTTGGTTGTATTATTATTATTATAAAATTCAAATACAATATTTTGCATGCCGTAAGGTAAAATGTATCGGGACAATCCTACCTATCCTACCTACATTTTCAGCAAATAAATGATTTCTTTCTTTCTCTTTTCTTTCTTACTAATGATGCTCGAAGACGAGTCTCTTGGGAATATTAAAAAAGATTAGAGGCACAGAGAGAGCTGAGAGAAAACAAAACACCTACACATCTTCTTGCTCTATGTCAAGCAAGAGACAGATCCAGATCCAGATTTAAAAGAAGCGAGATTCCCGTTCTATACCTACCGACAATTCATACAATTTGTCTGTCAGATATACAATCTTTTAATTCTGCAGGAGAAGCGTATTCTCATGGATACGGGGTTTCTATATGACATTTTACGGAAACGAACCGATTGCCCTATGCTTTTAAATAATATTTAGTTTAATGTTCCAAGAAAATGCACTACATTACTTTGTACTCCATTTCACTCGAGTAATTATGGTAAAAATAGCGTAATACCACGTTTACTCGACTCTTAATAAACACTTTAACAGTGTGGTTTTATTCATTGGCTCTAAGAACGATTTCAAAAATCGAGTTTTGCTTGAATAATTAACAAAACAGGCTATTTAAAATATCAACAACATTACACTAAATGGCTGGTTATCTAATAGGTATTTGTATTTTCCTTTCTATATATATATTATTTTTCTTCATATATATACATCTGTATATGTTATTCGTAATTATATTTATGTATTATATGATATATTTTATATCTTACATTAATATACTGATCTCTTCAAAGTTGCCCAATCTTAATATTAATATTAAGATTGTAAATAGCATATTCATCCACCCTATGTATCTGCCGTGGATAATTATTATTGGCTACTCATGTAATTTTAGTTAAGTACCTAGTTAAAAGTTCGAAGCTGTTGTTATCCCTAAAAATAAATAAATAAAGATAAAAAATAAATAAATAAAATAAAAAATAAAAATAATTTTAGTTACAAATTACAACTATAATTTCCAAACCATTCGTCCCTATCAGTTTCAATCAATTAAACTGAAAGCTGTGTACATACACGTGTGGCAGGTGACAAACAATATATTTTCCGAGACCGCCCGAAGGTCACCGAAGCGGATCGATGATGGCTGGTGGTAATAATGGTCATTACTCCTCGCCGGCCGGACCGCCCAGCGTGACGATGATGTGGCTTGACAGGTGGGAAGTACCCGTTGGTCATCCTTTATACTTGTGGCCAAAGAGGGGCTGGTTAGAGAAGTAAGCCACAAGAAGAAGTTATCTTAGGTAATTCTTATTCTATTTTTGGAAAGGAAAGAAATAAAAGCAAGACTTACAACAAAATAAAAATAAGTGATTAAATACTAACAATGTGAATGTCGCAGCCAACTAGCTAAATCAGCCGTTTAATTGGTAGCCTAGCCTTTTCATTTAAATGTGCCGTTTTTTCAGCGTCCTAAGTGACATCTATTGTTCAATATCGTTTAATGACTTGCCCATGTCAGGCATGTCGCTGATTAAACGGCGCAGTTCAATGAAAAGGCTAGGCTTTTAATGAAATAGCTGATTTAGCTAGTTGTTCCCAAGTGTGTTTGTTGAATGTGTCTTGGGTAATAGGTACATTTCCCAGCGCTCCATCCCTCCTTCTCGCTCGAACGACTCACGCTTTAACACGTCATGGTAGGGCCCTAGGTCAGGCAATGTATCCCAATCTTAATAGTAGAGTGTATTCTGGAAGTATTTCAGATAAAGCCAATCCCATAAAACCAAACTTAAAAATAAACATGCGGAACTGAAAACTAATAGGTATAGGCAATGTGCGTTAAGAATTTATGCACAACAGAATATTTCCATTTTCTAAATGGCCCCAGAAATCAATTTATTAACAAGCTGGTTGGTTTTCGGCAAAAAACTTTTGTATGCCTGACAAAAGTTTTCACTTTTATTCATACGGAATACTGGGGAAACGAACTTTTGCGAATTGTTACACATCATACCTATTCAGTATATTGTTAGCCGCTGTGCGGATAGCTTGGTTTTTATTTGTTATTAATTTTGAATTAGTTAATTTGGATTTCTATTTTATCTTACTTTAAAAGTATTCTTTAAGAGTGCAACAAGAAGGATTTACGCAACAAAACCCTACTGGCCACTAAGACCAAGTGACGTCAGATTTGACAATTTTGGACAAAACGGGAAAGGAAAGAAAAACTATGAATTTGTACAAATAATTAAAATACCAAGAAATTATAACATTCTTCGGAGAAATTGGGAAACTAGCGATCACGAAGCGTTCAGGGGTACGGGTACATGGTGCGTACGTTGTTTGTGTGCGTGCGTGGTCAAGCGTGGGGCAGCGCACCTGAGCGGCTGACTGACGGGGAGGGGGGCCCGCCAAGGTCGGGGCGGCTGTCGGCCGGCAGGCTCGCGCGCCGCCGCACGCCCCATGCTGCCCGCTCCGCTCGCCCCGCTAGACCCGCACAAAACGCGCGCGCTCACCACAATATACGCGCCGCGGAAACTCAACACAAGAAAGAACAAAACGGCGCAAATGAGAATGATCGACAACGACATCCAACTCAAGCCGTCCCTGTCCCCCTTCCATCCTCTCCCGGCCATCGGACAGAAACTTGAGAGGTCCAAAACAAAAGTGATCGTGTTCGACCTCAACAAGAACGAGTCAGGCACGTTGGACCACTCCGTCAAAATCCGGGATGTGCTCCAGCCTCTCACTCCGCTGCGGATACATGGATTCACAAGGAAGAGTTCTCTGGACCAGCTGGACGTGAGAAGACCGCAGCAGTTACTCAGAGAGAACACTTACGACGTTATAAAACCGATATTCGTGACATCAGAAAAAGTGAAAGTGAGTCAGGATGACATTTCCATAACGAACATGACGGAAACGATACAGTCGCCACCAAATTCAGAGAGTCCAATAAAGAAGGTGGAACAGCCAAAAGTCTCACCGAAGACGAGGTTTAAGAAGGCAGCGCTGCAAGTGGCGAAGATGTCAACGATGCCGGAGACAGGGAAGCTGCTATGCATGAGAGAGAGACAAACATATAGGGTCTGTAGGGTAGAAGAGGACAAGAGTATATGCAAGCTGCAAGAGTTACCCCAGAGTCCAGCGCAGAACCTTACCAAACTCTCAGAGATATTCCAGAGCCTGGAGATGAAAGGTCGGCACAGAGACAAGATGAAAAAAGAGAACAGTTGGTTCTAACAGCAACTGATCTTAGAATTAAGAGAGTGCAATCATTTTAACTTGAATATGTGAACATCGGTTGACAAAGTTCTGTGTTAAGTTAATGTTTAAAAGTAAGAGTTTATTTTTGTTAAAGTTGAATGTATACGAAGATATTGATATTGCTCAAGTGTAGTGTGGTGTCCGTCTTGATATTTTATTAAAGTGTGTCGAACCTTTTAATGGAGGTTCTTATTTATTCTTGGAACAGTACTGAAGTACTTTTTATAATCTGTTTTCATCGATTATGAATGTGATAAAGGTCATGTGTACGCTGTAGATTCAATGTTGTGACCTTGAAGGGGTTTGTCAACAAGTGGAGGCTTGCGTGATTTTCCGCCAATTCTTAATGAACCGTCTACACAATCGCCAATGTTGGCCACACGTCTCCTTCCACTGAGGAATGATTAACAAGTTTAATAGGGCTTCTGTAAACAAACCAAGCGATGGATATCGAATTGACAAACAGCGTGGGTGTATAGCAGCACAAAAAGTGCGATGTTATCGCTAGTTTAGCGCTGAATCATTTTTCCAGCAAATGATTCGTTTTTGTGGTTATTTATCAAATGGGAATGATCGATGTGAACACGGAATACCTAGAAATTTTCATTCTAAAACATAGTCGTACTCATGCCAGCGACTATGCCCGAGGTAAAATTGAAACCTACGATTTGTGAAAAGATATATACAATCGGTGCATAAATAGAGAAGTTACACGCGCTTTTAAAAAAAAACGTAAAATCTCAAAATACTGACTATTTCATTTTTTTTTTTTTATAAAAACGTTGCCCCACCCTAGGAATATTTCTTGTATCATGGGTGCGTTTACAAACATACAATCTCACATACACTAACAGTCAGACCCGGAACAACTATCTGTAGGCCATAAAAATTTCTCCTTAATACAGGTTGCTCAGCAATCCAGCAAGGTGAACAGCAGCTCACCCAATAATTTGTAATATGTGTGCACATTTTCTTAAATACCAACAGTGTTTACTACAAATATCATTATTTAGCATTTAATATTATTATTATACAAATAGGTATTTGTTCCGTGCGGGAATCGAACCCGCGACACGCAGCGCAGCAGTCAACTGCTCAACCACTGCGCCAACCGTGTCGTCAGTTTATGAATATTAGAGTACAGAAAATAGGAGAAATTACACCCAAACTACTATATCCACTAAAAATTGGTCATAGACGTTTACAAAGGAAGTTGCAAGAGCTCTTCAGCTCTCGTAGCAAGTTTCGTAGCGCTGCAGCTTATGCGTAGCATATCGCGTAGCCCGTAGTGCTTCTTGAGGCGTAGTCTCGTAGCATTCGTAGCGCGTAGCATCTCATTTGTAGATCTATGCTCCCTTTTCGTAGCGAGGTCGTACAACAAAATTACGACTGGATTTGTGAAGTGTTTGTTACATTTGTTACTTAGACCATATTTATTTACAATTCTTTTTTTCTTTGATTTCTTAACCGACTTCGAAAAAGGAGGAGGTTCTTGATTCGGTTGTGTTTTTTTTATATTTGTTATCTCATAGCTCCGTTATTTATGAACCGATTTGAAAAATTTTAAATAATTTATATATAATTTAAAATATTTTATTTTATATGAAAGGATATACTTTTCAATTAGTCTCATTGAAATTTAATCAAAATCGTTTCAGTAGTTTGGTTTATAAATCCAAATAGAAATTGGTTATGTTTTTTTTTTGTAAAAATGTTTTTTGTCCAATCACTTATTGAACATGAGAGTTTAAATTATAAAACAATTGTTAATCTGCCTAGTCATTTCCCTACTTTGTTAGGGTCCTCTCGCAGTCTAACCTTCATGTACCGCCTGGCTATTTGATACACGAATGAGCCTCCGCATTTAATACATAGCCACCCATCCACAGGCCGACCTCGGGACAACCGTAGGCTAATTCACGTAACTAAAGAAGTGCTGTTGTAGTGCAGTTGCAGTTAAGTTTCGATCAAAACAACGCTTTTCGTATTCTCTACCGCTGTCAGACACGCTCGCGTCAAGTGCGCGTCACGCGAGCGCAAAACGGCATTCTACTGTTGCGCGTCATTAGAGCGCGATTCGGAACGCACCATGATCGGTATTCTACTATTAGTTTTACGTCTCAAAATGACAGCTTTTACGTTTCAATTACTATTTTAATATTGTATAATAACGTTATATTCATTGAAATGTATCGATTCTGTTCGATTATTTACCACAGTGGCCAGTGGCCACACCGTAGGGAGTTTGGTAGAGTTTGGCTGTCGTACAGTTGACGTGCAGTACACGCGCAGCTTACGCGCAGTTCAAAGATTACAAGAATACCGTTTAGCACTCAAACTTGAACTTAACTGCAACTGCACTACAACTTCATCGGCGCGTCATAAAATAACGTGAATTAGCCCAGATCAACCCGTAAAGCTATTAGTACCTAGCCAAGATAAAGTAAACATTGATAAATATTTTAGTACGCAATCAAGTAAAGTATGGTATCGAACATGGAAAAATATTTACTCAATCAAATGCCCTCGCGTTAACCTTGAATGGGGAGGGAGTAGTACGTAGCTTGTAAATTGGTCACATTAACATTGTATGCGGGTGATAAGTTAAGTTACAACATTCACCTTGTTACACTTGTTTGGCAGTAGATAAACTAACTTTCGTGAATGATTTTCGGTAACAGAGATAAAACTTCACACAATAACAAGAGAAAACATGGTCTTTGGTACAGACAGATATACACAGCCTGCTGTGTTTCGTCGACGAGTGGGAGTACCAGTGCCTTAAGGCATCTGCTGGGCACGCTCGCTCCATCATAGACCTCATGAACGAGGTCAAAAGCTAGCCCATTCCTCAATAAAAAAAGGAACAAAAATAAAGAGATTTGGCTGCGCCAAACAGTTCCTTTAGCTATATACCAAACAGCTGCCTGCCGCTGGTTTTCAACTGAACAATAGTAAAATAAACTTCATATTTGTAGTTGTGAAAAGCCACTAACTTTATGTATATTTCATGAACCCACTTCAAAAAAGGAGGCGGTTCTCAATTAATTTTTTTTATGTAAGTATGTTCACCGATTACTCGAAGACGCATTCTGCACACATTGCAATTCTTTTTTGTTTGAAACGGTAGACTTCCCAGGTGGCCCCATGGTCACCTGATGACCATGGGACCACCCGGGAAGTCTACTCACACCTCTAGGTGATGGGATCCTGGAGAAATCTAGGGAACTCTTCAATTTTTATGGGCATACATTTATTGAAACGATTTGGGTATTTTTTGGCAAAATATTTTCTCGGAGTTTTGAGTTCCATTTCAGTTTGGTGAAGATCTGATGAAGAACTTCGGAGATAGGCAACGGAACTCTTCAATAAATGATAGCAAATGGACTGGGATTTCTGAAATCGCATGTCTGTTTATTGTTTACACCAGTTCATAACATAACATTACGCCGGCACACTGTGAAGGTTGCACCAAAGACTACAATAGTATACTGGGGTGCACACATGTTAATGTCAATTAAGTACCTACCAATAAAAAGTGAAACATTGAAAACTTTTTTACAAAAATATGCAACAGACGTCCAAAACGAAAGTTACTTTTCAATTATAAATTAAAACAATAAAGTAACTTACAATAAATATTGGAAGTTGGTGTCAAAAAACGAAGAAACCACACCAAAAACACAGTGTATACAGTACAGCCGGTCTGTTCTGTAAACATCCAACCAGGAACACTTAGGTGGATTGGATGGACTAAACTCAAAACTCAACTCAAAAAAACAACTCATAACTGAAACCATAACCGGCAATGTTAAAACAAACACTTCGTGAAAATAACTAAAGACTACCTTCACATTTAAAAATACACGGTCAGATTATAAATGTGAAGGTTTCATATTGCAATCGGTGAGTGAAGGCCCAAGCTAGCTTTAAAGTTAGAGTTTAAGGATTCTAGGGTAAACAATTGATTACCCCTTAAATAATAAGTGCATTAGTCAGAGCTTTGTACACATCCAAGGTTTAATAGTGGTAAAGTTAAGGTTGAAGAAAATAAAGAATCGCAATATGAGAGCACATTCCATTAGCGAACAATTTTTTGTATGTCGTAAAATTATGAACCTTAAAAACCCATAAAAACCCGGCAAAGTGCGAGTCGGATTCGCGCACGAAGGGTTCCATACCATTATCTATAAAAGTCACGTTTGTTGTATGGTATTTCATTATTTATTTTTAAAGTGAATATGTAACTAAATATTCTGTGAATGTTTCAAGCGTCTTCCCGTTAACGATATCAATGTCGAGCAAAAACGAGCAAAAAAATCACGTTTGTTGTATGGGAGCCCCTTAAATATTTATTTAATTCAGTTTTTTAGTATTTTTTGTTATAGCGGCAACAGAAATACATCATCTGTAAAAATTTCAACTGTCTAACTGTCACGATTCATGAGATACAGCGTGACAGACGGACGGACCGCGGAGTCTTAGTAATAGGGTCCCATTTTACCATTTGGGTACGGAACCCTAAAAATGAATAAAAACATATCCCTATAGGTAAGAAGTAACTACCTTCTATCACTGGGTAATAGGTGTAACATGTATCGTGATTGTGACAATAAAAAAAACCCGACAAGTGCGACTCTTGATTTTTCCGAGTAGGTATACATTCTGACAAAAATATAGCAGGTAAGATTGAAAGACAAACTTAAATTTGTTGTTGAAAAAATGTTCTCCCATACTCCAATGTACGTCACGGTCAATTCTTCAACCGAAAATATAAGTTTGTAATGTACTTTTACTGTAAGATCTATCTTCTTGCTAAATTTCATGACTCTAGGTCAACGGGAAGAACGGGATTCCCTTGTGAGCGTAAACGGCTTTATATTTAGATTGCGTTGACTTTGAAGTTAATTTTTTCACTGCTCCAAGGGGTAGCAGACCTGAGTATTTGATATTAATTTCAGCTTGATTCCTCTACGCGTTCCTGAGAAACAGGGTCTTGACAGACGGGCAGACAGACAGACATACGGACAATAATGTGATCCTATAAGGGTTCCGTTTTTACCGACTTAGGTACAGAACCCTAAAAATAAACTGCAGTATGTACTGCTATCATTAACAGTATTCTAACTATATAGGCCTCGTTAAAACTGCGATTTAACACTAGGTTTATCCCTAGAATTTCGCCCACACCCGGCTTAACTAGTGTGATACGATCCACTATAGATAAGTGCATGTTTCACGTCAGCGTGTTCACGCCAGCCGTCGAACGATGCTCTTTGCATAACCTAGATTAGTGTTTGTTGACCAAATTAGATGTTTCAAAGACTCCATTGTTCGGAAATTTTTGAACGCAAAGGGCATTAGGAGGAGCACGGATGTGTTTTAGTCAGTAAGAGTCTGACACTCCCGCTCCGCACAGAGCGGAAGAAGTCATTTGATGATTTATCATCCTTTAAAAAACACCCTTGTTTAATCATATGTGTTAACTAAATAGCCACACAATGCTATTTCAGTTTTGTTGAAAAACTGACGGAAAAGTCCATTAATGTAATAACTCTTTTGTGTTAGGTTAACGTATTTGAATGCAACGATGAATGTTTTCATCATGTGCCAATTCTATTGAATTTAGTAGTTCAATGTTCCGAGGTTTTATATCAATTGGACAGGTTATATCTACTAAATTCTATAGTTTTATAACAGCCAAGTTTTCCTTGGCAATATACAACGTGTAACAAAATAAACGCAATACCTGAAAAGGAGTCAAACACATCGTTATGAACAACTTTTTCTATGTAACCAACCCTGAAATCAAGAAAAAAAGCATTTTCAGTACATTTTGTCGAGTTATGCGTACATAAATGTACCTATGCACGCAGTCGATGTTTTTCGCGATTTCAGAGTTGGTCTCATAGTAAAAGTCGTACCATACTTATCTATATATATAAAAATCAATGCCACTTTTCGTTGTAATTTTATAACTCAAGAACGGCTGGACCGATTTGACTGAAAATTGGTGGGGAGGTAGCTTAGAACCAGGAGACGGACATAGGATTTTTTTTTGTAGGTTAGGTGTAGGGTAGGTAGGTAGGTAGCTAGATGACGGGAGCGAAGCCGCGGGGGACAGCTAGTAATATTATAAATGCGATAGTTTGTGAGGATGGATGGATGTATGTTTGTTACTCTTTCACGCAAAAACTCCTGAATGGATCTTGATGAAATTTGGCACAGAGGTAGATTATAGTCTAGAATAGCACATAGGATACTTTTTATTCCGGGAGTATGTTCCCTTGGGATAATTATCGACATTCACGCAGGCGGATCCGCGGCCGGTAGCTAATTGTTCACAATTATGAGTACAATGACTCCTTTTCAGGTATTGCGTTTATTCTGTTACACGTTGTTTAGAACTTAAATAAAGACATAGCTATTAATAATGATATTATGACAATACCTACAGGTAGGGATATATAAGCAGTGTACCCTTTTGACCGTTTCAACCTACCCCACCTTCTCCTAGCGACCAATTTGTCCATTTCCTTTTAAATTTCGTCGTCACTTGAAATAATAACCGTGAGTGAAGTCCATAACAGATTGATGAGTATCGTGTGGCAACATCAAAGGCCGCGCGTGGGAGTAGGTATCTATATACATTAGCGACGTATCGCCTGCAATATGAGTAGGGTTTTGAATGTGAAGGCCCCGGAATATGAGGGTGCATGACTAATTTTCTAGTTCAGTACCTTTCCACGTGCTTTTGATGGCACTTTTATAGGGTGTATGTAACACAGTCATTGCACTCAGGATTATTCATGACTATGACTCGCATGTGGCCGGTTTTTAGTATTCCGTAGTAAAACAATCCCTATTCAGGGATAGATATGTCCAATTTGAATCCGAGGTAATGCGAAAGTGTTCATACAAACAGTAGGTAAGTACCTATCCTCTATATCAACGGCTACTTCAGTCCGTCACGTCTTACGGATGACGGAGAGAAATCGAATGACAGAATCGGATCTAGTGCGTAAACTACCATACAAATAGTTCTATGACTACTTCGGAACGTATTTTCACGGATTCTGATCGGATGCAGTGCGTAACCGCTCTATAATGTACAACTTGACATATTTGACATCAGTTTTCGAATCTTTTTTCAACATCTCGGTCATTTCTCGTGCGTACATGTTTTACCATACCTAGATACCAGCCAGTCGATTCTGTCGACATCTCACGGTGTTCACCTAGGCGGAGTGAACGACAATAGAGCTGTCATTCCATCTTATTTGTATGGTTTGACAACTCACCCGTCGTGCGCCCCGCCCGGGTGTTCACTTCGACATGTTTACAGAATCGCACTGCAGGACCATTATGATCAATTAAAATAAGCCCGTGACGATTTCCAAAACCTGGGAATCAAACCTTACCTACCTACAAATTAGGTAGGTACCTACCTACCTACCTAAAGCAAACAAAACCAGCAACCACTGGTACTACGGGGCAGTTTCCTGTTTACATACTAAAACAAATAAATACCTATTCACAATATCTTGATTGACGTAGGTAGGTACTGCGTTTGATATCTATCCATAGTTAATAAGTTTACTACCATTGCGAGCTCGCCCGATCGATGGGAAAACATAATATTATATTGTGGATAAAAATAGTGTCCCTGACACTGGCATACCATCAAGGATTTTAATTTTGATAACACGAAAAAGCGGGGAGAATCTCCCATTTTTTTTTTATTCTTATTTATCAATGGGCTAGCTCTTGACCTCGATCACGCCTGATGGAAAGCGATAGATGAGGTCCATGATGAAGCGAGCGTGCCCAGAAGATGCCTTGAGGCACTGGTACTCCCACGCGTCGACGAAACACAGCAGGCTGCTTGCCGGACTCCGGTGGGAGGGTGGTCGCAAACCAGGCGGGTGTTAGCCCTACCACCGCAAGGGAAGGACTGGCCAGTCTAATAAGGTGTTAGGTGAGACTGTCCAGGATGCGCCGAGCGCTCGGTTCAGTTGAGTGTCTGATGGAACTAATTGCGCTACACGCGGAGGCACCTTCATGCACCCCACTGCACAACTTTGCCACATTTAAATAATCACAAATAGCTAGCTGGCACTAGACTCTCACCAGATCGGCCACTTATAAACCCTTATAACTTTTGAACCAGTAACCGACCGACTCATTCTGAAATTCATATTTGGCGACTAATTAGCGACATTTTTTTGTGTTATCATAATTAAAATCCCTGATGGTGGTGAAGCCAGTGCCATGGACACCTAAAAAATAAAAATAGGCTTCGTAATGTAACTGTCGCAGCCAACTAGCTAAATCCGCCGTTTCATTGAAAGTCTGCGTACAGCTAAGGAGTGGAATTCCCTGCCAGAGTCTGTGTTTCCTGATAGCTACAACCTGGGAGTCTCTAAGTCAAGAGTGAATAGGTTACTTCTAGGCAAGCGTGCTCCATCTTCGACCACATCGTCGCTTACCATCAGGTGAGATAGTGGTCAAGCGCGTGTCTATCAATAATAAAAAAAAGAAAAAAAAAAGATGTCACAGGTCGCTGAAAAATCGGCACATTTAAATGAAAAGGCTAGGCAAACAATTAAACGGCTGATTAAGCTAATTGGCTGCGACATAACTATGATGACTTTATGATGAATAGAGGAGCCTAGGTTAAGTGGTCACTTATGGTCACCAGGGCTTGGTAGAACTAATGTGGAAAACTTCTATTAACTTATATGTATTAATTGTAATAACTGCAGCTGCGTCGTAATTGCACAATTTAATTACCATGTCATGATGTCAGAGGCCCTTGAGGCGGTTCAGAAACTCTGACACTAGGGTGTGTGGGGTCGTTAGACCTTACTGCCCACACGATTAAGAAGAAATTTAATTACGCTAAAACTGAACAGCTGCAAGTTTTAGAAAGCACAATTTCGATAATGTGCCTAGATTGAAAAGATACTTTCTCAGATCGTAATTAGTAATTGAATTGTAGTCAAAAGTCAAACATAAATAATAAGCAAATTTTTACATTAGGTATACAACCATTATACAACCTTAGTTTAGTTAGTTTTAATTTTTCTTTTCTTCTGTGTTTTTTTTTGTGTATATCGCGGTTTATGCGCAAATTACAGTGCATGCGGTGCTTTTCTTTAAGTGATGGGGCACTTAGACTTAAGCTTGAATGTACAATCATAAATGTAACAGTGTGCATTGTTGAAGAGCCAAATAAAATAAATAAATAAATAAATAAATAATGTGTGGAATACAGCTCTCATCTCTAATACTTTGAAAGATTTTTTGGGAAAAAATCACCACGAAATATAGATTAAAACAAAAAAAGCCTGCATTTAAATCGTTTTACTTCGTTGGTCTAGTGATCGCAAGTGGTAGGTATTGCTGATCAAGAGATCTTCGGTTCGGTTCCAGGAACGGGTAGTGTTAATCGGTTTTCCATTCAGAACTTTTCCATCAGCTTCCCATACTTTGGCCCGTTTGTACATGTTTCATCCTGCGCTGCGATTTTGAAACACGTTTCTTGTATGGAATCATTAATTAAATTAAAAAGTATAGGAAACTTTTAATTTAAGCAAGTAATATTTCTATTATTTGTTGTTATGACAGACAGACGGACGGACGTACAGCGGAGCCTTAATAATAGGGTTCCATTCCCTTCGGGTACTTACGAGCCCTAAAAATCAAAATGGCGGCCGGGTAGCCACAAAGGTTCTATCCCATTTCATATCCATCATCCCTGATTTCGAACATAATTTACTATGGGATCAACCTCGAAATCACGAAAAAAAAGTGCTGTTCAGACAATTTTGTAGTGGTGTACCTACCTAAACAAAAATGTATGAAGAACTTGATTCTTTTTAACCCTGTAGGCATACTCTCTGGTTGCGGATTTTGTTCGAAAGAGTCACCGCGGCCCTGGAGCGCAAAGGGCACTAGGAGGAGCACAGATGGGCTTTAGTCAGTAAGAGTCTGACACTCCCTCCCGCTCCACCCAGAGCGGAAGGGGTCATTTGATGATTTCCCATCCATAAAAAATACTCTCTGTGAAAGTAATGAGGATTTTGTTAAATAAAACGGCATTCACTTCTTATTTATATTTAATGTTTACAATTATCACATTCTAGTATACAACATTCAATATTTATTAATCGTTCTTACAACTAAAATAAACTGTCAAAATCCTCACGACGCGCGACGGAACACCCTTTTCAAAATTCAGGTCCAAAACTTCCATTCCTTCAGAAACCTGATGTTTTTTTTTACCCATATTCAGTCTTCGTGCCAGTCATTTCATTACTTTTCAAAATTCGGGGTCACTTATTGGAGTATTTGACTGATTTTTTTCTATTACATTTCTCAAAACCTAGTAGAGAAAAGACAAGACGCAGTAAAAACAAGGATCCACCGATTTTATGAAATTATTTTCACAAATCGTACTATGTTGTCATTGAAATGGATTTTTGATGGTAGTATGTCGCAGACAACAACCTTAATCAGTCGATTCACCAAAGCCTAGCCTTTTCATTGAACTGCGCTGTTTAATCAGCGACATAAGTGACATGGGCAAGTCATTTAACGATATTGAACCAAAGATGTCACTTAAGTCGATGAAAAATCGGCGCAGTTAAATGAAAAGGCTAGGCCACCAATTAAACGGCTAGTTTGCTGCGACATCAGTACTATGCGATGAAACCTATCATACCTCTAAAATCTACGAGACCTACTATATCAATATTGAAGCATAAAAAGCTTTTATATAGTAACTTTTAAAATTGAGATTGAGACTTATTACTAAAGAGTATAATAGTTACATTTTCACTAAACATTACCGGTACCTACTATGATTACATGTATGTATTGTGATTATGAAATGCAAGTATGAACAGAAAATGCGTATCGGCTAATGAGATAATCTTCTGTTAACCTTTTGAACGCCAAAACGCCAAGACCTTTGAGTTGACGCGACGGTAAAGCCGCGGGGTGAAATTTGAAGCATCTCGGATGAGTACCTAATGTTAGTAATATACAGAACTGCTTTCGCTTTGAGATAACTTAGAATGTAAGAGGGCGTAATCAGCTCAAAAAAAATACCCTTACATACAGTTACAGAAGCTTTTTGTGGATTTACCAAGGATGCAAGAAAAAATTAGTTCCTATTGTATAGACATTACAACATCATCACCATCGACATCATTCTGTCAGCGCCGGCTGTCGCTGAAAACCAGCGCTGTGGCTGTGTCGAGACAGCCACAGCGGCCGTTTTGCGCGAATGTGACGCATATCTTCCCAACTTGCATAACTTTTGTAATTTTGTTTATTTTTGGTGCGAAATAAATGAGTTATTATTTTCCGCGACTTCGTGCGCATATTATCCCGTTTTTTACAGTTCCTGCAGGAATTTCGGGAAATCCTCTCTCAGTGCTCCCTTACGGAGTGTAGGAAAGTTACATGCCAAATTTCAGCTTTCTACGAGTAGTTTCAGTAACGGAAGAATTTTATATTTTGATATTCGCCTTTTTCTATGCAGACATGTTACGTTGTAGACTTACGCATAATACCCTCAAATTGAATGTTGCAGTGAAACGAGCTCGAACCTACGACGATGTAGCTCGAACCCCTACCTGAGAGCATAAACGCATGGGCGTAATCCCCACGCCAAACCAAAAACTCACCGTATTTTTTGTAAAATATAGTACATAAAATATAGTATACCTACATAAAATATAGTACATATTTGTAAAATGGCAGAATGGCGTTCAAAAGGTTAAAAAATGTGAGGCATTTCTATAACATATTCAAAGTTCAAAATTATATTACTCTTTCTTATAACGAAATAAACTTATATCCCAGTCAACATACTGTTGCCGCCACTGTTCTGCAGCTTGGCTATTTCGTCTTTAAACTTCGATATGGTTTCTTTAGCCAAATTTAGCTTATCTTTCAGATCTGATATCTCTGTGCGGACCTTTGTTTGAGATGCCACAATCTTTTGTAGGGTCTTGCCTTTCTTGTCTTCAACTGAAAGAAACATAAACAGAATTATAGACAACTAAACTAGTTTTCATGTTTTTTTTTTTATTTATGAATGGGCTAGCTCTTGACCTCGATCACGCCTGATGGAAAGCGATAGATGAGGTCCATGATGAAAGTTAGCGTGCCCAGAAGATGACCTGAGGCACTGGTACTCCCACGCGTCGACGAAACACAGCAGGCTGCTTGACGCCGGAATCCGGTGGGAGGGTGGTCGCGAAGCAGGCGCTACCACCGCAAGGGAAGGATTGGCCAGTCTTATAAGGTGTTAGGTGAGACTGTCCAGGATGCGCCGAGCGAGAGGTTCAGTTGAGTGTCTGATGGAACAAATTGCGCTACACGAGGAGGCTCCTTCATGCATCCCTAAAAGTTTGCCAAGTGAAGTTTTAAAGACGAGGAAGAAAACTACCCATTGGTTGCTCCCCAAAGAATAGCAGTTCAAATTTTGTTGTACAGACAGCACATCAAGCTACCCGAAACTGTCTTATCCAATCAACCTTGAACCTAATATTTAAGTAATAAAGTTGAAATTCTATTTAAGAAATTTGACAGATTGTTGAAGCTTAATGTGCTGGCGTCTGTACCTACTTATTTTATGCAATGTTTTATTTTTGTCAGTAAGTATACAATTGTGTCCTACTGCTGAAAATGCTTCCTCATTCTCCTTCCAAACCTATTTATCTCGGGCAATCTATGGCCCGGTTTGCCCCACAAACATAATCAGATTGCCACACCACCTTCGCCGTGGTCGACCTCGACGGCGACGTCCTCAGGCATCCAGTGAGTGATGTTCCTATCAATCCCTGTTCAATATTTAAGAGACTGGGCAGATATAGCAATAGACTGAGAAAACTGGGAGGTGTTTGCTTTGAAGTGGGAACAACAGGCTCATATTAAAATAATAGTCAGGGGGTCTGGGGGTCTACTCTCTAAGCCCGAAGTCCGTAGTTTCGGCCTTAGTGTCGGGCGTTTTCTACTCCATATCCTCTACGGACTTACGTACGATTAGTCCCGAATCCGAATAACTGTCAAATCGTGTTTTCATTCATTCTTAGGCCGGGTTCGGGACTAATTGTAAGTCAGTAGGTGAGACGGAGTAGAAAACGCCCGACACTAAGGCCGAAATTACGGACTTCGGGCTTAGAGAGTAGACCCCCAGGCTAGTCAGGTTATAAGGTAAAGATTAAGGTCATCAAAAATTTATACATAAAAGTGTTATTTTTTTAGCTATTTAAAAATACTTTATCATTTTTCTGTAACATAACACCATCAGAGATTCAGACAATAACAAAATCTTATAATATCAAACTTACAATCAGTATCATGTTTCCAGGGTCCATTGGTGATGGGCTTCACACTGTTAAGCAGATGCTGCATAAGCTGAGTGGGCTCTTGGAAGACAATCTCCTCATAAGACTCGCTAACAAGGTTCCTGCCTACTGTGGGCTGAGCACTAGCGCCCTCTGTTGCTGGAGACTGGAACAGCTTTAAGATGTGGTATAGGGTTACCTGTAATAAAAATTGTTTAGTTACTGTTGGTGGCAAGAGAAGTTAAGAGAAAGAAATAAATTATACTGATCACAAACTTACAGGCACACAAAACCAAATGTTTTGTGTGCCTGTAAGTTTGTAATCAATATCATAAACACAAGAAAATAGTAAAAAAAAAACAATAAAATCTTATGTAATCTAAAGGAGTTCGAACATTGCTGGCATAGCCACCAGCCGCCATTTTGTTCTTTTTTGTTCAATATCGTGGCGCCCATCCCCTTTTATGCATTTCATGCACCCTGAATACTAGTATTTTACAGGGAGTGATTATCTATCAGATCTACACAAGTTACTATCTAACACACTACTCCACACAGTTTGTAAGTAATGCAACTATCTGGCCCATTTCACTACCTGGATAATTCGGATACTAAAGTCAAAATCAAAACGGTTATTTCAATTAGGCCATTAAACGGCACTTTTGAACGTCATCATTTACATTTAAATACCATGTTTAAAAAATAAAGTGACTCTATTGTCTGATCGCAAAGGTAGATTTTTATAGAGAAGAACGGACAAGAAACTCCATAGTTACTCTTTTCAAATAAATGTTTACTACCAGAACGCTATCCAGATAATCCGGATATTTCAGATATCACTCGCATAAAGTAAATCAAACAAATATTAGTTATAAATAATGAATATTTTTTTTCAATGAATTATTGATTAATTTTAAGTAAGCACTAATAATCAATATCATTGCTGTAATGTTTTCATGAAATATACAAATTGATAATATACAAATTGATATACATTAAACATATTATTTTCAATGTAAATGGCCTCATTGAAATAAACGTTTTGACTTTTATATATTATGCGCTGTTCTAACAGCTGCTGAAACACATTAAATAAGATGATGTACTCTATGTCACAATGTATTCACCAGTTGTAGCTCTAATTTGTAAGGTCCAATATAGGACAGCGCTGCTATGGAAGAATACTGGTGCAACTCAAAACGGGTACTTTTTTCAAGAGCTGCGGCCTTAGTGCAAGTTTTGTAACATTCTCGATCGCGTTAGCATAAACGTCAATTTGTATTGAAACTGAATAAGTGCCGTCTGGTGACACTCACAGATAACCCGATTTTTCTACACAATTTGACATTAGCGAACGTTAAAATTAACACAATCTAGTACGTTAAAAAACTCACACTAAGCCCTCAGATTGAAGTTTACTATTATATTATTTCTAACTGTTATCACTTCAAAGTCAAAGTCAAAGTCAAAGCATTTATTTCAATTAGACCATTTACAGGCACTTTTGAATTGTCAAGGTCGGTCGGTCAAAAAGATGAAGCTATTTGCACGTTCCAAAGCGTAGATCTCTATGGAGAAGAACGTGCAAGAAACTCCACGGACACTCTTTTAAAAATGATATTTTGTTACAAAATTATGGTTACATCATTCATATTGAAATTATACATATATGTGAGAACGATGTAAAAGACGTGCAGGATAAAAGAGTCCGGAGTAAAAAAAGAAACAATTCAAAGAAATAATTAAAATAAACCATGGCAGCCGAGAGATGACCAGTCTCAGCTGACGGCGCCCGTTCACGAACATGACGCATACGCTAGCACCATTCGGCTCAACCATTTTTTAGGGAGCCAAATGATCCAACGCATGCGCCACCATCAGCCAGACTTTTGAGTGAGCATGACATCCCCAATCGCCAGGGTACATTCAAGTCAAAGACCTACCCAAAATGATCTTTATAGTTTAAAGCTACACAGTACTCACACATGTGCATGAAATTATACAATGTTAAATTAGTTGCATCTATACAATGAAAAAGATTTGCATTCTTACAATCTTCAGCCGGTCCAACAATATTACGAAATGCTAACAGATTACTTTGAGCCCTTAGTGGCTACCTAGTGGCGTTGTGGAGCAGGACCAGCATTGAGCCAAGCATTTTTATCTTCAATATACTCCCCTAACTTATAATATGCTTGCCTGCATAGTGTGCGTTTAATACAAGATTTAAATTTTGTCTCATTTAATTCTAATACATGGGGAGGTATTTTATTGTAACATTTTAAACAGTACCCCATGAAAGATGTTGCTACTTTAGCAAGTCTGAAACCTGCTTGAACTAATTGGTTCCTATTTCTAGTGACATAGTTATGTCTGTCACCTCGTTTACTAAAAAGATGTAGATTCTTTCTAACGTACATGATATTTTCATAGATATATTGACAAGGTACCGTCATGATGTTAATTTCTTTAAACAGTTCTCTTAGAGAATCGTGCCGGCGAAGATTGTGAATGGCTCTGATGGCTCTTTTCTGTAGAATAAAAATAGACTCGATATCAGCAGCCCGTCCCCATAGTAAGATACCGTAAGACATTATACTATGAAAGTAACTAAAATAGACTAGTCTCGCGGTATCAACATCTGTATACTGGCGGATTTTCCTAACAGCATATGCTGCTGAACTTAGCCTTCCTGCAAGAGATGTTAAATGGGGACCCCATTGTAGCCTTGAGTCAAGCGTAATCCCCAGGAAAACTGTTTCATCGACGAATTCCGAACCATTGCACTTTTCTTGGTGAAAATGAAAGAAAAACAAAGATGAAAACGTTGTTTCGCCTCTAAAGATGCACATGGTAAAACACAATTATGTAAAAAAAAATTGTCATATTTTGTAATAATACAGTATACTTCCAAAGCAGCGTTTTCAGTTTTATTTTATGCGTTTCCATAAACATTTCATATCTTGTGCTATATCAAGAAATTATACTTACAGGCCTCTCATTAGGATCATGGAAGTAAATTTTGATGACAATCTCAAACTCTCCCCAGCCCGTCTCAGTCAACTCATACGGAGGCTTTGTCAGTATCCTGTTGGGGTTTGCATAACTCTCGTGTAGTTTGAAGTGTATCTTCTTGACATATGCTGACATATCCTCATTGTCATACGGCTTCACATAAACTGTCCATTGATGAGTATGGCCATCCTCTTCACGCTTCTTGCCAAAATAGCGAGCTATGTTACCAAATACTACCGGTTTTACTATCACTAGACCCTGAAATTGTTAAGAGGAATGTTTGTAAGATGCGATAGTATTGTACAGGAAGAATACAAAAAAAAATCTCTTAAACCTTTTATGCTTAAATACCATTATCACAGAACTAATACGTATATATCAGACAAAACATAGTATTTATAGGTATTTAGAGACCTTGTAAAAACTTATTGTAGCGTTAAAAGCAATACTGGTATTTTCAGCAAGAAAACTGGCTACCTATTTAAAACAAAATCTAGCTCCATAAAATTATTAATTAGCTATTGTGAATTTCAACAAAAGTTCTTTGTAAAAGCGTATCATACAATATAATTAAGATAACATACCTTGACTCTTCCCCCTGAGTCGGGTCCAAAATCTGTTTGTAAGCTCATTTCTGAATCTATTTTGGCCGACAGCTTGGAAAAAATGTAATTTTAGCTTTTTTTGTATACAAATATAACCTCACTTTGACACTTTTGTGGAGGCTTCGTACCACAGAACACCTATACTAGGGAGTAGGAGTGAGGCGTATTTATCGTAACAGATAAAAATAACAGATATGTGAAAATAACAAATAACAATATTGTTCCTAACAATTTATTTTATCTGTTTCTTTAATAACAAACCCTCAAACACTGTTACCGCGGCTGTTACTATTATTTCTTTATAACAGTCCCCACACATACAGACTGTTACCACGTTAACAGTTAACACGGCATCACATCTCTCTTTTCCTCACTAAAGAATGATCCTTGCTAAAAAGAGAAACACCTATTATTTTTATACTGTTTACTTCTCACTCTTGCTAAAGCTGTTAAACTGTTAACCTGGTTTGTCGGTTAGTGTAGTCATTTAGAGTGCTTTTTAATAATATTTTTTTCAAGGTTTGCGATGCAACCAAAAACAATTACAGTGATCGTGTCAGCACTCCTTTATTGTCTTTGGGTCTTTGGTTTGACGGGATTGGTTGCAGTGTTCCTTGCAAATGTTGTATGACTTTATGCTAAAAAGAATAATAATAATAATAAATAATAATAATAATATCTTAGGACAATCAACACACCGCCATCTGATCCCAAACTAGGCAGAGCCTGTACTATGGCAACCAGACAACTGATAAACATACTTATATATTTCTAAATACATACATATTATAGATAAATTACACACCCAGATACAGAACAAATAATCGTACTCATCGCACAAAGATTTGTCCTGTGTGGGAATCGAACCCACGACCTCCGTCCTAGCAGTCAGGGTCACTAACCACTAGACCAAGAGGCCACCATTGAATAACGGTGGTATTCAATTGAATGGTTTTCTTTGTTGAAATTTTTAAATTCTGAATTTTTCCGCTAAAGAGAACGAAAGTTTGAGAGAGAATTCTGATTTTAAAAAAATAGGAAATATTTTTAAGGTGTTTACGGCGTACCTGCTAGTGTTTAGTGTTCAATAATTCTACCTCTTCTTTTACATTATGTTGGAGTCTGTTTCTAGTAACCGGATGACAACAATATAAATAAACGTAATTCTTCTATATTTATGACGTAATCTCGACCTTCTTAGTCAATAGTTCGGATACGATTTTCGACTTTAAACAGAAAATAATAAAGAAGATATTCGATTGAGATATAAAATACATATTTATCGTCCGTATAAAAATAACAGGCTGTTATTTGATAACAGATATTTGGAACTGTTATTTTTGAGTAACAGTGATAACAGATATCGAGTTTTACCTGTTACGACCGATCTCTACTAGGGAGCTTCGGGAGCTTCGTACAATACAACTGTCACAGATCACAGTGTCACTCTGACACTATCAATTTGCTTTTTAAAATTTTAATGTGTTTGGGTTCAGGTATTTTGTTGCGTTACTTTATTTATTTTCATTTAGTTTTATATTATATCAACTGTCACACTGTATTTTGTTGCATTTTATGAAAGACAAAATATTTGGAAGTGAGTATCAATTATGTTTACAAAAAATGTTGCTAGCTTTAGTCGACAACTATTCATCCAACTGCGTTATTGGCTAATAAGGCGATGCAAAGATTCTAAGCACCACTAACGTAATCATACTGAGTACATACGCCTCTAGTGTCAAATTGTAAAGTTGTCTAAAAACGACTCAGACAATTTTCGTACAAATTCCAACGTGTGGGGAACTGGCATACTGCGGGGAAAATGCGGGGATTTTTAATATCTATAGGTCAGAACACATTTTCAAGAAATCGAAATACTTAACATTTTTGTTAAGAATATAACCCTTTTTTCTAAATTCGCTCGACCAATGCGTTCGAAATGTATCTATCTATCTAGCCTATTTTGTCCCACTGCTGGACAAAGGCCTCTCTCGTTTAGAGTGGATTTTGTGGGGAATCAGTAGATTTTTGTACCCAAATTGTAGAAATTGACTTAGATTTTCGGGGAATTTGATAAATTGGGGTTGGCAACGCTGCAAGTGTCGTGCTTTAGCAACTTCTAAATCTCGCCGTTGGAGGCGCGCGCGTAAGTTTTGCATCGCAAATATTGAAGATGAATGAAGCTTTATTGAAATGTTACTAAAAGTAATAAAAAGCCTAAATTATCCCTTAGTCTACTGTCTTGTGTAAGTATCTGACTTATCCTTTGAAATAGATCATCATCATCCTCATATCAGCCGAAAGACTTCCACTGCTGGATATAGGCCTCCCCCAAGTGTCGCCACAACAACCGGTCCTATGCGTCTCGCATCCATCGGCTACTGGCAACCCTGACCAGTTCATCGGTCCACCTTGTGGTAGGCCTTCCAAAACTGCGTCTTCCGGTATGCAGTCGCCACTCCAATACTTTTCGGCCCCATCAACCATCTGTTCTGCGAGCAATGTGCCCTGCCCACTGCCCCTACAGCTTTGCGATCCTTCGGGCTATGTTACGGTAACCTTGGTTGTTTTGCGGATCATCATTCCTGATTCGATCACGCAAGGAAACTCCGAGCATTGCCCTCTCCATTGCCTTTTGGGTGACTTTAAGCTTTCTGATGAGGCCCATTGTTAGCGACCACGTGAAATAGATACTCTTGGTTTGTTGAGATATGAAAGGTTTCTAAATAAAACACGCGGTTTATTTTCATATTTATTATTACATCTTAGTATAAGAAGGCATGTGAACAATGGTCCAACAAGCTCTTTTCTTATATTATAATTGAATAATTAACATTAAACTAACTACATAATAGGCTCGAAGATATAATGAGCACAGTAAACAATCACAACATTAAGAATTGAATGTGTTGTCGTCACACGACGGCTACGGTGGGGGTTCGCTGTTTAGGCCATTTGGCAAAAAATACACCAATATTAAAATCTTACGCTATTACATGCATCTATTAACATCGATGGGGATCACAAACAAGGGTCTGATCTGAGCACATTTATAAAAAGTGGGTAAGTATATAAGCAATCATTGGCGCCGTGTGACATTTAAAATTTGTGGTCCGTGCGTGTGTTTTCTAAATCTGCCAGTAGTGGGTCGCTCTCCTCCTCGAACTTTGACGATCTTGATCCATGTCGCGACGCCGACACTCTCTGCGAAAAGGTGAGCAGAGTAGGCACAATAGAGCTGCATGGTGTGGCCGGTGCAGAGCGCGATGAAATCCGAGTTCCGGGTGAGATCCGTGAAGTTCTAACGGGGTAAGCGACCGATAATGGCATGTATAAGCTCGTTTTTCTTTGTCTTGGCGTTTTTTTTACGCTTTCAAGGCGCCGACGATGACGTTCGTCGCTGGTCCTCCTCAACGTAGAATCCCTGGATGTCTGTGTGGGGCTCGTTGGCTGCGGCGGCGATTCAGGTGGATCAGGTTTGCCGGTGTAGTACTGCCTCAAGCTACCATATGCCTCATGCATGTACATATTGTTGTCATCATCTTCGTCGAGGTTCTGTTGAATCGGTGGGGATGAACCGAGCCTCGGTTTGCATCCTCCATCGCAGTACATCTCGCAATCAATAAGCTCCAATTCAAGGTCAAAGTTAGAGTCCTGAAAAAGTGTAAAAGAATGTGAGTTGATGTGTACCAATTTGATTTTCATCTCTTTTAACTTCGACTTCAAAAAGAAGGAACGTATATAATTTTTTTATGAAGGTATGTTCACCGAATTCTCCGCCAATTGTAGACTGATTTTTGAAATCAATTTTAGTTTGACGCAAGTTTGCATGTTTCATTTTTCTTAATAAAATTCAGGTCTCGCAGTAGAGAATACACACCAAGGGTTGGACAGGTGAAGTAATAAGGTTGTCCCGGAAGGCGGCGGGTGGCTCCCGGGGTCTGGTGGGCGTGGGTTCGGTGCGGGAGCGTTGGGGAGCGGGGGCGGCGGTGGCGCGCTGCTCCGTCAGCGAGGACAGGGATCGTAGCAGCGGTCCGCACCCCACGCCGCATTCCTCGTAGTTGCTCGCGCACGAGTACGGTGGTGGAATGATTGAATTTGCCTTGAGGATAGGAATAAAAAGTATCGTTTAGGCATTTAAATGAGTGAAAATCTCAATGTCGTTATGTAACGACTACTGTAATGACAGCCGCTCTTTAATTTACTCAGCATGGCCAACATCTTTGATGTTGTTTTGATCTACAAAAACCGGATCAATCTTCACGTCTGCGTTCATTAAAACTAATAAGAGGCGGCTATAAGTAATTAGCTTTGAATATGAATCAGCAAAGCATTGCAACTGCAACTGCACAGTGTTATTTTTTTTTGTTATTTGTGATTCAAGATATCATAGGTACCATAGATGAAGACTGAAGCCCCACTATGACAACAAGGCGTTTAAGCAACTCGATCACTTATTATGTAACTAGTATTTTCTAGTTACTGTGACACAGTTTAAAGCTAATGAGTTTGCGTAGGAAACTCACCCTTCAGAATGATGAATGCGTCGACCAGATTGTAAGTTGATGCATTTTGGAATGTGAGCTTCAACAATATCGACTCTATCTAGCCAATCAATTCTAACTGTGTTGACTTACCTCATTTGTCGCGTTGCATATGAAACTGGAGTTGAGAGATTCTGCAGTACTCGTCGCTGATAGAGAGCCTGAAATTTTGAAAAAATTAATTAAACACAGCACTTTTGAACTTTTCGTCTTCAGATTTCGACAAACTTCATACTGACTGTGGTAACGTTAAGTTTGGCCAGTCTCAACACTCCTTCACGTTTTTTAAAAGCTTTTTTGACCGGGTCCAACATTTTGAAACATCGTTACCGTTTGAACTGATACACGTCTTAACATCGACTATTTATGCAGTGCAGCTACATATTACTTAGTAATTTAATTAGATTAAAAACTGAGTGCGTTGTGTCTCGTCGATGTAAGCTCTCAAGCCTATTAGATACATATCGGGTGGTTGGATGTTTTAATAGTCATCAATATAAAAAATAGTTTATTAGGTAGGTGTCGGTACTGCACTGTCTGGCCGATTATAATACTATTAATATATTGAAATAATTTACATTCAACGCTGGCGTGACAATTTAGACTCGTTCCTGTTGGATTGCCCCAAGCAGGCAAAATACAAAGAACGTTGGAAAGCTGTAGGAGAAAGCTTGACACAGCAGTGGAAGTAAAAAAATACAGTAAAATCAATTGGAAAACTGTTGTGTAACAAATAAGAATCCTTCTCTAATTGTTTAGGAAATGTAATGTGGCATTCATAAAAAATCGTAACAACAAACCTGGAGCTCGAATCACGTAGTTTCGGAAGTAGTGAACCATGAGATAGTTCCCAGCTTTACCATCGCCTTCCCCGCAAGTGATGACAAGTGGGTAGAGATCAGGCTTAGATGCAACCTGCGACAATGGAAGAAAACATATTTACAAATATATAAAATAAATATTTTTATCGTAACGAAAAAAAAATACACAACTACTATAAAAAGCAATTAAACCCCTTTTCATTCTCATTAATAAACAATTTAAGACACGGAAACAGTAAGCTTATAAACATGCAAACATCGAAAACAACAAACAGCTCAATTTATTAAAAAATATGAAAAGGTCTTTTATCAATAAAAAATAAAACTGGCGAAAACAAATAAACCTCCAACTGTAGTAGTTTCACAATAAATCACTTCAGAATAGGGCGGTGGTGCCTGGTGGAAGGATCCGCAGCGGCTGTAGCGGGGCGGAGGGTACACTGAGCCGGCTGAGTCGTGCTCAGAAGTCGGCCGTCGCACGCAGCACGCCATCGAACACATGTACACCCCATGCGTTGAAGACCTCTTGAAGAACAGGCACCAGATGCAGCAAATCAAAATACCACCTAGAGTTCCCAGAAGAAAAAGCACGGGCCTGTAAAATAATAAATCACAAGAATAGTGTTACTATAAGTAATCATAGCAGAGATGTGCACATTGCAAAAAAAACTTTAAATTGCTCATCTTATGATACCCAAATCACACCTACTCGACTGACGTCCAAATATAAAAATAAATAGAAATCACAATTTATTGATGGCCCATAAAAAGGGATTTTTTGAAAAAAGTGGCAGCACCAATGAGGATTTCTCAATTAGGAGGCACAGATAAAAGTTCATTCTGCCTGATGCAATTATGCCTAATGGAATTATTTAGAACTATCGTGGCGTTTTAGGTAGGTACGATGGTTCTTGATAATAATAAAAATGTAAAGGATCTTTTTTTTTTTTATTGATTATTTGAAACGCTCACCACTGCGCATACCAAGCATAAGTGTATGGTAAGCTATGCTCCTTGAGCGGCGGGTCGTCGGGATCGCGTGCCAGCGGTGAGGGCGGCGTGTTGTTGGCGTGCAGCTGTGTCGCGTTGACGCGCCGCGGCCTAGCCATGCCCGTGCCGATCTCGCAGCAGCCCAGGTCGCAGCACATCCAATGTTCCGGACATAGATGGCTTTCCCTGCATTCCACTTGGGACACGCACTGGAAATTAAAATTAGTAGTAATAAGTAAGATTTTTTAAAGCTGATTCACCATCAAACCGGCTCCCAATGAGCCACACATTTGGATTTGCCACGTGGTTAGGTACTAGTGGGACATTAGAAAATTTGAGAAGTCAATCGAAACGAAAATATGAAGAAGAATCTGATTGGTTGGCCAATGTGTGTGGCCAAAGTGTTAGGTCATAGGTCTCACTATCTCAACATTAACCTTTCTCAAGGTCTCAAACTGCATATTCATTTACCTAGATTCTATTCTTTCAACTTCTATTGCCGAGGGTATTGATTGTCTTCAAGTAAAAGTTCATAATCATACATGAATCGTAGTCCTAAATGAATATGATGAACAAATCAAGTGGAAGTACAAACTTCCAGACGATATAATAACACAAACCGTTATAACCTGCGGGCTGCGACCCTGAGCCCAAAAGCCAGACACTGCATCATTCCTGTTCCATTTCCGAACAGACGATCCATTAGACATTTTCAGGAAATAAAAAAGTGAAATCTAGGTACTTAACAGCATTTCCGAAAACCCAATTTTGTTTTACGTTTATCTCAATTTCCCGCGTTTTTGGGGTTCCGTACCCGAAGGGTAACCAACGGAACTCTATTACTAAGCCTCCGCTGTCCGTCTGTCTGTCAGCGGGCTGTTTCTCAAGAACCGAAAGGCCCGGTTTCCACCAAAGCAGAGAGGAGAGGAGATGTGTTGAATAAACTTATCCGATAAGCTAAGCGGAGATGATAAGATGTGGAAATAACGAAATCGGATTGGTTTATTCAACACACCTCCTCTCCTCTCTGCTTTGGTGGAAACCGGGCCTAATAGGTTGATATTTTTACAGAGTGTGTAGGTATTTCTATTGCCGCTATAACAACAAATAATAAACAAAAAACTAAATTACAAAAAAGGGGGCTTATATACACGTGTTTTTTTTCGGTTTATGATACGGAAGCCTTCCTTAGAAGTGAGAGTCCGATTCGCACTTGACGGGTTTTTTTATATGTATATCAACTTCTTGTGTTGATGTTAGCGGAAATGAGTTGGAAAACGCTGCGAACCCTTTTGATTGATGTGAAGCTGTTCAAGCCAATTTTTCTGTCTTGTGTAGGTAACTTACTAATTTTAGTAATATCATTTTTGGAATGGTCGTCGCCTTGTGCCCCCTACATTTTGATACCCCACATGACTGACTCGAAAAATACGACTTTACTCACCAGCTAACAGCGGCCACCAATTTTCCATAATAACAACGTTAAACGATAATACAAAAAGCTGGTTAAAATAGTCTAATCGAGATAACAAAAAATAGATGAAAACTCAAAGCATTTATTTCAATAAACCATTTACAATTTTAAAATGTCAGTCAGCATCACTTGCCTAGTCTTTTCATATCTTTGTTGAGGTTCGCTTCCAGTCAAGCCAATAGTAGTCCAAAGATCTCTGAAAAGCGCATGAAGTAGGCTCTTACATCATGTTAATGTGACCTATAAATGCGACAGAATGTAGAGTGGCGTTTTGTATTGAAAGCTATGCATTTTCTAAGAGATGCTTAAAGCTGTTGACTTCCTTTTGAGAGCAGCTCTCCGTGTGAGCCCAGAGATTGTGTTCGTTTTCTCGTGTTGTTTACTTTTCTTTTGGTAGGTATATCTTTTAAGGGACTGCTAGCTCAAGAAGTGTCATTGAGATATATATAGCTAGTGTTGATTTGGCGGAAAAACTGGGCAGTAATAATAGATAATATAGTAGTAGTAATAATATAATGGAATTTGTATTTTAAAGCAAAGCATGTATTTTACCCGGTTCCCTATCCATTTGCATAAAATTTTAAGACCTAATATAACTTAGCATAATTTTGTTTGGCATAATTATAGTTTCGCATAACAGCTTACGTATAATTTTTAAGCATAATTTCTCTAACCATAATAATGATTAAGCATAATATTCTAAAGCATAAATTTATTAAGCATAAAGTTCTAAAGCATAACTTTTTTAAGCATAATATCATACAGCATGCAAGCAAGCATGCAGCAAACGAGCAAGCATGCAGCATGCAAGCAAGCATGCAGCATGCAGCATTTTTTTTTTTTTAAAACATTGCCCCACACTAGGATTTTCTCCTGTATCGTGGGTGCGTTTACAAACATATAAATTCACATACACAAACAGCCAGACCCATTCAAGCATTCAAGCGAGCATGCAACATGCAGCAGGCAGTTTTTCTGTCACGGCTCCGGCGCTGCGGGCCTCCGGCGGCCCCATGCGCCTACGCGATTTTAAATTACACTCTAGGGGTAGGACAAACAAGACTACGTGGAGTCGGTTTTGCAGCAATTCGGTTCTGTCACTAACTTTTGTTGCACAGCATATTAAATTTTTAACCAACAATATTATTTTATTGTTACAGAAACTAACGTTATGCTAATAGTCATCAGGCCTACTAACGTTATGCGAATCAAATTTATGCCAAAACAAATTAGTCTTTAAGATGATTATGCCAACATAAAATGTATGCCTAAAAAAATTATGCCGAAGTATTATTATGCCAAAATCGTTATGCCGAAGTATATTAGGACAAATAACATTATGCGAAAAGAAGGGATCCCATTTTGCCCAGCTCTTAATATAGGAGTTTCTAATAAGTAGATATGTATGTTTTCAATAAGACCTACGATGTTCTTCAGCAACAGAAAAAAATACTGTAATCTGTATTTTAGTACTTAGTACATTGCCTCATTAGCCGAGGCGTATTTTAAAATTTGGCGCCCCGGGCCAATAAGTTTCGCTACCCCAGAAGTTAAGAAAAAAAAGGTAAATAAAAAAAAATACTTATGTTTTTTAAAAACGTCTACCTACATTTTTTTGCGGTATACAAATTTATTTACAAAGTCATTATTGATGATTTCGTTACTTAGTTGTTTTGTTAAACCGGCAAATATTAGTATAAGTATTTTTGTTGAAAAAATTATCAATTTTTTCGGCGGCTTGTTTTCTTTCTATTTGCTTTTTTTCTGCCTCTGACACCCAAGCTACGATTGAACTTGTGGTACGAGTGCCAAGGCTCTCTAGGTTGACAAAGACAAAAACATGTTTATAGTCCGGAGTTTCAGTGTACTTATATAGAAAACAAAAACATTCGTGCAGAAAGTACACCAAAACATAGGCAAAAAAAAAACCTTAAACTAAAAAATATACAATTGGCGGCCTTATCGCATTCCGCGATCTCTTCCAGGCAACCTGATATGGAAAGAAATAGCCTGGCCATGAAATGGGGCTGCATTTGGTGCAGATATAAAGTTTAACAATTGTAGTCGACAAATATAGGTAGCAAGTAATTAAGAGAGATACAAAATACAAAAATAAATACATTAAGTAGAAGATTAATAAAAGAAGCAGGAAAATATACTGATGACGACAGTGATATCACAATAGTGGTTTTCCTTTACAAGTCTTTTAAAAACAGGCAGCAATTGCACACGCCGTATTGACACTGGCAATGCATTCCATAAACGAGCGGCCAGCGGCCCTACCATGACGTGTTAAAGCGTGAGTAGTTTGAGCGAAAAGGAGGGATGGAGAACAGAACAGAGTAGTCGCGGCGCCCCCGCAAGGGGGCGCGGCGGCGGGCATAGGCTAGGCCTTTAATCCCGCAGCATCGGGGCGTGCGTGCCCGTAACGACGGGCACGTCGTGGGGGTGCCTTGCAAGGGCATAGCCTCCCGGCAGGCGCGAAGAAGTCGCAGCCTGCCTGTGTGAGTGTCGTTAGTGTGCAGCAGGAGCGCCCACGGCACCGCCTTGCAGTGCCGTTATTTCACGCCCCTACGGCGGTCTGTCCCCGCCAGGTGAGACCTCCGGTTGCCCGGAGGAGGCCCGGCGGGGGACGACCAGCGACGTAGGAGTCGACTTTGGGAGGCGCTCTCTGCCGAGAGGTGTAGGCCCCCGTCTGTTACGCTTCCAGGTCAAGCCGGTCACGCTCCAGACTAAGGGGCCGTAGCGTGTGTGTGTGAGCGGCATTGTACTGTGTAACGCCGCTCATGTTAGCGAGAGAGACGTGCGTCGGAGGGATGGAGCTACACAGATACACCCTATATAGCTCCATCCCTCCTTCTCGCTAGAACTACTCACGCTTTAACACGTCATGGTAGGGCCGCTGTGGACTGTTAAAGATTTTTCTAAGAATAATTATAGTGGAATTCATTGGCATTTTAAGTTTCAAGTTAACTGATGACCTAAGAAATCTTGTGTGAGAGTCGCAAAGAAATTGAAAATGTTTAGGTAAGAACTCCCCAAAAGAGCACATTACAAGAGGGAAAGAATATTCCGACGAAAGCGAATTGACAACCACTTAAGTTTAACACGAAATTCAGAAATATGGTGGTATTTGCGCAAACCAAATATGTATGAACCTTATACAGAAATTTTGAAGTCGCTCATGTTATCAAGTTGCACTTCAGTGAGGTCAAGATAGCTGACATCAGCATAATCAAGGATGCGTAGAAGAAGAGATTTTGCAAGCGCAATCTTGGTGGCAGTCGGCAGAAAATTACGCAGTCTTCTCGAAGGTGCAGCAGATGCAAACAGCTTGCGACTAACTTCTTGTAGCTGGGCAGTCCAAGAAAAGTTCTTGTCAATGGAAACCCCCAAGTTCTCAAAACAAACGGAAAACAAACTTTCTCACTAAACGGAATAACTGAGTTTTCAAAAGAAACTTGGGTAAGAGTCGTCCAGTCAATCCTTGAGATCGTCCTAGAACTGCCCAACACCAAAACCTGTGTCTTTATGAGGTTTACCATCAGTCCATAGTTCTTGCTGTAGTCGCATATACGAGCCAGATCACGGTTTAGGGACAAGATAGCCTCGGACAGATTTCTAAGAGGAGCTCGTGTGTAAATTTGAAGATCATCTGCATAAAGGTGGTAAGAAGAAATCAATTCGTTGGAGATTGAGAAAATGAAAACTGCGAAAAGTCATCACCATCTGCCTAGCCTTTTCCCAACTATATTGGGGTCGGCTCCCAGTCAAACCGGATTCAGCTGAATACCAGTATTTTACGTGGAAACTGCAAAAAGTAAAGGAGATAAAACGCCACCTTGTGGTACCCCGGCGGAAGTACTACACCAGGAAGACAGTCTCTCCGATGCAAATACGTTGTCGGCGACCAACCAGGTAACTACGAAACCAGTCATTTACCAATGGAGATATATTAAGAGAGCGAAGAGTTCCAAGCAGATCATCGTAATATACAGTATTAAAGGCGTCACTAAAATCCAGTAGAGCCAAAACTGTAACATTTCCTATTTCCATGTTTGACCTTATGTCTTCCGTAATATTAAGAAGCGCTGTAGTTGTGCTATGACGAGGACGGAAGCCGGACGGAAAGGGGTTGAGGAGATTGTTTTTGGAGAGGAAAAATGCTTATTTGTTTATTGATTAACCGTTCGAGAACTTTGGAAAGGAATTGTAAGACAGATATGGGACGGTATTCGGAGGAGCAGGGATTGGTAATAGTTATTTTTAACACATTTGATGAAAAAATGCATTTACGAAGCCTGTATACATTGTTCGAAAGTTAAAAATTACGCTCCACACAATGGAACGTGTGGTAAAATACGTACTCTCACCTAAGTACATACTTTACTGTATACTCCGTTGTATAGCACCGTGCGTATCCTTTACGGTTTTTTTTAATTTTCTTAAAAAATATTTAAGAATTTCACCAAGGAGTTTCCCAATCCTAGAATAAATAAGCTGATGGCGATTAGCATACCTACACACCTTATTACAGTGTTTACGTATTAAGACATATCTTTCCCTGTTAGCGTCATTAGGGCGACGCTTAAATTTGGCGTTTGCCGTAGCTTTTTTATTCAAGAAAGCTTTATTTAATCTCATCCGTCAGCCACGGCGCTGGAAAGTGTTTTACCTTAACAGCTCGTCGAAAAGTAGCGTGTCGATCATAAAGCTCAAGTTTAACAAGTTTAACCGTGAAAAGATTAACTTTATCATCGACTGAGGTTGACATAAAATACCAGTATATATTGCTGGCATCCTCGCAAAAACTGTCAACGTTCATACCACCAAAATTGCGTTACATGAGAATTTTGGCTTAAGTCTTAGGAGTACGAATTTTATAAGAGAGAAAAATTAGATCATGATAGGAAAAGGCATCGGCTGAACACTGACCATGCTTAGCGACGCGATCAGAAGAGGAGACAAAAAACAAGTCAAGAAATGAAGGAGTAGAGTTTGGAAAGTGGTGAGTGAAAGAAGAACGATGGTCCTTCTTCAGGAGACAGGTATCAAAATCACCCATGATTATGCTATGACTGTAGGAAGGGACTTGCACTTCTACAAGTTTTTCGAAAGATGAAAAGAAATTAACGCGTAAAGAGACGCCAAGAAGCAATTTAGTGTGATTTAGTTCGACCTCAACAAAGAGATGTTCACCAATATTTGATGACGGTGGTTGCGCTGACATATTGACTACAAAGAAAGAAATATAAGGGCGGAGATCATACATAGCAACACTACTCTCCGTCAGCTGGGACTGGTCATCACTCAACTGCCACGGTTTGTTTTAATTGTTAGCACTTTGAATTGTTCCTTTTTTGCTTCGGACGCTTTTGTCGTGACTCGTGCACGTCTTTCTACATCGTTCTCATGTAATATGAATAATTTCAACAAAAACAATTTAACCACAATTTTGTAACAATTTATTGTTAAAAGAGTGTCCATGGAGTTTCTTGCAAGTTCTTCTCCATAGAGATCTACACTTTGGAACGTGCTTCACCTCTTTGACTGACCGACCTCGACAGTTCAAAATTGTGTCATCATATCAGCCGAAAGACGTCCACTGCTGGACATAGGCCTCCCCCAAGTGTCGCCACAACAACCGGTCCTGTACGTCTCGCATCCATCGGTTACCCGCGACCCTCACCAGGTCATCGGTCCACCTTGTGGGAGGCCTTCCAACGCTGCGTCTTTCGGTACGCGGTCGCCACTCCAAAACTTTTCGGCCCCATCGACTATCTGTTCTGCGAGTAATGTGCCCTGCCCACTGCCACTTCAATTTGGCGATCCTTTGGGCTATGTTGTAACCTTGGTTCTCTTGCGGATATCATCATTCCTGATTCGATCACGTAAGGAAACTCCGAGCATTGCCCTCTCCATTGCCCTTTGAGTGACTTTAAGCCTTCTGATGAGGCCCATTGTGAGCGACCACGTTTCGAGTCCATAGGTCATCACGGGCAACACGCACTGGTCATAGACTTTCGTCTTGAGAGACTGTGGTATGTGAGACGAGAAGATACCGCGCAACTACCCGAACGCCGCCCAGCGAGTCGGATTCGACGGTTGACCTCTTTGTCGAAGTTAGCCCTACCTAACTGGATCGTTTGTCCCAGGTACTCAAAAGTGCCTGTAAATGATTGAAATAAATGCTTTCAGTTTGAGTTAGGGTAGGTAAGTACCTACATTGGCTGACAAGACACGTTTGTTTGGAGTTAAGATAACCATTGTTTTTTTAAACATTTACCATTTAATTTAGCGTAGGTACTTAAAAGAAAAACGCGTGTCATAAATGGCCTTCCCATAAGCAACGTAAAATTCATGAAAAGTACTTTAATTCGAAAAGAAAGTCACGTTTTCATCTAGAATGTTCAATCCGCCCACGTACACGTGTTCGCTCCTCCCTTGAGAGCAAAGGGCACAGTTCAACCGCCATAAATCAATACGCCGTTGCATCCTGTTTAATAATACAGGTGCTCAATGATATAAATAGATTGGAGCGTAGGTAATTTTAGCGGGAAACTGGGCGGGTTGCAGCGCGCATGATTTTCACCGATCGATCGTGATACCAAACCGGGCACAGACAAAGCTACAAGTGCCTCTAAACAGCCTTGTTACCTAGATCTGAGCTAAAATTAGCATTTATATCATTTATTATGTATTGCGAAGTAATGGGAATTGTCTAGGTAAAACGAAAGATGGGACACACACATTGATACCATGAATGTTATAACATGGTATTTTGATAAATGTTCATAAAAAGTGCGACATTTCGAGTATACTGCACCAAAAACATCAGTAGTGTTTGTCTCGTCATAATTTTTTTAATTTAAGAAATAAATCATAGAAAATCCAATGACAAAAGAAAATCTAAAAATAGAATAATTAATAAAAAGTAAGTACTTACAGGAGCAGGTTTTGTCATTAAAATCACGATAACAGAAAAAGCATAGAAGATTAAAGTCATTGCGGATGTAACGATAACCATTTTCCGGAACGACATGGAGCAATTGATCACATAATTAATTAATAATAATGAATTAAAGTGCAGTGTGCACACCTAGGTCGCGGGGCGGCTGTAAAGGCTATGTTTTGGCAGCCATTTTGACATGTGTACGGACCGCGGGCGCGCGTGCCACTGGCTGGTTCTCTCCGTGGCTCGTTCTGCCGCTATGCCGACGCCAGAAATAGTAAAACGCAAAGTTACAGAAGGCTAAGTCCAAGCAATGTTATGAGATATCGCATTGCTTTGTTTTTAGACCAATCTGCATTGAATTCAAATAAATTATCTCCGCTTGAGCAGATTTAATTTAAGTGAGATTTAAATGCTGTAAGTTATTCATGTGAGTGGATCCGTATAAAAGCGGCTATTAATAATCAACTTTCGACGGATAAGTAGGTACAGCTATGTGGCAGATTTTCCGACAAGTAGCAATACAGTGTAAACTTAAGTAAATAGTCTCCTTTTCGTTATTTGAGAATATACCTACTAAAGTTGCAAACATGTTAACAGTTTGAATCTACTTTAACATGCTCAATCAAATAGCTTGCCAATTCACTTTCTCGCGTGGGTTGTGACCACGTTGTTATTAGTTGCCCTTCTGCATCTCTTTACTTCTGATTCCAAACATCCCCCTTGCTCCCCCGTTATAAATATAGTTGCCGCCGCGAACAAGCTCGAATCTTTTTCTCTGACATTTGGTTTTTTCCTATCAAGTACCAACATAACATTTGCGGCTGGTATAGAGAAAAATTTTCCATCAGGGGAGGAAAAATTGCTGACGTAAGTGAGCTTATTTTTAGAACTATGTACAGTACATCTATGTTTGTTTGGTTAGGTACCGGTAGTACAGGAATGATAAGCGATAAATTGTTTTGTTTTATGGATGGGAAATCATCAAATGACTCCTTCCTTGCGCTCTGGGTGGAGCGAAAGGGAAAGGGAGTGTCAGACTCTTACTGACTAAAAACGTGACAAAATCATGAGCCAGGAAACTACGTAGGTTTATTGCAACTATAACTATATACACACACTTAAAAAAAGACTCAACTAAAACTAATCTAAAACATGGCGTCGAAAAATTCCTCCGCATCGCAGGCCACTGGTAATGTACCCAAAAGGCTGGCAGCATTGCCACGTTGTATGGCAATGCTTATCCTTTGTCCGAGGTAAAAGCCAGCCCTAGGGTCACGCGAAGTGTCAACTAAGCGTCTTGACAGATCTTTAAACAAGTAATGAGCACTCGGACCCCACGACCCGAGAGTTTCAACCCCAAACGGCTCGAAAATATAACTACCTACAAGGTTATTATATTTCCGCCGCTTGAGGTTCTCCGCAGCCGCAGCGGCAGCGCCAGCGCAGCACGAAGAGCTAGGAAGATGGGATGGCGCAAGAGTATCGACACAAGTAGCGTCCCACACTAATGGCCTACCCATCTTCCATGGAAATAATGACATGCCGTCCGGTCTCTTGCCATCGTCGCGTGCCAGGCCATTGGGTTCTAATACAGCCGGAACGCCGACGGTGACAAGAGCTCGTCGGATGATGTCGTTAATGTTCGCGTGCCGCGCTATGCGACCAGCGCTACGGCTGCATGACAGGCCGTGGTGTCCGAGACTGTTGACAGCTTCGCCACAGTGGCAGCGATGAGGAGAACAACACGGAGCGCCAAGACGCAGGGAAGCAGCGAGGCGGAAAGTAGTATCATCGAACAAGGTGCCTATGTTCGACGACGGTAGTGCGTGAAGCCAGAGTCCCGACTCCCATTGACCCACAGCCAACAGACGAGCACGCTCAGCAGCAGTACCAGATGTGGCCAAAAGGTTATTCTGAACCTCTCTGCAGAGTGGCTCGTCCCAACGTCTCTGGGATGATGGGTAGTCGGGTGGATTTAGATTCGGGCAAGCGAGTCTCCAGGCATCCATAGCCTCAGTGAAGCAGGGCACATCAAAACTAGTCAGTGAGGAAGTTAGGATATTCCTGACTAATTTCTCAGTGCCATGAACCGAAGATATGAAAGCCGGTAAACTGATACTAGTAATTTTGCGGACGCCGAGGCCTCCCATACGGATGGGAAGAGTAGCTTGTGCCCAAGCTCGGTCATCCATGGCCACATTTAAAAGTGAAGTAAGTGTATGACGGATGATTTGGTCCAAACTAAAAACCCATCCGTGTTCCTCCTAATGCCCTTTGCGTTCCAGGGCCGCGGTGACTCTTTCGAACAGATTCCGCAACCCTGGAAATAGGTATAGTCCGAAACCAGAAAATGTGGGACCAGTCTTTACAAGGGTGTTCGGGTTACCTACTTAGATAGGTACTGGGTTGTCGCTCCATGTTAGTGGTATCCTGCTGTATTCAGTTAGACTGGCTGCCGACCCTAAACAAGATGGAAAAGACCGGCAGATTGATTGATGTTCTTTGTAAAAAAAAAATAAGTAAAATATTTAAAAAAAATTACAAGTGCGAGTCTAACTCGCACACAATACATTTCCGATCGAGTCTTCATTTTTCCGAGTAGGTATACATTATCTACGGAAGTTTATGAACTACGGAAGCACTCTCATTACGCTGACAAAAATATCATCAACATATCTGCTGAAAGATGTCCACTGCTGGACATAGGTCTCCCCCAAGTGTCGCCACAACAACTGGTCATGTGCGTCTCGCATCCATCGGCTACCCCTAATAAAAGGCGGTGTTATTTTAAATATTCAAAACAATTGGGGGTGAATTGCCCTGAAAAAACAGCACTGTATTTTGTTGGAAACCAATTTTCCCTATTAACCTTATCTATCCACTTTTCTTTTAGTTCCGGAATCTTCGGAAAACTAAAATATTTTAGTTTTCCGAAGATTCTGGAACATTTTAGTAAAATGATAACATGTAGGTATTTTAAACAATGATATAAAAAACATCAATATCGATATCGAGTTATCCACTTCAAAGGAAACAGCACAGATTTTTACGATAAACAAACAAAGGGAAAGAAAGGGATAGAAGCATTAGAATTTTCTGATGAAAGAACGAGACTTTTCCAAAAGACATCAACGCGGGTCTCATTAGTGTGCTTTTTTTTCCAGCCACCATTTTAACTAGACCCCTGAGGTCGCTCATAATCTGAAATAATTTTCGTACCTACTGTTTACTTACCGGTGAAAAGTTATGCCATCCTTTTTGTAACTAGATGTCTTGGATTTTTCCCTTTTACAGTCTTTGAGTCTGATTCATCCAAACGTTCCTGAGAAACAGGGTCTCGACAGACGGACAACAAAGTGATATAAGGGTTCTGTTTTTTCCGACTGAAGTATTTCCCTAAGAACAAGATTTTATGTGCTAAGAGAATATGCACGTATTTTAATTTACTTATATAAACACTTGCTAGCTCAAGTAAACAATTACGAAAGGGTTATTTATGAGCTAAAATAAACTTCAAAGTTAACATTTACAAAGAGAAGTCCGACGTGGACTCTGACGTCAAAGTTCATGGAAAACGCCGTTTACGCAAGAGGAAAAACAAACGAGATTTATATAACAATTGTGATTTTGTTTTCATGATTAGCAATATATTTTTGTACATTTTTTTTTTCGATTAACTGGTTATGTAACAAAGATTTTTTACACGCATGTTCCCTATTAATATCAGATGACAATACATATATCCAATGAGCCCAAACACTTGTGATTTTTATTTTGTTTAGCTGAGGAGTTTCTATAACTCTAGCTTTTTTTATTAAGGATGGCTAATCATAAAATGGCTTCTTCCGCTCAGGGTGGAGCGGAAGGGAGTGTCAGACTTTTACTGTGTTTCTCTTTTGCGTTCCAGGGCCGCGGTGACTCTTTCAAACAAATTCCGCAGCCCTGGAACAAATTCTGCAACCCTCTGCTCTAGCTACATCATCAAACCTTTCCTATTGGACAATATTTTATCATTGGCTTCTTAATTATACATCCCAATCCCAAGTTAAAGCTTAATCGGTTAACAGAACTTTAAAAATGGATGGAATTAGAATCAGACTCACATTCGGACGTAACAATTTAAGATCTGAGGGCCAATTCAACTAATTTTTAAACAACGTTCGCAAAAAAGCCTTAATTTCATAGACATATTCTATCGCAACGCTTAATTAATTTCCTTACATTTTTGACATATTGTAACTGTCAAAAATGTATGGTTGACATGCGATTCCGAACGTTGCTTGAAAACTAGTAGAATTGGCCCTCTGGAGATTGGAATGGCAGGCGATAAATTGTTATGTACAGTACTTACTGATACGGTGTAAGGAGGTTTTGCGATGTGTGAGGTCGAAGGAGGTCGCATTACGAAAGTTGTAAAAGAGGGAATTACGTAAGTAAGTACCTACCTATAAACTACAATGTATGCGGTCTTTGGTTTTTATGGTGTTTATAGTGTCTACCACTAGAATCAGGGAACAAGTTACTGTTATTATGTCGGTTTAGGGGAGAATATATTAATATCCAGAGAATAGGTAGGCTTATTAGATACGATAAGGCAATTTAACATTATAAAATATGTCATATAATATTGTAATGTAATCATAATGAACGAAAACGGTCTTCAACACGCGGCTGCGACCCGGCCCGCCTTCATCGCCAATTTTTATTTATTTATCCACAATATTATTATAGCAATTTATATAACGAATAATTAAACATGACACTTTTAATTTCGTAAATAAATAAACAAAATAACCGAGTGTTAGTAGGTATAAATCGGTCCGGTTTCGAGAGCAAGCGGGGGCCGAAGGGGCTCATTTGCGTCACACGTTCTCGCTTACTCAGTGCGTTACTGAGAGTTGAATCAGAAATCACTTTTTGGGGCCACTTATCTATGCGAGCAGTTATTTTCTTGAATGAAAAACCGTCGAATTCAAGATAAGGACTAGTTTTACCGATGTTCATCTTGAGAACAGTTTAAGAATCACAACGACTGCCATTAGGCCAGATTTTGATAAATTATTTAAGACGAAACACTGTCACACTTTTCATTGATTAATTTTAATTACTTAATAACATTTGATTGCTAGTTATTAAAGAAGAGCAATTGTTGTTTTTTGTTGAATTAAGTATATAATGGAATAACAATTAAATATACCGCATGTTCTCTTGAGTTTGCGGCAAAAGAAAATATTTGGCCCTTGACATCAACAAGGTGGTGTTTGGAATTAAAACCGTTGATAAACTAGAAGATCTAAATAACATTTTCCTTTCGCTGAAAAATACATATTTAGGTCATCATCATCTGCCTAGCCTTTTCCAAACTATATATTGTGGTCAGCTTCCAGTCAAACCGGATTCAGCTGAATACCAGTATTTTACGTCGAGCGGCTGCCTACCAGACCCTACCACCCATTAACTGGGTAACACGGTACTTCTTTGCAAGACTGGTGTCAGATTATCTGACTTCTGACAATCCGTAACGACTGCCAAAGATCTACAAATGACAGCCGGGACCAACGTCGTGTTTTCCAACGAACGTGTTTTCCGAGGCACTGAGGAGTCTCGGTATATCAAGATAGTCATCAACCACAGGCCGACCTTGGCAAGTGTTGCTTAACCTTGAAGATCGAAAGGAACGAAATAACATCCACGGTGCTACCCCACAATAAAAATGTCATAAGTATTGGCAATACAAAGATTCTAACTAGCGCCGCTAGTGTCAAAATTGTGAAGCTGTCTTAGAACGACACTTTGACAGTTTTCGCATAGCATTGCCAACGTGTGGGGAATTCACCAAACTGCAGGGAATCTCAAGTAAGGGAATTTGACTTAGATTTTCAGGTAATTTAATAAATTGGTGTTGGCAACACTGCAAGTGTCGTTCTTAGGCAATTTCTAAATTTTGCCGCTAGGGGCGTGCGCGTAATCTTTGCATCGCCATTAAATTAAAAATGAATAATTTTACTTAGGTACTTCATTTTTGTTGGGGGATAGTTCGAGGTGGCTCGGGACAAAGATATCTGGAAGGAGAAGGACGGTAAAGGCTGATCTAAATCATAATCTTGACATAAAAAATAACACACAAATACACACCGCCACACTCCTAGAAAGTAGATATTGTCATAAAAGCAGATGTCCTCGCACATTACATAGTATCCCAGTCGTCTGCCAACTTAGCCTTGACCTCTGCCAGACCTAGATTAAATTTGGCGCAATGAAAGTCGTATAAAATACATAAATATTCTACCCTGTCCTACTTAATATGATAAAAGTGAATATCAGTTTGTCTGGATGTATGCTTCGTTTATAATACTGAAATCAAGTCGGATACTTTTTTAAGGATAGGAAATCATCAAATGACCCAGTACGCTGTAGGCGGTGTGGTAGGGAGTGTCAGACTCTTACTGACTAAAACCCATCCGTGATCCTCCTAATGCTCTTTGCGTTCCAGGGCCGCGGTGACTCTTTCGACAAGTTTCTCAACAACGGTCGACGATGGCGTACGAGAAGTAACCTAGCTATGACTTCCTTCCAGACCCCCAGGTTGTAGCTTGTCGATTGAAAAGCTCAGCGGGCCAATTTGTACTAATTATCAAGCAACGTCCGCATTCGCATGTTAATCGCTAACTGTCAAAAAAGCCTTAATTTCCATACTTTTTGACAGTTAAGTATTTAATTGCCACAAAAACAACACACATGACATTAGTGGATCCTACACCAAAACCCAAACGATAGTGTAAAAATTAAATAATAATAAAAATAAAAATAACAAATATTACATTTAAAGACAAGTTTAAATAAAGCATGCATGTCGTGGTTGTGGCATATTGCTGTGCCGTGGGGGACCCTCAGCACGGCGCTGATTTTCATTGGTTGCCTAGGACATGACGTACGGAAATCAAAGTCTGCCGTTTATGTGAAAACGTGAACATAATACAAAAGTTATAAAATAAATACAGTAAGATAAAATTAATAGACTACTTAAAACTGTGATGTGATTATGTGACTAAGCACGAGTAATCGCGAATTAATAATAATAATATAATAATAATAATAATATCTTGGGACAATCAACACACCGCCATCTGATCCCAAACTAGGCAAAGCCTGTACTATGGCAACCAGACAACTGATAAACATACTTATATATTTTTAAATACATACATATTATAGATAAATTACACACCCAGATACAGAACAAATAATCGTACTCATCGCACAAAGATTTGTCCTGTGTGGGAATCGAACCCACGACCTCCGTCCTAGCAGTCAGGGTCACTAACCACTAGACCAACAATTGACACGCGTGTGCGATCGTTACTTGAAAATTAATAGAATTATTGTCACTCTGATAGTATATTCCTGAATATTTGGACTATCAGCAGTTTTGGTGGTGAGTGGGATATACTGGAAGCCGACCCTGACTTGTTAGGAATAGGTTAAGCAGATTTATTGATTTTGTTTGCTTGGAGGTTTCTCAGTCAGTCACGTCTCAACATGTTCTTCTTCGTGTCGATTGACTCGTATTCGATTTTGTCCGAACAGTATAGAGCAACCTGGGGCTCGAGTCTGCTATTGCAATCGTGTCTCAATGACCGGTCATTGATCGAATATTTGACAACTTTGACAGTTTTTATATGGGAAATGTGTCATAAGTTTGACGTTATACGTCAAAAATCGATCATTGACCGGTCATTGAGACACGATTGCAATAGCAGACTCGACCCCCTGTACATCTGTATCATTGGCCTCGTTTAGATCTTGAATGGTGCAGGGGTTGTGCACGACGGGCAACTCAGGAGGTGACGCATGACCTGTGATGGTGCTCCAGACTGGATCTGCGTTTGGGATGGGTGAAGAATGCCTCATTTGGCCAAATTAGTTTTACAGCGGCCAACCTGGGTCTGCAATCGGTTAAGAGATTTCCAGATTGGCCACTGCACAGTTCACATTCAGGGGCAGATGTTCTGTCGGGGTGATGAAGTGTGGAGGGGTAGGGTGTTTGTGCCTCCATAATGCACACCACACCTCATACATATGCATACATTTCTGTGCGCATAGCTCGACAAAATGTACTGAACAGCTAATTTTTTTTTCGCGATTTCTGGTTCGGTCCATAGTTAATAATAATGATGAGTAAAATTACCCCTTTTCAGGTATTGCGTTTATTCTGTTACACGTTGGATACACCATTTATCTTTAGTTAGAGAAAATTCTAGGCCGATGGCCTATCGCGGGCAAAACCGCTGGCTAAAAGCTAATAAAATATATGTATTATTGAGGCGCCGCGCTGGCTACGGCGTAGCAATGTCGTAGCTCGTAGCGCGTAGCTCCGTAGCACTGTAGTAAAACGTCTGAATTACTTATTCAATAAGTAGTTTGTAGGAAAAAATATGTCCGAAGTAGGAGGCAATCCCCTTGAGATGTAAGTTTTACTTGGATGATAGAGGAAATTGGGGTTTTTCTGCGAACATGATATGCTGGTCGATAGTTTACGAATATTGTGATCGTCCTTACGTACTTATTGAGAAAAATAAGCAATATTTTATTTAAATAAAAATTAGCAATATGTCCATATTTTGCGTTGCCATCCCAATGATAAGCAAAACCGATTTGATATTCGCCGCTTAAATGTGAGTATTCTTCTAAAAATGTCATGTTTTTAGGATTCCAATCGTCCGTACGGCATTTCATATAACTAACTTTCGAGTCCTTATTTTTCGAAATTAATTAACAGAATTTAATGAAACTTGGTATGCATACGCTAAATATACAGGTTTTTTTTTTATGGATAGGAAATCATCAAATGACTCCACTCTGGGAGGAGCGGGAGGAGCGTCAGACTCTTACTGACTAAAACCCATCCGTGCTAATCGTAGTGCCCTTTGCTTTCCAGGGCCGCGGTAACTCTTTCGAACAAAATCCGCAACCCTGGCAGAATATACAGTTCTAAATAGTTAATAGAGAACCTTTTCGAAAAAGAGTTTAGAGGGGGAAAGAGAGATTTTAAGTTTTATCCATAGAAAGTGAAAAATCAATCTATCTTTCCCCCTGAACTCTTTTTCGAAAATCTTCTCTACTAACTATTTAGACCTGGATATCTAAGCGTATGCATGAGGAGCTCGTGGCTAAATTATAACAGCAGCACAGGCCGTTTCAAGGTTAAGCAACGCTTGCCGAGGTTGGTCTGTGGATGGGTGACCATCTTAACATACCGAGACTCCTCCGTGCCTCGGAAAGCACGTTAAGCCGTTGGTCCCAGCTGTCATTTGGAGATCTTTGGCAGTCGTTACGAATTGACAGAAGCCCAATAATCTAACACCAGTCTTGCTAAGAAGTACCGTGTTACCCAGTTACTGGGTTGTGGAGGTCTGGTAGGTAGCCGCTCCACGTAAAATACTGGTATTTAGCTGAATCCGGTTTGACTGGTAGCCGACCCCAATACAGTTGGGAAAAAGGCTAGGCAGATGATGATCGTAGCGTATGCATACCAAGTTTCATTAAAATCGGTTCATTCATTTTTTTTTTTTTTTTTCGGTTTGTTCATTTTATTAGATACCAGAGGTAGAGACAAATAAAAAAAAACAATAATCAATTAGATTTTACTAACTTTCTTAACATAAATTATTTCAAATAATCATAACAAAATCACATTAGCAAACAACCGTTAATTTCAAATAACCAAATACAAATCATATACAAATTCAAACAGATAAAGACAAATAGCAAATAGTGTCGATTACCAGACAACCTTTCCGTATGAGAGCTGATGGAGAAATGACCGAGCTACTCGCAGAACGGTCCTTTTATAGTGTGGCTGTCAGATGACGACACAAAATGCTATCTGTCATGGCGTCTATCCTAATACGGCCTCTCCTGACCGTGCGCCGTCCTCGGGCACGTCTTCGTCTGCATTTTCACCGCGGCTGGCCACGGAGTTCTCAAGAGGAGCTGAGGAAGGCCCTGCTTCAGCATCATCCATGTCGTCATTGTCAGTATCTGATAAGTAAAGTAGAAATTCATAAGCATTTATATTGATGATTAAGTTCCTATTCTTTCATTCATCTCACGGTCAAGGCCCTCATTCAGTTGAGACACACTTATTTTTCTGATTGTACTTCTACTCACTCATCATCAAACCAGTCATCATCACATATGAACATCCTTAAGGTCATTCTTCTCTACTACACGCAATGTTAGTGTACAAGAACAACTCCACATATTTATGTTCCTATAGGACTCCAATCCAAAACACATAGGTACACTATGTGTCTACAGGACTAGTGTTCAAATACACATACACAATAAGTGTCTGCAGGACTATTGTCCAATACACATATAAAATACGTGTCTGCAGGACTATTGTCCAATACACATATGAAATATTATGTGTCTGCAGGACTATTGTCCAATACACATATAAAATAAGTGTCTGCAGGACCTAAACGTCCAATACACATACATAACATGTGTCTGCAGGACTACTGTCCAAAACACATATAAAATACGTGTCTGCAGGACCTAAACGTCCAATACACATACATAACATGTGTCTGCAGGACTACTGTCCAAAACACATAAATAATTTATGTGTCTGCAGGATCACTGTCCTATACACATACATAATATGCGTCTGCAGGGGTCATGTGTGCTCCACTGAACAACAAAACTGTTTGGCCTTTCCATTTGGGTGTTTTAACCAGTAACCACTCGGAACAAGCCTTTCATCTCCAGCCGGATACACACCAGGTATGCATTATTAAATTACATAGCTGAAACATAAACAATAGTTAAACGTATTACTCACTTTCAAAGAAAGCAGCACAACTTTCGGGACACCACTCTCCCTTCCATGGCACCATATATTGGGCTGCCGCTTGTGTGGTTTTGCCACGGGCACCACCCAACAGTTTGAGCTCATAGCGATTACTCGGCAAAACTTTTATCACACGGTAAGGGCCTCTCATTCCAGAGTCCAGTTTTCCCGTTGATTGAGAGTACTTTATGACGAATACTAAATCATCGGTCTTGAAACATCTAGGGGGGTGTCGGTGACGATTGACATGGGAATCTTGTCTATCTTGATTTGCCTTAAGCAGGTCCTTTGCTCGACTCCTGCAGATTTCTCGCCACGCTTCGCGATTAGGGTGCGCATTTTCGACGGCCACGTCTCGTATCAACGCACGGATTACAGGAGTGGTCGCATCAGTGCCAATTAATAAATTTAAAGCTGACAATTGGGTAGTCTTTTGTTTCGTTATGTTTAAAACAAGTTGAATTTTCCATAGTGAATCAGACCAAGATACATTTTAATTACGACTTTCAACACGAATAAGATTTAATACAGTTCGTACATAACGCTCGGCCTGACCATTGGCATGGTGCATTTCAGGAGTTATATGGTGCAGGGTAGAGCCTAATTCTGATATCCAGCTAGTAAAACCCGCGGCTTCAAACATACGACCACGGTCGGAGACTATTAATTTAGGGACACCGAAAAGAGATATTGCGTTATTAAAAACGCGTTTGAGTTCGCTCGTGTCTTGGCGATATATGGGGTAGAGTAGGCAAAATTTTGTAAACGAATCCACCAATACAAAGACAAATTTATAACCGTTTGATTCTGGCAGTGAGCCTAACACATCAACATGTATTGTATCAAATGGGACTTCAGGCTTTTCCCATGAAGTAATAGGTTGATGTGGAGCCCTGGGAACTCGTTTCTTGGAAATGCAAATGAGGCAGTGTGAGGTGTATTTGCTTACAAACTGTTTTAGACCGGGAAACCAGAAATGCTTTAAAATTAAATTAAGGGTTTTATCAGCACCGATGTGTTCATGCTCATCGTGGAATAATCGTAAAAGACTGAGCCGATGTCCCTTAGGGACAAAACACAAAAGCCTTGACTCTTCACCGACTGGTGAATAACGATAATATAATAGATCATTTTGATACACATAACGACGTGCATCTATGTGCCCGTCACTTAATTTTTGTATTAGATCCTTGGTCTCATCGTCGGCCGACTGGGCCACTTGTGCCCAGTTCCGAGGTCTATCGATCTGGTTTACTTGCACGACTGGTGGATTTCTGCTCAAATAATCAGCATGAGACATCATTACACCTTTACGGTATTCTATAGTGAAAACAAAGTCTTGCAAATAAATCCACCAGCGAGCCACACGTGGAAGCAGATCCTTCTTGCGCTCTGTGGCCTTCAAGGCATTGCAGTCCGTTACGATTTTGAATTCAACACCGATCAGATAATGTCGGAAATTCTGCAGTGCCTTGACGACCGCTAGCGTTTCCAACTCATAAGAGTGGTATCTGCTTTCAGCGCCCTGGGTTACCTTGCTAAAATATGCAACCACACGTTTATTACCCTCCCCGTGTACCTGCAATAATACGGCTCCATATCCTACGCTACTTGCATCTGTGTGCAGTTCAGTGGGCAATTTTGGATCAAAAATTGCAAGTATGGGCTCACTAGTCAACTGCTTTACGAGATCTTGGCGGACTTGCTCTTGTGCAGGTCCCCATTCGAATTTTACATTTTTTTTTGTCTAATAAGTCTTTTATTATTTCGCGTACCTTTAATTTTTCCTGATATGATAATCGGTAGGGATGATAGGCTACGGGAGCATCGCTAGTTAAATGGATTTGCATTTTTCCTGTTTGAACTGTTGTAATAGCGGTGCCAGATATTAAATAAGGTAAAAAAAAGTCTATTACGGCTAATAGAAACTTTAAATTTTCACCTTGAAGAGGTGTGTTAACTTTAGTATCTGATTCAACAACATTCACTTTGAATACTTGAGAGGAATGTGTCAAATATTGCCCATTTTTAGTCCTAACAAAAGTTACTCCGTCCATATTGAGAACATCTGTACCGATTATAATCGGCGTATTCATGCAAGAAGCGGGTACAATAACAAAATCGACTTCAAGCGCGATACCGCTAAACTCAACTGTGAGCGTAACATATTCGCGGGCAATGATTCCGTCGTAACTAATTCCCTTTAGAACACAATGAATTGGTTTTCGGGAGCAGGAGAAGAATTTAATGACGTCAGACGATATTAAGGATACATTGATAGCGCCACTATCTATCAAAATATCCACCGGTATGCCTTGTATCACAGCAGTAGTAATGTCATTACTTTTACCGTTTGATGTCGACAATTCTTTACAGAGGTTGACTTTCTTTTGATGTTTATTTTGTCCCTCCGATCGTAATTTTGTAAAACATTCACTTTCTTTATGTCCGTTCTTTTTACAAAAGGTACAAGTGGTCTTTATCGAATTATCGTTAGGACCTTTACTCTTTTTAGGACAATTAAAACTTTTGTGACCGGTCTGATTGCACGTAAAACATTTAATTTCGGGGTTATCAGGTTTTCGTTTCTTTGCTACACTGCTAGTAGAAGATCCGCGATTGTCCATTTTACTGCGACTAGGCTTGGTGTAAATAGCTAAAAACGAAACGATATTTTCCGTTGTAAGATCGGCATTCGCAGCCGCCGCACGAACTTGTGCATCGCTTATACCGCGTATCACTATTTGAACCATCAGTCCCTCACTTAAACCTTTAACAATACGTAGTCGCAATAACAAACGGCGAGCATACTCTGCATAAGTTGTAAATTTTTCAGAAGTGGTGTTGATAGCTTCAAAAAGTATATTAGCGTAATCTAGTTTTCGCGGACAAAGAGACATAAATTGTTTTGAAAAGTTAGACCACGAACGATCACTCGTGGTCCACTCATTTAACCAAGACCTAGCGTCGCCCTTCAGACAGTTGGCAATCCGCGACAAACATTCTAAATCGGTCCAATGATTCACTAACCTGGCCCGTTCCACCTCATCACACCACACCTCAAAGTTATGGATATCAGGATCAAAGTTGGATACATAATAATTTTGTGGCTTTGTTCGGATAGCAACGAGCGCATCCGCAAGCATTTTTGCAGCAGCTGGCGCACTATTATCCAGTTCATCCCGTTGAGGTGTGTTGTCATGAGTAGATGGCACTGGTGTACGTGAAACACTCGCGGTACTTTCTTCAATGGCACTTAATCGCGTCATGATTGCACTCAACGCCTGTTTTACGGAACTATCACGACCACTAGACTGGGGGCGACGCGACCGAGAATCACGGTGGTGTCGACGCGATTTGTTTTGTCGTTTACGTCCTCTAGAAGGTGACGTTTCATTGGATGTACTAGGTGAACGAGATGGTCGAGGCATTGTTGAATTTTTAAATTAACGGTTGTTCTGCTTTTAAACGGTTTTTTTAATTTAAATGGGCACAGGTTTATCCCACTTCTGATATTAGATACCAGAGGTAGAGATAAATAAAAAAAAACAATAATCAATTAGATTTTACTAACTTTCTTAACATAAATTATTTCAAATTATCATAACAAAATCACATTAGCAAACAACCGTTAATTTCAAATAACCAAATACAAATCATATACAAATTCAAACAGATAAAGACAAATAGCAAATAGTGTCGATTACCAGACAACCTTTCCGTATGAGAGCTGATGGAGAAATGACCGAGCTACTCGCAGAACGGTCGTTTTATAGTGTGGCTGTCAGATGACGACACAAAATGCTATCTGTCATGGCGTCTATCCTAATAATACATATATAAATTCCGACGCTGTCTCCTCGATATTTCTTCCAAAGGGATGACTTGCTTATCAGTGGTTTCTGGCTCATTTACTTTTACGGTGAAAGTAGCTGTCGAGAATTACTATGTAGGTAGGTTCTTAGCTCTACCTAATTTAGTGTATTTATGTAAGTAACGCCTAATAAGATTGAAATAGTTCAATAAGCAAAAAAACAACTCACAACGCGTTGTTGCTTCTTATCCCTCTCTCCTAGCCGTATCGGGGTGCCCTAAGTTCCCTACAACTTAAACTTTTTTATTTCGATTGCATAATTTGGGGCTCAGAACGCGTCATGGCATTTCTTCATTTTCACAACGCGTTGTGGAATTTTGAAAAAAGCCACAATGCGTTGCGAGCTGTTTTTCGCTCAATCAGCGTTTTCGGTCTTTTCGCGTAACAATAAACATGCATAAAAAATAAATACATGACATACAGTCGAACGTAGAACCTCTTCCTTCTTGAAGTCGATTAAAATTTCATTGCAGTAAATTTTGCGTGAAAAAATAACCTGAACAAAGTGCAGCTGCAGGTTTTTACGAAACCGAAGTACACAAAAATCTTAACAGTGATTTATAATAAGTTAGCATCACCAGTACAACGCCATCTATTGACCACGTATAGTAAACTGTCAAGAGGTAAGGTTTGGAAAAATGCATTAGGTAGGTACTTAATTGAAAAAGTAGGTACACTTTACACAAAACTGAAATTTAATAATTTTTGAAATGAGAGTTTAACCTGTCCGGCCCCGGCGACACACCGGTGTGTCGCGAATTAATCGCGAATTTAATGTTTATTTACATATACATAAGATTTACTTTATATTAGGGAATTTTCACATGTTGGGCCCGACCGGTAATAAATAATTGTAAGACAGCGTCATCTTGCATGCTATTTATAAACTAAAGGACCCGCAGTCCACCGTCGTATTTAATTTCTATATAATTTTCTTATTTAGCATTATCTTCTACGGTTTGAACAAATAATGTGTTGTAAAGTAGACATTTTATTTTCATTTAATGCGTTGTGATAAGATAGTTGTTTATTTGTATACGCTTTGGTATTTAGCTCTTTATTTAGTTTTATGGAATTTCCCATCGACAAAAATGACAAACTATTATCATGTAACCCTTGCTACGGCGTAGTATGTAACCATTGCTACGGCGTAGCATGTAACCCTCGCTACGTCTTATCATGTAGCCCTTGCTACGGCATAAAAAAAATAGTTTATTTCTTTAACGCATAGCATCTAACCCTTGCTACGGTGTGACATCTAACTTTTACTAAGGCGTAGTATCTAACCCTTGCTACGGCGTAGCATCTAATCCTTGGCACGAAGTACCATCTGACCTTTGCTACAGCGTAGCATCTAACCATTCTACGTCGTAGCAAGGGTTAGATACTACACCGTAGCAAGGGTTAGATCCTACACCGTAGCAAGGGTAAGATGCTACGCCGTAGCACCTTGGTTTTGCTACGGTATTCTACCTTACCTTGCTACGGCATAGCACCTTGGTTTTGCTGGTTTAGCTACGGCATCCTAACCTCCTACTACGTCGTAGCACCTTGCACTTTCTTAAGCGTAGCACCTAGGTTTTGCTGTTCCGTTGCTACGACATAGCACGTTTTTTATTTTTAGAAGGATGGAAAAACATCAAATGACTCCTTCCGCTCTGGGTGAAACGAAAGAGAGTGTGTCAGACTCTTACTGACTATAAAAACCCATCCGTGTTCCTCCTAATGCCCTTTGTATTCCAGAACAAATTCCGCAAACCTGGCAGGCTTTGGCCCTAGCGGGCCCCAACTACTATGCTGACATCTCTTTGAGGCGCGCATGGAACGCAACGCACCGTCGGTCCTTCTGATCGGATGTCGAGCCACCCAACCCTCACCGTCCGCAGGCGACGTAGCACACCTAACCTATTTTTAAAAATGATTTAAAATGTTTGTCCAGATTGGGTTTGTAACTACTTTCCGCATTCCATTCTTAACCGCTCAGGGCCCGACATGTGACAATTCCCAAAAAAAAATTAAACCTTACGTAATTGGTAATAAACATTAAATTCGCGATTAATTCGGCGCACACCGGTGTGTTGCCGGGGCTTGGAAACCCAGAGGTGACTTCAAGGTTAGATTTGCATTTTGATGTCGAAATCAAAGTCTGATTGAGATCCTAAATAAAGGTGATATAAATTAAACAACGTTGTTTTTTGGGTAGTTTCTACTTAAATGTGGTTTAAAAGTAATTCAACACATAATACTAATATTTATTCTTAAGATAATTTTAATTAATAATATCTGCATCACACCGAATATCCTTGATGGTAATTGCTTGACAACGAGATCGGTAGTTCGATAATAACGCGGTATTTTCTATAAATATAATGAAATCTAAACATTCATACTTCGAAAATTGCCTTTCGGCATTCTTAATAAGGTTATATTAAAGATTACATAATATCTAGAATTAAGTAATAGTATCTTAAGTGATTTAAATAATTCATTGATATATTTATTAAAATAACAAGAATCACAGTAAGTTTTGCGTGAGCTGACCCGAGAAAGCAATAAGATATAAATTATTTAATTAAACACACTATAATAAGTTACGGTTCCATGATATCCTTATTTTCTATGAACATCGATAATAATTAATTGATGATTAATTACTAACACCAAGAATCATAATTTAAGATGATTAAAAATGCGGTTAAATATGTTTGGCTTTCGCCCCAGTGAATATAACCAGCTCACTCAACATTCCAGCTCGTTCATTCCTAAAATCACACATTCACAATTTCAATATCACACCAATACCTCCCTCATCCACCCTGATCGCTCCGATACATTTCCTCATTCATCAACCCTTTTCCTCGTTCATTAACTCTCCTCCTCCCCATCCGCCTACATCTTTCCTCATTGACCCACAGCTTAGTTGTCGTCGTTTTCGTCTTCCTCGTACTTCCACATGTCCTTGATCACGTGGATGCGGCGCTGGACGCTCGCGATGTGGTCGTCCAGCACGCGGGCCACCATCTGCAGACGTTCCAGCGTCAACGCCAGAATCTGCTTATTTTCAGCCTCCTCATCGTCTAAAGCTGAACAAAATTATTCTCGTTATATTTTTGGTGCAATGTTGGCCTACTTTTATTGAAATAGTCTTTTCTCGTGACTTTAAAATAGACTATCGCCATCTCCCGGATTCTATTTATCTCTGTACCGAAATTCATCAAAATGGGTTCGGTGGTATTAAAAGCATAACAAACAAAACTTTAGAATAAGTCACGATTTCGCTTGTATCGTATGCTGTGCATCATATAGCATACACCAGAAACATATCAACCCCGATTATCTAAGTTATTTTCTCCACTCAATCAAATTGTTAATTCAGTTTAATATTTTTGTCATTAATCGAGAGTATTTTCCGTTGTCCGTTGTGAGTCGTTTGGAGTGGAGCAAGTTTCCTTCAGAAGAAGGTACTCTTAGATTATAGGTTGTGAACAAACTGTAGACCGTTATACAAGAATTTCGCCAGTCAAAAATCTCACAATAGAACATGAGAAAAGACGACTTCTATTCGTATGACTACTTAATCCATTACGTTTTAGGGTTCATCAGACTCATACGAACGAATTCTGCTTCTAGGAAACTGAAATATTGATTCATAATTGTATCATGTTTTGTATACCTATACTGCTGACTATGTTGTGTAACATTGTGTGTTTGCTTTTTTGTCGGTGTGTTTGTGTTTTTTTGTGACTACGAGTAGGTAAGGTACTCAACTTACCCAAATTTTCGTCAAAGATAATCTTGACTTTCTTGGTCACATCAGCTGGATCTGAAGCCAAAACAAATACAATGAAATATAAGAATTTCATTTCCCTGATCTTCTGGAATTCTTTCCAGAAAATCAGGGAAATGAAATGAGTTGAGATTGAATCAGTTTGAAGTGATTAAACCCTCACCAGTCGGATCATCTTCCTTCACATGGATGCTCCTCTTCTTCGGTCCATCGGGGCAGACGTTCTCATCGTTGACGACCGTGAGCGGGGACACGTTCTCATCGTTGACGACGGTGCGCGGGGACGCGTTCATCAGTTGCACCTTGACTTTGACAACATTGTCTGATGCGTCGGTCTTGGCCTGATCTGCGCCGAATTTGCCCGTGTACGTCACGTCCTGGAAATAAATAATGTTCTATGAAAGCTAAGATGGTTTGAATGTAAGCTGGAAATGGATAAGCTAAGTAAAGGGCAGAGTTGATTACTGAATTGTGCTGTTGGATTTTCCACACTTTTACCTTTTATAGGTAAAATATAGCATCGATAAATCTAAGATTGAGCTGTGTGCATATATTATGGTTTTCACCAGGGGGAGTATAAAATATTTAAAATTTTACCATCTCTGTCTTGAGTGCGGTGAAAACCTCACTTTGCCCTGAAATTATAAATATGTAGGCCACGAGCTCGCTGTATACTACAAGCACAGGATCAGACTACGTGACGACACCGTTGCCCACCAGTGGATGTCTTTCAGCTCAATGACAGTGACAGCGATAAAGTAGGTCACAGGTAGGTAAGTACTTACAACAAAGTCCTTAGCGTCTTCCTTGTTCAAGAAGTTGTTGAAGCGTCTCTCCAGGCGTGTCAGTTCCTTGGCCTGCTTCAGGGTGATCGATGGGTTCGCCTTGTTGGAGGCAAGCCGTTCCTTGGACATCACGTCAATCCCGTTCTTCACATTGTCGGCCCAGTTGCGCAAGACCTTTTGTAGAAGATTTACGATGTTAGGCTAAGTTATATTTCTAATCTTAAATTCTTATTGTATTTAAACAATTTTTTTACAGCTGTATTTGGTTATAACCTCAAAATATTTGGGAGATCCAGCGTAACTGTTATGAAATAAATACAGAATCTGGCTGTAGGTACTTATGTTAATTAATTCTATGAGTATAGTATTCTCTGAACGAAAAATTAATATTTTTGTTTGTATGTGCTACCTACATACACAATGTGCATACACAATATGCATATACAATATGCATCAGTTCGACAGATAGACAAACTGTTAAGAAGAACGACAGAAGACTTACATATTTCCAGTCCTGAGTATTAAGCGTGGTGCCGTCGAGGCAGTCATTCAATTTGTTAGAAAGGTCAAGCCATTTCTTGACGTTGAGCGGTGAGATCACGTCGGTCTCCGCTGTATAGTACAGCGAAGGGTCCCTCTCGACCGCCACCATGAGGATGCGCAGCTGCGACACGGACACCTTCGGCTTGGGCAGGAGTGCCTGCACAGCGGGTACCGGTCCACATGTTTTGCTGGTCATCTAGAAAGAATAAAGCTAAGGTAAAAGAAAATCATTGTCTATTGTCTTGTCTTAGTTCAGAGTTGGGATTCCATTTTCAGCGCTTAAATGTGTTCATGTGTACAAACAGAACTACTCGGCTCCGTGGAAACTTTTTCTTTTCACAGGTTCACTCTGCTTATCTCCACTCGACTGTGACAGTGAAAACGCACCTTATCACTGATCGTTTCGAAAAAATTAAAACTTTTGTATAGTCAACCCCACATCGATGGGAACTCTTGAACAACGAAAACGCTGCAACTCCCATAAAACAAAGGCGTGGTAAAAGTCGATAACGCACACAATGCGGGACTACATCTACCTGCATTATACAAATTTTCTTCTTATTACGACGTAAAATACTGGAACCCCGTTTCGAAAAGAACGTCTTTGCTGACCGTCCCTATGAATCTGCAGCCCGCGGGTACCTACCCAGTACATCTAAATAGCACTGAATGAAACTAGGTCAAACATTATTGATCTGTTAAAGAACAAAGAAAGTCCGCGGCGCAGCTTTACAATATTGAAAACCCCCTCGAACGACTAGCTTATGAACTTACCTTTAAAAGTATACACTTACTCGTAACAATAAAGTATTAAGAAACAATATGCAAAGGCCTTATCAATATTTACGGAAACTATGATAGACACAGGCTCTCCAGCAAATGGCCGTCCGTCGAACGCAATGTAGGTACAGGGCGGGGGCGGGCGGCTAAATAAAAAAGCCTACAAATTTTAGAAGATACCTACCGAAATCGAGCACAGTTCATAACTAAATATAAAAGAGCAGAGCAGACACAATATAATACAAAGTAATAAATTATAAAATAATGGCACATTCAATAAATCAGGTCGTGGGACATAAAAATAAAAACAGAAATATTTAAATAAAGAGGAGGCCTAAAACCAAATATATAGGTATTGGGTATAAAGGAAAAAATTCAGTGTTTCTTTTAATTAAATTAAAGTAAAGAAAAAGAAAGTAATTAACATATTACCTTTAATATTTGTGTGGTGCAACGCGTTGCAGAGGGCGGCGGCAGCCAAAAGGAAAGTAAAGCTATCGGGGATTTATCGACCCAAAAGTGAAGAGACAAGATGCACTAAATTTTTATAACCCATATTCGAATATTAAAATATCGGCTCACCCTACTTCTCTGATTACCCCACAGTGATAAAAACCGAGAAGATATAAGTAAACCTTGGCATTGTCATTATGGGCAAACGAGTAAGAATAATACAAAAGTTGTCAAGCAAGTAAAATGTTCGTGAAAATGTCATACTTTACTAACTATTACTAATACTTTTGTCCTTTGATTTTTGTTATTATTAACCCAAGACTTGTAAAATTACCAAAGGCTTTGTACTTTATCGTTAAAATAAAGACTACGCTTTTATTTCTAATTCAAAGTGTAGGAATTTAAATTATTATTTGAAACATGCGGGTGGACACAAAATACTTAGGCGATTACCCACTTTGAAAACTTAGTTTTACTGACAAATCGCATCACTATGGTCCAGCCAGCTGGTGAGTTGTCATTGTCAAATTCATGTGTGGTGAAAACTGACGGATAAATCCAGTGGTGGTGAATCTGTCAATAAAAGAAATCGGGAGTTTTGTCCCGATATTGCACAAAAGTAACATGGTTTTAAATTAAAAATAGATTGAGATAAGTTTTATAATATGCGGTGGTGTTTACTGTGTTTCTTTACGCTAATTTTGGGTGCGAAGGCGTGGGATGACGGTGACTTGGAAGTGTTCGACGTGGTCGAAGAAGTTAACCAGAACTTTTACGAATTGTTAGGTGTTACACAGGTAGGAGCTAAGTTTAGCTGTACCATGTTCTATAGAGTCTCTTATTACATACTATGAAACCATCAAAATATATAAATTGAGCTGCTATAGACGTTAGATTAGTTAGCATTGGTACTACCGAATTTCATCTTCTTTCGGCAGAATTGGTCGTTATCATGAAATATAGATAAGTTTTGTGTGTAAGATAATTATAATCCAAGTATTAATTAAAAGAGTTTAGTGATTTTTAAATACCCTAATCGCATTGGCTTTTATGACTCATAACTAGCACTGTTTAGTTAGCTGTTACACTTATTAAACTATTGTGTCACATTATTATTCTCAGTATAACCAACACAGTCATTCATTTATTAAATACGTATACTTAATAAAGTCTACAAACATAGCACCATTATGCTGGTGGAGTAACAACATTTTCTTCCTGCCCAAGAAGAAATGAAATGATGATAATGAAATCTTATAATTTGTTTTATTGGATACTAGCTTTTGTCAGTGACTTGGCACATATCCTGTTTTTCCCATTCCCATAGGAATTTCTACACTACCCAAGGAACGTACATGCCAAATTTCAGTTTTCTACGACCAGTTGTTTTGGCTGTGTGGTAGTCACTCAGCCAGTCACCAGTAACGGAACAGTTTTATATTGACCAGCTTTTGCCCGCGACTTCGTATGCGCATATCCCGTTTTTTCCATTCCTATAGGAATTTTGGAATTTCTACACTCCCCAAGGAACGTACATGCCAAATTTCAGCTTTCTACGAACAGTAGTTTCGGCTGTGTGTTGTCTGTCAGTCAGTCATTCAGTAACGAAAGGGTTTTATATAATTATATTGATTTAATTTTGTTAGGATTTTCCCACTATAAGGAAAAGGCTTTACTGGAGAGTAAGACCTTTTCCTTCCTTTTTTCTGTATGTTGAGACCAGTTCTATGTATGAAATCCACCAGTATTTGTCAAAAACCGAAATATAACACATAGGTAGTTCAATAGTATAATTTCAATTTTCATTTTTGCAGGATGCAACACCGTCAGAAATCAAGTCTGCATTTAAGAAGCTCACGCTAAAACTCCACCCGGATAAGAATGACTCCCCCGATGCAGATGTGCAGTTCAGGAACCTGGTGTCCGTGCACAACATACTCAAGGACCCAGGGAAGAGAGAAAAGTATGTTGTAACATATAATATAAATTATTTTGAGAATCTATCTGTGTGACTAACAATGACTGAACCTTATTTTGAGTAAGCTGTTTAATTTGTAATCAACTATTGTTTATGAGAGTACAATATTTTGGTAACCTGTGTTTCGTTACACAGGCTGACTTGCTACTTCTTAATTCTCATCATAATTTCTTACCTATTCTTAATCTCATGAACCACAAATGTGATATGTGGACCCCGTGGACGGTGAACCTATGATTGCTATTGTTTTTCATTACAAGCAAGGTCTAGAATAATTACCAAATTAGAACTCTATGTAGCAAGGCTTTGTCCTCTGTAAACACCATAAGCCTTGGCAAAGGTCAGCCACACTTCCAGATAACTGTACCCAAAATCAATGTTCTCCAGGTATAATGAGGTGCTCAAAAATGGTCTTCCAAACTGGCGTTCCGCCATCTACTACTACCGTCACGTGAGGAAGATGGGCCTGGCTGAGGGCTCCATCATCCTCTTCATCATCATCACATTTGGCCAGTATGCTGTAAGCTGGGCGGCTTATGCTGAGAAAAGATTTACTGCTGTAAGTTGATTATGACCAAAATAGAATAGAACCTGCTTCCTACTATGAATTTGTGTATCTATGTAAGACATAGGTTTTTTTAAAACCATATTTTTGTGGAATGTTCTGTTGTTTTGGCGTCACAATGAAAATCACGTTTGAGGCAGATATTGCCATATTTGCCTCGTTACCATACTCAGAGAAAGTTAAAATAACTGTTTTAACTTTCCTTGCAAGTCATTGTTAAAATAATAGAAATGGATATAACAAAATATGCTGTAGGTACTAACCCCAAATAAATTGGGATGATAAAAATATTAGACTAATGATGTGATTTTAATTATTATTATTTTGATGACCTATCTTTTATAGAAGATAAAAATTTTACTTTGCAGGAGCAAATATTAAACAGTAGAGGCAAGAAGCACTCCAAGCGGTCAGGTTTTGACCAGGGCATATCAGACATCTTGGACCAGCTCCCCAAACCCAGTGTGAAAGACACGTTGCCGTTCCAAATACCGAGGTGCGCATGGTGGTTGGTGACTGCCATACCATACGGGATCATAGAGCTTAGGAGACAATTGAAAGAGAAAGAGGAAGAAGCTAAGAGACAGAAAAAGAGGTAAGTTATTTACTATTATGTACTGTATTGTATACCAAGATTTATAATTACATAAAGGAATTCTATAAAATAATAACATACAACTGGCGTCTTTTCGCATTCTGCAAACTCTTCAAATACAATACAAATACAAAATCCTTTATTTCAAATAGACCAGTTATCTTTCAGTAGTCTTCCAAGTTGTGGCAAGCTGTGTAATTTTTCGTCATAATTGGTATTAGTGATTTTAGTAACACCTGTGATCTTCAAATTCCAAGTCCTCGATATAATTTAATTTCCTAAACAGTTATTATTTGCAAGGAAGCGATCTTTTGATCATCATTTGGATAGATTTAAAAGTGATCCCTCCCTTTTGGAAGCCAGATAGGAGAGACAATACTGCAGGAATTACCTTTTGTTCAATAAAGAAAATGTTGTCAGTCCTTAGATATTCATAACGAACTATTCTTAAATATATCATGTCAATACTGAATAGGTTACAGCCAAATGTTATTGCGTTGCAGCACGACACCAAACGTCACGACATTGTTCAATAGTTGCAGCACCGTGATAGTTTCCATAGTAACGCATCAATGACTCTGTTAAATTATTGCAAACAATTCAATCAATAGGTATTATGTAAGAAAAGCCACGAAATTGTGTCAGCTATAGTTGTATCAATGCAGTAGAATTCTTAAATGTGAAAGTCTCTGTTTGGATATTTTTTAATCAATTACGCCTCATCGGCAGAACGGATTTCGATGAAATTTTAAAGACGGATAGACCATGGCCTGTTTAGACTTGGTCATAGAGAACTTTTTATATTCATTGTATGTTAGTTGTTTTGTTTAATATTATAAACATACTTGTTAACAATTTCTAATATTCTGATTAGTCAAGGGTGAAATACGGCACTTGTGTTGCTACCATTTTATTTAACGATGCGTATCGTAGTGGATTTAATCAAGTTCTGAATTAATTAAATTGGCTAAATACCTACAGAATTGTTTATTTTTGCCGCTTATCACTTAACCTGATAAAAGCGTTGTTTTACTGTTTTTGTTAGTCAGTCATCAGTTATGTTGAAGCAATATGAAGTTTAAATTGATCTTATATGAACTTATATCACGCACTCAGTTATAAAAAAGGATGCTGCCCATAAAGTAGTATGTACCAATAGAAAACTAGCAACCAAACTTTTTTTATTTTTTATGAGTATGTAGTGTCCCACTGCAGGGCAAAGGCCTCCCTTCCTTTTTTCCACCTCAATCTATCTTAAGCAATCTGAGTCCAATCCAATTTAAAACTTTAGTATAAATATTATAGTATAAAGCAAAATCACTGTCTGCATGTCTGTTTACTCCTTCTAAACCACGCAAAAGATTTAGATATATTTTTCAGTAGTGATAAACGAGGAAAGTTCGTCTATATTATCTGTACCCATGGGACGCCGGGGTGGGTCGCTGGTACTTAATATTAAGATCTGAATAAGTTCATAGTTTAGTCCCATTAATTTATTTCTATTGCCACCAGGGAAGAAGATGAAAGGGCCCGCGCAGACCGCGAGGCGGCGGCCGCAGCAGAAGCTAAGGCCGCTGGTGGTGGAGTGCGCAAGCGCCGCGGGTTCGTGCCGCCCGCGCGGGACGCCGACTGTCTGCTGGACTCCGCCGACGAGCCCGAGGGGGGACCTGTCGTTGTGGCTGTTAAACAGGTAATAACAAAGTTTGATGTGAGATCTACTCCCTCTCACACAGAACAAGTCCGTGTCCGCAGTGGCAATGTTTTAGGCTGATAATAATATGCTGAAAAATCGATATTTAGTTAGATTTTAGTTTGTCATAATATGGCATGAATTCCCAGAATTTGATGCTTATTAGCGACACTTTCGGATGGTGTAATAATATCGGATGTATGTTTTTTTTTTCAAAATTTTGGGGCGATTCCTGGCTAGGAATACTGATTTTTCAAAAATCCAATGATGCAGTTTTAGTTTTCATCAAAATTCGGCTCGAGACTCCTTTCAGATTTGGCTTCCACGCACACTTTAAAAATTCACCCTGAATATTTATAATTTCATGTTCCGTTCCAGCCCGCGGCCCCAGTGATAACCGGGGGGCTCTGGACGGACGACGACCTGGCCGAGCTGGTGCGCCTCGTGAAGAAGTACCCGGGCGGGTCGGCGGAGCGCTGGGAGCGCATCGCCGACGCCATGTGCCGCAGCGTGCCCGAGGTCACGCACATGGCCGCCAAGCTCAAGGAGAACTGCTACAAGATACCCGGCCAGGAGCCCGAGCAGCCGGTGGTTGTGGAGGCGCCGAAGAAGGTAGGATTGAGTTACAATGAGTAGCTGTATGTAGTATGTTGTGTGTACTATGTGTGTGTATACTATGCCTGAGGATTGGCCGTGCCGCCGAGGCCGCCTACTGCAAGTGCTGGTTCGAGGTGACCCGGGAAAAGAATAACTGAAAAGATTTCAGGGAGGCCTTTGCTCAGCAATGAACCATTAAAGGCGCAATAAAAAAAACAACTGTATGTAGTCCCACTGCTGTTTTATGTGGTCTCAGTTCAACGTGCAAGGTATTTATCACGCCGAGACTGATTGCGTATCACAATCTCTATTTGTATTTTCAGGTAAAAACGCGCAAAGCAGAGGAGACGTCCAGCGGCAACTGGTCGCAGACGCAGCAGAAGGCGCTGGAGAACGCGCTCGCCAAGTACCCCAAGGGCGGCGCCGGCGAGCGGTGGCAGAAGATAGCCAACACGGTGCCCGGGAAGACCAAAGTGCGTAGCGTCTGTTATTGTTTATTGTACACACAAAAAATACAAATACATTAGTACAGCTTATGTACAAAAGCGAGCTATATAGGTACTATACCAACCAAATAGGGAGTATTATAAAACATCTTCATGCGTGACGAGAAACGAGTACTTGCTATTTTCAGTGACTGGTATTGCGACAAATTTCCGCAATAGGTACATAATTTTTTCTAATGGATACAATCCTTATAATTTTTTTTTTTTGAATGGTCCTTATAAAATAAGAGGAGCTCGTGACTAAATTATAACACCGCACAGGCCGCTTCAAGGTTAAGCAATGCTTGCCGAGGTTGGTCTGTGGATGGGTGACCATCTTAACATACCGAGATTTCTCCGTGCCTCGGGAAGCAAGTTAAGCCGTTGGTTCCGGCTGTCATTTGGAGATCTTTGGCAGTCGTTACGGATTGTCAGAAGCCAGAAAATCTGACACCAGTCTTGCCAAGAAGTACCGTGTTACCCAGTTAATGTGTTGTGGAGGTCTGGTAGGCAGCCGCTCCACGTAAAATACTGGTATTCAGCTGAATCCGGTTTGACTGGTAGCCGACCCCAATATAGTTGGGAAAAAGGCTAGGCAGATGATGACAATCCTTATGAAATAACTAGGTTTGTTTGACCATCATGACAATGAATATCATGCCTCTCCCTCTGGGGAAGAAGATTCTTTGTTAGGTATTCTTTCTGAAGTACAGCTTATGCCAATTATATTATATAATAAAAATAAAACCGACTTCCAAAAAAACACTACAAAGTTCAAAATAACTTTAATTTCGGAAGTCGGTGTTTTTGGTTGCTTCTTCGTTATTTGACACCGACTTCCGAAATTAAAGTTATTTTGAACTTTGTAGTGTTTTTTTGGAAGTCGGTTTTATTTTTTTGTAAATTTTTTTTTTATTTTTCACTTTTTAGTGGTACTTACCCCACACCTAACAACACCACTGGAAAGTCACAGGAAAGCAAAAATACGCAATTTCGTAAACATGGATGATCTTTCCACATATTTTGTTTCAATTATTTGGTTTTAAAAACCAAACTACTGAACCGATTTTGATAAACACAAAAAAAAGAATTTTTAAAATCGGTTGGCAAGCGACGGAGTTATGCGCGAACAAACATAAAAAATACAAACATCCGAATTGAGAACCGGAGGAGGTTCTCAATTCGGATGTTTGTATTTTTTAGAAGTCGGTTAAAAAAGAAGTAGTTAGCGCACTACCGCGCATAAATTATTGCAGACAAAACTCACTGCTGTTTTTATTAACAGGAGGAATGCATGCAGAGGTGTAAATATCTATCTGACATGGTCAGAAAACAGAAACAGAAGGAAGAAGAAGAAGCACTACAGAACGCAGAAGGTGACAACATCACAGAAGATCAACAAGACGATGAGTGATATAGAAATAGGCACTAATTGAAACTCGACACACGATTTAGTACTTTAAGGCGTAACTCATAAGGTTCAATATATTATAGGAAATTGAATCAATTTATGTTATGTCATGGTATCCGGTTTTGTTTTGGTACCGCTGATTAAAGGATTGAAATCATACTTTTAATTTGTTTTTTTTTTGTCGTGTCTGTTGTCAACTTTATCTTATTGACATCCGTTTATAGTTCCAAATCTCGATAATAATCTCGTATTCTGAATTCAAATAAAGGCAAGTCATAATTTCGCATATTCTTACTTTCAATAATATGAAAAGGGAGGCCATTTACACTGTACTGTACTGTACTGTGTATACCTGTCGTCAATTTTACAGGTACAAGTGCAGATGTATTTAGCCAATAATGAAAAAAAACATTATTTTTCAATTGCTGTATTTACCATTTACAAACATATGTCACTGATTCGAATACAAACATCACAGAATAGCAAAGCATTTCTGATTACATATTATTATTTAATTTAAACTTTTTCAGCATAGTCTTTAGGTCCATTATCGTTTATCGTATCGGGCGGGGGGATGATCCAAATCTTTGGTAGATTTCGGGTATAATGTCTTCTTCAAGGCTTTCTTTTCTTGGGGGAGTCTTCACTCCAGCGTAACCTGAAATTTTAAAAAAAAAACAAAAGTTAATATAATTGGTGAAATTGATAAATAATTATCAATTACCTCACTAGGTAGAGTGTTTAATAAAGTCTTGGGTAAATGATGTTATAGAAATCTAGTTTGTAGCTAGCTTTGTTGCCTTGGCTGGGGGCCTTAAATTCATTTGAGGCCACCACAGGATAGTCCGGTTAGGCAGTTGATAGCCCTAGCGTGTTAACTTGCTAGTGGTCAAATCGAAAAAAAAAAAATATAGAAGTCTAGTTTTGTCTGGTCTGATCTTCCATTTCATCAAAGAATCGTATAAGAGAATCGCTAAGCTAGTTGTAAGTTGTCAGAGATATGTATGGTAATGAGTCACGCAAGCACGCCATAGAATATCAACAAACAGTGGAAAGTTCCTCTTTAACAATTGAATAGGAAGTATCCTCGGACATGAGCAGCGGACATGTCTAGCGGTGGTGGCAGCTAATTCCCTTGCTATTATTACCGGACCTCAGAGGTCAATCAATAATAATATTATTATTATTATTGATTGACCTCTGAGGACCCCCTCCTTAGAAGGATAATTCTCGCCCCCCGTGTATTTCTATTATACTTAACTTTTTGATATTGATTGATACTGAGATTGGTATTTGTGCGCTTGTACCTATGAGAATAGGCCTTCCGATGCCATGGCTAATGCGTATGTGGAGATTTAAATAGCGGCACAAATCTACGTGATAAGTCAGCAATATTTTCAAGGTATTGTACGTTACCTGGTTTAGTCTTGGTAGGCCACAGCGGCTTGTCGGAGCCGCCGCAGGCCAGGCAGGCACAGGTCAGCGGGGAGGCCACGCGGTGCGCCTGCGCAGTGCCGTCCTCGCAGCTCAGCGTCACGTCCAGCGGACCGTACTTGGTGGCCTGGCAGCATTCGCATTTAGAGTCGTGGATGCCGGTTTCTGTAAAAAAGAGAGACAAATCTATATTAATAAAAATGAATGGCTAAATGTGTTGCTAAGCGCAAAAGACGAGATCGGCTAGATTAATTCGGCATTTTTTTTTAGTGTTTGTTGAAGTCGAATTGCACGGAAAAACGTAAAAACCACCGGGATTCTTCGGAAGTCCACGCAGACGAAGTCGCAAGCAAAAGCTAGTTTTTAATAGTTTTGTTTAGAAAGTCAAAGAATACTCGGCGAAGGACCTATCCGCTTTCTGGAGCCAAAATCAGAGACTTAGTCTTGTCAAAATTAAACGCATGGCAGGTCAACCAATCATGGCAGTTGACACGCGCATGACAGGTTGATAGCTGATCTTTGTGTTGATTTTTGTCCCAGAAACAGTGCGTTAGAGTTTCAATAACATAAGTTCAGAATCCTAAGTCTGAATAAGTTTTATGAAATAGACATCGAGACATAAACGTAGTCCACACTTTTTTATTTTGATTCAAGTTTAATTTTTATTTTACTTCGTTTTTAGGATTCCAAAACCTTTGTATGGAAAAACCACTCTGATCTTTGTTCGTCCGTCTGTCAAAGAGATCGCCGAATATACTGGACCGATTGAGTTGAAATTCGGTACACATACAAACACGGACGTGTAAAGAAAATAAATAATTTTCAAAACGAGGTCGCTTTTTAGGGGCAAACTAGAAAAATTATATGGATATCTAAAACACCATAGCCGCAAAAAGATAGTAATGATGAGGTACTCATCAACAAACGCACATAAAATAAATCAATAGAATACTCACGGTTATTGTAAAGCGTGCCCGAGTCGCAGGTACCGCGGCACTCCTTGAACCCTCGGAGCGGCAGCTTGTTGACGCACAGCCCGTGCGGGTACAGGTGGATGCGGAGGAGGCCCACCGAGTCCGCGGCCGCTATGCTTGTGGGCACGCATTTACCTGCAAGATAGAGTTTAATTAGAACAAGAACTGAACAAAATCCTCCCAGATTCGGAGCCAATCGGCTGTGCAAGACGGACACACAGACAAACTCATGACCTATTTTATGTTATTTGAGATCGTCGCAACACGTTTTCTTCATTAATTCCGTGACGTTACGGTTTGTAGAACCGTCACGCTATATGATTACCATTTATATTAGTAACTCACAAAAATTCCTGCTTTTTTTATTACTTCTATACCTACATCAGAAATCTTCTGTTAAAGTATTTGCAAAGCATGATCATGACTTCATGAAAAAAATCGCGTGTTAAAATAGTCATCATCATCATCATCATATCAGCCGAAAGACGTCCACTGCTGGACATAGGCCTCCCCCAAGTGTCGCCACAACAACCGGTCCTGTCCTGTGTTAAAATAGTATTAGTAGGTAATCGCAATTTGTTGTTTGTCGTTACTTTTCATGCCATGATTTGAAGTTGCGATAACCTTGGGTTACAAAAGCTTTTCTCTATCAGTCAGTTAGCTAGAAATGGTTGACCAAAACCTTAATACAAATTTTATTATCTGAGGTGTCCAAGAAGGACATCATTTATATTTGTGATTATTTAAAAGTAAAACCGTCAAATTCAGAAAAAAAAATAGTTTAAATATGTTTAACGAATTTCCATACACTGTTGCATGGCAATGCGTAGGTAGCATTGCCCATTTTACTACCAATTGTCTTCAATTTTTTGTCATTTTGATGTTCCAAACACTGTTATCGAATACTACCTATATCAATCATATTATCAAAACATTGCTCCAGGCGAGGCTCGAACTCGCAACCCCGGCATCGCTCACGAACACTGCCTGCGCTGCCTACCGTGCGCTAACCAATTGCGCCACTGGAGCCATGTGTGTGATGGTCTATTGTAGCTGTGCCTTCCAAACTATTGTCTTTATTGTTGAAATGTATAGTGGAATGCGGCATGAAAAAGTAATGTGAATTTTTGCGAATGTTTCAATGCATTACTTGATTCAACTCAATGTAGGTATGTAATCAAATCATACATATAGTTATCTTTGTGTGTTTAATACCAGAGCTATATTATGGGACCAAAGCTTGGATGCAGTCAGTAATAGACGATCGGCTCGACAGTTTTTTTATTACCCATGGGTGCCATGTTTTAAAAACTTTGTCGTGGAGACAAAAGTATAGATGGGTAGGTACTTGTAACGTTACAATTTTGATACTCATAGATATCATCGATCCCCGAAAGTTACTCTAACTAGTGTTAAATAAACTTTCAGTCAGATAGTCCAGCTGGTTCGTTATTCTGGATCTACTATTTTCCTGATCGGAGAATCGAGCCCAGGACTTTAGGCTCAGCGCACTTTCTACCTTACGAGGCGGTCTGGAAGACAGGGCGTAGAATAACGCTCCCTTTTCTACATGTACCTATGTCATTGAACTTTAACACTATCCAACTACCCCCCTTCTGTAGTAAAACATTGCTCCAGGCGAGGCTTGAACTCGCAACCCCGGCATCGCTCACGGACACTGCCTTATAAGTACCGTGCGCTAACCAATTGCGCCACTGGAGCCATGTGTGTGATGGTATATTGTAGCTGTGCCTTCAAGGTATTGTTATAACATGCTATATTGTAAGGATAGTGTAGAGCGTGAATATTTGTGTTGCTTAGACCTAGTACTTAATGAGTTAAGAACTCGATATATATTTCGTTGAAAACTTTAATCGACGATGTTGAGAGACGGCGTCGAAACACAAAACATGCGATTTGCAATACGATTTTAGGTGCCTATATCACCACAGCATACACCTAAAAATAGTTTCCTTTAGGCTATTAGTGCTATTACATTTCTATAAGAGTTATGAATATAAATGTGGATGGATCGAAGATGAGAGGGGAGGTCAAAGAAAAGATGGATGGATTGTGTGAGGACAGAGGAGTGATATGAAAGAAAAGGAAGTTAGTGATAGTGTGGCGGTTGATACCTAGGACTGAATGGAAGAAGAAAACGTTTTGCACCGACCGACCCCAAGTAACATGGGATAAGGGCACAAAGATGATGATGATGATAGACTATTACATTTTTGAACTTACTTCCATACTTTACTTTCTAACTTTATTCGATATTTTTCTAAAGCGATATAATGACACTTGTCAAAACTTCGCCAGTTTTCAGTGGCTATATATAACTACAGTCTCACTTTCTTAAAGACAGTTAAAATTTATACGTGGTCGCAGTTTCAATATGGATGATATTTCTCAGGTCCTGTCAAATTGTTGTACAATGAACCAAAGTAAACAATTGTGTATGCTATAACATAATAGTGACTTACTGAGCGCCTCAGGCCGCTCCTCGCACAGCTGGCAGCACGTGTCGTTGACGAGGTTCTCGGGCGCGCAGGCCGACACGTCGGGGCAGAACGGGCTCGACGACGTCACGTACAGCTCCGAGCCCGAGCGCTCGCACGAGGACGTCGTGCAGTTGTCGTCCGACTGCCAACTGGTACCTACAGGTACAAAATTAAGGGATTAATAGGGAACTTACTTCTTCTCGTTTTGCCCGATTTGAATAGAGACATGATCAAGAACTCTACATAAGTACTGACATCGCAGCAGCAGCATTCTCTATACATTGCAACAGCTACATAACCACTGCGATCGCCAACCCGCCTGCTAAATGTGGCAATTATGGCAAACCCCCCCTTTTGGGGGAGGCCTATGTCCAGCAATGGACGTCTTTCGGCTGATATGATGATGACTGAGATTGTTTCGTGACTCGGAAAACATAGTAAGCCAATGGTCCGGGCTGCCACTCACTGTCTCTGACTGTCGTTACGAGTCTTCAAACGACCGAAAGTCTGACATTCCTCCTTTTAAGGAGCATCGTGTTATCCAGCTTCTGAGTTGTGGAGGCCATCATAAGACTGAAATCCAACCTCAAAATGATTGGACCAAGGCTCAGCAGATTGATTGACTCGATTAACAACTTTCCGAAACCAGGGGTTAATACATTCGGCGGCGTGCGCTCTGGCCGCCACCCCTCCTTGGGAGCTGGAGGCGTGGGTGCTCGCCAGGGTGTACGACTGAACGGCGCGGCGACAGGCCCTCGGGGAGCGCCTCGTCGTGGAGGAGCGGGAGGCGAGGGACCTCATAGGACCTCGCCTCTGCCACCTTTGGCCGCCGAACCCTGGACGCGCTCGGCCCAGTCCTGCGGGACTGGCTCGAGCGGCCACACGGTTTCTCTCATTCCGTCTGGTGCAGGTGCTGTCAGGCCACGGCTGTTTCGGCACGCACCTGCACCGGATCGGGAGGGAGGAGACTCCGGCGTGCCATGACTGCGGCGCGGCGGAGGACACGGCACAGCACACCCTCGAGGTGTGCCCGGCTTGGTCTGAGCCGCGCCGCAGTCTGACTGCGGAGATCGGACCGGACCTCTCACTTCCCAGCGTGGTCAACTCCATGCTGGAGAGTGAGGGGTCCTGAGCAGCGGTCGCCTCCTTTTGCGAGGACGTCATCTCACAAAAGGAGGCGGCGGAGCGCGCGCTGGAGGACGATCCTCTCGCTGCGCCGCTCCAAAGGCGAAGAAGAGGTCGGAGAAGACATCGTCTTCTCCCTCCTCATGGTGGTGATAGGCGGGCGACAGGCGTGGGGGCGCCTCCACCCGCATTGCACTCTACACCACCTCCGCCGGTCATTCCCGGCCCTCCCCCCACGGGAGGGCGTGAAGGGCCCGCCGTGTAGGCGGACGGACGTCGGAGGAGGACTGGACGCATAGGCTACGCCGATCTCCCAGTCCCCCTCCTCTCAGACGATGCGGGAATGCCGCTGGGTTGTTTTAGTGGGTATAGTGGGAGTCCCACATAGCCCCCCATTCCCCCAATGGGAGGGTATGCGTAATGCATTTATTCCCAGCGCAAACAAAAAATAAAAAAGGAGTTAATACATGAGACGGAATTAAGTTCTGCGATATGGTCAAGTCACTTTCTGGCAATTTTCAAATTGAAAGAATGGATTGCTGTAGCCAAGATATTTTTTAAAGAATTACCAATAAGATCATTCAAAATTTTAAATAAGTAGTTTATGAATACCTACTCCCAAGATATTCCATGTTATTAACGGTCTACCCTCAGTCTTACCAGGTTCTACCAGCTTATCATCCACCACACAGGCGGTCTGCTGGCAGTGCCCGCAGCACAGGCCTGCGGCAGGCCGCTGGTAGGTCCAGCCCCTCTTGCAGTCCATGCTGCAGGTAGCCACACGCTCCAGGTGCGCCAGCTTGCCGCTGTAGTCTCGGCCGCACGTGATGTTCTTGCACGGGTCGTCGGGGGCTGGCCAGGTTTGTCCTTCCTGAGAAGTAAGGTTTTTTGGGTTAGGTTAAGATAGAGCCTTTGCGGTCGTAAGTAACTTTTATTTTTAAGTCTATTAATGTTTTTATTAAGTAATGTTACTGGGCCCATAATCTAATACGAAAAGTCGCGTACACCTGCATGAGCAGAACAAACTAAGAGTATACTTTTTAAGATGTATAGGCTAAACAAAGTTACAAATAATGTTGCCAGTTAGCTGTGTAAAACTAGTGTGTCTATGTCGAGAAACTATAAAATAGACTGTCATTATGATAAACTTGACTTTCAGGAGATGCTCAAACCAAAACAGATTTTCGAACCAAAACAGCTGCTCAGAGCAGTAATACTGTTAAAAGCTGTGAGATTATGTTTTTAGCAAACGTCCGGTCATTTTTCTCATTTTTTTAAGGATTTGAAATCATCAAATAACTCCTTCCGCTCTGGGCGGAGCGGCGAAGGTAGTGTCAGACTCCAACTGACTAAAACCCATCCGTGTTCCTCCTAATGCCCTTTGCGTTCCAGAGCCGCGTTGAATCTTCCAAACAAATTCCAGTACCCTGGCAGGCTCCCGTCTACTATGTTGACATCTCTTAGAGACGCGCGTGAACACAGGAGAAAGGCTTGTGTTCAGCAGCTGACGCCTTTTTTGATAGGCTCGCGAATACTCGCGATTGACCACATTCTCACCTATGATAAAAAGCAATGACGTGGACGATGATGAAGCACGCTTGCCTAGAAGTAACCTATTCACTCTTAACTCAAAAGGTTCCCAGGTTCTTCTAGCTATCAGAAAACACACACTCCGGTAGAAATGAATAATAATGATAATACCTGATAGATCTTGTTGCCAACCCTGCAGGCGACGGGTTCTTCGTTGGGGCAGCACTTCCCGGGCACCTTCTCTTCCTTCAGCACGAACTGCTTCTTAGTGGCGTCCGATACTTCAGCGCACGTTTCGTTTGAGCATTGTACTTGTAGCTGTAAGAAGATATAGGAGGATGGTGAAATAATGTAGCATCTTTGTCAAGGAAACAGAAACAGTGGTTTAAAAAAAGAATTTTAATATCCATATCCAATGCATGGCGGAAATTCAGGATCGGACTGAACTCCAATGTGTCCACAATTATTTTAGCTCTGACAGCAACCTTATACATTTGAGAATAAAGGTCACTGTGCAAATCTGGGGTAAAATAACTGTGTCTTCCACTTGATTAGGAATTATTTTATGTTGTTTATCAAAAGACGAGAGTGTCAGAGATGTCTGTATTCATGAAAATCTTCTATAGTTAAACGTAGCTCCGAAATATTCTCGTAACATCTCGAAATTTTGGTTTTTTATCGCTACTTTTCACTGAGAAAGGACTTCATACAACTGACAAAATTATCTATGGAAATTGACTCACCGTTCCGTCGACATCGACACAAGTGTAGTTGGCACAGAAGTCAGAGGAGGTCCACTTCTCCCCGATGGGTCGCTCCTTGCCGTCCACGACGCACGCCACCGGCTTGCAGTTGCCGCAGCATTCCTTGCTCTCTGGGGTCGCTGGGAAGTACTTCGAACCCTGGAAGAGTAGAATAGGTTACAATAATTAGGAAGTACTTCAGCTTCAAAGCAATGGTCTCATTGGTCAATTGCCAGCATCCAAATAGCATCATTGTATTGCTTCATACTCGTACGTTTAAAAATCGTCTGGTAGACAGCGTAAAGGTTGCAATGTAAAAACGAAAGCATGTACAACAGCTACAGGTATCAAGAAAATAAGTTTATAGATCGATAAAATAAAGAAAATAAAAAAAAAGTGTGTGTGTCAGCTCCGACGCACGACTGGAGTTTACTCCTTATGAACTATTATTGTGTAGATTATGTAAAAGAGGGTAAATGAAAGCATCTGAAATCAACTACACTATAAAATCAAAACACAAATTGACGGTTAATAGGTTGCTGTTGTAGGTGTTGTATCATATAATGTATATGTGGCTGTATACTAATAATTTAACTATACTTTGCATATACACACATACATAATCTCGAAGTGAAAGGTGCGCAAAATACGTTGCGCAAAGGAACGTAACGCCTCACTTTTAGTTAACGCTCGATTTTACGCCTCATAAAATTTTCATACCGCGGGCTAAATATGAAAATCGTTTCGTAAGGAGTAAACTCCAAAAACTTTGACAGAAAAATTGAGAATTCTTTATGTAGTGATACATAAAAAGTTCTTTCGGCCCACTACTGTTTTCGTGCAGAAATTCTCATGTGGGAAAGGTATAATATGATGGCCAACATTAGAAAACATTGCTAAATCACACCGATACTCGTTACAGTTTAAGACATGTTTCTAGAGAAACGTCATAGTAAGTACTCACCAGCTGACATTCATCGTGACATTGCTGTACGGTGGTGATCTTCTCTAGCTTGTCGCCCGTGTCGGTCTGCTCGCACTTGTAGCTCTCGCACGGGTTCGTAGGGGACGTCCAGTTCTCGCCGACCTAAACAGATATTCCCAAATTAATTACACGACTGTACTACTAAATTTGAATGAAACTAATGGTTTTTTATGTTGCCCCACACTAGGAATTTCTCCTGTATCGTGGGTGCGTTTACAAACACATAAACTCACATACACAAACAGTCAGACCTGGAACAACTATCCGTAGGCAATATATTAGGTATAAAATATTTGTTCCGTGCGGCGTACGTAGCACAGCAGTCAATCGCTCAACCAGTGCGCCAAGCGTGCCGACAAATATTATTTAGACGGAGTAAAAATATGACGTGTTCCTTCTGACCAGGAAGAAGCTTAGTGGGTATCATTAAAGAATTGCAAAGGCTCTTTTTATTAAGAATATGCGGTACAGAGTGTAAAGTCCCGCATACCTCCGTTGAAAAGGGAGGATCCTCCGACCGGACGGTTGTTGTGTCCGGTGGGCAACTGCCCGATAGTTGATATTCGGGCTGTTGTATATGTCCAAATCGCTCGGAAAATTCTGATACCACAATGCAGGGTTTCGTTAAGTTTGCAGCTGGCGGGATAGATGGCGTCTTGGTTCTTTTTGTTGCGATGTAGATTTTGCAACGTAGGATTTTTTTTGTGGGGGCATTGATGCCGCTACATGTTATTTAAAAACAGGAGGAGAGAATATTCTTATTTTAGGGTAAGTCCTTAACAAGGTGGACCGATGAACTGGTGAAGGCCGAAGGTGGTAATCCGTTAGTTGCAAATAGAACCGGACCGGTCGATGTGGTAACTCTTGGTGAAGGCCTTATTTATATCCAGCAGTAGACGCCTTATGATATTACCTTGTAAATATTATCGGCATCTCTGCAGGCGACGTGCACAGGCTGCGGGCAGCACTGGAAGGGCACGGCCTTGGGCTCCAGCACGAACTGCTCCGTGCTGAGGACAGCGGGGCACTCCGTCACGGTGCAGCGCGCCGCGGCGCCCAGCGAGCTGGACTCGCAGCGGCAGCTGCGGCACGGGCCGTCCAGCCACACCGCGTCGATCTGGGAATTAATATACGTTATGAAGTGTATACACTACGTACCTATTTAAAATAGCAGGGTAACCTTTGAATTAACTTCTAGCATACAAGTTTCCAATTATGAAATCAAAATTAAAAGTACCTAATTGACTGACTATCCACAGATAGGTAACTCTAATAAAATTAAAAAGTTATTTCATAACACAACTCGTCAAACTAAATAATGCTTCAAAACCTTTTCACATAACAAAGGTTATTAAAGCACGAATGAGAGTTCATAAGTTTAAAAACCGACCGCGTTCCGCCGGCGAGATCCAAGTAGCATCTCTACCATGTTTCAATATCTAATCACCAGCAGTTTTTTAAATTCTGTTCTTTAAGTCTCATACCAAAATGTTATAATCATGTCCGATAAAGTGGACTTTCAATTAAACCTAGTATTGTAAAGTAATGGGGGACAAACTTACATCTTTCAGGATGGTTTGTGGTGTTGTGCGAGATTTCTCACCGCCCTTAGATGCTGCTTCCCATTCCAACGTCACCACACATTTGTCCTTAGGCAGTTCTGAAACAAAACACAATGTTAGGGTTTTACTAGTCTAGTGCTGTGGCGGTATGCAGTTGCACCACGTAAAGAACAGCTTTCATTCAGCAGCATCTGGTTTGACTTGAAGCTGGAAAGACTAGGCGGAATGATATCACTTACCACACTTGTACTCCGCGCAACACTTCCCAGTTACATTGGTGGTCTTCAGGTCCTGGAACTTGGGGCACTGTGGAGGCTGGGGACAGGTGTCCACGCGGCAGAGGTACTGCACGCGAGGACAGCAGCCACTGTTGTCTACCACTCGCTTCATGCCTGGCTCGAACACTTCCACGTCCTTGTCGTTGAGAGAGGCACATTGGTCGGCGGGCATGCATTCTAGAAAGAAGGAAAGTTTTATAGACCAAAACTAGATAATATATGTTTCCATGAGATGTAATAGAATATCAAATAATAAGAAGCCGTTAGAACATCGAGTTTTAGAAGGGAATTGACACATTGGTATGAGTGATAGTGACGACGCTCTAAACATGAAGGTGTACTTTTTACTTCTGTCACCTAAAGTACTGCACAACTGCCGCCGTGGTCGAGTGGTTTAGGCGCTAGCCTTGTGACAATACTTGTAAAGTTGTTTCCAGTTTGGCTAGGACATTGCAGGTTTTGTCGAGTGCTCTCCCGGCCCGCAGCAGGCGCACCGGGCGTCGGAGGAGGGCATACGCTGCCCTCTTTCTGCCCCCCTAACTGGGTCCAGGGACGGCGGACTTGGGGACGTCCGTCGCCCCCCATTCGACCGACCCGAGGTGGCGGCGCGTGGTGTTCCCGTGCGCCCCTCTGACGTCGCGGGGGAGTTAAACACCTCACTCCCCCCGCTTACGAGATGTGGCCCGCGGAGGCGTGCTGGCACCAGCTGGGGATTACGGAAGTCGCGTACGTTCCCGCGATCCCCGGCGTAGGTGGAAGATGGAACACCGAGGTGGTTTTAGTCAGTAAGAGTCTGACAGACCCCTCCGCCCGCCCCAGGGCGGAGGACATCCATGAGGATTTCCCCCGTAAAAAAAACAGGACATTGCAGGCTTGAATCACTTGATTTTCTGATAAAAAGATGATTCCCGGCCGCCAAATAAACCATGTCAGAGGCCCTTGAGGCGGTTTAGAAACTCTGACACTAGAGACCTTACTGCCCACACGATAACAAGAAGGAGACCTAAAGTCCTAGTTTCACACGAAAAGACAAAACGGTTGAAAAGGTATCAGATTTAAATGTTTTCTTCTTTAAAAGTGCCAGGTTTTGAATAAGTATTTATTGCTTACCACAAGCGAACTCGGTGCATCCATCAGGCGTAGTCTTTTGTTTCAGGACTTGTCCGAAACCGCAGTCCATCTTCTTGGCCTCAGTGCAGTTCTTCTTTGGTTTCGGTACTAGAAGAAAAAAAAAACATTAGATTGATTATTGCGAGAAATAAAGGTGTTATTAAAGGGTTTTTTCTCCTTGTTGAACATGATTTATCACAAAAAAATAACGAGAGAGAGAAAAATTTAGAGGCAGTTCTAGAATTGTTAAAGTTTTTACGCAATATCATTGCACTAACAAGCTAAGGTGTAACCATAGCACAGGACGCATCGAAATTAGATGGACCACCTTTAAGAAGTCCCGAGTATTTATGAGAAACATGAAATCGGGATTATCCAGCAGAAGACTGCTTTATGCTGAGTTAATTAATTGAGTGGAATCAAAAAACACATGAAAGATGACGGACGGACGTTTCGGGAGATTTTACGTTCAAAAAGTGTTGGCTTTCAGTCTAATTTGAATATATAACTTGGATTTTGACTTTTATAACTGTCAGAAGCTCATTTGTAATAGCAGGCCGTTCTTCTTCTTCCCCTCTGCTTCTAGGAAGCCCTCTCTACTCACCACACAAGTAGTCAGCGCAGCAGTCGCCAGGCTTGGCGGGCGTGGTGATGAGGTCCTCGAGCTGCGAGCACACGGGCGCCACGCACGTCTGTGTGGTGCACGACACGTGCGCTGTGTTCTCGCCTGACAGCTTGCTGCACGTGCATTTTGTGCATGCGTCCTCCTACAAGTGAAATTATCTTGAGAATACATGCTATAATAATAACGCTAATATACGCTAACAGGTTTAGAACAAAGGAGATCTGAAGGCCGAGAATAGGTCAATACTGACTTCTGCGCTAAAAGGCTTACAACAATGGGAGTTATGTTGCCCGAGAATGGGCCAATACTAACGTCTGCGCTAACAAGCTAGAACGAAGGAAGTTCTCATGATCGAGAATGGGCCAATATTGTCGTCTGCGCTAACAGGCTTGGAACAAAAGAAGCTCTCATGCCCGTGAATGGGCCAATACTGACGTCTGCACTAACAGGTTTAGAAAAAGGAAGTCATGTTGCCCTCTACTAACTACTACTCTACTAATTCCTATGTGTGACTTATGTTTTTGTTATGCGCAGGCGCCGAAATTTCTGTAGTAGGCGTAAACGCGGATTTTGTTCGAAAGAGTCACCGCGGCCCAGCAACGCAAAGGGCACTACGAGGAGCACGGAAAGGTTTTAGTCAGTAAGAGTCTGACACTCCCTCCCGCTCCACCCAGAGCGGAAGGAGTCATTTGATGATTTCCCATCCATAAAAATGGCGTAATCGTATTTCAGTCCTACAAAATGTAAATATCACGATAGATGTCGATTTAGGATAGTTTTTTGTATTTTTAAAAATGAAGAAAGTCATTAAATTTATGTGGGGCAATGATCGCTATTGCAAAATTATCTGATGTCTACAATAGTGTGATCAACATGCCAAAGTAACTACTATTTTGGCGTTTTTTATGAAAATATCTGCTATTGCTGTTTAGCAATTTTAGGATCCTAACAGTACAGAGATTTAAATAAATAAAGAAATTAATAGATAGAAGCTAGTCTAAACTAGTAGACGTTAACGAGTAATTGATATCTGTGCCAAATGTTTTTAAGTAAGTAAATTATACATACTTAATTGGTTAATGATTGTTTTGTAGGTATCTTACCTGCCACTCGTCACCAGCGTAGTGTTCCTTGTTGGCGTCGCATGGGAAGCATTTGCTTGGTTCGATGCATGTGTTGTTAACTCGCACCTAAAAATATGATCACTTATTAACACACTAGCTGCTTCAACAAACACTGACACACATCCAAACTCTCACTCACATACACACACCCCTCACATTCTACAAAAAGCACACCCATCCTCACATACACGCCCACTCCCTCCCCCACACAACCCCTCTTTTTTTTTAAGTTTACTCCGATATTAGTTAGTATGTTTAGTATATGTCTGGAACAAATTGATTCCCTGTTTAGATGGGCGTTGATAGCTGCGATACAGTTATAAACTTTTGTAGCTATCATTGTTTTCTTTGTATTAAAGTCGAACTGTCTATGTTCCAAAATAAAACTTTTTACTTTACTTTAACTATGACTAATAAAACAACTGTAAGATGAATAATTCTGTTACCTTTCCTTCAGGACAGAAGCATCCCTCCACAGCAGGTTTGTCACACTTGTCGGGGTTCTTGGTGAGCTCGTCGCTATTCTCGCACGTCATCTCGCACTTCACACACGCGCGGTACACTAGAGGCCCCTCACTAAAGAAGCAAATAGTTTAAATTTACTTGTGGCAATTTAGTGGAATAATTACATATCAGGATTGTAACTAGTATTGTCTTGACCGGTACAAGCGGAATGCACTATGATAGGTACGGCTCAAATGCGCCTAAAATTGGACAGAATAATAATAATAAATTCTTTATTCATCATATCAGCATTGTAGTACATGGAAATTTACAGGATTGACAAATTAGTGTACTAAAACTACAACTGAAATGGTGGTGAGGTGCTGCATTCCCAGCTAGGTTATGGAATAACCTGTATAAGGGAGTACAGTGCTAGTCCCCATAGGGTATTATAATTATAATGTACACAGATTCTACTACAATTTTATTACTGGTGACATAGTGTAACTAAAAATACAATACATTATAAACAGAAAAAAACAATTGCTAAAAGGTGAGTAAGTGTAGTTTGTATTAGTGTGCGTGTGTGTGTTTATGTGCACGTGCGTGTGTGAGTTAGCGCGGCACAGAAAATATTTGATGAAAAATAAAGGCCCGTTTTGACAGCAAGATATAACATTACTTTACTAGTAAGTATGAAAGAGACATGAAATAAATCTCTTTGTTGTATCCTGCTGTCAAATTGGGCCTTTTATTTTTTGACAAAGTAACTATAATCGGCTTATTTATTCTTTTTTCGAATAAATAATCAAAGTTATTGCATGCCACTTACCAAGGGAAGGGACAGAGGTCTGTCCTCCAGTCCGTCAGACACACTCCTTGTCTTCTACACTCGGCGACGTATCGCTCTGCGGCGACACAGAAGTCAGTTGCGTTTGCGCACAGATCCGCTTCACAGGCCTCCACGAATGACTGCGGTTCTACCAGCGCATGGCACTAGACAAACAGATTATTTGTTAAATTTTCTCTTTTATATCAGTTTAAATAGGTTACTTTAATAAGTTAGCAGTAACACTGTTTAATATTATAAGGTGGTTTTGCAAACTAAAATACAGTTTTTAAAGATATTTTTTAATGGCAAAAGCAACACAAGAACAGTATTCCAGAATTAAGACAACAGAACATTGTAATCTTTTACCAAAAACTGTTGTCTTACCATACAAGAAATTTCAGCATAGTCTCTGGGATGCCGACGTGTCTGGCATGCCTCTGGTATTGTAGATAACTTTATTTACCATCAAATACTCGTAACATAAAAATAAATATTATGTAAAGAGCAAATTTTTGTGTTAGGCCCGTACACGTCGTTAATGTTTCGTGCTGTTTGCGCAGCGGCATTTCCACGTAGGAACTCATATTTGAAAATTGTACGAATTTTCAGTTTATCCGTGGCGGCAAAAACTAACACAACTTCACAAAAACAAAACACTATCTAAAAAACAAATGACTGAATTTGAAACAAAAAAAACGCGGCTTTCGAATAAAATTTATTTGAATTTCGAATTGCACGCCCGCCGATCCACAGATAACCAGAAAATGCTGGTTATGAATCTACAATTACGTAAAGACCTATTACTTACCGCTCCAAACCTATCCGCGTTGTAGAGGTTGTAGCAGGGGTTAGAGTCGGGCGGCGGCAGCACGCAGTCCGGCACGAGAGGCTGCTCGCACTGCGCCTGCTCCGACATGTGCAGGCTCGCCAGGGTGCCCGGGGGCGCTTGCCAGGACTTGCCGTACTGGTGGGGGAGACAAGAGTTTAAATCGAGCAAAGACTTAGGAAAACTCTTTAAGATTGAGTCATCATCATCATATCAGTCGAAAGACGTCCACTGTTGGACATAGGTCTCCCCCAAATGAGGGGGTTTGCCATAATCGCCACGCTTGGCAGGCGGGTTGGCTATCGCAGCGCAGCTGTAGTAATGTAGCTACAGAGAATGCTGCTGCCCATTCTCTGGTGAGTCCCTTAGTCGCCTTACGACACCCACGGGAAGTGATGGGGAAGATTGAGTTATTAATTGTTTTAAACACGCAACTGTATTGAAAGGTTCACTGAGAACCTAGGGAATCAACCAGCTTAAAATTACTCGTTTTTAATGACGAATATATATACGACTGGTATTCAGTTGCATTCGAATTTTGGTTTGACTGAAAGTTGACTCCATTATGGCAGATATACCAGCATTTTGAGGAAGTATTCTCACATATTTTGGTCGTACCAAAAACTTTATGACACTTTTGCTCAATTATATAGGTTCTTTTAGAAAAAATATTATAACTTGATCACTATAGCCAACTAAAAAAAAACCTCAAAAAAGTTTGCAGTGTAGGTAAATGTGGAAAAGACTGTCATTAGTCAGACTTAGAACAAAAGCCTCCATCTCAAAAATCCACTGTGTTTATATTACCTCTTCAAAGTCGTCAGTTTCGGTGCCGTTGCTGGTGAGCAGCATCTCTTGGTACCCTGCGCACACGCCGCACAGACCCTCCGTCTTGTTGGCGTACAAGTACGAAGGCACGCGGACTCTGAACTCCATCTTGGATTGGAGGACTGTTAACTGTTGGGTAAAGTTTTAAAAGCGTATTAAATAAAAACATTTTTACTGGAAAATTCGAAACTGCCTCCGTGGTCGAGTGGTTCAGGCATTTGCCTTGTGACCCGGTGGTCGTGGGTTCGATTCCTACGGGAAGCATACTTTGTAAAGTTGTTTCCAGTTTGGCTAGGACAATGCAGGCTTGAATCACCTGATTGTTTGATTAAAAGATGAGTCCATGCTTCGGAAGGCACGTATAAGCCGTTGGTCCCGGCCGCCAAGTGGCGGTCGTCAAATAAACCATGTCAGAGGCCCTTGAGGCGGTTTAGAAACTCTGATACTAGGGTGTGTGGGGTCGTCAGACTTTACTGCCCACACGATAAAGAAAGAAGAAGACTGGAAAATTAAAGGATTTCACGACAAATATCAAAAGAAGCTGAAAAATCCCATTGTGTCTGAAAAATCAAGATTGTCACAGATGTCTGCACTAAGGTAGGTAAATCCTACTCAAAAGCGAAGCAATGTTGATGTTCGTAAAAACTAGAGATCTGAACAAACTAACAAGATTTTTATCCCGAAGCCTTTTTGCCTCCCCAAATTACATAATGTTTTTACCATAATTCGTCCTGAAGAAATAAAGTTTTTTGTTTAGCTTCTTTGATCCAAAAGGAAATGGCGAGACGAGCTGAACATCCTACCTAAAGTATTGGGCTAAGATAACCCAAGATAGCCTAAATGGAAAGGCCGAAGGGAGGCCTTTCCCCTGCAGGATTCTACGGGCAAATAATGAAATTAGTTCTTTTACCTCAACGTGTATATTAGGAAGCAGAATGGTGACGTCTTGTCCGTTGTCCTGGCTGATGGTCACCCAGTCCTTCTTCACAGGGTACTTGAACAAAGCCTCGTCGTCGATCGTTGTCAGCAACTGTTGGAGAAGATACATTTGAGTTTATTTGCCATCGGACTTTGAACTTTATGCAACATCTGTGGAGTGCACTGAATATGAGATGGTCTTGATTCAAAGATCATCTGATCACATCCTTTGTAAAGTGAATATTTGTCTGGGAACCTAAAAATTTAAAATATAAAATAGGATTAGAGAAATTAAGCATTAAGTAGGCTTGCCAGGGTTAGTTCGTGAATGGGTAACCACCCATTTTATACAGAGACCCGTCTGTGCCTCGAAAAAGCTCAAAAAGCACAGACTTTAACCTTATTTGTTTATCTTCAACGAGAAGTCCGAAGTCTGACACAGTTGCCAGGGCATCATCGGAATATCTGACACAGTTTTTGTCAGGGCGTCGGAATGACTAACACAGTTTTTGCTAGGGCGTCGGAATGTCTGACACAGTTTTTGTCAGGGCGTCGGAATGTCTAACACAGTTTTTGCTAGGGCGTCGGAATGTCTGACACAGTTTTTGTCAGGGCGTCGGAATGTCTAACACAGTTTTTGCTAGGGCGTCGGAATGTCTGACACAGTTTTTGTCAGGGCGTCGGAATGTCTAACACAGTTTTTGCCAGGGCGTCGGAACGACGTCTAACAAAATTTTTGCCAGGGCGTGCCATGTTTGACACAGTTTTTTCCAGGAGTACCGTGTTACCCGGTTACTGGGTTGTGATGTCAGATAGGCCTCGAGGTAAAATACTGGTATTTTGCTACATATGGAACAGTTCTCTTCCAACCATCTAGAACCCGCGGGAGAAAGAACAACTCACCTTCTTAGTGCTGGCATTCTTGGTGACATGAATGACTTTCTTGTCATAGATGAGATGCACAGCCTGAGTGCAGACGACGGCCGCGTTGTCCTCGCAGGGTCCGTTGCTGGAGTACACCTCGTACTTGTGCTGGCCAGTAGCGTTCCTGTCGCGCGAGGCCAGGTAGGTGCAGTTGCCGAGGAACGGCAGGTCGTCTCCTTCGAAGGTCACGTACTTGGCGGGGGTGCCTACGCCGTTGCAGGTGCCTGAGAAAGGTGGTGGTGTTTAAAATGGGTGTTGGAAAATAGGTCACTGTTATTGAAATTTTGGTTTTAGTGATACTGTTTAAAAAATGGTAAGATTCTTTGTTAGAAGTGGTGAAAGTTTCTGTGCAGATTAAAACTATCCTAGAAATTTGCAAAAAAAGAATTTCATAAGATCAGACACCAACACAAGGAAAAAGTAGGAGCTTATTTAAAATCGAGAAGAAAAAAACTAAATTGGCTTAAGATGTGCAATTCGCGAAAGTTTAGGAGCAATATAACGTATGAATAAACGGATCTTCTGTTTAATTTATCTGGCAAATAAATACGCACATTTTGTTTTATAGGTACTTGTGTCCCAGCAGGTATATAGCGGCATCAATGCCATCACAAAAAAAGAACCGCGACGCCATCTATACCGCTAGCTGCGAACTAACTGAACGAAATCCTGCATCGCAGTATCAGAGTTTTCCGTGCGATTTGAACATGTACAAAAGCCCGAATATCAACTATCGGGCAGTTGCCCACCGGACACAACAACCTTCCGGTCGGTGAATCCTCCCTTTTCTATGGAGGTTTGACTTTACTCTCTGTATTGCTTACTTCTATAAGTAGGCGTTCGATGGTCTATTCAGAAGTTGTACAGTTCTCGCGGTTACTGGGACTCTGGTTTATTTAACTCAAAATGTTACACGATTTCGTTACCATATTTTCGCCATACTCACAATCGAGGCAGTCAGTCGGCAGGATGCACTGGTCCTGCACGCGCAGCTTGCCCTCCGGACAGTAGCAGCCCGGGAAGCACTGGCCGTCCTCAGCGGCGCACGCGCGCACCACGCCGTACTGCGAGCACGTGGGCTCGCACTGCTTGCGGTAGCAGTCGTAGTGCACCAGCGGCGCCGGGCACTCCGCAGCTGGGGGAAACAGGGGGAATTCATATTAATTGTTTCAGTCGTTCCAATGCAAGGCAAACTTTGTTATTGCAGCCGATGCGGAATAGGCGAGCGACTGCAATGACAAATGCCTACTTGCATATTTCAAACGTCGGCGTCGTTTTCCAACACAATTACTCGAAAAAACAAATATTTTTTTGTATGCATAATATTTGCATAGTACTTGCCAATAGCAAATAACGTAAGAAAATTTATATTTCGCGGGCTACCATGGCACTTTCGCCTTAAAGTAACCGTTTTTCCCCACTACGGCTACTTCAGCGTGATCAACATCAAACTACAACCATCAGCATCATCTCATGGTGCGCGTGCAAGTCATCTCGCCACCTCTTTCTGGGCCGGCCTCGACGGCGCCGTCCATCTTCAGGAACCCATTGCGTGGAGATTCTTGCCCAGTGGACATTGTAAAGTAAATACTCACGGCAGTCCATCATCATCCTCCAGTTGGACAGGTCAACGTTCTTGTCAGCCGCGAGACATTCGGCCACCAGCTGCTCCAGTAGCAGGCAGCGACACTCCTCCTCGGTGCGGTGGGTTCCGTTCACCACGAGCTGGGAACACTCGCAGATCTTCTCCAGGCAGATGCTGCGCCATTTGTGCAGGCTGAGCACGCTGGCGCATTGGGACAGAGGTTCTTTCCTAGTAGGTAAGGGATTTATGTGATTATTTTTTAAATGGGACTTAAGTTATCCAAACTGGTCCACAATGTTCTTTGCTCCAACGTTCGAATGTGGTTAGAGATTTGCGTATAATAGAGATAGTCACACGACACACTCATTAACAGAATAAAAAATGCCGAAGTCTTCTACTACTACTACGTATTCATATTTTGATCGGTACAAAAAGTCTGAAGTATCATCATCTTAGTACCCCTACTCACTCCTGAACCTGTTTTCCAGAAAATCGCTTCAATACTCACGTAATAACTTCACACAGCTCCCAAGCCTTCCTCTGCTTCTGATCGGAGATGATCTTGGTCTGGCACGCGTTGGCGGGCAGGCCAGGCTTGGCCCACGCTCGGCCGAACTCGTCGATACTCGTGGCCAGTCGGCCGTCGGGGAGACGTCTGTCGTTGTAGGGCGAGCCGTCGAACGCGCCGCAGAGGCCGTCCACTGCTCCCATGTAGCTTTTGAAGACCTGGTGAAGGGGACGTTGTTTATCATAAGATGATGGTTACCCATCCACAGACCAACCTTCGCAAGCGTTGCTTAACCTTGAAGATCGACCCGTGCGGCTGCTATTCTTTAGCCATGGGCTTTTACTCATAATACTCCAATTTAAGAAAGGAAGCCATGGAAAGTGTTTGTGATAAGTATCAACTATCAATGCTATCAAAAGTAACAACTATAATGCTACCAAATAAATGCTGTATCTATCTATCTATCTATCTATCAAATAAAACATGGGTGAGACCAAGGTATAAATTTAAGAGCGTTTACTCGGTACGGCATTTCATAAAAACTATCAAGTCCTTAAAGAGACTGGCAGGTGGAAACTGAGAGTGAAAATCACTCTATCTTTCCCCCTGAACTCTATTTCGAAAATGTTCTCTACTAACTATTTAAACCTGGATATTTAGCGTATACGTACCAAGTTTCATTAAAATCGGTTCATTCATTTCGAAAAATAAGGACTTAAAAGTTTGTATGAAATGCCGTACGGCGTAAACGCTCTTAGCGTTGGCAACTTTGAATAATGTTGAAATAAGTGCACTTAGTACTTGTAAGTTCCCATCAATATGGAACGTGCAAGAATATAGGTGGCAGCACAGAAGCGTCAACGTCAAGTATTCTTATCGTTAAAGTTTCGAATAAACAACACTAGATGGCATAGTCAACGCCATGCACGTTCCTTAGACAAAGGACTTTTCATAACAAAATACTGTACTCTCAAAAAAGAATGGCTGTGGTGTAATGGCTGTGTTTACCAGTTAAGTACATAATATAATTCATAATCATATCAGCCGAAAAACGTCCACTGTTGGACATAGGCCTCCCCCAAATGGTTTGCCATAATCGCCACGCTTGGCAGGCGGGTTGGCGATCACAGTGTAGCTGCTGCTGTAGCAATGTACCTACAGAGAATGCTGCTGCCATTTCTCTAGTGAGTCCCTTAGTCGCTTCTTACGACACCCCCGAGAAGTGATGGGATGGTGCTATTCTTTTACGTCCGAAACCAAACGGATCTCCGAAACCATACGGAACAGTTACAATATAGGTTCTTAAAATGTTAATTAAACACGGAAACTCACCCCAATCTTAATATCTCCTTCTGAACTATACAGCACGGTAAAGTTATATTTCCTAGACTTGATGGCGATTCCATTGCCAAGCCGGTCTACATTGAAGCTGTTCTTCTGGAAGCAGATCTTGCTGGTCTGCTCCACCGTGTACTCGTAGTTGTCGTACTCTATCATCATGTTCGGTTTCACCAGGATCAGCTGGTCGTCTTGTAGAATGAGGAGCTCGTTCTGGCAACCTTCTAGGCGGCACTTCTTGCGGACTGTGGAGAGGTTTATTTAGTTAAAGGCACGGTATAGGAAGTTTCATTCCGAAGAAGTTCAAGGTATATCGGTAGTTTTGAAGGAGGAGGCGGAACGCGTGAGGGAGAGGCAAACCTTCACCCTCACGCGCCCCCAGCCGCCGCAACAGAAGAAGACGCCCCGGGCGTCGAGAGTTGCAAGGCGATTCCCGGCCACCATAGGCGCAGGCGGACGGCGAGCGTTGGGTGGCTCGCAGTCCGATCATAACCAGGCCCGGGTCGACAGCGCGTTGTGTTCCACGCACGCCGCAGAGATGTCAGCATAGTAGACGGGGCCAGAGCCTGCCAGGGTACAGGAATTTGTTCGAAAAAGTCACCGCGGCCCTGTGTCCCTCGATACTTTGTGTCTGTTAATATGTCTTGAGCAACAACTAGAAATTAAAATGGCTAAATTTCGTAGGACATGTTGTCCACTTTAAATATTCACCAGAGATGTCGGAATTAAATTATAGGCACTTTAGTACAGATAAGAAAAGTTCCTCAGGGATTTTCTGTACTGTAAAAAACGTGTTGCGCTGACCCCAAGTTTAGGACAAAGGTGTTCAAAGAACAGAAAGAGAAGGGGTGTCCAGAGTTTTCACAAAGTTTAAAACTTTGTGAAAACTCTGGACACCCCTTCTCTTTTCTGCTTGAATTTTTACATAATGGAGAAAGAAAACCCTTAGGTGTAGGTAAGGTTTTGTTAGATCGCTACAAAAGTATCCTTAGTCTGTGTTCACGCAGTCAGATCTTACCCAGTATAGTCCAGGCGTCGAACCGGTTCTCTCTGGCTAGAATGTGGAAGCAGGCGTCATACTTGTACTCGGCGCCGTCGAAGGTGTTGAAGGTGCGCCCTGTCACGTTGCAGTACACGGGGCGTTCGGGAGGAGGCACGCATTCGTATCTGATGGTGGAAAAATAAATATTAGTAATGAGATGTTAGCTAGACATAGATAAAGGTGGCTCTAGTTATCGTTTAACGACCCACTCAGAATGGTTTTTGAGCGCTGAGTTTTGATTCAAATCATGTGATCAACGCGGGAAGTCTCAACAGATTTAACGATCGATAACTCCTAAAGCGGCCCAGTAGATCCGGAAAAAAGTGGCTGTGACATACGGACGGACGGACAGACAGACACACGAGTGATTCTATTTTTTTTAGTTGGAAAATCATCAAATGACTCCTTCCGCTCGGGGTGGAGCGGGAGGGAGTCTCTCTTGTAGACTCTTACTGACTAAAACCCATCCATGCTCCTCCTAGTAACCTTTGCGTTCCAGGGCCATGGTAACCCTTTGAACCAAATCCGCAACCCTGGCAGGACGAGTGATCCTATTAGGGTTCTGTTCTTATCCCTAATTAGTGTATTTAATGTCTGTTGATCACATCCATCTCGCAGAATATTCAACTCTCTCTTCATATTGTGTTTCAATATTCTTGGCACGCTTTTGTTAAGCTAAAATATCCAGTTAAGATGACTTATTATATTTATATACTTACTGAGGGCACTTGTTGTTTCCTTTGGCAGTAGAATCAATCTTCAGCGTGTAGCCTGACGGACAGGTGACCACGGAACAGATGGGCGCCGGAGTGACGCCTCCAGGTCGGTACGGAGGCAGCTTGGGGATGCACTTGAACTGCTGGCACTCTTGTTTCAGAGGCTGTGGGGTTGTGTCCAGGCCGGGCTTGTCCAGGGAAAAGGCTTGGTTTGGACGAGGTGGTGGAGATAGACCTATATGGAAAAATGCGTAAGAGAATTTTTATGTGGTAGGTAGATACATTTTTTTAGCTTTCGTAAGTTTTATAGAGTTGTGGATCTTAATTACTCTCAACTAACTTTTTGTTTCCATTATTTCGGTTTTAACGAAGCCTACCTCGTCATCTCCGTTAGATAATAAAATACTCTTTATCGTTCACCCTAATTAACAGCGTTACTGAAACTATAAAAAAAAGAAAAAAAAGTGAGAACCTCCTCCTTTTTTAGAAGTCGGTTAAAAATATGAAATTATAAGTTACTATGCTAATTGGGCAAAGTATTATGCTATCTCTGTTGTTTTCAAATTTATTGTACCGACAGAAACCATCTAAAACATCTATAGAAAGTCTAAAGAACATGCCTTACCTTTAATAGTAGTTTATGCAACAACCATATAAAAAGGGTTATTAAAACACGAGTGTGGGTTTATCACACGAGGCGTAGCCGAGTGTGATAATAGCATCACACGAGTGTTTTAATACCTAATTATATGCCGTTGCATACACTATTTTATCTTCACTCATACAGTTGAAATAAAATAAGTGGAAGAATAGTTTATTCCAATATGGCGGATATTCTCATTGCGTATTCGAATGACTGCGCAGCGCGCTCAAACATAGACACAGATAAAAGCTGGCTCATTGACTTAAGTCTTCTTAAAACTTAAAAAGAAAAAGTGTGCTATAAAAATTAAAAAGTTATTTTATGATGCAGTTGTTTAAAAATCGAAGGAAAATGTTGAACTGTAATGGCTTTTTTTTTAAATTTTACCTATCCACGAAAAAAAAGTATGTGTTTATGCATTCGTTTTTGAACTCATATTTGGAACATTACGTTGTGAGTGTAGATAAAATAATTTTATGTGCCTATTATAAACAACTACCTTTTGACCGCGGCTCCGCCTGCGTGGATGTCTGTTATCGCGTAAAAAAGTAACCTATGTCCTTCATGACGATCCGTTCAGCCGTTTTAGCATGAAAGCTTAACAGACAGACATTTCGCATTTATAATATAAATAGGGATAATCCACACGCCCCGGTTTCGCACGGGTGCATATTATGTAACCGTATAAAAATGTGGCAGACCGTGACTCGATTTTACACTTTTACAGATCAATAACTAAAATAAATAAAAAATATATCTTACCTCCTTTGGAAAATCCGCCCTTAGAGAATCCACCCTTAGAATATCCTCCCTTAGAATATCCTCCCTTGGAATATCCTCCTTTAGAGTACCCTCCTCTCTGGTACCTCTGGTAGGAGTACCTGGGTCTTGGTGGAGGCAGTTCAGTGGCTGAACCGTATGAGGGTCGAGAGGACCCGGGCTCGGTAGTGGTGAAATGGACAGTGTAGCCCGGTGGACATTCAACCTTTGGACATTCGAGGGCTGGAAGAAATTGTGGTCGTTAAAATTTTTGTGGCGATGTCCTGCTGAAGTGTATTTTGAGAAAGTAGAAGCACATCTTGAGTTGTGTCATTGTGTGTTTAAAGTCAAAGATTTGAAGTCAGTTTGCCAATTAGAAGTCATTAAGTTTGTTAAGTTTTAGTCATCTTTGCATTATGTTTCCAAGTCATGGTTTCACGCTTAGGGTATAAACTTCTGTCTATTATTTGATCAATTACAATATTTTATTTCCTTGACTCAAATAGATATCTTTGGCAGCAGAGATGTTATGGAGCTCCTTACAGAAACTATCCGACCGAAATTAAAATCTATCCGTAACCGTAACCGAATCCGATTTAAAAGTTTCGGATAATTTCGGATAGGGGCGGAGTCCAAATGAGACAGTTACGACAGGTTTTTTTTGCACGGCCGAGCCGGGAAACTAGCCGATTTTGTGTTTTACAATTTCTAAAAAATCATATCCGAAACCGGTATAATATTATTTCTATATCCGTATCCATATCGAGATCCGAAACTTCATATCCATAACATCCCTGTTTGAAAGGAACTAAGGTAAGGGTAGAACTCTTCGGTAGGTCTCAATCTTGTTATGTGCTACCGCAATTTAGTTGGCAACTTGATAGCAAAAAAAATGCGCCTATTCAAAAATAGAAAAGGGCTCATTTTGGTACATGCTAATAATTAGTTCTTACCACGTGGTTTAGTATTTATTTTGTGGTACATTTTAGAATGCTCATTGGTTTTGAGGAGGCGAGGTCGGAGAGCTGAGGATTTTCTTCTTGAGGATCCTAACATTCTTGGGTTGGGCCGATATTGGGCGAAACGGTACCCTAAAACCATATACACATCATTGTTTTTCGTCCAATTTAATACCAATTAGTGAGTACAAGTCCAATTTTGAATTTCGAGAGTGTTGTTTGTTTGGTACATAATAGTCCAGTGAAGCAGTTCAAAAATTGTGTTTCTATAGCAAGAATTGGTTGTGCCATTGAAAAAGATTGCGCTAAAATTACTGCAAAGGTAGAAGGTACCTACTCGTAATTCTTCAGCTGATTATTTCCACTATCATGTTTTTAGTTTCTAGTGAACGCAGCGTTTTAAGTAATGAATGCACCGTATTTGAGCCCCATATTCAAATTCATGTTAAAAAATGATTGAGCAACAGTTCACCAGCATTGTTGATGAATATCGACGAAGTTGCTGGAAACTGTGTTTAAATTAATATGTTTTGTCCACACGCCAGTCAGCGGAAAAAATTAGCCCGAGGAAGTAGCGTTGTTTTGTTCTCGTGAAATGCGTGGTCGTATAAGGCTGATGTTCTGTACTGCCAAGTAAAAAAACAATATCTAAATAAAAAAATCTTGACTTTTCTCTTTTTGTTTCTTTACTGCATGCAGAAACAGAACACGACCTGTATATTTAACGTATAAAATTAGCTTCACACAACTGCTATGTTTATAAAATGTCGGTCGTCATAGTCTTGTCTGGTAAACATTAAACAGGTAAAAACATACCATACAGATAACTGCATCTTATGGTACTCTGATCATAACCAGTAATTCCTACGCTACTCACGTTTAATCGTAGTTGCAATAGCAGCAACAGTGGCCGGTGTATGTGTGGTGAACACCACTGGTTCAGTGACCGTGGTCTTCGGTGTGGTGACGCTAGTGGTGGTACAGTCCTTCTCATCATCAGGACAGTCTTGAAGACCGTCGCACCACTTCTCTAGGGGCAGGCACAGCTTGCTGGTGGGGCAGATCTTGGTGCCAGAAGGACAGGGCTCGCAGATGCACTCGCAGGTCGATGGGGAGAGTTTTGGTACTAGATCCTAGAGCGGGAAGTATGGATTTTATAGTTGATATCCTGCGCGTGGCCTATACGACCTAGCTGTAACTAACAGAATAAATGCAATACCTCTTAACTTAAATAACACTGAAATCGCAAAAAACAATTCGTCTGCCTCATACATTTATGTGGGCCTAGCTCGACAAATTAATGTACTGAACAGCTGATTTTTTGTTCACGATTTCGGGGTTGGCCCCCATAGTAAAAGATGTTCATAATGATAAGTAAAATGACCCCTTAAGAGGTTTTGCGTTTATTCTGTTACACGTTGTATTCAATGTAGGGAATGTCGTAACCCTGAAAAAAAGCATTTGTACCTAAGTATGTCCTTTTCCGACGTCTACAAAACTTCAATCCATATAGAGATAAAAGTCCAGCATTGAAATCATTGGCTGATAACGAGCGCAGCCTACATACGCATGTGGTACAGAAGCAATGACTGGTTGCTATTAAAATCTAGCTCTTTATCATACAAAGTGGCTAGTAAACTGGACAGTCACATCAACGTTGATATCCCCCAGATTTTCAGCTGAATATTGAACTTTATGAACGTTTACGCCACTCGTTAAAGGGCAAGGACATTTGAACATCTGGGTCTAAGTAAAACAAACAAACGAAAAACTACAGAACCGATTTTGATGAAATTTCTATGGGACCAATGGAAAAGTATAAGTATTCTTTTACATAATTTTTTTTTTTGAAATCTGTTCATAAATGATGGAGTTATGAGGTATCATAAATAAAACAAACAAAAATATAACAGAATTGAGAAACTGTCGGTTAAAAAGAGAGAAACTTTGCTGCTGCAGGGCAATATCGGCTATTTATGCGATAGTCACCGCGGCCCTGGAACGCAAAGGGCATTTGGAGGAACACTGATGGATGGGTTTTAATCAGTAAGAGTCTGAAACTCCCTTCCGCTTCACCCAGAGCAGAAGAAGTCATTTGATGATTTCCCATCCTTAAAAAAGCGCGGCTACACAATAAACACATCTAAGAATAATTAACTATAGTAGGCGCCAGATAAATGAAGAATAACGGTCATTGACCTTTCCTTAATATCTCTTCGTAGGTACCCCCCGACAATAAATAAAATTATGAATCGTTGTTCATTACTAGAACAGTAAGGATCATAATAGATGTCGATTCAGGAAAGCTTTTATGTCATTATTTCTATTTTTGAAATTAAGTGTGTCAATAAATGTAGGTGGGTCAATGACCGTTATTTTTCATTTATCTGGCGCATACTATAATACATCTCTCCTATGACTTACCGGTGCACATTTGCATTCTTTAACAGGTTCGCAAGCGGTGATACCTCCGAGTTTGCACACGCATTCGTCGCAGTTCGAGCCACGGAAAGTTGACCCTACTGGGTACCTGTTAATAATAACGTTATGTCATTTCATGGACATACCTCAAATACGTTGGGTAATAAGGAGTGAAATAGTACAAAGCGTAATTACACTGCAATATTTCTTAATTCATTGGAAGTTGCCAGATGAAATTCTGATTATTTGTACCTAGTTGAAATTCTTTTGCATCGCTTGCAAGAAAGAAGCAAGATAAATTTCAGACCAACGTCGTCGGTGATCAAACGTTTTAAGTTACATACGCTTCCACTTGATCATAGATGTCAATATTGCTATAATCAAGTGCAGTAAAGGAATTTAAGTACAGTCGGAAATGGCGCGCAACAGGACATGCGGTCTTAGGCTTGTTTTACACGTACCACAACCACACCGTCGCGACAAAAGGTGGTCAATCAAGCTGACGGTTACGTGTGAATAGTGTTGCTGCGGCTTCTAGCAGTTGCGTTGTGGTAGCCACTATGTCGTAGCCAACTAGTTGAATCCGCCGCCGCCGTTTCAATAAAAGTCTAGCCTTTTCATTGAATTGTATCGTTTAATCAGCGACATAAGTGACATGGGCAAGTCATTAAACGATATTGAACAAAAGATGTCACTTAGGTCGCTGAAAAATCGGCACATTTAAATGAAAAGGCTAGGCAACCAATGACCCGGCTGATTAAGCTTATTGGCTGCGATATCTACAAATGTGGATGTGGTCGTTGTTCGCGGTGTCGCTGGTGGTTGCCACGTGGTTGCGATGTGGTCGGTAATGACGGCAAAATGTGGTCCGTGTGAATTTAATTAGGTAGGTATTCATTTTCATACAAATTAGCGCCCGCCCACGTTTTGTGATTGTGGTGTGGTTATGGTACGTGTAGAACAAGCTTTAAGCGGGCCATATTGCTCGCAGAACAGATGATCGATAAGGATGAATGCTTCTGGAAAAGCGGCAAGTACCCGAAGGTGCAGCGTTGGAAGGTTTTTAGTACCTGGTGGGGACTATGTAACGGCGTGCGAGGAAAGAGTCCAGCCGGTCGATTCTGTCGACATGTCACGGTGTTCACCTAGGCGGAGTGAACGACAATATAGCTGTCATTCCATCTTATTTGTATGGTTTGACAAGTCACCCGTCGTGCGCCCCGCCCGGGTGTTCACTTCGACATGTTTACAGAATCGCACTGCTGTATTGGACATCTCTCGGTGTAAGTGATAATGAGTGTTATACTCACGACATGAAGGACTCGACACAGGGACACTGGTCCCTGGTGACGCAGTTCTCTCCGTCGTAGTACTTGGTGGGCGCCTTGCAGTTGCACAGCTCATCTTCAGTCATCTTCACTCCGGGACATATCTCGCAGGTTGAAGCCTCTGTCATTGGTGGTTCTCGGTAGCGAGTGGTTGTCATTTCTGGTAGTTTTTCTGTTACGGCTACAGAGGAAAATCGCTATCAATTTGTAATTTATAAAGTGTTTTTTTTGCTTGAAAGCATTAAATTAAATTAATAATTTAATCTTCTATCAACAAAAAAAAAAAAATATCTACAGTCGATATTCTTATAAGCCAGTTCACAAACACATTGTAATCGCGACTTATAATATTTTCTAAACTTCTAAACGTGAACATTTTTACTGAAACTGACAGTTCAAAAAGGTTATAGGTACCCGTTAAGCTTTTAAGAAATGCTTTTCAAATTGCTTAACCGTTTAATTCCGCTATTGCATAATTTATACAATAGTTGTTCAAATTTAATCAGAAACAAAAAAAATATTCAAAGACTAAATAACAATAAAATACAAAAAGAAAATGAATGCTCACGGTAAGGCTCAAAGCAGCCAATCGGCTCGATCCTCATCTCAATATTATCCTTCCACGTCAAAGGTAACACCTTGAAGTACTGCGCATGAATCGGAGGGTAGAAGTCAATGACATCCGTGGTGTCTGTGTCGAAGTTCCCGGGGAACACCCTGTCGGCCCCCTTGTCGTCCACCAGGGGGTTGAAGGTGGACAGGTCCGACGTGTACATGATCTTGTAGGTGGACACCCAGCCGGAGGGACCGCCCTTCGTTTTGACGCCTGTTATGGTGCGCGGTGAGGTGAAGTTGAACTGGAAAAGGGAACTTAATTATGAAAAAGTGTATATGGTTTACGGTTAAAACAATTTGGGTATTTTCTGTATCTCCGACATGAAAGAAGCACGGTAATTATTTGTCTCGATTAAACAAAAACGTTTACAACAAAAGTTCTCCTGCTGTAAAAATGACTCATCAAGAGTTTTAGGAAAATAAATTGCGAAGCGTTTTAATTTCTGTGCGTATAAATCGAAAAAATAGCACCCATTTGATTATTTTTCGCGATTTCAGGATTTGTCCCTTAGTAAAAGTTGTTCAAAATTATGAGTACAATGACCTATTTTCGGGTATTACGTTTATTCTGTTTGTTATTATAATAAAAGCAGCAAGTTTTAAGGAAGCTTTTTTAAAATATTTTTTTTATGAGCATATTTTGAGATTTCAATAAAGATTCGAATTGAATTGTACTATCTCACCATGATCCACTCGCCAGGAGTGCTGTACAGCGGCCTCCAGCCTCTGTCGCCGTCCAGCTTGAAGTACCTCCTCGCGTCGTTGTTGGAGCTCACTTCGATCATGTGTACCGGGAGCTCAGCGCCCAGGCCGAGAGGCTCCGTGCAGCGCTCGGGAGGGGGCTAGGGGGAAAACGTTGGAAGTTAGTGTTGTTACTTAATATTGAGTTTATTGATCTAGAAACTAGTAGCCAGTAAAATGATAATAGGTTAGGTACTTTTTAAATCTTACCGATCTAGAAAAAATAAAATATATTAAAAATATGTGTCTGTTTGTAATGTCAAAAAAACGGCTTATTTAAAGTTTACACGATAGTTTCACAAAAAAACTTTTTTGAAATATTTATCCATGTCCGTCTGTTTGGAATTCCCGGGTAATCCCCGAAATTCCGGGAACGATCTTTATCGGGACTTTCACTGGTAGACAGCTTTTTCAGGTTACTTTTAATAATTAGAAAAAGTGCTCTATGGCTCCGCGCAAAAAACAAAAAGTCTGTGAAATTGTAAACAAAATGGTTTAAGATGCTAAGCTAAGATGGTAAGCTTATGGATTAAAATTAAATTACCCAACAGTGAAAGACACCTCGTCTTATACGTGTATATAATATAATTCACCCACAAAAAGAAATTAGTTCAATGGAATAAGGAGTCTTTACTCTACAGTATTGGCTCGAAACAGTTGCTTACGGACGACCAAGCTTAAGAGTCCTTAATCAGTCAAGTCTTACTAATGAGGCACAATTGATTTTCTAATGTTACGTTTAATCGGGTTTTCAAAATCAATTGAACTCAAACTCACCTTAACAGTAGTGGAAGTAGCCTCCGTGCTGGAAGGTTCCCTGCAGCCAATGAGCTCGAACCTGACGGCGATCTCCTCGTGCCACGTCAGCGGCTGCACGCGGTACACCTTGGCTTCTATCGGAGGCTCTATCGTCTGCTTCGAGGGCGTGTTGTGCTCCACTGGGCCGCGGAATACCTGGAGAGGAACATTTATAGTTAGTAATGTATATAAGTATATATTAAGACTTCCAGATAAACTTCCAGACACAACAAAATGCATCAGATCCTCACCTTCGGCTTCCCATCAGGTCCGTTAACAGTAGAGAAGGTGTTGCCGTCGTCCCCGTACAGCAGCTGGTAGCTGGTGACGTACTGGTCGAAGAGCGGGCTGCCCTGCATCACCACGCCGTACACCGGCTCGCGGCGAGGGAACTCCACCTGGATGTACTGGTTCTTGTCTTGAGTTGCCGGGTTCCAGCTGCCGGCTAGGGAATTTAGACAGTTGAAAATATGTGTAGATTATTTGATGTGATAATTATGAAGATAGTGTATTAAAAAGTTTGGAAGAGTAGAAACCAATCAGCTGTGCTAATTGGCTGTCACTCAGCATAATGCTGTGACATTTAAGGTGACTGGAACAGACTGGATACGCAAGGCGGAAGACCAAGTGCTTCGGAGGGACCTATGTCCAGCTGTGAATTGCCATAGACTGGAGTGACTCTTTTTTTTGGTAACGGTTTGGAAATTCTCATGGATGTCCTCCATCCTGAGGCGAACGGAGGGTTCTGTCAGACTTCTACTGACTAAAACCATCGCGTGTTCCATCACACACTTGCACCAGGGGCTCCGGGGCCGGTCTGGTCGAGCGGGGCCTGAGTTAACGTATGCTTCGCAGCATAGCGTTGATGCCAGCATCAACCATCTTTGATATTGAATTTTTCAATGATAGCAGTTTGTAACTTATTGCAAACTGCCTTCATTGGAACGCATTTTAATTATCGAGTTGTCTTACCTGTGACATCGAGGGGGTGTCCGTTAAGCTTGGCGTACTGCGGCTCAAACAGTCCGCTGGCGACGGAACTGGCAGAGAATGCGGAGTCTGGGAGAGGCTGGTCTCCCCACATGAGGTCAATGTAGCTATAATGTTAAAGAAATTTGTTTAATCTTTTCGAAAATTTAACTAAGTATATTCGTGACAATGTAAGAAGTCGGATTTGACAGCTGAGTAGAGAGGGATAGAAGATCGCTTTACCACTAAGTGCGAAAATAGTGTGTGTACATAGTTATCTGTTTTTTTAACTTATAAAGAACATCAACCTATATAACCACGCACTTCTGAAACATCTTGTATAAGGTCACGACGATGCTGAAGTACCAAAGACCTTTCCATAAAAAACAGCTCACCTGTCCGGATTACACTGTGGCGGTGGGGACACAGTACTAGTAATAATCAGCGGAGCAGCGATAGTAGTCTTCAGTGTAGTTAGTTCTTCTGGCGTAGTGCGCGTAGTCGGCGCAGTTGGTGTAGTCGGCGTAGTGGGCGTAGTGGGCGTAGTCGGCGTAGTAGGTACAGTCGGCGTAGTCGTAGGCAGGTTTGTAGATGGTGAAGTCTCTTCTGCCACGGTGGACGACGCTGGTTTGGTAGAAAAGTCGTTATTGCAAGTCAAATAAAATAAAGGTTAACTAGTTTTACGAAAAATCTTCTGTGAGAGACGGACAAAAGGCGAACTAAGGCTAAGCGCGCACTTGCAGTTTTAATAGTTACGGATAATAAACTCCAATCTGTGAGAAGTACACGCACTGCGAAAAGAAATTTCTTTATCTATTTCATCGCATTTCATTTCGTATTAAAAAAAAACGCAACGGTTAAATTAGTGCTGTTCCGATTTCTTCTTAAGGTCGGAACCCTAAAAAATGTATTTGGTTAGGCGCTTTTACAGAGTGTTTGTATTTCTACCAGACAGCCGTACAATCATACACAACCTTCTTTTTTAATTAGTCGGGGAAGCTTCACTATTTGGTTTTTGAGAAATACATTTATTCTAGTTTTATTGCTATTAAATAGATAGATTGTTAGAATTTTCTTGGCTAGCCTACTTGATATAATACGCATTTCCTCTGAAAAACTGTCATAAGACGCTGAAAGCTAGTTTTGAGAAAAAAACGATTTAAATAATTTTTCGATAAATTAATGCTATTGTGACTTTTAGGTTACAAATTTTTACCTGTTTACTGTTTTAACTACAATTGTGGCGGTTTCATTGATCGATAGAGAATGAAAAACTTAATAAAACTGTATTTAAATCTGTGTCTACTTTTTCTTATGTTACGACAGTTTTTTAGAGGAAAGTCGTATGTAAATTACAAATTCTTAAACTTGGAGTGATACAATTGGCGGTCCTGTCGCTAAAAGCGATACTTATGAAACCACTTTCGAATGAGATTGACAAAGTAGGAGACACCCAGAAAATCTGCAAAATTTCACTAACTAACTAAATACATAGGTACACCCGTTTAATCATAGAAACACACAACACCACTTATGTGTAACACAACTGTACTTAATTATTTAAATCAATAAAATAATAACTCACTTGGTTCCTTGCAGCCAATCAGCTCGAACCGTACGGCGATCTCTTCGTGCCACGTCAGAGGGCGGATGCGGAGGACCTTGGCTTCTACCGGAGGCTCGATCATCTGCTTCTTGGGAGTGGTGTTGCTTGACGGGCCTTCAAATACCTGGGGGAAATATTTAGCATTTAACAATAGTTAAAGCGGAAGACGAAGCGTTGGAAGGCCTCTCGCAAGGTGGACTGATGACCTGGTGACGGTCGCTGGTAGCCGATGGATGCGAGAAAAAAAACGGGATATGCGCGTACGAAGTTGCAGGCAGTATATTAACAACATCCGAATATCCTACCTTAGGTTTCCCATCAGGTCCCTTCACGAGGTTCAACGTATCAGGACTGTTTCCATACAAGACTTCGTAGCTGGTGACGTACTGGTCGAAGAGTGGGCTGCCCTGCATCACCACGCCGAAGATAGGCTCAGGGTGTGGCAGGGCCACTTGGATGTACTGGTTCGTGTCTTGAGTTCCTGGGTTCCAACTTCCAGCTGTCCAGGAAACAGAGTTTTTTTTGTAACAGTTGTGATATAAAACGTAACATCGCGCAAGTGTTGCCTGGAAGGCGTGGGAGAGGTGTGTACAGGTTTGATTTGTTAGATGGGAGTCAAGGGTGAAATAAAGTCGGGTTACTTTAGCCCTGGGCTATAACGTTGGACCTAACTCGTCAACCAATAGGAACACATCACACTGTGGTCCTATTGGATAAAAGTTTGGGCCAAAGTTATGTTCCAGGGCCAAAGTAATTCCGACTTAACTGTAACTAAAACAGTTCAAAAGAACCTTCATAGTCGCTTCAGACGGTTCAACTTGTAAATCTGTAGACATGAATCGGTATGCCTTATCTATACACATATAAAAGTAAAACTGACTGAATGGCATATCAACGCACACAAAACTTCTCAGACTAAGAACAAGCAATTTTGCTCAAAGTTTCCTTATATGATATAGGTGAGCACTAAGGGACTTTTTTTTTGGATATTCAACCATTTAAAGGAGTAAAAGGGGAGAAAATCGTTTGTACTAAATCGGAGCAGACGAAATCGCTAGCGAAATGCTAGTATAACTTTTAGTAAGATATGATAGAAATTACCTGTGACATCGAGGGGGTGTCCGTTAAGCTTGGCGTACTGCGGCTCAAACAGTCCGCTGGCGACGGAACTGGCAGAGAATGCGGAGTCTGGGAGAGGCTGGTCTCCCCACATGAGGTCCATGTAGCTGTAAAGACAAGTGAAATGAAACGATGTTTTTAAAGTTCAGTGTTATTTTCAACCGCTGCCTTAAATAAAGCTGTCAAATTGAATGCTTACATCTGCGGTATTGGAAAAAGTTCACTAAAATATCCGGTCTGTTTGTTTTCAATTCGACTGCATATTTTTTTAACAAAATATTTTTTTTAAACATTACTGAAAGGACGCGGTTGACCTTATCTGATGATGAGCGAGCAATGATATAATCGTCAATGGAGCACGCTTGCAATAGCCGTTAGAAAAGACAGATGACAGACTTACTCATCGGGATTACATTCAGGCGGTGCCACAGTGACCACCGTGGTCGGTGCCACCGTAGTGGTATTCTGTCTGCTCGGCGCCCTGGTCGTGAAAGGGGTGGACTTGATGAAGGGTTGGTGCGTGGATCCCTCGTAGGGCGTGCTGACCTCCACGCACTCGCTGGAGTCGCAGTGCAGCTCGTTGTTCAGGCACTGGCATTTGATGCAGCCATCTACTACTACGCCTCCCGGCTGTTGGGGGAATGGCGGATTTAATGGAGTAGAAAGATCATCACGGTAAAAAAATACCCCACGTCCTACAGCAGTTAAGAGAAGCACTTTAAAAAAAACCGACAGAGTGCGAGTCAAACTCCCGCACGAAGGGTTCCGAACCATTAAATTTTTTATGGAAGCCTCACTTAAATATTTATTTTATTCTGTTTTGAGTATTTGTTGTTATAGCGGCAACAGAAATACATTATCTGTGAAAATTACAACTAGCTAACACGGTTCATGAGATACAGCCTGGTGACAGACAGACGGACAGCGGAATCTTAGTAATAGGATGCCGTTTTTACCCTTTGGGTACGGAACCCTAAAAAAATATTAAAGAAGTTTAAACAGATGATAAACCTACTCCCGAACGCTATCCTTACGGTGTAACATTTGAAAATTGCTATGAAAATTCGTTCAGGCGCAGTAATAAGTAACATGAATAGGCTTGTCTTTGGAGGTCGTGGGGTAATTTTGATCCCTATGCTGCTAGAAATATTGAATATCTTGCATGCTTAAGCAGTTGCAGATGAGCTAGTTGACCTTATAACTAAGTTCAGCAACGGATATCTTATTTTAGAAGAGATGTGCCAGCTGCTCCAAGCCAGATGAGATTCATCTACGGAAGAACTTTTCCATATTTGGTTGATATTACTTGATTTAATCAATTTATTTAGAAATGTCTAACTAAAGAAGAAATAAAATGAATAATAATAAAAAATTACATGACAGTAGGGTACCTACCAATTTCCATAAAATACTGGATATTTTTTTTTCTTTTCAAAAAAATAATTACAAAGATAAATCGCCTGAAAATTCAGGAGTGGGGGCTGGTAGCGTCACTTGTTTCAACATGCTGTATCGACATACGAGTAATACCGTGGCAAATATGGTATATATTTGAAAGTCGAAAATTAAAATACAGGTGGGTAAAATGTCAATGTTCAAAACATCGAAAACTTAAATATATCGAACGACCATAAAACCGAAAGTTTTTTACTGACTTCTTTCTTTTTTTTTCTCATTTTAAGCTAAGGTACAACAACAAGGTTTAAATATGTCGATACTTTAATTTTTGATGTTTTGAACATTTTACCCGTAAATAAAAGATTTTTATTTTTTTATTTGAATATGTACCCGTCCAATATTCTTTGATAAAATAACTGAATGACTAAATACATTTTTTTGGGATAATAAACATATACCCTTTTGATTGATGATAGCAGATTAACTGATCAGATGATTACCAGTATTTTCTTATTGATGGCTTACCTTCACGATCTTATCATCAGCGAAGCAGGTGCAGTCCTTCTTGGGCACGCAGGTCTTTTCATCTCGCCAGTAAGAGTTGGCGTCGCAAGTTTTACTAACGCAGCCGTCCACACACATCTGTAAAGGGACGTTATTTTACGAGCGTCTTTTATTTCAGTAATGTTATCGGCGGACGATATTATCTTGGTGAAAAAATCGGTTATTCGACAAATATAGAATATTAGCTGACGTCCACGGCTCCGCCCGCGTGAATGTCGATAATTATCCCAAGGGAACATAATCCCGGGATAAAAAGTATCCTGTGTGTTATTCCAGACTATAATCTATCTCTGTGCCAAATTTCATCAAGATCCATTCAGTAGTTTTTGCGTGAATGAGTAACAAACATACATCCATGCATCCTCCGCAAACTTTTGCATTTATTAGTAGGATTAAGTAGGATAGGATAGGAAGTAGGATAACAGTAACAATCACAAATGTAGGTAATACAAAAATAAAAAAAACTGGCCAAGTGCGTGTCGGAACTCGCACACTTAGGGTTCCGTATCATAAACGTAACCCCAGATGTTTTGGCTCTTTATTTTTTGTTATTTGCATTTCTCACTTCTACACTCCCTTCTCCTGTTCCTTGATAATAATTATGGTCTTTAAGCTTTACGTTACCTCTCCAATACAGCGTCCTTTAGCTATGAGCGCTCTTTGGTAGTAGTCGCAGAGTCTGTCGCAGCGGTATGCGCATGCGCTGTACTCCTGTCCGGGAGGGCAACGCGACGTGGTCGCTGTAGGGGTGCTGCTCTCTTGGGTTGACTCTAAAAGGGAAGAGTTACGAGGTCAGACGTTTGTAGTAGTAAATAATGTAGCATGTCCTGATGTGGCGACTCAGAGGCGTTTATGTACCGATGAATAGCTTGGACACTTTTCTCCGTTCAATTCACTACTATTCTACTACTATAAGACAATATTCGGGGGTTGCGTTGAAGATTGCTTGCTTAAGTGGGGGTGCAAGTGTGCGAGAGAACACGAGATGGTTTTAGTCAGAAGAAGTCTGACAGACCCCTCCACACATCAAAGAGGAACACAATACCACACAATAAAGAGGCACGAAGTGATTGTTGTAAATTATACGCAGATTTTTAACTCTTCTCAATAGTCAGAGTTTATGGTTATTTCAATGGTAGAGGAATATTGGGAAATGACATACCGTGAGGTGCAATTGTTGTGGGTGTCGTCGATTCGGTCGTTTTTACAAATCCTGCAAATTAAATATTGTGAGTATTAATAACATAAGAGACATCAGACAATTTTTGCCAACTAAAACTTTTTTGTCTTAAACTACTTTTAGAATAAAGACCGGAGCTGCTAAAACACCCGTAGTCCTTTAATTGGTGTCTAACAGGCTACGAAAAAACAAAAAAATACTTTTTTATATGTGTGTGACTGTTTAGATGTGTTCCTGTTGCCAGAACTTGGTTTTAAAGGGATATTTCACTTGGTTAGGAGATTCATCAATTTTTTTTTGTTGAACCATGTCCAGTTAGCGGACGGAAAACTACTCTTCTGAGAGTAATCTAAAATACAGTAAAGGTTAGCAATAAGAAACAAATGTCCAGTAACCAGGCGTAGTGCCCCCACACTCGGGGCGGCCGGGCAGCACGTTGTAGGGCCAGTCGCACACCAGGGACACGTTGTTGTACAGCGTGCCGGGCCCGCACGACTTCAGCACGGGCTCGTGCGGCGCGCACTCGTAGAACTTCGTGCAGTCCGTCGGGTGCGGCTCGGTGGGGCGGACGGACTTCTCGCAGATGTTCGGTTCTGTATGTTAAGAAAGCGGAAACTAACATGACGCCTGTTTTTGAGACTGAGACCCTTTCGTTCAGGGCCCTCTTTAACCGGGTGTGCAAGGGGTGTCAAAGAACCGGACGCTGAGTCCTAGGAGGCGCCAACCGGTCGCCATAAATAGGTACCCACGACCACAGCACCTTACACCACCCCTCTTGCTTTCGATACTTGATTTGTTATTTTTCTGTATTAATCGACAAACTATCGATATAACGATCGGTAACTTTATTTCTGTTCATATTGATGATCAAATAAAATCTATGCTACTCTTGACGGTATGCTAAAGTATACTAGTCTGCATCGCTCGGCCTTTCGTTATACGACACGGTTGGCGCAGTGGTTCAGCGATTGGCTGCTGCGCTAGGTGTTGCGGGTTCGATTCCCGCACGGAACAAATATTTGTATGGCCTACAGATAGTTGTTCCGGGTCTGGCTGTTTGTGTATGTGAGTTTGTATGTTTGTAAACGCATACACGATACAGGAGAAATTCCTAGTGTAGGGCAAAGTTTAAAAAAAAAGATCTTTTATTCTTAAAATTTATATTTTTTTACGAGAACCGGATCTGACACTGCATCTCGGCGCCGAAAATACTTCCTACTGCTTTAGTTCTTAACCGGGCAAAAATAAATATACTCTTGAGATTATGACAACTTTCTATTGAAAATATGCAGTGATACTACGCTATCGGGAGTCGAACCAAAGACTTCATGCTCAGTAGGCGTCCTTACAATCACTGGAGACTTGAGACATTCTATATTCTACACAAAGATCTGACTTACCCTCACACTCGCAGTAAACTCTGATCTCGAAGTCCAGACACTTCTTGCCGACCTCCTTGCAGTACAGTCCTCTCTGTAGACTACACTCAGCGTCGAGTCCCGTCTCTTTGGGAGACTTGTGGTCGCCTACCGTGCGGCATTCTATCTTTGTCATCATGCTTTCTTTGCACATTGGTGTGCCGATTGCCTGGTTAGTCAAAAAAGAAATAATTTAATAACACGCCTACATATTCTGACTATTGAGAGACAGAGGTACACCCACTATAGTTATTTGGCGAAGATATTGCCGTCACAAATCAAGACCCAATACCACTTTACGTCGACGACGTAACTGCCTCGTTATTCGTAAGTCTGGAGGAAACGTCTTTAGTTAACGTAAATTAGTATGAAGTTTAGTAAATGTATTTATTTTACAGGTCCAAAACAAATTGGCTGCTGAATGATCTTTATTAAAGTGGTAATTATAGAATTCCTCAAAAGAGCAACTAACCCTTGGAATCAAATAATGAGTTCTTACCAGTTCATTGGGTCTTGGTAGTGGCTCGTTATCAACAGACTCTCCGTTGGGTCCTGCCTCGGGGGCTCCTCTGTTGATCCACGAGGTCCAGCCGGTCACGCACTTCAATGGCTCGTCGTGAGGCTTCGGGGAAGTTACTTCTTGTGGCTAGGAGGATAGTTACAGTTTATTTTCGAGAACTTAACTTCACATAATGTATTCTAAAAGAAGAACTAATAGGCAGATCTACATGTATTTTTTTAATATTTAGTCATAAATGATTACCCAAGTAGCAAAATAATGTCATATAAATAGTACAGTAACGTTTTTTATATAACTTTCAGCCATATGAAAATGGTTTTATAATAGTTTTTTGTACGTAAATATAACGCGGGTTTGGGCGCAGATTATATAACATTTAAATCGTGTTAGGGTCGTTTTGCAGTCGCTCCAGCGACAAAAAAGTTAAGTAAAAATCACGTAGACGTTGAAAGTTTATCTAGAAAGGCTTGTAATAGTTTCAGTAATACTCTTACAAAACTAAATCATCGTATAGATGTTTTGTTATGCCGGTGGTTGGTCAATGGTGCAAGCTAGATCACTTGTGTGACAACAATTTATTGTGTTGCGATAAAATTTATAAAAAGTTAAGTCAAATGTTTTAATAATCATTATTATTTATTAATTTAATGTTAAGAAAGTTGACTGTGGTGGAAGATAAAGAGCGGTGACTTGTACTTGGGAATTTAAAATTTTCGATGATATGTTTGGTTATTTCTTTAATATTTTAATGGGCCTTCATAATGTTAGTGTTTCAATATTGTTTATAAAAATAAAATACATAAATTGGTATTCATTGTTACCGCCATATTGCCAATAGACATTGGGCGACTGCATTTAGACCTGTTTATAACTATTGGTCTTATACATGTTTTTGTACGACTTATGGCGTCCTCCATGACGGTTGCAATTAGAGTTATGTTTAAAAATAGAAAAACCTTTGTATGTATTCATGAGAATACTTCTGTATTTCTTACAGGGACATCATTTCAAAAGACTTCGAGTTGCTAAAGCAAATAAAATGGCCATGGAATAACACATTTTCAGTTATCACAGAAGTGCTATGTAATAAAAAAAATAATGGATGTAAAAAAAATGTAATACTTAAAAGATATTTTTTATTGTATCATGAGGAACATTACAAATGATTGCCGATTTTTTAAAATCTTGCCGGAATTGATCATCTTTATCAAGTTCTTCATAACTTTCGTTACTCATTTCCATGGAGTTGTCTTCTTTAAAGAAATAGGAATTATTGAATTCGTCTAAAAAAAGATTTGGGTAATATAAACTTACGAATGAATCTAATAAAGGAGCTTTTTATAGAAAAACTTACTTTCGCTATCTTATGTGCCTTCTGGTAAAAGAACATGAGCGGAACAAAAATGTGTAGAACACCTGTCCTGACTGGATCCAGTATTTACCGCATTAAATGTTGAAACATTTACGGAACCACTTCATATTTTTACCGATTTCTGCTTGGCTGGGCACAGTTTCTTCCAGATTAAATGTAGGTATCGTTGCTGTATTTAACAATAATAATTGATAATTTTTATTTACTTTTTTTCTAAAACCACAACTTCGTTTAATTCTTTTCCACTTTTTGAAATCCTTATCTAAAATTAAGATACAAAAAAAACCGCGAGGGAACGAAGCGAAGGCGAATGAGTTATATAAAAGATTCTAATTATTGCTTAAATAATCAATTGACTTATATTAGTCATATAAGAATAACGCTTCAACCTTAAAGTTACTTAAAGGTGGAATTATAAGACCCAATATGACGATTTTATAATAGTTAACTATAAAATCATTACATAACTGTTTGTTTTTTAAGTGTTGAATTAAAGGTTCTTAATTTACAAAACATGGCGACTCATCACTATTTTATGACTGAAACGTTTACTCGACTTAACGTTGTATGACCGTCATATAAAATGATTGAGATGACGTTTAACAGACACATTAATACGATTTAGATTACTTATAACTAATGCGTCGAACTGAATACTACTTTATAACTATTTAGTTGCTGCAAAACTGTCAAAAAGCCCTTACATGTCTGTTAGTTGTATAGTTCTAATATTATACAACGTTTTTGCTACTTGGGTACTTCTCATGTAGCACGTAGACTCGTTTTTTTTTTCAGAAATGTACCCCTTTTTATATTAGCCTAGGCTGTTCCACTGCCGGGGAAAAGCCTTCACCAAGTAATTTTGCAGCAGGGGCAAGGTTGTAGGTTACCAAAGTCGCGAAAGCATCCACTTAATCAAATATGAGGGGCAGTCTTTTGTTAATTTTGACGTTCGAAAACTGCTGAGTCTTAGCCTGATTTGAATAAATATCTTTGGATTTTACTTATATTAAATCAATCAGTATTATAGCCACAGATGAGCGAGACTGAATGTTTAATTTTACTTTAGAGGTAAGTATAGAAAGAGAAATGGCAGCAGTTAGAACACAAAAAGGCCAGCAAACATTCCTTTTAACAAAAGTCAAATGATCTGAATAGTATTGTTACGAGCTTGGGGTTCGTGACAATCAAAACAGCCGATTTATAAATAAGAAAGAAAGAAAGAAAGAAAATCCTTTTATTCCGCCAGAAATGACGCACAAACAATAAAAACAAAATTAACTAAGTAAAACAATAAAAACTGTTTCACTGCCAATCTATGTCAGGACCGGACTTAACTACCACGAGTCTCTGGTCACGCCATAGACGAAGCAAAACAGTTGTCTATGGCATGACGTCCGGCACCGACTGTCGATCTCGATTGACATAGCCCCGGCGACACATTACGCGCGGCAGCGTATTTATCGCGAATTTAATGTGTATTTACTGTTACGTAAGATTTATTTTTTATTTGGGAATTTTCACATGTCAGGGCTGGAGCGGTTAATTAACAACACTAATTACAACCCAAAACTCACTAATTATAAAACACAACTACACCACTGAACACTTAAATTCGCTGTTGAAGATCGCTTCTAAAGTTATCGTTTGTATCGCAAATCCAATACTGACTCGGTCGTGGGCTATATAAGGCCCGCATGGGCCTTATATAGGGCGGCAGTTAATTTTAGAACCTTCTACCGCAGAAACATCAAGAAAGTAAGCGTACATACCGGTCCCGACTGACCAGATGTCGAGAAGTCTAGAATGTTCTGGCCTAGAAAAGTCTAGAAGGATCTTGACTCTACTAGTTCTGCTACTCGATGGCGCTAGTAGTAACAATTACCGCTGTATGCCCGGTATCAAAAGGCGCTCAACATTATTACAACATTAAAACATACCGCCGCAGTAGTAGTACAAGGCTGTCCCGTACAGATCTTCTGCTTCTTGGAGCACCGACAGGTGTGGCAGTCATCCTCCTCCACGACGTCTCCCTCCGCCACCTCGCGGCCGTCCTGCAGCGTCATGCACACTGGCTTGCACTTGGCGCGCGGGACGCACTCCGCGTGGGTGCTGTTCTTGTATACTTGGCCTTCGGGGCACGACTTTTTAGGTTTGCATCCTGAGGGATAGTAGTTTTGTTATTATTGTGTTCGCAAACGTAATTAAATAAAGTGATCCTTAAACTAAAATGGAAAGGAGGAAGCTGGACCATTGCCCTGCAGTAGGACACTAAGGGTAAGCGCGCACTACGAAAATAAATCGTTGCGAAGATAATTCGTCAATCTGTGAACAACAGAAATGTACTACAATCCGCGCACTGCAAAAATAAATCGTTTGCGATTTATTTTCGCAGATTTTAAAGTCGCAACGATTTATTTTCGTAGTGCGCGCATACCCTAACGAAAAGACTGGCCTATAAGGTAATTAAATGATTGCAAATGGATTACTGATATTAACTTACAGAATAATTATCTGGAGGTTAAAGAATACCGACAAAGGATCAAGATCAATTGACGACACGGTTGGCGCAGTGGTTGAGCGATCGGCTGCTGCGCTGCGCGGGTTCGATTCCCGCACGGAACAAATATTTGGATGGCCTACAGATAGTTGTTCCGGGTCTGGCTGTTTGTGTATATGACTTTGTATGTTTGTAAACGCACCCACGATACAGGAGAAATTCCTTGTGTGGGGCAACGTTTTTTTTTTTTAAAAAAAAAGTAGGATTTTTTTTTTATCTATATTTTAAGGGGCTTTTGAACACAGTTCACGCCAGCCCCATAAAAAGTAGGATAAGAAAAAACTTTTGACCATGTCATCATGAGCTTACCTTCAACGCAAGTATCGTGTTCACAGTTGGTCTTCATTTCCGAATAATACAGGGTGTTGTCACAGGTCTCCACAGGACACGCAGGTAGACACGCGTCGTAGTTCGAGCATTCCTCGTCGCATTGCATCGCTGGATGAAAAAAAAAACATTTTAGTTTCAAGATCTTTAATTTTTGGTGTTGGCGATCACAGAGAGCAGTATTTTTGTCCCTGCATAACCCTAAAGTCGACGGATGAAAAACGCGTAACACCTTTGTACAGTGTTTTCACTTTTGCATAATGTTTTAATTGGGGCTTGTGTAAATTAAAAGCGGTAAATAAACCTCAGATCTACTGTCCAATTGGAGATAGACTTCAATGACTCTCAGTTGTGCGACACCCTATATTTTGTTACTCGACTACGGCGAAGCAAAGAGGAGGGTTATGAGCTACTGTTACTGTGAGCACTTTAAGGAATATTTATATTATTTATATTTATAGTCTACCAAAATACTCATACTTTTGCCTGTGAGACAACAATTTGATATTACCCTCTCTTAAAATTTGAAATACGGCAACCGTGTGCTTACTACATTTTCACCTGAAAACTCTCAATAAAATTTAGTTCGTGTTGCTACTCACGACAGACGGCCTGCGTCCTCCACTTGAAGCTGACGCCCCGGGCGGCGCACGCGTGCGCGTACGCAGCCAGCGCCGTGCACGCGCACTCGCAGTCGGCGCCCGAGTCGCAGGCGCAGGCGTCACGCGTGCAGCGCGTGATGTACGCCGAGGGAGACACCTCCGCGTGGCACAGCGTGAAGGGGTACTGCTTCATTGTGCTGCAGATTGAGGACGACCATTCTTTTCGTTCGGGACGTTGTTTGCAGTGGTCCTGGGTCGAAGAAATTAAGGTTCACATGTGTTGTCGTTAGGGACATGGGTTTTCTGTAGTATATGAACCCGGCAAGAGCATTGGTATTGATAAAATATGGGCACACTAAAACCTTATGGTTTATTGTAAGGACATTTTGTCATTTGGACAGTCAGACTAAGACTATTGGATGAGTGATACCAAATAGAGCTAAAACAGCTTATAGTTTTACAAACAGGAATAACTTCAAAGTTTTCTTTTTAAAAAGCTACGCCACATTGTAATTGTTTTTTTTAAGGCCATATAGAACTTACATTACATGAAAACTTACTAGAAGCTGCTGTGGTTTAGGACACGTGGGCTTAAGTTTCCAGGAGTCAACGAAGATGAGTGCTGAGGACTCGGTCATGCCGCCGCCGGAGGGCGTCTGGAAGTCGTCGCGTTGGTCGCTGTTGTAGTTGCCGCACAGACCTTTGACCTGGAATCAGACGTGTATCAGCCAAACTGCCAGGACGAAGTCTGTCACTAGCAAACAGATTGTCACTTTGTCTTTTGGAAGATTCATCTTTATTTAAGCTAGTTTTGGCTCAGACAAAATTGCAGTAGTTACAAAATTAATTGGTGTTACGTGCAGTGTTTGCATCTTTTTAGAATGTCGTTTACCATAGAAGCCTCATTATCTTTAGTACAGGTTTTACCTACAGCAGACAACAGTCTCTATTAGGGAGATTTTAATAAGTAAATAAATAAAATTTTTCCTTGACTCTGTTCTGTGTTTGTTATGTGAGAACAATAAAGAGTGTTATTATTATCATCACACATAAGTAGGTACTACAAAAAAACTTTACGGTAAGTATGAGTACAAAATTTTTATTAAATTTATTTACTTATTTATGTACTTACACACAATAAACTTAAAAAAAGAAAATTCCATACAGATAAAAGAGCACAAAGGTACTGCTTATTTCAAAAGAAATTTCTTCCAGCAGACCTGCAATAGAAAACTGGGAATAGAAAAGTAAATACAGAGTGTAAAAGGGCAGAAACGGAAACTTAAAATAGACTATACTAACTTAACTAACACATATTATTATCTATAAATAAATAAAAATCTGTATTTTTTTTACAGAGTGTGAAAAGATTCTGTTTCAACCAAGTTTCTGTTGTAATCAATTATGCATCGAAGTAAGGAAGTAAACACTAAAAAAAAACTTCAATAACTCACCCTTCCTTGCCAGATGGAATCGACTTTAACATACACCCTCATTCCTCGGTCCCATTGAAGGCTCATACCGAGTGATGGAACATCCAAGAAAACATATGCACCGGCCATTCGCATCTTGATCCTACAGAACATAACATTGTATATTTTATAAAATACAAATAAAAATGATTGAAGCCATGATTCCCACCTACAAATATTTTAACTGCTTTATTTTTTCCACAGCTACCTTATACATTATAAGAGATATGACATACCTCTTCAGCTTGCTTATGTCGGGTATGGGTGAATCCTTAGTGAGTGAGACGATCTCTTCGTTGCCACCGCCGCCAACCTTCAGAGTCACCGACTTGGAGCAGGTGGCGCCAGTCGTGCCGCATGGTACGTTCTAAGAAATCATTATTAGAACGTTAATTTTAATAAAAGGAACCAGTTCAATTACAATTATGTACAAGAAAGTTCCGGAGTTTCCTTGTGGTATTATTTTCCATTTGGGCAGCTGTAATCCCTTTTAAAAAATGTGCATATGATGACCAGTAATTCTAGGACTTTATTTAGTAATCTTTGTTTGGGTCGCAAATGGCCCTTGCCAAGAACTTTAAAGTCAAAATGTTTATTTCAATTAGGCCAGTAAACAGCTTTGAACGTCATTTAAAATAATATGTACCTATACAAAAATAAACAAAGTGACTACTGTCCGTTCGCAAAGGTAGATTCTTATAGAGAAGAACGGACAAGAAACTCCATAGTTACTCTTTTCAAATAAATGTTTTAAAATATTTGGAATACAAAAATTTATTTTAATATATGTGAGGTCGAAGCACCTAGAGTATTAAGAAAATGAATAAGTTGACCTCTTCTGGTAATACTTTGTTCCTATATACTTATAGGAACCAATTATTACCAGCAGAGGTCAACTAATTCATTTTCCTAATACTCACATGGTAGTCACATATTTACAAATATTGGAACCCTCATTATAACAATTTTAACAGAAAAATCAAAAATCAGCTTGTTATGTATTGGATTCGTATGTGTTTGTTTTTGCAGCCTTTCAAAAATATTATGCAGTAAAATACGCGTTGCAGTAAGCATTGCGATTAAATTTCCATGGTCAATTGCAAATTGAATGCTGCAACGTCTCGTCTTGCTTCGAAGCATTAGCCCTATTACTGATATTTTAATATGTTCAGTGAAACACGCAGTATTTACAGTTCTACACGTAATTTTGTAACTGCCTGTCCCCTCACCTGAATCTCAACATCGAAGCCATCCTTGCTGTCCATGACGCCCTTAGCCAGCAGGTAGGTGCAGACGCCCTCGAAGTCGTAGTCCTTGCCGTCGAAGGTGACGACGTGCGAGTCGCCCCACGCCGAGCAGACGCCGGCGCATTTGCGCTGGCTGCACGACCAGTTGCCGCTCTTACATTCGCTGTATTAAAAATAATTAACTTTAAAATTTGAAAACAATATTTTTTAAACGCCTACAAGAAACAAAACATTGGATATGTCACACTACCGCACGACTTAAAACGTTTTTTTTTTCTTCTAATTATATCCCCCAAAAGTGACCCTTTAGGTAGGTACTCAAAATTGTTGCGGATTTTGTTCAAAAGGGTTACCGCGGCCCTGGAATGCAAAGGGCACTAGGAGGAACACGGATGGGTTTTAGTCAATACGAGTCATTTAATGATTTCCCATCCATAAAAAAAAATAAAAATAAAAAAAGGTAAGCAGGTACTCAAATTTTATTTCAAGTTCAGGGGGTCTACTCTCTAAGCCCGAAGTCCGTAGTTTCGGCCTTAGTGTCGGGCGTTTTCCACTCCGTACCTATCACCTACGGACTTACGATTAGTCCCAAACCCGAACTAAGAATGTATGACGGCACGATTTGACAGTTATTACAACATCGAGTGAAACTGAAGGAATGGAGTCAAGATAGTCAGGTTGACTTAAAACATAAAGACAGTGATAATGTCATAGTAGTAGAATAACTTTGTTTTTTTTCGGTATGACTACTAGCAAGTTAACACGCAAGGGCTATCAACTGCTTAACCGGACTATCCTGTGGTGGCCTTTTTTTTTTTTTTTTTTTTTTTTTTTTTATTGGATGGGAAATCATCAAATGACCCCTCCCGCTCTGGGTGGAGCGGCAGGGAGTGTCAGACTTCTACTGACTAAAACCCACCCATGCTCCTCTTAGTGCCTTTTACGTTCCAGGGCCGCGGTAACTCTTTCGAACAAATCCGCAACCCTGGTAGGCACTGGCCCTAACGGGCCCCTACTCCTATGCTGACATCTCTTTGAGGCGCGCGTGGAACACAACGCGCCGTCGGCTTGGGTCTGGCTTTAATCGGACAGCGAGCCACCCAACGCTCGCCGTCCGCAGACCCGCACCTACGGTGGCCGGGAATCGCCCAGCGACTCCCGACGCCCGGTGCGTCTCCCTATATCCTGTGGTGGCCTCAAATGAATTTAAGGCCCCCAGCCAAGGCAACAAAGCTAGCTATAAGCTAAAACTACTGACCGCTCGCTAAGGGCCCTGTGGAATACGACCTCGGCTTAGCGGCGTCAGTTTGGGACAGCAAGGGACAACAGGCTGGGTCGTTTCATTATTTAGGGGTTATTAAAGCTAAAGGCTCAGCGGCGCGGGCTGGCTCGTTAGGCAAAAGTCGGGGCGAAGTAAAAAAATAGTACAATAAATACGATTTTATACTATTCTGTAACACAAAACAGATATTACTCGGTTCTATTGCTGTTGTTGACTTATCTATGTAACATATCAAACCATAAATTATTTTAAGATAATGAATTTTCATTTTATTGTAGTTTTGCTATCTTCAGTAATACATTCACCTGTCCGGCCCCGGCGACACACCGGTGTGTCGCGAATTAATCGCGAATTTAATGTTTATTTACATATACATAAGATTTACTTTATATTAGGGAATTTTCACATGTTGGGCCCGAGTGGTTCAAGAAGTTATTAAGCTATCTTTAGATATCTGACTAATAGCTTAACTCTAAATTACTCTCCATTAGATAAGACTTGGTTTTCTGTGGGTCGGTTTAATGCCTACTTAAACATGCTGTAAATGAATTTTCCGTAGAATAAACCAAAGGTTTTTGGAAAAAATATATCTGAAAGTCAAGTGAGATTCAAACAGTCATAGCTAGATAATTCGTGTATGACTATTTGTCACAATTATTTTGTTATAATAATATCGAATAATATTTTAAACGAGTATTTTTTTTTTTTTTTTTTATTATTGATAGGCACGCGCTTGACCACTATCTCACCTGATGGTAAGCGACGATGTGGTCGAAGATGGAGCACGCTTGCCTAGAAGCAACCTATTCACTCTTGACTTAAAGACTCCCAGGTTGTAGCTATCAGGAAACACAGATTCCAGCAGGGAATTCCACTCCTTAGCGGTACGCACAATGAATGTATTCCCAAAACGCGCACGCGTATTTAGTAAAACTACACTATATCGCAAAAATTGGCATCATGCCAATTCAAAATTAGATTTTTTAAAACCGTGAAACACAGTAGGAGATTGTGTTATTGGCGAGTAATCGTTTTTTTTAGGGTTCCGTACCCAAAAGTAAAAACGGGACCCTATTACTAAGACTCCGCTGTCCGTCTGTCTGTCACCAGGCTGTATATCATAAACCGTGATAATTAGACAGTTGAAATTTTCATATAATGATGTATTTCTGATGGCGCTATAACAACAAATACCAAAAACAGAATGAAATTAATATTTAAGTCTCCCATACAAAAAACGTGATTTTTTTGCCGTTTTTTTATAGATACTGGTAGGTACCTACTTGGTTGGAACCCTTCGTGCGCGATTCCGGCTCGCACTTGGCCGGTTTTTTTTTATTTATTAAGACATTATGTCATTTTAAATAAAAATACAATTTTCAATCGTTTTATTTTGCAGATTACAATCAGCTGTATTATAAACAGGTTTGAGTAAGTTGTCTGTACGTTTGTGTGTCAATGCTGAGCAGGCTGAATCGATAACGCCTTGGCTCGCGTTTTACAAAGAAAGTGAAAGGCACGTACGCATTACACATACAAATATACGCAAAGTCCAGTTTGTATTGTTTTATTTGGATTTGGGTATTAACGGGGGCGTAGCTCAGATGGTAGAGCGCTCGCTTAGCATGCGAGAGGTACCGGGATCGATACCCGGCGCCTCCAAATATAACTTTTTTAAGAATAGTTTATTTTATTGAAAAAAAAATATCTTCCATGAAATTCTTGAGTAAGATTGTTTTTATATCAGCATATGAACAATATTCGTAACTATATTAATTGAGTCTGGTTTAGTTATTAAAGACTAGGCTTGATATTAGAGAAAAGGACTCTGCTACAATTATGTCATGGATGCTGCTCATTAGTCTTTATTATACTGCGTAGCCGCAGTGTGCGTGGCTGGTCAAATGGCCATTTGTTAAAAATAAGCGCTATTCTTTAGTTTGCCATGTGATATTACTTCCCAGAATTTGATCCTTATTAGTGATAGTTTCGAATAGTGTAATAAGACAGGGTGTTTTTTTTTTTCAAAATGGACTAGTTCGATTCCTGGCTTGGAATACCAATTTTTCAACAATTCGAAGATGCAGTTTCATTTTTCATCAAAATCGGTCTCGAGACTCCTTTGAGTGTTTTTCGCTATCCCTCATAGTTTCAAATATGACCATCCACGTACACTTTAAAAATTCAGTCTGTATAACTGCTTGGTTACTCGGAATCCTTAAGAGGTGAATATTTTTTTAATTAAACCTAATGGATATCTGCAGAAAAGGTAACGTAGACTTGGCCTGGCCACGTCTGGCGTATACCCAATGGATTATATACCTTCGCCTTCCACATTAGCCCTGCATTGAAAAATCTGAAAATCATGAACCTCTGGACCATGAAGTGCAGGTTAAATCTGACTTCTGCATACTCACAAGAGTTCCACCTATGTTACACCTCCTCGTCATCCGAAAGTAACCTACGAAAAATCTACGTCCATATCAAACAAAGAAATTGACTAAAAAGCCACTGACCATTTATTACACTCCTCCTGCATGACATGTCCGTCGGGGTAGCTCCTCCCCCCGTGGTGACAGGGGCACTGCGCGGGCGCCACGCACTTCTTGGACATGGTGTCTAGCACGAAGCCTTTCTTGCACTGGCAGCCTGGCCGGCATTCTGCAGTAGTCGATGTTGGCGGGAGATGCATGTTCTGGATTGAAAAAATATAATGTTTATGGCGATTATCACCATTTTTGTGACCATCTAAGAAGTCGGATTTGATAGCTGAGTAGAAAGGGATAGAAGATCGCTTTACCACTAAGTGCGAAAGAGATTTATTTCATGTCTCTTTTATATTTACTAGTAAAGCAATATTGTGTCCTGTGGCCTTAGTGCGAGTTTTTAAACGTTCTAGATCGCGTCAGCGTAAACGTCAATTTGTATTGAAACTGAATAAGCGCCATCTGGTGACAATCACGGACAACCTGTTTTTTTTCTATACAATTTGACATAAGCGAACGTTTACGTTAACGCAATCGAGTACGTTAAAAAACTCATACTAAGCCCCCTGATGTCAAATCCGACTTTTTAGATTGACACGAATATAATTCGGTTTTCGTTCATATAACTTCAATTTTACTGGTGCAAAAAGAAGTAGTTATTTCAGAGATGGTTGCTGTACTTCACCCTTATTAACTTCGACAGTTCGTTAAGCTGTTGGCCCAGAATTAATGACAAGTTCAATAGTACAGCCAAGAGTAGGTTTATAAGCATTTAGGGCAACATTCTTAGTTCAAATGGAACCACTGGGTGGAATATCAAGAAGAGAGTAGGGAGTCCATTGCCTTGCAGGTGAACAAATCAGGCTGATAAGTGATAATATACAACGTGGCAGGCTGATATCACGAAAAAACCGGCCAAGTGCGAGTCGGATTCGCACACGAAGGGTTCCGTACCATTATCTATAAAAAAAAACGGCAAAAAAAACACGTTTCTTGTATGGGAGCCAAAATATTTGTTTTATTTTAATTTAATTATTTATTTTTAAACTTTGTTGTCTTTATTCAAAAGTGCCTGTAAATGGTCTAATTGAAATAAATGCTTTGACTTGACTTGACCTAATATTCTGTGTATATTTCAAGCGTCTACCTGTTGCCGTCATCAATATCGAGCAAAAAAATTACGTTTGTTGTAAGGTTGTTTTATTCTGTTTTTTTTTAGTATTTGTTGTTATAGCGGCAACAGAAATACATCATCTGTCAAAATTTCAACTATCACGGTTCATGAGATACAGCTTGGTGAAAGACGGACGAACGGACAGCGAAGCTTTAGTAATAGAGTCTCGTTTTACCCTTTGGGTACGGAACCCTAAAAATTAGCTGTTCAGTACATTTTGTCGAGTTATGCGCACAGAAATGTATGGAGCAGTCGATTGTTTTTTCGTGATTTCAGTGTTGGTCCCATAGTCAAAGTTGTTAACACGTTGTACACGATTGATGAGGTACGTTTACGGATTTTATTGTTGCATACCTTGCAGGTTAGAGGCTCAGCAATTTCACAGGTAGTAAACTCCATGTTGTTTGACGCGCTGCAGTTGCTGCGCAGGTCTTCAGCTGGCGGGTAGTTCTGTATCTCCATTGGAGTGGCCGGCTTGCAGTCCCAGCGAGCTCCCACGCATGTGCTGAACACAGAAAGGTCAATAGATAATTTAGCACGAAGGAAGTTTTGAGCAATATCGGCTCTTCGCCTATTACATGGGATGATGGGATATAGCTATTGCTTCGTGGGTGTACTATGGGCACCACCAAGCCCGTTCCATCATCGGACCACAAGACGCACGGCGATGCGCCACCGGTACATGGTGGACATCCCACCCACAAGCACAAAACGTTTTGGGAACACATTCATTGTGCGTACAGCTAAGGAGTAGAATTCCCTGCCAGTCTGTGTTTCCTGATAGCTACAACCTGAGAGTCTTTTAGTCAAGAGTGAATAGGTTACTTCCTAGGCAAGCGTGCTCCATCTTCGACCACATCATCGCTTACCATCAGGTGAGATAGTGGTCAAGCGCGCATATCAATAATAACAAAAAAAAAACCAGTTGTGTTTATTTTTTAGTGGAAAACACACTTGTCATCTTTTCTTAAAGATATATCTCGTTTAGAAACTCTTTACCTTCGTACTTCAGCCATCTTCAGCCAAGCTATGAGAATCCAAAGAAAAGAGGTATACATATGATTGTAAGTACCTAGCTACTGTGGTCACTTTACAGAATGGAATCCATCAAGTGAGATAGTGGTCAAGCGCGCATATCAATAATAACAAAAAAAAAACCAGTTGTGTTTATTTTTTAGTGGAAAACACACTTGTCATCTTTTCTTAAAGATATATCTCGTTTAGAAACTCTTTACCTTCGTACTTCAGGCATCTCCAGCCAAGCTATGAGAATCCAAAGAAAAGAGGTATACATATGATTGTAAGTACCTAGCTAATGTGGTCACTTTGCAGAATGGAATTGCATAGAAAAATAAGTAACTATAGATCACACGTACACCTTTTGATTTTGATTTTTAAAGTACAAACATGTGGGAATAAAGTAAAAGAAGAATAGGAATTGAGTTTACAATTTCCTTGTGTACCTACCTACTGCAGAATGGCTTAAAAATAAAAATAGAAAACACGCCTGACGTCACTATGATGGTACATTTTTTACCAGCAACGTGACGTCACGCGTGTTTTCAACGCACTCTATCGTCTTCATTTTTTGTTTACCTACTTAAAAAAGAAAAATATATATCCAATATTTTTTGGACCCAAAGGGCAATGGAGAGGGCAATGCTCGGAGTTTCCTTGCGTGATCGAATCAGGAATGATGATATCCGCAAGAGAACCAAGGTTACCGACATAGCCCGAAGGATCGCCAAATTGAAGTGGCAGTGGGCAGGGCACATTGCTCGCAGAACAGATGGTCGATGGGGCCGAAAAGTTTTGGAGTGGCGACCGCGTACCGGAAGACGCAGCGTTGGAAGGCCTCCCACAAGGTGGACCGATGACCTGGTGAGGGTCGCGGGTAACCGATGGATGCGAGACGCACAGGACCGGTTGTTGTGGCGACGCTTGGGGGAGGCGTATGTCCAGCAGTGGACGTCTTTCGGCTGATATGATGATGATGATGATTTTTTGGAAATCTATCTGACGGACTTATTCATTTGTTTTCAGTAAAATATCTTATAACTCATACAACACTATCCGCATTATTTTAATTCAAATCCGCCACTGACTTCTGTCGCTGTCTGTACATTAACATTCAAACACGTTGCGCGGATTGCGTTCATGAATGAAATTATGCAATTCCGTGCTACTACACAAGTGAAAGGTAAGCACGTTTTACGCACTTAATTATTTTACGCAATGTCCACGCTACTGGACTTTAATTTTATTAATGATTACAACGGGGGCGTAGCTCAGATGGTAGAGCGCTCGCTTAGCATGCGAGAGGTACCGGGATCGATACCCGGCGCCTCCAATTTATCCTTTTATAACATTTTTAAGATTATTTTAAAGATATTCTCAAAAATTTTCTCAAGAATATTAATGGCCTTGTTTAGAGGGTAGGAATTATCTGCAGCATCTATGAATTTATGTAGGACGAGCTAAAAAAAATACACGGTTTGTATAATTACAAAATCGGCGTTTTGAGTTCGCACTGAAATTGAACCCTATGTAATGTTTTCTATCTTTTCTGTAATTTATATGGTCTACATAATATTGAGTATTCTATTTTATGGGGCTTACCATAATTCTCTCTCTCGCCGTCCAGCCCTAACTTCCTTGTATCCAGCATTGAACTGCAGTCCCTTGTGGTAGCATGGACACAGCCCGATCGGCACGCATATGTTGTTGTCGTCTAACAGCTACAAAAAAAAATAGTTAGATGAAAATCACGACACGACCCGTTAGGCGCAGTGGTTGAGCGATTGGCTGCTGCGCTGCGTGTCGCGGGTTCGATTCCCGCACGGAACAAATATTTGTATGGCCTAAAGATAGATGTTCTGGGTCTGGCTGTTTGTGTATGTAAATGCACCCACGATACAGGAGAAATTCCTACTGTGGGGCAACGTTTTATAAAAAAATATCACAAAGGCAATATTAGTAGAATGAGATAAGTAAATAAGTCCACGTAATCAAGTAGTAAAGTACGAGTACTAGGCAGCCTAGTTGGATAATTAAACTCGGCCGTACTATACGCACCGTGTTAGCGCCCCGGTGGGACCACCAGATAAACTTACAAGAAAGCACATTGACCTCTCCCTAATACCTTTGTAGATTAGATACCCGAACAATTAATTATGAACCGTTTTTTCATTACGAGAGAGAAGTCGATTCAGAACAGCTTTTTGTTTTTGTTTCTGTTTTGATATTAAGAAAGTTAATGAATGTACGTGGGTACCTATATATAATAAATAAATGTGCAATAACGGTCATTGCACATATATTTGGCTCCTACCATAGGGATGGGGATTGTCTCAGTCCTTAAATGGGTGACCAGTGACCACCCATATAAGGACTAAGAGTCTTTCGAACCTGGGAAAACACAACACAAGAACTTTTCCGAAAAACAATTTAAAGATAAGGAGAGTAATTTTTCAGTTTCTGTGGAAAATTTTAAATGGCTCTCAGTATCTCTCTTTAAAAAAAAAAGTTCTCACTTCAACTAACTTTTCTGTTCAGACCTTCGATCAATGATACAATAGATTTCCGATTAGCACTTGAAAAACGGCCAGAGAAATAAGACCACAAATAAAAGTGTACTCTTATTTCAAATTACGAACGTCCAACGAAATTAAACTTAATGTTCGAGCATTAAGGATTATAATAAATTTAGGTAGTTGATGTTTTTATTCTGTTTTGTATATTTCATAGTGTCAAATATAGATGTAGGTACATAATGTCGGATAGATATGCAAACAAGTCGAAGAATTTTTAAGTCGCGCTTACGGTGGTGCCAGAACCATAGTGACCAAATTAAAATGGACATGTTGGCGTCGCATCATTCTAGGGGCGACTTCCGCGGTTTTTGGAAGTCCACCGATAAACTCAGTAGTAGGCCGGGCCTGCCGGTGAGTGTCAGTGGCGCTGCTGATGTCACAGGGATTGCCGAACTATTTAGGCAGCACTTTGCTGTTTCGTCACCGTTGGGACCGTCACAGTTTACAAGCAGTGCTGGTTGTAGTGGTCAGGAGTTCAGTGTCCGGTTTACGGCAAAGGAGGTAAGACATGTCATTATGTCTATGTCGAGAGGCAAATCTCCAGGCCACGATGACTTAAGTATTGAACACCTTAAGCATGCTGGTCGTCATCTTCCCAGAGTCTTAGCGATGTTCTACTCCTTGTGTTTAGGACATTCGTATCTGCCTGAGCAGATGATGAAGACTGTGGTGGTGCCAATTATTAAGAATAAAACCGGTGATGTTAGCGATAAGAACAACTATAGGCCCATTTCATTGGCCACTGTCATTTCGAAGGTGCTTGATGGTTTGCTTAACACTCAGCTGGATAAGTACTTGAATTTACATGATAACCAGTTTGGTTTCAAAGAAGGTCTCTCTACAGAAACAGCCATATTGTGTTTAAAGCAGACTGTCAAGTACTACACTGATAGAAGTACACCTGTCTTTGCTTGCTTCCTCGACTTGTCGAAGGCATTTGACTTGGTTTGCTATGATCTGCTGTGGCAAAAACTGCAGCAAGCGTTAGTGCCGGACGAAGTGGTCCGTATCTTTCAATACTGGTACAACAATCAGGTCAATGTTGTTCGATGGTCGGGGGCTTATTCGACCCCTTACAGGTTGGAGTGCGGCGTGAGGCAAGGAGGGCTGACCTCACCGAAGCTCTTCAACCTGTATGTTAATGCGCTGATAGAGAGGCTCAGCAGTACGCATGTTGGTTGCCATATTGGAGGTGTTTGCCTAAACAATATCAGTTACGCTGACGACATGGTGCTGCTGAGCGCCTCTGTCTGTGGTGTGTCAAAGCTGATTGGCATCTGTGAAAAGTATGCTGAAGAACATGGTTTGTTGTACAACACGAACAAGAGTGAGTGCATGGTCTTTCGGGCCAGCAGGAGGTGTCCAGGTTACTTACCAGCAATTAAGCTCAACGGATGCCTACTTAAAAGAGTTGATACGTTTAAATATCTTGGACATTTATTAACCTCTGACCTGAGGGACGATGCAGACATTGAAAGGGAACGTAGGGCGCTGTCTGTTCGTGCGAATATGATAGCCCGCAGATTTGCTCGGTGTTCGGGGGGCGTTAAAATAGCCCTATTTCGGGCATTTTGTACGTCCTTTTATACTGGCAGTCTGTGGATGGATTACACGCAGAAACAGTACAGCGCTCTACGTGTCCAATATAACAACGCGTTCAGGGTGCTCTTGGGGCTGCCTCGCTTCTGTAGCGCGTCGGGGATGTTTGCCGAGGCGCGTGTAGATTGTTTCCACACAATCATGCGCAAACGGTGCACATCCCTGGTCCGTAGAGTGCGGGCCAGCCGCAACAGTATCCTGAACGCTTTTGCTGAACGTTTCGACTGTCAGTACGTAAACCACTGCTGCATGGTTCACGTGCTGACTAATATTAAAATATTATTTTAATTTTTAATAATGGTTTCTAATTTTAAATGTAATTAAGTGTAATTGTATGATCCTAAGTTGATCGAAATAAATAAATAAATAATTATGTGTGCTAAAGAGGACACTTTCCCGACCTAACTGTGTTCCTGATCCTTAATCTATAGTATGCGCCAGATAAACAAAGAATAACGGTCATTGACCTACATTTATTGACACACTTAATTTAATAAAAAGAAATAATGACATAAAGCTGTCCTGAATCGACATCAATCGTGATCCTTACTGTTCTAGTAATGAAAAACGATTCATAATTTACTGTCCAGGGGTACCTACGAAGAGATATTAAGGAAAGGTCAATGACCGTTATTCTTCATTTATCTGGCGCCTACTATAGTAAATTCTTGATCGAAGATTCAGACCTAGGTATCTTGCGTATGCTTATCAAGGTTAATTCAAATCGGTTAATTTATTTCCAAGCATGGACTTGTGAGTTTTTATGTTTTTTAGCTGGGCGTATAGATTGTGTATAATGATTTACCTGCCCCGGCGGACAAGCGCACCCCTCGACGCAGCACGGCTTGCAAGCGCCGCTCGCTGACAACGACATGTCAGCGCATTTACGAAGACAGCTGTCGGCACACACTGTGTACTCTTGTCCTCCCGTGCATTGCAGTTCTGTTACAAAAAGATTGGCTTAAGTTTCATAAATTGCTTTAAAACGTACATGAAATATGCTGTATTTTTTTTCCGGACGCATCATGTTACATAGATTAGACTGTATTTGCTTTCACCGTATCTGTACTGGTGACAAAAGTGTCAACAGATGAAAATACAGACAGTCTTGTTGTTGTTCTTCATGTTGGCCCAAATTCTAGGCCCAAAAACGTTGCAGACTGCTGCATCTGCAACGTTTTTGGGCCTAGAATATAGAGAATGATTATCAGAGTCTATGTATAAAGTACATACCACACTCGTCCACGTTGTAGCGCCACTGAATGACGACGCCCGCCTTGGCGCAGACCATGGCGTAGTCGCCCAGCACGGGGCACAGGCAGCGCGTGACGTCAGAGCCGCACGCGCACATGTCGTACACGCACGCTTCGTAGTACGGTTCTACGTCCACGTACCAGTGACAAGCTAGGGGAGGCGTAAAGGATGTCAATTATTCTAATATGTTCAATCCGTCACTATTACAGTATGTTTAATGACGACATTAAATGGTAATATTCTTCTTCTTAAATTAGCTTTCAATGAACTTACCGTGTTAGTTTGTTTGTTAGCATGTTGGCCAAATCTTTATAATTTGTATGCCAAATGGCAAAACATAGCGCACTACCAAAATTGTAAGACCTTGTATGTAATATGTTTACCTATGTTTACGATTAAATGATTTTGATTTGATTTTGATTTGATTTGAACACGGATCAAGGGATAATCAAGGGGTCCAAAACCATCTGCCAGCAGAGACTCCAGGTTTATGTAAAAGTAATGTAATATCGTTGCAGCAAATTTCAAGCCACATAACAATATCAAAAGAGTCAAAGATATTTTATTTTTCTTATAAGTAGCTTGGAAACAAAATCCAACTTTCTCAAGAGGTAGATCCTTGAGAAAGCACTGCATAAGGTTTACCCAATAAATAATACCGTATTCCTAAAGGTTTCGATCATTTCATCCCATCACATACGTCATTAAAGAGGCGTGGTATTGTACGTACGTCGTACGTATTAGCTCGATAACAAGTTCTTGCGAAATTGTTTCAAGAGAAAGGTACGTGACATTTCGAAGGTTGTTTGAACAAAACTTGAACGTGGTGTTGAATTTAATCTAAAGTAACAACGGGGGCGTAGCTCAGATGGTAGAGCGCTCGCTTAGCATGCGAGAGGTACCGGGATCGATACCCGGCGCCTCCAGATTACCCTTTTTTGCCCGGGAAGAAATGTTTTTTTTTTTATATGAGGAAAAGAAGTAATTTCTTATCATTCCAATGTTCTTTTGACTGGCATTCAATTCGGAATTTTGTGAGGTCATACTACGGAATAGATAAATAAGGTTACTTAGCTATACCGTTACCTTATTTATCTATTCCGTGGGTCATACCGATGTCGGACTTTCTGAATTACACTACATCTTTTCTGGAATGGAATTACTGTAAAAATATATCCTAGTATATCAGTGAAAGTAGTACTAGTTGGTTGTTGTGGGTCGCCACAACAACCAACTAGTACGGTACTTGGGGGAGGCCTATGTCCAGCAGTGGACGTCTTTCAGATGTTAAGACGATGATGATGATGATGATATGGAGGTAGCGGAACAGAGAGTAAAGTCCCGCATACCTCCGTTGCAAAGGGAGGATCCTCCGATCAGACAGTTGTTGTGTCTGGTGGGCAACTGCTCGATAGTTGAAATTCGGGCTATTGTATCTGTTCGAATCGCACGGTAAACTCTGATATCGCGATTCAGGATTTTGTCAAGTTAGTTCGCAGGTGTTGAGATAGATGGCGCTGCGAGTCTCATTTGTTGATTCTGCTACGTTGATTTTTGTGGCGGTATTAATGCCGCTACAATGATATGAGTGAAATAATTTAGATTCCGATATATCACTTAGCAGTTACTTTCCTGTATTAGGATGATATCTAAGTTAATGACCAGCACATCCACTACGGACAAATAGATTAATAGCAGTTCTGGTACTTACCATCAAATACCTTACTCTTCAACTTGCTACAGTACTTCTCAGCTGCCTCCTTGTTCTCCATATTGGCCTTACAAGGATGTTCAGGTTCCTTCGTGTCTATGTCGGAACAGAACTCCCTGGTCTTCCACTTGTTGGCGAACGCTAGGGCGTTCTGTTCGATGTCGTTCTCAGGGGTCAGGAAGTCGTCTTTTTGGTTTAGGTTGAAGGTTCCGCAGAGACCCTGGGATAAAAATAAAATTAAGGAAACTGATATGTGACTAAAAACCGGCCAAGTGCGAGTCGGACTCGCGCACGAAGGGTTCCGTATCATTATCTATGAAAACGGCAAAAAAATCACGTTTGATGTATGAGATAATAAAATTAAAATAAAATTAATATTTAAGGGGGGCCCTTAAATATTAATTTTATTTTAATTTTATTATTTATTTTTAATGTCACTTTAAAAATAAATAATTAAATTAAAATAAAATATATAACTAAATATTCTGTGAATATTTCAAGCGTCTACCTGTTGCCGTTATCAATATTGAGCAAAAACGAGCAAAAAAATCACGTTTGTTGTAGTATGGGCCCCCTTAAATATTTATTTTATTCTGTTTTATAGTATTTGTTGTTATAGCGGCAACAGATATACATCATCTGTGATCAACTGTCTAACTATTACGGTTCATGGGATACAGCCTGGTGACAGACGGACGGACAGCAGCGAAGTCTTAGTAATTTTACCCTTTAGGTACGGAACCCTAAAAATGGTTCCTTTATCTGAGCTGACACACATCCACCAGATCCAGTGAGGTTTTAAGGACCTTCATCGATTGCCAAACATATTTATTATATATAACAAGACAGCAGGATTTCACCCTTACCTTGGTCTTCCCTTGGAACTCTGCTGGCACATCAATGAAGACACGAGTGTTGCCATCCCACCATAAGTCCACTTTGTTGGGCAGTTGGACTAAAACATAATAATAAAACATCAGGGGTCCACCAAGGATATAATTTGACCTCAAAAATATGAATAGGTCTCCTTCTTCTATTCAAAACATTCTACGAGGTAGGAGGAGTACACATTATCTTTTTATCATTCGTAGACACCTTGGTCTCCTGGGAGTCGAGCGATTTCTGGAAAATGAATGAATAATGGGGCTACAAATTGGCATAAACTTGGGTATTTTCTATGTTACTAATGTATTTCTGTCATTGGATTATCGCAATCCCCAAAGGATTGCAATATTAATTATTAGACTATTAGCTTTCTTCCGCGGCTCCGCCCACGTGAATGTCGGTTATCGCGTTAGAAAGTCTTCATATCCCAGGCTACATATCTGCCAAATTTCATGACGATCCGTTCAGCCGTTTAGCGTAAAAGCGTAACAGACAGAAAAACAGACAGACAGGCAGCCAGACAGACGGCATTAATATTATTAGTAACTCTAAATATAAGTATTGTGAACAGATAAATCACACCCAAATTCAATACTTTAGAATATTCGTTTCTTATTGAGAAGAAAGAGTTAACGATCTTATGCTTTGCAATGACCCGGTGACATTTTTCTCAGATATTTTCAACTTACCAATAATAAACATAGAGGAAGCAGCTCTGATTCTAACATCGCCCACCATGACAGGTAAGGTAGAAACCTCCTTCCCGTTCACGAGGATGAAACCTCCTTGCTTCATGTGTACCTTGGCGCCGTCGTAGTTCAAGTTGATGGCTTTCGTGCAGGACGGCTTGCCTTCGCCTTTGTAGGGGCTGAGGTCCATTGCCTGTGAGGGGAGGGGTGTTAAAATGAATCGTGTAAGATTTGGTTCTTAAAATTTAGAAATGGAAGGGTAAAATGAGTTTAATTTTCAAAAAAAAAGGAGGCTCAGTGGATAGATAAAGACTTCTGCAGCTTACAATACTAAATAACGGTTTCTGCGTTCGGGATGATTGAACTTCTACTAGATCTCTATTTTGGTTATATGACTTACTAAGGGATTTCCTAGGGTCTGTGAGATAAAAATAAGATATCTAAACTTACGAAGTTTTCTGTTCGGAAACTCTTCTTAGATGTAACATAGCGTTAGGTTAACTAGAGAAAATATAAAGTACTCGCTTCTATAACCCATCTATCTCTGAACCAAAATTGATCAAAGTCGGTTCGGTCATTTTGGATGTGAAATCGTAATAAACTCCCTTTAGCAAACATTAATTGGGGTTTGGCCTGGAAACGGATCTGCGTCAGTCCGCAGTTTTAAAAAAAACAATTCGATTTAAAACTTACTTTACTGTACGATAATTATGGTCGAAATTGTTATAAATCTCCAATAGTTTGCGACAACACTAAATTATCTTAAATATATTTTTCTACATAAACCATACCTCAGTGATAGCTCCAGAACACGCCACATTCTCCACCTCCACGGTGAGGTTGGCAGTCTCCAGCATGGTGTAGGTGCAGTGGCCCATGAAGTCGTAGCGCAGCCCGTCGAACGTGGAGTAGTGCGGGTCGCCCACCGCGCCGCAGCGGGCGCCGCACGCTACCTTCGTGCAAGTCCACTCGCCGGATTGACATGTGCTGGTTAGTATCATACCTCAGTGATAGCTCCAGAACACGCCACATTCTCCACCTCCACGGTGAGGTTGGCAGTCTCCAGCATGGTGTCGGTGCAGTGGCCCATGAAGTCGTAGCGCAGCCCGTCGAACGTGGAGTAGTGCGGGTCGCCCACCGCGCCGCAGCGGGCGCCGCACGCTACCTTCGTGCAAGTCCACTCGCCGGATTGACATGTGCTGGTTAGTATCATACCTCAGTGATAGCTCCAGAACACGCCACATTCTCCACCTCCACGGTGAGGTTGGCAGTCTCCAGCATGGTGTCGGTGCAGTGGCCCATGAAGTCGTAGCGCAGCCCGTCGAACGTGGAGTAGTGCGGGTCGCCCACCGCGCCGCAGCGGGCGCCGCACGCTACCTTCGTGCAAGTCCACTCGCCGGATTGACATGTGCTGGTTAGTATCATACCTCAGTGATAGCTCCAGAACACGCCACATTCTCCACCTCCACGGTGAGGTTGGCAGTCTCCAGCATGGTGTCGGTGCAGTGGCCCATGAAGTCGTAGCGCAGCCCGTCGAACGTGGAGTAGTGCGGGTCGCCCACCGCGCCGCAGCGGGCGCCGCACGCTACCTTCGTGCAAGTCCACTCGCCGGATTGACATGTGCTGGTTAGTATCATACCTCAGTGATAGCTCCAGAACACGCCACATTCTCCACCTCCACGGTGAGGTTGGCAGTCTCCAGCATGGTGTCGGTGCAGTGGCCCATGAAGTCGTAGCGCAGCCCGTCGAACGTGGAGTAGTGCGGGTCGCCCACCGCGCCGCAGCGGGCGCCGCACGCTACCTTCGTGCAAGTCCACTCGCCGGATTGACATGTGCTGGTTAGTATCATACCTCAGTGATAGCTCCAGAACACGCCACATTCTCCACCTCCACGGTGAGGTTGGCAGTCTCCAGCATGGTGTCGGTGCAGTGGCCCATGAAGTCGTAGCGCAGCCCGTCGAACGTGGAGTAGTGCGGGTCGCCCACCGCGCCGCAGCGGGCGCCGCACGCTACCTTCGTGCAAGTCCACTCGCCGGATTGACATGTGCTGGTTAGTATCATACCTCAGTGATAGCTCCAGAACACGCCACATTCTCCACCTCCACGGTGAGGTTGGCAGTCTCCAGCATGGTGTCGGTGCAGTGGCCCATGAAGTCGTAGCGCAGCCCGTCGAACGTGGAGTAGTGCGGGTCGCCCACCGCGCCGCAGCGGGCGCCGCACGCTACCTTCGTGCAAGTCCACTCGCCGGATTGACATGTGCTGGTTAGTATCATACCTCAGTGATAGCTCCAGAACACGCCACATTCTCCACCTCCACGGTGAGGTTGGCAGTCTCCAGCATGGTGTAGGTGCAGTGGCCCATGAAGTCGTAGCGCAGCCCGTCGAACGTGGAGTAGTGCGGGTCGCCCACCGCGCCGCAGCGGGCGCCGCACGCTACCTTCGTGCAAGTCCACTCGCCGGATTGACATGTGCTGGTTAGTATCATACCTCAGTGATAGCTCCAGAACACGCCACATTCTCCACCTCCACGGTGAGGTTGGCAGTCTCCAGCATGGTGTCGGTGCAGTGGCCCATGAAGTCGTAGCGCAGCCCGTCGAACGTGGAGTAGTGCGGGTCGCCCACCGCGCCGCAGCGGGCGCCGCACGCTACCTTCGTGCAAGTCCACTCGCCGGATTGACATGTGCTGGTTAGTATCATACCTCAGTGATAGCTCCAGAACACGCCACATTCTCCACCTCCACGGTGAGGTTGGCAGTCTCCAGCATGGTGTAGGTGCAGTGGCCCATGAAGTCGTAGCGCAGCCCGTCGAACGTGGAGTAGTGCGGGTCGCCCACCGCGCCGCAGCGGGCGCCGCACGCTACCTTCGTGCAAGTCCACTCGCCGGATTGACATGTGCTGGTTAGTATCATACCTCAGTGATAGCTCCAGAACACGCCACATTCTCCACCTCCACGGTGAGGTTGGCAGTCTCCAGCATGGTGTCGGTGCAGTGGCCCATGAAGTCGTAGCGCAGCCCGTCGAACGTGGAGTAGTGCGGGTCGCCCACCGCGCCGCAGCGGGCGCCGCACGCTACCTTCGTGCAAGTCCACTCGCCGGATTGACATGTGCTGGTTAGTATCATACCTCAGTGATAGCTCCAGAACACGCCACATTCTCCACCTCCACGGTGAGGTTGGCAGTCTCCAGCATGGTGTAGGTGCAGTGGCCCATGAAGTCGTAGCGCAGCCCGTCGAACGTGGAGTAGTGCGGGTCGCCCACCGCGCCGCAGCGGGCGCCGCACGCTACCTTCGTGCAAGTCCACTCGCCGGATTGACATGTGCTAGAAAAAAATATGATGATAAAAAAAGTTAAGCTTACATGAGTGTAGGGTAAAAAAATCATGTTTTTACAGGAAGTTCACTGAAGTTTCAAAAGGTAACTTGAGAGTCATGGTTCTGGAGTAAAATTTATACCGAAAACCAGATTATAATGGGAGAGTCTTATCTCCGGTCTCCAGCGCAAAATTATGTCATGTAACCTAAGTACTGAAGGCGATAAAAGATATAAAAAAACTGGAGGGGATAAAAGGTAATTGTCGAGAGGATGGGCACGTTTTACACCAAAGGACACAAATTGCGATCGCAAATTCACTGCTAAGAGTCTGATTTGTTCCTCCGACAGTTGTAATTAATGATGGTATGTAATGAGAAATGTCTACAAATATTTATCGATCTTTTTTTAGTTTATATTCAACTTAAAGAGCCGCATACATTCATCCAGTAAAAAAATAACACATCCAAACACTCACCAAGTATTACAATCCTTCCTAATCGTTGCACCAGGCTTGAAGTTCTTATTCCTCAGTCTGCACGGGCACTCGGTCTTGGGCACGCACTTGCCCCCCTCCAGCAGCAGGCCTTCGGGACAGTAGCATCCTTCCACGCAGGAACTGTTGCCGGCCTTCGCGGCCACCAGCGGGAAGGCACAGCTGGGCTGGGAGTCGGGCCCGCAGGACTTGTAGATCTTGCCTTCGGGGCACTTCATTGCTGTTGGGGCGGTCAAAGGAAGGTTAAGGGTGTTTCAAGAGGGTGGTGTGCAAGAAAATGGCCGCAAAGACTAATTAAAGCAGTACTCCCTATATTTAGCTCCATCATGACGACTGTCAACACTTTTGAGATCGAGCTCGTGACATTTCGGTAGCGCCTGTCAATCCCACACATTCTAGGATTTTGAGAGTGGTACATACCTATGTCAAGGTCTTTTCGTATTTTTTTGCGTCAAGAAGGTTACCTTGTTTAACCTCAGTCACGTTCCAAAGTTTCTTAGCAACATATGGAAAGTAGAGTTGAAAGTACTCACGACAAGTGTCAGCATCACGCCAATCCTTCATCTCTTGAACTCCATGTCTCAAACATTCCTTAGCATAAACTGAAACTGTGCTGCAAGCGCATTCCTCAGGACCTGTATAAGGTACCAAGAATAAGTAAAGAATTTGACATTTTCTTTAGCCTCAAAAATATTTTTTGTTGTGTTACTCACTCAAACTGGTAGTGCAAGCGCAGAAGTCCCATTGACAGGCGTCAAGTAAGAGCGAGACGTCCATAGCCTGCAAGGAAAAACAAATAAACGTTCATCATCTGCCTAGCCTTTTCCCAACTATATTGGGGTCGGCTCCCACAATCAAAGCGGATTCAGCTGAATACCAATGTTATACATGGAGTGGCTGCGTACCAGACCTCCACAACCCGCATTGATTGGGTACCACGGTAATTCTTGGCAAGACTGGTGTCAGATTTTCTGGCTTCGGACAATTCGTAACGACTGCCAAAGACGAGATCTACAAATGGCAGCCGGGACCAACGTGCTTTCCAAGGACCACCCATCCACAGACCGACCTCAGTCAGCGTTGCTGAACCTTGGAGATCGACCCGTGCGGCTGTTATTACTAAGCCACGAGCTTCTCACACATGAACATTACTGGGGACTACAAAAGAACAGTATGAAAAGAATGTTAAAGAAGGTAATACGTACAGAAGATAGCAAAGGAGAAATTCTCGTATTTTAAGAAGCGTACACATTTGTATCGTCGCGTAGGCACAAACTACCAACAAGTTTCTCACATTTCAGAGACAATGCTGAGATGATATTGCGACCTTCTGGCAATAATAAAACATCAGAAGTTGGTGACATGAAATTCTGCTATAAATCTGGAGTAATCTAGGAGATGTCTATGACTTCTTTTATTGTTTAGTAAAAGTATATCTTAGTTAAAAGTAAACCACTAATTTTGAGCTCATGGTCACGGCACTCACCTCAGAGCATTTCCTGAATTTATCTTTCGAGAAGATCTTGGTGCAGAATTCCTGAGCCTTCTTCATGTCATCATCAGATTTGGAAGCGCAGGCGCTTGTCTCGGTAGGTTTGCTGTCACATACATCTGAAAGAAAGATCTCATTCTAAACTGATGGACACGAGTTGCTTGTGCTTTCTATATTTTTGAGTCGACCAGCTGGTGTTCAGTGCGAGTTGCTTCATGTATCGACAGGCTATTGTAAGATCAATCGGTGAAAAGCATAATCATACTATTGCCACATTTTAGGGAAGTGGCTGTTCTTAATGAATACTTAAAAAAGGAGAATCCCTGGCTGAGTTCGAAAGTAAGGGCAAAAAAGAAACGTATATGAGGCCGTACGTTTATATCTAAATTGATACTGTGGATATAGAGGTAAGCGGAACAGGGTGTACAATTTAGTAAACCTCCGTAGAAAAGGGAGGATCCTCCGTGTTGTCTGGTGGGCAACTACCCGATAGTTGATATTCGGACTGTTGTATATGTTAAAATCGCGGAAAACTTTGATATCGCGATGCAGGATTTTCTGTAGTTCGGTATAGATAGATTTTGTGGCGGTATAGACGCCTCTACATGGTAATAATTCGACATTGACAGCTCTTTTATTTCAGAGCATTACGCCAGTATTTGCAGTTCAAATATAACCTCCAAAAAAAAACAACCAACTTATAGGTACGTACCTCCAATCTTATGAACCTGCCACGCAGAAGCGAGTACAGACTTGGTCTTCGCCACAGTTCTGTCTCTCGTCATGAAGTCATTCTCCGGGTTCCCGTCTAACGTGCCGCAAAGACCTTCGGTGTTGTTCCACAGGACAACTGAGCCTTCCACCAGGATTATGTTCTGAAAAACGGCTTTATGATACAAAGGGAATATGTAAGACCATTAGTCTATCATTGTAATTTGAACCTTATTTGCAATTTAAATTAGATTCAAATTGCAATGATTGACAATGACTCGTGGAATGTAGCAGTAGGTACCTAAGTATAGTACAGTGAGCGGCGTTTAATGGTACTTCTTATTTACTCATCAGGTTGTTCTAATTAAATATGACGTCATGATGTGGTATAGTCATCTATAGGGTACCTGAAGACGAGCGTCATCTCCGAGCCTATCTGGATTCGCTCCTGACAGATTGACCGGAGAAAACAAGACTTAAAGAGAGCTGGAAGATATGGGGGAGGCTGTTGCCCGGTAGTAGGAGAATGTGAGCTGATAAAAACTATGTTATCTAATAGTATGTTGTTAGTAGTAGGTATGGATGTATTGATCGTTTGCCTCATTGCTTGTATTTCCTAACAAAGATTTATCAAGCTCTTATTTTATACATTTATAGAGTATCTAATTTAAATACTACCTATTTTGTGTCATGTTTTTTTTAATACTTATTTTCATTTATTTATCGTTTGTAAGTTTTTTCCAGCGTGATGGAACCTTTATTAAGTAAATAATTTTATTTATCTTTGACAAAGTTATACAAGCTTCAGTTATTGGTTTATAAGTCAGGTTAAGTTAGCTAACTTTAGTGTTACAACATTTTTTTTATCCTAGCTTAGATATAAATACAAAACTATCAACATCAACACAGGATGCAGACAACCGGATGCAGATTATCCAGGATCACAATAATAAGAGCGGATGTTCGATAAGTCAAATGTACCGAAAATGGACTAGAATCATGTCATTGACACTTAGCAACACATGTAAGCTTTAAACAAAAGTGATTGACCTGAAAAGGTCATATAAAAGCCGATAAGTTTTTAGATTATTATTGGGCCTTCTAATAAGGTCCTTTTTCTCTGATAAAATAACATGGAACCGAGTAGAAAAGAAGAGTAAAAAGAAAGAATTCCAATAACTAAGGTAGAGTACTCATCATCATCATCATCATCATCATCATCATCATCATCATCATCATATGAGCCGAAAGACTTCCACTGCTGGACATAGACATCCCTCAAGTGTCGCCACAACAACCGGTCCTGTGCGTCTCGCATCCATCGGCTACCCGCGACCCTCACCAGGTCATAGGTCCACCTTGTGGGAGGCCTTCCAACGCTGCGTCCTCCGGTATGCGGTCGCCAGTCCAGAACTAGTACTATGCAGAGTTATTTTTAAAACACTAACAACCTATCGGTGGGTGAAAGTACTCATGATTATAAACCACTTATACTTTGAAACCAACACAAGCTATTTGTACTTAAAAATATGTACCTAATAAAAGTCGTGGAATTTAATTTTATTGTCGACTACTTTCGAAAGCAATTACATCATCATTTGCCTAGCCTTTTCCTAACTATATTGGGTTCGGCTCCCAGTCACCGGTATGACTGGGAGGCGATTCAGCTGAATACCAGTATTTTACAGACCTCCACAAGACATCAACTGGGTAAAATGGTACTTTTTAGCAAGACAGAGTCAGATATTCTGGCTTCTGACATTCCAACGTGCTTCCCGAGGCACGGAGAGGTCTCGGTATTTTAAGATGGTCACCCATCCAAGATCGACATTGGCAATCGTTGCTTAACCTTGAAGATCAACCCGTGCAGCTGTTGCATTTTCCTAATACCTTGCTATGTGATTATCATAAATTATATTTGTATAAAATACCTAGTGTAATTTTTTTGTGTAAGTATTTTTTTTTTATTTATATTTTGACATTTTGATTTTTTGCAAATTAGAATAACTTAAACGTAAATTTTGACAGTGTAATTACAATTTAATTTTGATTTTGACAAATTTTGACATTTGTGATTTCAATTTTATTTAAGTTTTGACATTGTAATTTCAATTTATTAAAATTTTACATTTGTGATTTCAATTTAATTCAAGTTTTGACATTTAATTTTTATTAATTTTTTATTTTATAAATATATTGTATGACTAATGATTAATTTTGTACGCCATAAATGGCAAAACATGTAGCCACCTCGTATTAATTATAAGACCTTAACTCATGTACCTACTCATGTTTTTCTTGTATCTTGTAATTATTTTGTATCTGTGATGTATAACGGTGAATGAAAAACGACAATCACACCAAAACCTTTTTATTTAAGGACGCGTTTACAAATGGGTAGTCAAATCATTACTTTTTACACAAAAGTATGTTTATTAAATAAAATCCATCTGTAAACGCGTCCTTAAAGTCTAAGAATTACTTAGGTGTGGATTGTTTTTCGCAAATAATTAGACTTTGTGTCATGTGCTTGTCTTTTTGGGAAAGATTTCTTTTTCATCTGAAATTTAATTATTTTTAAATGCACGTAAAAAACTAGTTGATATAAAAATAAAATTTAAAAATAAATTAGATTCTTAAAACATTATACTAATAAAATACATATCTAAATGCTAAAATAATAAACAAATATAACAGGTAAATGTTATGATTAAAAGGTAGATATATACTTCTTTCTTCTTCTTCTTCTTATTGTGTGGGCAGTAACGTCTAACGACCCCACACACCCTAGGTAAATACTAAAGATTCTTGTTATAAAAACTTAAGTATAAAAAAAAAACTTTTTCACAAAAAAAAGAAACCGACTTCCAAAAAACACTACAAAGTGCAAAATAACTTTAATTTCGGAAGTCGGTGTTAAATAACGAAGTTCGAAGCAACCAAAAACACCGACTTCCGAAATTTTTTATTTTTCACTTTTTAGTGGTACCCCACACCTAACAACACCACTGGAAAGTCACAGGAAAGCAAAAATACGCAATTTCGTATACATGGATGATTTTTCCACATATTTTTTCCAGCTATTTGGATTTAATAACCAAACTACTGAACCGATTTTGATAAAATTTCAATGGGACCATTTGGAAAGTATACCTTTTCCAACAAAAAAAGATTTTTTCAAATCGGTTGGCAAGCGACGGAGTTATGCCAGAACAAACAAAAAAAAAAATACAAACATCCGAATTGAGAACCTCCTCCTTTTTTAGAAGTCGGTTAACAAATAATTATAAATGAAATTCAAATTAAGTGAAGCTCCTGATTTTACGCTTGAAAGAAAATCTCTACCTTTAATCTCAGCTTTTTTGATGTCAAATGTTTTTGACATGTTCATCAAATTTAATTTCACCGACAAACAACAACAATGAGCACTAACCTAACGAGAACAAATAAAGTAAAGTAGCTTCTTACGTTGGTATCCCACTTGATGGTGACGCCCACCGCGTCCAGGTTGACCTGCACGAAGTCGCTGGGCATGGCCACGCGGATGCCGGGCAGGGAGGCCGGCATGGGGATCAGGCGCTTGCTGTTACGGAACACTACGGAGCCGTCCTCTGTACACAACACAACATAGTTTGAATATTCTTTACTAATATGACGTTTTATATACAACGTGTAACAGAATAAACGCAATACCTCTTAAGAGATCATTGTACTCATCATTATGAACAACTTTTTCTATGGGACCAACACTGAAATCGAAAAAAAAAATTCGACTGCTCCATACATTTCTGTGCGCATAACTCGACAAAATGTACTGAACACCTTCCTTCTTAGATTTTTTTTCGCGATTAAGGGTTTGCTCCCATAGTAAAAGATGTTATGAGTACAATGACCCCTTATGATGAGGTATTGCGTTTATTATGTTACAAGTGAGCTCTTGTGTTTGTGTATTTGCTGGAACTTTCAGCTCGATTTGGAAAATTATTTTTGTAAAGATAGCCACATTCATAAGGAAGGCTATACGGGAACGGGAAAAACGGTATATGCGCGTACGAAGTCGCGGGCAACAGCTAGTCAGAAATACAATTGTTTCTATTTTAATATTTACCACCTGCACATAATGTACATTACAGATTGAAATACCTAAACATTTTAAGACAAATGAAACCAATACCGATAAAAAAGGTCAATTATTTAAATTGGCTTAGATGGTTTTTCAAATAAAATCATAATGTTTATTTGCAAGAAAATACATTGTTTACACAGAATGATCCTTCAGCTAAAAATCACTGTATTCTACCTACAAGCAAGCTCTCAGATTTATAAGTAGGTAAACTACGAATAAGTAATAACTTTTATTATTCGTAGTACCTAACTTTGTCATTATTATCAGTAAGTAATATTTTTGATGAAATACTATTTAGCAGATCTGGAGTTTCTTAATAATTCAACACCAGCTCAGTTGTTGTGCCTACGCATTCAAAAACGCTAAATCAGCTTGTTGTAAAGTATGTACCTACATGTCGAGTGATACACCAAAGATTATTTCTAAATGAAATGCGTCATAGCAGGCGAAAAATAATATTTACACAAAAATATTTAAAAACATCAGTGTATGAAAAGACGAAAGATGATCAATGAAAAAATTAACTAACCTCCGACAGCCAGTACGTAGAACTTCTCATCCAGGTAGACCGTCAGCTCGCTGGGACAATACGCAGTGTTCTTGCACACGCCGTGCTTGACCTCCACTGAGTATGTGTGATCCTTTGCGTCGCGGACCAAGATGTGTTGGCATGGGGATTGGAAGCTGAGGACAATGGATGTCATGTAGTTTCGTTGTTGTCACAATAACATACAATACTGTTAGACCCAACATTCCTATAAATCTTGCCATCATGTCTTGTAATGCACACCAGCCTAGCTAAGACACGTCCCTCCTTTGGGCGTCAGGTCCTGCATCACAACGATAAGGAGGTCCGTGCCGTACGTGGTAAGAGACCCGTGCATCCCGTGCGTAGCGTGCGCACCCTCCGTGTTCGTGTCGTGCGTGCTACCTGACATGTACGTACTATGCGAGTTCCACAAGGACAAATGATCCAAAAGTTTTTTTTTAAAAGAGCAAACAAAATGTTTGAGGCACCCATAGTCTTCATGAGTGCGCTACTACTACAAATATGACATTTTAATCATTGTCTCACAAAAAAACGCAATTCTTCTATGACCAACATACCTATAAATCTTGCCATCAAAAGTCTTATAATGCACACCAGCCCAGCTAAGACAGGTGCCTCCTTTGGGCGTCATATCCTGCACCACAACGATAGGCCGGCCCGTGCCGTACGTGGTCAGCGAGCCGTGCATCCCGTGCGAAGCGTGTGCGGCCTCCGTGTTCGCGCCGTGCGTGCTGCCCGTCATGGAGTGGTGCGTGTGACTCTCGCTCATCATCTGCTTGTGCCCGTGCGATTCGCTTGTCGTTTCCGAGTAGTAGGTGTAGGTCTGTAGGGAGAGATTGTGGTTTTAGGTGAGTGAGATCCTATAAGGGTCTCAATGGGTCCAGTACATTTTTATCAGTATCCAATATTTTCCAATATTCTCAAACTTAATAAATACTTTCGGCTGCAGTGGAGTCGAAAAGTATAGTCCTATTCGAATTTAAAAAAATCTAATTAAGAAAGGAACTTGCAGTGGAAGTCTAAATCGAATAATTTTAAAGAAACTTACGCTGTTGTATCTGTGACTCCCTGGTGTGATAACGACGACCTCGGCTGCGAAAAATAAATAATTAATATTGTAATAGGTACCACTAAAATTAAGAATTTAATAAAACATTTGCAGCAGTTTTGATCGGAATCCTACAACAATTTATGATGGATCCAACAAGGTGAATTAATAACGACCTAATAAAGATGCAAGATTCTCTAGCAACGGATAAAGCACAGTTGCCTGTTGGCCTGTTGTTGCTGCGATGTTTACCTATGTCCAGAAGTGGACGTCTTTCTGGAAGTTCTCGGAAACTCGCTGGATGCTAGCAGAGCACCTATCTAGGAGTCTGAAATGCTTCGGAAGACCTGCATGTTGTTTCGGGAGTTATGAGATTCTTTGCGATACCAATGCTCTTTATACTCACAGTAAACACAGTGTGGTATCGGCTGCGGCTCGAAGACTCCCGTGGAGTACTTGCAGGTGTACAGCTCAGCGGCCGGCCAGCTGTACGAGCTGCCGAATGGACACGTCACAGGCAGCCATATCGCTGGCTATCTAAACTTACGGAGACTCCATAAGGCGACCTAGTGGACGTCGAGGTCACCTGCTAGTGTGAGGATACTTCGGGAGCCTAAGAGATGCTTCGGGAGGCCCATGAAATGCTTCGGAACGTCCATAACTATTTTCTTTCGTTCTTTGTTCTGTATACTCACGGTAAACACAGTGCGGTATCGGCTGCGGCTCGAAGACCCCCGTAGCGTACTTGCAGGTGTAGAGCTCAGCGGCCGGAGAGCTGTAGGTGCTGCCGGATGGACACGTCAGCATGCAGCTGGACGACTCGCTGCCTCCGAAGCAGTCGTAGGCGCCGTTGAAGGCGAGCTTGCGGACATCGCATTCGCTGACGGCTGCAAAGAATGGATGGAGTTAGCGGTGATGAAAGAAAGAGAAAAAAAATTATTCAGCCGGTAGAATATCATCACACATAGAAGGAAGAAAAGGAAGCCTTTGCCCTGTACTGGAACAGAACAGGATGTTTTTTTTTTGACGTTTGTACTGAGCATTGCAGCAGTGGCCTTGTACCTAACAAGGCCACTACGTTATTTCTTATCACTGCATTTCTTGAGAGCCATAATCAACAGTGATGACCACTAAAAACCGCCGAGTCTGTCTTGGCTCCAAATACGAAATTTGAGAAAACAACAGTGGAGGAGTGAGAAAAACATTATCTCCACGTTTCTTATCATGAAGAAGACAGAACAGAGCTAAGCCAATAGGTACAAAGAGGGACGTTTACAATAAAAAAAAAGAACACTTATGCTAATGGATCCTAAATAGTGAGCTGTTACATTTGATTGCAACGATAGTTATGACAAAAATGTTTGAACGCACTGAAATTTGTTCTGGGTAAGTTCCAACGGATCCAAGCAAAAGTCTTGGTGATTTTGCTGTTTTTGAAGTAATACTTACAGTACTGACACTGAGCGCCTCTAAACTCAGCCGGACACTCGCACATGTTCACAGCCAGACAAACCCCCCCGTTCACACAAGGAGGGCTACATTCCGGCATACAGTCAGGTATGGTGGAGAAGTCAGCTCTGGTCGGCTGCCACTGTCCGTCAGTGCACTTCATGTTGGCAACATTGGAGCCGTCGATGAACTTGTGGCCTTCTATGCAGGTAATCGTGCAGGTTCTATTGGGAAAATGATGTTTTAGTATGTACCTATAGTTGGGGCCAGATAAAATTGCAATAAAGTACATTGACCTCTCCCTAATATCGACCATTCGTAGATACCCGAACAATAAATTATTAGGAATGAAAAACGGTCATCACGAAAGAAGCCGATTCGGGACAGCGATTTTGAACGTCAATAAATGTATGTGGGTCAATGACCGTAATTGCACATTTATCTAGTGTCTAACATAGTTTAAACCGAGGATCATTTATTTATTTATTTTAAACTTCATGCAGAAAGGTACAATGGCGGACTTACCTAATGCCTTAGGCATTCTCAACCAGTCAACAAAAGGTGGTGTGGGATTACATATAGGTACCTAAAGCGATATCGACCAGCCACGGTTTCATACTGGTGCAAATAATGTAAGTAAGTACACGATCTTCCACGCCTTCTTCCCACGAAAAACCCATCGCGTGGTTTGGAAGAAGTAGGCGGAGAAACAGACAGAGAGGCAAACAGCGACATTGAAACATTTTTCATTAAAAAAATACGTGATAATCTCTCAAGATTTGATTTTTTTTTCAGTCATCAGACTTGTTTCCTTAAGAAAATTCTCTATCCATATGAAGTTTACAAGTTTCTACTTACTCTGGCGAGCATTTCCTCTCGGAGTTCATGGGCAGGGGCGGGTAGGAGAGGCAGGGCTTCTTCTCGAACTCGCAGTACTTGCCGTGGAAGTTGGCGGGGCACTCACAAGTGTTCGTGTCGATGCAGATGCCCGAGTTCTTACAGGCGGGCTCGCATTTAGCTGTTGGAGTTAACAGTCACATCAGTCCTTTTAACCGACTTCAAAAAGGAGAAGGTTATTATATTAACCCAAAGTTTGGCTGGTAGAGAATACCTTGTCCAGGGTTGCAGATTTTGTTTGAAAGAGTCACCGCGGCCCTGGAACGCAAAGGGCACTAGGAGCAGCACGGATGGGTTTTAGTCAGTAAGAGTCTGACACTCCCTCCCGCTCCACCCAGAGCGGATGGAGTCATTTGATGATTACCCATCCATAAAAAAATAGAAAAGATGGCATTGAATCCCTATGCCCCACTACTTTCGTAAAGTTTACTAGAGTCAAGAGCAAACCCATCTCTAATAAAAAATAAAAAAAAAGTTTAAATGAGTAAATTAAAATTCAACATCGCCTGTATTTCCCGTAGGGTTAGGTACTCGAAGGTGTACCTTTGGTTCAGCCAAATTTCACCAGTCATGTTTAAGACCGGAATCCAGCCACAAACCTAGACTCCGGAACCACAACATTTTGCAAGATTCAGGAATCGAACCGGACCTCATGCTCAACAGTGTCGCTTCCGACCAGTAGATCAACTGATCACTGTTAGTTATACTGCTTTCTTATCGGCGTTTTGAGATTTGGTATTGAAGCTTTAGGACCTCGTATATCGCAAAAGATTCAGCGTCTGTACCACTTCCTACGGGTAGGCAGCCATCATCTGCTAGCCTTTTCCCAACTATATTGGGGTCGGCTCCCAGTCCAAACAGATGCAGCTGTAAGTATACCAGTATGTTACGTGGAGCAGCTGTCTACCAGACCTCCACAACCCATTAACTAGGTAGCACGGTACTTCTGGCAGGGCTTCGGGCCGGCAGTAAGCCATTTCAATTAAAATTCATTCAGCAGAGTAAGTTTCTCAAGTCAGAAACCGGTAGTTAATCGTTCACTGGAATTTTGTTTTGTTTAAAATAAAAACAGGCGCCTATTTTCCTCTCAAAATCCTTGAGCTCTCCTGCCAATCAGTCTAGGGCACAACCCTGACCTGAACTGCATCACTCCCTGCATTATCACTGACATTGGCGCCTATTTAGGTCGTGATGTTATTTGCAAATCGGACGGACGGCAACGCCGAGCGACGGCTTAGATTTGCGTCGCTTCCGTTAGGGCCGATAGTGTGCCCACGCGCAGTTGATAATCGCTTATACCTACTCTGGTAGGTGTTTTGTCTATTTTAATCTAATCGAGACTATTATAAAAGTTTTTGGTTTCAAGTTTATTTATTTTAATCAATAATTTACGCACACAATTAAACAGAGGCTGATAATGCCCCAGGCATTCTATACCAGTCCTTCTGTGGGTGATGCAGAGACAAATAGAATTAAAGTAAATCTGAGAGTTAGATATTATTAATATTATACCTGGCTAAACCAAGTAGGTTCTGTAAACAGATCCAAAGATAAGAACTTATTGATACACGTTTAGAGGGAGCAAATTATAAGTTGCAAAATCACTCTCTTTCGAAAAAGTTCTCAACTTGGTAATTCTTACGTATGCGTACCAATTGCCACAAAACTGATTCTTGTGAAACTTGATACTACTATTAAAGATACTCGTCTTAGAAATAAATACGCCAGCACATCAAGCTACTACTAAAACTGTCAAATTTTCCCAATCAACTTTGAACCTAATACTGTAGCGATAAAGTTGCAAATCTATTAAGAAAATTTGACAGATTTTTGTGACTGGACCTATTGCGAGTTTGTATGAAATACCTATTCTGGTACGGAGCATTTCATACAAACTGTCAAGTCCTTATTTGTCGAAATGAATGAACCGATTTTAATGAAACTTAGTAGGATGCATGTGCTAGGTCTAAATAGTTACCTAAAAGAGAAAAACTTCGAAAAAGAGTTAGGATTCAGAGAGAGATCGATTTTAAGTTTTTCATTAAAGTAAAAAAGTCACTCTTTCCGCCTGAACTCTTTTTCAAAACTGTTCTATAGTAACTATTTAGGTAAGGTTATTCCAAAAATAGTTTAAGTACTGATTAGGTACCTACCTACTGTTCCAAATACCTAGTTCCAAGAAAAGGCACTGATGATCTTGCAGGACTGAACCTGCGGTGAATAAATCGCTCCCCAATTCAAAAACTAATAAAGCGGTAAACTGACGTAGTTACGATGACGAATCTTCTTTAGAGGTAAATTAATTTCGAATTAATACGAGTCATATTACTTACTTTAGCTTCAAAAAGGACAACGATGACTTGACATTGACACATATTTACTCACCCCAATTTCTGAAAATTTATTCTATTGGTACTGCGGTCAAATCTCACGTCACCTTTTGACAGGTGATGGTTGGTTTCATTTTGTCAGTGACAAAACTAATATTTTTAAAAGATAGGTCCAGGATCTATTTGACGGAGCATTAACGGCAGGTTCTTAAAAGATTTCGAAAAAAATACCTACAGTTAGCAAGAAAGTGGGACATGCTGACAAATACTTGTCAAAGTGTTGGGAGGTAAATTTTAATAACTAAAAATTTTACTCACGTATGAAAGGCTGGTTGGCATTGTTCTGGAATTCGGAATAGTTGGGCCTGAAACATAGAATGGTGGTTATTATGTTATACTTGGAAAGGATTGTGATTGTACCTAAATTCTACCTTACGTTGCTAATACAGGGTGAATTTTTAAAGGGCGTGGAGGATGGCATGCGAAACTATGAGGAATATCGAAAATCACTGAAAGGAGTCTCGAACTCCAATTTTGATAAAAACTAAAACTGAATCATTTGATTTCTGAAAAATCAGTATTCCGGGCCAGGAATCGAACCGGTTGATTTTGAAAAGTAAAACACCCTATATTATTACACAATACGAGATTGTCGCCACTAAGGATCAAATTCTGGGAAGAAATAACGTAATGGCAAACTAAAAGAAAGAAAACAAAATAGTGTTTTTTTGATTTTCAAAATTAAAATACGAACTGATAATTTTTTTTCACGATTTCAGTGCTGGTCCCATAGTGAAAGTTGTTCATAATGATGAGTACAATGACCCCTTAAGAGGTTTTGCGTTTATTCTGTTACACGTTGTATAAAACTCTTGCGTGACGAGTGACAGTGATTGAGTGACTGACAGACAACGCACAGCCGAAACTAATGGTCGTAAAAAGTTGAAATTTGGCAGGGAGTGTAGGGCTAAGTCAGAATTCCCCAAAATTGGTAATTCGCGCTAATCTCAGGAAGTGATGGTTCGAATTGAAAAATCTTTGTGTGTTGGATAGCCCATTTCGCTACGACCAATAGGAGAGGAGCAAACAAAGTTGTACTTAATAAGAACAGGAGGGAGCCGGGACAGGAATCAACGAACGAATGCTATTCTACGTTAAAGGGTAACAAATGTTTAAAATTTGACATGAGTAATATAGGTACCTACATCATCGATAGGTAGGTAATAAACTCGATCATGATGACCGTTAATAAAATAAAAGTTAACTTAATTAAAACATTTTCTAGCTAGACAAAAAAAAAGGAAAAAAACAAATTGTACTTACGCGTTTCCATTATTAGAATACCAAGTTTTGGTTTCGGAATATTTTGACTTGGTTCCAGAATACCCATTCTTGGTACCCGAATACCCGGTTTTAGTGCCACTATAACCAGTTTTCGTCCCACTGTAGCCTGTTTTAGTCCCACCGTAGCCTGTTTTAGTTCCACTATAACCGTTCTTGGTTCCACCGTAACCGGTTTTGGTCCCACCGTGTCCGCCGTACCTTTGGTTCTTCAGATAAGACGGTACGTAAGCCGGGGCCTGCACGTCAGATTGTCTGCAAAGTTAATTAAATTAAGTATATTTTGTAATGAAAAGGAGTTTCGTTATTTCTAGCTTTGACTTACTACGAGTAGGTACATCCTTATTTTTATTAAATAAACGAAAAGTCAAGCCGTGACTACTTTTTCATTTCATTTCAATCATTTCTTGCAATGTAAATTATAAATGACTAAGCAACTAAGTAGGTAAAGAAAACTTGCGTAAATGTGCTCAGAGTGTACTAGCTAAGTCCGCTACCAATTATGTACCAATAAGGTGCTTGCTTTGATCTTAAAATCTAAAAGCCTTGCAGAAATTTTCGGCAGCAGTCTCAGTTTATTTGAAGTTGTGTCTGTTAAAATATGACAAAAGTAGGTATTGTAGGTATTAGCAGATTCAAGTAAATATGTAGGAAAGTGAAACGTAGATTTGGACCTTCATGGGCTTTCTTAACGTTTAAGTATTAGGTACTGCAACGTGAGCGACTTTCTCTATCGGAGTTTTGGTATGTTTATGTCAAAGCTTTTGAAGATTTTAGTAGCGTTATATGAATAAAAACATTGTGTCCGTTTAGTCCGTTATTGTAAGCCTAAACACATTATATAGGTACCTACTTAGAGCAATGTCACAACTTTTTAGAATATATGTATGTTCCTAATTGATTTATACCATTTAGGGTAAAAAATAAATGAATGCCGATTCAGATCTGTAAAGTTCCAACGTTCTTTTCTACTCATGTGATTTGTTACCTGGGCAAGTAGGTACGTATCTACAACTTTATTTTCCTGTTGTATCGCCTCTATTGTAGGTATATAATATAATATAATATTTACAATTTGACTTACCTACCCAAAAACTCAAAAAGCAAAAAATGGTACCGCCTTATCAAAAATATTTTTTAAAGTTGGTAATAAAAAACCATTGGGCCAATGGCCAAATTAAATAAATAAATAATTAATTAATTAAGTAATTGAAAAATATTTAGGCGCGAGTTTATGTACCTAAGTAGGCATGTAGGTACATATGTATGGTACTGGCCAATGCTCAATGCTGGCAATGGTGTTAAACCGTACAGCAGCTTTCTAAAAAAAAATGTTTACTGTTGGGGCTAAAATAAAAAAAAAACAAAAAAAAAAATAGGCTACAGCATTGTTACGTACAGCCTCATGTTAAAAATCTGAAACTTACCCATATTGATCGCCAGATGTTGCCGGTATCCCATACCCAGCATTGCTGAGATATGTTGCTAATAATAAAATAATTGCCTGAGTTACTAAATACATTTTTACTGTAATTAATTATCCATGAATTATGTTCCAATAAACCACAGTCGTCGTGTCGGAAGACACGAGCCAACTGACTCCGGAATGGTTTTGCGTTACATTATCTTCAGTTTATATAAAACAGGATACTCAGAAATCATCCTCCTGATAACTGAAAAATTATCAACAGTAACAGGATTTGCCTAATAATTTATTGTAAAATGCAAATAATTTCAGGCAAGAGGAAACAGAGTTTCATGCTGTAAGAAATGCATCACAATATTTTGTGCTCTTAAAATTTAAAAAAAAGTTCGTGTTCGTTCCATAAACTAAAGTTTGAAAAAGGAAAGTCGATAAAAGAAAATGCTCCAGTTGGTGAAATATAAAAAGGCGCCAAATTAATAGTGAAACCGCTCAAATTATTTCGTAGAATTATTTAAAATGCCTAAAAAAAGAAATACCTCTTGGTCCCGGAGTAAGAAAGAGGTAAGAACTGACATACTTTACAAATAGGTATTGGAAAAGCAATCTGAGCTTAGCTTTTCGAGGTAAAGCTAGCGCGGAAAAGTCCCGCATCTAATCGTTCGGGGACTTCTTCGCTAACGTTTCGTCAAATAGATATTTTAGTTGCTTTTTATTCGTATCCGTAACTCTGATGGTGCGGCCATAATATTGTGTACTTACTTAGCTTTTTTACGAGTAGGTAAATACCTACTTAGGTTAATTTAGGTAGATTAGGTTTAGGTATATTTCACTGGCTACATATCACTGTTTTATTACCCGACTGCGTATAATGTTTTTCGAGCGTACCTATATGTATGTTTGTATGTAGGTATGTCCATTTCTTTGGCATGCCCTACAGCTCAAACGGCTCGACGGATTTTGACATACATGAGGTGTCGTTGAATTCGCCAAAATTGTAGTAGTGACAGGCTATTTAAATTTTCAAAATGGCGTCCGCAACTTAAAAAAAAAAATAACCCACTAAAATGTAGGACTGAAATAAAACAAAATGACTGTCAAAAAACCCGACCGCTACAAACGAATAAAAAGATCCAGAAAAGTCGCTTTTCATGCAGTCTGATGCAGTTTATCGATGTTTTAAGCGGTCAGGCTTTTTGTTTCTTGAGTGGATAATCCACTTTATCAACTGGTACAAAATCACGGCATTACCTTTGACCTCTGCCACCACTTCTGCCATCATACCTAATTAAAGACATGACTAGCCAGCAAGGCTTGCTCCTGTTTGATATATTCTTCTTTCTTCTATACCTCGGTAGGTAAGTGGTATCCATGTCTACTACATTATAGTCTAAACTTGTTACAGAAACAAATCATAACTACACGTCTGATCGAAATAAGCCTCAAAGTGGAAGACTACATTTATAAACATAAGCTAATCTCAGTATGGGAAGCAGAGCAATATATAAAAGAGGTGTCTTCATACAAAGTACCATGTAGTCGGGATGAGCGATCGTTACAGGTACGAATAAACACGTCCTGATTTTCTTCATATTTTAATGTCCGACGAAAGGCCGCTTTTTCCACTGTCTGTTTACTTTTCCTGAGAAATAAAAGAGCGGGAGATGGGTTTGCTCTTAACTCTAGTCCCTATATCAATAGGGACTAGAGTTAAGAGCAAACCCATCTCAAATAAAAATTCATCTGCCTAGCCTTTTCCCAACTTTATTAGGGTTGGCTTCCAGTCGAACAGGCTCCTTCTGAGTAAGCTCGCTCCATCGTAGACTTTGTCTCTGTCATCTCTGACATTGACTAGAGTCAAGAGCAAAACCCATCAGTACCTACTAAAAAAAATCCGGATTCAGCTGAATACCAGTATTTTACATGGAGCGGTTGCGTACCAGACCTTCACAACCCATTAACTGGGTACCTACCTAAAACGGTAGTTCTGGCAAGATTGGTGTCAGATTTACTGGCTTGTGACAATCTTGAACGATTGCCAAAGATCTAAGTACAAATGACAGCCGGGACCAACGGCTTAACGTGCTTTCCGAGGCACGAAGGATACTCGGTATGTTAAGATGGTCACCCATCCACAGACTAACTTTGGCAAGCGTTGCCTTACCTTGAAGATCGACCCGTACGGCTGTTATTCTATAGCCACGAGCTCTTCTTTATTCTTCAGTTCAGTAAACTCGGACTTAAAGGGATATTTCTCGCCTGTTCTTTAATATAATTTATAGATACGTATATGTAATCCAGAATTCAAGACTAAGGTTATGGAACAAGAATCTCTATAGGTACAAAATGTACAATGTCATACATGAAAAAGTTCAAAATTCCAATTAGCACGACAGCTTTTACTGAAGGAGCTACTCCATTATCTAACATGGGTACATTTATTTCTGCCACCTAGAAGCTTAGGCTTTGTTTCGGTTTGAAGGGAGCTAGCCAAATGTACATGGGAACAGGTAGGTTCATGACTTCAGCTAACAACTAAGCTTCTATGATCCCAACGCACCTGAAAAGTCTCTAGTAGAAAATTTTACAGATTACCAAGTATAGGCAGCGGGGACCACTCAATATTACCTACTATAATCTATTTTATGTTTCCTTCATTGACACTTAATCCACAGTATCTATGTACCGCAAACGGTACTTACCGTGTTACCCAATTAATGGGTTGTGGAGGAATAAAATACTGGTATTCTGCTGAATCCGGTTTGACTGGGAGCCGACCTCAATATAAGTAGTTGAGAAAAGGCTAGGCAGATGATGACACAGTATCTATGAACTTACGTTTCTCGTTAACTCTTCTGTCGCAAGTTTGCTGGAAGAAATTAGGTACTACTGAAATTAGCAGTGCCTTTGTGCTAATATTTTTAAATTATTCTGAATAAAGTTTTTGTGTATGAATCTATACTAATATTATAAAGAGGAAAAAGTTTGTGATGAAATAAATTAAGAAACAATCAAGTGGGTTCCTGTTTGCTACATCCTACTAATCCTACTTAAAATAATATCATAAATGCGAAAGTTTGTGAGGATGGATGGATGTATGTTTGTTACTCTTTCACACAAGAACTACTGAATGGATCTTGATGAAATTTGGCACAGAGGTAGATTATAGTCTGGAATAACACATAGGATACTTTTATCCCGGGAGTATGTGCCCTTGGGATAATTCTGAACATTCACGCGGGCGGAGTCGCGGGCGGAGTCGCGGGCGGCAGCAGTAATACATAAATAAATAAAATCATTAGTCCTCCCAGTGTCCTATTTACTAACCAGTATCCTCATGTCGCTTAGCTTTAAAACTTATCAAACGTAAACCAGATTAAACTCTATCAGTTACAAAAATAAATTAAAATTTGAGCTCAGCAACTATGCACGATTTCATAAACAGCGGTGACACACAAATTGAAATACCTACCGACGATCATCGCTTAAATGTTACCCTTACCTACCTCCAGGGTTGCGGAATTTGTTCGAAAGAGTCGAACGCAAAGGGCCTTTGGAGGAGCACGGATGGGTTTTCGCCAGTAAGAGTCTGACACTCCTTCCTCTCTTGGCGGAGCGGAAGGAGTCATTTGATGATTTGAGAATCCTTAAAAAAACCTACCTATGGTACTTGGTCATACCTACCTACTTATTACTTTTACCCGACTGCCAAGAAAGGGTTTGTTTTACTATCGAGCAAGGAGGTGCTCAATTGCACGCAATTTACTTAAAATACAACTTATTTTTTTTTTCTTTTTCCTCTTAGCTGACCTTTCCAGCCGAGCCTTAGGCCCAGACGCCACAAAGGCGAAGATGGGCGCGATGGAGGGGAATCGTGATGTAAACAATCAATAGAATTTCCTTATCTATACATGTCGTCCCTTCACAGCTTTAGTGCATACCTACACCCTAGCTGAAAAGATGAGTCCGTGCTTCGGAAGGCACGTATAAGCCGTTGGTCCCGGCCGCCAAATGGCGGTCGACAAATAAACCATGTCAGAGGCCCTTGAGGCGGTTTAGAAACTCTTAAGTCAAAGTCAAAGTCAAAGCATTTATTTCAATTAAACCATTTACAGGCACTTTTGAATGGTCAAGGTCGGTCGGTCAAAAAGATGAAGCTATTTGCACGTTCCAAGGCGTAGATCTCTATGGAGAAGAACGTGCAAGAAACTCCACGGACACTCTGACACTAGGGTGTGTGGGGTCGTTAGACCTTACTGCCCACACGATAAGAAGCTGAAAAACATTTTTCGTCTCTGCTTCGGTGGACTCTGGGCCGAGATCATATCTTCTTTAATTCATCACCCACTAAAAATCTGAAAAAATAATAAAGTACGAAAATCGGGCCCTTTCGACTTCAGAATAACCCTTTTGACATAGGACATGGATGTGATGCCCACTAGCGCCGGCGCTGCTTCCGAACGGAAACTCAGGGGCGTACATATCTAGACCTTCTTGGAATTGTGCAAATTATTAATTTTCCCTATTATTTTATAGCTAATTGCGTTAGTTGATAATATAATGATTGTAAAGTTTTTCTACGTATTTTAATGGATTTCATGACGCATTATTTACCCATAGAACTGATAACGCTCCTGATTGCAAAAAAAACTGTTATTGCTCCCACATTTTACATATAATTTAATCGAACGTTGCTGTTGACCCACTTATGAAAATACAATTATCATCTTTAGGACAAAAATAAAACATGGGTTTGATTGCCTTATCTTTAATGTTCCCCATTATTGCAGGTTATTGAAAAACTAACTCGCTGCATGAGAGCATTGATTTTGGATCATCAAGAACCAAGAACGGAAAATCACAGCTTAAACAATGTTAGATCTACCCCTGTTGGCGGTGTCCGTGCTAGGTCCTTATCACCAGTATACTCAATACCTGATGAAGAAAGAACTCAATTTACTGAAATGGCCGAAGAAGCTAACAACAATGTTGAAATTATAGATCTCTCCAATATCGACGATGATGATTCAATGCAAAATGGAACTAATACTGCAACAGCAGATTATGCAGGCTCAAGAGTAACTGTTGAAGTGGACATACATAGAGGTATATCTAGTCTATCTCTGAGAGATGTAGAAAAACGACATCATAAGGCAATATCTACTGAGGCTAACTGTTCGCAAAGTATACTCGATAACTTTGAAGGCGTTGAACAAATGCAGCAGAATGAGATAAAAATTACTCCCCAAACAGCAGTCCCTGGTAGATTAGTGGGTAACGTTACCGTTAGCGGAAAAACTAAAACCGCAATGCTGGCTATGGGAAACAATTGTATCGATAAAACACCAAAAAAGAACATAGCACCTGTGATTGAGCCTAATAAAACCGTGAAAACTGATGTAATCCAAAATAAGCCAATTATTATTTATAATGCTAAAAATGATTTGACATTCAACACAGTCGATCAAAATAAAGAGTCTTTAAAGGTACCTAACGCTACAAACTATGGAATAACAAATGTTTTTAATCAAAAGAATAACACCATTCAAACAATGTATCCTGCTACCAATAACGTTCCTGAAAATCAAAGACAAACTTGGTATGATTCGAACAGAACTTGTACAATAACTGGTTCCAGTCATATGCTGACTGATCCTAAACCTTTCACTCAAACTAGACAGATTTATAAAGATGTTATTGATGTGAACAAAGCCACAGTTACAAAAGCGGGTACTCTGAGCTTTAATATTCCAACAAATACTTTTAATACTGCAGAGAAAGATAAACAAATAACTGCTACTGGAAATTCAAGAGCACTACACCAGAATAAAAGACCAATCAAAAATACAGCTGTTGTTCAAGAAAATACTGCTACCACAAAAAAGAAAAGAGTTCCTAATAAAAAGAAACTTACAGATGAAAAAGAAATAAAACCTAAAAATAAAAGGGTGTATCGAGGAAACCCCAAACGTAACAAAGAGAATACCCTTACTAATACAAATACAAATAAAAACAAAACTATACCTATATACAATGAAAATGTGGTCGACGATCTTTCATGGATAGAAAATATAAGATACGTCAGGGAAATAGGAATCGATGAAAATGATCCGAAATATCATTTTGAAGAGTCATTTTGGGATAATTATTATTTGCCTGCAAATTGGAGTGAAAATGAGTTTTTGTAATGTTTTGATAATTCAATTAAAATTATTTTCATGTTGGAATGTCCTGTTTTCAATACCAATGTGTTTTCGTCCTTCATAGTGCGTTATATACAGGGTTACTGGTAATTCGACGTATATCCGTCAGGGGCTGATAAGGGGGCCAAAATGCAACAAATTGGACCCCCCATATGTATGGCCGAAATTCAATAGTTTTCGAGATATTTGAATTTTAAGGGTTTTTCGAAATTTACCCAAAATTTGACATTTAATTCCAAATAAAAAAACCTACGTACCCATTCAAGGGTACCATTAAAAATGATGTTGTAGCAGGCACTTCAATTAAGCTATGGGCATCATTAAAACTACTTAATTTAACAAAATAATTAAAATAATGACCGAAGTAAGAATAATATCTTATCAATATTTTCATTTTACGCTTCAAAAATGTTGTCTCGTCAAAAAAAAATCTATGACATTAATCGTACAAATAACTAAAACAACTTGCCTATTCTGTAGGCTTTCCAAAAAGGTATAAAAGTCAATTTTAAAATACATAATTCGTGGCATGGCATGTGTTTAAACCGGCGCGGGGAGAGAAATCATCTGTGTTCTTAGTTTATCATCCTCGCTAAAACAACCGATTTTACTGGCGAAATTCTTCCTGATGGGGCGAGGTGTGCGGGCGGGGGAGTACACGGCGTTTGCTGCGCTCGCGTCGCCTTCCTTAGTACAGTTCGCGTCAAATAACTATGCCCCTCTGAAGTTAGCCATTTGCAAAGATCGCGTAGGTGCAGTCACGTAGACGGGAGCAAGCGGGACGCAAGCATGCATCGAACGTAAACGAGCGACTGAGACATAAAATCGCGCCGTCAGAATCCCCGCCCGCGCATGAGCAGTTGTAGTTTGTTCGTTTTTTACAGTTCGTGTCAAATAACTGTGCCCCTCTGAAGTTGGCTACGAGTGGCTGCGTAGTAGTCAAAATTATGAACAAACTGCAACTGCGCATGCGCGGGGCGGGGATTATGACGGCGCGATTTTATGTCTCAGTCGCTCGTTTACGTTCGATGCATGCTTGCGTCCCGCTTGCTCCCGTCTACGTGACTGCACCTACGCGATCTTTGCAAATGGCTAACTTCAGAGGGGCATAGTTATTTGACGCGAACTGTACTAAGGAAGGCGACGCGAGCGCAGCAAACGTCGTGTACTCCCCCGCCCGCACACCTCGCCCCATCAGGTAGAATTTCGCCAGTAAAATCGGTTGTTTTAGCGAGGATGATAAACTAAGAACACAGATGATTTCTCTCCCCGCGCCGGTTCAAACACATGCCATGCCACGAATTATGTATTTTAAAATTGACTTTTATACCTTTTTGGAAAGCCTACAGAACAGGCAAGTTGTTTTAGTTATTTGTACGATTAATGTCATAGAATTTTTTTTGACGAGACAACATTTTTGAAGCGTAAAATGAAAATATTGGTAAGATATTATTCTTACTTCGGTCATTATTTTAATTATTTTGTTAAATTAAGTAGTTTTAATGATGCCCATAGCTTAATTGAAGTGCCAGATACAACATCATTTTTAATGGTACCCTTGAATGGGTATGTGGGTTCTATTATTTGGAATTAAATGTCAAATTTTGGGTAAATTTCGAAAAACCCTTAAAATTCAAATATCTCGAAAACTATTGAATTTCGGCCATACATATGGGGGGTTCAATTTGTTGCATTTTGGCCCCCTTATCAGCCCTTGACGGATATACGTCGAATTACCAGTAACCCTGCATAATCAAAGGTGTGAGGTTTTGTTTATCTGTACAGGATGTTGTAATGGTAAAATGTATTTATATTAGAAAACTGCTTCTGTCCATATAAATGTAGCATAGTCAATTCCAAAAAAACAGAAAAAAATTCCATACGTACAAGGTTATCATCAGCTTATCATTATTAGGATGGGAGTTCAGTTGAATTACGGTAGAAACAGTTTTCGAAATACGACTACACCTTTCCGTTACAACCTGTGGTAAGTACACACAGGGTTGAATTAAATTAATAACCGAAACTAGACAGATGATAAGTACACTAGGAAGTGGTGACGGGTGGGCGTTTTGGGGGACTGTCTTTATGAAAAATTTGACGTTCAAAAAGTGCTGGCTCTCAGCCTAATTTGAATAAATGACTTGAATTTTGAATTTTACCGAAATGGCGAGAAACATTAAAATCGTACCTTCTAGTTTCAAATAGGTAACTACAACTACCTACGGGATGAACGACCAATGAGTAGTTAGGTACCTACTTGAAATTAAAAGTTGTTTTTTTTTACTCGTCACGGTTGCGAAGTTTCGCTAGTTCATTTATTTGACCCCGTATATGGATACTGCTGCTACTGTGATTATTACTTGTTAAAAGATAATTGGTGAACTTGGTTATGGGATCTATGTTAACCAATCTATCACCTATTATTTTGATAAGCACGGTGCTCTCTTAAATAATAGATGGTAAATTGTGTGCATTGTCAATAAAACCACATAAAATTATGATTCAAATATTTAATAGTCAAAGGCCCTTATTCATAAAACGTTTTAAAAAACTTTATAAACATTACTTTGTTAAACTACTGTTTAAGGGATTCTAAATTCAAATTCTCCATAGAACATTTTGAATAAAGAATCTGTTTATCAGTATTTTTGCTCATTAATGTTTTTAAAGTTTTTATGAATACGGCTGAAAGATAATAAGACAAACTTCAATGACACAAAGGTCAAAACTATACGAGTACACAAACAGCAACATAATTTTATTTGTATATTACTATATTAATAAGTATGTGTGTATAAATATAATGTCTTCTGCTACATAATATTTGCCTAGTGATAAGTGATGTAAAAATCGTTGCAAAATGTCTGTTATGGTGAAACGTCACTAAGCGTAAAATGCACTTTATCTTTATTAGGATAGGGTTCATTTTGTATCGGCCAATTGGCACACAAACTATAAGACAAATGTGCCGTGAAGTCCATTAGAACCATTTTTTAGCGTAGGCCTAGAAAATATGGAGTTTTGTATTATTATTAGGTACTAATGCAATATATCGCTGACTTAGAGCGGATTTCACCAATGAAATTGAACGCGATCAGTACATCTAAACTGCGTTCAAGAGCTGTCAGCGGCAATATTCCATAGAAAAATAGTGACACTGACAGCTCATAAACGTGGTTTATACGCTGATCGCGTTCAGTTTCATTGGTGAAATTCGCCCTAAGTCAACTCAGCCGTTTTTCAATGTAATTCTGACCGATGAAATGCTAACCAATGCCAAACAGGTACTTAAACAAAATACAGTCGACACTCCTCTAAGAAGGGTTTTTTGTACATGTTTGGTTCTTAAACGGTTGTTTATGGTCTTTGTCGGAAAAGAAGTAAAGCAAGGAGTAATGTTCTGCAAAAAACCTTTTTCATTCATAGAATTTCCTGTATCAGAAATATGTAGGTACTTATGTGTGTATTATCACTAGTAAATAATTTTTGTGTAGAATGTGACAAGCACACATAACATTGTAATTTATCGTGAAATCGTGTTTGTGTGACATCAAACCAGAACAACATATTAAAAATACATCGTATGCACATTTAATTTATTAAATATTACGTTAGACCAGATATGTAAGAGAATATTTAATTAAACGGTATTTTGTTTGACCTTCACTTAACCACATGTCTTCACCGACCAAGCCATGATTTAGTAATGAAAATCGATTCATCTAAAATAATAGAAATGCTGAATAAAGGGCTCATATTTCAGTGGTGGGGCTTAACCGCCAACTCTTAAAGCAGTATTACTTCAATATTACTTCCAGTGGGAAAGAGACGGAGCTATACGTCCTGTATAGCTCCGTCTCTTTCCTACTGGAAGTAATATTAAAGTAATACTGCTTTAAGAGTTGGTGGTTAAGCCCCAGATGACTGATACCTGAAGAATTTTAATGACATATTTTTTATATAAAAGCTGTCAAACTTCCATAAATATTCCTCAAATAAATGTGTTTTTCGCTATCGAACGATTTTAAAATCAGCTTTGATAACTTAACCGAATGTCCTGCGTTAAATCTACACTATTTTTAACAAACTTATTTATGATAGGTTTATGATTTCTATGTATTTCCATTTGACAGCAAAAAAAATCAATAATAGAACTGGAGTTAATTTCAATTTGATGAAAGTCCTGCATTAATTAATAAGGTGTATTATTTACTTAATTTCTATAGGGAATAGAGTCTTGTAATTCTTCGATAGTTACAGACCAATGGAAAACAATTGTTGAGTCAACGGAATAAGGTTGAAAATAACATTTTTATAATTACCAGCCCATCTTATTAATACATACTAATAATATTAGCAACAAATTCCAAAAATATGTAAATATATCAATGTACCTAACATATTAACTTCAGACCTTTAGCAGCCTTCATTACAAATTATATTATTTATATACACAGCACATGACTACGTTAATATAACATCAACTAAATATATTCTATATATAGTATAATTACATAAATTTTAAGCACACAAAGTAATGTTACATATGGAAGCAGGTACATTATATCAAACTATGTAAGTATAACTAAAACTAAGTAAATAGAATAGAAAACATTTAAATAAATAAACTATTGCTGTTGAATAATAATTAGAAAAAAAAAACGAATTAGAGGGCAAAATGCCCATGAACCCATTCATACATAATTAAAAACTACTTGACCTGACTGGTGAAGTGGTGATGTCTTATCCAAATACAAAAACCCACACAGGAAAGCACTTAGTATTTTGCCAATTGTCTAGGCAACTTTTCTTTTTCTCTAAGAACCTTACTCAAGGCTGCCAGAAACCCAAAAATAACAAATTGGTTCAGCCATTTTCAAGTGATGCCCTGATAAAGTTAACAGCATATAATTTTTATTTATATAGATTCGTATAATTCAAAATAATACATTACAATCACATTATTTCTGAGCAAAACTTACACTAGGTGCGTAACGAGGCTTTTAAATTAAAGAACTTAATACCTTACTATAATTATGTATTATTATGATACATATTACTGGAAGATTAAACTAAATAATATATGAGCAATTAAATAAATGCAATTTTATAAAAACAACAATAAGTACAGTAGATTCAAATTAAATACAACTAATAAATAAATAGTTACAACTAAAAAAAAATGGTTGTATTATACATGTTTGGTACATAATTTATTATTATATGTAGTAACAAATATGTATGTTAACAATACTATCTTTTATCGACCTTCCGAACAGCACCTGTCCCTCAGTCGATATACTAAACTAGTAAACTCAAATTATTAAACTTCTTTTTCAAGTTTAATCATTTGAGTTTATTTCATCGACTACACAACATGTCTGTGAGAGAGGACTTAATTTTATAATAACATTTATAATTATAATACGAAGAATATTACGATGTTTCGATTATTCTCGATATTGGAGCCATATAAGGACTCTTTTCATGCAACTTTTGGTATTTAATAAACGTAAATAATTACAATAAATATATAGACTATGTTTATTATTTTTCTGATCATGCAAAAGCTACCATACGCTACTCAATCATTCCTTTCTAAAGTTTAATATTTTGTGATTGAGACTAATACCTTATAACTTACCTATGTAAACATTTTATAACCCCTTTACGAGTATTGAGTAATAACTATGAACAAGCTGAACGCTTTCTAATACTCTAGCATTTTCATTTAAATGAAACTCAATTAAACACACAATCAACACTGCCTAACCCTTCGGGGATGATATAATGTGTTGCATTATATACTTGAAAGACAATTTAGTTCTAATAATATTTCAATTTTAATGTACGATCGATATTATTATATTTTAGACTTTCCAAAAAACAATATCTACGTTTATTTCCTATCTTTAACCGAACGCAATCAACTACACTGTGTGCAATTAAAAAACAAAACATATAATGTATGTTACACAAACGTAATAATTAGGGAAAATGCAACTTAATTAAAAGACGAAAACATATGACGAAAAACTGGTGGATGCCAAGCGTCACAGCTTATGGCTCATCGCTACCAGGTTGCCTGCTTGTCGGTCTAACACTGATTATACTTCGGTGAGTGTGCCCAAGAACTCCACGACCTCATCCCACCCGGCTTCCTTCTAACATCAGACATCTAGACGCACTGCAAGTTATCATCCCTACCTTGTTGCTATTCCATCAGTTCGCACTAAGCGTCTCCAAACGTCTTTTATAATGCGAACAGCAAAGGAGTGGAACTTTCTACCTGCGTCTGTGTTTCCGAACGCATTCAACCCTAATCTCTTCAAAGTGAAGAGTGAAGAGGCTTCTTCTGGGTAAGCTCACTCCAACGTAGACTTTGTCTCTGTTACCTCTGACCTAGACTAGAGTCAAGAGCAAACCCATCTCAAATGAAAAAATATAACCCGCGTCTTCTCCCCTGTGGCTTATATCGCAGGCTTTTCTTAATTTTTCGGGATAAAAAGTAAGTTGTGGCATTTTCGGAACCGGAAAAGCATTTACAGAGATTATCTTTTACAAACACTCAAACAAACAAACAATTTAAACTCTATATTAAAAAAAATAATAAACTAGCTAATTTACCATCAAACGGGGTGAATTGTTACGAAGGGGTGAATCGAAACAAAACTTTGATAAGGATTTTCACTGTAGTATCATATTATTGGTTTTCTAAGAAAGCAACGTTTTTTTTTTAACCTCAATTTAATCAAATTTAGAGAACGCAAAAATTGTGTAACGTGAAAATCCCCTTCAACGTTTTGTTTCGATTTACCCCTACATTCCCATTTACCCTGTTTGTAGGTATTTTAAATTATCACAAGCAAGTAATGCCCTACGACCACAGAATGCACGACGCGTTTTTATTTTTTATCGTAAGCTGGGCACCGAAACGGGCCCGCAAAGTAGTGCTATTGCGTTATCTATGTCTATATATCAGATATATATAGACATAGATAACGCAAGAGCACTGGTTAATTCTAATATTTTCCACAAGGTGCGAAATCTAAATTCCATGGTTGCGCACAAAAACCGCGTCGAGAATAGTCCTAGTCTAAACTAATTTATATCTCTTTTTAATCCTACCCCATCCCTTTCTAACGTGAGCTTCTAATAAGCCCTTTGGCAAGGCTTACTCTAATAACGCGCATAAACCAGTCACAAGCTGCTTCGCTTCCAGTAATTTATGTATTTATTATAATAAGGCTTAGAACATACGAATCTTTATGTAAGTAATTTAACAATTATTTATTTATTATTGATTAAGTACTTGTAAACTGGAACCTTGCTATATTCACTTAATTTATTGTATTTTTTTTTTAAATATAACAATAAACACCGTCCATGAAGGTACCGCTATTGTTCATAAAGTTTAAATAAATAAATAAAAAAACTCTAAGTCACAAATAAAACGCTGCTGAAGACCGCTATCAGCATTTTGATCATAAATAAAAGATAGGACTTGTTTTATCCTGACTTGATTATTTTTAAAGTACATCTCAAAGTTATTCAGAAAACAGAAGTTTGCACAATCACTCACTCAATTAACGACGATTCAAATATGAATATACAGTCATCTATATAACGCCTTATTATAGAAACTCCTAAACATAACAAAGTCCCAGCCTTTACTATCTAACTAACGCCAATTCAATAACAGCGCCATTAACATCTTTCTTAAAAGAGATGGCCAATTAACCGGGTTTAAACCTGATAACTGTGTGTGAACCCAAGAGGTAGGTTTAGACTTAATAATCTGGTTGATTGCCCTTTTATAAAAATGGGAAATCAACCAGGCTTTAATATCATTATTGGGTTAAACCCATCTCTTGTCCAAGACAAGAAATCAAACGGTCTTAAACCCGATTATTGGGTCTACACCTGTCTATATAGATGGCTAATCAAACTGATTTAAACCCGACTATTGTGTACCCATCAATGTAGATCGCAAATCAACCGAATATAAACCAACAATCGGGTTTAAACCTAACTACTGGATATAAACCCATCTCTTGCCCATCTACATAGATGAGCAATCAAATGGCATTAAGCCCGATTATTGGGTGTTGCCCATCTCTGTTCAAAGGGTTACTACCTTCAAATTAGAAGCTGAACTTCCCCCTGACCTTGAAGAATCCCATGCCAGTCTTGTTATGGAGTAGAGACGTCACGCCTACGTAGCTCTGAATCACGATGGGGGAGTGGTGTATGCAGCAGGCCGATGACGTCATGTTCTCTATTGCTCTTTGTATCTTTATGGCGAAGGTTTCCATGTCGTAGGTTGACTTTTCGTCTGCTGTTCCTTCTGAAATATAGTTCAGGTAGACATGAGTTAATGTGTAGCATAGTATCCAAGAAGTAAACTGTCAGAAAAGTATAGCCTCTCTTTCTACAACTGTATATTTAGAATGCCTTCATAACCGCCGATTACTACTGATGTGTGAGGAGAAGTACAGGCTTGATGATATCTCTAGAAACTAAAAAAGGCAAAGATCTTCTCCAGGCAGCTGCCTACTAAAAGTTCCTTAAAAGAGAGTGGAGATAAAATAGGAGAAGGAACTCGTGGATAATATTTTTTTTTAAAACGTTGCCCCCACTAGGAATTTCTCCTGTATCGTGGGTGCGTTTACAAACATACAATCTCAAATACACAAACAGCCAGACCCGAAACAACTATCTGTAGGCCATACAAATATTTGTTCCGTGCGGGAATCGAACCCGCGACACGCAGCGCAGCAGCCAATAGCTCAACCACTGCGCCAACCGTGTCGTCATGTCGCCATCAATAATAACCACGGCGAGGTTGGTTCTTAGATGGGTGATCAAAACCATAACATCTCGAGACCGTTACATGTTCCGACGAGTACCTATCATTTGTAGATCTGTTATATTCGTTACGTGTCAAAAGAAAATCTGGCACCAGGGTTGCCAAGAGCTATCGTGTTAGCCAGTTACTAAAATCAAATAAGTCACTCCATATAAAATACTTCCTGCATCCAGAAGCGTACCGCCACCCACCCAGGCTAAAAACACACACAAAACACTTATAGATAACAAGTCTTGTGTACATATCACCTTCACCTTTATGCCAGAAAATGGGATGCGAGGCGTACGTGAGGAAGGGCACGTCCTGGCTGAACGGGTTCCACACTGTCTTCAGCGGCACTGGCTCGCCCTTGTTCCACATGAGCCTCACGCCCCGAAGGTGACGTTCTCTGTAGGAAGTTCATGTTTAAGTGGTTATAAATTATTTCTTTAATAATAAGGATGTTTCGTAAGTAAAAAAAAAGGTTTTATTTAGTACATCAATTAGATTTTAGAAAAATATTGGATCCGTATTTTCTGTTTTATAAAATCAATGAAATCTGACGAAGATAAAACGCATCAAAGAGAGGAGTGGGGGCTTGTGACGTAACCTTCCGGTAAAAAGTGTATCGGTCTGTGACATCATACGAGTTTCCAAGGCACTGTATCGTTTTCATTTTTTGTTCACATGTTTATTTTTTTTTCTGACGGTCTAATTGGATTTTTTAGGAAACATCCTTATTGGGCCAGGCTAGAAAGATCTGAAACCACAGATAGGTTTGCTACGGTAGAGAAATGCTAGTTGTTAATAGACGCAAGCGAATAGCGAATGTACGCTAACGGGTATCGCCGATGAGCTCGGCAATTCGTCATGCGTCTATGCCTTCTTCCGGGAACAGATCGAGAGCCGGCCGCCCAAAGTCCTACCTTATCGAATTACAGAAAAGAAGCAATCAAAGTCAAAGTCAAAGCATTTATTTCAATTAGACCATTTACAGGCACTTTTGAATTGTCAAGGTCGGTCGGTCAAAAAGATGAAGCTATTTGCACGTTCCAAAGCGTAGATCTCTATGGAGAAGAACGTGCAAGAAACTCCACGGACACTCTTTTAAAAAATGATATTTTGTTACAAAATTATGGTTACATCATTCATATTGAAATTATACATATATGTGAGAACGATGTAAAAGACGTGCAGGATAAAAGAGTCCGGAGTAAAAAAAGAAACAATTCAAAGAAATAATTAAAATAAACCATAGCAGCCGAGAGATGACCAGTCTCAGCTGACGGCGCCCGTTCACGAACATGACGCATACGCTAGCACCATTCGGCTCAACCATTTTTAAGGGAGCCAAATGATCCAACGCATGCGCCACCATCAGCCAGACTTTTGAGTGAGCATGACATCCCCAATCGCCAGGGTACATTCAAGTCAAAGACCTACCCAAAATTATCATTATAATTTAAAGCTACACAGTACTCACACATGTGCATGAAATTATACAATGTTAAATAAGTTGCATCTATACAATGAAAAAGATTTGCATTCTTACAATCTTCAGCCGGTCCAACAATATTACGAAATGCTAACAGATTACTTTGAGCCCTTAGTGGCTACCTAGTGGCGTTGTGGAGCAGGACCAGCATTGAGCCAAGCATTTTTATCTTCAATATACTCCCCTAATAGTCTAAGATCCAGATATAAAACGACCTTCACCGAGATGCTTATTTAATGAAACGTATTTTATATTTAATTTAATATGTCAATAAATAGAATCCATATGGGTTGCCTAGCAAATTTCAGTCCTGAGTATGTTTGATTAATAATTTAAAAAAAATATTTTTTTAAACATTTCACCGGTATGATTATTAGATAAATTCTATACCAATCGAAAGTATGAAGCCCATAGAATATGCAAACGTTAGGTTGCCTATTCTTTTCCGGTCACAACTATCGGGTTGCCAGGTATAAACAGGTAAATCTGTACTAGCATTTTGCAACGGTCTGTTTATTGAATGAAATTTAAATGAAATTAAAGATTATTTTATTCTGAACACGGTGGTATAGGGTTGCCTGCGAAAAATCAGTCCAGAACTGCGGTTGTCGAATTTTAAAAATTATACAAAATTTCGGGACCTCTACAAACTAGACCAAAAAATTTTTTGCAAAGCCATAAAAATGTTGATTGCATTAATTGCACCGATTTAGCGTTGAAGTTGTGGAATTAAATTATGCCAAAGTCTTCCCGCCTTCCATACATTTACAGGTTGCGATTACACGGCAGCCTTTTACAACAAAGGGAAAGTAAAACCTTTTCAGCAATTTTCGAAAAATGAAAAATATCAAACAGTTTTTGCATCATTAACAGATGCTGCTGATATTTTCATTGATGAAAAAATGAAGACCGTTCAAGAATTTACGGCTAGTATGTACGGTATCAGGAACTGCACCAGTGTGAATGATGAGAGACATCGTATTTTTATGAAAAATTACTCTGCAAAAAAAGACAGCGAGCACTTTTTAAAAAAAATAAAAGGCTTCGACTCCAACTCCATACCACCATGCTGGATATCATTAACTCAGAAAATTTTACGAACTATTTTCGTAAATTCCATGTGGCTTAATGCAACGGATCCAATATGCGTGAAACTTGAGCCCGAGAACTGCGGATGGTTCTTAGATGAATATTTAAAACCAGTAGGATTCATTGGGGATCATACACCTTTAAAGATAGAAGACATTGTCGCAAAAAGTGAAACAGAGAGTGATGACGAATAAGATTCAGAAGTTGAAGATCGTAGTTTTATGTCCGATGACTCGGATTCTGAATAATTTAAAAAAAAAACCAGACCAATCTTCAAGGTTAAGCAACGCTTGCCGAGGTTGGTCGGTGGATGGGTGACCATATTAACATACCGAGACTCCTCCGTGCCTCGGAAAGCACGTTAAGCCGTTGGTCCCGGCTGTCATTTGTAGATTTTTGGCAGTCGTTATGTCATTTGTAGGATTGTCAGAAGCCAGAAAATCTGACACCAGTCTTGCCAAGAAGTATCGTGTTACCCAGTTAATGGGGTGTGGAGGTCTGGTAGGCAATACTGGTAATACTGGTATTCAGCTGAATCCGGTTTGACTGGGAGCCGACCCCAATTTGGTTAGGAAAAGGCTATGCAGATGATGAAATGAGTATGAATTTCCTCCGACTTTCACATCATAGTTACTGTTGAGCTATGAGCATATAAAGCGATGTTGCTGTTACAACAACTCGACAAGGGAAACACCTACACTTATGTAATAGGTATTTCCCTTGACGAACTAACATTAAGTACCTACTTCTATTAATACTAAAATTATTTCTGTATATAATATAAGAAGCTTAAATATACAAGTTCTAGAATCATGCATGTGTTTTATAATGTATGTGAATAGTTACAGTGCAAAATATTATATTAGTTTAGTGGATTATACGAAACAAATATTATTTCTATTTAGTGTTGTCATTTTGACAATTATTTATATTATTATATTAAAAATTAATTGCAAATAATGACACAGTTAAAGAAGCCGGTTGTTGCACATCATGTTATGCTTCACGTTGCGCTACATGACACAGAACATCTTTAAACTTTTGTTTGGAAACGTTTTGTGTGCAATACAGAGCACGAAACCCCCGCGACAGCGACTAGAAACAAAGGCGATAACTAAAAATTATCGTGACCGTACCATCTGCGCTGAGCGCAAGTAACGGCAGTCATAGCTACAAACTAGACATGATGCTCGCTTTCCATCAACTATGATAAAACCATGACTCTCTGGCACGCTTGTTTTGTATGAAAAATTCCACAATACTATCTCAAGCAGTCACCGCCGCCGGCCGCCGCGGTTTCTCGATGCTCATGCTCTAAGGACTCTAAGCTACAACAAAGCATTCGTAAAATAGCACATAATTCATAAGACGAGCAAAGCTCTATTTTACAACATCGATATTACAAAAGCGTCATAACGATTTAAGAATATGTTTCAAATAATCTACCGACGTGAGATCAAGTTGTGGTCAACCGAGAAAAATCAGCACATCAACTACCTCGGTTAGTGTTAATTATTCCCCACATTAACATCCCTTTGAAGTGAAACTAATGAAGACGCCACACACAAATGAGACCACATAAACATTAATCAAAAAATTACCACGTTGAATCATTTATTATGTAGTCCCTCTGCACTCTGTTTACACATTATTAGCCCATGTTAGCTTTTAATCCAGACGCTGAAAGTTCAGCCACTAGTCTTAATTGTATTAGTATTAAATGAAAAATAAAACTTATGCTAGATTGCAAATACATTCTCTACATAAAGTTACGCAAATATAAATACAAAATTAACCCAGAATAAGCTAGCAACGTTTAGTGTTATCTACAGCAACTGAAAGGTACCTAGGTTCAAAATACTTGGGATCGAACAGTCTACTGTTCTGGTGGTCCACTTCTTCGTGCGAGGGTCGACGGCACAGTCGGTCTATCACGCAGTCTTTCACGACCGTGGTGACGCCGGATGCGATGCCGTTCAGACGACTGTATACCAATATATGGGTTAGGATCGATAAAGTACCTATGCAGTAGGTACGCTTAATTGCATATTATGTCGACTCAAACTTAATGATGTCTGTGAAGTTTGCTTCTCGCTGTGCAGTACTCCATTCCTCACCCTCGCTGTCACATGAATTTGCTACTGCGCACCGACTAGCAGTAGATTCTGCAACCGTTCTCCGTCAGTCGTTTCTCCTTTGGACTGTTCACCGACAGGACGTTTCGTTTTTGAGAGATTCGTCGATAGAACGTTTCACCTATGGATGTTTCGCCGACAGAATGGTTCGCATTTGTTAGTTTCGACGACAGGACTTTTCAACTATGGAATATTCGCCGTCAGATCGTTTTGTCTACGATTGTTTCGACATGGCTTTTTCACTATTAAACTACAAAGCCACCAAAAAGCTACAAGCTTGCTACAAAGACATGAAGAAAGAAAATGTTTTAATGGAAGACCGCCTTTACTTTTAATGAATGGTATTTATCTATTACCTATCCATATTCGTTTATTTTGTTATTGCGTTTTGTTTGTTATTGCAACTTATTTCGAGAAACTTTTTGTGTACTATAGATGTAGTAAAATTGGCTTAAAAATGTGTACCCAGTTGTAATTAAATAATTTTATAATCTTTTGTTTTATATATCCCCAATGTTTGCAATAACAAAATAAACGAATATGGATAGGTAATAGATAAATACCATTCATTAAAAGTAAAGGTCTTCCATTAAAACATTTTCTTTCTTCATGTCTTTGTAGCAAGCTAGTAGCTTTTTGGTGGCTTTGTAGTTTAATAGTGAAAAAGCCATGTCGAAACAATCGTAGACAAAACGATCTGACGGCGATTATTCCATATTTTGAAAAGTCCTGTCGTCGAAACTAACAAATGCGAACCATTCTGTCGGCGAAACATCCATAGGTGAAACGTTCTATCGACGAATCTCTCAAAAACGAAACGTCCTGTCGGTGAACAGTCCAAAGGAGAAACGACTGTCGGAGAACGGTTGCAGAATCCTAGCAGTACCTATTCGGAGTGATTCTACCTACCTGAATCGGAACTGTATTTCTGGGTCCGATATTGGTCTAATGATTTACAAAAACTGTTTGTAGTGAAAATTATGTAAATCACGAACTCTTGCAAGTGGTTTCGCCCGTTTGCACATCGAAAATTATTCCACGAGAATTATCAAAAACAAGGATACAAATAAGTACTTATCATTTATGTGTCTACTGTTTTGTGTATTACCAAGGTGTTTTATGAAATTCTCACCAATTTAAATAAAGTTCATGGACAGAGATAATGATTATGTTATCTGTTGTTATTACTTGTCATATGTCTATGACACATAGATAAGGTTATCTGTGAAATCGTAACGTGCAATATTGTTTTGACTGATTATAGTTACTTCCAGAGCTAGCACACCAATTACAAGATGTTTAATTAATTATTTTTTCCTTCATGTAGGTATAAGTGAAACAATGAAATATGTATTGGGATTATTGAATGTCTAGCTTAACCCGTTTTATAATATCAAGTTGAAAAATGCTCAAACTCAAACCAGTTGACATCTTGCATTAAAGTTGAGTTGGACACATTGCAAATTCACAATTCAAAAACCGAGAGTATGACGTTTTAGTCAGGTTCATTGTGTAGATAGAACATTTTATGGCAGCTAGAATAAAACCACAAGGTTCTAGTTTCCATGAGAAGCTGTGGTCACTATCAAATAATGAGTTATATTATGAATCTATAAACAGAAAAACCAGTTGTTGGCTAAAAATAAAACAATCCATAGACAAAATCTAATGGGCATTTTTTTCACATACCTACCTATACTTGTATGTTTATTCAAAACAAGTTTCCTTTATAATATATCAATGTTTTCCTGTTTGGTTCTAGCCTCAAACATTATGTTCAAATACCCTTTTTTATGATCTAATGTATGTTATTTATTTGGCCTAAGAGTGGCAATAAATTAAGAAGTAGATGGCCCACCTGATGGTAAGGGGTCACCACAGCATATGAAATTCTACATTATCAGGGGTACCCCAGGTGCATAACCTCTCCTTTTTTCACATTATGTGTTTCATCATGACTAGCCAATATTATTATACAGAATTTCAAACTTACGGCACTAAAGATGATGGAGGGTAGACCAGCTCCCCAATAACAATAGTGTCCAGGTCATCCAAGTAAGTCTTCTTGAAGTCCAGCTGCTTCATGGCTATGAAGTCATACTTGATTGTCATCACCAATCTTGAGGTGAGAAGAATGATCCTCTCCTTCTCATTATCCCAAAGAGTTATTCTGTAAATTCATGTTAAGAGTATTTTAGACGGAATATACAAATAAGGAAAAATATCAATTGGTTTTTTTAAGCTTGCTAAAAGATAAAATTTATAAATATTTGCAGTACTCAGATATGATAACAACATGCCCAAACAGTATTAACAATTTTTTTTTGATAACAAACAGTAGATAGTGTGTTCTTATAACTCACTGTTATTTATTTAATCCAGTAAAAGAAAGAAAGAAAACATTTGGCGTACATATACACACAATGTGGAAACAAAATGATGGACACCTATTCTTAAGAACAATAACATTGTCACTGCTACGTCAAATACGTTCAGTAAAGTCAAAGTCAATTTATTTCAACTAGACCATTCAAAGGCATTTTTGAAAGTCAATTTTACAGTTTGAAAACAAAATATTATAGAAAAATGGACACGAAAATCCATAGTTACTTGTTTCAAATAAAGGTTTTACAATATTTTGTATATAATTAATCAATTGATTATATGTGAGAATGACACACCCAAAATAACACTACAAGTAAATTATGACTGTGCTTACTCCGTCAATAACCAAGATCCCAAGTATTCTCCATCTTCAGGGAACAGAAGTGCCGTGATGCACTCCTGTATGGCAGTGTTCACAACTCCCTTACGGAATGTAAAGAAGTCTTTGATGTTCTCCTTGTCAAAAGGCACATCGTAGCGAGGGAACACTGCCTGTATGCCTGTCGGTGGAGATGCTGGTGCTGGAGGGTTTGTCTGATCCTCGGAACCCCTGGCATCTGTAGCAGAAGTTGACATGTTGCAGTCTACATTACAGTAGTGAAGTTATTTTATGATGGTATAACAATGGATAAATTCTAATCATAGTATACCGTTCTATAATAAGATAAGTAGCTACCTGTTCTATTATAGGTAATGGATTAGTTCTATTTCATATCAGGAATGTTTTAGTTACACTAATTATAATGTTCACCTTCAATCCGTAAATAACATATAGGTATATGTTATTTACGGACGTTAAATATATTTTTAAACAGAATAATTGATCAAGTTTATTTTTACCTGTCTCTTCTGAGCCACAGAAAAAAAACATCCGACATGGAATGTGTGATCAGAATAACATTTTCAAAACATACCGGCAAAGGAAGATGTGGAAGAGGTCAAGGAATTTGCACCAGACAACACCGAGGGATTAACACTAGTCGGGGGTTTCCTTCTCCCCGTATTATCCGAAGTATTATTGCGATTACTTTCTGAGCTCTCCGCTGCGGTGGTCTCTGTCGACAGCTGCAGGGTTCCGCCGCGGAACTCCAAGTCTTCATCCAGCAAGTCACTCATCCTGTATTTATGTAGTTTTATTTATTCTAAACACTGTTTTCTTTTTAATAAGCGCTCTGCGTAAATAAAATAATCGACCGACCGACTGATAAGCGACGTCAATGTCAAATACGTTTCGTTTCATCGCTATGATTACTTTTGACTGGAGTCGAACGAGACTTTTTCTTAAATCATCTTAAATCGATTAAACAATTGTAGTTCTTTAAATCGTTACAAGATATTATAACTATATCAATAAAAACCAAGTTTACATTTTTTATTTTTTGATTACCAATTAAACAAACAAGCTAGTGAAACTAAACGCTGAATGCAGTCAACCATTGATGAACGACATGCGATATAAAAAAAAATCAAGTCCGGTTAAGGCTGCAGTCTTGCAAAATTCACTCGCGGCGAATTATTTGCGCAACTTTAAATTCTTTTTCTTTACAAAGTAATGAAATAACATGAAATATTTTTATTGCCCATAAATAACCATAATATAAGTAATAGGTAGTTATTTTTTTTAAGTTCTTCTAGGTGGATTATGTTAGGTAAATCAAGTGTTAAATACAGCTCTCTCGCGCCCAACATCATTTCGAGTTCTGTTTGGGCGCTCAGTCTATGGCAATGAAGAATTAATTTACAAATCTGTTCAGCGCATAATTAGCTCAATATTCTCGTCTTCAAAATGCGCTGATTAGTTTATTCTAGTTATGTTTCATTTTCTTAATTCAGAGGTCACACTTTCATCAAAATTCTCTGTTTTCATCTCTTAATAAACGGTTTGTTTCATTATAACTATGCATTGTATGTATGTAATAATTTGATTATTTTAATGCCAAGAGTTCATTTAGCAAATACTTAAAAAAAATAGCACCTAAATCACATTACCCTAACAATAATAATAATCTCAAAAGACCTCCAAAAAACGAGTTCATAAACAAGAATTGAGAGAGAAATTCCTTAGTGGCCGCTGCACGGGCGGAGCGTTCGGACGTGTGGTCCACGACAAATTTTAATTGTTCCCTCTCGCTCTAACATTGCTCCTGCTCTAACGTTGGTTACGCACTGTTATGTATCTAAAGTTGCTCTACTTTATTATTTTTTGTATGTAATTTTTCGGGTGTTGTAAATATTTGTGTTTTAGTAATAGTATTGTAAATATTTGATTTCAATATGGATCGTAAACGTAAAAAAAAATATGCATGCACGAAAAAAAAAAAATTGGGCTCAAACGTAGAAGTGATGAAGAGAAATAGAATCCAAAGGTAAGTAGAACTGCTTACAGTATTCATGTTTAGGGCCTAACTACAAGGTCAAATTCAATTAGCTAGCGAGACTCCACAGACTTGATGGGTATACGATTTTATCAACTCACACTTCAAGTAACAATACTACCAGCGGTCATTGACCCCAAACAAATCATCAAATCTTTACTGTTTTTATAAAATTGTTATAATATTGTATACAGGGTCGAATTAAATTAGATAGCGAAAGTCCGCAGAAGTGATGGGTATCAATATATAAGTATGACAAAACAAAAATTAATTAATATGATGTTCATGCATGCTGTCAGAAGGTATAAAAGAGTGTGGTTGGGGAGGGCGTGAGTTAGATTAGTTAATCGGCTAATTTGACCAAAGTCGGATATCTTTTAACCGTGGAATAAAATTAATTAATAATATGACTAATTTATTTTCACAGGTCTGCTGGTGGCTCTCGTCAACCATTTTTAGATGTTAGCAACCTGTCAGAAGCGCGAAATATTAATCCTACCTCTTCTACTATTGGAGTACCAGTGATGATTGAAAATATTGACGGAACTGAAAATGTAACAAACTCAAATAAGAAAATGAACCGGAAGCGAACATTTGAGGAGGCTTTTCCTTTTCGCCGAATTTTCGGAAGGAAACGTCAACAACCTGTAATTGTTAGCGACGACCAACAGCTGCAAATTGATAATGAAACAGAAATGACCAATGATGAGGAACTGTTTTGCCTAGAAGGGCGCAGAATCGTATCGATCAAATATTTTTTAGAAATTTTGGGGAAGATTGCTGATCATAACGAAAAATCTTTTGGATGCAGGTATACAAATTTGAAATGTATCGGTGAACGACGTAAAGGTTTTATATCAAAACTGCATTTCAAGTGCGAACTCTGTAATTCCGAATTTGACATAAGCACTGAAGATCCGTCTAACACTTGTGATGTGAACCACGGTATAGTTGCAGGTATTATTAGTATTGGCTGTGGGTTGGGAAATTTAAATGAATTGGCAGGTAATGCTGATATACTTGGCATGTCAAAAAATTTATATGCTCAGACAAGGAAAAAAGTTTACGAATGGTTCCATAAGACGGCAGTAGAAGAAATGGCCAAGGCAGGCATCGAAGAGGCAGAACATGCGACAGAAATTGGCAGTGTCGATTGTGATGGTACACCAATGATTGATGTAATAGCTGACGGGTGTTGGTCCAAAAGATCTTTCCGTAATAACTATTCAGCATCATCAGGTGCAGCAGCAATAATCGGTGCATACAGTGGTAAAATTTTATATCTTGGTGTAAAAAATAAATACTGCATAGTATGTGCAAAAGCTGAAAAAAAAAAAAATAAACCTGCAAATCATATTTGCTACAAGAACTATTCTGGTAGTTCTTCCAGTATAGAGTCAACGTCGCTTGTTGAAGGATTTGGTAACTCTCTTGAATCTCATGGTTTAATATATGCTAGACTAATATCAGATGGTGATTCAAGTACTCATAAAAAAATATTAGAAAGCAATCCATATAAAAACTGCAAGGTTCAGAAGATCGAGTGCAGAAACCATCTGTTAAGAAATTTATGTAACAAACTGAGAGCACTTACTAAAGATACTCATATTCCTATTCAATTAAGGAAAATTTTAACTGACTTCAAAATCATGAAGTTACGCAGATACACAGTGCGGGCTATAAAGTTGAGGAAACACGAAGACATTTCTGACAGTCAAAAAATGGTAAAACTTCGTACAGATATTTTGAATGCATTACACCATTCTTTTGGTAGTCACTCTGATTGCGATGACGCTATATGCCCAGCAACTGATAAAACTGACCAAAATACGGCACTTGATGTAGCTAACACAGTTTTGTGGAGGAAAATTAGTCAAATTGTCTTGTTTTTGGCTGCAAACGCTAAAAGTCTAATTTTTGACGTCGATAGCAATCCTGCTGAGACATTCAATTCAGTGATTGCCAAATATGTGGGGGGGAAAAGAATTAATTACACACTTAAGAATTCATACCAGGAAATGTGTTCCGCTTCAGTTATTTCCTTTAACACCAAGCGACCAATAAACGCTATCCATAAATGCATATTTGGTAAACCTACTGGCAAATACACAAATGTATATGAGGTACAAAAAGCGAAAAGAAAAGTTTACAAAAGATTATTTAGAAAAAAAATCCGTAGAAATATGAACGATCCAGATTATGGACAGAAAGCTCAAAGACCAGATATGACGGATGAAGATTTTCAGATAACAAAAAATGAATTTCTTAAACAAACGGAGCTTTCTGACCAGCAAAGAGACGAACTACAGAAACAGACGATAGACCAAAGTTCCATTCAAGAATGGTTAGAAAACAGAAAAAATAGATTAACCGCGTCTATGTTTGGAAAAATATGTAAACGTAAAGAAAACATTAGCTGCGCTCCTTTAGTGAAAGCTATTGTGAAACCACAAAAGTTGTCAAATGTCCCATCGATCACATATGGTAGAGATTATGAACAAATAGCATTACCCCAATTATCTCTGCAGGAAAACGTCACAATTACCCGCTGCGGTCTTTATATTCATAAAACACTCCAATATTTAGGAGCAAGTCCCGATGGTATTTATAAAGACAAAGATGGAAAAACAGGACAGGTAGAAGTAAAATGCCCATTTTCTGCAAAAAATATGCAAGCTGAAGAAACTATAAAAGCAAAAAAAATAAAATTGTGGAAATGTAACACTAAGAAAAATACGTTTGTGATTGACAAAAACCACGATTATTTTTTTCAAATTCAGGGCCAATTAAACATTACGGAGATGGATATGTGCTTATTTGCCGCATGGACTGGAGAGGAGTACTCAATGAAAGTCGATTATATAAAAAGAGACCCTAGGTTCTGGCACGAAAAAATGGTAGGCCCATTGTCTAAATTTTATTTGCATTGTCTGCTTCCTGAGCTAATTGATTCCCGCCTTGAACGCTCGATGCCAATAAAAGACCCACCACCATATCTCATTCAAGCTATTGAGAAAAAAGTAAAAAAAAATAAGAACGCGTCCACGTCTTCTACCGCAGACGCTGTCGTTCAGGATAATTAATTCCTGAAAGAAAAGAAAGAAAGAAAAAGTATTTGTTGTGACTCGTACAGGAAGATCTAAACAAAACAAAGTCAAAAATAAAAAACCGGCCAAGTGCTAGTCGGACTCGCGCACGAAGGGTTCCGTACCATTAACTACAAAAATCACGTCTGTTGTATGGGAATAAAATAAATATTTATTTTATTTTGTTTTTAGTATTTTGTTGTTATAGCGGCAACAGAAATACATAATTTGTGAAAATTTCAACTGTCTAGCTATCGCGGTTCTTGAGATACAGGCTGGTGATAGACAGACGGACAAACAGCGAAGTCTTAGTAATCGGATACCGTATTTACCCTTTGGGCACGGAACCCTAAAAAGTAACAAAGAAAAAGAGTAATCGGTGTACAGAGTTACGTATAATTTGAAAAATAAGAAACAACAATTTTGTGTTTAATAACTTTTTATTTATTCAGTCATTTTTTTGTCCCACTGCAGGGCAAAGGCCTCCCTTCCCTCCTTCCACTTATCGCCAATCCTTGTGATAAGGGTCGAGCTCGTCCCGCCATCTCATTCTGGGCCTGCCGCGTTGTCGTTTGCTGCTGTTTGGGACCCATTGTGTGGTTATTTTAGCCCATAGCCCCTCCGGCATGCGACAGATGTGACCAGCCTTCCATTTTAGCTTGGCAGCCGTGTGACCTACATGGGCATTTTGAGTTTTAGAACGCAGTATCGAGTTCCTTATACGATCAGAAAGTTTAACTCTAAGGATACTGCGCTCCATTGCTCGCTGACAGACCCCGAGTGCGGACTTTTGACGATTGGTTAGTGGCCATGTCTGCGCTCCATAGGTGAGGGTAGGAAGAATGCACATGTCCATGAGTTTTCTCTTTAGTGAGAGAGGGAGAGTTCCTTTCAGTATTTGCTTCATCGACCAATAGCTCTTCCAGGCGTTCTCGGTGCGTCGAGCAACTTCTATATCGTGTCTTGCCTGGAAGGAGACTATTTGGCCGAGGTATATAAACTCATGGACATATTCAATACTCGCACCCCCAATTCCTATGTTACCTTGGTCTTCGTCATATTCATCGCGAGTCCAACCTCGAGGCTGGCACTGCTCAGTTGGTCGAGCATTAGGCCTAACTCGGCTGCCGTGGAGGAGAAAAGAACAATATCGTCGGCGAAGCGGTGATTAGTTAATCTTCTATCGCCCACGACGATGCCCTTGTCCCTCCAATTGCTTTTTAGTTTTCTAAAGACTTCTTCAAGCGTGGCTGTAAAGAGCTTTGGAGCAAGCGGGTCGCCCTGTTTAACCCCTTTATGGATAGTGAATGATGGTCCTGTGGTTTTTATTTTTAAAGGCTGCTGTGCTATTTTGGTATACCTATTTTTTGTAGTAGGTTAATTTATGTAGGTTCGATATTTGGAAGGTTCCTGTGTCGCATAGGCAGGGAGCCGGACGCTCGGTGTCACCACTGCGTCGACTGTCGGGAGGACACGGCGCGGCATACGCTGGCAGAGTGTGCCGCTTGGGAGGAGCCACGCCGTGCCCTCGTCTCTGTGGTAGGCAGTGACCTCTCGCTGCCGGCTGTAGTCCGTTCTATGGTCGGCGGTGAGGTGTCCTGGGACGCGCTGGTCTCCTTCTGCGAAACTGTCATCGCGCAGAAGGAGGCTGCGGAAAGGGAGAGGGAGATGTCGAGTGCTCTCCCGGCCCGCAGCAGGCGCACCGGGCGTCGGAGGAGGGCGTACGCTGCCCTCCTTCGGCCCCCCTAATTGGGTCCAGGGGCGGTGGACTTGGGGATGTCCGTTGCCCCCCATTCATCCGGACCCGAGGTGGCGGCGCGTGGTGTTCCCGTGCGCCCCTCTGACGTCGCGGGGGGAGTTAAACACCTCACTCCCCCCGCATACGAGATGTGGCACCAGCCGGGGATTACGGAAGTCGCTATGTTCCCGCGATCCCCGGCGTAGGTGGAAGATGGAACACCGGGGTTGTTTTAGTCAGTAAGAGTCTGACAGACCCCTCCGTCCGCCCCAGGGCGGAGGACATCCATGAGGATTTCCGCCCGTAAAAAAAAAAAAAATGTAGGTTCGATATCTTGGTTTTGAAGAGATTTAAATATGGCGTTGTGCGATAAACTGACAAATGCTTTAGAGTAGTCGAGAAATGCGAGGTATAAAGGTAAGTTGAATTCTAAATGTTTTTCTATAACTTGATTAAGGGACTGTAAATGGTCAGTAGTGGATAGGCCATGGCGGAACCCGGCTTGTTCGGGAGGTTGATGTTGATTGAATTGGCCAGAAAAGCAATTTTCAAGAATTTTTATGAATATTTTGAAAAGGTGTGAGATGTGGCTGATGGAGCGGTAATTGCCGATGTCGGTCTTATCACCTTTTAATGAAGGATGATAACATTTGAGTGGCAGAAACTACTCGGAAAATCACCTTTTTGTAATATTGAATTAAATAAGTTCCTTATGTATGGCAACAAGATAGGCTCCGCGGCTCGAAGTGATTCGGTTGTAATACCATCTTCGCCGGGACTTTTATTGTACTTCATGCCTCTGAGAGCCCGGTGTACTTCATAGCCATATATTACCGGGACCTTCTCAGGACATCAGTAAACTTCGGTTGTTTTTTGGGATGTTTTGGTCGTTGGAATATAGAGATTTATACAACTCGGTACTTATCCCAAGAATTTTTGCCCTATCTCCTTGTTTAACACCATTTACCATACCACGCATAGCTGATCTTAGGGATCGGTTGTTTGTCAATGCGGTAGCCAGCAGATTGGTACGTTACATTATGTCGCTCTTCTATAAGACGTGTTGTGCTGTCAGTAAGTTTTGTTTTCTTTTTCTTGAGGCACACAATTTTTTGACTGGCGATTTTAATAGCTTCCTTTATGTTTTTATACTGTACATGTACGTCCTCTGAATCTGTGTCTAATAAACTGAAAGTGTTTTTAATATTTATGTCAAACTGTTCTTTATTTGCAATTAGTGTACATCTATCTGAACTTTTGATTGTACTTTGTTGCGATGTAATTTCAAATCAAAATTTGCTGTCCGGTGATCGGAGCTGATAACTACTTCATAAAAAATTATAATAAACTTACTTTACACAAAAATATGGCGTATTCTTTTAACACTCATTGGCTGGCCCCACTATCATTTTTTATGTCTACTACGATACTACGGAACACACAAAAACACTACATCCAGACCCAAAGTACCATTAAAATTTAAATAAATATTGAATAATACTTAGTAGAGCAACTTTCCGACCGTGTCAAATTTTGTTTTAAATTTTACGCTAGGTAGGATGAATGCGGGGACTGCGGGGAGCCCGGGTGCAGACGCTCGGCGCGTGGACTCGCTGCACGCGATTCTTATATTGTGCACTAGAAGACTAAGCCCTTAAGGGGGATCCCTAAAGAGACCTCGCCATACATTTTTCAGGAGCTGTAATCTCCGTAAATAAACAGTTTCTGCAGAATAAAGCAAGTATAATGAGATTTTATAATGTATTGTGATCGCCTATCGCCCAAATTTTAGAAAAAAAACAGTCTTTCTATGAGAATTAGACCCAATAAAAAACGAAAAATCTTTACATGTGTGAGTGACCTGAATCGCGCCATCTGACAGAAATTTATAGAACCACCGAGAAAAAGTTCATTGCTGTTATGTTACGAGTTTACGTGCGGTGAACATTTTAAGTAGATGGCGCTGTTCGAAAATTCGAACAAGCGCCAAGGTTATCGAGTGACGGACGCGGCGATGCGACGTTGCCATTCAAGACGCAATTTGGCAACAACGCGTGTTGCCAAATTCCAGTCCATGCGTGATTGTGTGTCAAAATTGTGTTTCTAGCAAGTTAGCGCCGGCGCGCGGGTTTGCCCGCGGATTTTATATTTTATGATTGATGAAATGTTTTTTTTTAGGGAATGAGAAATAATGCTAGAAAGTGAAAACAATTATCTGCGATCTGCCTTTGGTTCACACAGATACAATACTAATGTTATTATTGTATTACTTATCTACTTTAAATAAATAGTGCCTACCTACCTAAAGATTTAAAAATCTTTCCACTGTATGTAAGTAGGTACTGATAAAACATTTTCTGACACGGTTAAGTACTAATTCATTGGTTTGGGTTGAATCAAATCAGAGAAAAGAAGTTCATGTAGGTATACTTAGGGTACCTATACCTAAATCAGGCGATCAGCGTAGGCAAACTTACCTATTTTTTTCCTAGCTACCTACGCAATGGTCGTCCGTCTGTCGGTCCGTATGTCTGTCTGTCCGTCTCTGTCTGTCACCAGACTGTATTTCACGGACCGTGATAGCTACACAGTTGACATTTTCACAGATGATGTATTTTTTTACATTTGTATCGCATGATTGTAATATTATAAGTCGCGTAAGATTGTATATTTACAAGTACCTACTTACTTATAATTTCTTCTAGATAAGACAAGTATTGAAACTATTGAATTTGGGTGTGATTCAGTGTATTCGAAATTATTTCTTCTCAACACATCATCTGCCTAGCCCTTTCCCAACTATACCTACTGGGATTGGCTTCCAGTCAAACCGGATTCAGCTGAATACCAGTATTTTACGTGGTGTGGCTGCCTACCAGACCTCCACAATCCATTATCTGTTCTCAACATAATCATAGATTATAGTCTAAAACATAAACAACATTTATTACAATCTTACGATGTTTGGAATTATCCGGTGACACATACGAGTACTTACATAGGTAGGTACCTACTCTAACCAACTAATACCAAGATATTCTAAGCTGATAACAACCCTTTGCTTTGCCATCTAAAACCATTCCACCAAAGAACGCCAGTAATCACACTAATCACTGAATGTTACGACTGTATCACCTAAAGAAAACATTCTTAGATCGCGACGAATAATTGCATAAATAATCTTTTATTTATTTAGTACCTACACGTCACAATTTATTTACACGTTAGGTACTATTTAGGTTCAGTCACATTACAACAACCTGTGTAGGTACAATATACCTTTATTACCATTAGATACGGGACTTAGTCACAGCAAGCGGTCCTACTCAGTTGGCACTCAGTCGCGCACGGAAAATCATTGATGTGACCTTCAGAATGATTGGCCAAAATGACCGATCAGCTTAAAAATATTACTAAGATCTAATACCTATTTGCTACTATTTGATATCTTTGTTTAAATAATTGGTACCTAATTAATAACTGAGAAAATGAATTTAAAAAATGGGCAGTCATTCTGATGTCAGGATGGACTGCCGACATTTAGGATCTCCACGTAAAGGCTCAAAAATTTCAATTCGCCTTTACAAAAATTTAGTACCTATTTGATACCTAAACATACCTATATTTTTTCTAGATTTTTAAGGCAAAGAATTTTATTAGAGATTTTTTGTTTAGGTAGGTACTATGAATAAATATACTTACCTAGTTCTACCCACATGTTAGCTTTTATCAGTATCTCGGAAATTGTTATTAATTAGTAGTACTTATTGCTAATTATCGTGTAAATTGAACTACCTTCACTCCATAGACTTGAAAAAAAATTGACTTCACTTGACATTCTGTATCAAGTAGTACCTACCTAAACATAGGAAACCAAAAATCTGTAATAAAATCTTTAATCTTTGCAGCTCAACAGTGTTTTAATAATACTAGGAATAAAAATAAGACACACCACTCGTAAATACAGCCAAAAATGTTAATTTGTTGAAAATAACAAAAATATTTTATCGTTTGCTTCGCCATGTTTGTGAGAGCGAGATAGATATTAAAAACATGCGTGAGAGACACGATACGCACAATTCGCGAGTTGTTGAGAGATTTTGTAAACAACGCGCGACGACTAGTACCAGACCGAGGTTGCGTAAGGTTAGCAACACAAATTTCTTCAAACATATTAATAGTTTTTTATTATTATTGTTTTACCAACCATGATTATTTAAATTCAAGTCAATTTTATTAATAATTGATAACAGTTATGTTTTACGCAACAGGTACCTATTTAAAAAAAAATGTTTTATAAGACAAAGTCTAGTTTTTAGTACCTAATTGTTGGTGCAGAATCACTACTTCACTATATTTAGTTATCTTTATTACGCGACTGTGGCAAAGCAAACGGTTATGATTTCAAGGCTTCCTCGTAACTCCCAAACTGCACGTCATGTGCAGCCATATTCTTTATTTATTTATACATAAATGCATAATGGTGATACTTAAGGCTCTTTTTTATTCAGGTTTCCTAAAGATGAATTAAGGAGACAAAAGTGGCTTGTTATTGTCCGAAAACAAAGGCAGAAGTAAAGCTTTAGTAACCTTGCGCGATCGAGCGAACAATATTAATTTCTTTTTTAACTACCTCAAAATAATTAATGTTTTTTATTTTATTTGCTAACGCTACCACATGCCATGTCATTCATAATCGTAAACATTCGTCAACATTCGGCAGCTAACGCGATTTCGCTCGCACGACAGCGCCGTCTCCTATCTCTATCCTTGTCTATCGGTAACAGTAGGTTGCGACTGTGATGACACTGATCACAGATGTGTGAGTTTCGGTGCATAGTCGTACGCCGAGCCCATGTTTACTGATTGCGATGTTAGAGCGTAACATGCAATGTTTATTACCCAAAATAATTTATCTGAATAATTTGTTATGGTGAAAAGGGATACCTTTTTACCACCAAATCCGATAGGATATCGAGCCTAGAAACAAAAATATGCATAGACCAATAATTATATTATTATTAATATTTGAAAATATTAGGTTTGGTAAGGATAAAGAAAGATAAAAAATAATTCAAAAATAAATACAACTATTGAGATTTGAACCCACACCAAGCCTAATGAAAGGCAGTCTCTAAACCGACAGTCTATTTGTACGGTTGATAATTGTTTCAAATAGCCGACCTTATTTATGTCAAGGTTTTTAGCTGCTCAGCTTCCCGAAAGTATAGCGTGATGATAATCATTGCTAAGGTTATATTAATAAGAAATAGATTGGAATATAACAATTTGGTCCTCTGGACATTTTAATTTCCAACCATTTTTGAATAAAACGACATCTAGTAGGGTCGAAAGTTACTACTATTTACTTTGCATGTGTGTGTAAAGAGTAAATTCATGCGGCTAAATCTTTATTCTGCTGTAATCTTTGTATGGTAGCAGTTAACAAGCATAGTGATTATCTAAAAAAATCAAGTTAATGCCCTAGGTATAGCCTATAATAAAGTTGTCTATTAAAACTTTCTATGTTAAGTGTAAAAATTGAAAATGTTCGAAATTGTGGATGTGTCGCCATCTAGCGACAAAATGGCAGTGAGAGCATTCATCCATTCACCTTAAGCAGTTGATATCCCAAGTGTGTTAACTTGCTAGAGGTCATACCTAAAAAAAAAAAAAAGTTTGATTAGTTAGATTGATTCCCGGTGGCTATGTAATCTCTCTCGGGTCGGTTCATGGTCGATTCTATAGGCTTTTTTAATAGGTATATAACAATTCAATAGGTAGGTATGTTGTATTATTTTAAGTAAAAAAATCGGGTTACCTGGGGGTCGAGTCTGCTATTGCAATCGTCCCTCAATGACTGGTCAATGATCGATTTTTGACGTATAACGTCAAACTTATGACACATTTCCCATACAAAAACTGTCAAAGTTGTCAAATATTCGATCACTGACCGGTCATTGAGACACGATTGCAATAGCAGACTCGAGCCCCAGCACTATTGGCTGATGTACATACCTGCATAATTATAGGTAATACCTGTCAAGTTTTGTAATGATGTAGGATATCAGTGTTACCTATCGGAAGCATAAAAGACTGTAGGGTACCTACCTAGGCTGTTTCGTAATTGTCCATCCACGCGGGCTTGGAAAGTACAATCTGTGTAACGGTATCAACCACAAGCTTGGGCCCCATCCACTAAGACAAACAATCGCGTTCACCGCTATAAAATAGGTAACCGTTGTCTGTGGGCCTCACTGTTTAAAAGCATTCCCCATACTAGAAAAACAGCAAAATTGACTCGACATCTCTTGCGAGGTCCAGTCCAGGAGTCATCAGGAGAGCAAATCTGGTGTTACTTCCAAGAACGAGCGTTTCCTGCTCTATATAGAGCAGGATCGGCTGCACACGGAGTAGGTACCTACCTAAAATACTCGCATCTCTGGAGTAGTGCACCGAAAGTACCAATTTGCATCATGCATCACTTGTCTCCGAAGAGAGAAGAACCGTATTTAGCATTAGACCAAGTTGGAGTCCCTGAGCCTGTACTGAGATTCCAGCCCGGGAATCGAACCCAGGACCTAAATGCATAGAGCCCACGGTGCGGTAAACGATTCAATGGTTTTTGTGTACCTACTTATTTAAATGGCACTCGTGCGAAGCCGGGGTTTGTTAATAATAAAACATCATTTACACAATATATCTTATTTATTTTACAAACATAATTGGAACTAAGTATATAAAAAAGAACTCAAGTCTTAGTTTCTAGTTTCTGGCACATGTTATGTTATATACTTAGTAAGTAAGTTATAATATTATGGCAAAAGATTATTTAGAGTACCGGATAATTTTCGACAGTGCAATCACTGTTTTTGCTTATGTAATTAGGCGTAGGTTCTTAAGTATATTGACAAAAATGCACTTAAATAATATCCTAAAGTCTGTACATTATAATAGTACCTAAGGAGTTTATAAATACAATATAAATACAAAGATACGGATGAGGTACCCTAACTTACATAATAATATTGCCCAATTATAATAATTATCATAATAGGTAGGTACGTGGTTTTTCAAGCTGAAATTAAACAACAAAACAAAAAAATGTATTTTAATTTACCTACCTAATATCATTGAAATCCCTGAATTTTCTAAACCAATAACCCTGGAATGCGACAAGGCATTCAAATACGTAAGTATACCTACGTTGCCTACGTACATAAAAAATATACTTTAGTCAATCACTCAGCTGTCAAAAACTTTCTGACAGGTGAGGGATTCAACTTTTAAAATAAGAATTATAAAAGTAAAAATTATATGTATAGGTAGTTACATATTTTCAAAATATTATACAAATGTATACAAAATATGAGCTGCTCGGAGATAATAAAGGAACTGCGTAGATTTTTTTTATTTTATTTACGAAATTACAATAGCTACGAATTTTAGCAATAGCGTATTTTCCTGACAAAATTTAAAAAATATTTGGTCTGTCATGTAGATTAAGTACCAAAATATTGGACACGTATTTTTTTCTTCTGTCCCGTAAACAAAAAACGAAGACGATAGGTACAATCATTGAGATGGGTACAATGCACAAGTGACGTCACCAGGAGGAAGCATCATAGAGTTCAGGAATCCGAACTCCTGAACTCTGATGCTTCCTCCTTGATGATGATTTCATATTTATTTAATTTGAAAATCCATTCTTTTTTCAAATCTGTCTGACGGACCAAATAGAATGATATTTTTGTCTCCGGGAAAGTACCCTATTGTAAATATGTTGGAAAGCAGCTCAACATCTAGACGTCCTAGTAGCAGCTGCAGCGGTCGGCGGGGCAGTGCGGCGGGTACACGATGCACTGGTCCATGCAGTACACGTCCGCGCCCTCGCGGCCCTCCAGCTCACCCACCGCGTCGCATACTTGCCTGGAAATTATCATGGAAAATTATTAGCAACTAGCTGACCCGAGAGAAGCAGCCTATGTTTTAGGTACTTTTCTTTTTATCTTGCTACTTCTTACACACCACTCACTGTATCAGCCGAAAACTACTTCTAACCAGACGTAGGCTTCTACACTACAAAGCATCACCATAAATATTTTCTTATATTTTCACACAACATCGCCATAACTATCCTTTGGGGATCCTACCACCTACACCGCTACCATTATGCCTTCCTAATACATAAACAATTCATGAAGCTAATACTGCTTCAGGGCGGAGGAATCAGCCATACACGTCATCCAGTAACGCGAGGCCAAGGCTTTACGATGCACACAAATCTTCGGAACAGCGAGGTAGCTCCTCGAAAAGTGTGAAAACCCCAGAAAGCTTCTATGCTTCCGGCTGGAGTAATTGATGAAACTCTTATATTAATATGCCTATAGACACTGCAGTTGAGAAAGATACTCACGGGCAAGTACACAAGTCTTCAGGACAGTTAGGAGGGTACCGCAGACAGTTGGTCTGACACCAGCTCAGCATGCCAGGAAGTCTTTTGTACGCTTTAGTCGGCACACACACTTGATCCCTGAAACATGAATACAATATATTAACGAAAGCTTAACTAGGATTGACGTTTTAGCATTTTTATAGGCTTGTGTTTAAACGCCTACCAGAAATTCTGCTATTTTACAAATAAATTCGAAATCGCTGCCAGAAAGGATAAATGTTCACCAAATTGTATTTCATGAAGTGTTTAAATCAGAAGTTCACCTATTTTAGTACCAATAAATTCGAAATACCAGCCAGAATGAATAAATGTTCACCAAATTGGGTGTAACCTAACATCAAAACACTTTAAAAAGTTGTTTAAAAAGCGTAGTCCGAGAAACGCTTCGCGGGCTCAATAGTTTAAAAAAATAACCACGAAGGGGATGGCTGTTCGCTCGCTTCGCGCGCTCACTTGACCCCGCCATCCTCTTCTAACCTAACCTGTCCGAGTCGGGGAGCCCTGAGTCCAGAGCTCTCTTCGCTCGCTCTTGCATCCTAAGTTCTCCTAGTAACAGTAGTAACATTGCAATAAAGCATTTTTTGACTGTATATTTTGGTATTTCACCTGAGGTCTAAGTGTGAGTTTTTTAACGTACTCGATCGCGTTAACGTAAAAGTTCGCTTATATTATGTCTTATGTATTAACGCGAACGAAAGCATTAAAAAACTTGCACTAAGGCCGCTGTTCTCGATCATTTTAATAGAGGGTAAAATTAAGTATTCCACTCCTGAGGTGGACTGTTACTGTTTCAGTAAAACGATATTTGGTGAGCATTTAAGTATCCATTTTGGTAAGCAAAAATAATATAAATGAAGCTAATATATTTTACTTGGTACTTAGTGTCAGGTTAGGTAGTTCAAAAAATAATTTGTTGAGCATTTAAATTGTACCCATTTTTAAACACAGAACCGAAGTTTGAATAGGTAGGTACCTAGGAGGGTTTAGTCCATGTTCAACCACCACAATCTTTACCCCCGACCATGTTGAACCCCTAAATGTTTCCATGTTCAACCCCTGGGGGTCGAACATGGATTTCTATACATTGGGCATCTTTTCTTTATCCATATTCAACCCATTGTTGCTAGGTAACTAATAATGACATTAGAGTAATACTAAGAGCAGAAGTGATTTTTTTTCTTTATTTACAATTAATCTTTTACAGGTACTGTTGGGTAAAAAAATATGGCTAACATAAACATTGATGATGATGAGCTACTTTGGGTTTATCATTTTTTTTAAACTATTTAAGGCTAGGTTATCCGGAAAAACGTTGTTTTGCATTGTGTAAAATTGTGTTTTATTCGTAAAGAACACGGATTTAAATTTTGAAAAAAATATATTACATATTTCACACTTCGATCTAGCTATTTCGGCCGTGCGATACACGATTTCTTGCACTTTACTGCATCCAATTAAATCGCAAAGACAAGTCAAAATCAAGATGTAATTATCATTTCATTTGAGTTATATAAGGTTTTGAGTAATAAAACTTATACCACAATAAAGGTCGTAAAAAATGTGATAAAAATCGGCCGTCATAATGTGAAATATGAAAATACGTATCCCACTAATTCCAAAATCAAGTGATTTTGTCTTTTCATGCGCGCGCCCCGTGTCATTTAGTCCCGAGCGGAACGTGTTGGAGGTCGGACGTGTGCCAATTTTTGCGATGCCGCCACCCCCGCTAAGTTCTGTTACTGGCTAAGCCTAAATTGATTACCGCTCGAGCACTGCCGGCACACCGGTGTGCCGCGAATTTAATGTTTATGTTTATTTACGTAAGATTTATTTTTTATTTTGGAATTTTCACGTGTCGAGTGGTTAAATAATAATACTTGTATACAATTTAGTGTTCAAACAGTTGTAATATAGTTAGTTTTTATTTGATGTAGCTATACCTTTGTAAAAAAAAATGGGGGAATAAAAGTTGTCATCAACGGCTCTTCGTTGCAGCGGTGACTACTTTTTTTTTATAAACTTTGGCTGAATAAACAAAAAGGTATATAGGTATATTATACATAATTTACTTTACTAACTAGGTAAGTACCAACACGGAACAGATAAATTTACACACCGCGAACATGTAAACAGTTTAATTTAAACCTTATTTCAATACGCATAAAGACGTGCGCTTTAGTGGTTTAGTTTTCGCGCGAAATAGATTTACCAACCGCATCAAGTATGTAAAACAATTGAATTTGAACCCTATTTCAGAGTGCATAAAGCCACCTCGCGCGCACATGATACAATGATTTACTGTTTTCAAATGTCAAATAGGTAGTTCACCCCGCTACGTTAGTCTTGATGGTTTCGGAGAGTTTGTACAAGTCTTATAATATTTGTTATTTATTAGAAATGTCCGTTTTCACTTATCTTACTCCTAAACAAATGCCAAAATAATAGCTCGTATTTCCTACATGAGAGTTGAATATCGGTGCAATAATGTTTTGGTGTTCATGTAGAGAAGAAATATAAGTGTAGTTATACGCTAGGTGGGTACCTACTCACAGCCACTACAACACAACAAATAATAATATTTATGGTGTCTGCAACGTTTGTGTAGGTCTCGTCTATGCCAACCAATACGCGCAGCGCACTCGTGAGTCGCGTGCCATAGTGTAAAAGTGTTACAGTATGACCATTTCCTATGAAAATATTATAATAACATACTTTTGGTAACGTTTAGGCTACCGGACCAGCTCATTTATGCGCTGTACACTAGAGTCCATCCTCTTACTAATTACTAACAATGTATCAAGTTATGACAAGACATACAAAAAACTATGTGGTCAGTTTGGATAGTTTTTAATCCAATGCGTAACTTTATCGGTGTTTATTGGCAAGAGGAAAAATGCATAGAAATTATAAATTACATACACTAAACTGTTCTGACTTCCAAAAAAGAAGAGGTTCTCGATTCGACTGTTTTTTTGTTGTTGTATGTTTGCTCAGCGATATTTTCGCCAATTGTCAACCGATTTTGATGATTCTATTTTTTTTGGAACTGTATCTTCCCGGACTGATCCCATTTCAATTTGGTGAAGATCTGATGAAGAACTTCGGAGATAGGTAACGGAACTCTTCATTCCCGTAGGAATTCCCGTTCCCGTATAGCCGTACAGCCTTCCCCATGAATGTAACTATCATAAATTCATAATCATAATACAAAAAAGAATTTCTCGCACCGCGTCGCACGCAGTCACGCACGCTCGACGCGTTCTCGTTTGGTGGCCGCGTCTCGTGCACCGCCCGTTCGATTTAATAACATTGTTGAATTATTTTAATTTTACATTATCTCCTAAACGGTGAGTTCAAATAACATGCTGTTAAAGACAAAGTTTATCTTCATAAAATTATCTTGATGATGAAGTAACTTTCGCTAGTAAGGATTAATATGCCTGCCTAATATTAATGCTGAAAAACCACCTTTAATTTTTAAATAAATTATTTGACATAAAATGCCTTAGTGTGGCTTATTTATAAGAGATAGATATAGGTGTAACGTCGGACTTTTTTTTTAGATCGAATGAAAAACAATATCTTTGTAGTACATGGTACTTACGTATAATTAGCTATTACCACAGCGCACTTAGCGCACTTCCACTTTATAATATTATTTAGTAAAGATTTGAATCAAATAGTAAGTATCTCATTATCATTATTATAACACCATAAAAATACATAAAGAAATTAAACACACACCCCCACATAAGTACATACCTACGTAATTATTACAATTCTATCCTATTTATTTAAAACGGTTTGCTATCTATGTTTCTGTGTATGTGCGTCTGTGTGCCTGTGTATCTGTCTTTGGCACTGTAGCTCCGTTATCTTTATTGAACAGGGATATTTTGTAAGTTTTTAAAATTTTACTTGTTAATTACCAACAAATCAAAATCAAAATTTGCGTTACAGGTCAACAGAGCATGCGGAAGGGCGTGACTTGTCTCCAAAATAATACTCATTTATTGGGGTTACCCCAAACGGTATAGTTGGGAACGACACCATTGTTGAAATTAAATGTCCAATAACGGCATTTAGAAAAGGGAAATGCTGCTATTGAAGAAAATAAAATACATATATTTAAATTCGATAGAATAAAACATACCAGAGTTATAAACAAAAAAAGTAATTGGTATTACCAAGTGCAGGGTCAACTTCACGTAACAGAAAGGAACCAATGCATTTTTGGAATATGGTCCGGTGAAAACTAGTAGTAGAAAATATTTCAAGAGAAGACGAATTTTGGCGGGTGCACATGGAGAAAAAAGTTATAGATTTTTATTTGAAATGTATATTACCAGAGATTTTGGATCCGCGCCAAAATCGCGGTATGCCAATACGAGACATAATATTGAAAGAAAACAAAGAAAATGTTAATGATAAGCCTGTGCAGCCAGGTCCAAGCAAATCCAAGGACCATAATTATTCCGTGTCAATCTACTCAGCTAGGTCCATGCAAACCGAGACAGCTACAGTTCAACGAATTTTAGCCAGTTGCATTGGTAACTTTTATTATGTTAACTATTTGATTAAAAAATATAAAAACGTTTTTGTTTTTTTTTAATAGCATCTAGGCAAATTCCAAACCATTTATACTTTTAAGCTTTCTTGAATTATAATATTCAAGAATTGTAACATAATTTTCCTAAAGTAAGTGTGCCTACCTACTACTTGATTTTTACGAAGGTATCGCACCAAAGCCAAATAGCGCGCGACGCGTAGTTTTGTATCGTACTCGTATTCATAATTTTCGTGTCAGTCAATTTTAAATCCACCATATACTCTAAAATCAATAAGTATTCTTACTGATTTTTAATGATTAGTAATTGGATTCAAGTTTGTACAATACGTACTTAATCCATCTATAAACTTAAAAAATACTTAATAGAAAAATAAAACAAAATAAACTTATACTAATCAATTCAAGTTGATCTACTGCATTACTTCATCCTGTGACGGAACTTAGTACCTACCCGAGTCTGTGAACTCATGAGCGGGCGGTGCGCTTGGTGCGCGCGTCTCCCGCGCATCGTAACTTATTACGTATCGCTACTCCTTGCGGGGCCTGAGGTAAGCGTTAGATGCCTACGCGCTCAAGTCAGGCTCGCCTTAACACATTGTGACCGTGATCTCCAGATTATTTAAGCCGCAGTCTGACGTCTGGGAGCAACTTTTATCCGTATGGCAATTTAGGTGGGATAATTCCATCAAGGGCTGACACTTCCCCACCAACCGTGTCTCCACGTTGCCGTCGTGGTGGGGCTTGCGTGTCTCAATGATCTTGGGGGCTTTGCCGGTAGAGCCACTCATGCCGGAAGGTCCCAAGTGAGAGACCAGACCAAGAGAGACACAAGAGGGGCACACCGTTCGGAGACTTGAGCAGTGTTCGGGTCCTCGGACGGTGTGCGTCTCATTGGCTTGCTCGCTGCTCTCTGGTACGCGTCTGATCATCAGACGTGACTGTGAGAGCAGCGAGCAAGCACTGAGAGAGAGGGGGAGAGGAAGGGAGATAGGGACCGCACCCTCAAAAAGGAAAATATGGACAGGCCTGCCAAAGAAGTATTACCCCAGGGCGGTTCGGACTGCTTAGCAGTCCGGGAATCCGCCACGCCTAGTGCGTCAAGCCCCTCGTATTCTGGGGGGGGCAACAGGGCTGTCCGCACTCCGTTTGCCAAGGGCAACAGTGGCCGAGGAGGCCCCCGATTCAAAACGTCCTTTGAGGAAATAATCGGGTTAAATTTTAGCTCACCCGACAAAGTGTCGGTCGGGGAGAGCGCGGGAAGCGGCGCTCTATATTGGGAGGAGGGCTCGCTTGAGTGTCGCACGGGTGAAGAGTCGGAGTCCGAGTTGGACTCCGACGACCTAGCGACCTTAAGCTCGGCGAGCTCGGAACCCGTGAGAGCGGGGGCTGCTGCGGAGGACCCTAGGTCCTTCCGCAAGCGGCCCAGAACGGAGGAAGACCGGGGGTCGTCTGGCAGCGAGGAGGTGGCCTCGGCTCGCAAGATCCCCACCAGTAGGCGGGGTAAGGGCCGAGAGGGAGGCAAGGGGAGATTGCCCGCCTCCAAGGTGGCTGGCCAGCGAGCCGAGGGGCTCGTCGCTGACGGACGACCCCCCGTAGAGGGCGGTCACAGGGCTCCTGGTTCGGAGTCCTCCGGCGGTGAGCCGGATGACTCCGGACAGGAGCGTGTTCGGAGGGCCGGGTTTGCGGAAGTTGTAGAGGCCGCGCTTCGCGATGTGGCCTTGAAGAGGAAGTTGTCCTCCAAGAACAAGGCCATAAGCGAGGCGATGGCCTCCATTCTGGCGGCAGCGGAGGGTAACCCAGGGGGGCCTCCGCGGGACGAGATGTCCAAGCTGCGGGCGGAGGTCGCCCGCTTGGCTGCCGCCACGGAGCGCCTCCAGAGGGAGAATGCGGGGCTCCGAGCAGACCTGGCCAGGCTCCAAGGAGCCGGTCCACAAGGGGCGCCTGAAGGGGGACGCAGGGAGAACAGCCAGCCCGTGCCGCAGGAGGGCCAGGTGCTGGACCTGGTGCGGCAGGAGATGGCTGCCTTCCAGGCGCGGTTTTCCGTCCTGGAGGGCATCGTCCTGCGCCCCCCGTTAGCGGCGAGTGGGAAGGCTCCAGGCCGGATGGCGAAGGCGGCGTCGTACGCGGCCGCCGCGGCTGCCACACCGGGGTCGTCCGGCCAGGACAAAGGGTCCGGGCCGGCGCCCGCGAAGCCGGTGCCGGGAAAACCGGACCCGGCCCCGGGAAGGAAGAGGAAGGGTGGGGTTGCTGCGCGGACGGCGAAGGCTCCTGCGCCGTCTGGGCAGCAGCTCCCCCCGGCTTCCTCGCCTTCAGCTCCTCCCCCGGCTCAAGCCGAATGGCAAGTGGCCGGGGAGAAGAGGAAGGCGGGAAAGGCAGCCAGGGCGGCCAAGAGGCGGGAGAGGAAGCGGCGGCAGAAGGCGCGAAGCGTCGCGGCTGCGCTGCGCCCCCCGAAAACCGCGGCTGTAGTGCTTACACTGCAGCCGGACGCGGCGAAGAGGGGCGTGACGTACGCGGACGTGCTCACCAAGGCGAAGGAGACGATAAACCTTGGTGAGCTAGGCATCGTGGGGGGCCTTCGGCTCCGGGTCACCATGACTGGGGCCCGGATGCTGGAGATCCCCGGGGCAGCCAGCGGCCCAACCGCGGACGCTCTAGCCGAAAGGCTTAGGGCGTCCCTAAGCGCGGACGATGCCCGAGTGTCCAGGCCCACCAAGCGCATCGACATGCGCATCTTGGGCCTGGACGACTCCGTCACGGAGGCGGAGGTGGTGGCCGCCGTCGTTAGGACGGGGGGGTGCTCAGCAGAGGAGGTGAAGGCGGGCACCCTACGTCCTGACAACACGGGCACGCGCACCATTGTGGTGAGCTGCCCCGTGTCGGCGGCCAAAACCATCACGGAGGGCCGAAGGTTTTTGGTGGGTTGGGTTTCCGCGCAGGTCAAACTGCTGGAACCCCGACCTCTGAGGTGCTTCCGGTGTCAAGTGGGCCACCATGTGGGAGCACAATGCACCTCGGAGGTGGACCGCAGCGGTCTTTGTTTCCGCTGCGGTCAGCCCGGTCACAGGGCCGGCTCCTGCGTCGCCGCGCCGCACTGCGTAGTCTGTGCGGCAGCTGGCAAGCCGGCCGACCACTGGGCTGGGGGTAGGGCCTGCGCCCCACCCACCAAAGCCGGAAACAGGAGGAAGCCCTCCGCCACCGCCGTCTCTGCCGCGACCGCCGCCGCTGCCGCCGCTTCTTCTACCGCCATTGCCGGTTCCACTGCGGCTGCTGCTTCTGCAGCAGCCGCAGTAGAGCCCCTGCAAAGGGCTCCGGAGGGGGCTGAAATGGAGTGCCAGTAATGGCCCCATTTCACCCCCTCCTGTTGAACGTCAGCCACTGCGCCGCCCAGGAACTGATGCTCCTGAGCATGGCGCAGTGACTGATGCCTGTGGACGGCGAGCAATGGGTAGCTCGCCGTCCGATCAGAACAGGCCCGGGTTGACGGCGCGCTGTGTTCTACGCGCGCCAAACCAGCAGAAGTCAGCAAGGGTCGGAGCCCATTAGGGCCAGAGCCTACCAGGGTTGCGGATTTGTTCGAAAGAGTTACCGCGGCCCTGGGAAGAAAGGCACTAGGAGGACTAAAGGGTGGGTTTTAGTCAGTAAAAGTCTGACACTCCCTGCCGCTCCACCCAGAGCGGGAGGGGTCATTTGATGATTTCCCATCCTCTAAAAAAAAAAAAAAAAAAAAAAAAAAAAGGGCTGACACTTCCATCATTCCTTCCCGGAAAGGACATTGCTGGAGGTCGACCACGGTGTTGCCCATTATCTTACAGGTCATGGCAACTTTAAGAGTAAATTATTTTCTTTCAAGCTTGTTGCTTCGCATTTGTGTCAATGTTCTACATCTGAATGTGAATACGAACAATCCTCACATCATATATATGAGAGTTATATTCTTTAGCAGAATTAACGCAATAATATCCGTGGTTCTTGGCAATCTGGGCTTCGTCAGTTATAAACGTCCCTTTGTGCCTATTGGCCTAGTTCTACCTACTAGAAGGAGAAAATGTTTTTTTCAGACTCCTTCGCTGTTCTTTTCTGATTAATTTCGTTGCGATTCAACTATCTTGGACTCGTCGAGCTTCATTGCCTCGGTGCTTTTTGGTGGTGATAGCTTTCAAAGGTTGTAGAGATTGGAAATAGTGTGGTGGGCTTACATACCATGAAACATCACGCGTGTGAAAAGTTTAAAAAAATCAATGTACTCAATTTCTCCAGACAAAGATCTACCATTATTTCACCACTTATAAAACGACTAGCACTTCGCCCGCGACTTCGTCCGCGCAGATTTAGTACTTTCTTCTGCAAACTTCGATACCCCCAACCGACCCCTTAAGAAGGGTAATCTTGCAATATTAATCGTTGCGATCTTAATTTTTACCACATACCAAGTTATTTGTTTTAATTAAAGTAAAAAATACATCGTATGGACTTTGTTTTTATTTAATAACAAAGCGTACACCACTGCCATTATTTAGGTTTCTTTTTAAGAACTTCCTATATCAGCGTGTAATGTATGAAGTTGAAAAAGAGGACGAGCACATGTTTAAAATGCCCCATCAGCAAAAAAATGTTTCACGCTGCTTATTATTTCCCTCGCCACCTCAGATCATCATCATCATCTTCCTGCCCTTATCCCACGTTACTTGGTGTCGGCGCAACACGTTTTTTTCATCCATTCTGTCCTATCAGCCGTCACACTATCACTAACTCCCTTTTCTTTCATATCACTCCTCACACAATCCATCCATATTTTCTTTGGCCTCCCTCTTCCTCTCCATCCATCCACATTTATATTCATAAACCCTTTTAGTTACATACGTTTCATCCCTCCTCTTCATATGACCATACCAGGACAAGCGGTTACCTTTCAACTTTTCCGTCACTGGCGCCACTTTTAAACTACCTCTAATGTACTCATTTCTCACTTTATCCATTCTCGTTACTCCACACATCCTTCTCAACATTCTCATCTCCGCTACATGCGATCTATTTTCATCCGTCTTTTTCATAGCCCAACATTCTGATCCATACAGTACGACAGGTCTTATCACAGACTTATAGATTTTAACCTTCAACTTCAGGGGCATACGTGGGTCGCAAGTTGTTCCAGTGACCTGTCGCCATTTCATCCATCCTGAGTTGATCCGGTGCGTTACGTCTCGGTCTATATCCTCGCCACCTCAGATACGAACGCTATTATCCCTTTATTTTTTTTGCAGGTACAAGTACCTGCCATTTTACACAATTTTCCACATCAATCCCTCTCGAATACACCTTTAACAACCGGCCAACTACTAATGAGATGGAAAAAAATATGTTTAGTAAGTATTTCAAAGTAACTGCAGAAATATAGGGCTAATAGTGCATAGGCAGGCACACTGAAAATGTAGCTAATAGCAATGTGAAATCAACACTTTTGTGTTTAAGTGTCCATTGAGGGTTGAACGTGGATTAAAAACATTCAAAAATAAAAGTCCATGTTCAACCAATGAGGGGTTGAACATGGACAGCGTTTAGGGGTTCAACATGGTCGGGGGTAAAGATTGTGGGGGTTGAACATGGACTAAACCCCTAGGAGCCTATAGCTTGGGAGGTTGTTTGAAACCTGTTCGGTTGGTGACATAAACTAGCAAATGATGGAAACGAGTTTCATCCTCTATTATTACGGTAGACACTTCACCAATAAATTGTTGAATAAAATGGCTACCTAGGAGTAAACGCGAAAAAACAAGCTTATTTCAAAGCATCTACATTGTAGGTTGTAGCATAGTTTTAATGCATCTGCAATTAAGGGAGATAAAGTCATTGAAGATCGCATGGTGTTAGATAAAAGGTAGACGGTACTACAGTTTTTACTTTTAGTTGACCGGTCCTGAAAACTTTAACTTTATCACGCAGACATTAATTTCTATCACAAGCCTAAAATATTAAGCATCTACTCTAAACAGGTAAAATACAATAGTTTTCTATATACCATTCTTGCAACACAGGATCATTTTGTTAGTCACAGTTAAGGCTATACAACTGTACATTTCTTAATAGGTATACGAAGAAAAGAGATTCGGGGTTGGACAGCGTGTTAGTTACGTCTTATTTTATACATAAACGTGAGAACTAACTACGAAACACAGAACATTCAAGAGGGTGGAAAATTTATTCACAAAGATACCACCACGTCGTCAGCCAAAACCTTTAAAACATTCCAAGGACATGACAAAGTATACCTAATGATCGGTGGAACAAAGTCCTCTGAATCAGTGTCAATATCGTTGCTGAAAGAAAACGTTCAATATTATAGTGCACGTTATCGACATTAAACATATAATTTTATATATTACACATGTACATATTCATATTTTACCTAATTACGTACGATTCCTTTCGGATATCCTTCAGTTTTTGTCTGAAATAATTAAGTCACAAGATACATATAGAATTATAGATGGTACTTACATAAATAATGAGAACATATATAACAGATAATATGATAAAAGATACACACACTATAGACAAATGATACAAATATTCATCGTCGGTTTCAGTGTGGTACGGGACCTTGTAAATGCAAAAAAATGATTTTTTCTCATGAGAAAATAAAAAATATCTATTAGGTAGTTGCTAAATCAAATAATCATAAACTCTCCAGTTTCTAAGAAAATAAGTCTGCAGTGAAAAACAATATTTTTGCATTTACAAAGGTAGGTAACACTGACGCCGACGACGATACATAAAACTGCAGCTCATATTATCCCACCTGACGACAAGAGGGTAGACATTTCGGGGCATGTTAAAGTCCCTGTAGTACAGGAGGAAAGGATAGTCCCTCCTGAGGTCTCCGGCGAAGGCAGGTGGAAGCCCGCCGGTGCTGGTGACCACGCTAACGTCGGCGCAGTTCCTGAAGGTTTCCGAACGGCCGCAGCCGACGGCCTCCGTGCCGTTAGAGCAAACCCCCCACATGTTACCTGGAAAAAGTAATGCACTTACGACCTGCCTGAGTATAATAACGTGTTAAAGAATAAACGCAATACCTAAATGGGGTCATTGTACGAGTACTCATCATTATGAACAATTTTTACTTTGGGACCAACATTGAAATCGCGAAAAAAAATGACTGCCCCATACATTTTTGTGTACATGACCACTAATTACGAGCGGTTTACTCCTAAATAATATTTATGTATTAAAGTTTTACCAACAGCTTCTGTAAGTATTCGGATCTTGTTTGGTAGGTATTTAATAAGTTACAGAAAACCTCAGACATACACAGTCGCCAATATACAGGACAGCCAAAATTAAATATTAGTGTTTTTGTTTCGTACTAACTGGCAAGTCCTCATTCTTGGGAAAAAATGAATCGATTTAAATTAATCTCAGTTCGAATAAACAACATGACCAAGGTCTAATAAGTTAGTTAAAAAAAGAGTTTGGAGAAAAAGAAAGTGTGATTTTCACTGTCTACAGATAACTGAAAATTGGCCTCTCTATCTCTTTTGTCCTCATAATCTTTCTCATCACCATCACCCAATCCTAACTAATGTGAATTGTGAGTTTTTATGTTCGCTTTCACGCATAAAGGCTGAACCGATTTGATGAAAACATAGATAAAATTTTAGTTAACAGAGAAGATCTACGGAACCAGGGCCGTCTTTTGCCTAGATTTATTTGATTTATTCAAATAAATCTAGAATTGTTTTTTTTTTTTTTTTTTTGTCACATTAAATTGAAAGTATATTGTAACTAGCACTTCGCCCGCGACTTCGTCCGCGTGGGGATAGTAGGTACTCCACAAACTGCAACGCCCCTGTACATATCCCATTATAAAGGTTAGTTTTGGAAAATCAAGCACAACGATTCTCATTATTGGTTCAGCGCAACTGTTCACCCCGTTCAGCCCGTCAGGGGTTGATTATGCAAAAATTGTTAGGTACATGATCTGTTTCAATTATCCCACTTTTAGTTTGTTCATAGAATTCCGACGCAAATTGAAGCAAGCTATAATTTCCTCCCCTAAAAACTTATTCACCCCTGCTTCACCCCTTATTATGTATGTACCTAGTTGATTTTCGAAAAATCCAAACATTTGTTATTCTTATTGTTTTATCCAAAACATTTAAATGCTGTGGTGTTTCAACTTCATCGGACCAAGCATTGATACGATTCTCCCCAGTTCGCTCAACCGCGACATTTTTCTTACTCCGAGCATGTTTATTACCGTCGTAACTTTTGAAGGAAAGGTCCGATTTGAATGATTTAAAGTGTAATTTACACAGACATAATCAACCTTAATTATCAAACCATTTAAATGGATAAGGATTAATATCATGGTACTACAATCACCATTTTTTATTTCACCATGGGATTTGCTTGACTAATATTAACAAAAAGCGTTCATGGTGACTTATCCATAATAGTTAGACATATGGTATCGCGGACTTTTTTGTAGATATTGATGACCTCTATAAAACTGTAGTACATCACTTTGCTCTATTGTCAATAGATTCCGCAGCGTACGCGATATAAGGATTTTTTCTCACACCTTGGGTCACATTATCGAAGTTTTCATACGGATCCCTAACTTTTTTGAAAATATTCTATAGCCTATGACCATCACCGATAATGTAGGATTCTACTGGTGAAAGAATTTTTCAAATCGGTCCAGTAGTTTCGGCGCCTATTAATTTCAAACAAACAAACAAACAAACAAACAAATCTTTCCTCTTTATAATATTAAAGTAGATAAAGTAGATAAAAAAATTACAAGTTAGTGCTAAAAATCTAATAGAGGAAGAAAATTGAAATAAATTAACATTCTTACGTATTGATTCATTAGTCAGCAATAGGTGATCAATAGGTGTTCCGTATGCTGTCGGACGTAAAAGAATAGCACCATCCCATCACTTCCCGTGGGTGTCCTAAGAGGGACTAAGGGACTCGCCAGAGAATGAGCAGCAACATTCTCTGTAGGTAGGTTGCCACAGCTACACTGCGATCGCCAACCCGCCTGCCAAGCGTGGCGATTATGATAGAGAGGCCTATGTCCAGCAGTGGACGTCTTTTGGCTGATATGATGATGATGATGAAAAGGTGATCTGGCAGAAACTGGGGGGCCCCTATCAATCAGGGGCCCTGTGCACGTGCCCTTAGTGCCCAGTGGAAAAGAGGGAACCCAGGAGAAGGTTAATAGACTTTAAATTTTAGCGAAAATAAAACTTGAATGCGAGCGTAGCTCCATAGCAAAAGCTATTAAGTAATTGTATGTTAATTCTAACCAGTATAATATGTCCATTGAAGCACACACTGCGTGCACGTTATGTAGGCAGGCAGCCGCACCCGATACCTGAAGATCTCCTTCTTAGCTGTGTCTAATGGGATCAGGAACCTGTCATCTCTTGTCTCTGAAATGTACAGTGGGTACCTGAAAATGACGCAATAAAAATCTTTTTAAGGACCTGTAGTGGATAAGCATGTACCTCGTCTGCGCAACCATGACCACACTGACCAGAGTGTCCGACTACTAAAAAGAAGTGGATAAACTAGTGTAACTGTATTATATTTTATTCATTATGTTAATAGTATGCCTTAATTAGTCACTTTCAGCTTAATGCTCGTCCCAGAGCAAGTTTGAGCTTGTAGGTTGAATAGTTTCGTAGATTTTCTATTCGTTCCGTTTTTGCCGCGTGTCAGGGGCGCATGAGTTCTCACGCATGTGCCCCCCACCGAGACCAATTTTAAAATTTATTTTTAATGTATTTGATATTAAAAAAGGATGGGTGATTCCTTTTATTTAAGTAGAATGGAATCCAGATGTCTTATTAAATAATTAATTTTCTTTTTGATATCGAAGAGGATACTTAAGCTCCTAAAAACTGACAAAAAAAAAACGGCTGGCATTGCTATTTGGCTCGAGAACGCGCTTAGAGCTGGAAGGGCAAATTTGCAAGCGCAAATTCCTAGGTTTTAACCAAAAAATAATAACCAACCTGTCAAAGCATTCCTGCGTGGCTTCTTGCTTCGGGTTGTTGTTCGGACACAGCTTCATGACGAACGTGCCGAGATGGTTCGCTGTCAACTCCACTTCCACTTCGATTTCCTGTTGAATACCATTAGTTTCCTACTTAACTGCACCGTACTAAAATTGCCAAATGTACAGTGTATTCGTTCATATTGCTTCATATTGGTCGAGCACTGAATATATTGTGAGATATCGACATTCGAAATTTTTGGGCCTTGTCAAGATTGTTTGTGCGGCGTTGATTTTTAGCGGACAGTAGAGGCTATTAGCCGATGCTCGCTTGAGAGGCCGCTCCGTCACGTCGACTATTATGCAAAACATCTTACCGTGTAAACTTAGGTGAAGTGAACATGAAGTGAGCTGTCATTCCATCCTTATTTTTTTATTTATGAATGGGCTAGCTCTTGACCGCGATCACGCCTGATGGAAAGCGAAAGATGAGGTCCATGATGAAACGAGCGTGCCCAGAAGATGCCTTGAGACACTGGTACTCCCACTCGTCGACGAAACACAGCAGGCTACTTGACGCCGAACTCCGGTGGGAATCAGGCGGGTGTTAGCCCTACCACCGCAAGGGAAGGATTGGCCAGTCTTATAAGGTGTTAGGTGAGACTTTCCAGGATGCGCCGAGCGCTCGGTTCAGTTGAGTGTCAGATGGAACAAATTGCGCTACATGAGGAGGCTCCTTCATGGATTGATAGCTTCCTTCATGTTCACTATACTAAAGTTCCACAGTGAGAGCTTTACAGAATAGACCTCGCGGCGGTTTCCTAATAATGTTTAAAACTTCGCGCCCGCCTTAGCATTCGCACGAGCTCGTCACCCTGACCGTGGCCTAAGACGCTGGCGTTTGGTTTGAATGCTTTATTTGTGGACAGTACTATTATCGTTTCCAATAATTGGGTCGTCCAAACGTTTGCTTACACGCGTTAACAAAACAAGAAAAACGGCATTGATGTATAGCAAATTAGCGACCAAAGATAGCCGAACGCGTGGCAAATTCGCAGTATGTGATGGTGTGTGTGTGTGTGTGTGTGTAATTATTTTTGTGTGTAACGGTGTGAGTGTATGCTGTGGATAACGGTGTGAGTTTCACATTTATATAATATCTTTGTTTATATTATTTGCGCAGACATAATGTGTTACTGTTTGTTTGTCCCAAATAAATAAATAAATAATGTATATGACTAAAAAAATGCGCGTTCTTTACACAGTATTATGTACCTATGTCATGAAAATATCAGCCAAGCAACCAGTACCTAGACCTACTTCCTATCAAAATATGTGAAGGTGTTAACACTGACCTGTCCAACGCTGTAATGCCTGGTGACGATACCCTTGCCGTACATACCACCAGCTTCATGCGGCCGTGGCTCTGGAACATGATGGGCGTCTCCGCAGACTCCACATTTACCCTCGTTCTGCTCCCATTGGACTGGAAATAAGGAGGAAAGGATGAAACGCTTCCAAAATTTTTACCAGGAATGAAGACCAACACAACCTAATAAGAGTTCTCTAGCTATTTGGACTGAACTCCAGACCAAATTTCGGTCATAATGGTCTCAACGGAGACTAGACGGAAAAATATAGTGCACGAGAGCGTGCATTCACCATATATCATCATATTTTACAGAATTCGTATAGGTATTTACGTACTACTCTGCAAAAATACCAAGCAAGAAATAATAAGCAGAGGATCTTGTGATTTTGACCACTAGTAATTAGTCAGCTCAGCTTCCTTAGATAAACATACAAAATTCCATAACACGAACATGGCTCGCAATCACTATTTGGTAAATTAACAAAGAATTACTTCAACCTTGGAGCCTTTTGTTGATAGGTCATTGAACTTCATTTTCCGTGAGTGCGTTGCCCCCGCTCGACACTCACTAATGATGCGAATCATTAATGGCATCAATAGGATAAGATAAAAAAATGTGTGAGGTAATGTTCGAATGCAATGAGGATAATGCTCTGACTCGAAATTGAAGACGGATAATAATCAAATATAAAATGTACTAGTAAGTAACCCGCCCCGACTTTGCAAGGGTGCAAATAAGATAGCCCGTATTCCTCGTTAAACGATCTTTCTTTTAATGAAAACCGTAGATATTAAAATCTGAGGGTATCTGTCATCTTTTTTGACAGATTGCGACTGAGATACGAATGTGAACACTGCATAAAAATTAGTAGAATTGGCCCTCTAAGCTCCTCATTCCGCTAACTTGAAGTTTTTAAAGGTTCCTGTTGCTCTAGGCCAACAGCAGACACTAAAACTGGCTTTGTTTTTTAGTGAGGTACCCATAGATGTTGGTACCCAGGTGCATAAGGGGCACCATAAATAATTTGTTGACTGTTATACTGGCAGCATAATGCATGGTTGCGGAATTGTTCGAAAGAGTCGCCGCGGCCCTGGGGTATACTGTCTAAGACCGAAGTCCGTAGTTTCGGCCTAGTGTCGGGCGTTTTGAACTACTCCGTATTATCTACGGACTTACGATTAGTCCGGAACCCGAACTAAGATTGAATGGCAACACGATTTGATAGTTTTTCTTAGTTCCGGTTCGGGACTAATCGTAAGTTCGTAGGTGGTACGGAGTAGAAAACGCCCGATGCTAAGGCCGAAACTACGGACTTAGGGCTTAGAGAGTAGACCCCCTGGAACGCAAAGGAGGAACACGGATGGGTTTTAGTCAGTAAGAGTCTGACACTCCCTTCCGCTCCGCCCAGAGCGGGAGGGATTTCCTATCCAAAAAAAAACTAGTCTTCATAAAGATGGAGCCTACCACACAAATGAGGTAGTTTGATTACCTGCATACCCGCCACAGAAGAGTTCATTATCGTTGTAGTTCACGGGGTTGGGGAAGCCGAACCGCCACATGGAGTTACGTGCGGGGGGGTCCATCAATCTGCCGTGACCTTCAGCCCCACGGCGCGCGCTGCCCAGCATCTGGAACACAGAAGGCCAATAATAAGTTGTCATTGTCAGTGTCACCCATAACTATTGCTGAACATGAGGTTCTGGGTTCGATTTCCAGGTCATACAAAGCCTTTTTGGGTTTTGCCATCAGGAGTTCTTCAGTAGCAGCCCGTGAGCCCTGAGGTTCGATACAAGTAGGTACATTCTCTCAGCGGTAGCGTGGCGAAGGCAAAAAGACGACACGGTTGGCGCAGTGGTTGGGCAGTTGACTGCTGCGCTGTCTGTCGCGGGTTCGATTCCCGCATGCGTTTTGTGTATATTCCTATGTGTAGGGTAACACTTCTGACATGGGATCAATCTCTTATATTTTAGCATTTCGACAATCGCCATCGCTAGTGTAAGGGTTAATTCTACTATTTTTTAAGCAACGTTCACATGTCAGTTGCAAACTGTCAAAGAAACCTCAATTTCCATGTACCTATTTTGAAAGAGTGCAACTGCAAATGGCAAAACATGCAGATCTAACCATTATTATAAGACCTTGCACATTATATGATGTATACTCATGTTTTACAATAAAAATATATTCTATTCTATTCTATTCTATTCTAATGCCAACGTTGCTTAAAAAATTGTAGACTTGGCACTCTAGACAAAGTGGTGATGTCAATAGGCTTGCTTCTACTATAGTAAAATTAGGTGTTGGTACAAGGATGTTATGTTTGTGGACCTAGGTATCACATTAATTAGAAGAGCTATTTTTACTACAGTTATGCTGGAAAGTTAACACCGGGACGACGGGACTATACCTTTTCATACGGCAGAGAATGTACAAGTAGGAGTGAGTCAGTACTTTAGATTTTTACTGGGCCACATAATAAAAAAGGGCTGTAAACAGACCTACTTTAAATACATATCTTCAATAGAATGCTTAAGGGTGCCGACAACGTTTATGTGACAGCGCTTACCGAAGTCCGTTTGTCGATGGGTGAATATCTACCGAGATTCCTCCGTGCCTCGGAAAAAACGTTATAGGTAATACCATTAGTTCCGGCTGTCATTTAGATTTTTGGCAGTCGTTATGGATTGTTAGAAGCTAGAAAATCTTACCAAAAAGTACCGTGTTACCCATTTAATGAGTTGGGGAGGTTATGTAAAATACTGGTATTCAGCTGAATCCGGTTTGACTGGAAGCCGACCCCAATATAGTTGGGAAAAGGCTAGGCAGATGATAAATGCTTAAGGATTTACCAACTTACCTGTAGTAAGAATATCCAGAATGTGAGGAAAGATGTCCCACCCGATCTCGAGCTTTGTCTCCTCAGTTCCATCTGAAAAAGAAATAGACCATTTTGTAAGTTTCTTTCAAGTGTGCAAAATGTTTTCCACGAAACATTTCTAACGGGCTTCATGAACTAGATAGGAAACTAGGTCTGGTATGAACCTATCGGTAAACCTTTTTTTTTAAGGATAGGAAATCATCAAATGACTCCTCCTTCTCGAGGCGGAGCGGAAGGGAGTGTCAGACTCTTACTGACTAAAACCCATCCGTGCGCCTCCTAGTGCCCTTTGCTTTCCAGGGCCGCGGTAACCTGGCAATATCGGTGGTCTACACTTATGACTAAAACTTTAACATTATTTTTGTAAAACTTTTATCTTCATAATACACTCTCGCACGCAATTCCACAGGAAGTCTGTTGTTACGAGTCGGACGATAAAAACACTCCTTCTGGCACAAGCAGGCAAATAATGTTAAGGCGCTGTCATAGCAAATACTCGGTCACTCTCGGACTAACTCGACTCGAAGAAAAGCGTGATAACACAATGCTTGCAATTTATTGCCAAATATGAAGCATTTTGTCGATTTACTTAAAACTAAGTTGAGCTATTAAGCTTAAACAACTAAGTTTTGCATTAATATTCGATTCATTATTTGTTATAAATTTTACGCATATGTAGGCTAGTAATACTGGATTTTTTTTTCAAAGGTCAAAGTTAGAGGTAACTTTGACGATGATTTCTATCGAGGATTTCATTTTTAAACATGTTTCGGAAACAACAGAGTTCTTGGAAATATAGTTAAATTCAACATATATTTTTTCTGCAGCTTGAAACTAAACAGATTTGGCTAAAATTATTTTAGAAAACCAGCAATTTTTTAGTTTTTGCTGATGACAGGCGCCTTAAAAGATCTGGTGCGTCGTCGGGCCAAATTGATTTCCTACCCCATGAAATAAAGTTAAAAAGAAGAATATTAAATCATTTTAATGTTGCTATTCATAGCAGCATGGCCGACATATTTTATGTAGGTTTTATAATACCGGAGAATTACAAACTCAGCATTCATTTGCTGTGCGTTACCCAGCGGTTTGGTTAACCTGGGTTACCCGGTTTGGTTGGGTCAGTGCGATTCAGAACGAATTTGGGACGCATGAAGGAGCCTCCTCGTGTAGCGCAATGTGTTCCATCAGATACTCAACTGAACCGACCGCTCGGCGCATCCTAGAAAGTCTCACCTAGCACCTTATAAGACTGGCCAATCCTTCCCTTACGGTAGTAGGGCTATAGTAGGCGCCAGATAAATGAAGAATAACGGTCATTGACCTTTCCTTAATATCTCTTTGTAGGTACCCCCGGACAGTAAATTAATCATTTTTCATTACTAGAACAGTAAGGATCACGATAGATGTCGATTCAGGACAACTTTATGTCATTATTTCTGTTTTCGAAATTAAGTGTGTCAATAAATTTAGGTGGGTCAATGACCGTTATTCTTTGTTTATCTGGCACATACTATAGTACGCCCGTCTGGTTCGCGACCACCCCACCGGAGTCCTGCGTCAAGCGGCCTGACTGTGTTTCGTACTTCGTACGCGTGGTAGTACCAGTGCCTCTAGGCATCTTCTGGGCAAACACGTTCCATCATAGACCTCATCTATCGCTTTCCATCTTAGCCCATGCCTCAATAAAAAAGAATACACAAAATTTAAGTAATTTAATTTATTGATTTACTTATTTGTTTTTGGTCGAAAAGTTTAGCACCCCTCCTCAAAAGGTTAGATTATTTTGACATCTGGGAGTCTCTTACACCCAAGTAACTGTGTTTTTTTTGGAACGGTACAGTAATGCGACCGACTTGGTTTCGTCGTAAAACCAATAGATTATTTTTATAACAACGATACACGGAGAAATTTGATAGCGTCTTGGTTTCTTGAATGGTCCCAGGTGTTTGGTAAGATACTAAAATGTAATTTTATTGCTTTAGCCAGCAGGCAGCCAAGCCGGGTTTCAAAATAAAATGTAACTTATTTTTAGTCGTATAACGGCACAAAAGATGAATTAAATTATGATGAAAGAATAAAATATTTGAAAGATGAAAATCCTTCGAAAAGGAAGATTGTATCGATTCGGATGTATTTAACTCCTAAAGCCCGTACACTGTCAATCTTGAACGCGATCCACAGATCAGGGCCTCAAGTCTGCTATTACAATAGCGTCAGAATGGTCTATCATTGATTTCATAATTGTTGATTTTGACAAGTTTGGTAATCTACTATTATAATATAAAAGCGTCATCACGCTCACTCATACACAACACACAGCAGAACGCTAGACTTACACCCCACACATCCTCTTACACACCAGACACGTACATTCCCATTTCACACAAATAAGAGGCCCTGCATGCAAACACTACACATACTTTTTTTCTTTTCCCTTCCCTTATGCCTAATTAGCAGTGATAGGAATAGGTAGTGCCTATTTGCCTAAACCTCGAAGAACAGAGACAAGAAACGGAGACTTCCTTAGGACTAAATTTTTTCCGGGACATCTGTCCCGAAATTCGGGACAATACATTAAAAAAAAAATGTTATTTGGAATAAATAATTCGTCTATATTTACCTTAAGTTTGCGACTAGACATAACAAAATAAATAACATACACAGTCGTTACAACCATAAAATTTTCTGATTTTTTTTTTGGAAAACATTTTGTAAGTGACTTGTTGATCTTAATACTATGAATCACAATGTTTGTATAAGGAGTCGTACACGTTTCGAAGTAAATATCTTCTTTCTAGCTCACTGTCGGCTACGCTTAATGAGATTTCTAAAGTTCAAGTGTATGATTGAAAAAAAAAAGACATTTTGTCTTTGAAATAATAAAACGGTAATTTTTATCATTTTAGCATTCTCTATAGTAGGACGAATTTATCATTTCAAAAACAAAAGGTATTCGTATGTTAAGTAAGTTAGATATAAAGTAGAACATAAATGGCGGTTTCTTTTTGTAATTTCTAAGAATAGATAACGAAATGCGCTGCGGTAAAAGTCGTATTATACTTTCGGTGCAATAAAGATTAATTGATGTTTTTAAAGATTTTTAAAGTGTTACTAAACAATGTGATACCGGCCATTATTTTAATATCATGCACATTTTATTATTTTAAAGACAAAATGTCTTTTTTTTTAAATTATACACTTGAACTTTAGAAATCTTACTAAACGTAGTCGAGAGTGAGCTAGAAAGAAGACATTTACTTCGAAACGTGTACGGCTCCTTATACAAACATTGTGATTCATAGTATTAAACAAGTCATTTACAAAATGATCTCCAAAAATAATGTTTTTTAGAAAATTTTATGGTTGTAACGACTGTGTGTTATTTATTATGTTATGTCTAGTCGCAAACTTTAGGTAAATATAGACGAATTACTTATTCCAAATAACATATTTTTTTAATGTATATAAGTGTTGTCCCGAATTTCGGGACAGATGTCCCGGAAAAAATTTAGTCCTAAGGAAGTCTCCGTTTCTTGTCTCTGTTCTTCGAAGTTTAGGCAAATAGGCACTACCTATTCCTATCACTGCTAATTAGGGTAATTGTATTATAAAGACTATGTACAAAATAAAAATTAAATGTTACTGGCTACTATTTATATTTAATACTCGAGGGGTTTGGCGCTCCCCACCAACCGTGTCTCCACGTTGCCGTCGTGGTGGGGCTTGCGTGTCTCAGTGATCTTGGGGCTTTGCCGGTAGAGCCACTCATGCCGGAAGGTCCCAAGTGAGAGACCAGACCAAGAGAGACACAAGAGGGGCACACCGTTCGGAGACTTGAGCAGTGTTCGGGTCCTCGGACGGTGTGCGTCACATTGGCTTGCTCGCTGCTCTCTGGTACGCGTCTGATCATCAGACGTGACTGTGAGGGCAGCGAGCAAGCATTGAGAGAGAAGGGAAGAAAGGGACCTAACCCTCTTAAAGGAAAATTATGGACAGAACTGACGAAAAGAAACTACTCCAGGGCGGTACGGACTGCACAGCAGCGAGAGAATCCGCCACGCATTGCGCGTCAAGCCCCACGTATTCTGGGGGGGGCAACGCAGTTCTCTGTCCACCACTTGCCATTGGCAACAAGGGCCGAGGAGGCCCCCGATCCGAACTATCCGAGGAGGACCCGATCGGTATTAATTTTGGCTCGCCCGACAGAGTGTCGGTCGGGCGGAGCACAGGCGAAGGTGCGCTGTATTGGGAGGAGGGCTCGCTGGAGCGTCGCGCGGGTGTAGAGTCGGAGTCCGAGTTGGACTCCGACGACCTAGCGACCGTTAGCTCGGCGAGCTCTGGACCCGAGGGGGCGGGGGTTGCTGCGGAGGACCCTAGATCCTTCCGCAAGCGACCCAGACCGGAAGTCGACCGGGGGTCGTCCTGCAGCGAAGAGGTGGCCTCGGCTCGGAAAATACCCACCAGTAGGCGGGGCAAGGGCCGAGAGGGAGGCAAGGGGAGATTACCCGCCTCCAAGGTGGCTGGTCGGCGAGTCGAGGAGCTCGTCGCTGACGGACGACCCCCCGGAGGTCGAGGAGCTCCTGGTTCGGAGTGTTCCGGCGATGAGCCGGATGACTCCGGACAGGAGCGGGTTCGGAGAGCCGGGTTTGCGGAGGTGGTGGAGGCCGCGCTTCGCGATGTGGCCTTGAAGAGGAAGCTTTCCTCGAAGAACAAGGCCATAAGCGAGGCGATGGCCTCCATTCTGGCGGCAGCGGAGGATAAACCGGGTTGGCCTCCGCGGGACGAGATGTCCAAGCTGCGGGCGGAGGTCGCCCGCTTGGCTGCCACCACGGAGCGTCTCCAGAAGGAGAACGAGGGGCTCCGCGCAGACCTGGCCAGGCTCCGAGGAGCCGGCCCACAGGGGGCGCCTCAAAGGGGGTGCAGAGAGGACAGCCGTCCCGTGCCGCAGGAGAGCCAGGTGCTGGACCTGGTGCGGCAAGAGATGGCTGCCTTCCAGGCGCGGTTCTCCGTCCTGGAGGGCATCGTCCTGCGCCCCCCGCTAGCGAGTGCGGCGAGTGGGAAGGCCCCCCCAGGCCGGAAAAAGGCGGCGTCTTATGCGGCCGCCGTGGCTGCCACACCGGGGTCGTCCGGCCAGGACAAAGGGTCCGGGCCGGCACCCGCGAAGCCGGTGCCGGGAAAACCGGACCCGGCCCCGGGAAGGAAGAGGAGGGGTGGGGTTGCTGCGCGGACGGCGAAGGCTCCTGCGCCGTCTGAGCAGCAGCTCCCCCCGGCTTCCTCGCCTTCAGCTCCTCCCCCGGCTCAAGCCGAATGGCAAGTTGCCGGGGAGAAGAAGAAGGCGGGAAAGGCAGCCAGGGCGGCCAAGAGGCGGGAGAGGAAGCGGCGGCAGAAGGCGCAAAGCATCGCGGCTGCGCTCCGCCCCCCGAAAACCGCGGCTGTAGTGCTTACACTACAGCCGGACGCGGCGAAGCGGGGCGTGACGTACGCGGACGTGCTCACCAAGGCGAAGGAGGCGGTGAACCTTGGTGAGCTAGGCATCGTAGGGGGCCTCCGGCTCAGGGTCACCATGACTGGGGCCCGGATGCTGGAGATCCCCGGGGCAGCCAGCGGCCCAACCGCGGACGCTCTAGCCGAAAGGCTCAGGGCGTCCCTAAGCGCGGACGAAGCCCGAGTGTCCAGGCCCACCAAGCGCATCGACATGCGCATCTTGGGCCTGGACGACTCCGTCACGGAGACGGAGGTGGTGGCCGCCGTCGTTAGGACGGGGGGGTGCTCAGCAGAGGAGGTGAAGGCGGGCACCCTACGTCCTGACAACACGGGCATGCGCACCATTGTGGTGAGCTGCCCCATGTCGGCGGCCAAGACCATCTCGGAGGGCCGAAGATTTTTGGTGGGTTGGGTTTCCGCGCAGGTCAAACTGCTGGAACCCCGACCTCTGAGGTGCTTCCGGTGCCAGGTGGGCCACCATGTAGGAGCTCAATGCAGCTCGGAGGTGGACCGCAGCGGTCTATGTTTCCGCTGCGGTCAGCCCGGTCACAGGGCCGGCTCCTGCGACGCCGCGCCGCACTGCGCAGTCTGTGCGGCAGCTGGCAAGCCGGCCGACCACTGGGCTGGGGGTAGGGCCTGCGCCCCACCCGCCAAAGCCGGAAATAGGAGAAAGCCCTCCGCCACCGCCGTCTCTGTCGCGACCGCCGCCACCGCCGCCGCTTCCTCCGCCGCCATAGCCGGTTCCACTGCGGCTGCTGCTACTGCAACAGCCGCAGTAGAGCCCCTACAACGGGCTCCGGAGGGGGCTGAAATGAAGTGCCAGTAATGGCCCCATTTCACCCCCTCCTGTTGAACGTCAGCCACTGCGCCGCCCAGGAACTGATGCTCCTGAGCATGGCGCAGTGACTGATGCCTGTGGACGGCGAGCAATGGGTAGCTCGCCGTCCGATCAGAACAGGCCCGGGTTGACGGCGCGCTGTGTTCTACGCGCGCCAAGCCAGCAGTCGTCAGCATGGGTCGGGGCCCGTTAGGGCCAGAGCCTGCCAGGGTTGCGGATTTGTTCGAAAGAGTTACCGTGGCCCTGGAACGTAAAAGGCACTAAGAGGAGCATGGGTGGGTTTTAGTCAGTAGAAGTCTGACACTCCCTGCCGCTCCACCCAGAGCGGGAAGGGTCATTCGATGATTTCCCATCCAATAAAAAAAAAAAGGGGGTTTGGCGCTGATAGTCGAAATACAGGCTTTGCCTAGTTTGACTACAGATGACTACACCACTTACATTGTCCTAAATTAGCCTGTTAAAATATTTTCTAACTTATGTCTTAGTTTCCTTAAATACGGTCAACCACTGACACCCCATTGAAAGAAATGGCATAGAATGGTAATCTCGTACATAATGAACAAATGAACGACAGACGTATGCGGTAATCTGCTAAAATTTTGACAGTTCCTTCGATCAGTGACCTACCATGAGAACGTCATTGTGCAGTCATTGCTTTTCAAAGACATTGATTATTTAGAACCACGATTCTATTACGAGACCATTGACCGACCAATGATCGACCATTATGAATTTAGCAGATTACGAACTTATAGCAAAATGACAATGGGATCGTGTTGGAATGACGGATTAATAAAAATAGCAGACTTGGGGCCCAGATCATTGATTTTAATAATAATAATTATAATAATAATCTTTATTATCAAAAAGCCAAATACAATTTGTCCATCTCAACCAAAACATAAAAAATGCCATTATATGTATATTACAATATGCATTATTTGAGACAGAGTGAACGTCTGTGTCTGTGCTAGTATAAACTGTGTTACAGACACAGGTGCCTTCCTCTTACAATTCATTGATAATTTGCTGCACTTTGTAGGAAGTATTTAAATTATAAACATTATTAGAACTTAACACTTATTAAAATGTATGTAGGCAAAGAATGGGTGAGTGTGGTGTAATATGTGGCGTGGGTGTATGTGGTGTGGGTGAGTGTGGTGTGGGTGTTTGTGGTGTAGGTGAGTGTGGTGTGGGTGTATGTGGTGTAGGTGAGTCTGATGTGGGTGTATGTGGTGTAGGTGAGTGTGGTGTGGGTGTGATGGTGCGTTTAGTTGTGTGTTTCGTATGTGTCACAGTATAAAAAAAAAAAATTAATCTGTTTTTGGATGTTTTAGTAAGATTTTTTTGCAAAGAGGTTTTCAGTCTCATCGTACGTTAACTTTTGAAGAAAACTACTAACTACAGTTTTAAATTTAAATTTAGGTAAAGAGTAAACGTTGCAGGTTTCATTTATAATGTTATAAAGGTGGCTGCTAAGACACGGGTAGCTTCGCCTCGCCAAAGCAGTTTTGTTGGTGATTGGTGGGCATACAGGATCTTTACGTCGTTTATTTTGCTCTAGTAACCTTGGGTCATAGGTCAATGATGAGTGTACTCGTAAAGTGATGTTAAGTACACAGAGCTGACGGACAGTGAGTACAGATATGTCTTTATAAAGCTGGGTAGTCGGGTGCCTGTAAGGTTTGTGAAGCATGACTTTCAAAACTGCTCTTTGTGCCCTCTCAAGTCGAAGTAAATACGTTTTAAGTGTACCACCCCAGACAGATATACAATACGTAAGAAGTGACTGGGCTAGAGCAAAATAGATAGTTTTTAATAATCGGTCAGCAACTACTCCTCTTAGTTTTTTCATCGGAAACATTAGTTTACGAACACGCGAAACTGTCACACTAATATGATTTTGCCAACTCAATGTATTATCAATGTGCACGCCCAAGTATTTAACACAAGAGCTTCTATGTATAGTAGGGCAGCTGCAAGGGGTCTGTGTAGGGTTGCAAGTATGGGCAATAACGTCTGGCATACTAGTCTGTGTAACAGTGTTCGCTGAGAAAGGGACATAGTGGGGTTTAGAGACATTTAGCGTTAGTAAGTTCAATGAAAGCCAATCCATGACTATGCTAAGAGCATTTTCAGCTGCATGCTGAGCAGATTCCCATGTTTCTCCACTTACAATAAGCGCAGTGTCATCTGTATATACAAGTATCTTGCAGTGGGGGATTGACAGCTGACACAATCTGTTTACAAATAGAAGAAAGAGGGTGGGCCCTAGCACGCTGCCCTGTGGTACGCCAAAGGTCAGATTCACGTCGTCACTGATAAAGTTGTCTACTTTAACTCGCTGGTTACGGTTTGTAAGATAGTCACGGAAGAGGTTTAGAGCAACATCTCTTATTCCTAAACTTTCTAAACCACGAAGAAGGATGGGAGTAGAGACCGTGTCGAAAGCTTTGGCTAAATCTAGAAAAATACCTATAGTTTTAGTCCTAGAGTCAAGATTCTTAACAATTTGGCTTGTAAGTTCAAGAACAGCATCCTCTGTTGATACGCCTCTCCTAAAACCGTATTGGTTTGGTGCAATTATGTTGTTGCATTCAAGGTAGCTAAGCAATCTTTTGTTCAGAACCTTCTCCATAATTTTGGACAGTGTGGTGAGTACAGATATAGGCCTATAGTTCTCGACACGGTCACCATCCCCACCCTTAAATACCGGTGTAACCAATGCCTTCTTAAAAGTATCTGGGAAAATACCTTTTAAAATACATAAATTACAGATATGCGTTATTGCTGGAACAAGTACATGTCTGGCAGACTTGACAACTGAGGCTGGTATTCCATCGTGACCTACTGCACAATTATTTTTAATTCTATAATAATATTTTCTATTTCTGAGAAATCTGTTTCAAGTAATACGAATGAGTTACCTTTTGGATTTATTAAGCTGTCAAATTCAAAGTTTGGGCGAGTTACACGCTGACTCTGCGCAACCTGCCTAGCAAGATCCACTCCAACGTTTGCGAAATACTTATTTATTGCATTAACAGAGGATTTTGGATCACTGCACATATTAAGAAGTTCTCCTGACTTATTTAAGGGTGAGGTGTTTTTGTAGCTGATATTTTTAATGATGTCCCAAGTTGCTTTGGGGTTACCATTGGCCTTCAGGAGTTCTTTTTGGTGAAAATTGCTTCTAATAGTCTTCATCAAATTGTTACAGTAATTTCGGTATCTAGTATATATTAGATTAGCATTTAGGTCTTTAGGATTTTGCATTGCTTTTTTATGGAGTTGATCCCGATTACGCACGCACCTCAGGAGGCCAGTGGTCATCCATGGTTTAATAGTCTGCTTCCTAATAGGGACTTTTTTTAGCGTACTGTGTTGATTTATTGCGTTAAATATAATGGAGATGAGTTGTTCCGCACTTTGATTTGGATCGGTACTAGCTAAAACACTTGAGAAATCGGAGTTTTCTAAGCAGCCAATAATTCCTGGAAGGTTTAAATGCCGTATCATACTTTTTGATCGTGGATCGCGTTCAAGTTTGACTGTGTATGTACGGGCGGCCTTAGGATTTAACGACTGAATTCGGTCGTTATGCGATCGTTAATTATATCGAGACAGCCCTGGAGTCGGACATTGATACTTTCCATCCCGGTAGGTTTGCTTGGGATGATTTTAGACACTGACGCGCGCGGAGCCGCTTCCAGCAACTATAGTAGAAACATACATCACTTAGACAATAATCCTGTCACAATAACATCTATTAATTTTTAGGTTTTTTTGAGAAATTCTGTTTTACAATTAGTTGACACTTCGCGTGACCCCAAGGGCTGGCTTTTACTTCGGACAGAGGATAAGCATTGCCATACAACGTGGCAATGCTGCCAGTCTTTTGGGTTCACTTCCAGTCGACAGCGATGCGGACGAGTTTTTTGTCATCATGTTTTAGTTAGGAGTTTTCATTTTTATATTGGGTGTAAGTATATAGTTATTATATTATAAATAATTTTTAGCTTGAAGTAATAAAAACATTTTTTACAGTTCATAAAATCAAAATTATTGATGCGTAATTAGTAGGTAATATTCAATCCCTTAATGTGCGTGTTTTATATATTCTCAAAGTCGAACATTGCTTCTATTGAAAATTTGAAATGATTAGTAATCTAGTCACGTCTCGTTGGTTGAATGACGCTCGGTCGATGCACTTTCGAAGCCCGAGTCACCCGAAAAATCGTAGTTAGTTCTCTAAGCTGTACCCACAAGGAGGTCTTCAATAGGTTTCTCCGTGCCTGGAGCCTGAATTTGGTACCGGTTGGGGGCAATAGGCTTAGGTACATCGAACTTAAATGTGGCGAAATGCAGGTACACCTATTATTTCTTCGATTCCCCGAGTTTAGAGGGCGTCAGAAAAAGATTTTGCCTATTCGTCAACCAACTTCGTGATATCGAAAGTTTTTTTTTTAAACGCTTGTCTATAACTTTACTAAATATAATCTGAAATTTTTCAATAGTTATACCTGGTCTATAAGTACCTTACTTTTATCCCAGGAATAAAAATAGCGTTTTGACAGTTTCTATATTATAAAACATCAATCAGGCACATTTATTGTTCAGTTAAAAACTTATCATCCTATTGAAAAATTTGCCTTTGCAATAGGTAGGTATGTCAATGGAAACGAACATTTTTACCGTGCTTTGACTGTCGACGATAAAGTCATCAAGTTCTTTTTAATTACAACATTAACAACGGGTGAACAGAAACTGTAATTACGTGTAAATGACGAAGAATTGCCTCAAAAATTCACATTGACCCACATAAGGGGAAAATACGAAGTATTTCAGTGGAATTTACCTGACTCGTTGGCTTTTACGATGAATATTATGTTGTTAACAAATTAATTGTTATTATAGTGTTTACATGCAGTACTTAGTCTTATTATACGATTGCCCCTCGGGGTAATGTTTTTATAGTAGGTACTTATTGAGTTGTTGCAGTAGTTAACAAAACTAGTGGACTTCTTATGCACCGAGGATACAGCAGTGTCATATGTCAAGATGACGTCTTGAATCCCGACCGTTATGAAGGATACTTTTTCATTATAACTCCTGCTCAATAACGTGGTTTGAATTTGAAATCTCGTCTAACATTTCCACTGCGCAACCTGCACCTAGCAGCGGTGGCCATCCACCACTCCTCGTATCTTGCTTTCCATGATCTCGTAATATAATCTGTGAAAAGTAGAGTAATCTTCTCGGGGATAAAGTGTCTCTGCCCTAGGCTTGCTTGAATTCCTTACTGCATTCAGGATTATAGTACCTTATCCCTCACGTCGCTCGTGAATGAAACTCTTAACTCCGTCGCTACACTAGGGAGTTAACTAGATCTAGATTACTTGATTAGGTACCCTTGCAATTCAATTCCATGACATAAGACACTGCTTTATTCGTTCTGTACTATTATTATACCTACTTACACAAACAATATTTTTTAAATTATAAGTAGGTAGTAAGTAAGTATACATTTAGAAAACTTCTCTAGACTAGACTTAAGGTAAGTAGGTATGTCTAAGTTTCAACCAGGTGGCAACTATAGACCCTTACCTACCCAATTGATACTTCGAATAAAACTCTATTGTTACTAGTGTTATTAAAGTTTTTATTTGTAAAAGTAGGTGGTTACTTAACCACATAATTGTCCAAATAAAAACTATTGATCTTTCCTGTAAATTACATCGAACATAGTTTCTGACAATTTAATAACAGCTTCATACAAAGTAGCGAACAATTTGATTGATACTGCATCAGCATTACCTGCTTGTAAAAGGAATATAATCGGTGCTCTACTGTTCTATGCCCTCGGAAATGTACTCGTAAACGGTCGATTATGTAGTGAATTGAGGATAAAGTGAGCAGTCGTTGCATTGGATTGACATATTGGTGCAATGGATTGCTAATTGCTACTCACTTCACCAACTTACTTTGCCAAAGATTCAAAGATTCAAATTGTTTATTGTGGTACACAGGTAAATAATGTGTTACAGTTTATAGTGAAGTTCATCTAATACCCGCATACAATAATTTAAAAGACTTTTGTACATTAAAATATAAGTCAATGCAGTAATCAATAGTTTAGTAATATTAATAATCAATAATTTAATAATATTAGTAGTCAATAAATTAGTAATATTAATAGTCAATAATTTAATAATATTAATAGCCAACAATTTAATAATATGAATAGTAATAATATTAATAGTCAGTAATTTAATAATATATGTAATACCTACACAAGTGAATTTCTGCAGATGTCAAAAAAAAAAAATAATACTTAATAGTTTTAGTTATTTAAATTTCTTCCAGGAGCCTGGAGATTTGAATATTCAAGGCTCAATTCCGAGAATGTACCGGAATTTCGGGACAGGTGGGAACCCTTGCTGTGAGAGGTAATGCGATAAATACAACAGAGGGCCGATCTGCCAGGAGAACCCCTCGTAAACTACGTGTGTCGATAATGGCATCTTGTTTCAATACCTTTATTGGGGCGAAAAAAATAAAAGGCGCTTTAAATGCGTTGTTGTTGCAACAAAAAGGGTTCTGAAGTCTGCCAGGTCATCGTCAGTTGTTTGACCCTGCTTAAAATTAAATTAAATTAATGAATTTCACACTATAGGCGGGGTTTCTTTGCTCTTTATGTAGGTGCGTCATTGGTCGATGTTTATTTCACCTTACATCTATTAATACAGGTTAAAACACAAAGATACAATAAATAATATAATGCCCTCTCGAATGTATACAAGGAGGGATTAAAACTATGAAAAGTTCTATCCCAGTTTCTCAAACGAAAAATCATACCTTAGGTATAATTATTGTGACAAATTGTCAAACTCACGCTATCTAACTGTGATTGGTTGAATGAGTTTAAAACAGCCAATCGACGATTGGCTGTTTGATTGATTTGCTTTTAATTTATGTCCATGTCGCAGCCAACTAGTTAAATCAGCCGTTTCATTAAAAGCCTATCTTTTTCATTGAACTGCGGCGTTTAATCAGCGACATAAGTAACATGGGCAAGTCATTAAACGATATTGAACAAAAGATGCCACTTAGGTCGCTGAGAAATCGGCGCATTTAAATGAAATGGCTAGGCCACCAATTAAACGGCTGATTAAGCTAATTGGCTGCGACATCAACATTTTTTTCCCGACCCGTAGTAGTTCTGACTCAGAGCTGTCATGTATTTCTGAACTATGAGTTGGTTACCATAACAGTGACACTGACTGACACGATTGTTTTGTATGGTGACAATTGCCATCTGTGCAGTGGGTGCCGAAGTGCCTCGGTCTCCTTTGGAGCCATAGATATAAGAAAGAAGTGTAGAACCAACCTCTGTAGGTTATAAAAAATCTATTGAGCGATATTGAGCTGCACTAGGACCAAACATTACAAATAAATAATAATCTCATTCAAATGTCAAGGAAGTTCATTAAAGCCAAACCCTACAGATACGCTACGATTTGTCGGAACTGACACCGACTGGTTTTTGTTCATAGTCTGACTACTGACAATCGTATATTATAACGCAATATATCAAATCACGCTTTTTTAGAATGCTTGGTATTTGCCTATAATCAAAGTGACCCTCCTTTTGCGTCGCCGTAGTCGGGTAAAAATGTATGAACGCTATCGATACGCCACGAGTGACGTGGCGAGGGGGTGGTCAAGGAGGGTTAATTAATCGCGCCACCAGTTGACGCCACTTTGGCAAAAGGTCCTCTACTTGGCGATTTTAACGTCCATCAATTAAACATCCACATCAATTTAACTAATTCCGAAAGAATAATCTTTCTTATCTATACTTATTAAAAATGCGAAAGTTTTAATGGATGTATGTTTGTTACTCAATCACGGCTGAACGAATTTGGATGAAATTTGGCACAGTGGTAGATTATAGTCTGGAATAGCACATAGGCTTTCTTTTTATCCCGGGAGCATGTTTCCTTGGGACAATTTCCGACATTCACGCGGGCGAAGCCGCTGGCAGGAGTTAGTAAACCTGGATGGAACTTACGTCTCAGTGCTCCATCTGGTACAGATGATAGATAACGCAAGAACAACTACTTCGCCTGCCCAGCTTACGTACAATAATCGTAAGCCGCCACTTTCGATCTCAGTCTGCATCGGTGTGCAACGCTAGTCGGACGTCAGTTAGGTGTCAGCTAGGTGGTTAGGTCAGTTAGGTGAAATTAGGTGCCAAACGCAGCGGCATCTTTGAATCGATTTGATTTTCCCATCACTAAATAGTGCTTGTGACGTCAAAAAATGGGACGCTTGTTTTTCATACAGATCGGAATACTTGCGTTATCTATGTTTATCTATATCTGTGGAAAACCCTCATTCAACGAAACATCTGGGCCGGCTGACATTTACAACTAGTTAGTGGACCAGCAGTTATTACTGGAAAATGCTCGGCATTTCATGTATTCAGGTAATGGACAAGAGCAAACAGTTCGTATATCGAGTTACATCGCTAAATTCCATTCCACACATTTCCGACGTTGTTGTCAACTGTTCTTTTTCACATGTATTACCTACTAGTGACAATAGCTGGACAGGGAGGAATTACATGAATATTTTTTAATACAGACGGACACACTTTGCGAAAAAAAGTTAACTCCATATCTCGGCTAAATAGATATATGCGAACCGAACAAAACACTGAACGGAGGAGCTGTCAAAAAAACCTCAGTTGTCATACATATTTGACAGATTGCGACTGAGATACATTTGCGAACGGTGCTTTAAAAAATGTAGAATTGGCCCTCAGTCGTAGTTGATCCCATATTAAACATTATTATACCTACCTACTAGAGTACCTACCGTACTTTCACTATCTGAAATATGCCAATGAATTAAAACAACCTAAATAGGTATTTAGAGTCACTACTGTTTGTAAGAAAGTTCCTTATTTAGTTTTATCGTTACCACCTTCTCAATAATTAGAAAAACTAACATTCTTGACTGAGTGCCGACGAGACATCAACTCAGTGTTTATTCTTTTAAGTAGGCCTACTTCGAATTTCCAACTAGGTACCTAAACCATTCTAAAATGTTTGCTTTTACACTGAGCAGGAAACTTATTCCAGAGTTCAACACTGCATTTCCAGCTGTCCTGTATCAAAATACTTTCTACGAGTTCTAAGAAACCTTCTTAATTAAACTTAAGATGAGGACAATCATGTCAAAAAAATAGGTTTCAACACTTCTCAGAATCAAGCGAAAGGAACCTTATCAATAAGTACCCAAATGTTATTTTCCTCCTCCAAGATTGGGCCACAAATATCAACAAACACCTAACCTGAGTAAACATCAATTTGTCGGCAGGCCGGGCATAAATCAGGAATTTGTCAATGTCAACAGTGGTACGTCTATAATTTGACAGGTCAAAGAACGCGCGGTATGTGGACACTGTCAATAATTAGCAGTGTTTATGGCTCTCGTCGTGGGGAGTCGTCGCGCGGATCCGCCCTTGGCATTCACTGCTCGACATTGCTCGGGGGCTTGTCTGTCGCGCGATTATAACGATAACCTACAGACTTGGTCAGCGAATAGACGGGGCTCGCTACCCAAACCATGAGATATCATTCAAATTATGTTGTACCTACACGTCAGCAATACAGGTACGTCAGTGTCAACACACCACACTCTCTTGAGCTAGCCTGGCGCAGTACGGATATAGATAGATACTCTTAAGTGGCATTAGAATAAGTGGTGAGCTTATAGTACTGGTTTTGACACCTCTAATATACAGTCTTAGTATCAAAACTAAAACTATTCTGACGTCGTCGGTAGGTACATATTTACCAGCTAAATCACACGAGTGTGCTAAATAGTAGTAGGTACACACAACACTACGATATTTTGATAGCTACCGGAAACTACGGAAAGGCCTGCAGTTTACTCAATACAGTTTTAACTTCTGAAGATCTGCGGGTTGATTGGCAGTTTGCAGTCTAAGTAGCTGTAGCTGAGTACCAGAGGGAGGGAAGTCTCAACATAGTTACTGATCGCTTACCGATCGAATTCGGTCGAAAAGTCCTAAGGCCGCCCGTACACAGTCAATCTCGAACGCGATCCACGGATCAGATCATTGATTTTGATCGTGGATCGCGTTCAAGATTGACTGTGTACTTTATTATTATTATTGAGGAATGGGCTAGCTCTTGACCTCGATCACGGGCCACGGCTGATGGAAAGCGATGGATGAGGTCTATGAAGGAGCGAGCGTGTTGCTTGCGTCGGACTCCGGTGGGAAGGTGGTCGCGACCCAGATGGGTGTTAGCCCTACTACCGCAAGGGAAGGATTGGCCAGTCTTATAGATGTTAGTTGAGAATGTCCGAGTGCTCGGTTCAGTTGAGTGCCTGATGGAACAAATTGCGCTACACGAGGAGGCTGATCCTTCATGCATCCCAGAACGGGTGTCCTTGGCACTTATCAACCGAATCGTTCGGCAGGCGATCAGTAACTATGTGAAGACTTCCCACCCTTATTTATTCGGAGCGACTCGGTCTACATATCTCTAAAATCCGGTAACTGAAAATCACGATACCTTTGCAAGATTGGTGTCCGATTTTTCTGGCTGACTACCGTAACCATTGCCAAAGATCTACGAATGACAGCCGGGGCCAACGACTTGAACTATCAAAAACCGCGTTTAGTTAAGTTATGATTAAATGTCATAAAGTATGACAATGCGTTAATTTACATGCGTGGTTGCATTCGCTCTACAACTGTTACTAAAGGCATAATACCGTTACCAGATGGAGCCGTTACTTTTAATGAACCCATTGTTTTCTATGGGACATTACCGTCACCATGACTCAGGCACAAATTACTTTTTAATCAAATTCTTTATTCAAGAGCAGCTCTAACTATTGCAATTGAGACTGAATTAGGCGAAACGAAATGTATGTTATTTGAGCATGTAACTATTTGATTTTTTTGACTTTACCAAGAGTGTATTTCTTTTTGTTAATATCGTGTTTTTGATTAAACATTTCTTTAGATAGTGTTAAAAACCGGTTCCGAACGAATATCATTTTTGTTACATGGTAAAATATAGGGTGTTAGGGACATCGTAACGCAAACTTCACGTTCACATTTTCAAAATGTATTTATTTTCGTTCGTGATTTGGTCACAGAAAATTATATGTGTACCAAATTTCAACTATATCGGTCCAGTAGATTCGGAGAAAATTAGCTGTGACAGACGGACAGACAGACAACCGAGTGATCCTTTATGGGTTCCGTTCCCTAAAAATCGAGGAGTAATTATTTACTTTTTGGATTCTGATGTTTGCTGATGGGTTTGCCATATTGGACTACTAGAGGGCAAGAGAAGTATAACAGGAGAAGACGTGTAGCGGCGCCGATATCAATTAAGTTGGGATAGCGCAAGAGATTGAGACTCGTAACTACAATTATTATATTATTCAAATAAAGATATTAGGAACATTAAGCGAAAATGATTGCTAATTATAACTATAATTCATACACATGCTATAAGTGGTGCTGACCTCAGGTTTGATAATCTAGTTTTTGAATATAATTTGATATGTTAATGTCACGCATTATATTTTATTTATTTCTTGGCTAATTTACATATAAGTACAGGTTACATAGAATATGTATTTTATTACGTATGACTTTTTTTCCCAGAAACTTAAATTACAGGTCCATATTTTTTGTTAGTAGGTACCTACTTTTAAAAAGTACCTACTCAATGTGAATTTCAAGTTCAATTTAGATGGTAATTTTTTACAGCTGCTACGTGCAGTTTTTCAAGGCACGATATCTAGGTTTATATAGTTAGTTACTGTTGTGCAACTGATGAACGCTTGATTTCTCTACTGAAGCCATTTTTTTTTTTTTTTTAAACTTTGCCCCTCACTAGGAATTTCTCCTGTATCGTGGGTGCGTTTACAAACATATAAACTCACATGCACAAACAGCCATACAAATATTTGTTCGGTGTGGGAAAATTACCTAAACTGACCACGATGCTATTAGCATTTACAATATTTAGAGAAAAAATAATACCAGCAAAAATGAATCTCAACTTTCTCAAAACTGGATGAGAAATCATTAAATGACTTCTTCCGCTCTGGGCGGAACGAAAGAGAGTGTCAGACTCTTACTGACTAAAACCCATCCGTGTTCTTCCAAATGTCCTTTGCGTTCCAGTGCCGCGGTGACTCTTTCAAATAAATTCCGCAACATGCAGGTCTTATCGCCTGATTCCTAGGTCTGCTGACCGAAAACTGGAGCACATTATCAAAGTAAAACAATCCAAACTGGTTCAATTTATTTACGAAGGTAGGTAGGTTTATAAATAATAATTGGTTAATCTTATATTCACAAATTCCGATCAGCGAGCCTCCAAAACACGTAGGTAGGTAAGTAGGTATTTCTTCCTTGTACGGGAGTTCCTAGTTCTTGTTGTAATTAAAGTCTTGCTTGATAAATACACACCAACTTACATTTAGCTTGTTTTCTTAATGAAATCCAATTGAATGAGAAATTAATGAATAGGTTTTCGTATGTCATATCCTACTTTAATGTCGAATTTTGGCAGGAAACACAGCACAGTAGACTTCAAAAAATTTAATTCATGAATAGTAAGAAACAATAACATCTAAGAAAGAAAAGGTCAAAGAAGTTTATTTCATTTTTTAATTAATAGGAACTGTTATTTTATTATTAACCAAGTGATGTTTCTATTCTTCGAAGATGAAGGGTTGTTACTGCTAAGCATGAGTTTTTGGGTTCGACTTCCGTGTCGAGCAATGTTTTCGCCCCTAAAACATGGATCTAAACATAGTGTAGTTCTGGAGAAGAGGACATAAAACATGTGTTTAAGTTTTAGTACACATAATACATCTCTGTGTAGTGGGTCCACACGATACCTAATACTTTTGTCTAAAGTAATACTTATATTTTTTGTTTTTCTTTAACTCTAAGTAAAAAATTCTATCACTCTGACATTATTTTGTCTGCATTGCTTTGTTGCACAGGCAAAATTCAAAAGTTTAAGGAAGTCTGTATTGGGTGGACAGACATGATGTTATATTGTATCCTATGAAGAATATTTTAAATAATGGATCAACATTCACAACACAATATCACATCTTTGAGTTCGTAACACATCGAAACATTATCCTGTGATGATATATCAACCCACGTTTGGTCATATCATGAAATGCCTTGAAATGGAAATGAAAATGGAAATGATGCCTGGAAATGGTTTGAAGTTGTCATTTCAAGATGTGGGCAGGCCAAATCATGAAATGACAACTTCAAACCTAACTTAGGCGACGGAGCCCCGCTACGGGGGGCTAATATTTCTGTCTGCAGTATAAATATATAGGAATCTAACATGAATGGTATGACGTGAGCTAAGTTCGCTCGCTTCGCTCGCTCACTCTAGTTCCCGCCATCCCATTCGAATCTAACCTTTCCGTGTTGGGGTGCCCTAAGTTCGTGACGCTCTGGTTAATTTGATGTGCAATCAGAATAATTGATATGAAAATAATATTATGATGTAAAAATATTTAAGTAGATACTTAAAAAAAGACTCAACTAAAACTAATCTAAAACATGGCGTCGAAAAATTCCTCCGCATCGCAGGCCACTGGTAATGTACCCAAAAGGCTGGCAGCATTGCCACGTTGTATGGCAATGCTTATCCTTTGTCCGAGGTAAAAGCCAGCCCTAGGGTCACGCGAAGTGTCAACTAAGCGTCTTGACAGATCTTTAAACAAGTAATGAGCACTCGGACCCCACGACCCGAGAGTTTCAACCCCAAACGGCTCGAAAATATAACTACCTACAAGGTTATTATATTTCCGCCGCTTGAGGTTCTCCGCAGCCGCAGCGGCAGCGCCAGCGCAGCACGAAGAGCTAGGAAGATGGGATGGCGCAAGAGTATCGACACAAGTAGCGTCCCACACTAATGGCCTACCCATCTTCCATGGAAATAATGACATGCCGTCCGGTCTCTTGCCATCGTCGCGTGCCAGGCCATTGGGTTCTAATACAGCCGGAACGCCGACGGTGACAAGAGCTCGTCGGATGATGTCGTTAATGTTCGCGTGCCGCGCTATGCGACCAGCGCTACGGCTGCATGACAGGCCGTGGTGTCCGAGACTGTTGACAGCTTCGCCACAGTGGCAGCGATGAGGAGAACAACACGGAGCGCCAAGACGCAGGGAAGCAGCGAGGCGGAAAGTAGTATCATCGAACAAGGTGCCTATGTTCGACGACGGTAGTGCGTGAAGCCAGAGTCCCGACTCCCATTGACCCACAGCCAACAGACGAGCACGCTCAGCAGCAGTACCAGATGTGGCCAAAAGGTTATTCTGAACCTCTCTGCAGAGTGGCTCGTCCCAACGTCTCTGGGATGATGGGTAGTCGGGTGGATTTAGATTCGGGCAAGCGAGTCTCCAGGCATCCATAGCCTCAGTGAAGCAGGGCACATCAAAACTAGTCAGTGAGGAAGTTAGGATATTCCTGACTAATTTCTCAGTGCCATGAACCGAAGATATGAAAGCCGGTAAACTGATACTAGTAATTTTGCGGACGCCGAGGCCTCCCATACGGATGGGAAGAGTAGCTTGTGCCCAAGCTCGGTCATCCATGGCCACATTTAAAAGTGAAGTAAGTGTATGACGGATGATTTGGTCCATTTTTTCCAAAAGGTGAGGGTGCTTCCATAAATGGGAAGCACGAAGAAAGTAAGTTAATTTAGGTCCGAAACAGCAGTAACGAATTAAGGTGATAGCCGAATGCATGTTAATTTTGAGTAATCTTTCCGAAATGTCATTAAAATTTTGTATTTTCTCCTCAACAAAATTGGGAATTTCGCCATGTTTTAGATTAGTTTTAGTTGAGTCTTTTTTTAAGTGTGTGTATATAGTTATAGTTGCAATATTTAAATAAAACGAAATAAAATAAAAAAAAAAAAAAAAGTAGATACTTAATTCATGTAAATAAATCGACGGGTGCACAGGTGATAAGTTTTTTGATGTGCATTTAAAAATAAGTCTTCATTTATATATACTAAGGTAAAGATATTAGATCAGTAGATATGTGATACCTTAAAGACTCGAAACATTAAAGTTGGCAGATTAATTAGTTTCTAAAATGTAAACATGGTCTCCAAATGTCAACAACGTTTCAAAATATTTTATTGCTCCGATTTATTTTTATTTGAGAAACAAAGGATGATTAATTCAGTCACTGTTTTGTACGATTAAGTAAATTAATTTATCCGCATTTAAATGGCTCCGAAGACATTGATCAAATCGGAATCCATATACTATGCGAAATTAACCATGTGTTTATATAATTATGTCCGTTCGTTTGTTACGTTTTCACGCCTAATCAGCTAAACTAAATTTGGTGAATTTGTGGCAGAGAGATAGATTGCACCTTGGAAAAGGTCATAGTATGATTTCTATCCTTGGCGTACGTTCCCTTGGGATAATTTCCGACACCCACGAGTCGCTGGCAGAAGCTAGTGATTCATCATCATCATATCAGCCGAAAGACGTCCACTGCTGGACATAGGCCTCAAGTGTCGCCACAACAACCGGTCCTGTGTGCGATGCTAGCGAAGTGATTAACCGAGATACTACTCCAAGATCAAGGGCTTTAAACTTAGCTAATTGATCCCTAATCTTGAGTGATACCCGTCACTTTAGCATCTTACATAAATAGTAATGTCAATGATTGATTGTAATCTTCGGTTCAACCAAATAGGGGAGACCGGAGATGGTTAGCTATATGCAGGGCTGGGCAGTATTTGAATTACTTGTAATTAAAATAGGTAATTGAAATACAAATACGTATTTGGTACCTTTTTGTATTTCAATTATTTACTTCTTAAAATGTAATTTGTATTTGATATTTCAATACCTCCATGCTCTGGAGCAACAGGTCCTGAGCGGGCGCGCAGTGGCTGATGTTCGCGTGGAGGAGGCGTAATGCCATTATTGGCACTCCATTTCAGCCCTCCCTGAGCCCCCTGTGAGGGTTCCACCGCGGCAGTCGCAGTGGGTGATTAGATAGCCTAGCCCCTGCCTAATGCCGTAACAAGGGCGAGCGTGGACTACCGAAGGCTCTTGAAAAATGAGAAAAATTGATACCAAATACCATTAAATTCAAAATAAACTTCGTTTCTCCAGTAAACACCGATGACGCGAAACAATCGACGGTAGGTACAAAAAGAATAAAATCTCAGACTTTAAATCTGAAAGCGACCCAACTTCAAAATAAAACTGATCCAGGTTGAAACGAAGTGACAGGTTTTTCTCAAGAATCTAAATAAATGAGCAGTTTCGAACCGATTGTTGGCATTCAAAGCACTTTATTTTGTTGCAAATTCTCTCATTTTACGATTTTATAAGTAGATGCGTTTTATTTTTGTGTATTTTTAAATGGTTCAACATACATACCTCTTTAGGTGCTGTTATTTTCCTTGAACTCGATTAATTGCTTCGATAACGAAACGACTAAGAGAAATTTGTACAAAATACAGGTTCGCTTTTTACACCTGTGCGTGTTCAAGAAACCGACAGGGAAATAGATTGTTGATATGGATTGTTAATCAAATTGAAACACTATTTTTTTCTATATAGTTGCGTGTTCCACTAACTGTCATAGTTGCGTTAGCATCCTAAGTCTTGCTGCTCTTGTCGCTAGATTAAGCTTAGGTACCTCATTAGGCGTAGTAATTATTTTTTTATCAAGATTAGGTGAACGATGATTAGGCAACTATAAGTTACCTAAACTACAGGCACGGTAAAAATATCTATTTATACTGTGCTACAGGTTTAATGTAAATTACAGGTATCATGTTCTACAATAAAATACAGGGTGTTAGGGACATCGTAACGCAAACTTCACGAAAAGGCTACAATTAATGCCATTAACCAAATTGTAGAAGTCATTAATCTCGCTAATGATCGGTTTACAGACCACACATGAAAAATGTCTTTTCTAGACGGTATGTAAGACGCTACACACACATGGGTTAGTTAGTGTTTTGCTATAAGGCAGGATGCGTTGACCTTTTGCAACAAAACAGCTGAGCAGATGCCTAATTCTAGTTTTATTTACATTGCCTTTTTAGTGAAAGTAGTGATTTAACTATTTTTTTTTTATAAAAAATCACATTGGGTTGGGTAAGAATAACGATTATGAACAGTCTAAAGTAAAAAAAACGCCTGAAAAAAATGAAAAAATGAGGAAAAAGCCGACGAAAAATTCCAACGCGAGGGGGAATTCCAGAATCATGTCCTGGATCCATGGTATTCGTTTGTGCGTCGATGTCCCTTACACGCTGTATATTCTATTTTTCTTCTTCTATAAATAAATTCTTAAAAGGTTTTGGTTTTGATTTCATCGCTTTACCTACAGTTGCATTGTAGGTAAAAGTGATTGGAATCAATAAGAATATTAGGCATTGTTATGAAATTAAATAAATATTGAGCTTTGTTGTTCACATCAGGCTTTTAACTCATTGTCATTGGTCTATTGGCTGACGATGTGTTCAGCTTTAAAATGTTCGTGACTGGACTAGTGATGTACGATATCGATAAAAATGCTATTGTGATCGATTTCAATCGACCTTTAGTTATACTTTCTAATGTATTTATATTCTTATTTATCTCTGTTTAAAAGTTATTGCATATTAATTAATAGGTAGATTTGCTTATATAAATGACATGATATAAAAAATGTCCATGGACTTTCTTGCACGTTCTTTTCTTTCGAGATCAACGCTATGGAACGTGCAAGGTGCATCAAAATACACGCCAGCACTTTTTGAACCTCAAATTTTACATAAAGACAGTCCCCCAAAACGCCCACCCGTCACCACTTCCAAGTGTTTTAGCTGGGAAGAAGAAGTGGCGCAACAAACTCCCCAGCAACGCATCTGTCTATTACGTTTTAAGATTGTCTAAAACCATAGAGTCTTTGTCTAAAACCGACCTTGATTATCCAAAAGTTTAGTTTAAGGATTATTTGAAATAAATACTTTGAGTTTTGTTTTTGAGCTATGAATAGTTTAGGCGTCATTTAATCACCGCAAAAAATCAACATTTCATTTTATTTTTCCGAATCTACTACTTAATCATTTCCGTACTTATTTATATTCAGGGGAAGTATTTAAATCACGCTTAAACCTGCTTAAACCCATGAATTTCGCTTACAAGTTCATTGTCGAGCAGAATTTACATAATTTATCCGCTTACGAACATAATGCGTGACAAATGGTCCATAAAATACATAGAAAAAGAAAAATACTCCCCGCGGTCAATGACCTCACTTACCTAACAGTAAACTTTTAAATATTTGAATATGATCTGCGTGTTTTTCTCGTAAATGCATTTATTTTACTGAATTTATTGGCTTTTAAATATTTAAATTCTTTAGTGCCACGTGCTTATTAAAATCATTTTGCGTCGTTTACAAAAAATGGCAGTTCATTTTACGAGTTAAGAATTTATTCTTGTGAATAAATTCTTAAGTGATGCACGTTCGCACCAAAACGTGCCTTACCTCCCCCTGAAGGATCTTTGTAGACTCTTTTTTGGGTCCTGTCTTAAACTGTGTAGTAAGTTTCTACTTAGAAGCTTGACGCAGGCTCTAAAATGGCTTAAGCTGTCTTTGCTCACTTTTGCTCTACGCAGTCTATATTTTTACCCTGAAATTCCACCTTGAAAATGTAGGTACCTACCCTGCGTGTAGAGGAGTTGCCAAACGGTGGAGACCACGGAGAGCAGCCCGCATGGGGGCATAAAGTGACACGGTGGCGGGTCTAAAAATGACTTGATGCTAGCAATGCAGAGGTGACTGTGACCTGAATGTAACCGAATCAAGTTACTTAACGTGCTTCCATCGTTACTCCCTTATCATTTACCCCCTTACTTTACGTGAGTGTAAATCAATTGTACATAAGTGGCTCGGTTCCCTGACCTATGAAGAGATTGAAGATCTTGTAAAAATATAAAAAAAAAACGAATAATAATAATAATGTTCCATTCATTCCCACTGCCTTCCAAATTACATAAACTGACAAACTCAAGTGCATACACATACATACACTACACCTACATTCACATTAACACACACACTCACATGCATAAATAATATATTAATAGTGCTTAAGATTTTGTTCTCTAAAATGTAAAACATTTTATATTTCTTTTTTTTTTGTTTATACATAATAAGAATGCCTGGAACGCTGTCGTCTCCCCTCTTGGAGGTGGGCGCTAATGACCGCGACACAGTATCCCTATACTAATGCAGTTATTAACGAACACAATATTATGTAAAATTGTTTCTTGTTCCAATAAAATATTTGTATTTGTATTTGTATTTTGTATCGGCGCACGTTATCGGCTTCTTATAGTTTCCCCTAACAGGCAAGGGGTTATGATTATGAAGAAAGTTAGAGGGGCCTTGCACTGTAAAAGGTTAGAAACACTTCTCTGTTAACTCTCATATTTTGTGAGTGGGATGTGATGAATCAATTCACTATGGCTACCTATATCTTCTGTTTGTGAACCCCTATCAGTCATCCGGGATATCGAATAGAAAACATCGAGTATGTGCCACCCTAGCGGCCCAAAGCACACTTTCAAGTAAATCACTGACAAGTCAGATGACAAGTGAACGAGTCACGGTTCTGCGTCACCTTGCAGTGAAGGTGTTTGATTTACATGCGTGTGCGCAGCCGGGTAGTTCGTCAATTGTTCCAAGATAGGGTTGCCAGGGGCGTGCGGATAAAGTCAGATATAGTTAGGCTTTTTGGTACGTACCCGGGTAAATTAAAACGGTGTCTGGTCTTCCCGGCTTATGATAGGCTTTTAAAATTTTACTAGATCCGATTTTCGCCGAAAATATTATAGCATTATGTATTAGAGATGACTGAGAAAAATTGAGTATTTGTCTACTCTAGCCAAAATTTGACAGGTGTGTAGGCTAGAGTCTAGCCTAAACACCTGTCAAATTTTGTCGTTAAAGTGGGGAAGGGTATGACGTGACACAGTCTAAACTCAAACTTCTCAATTCAGAAATGGATATTGCCTCCTTAAATCTTGTTTTGCTTCATTAGAAATAAAGAAGATAAGTATAGGTACTAAAACGTCAAAAAAAGTCGTAGGTACGCGTAAGAATAAAATAATGTTTTTTGTTATTTTTTTCTTTATTTAAATTAAGTAAATGGTGTACCTTTTAAATTCAAAAGTTTTGCTATCGGGTTTTAGGACTTTTTCTGTTGATGATTTATCAAATGACTCCTCCCGCTCAAATCAAATCAAATCAAATCAAAAGTCATTTATTCAAATTAGGCTGAGAGCCAGCACTTTTTGAACGTCAAATTTTACATAAAGACAGCCCCCAAAACGCCCACCCGTCACCACTTCCTAGTGTTTTAGCTGGGAAGAAGAAGTGGCGCAACAAACTCGGCAGAGCAGGAGCGAGTCTCAAACTCTTACTGACTAGAACCCACCCGTGTTCCCTAAAATACCCTTAGGTTTTCGTTCCAGGACCGCGGTACCTAACTCTTTCGAACAACTCCGCAATTTAGAGCCTGACAACCCTATTTTAAAACGAGTCAGCTTTTTGTTGAAAGGACAATCCGTTTTGATTTTTTGGTTTTTGTGGAGCAAGGACGTTTGGGTTTTTTAATGCTTGATTTTTTGTTTTTTTTTTTAGCTACTGTTGGTGATCGATGTACCTACTCCTACTACTCCTAACTCCTACTCCTACAGATGACCAGAAAAGATAGAAAGAATTTCATCTTCAGGTATTCCCAGATTGAATTTGAATTGTTTGGACCATCGAAATTTATTAAATGTACGTCCAGGGCTTGGACGGATTGACAAGCGCTAGCGAAATGTCAAGAGATAAATTCCTCAAACATTTTGAATGTCACTTTAAATATAGATGAAAAAAAATGATTAAAATGATAAAAAAGTATAAAAGAACACTGCAATGTTTTTATAACAATAATTACAAATTTAAATAACGTGGAACGGGACGTTTAAAAGTAGAACAATCAGCGTCTAGTGACGTCACTGGTGTTATGACAACGAAAAGTGGTCTTTGAGTAGTGACACTCATGACAGTTCATGACCAGTGATAGCCAGGAGTGACTCATCGTCTGTTCAGTTTAAAACCGCAATTTTGGCAATAAAAAGCGTTTCAATGTTTTTAACCGACTTCCAAAAAAGGAGGAGGTTCCCAATTCGACTGATTTTTTTATCATATACCTACCTACGGTCATACATCAAGTATGGTCATCACCATGTATTCCCTATTGTTTTGAGGTGTTGATAGGTTTAAATACCACTTAACCCGATAAAAACAAAGCCGCATTTAAATAGCCTCAGATATTCATATAAGTACACTGACAATATAGGTAATAATATCCTGTATCAAGTACACACTTTTTTGTTGGTTTTTTGTTCCGAGGAATGTGAAAGGGACTTTGGCGATAATAAAAAAAGATACAATTTAATTTGAATATATTACCTACACTGTTATTTATTAATCAAGCGATAAAATGCTGGTCTATTAAATGGTGACTTATTTATTTTGTTGAACTATGTAGTTTGACATTGAGAATGCATTCGTTATGCGATCTAAAAATCGTGTTATGAATCTATGATTTGTCAGTAATGTTGTATTATTAAATAAGTACCTACTAGTACTCATTATCATCCAAAGTCAGTCAAAATCAAAGCATTATCGAAAATAAAGACAAGCACTTGACAAGCATCAATACCAGCCGGTCGATTCTGTCGACATCTCACGGTGTTCACCTAAGCGGATTGAACGACAATAGAGCTGTCATTCCATCTTATTTGTATGGTTGGACAACTCACCCGTCGTGCAGCCCGCCCGTGTGTTCACTTCGACATGTTTACAGAATCGCACTGCTGTATACAGTAACGTTAAAAATTCGTAAAAATCCTCTTCACGCAATCTTGTTAAAATTCCCAAAGATTATTTCCCATCTTTCCGAATAATCAAAGCTGGGCTTATGGCTTATCAAGTCATCATCAAATAAAATCATTGGCCAATATAATATGTGCCGTCCATCGGCACATGTAAAGTACCAACCAATAGTGAACACATTTCATTCGCAGCCTTACTCTGAAGCCGGCTGTAACGAATTCAGCCGGTCGATTCTGTCGACATCTCACGGTGTTCACCTAGGCGGAGTGAACGACAAGTGAGCTGTCATTCTATCTTATTTGTATGGTTTGACAACTCACCCGTCGTGCACCCCGCCCAAGTGTTCACTTCGACATGTTTACAGAATCGCACTGCAGATGTTTCAAGTTATAAGAAATTGAGATAGAAACTATTTTTTCTGGATTTTTGGACCACTTTAGAACAGATGAAACTTCGTTGAGTTTGACTTCATTATTGAAAAACGAAAGCAATAGTTTTACGAAAACATTTCGTTGTCCTTAAAAACGAAAAAAGAAATTAGGTAGGTATACCCCATCAGAAACATTTCATGTAAATTGTTTGCCAAGACTCACAACTTCACAAAGCTTTCAAATCGATGTAAAAAAGTTACCTATCATCTCGAGTCGGGTCAAGCTCTAGATCCCTTCTTTGCCGTCAAATGTTCTTATTGTTAGTAGAACTATTACATGTCTCTATCTAGTATAAGCCTTATGGGTAAATAAACAAAAAAATAATAAAACAACTACTTAAAACGTCACTTTTTACAGCTTTTAAAACTCTGTCTCGAGTAAAAACACAATCATTCACTCGGTCCTTAAGTAAATTACGATGTTTCTCCTACATAAATATATGATTCCTTACAAATTGATTTAAACACATTAATTAACCTTATCAAAAGCCCACATAAGACCCCATGCTCCCCACAACTCACTGACAACCATATCGACTTACATTTAAAACCTTTAATTAAAGGTCAATCATTCGGTTAAATATTGGACAAAACCTTTCACGGTGTCCAGTAAGGGTATACATAATACGGACTATCGTGATATTTGGCCATTGATGAATAAAGGCGCGACGCGGCATTTATAGAAATAATTCAAGGAAAAAAAGTCAGTAGAAAATAATCGTCATGTCGATGTCGCAAAATGCCTGTCTGAGGGACCCTTAACGATAGTGTGACTTGACTGATAACCGAGAGGTGATCAATGACATGAAAACTGATGTTCTTCAACATCAACCAACACTGAAACCAATGAAGATTCGGTACTTACTTGATTCTGAATAAGAAGACGTAAATAGGTAGGTTTCACACACATTATTAATATAGCCATATAGATCCATAAATAAATCATTTTTGGAAAAAAATGTGATGGCTGCTTCTGCATAACTAAGTCCATTTGTCTAATCGTAGCACTTTAGCATTGTAATAAAAATAGTGTTCCTAACCGAATTTCGACCGAGGTGCGAACTTGGCATGTTGCAATCTTAACAGAGATTAGCGAAGTTCGCAGGCCTTTAGCCAAGTTATCATAAGCACGTCTCATGAGTGGCAATTATTTTTCTTTCTTTTTTCTAGATCATAAAGTGCACAAGTATTTGCGCAAACAATCAGTGATATACCTAAAAACAATGTCCTTTTAAATCAGACAAATAAATCTACCTAAAACACTCCCAAACAGGAACATAAAAGTCACATTAGAATAAGTGGTTTTTATGGCCATATCGATATGACCAAAAATAATAATTACCTACGTAATTAAAATAGCTAAGAGGTTATTCTACAATTTTTAAGCAACGATCGCATTCGCATCTCAGCCGCAATCTGTCAAAAATGTATGAAAAATTAGGGTTTTAACGGTGTGATTAATTAGCAAACATCCGAATCCAGACATACAAACTTTCGCATTATATTAATACAGGATAATCATTGTTATATAACAAGAGCTCTGGCCAAAGCTCTTCGACGATTTAAGTTTAATAATTCATTTTCTGGTATGTTTTGCAACGCACCAGTTGGAAAAATGTCACAATTATATCATTTTTTGACAAACTGAGTTTATTGATTGACCTTCTTGTAGCAACACCACTACACTATTTTTTTTAACATAATTATACTTAGGCCCATACTCCAAAACACTAAATCGGAGCCCGTCATAAATTGAAGTTTTTGCATTTGTTTGCTCATCTCTCGAGTACGAAAACGTCAAATAGACAAGCTTGCATTGACATTTTCGTGCTCATGTTGGAGTTGGAGTTCCAGTTGAGTTTGTGTTTACGTTTTGGAATTGCCTTAGTCGCATTTATCAGTACTGCGCTAGCTTTTGTACCAGGATATCCAGTATCACAAGAGATTATCACAGCCTCGAAATCTGCCAGTTATCCTAGAAACACGACAAGATCTGACCCAGCTTCCAACATAATTGCTGCACCAATATTTACCATAACTTAAAAGTTCCGGGAAAAGATTGCCATTAATCATTGATTGTAAACTTGTTTGAAGAATACCAGAGGATACTGGTCCGAATAACTGTCTGAATTCATTGACTCCCCTTTCCATTCATGCTAATAAACTGTCCCTTCCCGTTTATTTATTGAATAACCATGAATTTTATATACACTCCGCTTTTATGAAATGAGCATGTAGCTTGTAAGGAAGATCTTCATTATGATGTCAATGCCATATGATTTAAATTCGCTCATATTAAATATTGTACATGCGCGCGATCGAGGAGGTGGCCATACCAGGCTCTTTATATTTATTGTCTGTATTATAATGCCTTAAAATAGATCGATCTTTAAATTTAAGAATGTAGTACAGCCTACGCTCTCATAAGAGGTGCGCGATAAACGTCATGGACTAGGAAGTCGGGATCATTAAAGGCTCAGACAGGTGCAACAATGCGACATCGGGTTCTACAGATGAAACCACTTCTTTGCAAATTCGTTTAAGCAGCGACGCATTGTCGCGTCGCGCCCGTCTATGCGGATCTTTAGATTATTTTTGTATACTGTAATTGATAGATGCTTAGACGATTAATAGCAATATATATTCTTAAGATCTACCTATAAGATTAATTATTTGAATAAAAAGAGGATTAAAAAGAAATAGAAAGCGCTGATTTGCGCCAGGAAAAAGAAAGTGAAAATCTTTATACAAGTCCAAGGAAAATATGCGTCACATCACATCCGCAAACACGGCCATCGCTGAGTGTAAAGCTGGGAAGTATTACGTTGCCGTTGCGGACATAAATATCCTGAAATAATAACCAACCTTCAAATCATCTCACAATCGTGACATACGGATTCCGATGAGAAGATACGCTCCGGCCGTTACTGATCCCGCCATCCAAATAGAGCTCTTTGTATTAGCTCGCGGAACCGATGCGGTCTAGTGACGGTAATGTCAGGGCCACCAGCCAACTGGACCCGTTTGACATTCTACCAGCCGATCCGTAGGTGTCACTCATGTTCATTATATAAATCCATTCAGGAATGTTGTTACGATTAGAGGGCATTATACAACTGTTTTTGGCAACTGAAAATTGTTTCTTCTCATTTCACTTTTATTTGTAATTTTTTTTTCAGTAATTTTTTACTACTGATAGGCTCGCATGTCTCACCAGATGGAGGGCAATGATGTGATCGATGATGGAGCATACTTGCCAAGAGGTAACCTATCCACCAGGGGCGGATTAAGGATTGTCGTATGGGAGGTTTGACGCGTTTGGAGGCGTTCAGGGTCAAAATGTCCAACGGTTTCAAAATGTCCAAATCCCAAAATGTCCAATTCTCAAAACGTCCAATTCTCAAAATGTCCTATTCCCAAAATGTCCAGCTCCCAAAATGTCCAATCTTTGAACCTAACTTCAAAACACTTTAAAGTTCCCTAAAAGCCGTAGTAGGAGCCCCGAAGTTTTTTTAAAAAAATAAGTCTCTTCTAACCTAACCTGTCCGAGTCGGGGTGCCCAAAGTAACGAGCTCGCTTCGCTCGCTCTTGCATCCTAAATTCTTTTAGGCAACTTTAAAGTGCTTTGAGGTTAGGTTCAAAGATTGGACATTTTGGGAGTTGGACATTTTGGGGATTGGACATTTTGACCCTGAGCCCTGAACCCGCTGAGGGTTGGTTTTTAGCAAAATAAACACTTCTTCTTTTCGTGTAGATTGAGTCATATCAAATTTTGACCAGTATTGAGCAACTTGTACAACTCTATCATTGGCCTCGTTCAAATCTTGGATGGTGCAGGTGGTTGTGCAAGACGACGGGAAATTAAGAAGGTATAAAAACTAAAAAAGCACAAAACATTTTATTTTATTCGCATAAAAAGCCTTGGATTACTTTTCGTATTCCTCAATGACTTCTCCTTCTCCACCTTCTCCTCTCGCCATCAAGCGTAAAAGTTTCGCGAGTTTAAATTTAAGTAAAACCTTTGTATTATAATTTCATACACAAATAAAAAAAACTTCGTTAGGTTGTAGACTACCAAAGATATTTAATTTGGTCCTTATGGGGGGGGGGGGCTTGAGCCGCTTAGCCCCCCCGGATCCACCAATGCTATCCACTTTTAAAGACCCCCCAGTTATTTGGTTTCTTTTCGATTCTGAGTTATGTGAATTCTAAAGGAGATATATTTTATTCATTGGCTTCAGTGAAGTAGGTATCTACCTACAGGCAGGATTTATTTTCTCGCTGTACAAAGGAATAGTCGTTTGCTTTAACATCGATCAATTCAATAGGCTGGCTTTCGTGAGTAACTGAGGTTCGAGGTAATTTTTTGTGTTCATAAATAATGTAAGTAGCTTTCTATAATTCTCTTGCCCTTATCTCAATTTATTTGGGGTTGTCGCAACATGCCTTTATCCATACTTCTTTATCAGACACTAGCACTTCGCCCGCGACTTCGTCCGCGTGGGGATAGTAGGTACTCCACAAACTGCAACGCCCCTATACATATTCCATTATAAAGGTTAGTTTTGGAAAATTAAGCACAACGATTCTCATTATTGGTTCAGCGCAACTGTTCACCCCGTTCAGCCCGTCAGGGGTTGATTATGCAAAAATTTTTAGGTACATGATCTGTTTCAATTATCCCACTTTTAGTTTGTTCATAGAATTCCGACGTAAACTGAAGCAAGCTATAATTTCCTCTCCTAAAAACTTATTCACCCCTTATTATGTATGTACCTAGTTGATTTTCGAAAAATCCAAACATTTGTTATTCTTATTGTTTTATCGAAAACATTTAAATGCCGTGGTGTTTCAACTTCATCGGACCAAGCATTGATACGATTCTCCCCAGTTCGCTCAAGCCGCGACATTTTTCTTACTCCGAGCATGTTTATTACCGTCGTAACTTTTGAACGAAAGGTCCGATTTGAATGATTTAAAGTGTAATTTACACGGACATAATCAACCTTAATTATCAAACCATTTAAATGGATAAGGATTAATATCATGGTACTATAATCACCATTTTTTATTTCACCATGGGATTTGCTTGACTAATATTAACAAAAAGCGGTCATGGTGACTTATCCATAATAATTAGACCTATGGTATCGCGGACTTTTTTGTAGATATTGATGACCTCTATAAAACTGTAGTACATCACTTTGCTCTATTGTCAATAGATTCCGTAGCGTACGCGATATAAGGATTTTTTCTCACACCTTGGGTCACATTATCGAAGTTTTCATACGGATCCCTAACTTTTTTGAAAATATTCTATAGCCTATGACCATCACCGATAATGTAGGATTCTACTGGTGAAAGAATTTTTCAAATCGGTCCAGTAGTTTCGGAGCCTATTCATTTCAAACAAACAAACAAACAAACAAACAAACAAACAAACAAACAAACAAACAAACAAATCTTTCCTCTTTATAATATTAGTGTAGATCATATCAATATTGGCCCCTGTATAGCCATATCATTATTTCAGACAGTCTATTATTTCTCATGTAACGGGTATAAATGTAAAATTAAACGAATAGAACAGCCGCACGGGTCTATCTTCAGGTTAAGCAATCGCTTGCCGAGGTTGGTCTGTGGATGGATGACCATCTTAACATACCGACCGAGACCACCGTGCCTCGGAAAGCACGTTTAAGCCGTTGGTCCCTGCTGCCAGTTGTAGATCTTTGGCAGTCGTTACGGATTGTCAGAAGCCAAAAAATCTGACTCCATTCTTGCCAAGAAGTACCGGGTTACCCAGTTAAAAGGTTGTGGAGGTCTGGTAGGCAGTCGCTCCACGTAAAACACCGGTATTTAGCTGAATCCGGTTTGAGTGGAAGCCGACCACAATATAGTTGAGAAAAGGCTAGGCGGATGATGAAGCAAGTTGAATTCTTTTTAACTGTCTTATTTGTCTCCAAAGTGACCCCATATTTAAAATATACTGACTGTGACAAAAGCACATACAGGCAGTTCTATTAGGGTTCTGTACGGACATTCGGATTTTCGGAACCATAGAAATGAATTTAGGGCATTTATCATTGCACACACCACTATCACAATACCGAAGTTTGGTAAGATGATATAACGATTGCTCAACCCTCATTGTTACGCGGAGGACGACAGTGGCGGTGCGCGTGCGCATTGTCAATTATTACCGACCGATACCAATACTTACATGCCGTCGAATTGCAAATAATGTGTCGCAGGATTGTAGGAAAAATCGGTATTTAGTGAAACTCCTAGGGTTTTTGTAAGTTACGGATTTTGTTCGAAGCAGTCACCGTGGTCCTGGAACGCAAAAGGTAGGTACTAGGAGGAGCCCGGATGTGTTTTAGTCAGTAAGAGTCTGACATTCCCTCCCGCTCCACCCAGAGCGGAAGGGGTCATTTGATTATTTCCCATCCATAAAAAAAAGAATAAGGAAAGGCCAGATTCTTAATAGAAATAAAGTGCTTAAGATTTTAAGAGCTAATATCAGAACTTTTGCGAAAACCTAGTTTGTTTAGGATGATTGGGAACTCGAATTGGCTATCAAATACAAAGTCAAACACCTCGAACATAATATAACAGATAGGTAAGCAAATAACACATTTTGAAAACTCATTGCCGCGTTGCTCTTGTCCGTCTGACATCCTTAAATTATAATAAAAAAGCCGCGTGGCCCTTTCACTGAAATGTATAGCGCTTATGTGCCTAATTATTTATTTATAGCCTTTCAACAACATTATTATTTACGCAAATTAATCGACACGCAACCACCAAAAGGAGCTGTCAACAGGACAGCAGTTACAAGAAAAAATCAACCATAACACAAGCTCTTGAGGTTCATTTTCAGAACATCAAACAAAAGAAATGAAAACAATACTTATTAATGGTAAATGTAAATTAGTATATTTATTTGAGTGTTCTCTATATATAGCAGGAAATGTTCTGCACTTCTTAGTAATATCCTTTTGCTTCGTAAACATGGATAATGAGTTTTGAATGTCAATTTCGAGGTTTCAATAAATCAAATAACATTGTTCTTCGTATCAAGATTTATAATAGGTACCTATACGTTACGTTGTATTTAATTTACTAAAATCATACTCATACTTAGTGAAGATAGTGGGAGCACAAACGTCACACGTACGGTACCATTATTTGTTTGTTTGGAAGAGGTTATCTATGGAATTGCTGATCCAATTACGAGACTCTTTCACTGATAGAACGCTTCACTATCCCTTCCGCATATTATGCTACTGCTGGGATAGGCTTCGTGATGGCATCCGCGAGAAAATACTAGTTCACTATAAAATTACAAGGAAAAACATAACTTTAAGATATCATTCATCAACTGCCAAAGTTACATTAAGATCGCAAGATTGGACCACCGTTGAGCATACTTAATTTAAATTTTTGTTTTCTAGGAACATGCCCACCGCTGTATTTTTATTCCTAACCACTGTAACTCCTGAAAGACAGAAGTAACAGTGGTGACTGCAACAAAAGCGAAGCAGTGAAGCTGAATGAGTTCCGGAAAAATGATTCAACTGTCTTGGATCTTAATGCTTGACTTAATGCGTGAGAAAAAATCCTGACTTCGGTTGAAGAAAAGAAAAAAGTTCATCCTCTACAATGCTAACTAACACTAGGATTTCCACTTTTTTTTGAGTGTGTTTATTTACAGATGCAAATCTCCCAGCCAGAACCGGAATCACCATAGTTACCTTGCCATCTAGGTATACTTTGGTCGTACAAATATTAACTTCGTGCATGATTGGAACTCGAAATACGTTGCGCAGAATCCATTCTCTCTTTACCATAAAGGCTCCCCCAGACAGTCGCGACAAGATTTTTTTATAAAAATTGTGTGTCCACGTAGATATATTATTATACTCTTAGACCCAATCATAAAGGTAACCTACTCTTAGCACCATTTCTATAAAAAATGGTTGTGGCATCATTTTCGTATTTTCTTGCCGCACCGAAGTGGTTTTCAGTCAAAAAGAAATTTAAAATTTATTTATAATCAAGAGACTCACCAGAGAATGGGCAGCAGCATCTCTGTACATTGCAACAGCTACACTGCGATCGCCAACCCGCCTGCCAAGCGTAGAGATAATGGCAACCCATGTGGAGGAGGCCTATGTCCAACAGTGGACGTTTTTCGGCTGATATGATGATGATGATGATGATGATTTATAATCAAGAAGTTGATGAAAATATATGATAAATGGATACCCGGAAAAACTTTGGTAAAAAACCATTGTTTGGTGATACTTAGTGTTTGTTAAATGATTTGCAGAACGACAGAAATATGTATGTAGACGGTACCTAAATGATTTTTCTATGCGACATAATCCTTAGATAATGTTTTCCTGTAAACATACCTATATGTAGCCGCGACTTTTAAACCAAAATATTTTAGTGAATTTCGAGGTAAGCAAGTCAATGAAAACACTAATCGTTGCAACAGCTTAGTAGTTTTTAATAACAAAATAATGGATTTACGTCGATATGAATACAAAACGTTTTATCTCATCATGACTCTAAGCATTTAAAACAGTTCACCTCTAGTTTTTTGCTCAAACTAATCACAATGTATCGAGACCATTAACTTATTGATAACAACCAACCTAATTCAATTAAGTTTTATTAATTGATTTGATTGGTTGAATATATTGCCTCAATACGTGCCACTGCCAAGTGACAAGGAGATTCTAAAGGAACCGGTTTTTTTATACAGTCTAATTGTAGAACTTTTTGCAAATTTAGGTGTTCTATACCACCTATAATCCATCAGCCTTTAAAGCAAGAGTGAACAGCTATCTTCTGGGCTCGCTCGTTCCAGATTCATCTCTTTCCATCAGGCGAGGTCCAGATCAAGAGTTATGTCATAAATAAATAAGGATTCCGTTTTTAGGGATGTTCGGAACCCAAAATAAGTAGTTTCTTTCAAAAATAATTTAAGAAATAATATAATCCACTTAACAGAATCTGGATGCGAAGAGAAGGGAATTCGGATTAGAATTGTAGCTATTGAGCTAACACATGCACATGGGGATTTATCTAGCTAGTACATTACTGTAGACTTTAAATAATGTTGGAGAAAAATGGGTGCCGCATAATTGTCGCATCCCGCCTGTCTGCTGGGAGCCTTAAACATTCTTCAAGCCGCAAACGATCACACTTCTTGCTCCATTGTACTTTAAATTACACTTCAGACTTCAAATTAGCCACAGTTATTTTTATGCTACCATAACAAAACACATGTCGAAACACAATGGACGCTTAAACGCTTCGCAAAACACTCCCTTTTGAAATATGTCCAGTATATCTTGAGATGCGGTGCAAAAGTGAGTTTTTTTTAAAGTTAAACTAACTTTGATTTTTTGGCGGTTGAATGACATTGACGGGTGCTTCTTCGAGCAAGGCATTCTTTGGTGATTTGCGAGGCAACTTTTAAATTTAATATTTTTTTTAAATCGGCATCTGCTTCTTAAAATATACATAAAAGTAATATTTTTTTATAGAAGAGGCAGCTCAGAGAGTGACATACTTACAGAGATAATCGAGGTTAAAATATTGAAGGCCACGCAAATAAAAAAACACCTATTTTTCCTTCAGCTTTCTTTTTATAATATCTCGCCCGGTGTTTGGCCTTGAACTCGTCATTATTTTTAAGCCTCTCTCTTCTTCTTCTTTCAGACAACTTCTTTCTTTCTAATTTTCCTCTCTTGTTAATGGCATTTTGGTCTAAAAAATAATTCATTTCAATTTTCGCTAATCTGACACTATTTTTTTTTTATTAGGGACTTATAAAATCAGCAACCCATCAGCTGTGTCATTTTAAGTTTGATTTAAACGAATTTACATTTGACTAAAGTAATAAAAAATATTATTATACAATACTATTACTAAACTAAAAGTTATTTGATTTGCGTGAATCAAAACTACCACGTAAACCACGGAAATCACGACCACGGAAATCAAAATAAATCCTTTATTCTAAAAATATATAAAAACCTTTCAAGCAAATATACTGTTTTGAATATACGTTGCGTTACCTTGTATTTGTTCTCTACAATATTTTATTCAATAAACAAATTTACAGACACCGGAGAAAATTGTACCACGCAAATCAAAGTTTTGAGAAACCATACCCACGAAACGCGGTTCTTACCATAATTTTTCGGAAACTCAACGCGTCATCACACAAGCACTCTGCCCGGTCGTCGGACCGCGAATCTGTTGTAACGTAAATTAGGATGAAGCAACATCGGGACGCGAAGTTTAGGATGTGCAAGTGAATTTACAATGATCCACACAAATCAGTAACTACCCCGGGACAGTTACATTTTTATGTTTTTATGATAATGTAATTCTTTTAGAACTATGATCTAATTTTTCATAGCATTGTCAACTTTTAAGGACTTAATGTAATTTTTTTTTTGGTAAGCATGTGCCGTTTAGTTTCAAATATATAATTTACTAAGTGACTAGATCGGGGTTTGGGACACTCCACGAAAATCAAAGAATGGAGGTTTTTTATTTTTTTTATGATATATATATATAGATAATTGAAAACTAATTAATAACCCAAATATGAGAGAATTAAAGGTTTACCCGAAAAAAAAAGTGCCTTGCTGACTTTTCGATTTCCATTCTTTTAAGGTGATCCCGCTTAAAAAACGTGTCCAGAAGAATGACCCTGACAGTTGTTGTTGGAAAACATTTGTGAAATTGTCTATGGAAAGTACCTATGTAGAAAAAACAAGATGGCGGTATTATTATTTTCCGAATCCGCGCCATTTTCCACGACAAACGACAAGGAGCCGCGGCACATGAACGATCAAGACGAATAATTGGTAGCCTGTCATACTCGTTATATTATATTAAAAAGTAATAAAAGCAGTAATTTTTACCTGCCCAGTTTTATTTATTACTTTCGATTCGGTTCAGGTTAAGATATCACAATAATTGGACTTCTGTTTCTTTGATTAATTATGCAGGAATACAAAAGTGAAGTTCGTTGATCTCATTGTTTTGCATTGAACATAGGAAACTTGATTTTATGAATATTTATACGAATCGATATAAAATAGTCAGGGAGATAAGGATTTAATTAATTTATGCATGCAGATTTGTTATACTTAAATATATTTTCAAGATAATCTTAAGATACTTAATTAAGATAATTTGTTTTTAAGATAATTTATAGCCATAGGTATCTGTAACTCACATTTTATCGAAAGGCAAATCGCCCGCATATTTTTTTGGTATTTGAATTGTTTATGTAGTGCTTCGGACTGTCACAAAAACAAAACAAACTGTACAAATACAAAACCAATCGACTAAAATATTAATTTAATCGAATGCCCTTCCTGCGCAACAGAAAATACCAAAAAGATTCACTCAAATAAAACGACAGCAGATCGCTATAACAAGCACCTTCCTCAAAACCGTGTTGCATATAGGTAATATTTTACCAAAAAAAAATACTTTTCCATACAAAGTGACGACTTGATGCACCGAAAGACGATCCATCAAGGTTTATTGGCAACAAGATTGTTTTTTTCGCCAATTATAACACGGCAAAGTTAAAATGGTGGTGTTATGATTGATGATGCATTGTAATGCAACCCTATCATCTTGAGAAGAGTGTAAAGTAAGCATGTAAACCAATCAATATTGTGTACAAGCTGTCTTTGTCGGGTTATACTGGTTGTTACTAATTGGAAGACATAAGAGAAAAGACCAGAGATTTTATCTTGGATATTTTTTTATGGGTAAAGTAGTTTGTATTGTTTTACAGCTCGTTACACCTATGCTATAGGTAATTTGGTGTGGATGTACTTACGATAGTCATGGTACGAACTTATTTTGTTTTTTTTTTTTGCATTCGTCCTCTTTTGCATGGGACTTAAACATTGGTGTTATACAGACCTACCTATATACCGAAATAGAGGCGTGTGTTTTTTTTCGTAGGTCCTGTACTTAGTTTAAAATCTTTATTCTCAACTTTATTCAAAACTCCGTAGTTTCAAAATAAGAACTCACATTCGCCTTATGCGTGAAAGAGAGAAAAAGATCTCAAAACTGTTACAAAATACCAGTAAATTAAATCAATTAACGCCTTTTCAGACTCATTGCCACGCATTGGTCATGAGTATAAAAGGAGTGGTCACAATATCGAATACACTTGTAACCATTACGGGGCAATTCATTCGTTGATAGGTTTCCACCACGGAAACGAATCGAATGAATCGGAATCGAGATTTTTTTACCTTTACCTTCGTAAATAAATGAGCCTAATTATCATGTCAGAACATGTGATTAATTCGAAAGGTACGGAGTTAATTAAAGTCACGAATTCACGAAACTTTTAGATGACTCGTTCAGTTTCTGGAAGCTCGACAAAAATGAGGAAACCTCCCGTATAAACAAAGGCTTTAGGGTTTATCCTAAATAACAAAAGTCAACCAACAAAAAAGGAACAAATTAAATAAATAGAAATCACCAGTAGGTATGCTCGGAGTTGTTTCGGATCCGAAATGATATCTAAAACCGAACCTGAGCCACTGACATAGCTTACAGTTGCAGGGTTAACAAGCTGTATTGGCAGTGGGTCAGCCATGATTTTTGAAGGGCCGTACCCTCTGGAGCATGTTGTTTCGTTTACGCTAAAACGGCTGAACGGATCTTGATGGAATTTGGCACAAATGTAGATTAAAGTCTGGAATAACACATAGGACACTTATAATCCCGGGAGTATGTTCTCTTGGGATAATTTTCGATAGTCACGCGTGCGAAGCCGCGGGCGCCTTTTTTTTCTATTGATACGAGCGCGTTTGACCACTATCTCATCTAATGGTAAGTGATGATGTGATCGAAGATGGAGCACGCTTGCCTAGAAGTAACCTATTAACTGTTGACTTAAACACTCCCATGTTTTAGCTATCAGGAAACACACTTCTGGCAGGGAATTTCACTCCAAAGCTGTATGCACAATGAATGTGTTCCCAAAACCTATTGTGCGTGTGGGTGTGATGTCCACCATGTACCGGTGGCGCATCGCCGTACGTCTTGTGGTACGATAATGGAACGGGCTTGGCGGGATTAAACTAAGCAATTCTGTTGCACACTCCCCAAAATGCAACCGATAAAAAACCGACAGGCTAGCAACTCGTCGATGCTCAAGACTTTGGCGGATACCTTTAGTGCAGCGAAAATAATAATAAATAAACTGTATAAGAAAGGCTTATGAAGGAAATCGTACACACGGGTTGCAGAATAGGTATGGCGTAGACTCATCGTAGGCCGTAGCGCGTAGCAAAAGTTTAGAATTAACCCCTTCTTATGCTACAGTGCTACGCACTGCGAGTCAATGACCCTTATGTTATTGTCACTGGTTTGGTTTCCAAGTAGAGATGCGCAAATGTTTCTGACAAATTGGGAAAACCCTTGGGCAATCAAACCTGAATCATAATGTTTTCTATCATAGATATTTTTTTTAAATTTTTCAATGTAGCCTGCGAAAATCTTCGCTTTCATTTTTTATAGCTCCTATACCAAAAATGATTTCGAGGTAGGTAATTATGATGAAATAATAACGCTATGCTCTCGAAATTATATTTCCACAAAATGGTCTTATTTGCAGCAATTACAATTTCAAGAACTGAAAGGTTTGTACATAATTATATTCTCTATGGTTTGTACTTATCAATTTTTCTCGCTTGGCAAAAACATATTACACATACTATTCCGAGTTAATAAATAGTTTATGTAGTGCTAATACGGATAATGTGTTTAAGGATTCCTGTAAGTAAATAAGTTTACAACTATAGAGAAAACATGTCTTTATACCATATGATTCAGGGTCGGCACATGCACAAATGTGCCAACCCTGAATCAGATGGTATAAAGACAAGAGAATGAGGTAGCAAAATGACTAACCCACCATAAATCTAAGTATAATGAAAGGCTGTTTTAAACAAATAACTGTCACTTTCAACCAGTTCGCGATGGGATTACGCGATAGTAATAAAGCATGTGTTCACAGCAGCCATCATTTAGTTAAAGCGTCCCTTTTCAGACTCGAAACCATTTATTATTTCGTTTTATATTTATCTCTACCTACAATTTTGTGTCAAAAATTATGTTGAAAAGTAGTACTTATGTACAAAAAGATTTTGTTGACCAAGGTCAACGATAAACTTCATCGGTTTTTTTATGTCAAAAAACGATCTTAAGTTTTTTCGAATTCAATAAGCAGTCGATATAGTAATTAGTAGTTCCACTTAATTATAAATTATTTAAAACATCCAGATGAGGTTAATTTTACGGTAGCTCACTATTAACCGGTTTTGTGCATGATCGCGGAATCTTCTCTCGATCCCAAGGATTTTTCAATTACGACCTTTTTAATTGGCACCCTTTTTCGATGAGTAAATTGTTTTGTAAAACAAGCATCGTTATATTATTATACCCACTTAAAAATTACTTACCTACTTAAAATATTAAATTAAATGACTCTATAGTGTAATTGGTATACCTAGGTACCTACCCATAGTTGAACAATAGATTTTGGCGCGCGACCTATAACGGAACATTTGTCGCCATTTTGTTTTTTCATAGACAATTTCCCAAATGTTTACCAGCAACACCCCACACTGTCAAAATATCCTTGTAGAACCGTATATGTAGGTACAGAATGTTGCCAATATTCATTTATCTTTCGCACAAGCCATCATATTTGTATCACTCATCAAACTGGCACTCTTTTGAATATAATGGCCGAAAATTGTTCCATTTATAAAATCACAAAGGTTAAAAGATTATGAATAAAACATGAGAAGTATCCTTCGGCCATAATTCATAAAAGTCGGGCTATATATCTTGAACGAGCCACAAAACTGATCGTTATATCGCAAAACATCGAATCATTGCCGTAATTTTATATTTACTCGACGAACTGAGGTAGTTTTTTTTTAATATGCCCATTGACTTAAAGAGGTGGTAATATTTCATGTGGATAGTCCACTTTTTAATTCGGCGAGTGGCCATAATCAATGGAGGAAGCCATTACTGAGAATGTATTGGTGGAAGAATGCATGGGCCGCGCGCAGGCGCATCAATATTGTTAAGTGCGCACATATTTATTTTACGAATATTAAAATGATATGGTATGAGCGCTACCTATACTTATTTTTCGGACCAAATTATTTATTTTTCTTTAGGGATATTCAATCCCTACTAATATTATAAATGCGAAAGTAACTCTGTCTGTCTGTCTTTCACCCTAAAATGGCTGAACGGATCGTCATAAAATTTGGCAGATATATAGCTTGGGATAAGGAGAAGGACATAGGCTACTTTTTTACGCGATAACCGACATCTACGCGGGCGGAGCCGCGGGCAAAAGCTACTAGTTATTCATATAGTAGGTACATAAAGTGTAAAGTGACTGTGACGGGCGAATGTTATCTGCATACTGGACCATTACTTTCCTATTTAAATCACAAAACAGAAATCATTTAAGTGTCTTCTGATGATCCCTATTGTAGATAGGGTACAGTAGAGAACGCCAAGTGAAAAAAAAAATGCAAAAAATAAAACACTTCAAAATGAAAGCAAAAGGCGACACCTAAACCAAAATAAAATAAAAAAGCGCCGCCCTATCTTAAATAACCCGAGAATCCAGAACAAAATCTTGAGAGAAACCTGATACTAAATAAACGACGAGCAATCTACCAAGTTTCAACAAATTGTAAGCGACCGGACCGTTAATTTGTCAATAAAATCGCCTTTTAGCAATGTGCCGTCGTAAAATACAGAAGAAAACATATTGGTATCCAATTGTTTTTCTTAGGGTTGTAACGCATCTTCGCTGTGGCTCTTTCTCGTACACGAGTCCCAGCATTATGCTGAGAGATGGCCGTTTTGCGCGGTTGTGGCGCATATCTTACCAACTTATCTACTTAAACCTAATTTTGTTTAATTTTTTTTTTTTTGAAATGCGTCATGTCTGTCGCAAATAAACTCTTTTTCTTTCTTTCTTTCTTTCTTCGAAAGTTCAACAATTCCACATGAAATCAATCCTTCACAATTTATTTATTTAAACTTTATGTACAGTAGTGGTACCTACATGGGCGGACTTAATGCAACAAGGCATTCTCTACCAGTCAACCTTTTTGGGTTAAAAAGACCCGTATAAAAATTCCGTATAAGCATACGAGACATTGTAACGGAGGTCAACTATGCGCATTGCGAAGCTCCACCACATAGAAGTGTAGGTTTTTGATTGGTTGATAATTCAAACGACGCGGCGACGTTCTGATATTGAAGAATATAGGAAAATGTAGGTACTGACCTCGAAGTTCAATTTTTTCTCTCCCACACTTCACCTTAGTAGGTGATAAAGCCATTGACAGGGTTGCTAATTTTGTCCGAAAGAGTCACCGCGACCCTGGAACGCAAAGAGCAATAGAAAGAGCACGGATGGGTTTTAGTCATTTAGAGTCTGACACTCCCTCACGCTCCACCCAGAGCGGAGGGGTCATTTGATGATTTCCCATTCATAAAAAAAAGACCGTGATATGACATAAACGGTTTTTGGGTTTTATAATATTTCCCATTAATTTAATCAATAAGCAAGCCGTCTTAGAGAAATACTTTTTTTTACCCCACCGCGTCCATTAATTTCCGCACCTCCTCTTCTCCTAAATGACTTTCATCACATCACTAGTTTCCTTACTTATCTTGTTGTATTAACTCTGTACAATAATTTAAGGTATCCCAGCTAGGAATCGAACCCTGTTCACCACACACGTCGATAACATCTATAATTCAGTGCAATGGCGATTTTTACGAGCTGAATGGCGAATTCTACGAGGTGACGAGTAATTTTGTTTAATTACTTCTGGACAATTAATGAGCAAAGGAGGACGTTTCTGCGAAACAATGCGGGTAATGGATTCTTTTGATACATTTTGTATTTTTCTGAACCGCTTGACACATGCTTGTGAATTAAAAGAATTTGTGACACTGCTGAAGAAAATCATGGACCTGCGGAATCGTAATAACAAAGATATTTTTTATAATGTATATATTATAGATAGGCAGGTACTGAATCCATTAAACCCCTAAAATACAGGCAAGTGTCGAGTTTAGAAGTCCCTTTTGTATGTATAATGTGTAGGTGACCTTGATCAGTGACTAAAATATTGCAAAAAAATCCAATAAGTAGATGAGACGGTATAGTGTATACTTACACTTCACCGTCTCATCTACTTATTGGATATTTTCTTAATCGAAGGACCGAGTGAATAGCAACTTTCACAAAGTTATTTGCGTGTCGTTTTCAACATGCAAGATTAAACGGCGCTTAATTCGTAACAAAACAATTATTTCCTTTAATTAATACGGCGAGACACAACACAAACGAATTCTCTACCTATCGTGTCGAAAACAAAAAATAACATTGAACTTGAAATGTTGAAAGACTGGCTTCAATTCAACACATTTTTTTGTATGACTACCCATACAAACTTGCTCCATATTCGAGCCAACTCTAGCTTGACCTTTTTCAATAATGACAACAGAGAAAAAACTGGAATGAATGAAAAAATGTATTTTTGCTCCGCGATTAATGATAAATACATGATAAATGTTTTATAATTAAAATAATCATATAAGAATCCTTAATTCGGAGAGTAATCATTTCCAGCAATTTATTATCACTGCACGGCAGTTTAAACTAGAATAAGTTTCGTAAATTAAGAAAAGAACCTTTAATGACTTTACTCAAACTTGACTTAACAAAAATACTTGACACGGGTTTAAAGTTTATTAAGGTTTTTGTAAAGAAACAATAAACAACAACCGTTTAAAAACAAACTAAAACAAAAACAACTTCTGAGATCGCCCTGGGTCTAACAAATGCGTTAAAAAACCGGCCAAGTGCGAGTCGGACTCTCACACAAAGGGTTCCGTAACAAAAACCTAAAAAAACACGTTTCTTGGTATAGGAAAAATTAAAGGGGGCCCTTTAACTTTTAAGTGAATTTAATTTGTATTATTTGTTGTTATACCGGCAATTATAATACACACTGTGAAAATTTCAATTGTCTACCTATTATAGCGGTTACGGATACAGCCCGCTGACAGACAGACGGACGGACAACGGAGGCTTAGTAACAGGGTTCCGTTGGTTACCTAAAAATACTAAAAAGAGAATCAAATAATATTTTTTTGCCGTTTTTTATAGACCCTTCGTGCGCGATCCCGACCCGCACTTGGCCGGTTTTTATTATTATTGTTTAGCTCGTATTTGAGCACAATCTCACCTGATGGAAAGCGGTCGACGATGGAGCACGCTTGCCTAGAAGTAAGATTCACTCTTGACTTAAAGACCTCCAGGATATGAAGCAATGGGTTTGTAATGTCCTTCAGATACAAAATCTTTAGGAAGGTGATATAAGAAATATGTGAGTGTCGTGGAGCACTCTCGGTTAGTCTGTTAGAACGAAGTTCCTATTCATAGACAGATCATAAACAATTTTTTTTTTATATTTCTGTCCCAATGCTTGGGTATGGTTATATTTTATTTTTTTTGCTTTCTGCGTCTCACGATATTCTTTAGATCTTTGGGTATCGGTTTTGGGTATCATTTTCTTGAAGAATCGTGTCACCCTATGGATAACCGTCTACACTAAAGAAAGGGTCGTAACGGAAAAGTGGAAGATTTTTCCGTCACGAATCCGTCACGGAAAAATCTTACACTTTTTTTCGCCGAGCCCCCATCAGCCAAGTTGTTGTCCGTGCGATAAGGAACTTTGTTCCAAAAGTGTTTTACTGCTTTTTAAATAAGCTCTGGGTTCTCAACAATCTACAAAAATTTTCTGCTTCACTATTCTGCAAAGAATTTTAAAGTTTGGTACCTATATAAGTAGCACGATTCCACATTCTGCAAAAATCTTAACGACTATCACATAAAAGATACTTTACTTAAAATGGAAGAAAAATTAAACATTTTAACGCATATACGGGTTTCATAAATATAATAAATTTCACCAAACCAGCGAGCAATTCTTAATATTTATCGTTAGTAGTTAAAACGGGATGTTTGGCTATTAACGGGCACAAATTAACCGTTTTCTCCTTTTATTATGCCGAGATTAATGTTATTTTTTGCATAATTTATAAATTTATTTTTATATAAAAGTGTGTCATGTGTTAATGAGCTTTAAATTGGAACATTAGTCTTTATCCTAACTTCCTTACTTATCCTTACTAATATTATAATCGCGAAAGTTTGTATGTATGTATGTTTGTTACTCTTTCACGCAAAAACTACTGAATGGATCTAGATGAAATTTGGCAAAGAGGTAGATTATAGTCTGGAATAACACATTGGATACTTTTTATCCCGGAAGTATGTTCCCTTGGGATAATTTTCAACATTCACGCGGGCGGCAGCAAGTTTATAAATAAAGGTAGGTAGCATTTTCGTCACATAGATTATTGCTTAAAGCTCTACCTAAGTTAGTAATTTTTTGATGTGGGATAGTTTTTAGGAGAAACAATCAGAAATCACGAATCAGATTTTACGAGCCCACTCCCCGAGTATGGAATAGCAGGGGCTATTTTTTCTTTTGCAGTAATTTAATATCATGTCAATGAATTTATTAACAAAAATAATAGTTGTAGACTAATGAAAAATATCCAATTAGAATCAATAGGTACCTAATGACTTTACAAATTCAAAATTCTCACCACAAAAATGAGCTCGCACGCGCAGAGGTCAATGATCAATCACCATCACACAACATTATGCCAATGACATTAATTAGAATACGTCATTGACATAAGCACCGTACGCCCTAACACAAGATCAGTTGATCTACACGACAAAATATCTCCATAAAATCGATTAATAAATCGATTCACCATAATTTATTACAAAATAAAACATCAAATCCTAGCTATATTTTTTTAAAACACAATTATAATCCTGACTGAGTATAACTTATCGATTTTGGAACGAATCGATAAAAACGAGAAAAGGTCAACAGCCATTAAATTAAGTTAGAGAATAGAAAATTAAATTAGCAGAAAAAGAAAAAATAAGACACTAATGTATATGAAAATATCGCGGGCATTTCGCGGCTGCCAAACATGGCGAACGAAATTTACATTACAAAGCGTAAAATTACCATCTGCCGTTCTTTCTTGTGGTTAGGGCTGACAGTTTCGGAGAATCCCAGAACAATCTGGGTTTTAAAGAAGTTTTCTTTTGTTATAAAGGACCTTCTTACAGAACATCAGAATACGAAAGCTTCAAAATTTATTACTATAGGTATCCTAAACTAGACAAAAAAGCAAGTTACCAAAAACCATGAAAGCATCATGAATCATTACCATGCCCTTAACGCAATTTATTTGCAGTAAGAAGCAACCTGGATGACGATGTCCCAGGAACGTGGGGTTTGGCACAAGAGAGGAAGAGAGGCCTATCCTCAGCACTGGGCGAAGGCGGGAAGAAGTACAGGTTGGTCCTTCTTCCTTCATCTTCTTTTTCCATACTTATTTATAAGACGGCATCTCGTTATCCTCTATTTTAAGCTCGAAATTTGAAAATTTTTGAGCATCTCTGGTATTTCCATGTTTGTAATTTTGCATTTCGACAGGGCCTCGATAGTGCGACATTGTATGCCAACACAATGAGTGACATAACTCCAAATGATACGAGCATAATAACTAGTAGCGTGGGTGCAATAAGTACAGACATGTGGGCTTTACATCCAGTACAACACGGAACTGTGAGCAATACAGAGCTCACTAGTTCCAAAACTATGGCCCTGGCGATCTATTTTGAACCGACTTAGTAGATACTTTGAACTTGGTAGGTGCTGGTATTCTGCTGGATCCTAGGATCCAGCAGAATACCAACGTCAGGTATATTTGCCTAGCACATACTGAGCACCGCACAAAGATTTTTCCATTTTCAAAAATATTTAAGTAGGTTCATCCACCTTAAATTGCCATAATCATAGTGCTCTGTATTTTTCTTTTGTTTGTTTTTTTTTGTATTCACTAGTTTTTATTGTTGTCTTGTAATTTATGTAAGTAACTATGCATTTGTGTGCTGTGCTTTCTATTCTTGTACCGAATAAATGTTTTATTTATATATTATCTACTGCCCCTGTATGGGTTGCCATAAGCATTTGATCAAACCCACTATTATAAATAAAGATTAAAAATATTTGCAAACCTACACACAATTTAGTGTCTTTCACATAGAGTTTGTCAAAAATTATTAATACTTATAATCTTTCTATGGGACGATGGTGCATATCCGGCTCGAAGGACCAATCAAGAATGCTCCACCAGGTTTACTTGGCCGACTGTCTTGTTATTTTTATGATTTTGTATTTCACAGAAGGTAAGTAAGTGCTGATTTATTTTTTTAATTAATGATAGCATGCTTATAAATGTCACAATATCGATAATAAATTATAATCAGACATCAGATACATGTTCGCTTGAATACGGGTACATACTTTATAATCTACGTTTCGTCCACCATTCACTTTGACAATAATAGAATGAAGTCGGTAACTTGAAATTGTTTTTAAAATGTTTGTCGTGTTCATTCTGAACTTTGGCCTATGTCCAGCTTTGGCTTCCTGTATGCTGTTTAATGTGAACCTGCAAGGATGTAGTATTTAAAGCGAGCGGTACTGGGGTACTGCAATATTCAAAATATTATAACCTATTTTAAAAGCTTCTATTTAACTTGCATTGTGTGTATGTATGTTTGTTGGTTTAAGTCAAATCTTGTAAGCTGAATTACCTAGAACAAGTTCTTTTTATCTTATAAAGTTGAAATTTTAAATGTTGGTTCAGTTCCTATGACAATGAATTTCAGTAATAAGTAATTATGATTTGATTTTCCATCTAGGTTTGGCTCCAGACGATCCAATTCCTCAACGAAGCTTGAGACGTGAACGTCCAATTCAACTTACTCTGTATTATGGCCGAGCCTGACGCTTTTAAGAAAATGCTACAGATATGTATTTTTACGTATCTTCTAAGTTATATTTTGTATAGCTACGTTTTGGTTCATTAAACACTTGTCACGTGGTTAGATTTCACAAAAACTGAAAGGGTGAAGCGTGGGCTTATGAAAGGAGTAGATGGAGGCCTTTGCCCAAGAGTGAAACCAAATAGGCAATCTTAAAAGAGATGGGAAGGTTCGTTCATACGAGTATTTATGATGAATGGAGGTGACAATTTTTATAGACACCAGTTTTCTACAGCTGAGCAGCTATTTCTTAATGTCAATTACTTATTCAGGCACCGTACAAATGAGATGACAAAATCATTGGCCACGTGGAACAAGGCCCTGGCGCCGTTACGTGACAGCCCTGCGTGATAGGTATCACATCACATGAAACGGACGGCATATCATCTTTTTTTAAATGAAAATGTCAGCCACTATAAGTTGTTTTAATATTATTACCAGGCCCCGTTTGTTTGTCAATTCTACTCTGTTCTCCTTTGTTTATTAGCTGTTGACACACCCGGTCCCGCCGTTTAATCGGCTCTTGACTTTTTTATAAAACGGTAAACTTTAAAAGCTAGTTAAATATTCATATTAACGACTTTTAAGTCGAGAAACACGGTGGACTCGAATAAAAATAGACACAACGAAATTATTTATGGATCAATAAAATTTTAGAGTCGCTTGCAAAGAGCTCTCGCATTTCAACGTTGAAGTATTAATCGGAAAGACAGTTGCACTCAATGTCTGAATCTCAGTGTACTATCCTCATTTTCAGTTTATCAATTTTTAAATCATAAAATAAGTGAGTGACAAGATAATAGTCGACATGCCTTTAAAATGTCCGGAGCTCATCGCTCACCGCGGTGCATTTAAATTAATTTTAAAGCACATAAATAAGTAGCTGCATATACTTAAGAACGCATAAACTTTATTGTCTTGGCAAACTCGATAAGTTCATCGAATAAAAGGTAGTGCGTAATTTCTAAACTCACCTTGATAGAGAACTCCAAGGAAACAAATCACACAGCCTTTGAAATCACTATAATCCCGATCGAGTTGCACGTGGTACTGGCACAAGTATTGTCAAAAACACCGAATCGTAAAGAAAAAACAAATGAAAAACTATTCTAAATTCAAACGGCGCGCGAAACCACAGAAATGTGTCAGTGGCGCGTCGCGGCGGACGGCCTAGGCACTACCCGTGTGTGGAATACTAATGGTAAAATGGTCGGGACCAAAATCGAATTTTTCGAAATTTTGAGAACGGTAGTGTCGCATCGAAGGCGAGGTTTTGAATGGCGCGGCGGGCCGCTGTACATCCGAGACTGGCTAACAAAGCGGCAGGACATCGACTTTATAAATTGATTTTGTCCAACTCGAGGTAACAGTACCTCGCCGTAGATTCGGCTAGAAAGATGTCTCCTCGAAGCCCTTACTAATTAATTAAACGATCTATAACATCGTTTAGAACATTACCGCTATTAATTGTTCAAAAACTCGTCTAACGATTCCTCGTGCACCTATTTTTATGAGGCAATTAGCACGTTTTTGTTTCGTTAAGTTGTTAAACATTAGTTTGCGTATGTAACACCTAACTGAATGTAAAGGAAAACGCTGGTCTGTTTAGTTTTTTACAGCTTACTATAATGGTATGACCGTATGACCTCTCATTCAAAGTAATATCATGTTATTTTCTGACTGTCGAACTATAATAATGAATTTATATTAAGGGTATGACTTGATAGGACTTGATAGAATTGACAACAATGGTTATTCCATTGTCAAATCATCAATTAATTCCATAAGCATAATGGTTCAGCAGACAGATGTGACGCGATGATTGTGATGACGGCTTTTCATAGAAATTGTTCTAAAACGACTCTACAGATCAATGACTTATTATAATGATGACAGATAAATACAATTTCAATAATAAAAATAAATAGCATCATCGGATCGTTGTAGTATTGCCAGGTCTTGAAGGCTTCGTTCATTGTACGGCATACATACATCCTCTGCAGCAGGAGGAAAAATTAGATTTTTTCGTTAGGCGTAAGTGCAACCCTCCAGGTAGAACACAATCCGGTAGTGTTCGTCCAGAAAGTTAATGAAAATCATCTACCTGCGTCTTTTCCCAAATTGAGATTGGCTTCCAGTCCAACCGAGTTAGGACGCAGCTGAAAACTACCATTGTACATGGAATGGGTGCTACCGTAACCTTCGCAAACCGTTACCTACTGGGTTACACGATACTCCTTGGTAAAACTGGTTTTCAAGCTTTCAGACTACTGAATACCCCTAATAACTGTCAAAGAAATTCCTATGAGATCCAGGACCAGGATCTTTACTCACTTTCTGAGGCCCGCAGAATTCAAATTGATACAAAAAAGTTCCTAAGTGGCAATCATCTAGGTAAATCCCGCCAGTCCATGTCTCTTTAATTAATCCTTAATGCGTTTGAACTCAGTAGACACACAATGCTCCACTTAAACGGTACCTAACTCATGTTATCTCCCAACATCTTAATTTGAAAGCACTATAGCTAATCTGTTGAACAAATATTTGTACTCCACTAACAAAAAGCACGCGTGCTTAAAACCACTTTGTCTAGTTAGTCTATGCAAAACTACCACACTTCAGTGGTCAATGGTCTGACGGTAAGTTGGTAAACAGCGGTCAAGTGGGAGCTTAAACTGAAGTATGAGTCATAATCATGATCACAGAAACACTTGGGTTCTACACACATACTATAACATCATTCCTCTATTCCCAAATGGGTTTTTGGGTCTAAACACGACACACAACTATCCCATATCCACTGCAACTCCCGAAAGCCGGAATCAACAATGGCGAGCACCGAAAAGCGCCAAGGCAATTGATCGCGACGAGTCCGGAGATACGATTCAACTGTGTTGTATGCTGCGACAAAATTAATTGGTTAAATTAAGCAGAGATAAGAGAAACATAATCCCCAAAGGATTACGCAAATACGTACCTACACCCACATAATATTGTCTTGGCATCCCACGTAATAAGGGCAGAGCTGATACTGAGAAATTCGAGATGTAAAAACCCGATGACACTTTTCCCTATTCGCGAATCGAAGCCAGGATTTATCGTGGATGGTTTAGAATTTGATTTTCAGCTTCTCTCCTCGCTCAAAATAAAATTGGTCTCTGACTGTATTTAGTAGAAACACAAATTTGCATGTTCTAGTGCAATCGCGAGGATAGACCCAGGGGGCTTAGGGGCTCAAGCGGGGGGGCTTGAGCCCCTCAGCCCCTTGGGTCTGCAGTGTTAACCTATCTCCCCAAAGATCCAGATATCTTTGGTAGTCAAAGACTATTATTAACTATGTTGGTAGTCTACAACATTTCGATGTGAGTGAATGTGATGAGGAATTTACGAAAAGTAATCCAAGGAGTTCTGTATGGTGTCGGACGTAAAAGAATAGCACCATCGCATCACTTCCCGTGAGTGTCGTTAGAGGCGACTAAGGGACTCACCAGAGAATGGGCAGCAGCAGTATCTGTACATTGCAACAGATACTCTGCGATCGCCAACCCGCCTGCCAAGCGTGGCGATTATGGCCAAACCCCCCCCCCCCCCTGGGGAGGCTTATATCCAGTAGTGGACGTCTTTCGGCTGATATGATGAATCCAAGGAGGCTTGTTTTGCGTAAAGCAAAATAAAATTTTGGGTTTTACTTTGCAAAAACCTACCTTCAGCGGGGTCAATCCCCGAAGGATAATACTGGATAGGTACGCCACTGGATATCCCTCGCCCTACCGACAACACCCAAAAAAAAACTATTAGTCAGCCATTGGTTAGTCATGAGGTCATGACTATGGAGTTCAAATACAAGCTCAATACATTCCTCTTCAATAAGTGTAGCTATGAAAAACTCTTCACACCTACCGGATTGGCAGCTGCAAAAAATGCCGCATCTATTTTAGTCACCAACACAAAAGCTCTGAGATCATTCGTGAGGTCTCAGAACTTCTTTATCTTAATCGTAAACAAATTAATGAACTTTAAAGCACTTAGTACACCTGAGGCCGCAATGTAAAGTAGGTACCTACATAACTTTAGTAGTATTGTGGAGCTCCTGCCCACAATACTACTAAGGCCCACAAAACTTGTTTTATTATCACAAGGAAACACACCAACGGGATAAACGTACCTATTCTATGTTCTAATCAAGGTCATGGTCCCCCCGTGTGGCAACTTTCATCGAAATCCGGTGTCCGTTCATCGGATTAGACGTGAAAACGTGACAGACAGACACACGTGTTAACTCCATCCATGATTCCGTTGTGACAAAGGGATGGTGCCATCGGTCCTGTATATCTTCGACTCTCTTACACTGGATTCATGAGGACATTAAAAGAAAGAAAGAAAGAAACTAGTCAACAACATAATATGGCACCGGCTGGAACCAAATGGAACCTGATGGTATAGTTTTGGCGCGAGGCATCGGTAAATAAGAGAAGCAACTCAATAAATCCAATGATAATAATCTACTGGCGATATGTTGATGCGTTTGGGTCAAGTTTCAAGAATTAAGCGGTCATTAGCTTTATTTGTCAAAGTAGAAATTTATGGAGTAATCTGAATGAATAACATTACGTTCGAACCCGCATGTATGGTGTAGGTACTTATATATGTCGCAGCCAACTAGCTTAATCAGCCGTATAAATTGTGTAGCTGCATCAATGCCGCCCGCAAAATCTACATCGCAACAAAACGAGACGCGACGCCATCTATCCCGCCAGCTGCGAACTAACTGAACGAAATCCTGCATCGCGGTATCAGAGATTACCGTGCGATTTGAACATACACAACCGTCCTAATATCAACTATCGGGCCCAGTTGCCCACCGGACACAACAACACAACAACCATCTGGTCGGAGGATCCTCCTTTTTCAATGGAGGTTTGCAGGACTTTAGTCTCTGTACCGCGTACCTTTAAAATTGAATGGGAATCGAACTCGGGACTAGGCAATCATAAACTGTTAAGAAAAAACTCCACAACACTCCCCTCATGACTCAGACATTCATGACATGCAGGGTGTTAATGATATATTATTTATTTATTTAGAAGACATGAAGATATACAAGAGAATCGACCTTCATAAATTATGTATTGAGATCAATTAGGTATATAACAATCCAGTAACCTAATAAGCTGCGGATTGTTGGCACAAGTGCACTACCATTGCGTAATGTTGGACATATTGTTGAGGACTCGTTAATAGTGTTACACAAGGTAACTTGGTTAATAATGATGCAAAAACAAAATGTATACTTTCCTGGCTAGATGGATGGCCCATGGCAACGAGTTGCGATGGTCACTCACAGGACTAATAACCTGTGTTTATCCGGGAGAACGCTGGATGCGAGAAGCACAGTACCTACCGGTCGACGTGGGGCATATGTCCAGTGGACGCATTTCGGCTGAAATAATGATAATGATAATGATGATGAGCTGGATCCCTTTCAGGGACACACAGAGTGGTTCATCCAGAAAGATGTACCTGCAGTCATACACACACAATATTAATAGAGAAAAAGCCACCCATTGTGCCTATGAAATGATTTCTTCTGCTTCTGACCTTTTCTGCAACTTTTAAGGTGTGTGTGTGTACATAATAAAGAGTATTTCTTTTCTTTTCTTTTCTGAATGGGACAACCACTTGAATAAGGTAAAAGTGTACCAGTCGGCATACAAGAGAACACTCATCCTACTCTGTATTGATCTTCTTTTTTATGATGTCACAAAAACCTGCCTTTTCCATAATAAAGAAAACACAGTGAATATGACCAAACAAATAAATTCGTTACAGTATTACCGAACACTCTAGAAAGGTAAAGAATGCAAGTTGCAGCCATGAACTTGCGTCACTTGCATCGGAATAGCTGCGCGTGAGCAACATTAACAAATGAATGTTATAAATCAGTCCCTGCCTTGTACCACCGCCGAAATATATGTGTCGCAGGGTATTGTTGGAAAAATCGGATTATTACGAAAATCCTAGGATTTTTATAAACAATCGGGACCCCAATTTCGTGACACACTTTTTACCATTATCGCAGAGAATTCCTGATCTGTTTCTGTTTTTAAACATTTATGATGAATGTTTTGATTTTATTCAAAATTCGTCTGCTCGACAACCGCCTCGTATTACTACGGAATTCGTGCTTCTTCGCTTCGCTCTTGACATGCCGTCGTCATCAATTGTTTGCAAGAAATCCAGGGTTTTCGCGAAAAAACGTTTTATATCCTTTTCTTGCGACATATTATGCAAATCAGCCGGATTATCTTGTTCAGAGAGCAGATCTGTCAAAGTGCGAGCTTCATAACATTTAAACACGAATGAAGTGTCTAATCTAAACGATTCTAGATGGCCGGTTGAATGTAATATTACTGTAATCTGACAGCCCAATAAAGTAAAGAAGTTAGTTCGGTTAATTCAAAGTTGTTTGTTTAACATGAAGTTTTTAGAGTTCCGTACCCGTACCGAAAGGTAGGTAAGTACCTAATCAACGGAGCCCGATCACTAGCCTCAGCTGTCCGCCCGTCTGTCTGTCACCGGGTTGTATCTCGTGAACAGTAACAGGTGGGTAGAAAAAATACTACAACGCTGTCCGTCTGTCTGTGTGTCACCAGGCTGTATCTCATGAACCGTGATAGCTAGACAGTTGAAATTTTCACAGATGATGTATTTTTGTTGCCGCTATAACAACAAATACTAAAAACAGAATAAAATAAATATTTAAGTGGGGCTCCCATAGGCTCTACAACAAAAGGATTTTTTTTACGTTTTTTTTATAGATAATGGTACGGAACCCTTCGTGCGGTTTTTTTTTATATAACGGAAAGTGAATATAGCATAACTGGTTTCGTTGAATTTGCAACAAGGCTCGATTCTGTTTGTATGATAATAATGATGCTAAGCAGCGGGATGATCTTCAATTTGCAAGTCGATTGACGATCCCTTTATTTTTATAAACGCTTTATTTTTATATCGCAAAATAAGTATTGACTTAATGTATGACTTACTAGCTGTTTCCCACGGCTTCGCTCCTGTCGCCTTTCTTAGGTAGCATGATGACACATAAACAAGTAATAAACTCGTTGTTCTATTAGTTAAGATTAAACAATAGTTATTTGTTATACAAGAGTGCAAAGTTGCTTTTTAACCGCGCGTTCAATTTTGATGACCGAGCAAGCGAAGGATTCTAAAATTAGAATCCTGAGCGTTAGCGAGGGAATCAAAAGAGCACGAGGTGAAAAATCTTTGCACTCGAGTGCAACACGTAACTTTTCATTCCACCTTCGCGAGGAAATGACTAAATGCAGAAAAAAAACGTTTACAATCACAAGATAGGTACACTTTTATTTCAGTTTAGGTATTAATTACTACATTATGACAGGTAAGTATTACAGAATAATCTTTAAATTATAACAAAATAATACTAAGGTATAATTAAGAAAATTTTAAAGTAACGTTGCTACAGTTATTTAAATTGAGTGTAATATTTTTGTTTGGTACTGTAATATTGGTGTTAGTCTTTGTGTACTGTTTTTCGGTAAACTATTAGTTGTACCGATTCATCGGATTCCCTTGGCGTGAATGTTGGAGAGAGAGGGAGATGTTAGGTGTTTCATAACGGCTTATTTTTGATGTAGAAGGGCCAGTCCAAGGATCCGATTGAGGCTCTTTCAGTGTAATGGCTCCTACGATGCCTTCACATATTTTAGACTTATTTTGGATGGAATCCTCTATGTATCCCTCTACAACTGCATTGGACTTCCAGCCTCCGTGGCGCTTAAGGGACAGGAGATCAGCTCCGGAATCAGCCAAAAGTGTGGCTGAAGTTCGTCGGAAACAATGACCCGTGTACAACAGGGGTTCTGGAAGTTCAAGAAATGTTGCTATTTCTCGTGGGATACTGCCAATTTTATTAGTACCTACCCATAGGCTATCTAACACACTTTCCATTGCGATACTGTAGAAAAAATCGATTGATTGGAGTGTTAGGCGGGCTTAAGGCTTGATATTTCTCAACAATCGTTACGTATTCCTTGCGAATGACGAAGTTGCGGTCTCTTTTTGTCTTTGTATTAGGTAAATTAATTAATAGTAAGTCATCTGAATGTTTCTCAATGTTTTTGACATTAAGTTGTGTTAGTTCATTAGTTCGACATGCTCCGTTTATTCCAATAATAAGAACAACCTGTAACGTAAAGAGTATTGTAGTAGATAAATGAAAAAAAAATGATATGAACGCATAATTTATGCCTATCAACATCTACTAAGTATACTATTTAATTGAGATTAATATACTTAAGTAGATACTGAATGTACAACTGACTTACTTTTGCCGCCAAATATGCGGAATCGGGTGCTTCGTTAAGAAACTTTTCAATATCAGATACTGTGAAACCTTCGATTTTTTTGGTTGATGACCAGATGAGGCTCTTTTTAAAAATGCCACTAATTTAGGATAGGTATCGATATGTATGTCTTTTTTCATCTTTATTGTTGCTTTTAGCATCGAATACGTACTCCATAGAGTGCTTGCTTTCTTGTTCTCGGATAATTCTATAAAATATGCCAGCAAAACGTTTTCTGAGAAAGTTTTGGCTCCTTTTGCTAGTCGCCACGTGTTGAACATATCGTACTGTTTTAAATACTTCTCGCGTGATTGTTGAGGGAGAAAGCTCATTTGCGCATTATTAACAGTTTCAGTCAATTCTGTTGGCGTCAAACAAACTTCCTCGTCGCTAGAATCACTCATTTTAGTTTTTTCACTTGTTTTCAAGTTTCTTGTTTTCAATATAAGGTTTAACAATGACGTGAAAAAATGCCGCGTAAAGAACCGCGTACAAAGCAAATTGAAAAAAGAACACCAAGAAGGTTCCGAGTCTGAGTTTTTAACAAATTAAAAAAAAGTTGTGTGATATATTCGTCACCATAGAGGTAGCAGTAAATAGGTTTAATGTTTTTTTTTAATTTACAAACTTAGTGCACACGATGTTCTAAATTCAATTTACTTTATCCTCTAGAGAATAAAAACGGCTTTTCCACTCAGATATTGAAGATTAAAAATACTCTTTCCGAGATGGTGGGATGAAAAGGTTTGTTACGAATGTGTCTACGAATGATGTTCATTCGAAATTCATTCTAATAAAAAGCAACGTTCTAAAAAAACAATTTAAAACACAATACCTACACATAATGTATGTAGTGTGTTCTTATGATCTTGGTCCCATGCCGTAAAATAGGTAGAACATTTTGTTTTGATTCTCAGGTCAGCAGTGTTTATCGATAAGCAATTATTCTTAGTGGCAGCTGGCTGGGAGTGTTGAAGTTGGCGATGTGATCCAATATTCCCGTGCCTCGCGGAAATCACGTCAAGCCATTGCCGCTAGTGCGCATTACTGAGCACTCTCCGATTTGGTCGGAATGACATCCCATCAAACAATGAGAGTGGGAGTGAGGGAACAGAGAATGCACGTGTTTGTGCACATAGGTACTTGTGTACCTACTATAAAATCTCCTGCGCCGAGTGTCCCTGACACTGCAATGGCCACCATGTGTAGCGGCATACATGCCGAAAAAAATCAACGTAGCAGAATCAAGATCACAACAAATGAGACTCGCAGCGCCATCTATTTCGACAGCTGCGAACTATCTTGACAAAATCCTAAATCGCGATATCAGTTTACCGTGCGATTAGAACATTTGCAAAGCCCGAATATCAACTGTCGGGCAGTTGCCCACCAGATATCAACAACCGTCTGTTCGGAAGATCCTCCCTTTCTCCCTTTTCTATGGAGGTATGTGGGACTTTACTCTGTTCCGCTACCTCCAAACATCAAGGATTTTTTATTTTGATAACACAAAACAAAATACGTCTGTGTTTCCAGAAGCTTACAACCCTAATCTCTTCAAAGTGAACAGGCTCCTTCTGGGTAAGCTCGCTCCATCGTAGACTTTGTCTCTGTCATCTCTGATATTGAGTCAAGCAAGAACAAACCCATCACTAATAATTTAAAAAAAAAACAATAGTCGCGATTTAGTCGGAATCAGTCGCCAAATATCAGAATCTGTCGGTCACTGGTTGAAAAATCAAAAGTTATAAGCGTTTCTAGGTGGCCGAGCTGAGGAGAATCTCCCAACTTGGCCTTTGAAATCACTAATGTGGTCAAGCTGGAAAGATTATTCGAAAAATTAGCGATTAAATTTGGGAAAAAACAGATCATCTCTAAAAAAAAAACAATTTGGGCCAAGCTGAGGAGACTCTCCAGATCGGCCACCTATTTAACCTTATAACTTTTGAACCAGTGACTTATAGTGTAGATGACTAAAAGAACTAATTAGTCCGTCGGATAGATTTCCAAAAAATATTAGACAAGTATTTTTTTTTTTTTAACGTAAACAAGAAACTCGTGTGACGTCACTTGTAAGTACACGTTTTACGTACACGACGTCACAACCCCCACTCCGATCTTTGAGGCGTTTTATCTTCGTATTTTTTATTAATTTGATAAAACAAAAAATACGTGTCCTATATTTTTCGATAATCTAACTGACGGACAAAATAGAATCATATATTTTTTGACCAGGAATCATCCCTATTCTGACATTTGTCGACTAATTATTGACAATTTTGTTGTGTTTTCAATATTGAAATCCCTGATGGTGGCCAGGCCATGCCAGTGTCAGGGACTCCTGCGCCGCTGGCTAGTGTCCGCTAACATTGATCGCCGTGGCCGAAAACTGATCTAAAGGACTGTTCATTTTGCGCATCTTGTTAAAAAAACACTTGGAAATAAAACAAAAACATCACTTATAATACATAATATAATTAAAAGATCTTGTCTCAATATCATTTACATACGTAAAAACTTCTCATACTATTTACATCTCAATTCACAACTCATTTACAATAGTAGAAAATAAATCACAAAAATATAAAAAAAAACTTCTGAAATAAAGGGGACAGTACAAAATCTCCTCATTTACAAAGAACCACATTTGATCATATACTACATAAAATGTACATTATTTACAATCAATACTGCATTTTGCGTCGTGGACATTGTCAATCGATCCCTTTGCTATGCAAGGTATTTGGAGACCCATTGGGCCTAAAACTACAAACATATTGTGTTTCTAAATTATGTACATCTTTATTACATTGACTGATCTGCCATTGGAGGTCCAGAATATAATTTAAAGATAATGATTTAATATAAAAAGCTCTAAAAAGTGTGGTTATTTCAATCCACCACTTTAGAATTTTGTCTAGAAGCCCAAACCTTGTCAATGGTAATATTTACATTCAAATGATTTGTACAGTTATCCATACGTCGATTTTAAACGTTTGTCTTCGACAGCACCGTAAGGGCCATTTTCTTGCTTTTATACACTAACTATATATTTTAGACCTCCACAGTCTACCAGTGAACTACCGTCATACAAAATATATACAAACAATAATCCGTAGCATACATTGTGCTTAAGTTTTGAGATCATAGTCAATCCTAGACCCAGTAGTGTCGTACCATAAATTTGAAAAGGGAATGAGATCTATGGACTCATTTGCGAAAGATTAAAAAAATACAGCACAGTTTGTGTCACATAAGTTTGCTGGTCAGAAACTAGGCTTTCCGATGAGCATGGCATGACCCGCTGCTGCTTCGTATGTGATTTAATACTGGTTCATTAGCAGCCCATTTCAAACCGTCAAATTTTGGCTCCACCTCTACGAGCAAATGAATCGCTGCGATATTATCGTCCTGCTACTTCATTTTATAACAGCTCCATGAACGTGTTTTCACGCGGCGAAGCGACGAGTGATTTTGACGAATAAAACATCGACGACTCGCAACGCGTTCACCGCGTGACACGACGTGCTCACAGTCCATCCGCTGTTAAAAGCGTATACGCCGTATGTCATTTCATACAAACTTTCAAGTCCTTATTCTTAAAAATGAATGAACCGACTTTAACGATACTTGGTATACATACGCTAGATATCTAGGTCTAAATAGTTATCAGAAAACATTTATAAAAATAGGTCAGGGGGAAGGATATAGTGATTTTTCACTTTCTATAGAAAACTTAAAATCGCTCTCTCTCTCCCTCTGAAATCTTTTTCAAAAATGTTTTCTGACAACTATTTAGACCTGGATATCTAGCGTATGCATACCAAGTTTCGTTAAAATCGGTTCATTCATTTTGAAGAATAAGGATTTGAAAGATTGTATGAAAAGCCGTACCGCGTAAACGCTCTTAAACTTTTTCAACAACTATGCAACGATTTGTTTGACAGACGGATCCGTCACGAGTTGCCACGATATGCTGGCGCAAGAATAATCGTCTCGTGGCGATACACTCGCTCATGCAGGTAGTGCATTGCATGATTCGAACTTTAACTTGGTTATTTAGCTAGGTCAAACTCAAAAATGCTGACACCGCACTTAAAATAATCGCCATGTTTGATAAAAAAAAAATAACTTTATCCCGATGAATTTAGGGTATATTTTCTATTATCCAAGTAACGCGAACGTTTTGACGAATACTCCAAGTGAAATGCCACACAAATCGATCGCTTGTTTGGAGTGTATTGAACAAAATAAATAGTAAATTATACAATTTCATTGTGATCAGCAGTCAACCAATAGGAAAATTGATTTTAATCACAGTTGTATGTGTTTTGAATAAATAAACAAATAAAATAAACTTCCGATTATTATTGTAGACACTTAAATAAATAGTCTAATCAGTTTTTGGGTTTCTAAACGAATAAATCTTGGACAGGCATGTCAATTATTTTTCTGCGGTTATCATGTAAAGATATTATTGGTTCTCAAATAATTTCAATCCAATGTGTGAGAAATTCATTGCCTTGTGTTAAAGAACTCTCGCCGCCAATGTTCCATGTGAAATAAAAAAAAAGTAAATTAAATAGACACAATTTCGATGGATTTTATGTCCCCTATGCGGGAAATATCGACATAATAGGGTAGATGACTAAAAAAATCTAATTAGTCGGTCAGATAGATTTTCAAAAAATATATGACACGTATTTTTTATTTAATCACGTAAACAAAAAATGAAAACGATACAGTGCGTTGAAAACTCGTGTGACGTCACTTGTACGTACACGTGACGTCACAACTCCCGCACTCCTGATCTTTGACGCGTTTTATCTTCGTCTTTTTTTAATTGATTTGATAAAACAAAAAATACGTGTCCAATATTTTTCGATAGGTAATCTAACTGACTACATAGAATCATAAATTGTTTGACCTGGATTCATCCCTATTACTGACAGAATGCGGTCGATAAATCCTAAGGCCGCCCGTATTCAGTCAATCTCGAAAGCGATCCACGGATCAGATAATTGATTTAAATAGTGCATCGCGTTCGGAATTGAGCGATCAAGCGATCGGTAACTACGTCAAAACATCCCGCTGGAGAGTTAAAAAAAGTGCCAAGCTATCAGTGATAACGGTTGCCGAAACCTCCCAAATGTTTGGGATGGACATGTTCTACCAAAACGTCACTTGGTCAATCTAAACTTAATATTATAAATGCGAAAGTACCTCTGTTGCTTTGTTACGTTTCCTTGAGATAATTTCCGACTGTCACGCGGGCGTAACCTTTACTTCCTACCTTCGTTTTATCGCTGATAGAATGGCAATTTGTATATGTCGCAGCCAACTAGCTTAATAAGCCGTTCCATTAAAACCCTAGCCTTTTCATTTAACTGCGCCATTTAATCCGCGGCATAAGTGATGGGCATGTCATCAAACGATATTGACCAAAAGATGTCACTTAGGTAAGGAAAAAACGGGGCATTTCAATGAAAAGGCTAGGCAACCAATTAAATGGCTGATTAAGCCAGTTGGCTGCGACATATACCACGTGTAGACAGACTTTTACTATAGGACCAACATAAATATCGCGAAAAAAAAATCGACTGCTTCATACATTTCGCATAACTCAATAAACGGTTATGAAAAGCTGATTTTTTTTTCGCGATTTCTAGGTAGGTTCCATAGTAAACGTTGATCATAATGATGAGTACAATGACCCCTTAAGAGGTATTTTTATTCTGTTACACATTGTAGTTACCTGTGCCCATTCTCCCCATGGAATCAGCCTGTATTACAGAAATGCAATTATTAGGAAATACAACAATTTGATATTTGCAATACCTTTCTAGAACTATAATCGCTATTGGCATCGAGAGTTCAATTCTGTGCGTTGTACAAACCGCGCCAACAAACGTAGTTCAGAGCGTTTACGCGGTACGGCATTTCGTAAAAACTTTCAAGTCCTTAGTTTTCGAAATTAATGTACTGATTTTAATTAAACTTAGTACGCATACGCTACATATTCAGGTCTAAATATTTAGTAGAGAATATTTTCGAAAAACAGTTGAAGGAGAGAGAAAGAGCGATTTTAAGTTTTCTATAGAAAGTGGTTCATTCATTTCGAAAAATTGGGACTTGAAAGTTTGTATGAAATGCCGTACCGCGTAATCGCTCTTAACATTATTTTGATTGCCCAATGTGGACGACTAAAAAACCCAAATTGACTAGGTCTGTACTCAGCATTACTATTAGTTCTGAATTTGTTGTGAACAATTATTAACTTAAAATATTGCTTTCTTTTATTTGCAGATGATAAAGAAGAGACAGAAGTGTGCCCACGGGCAGTCTGACAAAAAAATCCTCGAGAAGATAATCAAACCCAAACACCCTGTTAGAAAACGACAGCAATACTCTCAATGTACTCAGTACACAACTCTCACACATTGACATGTACCGCCGTCCCACTCGTGCGCAGCCGCACTTCTGCTTCCGGCGTCGTTTGAGCACACACACTCTAGCGTTAGCACTAGTAACACGAACACTTTGTCTTGTCTATGAGTCTGAGTCTCTGTGGTCTATGACGCCCGCCGTTTTAACGTTATCTTGCCGCGCGCTAACTGTGATATGTATATCCGTACCCGCTCTAGGTTTGTTTTCTTTACCCATATCTGAAACAAGGGACGTTCATTAATTATGATACTTCTCTTTGTTTTTTTTGCTGTGGAATGACAAAAAGTAGGTTGCCTACTTGATGGTAAGTGGCCACCGTCGCCTATGCCAGGAGAACCACAGATTGGATAGTGCCTTCCTTCTTACCTGTAACAGACGCATCGGTGCGACGCCATGTTCCACGTGCTTGTTTCTAGAATTTAAGCGGTCGTAAGCGGCCGCACAGGGTGACAGGTCCGCATGAATTCATGCAGAGCAATACCTAACCGGAGGAGTATGACGACATGAGGTGGCACTCCAGCATCCCTGCCCAAATGTAGCTGCAGAACAAGGAGTGCTGCAGACAAACCGCTCCACTATACGCGATATCTTGCCGTCCTCCACAGTGGTACCAGCGCCGCTCGTACAGCAGTTTGCCGTCCTCCACGTCTCTCTATTAGCTGGTACAGATACTAACCGCCTCGTCAGTGATGGCGTGTATGTGTCCGGGGAACTTGGGCATGTCGCGGCCCTCCACGGACACGCTCTGGCCGCGGTGGTACCAGCGCCGCTCGTACAGCAGCTTGCCGTCCTCCACGTCTCTCTATTAGCTGGTACAGATACTAACCGCCTCGTCAGTGATGGCGTGTATGTGTCCGGGGAACTTGGGCATGTCGCGGCCCTCCACGGACACGCTCTGGCCGCGGTGGTACCAGCGCCGCTCGTACAGCAGCTTGCCGTCCTCCACGTCTCTCTATTAGCTGGTACAGATACTAACCGCCTCGTCAGTGATGGCGTGTATGTGTCCGGGGAACTTGGGCATGTCGCGGCCCTCCACGGACACGCTCTGGCCGCGGTGGTACCAGCGCCGCTCGTACAGCAGCTTGCCGTCCTCCACGTCTCTCTATTAGCTGGTACAGATACTAACCGCCTCGTCAGTGATGGCGTGTATGTGTCCGGGGAACTTGGGCATGTCGCGGCCCTCCACGGACACGCTCTGGCCGCGGTGGTACCAGCGCCGCTCGTACAGCAGCTTGCCGTCCTCCACGTCTCTCTATTAGCTGGTACAGATACTAACCGCCTCGTCAGTGATGGCGTGTATGTGTCCGGGGAACTTGGGCATGTCGCGGCCCTCCACGGACACGCTCTGGCCGCGGTGGTACCAGCGCCGCTCGTACAGCAGCTTGCCGTCCTCCACGTCTCTCTATTAGCTGGTACAGATACTAACCGCCTCGTCAGTGATGGCGTGTATGTGTCCGGGGAACTTGGGCATGTCGCGGCCCTCCACGGACACGCTCTGGCCGCGGTGGTACCAGCGCCGCTCGTACAGCAGCTTGCCGTCCTCCACGTCTCTCTATTAGCTGGTACAGATACTAACCGCCTCGTCAGTGATGGCGTGTATGTGTCCGGGGAACTTGGGCATGTCGCGGCCCTCCACGGACACGCTCTGGCCGCGGTGGTACCAGCGCCGCTCGTACAGCAGCTTGCCGTCCTCCACGTCTCTCTATTAGCTGGTACAGATACTAACCGCCTCGTCAGTGATGGCGTGTATGTGTCCGGGGAACTTGGGCATGTCGCGGCCCTCCACGGACACGCTCTGGCCGCGGTGGTACCAGCGCCGCTCGTACAGCAGCTTGCCGTCCTCTACGCGTGTCTCCGTCACCTCGCTGTCCCGCTCCCGCACTGGCGACTCGCCTGACGAAACTTTAAAACATGAATAGTAGATTTTAATAATTTATTGTACACCAAAATAACGTACTAGCCCGCTAACTAAACTCTGTAATCGCGTCATGCATTTCTCTTCACCCCTTCCCCGCAACTTCCCTGGCGACTCTCCGTTTTGTTTCTAATCACATCAAAAATCAAGCTAAACAATGAAAAAGTAGTGTGTACAAAGGGTGACAGCAAAAAAATCACAGTAAAATTTGGCTATGACAAAGGCGGCGTTAAGTCAATTACATTTGCTGCCATTTTGGATGTTGTGAATTGTATGTGATGAAACAGCTTCATAGACAGAATCGAAAAGCGACTTTTAATAACACAAATACTTACAACTACTAGAATTCAAATGCTTCCTGGGCTGCGTGGAGTTGTGCGCGGGCGCATGGTGCGCGCGCGGTGGCGGCGAGTGTCGCGCGATGGCGCGCAGGTCGGCCTCGATGTCGCGCTCGTCCAGCTGGAACGTCAGCGTCGTGGCCAGGGGCTTGCGCCGCTTCTCCGGCGCCGGCGCAGGCTCGTTGGCGCGCCGCCGCAGGATCCGCTTCATTACTGGTTTTACCTGGAGAGTGGACATGGTTTTGTTCTAAGTGTTGGCCTTTTAATATTTTGGAGTTCAAGAACTTAATCATTTTTATTTTTTTAATTATCAATAGTAAATTTGATAAAATGGACGAACAATAAGTTTTGTTGCTGTGGATCCGAAAATTGCTACTTTTTGCCACAATGACTATGCATGACAGAAGGTTGTCTTCGAACTATGGAACTCCTCAATATTCAACTGCTGGGACTTGAAATTTTGAATACGCATTCGTTTATGATATGCAGTTGGTAGGCCCACCATGAAATAGATGCCACATCCAGGGGTAATAGTTTTCCCGGTTCCTTAAGTTTTTCTGTTGAAGGACTCTCCGTTTTATAGATGGACTTTTGTATTGATCGATAACTCTCGATTGAAACTAAAAAATATGAAATAAATTAATGATAAAAAAACTTTTAAAAAAAGCTTTTATTTAAGTGCCCTAAAAAGATCAAAATAAAATTTTAAATCACATTAACCACATTCATTCATGACTTTACAGAATTGAAATAATAATAAAAGCTTGTCTCGATGCCTAGAAGAAATCTCTACATATTCAGTCAGATGAAATTTAAATTAAGAAACATTCTGACAGATCAACCAGGTACTGCAATAAATTTCAAACCCGATAAATCCTATGTGTGCAAAAAAGTTATTCAAGGTTAAAGTTCCATATTTTAAGCATTCACGGCACTTTTATTTAATAACAACAACCTAATTATAAAATTTAATTTACAAATTGAAATTATCGCGACAAGCTTTTATTATAATTTCAATTCTGTAAAGTCATAAATGAATGTGGTTAATGTGATTTAAAATTTTATTTTGATCTTTTTAGGGCACTTAAATGAAAGCTTTGTTTAAAAGTTATTTTATCATTATTTTATTTCATGTAAACAGCAAATGAAAACGATACAGTGCGTTGAAAACTCGTGTGACGACACTTGTACGTACACTTTTTACTTACACGTGACGTCCCGAGCCCCCACTCCTGATCTTTGATGCGTTTTATATTCGTAACTTTTATTGATTTGAAAAAGAAAAATATACGTGTCCAATATTTTTCGATAACCTAACTGACGGACTAATTAGAATCATAAATTTTAAACCAGGAATCATCCCTATTGGCGGTGCAAAGATTCTAATTAGCGCCTCCAGTGTCAAAATTGTGAAGCTGTTTAATAACGACACTTTGTTTAATAAACTCTTTTTCTTTCTTTTTTCTTTGACAGTTTTCGTATTGCTGCCAACGTGTGGGTAAGTACTTTCCCCAAACTGTGGGGAATCTCATGGTCTTGGCAAATGTCGTTCTTAGGCAACTTCTAAATTTCGCCGCTAGAGGCGCGCGTAATCTTTGCATCGCCAATGACTATCTATACAAATAAAAGAAGTTAGAAGGTATCAGCAGATTTCCTTTAACTGTTTCCTTTTTTTTGGATCAGTTTCTACTAATTTTTGACTTGAGCAATTGTGAACCGATGATAATTAATCATTATGTCAAAGATCTCCTCCTTACCTCCATAGAATCTCCATTGAGTTCCATGCTATGCCTCTCACTCTCGATCATCTTCCGCTTGTCCTCGAAGTCATTGAGTAGGTTTTCCCTTAGCTCTATCTTTTTCTCTTCAAACTCTTTTGCCGCTGCTTTCTTCTCCGCTATGTACTCTCTTTCTACTACGTCGTACATGTGTTCTCTGGGAATGCAGATAGGTTACTTTTATATATTTTAATTTAATGGATAAATACTGGATTTAGCTTTTACTAGCTGCTCAAAATATTGAGTGACCAAACAGTGCAGATTCTTAGCGTAATTTAAATAAATGACTTGGAATTTTATTGATATACCATATTGTGAGGGCACATGAAAAATATGTTCATAATTAAAAATTATATTTACGATGCAACTTCGTAAAACAGCTTCTATGAGAACTGGTATAGTTACACTATCATCATTTCGATTAGAAGTAAAGATCAAAATACATCGATATTTACCTACAAAAATATGGGCAATGCGACACTTTATTTATTATTTATTTATTTATGTACACACAATAACCTTAAAAATAGAAATTTGTTTACAGAAAAAAAGAGCACAAAGGTACTGCTTATTTCTAAAGAAACTTTCACTTTGTACTTAATCCTATTTTATGTTTGTCTGAGTGTCCCCAACTCACAAAGCGCCGCAACTTTCAAGAAAAACGAAAATGGTGATGGATAACAATGCGATAGGCGACATTTTTAAAGAGTGATTATATGATTAAATCTCACCTATATATTTTATTTATCCTAAGCCTCTCGTGCAGTTGGTGTTCTAACCTCTTGACCCTCCTTAGAAACTCGGGGTGAATGCCATCCTCTAGCTGCTGCAACTGCTTCTTCAAGTTGGCCAATTTGTCTTGGTATAGTCTGAAATGGATACCCCTTTAGGCCATTTTAAGATTTGTCTTTCAAATAATTAAGCTTCTGCTTGCTAGTTAAAATATTTCAAATGTTAGGTTTGTTTTTGTGTTTCGAGTCAAGAAAGATTCACAATACTATGGTAACGTTTTCTCATTAAGAAAATCCAGCTACTTATCTTCTGTTTTCTTGTTTTACAAATGTATTTTTTATTCTCAGAAGTAAATGCCTAAAGAGCCAATTAGGAGAGAGTAATAAGAAAAAAAAAATTATAAGGATGTTCTTTCATCGATGCAGTGAGCTAGTCTTATTCATAAAATTGTTTCATCTACTCCTAATTAAAATTTTCTAAATAAATAAAAATAATAATAATTTATTGTTATTATTTTCCTATTTAACTTTGCTATTGCTTCAGAGGTACTAAACAGTTCAGAGATTTTTATGAATAAAGCTATTAATATTAATAATTAAAATGTAAACATACTGTTCCTTAACTTCTAGAGGCTCATCATTGTTGGGTATGTCTGTCTCACTGGCTTCTTCCGTATCTGTAACAAATGGGTAATTCTAAGCATCATTGATATACCAAGCAGTGATTAAGCTATCACATTGCTCAGTGCAAATTGATTTTAGGCTTTTAAAAAATACAATTTAATTTTTTTAAAGTTCTTTCTTTTGAAGTCCATACAATTAATTGTACTGGTCAAATCATATGAGAACCACATAGGTTGATGTCCGAGGTGGTCTTTTGAGGAAAGTACCACACAGATTTGAGTGGACCTGTCCAGTCAGTGCAAGCCTTGGTCAGTAGTCGCTCAACTTAGAACCAAAAAGGAGCTCAACAAACCATTAAACAATACCAATGAAAGGACATTTGGGTAGGCCACAAAAGTACTTAAACTGCCAGACATTGTTAAAAAATACTTGAAAGAAAAAAAAGAAAATAATAAGATAAAAATAGTATTAAAATAAAAAATATAATACTTCACAAAGTAAGTGTCATGTCAAAATAATGAATTAAAATAAAATAAATTATAAAATGTTTAAAAAGTAAACATTAATGTCAAAAAGTATACAAAAATGAGAATATAAAAATGTCAATGTGAAATATAAAAAACAAACAAAGGATAAAAGTAGAAATAAACACTGGGCCATGTATTAGGTTGGTCATTTGTTTTTCATACTGTCAAGATGAGTGAATCTAATGAAGAAATCCGATACATTTTAAAATTTTACTACAAAAGAGGTAAAAATGCAACGCAAGCCGCGAAAGAAAATTGCGATGTTTATGGACCTAGTGCAGTGTCTATCGGCCGCTTTTTTTTTTTTTTTTTGAATGTGCTAGCTCTTGACCTCGATCACGCCTGATGGAAAGCGATAGATGAGGTCCATGATGAAGCGAGCGTGCCCAGAAGATGCCTTGAGGCACTGGTACTCCCACGCGTCGACGAAACACAGCAGGCTGCTTGACGCCGAACTCCGGTGGGACCGGTCGCGAACCAGGCGGGCGTTAGCCCTACCACCGCAAGGGAAGGATTGGCCAGTCTCATAAGGTGTTAGGTGAGACTGTCCAGGATGCGCCGAGCGCTCTGTTCGGTTGAGTGTCAGATGGAACAAATTGCGCTACACGAGGAGGCTCTTTCATGCATCCCCTTCGCTTTCTATAATATATCTCAATCCCAATCTTGATCCCGATCCTTGTCTGTAACCAATCAACGGCCGAGTTTGTGTCCTTCACCACACAATCCTCACCTTTGATTGGTTACAGACAAGGATCGGGATCAAGATTGGGATTGAAATTGATAAATTACCTATATAAAGCGGCCGTATGAGAGTAGCACAAATTTGGTTTAAGCGTTTTCAATCCGGAAATTTTAATGTCAAAGATGCACGTCGTCGCTCTGGTCGCCCTATTATGGATAAAATGGATGTCATTTTTGAAAAAGTGGAGCAAGATAGGCATATCACTAGTTACGACGTAGCTGAAGAACTGGGAATTGACCACAAAACAGTTTTGGCGCATTTGAAAAAAACTGGGTACACAAAAAAGATCGATATTTGGGTACCTCACGAGCTCACTAAAAGAAACATAATGAACCGTGTACTCATTTGTGATTCTTTATTACGACGTAATGAAACCGAACCATTTTTGAAGAAGCTGATAATTGGTGATGAAAAGTGGATCACGTACGACAAGAACGTGCGAAAAAGGTCGTGGTCAAAGGCCGGTCAGGCTTCACAGACTGTGGCGAAACCCGGGTTAACTCGCAACAAGGTGATGCTGTGTGTGAGGTGGGATTGGTAGGGCATAATTCACTATGAGCTGTTACCACCAGGCAGGACCATCGATTCTGAACTCTACTGCGAACAACTGATGAGATTAGATTTAGAGTTGAGAGAAAGCGGCCGGAATTAATCTACAGAAGGGGTGTGGTTTTTCATCATGATAACGCTAGACCTCACACATTTTTAGCCACTCAGCAAAAATTAAGAGAGTTTGGTTGGGAGGTGTTAATGCATCCGCCGTATAGTCCTAACCTTGCACCTTCAGATTTCCACCTGTTTCGGTCTCTTAAGAATTCTTTAGGCAGTGTCAGGTTAACATCACAAGAGGACTGCCAAAACCACTTGTCGCAGTATTTTGATCAGAAGTCCCAAAAATTTTATAGCAATGGGATCATGTCCCCGACCTACAAGATGGCAAAAAGTTATCGAACAAAATGGTACCTACTTACTTTAGTTAAATGTAAATAAACTATATTAAAAAATGTTTTGAATTTTCTTAAAAAATGCAAAGAAACTTTTTCCCCAACCTATTATGGGACAACAAGCGATACACATTCGTTCCGAGTTTCACTTTATGTGGTGCAGCTCTAAACAAAACCGAGCAGTTTAAATATTTGGGCCACTGGGTCACCGCGGACCTAAAAGACAGTGTCGATATTGAACGGGAGCGCAGAGCGCTGTCTGTCCGATGCAACATGTTGGCTCGCAGGTTTGCACGGTGTACGGGGACTGTAAAAGTTGCGCTTTTTAAAGCATACTGTCAGTCCTTTTACGCTTGCAGCCTGTGGGTTAACTATACGCAGCGGACATACAGCGATCTGCGCGTTCAATACAATAACGCGTTCCGGGTGCTGATGGGACTGCCGCGTTACTGCAGCGCCTCCGGGATGTTCGCGGCAGCTGGCACAGACGGCTTTGCGGCCATCATGCGAAAGCGGTGCGCGTCTATCATGCGTCGCACGCGCGACAGTCCCAACACCATCCTGCGCGCGCTGGCGGACCGGTGGGACTCTCCGATGCTGGCTCGCTGGATACGGCTGCATGCAGTCGTGTAGTGATTGGCAGCCAGCATTGGGAAGTCTACCTGACCCGCAACTTATTGTTAAAATTAAATTATTAAAAAAATACTAACCTAGTTGTAAGCTCGCAATTGTACTAACAAAATATGGATGTCTTTCCGAAATAAATGATTATTATTATTATTATTATTATTATTATTATATCATTGAAGCTTAATTGTTGGTTTAATGATCATTGTTGTAACATATAAATTGACACAAAATAAAATGGGAACAAACTTGTTTTACTGTTCTTAATATTTTTATTTTCAGCAGAAATAAATAAAACCAAAATTGGTTTAAGAATTTACTTCAACATTGTTTTTGTTCCCTGTAAAAACGATTAAATAAAAGTTTTGACAAGCATGTAATTTTATGTCAGGAATTGTTGAAATCTTCTAAATTAGCCTGCAAAAGTGCTGGGCTTAATTTTAAGTCTTCTATAGGGTGATTGGTAATTGAGTACATTCCTTAAAATGGGGTGTTTTAAATCTAATATGCAATTATATTGACCCTGGTAGCTTGGGGACCAAATAGATTTGTTTCTGAGTAATTCTCTCTTGATACAAAGAGTGTTTTAAGAAATTTTCATAGCTTGAACTTTACAACACCTAATGTCCAATGTAATGGACACTTTTTTGATAAATTATTTTTGAAGGGATTTAATTGTTCATGAGCTGTCAAAAATGTATAGTTAACTAACTATGCATGAGAGTGACGGATATTTCTCACAATAAGCAATTTTTGTGGGAGAAAACATAGAAAAATACTTTAAAAGTCCGATTATTGAAAAAAAAAATATTTGGTTACCAAGTAATAAGGATCAGGTTGTTGCAAATTAGCTCTAGAACACCTCATTTGAAGAAATATACTGAATTACCAATCACCCTATAAGCAGACATGGTTAGGTTAGGATAGGCATGGTAGGCATGTCCACAAAAAAAAATGGTAACTAGGCAAATAAATTCCTGAAAATTGCATTGATGCATCTGACAATATTATGCCAAATCACTACAGATGTTTTGGCAACATTTATTTCTTTGAAAAATGGGGATATTACGGATATACTTATCAAGTCACTTTACAAGAAATTGTAAGACATGTTAACAAAACAAATATTATAGTAAGAATATATGCATAATTTCCATTTCATATTTTCATATTGTTAACATTACCAATTGATGATTAGGAATAAAAGAGAAAAGAAAGAGAATGAAGATAAGTTATTGTGGATGAGAATGCAAAATTATTGTCCTTGACATTTTATTTATTTAGCAAGAACTAGCTTGCTTTAGTCCATCAAAGGTTTGTTTTCAATATTATTTTGATGGTATGTAGGTAATTATTTCAAAGCTGATATTGATTAGCACAATATTGGATAATTAGTACAGAAGATCAGAAGCCATTTTGAAACTTTGAAGATTATGATGGACGTTTTATGATAATAATAATTATGATGATGACAACTTTGGTTTGCAGGTCATCTTAAGAGACTATGTAGTCATCTAGAAAGTTATGTTTTTAGTAATAATAATGGAATGTTATCATGACTGACTGTAAAGTCACATGTGACCGAATGTTTGGTCAAGAAAGTTGGCCACTTCAGACTATTTATACAAATAAGATTTTTATGGAGAAAGTGACATCAAAAAGAACCAATTACGTCACCAAACAGGTTGGTACGAAATAGGCGGGAATGCAACAGTATGGTCAACATTGTTTATAAATAACCTTGTTGTAGTTACATAACCAATGTTTACATGTCATCTACGATTCTGTGGGGAAACATTAACGAAGATATAGCGAAGATACGTGAAATAAGATACCAAAACAGGGTTAGACAAAGATCGTAAACAAAACATACCTTCGTCACTGTCCTCGACGGGCGGCACCGGTGGTAACGTGTCGTCCCGGTCTCTGTATTCATCCAGGTCGTCGTACCCATCGTCCTCGAAGTCATACTCGTCCCCGGGGCCCGAATATGATCCTTGGCAAGACATAGTGGAGGCGACGCGTAATAGTTGCATACAGATTGGGTGCGATCACCGTCTCAGAAACAAACTCTGACAACGAGTAACTCCGTTAATGACACGAGCAACAAATGGCAATAATTACCAGTTATGTCACTCATATAAAGAATTTAACTTAAAATCCACTTCGATGAAAAAATGAAATTGGAGCAAATTGAAGCTGTTTTACGTCAAACTGGACAAAAAGCATCATGCAAACCATTCAAAACCTAAAGAACAACAAGAAAACCGTGATGTGGCGCTAGTGAAGCTGATTAGAACATAAGAGTAACAGAGAGATCCGATTGTTTTGTGTTAAGTAGTTTATTCTTGGTCTGACTGTATTGGAAACATAAACAATATAGAAAAGTTGGAGAAATCGACTAAAAGTTATTAAAAATTGATGTGCAAATTCGATTGTTTGTTATCATCAGTCAACTGACGAGTTTGCTCAGAGATCAGCTGTTTTTTTTTCAGTTTACATTATCCTACAAATTTTAATGTAAAATTAAGTTTGTTACCTCTTCTTAAAAACAAACTTACTACTTTGATCCCCCAAAAAAAATTAAATGAATAGAAACGTAATCCTGTTTTCCCAGTGTTTAGGTTGGTCTCTAATTCTATTGACTTATAAAGCCACCCACGCTGAAATTAGTGCCACTCACCTCATTGCATTAAAAAAACCCAACACGTTAAATTAAAAAATCAATGACATTGTTCTAAATGTGATGAATCCCAAGCAGAATGTGCAGATGCAGGTTATTGCTTAAAGGTTTTTGGTATGGGCAACTTTGTCAAGGTACCTTCTCTCTTCTCATTCTCATAAAGGGCAGAAATATGTTTTGCTCAAGCAGGTGTGCCACAGCCCACAGTACAAATATCTACCAGTACTGTGACTCGGCTGTGACCTTGAAATAACTATCTACAGCCACGCGGTACATAAATACGCTATAGGGCTGCCCGCCTACAGCATTCATATACCTAATTTAGTTTCTTATTTCTAGTTTTTATTGTAAAAAACAATATTTTTATAAAAAAACATTAAATTTGTTGTGATTGAAATAGGATAGGTGTTCAATAAAATACATGTGGTGTTTTTTTATTTGTTTCATCATCATCATCATCATATCAGCCGAAAGACGTCCACTGCTGGACATAGGCCTCCCCCAAGTGTCGCCACAACTACCGGTCCTGTGCATCTCGCATCCATCGCCTACCCTCACCAGGTCATTGATTAGTAGACTAAAAAATATATATTTCTCTTTATTCTGGGTAAAAAAATAAAGTACTGTCGCCGAAGGTTCCCAAACTTTAACACCGGCCTACTTTTACCAAAATGCAAGAAACAGGTGACGACCCAAGTAGCATTGCAAGCTGTATACAAGCTGTATTTAGGTTCGTTTGTATACTAGAAGCTGTATATTCAGGCTGTATTAAGGCTGTTTAAGCGCTTATACAATCCTTATAAGTAAAAAAAGGGCCCATATTATACAGCTTTTTGCGTTAGTAGAGCTGTATAGTAGCTGTGGAAGCAATAGAGAAGCTGAACAATAGCTGTATTACAGCTTTTATTCGGTGTACAAGGAAACCATTGTACTACAGATATTATCTTATAAGAACTTTGTAAAGAAAAGTGTTTTAAATAGGTTTTTGAAGAGAATTACAAAAGAATCAAAATAAAACTAACTATTTTCGATGACATACGTAGGAAACGTACTGAATGGCGACATTATTATTAATATTTATTACTAGAAGTAAAAGATATTCGTGGACTTGTTTATCTGATGGTGTATATTGGGGAATTGAAAGTGCAAATTAAATTTATTGTGAACCTGCGTATGGTTTCCGGCAAATAATTCACGCGCCAGCAAAATAATCGAGCTGATATAAAGAAAAATACTAAATACGGTAAGTAAATGTTTGTTTTTAAGGTTAGAATAAAAATAATAATTTTAAAGTAATAGATGTGAGGGCACACTGATCATTATTCAAGCTGATAATCATGATACGGCTTTAGCTATTGTAAAACATTCCTTTAGTTTTGCTGTAAATTTTGTTTTTGTACATTCGAAAATGGCGATAATTTGCTAAACAGCCTAAACGGTATTTGCAGAGTATTGTAGTCTGAATAGCTGTACTAAGTAAGTAATAGATTACATTGAACAGCTATTGGCTTTTAATCAGCTTTTAAATAGAATATTTTATTCCTTAGGCTGTATACCAGTTTTTTATGCATAACTTATAATTCTCTTTAGGGTTACTTACAAGAAATGAAAAACCCTGAGCTCAAGATGACTTTGATCCGTTCCTCACTTTATCAATAATATTTTATCAGCGCTCACGCATTTCGTCTTAAGAGTTACTTAGTTGTTTTATTTTATTCCTAAGTAAAATTGTTAAGTATTATTAATGTGTTCTTTACCTGAATTATACCTGTTTTACTTTATTTTCAGGAAAATATGCCGTTTAAAATTATAGAAACCATAGAGAAAGGGCAAAACAGGCTTTGCATTGTACCAAGTTTGTGGGAATCAAGGGGCTAGTTAAGATGGCCAAGAAAGCGATTATGGATCAAAATAGTGACACAGACATTGTACGCGTCTAATGAAGGAGAAACAAGATATAGAAACTACTTGAAAATTCGTCGTCATCATCATCATCTACTTGCGCTGCTGCATGAAGATATATATCATCTTCAGATTCCGAAAGTTGAACTAAATCTACACATTTCCCATTTTTGCTTTGATGTTTTAGCTGCGGAACCCTCTTCGTTGGCCGTCGATTTCTATCTACCTCAATAAATGATAGTTCACTATCGTAACTGTTATTTGTTTGATAATTTGTAATATTCAAATATTCCCTTTCAATCCTCCTCTTGACTACACCAGATCTTTTTATTTTTTTCCACATATTGTATTTGTGCACAATGAAAATATTAATTAATGCAATCGAGCGAACATTAGTCTGTATTACTAACATATAGTAATACAGACTAATGTCGTAGTATAGCTGTCATTTATTTTTTTAGTTTTAAAACACCCTCATAGACGGAAGTCATAAAACCACTGTATTTACAATAGTGTACAATTACGCCATAAAAATAAGTTTGAGAACGGAATTTGCATTTACCATTGTACAGAAACAAGTGTCAAGTAATACTATAATAACACTTAGAGCTGTAATAAGTAAGTGATTACATATAAAATACAGCCTGTATACAGCTTTAACGATAAAACCAGATTGAAGTGTCACAAAATACTTAAAGTTGTATATTAGAGTTTTAATATTCTGTTTAAGCACCCTAAGCTTACGCGGATCCCTCAATAAGTATTTTATACAGTTTGAGCTGTATAATAACTCATTAATTACTCTTACAAAGACAAAATCATTTTTTGACACTCTTGTACGTCTCTAAAAGAACTCTAAGTTCCAAATAGGCTGGTATATTGATGTTGAAAACGCTTGCGTGCTGCTTGGGGAGTAATTATAATACCTTTTTTCATCTCAGCTTATTAACCTCCCCATTGCCTACAGCACGGAGCAACTCTAAATAAAAATTTTTTTGGTCAACCATCCGATGTCGAACCACTGCAAACGTAACTTAACATCAACTGTTTCATCGCGTGTGCGCTACCTACAGCAATAAAACCTCTATCTCCTACAAAGTAAATTATAATGTAAATCTCACTAGGTAGGTCTAGCTACCATTTATTACTCTCATAGTCATTTCATATTGATATTCCATCTATTCATTATTATTATATGTAAGTAGATAGCCTAGGCTGGGAAACTATAGCGGCGTCAGTGTAGTATGCTACGCTGACGACACGCTCGTTTTGGCTCAGGGGGGGTCGTACCAGGCGGCGGCCGAGCTAATGACACGCGGGGTTGCGATAGTCGTGGATAGGATCCGGCAATTGGGTCTCGAGGTGGCCTTGCACAAGTCCGAGGCCATGTGCTTTTATGGTCCTCGGAACAGGCCACCACCGGGATCCCAAATCACGGTAGGAGGGGTTCACATCGGCGTCGGGTCGACGATCAAGTATCTGGAACTCGTTCTCGATAGCCGGTGGAACTTCGTCGAGCACTTCCGACGTTTGGCTCCCAGACTGGAGCGGGCCGGGGCTGCCTTCAAGCGGCTTCTGCCCAATCTGGGGGGTCCAAACGCCTCCTGCCGGAGGCTCTATGCGGGGATCGTGCGGTCCATGGCCCTTTATGGGGCCCCAGTGTGGGCACTGGACCTGTGGAAGCGTCCAGCCCGACAGCTGAACGCGTCCCAAAGGGTCATGGCCATCCGGCTTGTCCGGGGATACCGCACGGTCTCCCGCGAGGCGGCGAGTCTCCTTGCTGGATTGCCGCCATGGGATCTAGAGGCGAGAGACCTCGCGCACGTTTACACGTGGCGCATGGAGGCGCAACGCCGGGGCGAAACTCTGCTGCCGCGGCATATTGCTGCGCGGCGGACGGAGCTCCGGCAAGATACCATGGCGGTATGGAATCAGCGACTGTCGCAACCCAGTGCAGGGCACGCCACAATTGTGGCGATAGTGCCCCTCTTTGAGGAGTGGCTGGAGAGGCGCCACGGCGTCCTCACCTTCCGCCTGACGCAGGTACTCACCGGACATGGTTGTTTCGGTAGGTACCTGTTTCGGATTCGGCGGGAGGAAACGCCCGGGTGTTTTCACTGCGAGGATCACCCGGAGGACACGGTGGAGCATACGGTGGAGGCTTGCCCCGCATGGGCGGAGCAGCGCCGTGTCCTCGTCGAGGCGATCGGCGGCGGCGACCTCTCGCGTCCGGCCCTGGTTCAATCCATGGTCCGGAGCGAGGAGGCATGGGAAGCCGTCACCTCCTTCTGCGAAGCAGTAATGCTAGTGAAGGAGGAGGCGGGCCGCGTGAGGGAGAGACAGCCCTCACGCCCCAGCCGCCGCGGCATAGGGAGACGCACCGGGCGTCGGGAGTCGCTGGGCGATTCCCGGCCACCGTAGGTGCGGGTCTGCGGACGGCGAGCGTTGGGTGGCTCGCTGTCCGATTAAAGCCAGACCCAAGCCGACGGCGTGTTGTGTTCCACGCGCGCCTCAAAGAGATGACAGCATAGGAGTAGGAGCCCGTTAGGGCCAGTGCCTACCAGGGTTGCGGATTTGTTCGAAAGAGTTACCGCGGCCCTGGAACGTAAAAGGCACTAAGAGGAGCATGGGTGGGTTTTAGTCAGTAGAAGTCTGACACTCCCTGCCGCTCCACCCAGAGCGGGAGGGGTCATTTGATGATTTCCCATCAAAAAAAAAAAAAAAGGCTGGGAAACTATAATAACTTCCTATTAAAAAACCGGCCAAGTGCGAGTCCGACTCACGCACAAAGGGTTCCGTACCATTATCTATAAAAAAAAACGGCAAAAAGATCACATTTGTTATATGGGAGCCCACTTAAATATTGTCAAAGTGGCAACAGAAATACCTCTATTGATCTTTTACCTTGTTATGCCATCTTTGTAATACATAATATAGAATGCAATAAAATATTGAGTATTGAATATCACCTGTGAACATTTCAACTGTCTAGCTCAGTCATGAGATACAGCCAGTAGACAGACCGACAGACGGACAGCGGAATAGGGTCCCGTTTTTACCCTTGGGTACGGAACCCTAAAAAATAACGTAATTGTAGGTATTTAATACAATTATATTAGTCGTAAGACTTTCGGAGTTTCCAGGTAAACGAAAAAATTTTATCTCTGAGTGCGTTATTGAAGAATTCTTCAAAACAACCAAGAACCGATCAATTAAGTCAAAAATTTCTCATTGCCATAATAAGTAAGTACGTGTACCTACTTATTTCAATCAAATATTCAACCAATTCAACCACCATTACTTGCACCTATACTGTTAATATTTTTAGTTTATTTTTAGGCACTATAATTGTATGGAAAATATTATTACTGTTGACTTAATATTTTTTGTGAACGTTTATATTTGAATAAATTATTATTATTATTATTATTATTAAATTATTATTATTCACATATCGCACGCTTGCTGTTCACAAAACCATCAAACCATACGTTCGTCACCGTAGCGCAGACCAGTCAGTACGTATTCATTCTTTACCGTGACTGTGCGTAGGGAAATTAACAAGCGTCAAGCAAAGAGATAACTATTGTAAACCCATTTTTTTTTTATTTTTTTTTATTGGATGGGAAATCATCAAATGACCCCTCCCGCTCTGGGTGGAGCGGCAGGGAGTGTCAGACTTCTACTGACTAAAACCCACCCATGCTCCTCTTAGTGCCTTTTACGTTCCAGGGCCGCGGTAACTCTTTCGACCAAATCCGCAACCCTGATTATAAACCCATTGAGGTGTAAGTTTTCATAATATAATAATTTTATTGAAGTTTCCTCATCTTGGCACTCATGCTGATTAATGTAGTTGAACAAAACATATCGACTAATATAAAACTTACTAAAGTTGTCTTAGTCATAGTCCTAGTGAACGATGCGACCGCGAAAAAGTTATTTATTTGTCTATTGTTATGATTTGACGTCACGAAGGTGGACGTCATCTTGAATGAAAAATTCTTATTTTATTATTTATTTTGCTAAATTAAACACGTAACGCGGAGCTATAATCAGTGTTAAACGATTATATTAAACAACGTTGCCAGTGATGTATTCAATCAATACCAGTTCTGTGTGTTTGTAGGGAGTGAAGGTGACGCTATAGGCTATTGTGTCGGTGATGTAATTTAGGTGATTGGGTGGCTTCCTAGATCTAAATATTAACTACAATGGAAGAGTCCTCATTCACGATCCCGGCCGACGACAATGGTGATACTGAGCTCGACCCTAGAATACAGGTCAGTGAGTGAAAAATAATGTACTGAGTAACTGTTATGATAGGCCCTTTTAACTGCAAAGATGAGTGTCAACTTTGTAGATTATTTCGCCAACGAGCACAATGGATACGATATATTATATCAAAACATGAAATACGGACTCATTGCCAGCAAAGAGCTCTCAGAGTACCTTAGAGAAAGGTCGAATATAGAAGAGACTAATTCGAAATCGTTAGCGAAGTTAGCGAAACAGGCGAATAGTAACTGCGCGCAGGGTACGTTCGCCCCCTTCTGGGGCGTATTGAAATGTTCCGCCGAGAAACTGTCGAATTTACATCAACACATGTTCCAGAAGCTAAGTGAACTGGTTAAAGATGTTGCAAGGTATGCAGAGGAACTGCACAAGAAGCATAAGGCTGTCAAAGACTCTGAATCTAACACTTTAGAAGTAGTGTTGTTGATACAGAACACCAAACAGGCCTTACAGAAGGCTAAAGATGTTTACACAAGTAAATCATCTGAGCTAGAGAAGCTGAGGAAGGATAATGCATCTGCTAAAGATATTGAGAAGGCTGAGGTTAAGATTAAGAAGCTCCATGAAGACTATAAACAATTAGCTGAGAAGTATAACCTGGTGAAACAAGACTTTGAAAAGAAAATGACCCAAACATGCAAACACTTCCAAGATGTAGAGGAAGCACACCTGAAACAGATGAAGCAGTTTGTTAATTCATATGCCGACATCATTCAGAACAACCATGACCTCATGGGGCAAGTGCATAGAGACTTCAAACACCAATGTCTGGAATTAACTGCTGAAAAACTTCTAGAACAGTTCCTTATAGAAAAATATAATGCTATAGAGAAGGCAGTTTTAGTTGAACTACCTCTTTCATTACCTAAGCCAGGGTCAGCTAACAATTCTATATCGGAAGCTGACCAGATATCAACTGTCTCAAATGGGTCTCACAAACCTGCACAACCAGCTAAGGCACCAAAGAAGGAGCCATCATTTGCAACTAAGACTTCAAGGAGAACTACTTCACTTTTGAATTTGTTTACACCAAATTTCCAAAGCAAGGAGGAGCCTAGTGGAAGTATCGAGGGTGCGGCGCCATGCTCTGCGCCATCCAGCCCCAGTGGAACACCTGCTACACCAGTGGCACCTGACAAAGATGCCGACATGGGCCGCACTACACTCAGAGAATCCAAATGGTTCTTGCGCAGTAGGAGAACTAAGCCTAAGCTGAAAAAAGCCAAAAAGAAGAAAGATGAGATTTCAGAAAACTCGAACCCTGGCGAAAAGTCTGACTTAGAAGAGAAAGAGGAAGAAGTACCTACAAAAGACGATTTTATGAATTCCCCAGAAGTTGATGAGGAAGGTTACTGCATCAGACCCAAAGATGAGAAAGGAAGTGTGTACTCCTCGACAGATTCAGATTCTGAAGAGGAGAGGGAACAGAAGATCCATGTAGAGATCAAACCCATCAGCAATGGAGTTAATCCCATATCAGCTAGTGTGGATGAGCTCAGAGCTACAGTTGAGAATATCTCACTATATAAAATCGGCACGACGACACGGCGCGGCTCGAACGCCAACACCAGCAAAGCAAGCAGCGACTTATTAGACTTGAACTTCTTCCAAAGTCCCACAGTCAGCAATCCTGCTTCGCCGCACGGCAATGTCTCTAACCCTTATGCACCCTTGCAGGGCAATCAGTCACATTTACTTGAAAGCCCTACTCCTGTTTCTAACGCTGATGTTGGTGATTTATTTTCTGAAGTGGGTGAGATGGGGCAGTCGAACATCCGTACGTCCACCCCCACGATGTCGTCCATCTCGCTCCCCCGGCCGCCGTCGCGGCGCTCCGAGGGAGACTTCCGCACCGCCGGCTCCTCGGGCTCGCGCGGTCCTTCGCCTCTCACAATAGGCATGGCGGACACTATACCGTTAGCTGTCGCGTTCCACGAGATTATTCATTCCTATTTCCGTGGTACGGAAGAGTCCAAGTGCCAAGTTAAAATGTCAGGAGATATGATGCTCTCCTTTCCCACCGGCATCGTTGGCGTGTTGGCTAACAATCCGAACCCAGCTAAATTATGTTTTAGACTGAAAAACATACATAGATTGGACAATGTCCTGCCAAATAAACAATTGATAAGTATCAACACAATGATGTCGACGCGCGATAACACGGTAGTCGAGTTTAACATGCCAGCTTTAACATCACTGCTGAAACGGCAGTCGGAAAAGAATCCGACAGCGCAGTACTTCAATGTTGACATACTTAAATACCAAGTACGGCCCAAGACGGGCGCCGCGTCGTGTCCTCTCCAAATGGTATCTTATTGGAAGTGTGAGCAGGACCACACTGACTTGAAGGTGGATTATAAATATAACTTGCACGCTATGAGCCCGCCGTCGCCGCTGCTGAACGTGTCAGTGTGCGTGCCCATGAACGGGGCGGTGAAGAACGTGATCGCGATGCCGAAGACGGCGTGGAGCGGCGATAGCGAGCAGGCGATGTGGCGCTTCACGGAGCTGTCGCAACACTCGGAGGACCGCGGCGTGGGGTCGCTGAAGGCGCGCTTCGAGCTCTGCAAAGGTCCCTCGAGCAAAGCGACCATCTCGGCGCAGTTCAACTGCGAGGGCGCGACCCTCTCGGGCATTGAGTTCGAACTAATAGGCAGCGGGTACCGCCTGTCCCTCGTCAAGCGGCGGTTCGTCTCCGGCAAATACATTTGTGATAGTGATTTGAACTGATTGGTCCAAAACACTTATGAATACACATGTTTGTATATATAGATCTGGCTGTCGTATATTCAGTGTGTGTATGGGATGCGTAGGTTTCTATACTACATGTTTCTTATAATGTGTATGTTTTGGTACCTTATAGGACTGTTTCCTGTCCACAAAAAAATCATTTACAATAATGTATCACAACATTGTTCGTCAATTTTTCGAGTTAAATTTGTTAGTTGTTAATTTGGAAATTGTATTACTTATCGATTAGGGATATGTTTCACATCTACTAACTTATTTTTCAGAATAGTTAATGTGCCATTTTATACTGTATTTTGTAATTGAACACGCGAGTACTGACTGTTGCACTATGCTCACACATAATAGACACAATCTTTTGGTTCACATTACTTTAAGTGGGTACTCAGCCTATTTTTATAAGATGCATCACATTTTATATTGATTGGAAATACGATCTTTGTTCATCAATCTTCAATGTATGTCTTTTTTTTGTAAAGAATTAGCAATATTTTCAATGTTGTTTTGTTTTTCCTACCTACTGCTTAGCAGATTTACTATACATTTATAATATTCAATCCTTTAAATTTTATTTTGTAGTTGTATAACCCCAGGATATAAAAGCTTAAAAGCAATAATATATCACATAAATTGTATGTGTTATATGATATGAAATTATTATCACTTAAAAATGAATGTTTTTAATAATTCTGAGGTCAATATATGATAATTGATAACATTCTTTTCTCTTTAGAGTAAACCAGCAATTGTGTATTTTTTTTAAGTTTAAAAATAAACATTGTTTGTACAATTGTGTTTTAGAAAGTGTCTGTTATATTTTCATAGAGGCCTAAGTATTGCAACAATTGAGAACTATAAGGCCACAAATTGCTACTATAAATAATAATATTCTATTGTTTCATTTATGTGGGGTTTGATTCTAATGTTGCTAAAGTCACAACACTTATTTTTAATATTTACTAACCAACCTTGCAGGCCTGTATTCAGTCTAAAAATATTTTTATTTGCATGTTGTCTCAAACATATTTAAATATATTTAATAAATTTAAAATATCATGTATCAAAGCAATTATTATAATTTTTAAGTAAGGCACACTATTTTCCACCAGCAGTTTTGAGGTGTTGCATTGATTTAACCATAAATGTTACAGTAATGTATGCATGGATGCCCAGTCTTTAAAACAGTATGAATAACCCAGACTACTGCTTGCCACAGTTGCCACCCAAAATTAACGACCGATGGGCTAACTGATATTCATAGCCAGGACATCTACGCACAACGGACCGAATGAGAGTCTTAAGTGCGGATACAGGAGTTCCTACTCTACTCTACTCTACTCTAACTGATATTCATTCAGTAAAAGCAAAATTATTTGTTCTAATAATGTTGGGTCAAGTATCACATAAATTAAACATATTTTTCATTAATAGATTTTAATAATTATGCATATTTACATTATTGTTGCAAGTAAGATTCATTGAATCTCGAAGTAGCATTATTGTATTGTCATTGTTTTTATTATTATTTTCAACATATTACTTATTAAACTTTATGTTGATGTTGTATTTTCGTAGTCAGCATTTAGATTTCACCACCGTAAAAGTTTTTTTTTGTTATGAATATTTTACATATTTGCAATACTTTCGATAATGAGAAGTAACTTATAATCATATAATTTTAACTCATTTAAATATGTAATCTCATATTGTAATTTTATATAAAAATCCTTTAAATATCCCAGCGGCCTAATATGAGTTACGAAGATAGCTAAGTGACTAACTTTACCAAAAGTTGAGTGTTCATAAAAAACGATTTATTGTTATAATAACGGTCAAACCATATAATAATAGTACCTACAACTGAACCATTCCATTAATATATTATGTCTCATAATTAAGTATTATTTTATTATGTATCACAAATTATTATTTTTAACACATAAAGGTGCGTAGCTATTCGGCTGAGTTATTAAAAAAAAACGTATTCAAAATCTCTTTTCATTTAAAAAAATTAGATAAAAAATTTTGCTAAATGCGTAATAAAATATTTTTGTAACGTAAAATTTATCGCATGTATGATTCTAATTATAATGTAACTATGTTAATTTTAAATAAAATGTAATTTAGCATTTATTTAGTTATTTTATTAGTGTAAACCATGCCGTTGTATTTATATAAAATGGGCGTAAACTATGTAAGTAATATTTTTAGTTCGCTTTTATTGTAGGGACAGGAAACGTTCGTCGTATAAGGTACTGACTACAGTTAGATAAAGTGCGATATTGTGTCTTTTATCTAGACTAGCGATAAATATTAGTTTAGTGATAAAAGCTGATGAATCTATAGTAATGTCTCGGATGTTTCCCGTCTCTACATGTTGCTTGCTCTTGCCTTTCGTTTGGGAGTACCAAGTGCGTGTGCCGTGCGACTGTCTGAAGTTCTTCAACAATTTTCAGGTGGAGTTGGAGAAACTGAACGCAGCTACTGATGAGATCAATAAGCTGGAATTGGAACTAGATGTGAGTGCGTTTTTTCTATAATTATAGTGTAAAAAATGGCTATACAGGGCTATATTCCCAAATAAAACAAAAAAACTCCGCTGTTCAGTCATTTTTTCTCTCATGACCCGCTAAAATGTAGGAAATAGCGGATTTTTTTCCTTTGGGATTGTATTTTAGCAACAATATTGTCTTTGATTGACTCCTGATACCTGGAAAATAATATGAAAGGTCATTTAATAATAACCCTGTATAGCTGCTAATAGACGTAAGTTTTTAATGTTATTAATTATACAGCAGAAGTTTTTATAATTTTATAAATTGCATAAATCCATTTATTTTAACTAAGCACTACTACTTAAATAATTTTACTAGTTAACAGTGATGCAACGATGCAACAAATCTACAAAATAATTTATGGTTGCGCCAAATAATAAATTGTTGAATTTTTATTTTTTTATAAATAGTAACTTGAATTTTAAAGCCTCGTGATAATACCTTTTTGTCGCTTACTTACCTAGTACATTCGTTAACTAACTAGGCTCATTAAGTAGGTACTAGGAAATATAATTGACCCACTTACTAGTTTATAATCAAATGTCACGAATGTGAGCATTTTCCAGTTAAGAGCGTGTACGCCGTATGTCATTTCATACAAACTTTCAAGCCCTTATTCTTCAAAATGAATGAACCGATTTTAACGAAACTTGGTATGCATACGCTAGATATCCAGGTCTAAATAGTTATCAGAAAACATTTTTGAAAAATAGTTCCGGGGGAAGGATATAGTGATTTTTCACTTTCTATAGAAAACTTAAAATCGCTCTCTCTCTCCCTCTAAAATCTTTTTCAAAAATGTTTTCTGATAACTATTTAGACCTGGATATCTAGCGTATGCATACCAAGTTTCATTAAAATCAGTTCATTCATTTCGAAAAATAAGGATTTGAAAGTTTGTATGAAAAGCCGTACCGCGTAAAGGCTCTTAATGAGTGTCGTTTAAATAAAAAATGGGGACGAAATATTTTCGGAGTTTTACAACTTGGCAGAGTCTAAAGCGTAAGTTCGGGTTCAAAGTATTCGCTGTTTTAAAGTTGAAACGTATTGTTATGGCGGTCCGACTTGGCAACCTAGCTACTGACATGGCAAACTGTTTTTGTGAGCTCATTTTTTGGTACAAAACTGTTGATTTGTTCCACACAGTTTTTAAAAGAAATTATTTTATAATTCAACAGAAAAATTAAAACGGAGATTTGATTATCAGTCGTCATTCGCAATCTGTCAAAAAACCCTTTTTATACATTTTTGACAACTTGCGACTGAGATGCCAATGTTGCTTGAAAATGAGTGGAAATAGCGCTCTCTTCTTTGCCATGAAGAATAAAAAAAAACAATAATTCAATATTATGTTTATGAAAATTTAATAACTTTGCAATTCAACTAGCTACTGTAATTCTGTGGACACAAAACGGGAGCAACCGTTACATATTAAGAAAAAACATCGTGCAATAGAGCAAACTGCTCATTGAGTCATCATGAGCACAGCATGAATATTTAATGATCACTTTGTGTAAAGAGAGAATTCCGCGTCTTTATCTAACAACGTATGAGGAAATGTTCAATAATGCTCATTATTCGAAAACATGTTCTTGAGATAAAAAAGAAAGATTTAAGGAAGTAAAACCAGTGGAAAAATCCTAAAAGGTACTTTTTATCAGACTGTACTTCCCATTCCTAATTTCCTAGTCAAAGATTTACTTAAATACCTAAAATTAAGGCATTTACTTAAATACCTAAAATGCGATTGCCTCTGTTCTTTATAACGCTATATGGTTGCAAAAACCTGGCCTACTAAAATAAAAACGAACAACACAACTGATAGAAATAGCGTACGTCTCACTGAGCTCATTAGCAACATTAGCGTTGATATTAGCACCTGTAGTTTTTTCTCACTCACAGCCAAGAACAACAAAAATAAAATCTAATATGAAACCGGAAATTCTCAGACCTATTTCCTTTTACCACCATTTCCTGACTAAAAACCGTTGAATCACTTTAGATCTTATCAAACAGAAAATAATAGAAAAGCAATCACTAAACCGTGTAATCGATGAAACAATACAATTTATGTCCAAGTTTATCTGGCCTAGATAAAAAGGGAAGGTATGTACTGTCGGTCAAATTAGCAATTTATTACTTTACACCTAAAACTTGTTTTCTTGTTTTCGTGTTAGCTTTGTTTTCGTCACCGCATACCGCAGCGTTGTGCGTTCCAGCACAACGCTGCGGTATGCGGTGACGGATATATGGAGCTATAGAGGTATGCGGTACAGAGAGTAAAGTCCCGCAAATGTGCCACAAACCTCCATTGAAATGGGAGGATCCTCCGACCAGACGGTTGTTGTGTCCGGTGGGCAACTGCCCGATAGTTGATATTCGGACTGTTGTATATGTTCAAATCGCACGGACAACTCTGATACCGCGATGCAGGATTTCGTTAAGTTAGTTGGTGGCTGGCGGGATAGATGGCGATGGCATAATTTTCCTCGCCGCTGGCGCATACTGCGTCGGATCAAGGTATCGAAGCTGTAATCCTTTTTGGGAATGGCCTCATTCTATTCTCAGCCTCAGTCTGACAAAAAAATTAAAAAAATTCCAACGTTTTTAAAAACTAGATGTTGGACGTTTTCGAAATATAGGTACGGGAAATGTGCTATTGGGCATAAGAGGAAAGTAGCCAAACAGCTAATTTTGTTGAGTGTAATAATTAATGATTTATGACCAAAACAAGGTCTCTTGGAAACTTTTTCACGCTGTCATGCCATTAAGTGGAAGATATTTCCATCTACTATTGTATTTCTGAATTCAGGCCGCGTCAGGGATGATTGATCGTACTTTGTAGTCGAATTTGAAGGTACTGCTGTTATTCTGGGTGTCGGAGCGATGACGTTCCAAAGAGCATTATCTTATGAAATTCGGTGATCCAATTTTATTTTTTAGATAAAAAAAGAAGACTGAAAATGAGATAAGTAAGTGGTCAAAGGGGCCATGTGCTCCTTAACATTTGGTAAACAAAACATACACAAAAACATTGTAAAACGGTCGTTTTAACGTCACGTAAGAGTAATCTGAAACAATTTCAAATCCACGTCACGAAAATACACGAATTTCCATCCGAATGGGCAGCAGTCTTCTTCCACCCTCGTGTAGTGGTCTGCAATCGATCGTGCTATAGGTACTAGTATAGTCGTACAACTTTCTGCTGAGTCACCTTACATTTCACGGGCAAGCAATATACCGAAGCCTTATGCTGCCTCCAGAGAGGCCCTTTTTATATTTAATTTTCGATTGGCCTTGCGAGTTGTGACGCGACGAATGTAAAATACGGACGGTAACTTAATTTACTCTTCTTATCTTGGCTAAATTAAATTTTTGGGCCGTCGTGTAACGTTACCTACATCTAAAAGTAAAAGTCAAAGCATTTATTTCAAATAAACCATTTACAGGTACTTTTGAGTTGTCAGAGGTCAGGAGTCAGAGTCAAACACTAATATTATAAAGAATAAATTGTTTGGCAATTTGCTCAAAAACCACTTGACCGATTTTCAAAATTCTTTCACCAGCAGGATTCTATATTATTATTTATTACTGAGTGACGCTATATTTTATTTTCAAATAAATTAGGGATCCCTATGAAAGCACCAATAATGTTACCAAAAGTAAAAAAATACATATGAAAGTCCATATATTGCGTGTGTAACAAAATAATATGAAATACTTTGTTGTAAGAAATAGTTTTTCCTTTTCTGTCATTGTTATTATGTAAGTAGCCCTATTTTTTCCATAAAGAACCTATTAAAAACAGATTTGGCAGCAAAACGGTTTCGCTCGGATAATTTTACTATCCACCAACGCTTCGTGAGCATTAAAATTCATAAACCGACTTCCGAAACTCGGAATAATCGATTGTAACGACTTCCTAAAATATCTCCAATGTCCCCGTCACATTTAAGCAAATGATACGGAACCCTGAGGTACTCTCTATTCATTTACTCGGAGTGAATCGATTCTCTCAAGGCAATTTATTCCTTTTAGATATTCTAGTCTTTTGAGATGTTAGGAGCACAACATTTAATCTACTTAAGGAGCTTTGTGTCTCTTGAGATGCTTGCCAGTGAAATTAAAATTAATAAATTACTTGAGGCGGTTTTCTTCCTCGTTTTTGCCTGATGGAAAGCGATGGATGAGGTCTAAAATGGAACGAGAACACACAAAAATTCCAATTCACTCTTTATTAGCTTAGAAAGTGTTGAGTTTCTAGGAAAAAGTCTTAGGTGCCATGCTATTGTGTTCTATTTTTTACATATGGCAAGCAAAGCCGATGTCGGCTATTCTGCCAATGTCCAAAGTAGATTGGAGAAGCAAGTAGGTGCCATATGGATTTGAGTTCAAGAAAATAAACAACAATAAACTGTTGATAAGTAAAAAAATATGTAAAGGTGTAGGACGAAAGAAAAGATAGAAGTAAAGAAATACAGAAGAAAGAAAGAAAGTTCAAGTTTGTATTTGTAGAGAATGGCTTGTGTCTTCAAGTTGTACACTTGTATTATGAGGCTTAAATAAATGAATAACTATGTGGCCTTTGACCAAGTAGTGGCTTGGTACGTGACGATGGGAAGAGACCAGATGGTATGACGTTGGTGCCGTGGAAGGTGGGTAGGCCTCTGGTGTGGGACGCATCATGTGTCGACACCCTTGCACCATCACATGTTCCAAGTACGGCGGGCTGTGCCGGCACTGCCGCTGCGGCTGCTGAGCCCAAGCGGCGCAAATACTGTAACCTTATTGGTAATTACAGTTTTGAGCCGCTTGGGGTCGAAACGCTTGGGTCATGGGGTCCGAGTTCACGTCTCCTTTTCAAGGATGTATCTCGCCGACTGATCGACACTTTGCGTGACCAGAGGGCTGGCTCGTTCTTTGCCCAAAGAATTAGCATTGCCATTCAACGTGGCAATGCTGCCAGCCTTCTGGGCACGTTTCCGGATGACAGCGATGCGGAGGAATACTTCGACGCCTGAGGGTATTTTATTTTTGTATAAGTATTACTTATTTTTTGTATATAGTTAAGTTTGAAAATGTAATTAGTAGACCATTACATTGTTACACTTATTCTCCAGACGAATGCAAGAGTTTATAGTACAGTCGTGTCGCGTAACAAACAAGATGAAAGAAATCCTGTTATATGCGTTCCACTTCGTAGTTCAGTGCGACGGGCCCGTTAACTAAGCTTTGTTTTTGCGTGGTTCTCGTGTTGCTAGTTAACTTGGCTTCTTTAACTGAGATATGTAGAAGTTACTTTTTTTAGGGTTCCGTACCCAAAGGTTTAAAAGGGACCCTATTACTAAGACTCCGCTGTCCGTCTGTCTGTCTCTCACCAGGCTGTTTTAACCGGTTTTTTTGTAGATAATGGTACGGAACCCTTCGTGCGCGAGATTTATTGTTAGTCGCGTTTGACTATTATCTCACGAGTCATGGTCAAGCGCTGATGTAGTCCATAATGGATAACGCTTGCCTAAAAGTAACTAAAACCAAAGTAATTTATTCAAAAGAGGCTGATAGCCAAAACGTTTAAGTTTTGCATAAATATATTTCCCCAAAACGCCCGCCTTCACCACGTCCAAGTTTTAAGTGGGAAGAAGAGGTGGTGCACATCTGTCTGTTAAGTTTTAAAAACTTGAATTTATACAGTGGTATGCAAAGACCCCAAGTTGTAAGGTGTATCTGGGAATTCCACTCCTTAACTGTACGCAGAATTAATGTATTCCCAAAACGTATTGTGCGTATGGGTGGCATCCTTCGCTCTTCTGGTTGTCTGATCAATAAAGATGATTATGGCTCTGAATGTACCTAAATACGTTCAGTAGTCGATCAAAAAGTCCCACCATATCATTGTTGGATTTTTATGGTCTGTTTCGAATATCGTTGTCATATGAAAGTTGAAAGGTAACCGCTTGTCCTGGTATGGTCATTTGAAGAGGAGGGATGAAACGCATGTAACTTAAAGGGTTATGAATATAAATGTGGATGGATGGAGAGGAAGAGGAAGGCCAAAAAAAAGATGGATAGATTGTGTGAGGAGCGATATGAAAGAAAAGGGAGTTAGTGATAGTGTGACGGCTGATAGGACAGAATGGAAGAAGAAAACGTGTTGCGCCGACCCCAAGTAACATGGGATAAGGGAGGAAGATAATGATGAATCATAATAATGTATTTTTTATCGGCCATCATTTTAGTGATCGATTAGAAATAGAAGTCCTATCTTTAATACTAGCAGCATGCCGCAGTTTCACCCGCGTAGTTCCCGTTCCCGTGGGAATACGTGGATAAAATATAGCCTATGTTAGGTTAGGTTAGAAAATGTAGCTTTCCATTTGTGAAAGAATTTTTGAAATCGGCACAGTAGTTTTAGAGTTTATTCATTACAAACATACTTACATACAAAATCTTTCCTCTTTATAATATTAGTATAGATAAAGGAGGAACGGTATCCATGAATAATATTGGCACAATGAGTACTGTTAAATTAAATCCACATCAAAATAATACTTAATTAAATCAGCATTGAATTGTCGTTACGGATCGCAGCGTTTTCCAATTGAATTACGCTTTTGATTAAATCACAAAGTTTAATTACCTCAAAGAGTAAATATATTGTTAATAGACGTTACAGAAACAAGATTATTAGGAGTAGGGAAACTCCAGCAAAACAATGAATGGTTTCTTGAAGAATAGGTGGATGATGACTAACAGAGTATGAAAGAAGGAGACGACTCCAAATAAAATACTACTAACTAAGGCAGGATAATGATGATGAGACATTCTTCTTCTCAGTCATTCTCTTCAGGGCTAAGGGTCGTGTCCATTTTGAGCTTCCGGGTCTGAGATGTAGCTTTCCTCCTTTCCTCCCGGTCTTGAGCACGTCATAGGGCGATGTTAAAGGACATGCCAGAGAACTCTCGTATTTGGTCTGACCATCCAATCGCACGGCCTCTTGGTCTTTTTATTTCAATCTTGCCCTCCCAATACACTCTTTCTTTCCATTCTGTGTGTTGGAAGTGATGACTTTTATTTGGCTGTTGTCTCACATACATTTTTTTAATATTTTGTTTGTTTTAGCTGTAAGTCATCCATATTTCATTTCATAAATAAATAAAAAGCTTGCATTGGTGGGCAAAATCTCAAGGTTATCTCGATCTCATCTAGCTGTGTGTGCGAATATTACGAGATTAATCTTGTAAGCATATCGTAGAAAACCTTGTCCTGATGATAACCTCTCTGAATATACTTTAATATTATAAAGAGGTAAAGTTTGTGAGGTTGTAGGGGGTAATCTCTGGATCAGCTGAACAGATATTGAAAATTCTTTTTGTATATGATAGCCACATTTATGAGGAAGGCTACAGGCTATACGGGAAACTCCAACGGGAATGGCAAACGACGGGATATACGCGTACGAAGACGCGGGTAAAAGCTAGTGTAGAGATATAGACATTGCATTTTTTGCAATTTCACGAGACAGAAACACAAAAAGAAATAATGTAAAACAAGTAAGTTTATTTGCGTCAAATACGAAACGAAAAGATATCAAAATAGCTTTACACCACTTCAGTAAACTCACGACTGATTTGTTCCACTTGCTCATTCTTACGTCAGATACAGTATTTCTTATTATAAATCACGTACGTACCATCCATATTAGTTGGACCTCGTTTACTCCAGTACGGCTGGCCGAGAAGAATGTTGCAATATCACAAAATGCCAATCCATTGACATTATAAAATCTAATAAAAAACACTTTCAAGACAAATGAAATAATAATAAAGACTTTATGCTGATAAGTTTCTGTTCGTTTTTACTATCACTAGAATTTTCTCTCGGTTTCCTTCTTGTGGCCGCTGGAACCTTTAATTTTTTGAAATAAATAGCCTATGGCGAGTCTGTATTGTAAATTTCTACCTGTGAAAGGATTTTGTTCGTGAACGGGCGCCATCAGTGGAGACTGGTCATCTCTTAGCTGTCGCTGGCTTATTTCAATAGTTTATTTGATACTTAGAATTCTTTCTTTTTTTTCTCTTCCTTAACATTGTTCTCACATATAGAAGCAACAAAGATAATGTAACCAGGATTATTGTAAATCATAAAATGGTTTAAAAGAGTGTCCGTGGCGTTTCTTGCACGTTCTTCTCCATAGAGATCTACGCTTTGGAACGTGCAAATAGCTTCATGTTTTTGACTGACTGACTCTGACAATTCAAAAGTACCTGTAAATGGTTTATTTGAAATAAATGCTTTGACTTTGACTTTGACTTTGCTTAATTGGATCAGAAGTTCAATTCTTGTACTTAAATAGCGTTCAAATTCAAGTCCGAATATCATTTCTCATCTCATGAAATTCGGACTTGTAATACTTAAAATCAATCTCAATAGCTGATCAAAATGTAGGAAATAGGAGGTGTTTCGTCAGTTTGCGACTGCGAGACGAATGCGCACTTTCAGAACCCAGAGATTACTTCCTACTAACAGAAAATCATAAAACAAACAATGATTTATGTACACACAAAACACTTGAGAAAAGAATAAATCAGATAAAAGAGTCATACTTTGTAAAACTTGGTAGTAAAGATAATTTCAAGGCAATATGAACTGCAGGTCTTTATGCAGCATAGTTTTAAGTTGTCTTTACTTCTCTACTGTTTTCTATCATTCAACGGATGAAGTTCCCACTTTTAATTTCCATTTTTTACGACCGTTTCCGCCCCTTTTTATATTGGGACATTTAAACGCTCTACCGGGTAGAAGCGAGTCGAAATATGGACACAGGTGGCGACAGATGTCATTGACCGAGTATTAACAGAATCCTGACCCTGATGTAATGACAGTTGCTTAACATTCATAAGTTTGTGATGGCACAATATTGTCACAGCACTGAAGTAGCTGTTACGTTTAGTGACAAAGTAATAGTATCGTTTCACGATCCCTATCCCAATTAAGACTATAAGGAAATTTGCTATACTTAGTGCTTAAAAGATCAGGCAAAAGTTTGGTCTTCCCCCATTCTTTAGCCATCCACATTCGGGCAAGTCACTACATTACCTTTATAATTATTTTCTTTTGCAACTGATATCTTATATTTGTCATACTATAGCTTTTATCCAGATTATTGAAATACTACTATAGGTACATACTACTAAACCATATTGTAGGGACGGCATCATTAACTAGATTTAATCGTAACATTTATACTCAAAACTCTTCCAAATTCAATTTTAACTATTTAATTCAAAATATCTGCTTAGCCTTTTTCCAACTATTTTAGGGTTCACTTCCAGTCTAACCGGAAGCATTTGAATACCAGTGTTTAGTAAGGAACAACTGCCTTATACCTACCAGACCTCCAAACCCCACAGAGTAACACATCTCATGGCAAGACTGCTTGTCACACTTCTGAGATTCCTACCCATAACTAATGTCAAATATGTGAACTGGAATTCGGAATACGATCTTCTTAAATGATTCTGTCTTTGATTCCTTTGTGCACCTGCTAAAGAATAGAATATGCGCAACAATGCTATCAAACAAGGTGCGTCAACGGTCGATACGGCAGAGGTCGGCGCGGGCGCAACTAGCGTAGATTAGGTCAATTACAGCGGCCCCGACGTATGACACCACCTCATGTTTCTAGTGTGATGTAACGCGCAATACTTGTACCGTTTTACGTTTGTAAACGTTGTGTGCTATAAAGGAAATCAGTGAGCGGGTACAAAATGGCAAGACTATAGTTCTGATTTATAAAATTGTGGGTCTCCAATCTTGTTTAATATTTGAAAGGTTACAAAATGAGATTAGGTACATGTCTTACAGATATTTGAAAGAATGATGCAAGCAGTAATATCAGGTTTAAGAACTTAATATCCGGAAAATTCACCCAAGCGGAGAGGAGAGAGCTTGATCAGACTTTAGTTGAATGTATTATTTTCATATAGGTACTTAGGTATATACCTCTCTCTGGTTGCCTTCATGTGTAACGCAATACAGTACAATTTGTTTGAATATGGGACTCTTCTCTGCTCTGCTGATGGAAACTGACTCTTTTATGAAATTGGCAGAATTTCTCACAATTTCCTCTCAATCTCCAGGAGTCTATGAAAACATTCCACCTGCTGCTGAACGAGACTTCTCGCCGGCTGCAGGCTTGGACCAAGCGGCTGGGCACCTGTGTGGACAAGTCCAGGCCGTACTATGATGCTGTGGGGGTCGCTACTACTGCCAGGCAGGAGTGCCAGAAGGCTGCTGTGCAGTTCCAGAGGGCTAGCGGTAAGTGGCTTGAGGCTTTAGCTTTTATGATTGTGTGCATATGTAGCAGCCATCTAGCTTAATCAGTCGTTTCATTAAAAGTCTAGTGTTTTCTTTGAACTTGCGCCGTTTTTAATCAGCGACAAAGTGATATGGGCAAGTCATTAAACGATATTGAACAAAATATTAAGCATTTAAATGAAAAGGCTAGGCTTTTAATTAAACGGCTGATTAAGCTTATTGGTTGCGACACATACATCTTAGGTAGATAGGTGCGGATGCCGTTATGAAATCTTTTCTAAAAAGTTAAGTCAACATCTACATGTGTAGATTATAAATATCTGAGTTGGAACCAAAGTAATAGTTTGTATATTAGCCCAGGGCATATAATACTGACATTTATTGTCTTCTATGATTTCTTAAAGCATTAATGACATGCTGTTTGGGCTTTCGGGTGTCTTGTTTTATTAACGATATTGCGAAATCAAAATAATTTTATCAACGATTACGTATGCTTACGTTTAATGCAATGATAAAAGAGATAAAAGAGATTTTGATACGGAATACTTGCAAGTAAGTACTACAAATTATGCAAATTAATTTGCTTACAAATTTCATGGTTAAAATACGTTTATTGATAAGATATCTTGCGTAGTTCGAAACCCGATAAGCAATTTATCTGACAACAAATCTTTAATTTGGCAATGACATAACCTGAGCCGATAAACTAACATGGCGACTGGATTCTTTCATCCCGTAACTTCCTGTCGGGCAATATACGACAAATATAAACGATTTGGCAACACTGCCAAATTGTAATCAGTGTAACATACCAAATCGGATGGAAACCACCCAGCACAAAATCAGGCTATGTAGATATATTTTTCTTTATTGCTTATTTGGTTGTGTGTTGGCCCCATTAAACTATACAGTTAATTGAAATAAGTGAAACTTTGCAGACGATTATCCCGATTGATATGTCGCAGCTAACTAGCTAAATCAGCCGTTTCATTAAAAGTCTAGCCTTTTCATTGAACTGCGCCGTTTTTAATCAGCGACATAAGTGACCTGGACAATTCATTATACGTTATTGAACAAAAGATGTCACATAAGTCGCTGAAAAATCGGCACATTTAAATGAAAAGGCTAGGCAACCAATTAAACGGCTGATTAAGCTAATTGGCTGCGACAGATACATACTCATGAGGGTCTTGATTTACAAGGTGATTGGCAATTGAGTGCTTACCTTCAAATAGGAGGTTCCACGGCTAATATGCGAAGATTTTTTACCACGATAACTTAGGTTCCAATTTTCCGAATTGGATTGATTCCAAGTATTTATTAGAACTCTTGTTTATAAAAGAGAAGTGTCAAGAAATTTTCTTAGCTACGAGAAGCTTAAATTCTAAAGTAATGTGTAAAGGTGGATTTTTTTTTAAATAAGTTATTATTCGTCGGACTTACCCACTGTTAAATTACTGTAAGTACAGTTCTCGTCAAATTACTTTGCCTCTGAAGTTGTGTCGAGTGGCTGCGTAGTAGTCAAAATTACGAACACACTGCAACTGTGCATGCGTAAGAGACATGGGGGCGGGGCGCGATTTTATGTCTCAGTCGCTCGTTTACGTTCGATGCATGCTTGCGTCCCGCTTGCTCCCGTGTACGTGACTGCACCTGCGCGATTTTTGCAAATGGCTAACTTCAGAGGGGCAAAGTTATTTGACGAGAACTGTATATAGCAAGCAAAATAAGGGTGTAAGTACTATACGAGTAGGCCTATCCCTTATAATATGTACAGGCGTGATGTTATAGTGTGTGTGTCTGACTCTGACCTTTTCATCACTTTAACTGACATAATTCTCGTTTACCTTTTTCACTTTATCTTTTCAATTTCCGTTGGGGTCGCTTGATAGAAACCGCGCAATTTCCGATATCCACGTTTTTGTCAGAACTTAGTGTAACATCTTCTGACAAATTCTCTATTATTAAAAATGCTATGTATTATGCAAGATTCAAGTTTATTTTAGAGTGCGTTTTAATAAGTCGCTGTCTCTCGATTTACTTCTTCTTAACTGCGCAAAATTTGATAAGGTTTTCTCTAATAGAAAGTCATAACCGAGGAAGGTTTGTGTAATTTTCACCAGTGCAAACCGGGGCGTGTCGCCAGTTAATTCTATAAAAATTACTCCACGGGGATTCCAATACATAAATTGATAGATAATTACCATTTCATGCTATAATTATATTTCCTACTACACTAGTTAGTTTAAGTGCCATTTTTTGCGTGAATTAAGGTAACGGTAACGCGCGGGTAAACGACACAATTTTAATTAATTAACAAAACGAAATGTGATAATTGAATGTTATCAAGTACCTTCCTACATACAGTTCGCATTTGTGGGTATTTTCTCTTTAATTTGGCGTCAGTGAACTTAAATCATTGCATGATATGGACAAATCTAGTAATGGATTTGTTACTATGAAAACAAAATGGACTTTTTAAAATAACAGAATGTATTTTTGTGGATTTGTTCTGATCAAGGTAAAAGGCTGATTGTCTATGATTGATTTTCTATTTCTAGCCAGTAAGGCCGCGTTCACTAAATAAAAAAATAGTTATAAAAAAAATCTGTTACATAGTTTTTGTGTGAAAGGAAGTAGGAGAAGATGAGCCCGTGTGTTTCTTACTATAACCTGCCGCATTGGATTTTCAGATAATTTGCGTAAACAAATAAAATCAGTCAAAAAGGTAACCGCCAAATTGGCCCTTTGACACTAATAATTATTTTTTTAGCATAAGTATTCTTTTTCACACAAAATTCATCCAATTCGTAAAATTTATATAGTAATAAATAACAAAATTAAAATAAATTGCTAAGTATAAGAAAATGAGCAAAATTATCATCAAAGTGAACAACGCGTTAATAATGAAAGCGATTAATGCCCTTAATAAATCCGGCTTAACCTTTTATTACTTACAGTAATTATTATTGTGAGTGGTATGAGGCTAAGCCCGGATTACTGTTAGGTAAGAACCTGAACATTTTCGGGTGGCAACAGGCTCATAATATGACGTGTTGGTTATAAAGGGATAATTATTAATATTATACCATACTAGCTCGCGTGAATGTCGAAAATTACCCTAAGGGAACATACTCTCGGGATAATAAATATCCTATGTGTTATTCCAGACTATAATCTACCTCTGTGCCAAATTTCATCAAGATCCATTCAGTAGTTTTTGCGTGAAAGAGTAACGAACATTCACATTCATATATGTATACATACAAACTTTCGCGTTTATAATATTAGTAAGGATTATCGTTAACCACTAACCGTGAACCAATAGCATCTTAGCAAATAGTGTTAACGGACAGATAAACGACCGATAAAGTACCTCAGAAACCCCATTAGAGAATTTGAGTAAAGTATCGATTTTATTATATGTAATAATTGCTTTAGTCTGTGGCTTTGGTTGGAATGAGAGTAATTTGCGACCAAGGACAAAGTAAAATGTGTTTATTTAGAACTAGCGTGTGCTTGCTAGTGGCTTCGCCAACGTGAAAGTCGAAAATTATCCCAGAGGAACATACTCCTGGCATAAAAAATATCTGTAAATCATTTATTGACTTTTTTAATATCAAAAACAGAAATAAAGACATAAAGCAGTCCAGGGGGTCTACTCTCTAAGCCCGAAGTCCGCAGTTTCGGCCTTAGTGTCGGGCGTTTTCTAATCCGTATCACCTACAGACTTACGATTAGTCCCGAACCCGAACTATGAACAACTGTCAAATCATGCTGTCATTCATTCTTAGTTCGGGTTCGGGACTAATCGTAACGCCCGACACTAAGGCTGAAACTACGGTCTTCGGGCATATAGACCCTGATTGTTATTTTCTCTGACAATAAACACAACATAATTGTATAATATTGTTATTCCAACATACATCAAAACAAAAACATGATAATTATATTACTTAGAAGATTCTATTCATTCCAAGAGGAAAATGTGTGGTATTTGAGTCAAAGAAATTACTTATCTTGTCTCGTTAAATAAGCAGAGAAAGTGGGCATATAATGAGCATAATATGGATAGAGATATATAGAAGAGCTATTTACATAGGTGGATAATGATACTGGTTGTTATGTTGTACGTACCAAAAGAAGATACGTTTTTGATATCAGATGCCCACGATCTTTAAGGTTAAGCAGCGCTTGCTGAGGTCGGACCGCGGATGGGTGATCATTTAATTGATCATCCATAGCATACCTAGATTCCTCCGTGCCTCGGAAGGCATGCTAAACCATCGGCAGTTTTGACAGTCGTACCGCAAGACGCAGCGGTGGAAGGTCTCCCACAAGATGAACCGATGACCTGGTAAGGGTCGCTGGTAGCTGATGGATGCGAGACGCACAGGACCGGTTGTTGTGGCGACACTTGGTGGAGGCCTATGTCCAGCAGTGGACTTCTTTCGGCTGATATGATGATGATAACTTATTATATCAGTAGCATCCACCATAATGTCAAGTAAAAACTTGAAATACCCTCATGCTAAGGTTACAAACAGCCTTCTATCTACGTAATAGTAAAATCTCTCATACCATTGATTAAGAAATTGGCCGTGAGTTCCCTCCAGTACCTTACTATTTAGTAAATCCATAACTGGCAAGCCGCCAGAAAAACTTGGACGGAGATGAGATTGTAACATAGCATCCACTTACCAATATAAATGGAATTCTATATTCTCGGAAACGTAGCAATTTATTCCAATATATGGATGAACTAGCTGTTGTCCACAGTTCCACTTGGATTTTGGAGACACTAATTACTGTACCACCGTTGTGGTCATCTTCTGTCTGCGTTCAAAATGTAATTCAAATCTGTTTTGCGCATCTTCGCTTCCATATCATATTCCGCAGGACCGTGGATTTTTCCGGGTTAACGATTAAAATATATTCTTAGCCTATGTTCTTAGCTTGTGTCTGAGTACTAGAATCATCAAATGACCCCTTCTGTGGAGCGGGAAGGAGTGTCAGACTCTTACTGACTAAAACCCATCCGTGCTCTTCCTAGTGCCCTTTGCGTTCCAGGGCCGCGGTGGCTCTTTCGAACAAATTCCGTAAAGCTATGAATTCGTTGAGTGCCATATGGTTCCACCAACCTTCTGCAATAGTGAAGCTTTCCATCAGTGAAAGAATGTTCGTAACCGCAGCAGTACTTGCAGAGATTACAAACAAAACTGCTTCATGCTTGATGCTGTTTTTTTGTTTTGTTTTGTTTTTGTACTCGTGCGTGTCTAAGTGTTAATACTAATACAGTTTTTAAGTTTTTTTTTTTGTAAAACTAACACGCTATATCTACGATGTCTGAAAATAAACGTTTTTTTTTAATTTTTTTTTATAATGTTAGTTTCAAACATTTTCACGATAATAATAAATTCTCACTGAGTTTTAAAACTAAAACGCGTCCAATGGGCGGCCTCATCGCATACCGCGACCTTTTCAGACAACATGGAATAGATAGTTATTGCTTAGACATAAAATGAAGCTATCATTGCAATAATACAGTCGACTTTATTGCACACATGCCCAGCAATAACCATTTCACTCACAACAATTGGTATGCCAAGCATTTTGATCGGTGCACCAATAGATAAATTGGTACAAATCGCTGGTGCTCTTATCAGGCCGACGTCCGGCCACCGAGCGGGTCCGAGGGTTGCCGGTCAAGGCCCCTGAATATTTGATCGTGATTCAAGGTCCCCGTACTAACTGCCTAGCGCCCTGACTGAAGGTCACTACAGTAATTTGGATTCATGTGATAATTTGTATTAGTGAGGGCAATTAAAATTGTATCTATATATGTAGGTTTAATACGTCCCGGTTCTAATGGCTTTGATACAGATGAAATGAGAAAATAAAAACCGGCCAAGTGCGAGTCGGACTCGCGCACGAAGGGTTCCGTACAAAAAACGGCAAAAAAAAAAAAAATTACGTTTGTTGTATGAGAGCCCCACATAAATATTTATTTTATTCTGTTTTTAGTATTTGTTGTTGTGTCTAGCTATCACAGTTCATGATATACAGCCTGGTGACAAACAGACAGACAGACGGACAGCGGAGTCTTAGTAATAGGGTCCCGTTTTTACCCTTTGGGCACGGAACCCTAAACATGAGATGGTAAATGGTGAATGGATGAGTTTTAGAGTCGTCTTCGATAACACCCACTAATGACTCTCCTTTTGGGCTTCGCCGCAGTCGAGTAAAAAGGCTCTTAAACCTGAATTCTTTACGATTTAAGGGCTTTAAAACATTAAATAACCTATTAAAATTAACTGAAGTACTCGTAGATACTTAGTAAGTATTTCAAAACCAGTTAAAATTAATTGAAAGGTGTATGGTGTGCGCTTATTGTTGCAAGCCGAGTTGTGAAGGTAATTAGGCAAAGTGGCAAAGGTCATAGTGGTACTTAATGAAAGGTTAGTGGCCCATCTCTTGGTAACATCATTATGTTTTGACATACCTAGTCTTCACATGGTTGCTTAGACAGGATGTTCCAGAAAGGTGTGGTCATATTTAAGGGTGATGTTGGGTAGGTCCTCAAAACAAAATTCGACCAGAAAAATCGACTAAAAAGTTACGAAGAAATAAGTTCAAGCAAGCAGTTTGTTAAAGTTGGTGGCATTTACTTTAATTCAATCACAGATTTTATGTCACCAACTGCATCAGACTGTATGAAAAGTCATTTTTTTTTTAATCTCATTTTTTTTCGTTTTGATATTTTTTCCTTTATGTATATCAGCAGCTACCCAACATCACCCTTAAATATGACCACACCTTTCTGGAACTATATAGGTATACTAGCTGTCCCCCCCCGTGGCTTCGCTCCCGGCAACTGGCTACCTACCCTTCACCTACCCTACACCTACCCTAAGGATTCTTAAATTTTCTAATTTTCCGCGCAATTTTTTTTTTCATAAGAACCTTCTTACAATAAATAACAAACAATAAAAAAAAAAGTGAAATCGGTCCAGGTGTTGTTGTTGAGTTATGCGCTTACCAACACATTTTGCGATTCATTTTTATATATATGATTGTGTCCCACTGTAGGACAAAGACCGCCCGTTCTTCCATTCTGGGTTTGGGCCAGTGCGGACCAAATCCTGTCGATAGGCGTGAAGCTCGACCAGCCGTCTTCGCCTGGGTCTGGCGTGATGTCGCCGGAAGTTTTCTGGGACCCACATTGTGGTTGCTTTAGCCCATGAAACAGTTCGTTCTGTTACTTATTGTAAAGAAGAACTACCATTCTTATGTGTGTGAGAAGCAATAAAATAATAATAATAATAATAATAATCGTATGTTCCAGAGCGATGAGAGGTGGGTGTATAGAGCTTGGGAGCGACCTGAACAAAGTGTGACAGACGTATGCCGCCCGGATGATCTCGCCACGAGTACATTCTGGCGAAACATCTGGTCGGTGCCCGTCTGTCATGCCGAGGGTGGTTGGATGCGCGATGTAGAGCGCGTGTGTGAAGCTATACCACCAATGGAAGTAATCAACATCACCCCATTGGATGTAGCCAAAGCAGTCCGTCCGTTACCGAACTGGAAATCTCCAGGACCGGACGGACTGCATAACTTCTGGCTAAAATGGTATAGCAGCTCACACGCGCTCCTGGCATCTCAATTCCAATCATCCTTAGAGTCTGGGTCGCTACCACAGTTTCTAACAACTGGCGTTACCCACCTGCTCCATAAGACAGGTAGTCCCGCGGAACCCAAGAATTATAGACCGATTACTTGTTTGTCGACGGTCTATAAACTTCTTACATCCATTCAGAGTGAAAATTAATGATCACATTGAGAATAACTCAATTATGTCCGCTTCTCAGAATGAATGTAGGAAAGGGTCCCGCGGCACTAAGGAGCTACTCCTCATAGACATGGCCATAAGCCAACAGGTTCGTCGATCCCGTAAGGATCTGTCGATATGTTGGATAGATTACAAGAAGGCCTATGACTCTGTGCCACATACATGGCTCATGAGAGTGCTGGAGTTGTACAAAATAGATGCAACTCTACGCACCTTTCTTGAGTCATGTATGAGGCATTGGAAAACGGTCCTTCGCTATCCAGGATGTCGACCGATTCAAGGGAACGATGAGCCTGTATGGATTAAACGGGGAATATTTCAGGGCGACAGTTTGAGTCCACTTTGGTTCTGCTTAGCTCTGAATCCTCTTAGCACACTGCTGGGGGATTCAGGTCTAGGCTATCGGTTGAGAAGAGGTGGTCAAACCATATCTCACCTTCTTTACATGGATGACTTGAAACTCTTTGCCCCCAACAATTTGCGACTGATGGAGCTACTGAAGGTAACTGAAACTTTCAGTAGCGCCATCAGGATGGAATTTGGTGTGGACAAATGTGCAGTCATGCATGTAAAGAAAGGGGAGATTATGGAATCTGAGGGAATTCAACTCTCGGATTCCATACAGGTTAGATCCCTCAGCTCGACCGAAACCTATAAGTATTTGGGTATGTCGGAAGCGTTGGGCATTAACGGTACTGACATGAAACAATCGCTGAAGGAGCGCTTCTTTGGCCGCCTAAAAAAGGTTTTGAACAGCCTTTTGTCGGGCGGAAATAAGGTGCGCGCCTTCAACGGTTGGGTCATGCCAGTATTAATGTACTCTTTCGGCATACTCAAATGGACTCAAACTGATCTCGACGCCCTGGATAGGAGGGTCCGTACACTGCTGACTGCAAACCGGATGCATCACCCACGATCGTCGGTGATGAGACTGTACATCCCGCGGAAGTGTGGAGGTCGAGGCTAAATGCTAAGACTCTCCACAACCGCGAGATGTGCAGTCTCAGAGAATATTTTCTCAAAGTCGATGTGGGTATGCACCGAGATGTGGTCGCAGTGGACAAGGGACTCACCCCGTTGTCCATGGCTAAAGAGAACTGGCGCAAACCTGTGATACTTACTACAGATGACCGCAAGGAGGTATGGAAAGGCAAGGAGCTTCACGGGCGCTTCTATCGGGCTCTCTATGGGTCCGATGTAGATTTCTCAGCGTCCGTGGCCTGGCTACGTTTCGGTGATCTCTTCGGAGAAACTGAAGGTTTTGTTTGTGCAATTATGGACGAAGTTATCTTGACGAACAACTACCGGAGGCATATTATGAAGGACGGGACGGTTGACGTGTGTCGGGCATGTCACCGTCCGGGTGAGTCCATCAGACATATTATCTCTGGTTGTTCTCGTCTGGCTAACGGCGAGTACTTGCACAGGCATAACCAAGTGGCCAGGATTATTCCACCAGCAACTTGCTTTGAAATACCAACTTGTTGATTCTGAGGTACCGTATTACAAGTATGTGCCCGACCCAGTTCTCGAAAATGACCATGTCACGTTGTACTGGGATCGGTCTATCATCACTGATAGGACTATCGTCGCTAATAAGCCCGATATAGTGGTGATAGACCGATTAGCGCGCCGCACAATGATAATCGATGTTACCATTCCACATGACGAGAACCTCGTCAAAGCTGAGAAAGAAAAACAAATCAAGTATCTTGACTTAGCGCACGAGGTTGTTGACATGTGGAATGTGGACTCGGCTGTCATTGTGCCGATGGTCGTTACGGCCAACGGCCTGATGGCCAAAAGCTACGACCACCATCTGTCGAAGTTGGCGTTGCGCAGTTGGATAAAGGGCCTGATACAGAAGGCAGTACTCCTCGATACGGCTCGTATTGTGAGGAGGTTCCTGTCTCTGAAGCCCTAACCACCGGTAGCTTGGACCTCGCTCCCGACACCGGCGGACTACTATTTTTTATATTTTTAAATGTTTTTTTTTATTGTTTTTATAGAAATATTTAAAAATGTAAAATATATGTGAATGAATGAATAAAGAGAATAATAATAATATCTTGGGACAACTCACACACGGCCATCTGATCCCAAGCTAAGCAGAGCTTGTGTTATGGTAACCAGACAACTGATATACATACTTATATAATTTATAAATACATACATATTATAGATAAATTACACCCAGACACAGAACAAACAATAATGCTCATCACACAAAGTTTGTCCTGGGTGGGAATCGAACCCACGACCTCCGGCTTTGCAGTCAGGGTCACTAACCACTAGACCAACAGGCCAGTCATAAAATAGAACGGGCTAGATTCAACAGAAGATGTGTGTCACTGTGATGCAAATTATATTTTTATTATCTTGAGTGTGAATTTTGTAGAGTATTACTGTATTATTCACCGTCAGCTTATACAAACATTTTGTCATTTAAAAATCCAATAAAGGAAGGTATTAAAAGGTTTACGAAAATAAATGTCCCTTTCATGTACCAAATTCCCATTAGGGAGAAAAAGGGGATGAACGGCTATACGTAAACCGGGATCCGGATATCCGACCACGGCACAGTCTGCAAAACAACATTTTTTTAATAAAAATATAAACCTTTTTTTACAGCCTTAACGTAAATAAAATGTTTGATGACGATAAAAAAACTATTTTCGTTCAAGGACGTTTAAAAACTACGGAATATTTTGGTACTAATTGGAATTTGTAAGTTAAATAAAATGTTTTATCAGTAAATGTGGCCCCAGTTCAAAGAAACCGTGGCGTAGGTTTTGTATGTTTGTCGTAGACAACAAAAAGGTATGTAACTCTACTTATATATCGCAGCCAACTAGTTAAATCAGCCGTTTCATTAAAAGCCTAGCCTTTTCATTTAACTGCGCCGATTTTTCAGTGACCTAAGTGACATCTTTGTCTCCATATCGTTTAATGACTTGCCCATGGCACTTATGTCGCTAATTAAACGGAGCAGTTCAACGAAAAGGCTAGGCTTTAAAGGAAACGGATGATTAAGCTAGTTGGCTGCGACGTATATACACGTTTATGTGCTTAAAGCATTTAAGTAAATAAATAAATATCACTGATGATTATACAACACCATCTGTTAGCTTATTAACATTGCTATAATTATATAAGTCTAGATAAAAACCGGCCATAACAGCTGTTCAAGGCAGTACACGGATTGCAATGACATAATTATCGCAAATCGTAGATAAACGCTGATTCACAGCATGTAATAGTTGAAGCTATTCGCATAACTGGTCTAATCCTCAAATTGTGAGATACCTACTGTTTGTTACGGATGGTAATTAAGTTATTTTTAGTACTTCCTCATTGCTGAGGTGAACACTGAATTCACCGCTGCCGCCCGCGTTAATATCGATAATTATACCAAGGGAACATACTCCCGGGGTAAAAAGTATTCTATGTGTTATTCCAGACTATAATCTACCTCTGTTACAAATTTCATCAAGATCCATTCAGTAGTTTTTGCGTGAAAGAGTAACAAACGTACATCCATCCATCCTCACAAACTTTCGCATTTATAATATTAAGAAGGATAGCATAGTAGGATATTAGTAGGATTCACAATCACGTATTATTATAAGTTACGTAATATAAAAATGCGAAAGTAATTCTGCCTGTTACGTTTTCACGCATTAACTAATTTTGATGATTTTTTAATCAAATGTTGTGGGTCCAAAAATTTTGCCACATCCACGGCATCGTCGTTGGCTGGAGGTCGCTTTTATGATTAATCTGGACACAGAGGGCAGGCTAGACGGTGGAGCATTCTACCCATAAATCTACAATGCAACGCAATAAAACGAGCAGAATATACAGTTCTTGTCAAATAACTTTGCCCCTCTGAAGTTGGCTACGAGAGGCTGCGTAGTAGTCAAAATTACGAACAAACTGCAACTGCGCATGCGCAAGAGACATGGGGGCGGGGATTATGGCGGCGCGATTTTATGTCTCAGTCGCTCGTTTACGTTCGATGCATGCTTGCGTCCCGCTTGCTCCCGTCTACGTGATTGCACCTGCGCGATCTTTGCAAATAGCTAACTTCAGAGGGGCAAAGTTATTTGACGAGAACTGTACACAAGTACCTTTTTTTTATATGGCCAGATCTAGCACGCTAGGGCTATCAAATGCTTAACCGGACTATCCTGTGGTGACCTCAAATTAATTTTAAGCCCCCAGCCGGGGCTAAAAGCTACTAAATACTTATTCTAATGACCACTCGCTAAGGGCATGCGCTGTGGAATACGGACCTCGGCTTAGCAGCGTCATTTCGGGGGGGCAGCAAGGGACAGGCTGCGTCGTATTATTATTAGCTAATGGTTCAGCGACGCGGGCTGGCTCGTTAGGCAAAAGTCGGGGAGTGAACACAAATAACGATGTTTGTTTTTATAATATTTCAGCCTGTTCTGTCTCTTTGCAGGGCAAAGGCCTCCCTTTCTTCCTTTCATTCCTCTCGACTGTAGGCAAGTGTGGAGTAATCCTGTCGATAGGTGTCAAGCTTGTCCCGCCATGTTCGCCAGGATTGCGAGACATCTTCTGAGACTCGCATTGTGGTTGATTTAGCCCATAAACCGTTGAATATGCGGCAGACTTGTCCGGCCCAGTCCCATTTTAGCTTGACAAATATGGACCATGTCAGAAATAATTATGTATTAGGAAATACAATATAATCTGCATACCATTCAGCCAAACTCACTACAGTCAGATACAGTTGTAACGTGATCCTACTATTGGTTCTAATTAGCGTGCGAGCCACGCTCGCTGATTACTCGTGTACATAATATTATGTACACCATTATCTGCTGAACCTGGCTTAAATTATTTTCATTTTGTGCGGAATATAAAAGGTTACATTTAATTAGGTGGTGAAACTTCACCGGCTTGGCAATGCTCGGAGTTTCCTTGCCAAGTATGGGTTCATACTGAAACCTAAAATATATATATATTATATTACATATTTTTTTTTACTTCAAGTATTTAATCTTGCCTGTACGCAGTGTCCCAATGACTCTAGAGTATTTAACTATTTAAAAAAAAAATCTATTTAGTCCGTCCTTTAGGTTTTAAAAAAATATTGGACACCAATTTTTTGCGTTTTGTATCGTCTTCATTTTTTGTTCTCTGAAATAAATACGTGTCCAATATGTCTTGGAAATCTGACACAATAATTTATTTGTTCTCGTAATTTAATTAAAAAATACACAAAAATCACAACATAGCATCAAAAACTCAGCTGGTAATGTGCCCAAGAGACTGGCGGCATTGCCACGTTCAATGGCAATGCTTAGTCTCTGCCCAAAGTAAAAGCCAGCTCTTGGGTCACTGGAAGTGTCAACCAGCCGTTATGAAATTTCTTTGAAAAGGCTGTGAGCACAAGGGCTCCACGGCCCTTGAATAATTCGTTTTTCAGTATTTATACCCTTTTCAGAGCAAGTCTTCTTATTGACTAATTCATGAGGAAAAACTGTGAAAACCTTTCTTATCTCATACAGTAACATCCCTGTTCCTACTCATCTAATTGCTCCTTACATAATGTACGACATGAAAGTCTAAACTCAGAACAACAAAGCATAATAATTAGCAGCGTTTGCGTCGCTCGAGTAGCTCACTGACCTATATTCCTCTCTCGCTAACAATCTCACATGTTGTTGAGATAAGCTGGGTTTTCTTTTGATCATTTGATAACACACGAGTGTGTTATGTCATATTTATTTGATTTATTTGTAGTAGGAGTCCGACAAACTCTCTGTTCTCTAATTCTCTACAGACGAAGGATAAGGATTTCCCGCAAAAAAAAATAAGTACGTTGATCTAGTAGCTTTGTAATTGGCGAATCAAAATCAGCGTCCACCCAACAAAGATACTAACGTTATTGTCGACGTATGTTTGTATGCAAATAACCGTGTAGACATATGTTGACAGGAAATCGCTTATCAGCCCGTTATCAGCTAATACAATTGTGTTCAATTTTAACACTCGTCCAGGCAATTGTGGCATTCCACAGCTGTGTCCATTCGTAGTTAGGAGTTTATTTATGTACTAGATTATTTAATACAGTTAGTACAACTGTTCCACATGTGACTTTGTTATGCTTAATTCACTAGCTGCTGCCCGCGACTTCGTCCGCGACTGTTCACGATTTAATGGGTTTCATTTTTTTGCACGTAATTCTAACTCTTTTCCTAAAATAAAAGAAACCTAAGTTATTCCTTATAACATCAGCTATCCCAGTGAAAGTACCGTCAAAATCGGCTCAGCCGTTTTGGAGGTTAGCCGGAACAAACAGACACCCAGATTTTTTTTAACTACATAAAAATTATACTTCGAAGTATCGTATGGTATATTTTTCATATGCATTAAAACGCTGTTAAATTTCAAATTACAAAAAAATACACTTCAATCTAAAGTAATTGTAAGCTCTTCCTTTATGTACTACTGTTAGTGCAATTGTTCCACGTGTGACATTGTTTATGTCCGTCTTTGAGATCTTTTGATTCATGTTAGTACCTACTTGTTAAAAGTGGGATCATTAGCTGATATGATAATTGCTGTCATAATGGCACTAAGGAAATAATAATAAAGTGCGTTGATTTCACCCATATTGTACACCTAAGAAGAGGCAACTAGGCATGGTAAGAAAATTGCTGATTTCTGAACAGAGCACTTGGAATGAAGAACGTTTCAAAATCTACTTTAAAGCCAAAGTTTTAACAGGTTTTCAAGCTAGAGTTTGAACCTCCTCCTCGCGTCGTATTCCTCATTGCTGAGGGTTGTAGCCACAAAAATCCAACGTAGCAGAATATACATCGAAACAAAAAAAAAAAAAAAAGAACCGCATCGCCATCTATCCCGCCAACCGCGAACTAACTGACCGAAATCCTGCATCGCGGTATCAAAGTTTGAACATATACAACAGTCCGAATATCAACTATCTAGTTGGGCAGTTGCCCACCAGACACAACAACCGTCCGGTCGGAGGATCCCCCCTTTTCAATGGAGGTTTGTGAGACTTTACACTCTGTTCCGCTACCTCCATAGGGTCGTGAGTCCCGCGATGAGTGGTAAATTTCTGCTTTACAATATCTCTCCACCAGTGTCTGTCCTTGGCATCATGGAGCGCTTCATGCAGCTTGATGTTGAGTGTTGAACGGATTTGATCGAAGCATCAAATAGGGCTGCGACCTCTCGGCCGTCTGCCGTATATCTTGCCTGTCGAAATAGCATGTTCGAGGTTATGACTATCTTTTCGGGCGATGTGGCAAAATAATTCCAGGATTCTTCGCGGGCAGGTAGTGGAAAGTCTAGTCTTGGTATTCAACTCACGAATGATAGACTCATTGGTGCGGAATGCAGTTCACAGAATCTGCAGCATCTTCCTCCAGCACCACATCTCGGAGGCGTCAATGCGGTCATGATCGGCCTTTTTTAATGCCCATTTTTCCGAACTGTAGGTAGAGTTTGAACAATACTGCTGCAAATGCTTAATTCATAAATCGAAAAAAAAGGGGGGGTGCTACCAATCTTAAAAATATATATCTTATTTTTTTTCTTTCTATAACTACAAAATCCTTGTGCAAGTTTTGATTGACGTAGATTGGGTTGATTTCTGACAAATCACTACCATGGAGTTTTTTCAGTTAAAAAATCTGATATCAAATATTTCCTTGGTAGTTCGACGATAACAACGCGTACCAATTAACCCAGGCCGCAGCTATAGGTACGCTAGAATTGATTGAAATTGATCTTTAATGAACGAGCTAGATTGGCGAGGCATGTCGCTACAATATTTACTAACACTCATCAATATGTATGAGGTACAACGATGCTCTGGCTATATTCAAAACAGAATAAATTAAACGTAAAATAGCTGGTCTTTTGTTGAGAGTTATTAATATTATGAATTATTTAGATTTTAGATAAAGGTAGGTACAGACGCCACCACATCAAGCTACAACAATATTTTATGTCAAATTTCTTTAATATCAGAAATCATTTAAAAGGATCTTAAAATTTTAACGCTTACTTATCTTAAAAATTTTACCGATTTGTACCAAAAAAAGTACACATGATTTTGCATAAGAGGGGGGGGGGGGGGCGTATAAATTCTAAACCCTCACCACATATCACGGTGGAGGGGTCAAAAAGTTTCTAAACACATCACGTGATTAATTCTTTTTTTCTTTCCATGTTTTTCATTTGTCTATTTTTCACTATTTACTTTGAACTGTGGAATAAACCGTGATGACAAAAAATATGTTCCATGCCAACGCGTGCGATTAGATAATGTCTCTCTGATGTGATGCGACCTGACACCTATCTGCGACCTTGTTCGAATCGTTCTGAATACCTAGTGCAACATTATAATCTCTTTGTATGGTTACAACATTTTTGACAGACCGTTCATAATGGTAATTCTATTCTGTAATTGGTTTAGAAATAAAAAAGGTTAAGGTGACATTATTTGTTTTTTTTTTTGCTTAAAAGTTAATTAAATGTAAAATGGTTTTCTAGAATATTAATCTAATGTCAATGTGTGTAAGTTGTGTACACATTTAAGTGACATATTTACACAAAACATAGAGCAATGTAAAATTTATGTCAAATCTATTGTCAATATGTAGGTAGTTGGTGTTCCTCAATAAATACATATTTGGAGACGGGATCTATAAAGCCAAACAGCCTTTTAAATTCGACAAAATTAACGGAAGCATATTTTCACGCCTGTATTATGAGCCAAAAGAAGCGCTTCATTTACCTAGTCTGTAGCGAGGCTAGGTAAATGAAGCGATTCTATTGGTTCTCACAAACACATCCCTCGTTACGCAACCTCGCATATCTCTGGTGGAAACGCAACCTTATGGAGAGTTAGGCAGGGCTGTACCGACCTGAACTACTGCTGAGAAATTCCGGATTATAGAACTCAATAATAAGTTGGACGACCCGGGAATTGAACCAAGGAACTCATTCTCAGTAGTAGCGCTTGCAAGCAATATACCTGCAAGGAAAACTAATTGGCTTAGCTGTTAAGCATTCATAAATAGAAGACCTTTTTTCCTTGGGCAGTCGAAGTGAGTTGTTCCGGGTCTGGCTGTTTGTGTATGTGAGTTTATATGTTTGTAAACGCACCCACGATACAGGAGAAATTCCTAGTGTGGGGCAACCAAGACTTGGAAAGTGCTGAAAACCATTTCTGCTCTGGTGTTTTTTATAATCTCGTGTCTATCTTCGTCCTGCTGATATTTATACTCAATGTGTCTTCGTATTCTTCTCCAGAGCTGCACGCTGCCGCTAAGGAGACGGTGACGCTGGCGGAGCAGAGGTTCGTTAGCAAGCAGGACGAGTGGCAGTTCGACAGCAACTGGCAGGAGGTGCTCAACCATGCCATCATTAAGGTGAGCTTCTTCAAATAAAAAAAAACTTAGTATTCTATAAAAAGAGAGGAAATAATTCTTATCTGATCCTTCCTACCATAGCTGTCCTACCCCTACCGTCGCCCTAGGCCGAGGTCCGTGTCCCACAGGGGGGTGCCTGTAGCGTGTAGTCGCTTAGTTTATAAGGTTTTTCTAAGCCCCGCCTGGAGGCTTTAATTTATATTAATTCAGCCACAGGCACGTCCGGTTAAGCAGACGACAATCCCTAGGAAAGAAGATGAAGGTGTTGAGGTGTCCCGGAACACGTAGCACATAACAGATTCAAACATACTAGGATTCCTCTAACATTTAACTGCAATTGAACTGAAAAAAAATTAAATATTTTGATCTGAATTAATGTTGAATGGAGAGGCAGCAAAGGGAGCCGGTGAGAGCGAGATGGTTGACAGCACGGAATGGTGGTGTTTTTGCGATTTCGAGTAACAATGGGAAGGAGCAAGGCGACCATATCTAAAGCCTTGTTAACAAATTAAATAATCATAGATAGCCATAGTCTGTTTTGAAGTGATGAAGCTAAGATGCCTATGCTAACGTTTTGTTTGCTTGTAATTACAGGTTATGGATGCTGAAAAACGGAAGGCGGAAAGTGGACGCGAGCATCAGAAGAGAGCGGCCGCTTACATTGCAGCTGAGAAAAAGGTAAAATGTAATCCATAAAACATATAATATTGTTTATAATAAAACAAAAATGTCATAAAACTCGACCTTGTTAAACACGTGAGGTAGATCAGTAAATGTCGTTCTGTTTACTATTAAAATATTAAAGTAAATACCTACCATGACGCATTTGAAGATGTGCGCATCTCATAATAATAAGACATTAAGATATATTGAACTAATACCTACATTATGTAACAGATAATAATAGAATTATATTATTCCTAGGTGACACAACTAGAAGAGAATCTTAAGCGTAATATAATAAAATCACGAGTTTACTTTGAAGAGAAGAAACTATGCGACGAACAGTTACAAACTCAGAACGAAAAGATAGAAAAGCTACAGCGTCTGATCGCTGATGCTAAGTTCAGATACTCCAAGTCCCTTAAAGCTCTTGAGAAAATATCTGAAGAAATTCATAGAATGAGAGGAGAGTACCCACCAGACAAAGACTCTATCCCCGTAGGACCTAGGGAACCAGGAGTTGGAGCTGAAAGAGACGCCATCCATGACGAAGACACCGCAAAGGCAGAACATGAGAAAGACGAAGATTCTAGTCTACAAGAACTAAGAATGCGAGTCAGAGAACTAGCTTCCAAACCTATTGAGAAAGACATTGAAACTGACGAGGCCTGGGCTTTAGAACTAAACGAGACTATTAACAAACTAGACCAGTTACTAATGATGAAGGAAAATAATCAGCAGAAGAGATCGAAATTCACAGCCAGTTCGCCTAGAAACTCGAGCGCGCCATCTACTAGTACTAACTCAGGGAAATTCACACATCCTCCCAGCGACAGCTGGAAGACGGAGACTAACTTGACGAGGACGAAATCTATCAGCAAGGACGTTGTCTACGAACATACCAACCCACCGATAAGCAAGACGGAGAAGTCTAAAAGCATGATGTCTTTAGACGTTCTCGCTCTAGCCAGAGACACAAATATTATGGATAGGGAATCTTATCTCAAAGCAGTCATCGAAGACAAGTCCCCAACAGGAACGTATACGGAAAGTAATTCGGACAGGAATGATACTCCCGACGAAATTCTGATGGTGGAATGTGACTCCAGTGATTCGAACCAGAATCCTGTTATCAGAATGACAAGTTCCACCGTTTCTGATAGTGACAACAGTTAAATATGACAAGAGAAACACACGATCTTTAGAAAAGTGTAGATTTTTTTTCATTGGTTGTGGATTTTTTTTTAAATGTAAAAAAAAATGGTTCCGTTTTATGAAATACGGTTTTTGGTTCGTGAGAAATGCTTTAATTTTATTTGTCTAATTTAATGTTGATCGTGTGTACATTATTGAATCATGAATTTTCAATCTTTCCATTATTGAACGTCAATTTCTTAATGTTAGATGTTTTTCTAGTAAACTTGAAAAATTAATAAAAATTGGTGAAATGATTTTCGTATTGATGTTTAGTTTAGTTTTGGCGACAGTGCTAGTATTTTTATCTGTGAAAAGATACTGATTTTAAAATACTCAAATAGACTTAATGTCTTACTGTTTTATAAGATATCATTCACAATGTGTATTCATAAAACACGTAAAATAATCGTCAACGACTCATTTGCTTAACAATTACTTGCAAAATTATTATGCATTTGTAATGTTTGAATGTCATTAAGATAACCGTTCACACAGGCTGTTGATTGCAAAAAATCACAATAATGTTATCGTTATCATATTTAGTCATTTCATTAAACTTTTCGACATAGTACGGGTACATTGTACTTCTTCGATAAAAACACTAGCATTGTCGAAGCACGTTCTTAGATTATAATGTCTTAACAATGATTTAGGACGGTCGGTTTCGTAAAATATTTTGATATTACAGGGATGGGCTAGTGAAAAAAAATTTCGTTATATTAAACATTATCGATTAATTACCGAGTGAAAAATATCGATATATAGTCAGTTTTCACAACATAGAAAAAAAAATTGTTAATTTTTTTTTTGTATTTGATTCGTTGAAAAAATATTCGAAAATTGTTAAATGTCTGATAGCTTCAGGGTCTTATACTTCCCACACTGATGGCTTAATTTTACGTATTTATTTAATTATAACGAAATCGGAGTTGAGTTAAAAATATATCGATATTGAAATATATATCGATATTTTGTTGCCCATCCCTATATTACACAACTAGATTATTTCAGTATATAAGACCCACATTTTAGAGTGCGCCAAGTGCCCATGCACCTGTACTTAGGGAGACTTAATAAATGCCACCGATGCTGCATATAACAGCCACATACTGGTCCCAAACAATATAAAGAGTTATGTCGTCTCTGAAAGAGGATGACCAAAAAAAACGTTTCATAGTATGACATTCTGGTAATGGCATTGTATACCAAACAGTGGTTTGTTTTCAACAGTATTATAATTTTACTTTCTTTGTATAACATTTTATTCTGTCAAAATATTTACGAGGCCGACTGCGTTAATATAGCTATTATCTACACTTTTAGGCCCGTGTTTTTAACGATGCTCAAACATTAATCTCCTCGTTGAACTAGATTTGCAGTTGAAAAATTTATAAGTATGAAATAAATGCCTCGTTGGTCTAGTGGTCGCAAGAGTTCAGTTGAAAATGAGGTCCTGGGTTCCATTTCCAGATCGGCTAAAGTGTTATCCGGAATTTCCTAGTATCAGCCCGGAGTCCAGTTAATGGCAATAGTATCTAGGTTGTCTGTAAGACATTGCTTTGTTCGATAAGATCGCACATTGTGCACTTGTTTTTAGAAATGTTTGTCCTGTGCTTATTATGAGGTGTACAATAAAGTATTTAATAAATAGCTCGGATTATCCCCTAAATTCTTCGACTAGCATAATTGGCTAAATGCGGGCTCTGCCTTACCCTTTCATCATCATATCAGCCGAAAGACTTCCACTGCTGGACATAGGCATCCCCCAAGTGTCGCCGGTCTATCAGCTACCCGCGACCCTCACCAGGTCATCGGTCCACCTTATGGGAGGCCTTCCAACGCTGCGTCTTCCGGTACGCGGTCGCCACTCCAGAAGTTTTCGGCCCCATCGACCATCTGTTCTGCGAGCAATGTGCCCTGCCCACTGCCACTTCAGCCGTTACCCTTTCTTCAGGCGTTAACTCGGAAATCTGTTAGTTTTTTAATTAAAATTAATGCTTGAGCATCGTTGCAGTATGAGTCTTAGATTTAAATACATGTTAGATGATATGACACTTTAGTTCACTTATGAGCCATACCAGTCCACCGACTATTGCTCACAAAATAAATTATTTTTAATCTATAATAATAAACTTGCGTATTTCCATGGCCTGAAGATTTTTCATAAAACAAGGAAGAATATTGAATGAACCCTTGATTGACAATTTTGTCTACTAGTTTTGAGGCGCACGTTCGATAAGCCTGTACAGTCTGTGGTAAAAACAATGATATTGCCAGCACCGCAGTAAGGGTGATTTTCGCAAATATCAATACTAATGCACGGTTGACTGTACCATTCGTAAAACGAAAAGGCTCTCGCCTATTTTGTATTCAAGATTTTATAAACAATTTTATATAGACGGATTTGTAGATAGATTGAATGGTAAGCTCGGGGTGGATGTTTGAAAAGACAAGGAGACGTTGTGGGTCAAGACTATCGGTTTAGCGTGTTAAACTTATATAAATTACTCAGTACTTGTCATCAATAAACATAATACTAAGATAATAAATTAATTTTTGACATCAACACATCACGAGCTTAGCTTATTTGAAATAACATTATTACACTTAACGAATTTAAGCGTGGTTATCATTTCTCAAATTAATATCAGTTAACTTTGAAACTCTCGCCAAACTTTTTGAACGGTTTTTGACGGTAGAAGCGTTAGCTCAGAAGCAACGATTAGGGTGTTTCCACACCATCGCTCGACGGGAGAATGGGTCGGACGAGATCGACCGACCAGTTCCAATATTTAGCGTGTCAATGGCAAATACGGTTTTAAAATACTTATTTTGGCAGGCCCAGTATTCAGAGATGCAGCTATAAGGTCCTCACATCCTCAGGTCACAAGACATGCGAATGACGAAAGGTGGGCCATGGACGGCAGAGACTAGCCGCACAAACACCATATCGCTAATGGAACTAAGTAGAATATATCATTCATTGATCTACGATCACTCGATTGGTGTGGTGACACACTTAGGTGTACGCGGGCGTGCATTTTGGCTATTATTGGCGAGAGATATAAACATCAGGAACATCAGTGCCTTCATTTTTCATAAACATAAAACTTAGCCCAAACACAAGACTGGATGAGGTTCGTACTTAAGATGGTTGTAGAACTAAAAGTATGTATATTCATATGATTTTTTATTAAAATTATATTAAAATAACAAGATGAGGGTTCGCTAACATACTCATAAGCTTAAGAATAATAAAAATATGTTTTGAACATCAGCATATTATTTTAAGGTGATGCATTTACGAAAGTCGAGTGAGTTGTGGCAATGGGTTTTTACTAATCAATATTTTTTATTGGTTCAATACTTTTGCCAAGCAAAATTGGATTGTACCAATATGGCTTTAAAACTAACATTTAAACAGTTTTACTTAATATCTTATTACTTACTAACATTTATGTGAGTTGTGATGTAAAACTCATTGTCACTTGAATGTTTAAGACTAATATTATTTACATTTTAAGATGTCTTAAGGTTACTTATTTAATAATATTGATAGCACGGCAGCATATAGAAAGTATATCCTAGGAGTATTGAATAATATCTGCTGGCAAGAGTCAGACATTTTCATAATTATCTAATGCCCTCATTGGTCAAAAAAGACATAATAATTTCCTAGATATTACCTACCTATTGAATAACGGTCGGTTTTCAAAGGCTGACAATCTAGAATGACATCAGACAACATTTTTAAATCATAAAAACTTTTACCCCATTTTGTGGTTTTATTATGCTAGTTATAAAATATAGAAGAAAAATTCGATTTAAAAACAATCTTATAGCAAATCAAAAATGTCTGTTCACTGTGTTCACAAAAGCACCTAACTACGGTAACATTGTGTCGCACTTTCAGAGTTCTCACGTAAAATATTGTACACATTATGATAGTAATGAAATCTGTATGTTCGTAATCAAAATTAAATTCCACTCTACGTGTTTTCAATAAAATGAATGTTCTAAATTATTTGTCTTTTTTTTACTTCCCTGGTAAGCTGCTGATTATAGTATGTACGACAGGCATGTTTTTGTGAAAGTATTCCATAGTCAAGACTCAAGAGGAATCTAATGGATTCTGACCTGCAGTATACCGATAGTTAACCGATGGTGTTTACTTTGACTGAACGCTAGCCCGACATTCATTAGGTAGACAAAACACTAGTTCGATTAACAGTTCACCAATTGAATACAATCCGATGCAGTAGACCGACGAGACAAGGCCGAAAATATTTTTTCAACACATTTCCTCAAAAAATGCATTTACGAAGCCTGTATGCATTGTTCGAAAGTTCAAAATTTTGCACCACACAATGGAACGTGCGTTAAAATAGGTACTCTCACCCAAGTACATATTTTACCGCAAACTCCGTTATACAGCGCCGTGCGTATTCTTTAAGGTTTTTTTTTAATTTCCATAAAAATTAATAAGAATTCCACCAAGGAGTTTCACATCACGAGAATTTAATACGCTGAATGATCGAACCTCCTTGGAAGCGCTTTTGCTGTATACGTTTGTCTCATTTTAATATTATAGAAAAAATGAGAGAAGATAAATAAAAATAAATGAAAGATGTGGTTCTAATTTTCACCACGCGATGTGGCGCCCTTTGCAAATTCGTGCCATTTTCATATTAGAAACGTCAAAGATTGTTGCGACTTTCCGACTGATTTCTAAAGAAAAGACAAAGTTTGTTGCATTACTAATTATTGTACTGTATTCTCGCAAATGTGTCGAAAAACGTATGACACACGTGCGGATTTGGTTTTTACAAACTCGTGACTATGGTAAGCCCTCGACTTCGTCTCGTGCTTACATTCGTCTACTCGTTTGTAAAAACCAACTTACCGCACTAATATCATAAATAACTAATCCCGCCTGAACTGAACACACCGGACTGTCAAAAAGCATTAGTGAGAAGTGCCTTGAATTTAGAAAAAAAATTGCATGTTTTCAAAAAACCCGACTAAAAACAACTATAAAGTTCCAAACAAGTCACTTTTCAACCTGTCTGATAAAGTTGGTGGCATGAAATCAATAATTGAACTAAACTGCATGGTTTTTTGAAAATATTTAATTTTAATTTTCAACATTTTAGTGAGTTATATTTTTGGAATAGCCTCTTCGAACCCTTTATTTTAATACCCCACTTAACATAGCTCGTCGACTATCATTTTTTTCATTTTCACAATGGCGTCCAATAGTCGCCATATTGAATTTTCACCAACGTCATGTCTTTAGTGACACTCGCCGGAATCATAAAAATCGGCCCAGGCGTTTGCTCTGTGTTGTGCTTCAAAGGAACATACATACATACATAGCCTGATAAACACATTACCACTCCTTTGCGTCGCGCAATCGGGTAAAAATGGGGCTCAATCATACTTGTAGGGAAATAAAGTTAAACATTATAGCGTACCTTATGATTGGATAGATTGCTGGGAGTATTCCTATCTGTGCCTGAATGGGGAAAAATGGGAATTTTTGGATCGCCCGTCGACGAAAATTCCCATTTGCCAGTCGGGGACGGACAGATGGGAATACTCCGATTGCTGCTATTTCCACAATTCGTGACTCAACGAGTTTTCGATAAAATCTGCAGGGTTTGGGCAGTCTTAGCAGCTCGCGGATTATGTTAGAAAGAGTCACCGCAGCCCTGGAACGCAAAAGTCTCTACACCCAGAGCGGAAGGAGTCATTTGATGATTTCACATCCATAAAAAAAGGGATGGGCAGTGCAGATGTTCAATATTAAAATCGTGGCGTTAATGTTTGAACATACACGCAGCAACTATTCGTTTTGTTCCTAGTACAATTATTATACTTAGAACAATGTAGGTATTATTCCGGCTTTCATTTAATGAGAATAATAAAATAAACAGTTCACAACGAGAAGGTCAATTCGACTGAATCAACTCTGCTTCACACGCTATACCCATTTGCTGGTACGAAGGGATTTCGGAAGCGCGCATGAGAACTAAAACCCATCATCCCGTTGTCCGACATACCCCCTAAGAACACAGCAGCCCCGGGTAGACTTAAAAGCCGGAAGGGTTTTCCTCGCTGCGCACAGGCCTTCGAAGTCCAACCAATGGGGAGCAAGATGTGGTAAGATTTTACATTTCTAACTCCTCTCATTCATCATCATTATGTTTCACCACGCACAGAGGTAAGGAGGAGAGGAGAAACCGTTGTTCTCAGCCCTGTACTGTTGAGAGCATCGTTGAGTTTCTATAACGTCCTGTCAGTCACTCAGCCTTAAAAGGAATACATAATATAGTGGCTCATCATGAGCATAAATATGATTCCTAATCGCTTCAAAGAATTTACAATGTCCACACAGAATACAAAATGATGGGGCCCAGTATTGAGCCTTGCGAAACTACCCTACTAACGAAACAAGGGATGAACCATTGTTTAGTCGGCCACCGTTTTCGTTTTTGGATGGTAATTCGTCAAAATACGACTCCTTCCGCTCTGGGTGGTGCGGGGAGAGTGACAGATTGTTACTGAAACCTACCGCTAAAACCCACCCGTGTTCCTCCAAATGCCCTTCGGCCTTCACGTTCCAGGGCCGCAGTAACTCTCGAAAAATTCCGCAACCCTGGCCACCTTGATTCCTACCAATTCTCTGAGTAATCGGATAAAACAAAATAAAAAACCAAGTTAATCGTTACTCCACATATATTTCACATCTGATATCATCAACGGTCCCATATAAACAAAAGCTTACACGATCTATGATACATCACGAGGGTACATTACAGATGAAGGCACTTCTACAAGTAATAAGGTTTTACACGAAACACGACACGATACTTTTGATAAACATTAAACTATTACTAACTATTTTTGGAGTTTACTCCTTAAGAAACGATTTTCATATTTAGCCCGCGGTATGAAAATTTTATAAGAAGTCAAATCGAGCGTTAACTAAAAGTGAGGCGTTACGTTCCTTTGCGCACTTTTCACTTCGAGATTATCTATGTGTACTAAGCTACAAAGCAAAAATAGTTTGTTACATTTTTCATTGCAATTATGTAAATAAGATGAATAAATATTTATAGCTTTGATAAGATGCTTTCATTTACCCTCTTTTCACATAATCTACACAATACTAGTTCTTAACGAGTAAAGTCCAGTCGTGCGTCGGGGCTGACACACAAAATTTTTAATTTTACTTCTTGATAATCGTTAAACTGTCCGGGTTGAACGCAGCATCCAAATGTCGCTTCCTCGATTAAAGATATCGCTACATTCATTAAAATAATAATTAGTTTTTTTTTATCTCACAAACATGGATTAACAACTATTTTTATTTACATAAATATGATGAACATGAGGTATGGAAATGGAAGATAGTTTAAACCTTGATTAAAACTACGTTTAATAAAATTTAACTATTAATCATTAAAACTACAAGATTACATTCGTTATGGAAGTTAAATACTGCAACATTATTTCTACTTTCTTTAAGAAATATAAAAACACATAAATAACAGACATCGCGCATGCGCATCTAAGTTTATGTTTAAAACATTACCCTCCTTTATCTGCAGTCGGGTGAAAACTGATCATCTTTTCTAAAAGCACCCTGTTTACATTTTATTGAAACTATGAAAGACAGAAGTAGATTAAAAATTAAATGACTGCCCAAAATAATATAATAAACATAATTTGTACTGTGAACACTAACACAATTGCGAGAAATGATGCTACACCTAGATCAAATCTCTATAATTAATTAAGAAAATGGAATCAACAAAACTCTTCAAAGACAACTAAATTGAGGTCTTCGTGTGTCATCATCATCATCAATATAAAACAATTTACTTTAAATATACACTCACTAGAACTAAGTTTTAAGTTCATACGACATGGAAACGAATGAAATAAATAAAATATTGATTACAAATAATGAATAGTTTTCTTTATTTTATGATCCCAAGTTTACTCACCATATAAAATATGAACACTAAAATAAAACCTAAGATTTTTATTTAATCTCAATAAATATTGTTTCCTACTCTCTTTACTTACAAAAAGTTTCCATTCGTCGTAAGCATAATGTTTGACAAGCTACTGCCAAGCCGTATGAACTTAATATACCACATAAATAATAATAAAAAAATATATGATCATGAAAAATTAGCCTTAAAAATAAAAAAAATAAAAATCGACTATCAAAAACAAATCATCATAAATAAATTATATAATCCATTCGGTAAACATTGAAAGAACTGTGATTTTCGATTTCATCCAAAAAACGTGTTAAGATTTATTTATCTTCTAATGATCAAAAAAGGTTGAGATATCACCTAAATCTAACAGCAACTGGGCAGTGTTAAAATATTAATAAAATAATACTATACCAAGGTAACATTACTTGAAATATAATCAACTATGATAAAATTTCTCTTTTACAGTGCACAATATTTCTTCCAACATGAGTTAAAAATAAAATACTATTTCTATACGCAAAATAGTCGACGAAAATATATTTCTATTTTATTAACTGTCAAATTCTGATAAAACATAGTCGGCAAAAGCATTGTGCACTGTGAAAGCAAATTAAAACTTAGTATGAGCACCCTTAGTGCTTACTAAAATTTTACTTCACATGATAATAAAAATACCTATTATGACCTCTATTTCTGCCATATTAGCCGATAGTAACTATCCGGACATATTTGTACGATAAACGCAAACTAAATGCATCGTTCTGAGGCGCTTCTCTTTAGACACGACTTTTTATACATATTCAACGCATTAACATTCCGATTTAATACCAAATACAAGGAAAAATCTCAGTACATTTATTAAGGCGAATCCAGCAAATAGATGTAAAAACTGCGAGAAGAATACGACAAAATTGTTAGAAGTTTTTTCTCGAAAGAAAGAACCAGTTTGGTGTCTAGCTAGCAAACCAATAATTTACGAAACTAATTTCTACGTTGACACAAACTCGTCATTCCACCGTCTATTGATAATTTTAATAATAAATTCACGCATATCTACACTAATATTATAAAGAGGAAAGATTTGTTTGTTTGTTTGTTTGAAATGAATAGGCTCCGAAACTACTGGACCGATTTGAAAAATTCTTTTACCAGTAGAATCCTACATTATCGGCAATGGTCATAGGCTATAGAATATTTTCAAAAAAGTTAGGGATCCGTATGAAAACTTCGATAATCTGACCCAAGGTGTGAGAAAAAATCCTTATATCGCGTACGCTGCGGAATCTATTGACAATAGAGCAAAGTGATGTACTACAGTTTTATAGAAGTCATCAATTTCTACAAAAAAGCCCGCGATACCATATGTCTAACTATTATGGATAAGTCACCATGACCGCTTTTTGTTAATATTAGTCAAGCAAATCCCATGGTGAAATAAAAAATGGTGATTATAATTACCATGATATTAATCCTTATCCATTTAAATGGTTTGATAATTAAGGTTAATTATGTCCGTGTAAATTACACTTTAAATCATTCAAATCGGACCTTTCGTTCAAAAGTTACTACGGTAATAAACATGCTCGGAGTAAGAAAAATGTCGCGGCTTGAGCGAACTGGGGAGAATCGTATCAATGCTTGGTCCGATGAAGTTGGAACACCACGGCATTTAAATGTTTTCGATAAAACAATAAGAATAACAAATATTTGGATTTTTCGAAAATCAACTAGGTACATACATAATAAGGGGTGAAGCGGGGGGGTGAACAGTTGCGCTGAACCAATAATGAGAATCGTTGTGCTTAATTTTCCAAAACTAACCTTTATAAGGGGATATGTATAGGGGCGTCGCAGTTTGTGGAGTACCTACTATCCCCACGCGGACGAAGTCGCGGGCGAAGTGCTAGTCTTTTTATAAAATAAATAAAATAATAAAGAATATTTCGTTTCATTGCACGCTGGCAGACCCCGAGTCGACTTTTGACGTTTCGTTAATGACCACGGTTGCGCTCCGTAGGTCAGGGTAGGAGTGAGTTTCTTTTTGGGGGAAAGTGGAAGTGCTTCTTTCTTTAAGTGTTTCATGAACCAATAGAAACAGTATAAGTACTTCGTTCCAAACACGCCAATCTAAAATGGAACCTGGCTGGCCACATCTGCCGCATGTCGCAACAGAACTGGGGAAATGTGGCACTGAATGGTTCCGAACAGGAACCGATGAGTTAGACCCTTACCAAAAGGATTGGCCAGATGTGGCAAAGGACAGAGTCCAGTGGAAGAAAGGAAGGGAGGCCTTTGCCCTGCAGTGGGACACTACAGGCTCATTATAATAAATAAATAATATCGGGGTACTCTCTGCCCAACATTATACAATGCTAAACTCAATCTTTGCATGTTTAGATGACTACTTAAGTCCTGGATTCGCCTTCACAAACTCTGCAAACCTAACCTACAGACATTTGGCCACGAGCTACATTGCACTATTAGATCTTAGACTTGGGTATAGTGACGACCTCACGCCACCAGGGGGCGCGCTCGAACGCTCCGGGATGACTGAAGAACGCTTTCTGGATGTTCTGGTAAAGCTGCAAAATAAAAGTGATTGATTAGCACAATGTCATACATTTGTCTCAAAGGGACACAGCATCGACACAGAATATGAAGCGCCTTGTTATATTTAGTAAAATGAATAGAATAATAGTTACATTCCCATCACTCTTGCCGAGCACGGAGTTGAGCACGAAGTCAGTCGGCGCGAGCGCGTCCACTACGCTCACTATTTCTCCCTTCAGGTCGCCGCATAGCTCTAGTACTGCCTCCCGCAGTAACCGTGCTAGTGATTCACCCTGAGAAAAAAACAAATACAATATACTACATTTTATGATTTTAGCCAAGATAGAAAATAGGATCATTAGGCAAATTAAAGGTTCGTTCATTTTTTCACTTTTTCTATTTCTGTTTTTTGATATCTACTTTGTACTGAATTATGCTTTCAACCTAGCTATTTTTTGAACCATACATATATATGCCTAATCCTTTACAAATACTAGGATCATCAACAAAAATAATATTGTTGTAAAAGCCTTAAAAATTAGTAAACATCTATTGTTCCACCTTTTTCACCTGTGTACACAAATAAACGTATTTTATTTGATAGGTTATTATCTATCTATGGTTCCTCTGAGACAGTAACCGTAATTAAAGTGAATGTCTAAATAGTGTCAGCGTTGTCAATACTGTATTAAATCAAATTCAAATAAGTCATCTATACTAACATTATAAAGAGGTAAAATTTGTAAGTTTGTATGTAGGGGGTAATCTCTGGAACTAATGATCCAATTCTAAAAAAATTTTCACTGGTAGCAAGCTACATTATTCCTGAGTGTTAAATTATTTTTATAACATGTATATTAACCGAGCTATCACAACTTTTGTCTAGCAAGTCGGAAAGAAATACCTCAATAAAATAGAATTATTTGCATGCATGTAGGGTAGGTGTATTGTAGGTGTAGGGTAGGTGTAGGGTAGGTAGGTAGTTAGCCAGTTGACGGGAGCGAAGCCGCGGGGGACAGCTAGTTGATACTAAATGCCATGCCGTTTCTAATAAAATTACGTCATTATTTTACGTTAGTATAAATTAATTAAAATACCTGTGAGTATCCTCCCTGATACAACTCCACTAAATGCTGATCCAGCGACCACAATCCATACAGACAGAACAGCTTCGTCAGCACCGGCTGAAGACTCTGTTCCTTCTTGTCCAGCGACTCCAAGAAGAATATAATCGCCAAGTATTCTGCGTAGGTCTTTGTGAGCTCCTTCCATTTGTACACTTGTGACTTCGCACGCGCTTCGAACTTTGACAGGCCTTTGGCGATCTCTGATTCGTATTTTTCATCTGTCTGTTTTAGTAGGTAGCAGATCAGCCATCTGTATGTTGTTGTTATGACTGTTGAAGAAAAAGATGTGGTCAGTTATTTATTTTCAACTAATTATCCCACTATATTCTGACGATGCAAATCCTTCAATAAATCGTCAGAATGTTTTCCCGAAGTCATGAATCAAACAATGTTTTCTAGCAAAAAAAAAGTTTTGGGTCCACGATTGAACCTTGCGGGTCACTCATCCAAATAGGTACTTACTAATGAAGATGATGATCTATTTTACCAAATTGTACATTTAAAATGTCAATAAAAGTTAACGTTAATTATCGGTTTATTCTTGACACCATTACGTTTTATTTTCTTAGTCAACCCGTCATGATAAACTCAATCAAATGCTTGATAAAGATCACAAAATATACCCAATAGGGAACACACGATATTTTCATTTTGGCTTTCATTTTAAAGAATTCATCATTGAATAGACCACCATATTAATAAAATTAGTACACTAGTACCACATTAAAGTAATTATCGTTACAAATTAGTTTTAACTGAAATAAAAACATTGCACTGGTCGAAATTCTAAGTCTACTTACACTCTCTAGTCTTCAATTCGTCAGTCCTGCTACACCGGAACCTCACAGCGATCCACCTCTCCCAGTCCTTGAGGAAGGTCACGGTATTGAGGGGAGAGTCTACCGTCCCTCCCGAACGGGCGGAGTGGAACTGTCTGAGCAACCAGTTGCCCGTCTGCTGGGACAGTACGTTGTTGTCGCCTTCGTACGTGACGGCTGCTTCGTGGTTGCTGCGGATGTCGCCTAGGTTTGAGCACTGACGAGAGAAAAACGAGTTATGTTAGAATGTGTATGATACTTTGTAGGAAGCACAATTAGTTCTTGAATGTTTTGAGGTTGGGTTGCAGGTCTTGGTGACAGATAAATTCTATTATTTTTGGACACAGGTCTCTCCGAAATGAAACCGCCTTTCAATTTCACCTGTTTCCTTTGTTAAATTGCTTAACCGTCTGTTAATCCGTACAATGCGATCCATGAATTTAAGTTACTATTATATTTCACACTGATTCTCACTTTTAGGTACCCATGTCCACCACACGCCTCTCGGCACTGCTGTGCGGCCGACAGTACTGTCCACGTCAGCAGCGGCTTACTGCACGATACCATCGCGTGGATCTCTGACACTGCCTCGCTCTGAAAAACAATAAAATATTATTTTATTAAAGAAAACGGAATATTAGTATATCAATATCTTATCCTTATCCCATCGTATGTGGGGTCGCCGCAATATATCTAAGCTGTAGCAAAGAATCAGCATGCTGGGACGCCCCGGGTGGATGCGGACTGTCCCTCTTTGGAGTAGGCTTACGTTCAGCAGTGGACGGTCATTGGCTGATATGATGATACAATTATTCTATACGGAATGTGACAAATGAAGACACGGTTGGCGCAGTGGTTGAGCGATTGAGTGCTGCGCTGCGTGTCGCGGGTTCGATTCCCGCACGGAACAAATATTTGTATGGCCTACAGATAGTTCTGGTTGGGGCAACGTTTAAAAAAAAGTTAGAGTTGATGATAAATCGTCGACTCACTTTTTTTTTTTTCTTTAAAAAGCTTTGCCCCGCATTAGGAATTTCTCCTTTATCGTGGGTGCGTTTACAAACATATAAATTCACGTACACAAACAGCCAGACCCGGAACAACTATCTGTAGGCAATACAAATATTTATATTATACCAAAACGGTGTTGAATTAGGGTAATATTTAAACGAGTGACTGTAAATTAAAGTTTTAAGTGACAAAAATAATTAATTTACGTTATAGTATTACTAAGTGAGCGACTGACTGCGAGTGACGAGAAATCAACAGAACAGCAACTTACAAACATTACTAGATGAGAAGCTTTATAATATTTGAGCGACCTAATATTTGTTTGTGTCAACGTTACGTCCTGCATTTTTTTAAATATTTGGCAAATGATATTACTGGGTGGTTTAAAAAAAAATAACCACGAAGGGGATGGCGGGGTCTGTTCGCTCGCTTCGCTCGCTCACTTGACCCCGCCATCTCCTTCTAACCTAACCTGTCCGAGTCGGGGTGCCCCAAATCCCGAGCTGGCATCACTCGCTCTTGCGCACCAAATAAAACACCAAAATGTTAAAACCTCAATTGGAAAAATCATCTCTATCTCAATATTGAAGTTGCCCTCTCTGTATTTCTAGTCGCTCACTTAATAATTTAGCCGCACGATTAGAATTTTAATATCGAATGGATTAATTACAACCCACTTTTTGTAAGCTCGTTCTTGATTTTATTATTAATCAATATTCGTCGTTAGTTTAGCTAATTTTTCGCTTATTCAAATTCATACCGCTCAAGTTATTAAAACAGTATCTCATCATCAGTCGCTAAGTTATTTTTTTATTCGATCGTTTTATAATTTCCCGTTGAATTATACTCACCAAATTATCTACTTTCATCCCTGCATTAGATTTCTCGACAATACTTAAGTATACTCTGCTAAAGTTTTCTATATACATTCTGAAGACTACTGCGGCTGCTACATAGCCGAATAAGCGCCATTGCTGTGGAAAAGATATAACAATCATTAATATTGCTAAAGACTTTCTTTGGGCAGTCGTCAGTGTCACTGTGTACGACTATACGAGATCATAGACCAAGGCGCGAATTCTCGACATAGTTACATACACCGTGGCTTCTTTTAAATGCTAAGACCCTGCACAACCGCGAGGTATGCAGCCTTAGGGAATATTTCCTAGAGGCCGACGTGGGTATGCATCAGGATGTGGTAGCGGTGGACAAAGGCCTTACCGCGCTCTCCTTGGCTAATGAGAACTGGCGCAAACCTGTGGTATCTAATACCACAGGTTTGCGCCGTACTAATGTCCGATTGCCTACCGACTGCATACGGTCGATAACTCCTAAAGCCGCCGTACACTGTCAATTTTGAACACGATTCACAGAACAGATCGTTGATTTTGATCGTGGATCGCGTTCAAAATTGACTGTATACGGGCGGCCTTAGGACTTAACGACTGAATTCGGTCGTTATACGACCGTTAACTATTTCGAGACTTTCCGCGTCTGAAATAGCGAAAAAGAAATCTATCTGACGAACTAATTAGATTTTTTAGTCATCTACCTTATTCTGTACAAACTCACATGTAGCTGATACTCGATGAGCGAGATCTCGTTGTCCCTCTCTCCGAACTGCGCGCGAGTGGCCGCGTACCGGATCGCGATGGTGACCGCGCTGGCGATAGAATGGCAGCTTTCCTGCATTATACCGATGCGACCTGCAAACACAATAAAGAAATATTTTAACAAAAACTCTGGATTTAGAATTCATTCACACACAATAGGTACCTACACAGATCATCGATCATCCGTTTTTATGTCAATTTAATTTTAAAACTGCATCTTATTTTAAGCAATTGTTCGGAATTAGAACCAGATGAGATCTAGAACCTCTAGAATTTAATATGATTTAGCATTGTCGATTGTATTCAAATTTTATTTGCGGAACAATTAACATGCACACATATTTTATAACATAGACAACAATAGACACTGCTAGACTAGACCAGTAGTAGATTTTACATCAATTCTGTTATCTCACTTTGATCTTCTCAAAGTGAGATAACATTTTACACATCACACATCTTACCAAACCAGAAATAATCAGCCGGTTGATACTAGAAAAAACACACCACTTGCATAGTTCTTAAGTTTCAGTGTATTACTCAATATACAACGTGTAACAGAATAAACGTAATACCTGTTAAGGGGTCATTGTACTCATCATTATGAACAACTTTTACTATGGGACCAACGCTGAAATCGCGAAAAAAAAAAATCGACTGCTCCAACCTCTGAAATGTCATAGGTACATACGGGTGTGCACTAAAACAAAAAACTAATTGCGACTGACATGCGAGGACTCATTTTAGATTTTTTTCCTCGATTTCGGGGTTGGTCCCATAGTAAAAGTTGTTCATAATAATGAGTACAATGACCCCTTAAGAGGTATTGCGTTTATTCTGTTACATGTTGTATATAACACTCTACAGACAACCTAATCTGAAGTCAATTTAATTATGATTATTTATTATTATTATAAGTTAGGTGAGGGGAACATGAAGTGTATTCATCATATGAATTGACAGCTCACTTTAAAGCTAGGTACTGATTGGTGTTACGAGGCGTAATGTAACATGTTACAAAGCGAGCAATCGTGCAGTGTACGTGGAAACGAGCACGAACACGCGCATGTTACTCGGATTTTAGTATACGACGTCGCTGCGAATGGTACATTACGGCTCGTAACACCGGTCAGTACCCACCTTAAGCTGACTTCACCGAAGTGATCACGGACAGATTGTCACAGAACAGCTCTACTGTTTATTCAGTTGCAAACAGAAGAATAGTAGGTATACCTGCTGAAAGGTTCTCGAGAGCCGCTCCCAGTATCTTGGAGGGATCCGAGAAGGAGGACTCGTAGATGCCCTCCTCCGTGACGTCAGCTGTCCGGTTGAGGAGGTTCTCGCGCGGTATCCGGTACTGGTTGAACATTATGAAGCTGGAAAAAGTAGAGATATCGTTGAAGTTTATTCAATTATAAAGACTTTATGTACTGAGTGGCACACAGTACTTTAATTCAAAAGACAAATACAATATTAAAACGAAAATGGTGACGCCAACTACAGAAAATACACGATGTATTTTCTAGAGTAAGTATTACAAAGAAAATTTGTGTATTTAGGATCTAGCTAGATTTTTTATTTTTGTGTGAAGCACTAGGAAGTTTTGTTGTTTTAGTTAGAAGCTATTCATTCAAATCAGCAAGCGTAGCTCATAATTTTAGTAAATTGCTATCTTCTCAGTTAAAATCTAATTTCCTTGACAGAAACGGTACAAGTTTTACAATATGGAATGAAAGTTTCGTTGGGAATTTACATCGAGTGCACGGATTGTAGAATGATGTATTTAATTTAATAGTACAAACATTAAGCCATCCCCATTCTTAACGATTTCTCATACTTATAAATACGTATAAACTAAGCCTATGTTTATACACGCGACAGAATATCACAATCGCGTGATTTCCTCATATCACACGGCTAATAGCATATTATTATTGCTTTCAATTAACTTATGACAAATGCTCTTATCATGTACTTACAGACAGTAATATTGATATCTTATTAATCATACGATTGATTGTTTTCGTGAGAAAATTAGTATTAATAGCCTAGGTTTTTCCTACTTCAGGACATTACTCATACTAATATTATAAACGCGAAAGTGTATATGTATGAATGTTTGTTTGTTACTCTTTCACGCAAAAACTACATAATAGATTTTGATGAAATTTGGCACAGAGGTAGATTATATACTGGAATAACACATAGGATACTTTATATCCCAGGAGTATGTTCCCTTGGGATAATTTTCGACATTCACGCGGGCGGAGCCGCGGGCGGTAGCTAGTTAAGTCATACAAAAATGTACATAGGTAATTACATAGCATATAAAACCACACTGTTCAGCTCTTTTGGTTTAGCCTACATTTCCTGATCACCATTTTCTGGCCATTAAAAAAAAACCATTTTGGGAATATTTCTACTGTCAGTACAGCTAGGGAGTGGAATTCCATGCCAGTCTTTGTTGCCTGATAGCTATTCTTGGGGTCTTCAAGTCAAGAGTGAATAGGTTACTTCTAGGCAAATGCTCCATGGTCGACCACATCATTGTTTACCGTCAGGATAGAGGTGAGCCGTCAAATAAAAAAAAGCAACATGCATTCTTCCATACGTTTCTATTCACCGTCATCTCAGTGGTACCCCTTTCTAACCGTATCATCTTTCACATGGCCCATCCATCATCGTCATTCACATTAATTTAATTTTCAGAATTCACAACTTGTTTATAAAACAGTGGTCTTAAATCGTTCACCGAACGGACAACAAAACATAAAAATCAATCAGAGGGCTATTGCGTTTGTTCAAAGCCAATGACACTGTATTAATTGTATTACGTGTTCGGTCCAATCAACCCGTAATTTTCCTGCATCAATCAAAGACGAATGACCCAAACGAAACGACGATGAACCGTGTTGTGCCAACCCCGACTAACCTCGTCAAAAGAAAATGAACCCATCCAAAATTATAAAAACGTCCCGGCTTTGCACGGGCCCATATACACACCTTTATCGTTTATCGCTCTTAAACCGTAACCAAATCTAAAACTCAAAGCAAAAAAACATACAAAGTTACCCTTCTCATTTCTTCCCCTAATGTTATAATTTCAAGTATTACGTAAGCAGAATTTTAGCCACTTTTAACCCCCCCCCCTCCCCCTTGTCAGCGATTTTAAGCAAAGCTTCTATCCCCCCTCCTATGCTTACGTAAACATTGGTCAAAGCGCAGCAGATACTTCCTTACCCTACTTCGATTATCTCTACATAACTATGGACCACCGCATGAAAGCCAGTAGTCAACAATAAACTATTTTGGCAAATCTCTGAAATGATATAGGAATTTAGGAAATAGAAAGGGAAGGAGAGGATAAATTTTATTGACATTATCACCATTCAGACCCCCCGTCCCCCATGTCATCGAAAATTAGCAAAGCAAATACCTCCGTCCCCCCTTTGGTTCTTACGTAATACTTGAACGGTCCCTATTCCAAAATTCCATCACTAATATTAGTGATCGAAAATATAACCCTGTCTTAGCGGTCGCGCAGTCAGGTAATAACGGAAGGTTTCAAGTCGTGAATCAAAATGTAATGGATCCGTCAAACAGATTAGATATAATCGCATCTTTATCATAACATAATTCTGAGTCAGATGTGCTAATATTGAATGAGTATTACGTGTAGTACATCAGGCACTTAACACGGTGTAAGGGCTAGTGCACACTAGGCAAATCAACGTTGAAATAGTGAAAAATGATTAGATGAATACTTGACCACGGCCCTTGTTTTTGCTAATGGGGGAATCAAAGGAAGCGTAGACGTTTGGGAAGAGACCAGGAAGGGTGGAATTTTTACCCCACTAAAACCAATCCCCGGTGATTCCCATCAGCACTTTGAAGGGGAAACACTCTATGCAATAGGTAGGGCACATCCTGAGGTGTGCACCAGCATATCCTACTAATACAGTAGTCAAGTAGTCAATTCTTCAGGTTAGTTTAGAGTGCGCTGCGCCTCTATTAATTTAGAAGAGCCTATTTAGAATTTAGGTCAGTCGTCTGACCTAGAATCTCTGGCAATGCGATGCATTTGGTATTTGATCGGTCATATTTTCAGAAGTCTGAATAATTGAACTCTCAATAGTTCAATTATTCAGACTTCTGAAAATATGACCGATCCAATTTCGTTAATCTACATTTCTGATCTATCATTCTCAAGTCTTCAAAAAGAAAAGAAAACATAATCACATCAACAAGACGTGAATAAGGTCTAAATCTGAACCCACTCAATATTATTAGCATATCAACAACATTTCATACAAAAAAAGTGTTACGATCTTCTAGAACTATTTCATTGTATATCATAATCATCATACGATTCCCACTGACTCATGTGCGACCCTGTAACGTTTATATAAGGTATCATTACAGATAAGTGATACAACAACGATTGTAAAAAATACGTAGAAACTGATAAAAATATACGCGAATTATTTGAGAAGTTACTGGTAGCCTTGATAGTGGGAGCGTATAAAGAAATTAGGCCAATTTGCGACTAAGACTGTGCTCACACTTGAGGCAAAATCTATACTAATGTAATAAAGCTGAAGAGTTTGTTTGTTTGTATGAACGCGCTTATCTCTGAAACTACCAGTCGGATTTGGAAAATTATTTTTGTATATGATAGACACATTCATGAGGATATATAATAACATAGCTATACAAGAACGAGAAATTCCTATGGGAACAGGAAAATACGGGATATGCGTACGAAGTCGCGGGCAAAAGCTAGTAGCCTTATAAAGTTCCATAACATCAGGCCTGTATTTGCCGACGGGTTATTCAGAGGTCTAGCTAGTACATCTTCACTTCCAAAATTCAAAATAAAAACGGACTCGTAATCAGCATTTGCGCTTGTGACTACCTACTGACTAATGAAGTAGTCTAAGCATCCATAGGGTGCCAGGGTTGCGGAATTTTGTTCGAAAGAGTCACCGCGGCCCTCGAACGCAAAGGGCAAAAGGAGGAACACGGATGGGTTTTAGTCAGAGTCTAACACTCCCTCCGCTCCAGCCAGAGCGGAAGAATTTGATGATTTTCCAAAATCATCTATAAGGTTCCGTGCCTATCACAAAGGCTTTTCAGTCTGTCTATTCGTTTGTCTGTATGTCACTGGACTGCATCTTTTTAACTGAAGATATACATCCATAGTTGCTGAGATAATCCGAAACACAGCACTAGGCCGATTTTCAAATGAATGTAAATTTTGAATATTTTTATGATACATACTCATTGGTTACGTTACGTGTGTCATCATATCATCATTGTTCTCAGAGAATGAGCGTGTAGACTCAGGCCTACACGCAGCCTAACAGATTGTAAAATAAAATAGTGAACTTTGAATTCAGCGAACGAATATGAATCATCATCTAATTCTTTGATATTTGTAACTTTGGACTTTGAATCTGAACTGTAGTTTTTTTATAGCAATGTGGATATCACACCATACTATTACGTGACTACCTATTCTGATAAGTGATAACCTGACTTAATTATTTTTCTTTTCCATATCGATTGCATGTCCTGATAAGGTTCGTACATATGAACTGAATGTACTGGCTCCTTGAGAGATTAGCTAATAACTTTGTAGGTACCTACTTTTTACAGTAGAGTCACTTTATATTATTCTAAGTGTCTAAACACACTATGCCGAAGTTACGCGACCGAAATTCGACGGCTGATTTTACGTTCCGACGTATTCGGCTGATATGACACACCATAAGTGCCGAACTTACGCGGTAGAAATTCAGTTCCGCAACTTTGTGTGTGTATTCAGTGTCTCGAGCGCTATCGTGGATCCCGGATCTTCTTCGGTAATAGATCCGAACTTCGGTCGCGTATAATGTGTGCTCACAGCATAAGTTGCCGCTGAACTTACGCCCGACCGAAGTTAGGCTGTACGCTATGACACGACGTAATTTTGGCATAGTGTGTCGTCAGTAATTCAAATAGCATTGCAGGCGTAATTGTGCTGAACTTCAGTCGCGTAACTTCGGCATAGTGTGTTTAGACACTAAATGTAAATGATGACGTTCAAAAGTGCCATTTTGACCTAATTGAAAAATAAACGTTTTGACTTTGACTTTACCTTAGGCAAAGATTAATCAATAGTTCTGGAACAGATAATAATTTACTCCATAGAAAAAGATAGATACTTACCGCAATAATTACCTACAAAAATATTATAGGCGTTCGTGCGCGCTAAAATGTAGGTACCTTACGCTGACGCCCGACAGTATCTACTACGTAGTCTGCCATGACCGTGATGTCGGGCGATCACGTGAGTCATTTAACGCAACGCTAGGGCTTTCTATGATAATTATAGTAGACACAGGATTTTATGCATTTGCATATTTGCCAATGCAAATGCATATAACTCTCTAATTACGGCGTTGATGCCCATGTATATGTTAGCCTTTTTTCCCAATCGTGCCTATTTCGGTTAGTAGCGGGATACCGTATTAGGAGCGAGGTGACGAAACAAGAAACGAAAGTTAGACACAATTTTGCTAAAAAAACCCGAGTCTTGAAGACATGAAGAACATCAATGCTTACATCAACGGCACAGGTGTCCAATGACTTCAGTTGACGTAGAGAAGTCGTGGGTGACAAACGTTCCAAAGCTCTCGAAAATTTGGTGATAATACAAAATTGTCACAAAAACGATGCATAATTTTAAGAACATTATTTATTATAAAATAATAAATTAACATAAAAAATAAAATGGTTTTTTGATTTTGTATTGTGCATATTTTTGGTGTATGAAGAGTTTTTAGTGCATATTTCAGCCTTTTTTAGTGCATATTTGCATGCATATTTAGGATAATCCGACGTCTAGCTACAAGAAATGATTACACAAAAGCAAAAAAGATGATGAATATTCTAAAAAAGCAGATCTTTATTAATTGTTTTAAAATGTAGAAACATGTTTGTTTTGTCTTAGTCCGATTTTCTTTTACTTCTGTTGTCTGGTCACTTGGTCAGTATCTACAGCTGTGTTTTTAGTGCATAAATATCCTGCTACGTAGGTTATTGCATTTACTGTTGGGAGGTCAAAACACAGCCGCCTCACTGCAATATGCACTAGATTTAGGCATTATGTTAAAAATTAGCCTTTTTAGTCAGCCATGTGTTATTACTTTATTAGTTACTACCAGTACGCCGCAGTTTCACCCGCGTAGTTCCCGTTCCCGTGGGAATACGTGGATAAAATATAGCCTATGTTACTCCCGAATAATGTAGTTTTCCATTGGTGAAAGAATTTTTGAAATCGGAACAGTAATTTTTGAGTTTGTTCATTACAAACATACTTACATACAAATCTTTCCTCTTTATAATATTAAGTATAGATTAGTACTTCCCAGAATTTGATCCTTATCAGCGACACTTTCGGATGGTGTTATTATATCAGGCTGTGTTTTTTTTTTCAAAGTCAACCGTTTCGATTCCTGGCTAAGGAAACCAATTTTTAATGATGCAGTTTTAGTTTTCATCAAAATTGGACTCGAGACTCCTCTCAGTGTTTATTTATATTCCTCATAGTTTGGGATTTGACCATCCACGCTCACACTTTAAAAATTCACCCTGTATATTCTTGTAAAAATTGTTACATCGTGCGTAAAACATTTTCTTTGAATTTGATAAGAAAGAGTTTCCTTTAATGTCTGAAGCTGTCTTTGATCTTTTTATCAAAGACGTCAGTCGGCATTGTGGGTAGCAAAGCGGTTTATCAAAGGAAATTATATAGGTATATATGTAGGTACCTACTTCTTTCGCAAGTCTATTATTGATTTCAAACATCTCATCTTAGAGCCTTTTCCCAACTATAATGGGGTCGGCTACCAGTCAAAGCGGATTCAGTTGAAAACCAGTATTTTACGTGGAGCAGCTGCCTACCAGACTTCCACAACCCATTAACTGGGTAACACTGGGTACTTCTTGGCAAGACTGGTGTCAGATTTTTTAGCTTCTGACAATGCGTAACGACTGCCAAAGATCTACAAATGACAGCCGGGATCAATTCCGAGAGACGGAGCGTTCGAGCAGTCTGATGCAGTACAATCACAGATCTGAGGCCACAAACTGCATCAGACTGCTTGAAAAGCGACTTGTTTGGAACTTTTTAGTCGTTTTTAGCGGTCGGGTTTTTTGACAAAGTTTTTTTTTTTATGAAGACTCTCAATTACCCTTTCTTATGGATGGGAAATCATCAAATTACTCATTCCGCTCTGGGTGGAGCGGGAGGGAGTGTCACTCTTACTCACTAAAACCCACCCGTACTTCTGCCTTTGCGCTCCAGGGCCGCGGTGACAATACTGACAATTTCGAACACTTTCGATTACTGAATCATACACTGCCGGGTTAACGCCTCAGACTAGCGACAGGATGCGCATACGCATAGGGGCCACGACACTGCGCTGCACCGACAATAATTGTCTTCTAGTGGGAGATGACCATTATTGAGCGTGTCTATAGATAAACAGTCGAGATAAGCTGTTGTTATCAGTAATAGGCATGGTAAATGGAACGTGATACATGTAATCTTTCATTGGTAATAAATATTTTCAGGTAATCCTTATATTTTATGGTATCGGATTACTACTTGGGCAATAGCAGATTACAAAGGAAATCATAAATGTTACATTGCTATTTTTTTATAATTTTTTCGTTTATTTTTTTTAACTTGTACCATTTTTAGGGATCCGTACCCATAGGGTAAAAAGGGCCCCTATTACTGAGACTCCGCTGTCCGTCTGTCTGTCACCAGGCTGTATCTCATGAACCGTGATAGCTGGACAGTTGAAATTTTTACAGATGATGTATTTCTGTTGCCGCTATACCAACAAATAATCAATATAATTTATTTTTAGTTTTTTAATAATAGGTGTCGATACTACTACGAATTACGATGTTATGTGGACAGAGATGTGAATATCAATCGGGTCTCCCCATTAACAGTACCTAGGTACTTCCCTGTACGGCTGTGAGGAACTATTTAAGAGAATAATTACATCATCGAATGCTATAATTAACCCAATAAACAAATTCTGAGAGCATAATGAACTTAATATATTATGTAGGTATTTAAGTGACATGATATTTCCTCGTCTGTCATTGGCACACGCATAAAAAAACATATACAGTGTTGGGAATATAATTTTATAATATTTGTGCGTGAGCTGTGTTATGGAGGGACTACACTTAAACCTAGGTAGTCATTTGACCTATTTGTGGTTATGAATTGTCGACTGGAATGCACCACGTCCTCACGTAAGTAGGTACTACGAATAATAACACGTACTTTGATTATTCTTAATTCAATCTTCTATGGATAATTTGAATTCAGAATCTGCTAATCAGTAATGATAAATGGTAGGTATTTATTTTGTAAGTAGGTTGGAAATAACACTTTTACACGTCTATCTTTTTGGTCGTTTTAAACTATTATAGATGAGGACGGTTATAGTACTTAAATTAATCATATTACTTATTATGGTAAGAAATAAATTAAAAATGGCTGGTTTTGTCTAGAAAGGGTTTTTCCCCTTTCTAGGCACATCCAGCCATTTTTATTTCCACTGAGATGACGACCAATATAGAAGTTTGGCAGGATAAGCCATGTGCGCCGACCCCAAATATATTGGGATCGGAAAGGTCAAGTGATTGAAACGCAAATGCGTTTCTTTCTGTCAATGACTTAAATTATTATGAAGGTCTAGCTGCCGCCCGCGTGAATGTCGATAATTATCCCAAGGGAACATACTCCCGGGATAAAAAGTATCCTACGTGTTATTCCACACTATAATCTACCTCTGCAAAAACTACTGAATGCATCCATTTAGTAGTTTTTGCGTGAAAGAGTTACAAATCCATACATCCATAATTCCTTCCATACATACAAACTTTCGCGTTCATAATATTAGTAAGGTTGGATATTTAAAACTGTTTAGTTACACCGCCTTGTTATTTAAATCGATGTTAAATTGTCATGAAACGTGCAATAAAAAAAAAAACAATATTGTAAGACTGAGCACTGCAAACGCACTTCAAAGTTATCAGAAACTTAGTTATGAATGATCATTCTTCACAGAGATTGGCTTTAGGATCAGTCACCTTAAATGACAGCCTCAAACTTAGTGATAATTTAATCGCTTACCCATTATCAATGCCATTGACTCCGACCTTTTCCCCCATATCACCCACAATCAGTCCAGGATACGTCTCCAGGGTCTCAGGATTGCGGATAGGCACCAGAAACCCGTGTAGACCATGGTTGGTGCCGTCTGGCGTGATCAGCTGTGCGAATAGCAAGGTGTGGGTACATGTTCTACCTGGAGAGAAAATATATTGCTTCAGTTTTTATTTAAAAATCATAAAACTGCAGCGAAAGTGGTGTGATCTGATCTCCTTTGCGGGTCAAACTTGGACATATATCGCACAAGATTGGTACAAGTATGGAAGAAAAAAAGGAGAATGCTCAGCAGCGGTATACAAATTAGGCTAGTATTTTTATTTAAATTTTTGTTTATACAGTGGCTGTCGAGGTATTACTATCATAATATCATAAAGATATTGCTTCCTATTCGTATTAAGTTATTAATTTATGAAAAGACGAAGAAATTCCTCGAAACTCCTTTAGCTTGAAAGAAAAACTGATGCAATCAACTCCCAACATACAAGAGTTTAAATTATTAAGATGTTGATGTTCATAAAAGAGTTTTTTCTTTTTTTGGTACTTGAATGTCTTCACTTCACTTCAATTTTATTAAACCAGTCTTTCAAATTGAAAAAAAAAAAAAAAGAAGACTCCTTTTTGAATTAACAGGAAGGACATGACCAGTCACAACAGGTCAGACAACTGCCCAAAAAGGTAATTGACTACATGGACAAGAAAAACAAAATGAAAATGTTAATGATGGATTAATGAAAGGGAAAACCAGTTCCTTGACGGTGGTTATTTTTAATAAATTAAACAATGCATCATGCATTCCGGAATTACATTATATAAATAAGATATACTGGGTAATTTTTTTTCCAGTGCGCAAACTTTAAGAACCAGTCAATTCCTAAAAAAAAATTGAACTTCCCATACAAAATTGTCATCAACTGACCACAATTTGTATGGGAGACTCAATTTTTTTTTAAGAATTGACTATGGCTTTCTTGGGGCAAGTTGTTCATTTACATGGGCAGAAGTGGTTCTCAAAGTTTGCGCACTAGAAAAAAAGTTATCCAGTATACCTACAAAGTAAAAGGGGAATGGTTACATTTTGCATACAGTTTTTTATTTGCTCTACTTCAGTGTTTTTGTGTAATTTTGCTTTCTGTCTATTCAGAAGCTGTTGTTCTATATCCATGCATTATAATTTATTTGTTTAAAAGTAAAAACAAAAACCTAAAGTTCCTTCGAGAAGTTTACGCTAAATTCGAAGAAAACAAATAATTGCAAACCAGGTACATAATTATAATTTAGAATAAAAACAATATTTTAGAAACGATTTCTTCGGCGTGGTCGATTCTTTCGGTGCGGAGAATGTGTGCGAGGCCTCCTTTACTTCGATTCGTTCGGCTCGAATAAGTGTGCGTTCACCTTAATTCTCTCATAAGAATCAAATAATTTAAATTACAACACGTGTAGCAAGTGCTTTACGAAACCTCGACTCATAAATTGTTTGATAAAAAAAAGTAATAAAAATCAAAACATTTCTTATAAATGAGTCACACAAATTGAAAGAATTTAATGAAGTGATAACAAGAATGATCGATTCGGGTAATACCACTAATTACTTTATCTATGGCTTTGAATAAATGATGCACAAGGTTGTCGAATGATGAAATGCGCAATTTGCTGTAGTTTCGGCCTAGCTGTAGCATATAATATTTAATTAATAGTTTTTCCAGTGCAAAACAAATAAGAATAAAAAAAGATATCTAATTCTTTAAATAGATAGAAATATAAAAACGATAAGCTCGCCTTTACATGAGACGTTTGTTTTCATGCGTATCTACAAGAGTGGAGGGCCCATTTAGTTTTGAGACCCTGGGCCCCAAATACATAGGCTTAGCCCGCCACTGTGTATTATAAAAATATTCAGCACTATTTATGAACAATCTAACCATACGATTAGATTCAACACTGATTGGCAGCTCTTTGTTTCAAATTCTCTATAGCAAATTAGAATAAAAAAATCTGCTAATTAGTGTTATTGTAACTAATCATATGGTTAGATTATCCCTATTTTTTATTCTCCTTCTTTTTTTTATTGTGGAAATATTTAAGTATGTTATCGTTACACTTAAAAATTACTCAACAATGATTCAGAATGTTTTATCTGCTCATATAACATATTAAGGTAATCTTCTAGGGAAATCAAGCCTTTTTTACCCACGACGGTTTTTATTCTGTTGTTGTTATTTTAGGTACCTACTTAAACTTAGGTATTTATGAGACACGTCAAGAATGGTACCATAATATGCACGAGGAAATGTGTTTGGCAATAAAAACTAATCCTATTTTTTTTTACCTTAAACTTTATGGCATTTTTATGCATGTTTTATCATTTATTTTATTATAAATTATAACCCTGTAGGTAAATGATAAAATAAATATGTTACTTACTATGTGAAAAACCAGAACTTGTAGCCTTTTCCTAACTATGCACTAACCTGCAGGGGGGCTACTCTTTAAGCCCGAAGTCCGTAGTTTCAGCTTTAGTGTCGGGCGCTTTCTACCCCGTATATATCACTTACGGACTAACGATTAGTCCTGAATGAATGACAACACGATTTGTCATTGTTCTTAATTCGGGTTCGGGACTAATCGGAAATAATAGAACATTCTAGCGATAAAGAATCAGATATTAGACACTGAAGAACTCGTTGAATGAAAATCCAACAGTGCGAAAATATTTTGTCACTGCCTAAGGGTAAACAATAAAATTGATCGACGTTGATCGGTTGGTGTGTAAGGTTTTGCTGATCGAGGAAAGAAGTAGAAACTATCGAGCGACGTTGACTAACGGCCGCTTTCTATAATATATCTCAATCCCAATCTTGATCCCGATCCTTGTCTGTAACCAATCAACGGCCGAGTTAGAGTCCTTCACCACACAATCCTCACCTTTGATTGGTTACAGACAAGGATCGGGATCAAGATTGGGATTGAGATATGTTATAGAAAGCGGCCGTAAGCCATTCTACTATCGATCGATGACATCGACGATCGATGACATCGACGATCGATGGATTGGTGTGCTAACACCCTTCGGATCCAGCTAGTGTGAAAACGAGCATTATAGTTTTATAAGTTGCTATCTTTTGCCGGTGGCTTCACTTGCTTCTGCTACCATCTATCTCCGTACCAGCTTCATCAAAATCGGTTCATGAATGTAGGCGTGACTACAAACCAACTGACTTTCACATTTACCTATCATATTAGTTAAGATTTTCTTACTTTGATAAAAATAACAACCCCTTCGCATAATAAAAGTAATGGTATTTGCTTTCCCTGTCCAAATATTTGTTTCGGTTCAGGGACTACGCGGCTACGCCATTTGTGTAGTCAACAACATGTGGGTACTTGAGTATTTGGGTCATCAATCAGCCATAGATAAACACGAGGAGTTTCCAAGGCAAAGGAAATAGAATACTAAAAGGACGGTTGATGAGATGTATGGAAGGACACATGCTGAGTAGACCTCATATAAAATTATTGGGATACTTCTTACTAATATTGAGGAGCTCGTGGCTCAATAATGAAAGCAGCACTGGTCCCCATTTATTTTATTCCTATTTTTAGTATTGTTGGTTACAGCGGCAACAGAAATACATCATCTGTGAAAATTTCAACTGTCTAGCTATCACGGTTCATGAGATACAGCCTGGTGACAAACAGACAGACAGACAGACAGGCGGACAGACAGGCGGACAGACGGACGAACAGCGGAGTCTTAGTTATAGGGTCCCGTTTTTACCCTTTGGGTACGGAACCCTAAAAAAAGCGCGGGTCGAACTTTGAGGTTAAGCTACGCTTGCAGAGGTCCGTCCGTGGATGGGTGACCAAAAATAGTTGGGGCTACGCAGATTGATTAATTCATACAAGAGTTACTTATACGGCAGGCAAGAGTGAACATTAAGGACGGATTAGGTATAAACAGAATCCTAAGGGAATTAATTAGTGGATGAAAGTTTGTGAAGCAGTCGCCCCTTTCACCGAAAGACAATCCCGCCTGATGGAAAGCGATAGATGAGATCTATGATGGTGCGAGCGTGCCCAGAAGATCCCTGTTCACTCTTGCTTTGAAAGCAGACCTTTTCGGTTCCGCACTCAAAGGGTAATAACGGGACCCTGTTACTAAAACTCCGCTGTCCGTCTATCTGTCACCAGTCTGTATCTCATGCATGAACCGTGATAGTTGAAATTTTCACAGATGATGTATTTTTGTTGCCGCTATAACAACAAATAAGTACTAAAAAAACAGAATCAAATAAATATTTAAGTGGGGCTCCCATACAACAAACGTGATTTTTTTGCCGTTTTTTTTATAGATAATGGTACGGAACCCTTCGTGCGCGAGTCCGACTCGCACTTGGCCGGTTTTTAGTATTGTTGTTATGCCAAGTAGACACCATCTTTAGTATTCTTTGAATGACTGAGCAAATGAGTCAAATGTAGGTACTTATACTTTGGGTGTCACTGTGAACAATGTGCGCAAGAGTCTATTCATTTATTGAGGCATATGTGGGAGGGTAGCGACTGAGCAACTGTAGTAACCTCTTACTAATTAGTCTTAATAGCCATAATTGAACGCAGAACGTCTGTTTTAAGCGGTGTTGAAATACTGACTGATATTATGTTAATACAACGTATGTTGATCTTTGCGAAAAAAATATTATGAGTTTGAGATTAATACAAAAAACCGGCCAACGGACGGCACGGAGGGTTAAGTAAAAACAGAATAAAATAAATATTAAAGTGGGGCTCACTTTAATATTTATTTTATTCTGTTTTTAGTATTTGTTGTTATAGCGGAGTCTTAGTAATAGGGTCCCGTTTTACTCTTTGGGTACGGAACCCTTAAAAGATCATTCAAAGCGAAAATAGTGCAAATTGAACACATAAATATTGAAATCATAAACCTCCTTATGGCTTCGTCATAATCGGGTAAAAAATCAAAGCTAATACGAAAGTAGCATCATCGGTATTGTTACCATCTCAACTGAGGGCTCAGCACTCATGATTTTGACGTATAGCAACGGAACGGGAAATCCCTACTTTAATTAATATTATAAATGCGAAAGTAACTCTGTCTGTCTGTCTGTCTGTCTGTTAGGCTTTCACGCTAAAACATCTGAACGGATCGTCATGAAATTTGGCAAATACAGGGTTATTTGTAAAACACCAACAACCTTTCAGTGGGTGAAAGTACTCATGATTATAAACAACTTTTCTTTTCAACTCTGAAATATCAAAAAATAAATCGGCTGTTTGATACAAAATGCAATATTCACCTGATGAAAATGTTTGAAACAGTAGATTTTTTTTGTTTTTTTTTGGTCTCATGACAAAAGTTGTTTATAATCATGAGTACTTTCACCCACTGAAAGGCTGTTGGTGTTTTACAAATAACCCTGTATAACCTGGGATATGGAGAAGAACATAGGCTAAAGCTAGTTTTACTTTAACTATAAAACTCGTTTCGCACATAATATTTATTTGAATATCCATACTTTTGTATGATACAAATTGTGTATGTCGCATTTTTATGCGACATACACAATTTGTATCATACAAAATAAAACACTTCGGGGTTGCAGTTTTTTATATTCAAAATTTTTAACGTTATAGTACTTATCGTTATAACGTAAGTCGTTATAACGATAAGTACTATAACGTTATTATATGTATACGTTAAAACATTCGTGCTAGGCCCTCAGATAACACATGTCAATTGTGTCTCAAATTAGAAACTATACGGGTCATAAATAGACAAATAAGTTTAATCCAGGCAACCTTGAGTTCATAGGTACACGTTGTTAGTATAAGTTTTATAAATAGTCTCGATTCGGTTCAATTTCGATGGCTAGCGAAGCAAAATATAAAATCAACACCCATCGAAAAGTGAATATAAGCAAATCAGCAGTGAATGACGCAAATTATACGATATACTGACACAAATGCATTATTTACTGAATTTTGTTGACGCTAGCAGACTAGAATCTTGGTCGAGTATTTTGCAATAATATAGGAAACGGAATTGCATAGAGAAATAGTTATTATTGTAAGGTCAAAATGTATGACAATGAATATTAGCTTCGGTTGAGTTGTGGCCTTAAGTTTATTTATTTATTTACTACCTAATTCAATCTTTTGTTCATCCTTGTCTTAAGAATCCATAACGAGTGTAGATTTACCTATCCTTAACATACTGACTGATTGCTTACTAACTGACGCATTCACAGAATGAAAGTTTGTTAAAGATTTATAGACCACTATCTTTTGCCCGCGGCTCCACCCGCGTATTTTGGTAGATTGGTGGTGTTAGTTCTCACAGTAATCGGCTAGGAAACACCGCACCGGACGATCAGTCCGGCGCGGTGGTTTGAGTGAATTCAAAAAATATGTTGACGTGGATCATTGTTATTTTTAACAAATTACCAAATATAAATATCATTTATCGTCACTGGTGGATCTGTAATTCTTGAAACCAGTCGATTTATTTACTTTTGCTTGTTGTTTACATCAATATTGATCATAGTTAATGGTTCAAAATCTTTACTGAAATAGAGCACGTTTTCGGCAAAATCCACTCAGCCTTGCTTCGGTGGTCACTTTGGCTTCATCAAAAACCCCAAAAAGATCTTCAGCTCTCCTAAACCCTTTACTTACCTACCACCAGAACATTGATAAAACCTCAAAATAAAGTAAAATGTCACACAAAGTTTTACCTAGATTACCAACCCAGCATTTAGCGGCTTCGAAGTCTGGCGTGTGGATGACGAACTGCTTGTTCTGAGGATCGTACGTCGCTGTGGTGCGCATGAGTCGCGCGTCCGAGCCGTGCGCGATCTCTGTGAGGGCGAAGCTGGCCAGCGTCTGTTGGAGATTGAGCTGTGTGAGTTTTTGGCGCATTAACATGCAGTAGAACTGCGGACAGAAGTAAGATGTACAGAGATTGTGAGGCGAATTGCAACGACACCAGCGATTGGACAGAATTCATAGTGACCACAACCGCTCTGTCAGAGCAACGCTTAAAAGAACATGGGGTAGTTCGAGAATGCGGAAGAATTGTTGAGATGTAAGTAAACTGTTGTTTTGTGGTTTTTTTTCCAGTGGTAGAACGGTAGTCGACGGAATCAATGCATGTATTCACATTTCCTCTGATTATAACATTGAAACTAATCTGTTTGCAGTCGTGATCTATACAGATATTTCAGTAACTCCTTTTATGCCTGCCTTAACTACACTTCTAATATACAGTTTCTGAGGTACTTTATCGTAAAAACTTTCAAACATTGTTTGTGATCTTCATATTAAAATTTTCATCAAGTCCAGGGTCAGTGTTCGAATGTGCGTTACACTACAGTTTCAGTACCAAATCAAAAACCTCATGGTTAACCGAAAATTTAAAACATTACCGGTATATTGTTAGGCAAATATAATATATGTCGTGCAGTCAGTAAAACTATGCCATTGCACTTTTTAAATTGTCAAACTATAAATATAAGCGCACCGTGTAAGGTTACCACTGTGGTTACTCACTGTGAATCCTTTTGCATCCATAATGTTTGCATTTTTTTACTAAGAACGACACAAATTGGACCAAGACCACATGAGAAACACTGCACGCAGATGAATCACCCGCTGCCTTGCCCCCTGCATTTTCTGCCCACTGCTGTGTATAGACCTACTTCTTTTTGACACCACTGGAAATGCTTCACTCTCAGCATTAAGTATCTATACGTATACAGGGTGTTCCAGAAGTCCGTGGTCATATTTAGCAAAACAAAAACTAAAGACTTATAAAAAAAAAACAAGCAGATGTTACGACTAAAAATTTCCGAAGAAATGTCTTTTCAAAAAATTTGTTACAGTTGGTGGCATTTACTTTAGTTAAATCACAGATTTGGTGTCCGCATCGTCGTTATTTTTGGTAGATTTTTTTATAAGCCACATTTTTTATGTTTTGATATTTTTTCCTTTCCAAACCAAACATCACCCTGTATAAAGTGGCGGTCATCATAACGTTCCGTAGCGCTCTCCATACAATGTGCGACCAGTGACCATGGCCATTAACGCTATCTGGCCTTTTTGTTCCACAAACATTGACCTCGGAACTCGGAAGTGACATAACAGTGCTATTTTTGCGCGAGAGATAAGTACTCGTTAGTTTACATGAAGTGGGCGGATTCTGTTGCGGAGGTGCATTTGCTGTTTCCATGCATATTTATGGGAAGGTTAGTTTTCGCTTTTCGTTTAACTCGGAGCTTCAAAGTGGGGTGCGTAGACTCTTAAGTGTTCGGGGAAAAAATTTAAATTATACAGGGCGAATTTTTCAAGTGGACGTGGAACGCCAAATCGAAACGACGAGATAATAATAGCGAAAAATACTCAAGAACAAAAACTAAAACTGCATTATAGACCCTGTATTTGAAGTATCAGAAATACAAAGCTAAGCATTTATCATTAAATAGTCTATCAATGACAATTTTAGAAGTAGAAGTAACAAATAAAAACTTGTGTTCTCTTACCTCTCTATCCACAAAGGTAGCTTCATAGAATTTGTGGTGCCTCTCAGTGCCAAGCGATAGTAAGGCATTTGAAAACAAATATATGCCGATCGCCATCTTGACTGACACGCTGGGGTTCAAAGACTGCACTGCCTCGTTTATCGTCATTATTGTGCGTGTCTGTGAAACAAAATCTATGTAAAAAAACACTGTGTGTTCCAGAAGTTTGTGCTTGGTTATGACCAACTGTATCTGTTTTACAGTACAGAAACAATATCAAAATATTTTTTTTTTTACTTTTTTCAAAAAACCCGACTTCAAAAAACGACTAAAAATATTTCAGAACACGAACAGTACAAAAACAACATTTTTTTTTAATCACAGTTTGGATGCCATTAACTGCGTCAGGTTGCTTGAAGTGTTTTTTATTTACTTTTTAGTCGTTTTTTGTGGTCGGGTACTTTGGAAAAGATCAATATTCTTTACTTTAATATTGTTTCTTTACTGTATATATAGCAGATACAGAATACACCCTCAAATATAACCACGCACTTCTGGAAAACCTGGTACAATGCTTCTGGAAAACCTGGTAAATTTTGTTCCACTTCTGGACAAAGGCTTCCCTCCATTCCTTCTATCGGTCAAGTTTCTACACTACTTCCAATTCTTAAGGAAGATATCCAGCAGTGCTACTCTGTAAACATTTCGAATTAAAAACTTGGGTGAAGTGACCACGAAGTGAGCTGTCAATCCGACATGGAATGACAGCTCACTTCGTGATCACTTCACCCAAGCCTCCACTTAGACATGTTTAAAGAATCGACAGGCAGTTCGTACCACCATATCCTTCGTGGTGACCTACGGCGTCGTGCCGTTTTTAGGGCAAAAACCAGTGTTTTACCAGCACAGGACCTTACTACGATGCTCGTCATGGTATGGTGTATCGATAAGAGAAAGGAACAGTGGATGATTTTAATGATGAAGATGGCTTTAAGACGTTACAGTAGAACCCCTGATCGTTCGGCATGTGGCAGAAACGTCTAGCCAAGTCCTATATTATAGATTTAATATTAAAATTGGTGCTCACCCTCCTACTATAACTAGAGTTGACCATTTCCTTAGTGTGGAATTTGTAGTCGTTGATTTTCTTCAACTGTAGCTGTGTGATACGTTTCTGTTCCTCTACAGTGGGCGTGACGGAGTTGTGTGCGAAAAGTGGGTCCTTCTCCAGCGTGTGCCATATTTTGTACTGTAACAATGGAAAAGAGTTGTGAGACTGGTTGAAGAATGGAGGTAAGTGGGTGGAAAGAAAAAGGTGTGCTCTGAACACGATGTCAGAAACACATTCTCAGTCAGTCTCCAGCGAATTGTATGATCTAAATCGTCATTTCAGCACGTGGATCGACTCTGCGCTTTTCGCATCCATCTGATTCCCACGGCCGTCGCAAGGTCAGCTAATAAGTTTTATAAATTGTTCGTAGGATGTACCTACTTACGGCCGCTTTCTATAATATATCTCAATCCCAATCTTGATCCCGATCCTTGTCTGTAACCAATCAAAGGTGAGGATTGTGTGGTGAAGGACACAAACTCGGCCGTTGATTGGTTACAGACAAGGATCGGGATCAAGATTCGGATTGAGATATATTATAGAAAGCGGCTGTTAATCTGTGTAAAATCCTGATTCGGTAATTCTGTCACTGATAGAAAGTTTACTATCGTTGAGGCATAGGCCGTATAGGCTACTTTTATACTGGAAAGATCTACAGTTCCTGTGGGATACGCGAAGAGACCAAAAAGCTAGTTTAATATAATTATGTAGGTTAGATTCCTAAAGTGGGCAGATGAAAATTGGTTGACAGTGATAACAAATTACTGATTGAGAAATCTACTTTAATTGCTTCATTTTATTATATATTACAGAATAACTTGGTATAATAATCTGTTAATAAGTACTACATGAATTTTATGATGTTCTTAAGTTAGCTCAAATAGTATTAACGGGACAGAAAATGGACGAAACAAAAAACATTGTCGAATCATAATGGAAATGCACCACATTGCATGCTTTGGTAGTTGATAGTAAAATCGATACAATTGTATGCAGTATCGATATAATCGTAGGAACGTTATCTACGATAAAATTTTGCGCTACTATCGACCCTGACCTGACGCGGTTCTGCTCTACATCTAGTAGGGCATAACCAAACAGGGTATTGTATTTATTTGATGATTTGGTATGGCATTATTATAAAAAATATTAGCATTCTGCACTCCTTGTCCATTATAGTTCGGTTTAGCACTTGAAAGCCCTTTTTTTTTAAAGGATGGGAAATGTGGACCACTCTGGGAGGAGGGGAGGGAGTCTCAGACTCTTACTGACTAAAACCCATCCATGCTCCTCCTAGTGCCTTTTGCGTTCCAGGGCTGCGGTAACTCTTTCGAACAAAATCCGCAACCCTGGCAGGCTCTGGCCCTAACGGGCCCCATCTTTTGCAGACTGCTTCATTCGGCGCGCATGGAACAGAGCGCGCCGTCGACCCAGGCCTGTTCTGAACGAACGGCGAGCTACCCATTGCTCGCCGTCGGCAGGCATCAATCACTGCGCCATGCTCAGGAGCATCAGTTCCTGAGCGGCGCAGTGGCTGACTTGATAGCCCTAGCGTGCTAGATCTGCCAGTGGCCATATCCAAAAAACAGAAACTCCTTCTCCATTATAAACATTAACTGTGCTAAATTTCATACACCGTCCGCGTAATTTTCGCAAGAAGGGGTACAAAGTTTTTGCTTCACGTATTAAATTAATATAAATAGATTATTTAATTTTAAATAAGCGGTCACGTAACGAATGTTTAATTGAAATATCGCATTGAATTCTTTTTGTAACATAAAAGGAGCCAGACTTTGTCTAGACCAGACGATATCTTGATAAATACATATTTAGATAGATTTATTTATTTGCATAGAATGTAGCAATTAATGTTATTATCAATTTTAGTTAGGTATCTTCTTTACTCCACAGACTACTTATTATATAGGAACCTACTGGGAAATGTGAACCTCAAGGGAACGAGTCGATGAAAGAAAATAGCAGCGACCGGATTTTTTTAAATAGGTCACAATCCGTGTCCTCTTATTTGGTCTGGTATGATTGACAAATTTTGCTTTAACCGATTGATTTGTTAAACCGATTTGGACTGAAGGAATACAACTCTGGGGGACAGCCTCCTATTCCAACATCGAAATCATGCAAAGATTTCAAAACAAAATCTTGAGGACGATAACCGATGCCCCCTTTTTTTTTCCCATGCTCCTCCTAGTGCCTTTTGCGTTCCAGGGCCGCGGTAACTAAATCCGCGACCTTGGCAGGCTCTGGCCCTAACGGGCCCCTACTCCTATGCTGACATCTCTTTGAGGCGCTCGTGGAACACAACGCGCCGTCGGCCTGGGCCTGGCTTTGATCGGACGGCGAGCCACCCAACGCTCGCCGTCCGCAGACCCGCACCTACGGTGGCCGGGAATCGCCCAGCGACTCCCGACGCCCGGTGCGTCTCCCTATGCCGCGGCGGCTGGGGCGTGAGGATTGTCTCTCCCTCACGCGGCCCGCCTCCTCCTTCACTAGCATTACTGCTTCGCAGAAGGAGGTGACGGCTTCCCATGCCTCCTCGCTCCGGACCATGGATTGAACCAGGGCCGGACGCGAGAGGTCGCCGCCGCCGATCGCCTCGACGAGGACACGGCGGTGCTCCGCCCAAGCGGGGCAGACCTCAACCGATGCCCCCTGGTTCGTCATAAATGAACAACTCCAACACGACCTGCATATGAACACAGTCAAACAGGAAACACTCTTCCATACAAACACGTACAAGGGAAGAATTAAGGACCATTCGAACAGCTTAGCCAATGTCTTGATGGAAGACAACACTACAATTCGCAAGATTGAAACAGAAGATGCCCCAACCACACCACCACCATTATTCCACTTCACTAGCAACCTACATTCACAGTAGGTACCTATACCTATGTTCTAGCAATCCACACACGTTAAAAGGGGATTACCATTATCGCTTTTCACGAGTGAAAAGTATTCAGAAAAAGCAGAGGGTGCTTATCCAGGAAAGCAATGCCCTCAGCCGTGCCGGCCAGATCGACAGCACATTTTAGACTTATCGGGCATTCTGTCTAAAATGCCCAATAACTCGTAATATCTTGGGCATTATGCAATCTTCACAAATATTTCTACGTGATTAAGTTATGACGTAAACGCCATTTCAAATGGTTAGGTACTTAAAAACATAACATACGCTCGAAAAACATTACCCTCCTTCTGACGCAGTCGGGTAATAACGTTTATTTTTGTGCAGTTTATTATTGTTGCTCCTAGACAATAAAAATTCGATTTGTATTCTAATGCAACAAAACGTACCCGGCCAGACTCCTAATATGGAAACTTGATAGTCATCCCGATGCTAAAATGGCACCCACACGTCGTAATCCAATATACGAATTATCCACAGTACAAAAGTGTATAGCTAGCTGTAGCCATTGATGTATTATATAAATCAATCAATGGCAATGAATTAAAAAAATAAAATAATAATATAATTAAGTTAATGAATTTTATGATCAATAAATTTATCAATGGCTGTAGCGGATATAAAAATCGATAGGTTTACCAACATAAGTAAAGGCCAGTGTCTATATTTTTGTGCATGCAATGCAGCACGGGCCGATCCATACTAATACGTTTGCTCATTTTCAGTACCTACCTAACGAAACTAAAAAAAAGCGCATGGTGGATATTTAGGCATACAATTATTGTGTCGCTTAGTGATATTGAAAACAAACATAAGTGGGTATCGTTATCTATTTCTGAGCACAAAAACTTTAGGGATAGGTACCTAATTATTATTTATATAAAATTATTCAGCATAGAAGCACAATTGGAACTATTAATACACCATTCATACACCCATAATATTTCACGAGATAGTTTCGCATGGAACTACTAAGTATTTCAGTTTCCAAGCCCTCTAGATTCTAGAACAATACAAGCAAGCTATAAACACACTCATAACTCGAATCTGATTAATTTCAATGCGAGAAGTCCGTTATGCGTTTTCCACAGCGAAATCATTAAAATACTGAAGGCTGGTACGAATAAAATTAGCCAATAAAATGACGGTTTCACGATTTCAGGGTCATAGCGGATCACGTGTTTGCGGTCATGCAAGATTAGACATAATATGCCGCTAATGCAGAGATAACACAAGCTAACGGTGCATTGTGTAGTGTATTTTATGGTAATTTAGAATACAATGGCGAATTGGGTACCTTATCACCTGCTGAAGACATATTCATTTTTTACTTTTGATAGGCACGCGTTGGATCACTATCTCACCTGATGGTAAGCGATGATGTGGTTGAAGATCGAGAACTGTCAAAAATGTATGAAAATTAAGGCTTTTTTGACAGTTCGCGACTGACATGCTAATGCGATAGTTGTTTCAAAATAAGTACCAATTCTACTTATTTTGAAACAACTATCGCATTTGCATGGCTCTCCGATCGTCATATTGTCTAAATTTCGATGTCAGTGATTTCGATTTATGAAGATTATAAGATTTATAAGTATCTGATCATGTTGTAAGCCAGAGATTGCCCATAAACATATTCATATCTAAATAATAAAGTAGGTGATTGGGTTTCATTTCCGCGTCAGAATCTCAAAAACAAGCGTAGTAAATTGCAGAGTATTGAAATTTACGAAGTTTGTAATCGATTTAGTGCTCTTCGTCTTTCAATACTAGCTTTAGCCCGCGGCTCCGTGTGGATCTCGGTTATAGCGTTAAAAAGTAGCTTATGTGATTCTCCATCCAGGCTATATCTGCCAAATTTTATGTCGGTCCGTTCAGCCGTTTTAGCGTAAAAGCGTAACAGACAGACAGAGTTACTTTCGCATTTATAATATTAGTAGAGATAGTATAAAAATAGGGAAACGGGGATCTTTGACGGGGTTTCCCAGTCTTATCGACATACTGCAATCTACACGATGGCACTAAATACGAGTTCATCAATAGTGTATTATTTTTGCCTTGGACCAGAGCTGGGAGCTTTCTTTGGCAGACAAGTCTAAGGATTATTTTTCCCCGTTGGGTCGAGGCATGGGCACTTCTAAATACAGCAAAGCGGGAGATTGGTTCTTTTGAACGAAAAATAGCAAGCAAGTTGTCCCAGACAATCCAAAGGACCTCGGATTAAATAGAGAGTAGGTGTCAATAAGGAGCGCTGGGTTACATTGGCCCTCGCATTCCTCCGCAACTATGTATGTACTATATTTGTACCAAAGAATCATTTTCGGGTTCCGTACCCGAAGGATGACCAACGGAACCCGGATTAAACCCTCAGTTCGGTTCAAGCCCTGGGTGTTCCGCGTGAGGGAGAGACAACCCTCACGCCCCAGCCGCCGCAACATAGGGAGACGCCCCGGGAGTCGGGAGTCGCTGGGCGATTCCCGGCCACTGTAGGTGCGGGTCTGCGGACGACGAGGGTTGGGGGCTCGCCGTCCGATCAAAGCCAGGCCCGGGCCGACGGCGCGTTGTGTTCCACGCGCGCCTCAAAGAGATATCAGCATAGTAGACGGGGTTCGTTAGGGCCAGAGCCTGCCAGGGTTGCGGATTTTGTTCGAAAGAGTTACCGCGGCCCTGGAAAGCAAAGGAGAAAACGAGGAGCAGGGATGGGTTTTAGTCAGCAAGAGTCTGACACTCCCTTTCGCTCCACCCAGAGCGGGAGGAGCCCTGGATTTAAGGACCTACTCTACTGACAATCCACACCACAAAATTGAGAAGAAAAGAGACAGTGGCCATTAAATTATTGGCTAGTAAAAAGCCAGGGTTTTGCCAGACAGGAAATAAAACCGAGGACAGCTTATAACAATAATCCCCTTATCACATCTGATTTAAATGCGTAATTCGATTATGAGCAACTGTTATCTCAACCAAAACATTTTGGCTATATCTGACTTGATTTACATTGAATCAATATTAAGATATGACATCTAGAATGGCTCAGATTACTTCGCTGTTAAGATTTCTAAAGGTGGCAATTCACTTGGCGTATTGGTCAAAAACATTGACGTTACTTGTATAGTAGAAAATATACCCTAATTCTTTTGAAATAGATTTCATTTTTTTTTAACGAATACGCAAGACAAATGTTGGCGCTTTTATAACTATACAATTTTTACATGCATTAAAATAATCTCCACGAGTAGTGATATGCACGATAAGCTGGTCGCGGTATAAAGGATCACTTTTGTCTATTTGTTCGTCTGTCACACTCACAGTCAATTTTCTACGAATTTACTGGACCGATTTGGTTAAATAAGATACACATGTGAACTCCGGTGGGTGACCTTAAAAAAGCGAGAAAAAACCGGGCGAGTAAATAAAAAAAAATTGCAAAAGTGCTTTGAGTTTTTTAACAAAAAAAGCACTTTAAAGCTTAATATTTCGCAAACGGATCCTTGGATGGAAAAATGGTTTTCGCACAGCCTAAATATTTTTAAACAACCGATCCAACGACATCCCACACCATGGGGTAGACGATAAAAAAAATCATCGACACTACATGTAGGGGACCGATAGTATCGATTCAAACATTTGCATTTTTTTTACGTTTCGAATCGATAGGTGACGGAGAAAAAATACACTGATGTATACCCAGTGTCTATTTATAACATACCATCATAAATACCATCTACAGCATACCAGTTACCACGTGATCAGAAGTGGCTTCATAAACAATTGAATACTCGAATAGTTTCCCTGAGTGACCATTCAGCTGGTAATTTAATGCATAACTATGAATCAGAGAGAGACGTGACTTAGTTTTGTAACTGTTATGTCATTATGTGTACAAGGGGGGGGCGGTATTTGAATTACTTGTAGTAGGGATGACTCCTGGTCAAAAAATATATGATTCTATTTAGTCCGTCAGTTAGATTTTCGAAAAATATTGGACACGTATTTTTTGCTTTATCAAATAAATAAAAAAAGACGAAGATAAACCGCATCAAAGATTAGGAGTGGGGGTTGTGACGTGACGTGTACGTAAAAGTGTACTTACAAGTGACGTCACACGAGATATTAACGTATTATCTCGTTTTCATTTATTGTTTACGAGAAAAAATAAAAAATACGTGTCTAATATCTTTTTGGAAATCTATCTGACTGATTAATTAGATGTTTTTAGTCATACCCTATTAAAATAACATAGAAGGTAATTGAAATACAAATACGTATTTGGTATTCGTATTTTAATTACTTTTTAAAAATGTAATTTGTAATTAGTATTTCAAATACCTAACGCTGAGGTATTTTGTAGTTAGTATTTCAAATACTTATGGCTTCAAAATACATTTGAACATAAATACATTTAGCAAAGTTATTAACGGGTGCGTTCTGCAGAAAACAGCGCTCTACTTTCGTAAGCAAAAAGGCTAACCTGAAAGAGTTACCGCAGCCCTGGAACGCAAAGGGCATGGAGGAATACGGAAAGGATTTAGCCAGAAAAAAAAAACCTAACCCCTGATTGTATTTTGTAATTAGTATTTAGTATTTTAAATAAAAATATTGATAATACTGTATTATCCAGCTCTGCATGGGTGTTATAATGACCAGTCGGTCAGAGGTGGTGTTTTGGTGACGGATTGGTGATCGCGGTCTGCATAAAAGGGCATCGAACAGTCGTGTTTGACCGGCACGGTTGGCGCAGTGGTTGAGCAATTGGCCGATGCGCTGCGTGTCGCGGGTTAGATTCTCGCACGGAACAAATGTTTGTATGGCCTACAGATAGTTGTTCCGGGTCTGTTTGTGTATGTGAGATTGTATGAGTAAACGCACCCATGATACATGACAAATTCCAAGTGTTTAAAAAAAATTAAGAAAAGCCTTCTTGAGTGGTATTAGCTTCTAAGAGTGATATAAGTAAACAACTTACGCTTGCGTTGTCTTACTCATCCGCTGTTGTTTTCAGACTAATTCAGAGACAGTTGAATCGTTTCTTCGAGACTCTTTTTAACCGACTTCCCAAAAAGGAGGAGGTTATCAATTCAACTGTTTCTTTTTTTTGTGTTTGTTACCTCATATCTCCGTCATTTATGAAAAATATGTGGAAAAATCATCGATGTTTATGAAATTGCGTATTTTTGCTTTCCTGTGACTTTCCAGTGGTGTTGTTAGGTGTGGGGTAAGTACCACTAAAAAGTGAAAAATAAAAAACTTTTTCACAAAAAAAAACCGACTTCCTTTGAGTTCGAGTTTCATTGCTGTTCTGACTGAGAAAAGAGTAGCGGACATGTCCCAAAAGACAGCCAGTAAACACTGTCACCTTGCTGATAGACTAGGTAGTATTTCTACCAAGAACGTTAGTATTTATATTGACTATAATAAGAACAGGGCGGGTCGCAGGTTTTTTTGACGCCACAAATTGGCTCTTTTCGACCAAAAATTAACTAATCACGAAGTCGGCAAGTATGGTGAACGCGTATAAACAAACGTTCTGTCAGCCCTATCTCAACTATTTAAATCTCTGAGTAAGTACCTATTTATCATAAAATTCCCGCGATTCGAGAAGGGGCAGACAATATGGCGCCGCCCAGCCTCATAGCGTAATCCTTTAGTCACCTTTTATGATAAGCACGTAGGCGAGTCTAGATTATTTCGTATCTATCGTCCTTTCGATACTACGATACTCATACCATGACACCATACATTCACGATTCCGTACAACTAACTATGATAGATTAAAAGTTCCATTAACTTGCCAAGAAAGCAATAAATAGAACATTAGATTGTCACTTGACTTTCAACCTTATGTCTCTTCAGTTTAAGTCTAACATCATTCTCTACTTTCCGCACGTTTGTTTATAAATTAACATTTAAATTCAAGCAATAAGGAACTGTATTCTCAACAGAGAGAGTCCAAAATCGTGTGTGCTAAATACTAAATTCGTGTGGACCTCCTCTATGCATAGCTATTCCTCAATATGAATAGTTCATTCAGTATTAGGAAAGCATATTTCCGTTTTATTATTGTCATGATCTGAATGCACAAGTAGGATCGCTTAGTTGGTTCTTGAATAAGTAGGTATCTACTACCTATGCTAGGTAGAAACAGAGCCGCGGGCGGCAGCTAGTTAATAATAAGACGATTTTTCAAGATTATTTGTGGGCGTGGCTACTTAAATGACTCTATTCGGATTACCAAGGTCAGTCCGTGTATGAGTTCGCCCATCCATTAGTGGACTTTTCCGTGCCTCGGAAAGCACGTTCAGCCGTTGCTCCCGGCCGGTATTTGAAGTTCTTTGACAGAAGTTAAGCAGACAGAAGCCAGAAAATCTAACAACAGTCGTGCCAAATTTTACCGTGTTACCCAGTTATACTGGGTTACAGATAGGCAGACGTTCTATGTAAAATACTGGTACACAGCTGTATCCCGTAATATTGGTAGCCGACCCCAAAATAAAAAAAGCCTAGGCAGATTAAAATGACGTTATTCTCGACATTTAAAAGTAAGCTTCATAATAAGAGGATAAAACTGTCACGTATTTGATATGACAAATCTCAGGCTCCCTCAAGGAAAATAGGGCTCAGTATGATTCTGTTTTCCAGTAAAAACCCATTGCCCTTTGTTAAAATTAGTGCCTAAGTCATCATCATACTAGGCAAATTCATAGCGAAATGCCTAAAACAATACTTGACTTTGGTCTGAAATAGGCTGTTTGATGCAACAAGTGTCAATGGAAATGCCTAGCAAAGAGTTTTATAGGTACTGGGCATAAATATAAAGGACAGTGTAAAACTTCGAGCAAAGAGGCATTAACACAAAAGGCGGTGAAAATTTACGAGCATACGGGCATAAATATAAAGGGCAGTGCAATTTTTTCGAGAAAACGGGCATAAATACAAAAGGGCAGTGCACAATTTTCAAGACACTATGCTTTTCGCTAATAAGAGGTAGAACTATAACGGTATTACGTAGCCTGTTAAATATGTCTCTTTCTCTCTGCATGCAAGCTATTGTTATTATTATAATGCATTTTATTACGCTTTATCTCAAATCATCCTATATACTACTGCAAGCAACATTCAGACAGATCAGGGGGCCTAGACAAATAACTTTTCTGTAGCGTTAACGTCAGACGCTCACGACAAAATGTATGGGAATGACATTAGGTGTGGAAAGGAAACGTCATCACCTAATGTCATTCCCATACATTTTGTCGTGAGCGTCTGACGTTAACGCTACAGAAAAGTTTTTTGTCTAGGGGGGCAGGTTTTGTGCCCCAGATTTAAACAAAGTTGTTTTTGTGGAACTGGAAAGTTTATAACAAAAACCAGTACCTCAAATACGGGACCTTGAATTCCAGATCAATATCTCAAGAGCATTTAGTGTTTAGAAGACTAGAAATGTATTTATTTCTAGAAGATTTGGTGATGTTTACGAGGCTACAAACTTCTTGGACCACAAGATGAAGAGTTCTCAGAGTCCTGTCTAACCGGATACTGCTGAATACCAGTACCTATATTACAAAGAGCGGCCTCCTATCCAACCACCACAACCCAGTATCTGGGTAATACGATAACTCTTGGCAAGACTGGTGCGAGATTTTCTGGCTTCTGACTACTCCTAACGACTGTTTAAGATGTTCATATGACAGCTGGAACCAGCAGCTTAACATGCTTTCAGAGGCTAGGAGATAACTTGGTAATTGATAGTTATCACTCTATGGTAGAATGGATCATTCAATGTCTATGGTAAGTGTAATGGTATTTGGTATACCAAATTCCATTATTTCAGATCAACACATATTATATATGTTAAAAATAACACGGGCCAAGTAGGGGCAGGCCACTAATTATAAATACAAAAGTATGAAATATTGAGTATCATACAAAATGAGTTATTTGCATTCATATTAATGTATCACTGCACTTATGGCATTTTGAAACAGTGATAAGATAACTAGGTTATTGTAATAAGGACTTACTTTCCAAGTGGATAGAAAATACAAAACGGTATGATTTTTATCACCATCCAAAATATTTCAGGCGGTAGGTATTAATCAAGGACAAGATTGATACAAAAAGCAACATTATAGCAGAAAAAAACTCAACTGTTACATTTTGTCAACTAATGTAAGAAAAAATGTTATGATAGCAATATTTGGGTTGGGTTTAGAATCGAGTCCTCTGAATTTGAGGAATCTGTCACTGTGGGGGGGTCAAGGGGGCTTATCCCAAGCGCCTCCATACAAATTCAGCTGCCGGAGCCACATTGAAATTGAATATTGTTTGGATATAATTTTATTTTGTAAATAGTAGACCCTAACTACCTATTGCCATGCATCAAATCTATTCAAAGGGTTGTCTGTTGTCTTAATATAAAATATTAATATTATATTCATATGAAGAATGCAAAATGCATTCATAAATTTAAATAAGATAAAATCAATGTTACTCAATAACAAAATTGCAATCAATTACTTTGATTATTCTTTTGTTTCCTACCAATGTTAAATTTCTTGGCATTTAAAATTAATTAATTAAAAGATCATTTCATTGTTGTTTTCTTTATTATTATTCAAGACAACACTAGAAGTTTGTGTTAGTATAGAGTATTTATTGCATTATTTCTACAATGCAAAAAGCTAAAAGCAGAACTTTTTTGTCATGAGTTTAAATTTTCAGATCATTGTTTTAATATCTATGATGATATTTTTAACCACCTGATTAATTGATATAATATTCTATGGGTTTGTTGTGACCAGTTTACAATGTGAAACATGTCCCAAACATCTAATATGGCCTTGTCTCAAGTGATAAAACTCTGTATTTGCATAACATATCTATTTAAAGTATTTTATGGTGAACATTTGAATTCAATTCATCCAAATATATATTTTTATCAGTGACTTGAATTACTGGCCCAGTGAGCAATTGAATCTAATTTATATGTTGGAAAATTATTGAAATATTAGAATAGTTTAATTTACGAAAATAAATTATCATCATCCAAGTTTCTGTTTTTGTAAAATCAAGTAAAATGTTTGTTCTCATTTCATTCTGGTCATTCTGTACTAACTATCAAAATTTAAATTAAGAAAACAATATTGTTCAGCCTGGACTTGGATTAGCACTTGTTCTTCTTTTAAATCTAGGAAAAATATTGGCGCGAGTCTAATAAGAAAATGTTGTGCAATGTTTAGGAATTAATTAAATTATGTATCATATTTCTGTCACTTACCTTAAGTTTCAGGAGCTCTATATCACCTTCCAAAGCCAATTTGAGGCGTTTCCAATCAAAGGACGCGGTTTTTCTGAATTTATCCAGCGGCCCGCTCGGGAGATCGGGAACGAAACTTAAGTCCTCCATACTAAAACACAATATCACGATTTAATTCAACCTTCTTACACTAATAATGGTTATGAGCGCGCACCAATTTTATAACACCGGATGACTAAACATGCAGGGACATTTCAAATTCCCTCGCAGACACAAATTCAAGGTCTACAGCGATCCGTGAAGTATGTATCTAGTCTACTCGGGCGTGCTGTTTCTATACAACTCTCACCTTGACTATGAATGGGAGAATGAAAGAAACTGTTAATAAACGTCAGTGCGTCCGTTACCTAGGTGTTACGAACAAAACTGATAATTTTTGAGGAGGTTTTAAAGAGGAAAAGCGTATGATAACGTGAATGCGGCGCACGCTGTTTTATTGGGCGCACCGCTCGCCGCTCACACACACACGTCATACATCGGATGATTACTCGTACTGTCACTGTCAACTGTCAACAATCAGTCACAGGATGTCTTTGTCAAAGTGACAAATTATATTTTAATTTTTTCAACAGGTTTATTCTATTTTTTTTCTAATCTACTAGTTTCTACTAATCTACTAGTTTATTTATAAACTAACACGTCATAGACTCTTCATCCAGTTCAAAAGATTTTTTCAATTTTCAAAACAGTGGCTAGTGCCATCTATAGTGATTTATAAGAACTATTTCAGTCATGGAACACAGTATTGCTCAAGAGTCGCTGTCTGCTGATATGTGACTGTGGCTTGCGTTTGAAACGTTAACCAATAGATGGCAGCACAAGGAACAAGTATAATTAATGAAAAGTGTAACAGAGATAGCAAGACACAAACCTCGCGTCGTCGATAGAGACAAACATAGTCACTCACACTAAGAGCGAGAGGCACTACATAGAAATTTTTAGTTACAGACGCATAAACAAGAAAAGAGAAGTTGTAAAACAACAAACTGTGTTCGTTGCTTTTCTATCAGATGTAAAATGGACGGGCGGTCGTGTTGTTGCGCGCTCGCGAACTCCGCGTGTTCGTTGTGAAATCGATGTTTATTGTTTTATATTTTGACGTGAATACGAATATTGTTTACGCGATTGTACGACTACTTCGGTGTTCGGTTGCCGAAGAAGATTGTGTTTAGTGCATGTGTTTTTGTATGACGTTAGCGCTCACTTCACTTGCAGTGATTTCGCTGATAGCTCACTCACCGGTGGGTGCGCGCGTGATAAACTACGTGTTCGATACGAAAAAAGGCGATCAATCGTCTAGTGTGGGTGTTTTACAGTAGCATCATGCTGTGTACGGTGACATAGTGAACGTTGAACAGACCCTGACCTCTGGCAATCATGTCTGGGCGATCGGATTGCAGGAAATTTGCACCAAACATCTTCAACAAGAGCAAATGCACTAATTGCTTCCGTCAGAAGGAGGAGCATAGTGCCGAGGCTTTGGAATCTAATCGGGTGAGTATCATTACAAACCTTTTAAATTCAAGTTTTAAACGTCGTTTATTTCTAATCAACAAGATGAAATATTCGCGTGTAGGTGTGTTCGTTGACTAAAGTAACGTGTACAGTGCTTGTCCGTGTGTGCGTAGGCCGACCACTCTTCAGGTGTTGATCTAACGGATTTCATCAAGTTATTAAAATGGTATTGAGTAGTAGGTACATCATTTGAACACGCCTCACAAATAACGTTTGGTGGGCACTTTTGTACGCGGGTAGTTTAAAAAAAATGTTGTGTTGAGACAGTTTTAATGAATAGATAAATTGTAAGTAATCTAAATCTACACTTTTAAGTACCTACCTACACCGTATAATTATCGAGTACCACTTTCTAAAATAAAACAACCCAAAAGCGATAGGTTACCTAAGGCCTACCTAGTGAATTCTACTGTTATTTTTATGAGAAACTTGTCTCACCTCTAATTTGAATGTCACAAAAAAATTCAGAATTGAGCACCAGCAAATTAGCGGGAAACAACGGGAAAAATATATCGTTCTTATTTCAAATCAGTAGGTATTTAAAATACTTACTGATTTACTAGGCTCGTTATAAAAAAAAGCTGATGGATCATTTTTACCCGACTGCCAAGAAAGGGTTGTTTATACTTTGGGACTATGTATCTCCTTAGGTGTGTGTGGGATTGAGTCTCTGTGATTTACATAAGCTGAAAATCGCAAAGCAACGTAACCTTCATTAATCTACTGCAAGGTGTCCAAGAACATTAACCGTCTTATTCTCTGTTAATCTACACGTAGACCGGTATCACATCAATCTAGTACTACCTGTAGGTACCTACGCGTTAACTTGACACCTGGCTCCAATTACATTTTGAGGTTTTAATATTTATTGAAGCATTCGATTTTGATGAAAATATCCGGTTAAGCAGTTGATATCCCAAGTGTGTTAACTTGCTAGTGGTCATACCTAAAAAAAAAAAGTTAGGTACCTACAGATCTTTATTTTCATAGGTAGGTAAGTAAGTAATTGAATTGTTCGAAAATTTGTCGAGGCAGGTGCCAAATTAACGCGTACGGGTAGTAGGTAAATTAAATACCTGCATTCTTGCATAAATGTAAGTAAAAAAAACCCGCGTAGATAGTGTCTCGACTCGTATCTCCTAAGGTACCGTTGCGTACCTATACGAGGACAGGATGCACGACATGTTCAGCATAAAATCTCTGGTTGTTTGTGGAATACTATCTCATGGTATCTATGTGACTCGTTTGTACTCACAAGGAACATTCTTCATGTGAAATAAAATTATGTAGACGAATTGGTCAGCTTTCGAAAACTGCGGGCCTTTTCTGATCGTAAACATATGGAATTTTCTTAACTACTTCCGTACATTGCTTGGGGTCAGCTTCTAATCAGATTCAGCTGAATATCTGAGTACCAGAATTTTACATGAAACAAATGCTTTTCTTATTTCCAGAACCCAAACTCGATACTTACCCTCTTCGTAAGGCTTCTTCTTTTCGAGTCTATGGTTAACTCCTTTGATTTTTTGGACCCAGTAGGCAGCAACGGCAATTGCAGCGTCGTCGGTGGCATTCATCAGATCCCCCATAGTACAGGTGCATCGGCACTTGGAGTACTCCAACTTGGGCTTATGTTCTGAACAGGAGCGCCGCACTCACATTGTGTGTATCCGAAAAGTCTATGAAACCCCATTTTGCCAGGTTATATCTGCGGCTGTCAGACTTTCTAGATTCTGACGAACAGACGAACTATTAAACCTATCGAATATATCCACTAATGACAACCGGGACTAAAAGCATGTCTTACTTGGCACGGAGAGTGTTGATATTTATAGGACATCGATCCATTGACAGACCTCGGCAAGCATTGCTTAACTTTACTCTCCCGGGCGTCTGTCATTGTTTGTTTGAGAGTAGTAAAGCAACTATGATTTAAATTCCCTGAAAAGGTATTCGGTATTTTATGTACCTACCTATCTGCTCAGAAATAACCTAAAAAACACACACACACACACACAGTTCATGCTATGCCATTGATGGTGTCAGGTTACTGACCTCGAAATTCTATTCTATCCAATTTTGCGATGGCATTGTCCCTCCCTGTTCACGCTAAATTAATGAAAAAATACCGCGATGTTACCATTCATTAATTACACCATGCGGAAATACTAATAATATGTAACGTATGTACATAAGATACATGGAGGTTTTATCTTACGAAGTTAACACTTTCCGTGGGAGAATGATAAGACGAGTAAATAGAGATTTAATCTCCACTATCAAACCAGCATTAAGTGCTCAAATAAAGTGATGTCATTAGACCACCATCATCATTATTTTAATTCTAATAATTTACTTTAGAAACCATTGTTTCCCTTCGCTGGTAGTTGAAGATAATTGGTAATGATATGGTACATACAATCACCATTTAGTTATAACTAGCGACCTTCATGAAGATTCTTATGCGCAGAAGTAATATTTAACCTGCTCAGGCTATCCTCAAAACGCTGAAGGAAAACATCGTGAGGAAATCGGCATTCCTATAACCAAAAATTCGTAGTCATGATGTGACATCTACCATACCGCCAGTAGGCCCGCGTGGTGGATTCATAGCCCACTCCTCACAGATAAGATACATATGTTGATATGTCCCACCAATGGGAACATTAGGCTGATTTTGTGTCATTATTTACGCTGATGCAGGTACAGAAACATCCCCGTGCTAAATAATTGAAGGTATTTCTAAAACCGTAGCAAAATTTAAAAATAAAACTACTATTTATAGAAGATTATTGTTTCATCGTTTGACAGAATGTCATGAATTCGTGATCGGGTTTCATCAAAACCTTTCAAGTGATATTATATTTCGCATTTCGGAAGTCTTATTATATTCTGCACACCCACTTTCGTTTTGAGACGATTTCATACAAAAACTATAATCAATTTCAATTGTAATTTCGTCTCGATAGCAATTTTTGACAGGAACGTGGATAACTTTCACAATATTTCAGTGTAGAGTGCAACAATAACAAGATTGTACTATCGAGGTCACTTTTACGCATGCATGAGCATGATTCATTTCAATAAGTATTCTAGTTGTAACATTACGAGTAGGAGCCTAGACAATAGTGTCAGAATATTTACACGTAGCTCTAAGTAGGTAACGAGGTAACTCTACAACTAATAAACTGGCAGTAGACAGCAAAAATGATCACTTCTTTTTTTTTAATTTGACAGCTATTGCAGAAGTCGACGTGTCAAGTTCATTTCAAAGTTATCAATACCTAAGTGAAATAAGATTTATGTGTTGAGATATCAAAATATTGTGTAAAAATCAAATCATTAGATAAATTATCGGCCACTGAATTAAAGTAACGATGACGCATAAGATTGACATCAGAAACCTTCAACTTTTTTTATCTGTCACTGATCAATGTTTGCTATTCATATTTTTTTAGTTATTACCTTTTTTGTTAGACACGTCCTATTAAGTGTTCCATTACTGTTATCAAATAAAGTTATCTGCTCAACTACCAATGCCATTATCGGAGTTAGCCATTCACCAAAAATGCTTAGAATGTCGTTATTCATAGCCGCGAGCGAGATAGAAGTACAGTTTTCTTTACGTGAAAGCAGGATAGAACATCACCTGTCACACAGGCAGGTATTTAATCAAATAATAAGTCCAGCGTAGACATTGCTGATAATTTCGGTTAAAAACAAATACTTAGTTACGACGTAGAAGCACCTGTGACAACAAGATGACGACGTTACCCCGTTGAGGCCCGTAATAAGTGTTTTTAAAAGACATCGCTCTAAACAACATCTTTAGGGCCAGTCACGTCTCCACGTACGTCTATGTATGGAAAAATAATATTGAAATTAAAAATGAGCATTGAGCAGCTTTAATTTTGAAGCCACGACGAAAAGAGGTTTTGGGTCACATAATGAGCGTAACTCCAGTTTGCATGGAAGAACCAGTTTTTAATGAGAACGAGACGTATTAAGAAATTGATTTTAAATCCATGATACAGTATCTAATTGTCCAAAGCATTTGTGCCACATTGTAATATTCACCTTGAAGGTTCAAGTTTTCTTAACGTCGTCATTGAAATCAGCTGCGTACAAAACATCTTGAACGTGGCTGTGACATCTTGTATTCGCATTGGCCAATCCGCGCCTGTCAAGATAATTGAGCACAAAACGACCAAATTTGGTCTAACACGACACAATGTCAAAGCCAAGGCTGAATCATACAATGCCCCACCTAATAATGCGGTTCAGAAACTCATTTCTATCGCAAAGTGTCTCTTATATCCGGGCAATAAGGGTAAACACTAGTTTAAATAGGACATTACAAAAGGCAAACTATTCATATAATAATTAATCAGGAAATGTCAAAGCCTCAAATGGCGGTGTTCGGACAATTATCTTGACAAATGCTCCACTAACGAAGCGAACTGACGCGCGCCATGTTGGATGCGCGTGCGCAAGGTGACGCGCGGCGAATAGGAAGTTAACGATCGATACAATGAACGCTGACTTTACACGGTTTGCTAAATAGATGCTAATTTTTTTCTATATTTATGCTTGTGTAACGAATGTCGGAGAAAGTTTTGCTTATTTAGCAAAAATGTCTTCCTCATTGATTGGCTGGCGGTTGTACTGAAACTCGTCACGCTAGAATGATGTTTATCTTTTTAATCATTGTTATATGCTTGGAAAGTTATCATTTATTGCTTTTCTTACAACTATATTTTATGGTCGTTATAATGCTTTATAGCTTCATAGTTAATTTTCCGGTCTCGTGCCGAAGCTTTCCTTCCATAATGCGGAGGTCGTTTATCGTTCTTCATTCTTACCGCAGTTTTTCTCCAGTTCTACTACGCAGACAGTTGAAACCGCAGCAGATACTTTAAGGTACATTCTAGTGGTTTAAGCTCTTAAGTACTTTTGCTTAGTAAAAAATGTAATTTATATGCCGACACGTATCTATGGTAAACACATAGGTTTACCCGGTTATGGGAAGATCGTAAACAAGAAGTTCTACATTCAGCCAGTGTTTATGATCTCGCTCTTTGACCTCTTTAGCTTTCAATGTTAAAAGACTTACGAATATTTTAACGGAAAACTTATCTCTGGTCCCCGAAACCTAGCATTATATCATCCACCTCGACTTTGACGGCCTCTAATCACAAAACCAACACTGACATAATGTTTGGTCTATGATAGCCTTATCTGTCATTAATAAAACTGTTTGTAACAGCTTGAGTGGAAACTAAAGGCATACATTTTCCGGTTTACGGTTATAGTTTGTTAGCGTCCAAAGAATGTAAAGCCTTGTAGGAACGTCGCCTTTCTTGCTGACATGCCTGAAGCATGTAATATGTGAAGTAGGAAGTTTCGTAGAAAACCATTAGTATGAGTACTGGTTACTTAATTATTACCGAGGTATGGACATGTCGTTAAGCGTGTTGTAAGAGATATTTCCTAGCTTGATTACCTCGATCCTATTCTGGAATATGTCACTTCTTAAAAGGAGACTGTATATGTCTTCTTTCCAAACCAACCATGTGTCTAACGCCTTTTATAGTGGGCCTTCGGGCATTTTGTTAAAGTTGAGAATCATCATGTTGGTCAAAAACGACTTCTGATTGAACTTAGAAGTGTTTGGATTTGTCTGGACTAATTCAAACACTTCAACGAGTCTCTTCTTCACTTCTTTGAAACATATCAGAGTACGTCTTGATGATTTTATCTGTCTTGTCTTGTCTCGCAGAGTGATAGAGTCAGCAACAATCAGCCCACGAGTAACTAATCTCTAACTGCTGATGATATATTCAGCTGAGTCAGAAGAAGCAATTATGTTAATTGACCAAGAAGTTCCAAAGACACGTGGATTATTAGACTAAACTTCAACGTTATCAGAGATAGCTAGGCGCCATGTCCTAACAAAGTACTTAATGAGCTCAATCAGAAAGATAGCATTAACGCATTAGCACTGAATCGTAACGACCTATAGCGCTGAAACTGTCATAAACTGCATTTCTCAATGGACTGGGTTAATAAGCAGCTGACACTATGTTTACTTAGCCCGATATAAATACGGAAGTAACACGGATAACACTTGCTATCTTGTGTTTATTTAGCATTCATTCAGACTGCAGTCGTTAAGAAAACAAGAGTGTGCTCTTGAATTGATGACTGTCACCATCGTTATTATGATTGATGAGAAATAAGTCTTTATCGTGGATCATGAACCGTAGATGTTTGTTGTTGCTTCTTATCGCGGAATCCTGAAAAGTCAAAGTTGTTTGATGAGAAGTGGAGCAATTCTAGAGTTTCATAATTTTATTCATACTTAGAAAATAATGGAAGAATGGACAGAGAGCTACAAAAAATGACAATGTCTTGGACGCAATGGAATCTTCTTCCTAATACGAATTAGTTGTTATCTTCATAAAATGCATTTAATTTCTTATTTCTTCAAGGAGTCGGTTCGCTAGCTTTTAGGTTAAAAGCTCAAAGTCTACACAGTACCACGCCAAACAGTAAAGCTACAAACATATAGCATTGAGCCATTAAGTCCGGAGGTTAACTTACTCGAAGTAACTGAACGCCGTGAGCTGTCGAAACCTTTGAGTTCTACCGTAAATAACGTACTTAATATACAAGTTAAAGTGAAAATAATTTAGCTTTTCCCGCTTTCACGTAACGCCAGTTAAGTCAGGTTTGTAGGTCGCGCAGATGTGTTTGTTTTACAAAATTAACGTTTTGCTCGAACAGGTTTTTGAAATGTTTTCGTTGGCCAGTGGCGCCGGCGTAGCGCACTTTTGCGGTTAATGCGTAAGCGCTGCTCGCAAACGCGTTTAGTACTTTGACACACTTATTTGTCACACAAAAAAGATATTTTTCAACAGGTTATACAACCAGCCTGTGTCCTTAATGTTTTGCAATTAAAATAGCTAAACTAGTAGCACATGTGTCACTGCCGTATCCGAGCGTTTCTTTAACTCGGCTTATGAACCGTTACGTTTTCGCTGAGATGAATAAATTTCGTTTACGAGTCAGTTTTCAATTTTATTTATCCTTAAAATTAAATGTTTTATGTCCCAATTTACGGCTTTTCATCTCCAAAACAAACAAGCTTGGTCTCACAAACTACTCCGGCCAGTTTATAATGTATGCTCCAATTAAACGTTCAACCAATTCGTGTGTGCCTGCTAACTCTTTCTGTCAAACTCGAGTGGTCTCTTCAAGCGGTCATAAATCCATACAACAAACACAACACACTGTTAATATTTGTTCTCGTGTTTGTAGAGGCTGTTTATCCCGGGGTCGTCTCCAAAAAACTTTTGATCCGAACGGGCGAGCAACAAAGACGTGGAGATGGAATAGTTAAATTAAAAAAAAAAAAGAAAATAGGAGATGTTGCGTTCCGTTCCTACTACGGGGTCCAGTGTAAGAAGAGCCGTGCACGAGAGGAGCTGCGACCCTTTCTAGTCTGATAATCTTCAGTGGAGAGGGGAAAAGCGGTCCAGATTAGAATGGTTGGGCTAAACTTGTAGTGTAGCATAAAAAGGAGTGCGTGAGGAATGCGCCGGCGCGATCGCCAGGTGCAACGGCCGCGCGCCCCGCCCCCGGCTGGCATTTTTGTGTACGCGCACGCCTAATGTGTGAGACTCAAACGATTTGGAAATCGAACCTGGCGCCAATTAACTCTGAATTAGAAATATAAAATCTTATCAAACCTTTTAAGACAGTCACGATTACTTCCATAATAGACTGACCCACTGATTTTTATTCCATTATTCCATTAATATTTTAATTCCGACGATCGATCGGTCCGAAAATATCACACTCCCGCCGCCTATTTGAATTCGGAATGCTATCTACGAACCGTTAACAATACAATGAGTTGCCAGCGCTAAATAACAATAATATGTGGGTCGCGTCGCGAACTCGACTCCGGATAAGGCGAACAATTAAAGTCAACATTAACACCTATTTGACAAAGCGAAATGAGCTCGCGCCGTAACTCGATAGTGTATCATATTTACGTCTTCATTGTTAACCGTCTAATTAAAAATTCACGCGTACAGTCCACCGGTGGGAGCCGACCGGTACTCCGTAATTTGATAGCGTTGGAATGTGTTGCCAGTCACCAATGAGGTTTTATCTATGTAGGTTGCAAACGAAAACGTGTTATTCAACAGTTGTTTGGGTGTAAACATTTTTGCGGCGTTTTGTTTTGCCTTGTTGAGTATGCAAATGTTTTTAGAATAAATACTTAGGCGTAAGTTGGCAGCAAATGAGGCTCAATGATTATTATGTCACATCGATCAGATAAACTACTTATCAACGTCTTTCGATAGGTATTTGACTAGTTTTAGTTCTAAGCTAATTATGCATTGACCTTCGATATCCTTTAGATAAGTCACTAGAACTCGCTTTTGGCTTACGTCATTGGTTACATATATACAAAAGCCTGCGTAGGAAATTAATCCACTGTGTACTTGGCAAACACAAGATAGTTAAAGGATATCAAACATTTTGTTTAACTTGATAAGAATGACGATAAAAAAAACTGGTGACGTTTCTGAAGCGGATCAGACGTTCTCTCAGCCCTTTATTTAAATAAAACCCATCATACAAGAAAGCAAGGTACTTACAGGTAGATAATTTAAATCCTCAGACACATAACATTAGTAGAAACAGAGAAAAAATATGCCATAAAGAACAACGTCGAATGAAATGCGTTCCGTTTCATTGTCTGGAGCTCGCATGTGGCCTCAAACAAGTCCACAGAATCATAGGCACTAATGACCGTCCTTTATTCAACCTCTCTGCGTATGCTTTGAAGCCCGTATTGCGTTACACCGTGGTTAATCTCCACAAAGGTAATTTATGCCTCGAATTAAACTTTACGAGCCACTCTGTCTACGATCGGAGAGATGTCACATATCAAATTCATAGACAAACTCGTTCTCACGACTCACGACTGCACCCGTCAAATTAATTCTGGTTACGCATTTGTGGCGGGCAACGTAAACATTTTTATGGAACAAAAATAATAATGGACCCATTAAGAGTCTTTTGACACGTCGTTAGACAGGTAGGTACTGTAAATCGAGAACGTTTGTAGTCCATCTAATTTAAGTTGGTCGATTACAGGCGGCGCGTCTCTATTCCACGTAAATGTCGCTCCAGACGCGCAATAGTACACCACTCATTAACAACTTTTTATTAAAATATATACTTACTGTAGTTAGGTATCTCGGTAATGTTTCACGAGTCACGATGCGTTTTCACATTTACATATTCACAATCTAGACGAGAGATAGCGGCTCCGAGCTAAAGCGAATCTCTAATTAAAACATTAAAAACACAATTTGTTTCATTTTCCGTACGCAACCGTAAAAAAGTCAGTATGGCGGCATTTGCATACACAAATGAGTGCATCGCGCGGCGTGCGTGCTTTTAATTGCCAACTATTTTTATCATTTTATTTAGTCGAGTTGCTGTGTCGATACCTGGGACGGCTCGTCCCGCAGCGCACACTAAATAGGCTATTCCTAGATAGTGTTGTTTTAATGTTTATCTGTGGTGTTCCCATCTGAAAACACATTCCGGTTCGATGCGACGCGGTACCAAACCAAAAGCGTACCGTTAAGTACGCGTCCAATAAAATACTAGTCGGCCGCATATGGTAATTTTGTAATTGCGTGTTTATCCGTGACCACGGCTATATTTAACCGCAAAATGTTCACCTGTGAGGCGGAATCGCTTAACCAAATAATTATATATCGATTACACACTTTTGTGACGAGCAGGTAGCCTGATAGCCTGACGCTACCACAATTTGCTCCCACAGCTTACCTTGATTAATTAGTAAGTACTTATAATAAAACGTTCAGTTTGATCAATTATCCCTTACGAATGAAGATACAAGACGTGTAACTCGATAAGTCAATGCCGCAAAAGGTTTGCGATAAGAGTTAAGCAATTGTTGTGATGCAAACGGTACGCAATATTGTAATCGATAAACGGAGCCGTGGAATCTTGTCCGGAGAAAGGTTACGTGGTTTTGGTTATCGAAATGGAGACCAGATTTTTCGTGGCGGTGAATTCGGTCGTTTCCGTACGTGTACGCAATTTGATACTGTATATTAGCTAGGAATTTGAAAGCATGTTTTTGTTCGGTGATTATTTAAACTGACAATGCTGAAGCAAGTGAATCGCTTAATAAGCTGAATCGTTTTAAAACCCAATGCCCTATTCCTATACTAACTTCAAGTAGAGGGCAAATTCTACAATTTTTTAAGTAACTGTCAGAAATATCTCTAATTTCCAGGGTTCGAAAATATCCGATTACACTACTTATTATAAATATCAAAATATCGGATATTTATGATATATCAGATATTATCAAGTTTGATATAATATCAATTTTGTATGAAAGTCGTATTATTATTTCATTTATGAATGCTATTTGCATATGTGTTTCATAAACATACCTACTAAAATTATCAACAAAATAAACTATTTTTTTTTTAATGTTTATATTTATTTAGGTTACTACTTAAAATCAGACAAATGAAACCAAAACATAAAATCTTCTATATCAGGCAAAATCAACTCAAAAACATAAAACCTTTCTTTATAAATTCTAAAGTTGATATAGTACCTATATCGTCAAAACCAGTTTGATATAATATATCCTCGAACCCTGCTAATTTCCCTATATTTTTTTTAAAATACAAAAAAAAAATACAAATACTTTTATTTGTTGAACATAGGTAGGTCAGGTACAGATGTTGTAATTATTGATGAACGCTATGTCTAACTGTCTACTTAAAATCAGACAAATGAAACCAAAACATAAAATCTTCTTTTAGATAAGGCAAAATCAACTAAAAATCATAAAATCTTCTATATCAGGCAAAATCAACTAAAAAACATAAAATCTTATATAATATCTTAAATTCTAATCAGTTGACATAAGTACCTATATCTTCAAACCCAGTTTGATATATCCTCGAACCCTACTAATTTCCCTATATTTTATACGGATTGCGATTGTGAGGCGAAAGCGAACGTTGCTTAAAAAAAAGTTGAATTAACCCTCCCGCGTCATTCGAATACCAAACCTTACATAAATAAAGACCTCCATACTAACCCGCAAAACGCCAAACAGTAAACCCTGAAAATTCTATCACCCAATAAGCATAAAGATTGTACCCAATTAATGGGCTCCTGTTCCAAGGGTGTCGCTTAGCGCCCTACTCTCAGTACTAGTGTATGAGAATGTTTAATTAAGTAGTAATTTACTGCTAAGTGGGATATTGAATGGAGTTAGTTTGCGTTATTCCCGTTGTACCCCGCGGCGCCACTGCGCACCCACTTAATGGTGGCTTTGAAATGATTGATGTTGATCTACTACACTGTGTACAGTAGGGCAAGCCATTTGGTGGTGCGCTGGCAAAAAACACTACACAGCTTTAGTAATGTTATTGTGTGCTTTTTTATCTTATGGAATAAGAGAATAACTACACAGCACACTCACAACATTGTTTAAAAGAATATAAGTAGCTGCAATTTGCCTTTATACCAAATCGTTTTTTCGACTGTACTAAATTACTTCTGCTTATTGTTTGCTGTCAAATGTATTCGTTACCAGACACTAATGACTATTAATTGGTATTGAATAGATTGTTCTTAGTCTATTGAAATTACCGTTTTTGGCTTTAGCAAAAAAACAAATCGGTAACTGCTTAAAACCCGAACAGTCAAAATACGGTTGATTTATGAGCGGTAAATTAAACTAAGTTTAAACTCAGTTCATGCAAGGCTATATTAATAATATGCTCAGTTACAAGCTATTAGCAATTTAAATACGAAATGATCTAACATTACCAGCTGACAATGTTATACGGCTATTTCAATGCAGCATCAATTCTGTTGCTTTGTACAAACTGGCGACTTTAGGACCACTAAAATGTTGCAATAAAAACTCCCAAACGTTGCTTTTCAACTCGTCTTTGACATTTTATAAAGTCATCATTTTTATAATCAATTAATATGTCCAAAGACAATAACAATGTTTGAAAAAAAGTAGTAATTACAATGTTAGACACTATTTCATAATTATAATTAATTACTACGTCTTAGCAGCCAAGTTAATATCTAGTTTCAATATTCATTAGGTACCTAGTTCTACTCACTGCAATGAATAGCACAACGAAACTCAATTCTTGTAAGCGTTAAGTAAACTAATTCCTTCCAATCAATTTAATTTAAACATGTGTGAAAATGATATTTAATTTAAATATGTATTAGCCTAATCTCGAAATAAAATAACAGTAAGTAATACAAAAGTGGCACGGATTACCGAAGTGGCCCGTTTGTATCGAACGTTAGAAGTGAGTGCGACTGTAAAAATGACATTTTATGCGAGATCCAATACCAATTTCTTAGAAACTTATTAACTGAGAAATCGCCTAGTTGGATTGTAAATTGTAACCATTCCTATGAATTAAAATAATTTCTGTTTTTAACACTTGCTCTGCTGCGGTAACGGACCGGACTAAGTCGGATTTATTTGTGTTGACATAAGACTTTATTGAGTTCATCGGCTTCATATGTCATATTAAATATTACGTCACACAAACATTATGCATTTTTTAAACATAAAATATACATCGTTTTCGTTGACATAAGTAAATCTATGCTAAAGGTTACGTGCGTCTCAATATTTTAGAGATTGGTAATACGTTTGGGAACCTCTAGTCATTGCACCGTAGATGTATTTGGAATTAGGAATGCGTGATTTCACAATCGAGCCTTTCAATAGAATAACTTGGGAACGAAATTACTTTGACATACCAAACCGAATATTTATGTGGGTTCTTAGAATAAATATTGTTATTCGATATCGAAGCAACCTCATCCATCAAAAGGTTTTGCGAAAGAAAAAAGAGATCCTCTCACGTATCGTTGAATTTTGGTCTCGGGATTACAAAACACGACAGTTATTATTCGTCGATTGTTCGCGCGCTGTCAATTTCGCGCGGGAACCCGAATCAGCCATTGTTTAAAACGTTCGGATGCACCGGGATCGAATTTCGTCACATTGGCCATCGCAGCATTGTTCTTGCATATTTCCAGACGCGAATGTTGTGTCAACACGTTTGTTTCTCATTGTTTTGGCATGCTTTGTTTGTTGTTGGGAAGATGATCAGGTATTGTTGGATTCTCGATAGACGGCGGATACGGCGTATAAACACGGGCGCTCATGATGAGCTCATGTTTCCTTTCGACGTAGGTAACTACAGTCTACAGACCGTTAATTGGCTTGGCATGGTTTTCGCGATGATAACAATCAACATGCAAATTCTGCATTGCGTAATCGTCCTTCAAATATTTTACGTGTTTTATTCATTCATTAAAGTTAACAGTCATTTGAATACTTTGTATTTTACATGGCATGTGCAGTCTATCATTCATTTAGTTGACCGATTTTCCGAACTACATATTGTAGTTTTGTTAGGTTTGATTGTTTTTAACTCAAAATAAACAGTTACTTACTGTTAAAAAGTAAGCAATTATCATTATCACAGAACGTTTTCCTCCTTTCAATCTGAAAATAAGCTATTAATCACAACGCCCCTTCCCTTTTTTCTATGCTGCTTTAAAAAGCTTGCCTTAGAAGTCACGGCACAGTCCCTACAAAACTTCAAATAAGCCAGCAGTGGTACCACCACCAGCGTGTCGCAACCGCGACTACGCATGTCCCACGACGAACAATCGAACGCTCCAACCATGTACCAACGTAACCTCAGTCGTGTACCATGTACCATGCAAAGAATTAGCATACTCGCAGAACACCATGCCCACGCGCAGCACTGCCAATCCATCATATTTGCTGCTGTGTGCGTGCACCGAGCCATTTTAGTTCTTACCAATATAAATTTGCGGGATTCGAAACGGTTCTTGCGCGATTTTCTACTTTCCTTTGTTGGGCTTAGAAGTTTCGGGTACCTCCATGGTGATTCAGCCATAGGGCTTCAATAGGAAAGCTAATGGCGCCCGTGTATCTACACAGTCATCGTGGCTGAGCTGAAACGATTTTGCCTTGTTGAACGTCAAAACTGAATTAGCTTGCTGGGTTTTAGTATTTGGAGCATGCGATGAGAAATCTGGTCCTTTGAGCCGGAGTTACTCGCATCCAAGGCTTTTTGCCTTTTACTTACCTAATTAACGTATTGAATGTAAAGAAGTCTAAAATAAACCAATGCAATGACTCCGTCTTCTATTACAGCGCAGGAAGTACCAAGATTCAATGACATTTTATAAACGTCATTGAGATACCGTTCAATGAAATCTGTTTGCTAAATCTTATGCTGAGTATTTCCAGATTTGCTAACTAATTATAATGTTCTTGTATATGTAATGAATAAGTATTATTAAGCTATAAAAAAGAATGTTGTTATTAGCATATCCGCCAATCAAAGAGGTTATTAAATAATGATTATGTTGACACCTCCCATATTTGGTCTAAACTGTTTTTGCAGTATGTCATTGTATAAATTAATGTTCAAATATACTGTTATCCTTATTTTGTATGCACTAACAGTTGTTTCAATAATGCTAAGCTTTTATATTTTTCATCGAATGTGTACAACGCGAGGATCAAAAGAATCGCTACCATTCTCAAGAAAAAAATAACGCTAAATAATGTAAAATCATCAAGAGTTTTTCTAGACTATCTCAGTTATTTCCAATCAGCTACAAATGGAATTCCTAGGCACAGGTGTTCCATACCTGGTATCGCGGAAAACATACCAGATGGAGTTACATAGTGACTTCCGGTTGGTATATTAATTCATTGCTTTCCTGATACATAATTATTGTGGTAACTGCCTTGTTTGTTAATTACCTTTAGTATTAAGTGGCAATTTAAATGATTTGATAGAAGACGTATAAAATTATGAATACATACTTTGTGAAAGTGGGTGTCTGGGGTACTTTTTCTCTTTTAAAGGGACAAACTGATTTGTGTGTAATGTAACCAGCGACAGACAGCATCATTCTGTCAGCTATCGCTGAAATGGACCTTTTTAGCGCAGCCATGAGGAGAGGAAGCCCACACTATGTTTTTGCGTAGCTGTAGGTATCATGTATTACACGTGTACCGTAGACATTTATGTGCTTAATAAATTACTTTCTTTCTTCTACAAAATCCACAGCAACTAATTAAGGCCAAAGAAAACCCGATTAATTGTTAGCGCGAAGCACCAAATAAATTACTAACCTTCTCTGAAACGCACATAAAGAAGAAAAAGACGGAAAGTAAAACAGAGACAATTATCAGGAATCTAAGAAGATAAGGGTAGTTTTATCTAGGAAAATTAAACACAGTAAGTGCGGGCGGTATCTTTAAGTCTTGAATCTCTTATTTATATCCAGCACTCTGGTCACTGGGACCAGAGTGCTGGATATAAATAAGATGCTCTTAATGGTCTAACAAATAATTACCTACGCCTATTAAGCGATGATCGTATAAGTCAGGATTGAGAACGGATTCATTTAGCATATCAAACACTTTTTATTAGCATTAACTGGATCTAATATATTAAAATGCGAGTAAGCTTAATTAAGGATGTACTAACTTTGCTCTTGATGAGGTAGCCTTTATAAAATAATTTCTGCAATATATTGACACCATAGAGCAAATACTTGTATTCTGAGGTTTTTATCGGTCGTTTATCTGTCCGTTTACCGTGTTGTGTTGTGATGTTTTACGCCATTTGCCATAACGCCGTTGTTTGGTAAGTGTTTAACGGGACAGTGCGTATAAGTACTAATTTTTTTGCAACTCAACGCATCTCAGTCGCAATTATATAAAAATATTAATAAACTACTATCAAATTCAATAAAGTCTTAAAAAAACCAGTCATACTTTTTATTAAAGAAAATAAACAAAAATTCTGACCAGCACAACAACATGGCGCCAAGTTCAACCATTATTTTTTAAACTCGAGATATGTGCAACTCACGTCTACAAAAGCTAATTGTCAGTTGTCAGTACAGTCATGGTTTATTAATAATGATAATTTGTCATTCATTGATTGTTTGTTTGGAGGCGCGTGTGTCGGCCTCGACGCCCACACGTCATCTGATGGTAAGTCAACTAGTCAGCTATGTCCACAGAATGTGTTTTGTGGGTAGGTGACAAATGCTAATGTGCTCTGTGACGGTAGTTTTGGTTATTGTAATGCTGGGTGGGACTGAGGGAGTTCGTTTTAAATTAAAATTAAGTTGATTGCATTTTAAAGTGTTGAGGAGACTAGCAAGCTGTTGGTCAGTTTACTACAGACATCAATTCATAAAATTTCTTGAAAAACATTGGGCTTCAATATGATCATCATCATCATCATCATATCAGCCGAAAGTCGTCCACAGCTGGATATAGGCTTCCCCCAAAATGGGGAGACAGGCATCCATTTTTCTACCTTAGACAAGCACAACATTGCGAAATCTGTACACCATACGCAGACATTGTTTATGAAATTCACAAAAAAAAAGCCAGAATTTTTGACTGACGTAAAAAATACGTTTGTAAACTTTCAATAAACCAACTCAAATGCATCTTTAATACGTGTAACAGCAACTTATGAAAGCGTTCATCGAATTTACTCAGAAAATAGTTTCACATTTTCGCTTTACGGCAGTTTTAAGGCTTTTGTACATAATATGTTTAATAACGAAACAGCGACGGTTCGCATAATTTTAGCGTAAATATCTTTTTAACGTCTTTATTTACGATTCGCAATTTCGTTTCGATTCGGTAGTTGTTAATTTTCGCGGCATATTCTGTCTGAGTTATTTCGTTACTATATTCTGCGAGCGGCGTCGTCCGCTTTGAAGCTGACCATTATCTCAAGAGAACATACTCCCAGGATGACATGTTCATAACCTACCTATGTCCTAATCCAGGATGTTGGCGTTGCTAACCGAGTTTCATCATAAACACTAGTGTTAATGTTTTTATACAGGGTGTCCCAAAACTCAACGTCAAGCCGAAACGGGGTGACAGGATTGATCATAACCATCACGAGAAAAATCTGAAAAAAAATCTATCCCATGCAGTTTGAAAATTATGGGCATTTTAAGAAAAACCTAGAAATTTGATCAAACTGTACCATTTTTCGGTTATTGTGGTTATTATTTTTTATTTTTGTTCATTTGAACTTTAGAAACGTAATCCTAAATAACATTTCTAGAATCCCAATAAAAAATAATGACACAATTGCCTTAAGTTCCCGAGAATTGAGACTATTTGTTAAACTACGAATTTAAAATTTTCAAGATTCGTCGACTTTGACAGGCCCTCCTATAAAAAAAATGTACTAGAGTGCCTTGGCAAGTAGCATTAAAAGTTGGCGCATTTAATCAGAATTCTAAAATGGTACAATACTTGTTAGTTCCATACAATAGAAAAGAGTAAAAAAATTAAAACCTCAAGTAACCCGATTTTTGCTATCAGATTTTACTCAGTTAAAATGTTTTTAATTCGCACAAGCTCTAGGTAGGTTCTTAATTTTAAGGCAAAATGATGAGAGAGATGGATAATGGGTATGTTTGCCATGAGTGAGCGAGACAGATAGTGACGCCACGCATTGAGACGGAGATGCGTCGTTTAAACGAGTGCGAATGAAACAGATAGATGCTATGGCATCTATCTGTTTCATTCGCACTAGTTTCAGCCAAGCAAATGGCTACGCTACCAGTCCGACACCAACCAGTTAGTACGTTTCGCTCATTCGTCTACTGCGCACGTTCGTATTCGCTTGTGTTGATTTAGTACTGACAACTTTGGCTTCTCTTTTTGGACTTGAATCTTTGTGAATTGGACTTGTTGATAACATACCGGCAACTTTGGCTTCTCTCTGGACTTTTGTGTTGGCATCCTTTTTATCTACCATGCCTACGCGCTACACTTCACAAGAATATGCGAACATGCACCTCATTTATGGGGAATGCAGATGCAACGCAAGTGCTACCGCTAGACTTTATCGTGATAGATCTTTTTTAAGAAGATGTAGGGCTTGTATTGAGGCTGATGGTAAACAATTTGAACATTTATTTTAATAAAAAACGTTATTTCTCTATCATCTGACTTTTATTCCAACAAACCTAATTATTTTACTAATTTTACTAACTTTTTTTCACTTTGGTAAAAGTGGCGTCACTATCTGTCTCGCTCACTCATGGCAAACATACCCATTATCCATCTCTCTCATCATTTTGTCTTAAAATTAAGAACCTACCTAGAGCTTGTGTGAATTAAAAACATTTTAACTGAGTAAAATGAGATAGCAAAAATCGGGTTACTTGAGGTTTTAATTTTTTTACTCTTTTCTATTGTATGGAACTAACAAGTATTGTACCATTTTAGAATTCTGATTAAATGCGCCAACTTTTAATGCCACTTGCCAAGGCACTCTAGTACATTTTTTTTATAGGAGGGCCTGTCAAAGTCGACGAATCTTGAAAATTTTAAATTCGTAGTTTAACAAATAGTCTCAATTCTCGGAAACTTGAGGCAATTGTGTCATTATTTTTTATTGGGATTCTAGAAATGTTATTTAGGATTACGTTTCCAAAGTTCAAATGAACAAAAATAAAAAAGAATAACCACAATAACCGAAAAATGGTACAGTTTGATCAAATTTCTAGGTTTTTCTTAAAACGCCCATAATTTTTAAACTGCATGGGATAGATTTTTTTTCAGATTTTTCTCGTGATGGTTATGATCAATCCTGTCACCCCGTTTCGGCTTGACGTTGAGTTTTGGGACACCCTGTATACAGGTACCAAAATGTATGAAAATTGGTTCAGTAATTATGGCACGAAAACGTAACAAACCAACTGACAGATGTCAAGCTAATGCACGCACCAAGCACGCACATAACTCAAAGAGTATAGCGAATTAATTATTTTCTTTTCCAAATGGACAGTACACTGGACACTTACGAAATTCTTCTTCAAGCATTATTATTGTTGACATTTTGCACGTATCTTCATCTTTTAAATATACACAAAATAACTTCCCTTGCATATTAAAACCATTATTCGTTTAAATATCACCATTTTTAACCTGACTTTATGGATGCGGAATAAACTTTTTAAAACATTAATGCTCTTCACTGCGTACATTACGGGTTGAGACGGTTTTATTCGTCCATTTAGCGTTTCAACATTTTAATTAATGATTTTGTCTCTTTACAGGTAAGTTGTGCCGTTTCGGAATTAAACAAAGTCATTGAGATTGCTCTTATTATGGTAAGCAAGGTGTTGATTACTATTTTAATGTGTTTGGTGTAATTTAACTAGATTTTGCCTGCAGCTTCGCTCGCGTTTATGTTGGTTTGGTTATCGCCTAAAAAAGTAGCCTATGTCCTTCTCCATATCCCAGACTATATATCTGCCAAATTTCATGATGATCCATTCAGCCGTGAATGTGTAACAGACAGACAGACAGAGTTACTTCCGAATTTTTTAGGAGGTTTTTCTATAACTGTCACGATGTTCTGTTAAAAGCACACGGAATTTTGGAACTGGGCAAAAATATCTTCTGGTTTAGCGACCCTATGGTCCCCATGGGCAGGCCACATTTCTCACAGAACAGATAGTCGATGCTGTCGAGGGGTTCTGGAATGGCGACCTCGTACCGGCAGAAAGAAGCGTTGAAAGGCCTCCCACATGGTGGACTGGTGACCTGGTGAGGGTCGCGGGTAGCCGATGCATGCGAGGCGCACAGGACTGTTCTGCGACACTTGGAATAGGCCTATGTCCAGCTATGGACGTCTTTGGGCTGAAACGATGGTCCCCGTGACAACTTAAAGGTGTTTTTTTAACTGTGTGATATAAGCCGTTTTAACATTGAGCCAATAACGATTGCTTATTATGACGTTAGTAACGAAGGTTATTTAACAATAACGTGATACAAAAATATTTGCTAATTGTTCTAATTACAGAAGGTCTCATTTGTTGTGAATGAGCTGTTTGTCCTTAATCAGTTGAAGTTTATACTGATGTCTTACTTCCAAAAAAGCTAAACTTTTGATGGATGGATCTTAAATTACTCAACCACGCTGGAACGGCTGAACGGATCTGGAAGAAATTTGGCACAGAGATAAATTATAGTCTGAAACAGCTCATACGCTATTTATCGTTCCGTACCCAAAGGGTAAAAACGCGACCCTATAGTAATGGGGTTAGCGGAGTCATAGTAAAGACTCCGCTGTCCGTCTGTCTGTCACCAGGCTGTGTCTCATAGCTAGACAGTTGAAATTTTCACAGATGATGTATTTCTTTTGCCGCTATAACAACAAATAAGAACTAAAAACCGAATAAAATAAATATTTAAGGGGGCTGCCATACAACAAAAGTGTTTTTTTGCCGTTTTTTTATAGATAATACGAACGGAACCGTCCGTGGACGAGTCCGACTAGCACTTGGCCGGTTTTTTTTTTATCCCAAGAGCATGTTAATTTGGAATAATTTCCGACTTCCACTAGGTATTTTATATTTGCTAGCCGAATCTAAACAGTAAATAAATCTAGCTAAAAGATTTAGCATACGTAACGGATTCCATATTGTCCGATATCGAAACCGGTTGCATATTTTCGCAACCTGTATCCATTTTATTGGACAGCTACTGTCTCTGCCATTAATAAAAAAATGGACAAACTGGCTCATTTACATGGATGACTTTCTTAATCAGTATTATTACTACATGACATACGTTATGTTGTGATGTTCTTTCGTAACAAGTGCAAGGCCCTGTTTAATTATAAAAAGTGTTCTGTGGCCATTAGTGCGCGTGCGCAGCGTTGGCGTCTAATCCGTCCTTATGTCACTGACTAGACCAAAAATGTATAACGGTTTACGGATTCGGTTAAGCCATTACTGTTATATTTTATTCGTCGTCCAAATAGGAACAAAATATCAATAAATAATACGGATAAAAGTCAGATATACCATCTGTGTGGCATTAATTTGACAGTTATAAATATGCATTGAGATTGATGATTTTTTTGCTGTTCCGTTTTTTTTTTGCTACTTTATACTGTAGGCTAATGGGAAAAACAAAAATGGACTTTATTAGGCAGTTCAATCTCATTGTATTATTCAACGTTAAAGTAGGTACCTAAACTATGATAAATTGAACGCTGATTATGTACCTAGGTATTGTTAAAGCCTTCATGAGTTAGTATTTTCATCTAACATTGTACCCAAAACCCGCATTAAAGCCTAAATTATTCACGCATTTCGTCATACTCCCTTATCTCAACATAATTCCTAAACTGCTCGAGTTAAATCACCGTCGGTTACAAATTCAGCTACATACCTACTTAACTGTAAACTAATTTAAATTGAATGTAATCATTATTCATTGAAAATTACATAAACTACGCCGACAAGTTGAAACGGCCATGTCGTGGCCAATAAAAATTAAACGTGACAATTTTCACAGTGTAATAGCACGCTTGTTTATTGAAAAACGTGTTTACAGTGAGCATTTCAAAATTGTTGCCACCCTTTTATAGAAATAGTCGACAATCTTATAACTTGAGGTGTTGATGGGATTTGTAAACATTTAACACCTCCTTTTAAGGTGTGGAACTGGCCGAAAGCAAATAAAGTAGAAAAAAGTTATTTGTCAAGTTACGCGCGCTGTCAACGTGACGTTTGATTTCCCGCCAACGCGTTGCGTCTCGCCCACGTTTTATCTGATGTTTCTACTTTCCGATACAACGGGACGGCTCCTTGTCAAATGCATCAGACCATCAGTATCTTAGAGTATTATGATGTAAAATGTCGTGACACCGATAAAAATGTGACATAAAGAGTGTATTTATCTGATTGTGGACGTACGAATGTATGTTGCGTTTGTTAATTCCTCTAGTCCATAAAAAAATGGAGCGTAGATTTAATCTGGACATAAGGTTTGGTTTAACAAGATTATTTTTAAGTTTAAGGTACGCGTCTTGATTGTAAATTTTAAAGAACCTTACATGTTTATTAGATTCAACGTAGGTAGTTAATTTTTCAATAAATTAAGACAGCTTAGGTCATTACGTCTCCTTGGCGCAAAAGAACGCATCTATCTGTAGGTAGCATGTGCCAAGTATAGAAAACATTATGTCTGATCACTGGGTCACTTACTAATCTCTCCATGTATGAACGGACCATGTGGTCGAGGTTAAATGAGAGGCTTTATTTAAAATTGTAATGAACACAAATAAAGATAATGAAGCATTGGAACAGTTTTTTTTTATTACAAGGTTTTACAAGGCACCCATCTTAGCATGCCATGGCCTGAGATTTGATCAACGCGCTATTAACCGTTGGGTTTTAATCAGGTTGATGTAATGTTCTTTCAGATATTAAAAACCTTAATAGATATTATAATCGGATTCCGAGTCAGTGCCATGCACTGACATTATTATTGCATTTTAACGTCTGTCATTTAGCTCATTTAATATAATGCACACGAGACAAATATATTTCACCATAAATCTTACGCGAGCATATACAATATGACTGAAGAACATAAAACACGCCTTCAAAGTAACTCTCGTATGAGTTAAGACAAGCGAACTCGCTGCGAATTACCTAAAAAGGCCGGCCAGGAAATTACCACATCGTAAATAATTCATGCATTTATTACTCAATCATGTCTGTGCAACGGTGAACGTTTCAGTGGGACGTTTTTTTTTGCCCGTGTTCCGTTTGTGGCGCAGCCGTTTTTCTCTAGACATTGTCCTGTCCGTTGCGTCGTCGGGCCCAACGTGCAGAATGAGATGACTCATGCTCCCCCGACCAGCGTTGACAGATTCAGTTTTGTTTGGAAACTCACCGGTCATATTAAAGTCATAAATATTTCGTAAGTTCCACGTTTAAAATCTGTAACGGTACCTACTCAAATCGTCACAGTGACCTGACGAAAAAGAGCAGAACCGACCGGTCACGGTTAGCCGTCGTCACAGGTGCGCTACGTTCACTTTCAATCAAGATGCTACGATTTATTTTTATAGTTTTATACTACTTTGGGCCTGTGATACGGTCGATTCCCATGCTACTTAACTGATCATTCGACATAAAATTTGTGTTAGTTGAGTAGGCAGCACGCTAATGTGGATTTTTTAATTCAAAGTCTAAATTTAAAAGTTCATTAATTTACCATATTTAGCATTTCTTTATCTTGAACCGCTAGTACTAGTTTTTTAATTAAGAAAGAGTAATCTGCCGGAGTTCGTGCGAAGATGCCGCTTAGAATAGCGGTCACGGCCTCGCAGGAAAATTAAAAAAATAAACGTTGGTTTTGGAACACCATTCATAAAGATTAGATAGTTTAGAACCATGACAAAATAACTAAACGAGAAATATTAAAGATGAAAATAAATGTTTTATTATTTTTATCGAAACATTTTTGTAACACGATTATGTTAGTTGAGCTGTGTGACTTGCATTCGTCCTAGTTTTTTTTCTGCGAAATGTTCGTGACATTATCATAATATTCCACCTCGATTTACATATTTATAACAAGGGTAGCTAACAGTAAAGTCTTGTTTTAAGAACATACCGGTTGAAAAAAAATATAGGGTAGTCCGTTTGTATGTAAATTCGAGTGATATTTAAATATCTAGAGGGACTATAACAATAAATTAAGATATATAATGTAGTCGTTGTAATATCACGTTAGTAGGTGGCATACCGTTGCAGTGTTAGAGGTTAATGCATATTCATCTACTTACATTAACTAATTGAGATATCAAGTCGGTTTCGAAGTATTTATTGACATAAGTTGACGTTTCATTGCGTCGCTGCTCTATGGCCGTATAATGCCATGGGAATCAGAATTATGGGATTAATTTAATTTATTTATGTGTCATCGAATTTATAGGCATCGAGAATTGGTTAATAATATTCGAATTCAGCAATTAACGTTGATTTTGATTTATCATTGCTGTAGAATAAAGTTAGTTTAATTTCATTTTCACTTCTCTGATAATTAACAGCTATGACTTACCATATTTTGGAACTAAAATTGATACCACGCTACTACTGACTTGGATACAGTGAAGTTTTCTTTCAACCTATACCACATACGGAATATCGAAAGGATCTAAAAAAACTGCATATCCTTAATGAATAAAACGCGTCATTACAGTTCAAAATCGCACAAAAAAGCGATAAACTAAAAAGAGGATGTCATTACCCGATGTCGAAGTCCTTATGAAAAACTTCAAAACTACTCATATCCTTCATGAAGCTGAATGAAGAAGTGTATTTATGTCGCCAAACGAGTTTCCATGGGGTGACTGTACCTAGGATCCCTTACAGAGCTAGCTACCTTGTGGTTTATTGCTTTCACAGACATCTGTCCTACGTTTTGTTATTGTGTAACTAAATCTATTAAACCTTAAAAGGTGCGGGCAGACCGGCGGAGCAAAACAAGTCATAAAACACCATATTAGGGAGCCAGGTCTTAGACATTCGACTAACATGTGCCCAATAGTGAGGCCACTCAGTAATCCACTAATTAATTTAGTGTTTTACTATAACTGCGTTTAGAAAGTTGTTCCGCGTGGGCGAATGCTCAACGTTTATATGAAACTTGAAATTTAACGATGTCATAACATCAAGTGATAGACAACCGATGTAGGGAACTAAAACCGAAATTTCTGATTACTTAATTTAAATAATAATAACACTAAAAAGAAAGCCAGCGCTGTTTATTGCCGCAATTGATGGAGACTATATTAGTTTTAATTAGTCGATTATTAGCGATTTATTAGTCGATTATGAGCGTCTTAATTATCAATAACACTGATTATACTTAAAATATGGCAAAATATGTTAATAGATGACGAAGCCGTCTTATACTTTATCGATTAAGAAACAAGTAAAACGCAGAATATTTCTACTTATTAACGTGTATTAATACAATTTTATTTCGCCAGTAAAACGGACATGTTTCTTAGTATACAATTAGTGCGAGTACATAAAAACTAATTGAGTTAATTAAGATGTCTCGATGCCGATATTACAAGTTAGTCCATTAGTAAGATGAGATGGCGCATCACTAGTGGAATAGTTGTCGATTCTTGCTCCTCGCTCGACAGTAATCGTAACCGCGGCCATCGATAGTGGTAATCGCTACACGTAATATGTAAGCTACTACTGCCGGTTCGCCCGTTTATTTACAAGAAGTACATACAAGTAGATACGAAGCTATCTGGCTGTTTCTGATACCTTACAACATCAGCCTGCTTGGGTTTATGGCAGAACATCTGTTTCACATAGATAAAATTATGGATCTAAAACTCGCTTTTTCCCGTGGCTTTACTGCTCAAGTGTATCCCACAGAAACTAGGTATTTCCGAGCAGCGATTTTTATGTTGGAACAATACTATGAAGATTACCTACCTCTTATTAGCACAATATTACGCAATTATAGCTTGAGTTAAAAATCTGCATTGAAAAACAAACTATCGTTTAAAATATAAATTCCTTATTAATTTGATGAAAAAACATATTCACAGAAATCAGCTTTCGTACATCCTTATTCCATTTTATAACCCGACTCAATTAAAAGTGCAGCTACCGCTTAACTGTGCGTACGCATCAATACTTTGTTTTAATTGTCCGATTTATATCTGTAACTTGTGCTTATGATACGGGAAATTAGTTGCACATCCTACGGCGAGCGGTTTGTGGTCGGCTTGTGATGCTGTGGCAGATGTGCTGAAGATATTTCTTGAGGACTTACCTAATTTTTTTTGTGATGTTTGTTTGGGAAATTCTTTGATATTCGTCCCAACTGTAGTAAAAGACAAGGCAAGGTTATTTCTGTTTTGTTAATATAAATCAATTTACTTAATCAAAATGTTATTTCTGTACTAAATGCATTTCTAGATAGTGATTTGCAGACCAATGGAGCCTTATTACGTGTCAGCCTAGTTGACTAGCTTTTTTTACCAAAGCACGAGTAGGTATGTTTAATTTAAAAATAAATGTGTAGGTACCTATCCATCTAGCTCATTTTGATCCACTGCTGGCCAAAGGCCTCCCTTTCCTGTCTCCACACACCTCTTTCCTTTCTAAGTTCGGTTCATTCTTTTCGAAGGAGTTGAGCTCGTCCCGCTATCTTTGCCTTGGTCGTACCAAAATTATAAATAAGTAAAGTAATCCATAAAAACTCCTAATACATAATAATCTATTCCCATTTGTAATAATACTTAATTGTGCTAATAGCTACGTAGCTTCATCGCCTCGCTTGAAACTACTAGCCTGGCTTCACATTTAAATTAACCAGGAATATTTATGGAAACAGTGACGTTCTGTTTATATCGCAACAATTTACCTGTATTTATATCAATACATAAACCTATTTTAACTCTTAATGGAACATTTGGATATCAGAGTTTGCAATCAGCTTGGTAATTTGAATGTTAATTTTAACAAATTAAATATGGACTCTAGTTTGTACTTACATTGATAATATTGAGAGATTCTGTTTGTACATATTACTAGAATCCTATTTGTTAACTTTATTTTATTAAAATTTTGTTTGATTAGTTGGAGGGAAGGAATAAATTTTCAAGATACGAAGTCTTTCCTTCTCTTTTTGCCTGTCCTTATCCCATGTTACTTAGGGTACGCGCAATACGTTTCCTTGCTCCATTCTTTGTGATCATCCCTCATGCTATTATCACTGACTAAAAGTCTTTTCTATGTAAAATGTATTCATATTGTCGTTATGAATAGCAATTTTAGTAGAAATAAATTTAGTCCTTTAGTTATTTACGTCTTTACAAGTTTACCTACTTCAACCCCAAGTATCCAGAAAGATTTATTTTCGTCATTTTGGTCTAACTGTCAGAGAAGTTCCTAGAAAATGCTCTGAAACCTAACCTATTTTAGTTTTGCTAGATTAAATGCTAGCCAGATGTTGCGGTGGGTTTCTAAGAAACCAAGTTCCGCATGGACATGTGCTGAGCATATTTTTAGGTCGCACTCATTGTGCGAATAATAGTTTTAATACAATAAACCTACGAATAGGCTTGTGTTTAAACACCGCCCAAAAAAGTACCTATTTTACTACCAAAAAAATTCTAAACGGTTACCAAAATGGATAAATGGTCACCAAATTACGTTTCCTAAAATAATAATAATAATAAATGAAGGACGGGACGGTTGACGTGTGTCGGGCATGTCACCGTCCGGGTGAGTCCATCAGAAATATTATCTCTGGTTGTTCTCGTTTGGCTAACGGCGAGTACTTGCACCGGCATAACCAAGTGGCTAGGATTATTCACCAGCAACTTGCTTTGAAATACAAACTTGTGGATTCTGAGGTACCGTATTACAAGTATGTGCCCGACCCAGTTCTCGAAAATGACCATGTCACGTTGTACTGGGATCGGTCTATCATCACTGATAGGACTATCATAGCTAACAAGCCCGATATAGTGGTGATAGACCGATTAGCGCGCCGCACAATGATAATCGATGTTACCATTCCGCATGACGAGAACCTCGTGAAAGCTGAGAAAGAGAAACAAATCAAGTATCTTGACTTAGCGCACGAGGTTGTCGACATGTGGAATGTGGACTCGGCTGTCATTGTGCCGATCGTCGTTACGGCCAATGGCTTGATAGCCAAAAGCTTCGACGACCACCTGTCGAAGCTGGCGTTACGCAGTTGGGTAAAGGGCCTGATACAGAAGGCAGTACTCCTCGATACGGCTCGTATTGTGAGGAGGTTCCTGTCTCTGAAGCCCTAACCACCGGTAGCTTGGACTCTGCTCCCGACACCGGCGGACTACTATTTTTTATATTTTTAAATGTTTTTTTTTGTTTTTTATAGAAATATTTAAAAATGTAAACGATAGGGATTTAAATGAATATACGAGAATAATAATAATAATATAATAATATCTTGGGACAACTCACACACGGCCATCTGATCCCAAGCTAAGCAGAGCTTGTGTTATGGTAACCAGACAACTGATATACATACTTATATAATTTATAAATACATACATATTATAGATAAATTACACCCAGACACAGAACAAACATAAAAAATATTATGAAATATCCATCCATTTTTTCGTATTATTGACTGCCATAAAGATATATGGACGCCGATAAAATACACTTAGACTAAATCTAAATATTATATATTGATACTACTTAGATGTTACCAATTATGTAATACTAGCCCCGCTTGGCGGGGCTCCTATTCCTGGGTGGTTTAAAAAAATAACCACGAAGGCTAATTCGGGAGCTCCGCTCTGCTTCGCTCCCGCCTTAGCCTTCTAACCTAACCTATCCGAGTCGGGGTACTCTGAGTCGGGGTGTTAACCATAATGACGTTTTAACTCTACTAGCAAAATCAGTCAAAAGTACTTTTGACTGATTTTTTGAGTTGGATAGAATTTCGTGACCGTTGATCCATTTAAGGCACCAAATTAATATTTGTGCAAGGTTTGCGATTTTTCTGATGTTATTTCATTTATTTTGGATCATATTATTATATTCTTTAGGGCCCTTTCAATAAAGTCAATTGATTTTTTTTGGAGATGTTTATTTTATTTGGTGCCTAGGCTTAGAGTCTTAAAAATATTTTTGGTGATCGTCTAAATTATACCCCTACAAATATACGGTCATCATCAATTATGTAAGGTTTATTCCTATTTAAAAAAAAATGTACAAAAAAATTTACGTCGCATACAAAGTAAACGACAACATCCTTGATTCCAAATTCAAAACACTTGTTTTCTTTTTTCTTATGTCAATGTCATACAGTCAATAAAAAGTGACGTGACTTTTAACATCAAAGCTTATACCTTAACTTAGAATTTTTGAGCCGTCTATTTTCATCTGAGCCATCAATCTTGGCGTCCCCCCTCCCTACCTCGCGCTGCACCTGCGCTGCGCTTGCGCATCTTTATTATTAGACGTCGCGACGCGCCGGTCGTTGACCCCGACGACCTGCTTACCGAAATAAATCGTGCACACGTGCCAGTTAGCCTTTTGTCAAGCTTGCAGAATTCTAGGGTTGGTTAAATAGTAGCTGATTTAGCGTGACTTACTGCTAATTTCTTAGGTTTTTTATTTGCTTAACGGTTGAGCGATCAAGTAGTGTAATTTATTATGCACCATGAATAATATCGGGTTGTCCCAGTAGCCAAATGATGATATCGAGAGTTTTGGAGTGTATGTTTATGTCAGAACCGGAAGATCAAAATTTTCCTCAATTCCTTTTTATTTTACCAAAATTTAAACACCATGCAATCGCGTATAATTTAAGTATGTAATTTAAAGCTTCAGCGATCTGAACAAACCTTTATCAGAATTTTAATCGATTTCATCTTGGAATTTATTTTGAATTGACAACAAAATAAATGAAAAAAGCCAGAGACAAGAAACTCTAGAAATGACATTCTATCTAAATAAACATTCTAAAATCGAATTTACAGGCGCTACCGAAATGTCACGTGGTGAATCCGCAGTATTTGGACTTTTGAGAATCGCTTTTGATGGTACCTATAATTCCACTTTGTCTAGTGGCAGAGCCCAGGGTAACATTTACCCATTTTGTTATTAACGAAGTACCTAAATTGACTATTAATATGTGTGAGGAACTGACATTTCTTCTTCAAACACATCTATGCGTTCTAAACTTTGTCTGTTTACGTACTTCCTCATTACCGTTCGTTTCGGTTCCGAAGCCAAGCTTGGGTTCGACTGTTTATCGGTTGGCTGCAACGTGTGAGAACATCGCTTTGCAAAATTTAGGATGTCATGTAAAGAAATTAAACAGTGTTTATGAGAGAAGATGGCGAAACATAGCAAGATACACATTAAAGAAGAGCTTTTAATCCCTTTCGGTTGGCTTTTAATCGTTACTTAATTGGCCTTTTGCTAGGCTAGAACCTATATTAAATGGCACTTAGAGAGGTAACTGGGAAAGGGAGGTCATAGAAAGGGAGGTAGGTACTTCTATGACTTGTGTGAGAAAGAAAATGGAGTCTGTGTTAGCGATACGGTTGAAAATATTAAATTGGAGAAAAAAGTCATGAAGACAAATTAAATTTGAAAACATTTAAAAAATTGCGGTGTTTGCTATGCTGTTTAAATCAACCTAGAATGACTAACTATTATATATATATATAAATTTTTTATCAATTGGCGCCCATAAAAGGCGCCACTGCTCATACCAATTTGGTCATTGACATGCAAAAAATTATGCTGCAACATCAGGTAACGTAATAATATGCAGGAATTTCTTATTGATAACTAACTAGAAAATGTTAACGAGTTTTTTGATCTTAGGACATTTTTGGACACTGAATTTTTAAACAAATTTAAAACAACATTATTCTTTCAACCGGGCTGGTTAGACAAAAAACTAAACCGCAGTTCTATTCCAGTTGACTAATCCCGGCTCCGGACGCAAATAAACTCATTGCTTGCAATTCAGAACATAGCCCAGACGGAGAAGTAAAACAAAACCGGCGGAGCGCGTCTGCTACCCGTATTGATCTGTCTGCTAAACTTAGGTTAACATAGTGCACCCAGACGGTGGTATAGTTATCTAGGTACTTGTATATGGCGGGCTGAGCGCGAATCGGATCGATACAGAATGCAGAATTTTGAATTGAGAATGTGAGTTTGTTCTTCTAGCGGTTTAAAAATGCAAGGACTTTTGAAGGTATTTTTATTTTTTTTTTCAATTTTATTCAATTTTATTCAATTTTATTCAATTTTATTCAATTTTATCCAATTTATTCAATTTTACTTACCATCACTGTTTTTGATAATTGTTTGATTGTGGGTAGATCGACAGGGTTTTCACTTAAAAATAGGTATTATAAAACGTAACCTTATGGCTGTTCACTGTCTCTTAAAATACAGGTATACCCTAGTTTAAGAGACAGGGTAACGTATATTGTAAACAGATGTACCATGTATTTACGACATCATCATGTTCTGCCATACAATGTAGAAACATAACTTTGTATTTCTAGCTTGTAACTAGTGTAAGTTTTTGTTTTCTAACCATCTGTACCATCTTGATCAATAAACAATTATTATTATTATTATTATTATTACTTACTCTTTCCCTGTTATTGTGTTTACACAAAATATACATTACTTACTAATTCCATGGTCTATGTCAGGTATGGCCATAGGGAAGGCCGTATCTGGCATAGGTATCTGAAAACATGACAGGTCATTTAACTCTTATAGAAATTGGGTAGGTATTGCTTCCAAATGCGTAATTTAATCTTGATGTCTACAGAGGCGATTTTATTTTATCCGTGTGATTATCTCTAACATAAATCTTGAATAACAATGAGCGACCGTTGTGAAAACGTCACATCATTCGCGAATTACACAGTCAGATGCAGCTGTCAGACAGGACTTAGTAAATAGATTATAATCAATATTGTCAAAATATAGTCTACCATAATCGAAAGCCTGGACTTGACTGGTAATAAATCACTTCGGACAAACGGTAGCCAAATTAGTTGTGGAACCGCTGTTACTTTAATGCACCATAAATTGAATATTGACGAAACAATAATTTTTTATGATGAATGCACCGTTAAGGTTGCCAATAGTTGCCATATTATTAAAAATAGGTAAGTATAGGTACCTAGTAGATATTTTTTTTTTTTTTTTTGTGAAAAAGTTTTATTTATCACTTTTTAGTGGTGTTGTTAGGTGTGGGGTACACCTAACAACACCACTGGAAAACCATAGGAAAGCAAAACTACGCAACTTTGTATACATGCATGATTTTTTCACATATTTTTTCCAGCTATTTGGATTTTAAAACCAAACTGCTTAACCGATTTTGATAAAATTTTAATGGGACCAATCGAGAAGTATATCCTTTCACATAATTTTTTTTCGAATTTTTCAAATCGGTGCATAAATGACGGAGATATAACACAAAAAAAATACAGTCAAATTGAGAACCTCCTCCTTTTTTGGAAGTCGGTTAAAACGGAACAAAACTGCAACTGCAAAAATGGTTCCATTTTTAAATAATGCAATTTGACACCACTTAAAAATAGAACTGGCTGCATCACCAAGAATACCACTGACATTTTGAAAATAGAATAGTCTTCCAAATTAAATGCAAACGTGGAACCAAAAACCAAATTGTGACTAAACAATACCTATAATGTAAAATGCTAACAACAAAGTAATATTTTATGTTTTGAACAAATTAATCGCTACATATCCTTACACATGTTTTCAAGTAAAATCGATGTGAACATGGAGTTGGCTGTTAAACGAGAAATACGCAGAATCGTTTTACAATAAAGGTATAAAATCACGTGACGATATAAAATAAAGGGTCAACTGTGTGACCGCAGTTTTATTGTACGTTTGCGTGCAGGTATAACTGCAAAATAGGTTTCTTATTCTTTGAAAACTTATACAGGGCTGGAATAGGAGTGGAGGGGTTAATGACACTCTTTGTTTGGTATTTAACCGCTGCGGCCCCGACATGTGAAAATTCCCAAAAAAAAATACATCTTATGTAATAGGTAAATAAACATTAAATTCGCGATTAATTCGCAACACACCGGTGTGTTGCCGGGGCCGGAGCGGTTAAATCATTTTTTATAATAAAAATTATAAAATCACATGACGGAATGTGCAGTAGGTAGGTACAGTAAGAATATAAAGTAGGCCTTTTTGTTAAATGAAAATTATAAAAGCTGTATAATTTAGTTGAGTAATAATGAATTGATGATATTAAAAGTACTTTCTTGAAGTTTTCCACACACACCATTGTTGTATATATATAGGTTCTTTTCGTTTATTTTATTTATTCAATGGTGCTAAAAATCTGAATTATGCTTTAACATTTCAAACATTTCTACATAAACTAGCTTCTAAAATCCTAAACATTTCCACTCTCTAGCTGCGCCCGCGCAGACGTAAACACGAACACATCACTATCTTTAACGAGTCCAATCATGAAATAGCCCGTTTTTTGCAGTTCCCGGTACTCCATATAAAACGGTTTCCTAGAATAACCGTTATTACAAATGCAGCCATATGGCCCAAAGATAAGGTGCGCTCCACCTGCGCAGGAGTCGCTGTCAACATGTTAGTAAAATAAATAAAGTTGTCAATTTGTGAAATGTTTTGTTTACAAAACTGTGGCTGCAGTGAACATGTGCTTTGCAATGTTACGTGTTTTCTGCGGGCTATAGACTAGGAAATGTTACAATAAACTTGATAGTTAAAATCTATTTCAAACCGGTCTATGATAATATTACTAGCTAGCTGATACGTTATCAGTACCTTCTATTGTTATTATTATTACAAATCGTTAGGTACTAGTAAAATGCGGACTGCTCAAGACCGGAATGGTTGGCGCTTTTTGGAGGCTCGTTCAACAGTGGACGGCAATTGGCTGATATGATGACTAGGAAAATGACTCCAACCTACATTATGAATACCTACAGTTATTTTTAACCTTCTAAACAGGGAAATCTAGCATGAAAATGCAACAGAGACTTCATCTGCGGCCCTACCATGACGTGTTAAAGCGTGAGTAGTTCGAGCGAGAAGGAGGGATGGAGCTATATAGGGTGTATAGAGAACACACACTCATACAAAAACATAAACAATTTTCCTAAAATAGTCGGTTTACAAAGTTTCCGCTGCATCGCATCGTGGATCATCTGATATGTTTATATTAACCCAAAAACAATTAAGTAGGTCGCATTTTATGTGGTCTTGATATAGCTTATATATAATGTTTTATTTTAATGCACTGATTTTCGATTTGGGTCATTCTTCATTCTTGATGTGTTTTTCTTGGAATGCTATTCTGATGCATGATGGCTTCTGCTAAACTAATCAACAGTTAATTTACAACGCAGTTTATTTGTTTTATCTTAAATAATCCCCTCATACGTGTTAAACGGTTCCCTATACATACTTTAACCTTTTTTTCTAATGCACTATATTTTGGCGCCCCTACCAAAGGCACCACAGACAACGAGTCAAAATTTACACCTGCGCCACAGATTAAACAATAAGTTACCTGTGCTATGACAGGTTGCTTGCTGAGAAGGGTAGCCCTTCAAAATGATGGGGTGGAGACCCCCTATCTGTTTACTAATGGCAAATAAATCACAAAACGTTTTCGCCAGAGCCTTTCAGACCGAAATTTAATACATTTGCCTCATATATCTCTTAGCTCTGCTGTCAAATTTAATTTTAGCTGAGGTGAGGTAAGTTAACAAAATTCTAAAGTTAATTATATAAGTATCTACTAATTCCAGTCCAATTAAATCTTTTGACATTTGACAGCAGGCAATAATTAAAAAGCCCAAAGACAATTCCGGAACATCAAATTTCAAATCAAGAACTCAATTTCTTCATCTTATAACGCCAACATAAACGGGCATCTCCTCACTAACTGGCACGCTGTACCCACGAACCATGGAGAATGATACCATTCCATTGATTAATCTATAATCGAGTGTATGCTAATTGATCTAATTATTTACAGTGCAAGCTAACGGTGTAGCACACGGACGTACATTGTGATCAGTTCGACCGGAACATTACCGCGCCAACTAATTGGAGACCATTGTTCCATGGTATATGGACGGCGGAATAGGGTTGGGTGCAAGAGTTTAAGTAGAGGGTTAGGGCCTAATTGTCCTTGAAATATTGTGGTGATAAAGTTGATTGTAGCTGGTGAGATATCGGGGCTAAAACTGTGGGAAGCATAGGTTTCTAGACTTACCTACTATGTTGGCAAGTCATAGTCGACCGATGAGCTGGTAAAGGCCACGGGAAACTGCTGGCCGCGAGACGCACAGGACCGGTTGCTGTGGCGACACTTGGGGGAGGCCTATGCCCAGCAGTGGACGTCTTCAAGCTGAAGTGATGTTGATGATGCAGAAGTCGCAGGGTTGTCTATGAAGTCTCCAGCGGTAGACGAGAAAATTCCATCAAGGAGGAAAATACTGTCGAAAAGACAGTTTGACACTGCAAGGTTTGCCTTTCTAACTAAATATGCTTATTAACTTCATAAAACATTGTTCTAATAATATCATAGTAAGGTGTAGGTGCATAATCAAGTAACAGATTACTGCACGTTTTTACGTGCTACACACAGCACGACGTGGTTACAAGATCACGTAAAAATGTGACGTAGATTATGTTGATTACATAGTACACATGTACTCGTACATGTGTAGTAAAGTATAGTTATTAAGTTAAAACTTTACAGTTTAAATACAGTCGTTTCATTAGAGAACGAGGTCGCTGGTTCCAAGGTCATGGATGTGATCTTCGTTTAAGTTAAAAATATTATGAGTGTAATAAGTGGAATCTTCCACCTGTGTTTTCCTTCCTTAAAATCCTTCTATATTACAATAGTAAATTGTATCGAGACCGAGAAGGACTAGGGTACGTACTAAAGAATCTAGAGGTGAACACATTCCGCATTGCCATGGTAGATAAAAGCAAAATAAAGATGCCCCAAGCGCTGTCAACGGGATTGTGAGCATACGCCTCGCATGGAATTAATAAGTACTATCTTGCGTCTACCAAGTTTTGAGTTATCGTAGTTCAGCAACTGGTGTCGATATTTTTTTTAGTGGCATTAGACACAATAGGTAGGACAACGAATAGGTCATATTATAATGATTTTAATAGTGTTTAAAGCTAGTATCTCTATTAGTAAACTGTATACACTCTATGTATATTAATTATAATGTTCCATAATAATAACGGAAGACTTGCGTGCGGTTCTGAGCTCCATTTGTCGATCGGCACAATGTTCCTGTCCACTAGCTTTGTTGGTCGATGTGTCTTAATAAGTACAATCGTGTATGTGTATATTCCTATGTACTGTATTAATGGATTTAGTACTGTTAGCAATCTGGAAAGTGCATTGATTTCGAGAAAATTTTCGGAAACTTTTTGTTTCCAAAACTTTTGTTATGGTATTGGTTTATGTTTTTATATTGCCAGCGGCTTCATGGAAGACGAAAATTATCCCATGGGAATATACTAACGAGCGAGATTATAAGATAACATGACCTATGTTCTAATCTAGGCTCATCAAATTTCATCCAAATTCGTCGGTTAATAAATAAACTTCTGAACATCCAAACACTCACACTTTCTCGCTTATAATATTCGTGAGAACATAATAGTGTCATAAAAAGACTTACCATCCACTCTATATAAATCCACAACACTAAATAACGAAGAAGTGATAAAATAATATTTAATAAGCCCAAGAAAGTTTCATTACAATTTTACAACGCAATCTTTTACGGTCCCTTCTTCAAGTTCATAAAACAATAAATGTTTAATTTACAGTTCATAGGAACTCGCTTCTACCCAACATAATTATATTATTAAATTACTGGACGAAGCAACTTTATAGTAAGAACTTATCACTGGAACCTGATTTTAAAGATCTATAAATCTGGTGTAGCAATCATGTACCCTGTTTAGTATACTGAGTACTCTGGCATTCTTTGCATAATCTGCTCATTAGTATTCTCCCTGGATCCTCGGATTCCTGTTCCACAATAATTACCCTGTAATTTTTAACTGATTAGCCAGTTGACGGTCCTGGGGACTGACATGTCGCACATGACCACCTAACGGGTTCCAGAGGATGGTCGGCTGGTGGTCCAGGGAAATGAGTGTGACTCCAAGAATCTTTGTTTTATAGCGACGTCTGATAGCACGTTTTAGTGGCACTTTATGTGAATGATTAGCCATAAAGTTGGAGTTCATGTTTGTTTCGGAAATGCAGCGATAACAGTCCTTACCGATAACATGGGCAGTTGTGCTGTTCTGAAATAGAACCCTCTGAGTGTGTGTTAGGTGAAGTGAGTTGTCTATTTCTGGCTTCAGATGAAATAACAGTTCGCTTCAGTGAAGTTTTCTTCATGAGATATTTACAGAATAGATCGGCTGGACACAGTGAGGATAATCACCTTTTGAAAACTTATAAAAATGTCCACCCAGCACCTTGACGTAGGAAGAAACGCGAATTCCCGATACAGGAGCGAACGGTAATTAATAGAAGGTCACGTTGCGCCGTTAGATGCGCCGGCGCATCTCGACATATAAAGCAAGCGGTCGGCGTCCGGCCTCGCTGTATATAGACGACGACCCTTTTTAGCCGCGTGCGCAACTTCTCGTGCAATAAATCGATCTTTATTGGATTAGTTTTTGCTGGTTAAGTACCGAAATTGATGGGTTTAGAGGTGGGGCGATGGAAAAGGATGTTGGAGTACTGTTTGATGGTTTTTCTGCTAAAGGAAATGGTGCAGACTTTGTTTTATTCAGAACAGGTTAAACAGTTGAATAGGTGATTTAGCTATAGCTCGGGTAGATGTAGAAGCCGGAAAGCTCCCTCGTAAAGGTCTTGAACCTCGAAATTGAGTTTTAGCAATAGTCTGATAAGGGTTTCTTTTGGTAGAGTTAATAAATCATCACCCATTTCCTCTAGCTTATCATTTAGCGCAGTCATCAAAGCGGGAAAGTCTTTCGACATTCAACAAACAAACTGTTGGACTTAAAATTCCCCATTAATCTTACAGTTGCATATTTGCATAGCACAGGGCCTTTACAGCACATAACGGAGTCATATGCAATTACAAATTTGTCACATCTTGGACACATTGTAATTAAGTTGCAGTCGCTAATTACCGTCTCGGTATTCACAGCACGAACTAGAAGTTATTACTGTGACGTATCTTAGCACAGATCCTATTTATAAAGTAGGCAATATTTACCGCAGTTCCTGGATAAACTGGTAATTCTGGAGATCCAGGATTTGATTTCACTGTTAGATAGATTATGATTTCTCTGTTTTATGAAGTTGTGACAAGGAAAATGATAATGAGCTGGTCAGAAACTGCATACAAATGCTGTTATTTTGCGTATAGTCAAGGAGTGAAATCCTTGGAGTCTGTGTTCCCTGAAAGCTACGACCTGGGAAGAGTAATCGTGACGAGCTTGCTTCCAGTTCACGTCTTTTCATCAGGTAAGATAGTGCTTTAACACGTGCCTATCAAGGATAATAAATATGAGAGGACCGTTATTGGCGAAGTAGAATCCGAAGGCTGACCTTTAAAGGAATAAAGGTACCTACAATAATATACGTATTTCTTGAATACTTTAAGAGCCTGTCTTTTAATGTGTAGGATAATTTATCGAGGTCGATACTTAGGGTTAAGATGGGCGCGTCGATATGCTATCAAAGACATGCGAAGTGTCGATAGTCCCCGATAGACACCGTTACCTCACTAATTAGAGGTATTACGTGTATCGATAGACATTACTCTAGAGTTACGGAATAGAAGTTTTGGTGATTGCTTTATTAGTCTCTGATAGTGTAGGTGTAATTGTGAGGCGTCGTTGTGTTAATTGGGTAGTTTAATTAACTCTTGCTTTAATTACTACACCATCTTTCAACACAACCATCATCTTCATTTCAGCCGAAAGATGATCGATGCTAAGACATAGGCCACATAGGATAGGATAGGGATTTTTGGATGGGAAATCATCAAATGACTCCTCCCGCTCTGGGCGGAGCGGAAGGGAGTGTCAGACTCTTACTGACTAAAACCCATCCGTGCTCCTCGTAGTGCCCTTTGCTTTCCAGGGCCGCGGTAACTCTTTCGAACAAAATCCGCAACCCTGGCAGGTAGGATATAGGCCTCCCATGAGTATCATCAAATTGACCCATCGCATTCTTTCAACGTGTTGGGCTAAACATTGACAGGAATATCTCAAAGTGAAGCAATCCTTTTGCCATTATCCTTTATTTGAAGTCGATGCAGCATTTCTTCTTCCAAATTTGTCTATTAACCCCCATAATCTTGCAGCATTTTACGTATTAAAGCGATCAAACACTTTCTATCACGAAGAACAGTGGCTATACCGTTCCGTAATCCAGCCATGTCCAGTTTGCGACAAGCGACACCTTGCTAGTAGGTAGCGGTATTCGAGGTATTTTAACTGATATCAGAGTGCGTGACCCAAGCGGTAAATACCTGGTAAATACTTATACCTTTATACCGCGGTTTTTACCTAAACGGGTGAGGAGTAAATGGTAGCGGTAAATTATATTTAGATGTAAAGATATTTAGCTAAACTGCCGATGTTGCTTGGGAGATGGGAGATAGCTACTGTTAGGAAACTGACATAACAGGTGGGTAGGCTGGCTGTAAACCGTAAACATTGGTTTTAAAAGCCGTCATTGTGTAAAACTTTGCCACTTTGGATCTTCAAAAGAAAGGTTATAAGCCATAGTTCATAAGGTCGTTTCTAATCAAATTCGATGCGGGATCTAACACACTGGAACAGTGTCTCCAGGACTCATCGAGCTTCATTGACTTGGTACATTTCTGGTGGTCGCCACTGCTGATTCTGGATTCCAGGAATTGGCGTGTTTGTCTCAAAATTATTTCCACAGAGTTTTGCTACACAAAAGCCCTGTTTCTCCTAATATAATATTATATGTATAATTTTTCCTCATATCAAAAAGTGCTAAGATATCAGTACCACTCAAATACCACTGGTCTTGTTCTCTCCGTGGGTGATTTGCAATACTGGCATTTTCATGCCTACTTCAGCCACAAGCTCGTCACATATTCTAGACTATGCATATACCTGTATTTTATTATTACTTTGTAACATTGTAATTGTGTAAGGTCTGTTTTGAGAGGAGAAATAAACATTATTATAATTCACTTAAGCAGCTAGCGATTCAGAACAGATTAATAAATACAAACATTAATCGCCACACAGTTATGCGAGCCTTCGCAAAAATATTCATAAAACATGCAATTATTAAAACTAACAACTAGGTTAAACTGTTAATTAACCGCAGAATCATAGATACAACGATTTTCCTTAATAATATTGTAAATATTAGTTTATTTACTAATTAGTTGAAGCTAACCTTACCTTGAGTTCCGGACGCCACACCGGTAGCAACATAATAACCTTATTTGCTGGCAGATGTTGAATATTCATGTTGTATTACATTTCTTTATTAGTTATTAACCTAATTTTCAATGTTAATTAACCTCTAAATGTTTTAGTGATAGCTGAGGCTGAGGAGTTGGAATTATACTTAGAAATGTAGATATTATGCGGTTTTGGTTCCGGTTTTAAAGAGTGTGGGAGCCTAAATGGTGATTCCGGCTTGATTTTAACGGAGACCGGCAGAATTTCGTATAACATACATATTTCCAATGATGCGAAAGGGACATATGGAGAACGCTTCGCTCGTGGCTTTGCTCGCTTAGCCTATTCAACTAGAACCGAGATTTTTTTCGAAATAAAAAGCAGAAATCATACAACAGCCTTCAATTACTGAAATAATTTTTAAGCTACCTAATTGGAGCAACCACTTAGTCGGTAACTCCACCCAGTAAACAATGTTGTTGATGCTAACCACTTAATTGGTAAAAAATCATTTGCTAAAAACATTTAAAAAAACAGGTGCAGACTTATTATTTATCACTTAGTATTTCAAACCGATCAAAATACTTAATCAGGATTTAATCGTTTATTTAATTAATAATAAAAATAAAGAAAGTGCGCTAGAGCTTGAATTCCCCAACTTGTTTTGACAGACCTTGAAATAAAAAATACACAAACAGCATAACCTGTTTTTTTTACAACCTAGGCCTAAAATTATAGTCTGGTAATTCTACTTTTTGAATTACTACCGTACACACACACTTAACTCCGTTATAAAGAGCATTTATACGCTTTTTTTTAACGGGTTTATTTTTAAACTTGATGGGCTCGGCTTTGACCACTTCCTCTTATCGTGTCTATGGCACATTTACATTGCTATAATAGTCCATCTTTTTATGAACCTTCGAACTACCACGATGGCTTTTCCCTTTATACAACCTCTAAACCCGGCACAGATTAATTTCCATAAACTGCGCAAATCAATAATTCTAAACAAGTGAATATTTCTCAAAACCAGTCAGTTCTCTGTTGAGGTCGTATGAGAGTTTCCCCGGTGTCAAAGTGCAGGCGCGAGTGGAAAGCGCATTTCGCTGCGTCTGGGCACCGCAAGGTTGAACGATTCCTTTTTTGAATGATTTACGTTATTTATGGATGGAATCTGTTCCGGTTTAATTAAGTTCTTATAAAGTATCGGAAGTACTTGCGTGTACGTTGTAGGTATGCACCTTGATTGTAAATTGGAATTGTTTTTCTTGGTATTGGTTGAGGATATTACGTAGATTATTATAGGTGTTAAATTCTTCAACCATTTTTCTTATTAACAAAATCTCAATCCCGCAGGCAAAAATTGGGTTGAATGATCATCAATTCTCGATCCAGCAGGGGATCGAGGACATCAATGCAATTTCTGCTCACATAACTCGATAAAATCGGCGTCTGTTTTGAATTCCCTGAGCACATGCCTGCTTATCGGTCTTCTACAGATTGTACTTCGGTGAGTGTGCCCAAGAACTCCACGACCTCATCCCACCGGCCCCCTTCTACCATCGGACATCCAGACGCACTGCATCCTACCATCCCTACCTTGTAGCTATTCCACCAATTCGCACTAAGCGTTTCCAAACGTCTTTTATAATGCGCACAGCAAAGGAGTGGAACTCTCTGCCTGCGTCTGTGTTTCCAAAAGCTTACAGCCCTAATCTCTTCAAAGTTAGAGTGAACAGGCTCCTTCTGGGTAAGCTCGCTCCATCGTAGACTTTGTCTCTGTCATATCTGACATTGACTAGAGTCAAGAGCAAACCCATCACTAATAAAAAAAAAAAAAAGAGCACAACATTATAGAATAAGCCTATAACTTACGTGAAAATGTCGAGATTCTATTCGCGTTGAAAATCCTATTTGCAAAAAGAAATATGACAGCCATTCATTAAAACAGACGTGTAGACCACATATCGCGGCAAACACTGTAAACGACAAAAAAGGAAAAGTTAAGCAAAGAATAATGCACGCATTCACATAATTGTGTGCCTCCTCTCCTTAGCCGCACGCGTGATGTTTACGAAACCCTCTAGGTCTTACGATAACATTGTAAGGACGTGCTAAATGTATCCCCCCCGTGTAAACGTTGTCTCGTTATGATGCATCATGCGTGTTTGCGCTGCGCTTGCGCATCGTGACGTGTTTCCGATATTTGAATTTGTGGGAACCGAGGAAAAATTGCTGAAGGTATTTTAATCTACGATTTTGCTTGTGTACTTTAAATTGGGTAATTGTTTTGTCTAAATTACAAAAAAAAAATATTGTCGAAATAATGTAGAAACAACAAAACGCATACATTTTCCCTGTCAACACATCTAACAAACGCCGACACCTATACCACTCACAGAAGCTTAAGAACAAACTAACAATGTTGGAAAAAAATCCTCTCTGAACAAAGACACGTAAGCCTAAACAAACAACTTTTACCTGCAAAGTCAATATTCAGCACTAACTGATAGATTTCTAAACGCACCTCAATGTCGGAACACAGGATCCACAAGTGCAAATACGGACTGAGATACAGACAAACAGACAAAATAATGTTTGGCACAAGTAAGAGGAAACAGTTGATGACTGCTAACTGCTGAAAGAAATTCCTTAAGATCTAGACATCGTAACAGAAGTGAATGAAAATTTAGACAAATGTATTCTAAATAAGATATACTTAGCATCATTCGTAGTTAAGACTTAACTTAATAGATGCAGTTGCAGCATAAGAGTACAACATAATATACAAGGAGTTTGCAAAGCCTTAGCGACCATTACACTCATAATTCCAAACAACTTTTACGATGGGATTATACCTCAAATCGCGAAGTATCTAATGGAAGAAATGCTATAGACGATAACGGTCTTAAGCTACCCATAAACGCTTTCAACTCAAACCTTGCGCACAACAAACACAAACAAAAATACAGACACGTAAACAGACAGGAGTGTGAATGCGAAAGTAAATCGTGGTACAAAACTCAAAGTTTGCATACTGCACGCATACGCCATTCTCCTAGCAGCCATGTTGATGTTTGACCAGCAAAATAACTCGCAGGACGCAACCGAACGATTCTTTCAATAAACCTTTTAGTTCTACCAAATGAGGCAAGTTTTATGGACTTCCTAGTAATGTAATCAGTCTGTAAGAAGCCTTTGAAGCCGTTAAAAGCCTACCTATTTTAAGTGTCTAGAATTTAGAAGAACTGAGTTTAATGCTGATGCCTTATTTAGGATTGCGTTAACAGCTTTGGTGGTTGAAGGAAATTATGGAATAGGAAATTGTAAGGATAAAGTTGCAATGTTTCTGTGAGATATGTTCTTCTTTAATGAACTTCGAAATTAGTATTGGCATTATACAACGTCAACTCCGTGGAGTTTCTTGCACGACCGTCTTCTCCATAGAGATCTACGTTTTAGAACGTGCAAATAACTTCACCTCTGACTGACCAACCTTGACAATTCAATTGAAATAAATGCTTTGAGTTTTCCAGCTTCAAAAACCAATGGAAAACTCACTCTTCAAATAGTTACCATCAAAACCACCTTTCAAATCCCAAGATTTTTTATCTCCTTAATGGACGGACCTACAAATAGGCTCAAGTAATTATGTACATAAACGGGTACAATAGGTAATGTCACTGCCTATAAATGGCGAATAACATTATCGATCGATTGATGGCAACATTCGCCGTTGACGGCCCAGACCACATCGCCGCATCGGATGCCTTTAAAGGCAGATACGGTGTTTGTGCCAGTTTTCTATCGCTGCCCCATATTCTGATTTGGAAAGTTTAATGGTGGGATAGGCCGGGAAAAGCAAAAGTGGATTTAAAATAGCTATCTTTAAGGAGTTCCATGTGAGGCAACTTTTGTTTCTTTAGCTTGGTGTCATAAAGGGCGAAATCGCATGCTTTTTATTTTATCCGTTGTCAATTAAGAGACGAGCTGCAAACTATTTTTCTTCGAGTTGAACTAACAAGCAGCACATGACTGACAAATCTAAACTAAAATTAACAACGTGGTATAAGAGAAACCTGTGTAAATCTTATCTCCATGCCTGCAGGCTAGCGGTGAACTTCACAACTCCTCAAGATTGTCACAATTACTCTGATCGGACTTAATAAAGTCAATGAGAGAAATTTTTGCTATATTGTATCGCCGCTGGCTAAATCGATAAACGTAAAAGTCGTTCACGCTTTCATTCCTTAAGTGGGAGTAAGGAGGGGAGGAAGAAAAAATGTCTATGACGTCACACTGTTTTTGAGGAATACAGAAAAAATACGTCATTGGTAATTTTTCTACTGTGTTTAAATTCAAATGAGTCTAGGAATTATGAACGCCCAACGCATTTCTGACCATTGAGAATTTCAAAAAATGGAGCAAATTAAAAAATGGAGACCGTATTACGCGGGACTTTTTGTGCTATAACTAAGTATTTATTTATAGTTCTACTACTGTAAACATATTATTGAGTAGTTATAGAACCTGATTTGCATCTAGGACCTTGAATATGCAGTCAAATAGATCCGACACCAGAACGACGACATTACGCTCTGTTGCGAAACTATATGAATCAAATGTCACAATTTTATAACCCCTAATTGTTTGCAGATATGGTTGAATTTTGAATGGCTATGCTACTGCATAGTGGTGGTTACAGAATTACCGTTTTATCGATTTACAAAATATTTTGATTAGTCTAATTTATTGGAAGACTATCTCGTTTTGACGTCACCGTCTAAAAGTTTCGTCAGTTTTTTTTATTGTGATAAAGTAGAAAATTATGATAACGACTGCGATTTGTTACTGCCGCTTTGTTGTAATGTCATTATAAATGTATTTGTGAGTTTGTAAATAAATGTTGAATATGTTGACCTTAACACAGACTGGTTGCGCTTGCGCAGGTAGAGTTTAATATGGCAAGGAGGATTCATGCATGGAGTTTCTCTAGTTCTTTGTGATAACTTGGATAGTACACATTTAATTACTTACATATTAAATAGATTTTTATTCGCAGAAAATGTGTTGAATAACATTTTAGTTTTCTGAATGTCTTCCTAAAACGATTAGCTTTATTATGAGCTATAAATATGAACAAGCTCACTTACAGTGTTATCAAATTATATTTCCGGGAATTATAAAATTAAATATAATTATCACAATAAATGCCGATTTTAAAACCATACATTGATACCTAGGCTATCAAGTTCCGCATTCATTAAATGGAAGTAGAGATTCCGATGACATTCAGTTTATTATATAGTTTAATAAACCATTATTAAATAAAACAATATACTAATTTGTAAGTGATAAACTGATAATCTACAAACTCGTGTAGGTATATTAATTACTTTATTAATGGCGTTTTAAATAATAAAGATTCACATAGAACGTAAAGAAAATTTACCAATGTTAGATCGTTATCGGCATGTCGAAATATTTGTAAACGATATCGGTATACTGATAGCAGCAGTCACCAGTCACGATATTGCCTGTACCGGGCTCAATGAGAAAGCCGCACTATTGTCATAAACTGGGACACGATGAGCGCTAAGTATCAGATAAAGCGTCCGATCAATTCGACTAATTGCCTATCGAAGTATCGACCACTGACGAAAATCATCGACATCCATCCATTGATACACCTCTTAACAGTTAACGAACCCGATTTATAAAAGTTATAAATATTCATTCGATTTTTGAAACACAACGGAATCGACTATTAATTTAAATGGATTCCCGATTTAAATCAGAACATTGACAAACGAGGTCGCTTTTCGAAGAACATGAAAAGTATTCCTTTTTTAAAAATCACATTCTTTTATGGAGGACCATTATGCGTGATATGAGAATCGAGTTGATGAATAAAAAATCGATTGTAAACTCGAAGGGCATTACAGTACATGACCTGTCAACGAGACGCGAGATACGTGACCAGTGTTGCGAAAACATATCGATATTCAATCGAAGTTGTACGTAATATAAAATATCTTAAAATTTATGAGTAGCGGTATTACAGGTGGATTTTATTGCCTCTAATAAACCAGTATTTTTAAGATGGTGACATATAAAATAAAACTAGCAAACAATTATTAATAAATAAATAATAATATAAGAAATAAACTAAAAAAATACAAGATGGTAATATTTCTGAAAATTGTATACAGTTAATTCTTGTCTTTTCCTTACTGCATCGGGTCGCGACCTCAGTAAGTATTAAAACCTTATCTTCAGTGATGGGAAGCCATCTTTTTCTGTTCAAAAAGCCACGAGTGGTGTAGATTACAGCTATTCACATGCGATAGGTGTGATTTTAACTTATCATTTATCATCACTGTAAAGATTACCTTTTCTAACATTTGTTATTTTCTAACTTCACAACACAATCGTGGCGTGGAATGCACCAACACGTAATCCGGCGTTGATTTGATGTTTATTATAAAATATACGCTTACGTGTTGATGTTATACACAATGAATACAGAAAAGTGAATAATCAACATACTTAGCATATTAATTGTCATAGTTTCATTATTTACGACTTATTAGCATAATCAAGCAATTAATTCAGAAATATCTTATAAAAACTTGTCATAGACAACGTCGATAAAAACTCGTAAACAGTGCTAAATTTGACAGCTCGATTTTCCCGTGCACAATAGAATTTAACGGTTTTTACCAGTTCTAGCCATGTCGGACTGTGTAAATTCCTCTTATTTGTGTCCGTAGTATGTAGGCCAATTCGTTACTTTTCCACAGCGACAGGTTTTGAAATGTATTTGTATAAAAAGAGTTGGCGCCGACACCGTTGTGTTAATCTGTGATACGTATTTGCGATTTTTATCGATGTTTCTTTTGATGTCTTACGGCTCTATTTCTTTTTGTGAAATGGCGTGAGTTTGAAATATTGCGTACGTTTATTACAATTAAAATACAATATGAATCAATTTAGACACCATTACTATCTTCATGGAGGTCTTAATAGATTGATACAGTTATTATTTATGTTGAAATCTAGACTTTTTATGGCTTATAGGCAGCTTGGGGGCACTATTTATTTAACTATAAAGATTTAGATATCAATCTGAATATCGGCTATATTGATCCGAATCGAATTACTTAGTTTTCACTTTGATTTGTTGTTTTCCTTGTTTATAGCCTCTTTTAAATTTAAGATGCAGTTAGACTAGATGAATGGGCATCATTCCAATTATTCATTCTGTTAATCTGTGAAATAATCTGATCTGTTATCTATATTACAAAAATAAAAGCTTTTAACAAGTTTTGGTAGATACGCTGATATTGGCCGATACATATAACAATTTGTGATTGGTAAATATTTCATTGAGAACATGAAACTTATAGCAGAACTGGTAGGTACACAAGCTATTCTTTAAGTGCTGATCGTGTCAAAGCTTGATTTAATATGTCAACTTGGTCAAAAGCGACACCGCCACCTTAATTTACGTACACCATAAACTTTTAACCCGTAAAAGGTCATGTCACTTCACTACCAACAACCATGACCTACAGCTTCGTCCCGAATGGTTCCGACCGACAGCCGAATCCATTCGACAGAATATTAAAAAGCGACCAGTAATTGAAGTCGCCGATCGAACATTTTGAAAAAGGAGTGTATCTTAACAACCAAGTGACACTTACTGTAATTAAACAATGACTCAAGACATGATATCCTTGTCTAAAAAAATCATTTCCGCAGAGTATCGAGTACCATATCGAGATCGAGTTACCTTGCGCATGCGCATATCGATACTTGTACAGACAAGCTGTTCTCATGTTGTGGTAAAAACGAAATATGATAAGTGGGTTTGTGAGACAAAGGTCGGGATTTTAATACGTTGAGCCTTTGATGGAATATCGTTAATCAAGTCAACCTTTGATTGACACTTGGATCAATTTAAAATTTTGTTCGGTTCGGTAGAAAGGCTTTTAGGGTTGGTCAATTATCAGGTCAATGTTGTAGTGACGAAACGAAAGTCAGAGATAGAAATACATATTGTAGCAGGGCAACCCCAAGACCAAAGGGTTTACGATAATGTTGGTCGCCCTGTTAGCGGCGACCAATCCTGTGATTGCGGTAAGAATGGTAAAGGTGCCTCACCCGCACCTGGTAACCAATCGCGTGCCGTTATTTATCCCGCGCGCTCTGTTTCTGGCGCCACTGTCGTCGCGCGGGCGACTGACGCGCCATTGGGAATACCCGACGAGTGTGTGGCGCGAAGGGTTTCAGGTCGGACACGTAAAGTGCCGACCATCTTAAATCTGTGAAAGACTATTCTTTATGTTAAGTTTCCATATGTTTCTCGTTGTGACCATAAACGTGTTTTGGCAATTAAAGTACATACCTACAGTAAGAAAACCAAGGACTTTCTCTTCCGAGGCCCGAACCCATGCCCGTCGGCTACATTTGGCGTCCCAACAGTAGGGGCCTCTGAGGACACGTGCTTGGATTTGGCGTCCCAACAGTAGGGGCCTCTGAGGACACGTGCTTGGATTTGGCGTCCCAACAGCATAGGAGCCTCTGAGGACACGTGCTTACATTTGGCATCCCAACAGTACCTACGAGCCTCTGACCACGTGCTTTCAAAAATTTTTTTTTTATTACATGTATCTACCCACATGTAGAGCCTAGCCCGTTAGGATATTAGTGTTATGTGGGCCTAGCTAGCTACCCTAGCTTCGGAACCTGAAGAGTGGCTTTTTCCACGTGATTCCGATACCTACTGCAATACCTACGGCAACGATGACAGGAAGGAGAGGTCAGAAATCAAGAGAAGAAGCAGAAGAGGAAACAGAAGCCGCGTCCATCACCATGGATCAGGGTCAATTTACAACCCTGATACAGTCACTCCAGCAGAGTCAGGCAGAGATGTTCGCGAGGCTCATCCAGGATGTTAGGACTTCGACACCGGCGCCTGAAGTGTCTATTATGACAACGACCGCCGCGAACTTCTCAAAGTGCACAGCTCGATTTAACGGTTCGTCCGCAGATGTCGACGGGTTTATCGACGCGATAGAAGTGTACAAGAGCTGCCTACAGATATCAGATGATAACGCTGTCAAAGGACTCTCCATGTTGCTAGTAGACTCAGCAGCATTGTGGTGGCAGGGCATAAAAACCAGCACCACGTCATGGCCGGATGCCATGCAAAAACTTAAAAGTGCATTCGGAGAATGTCGTCCGCCATTTCGCATCTATTTGGAATTGTTTTCAATGCGACAAGGTACGGACAAAACGGATTTATTCATTGCGAAGGCGAGAGCGCTTTTATCGAGATTGCCACAAGAAGATCTACGTGAAAAAGTTCAACTGGATATGATATACGGGCTTCTCGATCGTAGAATAAAAAAGCGGCTCGAACGTAACTCCATATTGTCCTTCGACCAGTTACTGCACCGGGCCAGAGCGATCGAAGAATCGTTAGAAGACAGCGCAAGCGACAAGACACCGGCACTGACGCAGGCGAGCGCCAGTCACCGATCTGCCGTCGCCGGCGAACCTTCAACTTCGGCATCAAGTGATAACAAGGACACTCGCAGTAAGAGACGGTCGTGCAGTTATTGCAAGAAATGGGGACACGAAAAATCGCAGTGTAAAAAGTTAATAAACTATAGTAATAATAGTGACAACGTAAAAAGTGATAGCGGGAAAAGTGATAACAACGTAAACAAAAACAAAGCTATTCAATGTTATGGGTGCGGTGCCCCTAACGTTATAAAATCGAAGTGCGAAAAGTGTAAATCTAGTTCGGAAAATGCATTCTATTCTGTTACGACAACCGGTGATAGCGTAAATTCAAAAGTGCGCGGTTCGCGTCATCGTGATATCACGCGCGATGAATACGCGTCGTCGTACGAGCTTAGAACGACCGCTGCACGCGCCCCGCCACCCGCGCCGGCCCCGCAGAGTACGTGCGGCCGCGCCATCAGCGCCGTGGCCGCCCGTTGCCTAGCGACCGAACGCGAGCGTACTGATAACGTTCCGCGCTGTCGACAGTCGCCGAGCCCGCCCCGCATCGTTCCTGCCGGTACCACAGGTAACCCAGCGTCTTGCAACGCTGGTGATCACTTAAAACTTTATTGTAATTGTGTTACTGAACTGCAACGTAATAATAAGTATTCTAGTGTCGGGAAAAATGTGTATTATGATAATATTAGAGACACTAAGTTATTCGTAAGTTCAAATCACACCCATGGTAATCTAATTCAACCTGATGATAACGATAAGGTTGCCGTATCATGTTGCATAGATAATAATAAAAATGTTCAAGGGACATTTAAGGATCAGTGTGATTGTTTATGTTTATTTTTTTCTAACGATTGTGTTCATAAATGTTTACGATTAAGCTCGGTAAATGTTAATAACAATAACAAACTACGAAATAATTGTAAGGAACACCTCGCGCCTGCACAGGGTCGAACTAAGGGATGTCCAATCAAGGGGGAGCCTAATAAAAACCGACCTTTGATGAAAATAGGTATTTTGGGGAAAAATGGAACAGCTTTGCTTGACACGGGTGCTAGGGGCTGTATTGCCGGTCACACACTTTTTCGCGTGTTAAAGGAGAAAGGCCATCCTTTACAACAGTGCACTAGAAACATCCGCCTGGCGGATGGTTGCACGCGCCTGATGGAGGTGCTTGTTGCAGAGGTGCAGGTAAATCTTTTTCATAAAACTGTACCCACCGAGTTCATAATTTTCCCCGAAGCGCGAGATAATGAAACGCTCTTAGGTATCGATTTTATTAACAATGCTGGTCTTGTTATCGATTTTAAACGATGCCTTTGGTATTTTTCGGATAGTTGTGATCAAAAGTATAAATTGATTTCGGAAACTTATTCGCTTAGTTTAAATTCATACGCCGCGATGAATGTTTTACGCGATGACGAGGGTGTAGGTATAGAGGATCAGGAGCGTGAGGAGCTTGCCCAATTGCTCACGGATTTTCATGAGATGTTTAATCCGATTGGGGAGCCGACGCCATATGGGGAGCATCATATAGACACGGGAAATAGTTCGCCGATAGCGACGCCTCCATATCGCCTGACACCTGCAAAGAAGGAGATTATGCAGCAAGAGCTTAACAAAATGCTGGCTGAAGATATAATCGAAGATTGCGAATCTGCGTGGGCTGCTCCAGCCCTGCTAGTACCTAAACGTGACGGCAGTTTTCGTTTTTGCGTCGACTATCGAAAGTTAAATTCGATTACGAAGACGGACGCCTATCCAATGCCGCGCATTGATGAACTGCTGCAATCTACTAAACGTGGACGTTGTCACATGAGTACAATAGATTTGCGATCAGGTTACTGGCAAGTGTCAGTTAAAGAAGAGGATAGGGATAAGACGGCTTTCGTGACCCCTTTCGGAACCTTTCGTTTCAAAAGGATGCCGTTTGGATTAAAGAACGGACCAGCGACTTTTCAGCGTCTGATAGACAGAATGCGATCCGGTTCAGCACTAAAAGATGTAACAATACTAGGATATTTAGACGATTTGTTAATCATAACGCAGGGGGATTTTTCGAAACACCTGGAAGACCTGCAAATTGTTTTTAAACAGCTCACGAAGTTCAAGTTGCGTGCTAACCGAGAAAAGTGTGTGTTTGCAAGAGAGTCGATTAAATATTTAGGTCATGTGATCTCTCAGGAGGGAGTCTCAGCTGATGAAAGAAAGATTCAAGCCATCTTAGACATGAAAGAGCCGTCTTCACTGGGACACCTCAGAACATTCATACAGACTTGTTCCTGGTTTAGGAAGTTTATTCCTAAGTTTTCGGAGGTAGCAGAGCCACTCACAAGATTGACGAGGAAAAATCAATCTTGGCTATGGGGACCACAACAGGCTGAAGCTTTCAGTAACCTGAAAAAGCTTTTGACGTCAGCGCCGATCCTCATACAGGCAGACTACTCCAAGCCTTTCATCCTGCGCACGGATGCGAGCAACTATGCGATAGGCGCAGTGTTGCTTCAGGGTGAGAAGAACGAAGAACGACCCATCGAATTCGCCAGCCGTTTGTTGTCAGCAGCGGAACGGAATTACTCGACCACGGAGCGGGAGGCTCTAGCGGTCGTCTGGGCGGTCGACCGTATGCGGGGTTACATTGATGGCCATCCAGTAATTGTAGCAAGTGATCATCAACCCTTGAAATGGCTACTGTCATTAAAGTCGCCTACTGGTCGTTTGGTGCGTTGGGCACTAAAACTTCAGGCGTATGACATCCAGTTTGAGTACACTCCCGGAAAAATAAATGTGGTGGCTGACGCACTCAGCCGCCCTGCCTGCACAGATGAGTCTCGCGAATCCTGCGGAATATGTTCAATTATTATTGATTTGCCTACGCGAGATTTTACAGAGCTACGTGCAGCGCAAAAATCCGACCCGGATTTAAATAAAATTATGAAGGAATTAGAAGATACAGAAGAAGTTGCCTCTCGTCGTTGGACAGAACGGGGTTATCTCATGGAACGGGGTATCCTTTACCGTTATAACCCAGATACAGACAACGAGTCACCGCAATTAGTTATACCTGTAAGCATGCATGAGGAGATTCTAAGAGAATGTCATGATGCTCCAATTGCAGGTCATCCTGGTATAGAGAGAACATACCAGAAAATAGCTCAAAATTATTATTTCCCTGGCATGAGAAGAAAAATTACAGATTACGTAAAATCGTGTTCCTCGTGTCAACGCTATAAAGCGACAAATGAAAAGCCACCTGGTCTGATTCAAACACCAATTTTAAACCAGCGCAATGAAGTCTTGGCTATCGACCTATTTGGACCACTGCCAGAGGGTGAAAACGGGGAGAAGTGGATCCTGTTAGTGGAAGATACCGCGACAAGATGGGTAGAGTTATATGCCCTCAAAGAAGCAACCTCTGTCGCCTGCGCCAAAGTACTCATAGAAGAGTATTTTCTTCGGTTCGGCTTGCCACGTCGCATTATTTCGGACAATGGTGTCCAATTTGTCTCAGCCGTCATGCAGAAGTGTATGTTCATTCTTGGTATTACACAAGACTTGATACCCTTTTACCACCCAGAAGCCAATCCAGCGGAAAGAAAAAACCGGGATATGAAAACCAAATTGGCTCTGTTGGTTGGTACTGATCACCCCTCATGGCCTAAGCAGCTACCGATAATACGGTTCAGTATGAACAGCGCGGTCTGTGAAACGACAGGTGTTACTCCTGCTTATTTAACGTTTGCACGCGAGCTGAGGTCGCCGTTAGAGGTGTACAATGATCCAAGGGCCGTTCTTCAAAAGGACAATTTTGTACCACAGATAACTCCTTACCTGAATAGATTTTTAAACTCTTTAAGTGAAGTTCGTGATCGAGTAGAAAAACTGCAAGATAGAAGGAAGATTTATGCTGATCGTTCGAGAAGAGTAGGAGAAGATTTTAAAGTAGATGACAAGGTTTTATTGGCTACCCATCAGCTGAGCGACGCCAGCAAGTCAAAAACTGCTAAGTTTTTCCCTAAGAGGAATGGGCCGTATGTTGTTAAGAAGAAGTTGAGTCCAACAACATATCTGATCGCATCTGATGGAAGTCCTTGTGAGATATTGGGCAAGTTCCACGCTAATCAACTCACCCCTTTTCGAGGACGTGTAGACGAGTGCACTCAGCCATTAGAACCTAAGAAAAAACGAGGCCGACCTCGTTTGCAACCCATTTCTGATAGTAATGTAGGACTAGACCACGATCGAGGTCGTTATCGTGATCTAGAGGGGGAGTATGTAGCAGGGCAACCCCAAGACCAAAGGGTTTACGATAATGTTGGTCGCCCTGTTAGCGGCGACCAATCCTGTGATTGCGGTAAGAATGGTAAAGGTGCCTCACCCGCACCTGGTAACCAATCGCGTGCCGTTATTTATCCCGCGCGCTCTGTTTCTGGCGCCACTGTCGTCGCGCGGGCGACTGACGCGCCATTGGGAATACCCGACGAGTGTGTGGCGCGAAGGGTTTCAGGTCGGACACGTAAAGTGCCGACCATCTTAAATCTGTGAAAGACTATTCTTTATGTTAAGTTTCCATATGTTTCTCGTTGTGACCATAAACGTGTTTTGGCAATTAAAGTACATACCTACAGTAAGAAAACCAAGGACTTTCTCTTCCGAGGCCCGAACCCATGCCCGTCGGCTACAATATTCTATTAATTCCTCACTTCCATACATGGATATTCATTAGAACTTCCGAGAGCTATTAACATTGATGTGTCATCTGATGTTACCACAAGCACGTTTTCTCCCCTTTACGGAGGTAAAAAAACACGAGACCCCCGACGGATATTGCAAAAATACTCATATGAAATATTATAGGAAATAGAACCAGAACTCTAAAATTATCATATCGGTTAAGACTAAAAGGTACAAATAAAAGAAATATAAACACTGTTATCATAATTCCAATCTCAAGACCACTTCTTCACAAGCTGTTATCAAAAGCAAAGCAAAGAGAATAGCATACAATTTTATCTCTTTTCCAAGTTTCCTCAAATCAAGAACATATTTACTGGCAAGATGGTCAATAAGTTGTTCATAACTAGACATGATTCGCATTCAAACTAAGTAAGGAACTAGAAGATAAAATGTAAATATTTATTCCTTCAACCAGTTCATATCGTAAAGCGGAAACAGGGTTTTATCAATGTTTTCTAATCGTTTATTAACTTAGCGTGTGGGACAGGGTTGAGCATACTAATCCAGCATTAAATATGAGACTGTAGAAACTGCTTTTCTGCTAGCTACACTATGCCAGATATCAAAAAGTCTGTTGGCATAGGGGGATGGTAGCTAGCAAATGGTTAATCTTGTCAAAAGCTTTTCAAAGAACCAAATGTTGGTCAACTGATTTGTCGCAATGAATATCAGTCCTTCAAATAATGTCAGAGTAATGACTTGTTCTTGATCGTTTTTCTTGATCGAATTTAAAAATCAAGTAGTTGTTTGATAATAATATATGAACTCGCAATGTAGACTTAGGACAGTTCCTTGTGGCACCCCATAGGTCCTCAAAGGAAAGCTCAAATATCTAATTTTATTTAAAGATCAGGTAATCTTATTCTCCTTCCTGACAACCCTTGCCTATTAACATGTAAAGAACACAGCTTAGAGATTAGATAGATCTTGGCTGATACATTCATTACCATAAACAATTAGTGTCCTCATTTATAAATAGCTTATTCATTAATATATTTTATTATTATAGGTTGCGCATGTAGTAAGCATGTGACTAAATAAAATAATTATGAGTACGTATAAATGTACATACATGGATTGGGAGGTCAAACAAAAGATAGAAAGAATGATGTGAAAGAAAAGAGAATCAGTGATAGCGTGACAATTGACAGGACAGAATGGAAGAAGAACATATGTTGCACCAACCCCAAGTAACATGGGAAAAGGGGAAGAAGAAATATTTTTAATGAGTGACCTCTCTTTGGTAAACCTAGGAGTTGTCGGACTTGCCTATGGCAGCCTTATGAACACGATGATGGTACATAATTATACAGGAAGGCATGCGCTCACGCAGGGTCTCGTGATGAACAGATGATGGAATGATGATTTAATACTGAGGATAATAAGATGGATTAAGACTGTCTAGGCATGCTTATTGATTCATGTCATCGTCATGTTGCTAGATAAATAGATCTTTATTGAACACCTCATAAATAACTAGAAACAAGTAGCTGAGGTTTATTTGTTCGGCTTTATGTAACGAGGTGAGCTGCGTTAAGCAAGAAAGGAATTCAGTATGTATCGGTTAAAAGTTTTTATTTTCGCCATTTATCAACAACGTTTTTCTAGGTCCTTTTTCCGACTGTGTTCGGGACGCGACTAAGCTATCTGACCTGTACAACTTTTGGGCTTCTGACCCCCAATGACTGTCTTAGATCTCCAAAAGATAGCCAGGAGCAACGGTTTCGAGGTACAAAGGGATCGCAATAATATTTCATCGAAACAACAGTAAATTAGATATGTGTTGGTTAACGAACATATCGTAACGTATCGACGATATTTGTCGTAATTGCGCTGCAATTCGGAACATATGCGCACGCGCAGGTGGGCGGGAAACATCACGTGCCGACCAACCTTGTGTGTGCATTCAAAATATTAGACGAACCTGTAAAATTAAACATTACAAACGTAATTTAAACTTTATCTTTGAGTGTAAAGGTGGAAATTTCAATGGGGTTTTTAGGTACCGACCTATCACTTTTGGTGTTTCTGAGTTAGCATTGCAAATGCGCTTAAATTGACTAGATAATGCGGTTTCCGTGTAATAAACTGTAAAAGCTTGACAAATAGTGTTCAAGGCGATATAATCTTCATTAGATAGTCAGACAGTGTAGGCACGAGGCCAGGAGATATTTTATTTGCATGACTTATCAAAGGATTTGGTATTCTGATAGTTTTTACTTCAAAAATTGGGGCTGCTAAGGCTGGTGACTAATGTATCGACATAAAAAGGATCAGATTGCAAATGATTGTGCCGATTTATGATTAAAATCAGATGCTAGATGAATTTTGAAAAACATTCATGTAGTTTGAAGAATCGAAGTCCCCACTAATAGTGGGAAGAGCTTAGGAAAAGCTAGGCAAGTTCGAATTACCCAAAAACTCCTTTTGATACGGATTAGGTAACTTTTATTTTAAAACATCAAACATTAAGAAGTCAAGTGAAATAATTACATCCGAATTAACAGCGCTATTCAACGTTTAATTAAAGACAACATTTGTTGAAGACAGCTGACTAAACATAGCATCTTTAAAGAGAAAACATTTATTGAAAAGTCGCATCAGACGCCAGACGGACTTACAGCTAAAATGTTCTAAAATCTTTCCAAAAGCACGTGCCGTCAATCTGGTCTAGACAACTAGAAAAAAAATACCGTGGATAATTTCATGCAAATTACACTATACAGACGCTAAACGTCCGGTATACTGGAAATGACTAAGGGGTCTTCAGACGGGTTTGTGTACGCGCGGCGCGTTTAGCACACACAATTTGGAAACACCAATATTCTTTACTTAGTTATCAACTTATCAGCATTCTCTTCTCCTATACTTACTCATATTAAGATCAACAACGTGTAATATCTCAGATTATAGTCAAACCATTTCAACACATATCATGTTTCATACAATATATTCCCAAAATATTGATAAAATGATGTGATTCACAATGACAAGCCTGTGCATAGCCACATTGTTCTTTTTTTTTTGTAAAATTCCACAGAACAATAAAATTAGCGAGATAATATCAGGCTATCAGTTATTATGCGATAATAGGATTGTCGTGGGTGCAGGCTAAGGAAAAACCTAATCTGTGTGTAGGAGTGAGTAATGCAATCATACGATCATGTTCTAAAATCCATACGTGTTTACATATCGAGCGACGTAATTATGATCACGTTGGAATAACTACTTACGACAGGTGTACGAAGATTTTTAACTTCTATAACCACATCGCCCTCAAACCTGGTGACAATTTACTGAAGGTAGCTGTCACTGGCAAGCCTCAGAAGCCGTGCATTCCGCTGAAAGTAGGAGTAAGGGAACACAGACACATATAAATATAAAGTTTTGAAACATGAAAATATGGTCACGACCCTCTGCTTTGGGGAAACCTGGCTAGGAAGAGGAGATGTAGGAAACTGCGCGTAAGAAAACAAAAAACGCAAATGTGTAGAACCCCTAATACTTGATTGCCAGAAACAAAATATAGGCCAGTGGGTACACAATCGCTTTCATTGCTTGATGAATTGTAAACAAGTTTTTACGATTATATACATGATTTATTATATCAAATTGGTGGTTTCCGAAGTCACTGCTGCGCCGACGAAACACAGATTTATGTGTATAATACAGACATCTACGGTAGCCTGTCATTACTGGCTCGTTTCGAGTATGATGCCAATAATAGGACCTGAAATTAGTGGTATGTAAGTACTGATTTGCGAGCCGATATGTATTGCAATCGGATTACGAAGACAAGTTACTAAATCAGTAAGGAAGTGATACCTTATTGGCAATAAGATAAGATGTATTTTATCTTTATTGAGCCTGTTTGTTGAAAGGAGTAGGTAATATCGCGAATTCGGTTGGATAAAATTAGTTGTAAGGTGAAATGGCAAGGACCGATCACCGGATGTTTTGAAAATGTTGAAAGCAAAAGTTGTTTTAGCTTGTGCCATTGGTTGTTCTTGGTGCACGTACAAACTCCTATGTATCTTACGAAGAAAATATCATGGCTACTTGTTTTTTTTTATTGTAATTTGAGTGAATTTGAGTCCATGACGTAAAAATTGATTCACTTGTCTTTGATATTCATTTGTTTATTTATATTTTTCCGAGAACTGCAATGAGGTCGTCTATTTGCCACCTCAAAATTTCGCAACAAGTTAGCCTTCAATGTATTTAAAATAGACGTCATTAAAGACAAGTTCTCATCTACTTTTATTTACCTTCACAATAGATAAAAATTAATCTACTGAATACTCAATTAAGCCCATTTTTTTATTTTCTCGCCATGCAGTCGGCCATGACTGACACTTGGCTGAATTGTGTCAATGACAGCTGTCAAGTTTATGGATGATTAACTGGCAACATTAATTATGCTCATAAATAACTTTGTGGATTTATTCGCTGGCAACTGGGTGACCCTTGATAAGAGTTTGGTGGGCTATCTTTTGAGACCACCCGCAAGATAGCACCGTTTTTATTAATCGTGATGGGGATTTGTATTTAGTAGAAAGACTCCATTGTTAATGTAGATGTCAGTAACGGAATTTTAAAGATTGAAGTTAGTAATCATAAAAGAGAGCTCATCAGTATTACCCACTTGCGCAAACCAAAGTTATTTTTAACACCGGGTTAGTTTTAACACGAGATCATTATAGTATGAAATATTTGTTATCGAATCTCGTGTTAGCAATTGCAACTAACTCTGAATTATAAGAAAACTTTGGATCTGGCGTAGGTCTCAGTTCTGATTTTGAATACTGTAGTAGTACTGTAGTGTGTACTTCCGTGTATTTATATTTTAGAAGTAGCGATGTTTGTAAAGCAAAATCCAAACCGTTTTGAACGCCTTGCTGATGTATTCCCAAGGAATAGGCGCGACAATAGTAAGCTCTGTCAAATATCATGCCAAACCACATTGATGCGCAAGAGTGTTTACTGCATGGCCCCAACAATTTTCAACAAATTACCAAGAAGTTGGAAGGATTTAAATACGGCGCATTTTAAAAGTAGACTGCGTAATTTTTTAATAGATAAAACGTACTACAATGTAACTGAGTTCCTAACAGAGAAAAAAATTGACTAATTTTAATGATATTTATTATAATTTACTAATGACATTTTATTATCTAGACGTAATTTGACATTAAATTCTGAATGCTTTATTTTTCATTTATTAAGTACCTAATTTTATTTAATTGAATGATTTAAATTATTTGTATCTTAATATATCAATGTTTTGCTGTTTCGTTAATTTATTGTTATTTTAATTTTGAGTTGGACATTATTATTATTATTTCTTTTTTTTTAATTGTTTTTACTTATTTGAGTTTATGAATTTTGAATGTTTGACTATTTTTAACATTTTTTTATATGCAATTGTAATTTTATTAGAATATTTGTACGCCGTTGACGGCAGGACATAGCGTTCATTATTAATATTGACATCTGTACTTTGTTTTTACCTATGTTCTACAAATAAAAATATTTGAATTTGAATTTTGAATTTGAATTTGAATTTGTAGAATGTAGATGCATAAAATTACAGGTCATTTCAGAATAAGCTCAAAATGCAAGAAAACGTGATTGTCCATTCATACGGTATATTTAAAATTCTTTGATGTAAATCTGGTTGAAGATATTCCAAAAGAATTTTGATGATGTGAGGTCATACATTTTTGCATAGGCTCTTTACAGTGGCCATGATGCTTAGGACTTGGTGACACATGTTTTTGTTTTGTAATCGCACCTAAATATAACTAAAATGAACAATCCGACGAAGAAGAATCTCCTATCTCTACAAAATGGTTTACAAGACAGTACAGTTTGCAATTATTTCTCGCTCTTATGTATTAATACAGACATTGAGAAATGGTTAAAATATGAATAGATTATACGGCCAATCGGATACCGGTTTGTACCAACGTGTGTACCATTTACTGCCCATTATAAATGTGTACAATTGACATGAAATAAGTAGCACATCGATTGACTACTTAGCGATTAATTTATATTTTTTGCTGCCATTTTTTTTTCATTCTTCGGTTCAATACTTTGATGTCTTAACTAGTTGACTTGATTTGAATGTGTTTTTCTCGGAAACGTTCAATACATTACACTTTTTAAATGTGACTGTTTGAGTGACAATTCGTGGGGTATTTAGTGAGACTTGAATGTGTATAATTTTTATCACTTATTGTAGAATTAATTTTATTCAACTTATTGGGAGTTATATATTTGAGCCGTTTGGGGTTGAAACTTTAGGTCCATGGGGTCCGAGTGCTCACCGAGTCTTTCGGGACATCAGCAAACAACTTGTCGACTGTACACGTGACCAGAGGGCTGGGCTTTTCTTTGGCTAAAGAATCAGCATTGCCATTCAACGCGGCAATGCTGCTAGTGTTCTGGGCACTTTTGTCATTGACAGCGATGTGGATGAATTTTTTTGATGCCCAATGATTTATTTTGTTTTTATACACGTTTGTACATAATTTGGTAATTTTTAGTCTAGTTTGTATATAGTTAAGTTAGTTAAATATAACCATGTATATTACTTATTAGACGAAAAATCCGTAAGTAAAAAAAAAAAAAAAAATATTCTAGTTGCTGGTTCAATAATTCGTGTAATTTGTTTTAAGCTAACAAAGTACCGATGTTGTTATTATTTCATTTTTTATTTGCAAATTCGTAACAATCAAGTCGTGTTGTACATAGATTCCGACGCTCCAAAAACTAATGAATCAATCTCAGCGCTCCCATTTCAATACACATCTTTGTATGTAATAAATTCATTAACTAGTCTGCCTGCACTAACATTGTGTAACATAACTGTACCTAACAAAAACACGGCCGCTTCCATTTTAATAAACTCATTGCGCCCGCGCCCTGCCTTAAATTAGACAATCGAATTGAACCGAAGTTTAATTGAAAAAAATATCGGTCAGTCGAAAAAAAGGCGGAAAAAACATTTATATTAGGAACGTGACAATCGCATGGTCACCGTAGCGATGTTGCGCGTGCGCCGGGTCTGTGCGGCTTTTTGTGAATGAACCGAAGTCCGAAAGTCGACAGGTTCTGTTAGAACAAATTTAACGGGACTTACCTTCTCTTGTAATATTTTTTTATGTTTTGTGCTACAATGTAGCTACACAAGTTCCCATTCTGAACAGGTGGTAACCTCAAAAGTTTGATGACATGTCCATGTGATGTTGTACAGGAAATAAGTTGGAAGTGTCAGGGGTCTACTCTCTAAGCCCAACACCGTAATTTCGGCCTCAGTGTCGGGCGTTTTCTACTCTGTATCACCTACGGACTTACGATTAGTCCCGAACCCGAACTAAGAATGAATGACAACACGATTTGACAGTTGTTCGTAGTTCGGGTTCGGGACTAATCGTAAGTCTGTAGGTGATACGGAGTAGAAAACGCCCGACACTAAGGCCGAAACTACGGACTTCGGGCTTAGAGAGTAGACCCCCAGGTCTGCCTGCTTTCAACGGTACATCGTGTGTGAATAGATTGGTCATGGCTTAAGGTCAACCAGTCAGGAAAGGCTGACGAAAAGCTGCATAAAAGATCCATTGCTTGAAGCGCTTTCCCACGCTGCATTCTATACTTATGTTCGAACGAACTCACCGATTCGATCTTTCCTAATCATCATGATAATTCAGTAGCCATTAATTTTACGAAACAATCATTCCAATAAACTGCAGATATATCTTATCGTATCGATGTGTTGAAAACAAAATGTCGACCGTTGTGTGAATTTTATCGCAACATTCGTTATGCAAGATAATTATCATAATTAATGAATTTGCGAAATGTCATATCTAATGTGGAAACGATAAACAAAAATTATAATATTTTGATTAGTTATTTATAATATTGATTTGTTTTATTTTGCAGAGGTCAGATGGCAGTAGAAATTAACTGACATTAGCGTTTTAGAACATTTTAGTTTGTAGCATAAGTAGTTTTGAGTTTCTAGTAAATTGAATAATTGGTTCGAAAATAAAAATTAAATTGAAATGTGGAAGATTGCATTAAATTCACAAATATGCCATTTATCATCATTAAACATTCACAAGTAATATCAGACAGTAAATTATTAGTACTTTTCGCTTTTCACAAATTAGCTGCGTTTCATTGACCGTCGATCGTTCTGGGGGCCTACCACAACCTCTTAAAACAATATTACTTTAATATTACTTTGCGTTCCGCTCTGTTGGATTTTCAACGCTCGGATCAGCGCCGAGAGTTGAAAATGCAACAACAGAAATTACAAAGTAATATTAAAATAATATTGTTTTAAGAGGTTGTGGTAGGCCTCCAGGACGTTAATTTGACCAAACTTTAATTTTTCCTGTTACCTGACTATTTTTTATATCGCTACTAAACTAATATTGTATTATAAATACGAAAGTAACTCTGCCTGTCTATCTGTTACGCTTTCACGCTAAAACGACTCAAGGGATCGTCATGAAATTTGGCAGATATATAGCTTGGGATATGGAGAAGGACGTTGGCTACTTTTTACGCGATAATCGACATCAACGCGGGCGGAGCCGCGGGCAAAAGCTGGTAAAGTATATAAACAAACTTATTCACACTCATGTGGTCAATAAGTAATGAATGACATATTACTAAAGTGAATAGCAGTCTACCAAAAACAATATTTACACAAGTTTTCCTGTTACAATCATTTTAATTAAATATACCAATAATAACTGTCTCAAAGTTCAAAAGCATTATTTTAGTTTTACCAAGAATTTGTTTAAAATTAAACATTTTACTGTAAGTTAATCTCGAGCGTGGTTGGCGGTTACTGACGCAACCTTTCTCGTAACCCTGTGGTTAGCCTGACCTACTGAATGTGATACAAATATTAACCTATTGTTGTTTTTTTGTTTACAGGTATGTACTTTGAGATTGGAGACCGTTAACAAGATTTTGAGTGACGAGGGTAAGCAAACTAAAGAAAACATGTACTTACCTAAGTGAATCTCTCAAGAAAAATCTGGGATTTTACCATATTTTACTAATGGTAAGAAAAAACCACACCAAAACGCTGGTTGCGAGACGCACAGGTCCGGTTGTTGTGGCAACACTTAGGGGAGGTCTATCTATGTCGAGCAGTGGACGTCTTTCGGCTGATATGATGATGATGAAGAAAAGACCGGCCAAGTACGAGTCGGACTCTTACACGAAGGATTCCGTACCATGAACCGAAAAAAAAGACGTTTCTTGCTTAGGAACCGATTTTTAATTAAATTTAATTTTTATTAAGTATTTGTTGTTATAGCGGCAATAGAAATACACACAGACTATTAAAATTTCAACTGTCTACCTATTACGGTTCTTGAGATACAGCCCACTGACAGACAGACGGACGGACGGACGGACGGCGGAGGCTCAGTAGTAGGGTTCCGTTGGTTAAAAATAAAGAAAAAATCTGCTGTTGCTCGCATAACTCAACAAAATATAGGGAACAGCAGATTTTTTTTATTTCTTCGGCATTATATTTTTACATAAATCGTGTCTGATTGATACCTGTGGAAGAAAAATTGCCTGGTCATTGAAAAATAGCCCTGCATAAAAATTAGCGGTGGGCTGGAACAGGTATAATTAGAAACCTGTTTCACCTCTTCCAGTTCCAAGGAAATAACAGTTTCAAAATCCTGTTCCAAAATAACAGCCTGTTCCATTGCAATCAACGACTCTTTGATTGCAACAGATTCAGATACAGTACCATAAAGGTAGGATTTTTTACGTTTGGATACGGTAAATGTTACAATCGTTCGTTATTATTTTTCTCTTAGCACTACAGTTATAAACAATATAATTTACAAATATAAAAATAAAATAATATAAATAAAAAACCTTAAAAACAGTGAAACTGGCTAATTTAATTTAAACACGTTGGGTCGATAAATACGGCTCATTCCTAATAAAAATAGCTAGGCATAATGTGTCTTAATTTTCCCCATGACAGGACATAAGTAAGATTCTAAGCCGCTTGCTATTTCATCGGATCTTTAACTAGGAGACTTGCAACTCTGCCTGGTTCCAGTCGCTAAGTCTCAACAAACTACAATGTAACATACTGGTTCACATTTAATCTATTTTACACGTAATATCTGTCACATATACTTACCGAACGGCGACATAGATGTTATTGGATTATGTTCATGTGCTGTTTATTTTACCTATTTTCTCGATTGTCAGTAAAACGTTTGATGGGATTTTGTAATCCAGTTGCTACCATCTTGTTAAGAAGAAGAAGCTATATGGCACCTATCTATAAAAATAACGTGAATTCAGCAGTGGTTAGTATTTTGTAAATATCTTGACAATTGAAAAGTGCCTATTTAAATGGTCTAATTGAAATAAATACTTTGAATTTGAATTTGAATCTAGTAGAAGGACCAATATATTATGTACACCCTACAATCATACCAATATATCTGTATTCTGTAGGTACTATCAACTGACTCTCCTCTGAAGAGATCATCGATGTATCATAAATTAAATGCAAGTGGTGCCATTGGCTGTCAAAGATTTATTCAACCAATCGCAGCCGCTAACAGCAAATTTTGCGATCATTTTCATTTCAGAAACTCCGCCTGAGTCACCGAAAACATTGTCATGAATATATTCTTGGATTCTTTCCAGAAAATACAAACCAAATTACAATAACGCCCTCCACGTTTCTGTAAACCGCTGAATCAACAAACAAACAACATAATCTTCACAAATAAATGCGAATTTCTACAAATGTAACGAAAATTGCCCGGTATTCTCTACAAGTACACCTGTCGACAATGCGCAATCATAGGCTGAGGGCACACCGTTGCAGGTACCGCTAGTGTTGTCGCTAAAACTAATACAGCTGGAACTCCGCGGTGGGCTATTATGTCCCGGGATTTATTTGTGGCAAGATGTGCCTTACTGATGTTGTGGATTATTTAACTGTCAGCTTTGAAGGTGCTGATTTGTGTTCGTGTCGGTTTTGAGTTGGTTTAGCGGGTGAGTTGAGGAAATTAAGTTTGGAAAGTGATGGCAATTTTGAAGTGACTACTTTTTCTGCCTGTTACTAATCGAATAAGGGTGCATGGCTTACGATTATTAAAACACTGAGCTGCTTTCGTAGTTTAATGAGTTTTAAAATATGTAGGTAAGTTATTTTAATCAACCAGATACTATTACCTACACAATTTCACATCAAGTAATCCTAACTCCAAAGCAGTTTGCATAAAACACTTAGAACCACTATCAAACTATCTTAACGGTATAAATCGTCTAAACAACAGCATTTCGTAACAATTACCACATTTCCCGAGCCCGCACCAAGCTCTATATCTTCGTAAATCGATAAGATGTCCAGCAATATCAGTAAATTGACGTCTATTTATCGATAATATCCGCCGATCGGCTGCGGCGCTATAAATTTGAAGACGGTTAATTCGGAAACATTTAAAGGTCGTTGAGACAGTGTACTCCAGGCCTTAAAGCTTGTAACAGGTACTTTTGTACAGTTTTAATGTTATTGTTCTAGGGCTTTTATTTAGGTAATGAAATGTTGTAAGTAGAATTTGCTTAGGAAGAAGCAACGGATGCTAGAGAAATGCACTGATCTCGGTAAGGCAGTATAGTCAAGCCATATGAGAGTTACGAATTTAATTTACGGTGATGGATTCAAAGTTGTTTCATCTGTCAGATCTGTCTGTCAGATGATTAAAAAAAATACAACCGAATTGAGAACCTCCTCCTTGTTTTGAAGTTGGTTAAAATTAATTTCATGCAAATCTTATTTCAGTTTCTTAAAGCAAATTATTGTCTTAGTTAATTTACCTATCTTATCAGTTGTTTATCCAAAAAAAAATACGAATTGAGAACACTGAAATCGCTCACAAAATATGCAGACAAATAAAATCATAATTGTTTCAAACACGCATCGAACCGATGTCGGTTTGTGTATCGTTAAATCACTCGCACCAGTCGCACCGATTGACGACTAGAAAATTGATTCGTTCGTGATCGTATGCAGACATTCCACAGTCATGTTTTTATACAGCCTATTTGAATAAAAATTCTCATTTAATATTCCTTATGCGTTATTGAACCGACTTAGCGGAAATGCTATATGTTTTATGCAAGCTTTAATTATAATGGCGGCTTACACTCGCCACCGGTAGTGTCGAAATCTAAATCGGTAAGAAAACGAGAATGTCCGTCGATAAAATAAAATGTAATTGCTGATGTTGGTACTCGTAATTTTATACTCGTTCGGAATTGTGTCTCTGACCTTTTTGAAATGGTGGTCTTTTCATGCTTTTTTTTGTTTATGATGCTTCGCTGTTTTTTTTTTTGTGCTGTAACTTAACTGGGGAATGCGTTAATTACCGATATAAGCGAGTTTAATATTAAATTAATTATTAAGAGCATTTACTATTCAAAACAATTAACACTGTCATTTACTTCTCTTAGCCTACAATAAATAACCTTCGAAAACAATAAAACTGGTTTCTTCACCGCCATTTTCGAATTATTTATAACTTAATTACATAGTGAAACATCGGGTCATTGTCCTCTAAACAAACATCTTTAACATAGGCGCCACAGAGAGCCCACTCTGCAGAGGCTGCTTTGACGCCGAAGAATCAGCCGCCCACGTCATCCTGGAATGCGAGGCTGTGGCTTCCCAACGTGAACAAATTTTCGGAACGTGGCCGCTGTTGTCGCTCTGCGAACGAAGCCTGTGAAGCTTCCAGGAAACTTCTGTGCTTTTAGGCGCTGCTAGGCTGGACTTAGCCAGGACATTTACAGACAACGGGCCGAATTGGAGTCAAAGGCCCGTAGTCCAAAACGTAATCTCCAACTCAACTGAACTCCAACTCCAACATGAGCACGAAATTGTCAATGAATGCTTGTCTAATTGACGGTTTCGTACTAGAGATGAGGAAACAAATGCAAAAACTTCAATTTATGACCGTCAGTGCGGAAAAGGGAGTCCCTACTCTACTCATATTAAAACATAATTATGTAAATGCACTAATAAATGAATTATTACTTTTAAATCGAAAGTCCATCATTGCGTAGGTGTGGGAAGTAAAATGCCTAAGCATATCAATTGACAATATATTATCTGTGGAATACTGTGTGGGCATTAATTGGTCGCCGACTTACTACAAATTTATTGTTTTTGAAAGTTATTTTGTCCTAAATAGTTCGTTGATTTTGTCATGATTTTGAGGTTAGATTTCCATCTTTGTCAACCTTTTTATGTCTTATATGTGACGCTGACGACGCGCGCGATGGCGGGAAATCAGAAAAGGAAAACATGATATTTTATAATGTTCATGTCTAGTTATTATTTCCTATAGTTTCTTTGTGTAGTCTAGCAATATTTAACACAAGTTAAATCAAAGATAACATTTATGCAGGATATTTAAAAAGGTTCTTAACCCAAAACAAAGAAAACCATAGTAACATGACCCGACAGTCATGTATCGTAATATAAAAACAGTACACATAACAACTTAGCATATTATTTTCACAAACGTTACGGTCGTGGACACCGCATCCATTGTTTTCAAAATAAAATAAACAAAAAGGCAGTTTAGTGTATTTTTATTGAATCATAAGCCGCAACTTATGTTAGTTTTATGTTAAGTAGCAACTTAAAAGTACACGCGACGACATATATCAAGTCATACATATCCAATATAATCTGACCTCTCATCGTACCGTAAGGCTATACAATGCAAGGCCAACTTATACTGGTATTCCTTGACATATTAAACATCCTAAATCTATGCGTAGGCGCAGATAAATGGGAAAAGAAATCATTAGATCGGTTTAATAAATCGTATTTTGATTGGACAATGTTAATTAGGTGAAGCTGGTAAATCTGTCATTGTTGAACAGTTTTCTTATTTATATGGTATTTCTAAACAATCTATTAATTTGTGATAGATCGTTATTTACATAGATTTACATATGAAAGAGGTGCCGAAGTTTGGTATTCATTTTTCTGGGCGGTAACATGAAAATTATCGATAATTTTATGCCTTTGGGATTTTGATGCCTTTGGGCTGTTATAATAACAAAATACGAGTTGATTTTCATGATACATCGGGAAGTAAGAAAAGTCAATGTCACCTAACATTGTCAAAGGCAACAAATAACAAAAATGTAAAAATGGTTTCAGTAGGTACTAATAATTTTAAGCTTTATGATAAGCTCTTAAACATCCGATTGAAATAATAAGAAACAACACTCGTATAACATGATTTTATGTTATAAATAAAATATAAAAATGTCAAAAACACATTAATATTACAGGATGCTGTTTCAAAAGTCCATATCAAAGGTGAACATACATTTTTCAAATAAGATTAAACAAGCATTAAATACTTGCAATTGCATATTAAACCCCTTTCCAGTCTACAACCAACCATAAACGAGTCCGTTCTTCCTCAAGAAACCATCCCACTCCATATTTTTAAATCAGCGAAGAAAATAAAGGAAGTTGCAAGAGTGCGCTCCATAACTGTCGGTACAAAATAGATCATTGATAAAAACAGGCCTCTGATTGGTCGGTATCGGGCCGCTTAATTGTAGAGTGCGCATGCGCCGGGTATGGTATCTAATGCCGATAGTAACGATAAGCTTATGAAATAATACGTTGGAACACGCCGGGAACTTATCCTGCTACTGATGGTGAGGGTACCACTACCATGGGTTCGAAGAGGGATTCTTGGGTTTTTAGGGTGAGTTCGTTTCGAGAAAATAAAAATACAAACCTTTACTTGAAAATAAGCTCGAAACGTCTTAAAACTTGTTATCAAAACATACTACTTTCTAAGAAGAGATAAATTGTCCGAAGAATTTGCATTAGTATTTGTGTAAAATGTGAACAACGTAAATAACGTAGACATATCTACAATAAAACAGCATGAAATACTTAATTCAAGAAATAGAGATTTTGATGTCAGATGAAAAATTAGAAAAAACCTCGTTCATACGGCTATAAAGATGCAAATCATCAACTCCACAGTCCAGGAAATCGAGAACCAAATGACATCCGCGCCAAAAGTAGCGGTGTAAAACATTGTCTATGGTAAAACGGTCATTACAACTACGGACAGCCGCCATGTTGCATGTTGTTGCATTGTAAGTAATCTGCCAATTTGCGATATTACTAGATGAATGAACAGCGACGCATAGCATAGACTTTCTTACGTATGACTAAGCTAGACTGCTTATTAACTAATAACTGCATTCCGTAGCATAATCGCAATTGAGAGAAGATGTGGGCTGAATCAATAGATTCTTGATGTTGGCAGTATTGAAAGGTAGACGCAGCGCTTTTATTGTGTTGATGGTAAAATAATAGGTCAATGGTATAAAGGTATAAAGGATGGGGTTTTGATAGACAGTTAATAGGATAGGCTTTTTCTTAATTTAGTCTCATCATCGCGGGTTTGTCTTGGTTACAAAATGATTGTAGCTTGTCTAGAGTACTTGTAAAAGCTCATATTATAAATGCGAAAGTAACTCTGTGTGTCTGTCTGATTGTTACTTTTTCACGTTTTAGCGGCAGGGATTTGAATGATTCTTGGCGTACAACACCAAAAAATACTTTTCAAAGAACTTGATATTTGGGCTTTTTATAGTGATGAAGTGAAAAAATGTAGATAACTTCTAAACCCACTTCTAAAGGTTCATGTCAAGCTTATCAGATTAACTAAATGAACGTTAATCAATCAAAATTTAAATTTGGAAGTGGTTTTTACGGTTCCACAACCAACCTTGTAAATAAAAAACGCTCCGTAGTATTTCAACTTGATATATTCTTATCAGATTACTTTAATGTTGGTTATATTTTCGTCTTTTTAACAGTTTCTGATGAACTGATGAAACGCGGAAGCTATAAGATGGCGAGATATAAATATAAATCAGACGTGTACAGCTCCCAGCAATTAAACTGACGGCGGGCTGCGCGCGCGCATATCGGCGCACAAATCATAATCAGCGCCACCTGTGGGCGGCTGACAGTAAAACATAGCTTAGATCCTTCAATATAAACCATTTGTTACTCCGTATTCTATCTTAAAATCATTAAAATAATGTTTAGAATCGTTTGTAGGGTTTCATACTGAATTTTAAAATACCTTGGTGAATTCAGCTCATAAATTGGATTAAGAATTGGTATTGATAGCTAGTAATAGAATTTCCTTTTGATTTTATTTGCGATGAGTTGTTTGAAGGTTTCTGCTTATGTTATCGGCTTTTCCTTTGACTTCTAGCGTGGGAGGAATTACAGGAAGCTGGTTTCTACGCCATAAATCATGGCACATACTGTAAATAACACGGAATTATTGCCTTGTCCTAGGTTTTCTGTTGTGCCATTATGTAAATGACTCAGTCAATAATGGGCATGACTCGGAACAAACAGACTTTACAAGTATTTGTTCCGATTGTTGTACAAGTGGAAACATGTCAGTACATAGAACAAGGTAAGCATGGGCTATGAAGTAAATCTGAGGTTCATTAACTTTAGTCCATCACATGAACCTTGCTTGGAGTAGTAATTTTAAATACCTAGTCATCAACGTAGGTTCTGTCCAAAAAGTTCCAATTATTTTAAGCATGGAATGCTCCTTTCCTTTATGATCCTAGGAAGGAATTCAATTTTTATAGAACAAACTGCAGAAACCTTACTTATTTTGCATTTATTATGCGGATAGCACTGCAACTATTTCCGGACATAAAATAGGGTGGGACCTGGTGCATTTTAGAAGTGGCCCATGCACTTGGCTACTCCTAAATTCCAGTTTTCCGCTTTCTACATCCAGATAGTCCAACCACCATTTTCGCCGTGCTAATCGAGGTCTCCTGTCAAGAATTTGACTGCGCCAACTACTATCGGTCCTTTAAGTCCAGATAGCGTGAAACTAAATCAATTACCAGAAAGAACAGTTATTACCTTATTAGCAAATAAACGCGTGATGCATTTACTAATAAAAGCCACTAATCACAATCTTAACAGGACATATAAATTATCACCTATATTTCTTTCAACTGTACATAAACCCACTAAATGTACTCAAGCTAACACGTCTAGTTTAATCTGGCCTCGCATTTTGCATAAATCCTTTAGGATACGAGACCAATGCCTACTGGAAATGTGTTTGTCTTGATATGTAGCCGTGTGTGTAAGTCCATTAATTCTGAAATTAACCTAATAGAAAATATTCGCGTGACGCACGAAGATCTGGGTATCAGACCGTGGTGCGATGGTGCATGGGATTAGAGGTGGCGGAAGCGAAGTGTAGAGGAAGATATGGACTGGCATTAATAGAGAAATATGTATGAAGATACTCGTTTAGATATGGGGTGCTTGGATGGACAGTTCCGTGATTGCAAAAATACCCATATCTTTTCCTTTTTCGTAGTGGTGTCAAAAAACGGCTTAAAGGAGTTGTAGGAAGTAACATTAATCTGAAAGTCGAAGCTGGTACTCTGGTAGCTAGAACGGCGTTGACGTTTCGAGTTTTTTTTTTGGGTTTTTCAAGTATTCGACTTTCTTTACAATATAACTTTAACTCGTGAACCCTTCTCTCTAAAGACCAAATAAAATAAAGTAACATTTATTCCAAGGCTATCCATAAGTTTGTAACTTGTACCAAACGCCAAATCATTCAGAGTGTGAATCGAAATTGCATAAAGAACACATATTGCATTCTCAATCCACGCTAATTAAGTGATAATTACGATTCTAAACTTTAATAGCTAAAGTATAAAATTGAAAATTACTTGTCGTCGTAAATTCTACAAGTGCTTAAAAGATTATTCAGTGAGATAAAGATCTCTTTAACAAATTACTTGTTAGTTTTAGAGACGTGTTTCAAAAACATGTTTTTTATGTAATTGTGACTGGCTATGTAGTAACAAATTACTAGGTATTTTGTTAACACGATTAGTCGAATAGTATGTTGAAATGATTTACCAGGAATAAAGAACAAAAGTTAAGTAGGTAGGTACTTATACAAGTATAAAACGTATCTTTCTGTTTTTTATTTTATACTTTTTTGATGCCCAGACCCGAAGCAGATTACGCTCTTTTAAATCTCAATCATACCTTTTCTACACGCCTAGTATCGATCCTGAAAAATAAACCTTGGGAATCTCCAAGAAATCCATAATTCATCACGACGTTTTAACCCCACATAATAACAACTATTTACCCAAGTCTAGCAATTTAAATGTAGCATTTTAAACTCGGCTGCGGCGGTGTCATCAACCTTTTTAATAACGTAGGTACTTATTACAATAATAGCACAGTTTTCTTAAAGAAACTCGCTCGAAATTCACGTCTGTTCTGCGAGGTGATTACACCAATTATTTTGCTCCGTTTTGATACGTCTCAAGCACGCAAGCTTTTTCAAAATACGAAATGCAACTAAACAATCATTATCTCTGCTCTAATTATGAAAAAATAAAAAAAAGGAATAAATGTTTCTAATCTCTGATATTCTAGTAAAAAGGTTTTAGTCTCTAGAAACCTAGTCTTGCTGTCGCCTTTGTGATTAGAAAATGGCAGTGACAAACAGATAATCTTGTTTCTTTAAAGGTTATTTGCGAATTATCTTACTGTAGATATACCTACGCGCCCATTTGTCTCGAGCATAACAATGATTACTATTTAACCGCTCAAGCACTGACGACATGTGAAAATCCCAAAATAAATAATATATCTTACGTAGCGGTTTTAAATCATGTCTATGAACCACAAACAACAAACAACTTATATTAGAGTAATAATCAATATCATACAGATATCCACAACACAGTCTAATAATTATAAATAACACATAATGGACTATGAATAATTCATTTAATTAAACATTCATAACACTAGGATGTACGGTGTTATTACGACAATTATTTCATTATTTATCGACAATAATTACACAATCGCGAGATATCGAATATGACGGTTGTTGTCAACTGTCATTACATCGGTAAGCGTATTGAGAATGCTTGTTTAATTGTTATTCTGGATAATGTGTGGGTGTTAGTCATCGTGGTGAATGCTCGATCGAACTGTGTAGGTAGAAACAATATCTAGGCTATCATCTTTTTCAAGGAATAATAACTTTACACATCCGCAATCCGGGTACAACTTGATTTAAACATATTTAATTTTAACGATGACATTCTCGAACACTTACAGATACAAAATTGGCTCTATGGTTTGCATCATCATTTTAAATAGGTTTGCTAAAACAAGGGCTAGTTTACACTGGCTTCATCAAGTTTTTAATCCTGCCAGCTATCATGGAGGGTGTATTAGTGATGTTCCCAGCAGCCCTTCATTACGCAGCATCCATCCACGTCTCGACAATAATTACAGAGCTGTTCTAGACAAATCACGTGCTGTGGTCCAAGGGAAAGGAAACTTTCGGTTTCAATTAAATAATTATAGGTTCCTTAGATCTCACTTAGTTGTCTGATAACAGCTTTGAATGTAGATAATGAATGCCTGTCCTTCTCTATTTGTTGCTCGAAACAGTGATGAAGGGATGGTATCGGGGATATGAAAGGAAGTGGGACTTACCTATAAGATGATGCTGTTTTGAATCCAATAGCAAAGCATTACGATCACGATTTAATTATGCTTTAAAAATCTTCGAAAACAGTCAATCTATTTTTAAAAATCCCATATTGACATTTACGTCCGCATCTAACACCTAGGTTCTACATTCCAAATTATGATGTTCTTCATCATACAAAAGCAAGAATAGGCATATTGGTCTGATCTGCTAAGCCTCGCTCCACACAACACTGCATGTAATATTTTTTGCTAAATCTAAAACAGGGAAATCCGTCGCCAGTAAACTTCCCTGCGTTACGTGCACCTATATACATAAAACTGACGTAATGTCAGTCGGTATATAGAGGCAGGTACGAGGAAAGTCTTTTTTGTGGTCACAAGATGCGCAAGCGCAAGATTATGTGAAGTCTCGTGACGGGAAAATATGGGGTGATTTGTTATAGGTATCGTTGGTCGTTAAGTTTCAGGTGTTAAAAGGGTTAATTATTATGTATTTTAATAGCTTATTGGAGAGAAATGTCTCTGCATTAACTGTGTCTGAGTAGTAATAACAATAATACGTGTTAATTAACTAACTGCGATATTATCCTTCAAGTAGGTAATAGTAAATGAGACGTTGGCAAAGTCTATGTACTCGTACTTTTTGCCTGTCTCCATGCAAAAAGAACTGTAAGTATTTATCGTATGTTGAATAGGTTATCCAATAAAAAATAGTCAAAAAAAATAAACCAGCAATTCCCATTCACAAAACTCTCCGCTTGACTACAAAATACATGAACGGACGACATTCACACACCTACATCAATATTCTCGAACCGTACAAATAATGTCTATTCTGTCCACTTGTCGGTGAGAAGCCGGGACTACGGACCACCGCGACGATGCCCACGCGCCACTCCACTCAAGAGCCACTCCTGCGCAGCCGTGACGCTGCGATTAGTCGCCGATATGCGCATCTGCGATTTTCACGATATTGTCGCAAATTTGTAGCGGACTGTTGATGATTTGATGGATTGAGGAGTGAATATGACGTGACTGGAAAAAAGTCGTATATTGTTGATATCATCAATTTCTTATTGTTTACTCTACTGGTTTTTTGCGGTTTTATAAATGGAAGGTTAATATTTGTCATGCTACAAATGTCTTGACACATTTAATTGAATAATGTTTTGCATAGTTAGTGAAACCAACCATGAAACTAACATAGCAACTGCTTAGAAAGTACCTGTAAGCAAAAACGCAAATTACCTGATCGTCGGACAAAATTACTCATATCTATGTCACAAGATAGAAGGTAAAAATGCAGGAATGCAATTTAAAACGCAAATGCGACAGAATTATCCATGTCGCAACGACGCACACGGCTTATCGTCCCCACGAACAAATGCCACCGTTATCCTGAGACCCAGGGTTGTCAATCTACGCGATCGCAATTAGTCTTGCGCACGCGCAGCGATGGCCCGTGGAGCAGCCCTGCGGTTGGCCGATAACCCGTACGTGACGGGTCGCAGGCGCAGGTTAACTTGTGCTACACTGAATGACGACATTAACCTGTCGTTTCAATGTTACCTTTCCTTAGCTAACAAACCAAAGTCTGCTCACCTCACAACCAGCGTGCGTGTAAGGCAAAGTAAATAAATTAACATTCTATAAATGATAACAATAAATATGCATGTGATTTTTTTAATTTACAAAATTAAATAGTTTTTAAAATAACTTCATCGGCTATGAAGTTATAAAGCTTCAAAGTTGACAAGTAGAAAGAGAAGTCTGATATTGAATTTGACGTCAAATTCCATGACGCTTATAAGTACAACTGCCATACAAAACAGCGTTTTCGCGAGAGGGACAGTTATTTTTGTTTAAAATAGTTATATCTCGTTGTTTTTTCGATCAAACTTGCTTCTATCTACACTGTTAGTATTATATTTTTGTTTCACGCATATTCCTTATTGTTGAAGCGTTAAGAATGTATGGTACTGAGATGTGCTACCGAAACCGTCCAAGACAGTTCAATCGTTTTCCAGGAAATCATTGTCATTCATTGACTCGTTGTTCTGGTCGCCAATGCTTACTATAATGAGCTAATACCATAAAAAAGTTATGCTTTAAAATTTCACTTGGCCAATCCCGACAATGACATTTTGCCAATGCCTATCGCCGATCCACTTTGCCAATGAATGTAATTACAACTAGTATGTAATGACCATAGCAGGTGGCTTTCTTTTGTTTCTGCCTATCCTCATGAGAAAAGACGTGGAGTTGATACACGAGGCAAACAACGGCAGTCCAATGCCACTTTCTTACGGTAAATCATTTACCTACGTTCCTTCAAAGCTTGTAAGCAAATATTGTTTATAGCATGAATTGGTACATGCCTGGTTCCTGACCACAATGTGGTCGTTGCCTATTGTTTATGTTATCAGATATGGAAACTAGCGGACGCCCCTAAGAGTACCTACTTGTGCATTCGTACTTTCTCGGACTCTCTCTTTAATTTAGGATGAAAAAGTGCATGGGTCTAGCTAGCCTGAAGTAGATAATATTGAATTTATGACAGCAGACAGATGCATTATTAAAAAAAAAACTAAACTGTTTATAACTGGACTCTGCATTAATTGTTCCCGCCGTTTTTATCTTCTTCTTTTGTATCGTTTGTCCTCACAAGTTTTTAAATTCTTTCCGACCAGTACGTGGTCATTTGGACAACTTTGTCCACGATTAGATATTGAGCAGGAAAGGGAACTGATGCTTTACCTGCGAAGGGGTTACACGCTGGCAATGCCTTTTTTGTGAAAAGCTGTTATGAAAATTAGAAGATATAGACGAGCAGAAATCAACGGGAAAAAAGATCCCGTTATTTCATTGTAAGGATACGGAAACTTTAAAACAACTTGTAAGTAAACGTTTAGGCTCCAGCCAGTCAGTGTAACATTCATTGTTAATCCAGGCCCGTATCCTTTACTTCTAAACGACAAATAAAACCAACGTTTATGACCGTTTAACTCGTTATTTACAAAGGTTTTATAGGTTTAATTCCCATCGTTATGGTATAATAAATTCTTACATTCAAACTGCAGAAAATGTATCTGAAATCCAAATCTTATTTGTGAATCTTGCATTCGTGCATGCACTCCACAATTCCACATAAAGCCGAATTTACATTACGAAAGAAGTTTCATGCATGATGAAATTAATTTCATAACACTACTTTCAGTACCTGTGAAACTAGTTTCATTAAAAATAATAGTGTCGTGAAACCCACAGTATGTCTGTGTTCATGGCTACGCTAACATCTAAGCTTTAATTTGCATTGCAAAATGTTGTCATACAAATGTTATAGTAAAAAATTAAGAAAAGTTGTCTCGAAAGAAAAGATGTTGGTGGATTCGAGCCTGGCTAGCAAGAAACCAACCACGACTAATAAACACACGTCCTATCAGCGCAGTCGCTTTCGCGACACTAGTTTCGGTTTCGATTCGCGTTTATACGATGACATTAGTTGCATGACACTAGTTTTATCCAAAAATCGCGCGCATCACGAAACTGTTTCAGTGTCGTGAAATCGATGCATGCATTGTAAAACTTGACGTTTACACGTGAAATTGTTGGTGAAATTAATGTCACGAAACTACTTTCATGCCACTAGTTTCGTAATGTAAATCCGGCTTAAGATAAAAACCAATTTTCGTGTAAATTGCACAAAAATGGTTCTTAACCCCCTGAGGCCCTGAAATAATACCAATCAATTAGAAATCTGCTTCGGACATATTAAGTACATAAAGGTATGTATGCAGAACAGGGTATAAAGTCCGAAACCATTACAAAGGGAGGATCCTCCTACCAAGCGGGTAGTTGCACTCCAGACACAATATTCGTCTGGTCGGAGGATCCGCTCTCAAGACTTCTCAGTCTTGATTAAATTTCTCTAGCTTCATAACAATTGGTAAGCCTTTCCCAAGCCTTATATACTGAACTGATCCTTAAGATAAGTCCCTCGTGAAAGTCCCAGTCCCAAGCTAATGACTGTCATACAACATATCTACATAATAACTTAGATACGACGATAAGAATGTCTCCGAATATTTTTTTGCTCATTATTTCTTTTCTTTTTTTGCAGGTAAGCACAGACATCTAGTTTGTAATCATTGGGAAGGAATTTGTTATCCCTCTGCTTTTGGTAAGTTTTGATGCCGACCACCCTGCCACAGAAATATTATGGGAAATGAATATTATTTTGAAAAAAACAATGTCTTTGTATAAATCGAGATATAGGTATTTTTGGCCTGAATGTCTGAAATTGTAAGCATTAATAGGTACACATGGGCTTAGAAAATCAATAAAGTATTTAGAAAAGCAATCAGTCAAATGCTGAGAAAGATGACGAAATTACAACCACCGTTATCTCAGAAGCAAATAATAAGACTGCGCGTACGCATTGCAACTAACGTATAGGTGAATAAATCTCTGCATAGCATGTACATATAAAGGGAAAACACATCGCGACATAATGATGTAACTCACAACATTAGTGTTGTATCGATAATTGAGTGAACACAAAAGGCAGTAGGCGTAATCGTAGACCTACTAGCACTCTTGTAGAACTTGAATACTCTTTTAGCGTCACTTTTAGTACGTTGTAGAACTAAAACTAAATAACTGTCGAGTGTCGTACGTTGTTATCACTTAAGGGGACTTGTTTTAAAGCTCTCGCAGTCATGTTAGTTTGACCCTTGGTTTCGTGGCCAGTGGGACAGTTCAAATGTTCCGAAACATGGGAATTTGCATAGTGAACTACCTACTTTTTTCAACGCTTTTCTTTTGTTTTTACTTTCTTTGGAACTTGTTGAGTAGCATTTATGTTGCATTCCTCAGCAAATTTAGGTTTTCTAGGACACTACGATCTCCTGATGTTCTTCGATTTTTATGCGCATTCTTGACCGCCAATTTATTGTGTATGTATCAGTGGTCGGAATAGGTATTGCAATTTAGGGTAAATGACCTTATACGTTGTATTAATATTGATAAGCCTTGTGGGAAGCGGGATTTTATGATTTTGAAGAAAAACATTTGATTTATCATAATCAAATGTCTTCTGAAAAAACTAATTGCTATACTTTGATTTTTTTTTATTATAAAAATATTTTTACGACACGGTTGGCGCAGTGGTTGAGCGATTGACTGCTGCGCTGCGTGTCGCGGGTTCGATTCCCACACGGAACAAATATTTGTATGGCCTACAGATAGTTGTACCGGGTCTGGCTGTTTGTGTATGTGAGATTATAATTATGTTTGTAAACGCACCCACGATACAGGAGAAATTCCTAGTGTGGGGCAAAGTTTTATAAAAGAAAAAGATAATAATTTAATATCCGCATTAAGATCGTCACTACTACCACACTGATAATAATATAAAAAAACCACATACATACCACTTTTCCGGGCCAAGCCAAGTAAATATAGTGTGTAGTGTTTTGTGATGATGTCCTAATTCGTTCTCTAGCTGTAGCTGTCTATAGCAGTCATTTCATTCTCTCACTATCCCATACGACACGTTGATTTGTTCCGGATTCGCCCACAAAGTTCGCCTAATTTTTATTTTTCCGCGTTCGCCTACTTTTCATTCCTTTTTCGCCGCGTTTATCATTTGTTTCATTCATATGATTTTTGACCCACTTTTTGATCCTTTCTCGCCTAATTTTGTTTTGTATGAAGATTTATGCTTGTATGGTAGTCAGGTCTGTTGTAGACAGCCAATTACTAACCTTCAGGTTTGTCTTCTGGCTGGTTAGGTCTTTGTAGGTTAATTACAGACTCCTATGTAGACCACGATTATTTGTCGATTTCCTGTGCAATTCTGCGGTGTGTATTTATTGATCAGCTCCTTCTGCCTTATCTTTAGAAACGTCTTGTTAGCGTAAAGTCGGTATGAATCTGTTTACAAGATTCTTATATGAGTGTTTCAGTGCTCATAATCTTCCCGGTAACTGGTTAGCAAGTCAGATGTAATCATGGTTGACAAACGTCAGACTTCATGTGAGTTTTATGAGTAGTGATAGTGAGCTTCATGTTAGTTTATAGAAAGAAAGTTTAGTACCAGTTTCACTGTACCCTCAAACGATAAGGCAAATTAAAATTTGGAATTGAATTTTTATCTGCCACATGAGGTAAACGAACAGATAGATGAGGGATCATTATTATCACCAACATCCCTGTCGAAAGACGTTGTCTGCAGGACATAGGTCTCCCTAAGCTGGTCGCCCAATAACGGTCAAACAAAAAGTCAGATCATTGAGGACCAGCTATATAATTTCTAGACATATTCTTGCGTAGACTTTAGCTGACGCCATAAAGTTATGAATTTATTAAATGCCATATCCTTGCATTCCAAGGCATCTTCATACAATAATAAGCTCATAAAACAATACATTTACCATAAGAGATGACACCGCAACACATGCCAGCACGTTTACAATATCCCTGCGCATACGCACGTTATCCGGGAAACGAGAGGCGGTTGATATCACCGGCGGCATTGCTTATGACGGTATACTGCACCGTTGCCTTCCGCTGTGGATTTTTGCTGGATTAGTTGTTACGGAGATTGTTTGGATTTAATAAAACACGTGGCGTTAACATTCGTTATAGGAAGAAAGATTACATCGGAGTTTGAATTATGAGTAAGCCTTTTTTCGTTTAACCCTAATTCTTGCCATGAGTTTTTGTATCATCATTTAATGAATTATTCAAGTATCTGAATCTGCAGTTTGTGTTTTCCGCATTTACATTGTATCCACTTGAAGGATAAAGGATTCCCTTCTCTCCTTCCATCCATTCTTAGTTTATATATAGTTATAAACTAACAGAAAGACAGATTAGGGATCATCATTATCACCAACATTCCTGTCGAACGACGTCCTCTGCAGGTCAGGATCCTTCCAAAAAGACTGGTCTTTCATAGGAAAGACCAGTCTTTTTAGAAAGATCCTGACCTACTCCGTCATTAATTTGTGTCCTTTTGGGTCTATAAAGCAGTCACCTGTTTTAATCTAGGAATATCATGGACCCAATACACAATCTCTTTCACACCCTCCATTCCTACCGTTTCTAGGCACCCGTCTATAATCCCTTCGACCATAATTCTTCACTGGCAACATTATTACGCCTGCAATAACAGCTGTAACACTCCCTGGTTGACACATTTTCTGAGTTTGTTTATGGTTTTACAAGCGGCTGCGAGTCGCGACTGCGTGTCGTCTGTCGTCCCCCTCGACAGTGCTCACGCGCAACGGTTTATGATTTTCGCGCGTCTATATTTCCTGCCTAACGGTCCAGCTAGGGTTGCCATATAAATTTATGCGTCGGATCGATTTATGCGCTGCGTTTTAGGAAGTTATTAATTTTTGATGTTGGTAATGTTTTGTTGGGAGTGTAATTGCTTTTTATTGCTGTTGTTCGTTGCATTGAAAGACGAGAAATGAAGATTTATCTGTGTATTTGTGTTACTTATGGCCATTTATTCCTCGTAGCCAATCTATACCTATATCAATACTTTATGTTTATGTCTACCTATCCTTATATCTGTGCTTTAAGTGTATTGCGTGGTAATGCGCACGGCTTCTGTCGCTTCTAACTCAATTACGCCTAATATCCGCAATTTCTCGTAATTTCCGAATACAAAGTCTTGGTCCTTTGTCCAACCAGGCCCTAAAAACGTGAGATGTTCGTATCAAGTCCCACGCAGCATGATTAACACTGCCCTCGGTATCTGCATAGCACAGTCGTATTAAATGCTGTACTATACGTGACCACGTTTCGTGCTGTAAGGGAATGAGGCCAGATTTGGGTTTCGAATGGAACAGTTTCTTAGTGTGGTCGTTGTTATCTGTACATGACAGTGTTAGACTGGCTTTATGGTCTAATATTAAACATATTAGGGCCTCTAGGGGTAAAAAGCCAGAGTGATACCTCCTTATTACTCCTTATTTGTAAAGCTTCAGGGATTTTAATAGTTTCACACAGATAGTGATTCGAGACATATGAGAGTCAGGAAAGACCAGTCGTTTTTCTAACTATTGGCACCCGTGACCAGCAGTCAGACCGTCTTTATGACGTTTTGTTCAGAGTATAATTTTTCTATATTAAGACGTGGCAATGAATCATGCGGTGAACTATACTTTTATGGCTTCGCAAATCTTAAATAACAATCCCTTACGTAAAGAAGACGACATTTCCATCCTGCCCCCCACTGAGAACCTTAGCAAACACAATGTGACAACTGACGAAATCAAACCCCTATAAGGCGGTCTTCACCTTTAATATTCGAACCAGCACCTTGAAAGCCAAGCCAGCTAATTAGGAGATAAATAACACAACGCCCAAACATCGTGCTTAGTAGTAATTGCCCGTAATTGCAATTTATTGCGTCCGCACTATAGTAACCGTTGTTTATTGGATGCCCTTAATAGTTCTATGGTGGACGGATTTAGATTTAATTGCTTCGCGTTTTTAAGGATTAAAATTGGGGTTAGTGATTTTATGATAAGCTGGTAGTGTTTCTAACTTTGAGGTCTTTAGTCTATGGAATGCAGTGGATTGACAGCTGTCAATGTCAGTTATTTGTCCTGAATTGATAGCTGTCAAATGACCACGTAATCGGTATTTTGTTTGGTATTAGATAACGCTATAGACCATTTAAACTTGTAAATGCATTGACATGTGATATGAGTGTATTTATAACAGTAACCGTAATTTAGTTTTCCAACTCAATGGAGACTTAGGAAAAGACTTCGTTTCCGCAGCTTTTCAATGGCATTTCAAACGACTATGGCTGAAGTTATAGGCTGCAGCCCTACTATACACCCACAGCAGTAACCCGTTCCCTTCAGCTGGTGCTTATGCATTGCTCAAGATACCGCAGGTAGAATTGATGCAATTACCATTTCATTTCCGTCAACATAATACATTCTCTAAATGAAGCGACCCTGCAGCCTCCGAATTTGAATAATAGCCTCTAAAACGGTAAATGCCAGGATACCAATCGTTACCAATCGGATTTTCGAAGAAGCCATGCATTTATTTACACTTCCCAGACTCCCCTGCAGGCGATTTTCGGTTCTCAGACCATTGTATGTTAAATCAGAACGTCTTTTTGAATTTATTACGGACCCCTGAAATAAAAATGGCGATAATATCGTTAATGTTGCTAATATTTTTCGCCGCAGAGCAAAAAAAGGTGGCGGCGCCGACTTGATTGTTTCACATAAATCATGTGCAACGCCATTAGTAGGACAAATGCGCTTGCGCAGGTCCCACCTCATTTGCATATTAACTAGGCAAAATTGCTATAGCTTTAGAAGGAAAGGCCATTCTTGCCTTTCTTTTATGGTATTATCGGAGGATGTTATGTTTTCAATAAAGAATAAAGTCCTCTCTTTGTTTTTAAAGTTTATGACTTGGTTAAACTAAGAATACTTACTTGCCTTTTTGGTAATGCAAATTCTGCTGCGTTGTGGCCAAATCTTTGTGTCGAATTCTCACGATTCCTGTGGCATGTGTGTTTAGCAGCCTCTTGTCCAGACAAATATACAAAATCGCATTTGCTTGAGAGTCAATTTGCAAAATTAAAAGCAAAGAAGGACTGAGCACGTATTGCCAAAACCTTGGATCATCTTGTTCAATTTTATGTTTTTTCGATCCATTCATGTGCTATGTTCTTGTCATCCACCGCTGCCATTTAAATAACCTAGGTTATGGCCTCGGACCCTGGACCCAGTAAAGCAAAGCTTTCTTCTGACAATTTTGGCGAATAATTTTAATAATACCGTAATATTTATTCAGTTCACTCGTGCCGCGCTTATTTGGAAGACAATTTCCATCTGCCGTTCGAAGCTTGTAGCTACTTCCAGTTCTTTATTGACCTCAAGGAATCGCAGTCTATCGGAATGGAAGGATTTTAGTTCAATGATTTAAAGCTTCTGCATTATGAGCGACATCCGTTCCAATATTTGTAGAATGACCATTGTTTTTTGGAAGACTCAACTAATGTATCAATTTTGTACTTGTAGCATCTTTATATTGATTAGTCGAAATGCGAATCACGAACGCAAACATAACCCTGATATCTTCGCTCTGAAAACGCCGCATTTTTTAAAAACAAATCTGTTCCTACACAATCCGCGCGATACTTCGGAGGCATCAAACTACGCCATAAGCACCGCTTGAAGCTACATTTGCTAAAATATTAGTTCCCTTCACCATAATTTATGAACACAACATCCCATTTCGTTCAGTAAACTCTTGTAAATTGCTTGATTCTAACGCTGGTAGATCAAATACTCTATATTTTTCGCCCATTTCAAGACCTTACTTGTACCGTATTTTAAATCATTAAATATACTTACGCTACCAGCACTATACATATTAGAAATTAGTACTTTCGTCAAAGCGAATCCTAATCTTTTTGAAAAAATTACAATGGTGCGAAATGTTCCAATTCGTAGTCAGTACAAAAATTCTTTAAGTAATTATAAATGTAAAACTGCATTAGTAAAAAAAAGTGTCTTGGGTATGGCACCGCGCATTTATAATAAAATTCCAGACTCCATAAAAGAATTGAATTTTACACAATTTAAGAAAAAAATGAAATTGTTCCTAATTGATAAATGTTACTATACTATTGACGAATTTCTAAATGATGAATTAATATAGAATTACATTTTGTGTATACTAAACAATTTAGACATTTTAATTATTGTAACAATTTAATTATTTGGCCATTTTAATTGATTTGACATTATAATTATTTGGACATTTTAATCATTTTGACACTTTATTATTTCAATTGTATTGACATTTTAATTGTATTGACATTTTTATTTGTATTGACATTTAATTGTATCGACATTTTTATTGTATTGACATTTTTATTTGTATTGACATTTTAATCGTATTGACATTCAATTGATTTGCAAACTATTTAAATTAATAATTAGAGTATATAATTGTTGAATTTATTTTTCTATTGTAATACCATAAATTATCCATGTTTTTTATTTTTATTTTTGTAAATTATAATTCATAATTCTTAGCGACAATTGCACTCCATATTTGTACGCCTTCAGGCATAACATAGCGCTCTGTTAATCAAATATAAGACCTGTATCTCTTTACCTATGTTAACAAATAAATTATTATTATTATTATTATTATTATTACAATGTTGCCATTGCAACCAGGCTGTAACGGGTACGAAGTATATCCAGGACAGTATACAATCGCTATAATATAAAAATAACGCGATCAGATAACTTGGTGCAAACTGACCGGGTCAGTGGACAGGTCGCGGTGACATTTAACAAAATTACCAACGTGCGGGTACTTTGAGAAATGATCGCTGTTTCGGAGCGATGAATGGCGGCCTCAAGATAACTGAGAAAGTATATGGAGTATTTAATAAGGTCGAATGTATTGCTTTCGCTTTTCTGCGTCAATTATTTCGGAAATTAAAGGATTGATGGGTGACATTATCGAATTTCACTGTTATTTATTCATCAGGAGATAAAAGTGGTGTCGACAGTAAAAGTATAACAGCAACAAGACATTTGTGTAGAGAAATATAGTATTTCGTGACAGAATAAGACCAAGCATTACGTAAAATGCCAAAAGAGTTGAACAAAAACCTTGACCGTAGCTCGAGCTTAAACACGACCCCGCATAATCTCTTCTCATTTCATATTTTCATTCACTTTCTTTACTAACACTTCCCAATCCTGCCCACATTATCCTACCATCATTCCATAGACAACTTAATCGTTAAATACCAGATTTACCATAGCGAAACCATAGATACAAAATAGCCGACATTTTAAAATGTTTGTTATAAGATGTTAAGCATCGGTTGTGGCCTAATTAGCCATAGTTGGGCAGATTTGACATTTATTTAGCCATGACGGCAGAGAGTCAGGAGTTCAAAACAATAAGGTGAGGACAAATGTATTTAAAGATAATGTCAGAGCTCCTAAACAGTGTAAACAGGTCTAATGGTTGTTAACCTCTGGAGTTATTGGTGGCTCCAAATACTCTGGCTTAATTTGCTCGTTTAAAAGAGTAATTGCTGATTTTTGCATAGCTATTTTTGTCTTAATTGTGAAGTATTTATGTTATTACAAATGACATTTATTTGTAAGTTGGTTAAAAATATACACGTTTAAAAACTAGTTGAGGCCGGTGTTTCCTAGCTGACTACTCTGAAAAGAAGAAGAAGACTCTGAAAAGAATCACCGAAGCGATCTAAAAGGCCAGACTCTTCAAATCATACAAACCAAGTTAACACAATAGGTACAGACCTGTCAAATCATAATAATATGAGAACCATGTAGGTCAATGTCATGGTGTTTTGAGAAAAGCTCCACACAGATTTGGGTGGACCTGTCCAGGCATTGCAAGCATATATCAGTTATCGTGTAGCTTAATTCAGATCCTTCAGGAGTTCAACAATCTGAGGAATCAACACGTTTATAAATCAGAGGTTTTTAAATCAAATGAACTGTCAAACTCATCTCAGTATTAAAAGCTATCATTACTTTAAAGTATGCCATGTATCTCTAAGAAATATCTTAGTCGGGTTGCAATCCTAAATCAGTTTAGAAATCTTCACCATCCATGATGAAATGCGGCTGTCAAGCAACCTTACATTAACCACTTGTCAATCGAGATTAAAAATCTGCGATCGTCATCGATTCAGGTCTACCTGTCATTAGTATTACCGAGACTGAAACCTGGTCTTTTGAGCCGAACTTGTCAGGTGGATTATTTATTGGTCGTTGCTACATAAGTAAGTGGAGATTCTATGTGTCATTCGGATTGAGATGTTGTAATTTGCATTTTGTTTTAATGGTATTGTTGCTTAAGATTTTAAGAATAACACGATGATCTCTAGAACAAATTAAAATATGCAAGTTAAATATTTTGTAAGGTCAGAAATCTATTGAAACGTCCTGAGAATCTGTTAGACGAAAGAGACCTTTAAACAGCATGTTCCGAAAAGCAAAATTACCTAAAAAATTGGGTCGGTATTAAAATGATCAAGTCCTGAGGATCAAAATGATTCAGTCATGGTCATTCGAACGTCCAATGCACTGTCCAGTCCATATTAATAATATTAATAATTGCCCAATTATTGGAATAAATTCGCGTATTAATATAAATACTCCGAATAAATTCCATTTAAAAATTACACGATAAATTACAAGGATAAACGCACTTGAAATAAAAATACCTCACTAGATAGCAACATGAATGTACCAAGGACCAAGCGATGACGGACAGTGATTTTTACCTACAAGTAAAAAGTAGTTCTAAAGGTCAAGCGCAGGCGCAGCGTACGCGCTAACTGGCCGGCCGGCGGCCGGTTAAAGGTTCTCCCTTACGGGCGCGTTAATAACTTATTTAATTTATTGGGGACAGTTACATGTAAAAAAAACCAACAAATCTTTAAAACTAAAATCTCAATCAAAAATATCTCGTCAAAAGTATCGGATGCGTTATTACAAAAATTCGTCCGATTCCTTGCCAATCAACTGCGTTTTTATCGTCTGATATTTCTTACTGTTAAAAAAAGTCTGATGATAAATTAATATCATATTGCAGAAAAAATCAGGACACTCGTACAGACATGTAATCACTGTCGTCAGTACTACTAGTACTGCCGTGGCCGCAAGCTTCCTACTTTTATTTTGTCGTTATTATCGCAGCAGTGTGTAACTTCGCCGCTCACTGCCAGGGTTGCGGAATTGTCACAGTGGCCCTGGAACGCAAAGGGCATTTTGAGGGAACATGGTTGGGTTAAAGTCAGTAAGAGTCTGACACTCTCTCCCGCTCCGCCCAGAGAGTCATGATTATCCATCTAAAAAAAAAGTTACTGAAAACAGACATCGCAGTAACGCATCCGATATTATCGACCGATAATTACGCGCCAGTGTGGGACAGCCTTAAGTCTCCAATACCAAGAAGTAATTACTTATGTATAAGTTATATTGTTCATAGGTTTTCCTTTTGTGAAACGGGATTTTTGATAACAGGTCTAACTGCATTGATTGTGGGTTTAATAATAGTTTGTTGCGAGGTCTGAAAAAACGGAATATTTTAACGTTTTTTTTTGTTTCATCGTTGGCTTTTGTATGGATAGCGTGTCGGGTGATTAATAACTTTGAATGGCAGCGGCGTTTGTTGTTCTGGTAGTTTGTTAAAACCTCAATCAGGGGGCCAATACTACTAACTTTTAAGCAACATTCGCATGTAAGTCGCAATCTGTCAAAAAAGCCTCAATTTCCATTCATTTTTGACAAATAGCGACTGAGATGCAAATGTGAACGTTGCTTAAGAATCGAATTGGCACTCTGAGGTCTTAAAAAGTCAAACGTGGTCGATACTGCTGACTTGTAGCGTATATATACTGCAGTATTCAGAAGAAAAGAGGTAAACAGTGGAATTAGTCTCACGAAATAATAGCCTACGCGTTTAATAAAATCCTAAGCCAAATCAGTTCGCAATGAAACATATAATAAGATTCAAACCGTTCATAAATATCCCCTTTTACAATGTTGATGTTCAAACGGTTGTTTTATAACATAAAAAAATAAAAGTCTCATCCAACGGACATTCAAAACTTGTTGTGAAATAGCAAATCGACAAAAAGCTTGAAAAATTACGTCTCACCCATCACTAATCGCGTTTTGCTGAACAGATAAAAATAACTGTTACTTTCACTGAATAAAAGTTGTTACTAAAAATTTGTACTCGCACGTAGAGATACTTTCGATAGAAAATCGTTTTATTACGTCTGATAGCCAATTCATTTCTGCCTTAAATCATCAGCTTAAGTTAGTAGTCCCGACTTTCTGTAGAAATTTGACAGTAATTAAGGATAGTCAAATAATATTCTGACAACTTCTGGACGCCAAGGTAAGCAGTAGCTTCATGTCAAATACTGATATCCAGCTCCATCCTGTTAGACTGGTAACAGGTAGATTTCGGAAAGACATTTAAGGCCCAGTACCTTGTAGATATTCCACCAATTCGCACTAAGCGTTTCCAAACGTCTTTTATAATGCGCACAGCAAAGGAGTGGAACTCTCTGCCTGCGTCTGTGTTTCCAAAAGCTTACAGCCCTAATCTCTTCAAAGTTAGAGTGAACAGGCTCCTTCTGGGTAAGCTCGCTCCATCGTAGACTTTGTTTCTGTCATATCTGACATTGACTAGAGTCAAGAGCAAACCCATCACTAATAAAAAAAAAAAAAAAAGTTGCACTGAGCGTTTACGCCCTACGGCATTTCATACAAACTTTCAAGTCCTTATTTTTCGAATTGAATAAACCGATTTTAATGTTACTTGGTGTGCATGCGCTAAATATCTAGGTCTAAATAGTTAGAAGAGAAAATTTTCGAGAAAGAGTTCAGGGGAAAGAGTGATTTTTCACTTTTTGTAGAAAACTTATCACTCTATCTATCCCCTTGAACTCTTTTTAAACGCTCTTAACGCATCTAGCTCTAAACACATTAAAATCATCGTTCTATTTCCGACAATCATTGTGCGTACAGCTAAGGAGTGGAATTCACTGCCAGAGTCTGTGTTTCCTGTCTAAAGTCTTAAACTCATTTGAGGTCACCACAGGATATTCCGGTTAAGCAGTTGATAGCCCTTGCGTGTTAACTTGCTAGTGGTTAAATACGAAAAAAAAAAAAAGGAGGTTAAAAGTTAATTCTCAGTGTGAAATCCTGTCATCGTCATAAAACCTGTTCTGCTTCGTCATAATATTAAGAACATTGCAAAAAGGTTTACAACACCAGGATTTACCAAGATGCGTCAGTATCTGTGCAATCAGATACTTAGTGTCAGTTTAAGCTCTTGCATAATCAACTCAAGTTCTAGAAACCACGGTACACCTGGTCCTCACACCATACTTAGAAGCCAGTAACTCTACACTTGTAATCACACCTCAAGTCGTATCAGGAAAGTAATCAGACGCTCACCAGCCGTTGATTTCTCAACAGAGTACTTTAAAACAAATTGCACAACGTTATTAAGTTTTATTTGCAGCTAAATATCATTGTGCTTAAGTTTCAAGTTATGATTGCTTCATTGAAGTAACTTGATCTGATACTTTAATGTATTTCTTCATCTGTCTGTTGTCCTGGTAGATAGAACTGTGATTTAATGAGACATTGTTGAGACCTGTTCAGAGATTTGATCCTGAATATTAATTTTCGTTGCTAAATTGCTTTCGAACTTGTTTAGCCTAAATTGTTCTTTGCGTTACAATCTTGTCTGTTGGTCAATTATTGTTTTATGATTCCTTGTCACAATTGTCAATATTGATTATGGCTTTATCTCAACTTTGATTGATTCTTGGACTTAGCTCTTTATTGGTCCTTCTGTACGCATTTGCAAATGTGGGAAATTGAGTTGTGAATTAAAAAGAAACTAAAATAAATGATTTTAGGTTGAAAAGATTGCACATTATTCATGTATGCTTTAGCTATATATCCAAGAAGCAACTGACAGGATCTCCTCTAGGTTGCTTGGATATATGGCATAGATACTCTGCAGTACAGACATGCATGAGTCTCCTAAACCGGTAACCGGTGTTTAAACTCAAATGTTTGGCATGTAGATAGAAACAATAATAGCACAGCGACTCGTTTTGTTTGTCACGGTCAGGAAATAGCTGTGCCTGACCCAGGGTCAGTCGTAAAAGGGAGTACGGTAAAGTTCATGTAAGCTGAACATCTTTTCCATGCATTCACTGTTCTACGGTCATATGATAGCAATCTGGCTGTGGTTTAGAAATATTTTCAATGTGTTTTTATCGATTCCTTTAGAATATGGCTTACCGATTTTACCTATTTATTTTGAATGCGCTTCTTTAATATTTTTTTAAAAGTCATCGCCTTTATTGGTTGAATTATGAATCAGTAGTCAATTATTTTCATCTTTTTTTACCTTTTCTTTTGAGTATGTGTGAATGAAACTTATGTAAATGACTACTGCGTTCCGGATGCTCAGTTTTACACTCTACCTACGCAAAAAAAGAATCTTCCTTGAATCACGACGTCATCTTGTCCTCATAAAGTACTTATTTAAGCATTACCTTTCTTTTTGTTACAGGTGAGGCATCATCTCTTGGCGGGTCCCGTACAACGGAACCAACGCTTGCAGAACCCTTCTCACAATAATTTTAAAATTTAAATTCATCGGCCCACTTCTTTTGAAATGCGACAAGTATAACCTTATTTGTTTTAAACATTCATAAATTTTTAAACCGTGTGAAATTTCCCAGCGTCGCGTCGGTCGACGACACTGATATTTTTGAAATTATCGACCATTTTTGACCTCTCGGTGCCCTAAAATGTGTACCTACTTACCTTATGGATTGGGGTGTTGTCCGATTTCGTTTTAAAATTATGCGAAAGGTTTTACTTTATGTGCAGAATTTAAATAAACTCACAAAAGTCTCGTAAGTACTCGATACTCGGATAAAACTTCGATGCAAAATGAAAGGCTCAATTTAGAAATCAAATCATCGTATGGATTACAAAAAAATCATAATTTCCCTAAAAAACCCCGCCATCCTATTCCTAAGCAAGCTGAACCAATCGTAACGGCCTCACATATCGCCGGGATCGATCTCAATCGCCGCGTGCGCATATCGCTCGTGACGTCGTCGGCTGCGCGGGCGCACGGCGCGGCGTAGGCAAATCGACGGCTAATTGTAGCCCCAGGCATGGGCCGATCAAAATAAAATCAGTTGTACTCCGTTTGTACGTACGGTACGGGAATAAGGGCCTTGTATTTAATATTGAGTATAATCTGTTCGTGAAAATATGATTACGAGAGGTCTAAGGATCTATAATCTCTTTTTATGTCCTCTTCTGCATAATTACCATATATTTCAGTTCTGATTTTTGACTTTTAAGTTTAATAGAATTTCATCGGCATTTCAGTGTCTGATTTCTTCTAATTTATCATCATCATCATTCCAAGACAAAGAAGTAATTGGGCCATTCTACTTTTTAGTGCCTAAAATGGAGATGAAAATTTATGGCCACTTTTACAAAATTACAGATGTCTCGAAATATTTTCCTAGCAGTGTAACGTTAGTTCTCAACCGGAACTCAATATTTATTATGAATTTCTTAAATATACTGGGTTTTTATTACAAAAAAGTCTCATTAATAACTACCTAACATTACCACTGCATTACCAGTCCTCATGTCCTCATATAAAATATCCACTGCGTTACCAAAAAAATAGTTTTTTGGTAACGCTGCCCACATATTTCGATGCTATTATGAATTTAAAAAAAAAATGTTTTTTCGAAAAATATCTAAACGAGTTAGAAATGATGACAAGGGACGTTTTTAGGCATCGAAAAGTAGTATGCCCCCCGCCCAACTACTGTATATAGGCTTGAGTTGTGTTCCTTGATCCCGTTTCCGGATGGCCTCGACTTTCTTCTGATCGATCAGCATTTATTTCTAGACTATCTCTAGATGTCATCGTTGCCCTATCAACTCTATCAAACAGCATCAGAGGGCTTAGTGTGAGTTTCTTAACGTACTCGATCGCGTTAACGTAAACGTTCGCTTATGTCAAATGGTAGAGAGAAAAAAAGGTTTACAGTGAGTGTCACCAGACGGCGCTTATTCAGTTTCAATACAAATTGACGTTGACGCTGACGCGATCAAGAACGTTTAAAAACTCGCACTAAGGCCACAGTATAGCCCTCCTTTAAAAAAACTCCCATACTCGCTAAAAATACAATGGAGACGTACCTCCCAGACTCATTTGGGCCAAGATTACCGGAGCATTCCCAGTAATTCCCTTAATTCTTCTGGAGCCGTTCTCCTTACTCTAATGTGTATTTCGGCCAGCACGTGAGGGTATTCTGAGCCCATTATTATGAATTATACTTGGTTTGTCGACTTTGAACTGGAGTTTGGAGACTAACCGTCACACTATAGATAAAATGTCTCTTTAATAGTTACATGGAACTAGTAACATCATGATCACAAAACTTGTTTTTGCCAGCATTTTGACAAACGCAGGCTAATAAAACACCCTACCAGGGTTGCGGATTTGTTCGAAAGAGTTACCGCGGCCCTGGAACGTAAAAGGCACTAAGAGGAGCATGGGTGGGTTTTAGTCAGTAGAAGTCTGACACTCCCTGCCGCTCAACCCGGAGCGGGAGGGGTCATTTGATGATTTCCCATCCAAAAAAAAAAAAAGGCTAATAAAACAAGGTTTTATCTACTTGGAAAATAGAGAATCATTCTTCAGTTATATAAAATTGAATTAAAATAGACTTGTCTTGGACAATGGGCTTTTTTCTGGGAAGTAAGGAAATATTTTAAGTTGTATTTTAGATAATAACATTTATTTCTCTACCAACTAAGACGTTTGTTAATCAACAAAGTGCATTAGTGTTTTCAGACACGTATAAAATCAAAGTTACACATAAAATAGCTCGGCATAAAGTCAAAGTCAAAGCATTTATTTCAAATAAACCATTCACAGGTACTTTTGAATTGTCAAAGTCAGTCAGTCAAAAACATGAAGCTATTTGCACGTTCCAAAGCGTAGATCTCTATGGAGAAGAACGTACAAGAAACTCCATGGACACTCTTTTAAACCATTTTATGTTTTACAAAAATCCTGGTTACATTATTACTTGTTGCATCTATATGTGAGAACAATGCAAAGAAAGGAAAAAAAATAAAAGTATTCTAAGTATCCAATAAGTATTAAATATAGAAATAAGCCAGTGACAGCTAAGATATGACCAGTCTCCACTGACGGATAATCTACCTATAGCAAATACTATGAAAACATAAAACCTAAATAACTCTTAAACCCACGATAACGCATCATAATCAGTCATCGACCTCACTAAAAGCACAAGTTCTTACATCAGTCTTATCACAAAATTCTCACACTAGTATGACCACAATCGCGATCTTTGTCGGAAAGTCTCAAACTTCACAGACAACGTTTTTGTTTTATTATATTAATTAACCCAAATACAATTTAGGCATTATGTCTGATTATATAATATAACAGACGCTGTCTGTTATTGTCTGTTACCTAATAAACACCTATTGTTGGTATCGGAACCGCTTTAATTTCGCGAATTACATTTTTGTGTTTACGAAACCGTGAAATTTTAAATCTTGTAACGTTTTTACTAACATCGCGTTTATAGAACTTTAGAGGTAATGACTTTACTTTCGCATTTACGTAAGTTAAGTTTATGTTTAGTTTTTTGTGGATGTTTGATCTGCGGTACAGTCATGTGATTTTGTGACTTAGAGTATGAACTTATGAAGTAGTGCTGTTAAAAATTAATTTAATTTGACTGTAGAAGTGATAGTGCGGTTTCTTTTGCCAATAACTCTTTATGATTATATTTTTATCATCCTAAGTAAATGAAAATCTGTGTTTTCGGTTTGGTTCGTTTTACTTGAGCCATTATATTACAAACAGATTTGACTTCATCACCTTGATTTATAACTCTCTCCGTAAACGCACTCATTGCACATATCAGCGATCTTTTTACAGCGTCACATAAATATAATTTGCCTTGACGTGCGTATTCGTCAAAACCTTGACGGGTTTCAGATTAAAAAATGTCTTTATAAAATGTGAAATTTGGGGTTTAAAATTCAAAACAAATGCTTTGAAATGTTGCAAAAACTAATTACATGAAACTTATTTTGGTATAGCTTACCGTTTGAGTATGCAGTAAGTACATTACCCAATTTCCTGCAATTAACTGCCAATTGAACACCGGAACAGTTGAGTGATGCCATTAATCAATTTATATGAAGTCATAAAATTATTCTCGTTGAAATTGAGGGATAAAAAAGTATTACATATTTTTATCTTCTACGTGGACTTCAGATTGACTTTGGTGACGTCATTTTCCCTTTTTCGCAAAAAATAATAGGACCATCTTTTGTTGAAATGATATATCGATTTTTCTATTCTATTTCGTCTGATCCTAAGTTCTAATCGTTAATTCCCTTTAAATAGTAACGTTTTGAAGTGACTAAAAATACTAAATCATATTTTTATTGTTTTTTCCTCATAACTAGTGTAGCTCCCGGCCCTTACGATGGCTTCATCTTTATTCCTCGTATTTCGCAAATGTTTCAATGCCGTTCGAATACAAATGTCCAGTGTATTTGACTCACCAATTTCTGAATAAATATGCAAAAATATTAGCAAACGTTTCGATTCGACTAATCACTTCAGTGTCGTGTCACTACATAAATATGTTTGTCAGTGTGATCGTCGTAAAGGCGGTTTCATACTGGCTTTCAGATTTATCAATAAATAAGAGTGATAAATCATGTCTGTGTAAATCATTTTTAAAATATATTCTTGTCTAAAAATGGTGTATGTACCTTTATTAAAATTGTACGACACTTGACGTACTAGGTTATTAAATTATCTCCCTGCCTTCAGTCGTTAAAAAATATGAATAATGCGCCTTTCATATCCTGGCTGTATGTAAATATTATGTGTACGCGCCTCACATCACGCACAAAAAAGCGTTGTTTTGAATTTCGAACGTAAAGAAACATGGCGCCAAAATCGCCGGTGAACGGTCGCTCGTGCGTACCGCAGTAGGCCAATGAATTCCAGTGTGAATTCATTGGTCTACCCAAACGCACGGCGAAAATTGTTGAAGCGTGCCTTTGACAATCCCCGAGCTCTCAATATTCATAACGGGCTTACTATTGTTTCCCGCCTTTAGAGACGTCACGTATCCGGCGCCATCTTGAAAGGGACGTGCTCAAACGCATCCAAAATTAGAAGAGCCTTAGACTATCGTGACGTTAGGATATCTGCAAACTTTGTGTAACGTTCGAGGGTCTATTTAAAATGGTGCTTTTTATGACCCAAAGAAAATTATGAATGTACGTTGTTGTGCATTGAAATCAGCTACCAGTGAGGTGGCCGTGTGGCCGTACATTTTAATTTCTTTTCCTAAAATATGACTTATGTGTGCCGCGAACGCACAGGAATGTGAGTGATGTCAACCTTTTTAGGTCACAACTCGCAGCAAAATTAGTTATAAATAAAATGACGCTTTAATAAGATAAAAATTTTAAGAATACTCCAGTTAATATGATATACGAGCTAGTCAACTGTTCGTCCGAGCAGCCGAAGTGTTTTAAAACATAAATAATTCTTAACAATGATTAACCGCTAAGATAAGGATATAAAAACTGACCTCGTGCAAAAACTTGTTTAACGACATGTTTTTTAATTTTTATAAGAGCATTTACCTTTGAATATGGTCACCCTATTCTGGGTTACATGAACAATTTACATCAAGTACTGCGATTTGTTGCCGGCCCTTGGAAATAGGGCTCGGTGTTCACGAAGCATTGATTTAATGTTATTCTTATGTTACTTAGAAGACCGACTCATTTATTAAATGTGTCGGTCAATGAAAAATCGTAAATGCTAGCAGAGGAAACCTCCCTATTTTACTTGGAAATTACTGAGTACTGGGTCCTGATTCAACATGTAAAAAAATCTGAGTCAGCCTGACGCGACGATTAGGAGAATTATTTTGAGATAACTTATAAAGGAATTATAGAGAAGAAGTCGTTCTCTCGTAAACTTAATATATTATGTTTCTTTTTCCACTCATCAAAAGTATCCTCCATGTGTTATAAACTCAAGTAGGTACCTACATGAAATCGGCGCACGCGCATAAAAGTGTAAGTAGGTACTAAAAATAAACCGTAAATCGAGTAGCCGACCAGTTGATCGTTGAGTCATGTGTGACATAGATCCAATTTGGTGATGATGAACGAGAACGAACCACGAATTATATTTTTAGTTCATCATGGACTTCATGAATAAGTTTGTGACAAGTTTTTTATTGTGTAATAAAAGTACTGTTGTACTGTTTTTAATGCTTTGCCTTTCATTAATATTGCAGAAGTTCATAAATTTTCTTCATAAAAGTAACTAAATGAGTTTCTCAGTCATCAATTGAAATCCATCAAAATAACTTTACAGCACTTATCGAAGCCACAAACTATTCACTTAAAGTTCCCAAAGCCGCGATAATAACTGAGCCCATCCACACTTTTTTATGGACTTGTAATAAAAAAACGTGGATTATTTTGTGGCAATAAATCATGGTCACCGTAACGAACTTCGTCGATGTAGTCTTGTAAAGCGACATCTATAGGACATTATGCGTATTATACCTATCTGTCATATTTCTGAGATTGGTTTTATGAGCAGTCTGGGGTATTTTAAGTGGCAACTGAATAAAGCGGCTTATAAGTTCGAAATGTAAGAAGTAATTTTCTAAGCCTTTTATGCTCTTTATATTAAATATTCTCGATTACAACTTCAAAGAGATCTCAAAGATTGTCCTGGTAGTAAGACATGCTTTTCTCTCATCAGAAAGCTAGGCGATAAGACGTTATAAATTATAAGAAGCATGAAAACTTCTTCAGATTCATCGTCTTGCCATATATGCGTTCATCAACACGGAATAGTTTAAAAACCTCTCTTCAAAAACATTACGCAAAAACTTATAGAAACTGGTTAATGTTGATGGCCCATCAAGTACCAACAAAACCAGCTGATACACATCTCATTCCCATATCAGAAATCAAATATCAATATATCATGTATCTTACATAAGCGATCAAACATTTTCTACGTACGACCACGAACTGTCGCAGAGACCCAGTAGAAAGTGGCGCTTGCGCAACCGAACGTACCTTAAAATTTCTAATACCTCGTAAATTCGCGTTACATAAAGAAATCATCGCTTGAAGAATATTGTAAATCTTTTATACTATCAATTAATTATCGTTTCGTAATGTCCGTGTTGGATTCTCAAGTTTTTTGGAAACACGCAGGCGGTCACGGTCGATATTTTCGTTAACTGTTTTTTGTTACGCAATTTAAAGTAAAAATATCTTGTTTTGATCGGAGAGTAAGGAGAAATTTTGTAGATTAATGAAAAAGTAGTAATGTATTATGTTGTGTGAAAAATTTAAGACAGTCCCGAATTTTACCAAAATGAGGCAAACCCTAGCCTACCTACTTAACAAAGTGGGGATGATAATTTTAGTCAAGAAGCAACCGTTTCTACGGGATTTTAACGACTATAATTATTGGAAACTTATCACGTATTTCCCGTAACATTAAGACAGGTCATAAATAAATAACTTCTTCATGTAAGAAGAAGTAAATAGGTGTTGTAAGTTAAAATATTTCAACATTATAATTGGTTATTACGCACACATTATTTACCGTTTCCTTGTTTGGTAATCAGCCGAAGCGTAATAAATGTTTTGTTTACCGAAATCATATATTATGTTACCGCAGACTTCGCGAAATCGCGAAACCAGCCTTCTGACATGCTGTAATGAGCTGTTTCAAATTACATCATACTTAAAAAAAAACGGAATAATTGACTTAAGACTAGATTGAGTGCGTTTCTGAACGTCATTCAAATGACAGCCACAAAAACCTTACCTAAGCGGAACAAAACTAGTTAATCCTAATTTATTCTCAATTTCTAGTCACCCTATTAGCTGTTTTAGCCAATCAGGATTCCCGATGCGCCCTCAACGGATGCCTTACCAGATGCGTAGCGTCTACCTTTCCTCGGACTGTGATAAAAACCGCTTGAAACGCATTTCATTTTCTCTTAGAACTCGTTGAACCCTAGAAACGTACGAAATGCGGCGCTGCAACAATTTGTTGCGTGCGGTGGAGGGGGCAAAAAGCAGCGTGTGCGCATTGCACACAAGATGCCTACCCATTAAAATTCCCGCCCGCGCACCGCTGTCTATTTAGAGAAATAATAGTTATCATAACGAACCTCTAGGATTAATACGAAAAAAGAAGTCTGGGATCTTCACGGGAAGTGATCTTTTTTTTGAGGCTGCTGAGATTCAGGGATCCACATTTTTCTTACCAATATAAGTATAGAAAAATCTTGCTAGAATACTCAGTCGGCATTTCTGTTTTCTTGCCATGCTATGGTTCGGGCCAGATAAATGTGCAACAGCGGTCATTGACCCACATACATTTTATTGACTTTCTTGATAATAAAAACAGAAATAAATATAAAGCTGTCCTGAATTGATTTCTATCGTGATACTTTACGTTCTCTCTCTCTTTACTCGCTCTATCTACGAAGGGGTATTAGGGAAAGGTCAATGTAGGTACTTTATTGCAAGTTTATCTGGCGCCTAACGTACGTCTTCGGCCCTCTGCCTTCCCAGTTTAATTTGTTACATCATAAACAACACCCAATTAATATTCAATTAACGAAAATCATAGACCTCCATGATGTAATTAACAGACGGCTCGTTTTCCGATGCGAAAAAAACAAACAACCTTTCTTCTAGCCGCTTCATTTTTTAGATAACATCTAAACGATATATAAGGTGATTTAGTGGGTGAGAAATGTTCTAGGGTATTATTATAGTGTAATCAACCCTCCCTCCTCACTTCACCCACTTCTGATGATAATGAAAGGGCCGCCGCCACACCTACTCAAATACAGTCCCACGTCTGATGCAAGAGGAATTTTTGGGTCAAAATTGCTGTGGGCCCTTGTTAAAGAATCAAATTTTCAGAATTTGAACGCATTTTTTTAAAGTAAACTAGTTGGTGTTTAATTTTCGATGCGTTAGCTAGATGCGACGACCGGGCTGTATGGTCGTGTGAATGTGCGTGTGTTTGATGGTATTAGCACTTAGGTGTCAGAAAAATCATGAGTAACCAAAAAGATGCATTGCAATATCATTGTTATGTATGATAAACTAAGTGTCAGCGTAGTATGTAAACAGACATATTAAAACTTAGATTTTTAATTTTACTTAAGTCAGAATTCCGGGATCTTTCCGAAATGAATGAATTTCACTGTCGCTAAGCTGGATGAAACCATCAACTTCTTCACAATGAAGGCTATTTATAAACACGGGACAAATAAAAACAAAAATAAACACCTCAGGTTCAAGGCCTCATACGTTATCGTGCCAAAAAATTCCAAAAGAAATAAGAAAGATTTAGCCAAAATTGATCGGAACATCGGAACCTGTTTTCGATCTGTTCAGAAGGTAACCAACTAAAAATTGGAAGACGTGGTCAATAAAATACACAATTTTTCAAACTCAAAAGTAAAAAATATCAAAAGGTCCAAACATTTGTCAGACGTTCACATCGTTATTTTATCGAATTACATTAATTTTTTTAAACATATCATCGCCAAAAAGGTACATCTTCAACAGGAATATCTGATATCTATATCATCAGTCAAGCAAGATAAAATTACAGCATTTTTTTCCTTTATCACCTGCCTGTAATTAGGTGCGAAACCTAATTTTATACAGGCAGGTGATAATTCATGGGTTGGATTGCAGAATTTTTGTTCTACGTTTGAATTGTCTTTCAAAACAAATATGGCCGCCTTTAAAAGACATTCGCTTATTTAAGGCGCTGTGATCAGCAAAAACTGAAAAATTGCTGGTTTCCTAACGAAATTTTAGCCAAATCTGTTTAGTTTCAAGCTGCAGAAAAAAATATATATGTTAATTTTAACTATATTTCAAAGAACACTGTTGTTTCCGAAACATGTTTAAAAATAAAATCTTCGATAGAAATGATCGTCAAAGTTACCTTAGAAAAAAAAACCCGTATTTACTAGCCTACTTATGCCGGTAAAATTTATATATACCAAATAATGAATCGAATCTTAACGCAAAACTTCGTTGTTTTAGATTTTTAATAGCTCAACTTAGTTTTGAGTAAATCTATAAAATGCTTCATAATTAGTTGGCAAGAAATTGCAAGCATTGTGTCGTCGCGCTTCTCTTTCTTTTCTATGCAGTCCGAGAGTGACCGAGTTGTTGCCTCTTAATAACAAAGCGTCTTTCTATCGTCGAGAATTCATTTCTTGTTTAACCCTAGTTTCCATGAAATCTAAAAGATGGTCAATGGTTGACATACAATTTTATCAGTCACACACTAAATTGGTTAAAAAAAGTAGGTAATAGAGATTTGCCATTTATCTCATAACAATTAAAACCAACTTTTAAAACTAAGAGAGAGTGCCTTACCTTTAAAGAATTTTATAGAAATTTCGCGTGTAGACCAGAACTTTCGACTCAGTCATTATTAAATTAATCGATCAACTAATTGATTTCGCTATAGAAATTCTGCGATAACTTCGATTTCTCAGTTGCAGAGAGAAAATAAAAAGAGGCAGTTAAGATTTGAGCGTAGTTAAAGTTAATAGTAATAGTAGCCTTGAAATTCCGCAAGTTCAAGACCAAAGTTTATAGTTGCTTTGGCCTTGTGTGTGTAGATTTGAGGCTTATATTTACACTGTGTTGTCAAAGTAATTTGAATGTTACGTTACTTACGCAATATTCAAATTCAAAAACTATTATTCTTTTTCAAAGAATTATTATTTTAAATCTTTAATTTATTATTATTAATGATAGCCTCGCGCTTGACCACAATCTCACCTGATGGTAAGCGATGATGAGGTCGACGATGGAGCACGCTTGCCTAGAAGTAACTTATCCACTCTTGACTTAAAAACCGCAGGTTGTATCTAGCTATCAAGAAAAACAGATTCCGGCAAGGAATTCCATTCCTTAACTGTACTAGCTGAGCGTCTGTAAATCTTTCGTCCGTGTCTTCAGAGAATGTCAATTTGAAATCTTTTGTCCATAAAAATGTTTCAGTCTAATCATACGTTCGCATGGGGCTACCGCGACGTATCAACTGCACTCTGCAGGGTGTGGATGTGGAACCGAGTCACAAACTATGCTCCACCTCCTATCTTGCCCTCTGTGCCCCAGAACATGCAGTCTAAGTGACCTATGTGCTGCTACCAACGATGCTGTGAAAGTGGCAACGTTTTGTCCCACCCAAATTTAATCAACTGTCGTGCCAGCGACATGAAGAAGAAGATTTTAACTCATTTCCATCTATGGTCATTTCTTTAACAAATAATCGCCACTTTACACTCAAACAATAGACAATTACAAACAGTATTTAATGACTGACAGATGACACAAGAAACTAATCGTCAATACAACGAACGACCACCTTACTTTGACACTTCATTAGACAATTTCTAAAAAGAGACAGGTGTCAAGGAATTATGGTAGGATGCCGATAATTTTCTTTATAGAAAGTGATTCGTTCCCAGCGATGGAAAGCTGCGTATGGAAAACATACTGTGTATTTTACTCAGTGAAAATGCGTAATCATTGTTAGTGATGACGTGAAACACGGTTTTCTTTTATAGCTTCATTTATGTTGACAATGCTGTTATTTTTTGCTGGTGAATAAAACCACGGTTTATGAGAATGTTTAAGTACTGTTCGTTTGTTTTACGTTGAGGACAATTACAGTGTCGTTATAAATTAAAGCAATGGTGTTTGGAGTTAATTTAGTTGTCAGTTGACAGTTTTTCATTAGTGACTTCACTTGCTCATAAGCATTTCTTCATGCTTATGAGCAATTGAAGTCACTAATGCTCAGGGGCTCGAGTCTGCTATTGCAATCGTGTCTCAATGACCGGTCAGTGATCGAATATTTGACAACTTTGACAGTTTTTGTATGGGAAATGTGTCATAAGTTTGACGTTATACGTCAAAAATCGATCATTGACCGGTCATTGAGACACGATTGCAATAGCAGACTCGACCCCCCGGGTGAGTTCTACATATTAAATTAGCACTAGCTTTTTCCCGCGGCTTCGCTTTTTTGGAATTTGTTTTTTTTTTGTCCAAAAACCTAAAAAGTAATTCAACCAAATAGCGTGAGCTTTGTACCCGTGAAAGATTTTTTGGTAACTAGATAATTGGTGGTAATTCAGGGATTGAAGGACCTCCGACAAATAACCACTCTCAACTTTTCATATTATAAATATCATAAGTATTTTAGGGTTCCGTACCCAAAGGGTAAATCGGGACCCTATTGCTAAGACTCCGCTGTCCGTCCGTCCGGGATAGCTAGACAGTTGAAAGAATAAAATTCACAGTTGATGTATTTCTGTTGCCGCTTTATCTCCAAATACTAAAAAAAGAAACGGTTTTTTGTAATAAAACACAATAAAGAACTATAAAAGTATCAACGTCTGTAGAATTAATTAACACAAGCCGACTCCCCCTCATACCACCAACAATTGTTCAGCACCAAACCTTTATTGTATTTAAATATGATGTTACAATATGTTAAGATAGCGGGTAGTTGCGCAGGCGCATGCGGTGGGCGTGACGATTTATAGCCGGTAATGGCGAAAGTGTCTCCGCGGCTCCTTTGATCCCGCCGACGTAATGCTGATTAATTATACGCGATCCAGAGAAATTCTAATTTATACGGTGCAGTTTGCGGACTGTTTTAGAAACTGTCGAGTAGGTGACACAGGCGACACTTGGGTGTAGGTTGGACTCGGTTTTGTAATAGAAAAGTACTTTTAAACCAAAAACTGGCTGAGGTAGATTGCGTTAGAATTTTTAAAGATATTGCTAAATTTTCTCGCCAGTCTGTCGGTTGAAGCCTTGGCAAAAAGCTTGATAAATCATTTATTGCAAACCTTTTAATACCTTACCAAATCCGAACTTAAAGTTTTAGCCGAACAGGATGTAGGTAAAATCGAACCCAAGCTTGAATGAAAAGACCGGTTCCAAGAACCTTACAATAAAAAAAGTTCACTTACCTAAATCGAGTTGCAAACATTTTCGCATAAACCCCGATTTAAGGCAGATCCGGACACAGAGGGAAAACAGAAATATCTATCACACGTTTACGATACAAAATAGCCAAATTACTTACCGTTAAATCGTTGTAAAATAGCCAACTTCTAAGCCAACCGGATTCAATGAAACCAAAATGTAGGGTTTCCGAGAAATTGTCGGCGAAATTTCAATGAGAGTAAATTATCTATCAGTTCCCAGAATAGTAAGGAGTGACTCAATCGATGTGATGAACTATGCAGTTGACGCCTTTGAAGTGTTGCGACTGATAAACGAAGACCGAAGAGCAAAAATAGCTCCATGATTTAATCTATGTAAAGAAGGAAGGTGAAGTCAAATGGAGCTACTAGTCACAGAATACAATAAACTAAGGACAATGAAGAAGAAACTAACAAAAGTCTTTGCTAAATGAAAAGAAGTTCCATCTTACAAAGATTTTATCAGCAAAACATGAGAAAAACAGCATAAATCCTTTTCATAAACCTTAAAAAAAAAAACTAGCAATAACTCCTATCCTTTTTAAAATCTAATAATAGTGAACTGTATCATGTTCTTAAGAGAAATAAAGATTCTTTAAACCTAAAAGACGAACAAGGCTGGTCTATTCTCATCTTGGTCCATAAGACAGTTCATAGAGCTACTAATAAAGATTCTATCCGTAAACATGACAAAAACAGCACACATCCACAACTACCTTAGAAACTGTAACTGCTGATAATAATTCCATTCCTTTTTTGGAAGATGAAGAAGAAGGGCACTCTATTCCCATCTTGGTCCATAAGACAACGTTAATAGCAGTACATACTGGCCTCGCGCAAGTACACACAGTGAACACGAACGAAGTCAAGGTGAGATGTCAACGCTTAAACAATCAAACCGATTGATTGGATCACGCGAAACAAATTATTGTATCGCTGCGAGACAGAAATATAGATAACATGATTACTTGTAGAGTAGGTTTAGGAGATAGCTAATACGTAAGTGTTATGTCAACAATAATGTTAAGATATCCAAGTCGTCTCGCCATTTCATTCGTGGTTGGTCTTCAACCTCTATATAGTTAGGGAACTTAAAATACAGTTCGATTGTTACCTCTAAAGCACTTAGACTCATTTACATAATTTATTGCAATAGATAGACTTCATCATCAGGGTTGTGTAACTGTACTCATAAACCATCATCTGAACATCTAATGCCTCTTAGATTTAACATTTTGATGACATTTTCCTGTTCCCTTTTCTCACTTCTGCCTATGTTATTAGAAAGAGAGGAGAGCAATGGAATATTTTAATTAACGGTTCATTGATAAGCTTTGTCCGAAATCACATCCCGTTCGCTATTGTCGTGCGGACCGATTGACTTGGCCAAGTGAACTAGCTAAGTGACGTCGGTGTAACTGAAAGAATTAGAAGAAAAGCAGTATCAAGAATTTCTTAAAACTAAAAAGTAAGAGAAGATCGATGGATAATTTTCTTAACAGAAAGACACCTGTTGAAGATAGACATAATGAACTCGGAAGTTTTAAGAGAGTCTAGCATAGACATAACGGTAAGTGTCGGTAGCTATAGTCATACTAAAAACATTGTCACCAAAGCCACTCATCAAACAACAAAGATTCAATCAATCAGCTCCTACATTCTCAGAACCGAACAAATCACCAAAGGAGGTCACCCTGAAGCCTCATTAGTGCCAATACGAGCTACAATAAGTAATTGCCAACAGTGTCTGTCGAGACATCTCCAGATAATCTCCTACTAGTCCAAATACACGTAAAAAAGTTCTGTCAGAGGCCGACAACTCAATCGGATCGGCGATATCTACGCTAAATGGTCTGTCATTAAGGCTGCGCGGGCGCTTCTCCGCGCATGCATCAACGCCACAATAGCACGATCTACAATTGAGATGTAAACGATAGTATCGATGGCAAATTGCAGGATTACTGCCGTAATGATGTCTGGAGGTGACATTGTTACACAAGTAACAATGTCACCTCCAACCACTTTATTTTTTCTCGTCAATATTATATTTTCTTTAGATGTTTTCATAATTGATGCTAATAAATGTCTTGCTTAAATCTTCCCGACAATAGTGAAGAATTTACAAAAAACGTTAGAAAGCGAAATTAACACTTACAATTAACTGCTTTTAAAGGGTTTCCTCGTTAATCTTGATAATGAAATGCTTACCGACTCAATGCGGTCGCAATCAGAGGAATTTCGAGCTCTACTCCTTTCAGCTTTAAGTTAATTTTCGTACGGAGCACGGGGTAAAGATAAGTCATTGGAAAGTGAAATGGGGGCGCACCTGACTTTGCTTTCTTTACGTCTCGGTGTTCTTTTTGCTTCAGTGAGAGTGGTCTAGATTTGATAATTGTGTCGGTAGCGATTCCGTGACGAGGTTGGCCCGCCCTCCCGGCACTAACCACGGGAAGCTGATTCATCGCTACAACACTTTCCAAAGGCCCACGATTTGCATTGCTAATTGAAATATTAAAGACGTAAAAATTCCCAGCGTGTTCACGGCTAATGCAAATAATTAGAAATCCATTCATCTACTCAGCTCTCTATTGACGACCATTCAGGATTGTTGATGAATATGATTGAATATGGATGATTTTTTTTACCGATCAATGTCTGTTAATTCAGGCGAGTTTGCTTTTGTACGTGCAGCGTATTTAGTCATTTGAAGTTTCTTAGTTAGTTCTAAGTGATGGTCTTTGACGAGTTTCTTGCCGTATGCTGCAGTATGGGCATGACTTTATCTTGTTTTGTTCGCCTCCACATTGTTAATGATGGCTTCTCATGTTGAGCAAGTTCCGTCGGACGTTTTAGCGGATACCTGTTGAATGTAAAATGGCCAATAAATAATGAATGTGCTAATTTATCTTAACATAAATATAAAATAAAACTAGCTGCTATTTAATGATTACACGATGTTGTTAGTTTATCTTTTGTGTCTTGATTAGTTGTGGCTTCTCATATATACATTCTAGTGTTTTCTATACTAATGTAATCGATTCTATAATGAGATATGCATGTTTTTGACGACTATAATATTTATGAGCAGATAAACAGATAGTTTCTAATTGACACGCCCACAAATGAGTGTTTATGTCCAACAATGACCACTCGGTGGGGGTCCTCGTGCTCTTATCATCAGTGTTTGTTGAGAGTCGTGATTCTATCAACATTTTAGTTTCATTGTCACTAGTTTTTGTATTGAGACTCGTCTGATTTTGATGCGATAGAAAGTAACTTCACTTTTTTCTATTGTCATTTTCATCTTTTGTACTTTTTTATTTGTTTTGGATAGTGATTTTGATAATTTTCTCCGTCACACTTCCTGTTGGCGCGGTAACTGATGTTGATGTAAGTTATCGCACTTTCTCTGAGGACAGCCGTGTCTTGTAAGCTGAGAGATTGATGATTAATCAGTACTTGAGCTAGACTCGTGCGCAGACTCCGCGGCGCCCGGCGCAGCGCTATCGCGCATCGGGCTGCGCGCGCGCCGACGAAAGTGCAAGTCGCCCAGTTCTCACGACCCCCCTCCGCCGCGCCACTGCGCACGACCTCCATCTACCGACCGACTTGAGAAACTATCGATTATTGTAATTCGAATTATTTACACTTTCGGAAAGTAATCGTGGCCGCGCAATGCGCGCATGCGCGTGCGATCGCCGCGATAATGAACGCCATGTTTGGTCGGCTACGTTGCAAGCATATTGTTTGAAATGTTTCTTTGCTTTGTAATTTAAAGTCTATTTTGTTAATTCTTTGTAGTAGAGGTAGTTAAATCGATTAAAGACTGTAAATAATTATTGCTTTTTAATATAGTTAAAGAAAATTAATGATTACGTAATGAATGCACTTTTATGTTAATACAGAGGGAAGCAAATTAGCTTGCAATAATTAAAATTAATAACCAGATACAAGTCAATTACATAAAGGAAATTGCCAATTACCCTTTAGCTGGTTCTGTACCTTCTAATTGATGGTCGACGTCACCACATCGAGAGGCTAATAACTCTTACAAAATCACGTACCCTTTTCATCAATCTCATGAGTCACTGGTTTCTGTAGTTGGAACCTGGACTATAATGCGACTCCAAACTTCAACACATGGTTATGGTCTAATAGCTGAAGATGCAGTTCTTTATAAGCCTGACATCCTGGATCCTCAATCATAGCTTGTCGAACATGGCTTAGATCGTACATCAATTCATGAACCCTGTCTATGCCTCCTCTACCACACGCAATCAAAGGGTGCTGATCAACATTCAAAGCCAGAGCACCATAGACTTCATGAACTCTTACGTCAACATAATTTCGGTTTATACAGGTATTAGAGGTGTCATAAATTTAGGATAATAATTTATAACTAATGCAGCTGTCCAAGTTAGAAACTTTTGCGGCGTTTGTGAGTTGTAAGATGATGCAAGATGCTTCGAGAAAAATACATAGAAATCAAACACAATGGACGATAACTAAATTAGTGAAACAAGGCAAAAACAAGACGAAAGTAAAGTATAACAAGATGAAAATGGTAGAGGAAGCAAGTCCATGCAGTATGGCCATGGGACATCTAACTCAGTAAATGTTAACAGCTTTGTAAATTTTAGTTATGAATATAAAAATAGATGAATGAATTTAAGAAATATGGCTGGAAAAGGCGAAAACAGGTGGATGGATTGTGTGAAGATTGATATGAAGAGAATAGAATACTCTTAATTATGTACACCATATAACTTACAGAAAATATAGATGAAGATGAAGAAGACATTACACTATGAATGAAAATTTAGTGATGGTTGACTGGATGAAAGACCTTTGAAATAGGCAGTACTATGATGAGCTTGGTGAACCTTAAGCTGACTTTTAAATCAGGATTAAAACACAACATAGAGTATAATCGTTTACTCATAAAGACGAAACAGTCTCTCAGCCTCTGCCCATAACTCGAACGCCTCCACCAAGGGATAACCATAAATAATACCATAGCTATCCCATGACTCCAGTAGTTTTATGGTTGTCACACAACAAATTTATGGTACTTATGGGAATCAGATGACTTCTATACACGGTAGCTTAATAAAAATAACATAATAGCTTTTTGGTAGTTATGGTCATAAATTAAACGATTTTCGTAAGTTTTATGGGATTTTATGAGACTTTATGAATGGTGACGTACCTAAGTGTTATGGTAAGCCGGTTGTCGTCCAGAGAGTTGTAAGTTATGGGGATAGGTCATGGGGGCTTAAAGATGATGGGATTGTCTTTGAGTAATGCTTGTTGATCCATCTCGTTGAAAATGTTACTGTTATCTGGTCTTGGGAAAGATAGTATCGATGTTGATAAAATAAATTCAAGCAATCACAATCGCTAACGGGCATTTAGCGTTCTGGGAACTAGGCCTAGCCTCATCATTTTTGTTTCACTTAATTGTATCAGCTTGAAACAAACTAGACATAGGAAAGGTGACTTTTCAGTTTAAAATTTTCACTTCATTCGAATCTCCGACTGCTATCACGCGACGATGCGCAAGCGGAGCGCGTTTCTGGTGCACAGAGTGCGGGGCAGCGCCAACTCTGTCCTAGCGATGATCGCCCACAGACTGGATTGCCCTTACATCCGAGAATGCTGCAGTAGACATATTGTTACCTTGTGACTGTTCGTGTTTGTCTATGCCTGTCTGTATTCATCTATGTACTACACATATGTTTGTTTATGAGTCGTGTTACTTGAAATAAACTAATTTTGTTTTTATTTATTTATAGCATCATCGAGATTGCAAATGATACGAGTGTTATATTATTACTTATCGAAGAAAAACCTTAAATCGAGAGATTTCAAGCATAATCCTTAACATAATATTCCACATTGAAACAAACAATTTTATAGACAAACACTAAACTAAGGCATTAAACCCTGCATGGTATTACGAATATGGCCCACAAACGCATGCAGGTTTGCATGCTAAGTTTATAGGCTGTGGGGCTAATCCCCATTAAACCAAATGAGGACTTAAACAGCCTGTTAATGTTGTGGGTCTATGGTGAAATGTACTGTAGAATTTAAAAGTTGGCTGTTGTCTGCCAATACGGTGGTGGGCTTTTAAGTGGCATTTGTATGGGATGGGTTAGAAGTAATGAGTTACAAATTAGTTTTTGAATGTTAATTTGAAATGGACAGGTTGGTGTGCCTCTGTCTGTTAATATTAGCCTCTGCATCTTCAGCTAAGTCCAAGAGGATAAGTGAGAGGATCATTTTATCTCAATAACATTACACAGTGATAATTTGTCCTACTCCTCCTTTTTGAGCCATATGTCATCATCATTATCCACAGTCCAACTTCGCTCACTGCTGAGCATAGGCCTCTCTTTTCGTGTGTCAATCCCCACGTTCCTGTGCCAGCCTCATCCAGGTTCTACCCACGATGGCAACAATATCGTCCGCCAATCTCGCCGCCGGCCGACCAATACTTTTTCTTCCAGTCCTCGGACGCCACTCAGTCACTGCCTTACTCCACATAACATCACCGCGACTTGCCAGGTGGCCTGCCCAGTTCCATAATTCGTTTTCCGATGTCGAAAACCTTTGTATGGTCTATTAGCCGTATGCCAATCATGGAACGTTCCATGGCTCTCTGTGCAACTCTCAGCTTATACACAGTCTCCTGCGTGAGTGACCATGTCTCGGGCCATATGACCAAACATTATTATTATGTCCATTCATCGAAGTTTTCATTGACATGCCCAAAGATACAAACTCAAACAAAATAATCGCACAATTTCGCCAAGTAGTCAAAGATCGTTACAGATTATAACTCACAGAGTCACCATTACAATAATAATTTTCAATTTGCAACTCCTGCGCGATACGATCTAACGGCGCGCGCGCAGCTGTCATTCGATACGCATAGATTTGTATTGTCGCTTTAATGCCATAACGGTGCTGCCGGTGACATGTGGTACTGTGGGACTGACACACATACTCTGTACTTTAAGTACTTTTAGTAGGTATGCGTATAAAATTGTCAGGTTTTAAGGTTGTGTCACAATGAGGGTAAACGCACACACAGTTGATGTGTCACATAGATATTCGCCATTGATATCTGAACCTCTCTATTTAAGCTAAATTTGCTTGTCATCGAAGTGTGTTCATGTCATGTCCTAGTCTTGCGTCGGCACGAGTTACAGCACAGCTGTCCGTGGTCCAAAAGTGCCGGATTATTCATGTCAATAGTGCAATTGTTTATCCTTACCAATGCATGCTGTATTCCACTTGATTGAATATTTTTTACGCCTTTTATTGAAATCCCTGCTGCATTACACATGTTTTGCTCAAATCCTGCAGCTCCTTTTTTAGTATTCTCCTTAGTAAAGTTTTGTCAGATTTTAGCCTTAGAAATTCGTTTGCTCATGGATGTCGCCATATCGCCAAGTGGATGTTGTAATGGATCTGAAAAAAGATTTAGGTAAGTACTTGATACAGTTCTTTTGCTCTGCTTCATCTTTTTTCATCATTTGCAATTATTTTTCATTATAAGTATTGTCCAAATGCCTCTGGCGCAGTCTCACTCTGAGATCAAAAATGGATAACTCATAATGTCACTATAAAAATGTTACTGTATTTCCGAAGTTATTTAATCTCGAACAGGATAACAATGTGGCTTATTCTCAATAGGTTTTTGCTACTGGTAAGAATGTATGCGCATTGAATTATCCTTACTAATATTTTAAACGCGAAAGTTTGTATGTATGGATGTTTGTTACGTTTGTCTTTCACGCAAAAAATACTGATCTTGATGAAATTTGGCACAGAGGTAGATTATAGTCTGAAATAACACAGGATACTTACTTTTTTGTCCCGGGAGTATGTTCCCTTGGGATAATTTTCGACATTCATGCGGGAGGAGCCGCGGGCGGCAGCTAGTATAAAATACGTGTGCATTTAATAAATAAACGGCATAATATGTAACAAGTTTCATAAAGTGCTGTGTTAGGACTACACAGGCTGATTTTTTTGATCTTACACAATTGACTTAATCTGATAAATGGGTATGATGAAGGGAAGTGAACAATTTCAGGAACGGGAAGTTTCAATTCCGAAAAAAAGTAACACGCCGAGATAAAGAAGTCACTAGCTGGTTTAAGTAGACGATTCGCTAGTACATCTATCACAGCGCAATTCATTTATTTTCGTTCATTGCACTGTCACCTACAGTTCATTACTCCATCCTTACACCAAATTGACTAGAGAATGCGAAACTGTACTACAATTGCAACAAAAAAAAACACCGACAAATATAATTCGCACACGCATCTCTGAAAAAACGCGATGGAATGAAAAAAAAAACGAAATCATAGCTAATTTGACGCGAATCACGCAATGAGAGTAACTGTCACGGTGACGTAAGGGGTCACTCACCCCGGTGACATCGCGAATCTGCAAAACTGTACCTTAGTTTTGATGACTCTTTTGCTTACTTAATAAGTTTGATTACCATAACTTCACGGTCTTTTCTTTTGGTTAGAAGCGCTACGTTTTAGGTGACAAAAAAGGTTTTGTGGATAACCGCTTATTCTGTAAAGCTGAGAAAAAAATTGTCTAGATATTTTTTGGGTACCTGTCATCTGATGTTTGCAAATAGGTGTAGAAAGAACATGTGATGGTAATGTCATTAAATATATGAAGCACGTAGCAAACACAGTGCGAAGTATGAATGTAGAAAGAAGAAGAAATGAGGTAGATCAAAGAGAAGATGAATGAATAGCTTCTGTGAATGATGATATGGACACAGCTAAGATGGAAGTGTACACCGAAATAACGACCAAAAGTGGATGAATAGTTTATGTGTCAGAAAATAATGTGCTACTCTGATTGAAAATACATAAGGAAAATAGCGAAAGAATGATGATGTTGATCACAGTAGCATTGCAACGTAAGGTCAATAATAACATACTGAAAGAGAAACAACGTGATGCCATTTCAAAGCCTGTGTGAAAAGTGCCTTATTAAATGATGAGACAAATGCAAGCTGATGCTTTCAAACAGAGTATTATAAATTAATGAAGCATTCAGTCAATACTTCCACCATTTCCCACATCACTAAGGAAGTTAACAATGATAAATTGATGTTAATATATTTTAAAGAGTATCATTTATATACTAATAACCTGCGAATTAACATTAAATACACTGAGAATCATGTTGTTGATATAAACAACGCATCCGATGGTACTGAATTATGCAAGGTGCCGTCTTATCTAACGCTCCAAGGAATGTTAATAAAATATCTATTTTATTGCAAAATGCTAAATTAAGTCATTTTGATTAACATAAATTGTACTAATAAACTATGACTTTCCTTGCAAATATTCGGTTTGTGAAAAGCGTGACAAATATTACAAACTGACTAAAGAAGCATAAATAATAGTTCTAACGTTTATAGTCAATAGCTACTTAAACTTAGTTTACAACGTAACTTACTTCCCAGAGGTCAAGTTACTGACATCAATCTATTCATGGACACTATAAATGACGTAAACGCAGTAGTTCCTACTTCGCTACTTATAAAACTGACCCCATGTTATAGTCCATTGTCAGCGTTTACTGCTGGACATGAATCTTCAAATTGTCGAACATTAACATCTTCACTTGCAATTTCAAGAACCATCACTATTTACGTATTCGGTATATGTGCCTATACATCCTATTTTTTTTTTTAATTTCGTTAACCAAAGATTTTTCCCGTCCTTCCAACAATTTTAACAGCCCTATCACCAGGGTCACTTGACTCAAGAAGGCCGCGCGGTCATTACTAGGTGCATGACCAGTAACCCACTTTCCATCGTATGACCTACGCAACCCTTGGAGAAAACAGATTTTCACAGTCTGATGTTATCAGTTAACAGGTGGGTCTATAATATTTAATCTCCCTGGGAATTGATCAACTTTCATACTGGAAATATGGGAAACAGATATAGCTGCCAGATTTGTCGTCTCTTTTACTGAAGTGCCCGTAACTACATAGTTATTGCCATGTTTGCCATGCTGCAAGATATTTTTCTAAATTATCTCATCGATATCTTTTACTTTGTGCCATATATTGCTTGCAGGTGTTTTCGTAAGACCTTGTTAATATTCCTGGGATGGTTTTTTTAAGATTATCGTTATTATAATGTGGCGTCCATACTCCATTCTAATCTGTTGACATTTTTACGCAATGTTGTAAAATAGATAGACTCAGCCCGTGAGAGATTTTAGTTTTCCTTTTTTAAGTTGCATCATTTCATTTTAATGCTTGTTAAAATGGAATATCGATGTTATCCTTTCAGAACAAAACGATGAAATGGTTATGTAAGCCAGGCTTCTGGCTTAGTTGCAGTAGAAGCTACGTTTAGAGCGGATTTCACCAATGAAATTGAACGCGATCAGTACATCTAAACTGCGTTCAAGAGCTGTCAGCGTCAAAATTCCATAGAAAAATAGTGACACTGACAGCTCATAAACGTGGTTTATACGCTGATCGCGATCAGTTTGGCTTGGTGAAAATGGCCCTTAGTTACTTAGCTTCTACTAAAACTATGTTTAGCTAAAACGCAGGTCTTAAAATATTTTGTTCAACAAAAACCATACCTAAATAAGAAACGCAAGATAACAAAAACGACAAAAACATAATCATGATGGGTTTCCAATAGCCCGATGACCTTTAATTCCTGAGAATCCGATTATGTCAGAATGGATTCTTGATTTTCATCAAAAAAACAACAAGACATTTTGGTTTCAAAAGCTTAAACGATTTATTTTATTAAATTCTAATAAATTGCAAGTGTGTCAAATTCGCACAATAACTCGATAAAGACTCAAATCCTCTTAAAGAAGTATCAGTTTACAAAATCGTTTTAATCAAATTCTAAGATTCGAACTTGAGGCAAAAAGGCAAAAGTCGTGATACGTAAGAATGCTTCTTTTGTCGTAGACTTTCAATTTTGAAACTAAACGTTATCTTTCTTTAAATTGAATTTTCATTTCAATTCTGTCGATCAATTTAGCTGATCTATTTGTAATAATGTTATAATTGGCAACTATATCATCGGTTTGATGGCTGTCATCTCTTTTTAAAACATCATTTTCGTTTATATCTCCTTTATCAATCAAACGGGGAATAATAGTACAGTATTATTTTATATCGTGAACATGGTCATTGTACCTGCTATCTAAATGAATCTGAAAACAGCGCCATTTAAGATAAGACTGCCCTGAACTTTTACCAGATGTGAATGATATTAACTGTAATATTTGTTTGTCAACAGGCAAGCCGAAAGATATCAAAATGCGGGTATCTGTTCGTGGCTCCTGGGTGGGACTTCTCCAATCCGCTCTACAGAACAAAGGTAAGAATTTATTAAGTTAACCAAAACTTTAATTAACTTTTACATAGATGATCTTCTGTTTCTAGCGTTCGGAAGACGATTGTTACAATAGTTGTATAGATAAGAATATTAATTAGCTCTGCGTATTTATTTAATATCTTCCAACCAAACAATTTCCTTCCCCGCATTGGTTTTATATTCAACTCGCAACACATAACTGCCTCAACAAAATGAAGACTGCAATCTTACTTCAATATCGGTAATCAACTTCAACCATTTCTGACCTCGATAGTCACAGCACACCCTCACTCCATATGCTAATCACACCAGTTGTCACATTTCAATTGTTCCTCGATGCGCCCGCGCAAGTCCTTACCCTCTAATTACTTTCCCGAAGTAATTTTCATAAAGTACTGTTATGTGTGGACCCATTGTTTCGGCTTATGGGAATTGTGAATATGTAATGCTGGTTTGTTTACATGTTATGGGAATGAGAGAATAACTTGAGCATGAGGCTTTTACAAACAATTCTTGACATGACTGATCGGATTTTTTATCGACAGAACTACTTGATGCATCCGTCACTTCTGTCTTCCAATTGAGTCTTGGTACTTACATTAATTTCATTAGTGCGAGCGCTAAAACCGAAAAATATTGTTCATTCACCGCATGTCACGCCAGGCGAATTGATAACGCGAATCTCCCGTGATTAATAATATTCTGCCAACTTAAATTCGCGCCTAAAAAAACGCCGCCATGTTTTTTTGACACTTTTTGGCGCCAAGAGTCAGCCCCCTGCCGAGAACTTATCGTAATCTCCCGAGGTTCACGTTTTGGGACCTTTTTTTTATTTGCAAAATAATAATATTTCATGGCGTCCTTATCGATGAAGCCATTCGTAATTCGTACCTGACTTTTATGAAACGACCAAAAAGTCAACAATGGATGCGTTTACGTCGTATTTTGTGTATGTCTAATATTCGGGACGCTGATGGGTCGTATCGTTTTCGGAATGGCCAATAAGATTTGAATTTGTTTTGAATTCGTTTTAAGAATGTTGCAATTTGCTGTTAGATGTTGTTCTTGAACGCAGCCTGCCTCATCTCTGATTACTTTATGAAGGAGGCAAATGTTGCAGATTCTAGTTTTCAGACCGGTTTCTGTCAGAATGACTAATGACTATGATATAGCTTCTGCTTTCGACTTGTTTTTCTTCGTATAAAATTTCCCTGGGATGTTTCGAGACCTGAAACCAGAAGTACAACCAGTTATTAATGTAATGATTTTGATTTTTTATAAATATAAAATGCCGTATAAACACAAGATAACCTGATTATTTCCGACATTTCATCATAACGGTCCTGTCAGCTGATCAATATTAATTATTCTTCTGACACAGACAACAGGTCCTCCACACCTTGAACGAACCTAAACAAAACCTTATGGACCTTACAATAAGGCTTACGAGTTTGAAGTTTTTTTGGTATTTTCGGTGTCTCAGTAAATATAAATGTGGAGATGTAACGATAAATAAGCGATCGCTTATTGATAGCTTCGGTTTTATATCTAGACGTGTGCGGCTGCTTTATGTTGCGATGATGTTCATATTTTTTAGTTTAAATAATTCAATGGCATTTTATAGGAAGGCTGAAACGTTAAGTCAATTTTGTTTCTGAGTGGGACTACATCGGGAATCTAAGTTATTTCATTGAGTGTACTGTATGATAATGACGCAACTAGACCAAGTAACACCAGAAAGACACGTTTGTTAAGGGTAATTTTTAAAATCTTACCTTCAGTGGGTGAGAATTATCAAGTTAAAAAAAAAATAACTTCAATACATTTTTTCGTAAAACATTAATACTGAGGTACGTATAAAGGATACGTAAGTATTAATGTTTTACGAAAAAATGTATGAGAAGGTATTGAAGTTAATTTTTTTTTAGAATTAATAAGTTACACTTTGTATAAGTTTATTTTTAGCAGCATAGATCAATGAAAAATAATCATTTAGGTAATAATAATAACACCCTAACAATAATTAACATTGCACAATCCTTTGACATTGTATCTTCAGCAAGTTTCCCGCCAGTCTTCAGGTCAAGAGCAAACGTACAATGACCAAAAATTCAAAGAAAAAAGTACAGAGCGAACATTTGAAAAATGCCACACAGTTTATAATCCTGCCCGACCCGCCATGCGCAAGGGATAATAGTGTTTACGAGGGCAATAAATATGGATGTTCCGCGGAACTCGATTAGGGTCTCTAATGGTTTAAAAAACCGGCCAATTGCGAGTAGGACTCGCGCACGAAGGGTTCCGTACAATTATCTTAAAAAAAAAATCGGCAAATAAATCACGTTTGTTGTATGGGAGCCCCCTTAAATATTTCTTTTATTAATAGTTTTTATAATAGCGGAAACAGAAATACATCATCTGTGAAAATTTCAACTGTCTAGCTATCACGGTTCATGAGATACAGCCTGGTGACAGACAGACGGACAGCGGAGTCTGAGTCAGGGTCCCGTTTTTACCCTTTTGGGTACGGAACCCTAAAAAACAAGATGGCTGAAGGTAGGAGGAGTGGGGAAGTATTCGATACATTGTAACCCTGAAGGGTTTTATTGAGAGCTTATAAAATTGAGATTTATTACCTATAGGTGTTATAATTTGGATAAATTTGCAGGTTTATGTAAAATGATGCGTATGCGCATTTCAGGTTTTTATGTAAGGATTTTCCTTGATGGTTTTTGCGTCTTTTACAGTGCGATTAACGATGGATGTTTTGAAGGAGAACAGATCCAGTTCAATGGCTTATGATTGGAAAGAAATGTCTAGTGAATTACCAGTAACAGGCCGAAAAACTTATTGATGACTAAATTCAAAGACATGAGATTGGTTTTAGTAGGTACCTACCTATTATAATTAGTTAGGTATTCAAATATTTGTACAGTTGTCTTCTATTCCTTTTCCTAACAACTATTATGAAGTATAAGCTTGCTGAATCGGCGTCGTTAACGCTCAAAACCTCACAGAAGCCACAGCCTCATCTTACAACATAATTATTAAACAGTACAACAATACATTAGCTAACCCACACGATAATAATTTAACTCACATAATTATACAAGAAATCGTTTTGACTGTAGCGTCTGTCCGGGCCCGGAGTACTTAAAATGTTATTATTCATGTCATAGAAGACTTTCTAGCCGTTCGAATTGCGGGATTCAGCAACCACAGCTGACAATATTTATTTTATACAGAAGGTGCAATGTGAACACTTCGTTGAAAAAAAGTTGATCAACGAGGGACGCTGTAAGAGGAGCTCGTGGCCAAATTATAACAGCCGCACGGAGCGATCTTCAAGGTTAAGCAACGCTTGCCGAGGTTGGTCTGTGGATGGGTGACCATCTTAACATACTGAAACTCCTCCGTGCCTCGGAAAGCACGTTAAGCCGTTGGTCCCGGCTGTCATTTGGAGATTTTTGGCAGTTGTTACGGATTGTCAGAAGCCAGAAAATCTGACACCTGTCTTGCCAAGAAGTACCGTGTTACTCAGTCAATGGGTTGTGGAGGTCTGGTAGGCAGCCGCTCCACGTAAAGTACTGGTATTCAGCTGAATCCGGTTTGACTGGGGCCGAACACAATACAGTTTGGAAAAGGCTAGGCAGATGGACGAGAGACGCTGTAAGCAACGAACGAAGAAAAACTGCAGGTTGTAAAGTTTGAAACTGATATGATGTCAGTTTCGCAGAAAAAGCCACTTATTGTAATCTTTACAAAAAAATGGAGGCGTCTTTTTTATATCAATAGACACTAGCTTATTTGCCTCATGGTTATTTTATTAAACCTTACCTATTTAATAAAGGGCCTAGTTTTATTCAAATTATAGTTGTGTCTCCAATAGCAATATAAATTGTAGTTATTGTATGTTAGCAAAATTATGATGAGTTAGATCAATTTTGGCCTCGCACAGGTCTTTGTATGATTTTTCTTTCATATCACTAGTGATTTTTAAAAATACCTTTCTCTCATCATCATCCCTAGCCGATAGAGTCTGTCTAAAGCCAGACAAAAGTCTTTTTGATTTCACGCTACCTAGAGTGGTCACACGAATTCATTCTTCGCCTTTATTAGTAGAGAAATAAACCTTCTGTATTTCCTTATCTTATCTGTGGTCATTAGTAGTGCGGATCGCACGCACGACTGCCCATAGAAAGCAATACTTAATTATTTTTACTCCAGTTTTGTAGCAAAGCAGGAAACGCGGAAAGATTACATCAGTTCTTTTAATGAGATTTTTGAAAAGCTTGTCTTTGACAACGAATGTAACCATGATTATGTAAACACTGATTTAAAAGAGTGTCCAAGGAGTTTCTTGCAAGTTCTTCTACTCTATGGAACGTGGAAGACAGGGTCGGTGAGTGTGTTTTGCTGCAGAACAACTTGCTGCTCTGAAAGCTAGTGCGGCAGAACTAACTTCATCTATTTGACTGACAGACCTTGACAATTCAAAAGTGCCTGTAAATGGTCTATTTGAAATAAAGGAATGTGATTTGATTTGAAATAAGTTATTTGCATAGTTGCAACTTACAATTGATTTTGTAACTTAATAAGATTTGATTTGGAAACAAGGCAGGTCTTATTGCTTTATCAGTTGGTTAACAAGATTGCTGCAGACTAGCTGCAGTTTGTATAAAGTTGTTCTAAGATATCTAGATCAATAAATATCTACCTTAAGTCCAGTTTTTGGAACGAAAATCATCTCAAAAGCTTAACAAACTGCCAAACGCGTTTTAACTGATGCGATTGGATGAATAATTTTTCAACAGCCAATCGTATCATTTGACTTGCGTTTAATTTTCGAGTCTTCAATCATTCATTTCCAGAAACCGGGGTTTAATCTGTAAACAACTAATCAGGATGTACCAAATTACATAATTTAAACCAATTACTAACATGACTGTATTCTAATTTGCCTTCTGAAGGTCGAGGTAATAAGCTCCAATGATAATAATTGGCTTATAAGAACGGACACCACCAGCCTAACGCCTAAGGTCATGGGAAGGTGGCGTCGTAAGTCAAACTGACAAACTTTACCTTGAAAAGGACATAGAATACACTGCACATACATAATGGTAAAATGTCTTTCAAATTGGACAGAGTCAAAAAGGTCACAACCAGTATGCTCGTTCAAAAGAGCTGTAGAATTTGTAGGGACGGACGATCTGAGTGAAGTACCAAATGTACGTATCAAAGGATAATTATTTAAGGGCCGATTTCACCAATGAAACTGAATGCGATCAGCGAATAAACTACGTTTATGAGCTGTCAGTGTCATTATTTTTCTATGGAATTTTCACACTGACACCTCTTGAACGCTGTTTTGATGTACTGATCGCATTCAGTTTCATTGGTGAAACCCGCTCTAAATCTTCTACGTAACCTTGTCCCATGTTACTTACTTAGGGGACATCAACCATGGTTATTTAGGTCTTATTCTTGCTGTCCTTGTTCCATTTAACTCTGTGTCTGCCAAACTTATTTGTCTCATCCCCTGTCAACCATCACGTTATCATTCATTCATAAATCATCATCATAATATCAGACGAAAGACGTCCACTGTTGGACTGCCGGTCCTGTGCGTCTCGCATCCATCAGCAACCCGCGACCCTCACCAGGTCATCGGTCCACATAGTGGAAGGCCTTCCAACGCTGCGTCTTCGGTACGCGGTCGCCAATCCAGAATTTTTCGGCCCCATCGACCGTCTGTTCTGCGAGCAAAGTCACCTGCCCACTGCCACTTCAGTTTGGCGATCCTTCGGGCTATGTCAGTGACCTTGGTTCTCTTGCGGATATCATCATTCCTGATTCGATCACGCAATTCATTATATCTTCAAAGAATATTTAAATGGTCGTTAAATATTGTCTCTTTATTAATACAGCAGCTAAGATATTCATACAGCCAGGTGTGTCGAACGGATCCCATGTATTAATAAAAGGCGATAAGGTGTATTAAAAGACTATTACATTCAGTACCATAATAAGCAATTTTGTTCTCTAGACTCTTTAGCATTTTATGATGTTGATGAAGATACTAGTTAAGTTTTCGTTTCTACCGATGAAGGTAAGGCAGGAATCTTAAACTAATATAATAAAGAGGTATCTTATGTTTTCGTGCAAGGTAAACTTTCGATGTTGCTTTAAAATCTCCTATGTGTATATAAGTACCTTAATGTTCGAGAAAAATAAAAAAAAAATCTGTAAAATAAAGGCTGACACTTCACATTTTTTAATAATGATACGTGCTTTATCGATATATTAAGTCTCAACAAAGCGTATCTCATTTTAATACAGTTTCAAAATAGTTTAATTATTTTCTTTACGTTCACACAATTTTCTCGGCCCTCGTGAGAAAACCACCCAAGTATAAAATTGAATAATTCTGGGGACCTTTTTAAAATCAAAATAAAAGGACTCTATAAACGAAAAAGCATATTTTTTTCTGTTTTGTTATCTACTTCTCAAGTTTTTTAAGTACTTATTTACAGAAGCACGATTAGATCAGTCCGAAACAAATTTTTCCATTATAGCATCTGTCGGTCTGTCCATCTAAGTGATTTTTAATAGCAACTTCCTTTGTTATATTGTGTTTTTTATGATAATTTAGTAGTTTTAAATCATAGTTAATAACTGCTTACACAACAGTTCAAAAGGTCCGCGTAATTATAATAGATTGTTTATAACATATGAAGTTTTTTAAACAACCGTAATAATAGTCTCGGTACTTTTGTTTACTAGGAATTGTAATCGGAAAAAATCTCTTTCTGCAATCGTTTTCAATATAAATATTCATTAGTTAATATTTTTATGGTTTACCTTCAATGTATAGGTAGGTATATATTTTTGTTTTTTTTTATTTTGAAATAAATATAATATAATAACCTATTTTCCATTTAATATTTAGATTTTTGTTTGTTAGACCTTTAGTACCGACAGAAAGCTTTATATACACAATAGTAATAAATACAATATTCAAAACTCATCCCTGTAGATTACTACTCTTAATTACATTTGTCATTATTAAGTTCCAGTACGTTCACATATCAATGAATTTATTCCTCTGCCAAAGATACGTAATCAGCTGCCAGATCCTACTTTATACGCCATTTTTTTCTCTTTTTTCTTAATAAAAGTGGCGAACAGCCGCGCCTGGCTGTTAAGTGGTCGACAGATAAAAAGTAACTTAGAAGTCGATTTTTTGACGCGGCTTTAATTAAAACGTCATATTTTAAAGTGAATCCCTTGTTTGTTAAGATTGTTGATAAGCAAAGTGTTCATCAGAACGTGTTTATTGGATGCTGTGTTACATTGTATTATTAAAAAGAGCTATACATAAAGGCCACTGAGAGAATACAAAATGTAAAGGGTAGTAATATGTTTTAACTTATATTTCATCATCATCTGCCTAGCCTTTTCCCAACTATATTGGGTTGGCTCCCAGTCAAACCGGATTCAGCTGAATACCACTATTTTTACTTGGAGCAGCTGCCTACCAGACCTCCACAACCCATTAACTGGGTAACACGGTACTTCTTGGCCACCAAACCATATTACCTCACTTTACTTTTTCTATTGAGTAAAAGGTGCTACATATTAAAAAAAAAAAACACTTTTATGCTGCCACATAGGAGTTAGTAAATATTTTATAACTGTGGCAGTTTTTCCGTACCATACAATAACATCTGTACAATACTGTTACTACGCGAAAAGAAATACAACAAATACAAAAGTCGACGTTTCAATATTCTTTCGGTATAGTAATATTCAATAAGAAATTGCAAAAAAGATATAGTTATTACAATACTTATGTAACGTAATAATATTGTCGGTTTCGTTTTTCTATTTTCTCGAGTTATGCCGTTCGTGCGTTACGGGTCATTTGTTGTGCTACTTCAGCCACTTGTCTTCTGAAGGCATTGTACTTTAGAATATAATAATTCTATTATCGTGTCAGATTCTATGGAGTTCTCTATTAAGTATTGTCGTTGTATATTTTTATTTATTATATGCTTCTTATGGATAAAATTGCAAAAAATACAGTTAATAACAAGACTTATGTAACGTAAAAATATTGTCGATTTCGTTTTTCTATTTTCTCGAGTTATGCCGTTCGTGCGTTACGGGTCATTTGTTGTGCCACTTGTCTTCTGAAGCTATTGTACTTTAGAATATAATAATTCTATTATCGTTTCAGTCTGGTGTTGTATAGTTTTATTTACTTATGATTTGATTTTTATGGATAAAATTGTAGGTAGATATTTATTTTAGTATATTGAACACATATTCATTATCTTTTTGCAAATATTGAGGTGACATCCATAATCAAAGTGCAACAAAGATCTACAGGGGTGACTAAGAATCCATTGGCAATCTTTTGAAAAAGAAAACACGATGAATGACAGACATCTTTTACCATGGTAACAACCCGGGAAAACAAATAGCTGTTCTTTACATTTGTTGTATTTTTTTAAGATTTTTCGTATTCGTAAATATGAACAATCGAAATACATTATGTGTAGTTGACATAAAGGAAAGAGCAGAGATGGATAAAACACGAATAAATTCACAAATGAAACAATATTACAAACAGGCAATTCGTACCCAAATGATTTTGTTTATCAAACAAAGGTATTACATTATTAGTTTTCAAACCATCTATCGGTATTTACAAGCGTTTGTTTCTCAATACTTACTACAATATTATCGGACAATAAACGCATTGTGCTTTACAACATTGATATAATCTATTGTTTTTATTATCATTGAGTAACTACAAGATGAGGTATCTTGGAAATTACCCAATTCTTTGCACCGGTCAATCAAAAGCTGATTTGATCAATATGTACCACAGGCCGCCATATTGTTTCTTTTTTAAAATTCGAAGCCTCAATTGTTAAAATGCATCCAGCTTTTAAGGCAACAGGGCACATACATACATACTCTTGAAAAACATAGTCCTCAGTCTTTGGCAGTCGGGTAATAAGTGTTATTCTGCAATCTCACTGTTTACCTCTGAACCTATAATGTAGTTTTTCTATAACACTCGTATAGTACTTGAGTTCCACTTGTTTGTAAGTACACAAACACCTACACGAGAACTCGGAACAAATACCTGCAGGTCACTCAAATATTTGTGCCGCGGTAATCGAACCTGTGACCCTGAATGTGGTAGGTGGATAATCTACCTTCGCAAGTTCGCATACCGCGATGTCATGTCAGATTTCGTCGAAAATTAAGAGTTGTTGACGATTACAGATACGAATAAACATTAGGAATGCGACATTTGATTCAAACTTGCGACTCGGAATTCGTATGGTGTAATGCGCAGCTAAAAGAGGACTTCAGAGCCGCACATTAAGTTTGAATCGAACTATACTTATAAATCTGCCTAGCCTTTTCAAATTATGCTGGGGTCAGCTGTTAAATGGAACAACTACCTATCTAACCTCAAAAACCCAGTAATTGACAAGAGGCCCTAAGACAATGTGCCATTCAAATAGCGAATGCAAGTGTCAAAATGCCAAAATGTAGGAATTTGATCACGTGACATTTAGATAGCATCTGTCAATAACATGTTTGACGGATTGACATTGACAATGACCTTCGCCACGTCACCATTGACAGGATCTCAATTTTCTCGAGCCCAAGGAAGGAATACGACACCTGTTAGTTTAGTCTTTAAATTACAGATGGTACAATTCCTCTTGTAAATATATCCAATTTCCCGAAAGAGTGTTTATAAACTACTACTAAAGCCACAGAATACTGTTTATTTATTACGTTAAGTAACCAAATTCCACCTCTTTAGTCTCTAAACCGAGGTCCTCAACGCCTAAATATGAGATCGCAAAATATTATCTCGTGTAGCAGTCCCTTTCTGTTTCAGTACTATAGAAAGGGACAGCGGTAAGGATTGCACGCTCTAGTCACGACAAGAGGTTATGATATTAAAATGTGCTTATTTTCGAACTACAAGCATTGGGCAACTTAAGGAGTGGTGTGCTCACTACACGGCGATGTAAAGAACTGCTTCTACTTCATTTGAAGCTATGCTAATAATATATATTTTATGAATGAAAAATACTACGTTCCCATTAAATTATACTTGGGCCATTTTCACTTAATGTCTCTGTCGCAGCCAACTAGCTTAATCAGACGTTTAATTGGTGGCCTAGCCTTTTCATTTCAAAGCGCCGATTTTTCAGCGACCTAAGTGACATCATCTTTTGTTCAATATCATTTAGGTACCTAATGACTTGCTCATGTTACTTATATCGCTGATTACAGCGCAGTTCAATGAAAAAGCCTAGACTTTTAATGAAACGGCTGATAAAGCTAGTTGACTGCGACATTTCTATTGTATTGCCGCCAATTCCTAGCCATGTATGAAATACCCACAGTTTTGAAGGCCAATAATTGTACTCAAATCTGCTCTTCACCTATATTTTAACGTCCTTCTCTATCTATAATAAATCATTGATTTGATCTACCTAACTTGGATCATTTGATAAAAGAGTGTCCGTGGAGTTTCTTGCACGCTCTTCTCCATAGAGATCTACGTTTTGGAACGTGCAAATAGCTTCGTTTTGACTGACTGACTGACAATTCAAAAGTACCTGTAAATGGCTTGTTTGAAATAAATGCTTTGATTTTGAAAAAAATAGATAACATTATACGCTCGCATTTGTGTAGCTTAGCTCTCGCAACACAACCACCCTTCTCTCCGTTATCTTGTCGGGCGTTATGAAGCAACCATGCTGCTATAATTTGTATCGATCTACTATTTATTTATGGGAACCGAGACAGGACCAGATCAGGGACTAACTAACTGGTCGCCAGCCACTTTGATATCAGCATGACGATATCTTGTGTAGGAATGTTAGAGATGTCAATATTAACACCACTTTTAAATATCACTGGATTAAATACAATAGGTACCTACGTTGATGCTGTACTAATTGCAAAGATACTCTTAGGATGCTTCTTTCTTCCAGCGAGAACTTTGATTCGATCACGTGACAATTAATAAACCGTTATTCCTGATATGACTCGGCCTGTCCTGTGGCTTGGTCCTTTAATAGCAAAATAACGTTCGTGCCCTCTAGAATAAAGCTAACAAAACCCTTTGATATTGGCAAAACTATATATTATATCACACATAAACATTATGACTGAACTTTGATCCATCAATAAATTCAAACAAACCAAATCAATTCATAAATGGAAAGCTTTAATCTAAACAGTCTTTAGTCTATAACGCAGCCCTATTGAGGTCTTTCATCTGCGCGGGCGCATCAAACTGTCCCGAGACCTCCAGTTATAAATTAACCGAGTCACAGACGGTTAATAACTTAGAAAACGATAACCGATATGATTTCTTGATATTGCGGTTTGTTGGCATTCATGACCCGAATCACTATTGCGTGGTAGAGGGCTGGGCACAGATCATGGTTGATAGCAGAAGGGAAAAGGCGTAACATTGATAAATAGGTACCTGCTGAATTTCTTTTGGGATTTTATTTTTGAAGTTAGCCCGCTGCAAAGAAAACTTGGCGAAATGGGGTTTTTATCCCAGGATCTGTCGGATACCTGAGTGCTGTGCCCCTGTTCAGAACATGAACGTTGAAGTGCCCCACGTGCTCAAACACCTGTACTTAAGGGATTTAATGAATGCCATCAATGCTGCCCACTGCAACTTCAGTTTGGCGATCCTTCGGGTTATATCGGTGACCTTGGTTCTCCTGCGGATATCATCATTCCTGATCACGCAAGGAAACTCCGAGCCCTCTCCAATGCCCTTTGGGTGACTTTATGCCTTCTGACGAGGCCCATCGTGAGAAAAAACTTTAACCAAGCGAATACACGCTAAGGGGGGTGCCCTTAGCGTGTATTCGCTTGGTTAAAGTTTTTTATCCCTATGGGATATGTAACCTGGCTTAGGGCATCGCTGCGGAAGTAAAGCAAAAGGACGAACTGGATCGAACTTTGAAAGGGAAAATGCCGTCTACTAAATACCCAATCTCAAATACAGTCCCAATTAGTACAGCAGTTTCGTTTCTCATTTGTCTTTCCCTTGCTACGTCCACCTTGCTACGTCCACCTTGCTACCTATTCCTCCATCTGCGGGCAATCATTAGTTAATTAAAGTAGGGTCTAGCTTTCTCCGGTAACTTAACGCTTACTATGTATCATGCAGATCTGGTACGATTGTACGTTTGTTCTGCATTCCCGATAAACTAGCTGATTGGGTGATTCATTTCTAAGTTACGTGTACTGTTATTTTAATTAACGCTGGATTTTATACCTTTTTCAGAGTTTTGTGAAGTATCATATTTTGATTGCTATTTTCGGAATTTTTTTCCATTGATCATTGTAATTGTTTTACTTTTGCGTCACTTAACACACGTCAATCTATACATGATAAGTTCGGATATTCCCGTTGACATCCAAAAAACAACAAAATATTTTGAAACTTAACCATACCACAAACTTGGCAAGTTAATTTCAATACACTAACATTAAAAATACGGCGACAACACGAGGCTGCGTACGCGCACACGACTTGTTTTTCAAACATTTTGATCATGTTTTTAATACATATTTCATACAACGCGAATGTGTTAACATTAAAAATTACTTGCACTGGCTATGTTTAGTTATACGGGATGTAAGGACTAAGGTAGACTGTGGAGTGGGGAAACTGGATTTTTTTTACACTACAACTAGCAGCTGCATGCGGCTGCGTTCGCGTGAAAGTCGGATATCATCCCAATCGGTGTGATCAAATCAGTATTTATATAGGTCGATGAAAAACAAGGGTTTCTTATTAGAAGATCTAGAAACTACCTATTTCATCACAGGAATACTGCTTGCAAGCTTGCAACATCTTATCAGGAAAATCAGTTTTCTTCTTCAGCAGTTTCGTCTAAAACTGTGAAACAAGTTTGGGTCTTTATGCTCAACTAGCTTTGGCCCACCACTTCGTACGCGCATATCCCGTTTTTCCCGTTCCTGCAGGAATTTCGGGCAATCCTCTCTTAGTGCTCCCTTACACTCCCCAAGGAACGTACAGCAATTTCAGCTTTCTACGACCAGTAGTTTTAGCTGTGCGTTGTCTGACAGTCACTCAGTAACGCAAGAGTTTTATATTATACTGATTTAAAGTCCCACTTCAATCCACTTCTTAAGGTGGTTTTTGCATAAGATAGGCACCGTCTTGAACTGAGAATTAATGTGGCCCCAAGTTTTCTCTCTCGTTACCCACAAAATTCAGGCATTGGCAATTTTCACGATGATAAACTCTGCAGTCCATTTTTCGTGTTCAGTATTCGCCATGCCTAGTAAAAGTACAGGTCAATACTCCCTGAATGAATCTCCAAATCCAACATGATTTAAAATCATCTAACTTCCAGCACTTTTCTCATAAAACTAGTTCCACGTTAACTCATCATAAAACAAACGGGTCCAGTGTCCAGTGTACAGTATCCAGACTACACCGATCGTTACAAAACAAGTCGTAACCGAGGGGTCGTCGGCAGCTGATGTCGTTTTAATGATATCCTTTAATGCATAAATAATGCGAGCATTAGCGGCCATTGCGAATGGGATCCATGCTGCCGAGCTGCCTGGTGCAGAGATGTGTTGCAACACCTGATTGTGGTGATAAGGACTGGATTTGCGTTGTGTTGCGGTTGGTTTTAGTGACTGGGTTTTGGGGTTATTATGAGATAATAAACAAGTACTGCATAGAACTTAAGCAGAGTTCACAAATTGTAACAACTGGCGTTGCAGCCGACTGTATTATCCGCAGATTAAACATACATCGTTATTATCAGTGGTTACTACTTGATAGATTTGGTTTCTTGTTTTTCGAGACGGAACATTGGCCAACTACTCAGTCAAAAGTGTCTATGGTAGGTTCTTATATTAGCACGAGTCGGCACTGACTCACGGAGCTGACATGTTCATAGAACAAAAGTCCTTAGTTCAAAAAGTGACGTAAGACGCGAAAAGCGAAACTTAGAATTGTTTGTGGACATCTCGGGTGCCCTCAATTTAACAGATGATCTCTTTGACATACAATTAAATCAGGTCTTAGCTAACCGGGAGCCTGTCTGTTGCAGTGTTGCTATACATTCGCAAGTGGTGTTACAAAGCCTGGCTGTGCTCCCTCGGAGAGCTATCTCTTACCAGTAATAACAACAACTCTAAAACCGACACAATTTAATTCAAACCACATTTTCCACAATAATAATAAATCAATCCAAACAACACTACTTACATTAGAAAACAGTAGGACATGTGATATAGTTACCAAAGCTGCGCGCGCAGCGTGACGCGTTATCAGAGTAGAACGTGCCGTGGTTTCACCTTGTTGCGATGCAAATTATCGGCTTTCTATTGATCGGCGAGAATTTTTGTTTACACTGATGAAATTCCCTTTGATTGGCTTTTTTGTGGTGGTCAATTAAGCCTGTAATGGCTACTGGGCCCGGCTTTGGAGTTAGAAACCGTGCAGTAGGACTGAATTAGCAACTGTAGAGGTAAATTATTGTAATGTGCCTTGATTGCTTTCGTAATTTTGCGCAATTGTTTGTGCAGTACCTACTCAAAACTTTGTGGGTTTATCTAATCGATGAATATGCGTAGTCCGTATATTTAAAGAAATTATGCATTGTACAGGAGCTCGTGGCTAAATTATAACAGCCGCACCGGCAAGGTCTAAGTAACGCTTGCCGGGGTTGGTCAGTGGATGGGTGACCATCTTAACATACCGAGACTCCTCCGTGCCTCGGAAAGCATGTTAAGCTGTTAATCCCGGCTGTCATTTGGAGATCTTTAACAGTTGTTACCGATAGTCAGACGCCAGAAAATCTGACACCAGTCTTGCCAAGAAGTACCGTGTTACCCAGTAAATGGGTTGTTGTGGTCTGGTAGGCAGCCACTCTACGTAAAATACTGGTATTCAGCTGAATACGGTTTGACTGGGAGCCGACCCCAATATAGTTGGGAAAAGGCTAGGCAGGCAGATGCATTGTACAGAAGTTATGAGATTGTGGAAGTCAGAAAGGCAGCCTAGTGGCTCTATTGTATCCGGTAAGACTGGAAGTCAATCCCGACATCATTGGGAATAGACATGGAATTGGCTAGGCTTATTGATTGACGGGAGTTGCAGTTTCTAAAACCTGATTTTCTTATACAATCAACATTGGCCTAGCCGCTTTCTTCATTTATACCATTCATCATCATCATCATCATAGCAGTCGAAAGACGTCCACTGCTGGACATAGGCCTCCCCCAAGTATCGCCACAACAACCGGTCCTGAGCGTCTCGCATCCATCGGCCACCAGCGACACAATTACAAACTCAAAAGTTGAAACATCACACAAACATCCAAAAAACTTCAGCCTCAGAGCCAACAAATTACTCAAAATACTACAATAGACAAGTAAAACAACCACAGATTATGTATACGGACGGTAATACAAACAAAATTGTTGTCTATGCGTGTAGCGAGCGCAATGCGGAAGCGGCGACCTCACCGACAGACGGACCAAACTATTATGTATTACAGTGCAATTTTAGAGCTAACTAAATTATGAGTTTAACTGGTTGTCATAATGCGTAAATTGTCTAAGTTACTGCTCGTAATTGAGTTGGCTGTCGTTCGTTGTTAGAGGAAGATTTTTATGATCTTTGTTTACTTGGAAAGTAGAAATTATTTTAAAGTAAATTGCGGAATTAACACCCACTCTGTTTGCAGTTTTATGTTGGGGGGTCTGTTGAGTGCTTGCTAGCAAGAAAAGTGTTTCTCTGTCGAATGTCCCAAAAGTATTAGGTATTTTAACTTTTAGCTGCATAAAATATTCGGTTTGAGTCGTCATCATACGTCAAAAGGATCATTCGATCAAACATAAAATCGTGTGCACAAAAAATATTTTATTATTTATTTTTATTGAAATGCTAATGTATTTCCGACAACCTCGTATTTGATCAGTCCACACAAAGGTGATAAGATAAGAGATAAAATATTTATTTAATGCGATTAATTCAATGATAATGGGGCGCTAAAATCCGTGATTGATAATATTGATAAGTTTGATATCATTCGCGCGAATTATGAGTCGTTAAATTGATAATATTTATATTGCGTTTGTTTTTAAAGATTTGTGTAAATTGATGGCAGTGCATGTGACAATGTTGTTTACTTTTCTTTATGTTATACTGGCTTCTGCCAGCGGTTTCGCCTGTGTGAATGTAGAAAATTGACCCTAGGGACATAATCTCGCGATATAAAGTAGCCTGTGTACTATTCGAACTATAATTCTATCTTTGTGCCAAAAATTATCTACATAGACCGATTCCAACCATCTGGTATCCGCAATTATAATAGTACTAGCTATTGCCCGCGACTCCGCCCGCGTGGATATCTCGTAAAAAAGTAGTCTATGTCCTTCTCCATATCCCAGGCTATATATCTGCCAAATTTCATGACGATCCGTTCAGCCGTTTTAGCGTAAAAGCGTAACAGACCGACAGGCAGAGTTACTCTCGCATTTATAATATTAGTAGGGATGATAGACGCCAGATAAAATGCAATAAAGTACATTGACCTTTCCCTAATATCTCGTCGTAGATATCCGAATAATAAATTGTGAAGCGTTTTTTATTACTAGAGAACGTAAACGATCACGATAGAAGTCGATTCAGGACAGCTTTATGTCTTAATTTCTGTTTTTGATATTAAGAAAGTCAATAAATGTATGTGGGGGCAATGACCGTTATTGCACACTTATCTGGCGCCTACTAAGATTATCTGGCAAAATAAAACAAGATGAGTTACTGACGGTACTATTTCTTAAAATTTTTTTGATTGTGTTACGTCGAATGATATTGTGTAAGTACTAAAAAACAAATATAAAACGATAAAACTTAAAATGACACAGCACGATGCCAATGATTAAGATACCATTTTTCCTCAAATAAATAATAAAAACATCAAATAAGTATAACACTATACATCGTGTAACAGAATAAACACAATACCTCTTAAGGGGTCCCGTAGTAAAAGTTATTCATAATGATGAGTACAATGACCCCTTAAGAGGTATTGCGTTTATTATGATAAACATAAAAAAAATCCCACATGCATACAATTTCCCGTTCTCATCACCACAGCCCTACTTATCGATACAAACTTACAAAAACTTCACAAGAAATAAGTTCATTAATATTCTCCGTATCGAAGGAACACGTGAGCCAAATGCTAATTTGTTTTTTCTATCGGGCAACAGGACTGGTTGCTCCAAAGCCCATTACGGGATAAACCGGGAAGTGGTTGCTGCACCCTCAATTACCACGAAGAAATGGAGTAGTGGTCGGACACACGGGTGGGAAGGATGTGGAGCAGATACACGGAAATGTTTTATTGTACGGCGAAAATGGCTGTAGTGAATGTAGGACAGAAGGGTAATAACCGTGTTTTTAGAACGTTCGCATTCTAATTCGAGTCTTAATCTGTCAAAAATTACTCCAAAATTTTGACAATGTTTTGACATTGAAGGTTGCTACTAGATTTGAACCTAATTACCCTGTATTTTGGTATGACGAAAAAGTTTTGTTATGTAATAAATAGGAGAAAAGCGTTAACTGTCTGATAACTATTTACTACATAACACAAATCCACCGCTATGAAGTCAATAAGCTGTTACTTTGCTGAAAACAAAGAGCTTTGTAGCATGAGTGGTGATTCTTTGCATGAATGGCGTCTTAAAATAAGTAACCAAGGAAGCTAAAGCTTCGTCTTTTAAGGACTGTGTAAATGTGACACTTGAACATTATGCCAGTATCATAAGAAGCCGCAAGCAGCTACAGTTCTGCTTTGTTTATTGCATAAACACTAAACAGCCCATTACATGTGCGCCGTTGCATTGAACGCACAGAACAAATAGCGATGGTCATTTAACCATAAACAGAAGTCCCCACGAATGTCCACGATTAGTCTAACTGTGCCTCCATATTGGGTGGATAATTTCTATTCCGTATTGGCGCACTTTCCCAGCCGTATGTCAGACGCTCGGCTGCGTTTGCGCACATAACACTAAATCGGCGCGGGTTTAGTGCGCCGGCGACACGCCCCCAGTTAATTGGTGTCGTCCGCGATGCGCAGGAATGCGCAGAACCGCGCAGAACGGCGGTAATGCTGCGGTCCAATCCCATAGCAGTTTTATATTTAAAGGAAATGGACGCTTTTATGCCTTTTGTTTCTACGTCGTCGCGCGTCGCTCTGAAAAATGGATGGGTCGATGGAAATTTTATTGCGTGGGAGTGGATTGAAAATGTCGGTAATGCTACTGTAGATTGCACAACCACCATTGCAAAACATTCAATTAAAGCCGACTTCTATTTCTGAATCGTTTCTAAGATATTTTATTTCTTATTTCCAAAGAAATCAAACGAGACTTTTAATTAAAATTCACATTGAGCAACCACAAAGGTTTATGTTATATTTTTTATCACATTTTTATTGCATTATCGACGTGGTGTCTCAGGTATTTAAGTTTTATGTCCACGTAATATTTAGTTATGCCCATAACTAAGGCAGAGAGGGCGAAGACCTCACTAATTGCTGGTAATTTTTACGTCTTGATCGAAATGTCGGACCGAGGGCCTCTGAGGAATGCCGCCGCTGACGTATACCGCTATGCGTTACTACTATCGCAGGGTTGATTAGAAAAGAATTTGATGCTTTTATTTTAAACTCTTCAATATTTTTGTAATTGTTTTTAGGAGATGCGTTGAGTTTTTGGAAGAAAAATATGCTGGGAGCTCTACTTTAGCCTATTTTTCGGGATAAATTTTACAACATAAAATTAGTATCAAGAACTAACGTAAATTTATCATGTTTATTTAACGGGACGCAGCAGTTAAAAAACATAACAGTTTATTTATATAAATAAGTCCGTTTTTATTAATTTTATAATCAAATGCCTCCGGTCCACCCAGAGCGGGAGGAGTCATTCATGCATGGAGGAGTCTCTTACTCACTAAAACCCATCCGTGTTCCTCCAAACGCTCTTTGCGGTCCTGGGCCGCGGTGACTCTTTTGAAGAAACTCCGCAACCCTAGCAAAACAAGTCCCATATGGCCTTATTTATAAAAAAAATGTACCCATATTATTAGTTAAAATACTGATTACCAGATTTTAATCAAAAAAATGTATAGAGTATTTTGAATGATCTCCTTATCAGTATTTAAACTAATTATATGGTTAGAATTATAAAATATGTTTTATATAAATAAGTCTGAAAATACTAAAATACAAGTAACATACAAAGCAAAAAACGACTGCAAATAACAGTTCTTACCACACAGAAACACATAATCAATGTACAATTCCTTTACATTCGTCAGCTGAACGTAACGGCCGTGTGTCAGACTCTATTCCGCGTTCCTTCTCGTCGCTATCATAACTAGTCATTAGAGTTTAATATCTAACTGAACACTTTAACTGCCTGAAAATATTCACTAAGGAATTCTAGGAAATTATATTCTTTTACAAATGTGGTTTTATAACTTTAGTAAGACTGGATCTTCACTGGTTTAGTATCTACGTAATAAATGTATTGTTGGCGGAAAATCGTACTCGGAAATATTTATATAATTCGCCTCGGAAACTCTTTTTCAACCTTTTTTGGGTTCCGTACTTACCCGAAGAAACCCTATTACTAAGTCGCCGCTGTCTGTCTGACCGTCCGCTCATCCGTATGACAGCGGCGATATGAATTTTTAAATACAACTGTGAGTTTGGATTGGATGGCCAAATCCGAAACTTAGGAATCGCAAAAAGTACTCAAATGAGTCTCAGGCCCGATTTTTATGAAAATTAAAAACCCTATCATTGAATGTTTTAATACTTAGCTATAAGTAAGCCTTTAGGTAACATCAAAAAAACACAAGGAATGCAATTGTTAATTTGGTCCTAAAACTTCATAATTATGTTTACAACAACCAAAATGAACCAGAGGGACCATTCTACAGTTCTCGTCAAATAACTTTGCCCCTCTGAAGTTGTGTCGAGTAGTCAAAATTACGAACACACTGCAACTGCGCATGCGTAAGAGACATGGGGGCGGGGCGCGATTTTATGTCTCAGTCGCTCGTTTGCGTTCGATGCATACTTGCGTCCCGCTTGCTCCCGTGTACGTGACTGCACCTGCGCGATCTTTGCAAATGGCTAACTTCAGAGGGGCAAAGTTATTTGACGATAACTGTACTAATTTAAATAAAGCAACGTTCGTTTTCGCATGTCAGTTGCAATCAGTCAAAAAAGCCTCAATTTTCATAAAAATTAGTAGAATTGGCTCCCAGTTCTCCATTAAAAATTATAAAAAAACGCAGCTACATAACTCCAGATGCAACTGTGCCCACATAACCAGGTGCTAAGTGTCCCAATTAAGACTTCACATATCATCGAGTCGTCACCCGAGGTTCGAACCCGGTACCGTAAGGCAAATGTTGTACTAACGCATTAGCACCCTGTTGACTGATCATCAACTAATACTTTGGGCTCCTTTTATCTCGAAAGGATGTTGTTTGAGAATTTCTTTGGGTAAATAAGAATGCGTTTTTCCATGTTTGAGGATTTTTTAAACCAATATTTTGTTATGTTTATTTTCATTATGGTGGTTAAATAATAACGCATGATGTGCTTTAAATAATAATTATGCTTGTATTTGTTTCACCATGACAAAAAGTTTTCCCCTGTGTTTATTTAATTTTGTTCTTTCTTTCTTTTATTTATTTATTAGCTTTTAGCTTTTGCCCGCGGTTCCGCCCGCGTGGATGTGGGTTAGCGCGTAAAAAAGTAGCCTAAGTCCTTCTCTATATCCCAGGCTATATATCTGCCAAATTTCATGACGATCCGTTCAGCCTTTTTAGCGTGAAAGCGTAACAGACAGACAGAGTTACTTTCGCATTTATAATTAGTAGGGAAGTAGTGATGTTCGAGCTTTTTAACTGACTACAAAAAGGACGAGGTTCTGAATTCGTCAGTATGTATTTGTTATTAATTTATGTAAAGCCAAAAAATCATCATCAAATTCGGTTCATGAACAACGATAACAACTTTGTTTATTAACCGAATTTGATGATTTTTTTTTTACAAATCGGTTTCAATGGGTCATGACATATCTGGCCGAGTCAGTGAATCAGACTTCTATTGAAAACACTAGTCTACAAAGGAATCAGGGCCCCTACGAAGGAGGGATGAAGCTATATAGGGTGTATAGCTCCATCCCTCCTTCTCGCTCGAACGACTCACGCTTTAACACGTCATGGTAGGGCCGCAGTGGTGGTCTAGCTAACCTCTGTCTGGCTATGAGAAAACCTTCGGCAAAAACAATGATAGAAAACTTTTTGCGAAGCTCCCTCGGGAAGTCTTAGAATTAATCGAGGGAAACTAATTGCTGGGCGATAATAGCCACTTTAATACCAAGTCTTAGACTTCTGTAACTAATAGTTTCCGTATTAAAAACATGTATTTGTAGCTTGTTTGCGGATTTGCCCTTAAAATAAAAGGTCATGAGAAAATACTACATGCAACTTCCAGTTTTTATAAAGCTTCAAATTTATTATGTGTCCACTTAAAGTAGGATTGGTGGTTTTTATAAGATCGAGTAATAGTAGGGGGACACCATAGAAGCCATGGATGGACCGTGTCGGAGATGATAAATGTCTAAACAGGGGTGACTACTGACTCACTCCCATGTCTAGGGGTGGCGACTTATGGCTGAAGACCCAAAAATAAATGTGCAAAAGTGCAAGAGAATTTGGTGATGATGGTGTGATATATGGCTAGCCATTCATAATAAGGGGGGGACTGGACATGAGGAGTCGATGTAGTTGAAATAAATTGAGTTTCTGGTCGGTCGTTGTATAGCGAAGACACTACACGTCGAAGTGAAGGCTTGGGTGAAGTGATCACGAAATGAGCTGTCATTCCATCTTGATTACATGGGTTGTACAGAATCGCACTGCAGTAGTGGACGTTTTTTCGGCTGATCAAGGCGAACTATTGTCATCATTAGATTTGTCAGCATATTCACTGATAACAGACGTGATCATGTATCCAAAAATAGGGGTCTTAAATTACCTTCGCGGAAATTCGTATGTAGGTGCATCTAAAATATTTGGCACAGCACTTATCGCCAGTTGATAAAATAACACATAATAGTACTATGTTTAAAGATGATTAAACGCACTGTGCATCGTTTGTCTGAAGTAGGGCGAACGCAAATGTCATTGCTATTATCGTTCGTACAATGCTCCGGTACATTCGTGTCCATCGCTTGTTATGCCACTTCTAGACGTTCGCGAGTCTACGCGCACGATTTATTTCCATCGCGAACAGTCTATCAAAGAAGCTAAGCCGTTGAGAGATTTGAAATTTTGTGAGGATCCCAGAGGCATATACGTTTTCATTATTATAGACTAGCTTTTGGCCGCGGCTCCGCTCCGGTTATCGCGAAAAAGTAGCCTATGTCCTTCTCCATATCCCAGGCTATATATCTGCCAAATTTCATGACGATCTGTTCAGCCGTTTAAAACCCTGAAAGCGCCCGAAAGCGCCTGAAAGCGTAACAGACAGAGCTTTTTTTTCTTTTTTAAGGATGGGAAATCATCAAATTACTTCTTCCGCTCTGGGTGGAGCCGAAGGGAGTGTCAGACTCTTACTGACTAAAACCCAGCCGTGCTCCTCCTTATGCCTTTTGCGTTCCAGTGCCTTGGTGACTCTTTCGAACTAATTTCGCAACAGACAGAGTTACTTTTGCATTTATAATATTAATAGGGAATAGTAGGGATAGTATGAATAGAGATAATCAAGATAGACCATTTCAATTTCAATGTTGATAATAATAAAGGCCCACAGACGGCTCGCCTAAAACTCTACAGCTCAAAAAAAAAAACGCGTTTCTGCTATCGCGTCGCGCCTGTCTATGGAAGCCTTTAATAACAAAATTGAAATGGTTACGGTTATTATTATTGGTTCGATTGTTTCTCATAATATAATTGGTATGTTTTTGAGACTCAATCGGTCGGTGTTACAGTGTCGAATACATTGACATCAATAGGAATGATGATTGTCGGTTTATCACTGTTTTATAACGTAACCTTTAAAATATTATAGTGGCAATGCAATAACGTATTCTATTGTAAGTATTTTGCCTATCGATCGAGGAAAAATGTAGGTGGGTAAATGATCGTTATTCTTCATTTATCTGGCGCATACTATAGTGTAATCGTCGCATTGTTGTCGCATTGTCGCGTCGCGCCTGTCTGCGGCAGCCTCAACTAAGCACAGCGTTGGAGATGAGGTGTCTTTAAAATGATACGAAACAGTTTTTCAGTTCAAATAAAAAAAAAAATGCCTCTTGTTACCTTAAAACGATCCCAAAAACCAAAAAGCTCTTCCTAAATATTTGACTGCAACAAACACATCACGGGACCGTTAACCGCACCTTACAACCTATACCTCTGCCGACCCACATTTCGCGCCATTACCGTGACTCACAGACTTTCCAGTGTCCACCCATACTGGCAAAGGAAGCCGCCCATACTGGCAAAGAAAGCCGGTAAACGCCGGAAAACTGTGAAAGCCATCAATAGCTTATTGGCTTTTCACAGGAAACCAGCTTCCATAATAAGAGAACTTATTATCTTCTAGTAATTATTATTGAAGTCGTTTTCTCGGCTTTCATTGTCGGTGATGTTTAGGTTGCAGTTAATGTTACTCGCTATGTTGACACGTTTATGAGTCTAGGTTATAAACTTTAATTAAGTGGTGTCAATAGCTTTATTTCCATACTTTCCTTTGGTTTTATGACTCGGTAATAACTGTAGATATAGAGTCGTAATAGTCATACTAGCTGCCACCCGCGGCTCCGCCCGCGTGAATGTCTATAATTATCCCAAGGGAACACACTCTCAGGATAAAATGTCTCCTATGTGTTATTCCAGACTATAATCTACCTCTGTGCCAAATTTCATCAATATCCATTCAGTATATTTTGCGTGAAAGAGGAACAAACATACATACATCCATCTATCCTCACAAACTTTCGCATTTGTAATATTAGTAGGATAGTCTGAAGCCAGAAAATCTAACACTAATCTTGAAGACCAGCTATCTCCACTCCAAACAATAAAACATTAGGTAATTAATTTCTCTCAGCGCATCTTATATCAATTTCAAACATTATCTAACATTTCAATAAGCTCTTAAATCTATTATCAATATTCCAACACTTATTACAACATAATTGACTCAACACTTAGGTACATTACAAGCAGAAAAAGTAATTATGTCTAATAGTAAAATACAACTCGTCGTTCACAATACGTCTATTAATTAATAGAAACTTATCAGGCGGCTATCATGCTCAAAATTTCACTCGTAAGTAATATTTCTTGTTTGACTTTCATGTTACGAAATGTTGGTAAGTTGTCGATGCGTCTGTCAATCGTAAATCTGTTTTTATGGCTGCCGCCGTAGGTTTGAAAAGAAAATGTGCCTTCTAAACAGTTTCTTGCATAGTTTTTATTGCATTTTTTAAGAATCTGTCTCTGCAGTGGTAGCAGTAGTCTTTTCCATCGGAACCTTGTGTCAGATCTTACGCGCCTGGTGCAAAATATATGGTGAAAATTTAAAATGTAAGGTGTTTCAAGAGTCCTAACAGTAATCAGCTTCAGCTTATGAGAAGCAAGTCATTTTTGGCAATAATTTTTGAAAAAAATACTCTAAACTTGCGGTATATCGCGTTTTAGCGTAAAAGCGTATAACAGACTGACTGACTGAACCATTCTTGAAAAGTGCCATGATTTGTGTATCTTACTATCTATAGTGTCAAGGATAGAGATGTCGCAGCCAACTATCTGAATCCGCCGTTTCATTAAAAGTCTAGCCTTGTCATTGAACTGTGCCGTACATGGGCAAGTCATTAAACGATATTGAACAATAGATGTCACTTAGGTTGCTGAAAAATCGGCACATTTAAATGAAAAGGCTAGGCAACCAATTAAACGGCTGATTAAGCTAATTGGCTGGCTGCGACAGAGACATACGTTTTCTTTACAACCTTTATAATTATCTACACTAATATTATAAAGAGGAAAGATTTGTTTGTTTGTTTGTTTGTTTGAAATGAATAGGCTCCGAAACTACTGAACCGATTTGAAAAATTCTTTCACCAGTAGAATCCTACATTATCGGTGATGGTCATAGGCTATAGAATATTTTCAAAAAAGTTAGGGATCCGTATGAAAACTTCGATAATGTGACCCAAGGTGTGAGAAAAAATCCTTATATCGCGTACGCTGCGGAATCTATTGACAATAGAGCAAAGTGATGTACTACAGTTTTATAGAGACCATCAATATCTACAAAAAAGTTCGCGATACCATATGTCTAACTATTATGGATAAGTCACCATGACCGCTTTTTGTTAATATTAGTCAAGCAAATCCCATGGTGAAATAAAAAATGGTGATTATAGTACCATGATATTAATCCTTATCCATTTAAATGGTTTGATAATTAAGGTTGATTATGTCCGTGTAAATTACACTTTAAATCATTCAAATCGGACCTTTCGTTCAAAAGTTACGACGGTAATAAACATGCTCGGAGTAAGAAAAATGTCGCGGCTTGAGCGAACTGGGGAGAATCGTATCAATGCTTGGTCCGATGAAGTTGAAACCCCACGGCATTTAAATGTTTTCGATAAAACAATAAGAATAACAAATGTTTGGATTTTTCGAAAATCAACTAGGTACATACATAATAAGGGGTAACTAAGTTTTTAGGGGAGGAAATTATAGCTTGCTTCAATTTACGTCGGAATTCTATGAACAAACTAAAAGTGGGATAATTGAAACAGATCATGAACTTAACAATTTTTGCATAATCAACCCCTGATGGGCTGAACGGGGTGAACAGTTGCGCTGAACCAATAATGAGAATCGTTGTGCTTAATTTTCCAAAACTAACCGTTATAAGGGGATATGTATAGGGGCGTCGCAGTTTGTGGAGTACCTACTATCCCCACGCGGACGAAGTCGCGGGCGAAGTGCTAGTATGTTTCATAAACCTAAGTCCTGAAGTCATTGGTCTCACGAAGAACATGCCATGATAGAAGTATGTTAAGCTATAAACTTTATCAAGGCGGTAGTATATCGACACCTCTTGGCATCGAAATAAAACGATAGTTAGTGAAAGTGAGCGGCCCGCGGCGATTCAGCGTTGTCATATATCATCCGGATGTACCTACCGATAGCCAACACCCAAACAAACCAAATCACAAACTTGTGGGTGTTCTTTTCAAGTGCGTATACGGGGGGTCAACTAGGGTCTAACTAGCAGGAGAAAGAGATCTTTCGGTCGGTTCTAATTGTCTGAAGATTAGGCCCATGACAACCATGAGCCCGGATGTAAGCCAGGAACTAGATTAGCCTAGGATTTGTTGGACACATGCCTGAGTTGTCAATAGCCTACTTCGAATGGCGCAGGGTTTTCTTGAACACTCAACTAGCATAGTTAATCTCCTGCCAGGTCTGCGGAATATGTTCGAAAGCCACCCCCGCGTTTCACCGCGGCCCTGGAAGGCAAAGGGCATAAGAAGGAACACGGATGGGTTTTAGTCAGTAAGAGTCTGACACTACCTTCCGCTCCACCCAAAGCGGAAGGAGTCATTTGATGATTTTACATCCATATAAAAAGCATAGCTAGTCTACTGCAGTCTGTTGCTGGAGGGGCCTTCCTAATTATTGGGCCATAAGATGGGTAGAAGGTATTTAATGACACTAGAAGAAAAGGGGCCATTGGGACATTTCAAATGATGAGTTGCGGGAATAACATAGATGAAGTACGTACAGAACTGGTAAGTATGACAGAAGAAAGAAGGCTAACACCAGGATTAGAAGATCACGGCGGATTGAAATGATGAATTGGCTTATACTGCATCCAGTCCTCATGTATCATTAAATCTGCCTAGGAACTTCTTTCTGGTAGGCAATATTTGGGTTTTCTTAGAGCCCCCTGTAGCTTTGTAGGTATTTCTTAGAAATTCCGCCAAAGTGACATTGAAATCTTAATCAGTTCCAGTCGTTAAATGTCTACTTAGTTGTGCGAAAGTCACAATATGACAGGTCTTCAACGCATTATACAAGATATTTAATTATAATTCCAAATCATAATTATGTATGTATGCAAATGTAGAATTGGCACCCTCTTGCTTTGAAAGATACAATGTAACGTCTCTCCTTGATTCTTGATAACGCACGTATAAAAGAACAGTTTTAAAAACCATATTTTTCATTTATTCCATTCTTAAAACCGTTAAGCGCCCATTGACGCTAGATTATATTAAATTGCCTATAAACCCATAAATTTATGGGCCAATTACACACATCAATAGTTTTATCGAAAACATTCAACATGGATTTTATTACTTTATTGATAAATAATAATTATATGTACATAGATTGGGGTCCATTATCGCCGTTTGCAATGCAGTTTAAAAAAAATATTGGGTCCTGTTTACTGTCTGAGAGCGAATTTTAATTGAATGCTGATGATTATTTTAATATTAATTACTTCAATATCTGTGCGTATAGTTTTATACTTGGCAGTTGCAAAATCATTATAATTATTCCGATATCTGATGAATCTAAATAACACTAAGACAAAATAAATCTCAATTAATCATTTCAACCAAGTTCAGGGGTCAGATTTTTATGTTCATCAACTACATAGTTTAGTATGACCATGCATCGTCAAACGCGTTTCAAACATAAATAAAAAAATACCTGAAAATGTTAACAGAGAGAAATAAAGTTAGTTTTAAAACCTGCACTAAATCATAGCAATACACTACTCAATCTCATAATAACATTTTTCCGCTCACACGCTGCGCATACGCACCGGTAGCGAAAAGGAAAGTCAACGGATATGTGCGTGCGCTTTCCAATACGCGCAATTAGTATCGCACTTATAAGGGATTAGTCATTATGGGGAAAGAGTTCTTGTAACTAGATCTGTTTTGATTGGTTAAATGGTATACCTAATATTTACGAGTACTTCTTAGGCTGGTGATCCCGGCGTTCACGGATAGTCAGAAGCCAGAATATCTGACATCAGGTTTGCGAAGGGGTACCGTGTTACCCAGATCCTGGGTTGTGGACCTCAGATAGGCAGTCGCTTCATGTCAAGTTCTGGTTATCAGCTGCATACGGCTGCAGTCGAGGCAAATTGATTGTGTTTATTTCTTGCTATACATATAACAAACTAGCTTTTACCCGCGACTTCGTCCGCGCATATCCCGTTTTTCCCGTTACCGTAAGAATTTCAAGAAATCCTCTCCTACACTCCCCAAGGAACTTCAGCTTTCTACGACCAGTACTTGCGGCTGTGCGTTGTCTGTCAGTCACTCAGTAACGCAAGAGTTTTACTACATGTATTGATTAATTAGTACTCAATCTCCATTATAACAACGACCACCAAGTTTTAATTTGCAACTAGATTTACTAGTTACCAAAGCCATTGTTTATTTAAATCGATCTAAAACTATTAGGCCAAGGCTGTCCACTGGTACTTTAGACACAAACGTAATAACTAATTAGACCACTAAAACATTGAGTGTGTTATTACTGTAATTAGTGGACACACTGTGTAATTAAATAATAAATATTAGACTCACTTTCCAGTTGTAGAGCGAGGCTATACTGAGATATTTGAAAATATATTTTGAAGGTTAAGGTAACCCTGATTTGGGATAAAAACTGAAGCGTTGGATAGTTTCTTCTCAATAGCAATCTCAATTTGATGACACGGTTAGCGCAGTGGTTGAGCGATTGACTGCTGCGCTACGTGTCGCGGGTTCGATTCCCGCACGTATCAAATATTTGTTTGGCCTACAAAAAGTGGGTCTGGCTATTTGTGTGTGTGAGTTTCTATGTTTGTAAACGCACCCACGATACAGGAAATATTCCTAGTGTGGGGAATCGTTTAAAAAAATGAATTCTCAATCAGTAAATTCAGCTTATCGCAGTATTCTGCTAACCCATTACCTAGACGAGCTGATCTCTGTAGTAGTCAACCGGGGCGGGTGAGGCCCGCCCCGGTTGCCTACAGAGCCCGCTCAAAGTGGCGTCACCACTTTCGGATCTCCAAAACAAGGATCCCTACTCGGTAGTAACAAATCTCAACTGGTGGTGGTGGTAAATATACAGCTTAGGAAGAAGTAGACATGCTGCCCCAATAAGGAAAAGGCTAAGAGCATGATGATGAGGCAGTAAACCAGTAGATGGTTGTAATGATGGCTCTGTTCTTCAACTTCAACATCCAGTCAGCCCTTCTGCCTAAGAACCCAGCAAGAACAGAAGAGAAAGAGAGAGAGAGAGAGAGAGTTTCATGTGTAAGAACACAGCATCTTTCTCCATTTCAAAAGCAGACCTGGCAATAAAGTAATAGCTTTGTCATTTTGACCAGCCAATAAATTCATCATAGACCAATCCTTCCCTAAGCTCTTTGACAAAGCGATATCAATACGCTTTCGCTATTTAACGTACTTTACACACTCAATGACACATAATTTATTTATTAGCACCACGGGCGATCATAATCTGCGCGCGCTTCCGCCGAGCCACCTGCGCGAGCGCAGCGAAAGTTGTGTATTTGTCAACAAGACGCGATAACACGGAGTAGATACGTACAGAAGGCTAGCTTGAGAAGCTGTAAGATAAGGTACATGGAAGCTTGAATGAGATAAATCTATCGCTGGAACAGAGCAGGGAATCGAGGTTCCGGCAGTGATTAGAGATCCTTTTACTAAATATTCGTGGCTAGCAATGTGTGCTTAGCATACATTTCGGCTGTAATAGCCATAGACAAAATTGAACGGCTGTCAATTGCTATGACTACACGTTGGTTTGTATTAGGAAAATTTTGATAATGTCCTCTCTGGCGGTGGTAGAAGATCTTGACGTTAAAAAGTGGTCTTAATAGTAAAAGAAGGAAGGCAATATGCGGATTAGACGATTTTTTTTTTAAAGACTAATAAACGATAACCCATAGACTAATAAACGATAACCTCCTCCTTCTTTTGAAGTCGGTTTAAAACAACCTGGTGTAAGGTAGTCAGGGTTGGTGGAGGAGCAATCTTCAAAGATTTGGTGCTATCCTTATGAATGGATAGATTGGCTATGGGCGAGTTTGCTTATCAGCTCGTCTTTTGATCAGTGGACAGTTTTAAAACGGCAAAAAAACACGGTTGTTGTATGGGAGTCCCTTTTAAATATTTATTTTATTCTGTTTTTAGTATTTGTTGTTATAGCGGCAACAGAAATACATCATCTGTGAAAATTTCAACCGTCTAGCTATTACGGTTCATGAGATACAGCCTGGTGACAGACAGACGGACAGCGGAGTCTTAAAAACAAATTCAATCTATCCTGTTTCAAATCATTTTCCGTTACAAGTAAAACTTCTGTTTCTTAACCATCTATGCAACAAGCTAGTCTAACAATTTATAAAAATTACAGGGTGAATTATATCTTGTTATTTTACTCTTGTGAGTTCCAGTCGCGTCTGGTCTTTTTATTTTAGTACCTATGTTGGTCTAAGGCTGTTATGCATTTTAAAGAGCGGATGCGACACGTTTCTAACTCTCCCACGGTAGTTATTGTGTATTAAATATTACTATTAGGCGACGCCTTGGAATCTATGGTAATAAATAGGAGGTTGAAAACAGGACTTGACGTTTCTTTTTTATGATTTTAATATGTATGGCATTATTATCGCTCCGTCTTGTCATGATTTTCAAGTTCAAACTTTCTTGAATTATAATTGTCAAATGGTTTTCGTTCTATTTTTTCAAGTTTTTTTAGATATTAATTTTTTTTTATGAACACAATATAGATAAGTACATTGTTTTACAACCAATGCGACTTTATTTCGTTTCTAAAAAAACATACGTCAAACGAACATCCCGTCCACACGCACAGAACGTTATAGGAACATATTCATTGTGCGTACAGGCGTACAGCTAAGGAGTGGAATTCCCTGCCAGAGCCTGTTTGTCCTAAGGTGATAGCTACAACCTGGGAGTCTTTAAGTCAAGAGTGAATAGGTTACTTCTAGGCAAGCGTGCTCCATCTTCGACCACATCATCGCTTACCAGAGAGATAGTGGTCAAGCGCGTCCTTCCCCAAAACGTTTCCACATTTTATTTATAAATCCTTATTCTCTTGTTACAGGTAACTAACGACGATCACACAACTGTCAAGTAAGGTAAACCCAACATGGCCCCGGTGAGAGAACATCAATTTCTCTCCGTTTATGTACGTTTGAGAACGAGAAAACTTATTTTCCTTTGGCAAGACAAGACGGATCATCCATTAATGCTTTCTTCGATAGTTTATAAGGTAGTCGTAGAAAGTCTTATTGCGTGTTAAGGCTATTATTAATTGTTGAATGTAATAAGGTTCACTTTACTTTGTATGGGATTTTTGAATGAAAAGACGTGTGTTCCACTGTAAGTGTATTGAGCGACTAGTTATTCGTTTTATAACATGCTTCTTAAATATTTTTATATGACATATACCTAGCTATTACTAAATAGGCTCACATCTACTACGCTGAACTGAATACATCACAACATACCGCCCACCAAAAGGCCTGTAGGTCTTTTAAGAAACAATGACTTTAAATTTTTACACAATGTGAGATTACTAGAAGATAACGATAGGTATATAAATCTATAGGTGGGGTTCTGTGATATTAATCCTTTACATGCATAAACATTACTATCAACATGATTAGTGCATTTCCAAAGAGAATAATTAATTTAACAACAAACATAATCATGTTAATTAGGTTTCAAAAACATTAAAATATAATCAAGTTTCATTTAGAGGCAATGGACATAATTTAGTAACAGTTCTTTTTGTTATAGAACTACCACTTTTGACACTATACACCCTCGTAAGACCGTCCGGACCAGGATGCTTGTTGACAATTCGTCCCAGGGACCATTTTCCAGGTGGCAAGTTATCAGTTTTTATCAAAACGACATCTCCGATCTTAAATTCTGCTTCTTTCTTATGCCACTTAGGACGCTGTTGCAGTCTGGATAGATATTCATCCTGCCATCTCCGCCAGAAGTCGTGAACAAGTTTCTGTGTGTGTTGCCAGCGAGACAAGCTAGACAGCCTTATGTCTTTCAAATCGGGTGATGGGACAACAATAGGTACCTCTCCAATCAAAAAATGTCCTGGCGTTAGCGGGTTCATATTGTCTGGATCAGTGTCGTTCATGGGACATAACGGACGGGAATTCAAGCAGGCCTCAACTTGGCAGAGTATCGTCGTCATCTCTTCGTAAGTCAAGTGAGTTGTTATAATTCTTTTCAGGTGGTATTTTATAGATTTGACACCTGCCTCCCATAATCCACCAAAAGAGGGACTATAAGCGGGAATGAAATGCCATTGAGTACCCTCTGTGGCTAGTGTTTCTGCAATTTCTCCAGTTAATTGTAAGCTTGCTTCGTTCCAGGCATCTTGGAGCTCTTTGTCAGCCCCCACGAAGTTACGCCCTTGATCACTCCACAAGTGATTACATTTGCCTCTCCTGGCAACGAAACGTCTAAAAGCGCCGATAAATGCTTCCGAAGTAAGATCGCTTACAAGTTCAATATGGATTGCCTTCGTGGACATACAGATAAATATAGAAATGTAGGCCTTTGATGTTTTGTTTCCTCGACCTTTAGATAATAAAATCTGAAAGGGCCCCGCGAAATCTACACCACTATTCAAGAATGGTCTAGATGGAGTCACTCTCTCATCGGGTAAATCTCCCATAATTTGAGTTCTAGTAGTAGCACTAAGTCGAGCACAAATGAGGCATTTGCGAACATGTTTCTTAGCTATTGATTTTGCGTTCAAAATCCAATATTTTGAACGTAGATAACATAACATCAGTTGAACTCCTCCGTGAAGTGTCTTTTTGTGTGCGTCGCCTATAATCAGAGGCGTCAACGTGTTTTTATTTCCGAGAATAATTGGATGTTTTCTTTCATCAGGTAAGTTTGCATGCCTAAGGCGACCGCCCACCCTGAGGATATGTTTATCGTCCAGATAAGGGTTAAGGGATCGCAACGGACTTCTCCTTTTCACTTGTTTACCTTCCCTTAATCTTTCTATTTCTTCAGCGTATTCCTCGTTTTGAACTCTTTTTATGCAAATTGTCAGTGCATCTTCTAATTCTTGCGTAGTTATTTGTTTAGTAATGATCATATTGGCTTTACAGTTCAAGAATTTTTTGCAGTAACAAATAACCTTGAGTAATTCTGGTAAGTTGTTAAATTCCTCAAATTGTGTAGTTATGGATTTCTCTTGGTTTTCTGTGCTGAGGTGAGTACTGACTTTCTTTGTTTTAATTTCCATGTCTGTTGTCATAACTTCTTGTTTACTAATCTTTATTTCCTTTTCAGATAACCAACCTGGGCCTCTCCACCACAAGTCACATTTCTTCAGTTCGGACAGCAACATTCCTCGAGAGGCGACGTCTGCGGGATTATCACTCGACTGTACATGATACCAGCGCGCATTATTTAGGTTTTCTATGATTTCGACGACGCGGTTGGCAACAAACGTTTTCCATCGATTGGGATCACCACGTAGCCACGCTATTACTATAGAGGAATCTGTCCATGCATACATATCTGAAGTTGGAATTTTCATTGCTAACCCAATTTGTTTCATAAGCTTGGAGAGAAGTAATGCACCACACAACTCTAATCTTGGTAAGGATATTGTTTTCAGGGGTGCTACTCTTGTTTTAGCAGCAATGAGATTTACTTCAACCTTGTCATTAGTTTCTGTTCTTATATATACTGCACCAGCGTAAGCTCGTATCGAAGCATCACAGAAACCGTGAATTTGTATGTTTGTTTTGTTTGTTTCTGTTGTACCAAGCCATCTGTCCACTTGTACATCGTTCACACTAATAAAATCTGATCTTATCTGATTCCACTCTTCACGTAATGTTCCACTTACGTTTTGATCCCAATTTACCTTTTCTAACCACAGTTTCTGCATCAGTATTTTTGCCATTACTGTACTCGGTGCAATCCAACCAAGTGGATCGAAAAGTCTTTGTATGTCAGATAAAATTGTTCGTTTCGTAACACAAGTACTTTCAGATGTTGGTAAATTCAGGTTGTATTGGAATGTGTCTGTTTTCAGGTTCCACACAATCCCCAATGCCTTTATTGTTCCATCGAGATTTAAGTCTATATGTGCGTTGGTTGATCTTTTTTCTTCATCTATAGACTTCATGAAATTAATATCGTTTGATGACCACTTCGTGAGTTGAAAACCGCCTTTTTGCAGTATGTTGGCGACAGATTTCGCCAGAGAAGTAGCAGTTTCGGCATCATCAGCACCATCAAGCCAGTCATCCATGTAAAAATTACTCTTGATGGATTGTACAGCAAGTGGTTGATCCTTTCCTTCATCATCAGCTGTTTGGTGAAGTGTTCTAACAGCTAAATACGGTGCAGATGCTGTACCGAATGTGACCCTCATCAAACGGTATTCGTGGAAATCATTATCCTCATCTGGTCTCCAAATAACTCGCTGGAAATCTGCGTCCTCAGGAGTCACCAATATTTGGCGATACATTTGTTTGATATCGGCCATGAAGCAAACACACTTCATTCTCCATTTCATAATAAGGTTTCTCAAATCATCTTGCAGCTGCGGACCTTTTTTCTTTTTCTCTTTCAGGTATCTTCTCCATGTGTCCTTGTTCTATGTAATCATTTATGACTTTTGTGTATTCCTTTTTCAGGTCCGGTGACTTTTTAAACTTCCGCTCAAGTTGCAAGAATCTTTGTTTTGCTATCTCCTTTGTGTTTCCTTCAGGTGTTTGTAACGTTGTACTCGTTTCATTTAATAGTGGACTGTATGTTTTGAAAGGTAATTTGACTATGTACCTTCCTTCCTCATTTCTTGTTGTTGTTTTCTCGTAGATATCTTCACAAATCTTATCTTCTGTTGTTAAATGTCTGTCCTTGTCAGGCTCTATTTCCCATATTGATTTCAACATTTCGTCTACGTCAATTTGGTGATGCATCACAAGGTAGGTATCATTTCGTGGTTTTTCACAGATATCTCCGAAAATAATCCAACCCAGGTTTGTTTTTTGAGCAGTTGGAGTACCTGGTGGACCCTTTATTAAATCTGGCTGTATAATCTGTGCGTATTCCTTGACTCCTAATAGCAGATCTACAGAACCAGGTGTTAAGTAACTTGGATCAGCCAAGTTAAGCCCGACGATGTGAGGCCATGATTGATTCACAATTGTTTTGGTAGGGATCTTAGTGGTCAGTTGTTTCGACATCACGTAGGCTTGGATCGGTAAACTATAGTTATGGTCCCACTGTGATCTTATGTTAAGCTGTACCACGTGTTTGATTTCTGTTCTCGAAGATCCCACACCTACAACACTTCCCTTGAATGGTTGCCGCTTCAGTTTCAATAGTTGAGTCGCTTTCTCGCTTATGAATGTAGCTTGAGAACCCTGGTCTATTAGCGCGCGTAGTGAAATGATATGACCTTGCTCATTTGTTGCTTCTACTACAGCAGTCGCTAACAGTGCTATGCCTTGTCTAGATGTATGATGCGACGCGATCACTGTGTTCACTTGAACTGCCTCCTTCTCTTCTACTACATGCTGTGAAGCCAACGGTTGTGAGGTGCTCGGTGTAGCCGCTGGTTCTGTGTTCTTAGTCTCATGTAGTAAAGAATGATGACGTCGATGACATTTCTGACAAGACACTGGTAGTTTACATCTCTTTACTGAGTGTCCAAGTGCTAGACAGTTAAAACATAAATGTTTATTCTTCACATATTCGGTTCGCTCTTCTAATTTCATATCAATAAATTTCTTGCAGTGACACAGCGTGTGGTTTTCTTTGCACATGATGCATGTCTTTTCTGAACTTGGTGTGGCAACATGATAAGAACGTTCTTTGACTTGTTTCTCTCTTGTATTGTTGTTAGTTGTGACGCCGGTAACTAACTCCAAGGTGCGAAACTTGGACTCCATGAAGTTCTTCAATTCACTAAAAGTAGGTAATGCTTCGCTGTCCTCCTTATAGGCGTGTTCTTCCCATCCTCTGTGTGTCTCTGAGTCAAATTTCTGAACTAGCAGAAATATTATTATTTGATCCCAAGAGCCTGTTGTTATTTTTAAATTTTCCAAATTGTTTAGGCATTCTGTTGTTGTATCCAACAAATTTTTTAATTGGGAGGCTGATTGCGAAGTCATCTTCCTCTGGAAAAATAATCTTTTCATGATGCAGTTTAATATGACGCGTCTGTTACCATACCTCTTATTCAACACATCCCATGCAGTGGGGTAATTACTGGATGTCACTTTTATATGAGACAATAACGCCTCAGCTTCTCCACTCAAACTTGTTTTTAAATAATGTAATTTCTGTACATCACTGAGGTTATTATTTTCGTGCACCAAAGAAATAAACAAATCTTTGAAAGTGGGCCATCCTTCATAATTTCCATTAAACTTGGGTAATTCAATTTTTGGTAAATGCACTATATTTTGTGATGCATATGTTACGTTCATACTCGAGTTTCTGGAATCCATCGGTGACGATTCCGTCAACGAAATAAGCATATCTTTCAAATCACCTTGTAATGAGCTGTATAATTCTTCATAAACAAAGAATTCTTCGTTCAAAAAATATGGCAAAATTCCTTTTTGTTCTTTGGGTGTTATCTTAACTAACCCGTCATGAGCGTTCTTGAATGACATCCAATACTCATCAATAATTTTCACACGTGCTTCTATGTAACCTTTTGTCAGTCTAGTTTTTGGACACTTTTTTAAGTTTGTTTGCGTTTTTCGTAGTAAATTAGCACCATCTTCCAAGACAGCAAGATATTGCTGTTGATCTTTGTTAGTACTCATTACTGTTGTTTCACTTTAAACTTAAATCTTCAATCAAAAATGTTCGTAAACTTGTTAATGTTCCGTCGAAGCACTAATAACTTAGTTGCAAAAACATATTCATAGCAATCCATTCATTAGAACGAGGTGTTTTTTTCTACGAATCCTTATCGCTGTGGAATGCGGTTCTTTTGTCCAAGCGACCCGATGTTAATCGCTCCGTAGTTGCTGTATCCGGCTCGAAGGACCATATGTTGAATGTAATAAGGTTCACTTTACTTTGTATGGGATTTTTGAATGAAAAGACGTGTGTTCCACTGTAAGTGTATTGAGCGACTAGTTATTCGTTTTATAACATGCTTCTTAAATATTTTTATATGACATATACCTAGCTATTACTAAATAGGCTCACATCTACTACGCTGAACTGAATACATCACAACATTAATTAAACTGGAAAGATTTTTATTGCAATCGAATATTTGTATAGGTAATTATAGCAATTGTGGTTGTTGATATTGGAAATAAGAGATGTAAAAATGTAGAAAATATAGCTTAAATACGGAAAATATTGTTCAAGGATTATTTGGTATATTAATTTAGACCTTATCCACCCAACAAATCATAACGTGAAAAGCTGTGAAGTGGCCAAATCGTAAAACTAAATTAATGTTGTCGTAAAAGCCTAGCATCGTAGAAATTGTAGCATAATTTAGGACCGTTATCTAGTGTAAGACCGCAGTAAACTGTGTTAATTAACTTACTGATTACTACTGACAGCCACAAACTTAAACCAAAGAATGACTGACAATAAACCGCTATAATATTTTCTCTGCGCTACAGTTTCTAACAATCATTGAAGGTGATACTTTCAAGTAAATAACAGACGGAATGAATATAACAGCCTTACACCAGAAACAAGGTAACACAACACAGAAGTTCAACTCCATGCAACGAGCGAAAACAGGCGCATGCACATATAGACGCGTACGTACGTCGATATCAAACATGCCGCTCGCAACTCAAGTGCGCTTGCTCTCGTTATACGCGATATGTGTGTATGCGTTTTCGTTCTTATAATCTGCCCGACCGAATTTACGGTTTATATAATATCATTTATTTCTCAAAGATAACAAAATAAAAAAGTCCAGGCGCACGTCACGCAGGTATATGATATTTTTAAATTAGCGTAAACTTAAAATAACTCGTACGCGCAAACGTTGTACACATTGAGCAAGCTGTGCACAGTGCTGTTGTAAAGCACTGTGCACACTACACAAATCAATATTTACATTTTAATTTATTTAGACAGTACAATGTTTCGGTCACAGTGGACGATCTCAACAGGGATTTGCCTAGTAGACGGGAGACATTATAGTGCACATGTGTACTCTGTTCTCTCTTGAACCAATGGAACAGCAATCCGACTCGACCGGAGAGAGATCAGGCGCAGGTGCTTTCAAAGGCCCGGGGGTGTCCCACCACCAATTTCAAAACTCAGGGCTGCTACTACGGAATTCGTTAGGGAAAAACCCACTCACACTTTTTCCCCGACCTGTAAAACCCAGGACCTCACGCTCGGTAGTCGTGCTCGTATTCACTGAACCAACAGGGCAGTTCGCTCGCTATTTGAGCCTTCTGAATCAACCTGCTTTGTGATCCCAGTCTAGGAGCTAATAATGATAATGATAGCTTTTCTCTGTGCTTATGCCATGAACGATTGATTGGTGTGACACTCGGCTGCAGTGTAAAAGGTAATGGCGTCCGTTTTCACTAGCTAATCATTGTCTAAGATGAGGCTTTCTCGTCGTTGGTGGAAATGAAAAGGTAATTAGAGATGTAAATATTGCTGTAAAATCTTAATTAACATTTACGGCAGCTAGAATGATAACTTTAAGGTTGGATGACTTCGCTGCGCGTTTGGACCGAACTTCGGTTGTAAATCTATTGATCGTCTTAAGGGCCATTTTCACCGAGCCAAACTGAACGCGATCAGCGTATAAACCACGTTCATGAGTGGTTTATACGCTGATCGCGGTCAGTTTCATTGGTGAAATTCGCCCTTAGTTGTAACATACAGAGGATACTGACTCTCCTTGAGACAATGTCAGGATATCTACCATGACGTGTCAAAGCCATCGTATTGCCGTCATGAAGAAGGGATAGTGCTCTTTGTCCTGTATCGGTCCGTCTCTCTCTCACAGCGTAATAATGACTGCATTGGCACGTCATAGTAGGGGAGCAGGTCACCTTTAGCTTCAAGGTTACCTCAAAAATTCATCGGTTTTCTTACGTATGACATCGACGGCCCGTCAATCAATGTCAGGTTGATACCGCCTTAGTTTTTCGTCGATTTCTGGAGGACATGAGCAGGGTGGCTGTAGGATTAGTGTAACTCCCCCTGTCAAGATGTTATACACTGATCGTCCGATGATATTGATCGACATCGGTTGATTGGTGCATTGGTAGCTTTGTAACGGCATCTTACCGCTAAATACGAATTACGAAAAGACCTCATAACGATCATCATCATATCAGCCGAAAGACGTCCACTGATGGAAATAGGCCTCCCCCAAGTGTCGTCATAACAACCGGTCCTGCGGCTTGCATCCATCGGCTACTCGCGACCCTCACCAGGTCATCGATCCATTTTATGGGACTGGGCCTTCCGACATAGCCCGAAGATCGGCAAACTGAAGTGGCACTGGACAGGGCACATTGCTCGCCGAACAGATGGTCGATGGGGCCGAAAAGTTCTGGAGTCTTAAAGACTTGACGTCACACACATCCTACATCGCACTATCGAGGTTCTCCGCTCTGCTCGGAGAATCCTACCTTTTCAATAGAAGTTACGGGAATTTATACCGTTCCGCATACCTCTACTGCCTTTGGTTAAGCAGGAACTGACGATCAACTGATCTCGTCGATTGGTGAGGTGACACTTTCATATCACCATCTTTATAGGTCACACCTTTTCCTTCTATACTACTGAAAATGTAAAAAAAATCGAATTGCCAACACTTCGACTCTTCGATTGCAATGATTTCTCACAGCTTTTATTGCCAAATCATTGAGTTCCCAGCGTCTGGACTCCGAATTACATGTTGCAAGAGAACTCTGATAGCTTCTCCATTTTCGATCAATTGCGGGCGATTCCGCGGTTCACACTTATCTTTGAGATTACTAAGATTTAATATCAGATGCGTCATGTTAGACACTATGAAATTGTATGTATTGAGTGGATAATAATCGGGTTTTTATTGTTGTGTAGAGTTGTGTCTATAAAAGAACTGGTTTCAATTCTCTATGGGGGTACGACGAATATTTTTTAAGGTGGTTGTGAGAAACCTATCGTCGAGTAATAATGCTGTGAATACTCGTAAAAGGGTCCAAATGAATTTGTTAATAAGTTTGGACCCAAGTTACCGGGATCAAAAACCTTGCATATTAGTTCTAGCTCTTTATATACCTATACATACAGAATCTAATAGAAAATTCAATCTCCCATCTGTGCATTGGTCTTTGACGACAAAACGAACGCGATTAACTCAACATTTTCTGCCAAATCATTGTTTTTAACTTCTTTAAAAGTAAAAGTGTATAAAAGTTGCAAGCAGAGCCATTTGCTTTGAGTAAAAGTGGCGGTTACTGGTCGATTGTTGTTTTATTACACGTGTTATGTGCAGTACTGCAAAACAACCGCACAGATCTAACTTCGATGTTAAGCAACACTTTTCGAGGTCGGTCACTGGCTGGGTGACCATCTTAATATACCAGGGTTTCTCCGTGTCTCGGAAAGCACGTTAAACCGTTGGTCCAGGTCATTTGTAATCCTGATCACGGACTACCCTAGGCTGTCAAAATTTTAGTTTTTCTTAAATTATCCTAGATTTAGTGTAAGGGTCGGTGTCCCCTAAGGTGAAAAGGGCACGCCCCGCCATCCGCGCGGCCCCGTAGATTTTGACAGTCGTTAAAATAATCAGAAATGACAAAATTTTACACCAGTCCTTGTCAAGGGGTCTTACCTGGTTACCTCGTGGTGGAGTTTAGATAGAGCTCCTTGTAAAATTGTGGTACTCAACTGCATTCCCGGTTAGACCCTGACAAAATTTGGAAAAGGCTAGGCAGAGTAATGATGAGTACAATGACCCAGGTATTGCGTTAATTCTGTTTCACGTTGTAGGGTACATTTTATCACCTTAAGTAACAAGGGCACTGCAATTGACAGATAAAGCACGTTCCTACGCACTCATTCTCCCCATACTATAGTTATATTTATTCTAATCACTAATGACTTCCTTCTCGGAATTCTTTTCATCACAAAGCAAACAATCTTGCATTAGTAATTAAGAATCTGATTGATAAATACCTACTTACTCGTCGCAAGTACGGTCAGCGACAAAAACCGTATAACACTGTGGCCTTAGTGCGAGTTTTTTTTAGGTTCTTGATCGTGTTAGCGTAAACGTCAATTTGTATTGAAACTGAATAAGCGCCGTCGAAGCGCAATCAAGTACGTTAAAAAACTCACACTAAGCTCTCTGCTACTTTTACATAGGTATCGACTAAATTGACATAAAATCATATGATATCTGAGGGCCAACTCTACCTACTATTTTTTAAGCAACGTTCTCATTCGTATCTCAGTCGCAATCCGTCAAAAAAGTGTCAATTTTCAAACACTTTTTGACAGATTGCGACTGACATTCGAAACGTTCGAATGTGATGATTGATTGTGAATACGTAGTATGCGAAAGGTGCTTGCTAAAAATTAGTTTTTTTTTTAAATTGGCTCTGCTATTTAAACGATTCATATAGTAGCAAAAAGGTTCATATTTTTTAAAGTAACTTCCTTTCCGATTTTAACTATATATTTTGCTCTTAACATACCTATATTTAGAAACCCATAGTGTTATTCGATTTTTGTCGCCGACTGTACAAGTGGCACAATGGACTAGTTTGACGTCTTCCGACTCTTGAAGGTTGGACATGGAGGTTGATCAATATCTGAAGACATGGGGGGTAAGCTGGTATGCAAACAATCACTTTCTGATATCCTTGTTTTAATTGAATTTGGACAGTTTTTTTAAGATAATGTGATTGATAAGTAGATATTTATGTAGGTAGGTAAAATTGTAGGTAAAGGTTTTTTTATTTGGCAAACTTTTGGATCTGTTCGAAAATATAATTTGATGTATTGGACATTATTGACTATTTCCTTTGAATGTTGTAACTTATTTTATACTAGTTTTGAACTTCGTTCTGGGGGATAGGTTGACACATAAACAATACAAAATTATAATTTGGTACTTGTGGGTTTCTATAAGTGCAAAAATTCGTAGAATCGGCTTTCAGAGCATCTGTAACAAACGACCAGACAATTTTTATCCTATATAATAGGTTAACTCATTAAATTAGATTTGATCTCCTAAAATTAATTATTTCCCTTCAAAACCGCCACCGTTTCGAAGAGAAATGTTGCCACCATGACAATTTGTTTAATTCCCCGATACCATCGGTTTTATTACGATAACTAACCGGTTATTGTGCTAATTACCCGCTGGCTGCCTGATTGATGAGCGCACTATTGAGACGTAGTTAAATTGAAAGTTTTCCACCTTATGTGGATTCGGAATCAATGTTTCATTAAGAAATCTACTCATTGATTTGCTAAACATTAAAACAATATAAATAGGATATGGTAGTTTAGTCTTCTTTCTGTTTTAGTAGATATTCATTTGAGATATTTAATCTCAGTAACATTAGATGTCAACATCTTGGACAAAATTATTTAATTACCTAATATTACTTGAGGAATAAAATTTACTGTGTCAAATATCGATTTAAGTTTCTCAAGTAAAAGCTTTTGCATAGAAAATATTTCAAACAGTTATTCTTCGGTTACAAAAAAAATATCAGGCCGTTTAAAAATGGGCCCTAAATGCAGATAATTCGCAAAAAGAAAAAGAAAGATAGCGTTCAGGAACTGCCAAATGCAAAAACGTTTGCTGAACCTTGTAAATTATTCACTTTCGAATTTTTGATCATTTGATCACCTTTCGAATGACGTGACAGCGGAAGCCCATCTTTGATTTAAGAGAGCACATCCAATCCGTCTATCAGACAGCATCTCTTCAACATCTACCTACCCATATTAGTTAGCGTTATCTCCACAACTGAACGTGATCCCAATCGATAATCTCACAGCTATAGATATATTTCTCAGATAATTGAACCTCGTCGAAAGTCGATTAGAAAATAAGAGTGAGTAGCGGGTACAGTCAGGAGCGTAAATGTGTGACAGTTACGCAAAATTCGGAAGCGATGTTCTTTTCAAGTGTGGGTACTTAGACATTTTATGGTGTTACGAACATAGTAGATATTTTAAAATCGATAAAATAGGACTTTTCCTCGATGTTATAATCGTAATTTCTCGAGAATATTGCCGTTTAGACTTCCATACCTCAAAAATAATCATAATAGGATAACTCCATTGTGACTTCATACTATCAAGACTCTTCTTCTGAGATATGGGGGTATTAATTTGTAATTTCTGTCAAATTGTCAAGCTGTAAAAAGGAAACTTCTAAATCAACGCAATCAAAAATACGGCTGCCATAATAGTTATACGTTACGTTATATGAAAAGAGTTTGCGTATTCATATTCGTTTATTTGCGTTCCAGAAGGTAAAACAAGATGTTTACAAAAGGCTTAGAGCTAACTGCCGTTGTAGACCCCGTCACTCCGTCAGGACACAGCAATAGTTATTGTGAAAACATAGGTAGGTACTTATATATACTTAAAGTTAACAATCTAAATCCTAGAAACTACTTAAGGTATGTGTAAAGTATTTGTGCTGTCGACTGTACCTCTCATCAACGGAAGCCAGTTCGAGATCGAAAGTGGCGTATGTGCAAGCGCATTTTTATGTCATTTTCACATAGCCATGTGTAGGCAGGTCGTTCACCTCAGGAAAAGTGTGGAAAACGGGGAAATATGCGGTCTGACCGGTTATTGCGCACGTTGGCTGCTGTATGGCGCTACTGAAGGAAAAGTTGTAATTTTTATCGCGCTGACTTTTGGCTGTGGTTTAACTTTCCTGTTTATTTATGTAAGATTTGTTGTGTGGAGAAAGTCGTAACTTGTAAACTTAAGTGAGGAAACTTAGGTCTTGGGCAATAATAAAAAGAAAGGCTTCGTGTAATATTTTTGCTTCTAATGCGGGCCATAATGAGTCATATGAAATTTCGTATTTCAAATCAAACAGTTTGAACCAGCCTGTTTGATCAAATTACTTGAACGTGTATGACCCGCATTAGTTTTGGTGATCAAGATTTATTATCTGGGAGTAGCAGAAAAGGCTTTTGATTCAGCAACGTAGACTGTCAGTCTGCAACCTATTGTCTAAGTAGGTTGAAATTCATTTATGAGTAAAAAAAAAAAATAAACGAGACAAAAAATATATCCCGTTGACATAATTATCATGTGCCTACATACCCTCAAAAAACATCATCTCCTTCTGGAACAGTCGCGTAATAAGTCGCTCATCCGTTTCTTCGTCATCCTTTGCGACAGTCTGAAAAAGACCCTTAGGGCTAAACAACACAAATACACAACTGCACAAAACACCTACCTACCCATGTACTTATATCTACTTTAAAAACAAAAAGCCTTGCCACAACTTGTCGTCAATCTCCGTAATTACTTGAAAAACACACAAGTTTGACGTGCCTCGAATAACTTCGTCTTTTGTCTCGTTTTCTGACAGCTGCGTATGCGCAGCGCACGCGAGCGTAATGACGCGATAGTTTCGACAGCGGTGTCTTGAATCTTGAGATGGGAATTGGGGAAGAGATAATCTTAATGGCTCGCATTTAAAATTAGAGCTTTTATTGGTTTTTAAAATGATTCCCAAGATCGGTGGAAGAATTTCATCATCCACAGCCCGACTTCGCCCACTGCTGAGCATTAGGCCTCTCTTTCCTGTGCCAGCCTCATCCAGGTTCTACCCGCGATAGCAACTATGTCGTCCGCCCATCTTGCCGAAGAATTTACCATCAGATTTTCTGAATCCTCATCAGCATCACCGTTTCAGTAAATTTTGTTGGACGTCTACATATGGGAAATCTTGAATAATTGGCTTTAGTAATACATATAGCTTTTGATTTCATTGACATGAACATCGTTGAATTTGAAGAGATCTAGCAAGGTCGCTGGCATCCATGATTCTAATCATGGATGACTCTTACTTCTGCCAGCGGCTTCGCCTGCGTGAAAGTCTGGAATTATTCCAAAGTAACATGTTCCTTTCTTTTCTTTTTTTTTTTTTTTTAAAAACGTTGCCCCACACTAAGAATTTCTCCTGTATCGTGGATGCGTTTACAAACATATAAACTCACATACACAAACATCCGGACCCGGAACAACTATCTGTAGGCCATACAAATATTTGTCCCATGCGGGAATCGAACCCGCGACACGCAGCGCAGCAGTCAATCGCTCAACCACTGCGACAACTGTGTCGTCGAACTTCGTCATCTACATAGCCTTTTCCCAACTGTATTGGGGTCGGCTCCCAGTAAAACCGGATTCAGCTGAATACCAGTATTTTACGCGGAGCGGCTACCAGGTACTTCTTGGCAAGACTGACGTCAGGTGTTCTGACAATCCGTAACGACTGCCAAAGGTCTCCAAAAGTCAACCGGGTCCAACGGCTTATCGTGCTTTCCGAGGCACGGAGGAGTCTCGGTATGTTATGATGGTCACCCAGCCACCGACCAACCTCGGCAACCTTGAAGATCGGCATGTGCGGCCGTTTTAATTTAGCCAAGAGCTCTTCCAAAGGAACAAGTCCCCAAAGTTACATACTTCTGGGATAAAAAATATCATATGATATCCTGGACATGTTCTAACCGTGTGCCAAGTTGTATACAAAAAGTTCAGCCGTTGACTGCCGCTGTCGTAAACTTACAGAAGTAACAAGCAGACAGTCAGACGCATTTAAAATAATGGGATTCTCTGCCCAACACTACACAAATCTTCCTTCGAACTCGCAACAATCCACCATCACAAGACGCTCCATCAATTTTAAAGTCCATCCAACATCCACAATAATTCAGTTATGAATATCAATATTACTCAACAGAACCACTGAAGCATAATCTTTGAATACCTCATACGACCATTAATTCGCCAACACACGAATAGAGGAGTTATTAGCTCCATTCCTGCTCACCCTGTCCCGGAAGCGTCGTGAATATGTGATAAATCTCGCGCCGTCATCGCTGGGAAGGTAACGGGACACCCTCGTGGCTGGTTATTAGAGGGGCTAATACTGATTTATGGCTTGTTCACGCCTGTTCTCCTAGCTGAACAGGGTTTTAAGCGATAGGGAATTTGCGAGATTGCCCGATAGTGTCTGTGGTCTGATAAAGAAGGACAAGCCGTTGGACTTCAATGGTTGCTGTTGAAAACAATTGCCCATTTATGTGTCAGTTTTGGGTGGTAACAGTTCCTCAGTTGTCGGTACATCGATTTGTCTTCTTATCGCCATTTCTTATTGAAGGTGTCAGTTCGTGTTGTTACTGTCTGTCTGCGATATCCTGTCTTGCTATCGATTATACCAAAACCATTGAATTTAAAGATTTGTTAATACTTAAATCAAAATCACTATTAACGGTACGTCTCGGCATGCTTTAACTCTACGTGTACACCGCCATCAAATTCAAATAAAACTTGACTCATCTTGAAACGAATTTCATCAAAACTGCTGTAATTAATGTGTACAGTTTCTGATCTCGCATGCTCAGACCACTTACCTTCATATTTAATGAGCACCATTACGACCCAGCCGACGGGGGCTGGGCTGCGGTCAAATTTGACAAAATTGCCCAAGACCCGTCGCGTGCAAGGACTTCGTAATGTCCAAATAATTTTGTGGATAATTGAATTTTTGTTGCAACTTGTACCTGATTGGTTAATTATGATTATGTCCTGTGTTGGGATCCAATCATCGTAAATTTTAATGTAACAACGCATTGTGAAGTTGTGGACAATGTTGATGAATTTAATATGAATGCAAGATTTTATTAACATGTAATTTATTTGAACATTAATCTTTCGTACACTCATAACAAAAGTAGCAATACTTCGACCTTTATACACAAGTGAATTTAGTTGTAGACAAGAACAGAAGAGAGTAGGTAATACTTACGAATTTTTTGTTGAAGTTTGAAAAATATTCCTACAAAATAAAGATAAAAAAACTCTCAGTGCCAATAACGACCGCGTACAATTAAATCAGTTACCTAGAAGCACTAAACGATTGTATTTACTGCTGTTTTACTTGAAGCACCGACACATAAACACTCATTTTTGTAAATAATTACGTAGTGTACAAGTTCTTAACCTCAGTGTTCATGGAAAACAGAAATTATCCACACGCACGGCGTACAAATTGTCATTTCACTACACAGCACTACAAAGTAAGTCAGCAAGGCCCAGTGGCTATTTTAGAATCTGATTGCTTCAACTACCTATACGCACAAAACGCTTTGGGAACACATTCATTGTGCGTACAGCTAAAGAGTGGAATTCCCTGACGGTCTGTGTTTCTTCATTCGGAGCTAGAACCTAGGGGTCTTTAAGTTTATAGTGAATAGGTTACTTCTAGGCAAGCATGATCCATTGCCCATCATCGTTTTCCATCAGGTGAGATTGTTGTAAAATGCGAGCTTACCAAATAATGAAGACACTGGTTTTTCTTTAGAAAACTTTATTGCTTTTTCTCATGTTATACTCCGGTCCTCCTTCTCTTATCACAAATTGTATTATTATCAACTTCTTCATACAAATATCTTTTAGTCGTTATCTCAGCAATCACTCCATCTATCACTTCTCCAATGATAATCTTCAGTTTCTATGATTTCTTTGACGGTCACCTTTGGATAAAGGCGACTTTATCCAAAGGTCAAAGGTGACCGTCAAAGGTGACCGTCAAAGAAATCACTTTGTGATCCACTGATAGGATACAGAACACCTCTCTATCAGAAGTATACGATTCACGATGAGGATCCTGTGCACATGGAGTCTTCGAATTTTTGGTTCTAAGTCGTGCCGGTTTCCTCCAAATGACTTTTTCTATAGGTCCTACTTAAGGGTCATCTATAACAAGTGTCGAAGTAGTTCATAAGTCTACATGACACTGGATGGCAAACATGGCTGAGCTTCAGTCGCACTATGCGTCCGCGCATCTACATTGCATGACAATGCATCGCGTTTGTTGACCTGCGCACACGCCGGACCGCAATACGTGCGGTAGCTGAGTGATTTGCATCATTGTTGATGGGAATTGTTCGATAGTTGTATTATTAAACTTGTGTCTTGTGGGCTGCTTGGTCGACGCGTCTTGCTACAGTAATCCTTCTTGCTGTCTTTTGTAAACGATTGATGTTTTGGTCGTCTTAAGCTGTTACCGTGTGTTTCGTAGGTTTTTTTTATTATTTTTGATAGTCCCGCAATCTCACCTGGTGGGAAGCAATGATGCGGTCGACGATGGAGCACGCTTGCCTAGGAGTAACCTTTCCACTCGTGACTTGAAGACCCCCAGGTTGTTTGTGGCTACCAGGAAACAGGCTTCAACCTGCCTATTTCCTGGAGGTATTGGTTGAGTTTGATTTCAAATGGATCTTTTTCTTGGGAATTGCTTTTTGCAGAGCAACATGATATTTCTTTTTTTTTTTGGTAATGTATATACTTACGTAATATTTTTTTCTACTTTAGTCAAATAATGTACTTTGCGTAAGATAAAATTTACGGTTCATGACATACATTGTCTACTTATGTTTATTGTCTTACAAATATGGATATAACGTGTTATTACAACAGCTAAGGAAACGCCAAAAAGTAAAGGAAGGAAACAGCCGCTGTCATATTTCAATGTTTTTTTTTTTGTTATCTCTGTAATCAGGTTAATATTGTGTTATTATTCTTTTCCTCGTAATTTGCGTGTTTCCACAGAGTTGAGACAGTTCCGTTATGGCCTGCATGCTGCTGTGAGATATATTTGAATATACAGGCTGTTCTAGAAAAGTGTGGTCATATTTAAGGGTGATGTTGGGTAGCTGACATACATTGAGGAAAAAATGTCAAAACACAAAAAAAAATAGTTTTTTTTTTTTAATTCGACAACTAAAAACGACTAAAAAGTAACGAATAAACGATTTTTCAAGCAGTTTGTTACAGTTGGTGGCATTTACTTGAGTTCAATCTCAGATTTGATGTCACCAACTGCATCAAATTGCTTGAAAAGTCATTTCTTCGGGAGTTTTTAGTTGTTTTTTCTGGTCGATTTAAAAAAAAAACTAATTTTGTATATTTAGATATTTTTTCCTAAATGTATATCAGCTAGCCAACATCACCCATAAATATGACCATACCTTTCTGGAACACCCTGTATTAACGGTTATTCTGAGCTTAATCTTAATTCACAATTCATTTAAAAAGATCTTTTATCATTGGACTTTGCTTTGCGCTTCAAGATCATCTTTAGATGATTTTACATCCCGTGTTAAATACTCCGAACATAATATTTTATTATTAAACCAGCCAAGCTGCGATAAAACCGTTAACGACAATAAAAGGAAAAGTATGTATTTAAAGTGACCATTCGTAATTCAATATTCAAATATCGGATTAGAACAGCTTGACCCGAGCGTGTTCGGGTCACTTCGGATTACCTCGCCAAGGTCGGGTCGATGTCAACGCTTCGATCACGAATAAATTCCATTCATAGTGATGCGTCATCGTTGTACGAGGGTTGGCGGATGCAATCAAGTTTTTAAATATTTTCTTTGTTTTATTTGAAATGAGAAAACTTTAGTATTTTTTTATTGCTTGATCTTTTGCCCTTTCCAACTTGTTCTGTTTGAGGAGTCGTGTATACGGATACGGGTGGGACAAGTGGGTTTAGTCCCTTAAGGAAGGCCAGTAAAGCCCTGGTGTAACTATCTTCCGGAAGGTACCTGGGTTTCCCAAGTACTTTGCCCTGTATCCAGCGACCACTGAGCAGAGGTGCAGATGATCCATTAAGGAGTCTGTATTTCGAAGGGAACATGGGTGTGTACATATGAACTATCCGACCTATGTCATATATTGTAGGACGCCCTTATGAGATCAGACAGAGAGACAATCTGTGCAGGGAGTCTTAAAATGTTTGTATGAGTGAATGCAGATTTAGGTCAAACTGCGTGACTTGTACTATATAATTTTGGCTGATGAAAAATCAAGTCATCTAGCATTAAGGTCTCGGCATTTTTCCGGTGCTCACCACTGTTGATTCTGGCTTTCAGGAATTGCCAAATGGCGGTCGTCAAATAAACCATTTCAGAGGCCTTTGAGGCGGTTTAGAAACTCTGACACGGTGAGTGGGGTCGTTAAACCTGCCCTCACGATAAGATGATGAAGAAGGAATTGCAGTAGACTAGAATAATTCCGCGGAATATCCCAAAAAACAAAAACAAAGGCGAAGTGTCGGAGTAGCAGCCCTAACACCACATAACAATAATTCAAATCGTTTTTCAAACACATTGTTAAAAGTTTTAAAATGAATCGTTGCTTGAATTTGAATTAGTAACGTTATCTGTTGGAAAAGAGAAGGTCATGTGGGAGTGTTAGAGATCTCAAAATTGTAATGAATACGGCTGAATAATATGGAGAAAGTTTTTGTTAGGAGATATTCCTTCTAACCCTACATATCCCAAGCCATGTCAACTAGGCTCTACGTCAAATTGACGGTTTTTATGTAGCTATTTATTTTCTTACATAAATCGAAGGTTTTTTTTACGTCATTGGTTACTGAGTCGAGTGGAGATCCTCCAAACTGGCTTAGAATATTAGTTTATAAATCTTCAGGCTAGGTTTCCCTTCCGAGATGAGCAATGAGCATAGCCTGAGTATACTTAGCCTTTTTGATTTCGACAAACGGAAAAAATAAATGCAATAGTAGTAAATAAATTAATATTTTAATAACAGCACGAAAAACCTTGACATTCAAAATGAATGAAGTAAAATAATAAGAAAATTGTTTTTTTTTTTGTATATATTCGAAGAAGATTATCCAGTTTTTACTCTGTTACGCGGATACAGAATGGGAATACTGACAGACAATACACATTAACAGTAAATTACATGTGTCGTTAACATAAAAATATCATTAGTTGCATGAACAGCCTTCGCTAAAAATTAAAAATAATATGTACGAGTATGTACCTCTTATTTTATCGATAATACTTAATAATAAAAAACTCAATAAAATAGCAAACATTCAAAATAATACGAGGTTATATCTTTACTTCATCGTTAAAGTCGACAGTTAAATAATTTATGAGTAAACACTGCCCAAATAAATACATTTTTCTGACAAAACAGCAGAGATTTGAGCAATTATGATAGACTAGCTTTTGCCCGCGGCTCCGCCCACGTGGATGTCGGTTATCGCGTAAAACAGTAGCATATGTCCTTCTCCATATCTCAGGCTATATATCTGCCAAATTTCATGACGATCCGTTCATCCGTTTTAGAGTGAAAGCGTAACAGACAGACGGACGGAGTTACAATACTTTCGCATTTATTTTCTAGGCAAGCGTGCTCCATCTTCGACCACATCATCGCTTACCATCAGGTGAGATAGTGCTCAAGCGCGTGCATATCAATAATAAAAAAAATATATAATTATTAGTAGAGAAGTAGGGATGATAAAATGACAGTTTTGGGAAATTGTCGGGTTGTCATAGTCGAAATCTCATGTTTATAATAACATAAAATAGAAGGAAACTAGCTTGCAACTATGGAAAGGAAATGAAAAGTAATTTTTCACACAGACGTAGTCATTTCGTATCTGTCACATGGTAGGATGCCAATCTCGGCTGTCATTAAGTATCTGCAAACATAACCGAACAGTTCACTTCCACTTTACGTTCACAGTAATAGGGGTGAAAATCCCTTAATTAAGCTTTAAATTAATTTTGTTTTGGTTAATGATTGAAACCAAGTTGCCTTGCTACTTTGTTTTAATGAATTTCATAATTTATTCAGGACCTTATTAATAATGGGTTTTATAGGAAATTCTGTTGCATATTTTTTATAACTATATGCTGGAATTCCTTTGGATATTGGTGTAATTATTGTAATGCGTTTTATTTTGACAAACTTGATGAGATAAATGTTAAATTTTACTCGGTTATGAAATTACTCCGACATGGAATTAAAAATACGAGTAATGAATAAAAAATACGCGATGCTAAAATTTTTATGTAGCCTGAATAAAAAAAGTTAATTAAAAAAAGAAAACCTCACAGTAATGCATTTATAATTCATGACGATTTAAAAAACAGTTATAATTTTACGATCAGGTATAACACCTAATCTAAATGATATTCCACACATTAGTTGCCTAAGCATGTGCGCAATAAAACTATTTTTATCATAACACAAGAAACTCTATCGGTATGTCTAAGGCCATTGGCTATACACAGTCCTTATGGAGGCGTATCAAAGATCTCGCAGGCAATTAAATGTTAATCCTGGTAGCTTTGATGTAGATTGGCAACTTGGAAGCGATAAAAAGTTGCCGATGAAAATATTGCTGTCGATTTTCTGGTGTTTTTTTGTTGGGTACGATGACGCGCTGTGCAACTGAACTACCTTTATCTCCTGGTTCGTTGATTTACTGCTGAAACATACCTGGCATCAATATGAACTGATATGATCTGTTAACTGTTTTGCACTACATAGTGCTTACTAAAGTGCCTTTTTATCTTTTGCTTGGCGATCTAAGTTCTGGCTACTGCCAAGGGACGCTTTAGCTACTTATCATTTATTTATTGACATTACCTATACAACTTTATACAAAATCAATGCCAGCGATGCCAGTCATGATTTTATTATTCATTCTGAATCTAAAGCCAATACTAGCACTAATAGTATTCCCTCTGTTTTCTTTTCATATAACTTCCATTTCTCATAGTTTAAGCAGTCCTTTCATGACAAACGTTAGTCTTAGCTGTCCCCAACCTCTCAGTAGCAACAAACCATCGCCTGCCCATCGCCCGTCTATACCATAATGAAGCGAAGCAAACTGAGTCAGGGTCGCTACATGGTGTATTCGCAACCTATTAACTGTGAAGCTGATGATAAAACTTATAATATTTTACGAGTCGATTAAACCCCGTAGTTTGATGGTGGTCGTAAACGGAAGAAACTGTTTAGTGGTTGCTTAAGGTCTATGGTCTATGCTCTATACCTAGTTATTAGACTAAGAGTTTATGGGTTATTAAGATTAATTCTCGGGCTTGTTTTATTGTCGCTGCTCCTTATTTCTAAGTCTAGTTTACTTTGTGAGTGGTTTGGTAGGTTTCTACTGGGGACTGTGCTGATTTGAAGTATCTTCAAGGAGCTCAGTAAATGCGCATCAAAAGCAATAGTCACTTTAGCAGTCTGAAATATTGATTGCGCAGTTCTGGATCTTAAGGGGACGGTGCAATTACGAGTATTGATGATCTAGCTAATGAATGGTTTGGTGAGTTTGATAAATAGAAGGTACGATTCCCTTACTTTTAGAACTCAGACCGTTTCGAAGACTCGTTAAGTTTCAACAATAAACTACAGAATTAACCTCATATAATGAGAAAGTGTGACTGTCTGACTATCTGTTACATTGTCACGTCTTAACCGCTGTGCGGATTTTGATGAAACTTGGCACCCGGTTAAATACCCATGGGATAACAAAACACTTGTCAGGCGAGCGAAGACACGGGCACAAGTTAGTAGCCCAGCATTTCTTCACTTAACATCAACAAGAGAAAATATCGCCCATTCAGATCAACACAATTCGTCACTTGGCCATTTAACATCTCGGTTTCATTGCTAATCGATCAACGGCGCGCGCGCACTCGACCGACTCGAATATCGAATCACTCTCTCTATTGTCTCAGTTTATCTAGAGATTCTGTATCTCTCGTATTTAATGACAACGCTGGTTTATGTGTGAGCTTTTACTTTCATTGATACCATCGGTCTTTGTAAGACAAGTTTTGATCCTTTTCTGTAGCATTGTTTGTGTCTGGAATTTGCGGAGTTGAGACGTTGCAATAAGGGTAGCCCACGAAATTCAAATTTTCTTACGTTTTTCGCAATTTGCAGGTCAGTGTCAGGTTGTATCTTGGTCAAAATATGATTCGCGGCCGTAGCAAGTACGTATTTACAGAACTGTAATCATTAAAGTCATCAATACAACTCTCTCAGTTTGAATTGATGCTAAATGTAGTATTTCATGAAATCATAACATTTGGCATCAATTCTAACTAAAGGAGTTGTATTGATGATTTTAGTGATTACAGTTCTATAAATACCTATAACTTGCTACGGCTGCGAATCATATTTTGACCAAGATGCAACCTGATACTGACCTGCAAATTGCAAAAAAACGTAAGAAAATTTGAATTTCGCGGGCTACCCTGGCGCTTTCACCTTAAGCTTATATAGATATACAGGGTGTTCCAGAAGTGCGTGGTCATAGTTAAGGATCTGTATCTGCTAAACATTTAGGAAAAAATATCAAAATAAAAAAATTATGACTTTTTTTTTTTTCAAATCCGATTGCTAAAAACGAAAAAAAAATTAAGAAAAAAATCATTTTTTTATGCTGTCTGATGCAGTAAGTGGTTTTTATTTTAGTTTAATCACAGATTCGGTGAGACCGAATGCATCAGACTGCTTGAAAAGGTTTTTTTTTTTAACTCTAGTCGCTTTTCGAGGTCGGGTTTTTTGAAAAAAGTACTCGTATTTTTTTAAATTTTGTTATTATTTCTTTACTCTATAGCAGCTACATAACATCACCCTTAAATATAACCAGGCACTTCTGGAACAGCCTGTATCTACAAATATAGTTAGGTACACTTAACGTGATATCCCTGAATGATCGAATTAAAATTTAAGAGATCCGCAGAAGAATTAAGTACCGATACAGCCCGAGGAATTGAACAACTTAAGAGGAAGTGGGCAGGGTGCATTGCCAGCAGAAAGAATCTATCTTCGTCATGGTCGAAGTTCTAAACTGGTATCTCGCAAGGTAGCCCGATGACTTGATGAGGACCATGGGCGTCTGCTGTATGCAAAAAGCAGAGAACCGTTCGATATGGCGACGATTTGGGGAAGCTTTTGTCCAGCAAGGGACATCATTCGGCTGACATAGTGATGATGAAGCAATGAGCAGATTTGTCTATTTGGAAGGAAACGGCTCTTCGCAGACAACCTGAAGCAACAGCTTCTTGGAAAAGCCTTATAGAACCAGAATCTTTGAAAACCTTCACACCTACTTACTAAGAAGTATTTTTCTCACATATTTAACCCACTTCACTCAGCCATCAGTCACCACACACTTGCGCAAGCTAAAACTGTCGCCCGCGCATAAACCGCACATCTTTACAGCGCATTGCGGAAACCGCGGCAAAGCGGTGGTGACGTAACGAACGCCGATGCGCGCGCGCCGCTATTATTTTTGGCGCGGGGTCGTTGAACCCGCTAGTGAAAGTCGCGGAGGCGCCAAGCTGGCTCGCATAGGACACCCTCTCGCCCTGGAAGTATTTGGCACCTTTGAGTGATAATGATATCGCTGGTAGGTATAATGATATCATATACCTACCTGCGAAGGACGCTGGAATTCTTTGGCCACACAGCCCGAAAAGATGGTCAGAACCTTGAACAACTTATGGTGACAGGCAAGATAGACGGCAGACAGCCGAGAGGTCGCAGCCATATTAAATGGTCCGACCAAATCCGTTCAACACTCAACATCAAGCTGCATGATGCGCTCCATGATGCCAAGGAGAGACACTGGTGGAGAGATATTGTAAAGCAGAAATTGACAACTCATCGGGGGACTCACGACCCTCAGCAATGAGGAATACGACGCGAGGAGGGAGGAGTGATAATGATGGCGAGGTTTGCCAAATTTTAAGGTCTGACCTAATTTATCATCATTGGGTCAAACGGGGTAGAGGTCAATTTATAAACGCATACTGTTGTTTTATTTTTATTTGATCAGGAAATTGCAAACAACATTTTAAACTATTTTAATGAAGTTCGAAATTAAACGTTTTATCGTTTCGTCTGGGCTTTGTCTACAGTTTCCCTCGCTCGATCATGACGTGAGACATCTTTATACATATTGTGTCAAAGTAAAATAATTTACAATACCTGCTAGATTCATTGTACAAGATCGAGTTTACAAACTTTCCAGTCTGTTACTCTTGCTTTTCTTTTAAATTCCCATCGGACAATTCTAGCCCTTCATCTTTATGTGCCTATTAATTAACTCTCACTCTACAATCAACTTAGATTTCTTTGTTTCTTTCATTCCCATCTGCAGCTAAGTTATCTTACAATATCAGAAACAATCCATTGTTCAATTCTACCATTTCATTACCGGAAACCGATCGCATCACATTGTGATAAGCATTTCCCACATATTACAAAATCGAAATGCCAAAGTCGCAATCAAAAGTGTTAATTTTTAGTTACATTCATTTAATTGCGTAAAGCCGCGTTTATCCGGAGATCTGTCGGAAACTATTGTGTTTGTGAATGTACCCATTATTTTAGTTAGTTTCGTAATAATTATGATTGTTATGGATTGCGTAATGATGAGTTAAGTTCTGGTATCTGTGTTAAAATCTGGTGAAGTGATGAGATTTTATTTTGGGTCTAAGTGAGTTTCACGATCTCATGTAACACCCAATTGTCGAACATATAACACGTATAATAATCTCCTTAAGCAGCCTCCTCGTCGTGTAGCGCAACTTGTTCCATCAGACACTCAACTGAACCGAGTGCTCGGCGCATCCTGGACAGTCTCACCTAACACCTTATAAGACTGGCCAATCCTTCCCTTGCGGTGGTAGGGCTAACGCCCGCCTGGTTCGCGACCACCCTCCCTCCGGAGTCCGGCGTCAAGCAGCCTGCTGTTTCGTCGACGCGTGGGAGTACCAGTGCCTCAAGGTATCTTTTGGGCACGCTCGCTCCATCATAGACCTCATCCATCGCTTTCCATCAGACGTGATCGAGGTCAAGAGCTTGCCCATTCCTCGATAATTTTTAAGTGAAAACTTTTTAGCGGCGTTGTGCAATTTTTGGGATGGGTATAAAATGTTAAACTCGCGTCAGGACACGTGACCTGATCGAAAATTCGTAAGACGGAGGGAGGTGTTTAAAATATAGAAATTGAACAAAGTGCATGTTCAAGTTTTCACTTCTGCCGGCACTCCCGGAGTGCAACCCGTTGTTTTTTTTAAATCACATTTTTCATCTGTTCCATTTGAGATGCTGATTTGTCTTTAGCCTCTTCTCCTAACGGTTCGAACTCGATATCTAAATTCAGACCTCCAAGTCGCTCACAATTACATATGTATGTGCTTACAAGAAGTCTTAGTTTAGCCTTCATTTTAATTGTAACTATCACAATCGTGTTATCAATATGCATGCTCTAGCTCCTAATGGAGTAAGACGAAGTCCGTTAAAAATTCCAATTCGTCTTCTTTGAAACTGCGAGGACTACAGTTACGACCGTTGGTCTACTGGCTTAGCGTAAGGATTTTATTCCCGGGCCGCACAATGTTATTGGTTTTTGTACAATAGGGTAGATGACTGAAAAAATCTAATTGGTCCGTCAGATAGATTTCCAAAAAGTATTAGACACATATTTTTTGCTTTTTTCATGTTATAAGAAAATTAAAACGATACAGTGCGTTGAAATCTCGTGTGATGTCACTTGAACGTACACTTGACGTCACAAACTCCTGATCTTCGATGTGTTTTATCTTCGTCTTTTTTTATTGATTTGATAAATCATCTAGCATTTTCCGGCCACATGTTATTTAGGAGTACAGTATGTTAATTTCCCACAAACTGGTCTCTAACCTCTGGTGCATCAGGTGTGCTAATACCACGTTCTCAGAGCAGGGCGGAAGGCACGCGTGACCCGACATTTAGCAGCTTGATATGCGCCTGCGCAGTGACGTAACATTTTAGTTTTCTACCGCATATCTCTCAACGTAATATTTGCCAAGAGAACAGATTTATGGTTTCCCCGTCGAGTTTGTGATTTAGGATCCTCTTGTGGTAACGTCTCGTTATTAACTGCTGGGAACTGCTCTTTTTAGGGTTCCGTACCCAAAGGGTACAAACGGGACCCTATAACTAAGACTCCGCTGTCTTGTGAAGAATGGTACGGAACCCTTCGTGCGCGAGTCCGACTGGCACTTGGCCGGTTTTTCTGACAGGTAAAGACAAAAAGGTGTTAGGATGGGAGAAAATAAATCTTAGGACTGTCATTAGTTGAAATATTTAGTACAACATTTAATGCTTGTGCATGAGTTTCCAAGCTGATTTCTTTAACAATGTCCACTATTAAGTCAATATTTATTGTGACTTGAATTTATTGTTTCTGTCTCAGTTCAATGATCAATCTGCTCTACACATTTCCATTTAATATTCTGCACAACTAAACCAACAAGATACTAATCGTTTTCTCTCGGAATTAATTCAAGCATTGCCTAGCTTCGCTCAGCTGTGCCAACAAGACTTATTTATGTAACCAGCATTTTAATATCTGACAAGTGAACTCTTGACCATTTAACAAAGTAAATCACGCGTATCAATTCGGCTAATATATTAGGTGTCATAACGAATTTCCTTATCAATCCAAAGAAAAAAATTACCGTGACAAATGATAGCTCGATCACGCCTAACTTCTGAGTCGCAAGCGCACGATTTAGAGAGGAATGGAAATAGAGCGGTCAGTGGGAGTGAAAGAGAGAGGTGATAGATTTAAATTAGGTGTATCAGAATCGATCTTGATTTGCTAGTCGTTGACAAGTGATCAGTGAAACAAACGGACATGTGTAGGGTTGTCTGATGCGGTTAGATTTTTGTGTGTGTCAGTTATCGTGTTATGTAAGACGGGGTCATAAGGTGAGGTTTCAGGAGATATTAAAAGCACATAGAAAGGCCAGTACAACGTGTAACAGAACAACATCGCAATACCTCTTAAGTGGTCATTACACTCATCACTAAGAACATTTTTTACTACGGGACCAACCCCATAATCGCGAAAAAAAAATCATCTGTTCAATACATTTTGTGGAGATAAGCTCACATAAATGTATAGAAGAGTCCAATTTTTTTCGTAATTTCAGTATTGGTCCCATAGTAAAAAAGCTGTTCTTAATGATGAGTACATTGACCCCTTAAGAGGTATTGCGTTTATTCTGTTAAACGTTGTAAATAAATATCCTCGATATATTATTGAACAGTGTCCAGCATCATAAAGCCTACGGAGCCTACTAGATAAACTAAATGGAGCAAGAAAAACAAACTAGACTGAAAACCTCATTGTGCTTAAAGAAAACAGTCCCGTTTCAAGACTTAACAGCCAATCAACCCAACATTATGTTAACTCAGTCGTTACTTCTTATGCAGCTTTACTGCTAAGTCCTCCAATAAGTTCCTTTCATCCACTTAACTTACTCCAAGTGCCTCCTAACTAACAATGGTTGTAGAAAGGGCCATATCTTTGGCCATGTCCGGTAGAATGTGGAGCAGGGAACGACTTTTTCGAGTTGTCAGCCCTATAGGAGACAATGGAGGGTGTGGCCTGTCAGGAAAGTGCCGGTTCAATTGCGTGCGATATCCGATAGGGACGGATTTGACATTGAAATATAATGTGGCGACGTTTGTGCCACTGATTCATGGTTGGGAGTTGGCTTGGCTGTTGAGTTTATTGAAGACTAGCACTTCGCCAGCGACGTCTTTCTTTATTATTGATAGGGACGCGCTTGACCACTATCTCACCTGATGGTAAGCGATGATGTGGTCGAAGATGGGGCACACTTGCCTAGAAGTAACCTATTCACACTTGACTTAAAGATTCCCAAGTTGTAGCTATCAGGAAACACAGACTGGCAGGGAATTCCACTCCTTAGCTGTACGCACAATTAATGTGTTCCCAAAACGTCGCACGCGCATATCCCGTTTTTTCTCGTTCCCGTAGGAATTTCCCGTTCCTGTAGCCTTCCTCATGAATGTGGCTATCATATACAAAAAGAATTTTCAAAATCGGTTCAGTAGATCCAGAGATTACCCCTACAACCTCACAAACTTTACCTCTTTATAATTTTTTTAGTATAGATTTTGTAAAGCTAAATCACCTTATTGCTGGTAGCCTCTTTAGTGCTGACTAGGATTAGTTTGATGAGGGACCTTCAGGTTTCTGGTCTGGGCTGTTCATCATGCTTTGTTGGCCAGTCTTACTTCCCGATAAGCTGGTCTGTGAAGTTGGACTTATCTTGGGAAAGCGCTGAAGTGTCTGTATTTCAATTGTCAGGTTATTCGAATTGAAATTGTTGTTGTAGATATTTATCTAAATGAACACTTTGTCTATATACTATATTCGCTTAGTTACCGGTGTGGATAGTATGCATCTACGTCCTTTTGTCTATCTTCATTCCGATTTCATCGAAAGTTCGCAAGTCTCTATTCTAACCGCCAAGTCACAGACTATAACTAACAAAACCAGACCATCAGAAGCAATTAGTTAGAAAAATAAACACAGTCATGGCCGCACGATATTCAAATACTAAACAAACCACTCAATCAATTGAGCCGCGTCGAATGATTTCATGCGACAAAAGCCAGATAAATTGCCCGCTAAATAGCTCGCCATAGCAACAATTGTCCGGGACACTTTCACTAACATTTCACTGTTCCTATCTTAAGGGGGCGTCCATTAATTACGCGAGGCGTTTGGGGGGGGGGGGGGGGGCAATCCAAATCACACGTGGGGAGAAGGGGGTCTCGAAAAATAACACGAATTTTTTTTTCGTAAGCTACTGGAGTAATAGTCTGAAATTGAGAACTGGTCAAACAAAAAAAAAATTAAACATCATAATTATGTTTATGAGCTGCAGATCACCGGTGTGCGGTCCACAGTGCACCAGCAGCACCACCGGGCAAAGTGCGTACGTTAGAAATATGCGTTTTGAAATACCTCATTTGAGAAACGCGGGTGAAGGGGTTGAGCCAAATCTCACGACATCTCACCGAGGGCGTAGAGGAAAAGTCACCAAAATCTCCTCACGTAATTAATAGTCGCACCCTAAGAATGCACCATTTCACCTACTCATTAGCAAGTCTGCACCCGTCTCGTTCTGTTAAGTTTAATTTGTGCATGTGAGAAAGGGGCAGCATGTGTTATCGGAGATCGGTATTCGAATGTCGTGTAGCGTTTGATCAGGATAACGACGTTTTTGGTAATTGAATTTTGTTGGTTCGTGTTGACATTGGGTAACGTTCTCTTTTTAGCATATAAAGCCATCTGGCCATCAGGGGTGGCCATCTGGCAATAGTATCTACTTCTGATTCATGTCGTCAGAAATCAGGTCAATTTTATTTACTTTTCTAACTACCTACCATTATGGTTCTAGTTTTATCATCATCTGCCTAGCTTTTTTCCCTTTTTCTTTTTTTTTGCCATATTGTGGTCGGCTCCCAGTCAAACCGGATTCAGCTAAATACCAGTATTTTACGTGGAGCGGCTGCCTACCAGACCTCCTCAACCCATTACTGGGTAACACGGTACTTCTTGGCAAGACTGGTGTCAGATTTTAGATTTTAGTTCTAGTTTAATAATAAACAATTAAAATATAATGCCTAGTCTTCCTGCTCCTAGAATCACGCATATGAAAGACGACAACAAAGAGTGATCTATAAAACTAATAATAAATTTCTTTTATTTTCAGGTAAATATCAAGCATTTAAAATCAGATGCAAATAGCTGTAAGTTATGCTTCAACAACGAAAATTACAAGAAATATGGTAGGAGCGCAACTTTGAAAGCGTAAATTGTAGTATTTTCTAATTCCATATTTTTTTACAATTATTGATAGGCTCGCTATTGACCACTATCTCACCTGATTGTAAGCGATGATATGGTCGAAGATGGAGCACGCTTGCCTAGAAGTAACCTATTCACTCTTAACTTAAAGACTCCCAGGTTGTAGCTATCAGGAAACAGACTCTGGCAGGGAATTCCACTCCTTAGCTGTACGTACAATGAATGTGCGTGTGTGTGGGTGGGATGTCCACCATGTACCGGTGGCGCATCGCCGTATGTCTTGTGATCCGACGATGAAACAGGCTTGGCGGAAGTAAACAATGCACTTCCGTTGCACACTCTCCAAAATGCAACCGATAGAAAACCGACAGGCTAGTAACTCGGCGTCGATGCTCAAGATCCTCTTGGCTCGTTTCTCAACTGACTCAAGGGACCGTATTCTTTATAATGGCAAGTGTCCTTGCATCAGAGACTAGATGGTAAAAAAGTCAGTTGTTCAATAAATTATACAATGCATGCACTGACGATAACCAGCCTCTCGAAATTAAGCCCAGCTAACAATGTGTTAACACACATTGTTAATAAACTCTCATATTTTATTTAAGTGCCATCAACACTGAACGTAAAACAAAGTAGGTACACTTAACTCCCTCTTAAGTTAAGTATCTCTTGAGTCTGCGTTATCTTAAAAGTAAAAGTTACTGTAAAAGTACGGTGGAAAGTGAAACATGAAGATAAAAAGCTAGTGTAATGTTTCAATGAAATTGACACAGAAAAAATGGATGGGCATTATAAATTCGCAGTGCTGATGAGTGACCTCGAGAGTAGATCAGTCCTTATGGCGGCCATAACCTATGGTAATAGATCTTACTACTTTCAAGTGCCTACAATTGAAAAAAAAAATTAGATATCCACATTGCAGATACGCTATTACTTGATACGAGTACATGTTTGTTTTTTAAGTCTTAGGCTGGCCGCACACGCACGATTTCCCAATTCGGTTTCCTGATCAGGAATTCAGATTCGTAGATCTGAATGTTTGTCTTACATATACAAAATATTCAACTCGGTCCGGAAAATTGCAAACGCCGTAAGATTGTTAACTATCGCGTGAAATTGTAAACTATTTTTTCTTAATAAGACACGGATATATTGGAAACTTTTGAACGGGATTTTTTGTGTAGAAAACCAAATTTTTCATAATATATCGAGATATTATAAATCTAATAAAGATTTATTACAATCGTATGGAGTCTGAAACTTTCCGGTGACATAGACAAGACCAAAAGTTTAATAGACATCACAATATTTGTATAGCATTAATTTTAGACCCTGACCTTACCCAACAAATATTTTAAGCCACTCTCACACTTGAAAACCAAGTCAAGGACGTTTGACAGACGTTTGTAAAAATCTATTAATCAACGAGAATACTTTATTAAGTGCCCGCTGTACGGAGTGACATAATATTTGTAAAGATGCGCCGGCGCAAGGTCGCGCTTGCGTATTGTGTGTCGGCGGTATGACCACACCTTGCTTGTTGACGCAGGACTTGTCGATTGGCTGAATATGTGTTTATTTGGGGCAGATTCAGATTTGATAGAAAATGCTGTATTTTCTATACCTCATCATCATCATATCAGCCAATTGCCGTCCACTGCTGAACGTAAGCCTCCCCCAAAGAGCCCCAACCATCCCGGTCTTGAGCAGTCCGCACCCAACCGCTGCAAGCCACCTTCTTCAAATCATCGATCCATCGAATCATCATTCTATACATTTAAGATGTAGTTAGAGCACAGAACGCACTATTTTACTGTTATTATTTTTTTTTTTTGCAGTCTCGATTCAAGTGCATTAAGGTCATTATATAGATCCCTACTGTCTAAAGAATTTCTGATCATAATAGCATTAGTATCAATTAAGCCGCATGTTTTATTGATCATATTTTCTGTCAAAACAGAACCTAGTCCCTGTGGTTTACAAGTGCGATATTAGCTTATTAAATCTATCACGCCAGCTTCGACTTGCAACGTTTCTATTTTTGACACCCCAAAGCGTTCAGCCACCTATCAAAAGAACAAAGACAAATAGCAGAATATCTCACTGTTAACAAAACACATGTCGACCGGCCCACCCACGCGGCCACGTGGGCCCAGATAAATTAGCCGAGCCAATTAAGTGGATTATTTGTGCAATTAACTGCAATTGTTCCATTCAGGCTGCGTTATTTATCGTGGCTTTATGCCCGCGCCATACGAGCTGGTGGCGGCAGAGGTCAAGTCGTCAGGTCTCGTCAATATTGGATGCATCAATGTCGAAGTAGCTGGTGCAACTTTTTAACTGTAGGTATTAGTAGTAAATAGTCTAGATACAAAACCTTACAAGGTAGAAAAGGAAATAACGGAGAGTAAATTCTTTAATATTTGCAGATAGATTTTAGATAAAAATGGTGTCTACTTGGATATGTCAAGGCATTTTCAGTATTCATGCGTGTTTTGCACAATGCTTTTAAAAGCCGTCGGCCGGCTTTGAAAAGGGATACAATTAGAAATACGTTTAGTTTCGTAAACTATTGTCTTACAGATCTTGGTAGAAAATAGTAGTTCTCAGCCAGAACATGAGAATGAATATAAAGAAACCATACTGCTGATCTTATATTCAACTAAATAAGGAAAATGTAACTTCTCATGCGCAAGAGTTTAACAATCTGAGCCTTTCATTACGGCGGAAAAATAAAACGAGTCAACTTTATTAGTTTAACAATTCTACAGAATTAGCCTGCTATAGGGTTGCCAAGTTCAAGAAAAAGTAACGAAGAATAAGAAAAATCATATTGGACTGCTATGAACTTATGATTATGATAACCAAAAAAAAAATTCAATCACGCGTTAATCGATAGGATAACAAGTTATTTTCGTGTCCACATAAAAGCGGTGAATTTATTTTTTTTAAATTAATTTTACCACGCCTAATCTCATTAAAATAACATGAAAAAAAAACCCAATACTCAATTGATTTTCCAGTGTGTTATTCCAAAATAACTTATAGTATGGCAACCCTAACACCCTGTAGTCGCATAACATTCGATGCGCGTGCGGCAATAAAGGGTTTTAGTACAATTTACATCGGGTTTACGTCGCTCTGCGGCACACACTAATTAAATAACTCTTATTTTTAACTCTGTGGTTTAAATTAATAAGATGTCTTCAACGTTTTCAATAATAATAATTGATCGTTAATCATTGTCCGCATGGTTATTGTCTTCTCTTAGTTATTAAAACATTATATTGTTTTAAATAATTTGTTTCATTATGTCATCCGTTTCCTTTTGCTGGCCGTCAGGAGTCAGTTTGATTTAATTAGCGATATTTAAGCTCAATTTAGTTGATTGATACCTACGATTAAACGAGAGTCATATAAAAATATGAGTTTATTTTAATCGTAGGCACATTTATTCAAATACTCGTACATATGTCAAGCAGGTTAAGTAAAAAAGAATCTTTCTTTGTACCTATTTTTCTGTTTTCTTCTTATTAACTTTTTATTAAATGTGTGTACTTACCTACATAAACTGTTAGGTAAAAAAAAAAAATATCTAAACTTAACAGAACCCGATAAAATTCTCAATGTATGTATGTTTTGGTAAGTACAGAATCTATTTCTATTTGTAAAAGTAGTTTTCTATTTCATCCAAATCGCCGTAAAATCATAAATTCCACATACTACCTATTCAACTCATCCCAAGCTAAAGTGTAGAATAAAAGACCAGTTAGGTCTAGTCTAGACTATGAAATATTGGTGAAACCAGCTTGGCTTATAATTAAATTAATACATACTGGAACCTCATCATTTACCTCAGCCATCGTATATAATTAAGTTTCCTCTAAACATGCCCCCTACTGGGTGCTTACAATCATTCGCCTTTAGTTCTTTTACTCTTAAGAACTTATTTGAGGTCTTTTATCCTTTCAATACATTGTGTACCAACCCTTTGTGCAGTATGGGAAGCTGAATTATCAATAACCCTATATAATTTTACAAACCTTTTCTTTTATTCAAATACGTACGTACAATCGCGGACAAAAGTAGTCGACCACTTTTCAATCACCCTTAAACTCTGAGAAATAAAGTTGAAAAATGATCATCCACTTTTGTTCGCGGGAGTACGTTAAAGGCATTTTGTTCTTTTCAATATGTGAAATATTTCGGCGAAGGTATTATTCAAGATGGTCGCTTGGGCGATATCTCGATTGAATTGATTCGTATCGCAATAATCGAATGTTTGCATGGATTTAATAATAGAGATCGTGAAAGGCGATCAAAGGATGTATGGTATTCAAATGTTTAGGGTTCAGTAAAATAAAATAATGAGCAAAATCTTTAAAAGATTTTGTAGGCGAGGCTGAGTCAAATATGGTAGAGAACAAAATTGAACTCTCTTTGGTATCCCCCACGTAGCGGTTCTTCCTGTATGTAGACCCCAAACTAGAACCATATTTTAGACACTCAACTGGGACCCAGCATTAGCTATATGATTTCGAGAGTCTTACTTATATGTATAAGCTGCAGCATATTAAAACATAGCTGTACGTAACCGTTCAAGCCAAAAATCACAAAAATATATACAGGGTGAAATTGAATTCATGGGCATCCTTTTAAGGGGTCATTGTACTCATCATTATGAACAACTTTTACTATGGGATTAACCACGAAATCGCGAAAAAAAATCAGCTGTTCAGTACATTTTTTCGAGGTACGCGTACAGAAATGTATGGAGCAGTCGATTTTTTTTCGCAATTTCGGGGTTGGTCCCATAGTAAACGTTGTTCATAATGATGAGTACAATGACCCCTTAAAAGGATGCCCATGAATTCAATTTCATCCTGTATAACTTTTTTCCATCACTCAAATGTTGTGTTGTTCTTGAAAACCTCAAACATCCTGTCCATTCATACAGATTCCATTTGATCATCAATCGTAATTAGCTCCTTTGTATTTAATATTTTCGGTTCTGACGTCTTATTGTGATGTTAGCGATTATTTTTAAACATTTTAGCACGAGATTATTAATAATGATTTAAGATGAAAATAAAATGTGATGGGTCTTTTGAATAATGACTAATGATTGCGTGTTTGAAGCAAACCCTACAACTAGTGGTATTGTAGAAAAAAACCCGTAGAAGACTGACTTGTTATACATTTTCCTCTTAACTTTTTCATGGTTTAGTTGAATTTGGGGCCTCAGGAAGAAGAAGATGGATATCTTCGTTTTTAAATCTCTATCAGCTATTAGGAACGTGCATGGCGTTGACTATGCCATCTAGTGTTGCATATTTGAAACTTTAACGTTAAGAATACTTGAGATTGACGCTACTGTACTGCCACCTATTATAGTTCCTGCACGCTCCGTTCAGGGGAACAGAAAAAACTTTTTTTTTTCTGTTTTGTGAACGTGGACGACGTAGATTATGTCGTCTAGAGTGGCTAATTCGAAACTAATAAGTAAAATATATAATAGCACAGAAGTGTCATTGTCAAGTACCTACTACTTGACAATGAAACTTCTGTGCTGCCAGCTATAGTGTCTGCACGTTCCTCAGCCCCAGAGTTTATTTGTTTCAGTTTTCAATTCAACCTGGCTCAACATCGGTTGGAGAAATGGTCTATGTTACCAAATTATAATAACATCTAACCCAACATTTTTTTCCATTACGACACGCAAAGCATCATTTAATTGTTTTAGTAATTTTAAGCAGTTCTCTTGTGAACTGCTAAATTATTAAAACAATAAAATGAAACCATTACGTAAGACCTATTCTTAATTACCCCCAAGCAAAACACTTGGAATGCGAACTACAATATCGTGGGCAAACCAATGAAAATACTGCAAAAGCTACCTAATACTACGAATACCAGCCATTCATAACTTTTTGTTCGATTCGTAATCGATTCAAACGTTCCAATGAATCGATTATTAATTGCGAGAATCGATTGTAACCTCAAAATAGTGTCCCACGCTGGAAAATCCACGACTGACTTCAGTCACTAGGACTGTGGAAAATGACATTTATGGCTTTGAAATTAAGGCTTTTTGTCGATGAATTAGTAGGTTGGTTTATGAGTCAATATGGCTATGTAATTAACATTTTACCTTGCTCTAGATAACAGGTGTGGGTTTATCTCAGTATGGGGCAGGTTGCAACTTACTGAGATTTTTAATTAAGTCAATAAGTTTGTTGACTTTTTAGGGCTACTGTACAATAGGGTACGTAGGCGTTTATCATGTGTAATGATGATTGAGAAGTCATTATTTTAATGAATGCTTTGATATAGGTCATGAACTTTAGGGCCATCTACATGAGGCCATATAAATCTTAATCTTATCTAAATTTAATCAATCTTGAAGATTGTTTTTTATTTATTTTTCACTATTAGAACGATCGATAAACGTGAAATGTTTGCGTAATATAATTTGTGGGTCGCCAGTTACTTTTTGTATAGGATCGTATGTGACCACCATCTAATCTGATGGCATGCGATGACGTGGTCGACAAAAGAGCTCGCTTCCCTAAATAGAAGTAACAACAACTTCTTAATATATTGTATATCTCTTTGAGCTTTAGATCACATAGACACAATTCCAACATCGCTTATCAAATAAATAATGGGTATGATTTAAGCTATCGCCAATTTTATTCGTTTTGAATTTCTTTAATAATAGGGTTTGTCCTCAAAATAGTGGATCTGTCACCAAAATGTAGTTGCCAAATAATTGTAAAAAGCAATTCCATAATAAATCACATGTAATCCTCGGGATATATTATCAAGTATCAAAGAAATAGGTTGGGATTTATTATAAAACGGGAAGTAAACCATATTACTGGGTGGATTAAAAAAAATAACCACGAAGGTGACCCCTTCTAACCTAACCTGTCCGAGTCGGGGTGCCCTAAGCTCCCTGTGCCCTATGTTCGAATATTTGGTGACAGATATACCTTTCTGAGTACGAAGTTAAAGGAATATCCCTATTATTTTGAGAACAAAGTTTTATCCAAGGAATTAACTACGATTTTATTGATAATCCATCTCTTATTTTACATACATATTGGCATTAATTTGGTAATTCATACCTGGCGACACTTTTTATATATCTGAGAACGAAAATACTTCGTGGCGATAGATCTATTTATTAGGTGATGCAACTTGATGACAAATATAAATTTTGGTGACAAGAAATATAGTCCCCATAAATAATTTCCCATCGCATTGCAATTAATATTGTTATCAATTGTGCAAGTTAATTTTCAATCTCCTGCGGCGTTCAAAAACTCATAACGTACAAATATGAAGGTCGTTTTAAACAAAGAGAATATAATTCTATTCATTTGTACTATTGATTTGATTTACAGGTGTTGCTTTTAATAATGAGCCGATTTTAAATCGACTTAACCTCTTTTAACGGAGATTTTTTTAAAAAACTATATATACTTACGTTACCTAAGCTTCCGCTGTCCGTCCGTCTGTCAGCTGGCTGTATCTCCTGAACCGTACACACAGAGTTAAAAAAAATATATAAGGGGGCTCCCCTACCAGAAACGTGTATTTTTTGGCGTTATTTTGCTCCTTCTTCATAATGGCAACAGGTACCTAGACCCTTGAAGTGCTCACAGAGTTTATAATGCAAAATTCGCTAAAAATTTATAAACACAATATATAATTATATTTAAAAATTGAAGGGATCTCCATACAAGAGACGTGGTTTTTTTTACTCGATTTTAACGGCGTAATTTATTATAATAATGCCGATAATACGGAACCCGTCATGCGCGAGTCTGAATCGCACTTGGTCAGTTTTTTTAAATTTATTTAGTTAATTACTGGTCACACTAAGAACTTTGACTGACATACCACGGAGGTGATATGGAATAATGAATTTTCTTGTCCGTTCTTCTCCGTAAGAATCTACCCTGTGCAAATGGACGGTAGTCACTTTATTTATTTTTTGTACATATTATTTTAACTGTAATGATGAAGTTGAAAGTGCCATTTAATGGCCTAATTAAAATAAACGCTTTGACTTTGACTTTGGTATTTTAAAATTCGATACTGATTACAGAAAAACCTTTTCAAAAGCTGGAAAGTCTCACGCTCCTGCACCGGAAACCCATACGTCACAGTGCAAACGACCCTTAACATTTACGAATAAATTCCAATACGTCACAGCCTAAACGGGCCTTAATCAGTCCGAATAAATTCATTGTAACGACAGTTTAATTTAGCTCAGTTTTTTGCCTGATTGCTTTTGTGTGTTGAATTGAACAGGTTTCGTTATTATATTCTATTTAACAATGTCTGTTAAGTAAACGGAAGTGGTGTGAAAATATGCCTTGGGAAGTAGGTAATACATTTCAATCGAATAAGTATGAAATAAATAATCTATCTAGCCTTATTACGAAACCTGGTCAATCATTTGAGCATTACTAAAAATATTAGCTAACTGCATCGTTTGTTTTGGAATCGTACGTTTTCCAATCTAGCGGATTAATAAAATTTTCATTTAATCGAGAAAACGCATTATCGCATGCAAGTCGTAGATAGACTTCAGACATCAAAGTTCCATTCTTTTTGAAAAAAAAAATTAGGAATGGGCTTGCTCTTGACCTCGATCACGCTTGATTGAAAGCGATAGATGAGGTCTATGATGGAGCGAGCGAGCCCCTAATTTAAACAAATATTGTTCCTAATAATAAGCTCATTGACTTGCTAGACTCGTTCCACACAAGCCAAAATCCGTCTAAAATAGAAACCCAGTCTAACCATTGCAGAATACCACTCTCAAGTCTAAACATACCCCGCTAATCATACCCATGTCTACAGGGACGTGCCACATCGCAGCATCCAAGTCATTCCAGTGAAATTGCCCCAACAAACTTTCATCGATCTAGGAAATTGATTTCCTTCGCAAATCGCTGTGAATCACTTTCTCATACGATATGCCACGTACAGTAATGTTGGTATCGATTACCTGGGTATTACCTAAGTTATGTATTGGATGGAACATGGTTTTCATATACCAAACAACACGCCAGATCAGAAGATATTCAGTTACAAGATCTTCTACCGAAAATCGCCTAGGATGCAAATTCTTTAAGTTAAGTCGAATTTCAGAATTTCATAATTATTGACTTTCTACCCACAATTAAGTACTACGTTGCTTCCAGAACGTGCTAATTCAAAACAGAACTCGCTGCTGGCGACTGTCTGGTAATCGGAGCCTTTTAGGGCCTACATTAAGCCCCTGGAGCAATACAAAATGTAAAAGACTCCCGAAAAAATATATCGCGTACGCCCAAAATACAACCGACATTACAAACCTGACCAAAAAGCCACTCGTACAAATAATTAAATCACGCACACTCGTGACATTTGCACGTGTAGTGATGTAGCGACCCTAACGCGTGCACTCACGCGCACCCGTCGATCCATGGGTTTAGAGATGCCCAAACGCACTATAATTGGCGCCAACGCTTTTGGGCTCGGTATTTTTATTCATGGATTCTTGCGGGCTCTTTTGTAACCTTAAGGCCTTTTATGGCTCATCCTTTTTGCTGCTGAACGTGCGCACGCGCCCCTGCTAAGACGAGTGAGCAATTAACATTATTCTGCTTTGCGATTGGTTAAAATCAAAACAATACATATGCATTGATTGTCGTACAGTTTTTCGTGGATTTTGTCTGTCACCGTTTTGGGTCTGACAGGCGATCTTATATGGATGGCTTGCGCAACATTTAATATATACGATGTAATGTATACGTAGGTTTTTGTTTTATTACATGTACTTTTACTCGATGGACGTATACGGAGTAGTGAAATATTTTACAGAGGAATTGCATCATCAACTTGTTCGTTGAGCAGAAAAACTTGACGTTTAAGTTGTCGCTCGTCTGACTAGTTTTAAAATCCACGGTGCAATGTTTGGCGTAGATACCAACGTTTAGAAAGTTAATACCAAATTCTAAAAAATCCGTAGAAACAATGTATAATTCAAAATGAACGCGCAACATACAAAGGGCCCGGCGTGCCACCAACTTTCTTAAGTCACAGCATGTTTGAACAGCCAATTTGCATTCCCTCAAAACCCTCAGTAAATCACAGTACTTTCTTAAACAAACAGTGCTTTCATTACAAAACCAAATACAGTTTATCTGGGCTCTGTAAATTTTAAAGAGAAAACAATGGTTACGCCTTTCCATTTCTCTAAATCAAATAGTACCAAAACCGGCCGGTGGTTATGAGCGGCGCTGTCGCTGCCCGCGCCGCAGATTTATGACCCGCGTGCGCCCGCGCACCTCTACTATTTATTGCGATTAGAACACTCTTTGTGGTAGCTGTGATTCAGATGTGCAGCGTTTTACTTGCAACTTGTTTATGGTATAGAATGGCAATATGTATCTCCATGTCCGAAATGAAAAGCTGTTATAAATGGCTGGAAGATTTTCGTGCTGGCAATTTACTGGCAATCATCTGTTGGCTCTGTTTAGGAACGTTGGAACTGCAATTTTAAAGCCTGTAATTTATTTAAATGCTTAAACTCTTCATTAATGCATGGAGATTATTCCTTTTTGGGTAAGAAGCGTAAGCGAAGGTAACATATTAAGCTAAATGGTTGTCTATTGCACTTTTTAGGCTCGATCACCTTAGCCGTGATCACAGGGCTATCTACTCTCCATATTTAATCTTAAACAGGTAATTACATCAATTACACACGAATTCGAACCTGCGACCTCCATTTTTGCTGGCATCTTAACTGCGGCCTTACAAGGCAGTCGAATTACACACAATACAAACATTTCGGATCAATTAGGTGCCTGCGCAGGCGCACCCAGTCCGAATCAATTATAATGCACTAATCTCTTATCTCGGACTATAAGCTTGTAAGAGCCATTCATATTGATCGTACGACAAACAAACGCGCGTTTTTCACGTAACTACCTAAATATTGTTCATACTCTTATACTTGCTTTCTAGACAAAGTGACATTCTAACAATAAATAACAAACAAATAACGATTGTCAATAGTCCAAAATATTAAGGGACGTCGAGACTAGCGCATAACATCCCATACATACATATTGGTCTTTCGACAATTATCATTATTATCGCTATTAGAAGAATGTCACTTTGTCCCAACCTTCTTGTCACATTTTAAAATCAGAATTCCTGAAAGCTCCCTTGCTATGCTATAGCTATCTGCATCTCGTAAACACGGAAGCCAGTAAACGTTATTAATAAAATTATTTATTATCAATACTGGTGGCTAGATATTAGCCCTTACATTGCACCAGGATTTATAGCCATGGTCCAAGTCAACACGGTCGTTATTTAGTTCTCTATAAAATATTCACCCTGCCGCACACTATCGCTAGATCCGTGTGAAGAGTGCCTTATGGCAAGCGGACAGTATTGTAAACTATTGTGAAAGAATTTAATATTACATTGTTCCTAATCATTGGTCAGGAATTAATTTATTGCTTTGGCCAGTCATTGTGAAAATAATAGGTTTTGCTGTTCCTAATTCGGCTTTATCACATGTGCTTGTTAACAAATCTGGTCATATGATAATCTAATTGCTCCAAAATGATATTGATCTTAGTTTCAGTCTAAACTTGGTAGACCATTAACTACAGTTTATTTTTTAATCATCCATTTTCAATCAAAATTAATTATCCTGAGGATGGAACATGTCTTATTTTTTTGTAATTAATCAATTTCTCTTCACTCCAAATGTATTCAAGCGTAGGTTTAAGCAACATTCCCACGAATCGCTCAATACCCGAAACTTAAGGAACGATGTCCTCAATCACACCGACAATTCGTCAGATTCGCCACACTCCCAAATTGGTTGCATTCGTCATTCGTTCCGGTGTAAATGCTCACTTTACTCGATTGGCGGATATTCAAATAAGTGTTACAACTACGAACCTTAGGAAAAGTACTCTCTCTTTGGAGTCAGAACACGGGGTCACTATGATAACTTAGGTCTTACCGTCGAGAAGCGAAGACTTGAAATATGGCCTGAGAATCGCAGTGTTTAAAGTTATCACTACAATTTTGAATTTATTTGATTTGTTCAGTTGAATCACTTGGGTTGGTGTTCCTACAGATTTCTGTTTCTATTCTAAATTAACATTCGTGACCGTTTTGTTATCAATTGAAAGGGAAAGATTAAGTCTGCATCGATTATTAAATCTGTAGCTTTCTTGTTAGGTTTATTGCTTTTTATTATGTTTGCATTTATATCAATCGTTATTTCGTTCATGCTTTAAAAATTACGATCACTCTCAACTTGAAATTAAAATCTAACTTTTTATTTATGAATTTTGTTTAGTATATTATTACAAGTACTAATCTAGTTTAAATTTCATTATACCACGGACTACATCCTATTTAATATAGGTTGTCTTCCTGTCCATCCCAAGCTTACCTGGTGACTATCGCTATTAGTGATAAAACCGCCGCTATAAATATCTTCGTTTTATTCGCCAGTCGGCTTTATTCTGCTGCTCTACAATAAATAAAATTCTATCTATCTCAACAAAATTACCGAGCTGCTAATTCTTACGCTCCATCTCCTTATCAGCCTCATCTATAATCATGCCTATTTGATCACTGATCTTCTCTATTACACACGCATTTCATTTCTCACAGGCGAGGCGGCCTTGCCCACTGTTTCCGTGCCCTCAGGCCACACTTTCACTAAGAGTGCCTCCCTCTTCACATGAAAGCCATTTCTAGGTATCATTTTATACATTCCAAAACACTTAAGTTTGTTATTCTTCAATGTTGCTAAATTCTTGTGTTTTTTAGTTCAAAAGTATAAGGTTTCATTTGGTTTTGGGTTATCACATTGCATGTCGTTTGGAGAAAGTTTACGTTGATTTAAAGGTTTGATGGTTTTCTTAACTTTTCTTATAGGTTTCTAATCCATTGGTTTTGTCACAAACATGAAGAAATTATGACTGCTTTAGTTTATATGCGAAAGTTGAATATATCTAGATTATGATAATTCCAATATCATAAAAATATGTCGATATTCATAAAAGATTCCATCAATTTGAAAACCTATCAATACTTTTTTGGTAATTTAATCTTTATTCTTAATATTCTTCTTTCTGTCAGTACATGTATGTGCTGACAATGTCAATCTCTTATAAAACGTTTACTTGCTAGTATTATTTTAATTTAATAGATTCATTTTGTGTACGATTTTAATTTCCTGACCGAAATCAATCCGTTTGAATAAAAATGGGCGACTCAGAGGAGAGCAGCATTGCCGCCGAGCCGGTTGAAGTGCTGTTCGTAGCCGAGTCTGTGGAGAGCTCCGTGGAGCCGCCGATGGAAGAGTGGTCCTCATTAGATATATTTATGACAGAAGACAACAACAAGAAAAATTTGTTTCAAGAGGGGTTGTATGACCCAGGTAGCGGAGAAATATGCGCACAGTATATTACTATGTCTGCCAGTTCTGTGTTCAGGCACCCTTACTACAAGTACCCACCGATCATAGATCCAGGAATAGAGAGAGCGTTGTTAGCACCTGAAGATTTTATCAAATACCCGGCCGATGGACAGGCCTTGTACCTAGCCACCTGCAAGGAGATGAATCAGTGCCCAGTTAGAAGATTCTATACAGGGCTACTTGGAACTCGAATAGATCTACGGTACTACTGCATCGATCCGAATGGATTCCGGGCAATGGCTAAAGCTTTACAGTACAATAATACGGTCGAAGAATTTGATCTTACCGATAACTTTTTAAACGATGATGCTTGCTATCATATGGGAGATATGCTTTTATTAAACAACGTACTCACTGAACTCAATTTACGTGGCTGCAGAATTGGTCCTCAAGGTGCTAGACGACTGTTTTCCAGCTTGCCACATAACAGAGCACTCAAAGTTCTAGATTTGAGCTATAATAAGTTGGGTGATGACGGGATGGAGCATTTGGCAAAGGCTGTACTTTTTGGACTTGATATAAAGAAACTGAATTTAAGCTATAACAGCATAACTGGCAAAGGAGTTGCGTTACTAATAGAACCATTTGAAACGCATAACAAATTTACACACTTAGACCTTTCGTGGAACAAAATATATACTCCAGGAGGCTTTGCGTTTCTCGAGATGTTATCAGAAAGCACTTGCTTAGAAGCCTTAAATTTGGCATGGAACTCCTTGTCTGGTGTTCGGATTAGCATAGCTTTAAAACACATCTTATGTTGCCCGCTCTTAAAAGAGCTAAACCTTAGTAATAACATGCTAAAATTAGAAGCTATCAAGAATATGACAGGAGTACTTGCAAGAGCTACAAATTTGACCTTTTTGAATTTGTCATACAATCCTATGACTTCTAGCGACGCCTTAAGCGTATTAGATAAAGTAGGGGTGGAAATTTCAAAGGTGGATACATTATTAATGGACAACGTGAACGTTACAGAAGAATTTTTATCTTTGCTTGCACAAATAAAACAAAAGAAAAACTTAGTTGTAACTTACGGGACTGTTGAAGGTACGTTTAAAGCTAAAGGCCCTGATCCAAGGGAAGTAACACTTAATAGAATTGATTATCTTCTTAAGAAAATGAAGAAGATCAAACTTGATATAGCATTGTTTGCGATGCAACTCCAGAAAAATAATATAATAATAATGAATTCGAAGGAGCTGAATTACTCTTTTCGACGCGCTGGGGCGTTTCTCGATGAAGATATTATTGAAGAATTGGCCATCAGTTTTCAGGAGCTAGGCCAGCCAAAGAATGCTAAAGTCAAAAACATAGATATAAACACATTGGTAGAATATGTAAAACGAAAATGGCCAGACAGGCAGCTACCCCCCACTCCTCCCCCTGAACCGGAAGCGGAACCAAAACCCAAAAAAGGAAAGGAAAAAAAAGGGAAAGGGAAGAAGTGATTAATCGCATAGATTTTAATGTATTCATCATAGTTACCATTGTCACTGCATACATCAGTGAATTTTGATACAACGATATAGCTTTATAATATTTTCAACTTTGATCTACGTATAATTTTTATGTATTTATTTTTAAGACATAGGTTTTGAGTGTTGTCTAAGTATTGTGATCGACACTAACAGGTAAGATTTGTTAATTATATTTACAAAAATTGTGTTAATACGCCTTTCGATTTGGGATAAACAGACTAACCTGCCCCCAGACGCCAAAATGCATAATTTTTGATTATGTCATTATAGTGAAGGCAATATTTTTATTTTTATTGATTGTTTGATTGATTGATATAAAATATTATCTCGAAACACAGTTTGATTGAGTTACCTACCGCTTTTTAGCTTCTGTGGGCAGTGCAGTATTTTAGACAAATAATTTATTTTAGATCTGTGTTTAAGTAACGATTAAATATTATGTAAAGATTTTTAATGTTGTTTCTTTTAATTATGTCCTACAATAATATAAATGGGTGATTTACATCGTGGATATGAAGAGGCGCGAGATTCTCGTCCATTATCCCACGGCACGGGAACTACATTATGTCAGTGTGATCCTGATCACAGTTGTGACGATATCTAGTTTACAATAGAGATTTGCAAAGCAATAGCCTAGCTTGCATGTTCTTCGTACTACGTGGAACATGTTTCCGCGAATCGTGCTAATGTTTGCTTGTCCTGCTAGTGATATAATCAACATTTTCATTTGGTTGAATGAAACTATTTTCAGACTTGATGTAAAAGTACTAAAATAAAATCTAAAAAGCCACGCTTTTTTCCATGAATCCGATCTTGCCCTCGATCACGCGGACGCTGCCGCGCTGGTTGGAAAGGGACAGATGAAGTCTACCATGGAAAGAGCGATCCCAGAAGATACCTGTCCAATCTTGCTTTGAAGGCTGGGTCATAGTAGATAGAGTACAAAGTAGCTAGTAAAGAGTTGATGAAATGTGTCTAAGTAACACGCAGGTTGTATGCAGACAGCCCAAGACCAGACAAAGTATTGTGCCATGGAAGAGACCTACCCCTTACATTGGGTGGATACGGGTTATAGTTGAGAAGATAATACCATGTCGAGCGCTGTCCGTCAGACGTAATACGTTAAATCAAGAACCTATACGTCCCTTGGGATAAACATTGCCATTACGATGGACTTTACTCTTGTTTGAAAGACTGACTGGGTTGTTTGTGGTAAGGAACACAGACGCTGGCTAAGAGATCCACACTCTAGCTGTCCGTATAATTAATGTGGAGAAGAAGAACAAAACATACACCTTAAATCATGAGACTATAAGTAGTCCCTTGTGATTAACATTACAAATTGCAGCGGGAGCATGGAGCCGCGCGCGCCGGCGGCTGCGCTGCGCGGGCGCACGGTAGCGTGCGTCACGCAACCTGGACTTGTCCGCTTTATTATTATTTATTGCTTTCAAATAATCTCCGACTAGATAATGCCGCTGCACAGCATTCCTGCCGTAATGTGGGATTCTGAGTGAGATGTTAAACGATTCGTGCTGAAGGAAGACAAGGCAAGGCTACAGCTCTCATATTGTGATGTCCACTGATAGATGTTATCGGTAAGGGTTGTCGGCAGCTATGGCCGTGTTTCCTTCATTCCCGTTTTGGGTGGGAGTTCTCCTTGTTGCGTACCTATATGGGGGATAAAGTGGTCGATGTTGTCGTCGATAAGATCTGGCGTGATGTCAATGTTTTTAGTTTTTACACGTTATGTTTTTATTTATATGCGATGGGCACTGTTGCCACTGCTTTCCAAATGATCCATTTCTTCTTTTCTAACAACACTATGGATAAGACTGAAAACTTTATCTATGACAATGTGTACACTCGAAAAACGAGATACTTATTTTTCTTCTGCGTCATGTCGAACTATATGTTAATCATTAATATTGGGAACCCTAAATATAACATTGAGCCTTTTACGAAAGAAATTTTCTGTAGCGCACTATCAAAGACGGTAATCAGAACCCGAGAAATTTGCACCGACATGCGGAACCCTGATTTAAATCAGCTCTATTTATGATGTGCATAGCTTTACATAGCTACAGGTAAATTTACAAGTATTTGATACGAATTTGGTTACTGAGTTTAGAGACAATATTTCGGATGCGTCGCACTGGAGTTCCGTAGATAGAAATATTAGATATGTCCTCGGATTTGCCTAGACCCGAACTCAGAACAACTGTCAAATCGTGTTGTCATTCATTCTTAGTTCGGGTTCGGGACTAATCGTAAGTCCGTAGGTGACACGGAGTAGAAAACGCCCGACACTAAGGCCGAAACTACGGACTTCGGGCTTAGAGAGTAGACCCCTAGGTCATGTTTAAGTATTTTAAAGTGCTTGTAGAAAAATTTGCAAGAAAGAAGCCATTCATCAGCCATTCTGTCTCAAAAACTGGTTTCTAGGTCCATGCACAGTGTCATACTTATCTAATATTTACTTTTTTTTTGTTGCAGGTAACTTTCGCTGAGACATAGAAAGCAGCAGTGTTGACACTAGATAGTAAGACTCGTCTGACGAAGACTAAGTAAGTCTGTGTTGACAATATCGGCAGTCAGATCTCTTTACCCATACAAGTACGATTTTGAACCAGGTTTAGGATGTAGCTCGTGTATGATCGGTCCTACGAGTCTTCGGTCAGCTGGACCCACTCGCTACTGGACCCGCGGGTCCACTTGACCATGTCTTTTTTTTCTGTTTTTTTTTTGGTTCACTGGACCCACATTTAAACTTAAAAAAACTTCTATTATTTAAAGCTACCAGTGGATACAGTCGAGCGCAAAATGGTTAGGCAAAATATAATTTCTCATCACATCTCTCATCTGTTAGTCCCGAACTCGAACTAAGAATGAATGACAACACTATTTGACAGTTGTCCTTAGTTCAGGTCTAATAGTAAGTCCGTAGGTGATACGGAGTAGAAAACGCCCGACACTAAGGCAGAAACTACGGACTTCGGGCTTAGAGAGTAGACCCCTGATTCATAATGGCTGTGGTTAGTTATCAAGTTTTTGAGACCATCCTAAGTAGAAGTTCGTGAGACTATACCAATACTAGCAGCTATATGTAACTCTAGGTGTAGGTTCAGTATAGATATGTACTAAGATTACTGCTAATAAGATTTTATGACACGGCACAGGAAATTAGATTACGCAGCCATCCTATAGATACTATCGATTTAAGATACCAGCTTTATTTATAACAACCTTTTATTATTTTATATTTCTTTTTCTGTCTAATAGAACCTACCCCTTGAAATATACTTACCTAAACATTCACGGTTTCTAATTAAAAGTATTAATAAGATAAAAATAAGTTCACGCCCCTAATCACTTGGCTATCTTCCCATGAATATTTATGAAACTTAAGTACCTACTTGTACAGATTTTCCACTACAAAGATTTATGGATCTTCCGCTACAGCCTCCGAGATTCAATTAACTTTTTAATTAATCTGTTAATCGATTCTATTATGTGTTATCTCATAATAGTTAAAATGGTTAAGTAATGAATTAAAATACTCAAATTGTTATTTCATAGTGTACATTAAAGAAAATTCTATCTACATTGTCTTGTCTAATTGAATTTTGGTAGGAATGGTGATACGTAAAATATCTTAATTTACCTTAGCTAATTATGTTAAAGCTATCCAATTAAGAACAAAACATGTCAGTAGCTTTAAAGCCAAATACGACGCCAGACAAAACTTCATTTGATAATTTACGTTCCGCTACAGAAATGCGCAGTGTCATCTTGTCACCATTAGCATGCGTTAGAGATGAATGAAACTTTATTTTTGCATATTAGATATTATATTTATTATCATCATCATCATATCAGCCGAAACACGTCCATTGTTGGACATAGGCCTCCCCCACATGGGGGGGTGTTTGCTATAATCGCCACGCTTGGCAGGCGGGTTGGGTATCGCAGTGTAGCTGTAGCAATGTACCTATAGAGAATGCTGCTCCCCATTCTCGGGTGAGTCCCTTAGTCACCTCTTACGACACCCACGGGAAGTGATGAGATGGTGCTATTCTTTTACGTTCAACAACATACGTAACAACCATGTACACCTGCAAAAACAGCTGCCAGTCCCATGCATCCAGGAACTCCAAATTATCACTATCCACTTGAGAACACCTCTCCTTCAAAGCCAGACGATGTTGATTGAGACTCAGACTCTCAGTTGCCGCTGTAAATTGAAAGTAACGCGTCAATTTTTTCGCCTATCATTATATTACCCACGAACTGTATCAGCAGTATGTCCGTTTGATTCAGGGCTGCCGAATTCGTCTTAAGACTTTTATTGATGATTTTTTATTTCTCCTTCCAGATGTCGTTAACAAATTCTCTTTCTGGCCTATTGTTGATGGCCTTAATTTGCTCAACTTATTTTTATATTCTTAACATTGATTTTCTTTGGAGTGGAGTCATTGATCATGTTTTTGTACCTTGTCATTTTGTTCCCTAATTTAAGTGTCACCATTGTGTACTTTTTGTCATTTTTTTTTTATTCTAGTAGCTTTGCCTTCTCCTTGTGGTTCTCCCTTTTACTTTGGTCCTCTTCTTCCAGCATTCCAATTTTCTGCATTTAAGTAGTTGTTAACGACGGACATAGACTGGACTGGTTGAATGGGTCTTCTTCGGACTCAGGATTTATCTGTTCACGTGTTCTTCGGGTCTTCTCATCACCTGATCCTCTTTCATTGGTCTTCACTTATTTGCTGATCCTGTTGTATTTGTTACTTCTTATTTTGGTCTTCCTGGAGGTCTGCTTACTAGAAGTTACCTATTGTCTGTAGTCATCAAGTCAAGAGATGTTTTTGTCTGAACATACTTTCTTGACTTGGCAGTTGTTACGGATTGTCAGAAACCAGAAAATCTGACACCAGTCTTGCCAAGAAGTACCGAGTTACCCAGGGAGGTATGGTAGGCAGCCGCTCCACGTAAAATAGTGGTATTCAGCTGAATCCGGTTTGACTGGGAGCCGACCCCAATATAGTTGGGAAAAGCCTAGGCAGATGATGATGACACTTGACTTGTGATACAAGTGGTCAAAGTGTATGTAGTTATGTACTAGTGTTCATTCTTACAGTTTTTTCTTAATTCTTTGCCAGACAACCCTACCAAACTAAGTGTAAGTTTAGTGTCAGTAGAAAGTGTACCAAGTGGCGACCGTGGGCGAACTCTTATTACTTATTCGACCATCGCTTTTCCACACTGAATCGTTAACACTTTTACTTTTAGCGTCGCTATCACGCCTCCGTGCCTGGGGGCGAAATAGCTAACTAATATCGTTTATAAAATTATAACCTAGCGATCAATCTCGATTGATCGTAATATGAATCGGAAAGTGCAGCCATTTTATCGGTATAAGAGTGTCAAGAGGTCGATGAACTTAAAAGTGATGACGATGACAATTTAACTTATTCACGTAACTCCTCAACAGTGATAAAGTACCTACCTACATTATAAAATCATGATTTTGGTAAGTATGTTAATGATATTTAATTTCACTTTTTCATACGCCAACAGCATCCCACTATAAAACATGTTAAGTTCAACAATATACTACTATTTATTCATTTAAATTCCCATCACGAACTATGAATCACATAAATCGACGGAAAACCATCGCAATATTTATTTGTATATCAATGACATAACTCCCCAGTGCCAACAAAAACTCATTACATGATCCGCCACTGTTGCGAAGGCAAAGTAATCGACAATAACCCCATATAGGATGAAAAGTAGCCCATAACCAGCCCATCTTTGATCTCTTCCGCATGAATTATTCAAAAAAAGAACGTAACCCGAAAATGCCCGAAGCGTTTTCGTAAATTGCGTTTGCGCATCATTCGGTCGCCATAAAAATTTTCATCGGATAAGAAATTGAATTTAGTCTTGTAACTCATAAAATTTTAAAGGTAGCATTTTTATGTTGATTTATTTATATTATGGGAAGATTTTCGGGCCATCGCGGAGCGCACTTTCCTTTTCAGTAAATAGGAAGGTAATGAGTTGGATCGATCAAGTTTTTTTTACAAATTAAGGCCTCGACGTGGACTGAATTTAATTGGTAACCCAAAAAGCCTCCAAAAATATACATTTTCGAGGTGTTTCTTATTCTGAGTGTCATTGTAAATTCATTAACGCAGTTTTTGCTTTAAGAGAACATTGAATACTTACCTCTTCGCGTTTAAAGTCATTTTGGGTCATTTAAAGACTTTTATCTACACTCACAACGTAATGTTCCAAATATGAGTTCAAAAACGAATGCATAAATACATACTTTTTTTTCGTGGATAGGTAAAATTTAAAAAAAAAACCATTACGATTCAACATTTTCCTTCGATTTTTAAACAACTGCATCATAAAATAACTTTTTAATTTTTATAGCACACTTTTTCTTTTTAATTTTTGGCGCGGGCTCATTGACTTAAGTCAATGAGCCAGCTTTTATCTTTGTCTATGTTTGAGCGCTTTACGCAGTCATTCGAATACGCAATGAGAATATCCGCCATATTGGAATTAACTATTTTTCGACTTATTTTATTTCAACTGTATGAGTGAAGATAAAATAGTGTATGCAACGGCATATAATTAGGTATTAAAACACTCGTGCGATGCTATTATCACACTCGGCAAACCCACACTCGTGTTTTAATAACCCTTTTTATATGGTCGTTGCATAAACTACTATTTTCTTGCAATATTGAAATGCAATATTTTAATTCTTTGGTCCTCGGTAGCGACTATTTATATCTTCACTTCTTTAGACCAAGATACAGTCAGTTTCTATTTTGTTTTTACTATCCATGTAAACGTTTCTATGTAACACATTTCTATGTAAACTTAGCTTCAGAGAAATTCTACTATTATTTAAGCAAACTAAGCCATAACTTATTATGCTAGTTCTCTCAGTCACATTACAGTAATATATTCTCCGTGCACCACACAAACGGTTTCGCAAAAGCGTTTAAAGACGTGAGTTGCTAATGTTGGTACACGCATGCCGGACGAAAGGGAAATGCGCTTGCGCATATGAAAGAACGAAGTTTAAGTTATATTATTATTTAGAAAAAATAAACAGCCATAATATTTTTTTTACTTAAAATACTATTTTATTGTGGTAACAATACTGCAGCCTTTTTAGCAGTTTTGCGCATAATATTATTCGTAGCCTATTTTATCCTGTACGGTTTCTAAGCAATAGGTCATGGGGCTACGGGAGTGAAGCCAGTGTCAAAAGTTAAATTTCGATGTCATAGTTTGCCAGAATACCTACACAAAAAAAAACGTTGTTGTATGGGAGCCCCACTTATTTTTTTTTTCTGTTTTTAGTATTTGTTGTTATAGCGACAATAAAAATACACCGTCTGCGAAAATTTCAACTGTCTTGCTATCACGGTTCATGAGATACAGCCTGGTGACAGATGGACAGACAGACGGACTGCGGAGTCTTAGTAATAGGGTCCCTCTTTTACCCTTTGGGTACGGAACCCTAAAAAATATCAAAGTACTCCAACCCATTGAGCATTGGGACAAGCACGCCCCACTATCTCCAACCACACCAACTCCTTAGAGCTAGAATCAAGAAGGGTGCGACCACCAGAACAGCTAGTCAATGAAGTTCAACGAGTATCGGAGAAACGATTCGACCGATGAGCATCTTATTATGAAGAGTAACGAGAGAGTTATGAAGAGCACCGCTTACTGCATCATCAGTCATGAGGAAACACGGGAACAAAGTGGTGACGGAACCGCTGCGGTTAGGAAGACCATAAAATAAGTAGATAGTTTAGTCTAGATACGGTTCGTCGTTAGGCCAAATCCCATTTAGCCTGGCAGGCTTTTTAATTAATATTATAAAGCGGTGAAATTAGCAGGAGGTAACATTTGGAAATTTTTTATACATCAATTTTAGAGAATTGCCCTTGCGTTATACACATTATATTATAAATAAAGACCCAAAAAGTCCCAAAAAAACTTTAACCTTTCTAAAACTTTAGAAAAATAGTTACTTTCCACAACTTAAAGTTCTATTTCTTGACCATTTTTATCTCTCCTAAAGTACTCTTCACTCTCAATAGGGCAAAATGTGCGGACCTTGCGGAGGCTGTTGCGGTGGCTGCTGCGGTGGATGCTGCTGACCTTGCATTACGATCTACACTTGTTGTACGAAGATTTGTTAGTGGCACAGAGTTGCGCCTCTCGGCCGAGACGAGCCATGGCGTCTCGGCCGAAGATGGCGCAACGACGCCTACAATGTTTGTGTCTTCGAAGTATGCACTCCTGTGCCGTTTTGTGGAAATAAGCTTACTATAAATAAATAAATAAACTATTTTGTAAGTAGACTACCTATAAATCAGCTAGATTTAAGACTTAACCAACCTACCCCTAACTAGGCAAGCTTGCTAAATTAAATGTTCACAATAAAGATAAAGATAAGATAAAGATATATTTATTTGTAAACATGTGTAACATTGTACATATACATGCAAATGTGGATCTAAAAGTGAAAAATCTGTGAGTTTCAACATGTTTTGCCACCATTGGCGTACAAAATTAATTATAACCACTCGAATTAATATAACACAAGTAAGAGAAAAAAAAAAAAAAAAGCATTACAAAATTAAAATATGACACAAATAGATTAGAAACTATCATTTAAAAAATCTTTAACACAATAGTAACATTTTTCAGTAAGTAACTTCTTAAGTTCTCTCTTGAATAAAATTGGCTGGTGTATATTTTTAATAACCTCTGGAATTTTATTATATATTAATGGTGCCATACAAAACACGCTTTTACGAAGGAGTGCTGTTTTCGCAGAGTGTGGCTGTAAGAAGTTCTTATATTTAGTACGTCTATTTCTAGTGACATTGTCTGACAAAAGAGGAAACCAGTGAGGATTGTTTCTAACAAATAAAGCTATTTCCAAGATGTATAGTGACGGAAGTGTCAGTATATGATATTTTTTAAACAGTGGTTGACAGCTGTCGGTAGTTTTGATCATTGAATAAAGTGAAAATTAACCAACAAAACAAAATAACCCAAGAGTAACCATTTATTTACATTAACACATGCTCACACCTTCAGCAACAAAATTTAAATTCAACACTTCAAAATTATCACCTCAGCGGACAATCTCAGAATACTCAGCCGTATGTTTACACTCAAATCTGGGACACCTGCTCAAAGTGGCCAGTTGACCCCAAGAAGACCCACATCGGTGCCCATACCATTATTATTAACAGTCATGATATTATTTATACCTCGTTATGCATGTTTCAACATTTAATGGAGTTAACCAACATGTTGGTCATATTTTGCGTTAATCCTGATAGGTAGTCGATGTTAATAAAGGAATTTGTAATTTTAAAGCCTGCTGACAGGTTTGTGGGTATGTTAATTTTATGGGCTTGACTTCTTTAGGAATTAAATTGGTTATTTGGGCTTATTTATGAAATTAAGCAACTTGACATCTGGCTTTGGTGGACAGGTGGAGTTGTAACAAATTTTTCGGTCGCAACTGACAAAATAAACGCCTTACTTGTCTTGCATTTAAAGTCAAAATAATTCAGAAACCCTATGGTAACACGTTTGGAATGATGTAGAAGCTTCTGAAATAATACCTCATCTTTCTGGCACCACCCTAAGCTGCCCTTTTCAAAACCTAAGTTAGAACTTCCACAAAAGATAGATAGCTACTGCTAACGCCTCTTGCCCTACTATTTCATAGGCAACGACAGGTGGCAAAGCCTGTCGCCTTCCTAGTACACATACATTTTATTATTAACACCGGTATATTTTCCTAAGTTATTTATAATACACTTGGTGTAAGCCGTCTGTCTCAACCATTTATCTTGTTATAAAGAATCGAAGGACTAAAACCTGAACGGAACTCCTAAACAACTTCAAGTGTCAGGTTAGCAAAAAGATGAAGATGCAAGCGTCCTAAGTGAACTCTTGGTTGTAATTTGTTCCACTTTAGATTCTTTCTATAGCAAAGTGTTTAATAAAGATGATAAGGCGATAGTGTTTATCGGGATGACATAGAGATGTAAGGAAGAAGGAATGCTTCATCGCTGCAACGATGCCAAATTAATTGTGAAATCTAAAGGTATGAGAATAATCATATTGAATAAAAAATTTGCCGAGTACCAGAGTAGAGTAGAATATTCCTAAATGTACACCATAATAGTTACAAAACTGTATAACAAGAAATCTTAATATATACCAGACATGAGACAACCTTTGAATGGACTCAAAGCCAACCAACCACTAATACAATAACAATAACCGCGACCATCCGAAAAAAAAAAAAACTTTTACTTTGTGCTCTCCAATTAATTTAAACTAAGATCATCATCATATCAGCCAAAAGACGTCCACTGCTGGACACAGGCCTCCCTGTAGCAATGTACCTGCAGAGAATGCTGCTGCACATTCTCTGGTGAGTCCCTTAGTCGCCTCTTACGACACCCACGGGAAGTGATAGAATGGTGCTATTCTTTTACGTCCGACACCACACGGAACAACCAAGTAATATGCAATTTATCAAATCAACTACCTAATTCATTTTAATAACGACCTAACACAACCAGCAAGCATTCTAACAAACCATTCAGAAAACCGTTCCAATATAATTCCAATACAAAGTAAAAGTACTCCACTGACAATCCCACATTTTTACTCAACAGTCCCATTAACTTTGGTTTAAAAAACCTGTTCACACGATCAACAATACGTATCGTAGATATCAACTGCGCGACTCAATCGGAACTAATAAATTGAGATATTTTTCTTAGTACGCCATCGATCACTCGGCCAATTTGCAATTACTGCCTGCTATGGGCCATGGTGGTACTATATTAGTGCTGGGGTACACGGTACAACATAATGGTAAATTGAGGTTCGTTTCTGCTTTGGTTAATTAAACTTTAAACTGAAAGTTTATTGTTCTATAATGCGTAAATATGTAAATGTCACGGAATAATTGCAAACTCCGTAGAATTATAAAATATCTCGAGAGATTGTAAACTCTCGATAAATTCGACGCATCACAATTTGATAGTCTAAAATCTCTCGAAGTCATTCCGAGAAATCTAAAAGTCCTGGTTTTATGGTCTTTTAGTATTTTCACTGCAGCCTATTTCTTGGCGGATATTAACATTCAATCTTCGTACATAAGGGCCATAAAAGTTATGAATAGTGCATAAATTGACGAGGAAGGTGTTAACTGCAGCAATCTCGTGATCGATGTCATTCATGAATGCAATATCAATTAGGTTTTCTATTTCATAGAAAGGTGATGATTGCTATCACTTCTGATAAATATCTACCTAATTACAAGATCAGGTTCATTTTTCATTTTTCAACACATTTCCCGAACTTCATATTGTTGCCATCTAATCGAAAATATTATATTTTTTTAGTGATACAAAAAGACACTACCCTAGCTAAGCGTCTTGTTACTTTTATCCCGAAAAAAAAAGAAAGCACAGTTCTAGTAAGTAGATGAGTCAACGGGAACGAGGCGGGAAAAAGTTAATTCCATATAAAATAAATGTTGGTTCATGGTACCCAGCCCTAAGAACACGCAGGTCGGCGCCCGCGCAGATATATTACCGCCACGGCAAGAATATGATTAGTGTATTGTGTTCCTGTTTATTTATTTACAAAGTACTTCGTGAAGGATTGGGTTTGCTAACTGACGGTATGTTTTTCTAGCTATCGTTTGAGAAATATTGCTGAGAAGGGATGCATTGACGTTTTGTTGATTTATTTTAATAGAATTTCTGAAGCTGCTTTAGTTTTGTTTGAGTGAGGGTTCTGATATGTTTCTTTTGGTCTGTGGCCTTTTACAAAATGATGTTGAAGAAGTTTTTTAAAAATGTACTGTAAGGAAAACTTTTGAGAAAGAAAGAAAAAGACTTTTTTTGCGCCAAGCATGACACATACCAAAAATACACAACCACAACAACACAACAACAGTTATGCAAGTTGGGAAGATATGCGTCACATTCGCGCAAAACGGCCATCGCTCAGCATAATGCTGGAACTCATGTGCGAGACAGAGCCACAGCTCTGGTTTTCAGCGACATCCGGTTGACAGAATGACGTCGATCGGAGCAGATGATCAGAGCTTTGCCCCGTTTACGAGTTTTATATTTTTTATAAGAGTAAATTCTTAAAGTCATGATGTTATCCTAGGTTTCTCCTCGTTTTCAGTTAATTCAATGAAACATAATTCTTAGGGTACCCAAAACATTTTGCTACACGTACTCAATACATTCTACAAATTCCCAATTAATACTAACATTTAAGCTTCTGGGAATGCACAGCACCCGTTGAAGTTCAAAATAAACGTAAATTCCTAACCTAACCGAGACTTTAAACTGAATTCTGTACATTCCTAGTTACTGCAAAAGCTAAGTTTCCTAACCAGTTAACCTAATTAAAGCACACGACCAAGGTTTAACTAAAAGTTGCGGAATTTGTTCGAAAGAATCACCGCGGCCCTGGAGCGCAAAGGACATTAGGAGGAACACGGATGGGTTTTAGTCAGTAAGAGTCTGACACTCCCTTCCGCTCCACCCAGAGCGGCAGGAGTCATTTGATGATTTATACATTACCATACTTTAAAAAAGGTTTAACTAAATACCTGTAGTTTAGGTGCTTAACCTACCTCAATTTAAATTATTTTAAATTCTTGAGGGTAAAACCATAAAGCCTTGAACCATATAACGGGATATAAAACTCATCTCATCTGTAAGTCAGAGATCTCCTCCATTACGCCAGCGGTTGATTGCGTATCGCGACGATTAGGTGCGCGCGCGCACGACAAAGGCACCGCCTCGCGCGCCGCGAACGCGGAACATAATCCCGGATTAGGCCGGGATCATTTCAAGTTTCCCGGGACACGTCCGTCCCACGGGACCCTGTTCCGGGGTAATCTTGGTTATTGAAAGCAATCTTATTTTATAGAATAAGTAACTGTAGAAGTATGAGTTTTTTATTGGTTGGATTTCCATAAGTAGTAGCTGGTATTTATTTACGCATTTGTATGGGACTCTTTAGTATTCAATATTGATTGTATTTGAATAAGGAAATTCTTATTATATAACTGAACTTCCAAGCTAATTCCTACAACTGCCTCGTCGGTTTAATGGTCACACACGCTGTGCTATGCTTCTTTTTTCATTTGAGATGGGTTTGCTCTTGACTCTAGTCTAGGTCAGAGGTGACAGAGACAGAGTTGACGAGTTGGAGTGAGCTTACCCAGAAGAAGCCTGTTCGCTCTAACTTTGAAGAGATTAGGGTTGAATGCGTTCGGAAACACAGACGCAGGCAGAGTGTTCCACTTCTTTGCTGTGCGCATTATAAAAGATCCTGCTATATTAAACAGTGTGTAACAGAATAAACGCAATACTTCTAACCAAAGGGCTTCATTGTACTCATCATTATGAAAAACTTTTACTATGGGACCAACCACGAAATCGCGAAAAAAATCAGCAGTTCAGTACATTTTGTCGAGTGATGCGCATGTATGGGGCAGTCAATTTTTTTTACTCGATTTCAGTGTTAGTCCTATAGTTAAAGGTTTTTATAATGATGAGTACAATGACCCCTTGAGAGGTATTGCGTTTATTCTGTTACACATTGTATAGCTTGAGATCGGGTACGATTCCCGGGACTGGTAACAGCATCTGCAATTTCACAGCAGCAATCGAGAGTCTTAAATTGTTCTCGGATCATGACAACATGCTCGCCTCCTTGCACTCCAGACACTACTTCTGCTACCTCGGTCCAAATCTCTATAATAAAATAAACAATATCTTGGCGATATACAAGCTTCAAAAGACTGAATGCAAGGCGAAACTAACCACCTGGCTGCAGGAGTTAAGCTACGACGACACCGAAGGACTATTTACCGTAATAGTGTAGGCCTCTGTATCCCTCTCAACCATTTACACACACTTTTTCACGTACACTTACAATCACGCACACTCACACTCACACACATAACCTTAGCTAATTGTCAAGTTTTTTTTTTCATACTTTCTATGTCATTTGATTTTAATTTTAGATTTTTTCTTTCTTTTGTGTATTTAGTAAAATTTCTGACCACAACCTTATGTGAAATCCTGTGCACAAACTGTAACCCATTAAGGAGGAGGCCTGGTGTCCTGAAACACAGGCAACAAGCCTAGCTTAGGCACCAGTCTCCCACAATATCCATAATAATTATATTGATGTACAATGTGTAAAATATTTGTATTGTGGCGAGAAAATAAACTATTTACTTACTTCCTTTTACATGGGCCTTAAACACAGCTGGCGAAATATGAGTGAGCTACTAGTACCTACACCGTTGCCTAGTCTTCTGCTGTACAGGCGTGATGTTATGCTGGATCCCGTTGTCTGACACCATCAGGACAACGGTCTACACGTGCTTAACACCATTATTAATAACCTAATAAAAATAACAATTAACAGTTCCCATAAACAACCTACATATTTCATTTTATTGATATTCACAGTTTCATCAGATTACGCTATCTTCATAATAATTTCCTCAAATTTCGCAATCACCATTCGGGTTTTAGAACAACGATTAAAGTTAACTGGCTAATTCTAATGTACTATGGTAGGCTTCAGATAAACTTGCGATAAAGTACATTGACTTTTCTCTGATATCCCTTCGTAGGTAGATACCCGAACGATAAAATGATGAATCGTTTTTCATTACTAGAGAACATAAAGGATCACGATAGAAGTCGAAACAGGACAGTAGGTCTCGTATTTCTGTTCTTGATATGAAGAAAGTCAATAAATGTATGTGGGTCAATGACCGTTATTGCACATTTATCTGGTGTTTACCATATTACTTTAAACGTCGTGGCCTTTAGCCGGGTACTGCCGGGTATTAGCTTCCCGGTTTTAGAAAAGGGCCGTATTCGTCACGCTATAAAGTTGTTATAGGCAGAGCTTAATATTTAACTTTATGTTGGCTATAAATATCAAAACATTTATCTCATTACTATCTATAAAATTATCCAATGGGAATCTATTCAAGAGAAGAACGGAGAAGAAGCGCTACGGTTACTTCATTGCAAAAAATTATATCTTAAAAATCGTTTCTTCACACTAGGAAATCCTCCAGTAACGTGGATGCGTTCAAACGCATTTAAACTCACACAAACAGCCAGACCCGGAACAACTGTAGCCAAACAAATATTTGTTCCGTGCGGGAATCGAACCCTCGACACGCAGCGCTGCAGCCAATCGCTCAGCCGCTGCGCCGCCAAATGTAATTCTAAAAAGTAAGGTGGTCACTAACTCAAACAAAACTCAGCCACAACACTGTTTTATCTTCAAAGAAAACAATCCTATTCTCCGACAAATAATGGCATAAATTCTAACCAGCCGTCGACGAGGTCAAATATTGATTCAGCACACGAACAATTAAGGTTCAACAATGCTCCTATTGCTGTATACGGGCCGCCATTAAATTTAATTACCGAGTTTCGGATGCGCGACGGCTTGCGCAAGCGCAGGTGCGCGCAAATGTCAGGTGAGGCGCGTGCGCGTAACACACTCTGTGGCCTTATGGCTGCGCAGGTCGACATGCCCTTAAAGATGTGACTTGTGGGAAAAAATAAGATGATGGCTTGTTATGTGAGTTATGTTTTGTTTTTTTGTCTTTCGGTACTAAACGTTATACCGTTTATAAACAGTCTTAATAAACGGTATCATTTCTTGATATATGGACCATCATAAAAATTACTAGCGACCCGTCCCAGCTTCGCACAGGTGCAAATTATATACAGATACAGCTGATACGCAAACCTTCCTCGTTTATCGCTCTTTCTACTAGTGAAATTTTTATTTATTATTATGAGCCTGTTGAGTTCCACTACAGGGCCTCCTTCCACTTTTCTCTGTCCGTTGTTACATTTGACCAATCCTTTAGGTAGGAGTCCAACCCGCTTCGCCATCTCCTGGCCTACCGCATCGCTGGTACCTGTAGTTCGGGTGATAATCTATCTGGTGAAAATCAGGTGAAAATACTAGTGAAAATCGTATCATAATCCGTCGCGTGATTAAGCAGTAAACGGAGGAACAGACAGGCAGACAGCGACTTGTATTTTGTCTTATTTAGAGAAGATTTTTCTTTGATATATAGCAAATAAAAATGAGACGATGATTCTATCCGTCACACTCACCTAAATCGTATCTAATCGAAGGGACTAGATTGAGAGGGATCCCTAAAATATGTACTCGTAGGTATACCTACAAACCGAATCGGCACCAAACTTTAAAGGTGATTTATACGTAATTTAAATCTTGTTTGCAGCATTTGCGTTCTCCAATTTAATTGAATTTGTTATAAATAAAATATAGCTGCTTTCTTGGATAGCCAATATTATGATATTAAAATGAAAAACCTCATCAAATTAGTTTTGTTTCTATTCACTCCCCCGTACTTTGTGGGGCAACTAAGTAGTTATGAAAAACAGCTAAGATTAGATCATAATCTTTCCTTCTCCCAACCTCTTTTGGTAGTTAGAAGAATTAAGCTCCACCACTCTCAGACACTCACCGCTCGAGGCATACGGCATATGAAGAACTGACGTGTGGGGTTAAAAGATCACGATTGTGTAAAAGGATTTATGTAAGCAGGTATTCCAATCAACCGTGAGATTAGTCATGACACGAGGTTGATTGAAGTACCGAGATCCTTGTACGCCGTGGTTTGGCTTAATGAGACGAATTGTAGACGTTCTTTCATATTCTTCGTGTCTATGATTGTGAATTGTAGACGTTCTTTCATATTCTTCGTGTCTATGATTGTGAATTGTAGACGTTACCTAATAAACAAGCTTAAGCAGAGGAAATAGAACTCTATCAGAATCTGTACCAACAGAATATAAGAACCGATGTGTAATGTAACTCTCATAGCTTTGCCATCAGGTCAGTTTCAATAAAAACCGTCTACGGAGCCAACACTAAACGATAGGAACTATAATTTATCTGGCGTCAACCAGCGACATACTCACTCATATTGCTCATACAAAAGAAGCAAAAAAAAACAGCAGCCTGGCTTTGTCAAAATTACCGCAAATTGTTCATAATCTAGAATTCAGTCTACAGACAATACAACAAAACATTCCTCAAGTATTTGTTCTCTTAAACCCACTAAAACAATAGACAACAAAATCAGGTGTTCTCTACTATGACATGATAATAATTTATTCTGTTTCGAACTCATAACCGCGCGTAACACCGCCCGGCAGATTCCCACGGAACCGAAGGTCGATCACGACCCAATAGTTGCGAAATGTAATCATTCAGATAGATGTACAGAATGTTTGCTTTGTTCTTGTATGTCGAATTGTTGGTTTGATCTGTTGGGACAGGTTTTTGGCCATGTCTGACCGATTTTTTAAGAGATTAAAAATAGCATTGGAGAGATCCTTATTAATATTATTTACGCGAAAGTTTGTATGTATGAATTTAATCTTAGTTTTGCTTCTGTAACCAATGCTTACATTTAAATCTAAGGTGTGTTACTCCTTCTGTTATCTATTTTCAAAGGTAAACCGTTTGACAGAGTGAAATCTTTATTGAGGGTTTCCGAATCCATAAAATAACCCTCGACAACTCTGCACGTATTTCTGTCTCAGAATTTTGACTTCCAATTTTATTCCATTCCTTTATGAAAATCTTTGACAACCTAAAGGCCAATTCTCGTACTTTGAAATCGTTCAAATTCAAGTCTCTAGGCTTGGCTGTTGGTATATGTGAGTTTATATCTTTGTAAACGCACCCAAGATACAGGAGGAATTCCTAGTGTGGGGCAACGTTTTAAAAAAAAATCGCAATTGCATCACAGCGACTATCAATGTCAAAACACAAAATATTGGAAAATTCGAAGATTTTTGACATTCCTTCTTCTTACGAGTGTCGATAGCAAAAAAATAAATTTTGTGTTTGGCGCAGTATTCAGAAACGGTAACGCCATTTTCTGACGCAGCCATGACGTCCTCACGTGGACAGGTGACAGGGCATGAGGCACAAGACGAAAGATGGATCATGGACTGCGGAGAGACGCCACACAAACACTGAAGATCGAAGCCATCCGAGAACCCCGAGGAGGTTATCCTTACTGCAGCCGACCCGAGTACGGAGTCTATTAAGAGTTATCCAGGTCGACCACGGTAAGGCATGTCCAGGTGGCAGTGCCTGTTAGGATTGCGGAATTTGTTCGAAAGACACCGCGGCCCTGGAAAGCAAAGGGCTTGAGGATGAACACGGATGGATTTTAGTCAGTAAGAGACTGACACTCTCTTCCGCTCCGCCGAGAGCAGAAGGAGTCATTTGATGATTTCACAGACAAAAAAGGTGGCAGGTTGGCGACTGCGGTTTGAATGTGAACGTTCCTTAAAATACGAGAATTGCCCTCTGATTATCTTGCAATTTCCTTTCCGTTTACAGTAGCTGTATATTGGAAGCCAGTGTTCAACAACGGACGTCTGCGAACACAAATATTATCAATATCATAATTGTCCTTTATTAACTTCTCAAAATACGCAGCTGCCGTATTGTTATAAGTACATACGTATGTACTAGTAATGCACCCGTTACACAATGAGTGCCGATCAAGTTTATAAATAACTGGCCGTATGTTTAAGATCCGACAGCTGCTTATCGTTAAGAAAAACTTTATTGATTATAAGACTTATGTTCTGACGATAAAATTTTAAAGCCTATTTGCTGTTATTATGAAGTTTAACTATGATACTATAATACTTCTTACGCTTAGGTTATCTGGATTTTAATTTTAATTTATGATTGTTTAAAGTTCTACGAGGAGCTCGTGGTTAAAGAATAACAGCCGCACGGGTCCATCTTCAAGGTTAAGCAAAGCTTGCCAAGGTCGGTCTGTTAATGGGTGACAATCTTAACATACCGAGTTTCCTCCAGGCCTCAGAATTGGTTCCGGCTGTCATTTGTAGATCTTTGGCAGTCGTTACGGATGGTCAGAAGCCAGTAAATCAGACCCCAGTCTTACCAAGAACTACCGTGTTACCCATTTAGTGGGTTGCGGAGGTCTGGTAGGCAGCCGCTGTAAGCCGACCCCAATATACTTAGTTGGGAAAAGGCTAGGCAGATGATGATTGTTTACGGTTCTAAAGACCAGATTTCCTTAATAGGTTGTGCGGGGGTTTGAGCTGGTGAGACGGCATTTCGATTTTCGATTACAAAATAATATGGATTTATTTCACGATAGTGATGATAAAATTATAGTCTAGTGCTTCCTCAACCCTGCCAGGGTATTTTAAAATGTGATTGAGGTACACAAAGAGTGAACTCTTCTTTCGCCCTCTTTTATGTCCCAGTCATTTGGGCTCGGCCTTCCTTGTCCTTCTTTTGCGAGCACAATTTTGTGCGGTGTTAACATCGTTCGACTTCTTTCTCATCTGACCTGAACCTGGATTTACCACTAATAGGTATTGTATTGTAACATAATTATGTTTGTTCACAATACCACACCTGCCGGTCGATTCTGTCGACATCTCACGGTGTTCACCTTGGCGGAGTGAACGACAATAGAGCTGTCATTCCATCTTATTTGTATGGTTTGACAACTCACCCGTCGTGCGCCCCGCCTTGGTGTTCACTTCGACATGTTTACAGAATCGCAATGCTGTTACTTTACCAAATAAAACATAGTAAACATGAATATAATGACTGCGATATTTCCAAGAAGTCTTCATTGTCTAGGGAGGCGTGCGCCCGCGCAGCATCAAAACAATCATTAGTCGGTTCGTGTGAATAGTTTAAATTGTGTACTAGTACTTGTACTGTGGGTGGAGATCACGGTTTTCCTTAACGGGCTAATTTGGTCCTAGGTGGCGCCGAACCGTTTTCATCCATCATCAGCATCCTATAACTCAGACAATTACTGGTTTCTGTTAGCCGGCTTCATCCCAATGCTGGACAAAGGTCCACTGTAATCCAGGATGTTTTGATCCAGAATTATTATAGAAAATGAAAAAGAAAAAAGAAAGAAAGAAAAAGCGTTTATTCCGCCAGAAAAGACGCACAAAAATAACTAAAACAAAAATAATTAAAACAAAGTTAGCTACAAAACCCGTATCACTGCCACCAGGCTATATCTGGAATTTCTGTTGTTGCATTTTCAACGCTCGGATCAGCGCCGAGAGTTGAAAATGCAACAACAGAAATTACAAAGTAATATTAAAATAATATTGTTTTAAGAGGTTGTGGTAGGCCCCCAGGACCGGGCACGAGTCTTTAGTCATGCCATAGACAAAACAGAACATCGTTCTAGCTTTGTCCATGGCATGACGTCCGGCTCTAACTGTCGACTGACAGTGATAAGTTGACACTGGCAAAATATAAACAAGTAAACACAAACAGTATTAGTACAGTTACTGTGTACAATAAAAATATACAAATAATTCTCAAAATATAACTAAATTCAAGTTGTGCGTCGCATCCCAGCAAGAATCGGTCGTTGCTCAGCATAATGCCGCGACCCTGGATAAATCCCACAATCAACGGCGCTGATTTTCAGCAACCACCGTTTGAGTGACCTTCTGGCGTCCCCCCGTGAGTATAAACAAGGCAGGTAACTTATTATTTAAAACACCACTAACAATTAAATAACTAGACTATATAGTATTAAAATCATTTAAATACAATTTAAAAAGCAAATAAAAATCAACATTGTCCTAGTCATAATTTATCCAAATAAAATACGTGTATACCAACATTACAAAACAAAACAAAAATTGAATTAATAATATTACACAAATACAATATTCCTTAATATACCATGTATCAATCTTACAATTAACTACAAATATGTTACAGTTATAATCACAACTCTTATTTCTTATGCAGGAAGCATTCTTTATCTACGAAAACAATACGCCATCATTTACAGTTTTTCACCATAATAATTATGATGGCGGCCATTTGCATATTGGCTTGGCAAAGCAAACCGTGCTGGACCGCAAATCGTATCTTTTCTGGAGAATCCCTTAGTCAGTTAGTGGAGAAATCGAAAAATAATTGTGAATGTAATGTATATTATATGAGATGAGGTGTTAAGCTGTGATAATATGGTGCTATAGGCCGAATGATTCGAGTGTCGATCGAAACAACAGACGAAAGTGACACAGGGACCTGTCGCCCACGACACGCCATGCCCAACCTCCTCTACAAAGTTTAAAAAAACACGCTGCAAACTTGCTCCACAAATATGTGACTGCTCCACTATACCATTACACTTTGAGAACAAGAAGACCGAGCCTAAAGAGGGTGGAATCAGTCCAATACCACCAGCACTGTGGAAGACTATATCCATTGCCTGTAGGCCATGACCCAGAGGTAAGTTAAACATTACAAGCTATGTGGATTGTTGTTTTTGCATCAAATGTTTCTTTAAAATGTTTATAAAATGTTTTTTTGTCTTCAGGTCTCTGAATGGTGGAGGAAGGATAGATGCGTTACGCTTGGCTTACAGAGCCCCACGTTTGAACTATGTTGCGGAATTTGTTCGAAAGAGTCACCGCGGCCCTGGAAAGCAAAGGGCTTAAGAGCGTGTACACCGTATGTCATTTCATAGAAACTTCCAAGTCCTTATTCTTCAAAATGAATGAACCGATTTTAACGAAACTTGGTATGCATACGCTAGATATCCAGGTCTAAATAGTTATCAGAAAACATTTTTGAAAAAGAGTTCAGGGGGAAGGATATAGAGATTTTTCACTTTCTATAGAAAACTTAAAATCGCTCTGTCTATCCCTCTGAAATCTTTTTCAAAAATGTTTTCTGATAACTATTTAGACATGAATATCTAGCGTATGCATACCAAGTTTCGTTAAAATCGGTTCATTCATTTTGAAGAATAATGATTTGAAAGTTTGTATGAAAAGCCGTACCGCGTAAACGCTCTTAAGGAGGAACACAGTTTTAGTCAGTAAGAGTCTGAAACTCCCTTCCGCTCCACCCAGAGCGGAAGAAGTCATTTGACACACCGATCCATAAAAAAAATGGTTGTAGCTATCTGGACACAGACTTCGGCAGGGAATAATCTCTGTTTCTTTCTGTTTTCGTTTAAATTTGTACTTATATTAGAATAGGTCTAACCTTGACCCGAACTGTAATGTGAGTACCTACCTAATATAATAAAATGTTAGTTATAAAATTTACTTCGATGAGTAAGCATTTTCCATTACTACCTTCTATAGCTTCTTGAACAGATATTAGTGTGTCATCTGAAGGCGATAGTTCAATCCAATTAATGCAGCCTAATTGGCGATAGTGACTTATCAAGTCTTCACTAATGAGGCATTATCATCTGTTCCTGACTCATGAGTCACAAGGAAATGATTAGATCACTTGAAAATTTAGGTCTTTCTAAGTTTCAGCTAATAACTTTGGTACCAAAGCTTTAGTGACTGTCATAAAAGGCTCAAAGCTCTCAACTGTTTCCTTCTTGAAGACTTATGGTCTCATGGTGATAAATCCCTGCAGTTCTTCCATTCAAAATCTCAGCATCATTCTGTACCCTTTATGCCAAATTATTTGGGGTCGACGTTACATGTTCATCTTCCATAATTCCATAAAAATACAGACGCCAATTTCATTCCACGAATCAACAGGTGCTAAAAAATCAACTCTTAGATAAAATATTCATCCCACCGTGTCGCATCTCTATTCCCCTCTAATCATGCGCCTACGCAGCCGAGCTACCGCGCATGCGTTGAGGCCTGCAATCACTGGCAGCCAGTCCAGCTCCGTAGTTATTTGTCGGGGTTACTGCCCTGATCTCCGCTGGAAGGAGGTTGTTATTTCTATTATTTTATCCATTCGTCTAGGAGCTGAGGCTTTGACAATTGGTAGAATCTGGTGCGAAGGATGTCATTGTATGAAAAATAAGTGGAAATGCACAGATAAGTTTTTCCGAAATAAAAAAGGTGCCTATAAGAGATAGAGAATGTGTAGCTTTCTAACAGTGAAATAATTTTCATAATCGTACCATCACTTCCAGAGACTATGTCGTAGATACAAACTAACATTAAGTTTACATTAGTATAGGTGGTGATGATAAAAAGGGCTGTTTACTATTTTAACCACATCCGTTCTAGGGTTCCGTACCCGAAGGGTAATTGACGGGACTCTATAACTAACCCTCTGCGGTCCGTCCGTCCGTCTGTCTGTCAGCCGGCTAAACCTCATGAACCGTAATAAGTAGATATTTTTAATTTTCAAAGTGTGTATTTCTGTTGTCGCTATTACAACAAATACTAAAAATGTTAAAGTTAAAGGGGGCTCCCCTACTAGAAACGCGTTTTTGCTCAATCTTACTAATGGCAACATGTACACTCGAAATGCTAACAGAGTTTTATTATATTCGATAAAAAAATATATAAAATAAAATTATATTTAAAACTTAAAGGGGATCTCCATACAAGAGACGTTTTTTGGAGTTTTTTTGCTCAATTTTAACGCCATAATAATGGTGATGGTACGGAACGGAACCCATGCGCGCGTCCGACTAGCACTAGGCCGGTTTTAATATCATAGCATTCTAGCACACATCCCACTAAGATTTAAGCCAATCCGTTACAAATTAAAACCTTCGAAAACCATACTTTAACTGCACACATGGTATCCCTTGAAGCTGGGAGAATACCTCATCATCATATTATAAGGAAAACTGTACACGTGTTGCATAATGACTTCTCATAAGTTCTCCCGCCAAATGAAGCTTACTTACTCACACAAAACACTAAAGATAAAAATCATGAGTAATCAATTACGAAATAAATCACTTTTTCCTCTTACCCAAAAATGTATATTAACAAGGAAAGTACCAAAATGACTTCCAAAAATTCTAAACTTAACAATCCAAAGATCAACATTAACTCCCACATGAGTTCGGAGATGCGTCAGCAATAATCATTTGGTTTTATGCCTACATTCAAAACATTGCGTCGTCATTTAAATAATTATGCAAGTCAAGTTAACGTGAAATATTAACAGGAGAATTAACAGGTGTTTCCACTTTTTTTATTTACTTTACACTTTAGTACGTTTATGTAATAGTGAACTTCAAAAGCTTACCGCTGCACAATCTGACATTACTTATGTATTAACGAGTACCTCATTCATTAGGTAACACAGGCCAACTGCCTCTCGTTGAAACTGTAGTCGCAAACGCTACTACTGAGCATGAGGTCTTGGGTATCATTTCCGGGTCGAGCAGTGTTATTCAATTTTTCGATAATTCATTTTTCAATAACAGCAGGTTTCATCATCATCATCATATCAGCCGAAAGAGGTCCACTGCTAGACATAGGCCTCCTACAAATAAGGGGGGTTTGTCATAATCGCCACGCTTGGCAGACGGGTTGGCGATCGCAGTGTAGCTGTAGCAATTTACCTACAGAGAACGCTGCTGCCCATTCTCTGGTGAGTCCCTCAGTCGCCTCTTACAACACCCACGGGAAGTGATGGGATGGTGCTATTCTTTTACGTCCGACGACACCATACGGAACACAGCATGTTTGGTGCCTATTAAATGGGACTCAAATAAAAACTGGCCAAATATGGATGAAAAAAGGCGTACTGTTTAAAATGTAATTTTTTGCAACAAAATCATCTTAAACGAGTATCATAGAAACGACCAGTCTCTTAACTCCCATAGTCACTGTCCTCACCCCCGTCTCCCGTAATTACAGCAAGTCTGATAGGATTATAAATTAACAGGACCAAAAAAGGCGACTCTTGCGCCGGCAGCGCGCGCCTCCCAAACGTTGTACCGTCATTTGCATACTAGTAGGTATCATGCGCACGCGCAACCGAAAGGAAATGGCTTGGGAACCTTATTCGTTGCTAATTCACTTTCGATTGACAGGTGCGTGATGTAATCTTGTGTCTAAAATTATTATATTGAGGTAAAAGACTCCGCTGTCCGTCTGTTCGTCTGTCTGTCACCAGGCTGTATCTCATGAACCATGATAGCTAGACAGTTGAAACTTTCACAGGTGATGTATTTCTGTTGCCGCTGTAACAAAAAATCCTAAAAACTGAATTAAATAAATATTGAAGTGGGGCTCCCCCATACAACAAACTTGTTTTTTTTTGCCGTTTTTTTTTTATAGATAATGGTACGGAACTCTTCGTGCGCGAGACCGAATCGCACTTGGCCTATAGACGCACTAAGCCTATTACGAAAATTGTTTCACTGAGAGACATCCGACAATCACCGTTAGACTATTTTCTTATACCAGAATAATCCATGGTCTCGGGTGTATCCCACAGAACTGCGCATTATGTCAAATGGCCCCGTGATTGACGCCGCGGGAAAAAGACTAACTTGGCAATATTTGCATAGTTTTTAGGTATAGCTATTTGTAAATGAAGTGTTAATTCAATGGCCATGAAACGGTTTGGTAATGTCCATTTTAGTACCTACCGCTATATTGTAAGTTGTTGTCATTGATATGTAAACCCTTTTTTATATGAGTTTTATATATTTGTTTAATTTATTGTTGTTGTTTAATTTATGGTTGAGTGTGAGTGTCCAAAACATTGATTATTTTTAGAAAAAAAATTAACATTTAAACTTTCTATTTTTCCTTTTTGATCTTTATTGTTCTTTAGTTAAAGTCTTTTACGGGACAATTTTATATTTTAAATACTAATCTAACTATATAAACACTAAAAATAATAACTCCTAATTAAAATATGGCGTCAAAAAATTCGACAATTAAAAATAAACTGTAACATTTGGATTTGATTTGTGAATTTCCTTCAAAACATCTTCCGATGACTTAAACTTCAAGTTTTCTTTTACCTTATTCCTTGATGAGCCAGCTCTTGTCCTCGATCATACCTGATGGACAGTGATCAGTATTTTTTATATGGATGGGAAATCATTAAATGACTTCATCCTCTCTGGGTGGAACGGAAGGGAGTATCAGACTCTTACTGACTAAAACCCATCCGTGTTCCTTCTCATGCCCTTTGCGATCCAGGGTCGCGGTGACTCTTTCGAATAAATTCAAAACTGGCAGTGATCTATGTCTAGGGTGGAACAAGCGAGCCCTGATGACGTCTGTTCACTCTTGCTTTGAAGAATGATACTTTAAATCACAAAATCCTATGCTAAAAGCAAGTTTTATTTACCGCCACAATATAAAGTTAAACATATAATTTAAACATAAACACTGCACTTACAATGAACACCGCGAAATTGATATTTTAATTCAATTGATACCGCACTTATTAAAAATTACACACTGTCCAGAGAATGTTCAATTTGCATCGATTTAATTTCCAAGTTGGATGCGGTCGTAAAAGAAAACGATAACTCCATCCGCTGTCTTTTCAAAGATAGTAAAAGTGCACTCTTTGTGATATAGTGTTTTATTATATTATAGACTAGGTTTTGCCAACGACTCCGCCCGCGTGGATGTCGGTTATCGCGTGAAAAAGTAGCCTATGTCCTTCTCCATATCCCAGGCCATATATCTGCTAAATTTCATGACGATCCGTTCAGCCGTTTTAGCATAAAAGCGTAACAGACAGAGTTAATTTTGCATTTATAATATTAGTAGGGATTTACAGTGCGTCTATCATAACTTGGACAGAACTTTAACCATTTGGCGTACCTCCTACGCCAAGCCATATTTTTACCGTATTTTTGCCACATATTTGTTACCTTGGCGTACGGGTAAGCTTTCGATTGTCGCATTATAGGCGACAGTGGCGTTAAAAAGTCTAAGGCGTGTTTTCCTTAGAATTTCCCTTGTTTATCTGTATCATAATTCCGTACCTACCTTCAAAGACAACTGATTTTCACTTTGTTTTTCAGTCACTCATCGCTACCCTTACGAAACTATCACACGGAATTATCATTAATTCGTTACTTAAGCCTCTTTTTCAAGACATCGCCCATAATTTTCATTCACATCGCCATAAACTATGATTACACTAAAGTCTTCAAGGCAATATTTACTCTATTAACTGTAATTCCAAACGGGCAACGCCGCGGGCTCTGCTTATATTATTTTTTCCACACGTACAGTGTGGTTGGAGCGACGAAGGATCGAGTTCCTATTTAGTACTTAGTTTTTTTGGTCCTTCGGTACTTGCGGTTTGCAAAGGAAGTTTCGTATTCTGCCTTGATAGTGTTGCCATACATCTTTAATGTGAGATGTAACGAGTTTTATTTAACTTATTTTATTTGGAAATTATATTGTGATCACAATGGGCCTCATCAGAAGGCTTAAAGTCACCCAAAGGGCAATGGATAGTTTGTTCGAAGGAGTTACCACGGCGCTGGAACGCAAAAGGCCCTAGGAGGAGCATGGATGGGTTTTAGTCAGCAGTCTGACACTCTCTCCCGCTCCACCCAGAGCGGAGGGGTAATTTGATGATTTCCCATGCTTAAAAAAAAAAGGCAATGGATAGGGCAATGCTCGGAGTTTCCTTGCGTGATCGGATCAGGAATGACGATATCCGCAAGAGAACCAAGGTCACCGACATAGCCCGAAGGATCGGCAAATTGAAGTGTCAGTGGGCAGGGCACATTGCTCGCAGAACAGATGGTCGATGGGGCCGAAAAGTCCTGGAGTGGTGGCGGCGTACCGGAAAACGCAGCGTTGGAAGTCCTCCGACCTGGTGAGGGTTGCGGATAGCCGATGTTTGCGAGACGCACAGGACTGGTTGTTGTAGCGACACTTTGGGGAGGCCTATGTCCAGCAGTGGACGTCTTTCGGCTGATATGATGATGATGATAATTTGGAAAATCTATCATTTATACGCAAACCACGTAACTTATTCGTAGTGTCACGTTAGATACTTACAAATAATTTAAAGGAATGGTAGGCAATGTTACTTTGCCACTTATTAACGACTGATTTTCCACAGCTGCTAGATCAAAACACTATTCCATTAAGTCTCAATAAAGTAGTGCTTTAAAGTTAATTTTTCCTTAAAAATATAAATTAAATTCAGCTCTCTTCTCATAGTATCAAACTCTTATATATATAACTGGCAACACTAGCCGATCCTCCCAAGCTTTTAACGTACAAGCTACAGGATCTGCGGTTTTTGATATGGATTACGGTTCCCATGTCGTTAGTGATCGGTCTTTTTAATTTTTATTTTAACCCTCTACAATCTTTATAAAGTCACACGGGGTTTTTCTGGTGTGTAATATGATGGTCAAGATTTCAATGTTTTTCTTAGAACATCTTGGATAGGGACTTAGGACCAACCCACCGCCCACGCAATACTGGTGCACTGACTGTTTCAAATTCTGTGAATTGATTTTGGAATTCTTAATTCGAATTGTTCTTATTTTTTTTGCTAAATTGATTCTGTATAGTCGTAAAAGTCGATAGTGCCAAAATATGTGGTAGTGGCATTTAAAATATTGACTCATGGGGAATTTTGTTGGTGAATCGACTTTCTTGAAACAATTTACTTTACATACAGGATAACAGGGGCTCGAGTCTGCTATTGCAATCGTGTCTCAATGACCGGTCATTGATCGAATATTTGTCAACTTTGACAGTTTTTGTATGGGAAATGTGTCATAAGTTTGACGTTATACGTCAAAAATCGATCATTGACCGGTCATTGAGACACGATTGCAATAGCAGACTCGACCCCCAGGACTCAATTTCACAGGGTACTTGCTTGGGTTCGATTCCTGGGTCGAAAAAAGTGTTTCGAGTTTTCCATCTGTAATTTCTTTATAGTCTCCTAGAGTCTCGATTTGTTCCTAGTTACTGTTGATGGCAATGGGCTTGCGCCCTTTTGCATGGAAATTAAGCATAACTGAGGAAATGTGAGTGTACTGTTAACCCACACCTCTGCTTAACCCTTTGGGAAATCCAGGCGTGATGATTTTGTCTCTTTTTTATGCTATAGCCCTTTCTAAACCTTCCACCTTGATAGACGCGATCTATCACAGTTAAGAAACAGTATCTATTGCAATTTCAATATCAGCGGACCAACATTAACCTAGCACAACGATTTATCTTAACGAAACAGCTCAACAAATCACGCATACATTGAAATGATCAATCTTGGCTAGTGATAAATGATAATTATGGCGAGGTTCATAGTGCAAGGGTGCGCGGGCGCAGTGCGTGAATCGACGCGTGCGCCGGTCACGGAGAGCCCGATGTTATTAGTAATATTGTTTGTTATGTAATGTTGGTTTTTGAGTTGTCTGTGGTTGGTAGAAAAAAGTAAATTGGACCGCAGAGAGAGTGTTTGTTTGTGGTTTTTGTGAGGTAGTTATGTTGAGTGTATGCTGGGATTTGTTTGAAGCATTTGCTTGTTTTTTAAATGAGCTACTCTGAATCCACCTTAATTTGTATCTTGAAATTCTAAGTGGATTCAGGGTAGCTAAGATGAAAATAATTGTAGTATAGTTCCCAATAAACTCAAAGCAATCCACAGGGCAAACACCTCTTGCAAAGAAGGACCAAACAATAAACATGACCAATCTGACAGAAATAAACTACAAGGACCAAGGACCATGGCTTTGATCCCAATACCGCCATAGATAAATTCAAATGCACATTCCAAATTAGATTAATCATTTATAACAGCTGGGTCACGACACAGCCAATCACATACACAGATGAACTGATAAGACGCGCATACGCAGGACCTTGGCTAGTTCATGCTCTATTTTTCAGCATCTGCTACAGTGATTCTGCACCTAGAACTGAGATGTTATTGGAGTGTTTTTAGAGGACGGGTTGTTTGTCTACCACTGATGTGTTTGACTTATATACTTGAGTTTGGGTTTGTCAATCCCACAATAGTGATCTATCTCCATTACGCAAAGGTTTGATCGGAGCAAAACTTTTAAGCTCGCCTTTTTACATGAACTCTATCATCATCTGCCTAGCCTTTTCCCAACTTTATTGGGGTCGGCTTCCAGTCAAACCGGATTCAGCTGAATACCAGTATTTTACGTGGAGCGGCTGCCTACCAGACCTCCACAACCCATTAACTGAGTAACACGGTACTTCTTGGCAAGACTGGAGTCAGATTTTCTGGCTTCTGACAGTCGGTAACTACTGCCAAAGATCTACAAATGACAGCCGGGACCAACGGCTTAACGTGCTTTAATTAACGTGAACTCTATATTTCTGTATACCTAATCAAAAAAATACGTTTGGTATATAACAGTAACTAATAAAGCTTCTACACTTTATTAGTAAGATTCGCCGTCCTCGGCATATACTCGTCGAGTCCGATGACGAGATCACAAAGATTCAGGAAAGCTGTAGGGAAACCAGCACCCTTAGAAAAAACAAAAACAGACCGCGTTCCGTATACCGACCTCGCCGCCGAGGTCCGTCGCGACGACCCATTCAAAACCCTCCCCGACTTTTGCCTAACGAGCCAGCCCGCGCCGCAGAGCCTTTAGCTTTAATAACCCCTAATTAATGAAAACGACCCAGCCTGTTGTCCCTTGCTGTCCTAAACTGACGCCGCTAAGCCGAGGTCGTATTCCACAGGGAATGCCCTTAGCGAGCGGTCAGTAGTTTTAGCTTGTAGCTAGCTTTGTTGCCTTGGCTGGGGGAAATTCATTTGAGGCGGGGGCCTTAAATTCATTTGAGGCCACCACAGGATAGTCCGGTTAAGCAGTTGATAGCCCTTGCGTGTTAACTTGCTAGTGGTCATATCGAATAAAAAAAATAAAAAAAAATCTTCTACACTTTGTTAACAGTTTTGGACGGACATCTAATGAGAGGATACTACGCTCTTGTTGGACTAACAATGTTTTGCCTGAAGTATTTTTACAGCAGAATACTGAAAGCGAATACCGAATGTCTTCATAATCTTTATTATTTTTTATTAAAAAAAAACTGTCATTAAAGTGTCACATACTATGACTCCAACGATTTCATAACTACGATTAAATGATACAATCATTACAGAAAAACATCATCAATTTCAAATGTTGATTGCCTCTGGCCTAAACTAAATGTAATATAATCTACTTCAGATGGTAATGACTTGTATGCCTTTGCTCTGTTTAGCAACGGACCCTCGATGTCAACTTGCTGACGAAATATCACAGCCTGCCAGACATTGGCAAATAATATGTGGTGCTATTCAATGAGAAGAGTTACAAAACAGAAGCATTGAATTTATTTGGCTATTTTCTTTACATTGTCAAGTGACAATTTATTGTTAGCCTTGGTATTGCTGTGTTCGATGTATTACCTAACGATATTATTTGCGTTGGTCTTGATGTTTTTACCCAACATTATTCTTAGCACCATTTTCAGGAACATTTGTTTATTTTATATTTATTTATTAAAATGGGAGACAACTATTGTTGAGTCCACCCGTAACCGACGTAAACCAACCGTACCGTTTTGTTATCTCTTTTTAATAATCAATCATTACATGTTATACAGTCCACTACTCCTTTCATTTACATCACTAAGATCTATCGTCGCGATCAACTATCATTACAGGTGTATACTTAATGCGATAGCGCGGTTTTAGACTAAAAAGAAACTGTGAAGGACTTAAACTTAAAAACTGATTGTACTAATAACATCTAATAATTATAAGTTCTATGCTAAGTTGCCTAAATATAAAACATAAAGACATCAAATAAGTCGTTACTTGGGTAGTGATAATAAATAAAAATCGGATGAATTTTTAGAAAAAGGTGAATTATAGCATGAAGGTTGTCAGCTCAGAATGGAGAAGAAAACAAGTTGCGCATATCCCAAGTAATATAAAACCAGCGGCCTTACCATGACGTGTTAAAGTGTGAGTAGTTCGAGCGAGAAGGAGGGATGGAGCTATACACCCTATATAGCACCATCCCTCCTTCTCCCCTCTCTCTCTCCCAGGGCAGGAAGAAAAAGAAGAGTCATTTGCGAGTGTAAACTTAGACGTGAATTATTGCAAAATCTACAGCTTGCCTAATATTGAAAGTTAAATCAAGCAAGGAATCTCCATTGCCATTTACCATTTCACATTTTTACTCAATCCTTAGACTCAGTTTTTTCATCCAGTTCACTTGCCGCATTCACATTTGTCCCTTGACCATATTTTTTGTCGTCTGTCATGCATTTTGGACAGGACCATCTGATATTATCTAATGGACATTCCTCTGTCGCTCCTGTATCATTTTTTATTTGAGCATGACTGATGACGATTTCTTTTTTGTCCTTTTAGTTACCGTCAAAGGATTGTGGGGTATATGTCTAAAGCTGGGTACTGACCGGTTACATTCGCAGCGAGCACGTTAAGTTACGCCGTATTCTAAAATCCGTGTAAAACAAAACACATAGGTACGCAAGTAACATGCGCATGTTGGTGCTCGTTTCCTCGTACTGACTGCTTGAATGCTCGCTTTGTAACATGTTATATAGTATATAACACCCCGTACCTTTAAAATTTTTGGGCGAGGGATATGGAGCATTTTGAATATTGAAGGTTTATTCTACTGTTACTATGATTTTGATTGCACCTTTACTTAGAACTGCTTTTTCTTTGTTTCAGGTAAATGATTTCAACTGACCAAGTTGCAAGCTCCGAGGAAAGATAAAGAGCTTAAGAAAATAGGTCCATATAAAATTTGACTAAAGTCAATATGCAATTTTTCATTCCTAAAGGAAGAACAATACCTACATATCACAAGGACATCTCGTCTATATTTTTCCTCATACAAAAGGAATGCTATCCTCTTTGACTTTATCAGCAATACCGCTGACATGTTCTCCAAAAATTCGAAACATGTTTCGCCCACCTTGGCCCTTTCGTCCACGGCACGCGCCTATCAAAACACTCCCAAAACTAGATACCAAAGGAATGTTTACTCCAAATCCCCAAAACTGGACATCACAGTCTACCCTAAAACGTTCGGATCCTTTTAAAGGTATTATCTTAGTCATTAGAAAGTAAAAAAGTGGGCGGTGAGGATGGGGCGCATTTGGACACGCCGTGATCCATCGAAATCCGTGAACACGTCTACAGGTGCTCTCCTTATGATCCCCGACCGTGTAATTAAACCAGGATGGGCGCTTCGTCGAAAAGGATAGACGAAATTATTTTTATGATTTTCTTTTTACATTTCATGGGTGTTAGCAACCCATAATTTGGAGTGCGTTCACCTGATACGGATCCTGGGAGGCCTTTCTCAATTATTTTCGTTTATTCGTGAGATAAAAGTACACGCTCTACGTTCTTATTGCGATGAGACGATTACTTTGGTCGTTACATTCATTAATCTTCAAGTATAATACTAAAAAAAGTTGTAGTTGAAGGACCAAGATTAAGAATTGTACGAATAAATGCGAGCGCGTAACGTCAGGCATTCCATCTTCTCAGCAGACCCTCATTGAATAAAGCGCGAAGATTGCATCAAAGGACTGTAATTAATTATCCGCAGCCGTTCTCTTACGCTAACTATCACGCCGCGACCGGATTAATGTGTCTCGTCCCGACAACCCTTGTTTACCTTCAACCCGTCACACTGTGTTGTTTCAAACAGAACCAACATGCTTTTTCACTTCAAAGACTCCATTCTGACCAAAAAACATCTAATTTCGTCTTGGCCGAGGAACTCGACAACCGCAAACAGAAACTTGTTCAAACAGCTATTTAATTCCTGTCCCAAAAAGTAAACAACATCCAGGAACGTAGTACGGACTCTTTTTTGGGTGTCCATCCGTATCTTGATTGATGGCGCGGACTCATCTCGGGGGCCAGCCTTTAATGGACTTCTGACATTGATTTAATAAAAACCCTTCATTACGGCATCAAAGACCGGGGTCAGGAGAGCCAGCCAGCCGAGCACGCGATACAAGTATTCGTACGTTAATTATTTGAAACCGAGATCACGTTTGTGGTTTGTACTTAGCAATTAATGTACGCTCGAAATTGGCTTTCTCTGTAATCACATAGTTTGCTTTTGTAATTGATTAATTGGTTTAAAAGTTGAGAGCTCGTTTTAGGGAGATTGTAACTGTTTCTTATTAGCTTAACTAGAGAGAACATCGACCTTCTTCAGATTGCTGAGACCCTCGATGATCCCGAATGCCTTTCTTGACATTTGCTGTGTATTGCGATGTTAAATACTTTGAACCCGGATATTGCTTCACTTGACAACGATGCTCTCACTGCGATACTAGTCGATGCCGTAGCGAGGAGCTTGGAACACAGAAATTATTTCATTATCTTTTTTAATTATCTCGAATGTGTCATTGCACATATCCCTTCCCGTAACAAGATCGCTTTGTTCTAATTAACAGCACAATTAGCTTATCTTACTCGAACACTTAAAGTACCAGTTGCAGCCTCACCTGATAGACTCGTCTTCAGATAAAACTTAATAAGTCTGGTGCAGGACATCGGCACGAATCGAGACGAATTCGCAGTATGTATTGAAAAAAGAGGATTGTCTGAATTCTGCTCATTTATAAGGACCACCTTGAGGCCCAATAAAAACACGTCGTCGCTCCAAAGGTCAATGCACAATTAGATGCCTCCGAACCTGATGAGAGCAATCACTCAGGACGTCAACTGAAATATTTGGCAGTCGCGGAAGTTGAAATATACGGATGGTAATGAGAACATTTTTGTTAGTTGATAAATAACTGCAAAAAACGTGTGGAGAGACCCCTGAGGTGTCAGTGTGGTGGGCTCATGTGATGGCTGAAGATTAAGTATCTGGGAATACTACATCTAATACGATGAGATATGCTTTCAAAGATTAACTTTTTTGTGCGTTCAGATAAGAAAAGAAGACGTTTTAAAATATAACCGTACCCTATAACACAAAAAGAGCAAAACGTGAAACGTTTTACTATAAAGTAGTAGCTGTCCGGTATCATTTAGTAATTCCGCAAGCGAAACCGCAGCAAAAACAGGACACGTGCGCTTGCGCAGCGATGCGCCCATAAAACCTTTTTGCTCCCCCATCTTGATGGATAAAAAATTCGGTAGGGCCGTTAATAACATCTTTTTTCTTGTTTTGGCTACCGAAATAATGGGTTCCTTCGCACTTCCAATTGGAGCCCAATTTGAATTCGTCTTTCGAAGAGTTTTCGCATTATTCCGTTTTGTTTTTTCGTGGGCAGTGTTCTTGGAAACCTCAGGTTAATTAGACGGTTCTGTTATGGTAATATTTGTGTTGTAGCGAGTGCGGAGATCAAATAACCACATGTTAAAGTTCTTTGATGTGAGGCGTGTCTTATTTGCGTTGAAACAGGGTGTCGCTAGAAAAGCAAATTGATTTTAAGCGACATTATTACGTTTGCAAAGCTTTTGAAGTGCTTGTGTTCTTTCCCGCCCACTGTGATACACAATGATTTTACTGAACTTCAAACAAGTATGTAGTAGTAAAATAAGAGGTGTTTTACTCGAAAACGGAATACAAACTGTGCCGGCAAGTTAAAAACTCGTTTTTTTCTTTGCAATGTCCCTACAAAGTTTTATTATATTGCCCATAATCCTTTATAGTTTCGTCAAACACCATGATTAGTCTAAAGTGTACTGCCGAAAAGAATTTCAAAGAACTTAAACGTAGCATTCTTATAATCTTGTTTGTATTATTAAAGTGACTGAAGACAACAGCAGTCAAATAAAATTTTAATTCTTTATGTACCAACAACATAGAGCACATACAGTGATAATACTATATTACAGTGATTAACTACATGTGGAAACTTTTAAGTAACCATATTTTGTTTAAACTATTACTTACTGTATCTGTTTAGCTGAAAGTTTGCCTAAAATAAATAATTTTCATGTACTAAGGCGAGCTCAACTCAATGTTGAGTTTTCTCCCAGCAAACCTTTGAGTGATAGAGAGAGAGATCACAAAAGACGGTAGAATACTATGTACAATTTTAAAATACTCAATATTTGATAATACATTAATATACTTCTCTCTCTCTCTTCTTGTTTTCTTTCGTTCTCCGCGAATAAAAAACAAACAAACAAACAAACATTTTGATCTCTTTTCAATATTAGTTTACGTATCGAACCAAAGGCATAATCCCATTGCACTTTGAATCACTTTTCTAAGCATAAACAAGAAACCAAATCACAGAATTGCGTAAGACCGCAGCCAGGGAAATCAAAACGATTGCTACAATACCAATTAGTATTATATTGCTGTTAATCGATATCTCGGATAAAGAATGTTCTTATGCCATTACAAATGCAAATATTGAAGAGATTGGGTTCAGTTACATCAGCTAGGGCGGCGCGACAAAATATTGAAACTTGAAACAAAACAGCTCCTGTATCCTCGAAAATCTCTGCGTGTTCCACGTCATGTTCTCAAACTCGGCTATCTTGTTATTCTTATTGACATTATTCCAGGGTTGTTTCCGTCGTCATGGTGGCCTTTTTTATGGATGGGAAATCATCAAATGACTTCTCCCGCTCTGGGCGGAGCGGAAGGGAGTGTCAGATTGTTACTGACTAAAACCCATCCGTGCTCCTCGTAGTGCCCTTTGCTTTCCAGGGCCGCGGTAACTCTTTCGAACAAAATCCGCAACCCTGGTAGATTTAGTTCAAGTAATTTAATCAAACATGCTGGTTCAAACTGTTTGATCATAAATACGAAATTCGTACTTCTTCATGCCATTCGGCAACTTATTTTTGATCATTTTTCCCACAAACATTCATGCCAATTTAATAAAACTGATTGAATCAGCCTATTGATCAACTTACTTGAACATGCATGGCCCACATTAGGCAGGGGTAGGAATCTACAGTTAACGCACATTTCCTTTAGAGGGTGATTATAAATTCTATTAAAAGGCCTATTAAAAGGGCCTGATGTTCGTTCCCGAGTCAGGCAAAGTGTTAACTTTGCCTGACTCGGGAACGAACATCAGGCCCTCGTGCTCCGCCTCGCACATGCGACCAATAAACGAAAGAGGCACTAACTAGGCATGAATAGACAATATTTTGCTAAGTTTAAATACTGAGTAACAAATTGTTCATTAGAATCTGCTAATAAATATTTAAAACTTAGCATAGGCCCATACTCCAAAACATAAACTCCAACTCAACTCGAACTCCAACTATGGAGTTGTCATAAATTAAAGTTTTTGCATTTAATTTATTTGGTCATCTCTCGAGTACGAAAACGTCAATTAGACAAACAAGCTTTTGTTGACATTTTCGTGCTCCAGTTGGAGTTCGAATTGAGTTGGAGTTTAAATTTGGAATATGGGCCTAAAGCCTATGATCCAAACGTTTTTATTATTAAAAGGCCTGGAGAAATAAAAAATGACATATTAGTCGCGCAACCAGCGGGCAGCGAGCAGCTTTGTCCAGCTGGTTTCTCGCTGTTCATTGGGCAACGGTTACCGATAACAGACGGTAACTAATACTTTTATATAAGCAGTCAATTAGTTAACTAATAGTATAATAGACAAGCTGTTGAGGCAGTTTATTTATTTTAATTATTTTCGATTGGTTTTTAAATGTTTAAGTTATGGCAACACTGTTGTTATGACTGTCATTTGTAATTTTATTATTGAAATTGAAACTGTGTTGGGTGTAGAATTTCATTATAGTAGTTAGTAGTAACGACTACTTACGACATATCACTTTTTTTTCCAATGATTGTATATTTATTTTCTTAATTATCAATCTAAGTCACAATAATTTAAACAGCAATTCTTCTCTTTAAATTCTTGGTGCCTAAAATGATATTTAAGCATCACTTTTAGGGTTCCGTACCCAAAGGGTAAAATCGGGACCCTATTACTAAGACTCCGCTGGCCGTCTGTCTATCCGTCAGTCTGTCACCAGGCTATCTCATGAACCGTGATAGCTAGACAGTTGAAATTTTCACAGATGATGTATTTCTGTTGCCGCTATGACAACAAATACTGAAAACAGAATAAAATAAATATTTAAGTGGGGCTCCCATACAGTAAACGTGATTTTTTTTGCTGTTTTTTTTTTATAGATAATGGTACGGAACCCTTCGTGCGCGAGTCCGACTAGCACTTAGCCGGTTTTTTTAAGACACAATTATCGTAAAAATATATAATCTCATGCAGGTACCGTCTTAAATAATTGGATCCAGATCATTCTTCAGACAACACCCCCAAAAACACAAATTCCAGAATTCTTTAAACAATAGCCAATTTATTTAACGCCGAAATCGATTCGACTATTCAATTGTTTCGCTAATTATTATCAATCACCTAATTGACCCCATGTCTGTTCCTGAGTTCATTGTCACTTGAAGTGTTATTGTTAATTTTTTTGCGGGCTTCATTGTGTACGGTGAATTAGTTTTGTGCTGTCATTAACTGGCAGGCTGGCAGGTCTCGGGTCATCTGCCTCTGTTTTACAAAAGACCTGTGCCTCCTGACAGGGTTGGCAAAAGCACATTCAACTTTATGATGAACATTTTGGATTCGCGCCAAAGGTTGCCCGGATAGGGGCGTGCTCATTTCTTCACATTCTTGTTCCTTATTGTACACACAAAAACAAATACTTTAGGATAGCTCATTTAGAAATTTGAGCCTTGTGGTAGGCTTGCATTTGGGTTCTTTTACAGCAAACCACAGTGCGATTGTTAGATTTACAAACAGTACCTATACAGACATACGTAAGTGCACAACAAAAGTGAAACATTATTTTTTAAATCTGGCTTTTACAGAAATACTTTGCCGTTGGGCTACCACAGAAAGAAGTATAAATTCTTACTTGAATAAACTAAAAACATATGTGAAAAGGACAAAATCTGCACACATAACTTGAATGAACCCATAAATAAAGACAGGTTAACTGTCAACTCTGACACAGTCTTTTGACACATACAGTCTTAACCTTTAATCAATCGTGTTTAATGTTATTCGCAATTACGTATTACGTTCATTCACAATACTATGGCCCACCTACATCTGACATTTGTTTTTAGAGGCACAGCAATAATTCCCATAATTAGAGACGGCCTTTGTGCCAGAGACAATAGGAGTAAACTTTTTAATCAATCACGTGTTGCAAGGGTCGACCATGTTAGTTTTGGCAGCTTGTGCAAGCGCGCGCCGATTGTGTTATGCGTGTAAGTTTTGACAAACGACCTATTTATGAGGGCCAATTCTTCTATCGCATTCGCATGTCCGTCGCAATCTGTCAAAGAGACAAAAACTTTTCATACATTTTTGACAGATTACGACTGGGATGCTTGAAAATTTGTAGAATTGGCGCTCTGGTTGTCGTTAAATGTAAAGACGAAGAAGCAGAAGCTAAATAACTGTTACATATTTTTGTTACTTTTAATTTTGCATAGCTCAAATTGTTATTACAAGAAGAAATGAAAAAAAATCATCAAAAGTTTCTTAACTGAAGATGAAATGTTACAGTTTCTCAACGAGCGCGAACATGTTTTCATGTAAAAAAATATTGCATAATTTTTTATTTAGGTACCTATTGTATGTAACTGTTAATTTACAAAATCGATACCATTGTACCTAAATATAATATCTTAACAAACACGAGCTCATTACTCATATAATTAGTATTACATATTTGATTCTGATTCGACATAATTAGTTCTAGAGACAAATGGATCGCTAAAACAATGTCAGTACGTTTAGTACTAATGATAGAACTTATTATGAAATATTATGGTCCAATTAGAAAGGTTCAAAGTGTTACCAAATCGTGGGTTACTGTTTCAGGTTCGTGATTTACGATAGCGTGTAAGAACTTGATTTAGGATCTTGATTCGTATAAACGAATAGGTAGTAGTAGGTACCTAGGTTTGTCATGAATGAACTCAATCGATAGGTGAGCGGGACTGTTTCTATTACTCTTAAAAGCCTTGAAAAGAAACTGTTTTTTCCATTAACTGAAAATACAAGGTGTGAAAGAAAGGTGTTGCCATACTGTAAAAACTGCGTCTACCCGTGTAAAAAAAACCACTTCCTTCAAAAGTTTTCCCTTGTCATCGGCTGATAAATTTATTTTTGAATTGACTCCCATTCCCTTGAAGAAAGTTGTTCATTTACATGGACAGAAGAAGTTTTTACACCTTGTAATATAAAAAAATGGTGTTATAAACGCTTACAATGGCTTAGAGTTCATTAACTTGTATGACCTTTGCCAAAAACGCCATGAGTCCATAGGCACAATGTAACGCGGTCCTTTGCCTTCAAAGTATTTCACATTCGACCTTTTCCATCACTAGCCTCATAAACTTGTCCTTGTTGCATTGACAGAAACACGCATATTTCAGCATTGCCCGACCCTGAAATGTTTTGACACCTTTTTCCACCAAGTTAAGCAGGTTGGTTTGGTAGACTCAAGTAGTCTATGTGGTCGGTTATGATCATCATCATTCTCCTGCCCTTCCGTTGACGCACCATGTCTTCTTCCATTTTGGCGCCATCTCTGAGGGGTTTCGAATTTAGAATCACATGTGATTCTAAATTCTAAATTCGATTCTAGGTTACTAAAATTGGTTCCATTGAATATATAATATTTATAATACACTTCTGGACACATCTATTGGCCCACCTTGTATTTTCAGTTTTGTTTGGTCCTAGCTAAAATTTTATATTAGGTCGAGCAAAAAGTTTTTATGCAGTTTTGAACCTGGCACATTCACAATTTCATTCAATAGTTTTTTTTTTAATTTCGAACACAGAATTTAAGCCGCCCAAGCTGTGGCACTTATTCAGGCCGGACACAGCCAAAGAAACGTGAGTGCTCAACGTAATTTAAGTCGATCTGCGGTCCGAAATGTTTATCGGAGGTACCTAGAGACTGGCGGCTTTGTTCGTCGCCAAGGAAGGCCACGATCTCGGGTCACAACTGAAAGGCAGGATCGATTCATCGTGACGACCAGCTTGAGAAATCGTCACCTTACCTCCATTGAGATACAAAACCAACTTCGCGACTTCCACGGAGTATCTGTGAGCGCTCGAACTGTTCGGAGAAGGTTAAAAGAAGGCGATATGGTACCACACAAGCCAGCTAATGGGCCAAAACTAACGCGAGCCCACCGAACAGCGCGCCTTCATTTCGCACGCAGTCATTTAAATTGGACACAGCAAGATTGGAGCCGTGTACTCTTTTCTGATGAGTCTAAAATTGTGTTACATGGCAATGATGGAAGGAAGAAGGTCTACCGACGTAAGGGAGAGCGTTTCGCACAATGCTGCTTTGAAGAGAGGGTTGCTTATGGCGGTGGCTCATGGACTGTCTGGGGCGGTATATCCGCGAGCGGCAAAACTCAACTTGAGGTTGTTACAGGACCACGGCTGCCAACATTAAATGCTGAAAGGTACATTCGTGAGTGCTTAGAACCTCACGTGATACCATACGCGGACTATGTGGGCCCAAATTTCCTTTTTATGCATGATAATGCAAGAGCCCATGCGGCCGGCATCGTCAGGGAATATCTTCGGGATGTGAACATCACAGTTATGGACTGGCCAGCCAGAAGCCCAGACATGAACCCCATTGAGCACATGTGGGACGAGCTAAAAAGACGTGTTAAGGCTCGTCAGCCAGTTGCCCAGACGATGCAGGAGTTGAAAACTGCCATAAAAGAGGAATGGGAGATGATCCCTCAAAATTTCATAGAGCGGTTGATAAACTCTATGCCTAATCGTATGAGAGCTGTGGTAGATGCCCATGGAGGCAACACGCGTTATTAAATTAAACCTTTATTTGATAAAACATGTTTTTATTCAAAAATCAATTGCCTTTAACAAGGCGCATATCCGACTTGTTAGGCGTAGCTCCATGTCGTATGGTATTCTGAATTCAAATTTAAAACAATACGATCGAAAAAGATGGTAAAATGTATCAGGTTTAAAACTGCATCAACAGTTTTTGTTCAATCTAGAAATCATATTTCGGTAGGGGCCATTGAAACCTAAACTCTAAGGTGGGCCAATAGGTGTGTCCAGAAGTGTATATTCAGTCAGTCAGTTTTCGATGTCTGGATCTGTATGGATGCCAGATTCCTTAGAACGTGGGTGTGCTAACAAGGTTAATTACTTTAATATATATGTCACCAGAAAATTGCAGATTCCGTAAGATTGTAATAAATCTTGATTAGATTATACTTTCTGATGATGCAAAAATCGTTTCATAAACAATAAATTCAATAGTTTTTTCAATATATCTGTATCATTATTAGAAAAAATAATTTACATATCACGCGATATTTTACAATTTTACAGAAATCGTTTGTCATTTTCCGGTGACATACTCGTACATTTTCTGCATATCCCTTCGTGGTACACACAGGCGTGAAGTTATTGTGCCAAAACCATCTCAATGAGCCCATTCCGCTCATTCGGCAATCAATCATCGAGTACACGTGCGTTCCAGTCGTCTGCAATGACATTTGCTGTTGCGTAACTACAATGCCAACAAAATGATGAAAACATGTAACGCGCTCCTTATTTGGAACGTGCCTTGCTTTGTGGTAGGGTTGGCTCAGAGTCGCTTCTAAAGTGAGCTAATAGTGTCATAAATGTGTGTAGTGATTATTGTAGAGAAGCTCGTGGCTAAATTATAACAGCGGCACGGACCAATCTTCAAGGTTAAGCAACGCTTGCCGAGGTTGGTCTGTGGATGGGTGACCATCTTAACATACCGAGACTCCTCCGTGCCTCGGAAAGCACGTTAAGCCGTTGGGCCTGGTTGTCATTTTTAAGATCTTTGGCAGACGTTACGGATTGTCAGAAGCCGGAAAATCTGACACCAGTCTTGCCAAGAAGTACCGTGTTACCCAGTAATGGGTTGTGGAGGTCTGGTAGGCAGCCGCTCCACGTAAAATACTGGTATTCAGCTGAATCCGGTTTGACTGGGAGCCGACCCCAAATATAGTTGGGAAAAGGCTAGGCAGATGATGATAGTGTGATTATTTGCGATCTTTTCTTGCTGGGTAATCCTACAGTTCTCCAGCAATTCTATTCAGTAAAATCTCAACGTGAAAAAGAAGGTGAAGTGACGAAGTGAGCTGATAATTCATACAATCAAGATCACACACAGCACACGACAGCTCACACGAGTGTGAGGCGTGTGTTTGGCGCGTGACAGTTCACGTCAAGCTCACTGTTCCACCTAAGTTTTAAAGTGAGATGTTAACAGAATAGAGAAGTTTATTTATTGCCTTAGACTACAAAATCTAAACATCGGAGAACATAGTTTTCGTGCAGAGTAAAGAAATAGGTACCACACACGTTGGGAAACTGATTTGTAAATTCACAAAGAACTATGTTTTAGAATTAGCTGTGGCGAATCGCCGGCTTTGTATCATCGTTTGTTTTCGTCAAGCTTAGGTCATGGGTGTCATCGATTTTTTTGGTTTTAATACTGTGTAGGAATTGCCAAATGTGGGATTTTTATGGATGGGAATAGGGGCAGGTGCTCTTGCAACGAACTGTTTAGTTTTGTGCGTCATTTGGTTCTAAATTTAATCCCTAATTTCCTCCAGCCCTTAAACCATATCTTCCATAGTACATTATATATGTTTCCCGTCATCGTAGTATTTAAATCCTTTCTAGCCGTATCATCTATCTACGATGGATAGATAGTTCTTTGGGCTTCCTACAAATTGTTGTATCATTTAAATTCGAAAACTATTTTTTTTTCAAATGCCAGTGGGCCAAAAACCTAGCCAGTGGGCCAAAAACCTAGAAAGTAATAAAGTTGCCAGTGTAAGTCTCCTGGCAACGCTGAACTCATTATTACCCCGACATTTGTATTCCTAGCAAAGTGACATGACAGTGACGATCAACGGACAGATAAACAGACACACATGCAATGGAAACATTTGATAACATCTACATTAGACACAACAACAAACAACTTAAAATCAACCTTAACTAAACCAACTAAAGTTCATTTTTAAACCTGTCAAAAGTTAAACTTTTTAGAATCTCGTGTGTGGTGCGTTTACAGAGTGTGTCGTAATTAAAAAACTCGCGAGTAATTGCTCGAGTGTCGAAAGCCGACTTCGTGAACGATGAACTATGCTGTCTATGGTATGTCCGAATTTTTCTGAGGGCAACGACTTTGTGTGATGAATTAACTGCGAGGTTGTGACAGTGTTTGATTTAAGAAAACGTACTGTATTTTTAATGATTTGTGTATTTTTTGTGTGTGGGGGCCACCTAGGTTGCTGAGGACTTAGTTCTTCGACCCAGTATCACCTACTAAAGGTTCAGGCAGAAAACTGTCGTAGATTTACTGACAAATTTTGATCGTGTTGTTACTCGCAATATTTAAATAATAATAAATCTCTTTGTTTCAGGCCACTTTGGCCCATAGATATGTACCTTATTGACTAACATATAAGCATGCATTTGTGCAAGGTGTTACCAGCCTGCAGGTAATAATCACATGTTCACATGTGAACAAAAATATAAAAATCTATTTTCAGACTCACCTAACTCATGATTTAACGATCTGAAGCACCGCAGGTTTTTAGGGTTCCGTATGCAAAGGGTAAAAACGGGACCCTATTACTAAGACTCCGCTGTTCGTCTGTCTGTCTGTCACCAGGCTGTATCTCATGAACCGTGATAGCTAGACAGTTGAAATTTTCACAGATGATGTATACTTATCTGTTGCCGCTATAACAACAAATACTAAAAACAGAATAAAATAAATATTTTATTAGGGCTCCCATACAACATACGTGATTTTGTTACCGTTTTTTTATAGTACGGTACGGAACCCTTCGTTCGCGAGTTCGACTCGCACTTAGCCAGTTTTTTTATAAAGTGCGACTTTTTAATCATAAATGCAACAATGTTAACTTTTGATACGAACATTTAATTCCCCTCGAAACGACCCATAAAGAATGCTGTTCCCAAAAGTTAACAATATAAACTGTATTAAAGCAACCATTTTGTATCATTTACTTTTATACCACACACGTGTATTCCTTTCCTTATAATGTAACACGCAAAAATCAACCATAACAAAATTCCAATACGGTTAAAAATTGTTTCAGAAGTATGTGGTCTTGCAATTATTTAAGATTCCCGAAATCGTTTAGTAACAGTTTAATATCACACGTTGCAGGCAACATGGTGACCATATAATTTGGACACCCATCAAAATTCCATGTACAGGTTGATTTTTGAATGTATTTTTGGGCCTTTGCCGTTGAGATACACCTCCCTAATTGAAAACCCTGGCCTGTTAAATCTTCCAAATCTGTCAAATTGGTTTTGTGATTGGTTGACTAACTAACCAATAATCACAATAATTACAATGGTCACTTCCCGTGTCCCAAGAGCGGGCTTTTACTTTGGGCAGAGACTAAGCATTGCCATTCAACGTGGCAATACCGCCAGTCTCTTGGGCACATTACCAGCTGACAGTGTTGAGGACGAATTTTGTGATGCTATATTTTAGTTTGTTGTAAGTTTTGTGTATTTTTATAATACCTTTGATAGGTCATTTGAGAGTATGGTTAGTAAATATTGTGCTTGCTCTACAAAAAAAAACATCTAAGTAGCATTAGGTAGGTACTACGGACTCTTTGAAGTCATTTTAAATATGCCCATAACCAGAGGCCAAAAGTCGGAACTCTAGTGATTAAAGCCTCAAGCACGAGTAGACGGCTTGATTATCTACTAATCTTGTTAATGCCTGGGGCTACAGTCACTCAAAAAAACCTCTTCATTTGCCTATCATGTAAGTACTTCAAACAATTCGTACAGTTGGGTGGCCAGAACAAAAAATGCCGCCATTTTTTTCGACCGCCATTAAAAAATGTTCTACATAATCTCTACACCCTGTATAAGGTGACGTCAAAATGGCGCGGTTCATAACCTATGTTAATAGTTATTTAATACGTTTAGAAATTTAATATCGTTTATTTATTTTATTACTCATCGAGAGCAATCAGAGCGATCTAAAACTGTCTTCACTACCTCTATCTAACTAAAGAGCTAAATGCTCATATATGTTGAGTGTTGGGAAAATTGGCATGCGCAAACAATAAAAATACACAATCGTATGAACATTTTAAATGTTTACCTATTACGTTTCACGAGACAGACAGAGGGATCGACTGACGGACTTAGAAATAGTCATTGGAACCCCTCGGGTATAGAACTCTAAAAAAGAAAAGAAAGAAAACACGTTTATTCTGCCACATATGACGCACAAAAACACAAAATGAAATGAAAAACGATTTTTTTAATAATCTGTCTAATAAATGACACGACATGTCTATTGTAACACGCCATCAATGTTATAGATATTTCGCAGTCAACTAGCTTAATCAGCCGTTTCATTAAAAGCCTAGCCTTTTCATTTAACTGCGCTGAGTTTTCAGCGACTTATGTGACATCTTTATTTATTTATTTTATTTAAAAAAAAACGTTGCCCCACACTAGGAATTTCTCCTGTATCGTGGGGTGCGTTTACAAACATATAAACTTTGTTCAATATAGTTTAATGACTTGCCCATGTCACTTAGGTCGCTGAAAAATCGGCGCAGTTAAATTAAAAGGCTTTTTAATGCAACGGCTGATTAAGCTTGTTGGCTGCGACAGATACATTATCTTTGTGGAATATATTATTTGCTGTTAATTTTTAGGTACTTGGTCTTCCTATCTCCTAGTGTTGCCATTTAGCAATCCCATAGGGGCACCATTCAATAAAGATGTACGCCCATTGGCAAGCGTGGAGATATCTTTATCTATCAATCAATCATCAAGTCTATTACAGGCTATTTTAGGCCTTTCCTCAGTTATCATATTACATATTGTCTAACTCCAAATAAAATGTGTGTAATTGGTTAATTTCAAATAAATGTTTTTTTTTACTTTGAATATGATATGGTATGGGCAATGCGCATTTGACTGCTAGAAAGATTAGCTATTCATCTAACTTGGCATCATCTTAAGTTCTTTAATACAAACGGACACACCAGTTACATAAAGAATCGACCGTATAATTATTATAATTTCTCGCACAGTTACGTGTGTTACAAGAAACCGTCATGCCAGATTTATTCCTGCTAATTATAACGCGTCAAGATCATTCGGTCGTACTATAACGTTTGACAGTGCCGTTAACATTTAGATAAATTAAATGTAACTTAAGTACATTATATGCTTTTTAACCGACTTCAAAACTAGGAAGAGATTTTCAATACGGTTGCATTTTGTTTTTAAACGACTTCCAAAAAAGGAGGAGGTTCTCATTTTTTTTTTTTTTTTGTATGTTTGTTCAGCGATATTTTCGCCAATTGTACCGACCGACAACTGACACTCCCAAAATTCAACGCTATAGCACCAGAAATCAAAGTTATTGAAAAAAGCTCTCTTCGCCTCCTTGGGTCTCCCATTTTTGAGCAATCCTTTCCCAATTTTGTTGAGGAGAAAATACAAAATTTTAATGACATTTCGGAAAGATTACTCAAAATTAACATGCATTCGGCTATCACCTTAATTCGTTACTGCTGTTTCGGACCTAAATTAACTTACTTTCTTCGTGCTTCCCATTTATGGAAGCACCCTCACCTTTTGGAAAAAATGGACCAAATCATCCGTCATACACTTACTTCACTTTTAAATGTGGTCATGGACGACCGAGCTTGGGCACAAGCTACTCTTCCCATCCGTATGGGAGGCCTCGGCGTCCGCAAAATTACTAGTATCAGTTTACCGGCTTTCATATCTTCGGTTCATGGCACTGAAGAATTAGTCAGGAATATCCTAACTTCCTCACTGACTAGTTTTGATGTGCCTTGCTTCACTGAGGCTATGGATGCCTGGAGACTCGCTTGCCCGAATCTAAATCCACCCGACTACCCATCATCCCAGAGACGTTGGGACGAGCCACTCTGCAGAGAGGTTCAGAATAACCTTTTGGCCACATCTGGTACTGCTTGTCTGTTGGCTGTGGGTCAATGGGAGTCGGGACTCTGGCTTCACGCACTACCGTCGTCGAACATAGGCACCTTGTTCGATGATACTACTTTCCGCCTCGCTGCTTCCCTGCGTCTTGGCGCTCCATGTTGTTCTCCTCATCGCTGCCACTGTGGCGAAGCTGTCAACAGTCTCGGACACCACGGCCTGTCATGCAGCCGTAGCGCTGGTCGCATAGCGCGGCACGCGAATATTAACGACATCATCCGACGAGCTCTTGTCACCGTCGGCGTTCCGGCTGTATTAGAACCCATTGGCCTGGCACGCGACGATGGCAAGAGACCGGACGGCATGTCATTATTTCCATGGAAGATGGGTAGGCCATTAGTGTGGGACGCTACTTGTGTCGATAGTCTTGCGCCATCCCATCTTCCTAGCTCTTCGTGCTGCGCTGGCGCTGCCGCTGCGGCTGCGGAGAACCTCAAGCGGCGGCGGCGGCTTGTAGGTAGTTATATTTTCGAGCCGTTTGGGGTTGAAACTCTCGGGTCGTGGGGTCCGAGTGCTCATTACTTGTTTAAAGATCTGTCAAGACGCTTAGTTGACACTTCGCGTGACCCTAGGGCTGGCTTTTACCTCGGACAAAGGATAAGCATTGCCATACAACGTGGCAATGCTGCCAGCCTTTTGGGTACATTACCAGTGGCCTGCAATGCGGAGGAATTTTTCGACGCCATGTTTTAGATTAGTTTTAGTTGAGTCTTTTTATAAGAATGGTTTAATTGAAATAAATGCTTTGACATTGTCAACCGATTTTGATGATTCTTTTTTTGTTTGGAAGAGTATCTTCCCGGACTGGTCCCATTTCAGTTTGGTGAAGATCTGATGAAGAACTTCGGAGATAGGTAACGGAACTCTTCAATAAATGATAGCAAACCTGTCTGTTTATTGTTTACACCAGTTCATAACATATCATCACGCCGGTACGCTTTGAATGGGTACGGTACGCAGATGTGTACAATTCAACCATGGTTTTGGGGTTATCTATTCAGGAATAACTTTATTGTTTATGAACCGATCTTGATGATTCTTTTTGCGTTGGGTTTAGTTAAAGCTAACCATTAAAAAGTGAAAAATAAAAAACTTTTTTACAAAAAAAAAGGTGTTTTTTGTTGTTTCTTCGTTTTTTGACACCGACTTCCGAAATTATAGTTATTTTATACTTTGTAGTTTTTTTTGTTTTGAAGTCGGTTGTTTTTTTTTATAAAAAAAAAAAAAAAAAAAGTTTTTAATGTTTGTTACCTCAACTCCGTCATTTATGAACCAATTTGAAGAAATTGTTTTTATGTGAAATGATGAATGAAGTATCCAAGTGGTCCCATATAAATTTCATCAAAATCGGTTCAGTAGTTTGGTTTGTAAATCAAAATAGCTGGAAAAAATATGTCATCCAAGTAAACGAAATTGCGTATTTTGCTTTCCTGTGACTTTCCAGTGGTGGTTACGGATTACGTAAAATTATGAAGTAAGTACTAAAAAGCGTAAGTATAAACTTTTTTAAAAAGGGATATTTTTAAATGCACATCTGTATAATTTTAATGCATACCAGAAAAAATAATGCTGTGCAAAAAATCCCAATTGATTAGAAAACATGTCTTACAAAAAAAACTAAAAAAATCATCCAAAACGAGATGACCTTTTTATCGAATTCACACCAAAAATGTGGTTCATACATCGGATTTATGATTTATAAAACAAAAATACGAATTGTTTATCAAAAATACTAACTTGCACTCTAAATTGCACTTCCCTGAAATAGCAGGTGGTTATCATGGTTACAATAGTAGCCGGTCATTGGGCACCCCGACTCGGACAGGTTAGGTTAGAAGGGGATGGCAGGGTCAAGTGAGCGAGCGAAGCGAGCGAACAGACCCCGCCATCCCCTTCGTGGTTATTTTTTTTTAAACCACCCAGAAATATCATTAGCCAAATATTCGTTCAGTAAAACAGTTCTGCAAATACCATTAAACAGTATATCTAATATGATTTATTTAGTGTGCATAATTTGTGTGCAAGTCAGTATTTTTGATTTAACTTTGAAATATTTTGTTCGAAAAAAGGGAAAATACAGATATCGATTTAATTACATGCCTTTTAAAAATACAACCAAAAATACAAACAAAACACTACAAAGTATAAAATAACTTTAATTTTGGAAGTCGGTGTCAAAAAACGAAGAAACAAAACAAAAAACACCATTTGTAGGTAAGTAGGTTGTATTTTTTGTAAAAAAGTTTTTTAATAAAATAACATCTCGCCTATACTTAATCCTCAAAGGCTTAGGCAGAGGTATAGCTGTGTAGCTATAGCACACCTACACATTTCGCCAGATACGTTTTAGTCCCAAGTACTAGGGGGCAAGCTTTTTACCATCTATCAGTCACACACCCGAACTCCGGGTTGCTACTGAGAAATACCCGAGAATCCAAACCAGGATCTCCTGTTTAGCAGGGTTGCTTTGACGGCAAAGAATCAGCCGCCCACGTCATCTTGGAATGCGAGGCCGTGGCTACCCAACGTGAACAAATCCTCAGAACGGTGAGGTCGCTCCGCAAAGCCTGAGAAGCTCCCAGGCAACCTCTGTGCTTCTGAGCAGAGCTAGGCTGGCTAACCTAACCAGCACAGGTCTACGCACAACCGCACAACGGACCATATGGGAGGCTAAGTGCGGAAAATGGAGTCCCTACTCTACTCTACTCCTGGTCAGCAGCGCTTGAAACCACAAGACGAAACTGTCTGTTTAAATTGCTTATAATTATAGAAGTGATAAATTATGATAGTTTTACGATCAAACTGTAACGTTACCATTGTTAAGAGTATGTTATATGCTAAAAAACCTTAATAAAAAGAGTTCATTAACACACTTGTAAATTAATGTAATTATAAGTTCATCAATGGCCGTTGGATTAGATATAAGTACCTATAACGTGGGTGTTCTTCCTTTGTAGTACAAACAACATAGAAGTGATTCTTTTGTGTCGAAGCTATTCTTTCTGCAAACATACAGTTATATCTAGGCTCACTTCTTTGTAGCAGGACTCGAATGACCCAGAAGGCTGTAAGTCTGAAACAGGAAATAGACAATGGTTAATCTAAGCTGATGAGGAGGCGAAAGAGTTCGTTTGTTGGAGTCTGTCTCTGGAAGTACTGATCCGATTCTGTAAATTCATTCACTAGATGACATTGGCAGAATTGTCGACATCGGCAACATTGCCATAAATAAAAAAAAATACAAGCTCGATTATTTCATCCCGATCATCTCGATTGTTTTATCCCGGAAAGATTTATTATTATTTATTGTTTAAGATTTTCACGGGAGAAAAAGCAATGATTGTACCTATTACCCCACAATACAAATCTGTGCACAACTTAAAATCAAAAATCTTATTCCAATTCCATAGTTATTCTCCTCAGTAATAACTAATAAGTAATAACTTACATAATAAACTTACCAATTTCTTATTAATTCCATTCTTCAAGACCACCCCATAAAAATAACAATGTAAAAATCTAGTTACAAACTCACACGCATACAATTAATATGGGCTTACATTGTCGATACACCAGTTGACACAAGAATCGATTAGAACAATGATCGATGCGAACAATCGAGAACAATTCGTTACACACGAAACACTGGTATCTGCGGAGATAAGGCTTTACAATCAAAACACTAATTAATTCTGATGGATGTGCTCCCCAATCATGTTACACATGGTTGTTTTATTATGATGGTAAAAGTGATAGTTTTTGTTTCTTAAAATGTTCTGTAATTGTAGACAGTGAAAATCTCGTGGAAACAGACTCGGTACTAAAAAATAATGAAAAGAATTTAGTGAAACATGTTCTCATGGAAAACTTATCTATTTATCATAAATACGAGTACATACATAAACGCGCGCCTTTTTATCATTGGATAAGGCATAAACTACAGGACGCCACGTGCTGTATGTTTTTTTTAAGTAAGGAATTTCCTTAAAAAAAAAAACTAAGAACACGAAATGGTGGCCGTTACTAAACGTTGCACCACTTATGGAAATCGCTCTTTAGTATTCCAATTCCAAATTTGAATAAGTCTATCTGACTCTATTCTCTCTGGCCAGCGAACACAGGCACGTAGGTACGATACAATCAGTGCGCACTCCCGATACAACACTATGACAAATCGATCCCTAGCAATACATCGATCCATCGCCTCACTCGATAATCGATACACTCTTAGTCGAATTATCGCCTGTCGACTCGTGTGAACGATTACATAATAAATAATAGTCAATTCGATACGATTACAATCACACATAGGACGCCCCGCTGCTTCAAAACACCTGATATTTATTATAATAAAACATTGATAATAATAATCGAACTATTGTTTAAAAAAAATCGCAAATACTAATGGCCGGTGATTTTTTTCGTCGGCCATAGGTCACGGCATGTCAAACTCTGGGCGGTATATCCTTGAAACTGTTAGTCTGTAATTTGGCTGATGATTAAGAATAAATTATGCAACCCAAGACGTTCACATACACAAAGGTCAAGTTTGCGACTCGATGTTACACCTACAAAATGAAGATATTATTCCAATCTTAAGTTATTTCGAGCGTTTTATTGATATAATTTCCTTCTCGATATGGGAGGCATAAACATGGCATATCAGCGCTTTATCTTTTCTCAGAGGCAGTAAGAGCGTACTAAAGAAAACAGTAATGGTTATAATGCTTATGGCGTAATAAACAGGCGATAGGGACAGTAAGCACTAACGTATCTCCAAATAAGTGTCGTAGCAGCTTTTAGTTTTAAGAAATATCTTCTAGCGAAACTATTGGCTATGGCAATAATCACATAAAGTTTTGCGCACCTAAAATTCCCTAATAGGGAAAAGACGTGACAATGCCCATTGCGAAATTAATATAGACAGTATTGTGAATGTACCGTTTAAATCGCTATCGATATAAATAAAACATGAGTTTAGTAACAAAACAATCGATTTGTTGTCGCATTAGTCGATTTTCATAGCGATGTCAATCGACGGCGTTCGAGTTCGGTATTATGCCAATATATCACGTAAATTGTTACGTAAGGTACAGCACTTGTTTCGATGTTTTAGGCAATGACTGCGATGAAACTAATCGGAAATTCAGTCGGTCATTCGGCACCCCGCGATGTGTGTCGGACGGACAGCAAATAAATTGTCATGCATTTTTTAATATCGTCGAGTAATATTTGCTGCTGGTTTTGTAAAATATTTTGAAGGGTTTTGCTAAATATATTTCGGATATTTTATTTGTTTTGTTAATATAAACAACTAAACAAGTTCACATCGAAGTTCTTGAAGACAATAATATTTTCTCACATAAAATAATTTATTTTCATTTGATTATATTATCTCAACCTGTAAACTAAACACTTTCAAGTCTTTTGTCAACTTCTCATTAAAGTATAGCTCTTACACCGATATCTTGCATGTAAACATCTTGTATTTTCATACAGAGTTTCACTTTTACAACAATTAATATTCCAAGAAAAAGTTTGAATGTTAGCGATTGCCAGTGAGAAAAATACGTTCACAATGGATAATTTAAGGTGATCGCATCGGGATTTTTCTTGCTGTCGCTCCCAGGCAAGCAACCTCTTTGTAATAGCAAGATAATTATTTTAATACGCACAAGAACATAGCAGATACACTTTCACTTTGAATTTGCATGTCGATGTAGTTAGGGTTTTTGCAAACAAAGGCTGTATCAGAGTTCCTTTGCCTTTGATTTCGCGCCAAACGTTTGACTTGTTGAATAATGTTACTTTTATCAGGACGTGTCTGTGAGCTCCAGACGGCTTTTAATTAATATTATGATTACACCTTTATAGTTTTACAATGCACTTCCGGACTAGATCAGTAATTTATTGCAGCTAAAAAAGCTTGATAAGTTTAATTAAAATCTCTCTTGATGCATTTCACGATATAGAATTTAAGTTACCGTAAGAGGCATACCTAATAGTTAGGTACAATATCAATCATGAGTAGCAGAAATTATTTTAGAAGAGCTCTGGGCATCATATTTCTTATTTAATCCTTTCGGTATTTGTTAAAATAAATGATTAAAAATAATAACAAAACTCATCCTTTTAGATGCCCAATAAGATTAAATAATGTGCACAAAATATATCAAATCACTGCCGCTAATTGAACGATGCTGCCACTAAAAAAATATCAAAGCAACCGGCGGAAATGGCTTAATATGTTCAGCCAGTAATGTTGAATGCTTCATTAGAAGGATTTCGATAGCGTAATCACATGTTCTGATCGCACTTTGCCGCGGCGCGAAATGATCCGATTGGCTGATATCCGTGCGTGCGTTCCAAACATTCTGTTTGAACGCATTTGATAGAAAGGCATTCTCGGGGTTGCTATTGGTAAATAAATTGATCTGAATTCTCGATGGTTAAGATTTATGACTGTGTCTTTGCAGGTGTAATTGTTGCATTTTAAAAGTTAACAATGTTGTGGGTTGAAACTAAGGCATGCTAATTTTATAATTTACATCTTTTATATATTTTATATTTTTCGTAATCTGCATACATTTCAGCCTTTGCAGAGCCCTGACATATTTTTTTTCTTCCTCACTTACTAAATTTCGTCCAATCGTAACCGAACCACTACCATCCCATAGTACCATAAGGTCGCCGCTCCAACTGTCGTCCGTTAATGTTAACACCTCCAGCACACGGCAGCGATAGATAATGGCTATGTTATCGCTAGTATCAGCCCAGCCCAGTGCCATTAGCTCGCCGACCGACTTTCCCCGGGGTAGACCGCGATTGTTGACGATTGTCCTCTGTGAATTGAGCTTGGTGTAAGAGGTAGGGCCGCATAGCTTGTACAAATATGGTGGGGTATCATTTACGAAGAAAGTACTGACATTTCAGACCTTTTTCCCTTTAATTTGGAGCTAGAAATGTAGATTTTTAACACGAGCTGGTGGATCCACAACAAAAAATCTTTATTCTGCTAAATTGACAGAAGTTTTCGTAAAAAATAAAAGATGTTTGATTAAAAAACGGCGAACTACCCAATAACGTTGGACACTTAATTTTACAGGCTTATTCATAAAACTTTTGAACCATTACTTAGCTAATAAAATAGCGATAAGCAGATTCTTTATTAAAAAAATTCTATGGAGAATTTGAATTTAGAATCTCTTAAACAGTATTTTAACTACCTATGTAATGGTTATAAAGTTTTTATGAATAAGCCTGTCTTTACTGACCTAACCAGTATCAATCAGTTGTAGCCGTAAGTCCAATAATCCCCCGTAAAAATCAAAATGTTCGTTCCAAAAACCAACTCCATACAATCCTAGTACAATCGTATCATTGTAACAAGCCCTATTTATCCCTCAGCGCGACCGCTTTCCAATGACACTTGCCGCATAGTCGCCTGCGCGGGTAAGTAGTAGGGTCCGACCGAAGTTCGATTTCTGGCCGAAGCCGAAGTCTATACGGCTATCACATCTACCTTCGGCCGAAGTTGAAGACGAAGGTTTAATATTAATATATAACCTTCTAGGAAAACCCCGTTCAAGTTGACTATGATTTATTTTAAAGTTTTAAAACAACTTAACTAGATGACTAAAATTATCATTATGCTTGACAAAAATTACATTACACTCAAAATTAAATACATAACTCCCCGCCCGTCACCTCTACCATTCGTCTCGAGCATTCGTAACAGTCCGTTCAATTTCGGCTCTTGCTAAAAACCTTCGGAAAATTGGACCGAAGTTTTGGCCAAAGCCGAAGTTAGTCGAAGTTTGCCGAAGGTGGCCAAAGCCGAAGCTTCGGTCAGACACTAGTAAGTAGTATTGCAAATAATGACCGTTTCTGATCCATAACTGATTGCAATGCGATTATTTTCGAGGTTAAGACCTTGTTGCAATTACAGGTAGGACTCCTGAATACGTCGAGGTATTTGTTGGACAAGATGTTCATGATAATGTTGTAACGATCTAGTTCTGGTGTTCGAAGTATGCTGTCTAGCTGGAATCTGGTTTGTTAGTTTGTTATCGAAGGAGAGCGACCAGAGTTATAGTTTTCGTCTTATAAGCTTTAGCTGGGACAAATTCTAAAGCCCCCCAAAACCCAAATACTTCAATTCTTTTCAAAAACTATAAAGAAAAAGCTTTGAAAATTTTAGCCAATCCTCTACTTATCTACCTAATCTTTTATTAGGTAAGTGATAAGTGAAACATTGTTAAGTAAGCACCCCAATTTTCTTTCTGTAGCTTCCATAAATTCCACCAGCATTTTGGCATCTAACATCACTACCATACCCAAGGCTAAAAGTGAATCAGCCATCCTTATTCCTATGTAAAACAGAAAGATCTACACAGCGTGTCTCTCAAAATTACCGTTAATATAGACAATGAAACTCAAATCCTACTTATGCTGCAACAACTGTATTTTCTCAACAGGCCCTATGTATTCCGCTTTCCAGTCACACTTGCAACAACTAACGTATCGTTGGTAATGAGCAACTCTGATTCATAACTGATAGATAGTGAGGAGAGTGTTTGAGGTCAGTAGGAGCTTGCGACTAAATAACTAGTAACTGTTGGGTGTATTTTAGTAGAGAATCAATCGTTTGTGGAAGATAAAGAGAAAATTGATGATGGACTCTCTCTAGGGCATGAAGATTTTAAGATAAAGGAAGAGAGGAGTTGGAGAAAAGTTAGTGCGAATATCAAAAGTTGAACATGAAATATTATAGTCAAGTGCGAGTCGAACTCATGAAGAGTACTTTTTTTATTTAATTTTACAATATTTGTCCTTGTATAGCGGCAACAGAAATACAGACTGAAAATTTCAACCGTCTACCTATATTATGGTTCATGAGGTACAGCCCGGTGACAGCGGAGGCTTAGTAATAGGGTCCCGTTGGCCTTTGGATACGGAACCCTAAAAAGTAACTGCTTTGGCTGATTATGATGTTTTAATTAAAATCAGGCAGACAAGCTTACTCATCTAGTTAATTCGCCTACACAAAAAAAACACCGCTAAGCTTACATGGTTGCCTGTCAAAGATTTTGATATTGAAATCCATCAACAATGTAATCTAGCTAAAACTCAGTCGTCTATTCGCAAACTAGTTATCCGTGGTGCAGCAAATCTAAACAAAGATAAGAAATAATTGAATCTAACACAAACAATCTCTGTAATGAATGTGTGATTTGTTAGATTGCGCTGCCAACAGACAGCCCTCAACTTATTACTGTAATAAGGTCCGCAATGTACAGTGTTACTTAAAACAAGGGTCATCATAATCACTCATACAACTATAACATTCGACAGGTCCTGAAAAAAAGTACTAGACTTAAATAGTGATGGACAAAAATAAAGGGCGTGGTGACTACTGTCATAACGAATAACAGAGAATTAGGATAAGGGCAAGAAGATGATGATAATGAACAGAGAGAGAGAGATCACAAAGAAACGTTGAAAGGATTGTGTGAGGATTATTTAAATAAATGAAAAGGGGGAAGATTTCCTCCGTGTCTCGGAAAGCACGTTAAGCCGTTGGTCCCGGCTGTCATTTGTAGTGCTTTGGCAGTCGTTACGGATAGTCAGAAGGCAGAAAAATCTGAATCCAGTCTTGCCAAGAAGTACCGTGTTACCCAGTCAATGGGTTGTGGAGGTCTGGTAGGCAGCCGTTTCACGTAAATTACTGGTATTCAGCTGAATCCGGTTTGACTGGAAGCCGACCCCAATATAGTTGAGAAAAGGCTAGGCCGATGATGTAAAGGGAGGGAAGAAAACGTGTTGCGCTGACTTCAAGTAACATGGAACAGGGTTGGAAGATGATGATGGTACGCTCCTGTTGAACCACTGTAAGCGTGTGTGTTTGAACTATAAGTTACCCATTTGTACTAGTGTCAGTTATTTCATAGCAGCTTCTCAGTGTAAATGAGCGTTGTGTTTGCGATTAGTTTATGAGCCGCCCACAGCGTGCAGGGACGTAAAGTTATTGTTTAGCCCACTACTTGGAACTTCCATTTGGTTTACAAATTAAGTTGTGCCTCTGTTACGGAGCTTAGAATGAAGGATTTGTTCCTTCGTTTTGCGAGAATTGTTATTAATATCTGAATCACTGATTCTATGACTATTGGTATTCATTACCCACAGATTTTTGTCATCACGTTTCTTCCCTGCATTTTCCTATTGTCTCATATTTTATCTTGCCAGGGTGATGTTTTTCCACTGATAAAACTGATGGGCACATTAGAATTCGCTAAGTGTTAATTCGCAAGTTACTCGATAGTTTTGCTTATCATACCTTTTTAAATCGTTTCTATTTCTAAAAGAAAAGTGCGAACAGGTTACAGCACAAGAAAAAGCAGTATTGCCAACATCTTCAAGTTGGCAAATGATTGCAAAACGAGCACATATCTAATACCAATTACTTACCGAGTTCGAGTTAATTGCCAACAATTAAACTGTTTGTCTGCTTGTCTTTCTCACGGCATTCGGATTGCACATTCGTTATTTGTCGAGTGCATTGCATAATTTTGTCTTTCTACTATTTTGTTGATTTCAATTACCTATTGAAATAAAGAAGTTCAGTAGGTAGAATTGTCTCGATCTAAAGCAGTATTCAACTTGGTACATTAAAGTAACCCAAGTTGTTAGCAGAAAAGTATGCAAAAATATCAGAAAAAAAATATAAAATAATTCACAAACGGCAACACCACTTGTAGGGTAAATCACCCAATTATCGGGCTACACAAATCGTGCCAAGTGTCACGTAGGCTGATATCTTTGCATCGTTCATGTTCCCGAGGTGTGGCAGAGAGCTAGGGCCCTAATTATGTTGATCGCACGCGATATAGTTTGACATTTTAGAGAACATTACTACACGAAATGAAAGGCTCAGTTTAGCTTGAACAAGATTTGTGACATTATGGTATCATCGCGTCTTGTTCGTTTTTAGGGCAAGCTGGAAGACTGGTTCTCGTTAGTGATAAATGAAAGTCGTGTTTTACATCGATACCTTAACTTTATTTTCAAGTCTGTGTGTCATTAACGTATCTGCTTTGCGGCCAATCTTGCAACCGTCTTACTTTACAAGGCAGATGACACCTTCTTCAACTATTTTCTTAACAGATAACTTAGTGGTGACTTAGAGTAGATTAGACTCCACCACAAGCCGCACTAACGTCACTTGTAACACTATACTCCCACGGTTGTCACTCAGGTGTCGTCACACTCGTCACACGTGGACTGATTGATGTGTGTGTGTAAACACTACCCCAATGCCACAACCCTGAAACTAACACCGCCACTGTCACGGCTGAGTGACAGCCCTATCCCACTTCTGACTCACGCAATCAGACACCGAGATATCTGAGACGGGGGTAACAAACATCACTTAAGAGCTAATAGGTTAATTGGACTAACATTAATTGTTAAATGTAGGTGCTGGCTGATAAGATATCTCAGTTTATCATAGAGAATAAATCGTTTGTTTTGTTGTAATTATGTGTTCAATCTTGATTGCATAGGTGTTAACAATCCTCCTCCGATAAGAGCGGTTGGAACACTTATTTTTCGAACGAGTGTTGCCAGTTGCAAAGTTTTATAGCTTTTTCTATTTGAATAATGGTGGCTGCAATGTAGTGGTTGTTATAGTACTAGAACCATTCTCGTTCTTGCTTTTATTGCTTCCTATATGTGATGAAGGTTTTTGTTTGTTACAGAGATGGCAGCGGAGGTGGTTCGTCCTATATGACGATGGGGAGCTGACGTATTCGTTGGACGAGCACGTAAGTACTAACACATACATACAGAGAAAAGATGGCTCTATTTCACACCAGTGATATTATATTCACGCCCAAGTTTGAACTAACGACGATACTAGCCAATAATAACTGAACCAGACAACATAAAAAATAACTTTTCTCAGTCAAATATGGCAACATCTTGTTATCGACACCGTCGCTTTCGACTTTTTACCGCGAATCGACTAAAAAGGTAGTTGTAATCGTTTCCTCGTACTTTTATATCGACTAACTACAAATATCTTTCTTCTTGTGCAGACTAATCTATCGCTTGAACAAATTCAGAGCCGTCCATCGCCTTGAAGGGAGGTATTGAAACCGAATAGGGTAACGCGACCAATAATTGACTCGTAACGAGAAATAGTGGCGAGTCGTCCTCCGATAGATAAAACCCTAATTTGGTTCCGTTTCATGCGGAAAATTATGTTGTACTGCATTAGTTTTATGCTTTTTGTGCAACGAGAAACTGGTATACATACCTATCGTTTGATTCGCGCTCTGCTGAAATAAATACAAAACGAAGGAATCGTTCCGCTCTTTGCGAATCAAGGCGCTAAGATAAAATTGTATTAATTATACATACATAAACTTTTACAAAGCAATAAAAACAAAATAAAAATGCCAATAATTATGCCGACACACACACCGAACGCCTCGTTTTTTGTCAATAATAAATTCATCCGCGTATAATATTAGCGTTTTACAAAAACAAACATCGTCGAACCGGTAACCGGAGCCGACTCGCTCCGGCACGAGACTCGGTTTCATCGGCACCTCGCTTTATCAGTATCAAATCTTTCACATTTTTCTCCAGCACTCATAAATATTCATAATAATTGGCGTCTTTGCAATTTCAAGTGAGTACATGAATTTTAATACGCACCGTATATAGGAGGCCGCCGTGCTGCGCGAGCGGGACAAAAAACTTGACGCGTAATGTAAACCAAGCAGGAACAATGAACAAGGAAGACTAGGAAGGCTTTCTCCGTTTCCAGCTTGAAATAAAACAAGCTGCCTTTTATGGTGTAAAATCCCGGCTCTAAAATTCGTTGGACGAGTGTTGGGTTATTCACCCTTAATTTTCGCGGTTGACAATTTCTCGTGGAACGTTTGAGAAGTTGAAAGGTTTATCAGGCAATCGTAGCGGAATGCGCGTGAGTGTCGGGTCTATAAAGTAATCTGAATGTAGAACAACAGATTCAGTTCAGGCTGAGTAGATATTTCAGTTGGTTCAGGGTAAAGGGGCCAAGCCAGTCAATGTGACGCGTAATGTATTCGTTCGCGCCTCGGTCCCTCGTTATCATGTGAATGGGCCGAAGATTTGCAATGCGGCTCACAAGCTAAAATAGAAGGAAGTCGTAAGCGTCTTCTATGGGGAAAGTAGGAAAATTAATGGCGTTTAAGTGTTTGAAGTAAGTAGCGTTTATTTGTTCACTTGCTTGTATGAGGCGGGTAAGTGATTGGCTGTACGAGTGTACGGGATAGTGCCAGCAGTAATTGATTGTATGACGTTTACTGGGATTTAAGTACTACTGCTTTATCGTTATTGGCTGGAAAGGGGATAGTTACTTTAATTGTGTGTTTGTTGTGGATTAAACGTGAATGCATGGATTTCTTGTTGTATTGGACGTGGAACTGTCAAGAATAAGTTCCGTCACGGTTTATTTAAATTTTGTTTCAATTCGTTCATGTTAAGTTAGGGATTAGCTAGTCCTATCAAGCCAAATCATAAAGTGACCATAGATCATGAATTCATTACCGCTACCGAGACAAGTGAGATTCTGTCAACGGTGGCGTGGCGAAGGCGATTGTCAATACGTCAAAAATGTATGGGATTGACAGATGCTATCGAAATGTCACGTGATCAAATTCCTACATATTGGTATTTCGACTATACAGCCTCTGATCACTTTAAAAATTTTATAAAAAAAAGACGGTCTTCTGATTTTGGATTTTAGGGACGTAGTAGAATAGTTTTATGCTTTTCATGAATTTTGTGATATTTAAACCTCTAAAAGAAGGTGGGTACCATACAATTTAGGAACATATTTAGAAACCTACAATATTACCTACCTATACACAACACAAGCCAACTAATTATGGTAGGTAATTAAACTTCTAAAGACAGACAGACATTAGTTGTCATTACAGTTAGTTATGTTTTCATGCAAATTGGAAAAGTCAGATATGGGAAACCCGGTTACCGTGATGGTAGCAGGCAATATCTTACAACTAAGTACCAACGTTAAGTAAGGTGAATAACTTACCTACGTCAACATTGTAAACCTTACACTTGTTTTAAAAAGGATTCATGATCTTTTTTTTTAGATGGCAATATTGTATTTACAAATTTAGTTTTTACGCAGGCAAAATTACAAGGCATTCCTTATTCAAAATTCCCGCTAGAAACTCGATCAAAAAAGTTCGCTACCTAGGAAGCAACATCAACATTCCAAATTCAAAAATTCCTGGCCACGAAAAAAAAACAAGCAGTAAGACCAACTGCAGGAACCTCGCGAGTTTTTATTCAAACACCTAGTTAGCAAGCTGGTTAGCTGTTAGCTGGTCAAATACCAATGCCTTATCATCAGCGATCGTGTACCGTTGCCGCTAAACACTGCCATACCTGTTATCTTGACCATTAGACCCTGATACAAGCCCGGATGGGCGATAAATGGCTTCTTCAACTTGATGGATACGAGACATCGCAGCTCAAATTAATATGTGTCAATGTGTAGTGAATACTGAATAGTTTAGATTTATCTTATGTAGTGTTTGCGTTCAGATATGTGCAGCAGATGAACTGGGATTGTTTTAAGATAAACTGAATAGTTTGCAATAGGCAGGCAACTTCTAAATGGTTAGTTTAAATATTGATTCGCAGATTCTTAATTTGAATTTGAGTAGCAGAAACCCTAACATTGATTGGCAGAGAATGTCTATGGGCCTGGCCTTTCTTCTCAATTTGAATTAAGTGAACGTCCGTCACCAGTAAATATAATAAAAATAATAAAGCCTTTATTTCTACTTAGACACCGATGAATATAAACCATCATAATTATGTGAGAGCTAATGAGAAACACGGAACAGAATAGCAAATGGCGGCCTATGTTAAACAGCCAGTGGGCTGCAGCGAGGACTATGAGGTACTGTTCTCTGTTTATGATAGGCTATATTATAATAATAATACATATAGTAGCAGTACTTGATTAGGAAATGATGCAATTAATTTCCTATTGTTAAACTGTTAATATTTTCAAGAGCAGCTAAGGAAGAAAAAATGTTGATTTGGGATTCGCACAGGACGAACAACAAAATAAAATTGACCTGTGCGGGGCCAGCAAGTGCTTCGATATTCAAAAATGAGGAAAAACAGACGTATTTTTTTTTTTTTTTGGTGATAGAAATTATGGTTATATCAAGACAGTTTTCTTCCTAACTTTCAACTGGCTAGCACACCTTTGTACTTGAAAAACTATAAACAAATCCTTAGTTCACAATTTTACCATGTCTTTGAAATCCGACTAAATCCGAACGGATGCAGCAACACAAACATACAAGTATGTTGATCAAATAAGAAATAAAATAAAATCGTGCATAAAGTGAACGTGGCTCACAGGCGAGTATGTTATGAATAATTATGTTCTGTTGATTGCATACAATTTATAGTTAGAACACGGATTCGTTACAGTCGTTAAATATACAGGTGCATAGATACTAAAGACAGCCTCGACTTAGAATTTTTGTCTATTTTTTTTATTTAGACTAGCAAACAATCCTATGACAGATAATTAGGGGCGTGGAGATAATTTCACTTCGTTGCTTGCCGACCAAAAAGGAAAATAATCTCTTCCAAAAATATTCTGGTCATTGTCAGTGTAGTTTCTGACAAAAACTATTTGTCCTGTGTTTGGGACACAGGACAAATAGTTTTTGTCAGAAACTACACCACCTTTCTCGGCAATTATAAGCCAATTTAATATTGCTGGAGTCGCAAAACTAGCCAAATTCCTTCTGTTTATTTGACGTAAGTAATCTACTTTCTCATTGACTCACTTTTCCCCTGTTCACCCATTCATGGTTCCTCATTCATTAGTGATCTTTCCAAGAATTTCTACTACGCGAACTTATCGCGAATACATAAATAAATCGATGAAGTCGTCAGTCGAAGCCATACAGTCTATTGGATTATACGCGAGGCCATACGAGGCGTTCACGACTGGACCGAGTGACCCGGCTATTTGCAACATTGCAATTCATATACCAATACAGAAAAGATCCTGCCAGGGTTGCGGAATTTGTTCGAAAGAGTCATGCGGCCCTGGAACGCAAAGGGCGTTTGGAGGAACACAGATGGGTTTTAGTTAGTAAGTCTCTCTGACACTCCATTCCGCTCCACCCAGAGCGGAAGAAGTCATTTGATGATTTCCCATCCTTAAAAAAAAATCAGCAGTAAAATTTCACGTCATCAATGTCGAAATGTCGAAATTGATGACGTGAAATTTCGACAGCGTTTTGCCTTTGCCACGCTACCACTGACAAAATGGCACTTGTGTAGAACTTCTGGATATGAGTCATTATTCTTTGCTCCACCACAAAGGGGTGCTTCCCAGTCATCTTTTTTCAATATGGTGAAATGCTAAATAAGTTTAATTCCTGTGTCATTTTCTGCTCTAAAGGACAAATTAGTCATCAATCAAGTGACAAGCGGTAAATAAAATAAAAACATCTTTTATTTATTCAATTTTCACTTTTTTTCATTCAATTTTCTCCTTCATCATGATCAAACACCAAGAACCAAGAAAAAAGGACATTACCAGCTCCTTACCTCAGTGATAAAAGCTAACTCAGACAGCGAAACGAAATTCATTAAGATTCTAATGACTGAACTAATTCAAAACCCGTAACAGACCACCTAGCTCTAAATACAGTGTATGTAATCTTAGATTTGTTTCGGTTGCATAAAATATTTGTGCAATGAAAAGAATCCAAAGCTTTAGTAAATCCTCCATTAAAAAGATGGAATGAAAGAAAAGAAAGATAGTGGATAGAGCTGGCTTGAAAGAAATAATAGTTAAATATTGATGTAAGTTTTTCCAAAGAAAACCACGTCGTTTTGATTTTTATTGGAAAGCACAGGATGCACTTCGCAATTGAAGGCGATTTACGCGATAAATATTCAATCGAACATAATTTTACCATCTTTCCTATGACTCTTTGGTCGTAAGTTAAGCAAATAAAGGCCCTTAGGAACTAGCGAGTATGTATGTTGTTAGTTAACATTCTACTGGTAAGCCAAATTAAATCACATCGTGTACAAATAAATAGTGATTTTGCATCGCATTGCTTATGCTATGCGCATGTGCCAATGCACTGGACTTAGGCTTCATTCACACTAGAGATCCGATAAGTGGGGAAGATGGTCAGTGATGACGAAGAGTTCAGTTAGTGTCATCAGGTTTTTAATCAGAAAGCCCAAGTTCAAAGGATTTAGTGATTAAGATGGTCAAACATACTTTAAAAAAAATATGATTTTCATCATTGGATGAGCTCAACTGCCACCGAAAGGACTGGAACACATTCTAATTTTGTATAAAAATTAAAACAAATTGTATGAAAATGGGAGACACAGGCCTTTTACCAACAGGATATTCCAGGCTACTTAAATTAAAACAAATTTGAACGACAGCACATGTACATAAACACCCTCACTATTTGTAACGACAGGCTTCATTTTTTGCGCTTCAAAGGACTAAAGGCCATATCATCAATATTCAAGGATATCTCAATCTCAAGCTTACTGACATTATCCTAACTTAGCTCTACGTACCATAACTACAAGAAACCAAGAAGATAAATGAATTACAACAATAACTTAGCATTCCAGTCGACCGTGTGCAGCATGACGTGTCAATTAGGACATGTTGGTGTAGGCAGCACGGTTGATGAAAGCATCAATATTTATGAGACACCGCGATTTCAAATAAACCTACACTGGCCTACTAAAATCTTGTCTATGGTGTAGGAGCACTTAGCGTGTGTGTATTGCCCTTTATGCGGTTTAGCAGCTAGTAGTGATCCACTACTGCTAAGATTAAATAAATAAAAAAAATGAAGAAATGATGATAAAATAATAAAAAAAGAACTGCGAAGATTAAATAAATCATAAAAGGAATCCAATTGTGAGTAAAATTTACGTTTGAATATAAAATTATTGACTCACCGCAGATTTAGATAAAATTAAATCAAATGGAAAGAAAAGTATGATAAATAAACCACAAAGGAAAATTTACAGCGTCTTTCGTTATGGTTTTTGGCTATTCGCTTGACTCAGCTAGAATGCTGGCAAATAAAACATTATTTTTTCGCTTTTACGCAAATATCATCACCATGCATTCAACTCTTCATGAAGGTCTTCCACTTCTGGACAATTCCCAATTTATTTTATCAAGTACCTAGGTAGCTGGTAGGTACTGGACCTTTTCCACAGTACCAACCTACAAATAATTTACAGTGGGCAACAGTAGGTCCTACTTAATTCCGCCGTAGGGGCATTAAAAGCGAATGTCTCACGGAATTATCTCAAGTAATTATTTGTTGTTTATCGTCCACGCCCAACGCTGGGCAGTCAACCAGCTGATATTATCAGATACAAATCATTTTCGTAATTGTCGAACAATTAATGCATTCCATTATTGTTTGAGATGGCGATGATAAGGTAACGTTTTTATTTTGGCATGTGTATGAGAGATACGAGATAAGTTATGAATGTATGGTGTGGCGTAATGATGGCGAATGATTGAAGACAATCATTGTAGCAGTAAAGGAGGTCAAGGACTGATCCTGCCAAACGTTTTGAAATACGTAATTTCTGGGTTTGGACCTTGAAATTAACTGTGAAACATTTGCTTTTCGTTGCCTAATTTAAATATTTTTAAATATACTCTATGCCTAAAAGTTCCATAGTTTAGACGGTTTTTGCGCGAAATCTGAAACAGGTGTTTGGTATGCCTATCCTGAACTTTCAAAATTAAGAAGTAGATAAACAAAAAATCCTCCCGTAACTAATTTCCCTAACTAAATGCCTCGTAACAGACTTACCCGAAGTCTCCTAAAACCAACAATGTTTTTAAGTAAGTTCGGAGTGCACCGCAAACGCGAGCTCCCGCGGCAGCGTCCGCCGGCGGAATGCGGCCGCGTTGTGCAAGCGATGCGCCTGCGCATGCCGCACCCACACGTCGATTCACCTGCGTGGTGAGCTTCCGTGTGTACTTGCCCAATAAGGGCTGTTTAGACAAACCGACACCGTTTTTGGCGAGGAAATTGGGAAATGGAGGGCAGAGTAGAAAGGGAAGGCATGAAATAGCCCTTTTAAGATATCTGTAGACAGTATCTACTGTGATTTGAAAGTTTGGCCATAATCTTTTATAATTTAGTTAGAGAATTGGCAAGAAACAAAATGGACGGTGGCGTTTGCTTGCTTATCTGCAGCAGTGGGAGAGCACGGGTTAGTTAAATTAAAATATTTTAGGCACCTCCACCTTGCCCAGAGATCGCCCAAGACATAATGATTTGGAAGGAGTACGAGGAGGTCTTCGCCCAGCAATGGGATACAATTTTTCTTCCCTTTTCATTGAAACTAGTGTCGTATAGTATAAAGAAAAAAAACAATATTTTCCATCGATCGCGTATCTCAAGAACAGCGACCCGGTGCAGGCGCATGATGTAAACCTCCCCACGTTAGCGATCACGCCGATATTGCTATTCTGCGAGAAATAGAAAATTATTGGGAGAAAAGTTTCGTCATTACCAAACAAAACATCTCGCCTGTATTTCCGAAGGGTTAGGCAGAGGTATACCTATCGCACACCCATATTTCGGCAGGTATGATTAATAAAGATGCGCCTACTGCCATCAACTCCACAAACAAGACACAAGGGCACAAGTCCAGAGTCCTGACTGCTGCTGTGAAATTCCAGATAGAAAAATCCAATAATATTTTTCCCGGGCCGGGGATCAAACCCAGGACTTCAAGCTCAGGCGTAGAGAACAACGGAGTAGTTTCGTCATAACCTAACAATTGACTTTTACCCTACATACCAATGTCCAACCTGGCAATCTCCCCTGAAATGGGAAATGGATCCCGTTTTTGAGCGCTCTATTCCTCTATGTTCCTAAAAAATTGGCAATTTTTTAAGAAAACCTACTAAAAAGCTAAAATGTTCTTGCTCTCACGTTATTGCCAGAGCATCAATACCCTCTCCATCTATTAACATTTAATATGCTTGTACAAGGAGTGGCTTTATCACAATAGCTTAACAACAATTTCCACTCAAGATAACTTTATCGCCAGTCAACGCTTTGGGCGTTTATTCAGTGTTTATTCCTACAAAGGTTACAGACATAACAGCCACGCCTATTTTTCCGGTATTATGGACTGTCTTAGAGTACACAAGTAATGATAATAATGATGACCTTATACCGGTATACCGGGGCACTTTGGAATTATGTGGTTGTAGAGTTTTTTCTGGCCGATGACCTGGTGAGGGTCGCTGGTAGCCGATGGATGCGAGACGCACAGGACCGGTTGTTGTGGCGACACTTGGGGGAGGCCTGTCTTTCGGCTGAGATAATGATGATGAGATTTTTAACTCCCTGATGGAAAACAGATAATGCACTGGCTTAAGTATCTACCAAAATTAAGAAGCCATTATAATGAGATTTGAAATAAGACATATAAAGCGGAAGAATAGTGTCTTGAGGATTTAAACCGAAACTGAAATAGCCAAGAAGCTAAATTAATACTTACTTGAGTCTCAATTCAACTGAGTTTTTATCTTTATGAGAACTCAAAATTCGTTCAGAGTAAATAAACGGTAACACCACTTACTTACCTCAATCCTTCGAATCACTAATCTAGCCCACTCATTTTGTCACCAATCACGAAGCTCGGCGGAAGTAGCCGAAGGTAATTAGAACGCCGTTCGGCTCGCGTTGCGCAAGCGCATCCGTTCCCGCCCGGCGGCGAGTTACTGCAAGCCTTGCAGTCATAAAAATCATAATTGATGTACTTGAAGCTAGGTTTCCTGTGCGAAATATTTCGTAAGAAACAAATATTTGTTTGGACTTTTGTTACTTAAATAAATGATTAATTATTACAGTAAGTATTAAAAAGACTGGAACTAAAAATCTTGAACTTAAACTTATAAAAATGGCGATTATTTTCAAAAAGGTTACTTTCTGAGGTCCAACAGAGGAATCCAACTAAGAACACCGGAAACACCATAGCTTATGTGTAACTTCAGTCTCTTCAATCGTCTAAACGTGAAAACATTCGATGAAAACCGTACCACCCAACGACCAAGTTACATCTCAATTTTTCTTCTTACAACACGAACATACCTCAATAAAACATTTCTTATTGCACAGTAATAGAATCGAAAGTGAAACCATAATAATTATTATTGACACTCAAATGACATAACAATAGCCTGTAATAGTGTTGCTCCCACGCGCGGAAAAAGTCACAGATTAAAAATAATAACGTTATCTGTGGTGAGCTTTATTCTTAGATAACGTTACATTATCTAACTGATATCTTGTTTATGAAATATACCCGTAGATAAACTTATAAGATTGATTTCGGAACTTAATAGAGGCGTATATTTGTTGCGTAACATTCAACTTTGATTCGATCATTTCGAAATGGAATTCATTCATTCACTCATTCAGATCGAATCGCGATCGTTTCTGGTTAGACTTGTTATTTTTGTAGGGCTGTTACTTTGCATTTCGGGCTAGTTATTATAATTACTATAGTTTACCAATAAGTTTGGTACTTTGCCTTTTCACAACTAAGTATGTTGAATCTAACTGGATGCTGGCAGAATACCAGTGTTACAATGAACGACTAGCATACGACATACGACTGACTAACATCTACGAATGGCTCCTGACGAACGGCTTAACGGGCTGAGTCTCAGTATGTAATAGATGGTTACCCATCCACGGTTTGGCCTCGGCAAGCATTGCTTAACCTTGAAGATCGACCTGTGCTGCTGATATTACTATAACCACGAGCTCTTTCTTTGGCGTAACTTAGTCTCCTCAGTAGATATACTCACCTGAAAACGATTCCAGTGAAAATTTATGCTTCACTAACTACACAAGATTTAACTTGTATTTTCTTCTATGTAGTTTTGCATAGAATAAAGTCCACATCACGGACTAATGGCAGGGCAAAGTATTATCACATAAACGTTTAAATAGTTTCATAATTTCCTCTTTATACAGAGATTTACTTGCGATAGAACATACTTTACAAACGTAGTCTTAAGTTTCATTGCCTACAAACACTAACTTATGTGCTTATCAAGATTAAACCACATACTTAAGACTAACTTAGAGACTCTAATTGAAAATATCATGTCCTGAGACGTATGGCATTTGAAAAGACAGAATAATAAAGATAGACAAGAATTCCCTTGAGAACTACGATTTGTATCCTAATAGATTCACTACACACGGTTGTGGCGGCAGAACTAACTTCATCTATTTTACTGATATTTCACTGACAGACCTTGACAATTGAAAAGTGCCAGTAAATGGTTTAAAATTGAAATAAAGGATTCGATTTGATTTGGTTAATTGGGCATAACACACAATCCGCCGCATTTTCCCACTTTTGGGCAAAGCAGTGGGAACTTAATGCATCCTCCTTTCAGTGATTCATAAATATCCTCGATTTTGTTGGACATCACATGCCTTGTAATTTTTGACAGCTCTCAAGTAATGTCAAAAGTTGTGTCAATTTGGTAGTTCACTCAAACGCACGATGGTTTTGCTAAAACTCTTTCGTTGATTGACTGAATATACCTAGCCAGACTATGGTCACAAGTAACAACCCTTTTTTTATGGATGGAAAATCATCAAATCGTAGTTCTCAAGGGGGTGTTAGACTCGAAATGACTAAAACCCATCCGTGTTCCTCCTTATGCCCTTTCCGTTCCAGAGCCGCGGTGACTCCAGGCAAAAGTAACAACCCTAGGTTAGTAATTTGCGCGTTCAATAACTCGTTGTAATGACATTTACAGTTTTACACGTAATCCGACGATTTGGTGTCGCTGTTTTTCAACAGATAACTGGTCGAGTGACGAAATCGCAATGATCAAAAGTAACTGTGATTTAAAATAACTTGCGCACGCGCATCGGGCGGTAAAGTCCTATCGCGATGCTCCCTCATATGGTTGTTGACCTTACAATGTTTAGGTAATTTATAGTTTTGAATGGACTGTGATTCATCAAGGATTTGTAACGGAAAAACTATAAAGATATTTATCTTTATAGTTTTAATTCTTAACTGAAGAAGGTTATGCTAATTTAAATTACTGTTTTTAGCCTTATTCCGCGGAATCGCTCCCATGGCTTAATTTTTCCCGGAAAAAACTAGCCTGCCTGAAAAACGCCAAGCCTATGCAACTTTCTATCAATTAATCAGTTTTCATGATCAAATCGGTGCTTGCAAACATTGTTGTTGCAGGCAATTCTATCTCTTTAGATGTATTTATATCTACTTATACTAGTTGTCAATAAAGGTGAACCAGATTAGACCCTGGCCACACTTGAGTAGTCAGCTACTCGCGTGCTATCCGAACCCCGTGAGATTGACTCTGACCTACTAGTTGACGCTATCAACACCTTCGTTTTGTGATATGTGTCATAATTCATTTTATTTTTGAAAGTTGATTTTCAAGGTAATTTAATCATTAAAATCATAAATCAGTAATAGTAGTTACAAGTGCAATTTGCTACTAGACTATTTATTTTCTTGCCACATTTTTGCGTCATTTTGGACTTCAATTATTTATGTAGGTATTATTTAAAAAAAAAACCTTTTCCAACACTAGGAATTTCTCCTGTATTGTGGGTGCATTTACAAACATACAAACAGCCAGACCCGGAACAGCTATCTGTAGGCCATACAAAAATTTATCCGTGCGGGAATCGAACCCGCGACACGCAGCCGCAGCAGCCGATCGCTCAACCACTGCGCCAACCGTGTCGTCTAATTGTACAAAGAATATAGCCAGCAAATGGCTACATTACTTTTAAATAAATATAAATTTCCATTCAGGCTGTAGATTCGTCTTCTATTGCTTTGACAATTTTATGTAATTCATTCTCAATTTAGGTGAAACAGAAGTTATAACGTACGAAATATAATCCCTGCAAAAACTGCACTTACCCAACACAAAACAACAAAGTTCGTGAACCGAACAAATATCGATAGCTACAAAACACTAGTACATTAGTTTCTATCGATAAAATTGATGTGACACTACACTAGTAAGTATTTACAACTAGTGAGCTGTAACGCTGATTATTATCGATGAAACAGAAGTGGGGTAAAGACCGAGAAGCTGGTTTCTTTCTCTATTTTCGTAATTTTTTATTGATTTGATAAAGCAAAAAATAAGTGTCCAATATTTTTCGATAATCTAACTGACGGACTAAATATAATCATATAAGTAGGTATATTTTTAACCAGGAATCATCCCTATTGATGATGGGTTTTGTAATCCTGGAGAAAGAGGAGCTTTGAAGTTCTTCTGTAAGTTTAAAGTTGTCTTATTGTGGATGGAAGTCGTATGGTCCCATAGTCACTAAGTTAACGGCACTAAAATGTACGTCAGTCTCAAGGAATCGTTGTTATGAAGGGTTATATTGTTCCAAGATAAATTACAAACAATTCCATATCTTTTAGATGTCACAAAAATACAATATGAAATGAATTTCTTGCAGACGACCGTCGCGCGTCGTTTGGTTAGGTAACATTGGAGTACCCATATACCACTGTTAATAGAAATGATTGATGAGAAAACCGACGTGCATAAATCTGATCCTTTCAAAAACAAATAAATAAAAGTTACCGTAAATCCAGGAACTCCTTCACTTCCTAATGAAAGCAAAACCACAAGTATTCCTTTGAGCGCGGTCTTGGTAGTTGGCAACAAGCCCAAAGCTCTAGGAAGAGTCGCATTAGCAAACAAGTTCATATAATTTACTCTCCCGGTCGCCAGCAAATGTGGCTGCCAATCAGGAGATGGCAAGTCAGACCTTTGCAGGCTTCCCTAGCGTGTGTTTAGTTGCAAAATAACATGGCTAATAAATAGTGATTTGAGTCGGCATTCGCTCTAAAACGTCGTCATGGAAACGGCATAAGGCGGGTCTCGTGGCCTGCGCTGGCGCACCTAGCGACGGACGCAAGTTTGGGGATGTAGCGGGGTGAAAAACGCTAGATGACAAGTTTTGCTCTTGCTTATTAAAACCAGTTGACTGAACTACCACCGCTACCACACCATCCTATTTATATTTGTACCTAGGTGATCTCTTAACTCGTGACAAAATATTGAATGCCTTATGGCGAGAACCATTTTAGCTACTCCTGAGAGCCAAGACACAGTATCATTCTTTCAGCGGTAACGATGCGGTAATGGCGAAAAAATCAACAAAACTGAATGGACCGACAAACTACCAATAAACTAATTCCAACACCGCTTTTTTTTAGGTATGGCAACTTGCAGATTTAACACGCTAGTCAACTGCTAAACCGGACTATCCTGCGGTGACCTCAAATGAATTTAAGGCCCCCAGCCAGGGCTAAATAGGTTCTATTCCAACAACGCTTAAAGTAATTGTAATTACGAAAAGCTTTAAAAGAGAGAGTGTTACCTTCCCTGGAAGCCCTTTGCTTGATCTCGTCATGCTTGGCGCAAATAAACACTTTTCTTTCTATCTTCCTCAGTAACTCTTGCTATAAGTTATTCATTCTAATCGCTCCTACCTTACACCCAACTTCGACTATCATTAGCGCTCCGGGCAAGCGACATAGCCTACGCTACTATGTAAACTGTTCGCTGGCAATCTGCATAACACATGCCGAAGAAAAAACGGGTTAGTGTACTCTGTGACACATGCTCACGGATATCTGAGCGGCTCATGTGATTGACTTTGTTCAGATAAGTAGATGCTCCGATTGAGATGTAGGTGTACTGATTGCGGAGATAACGTTGACCGGCAGTTGTTGTAGCATTAGGCCGGGACTCCACCAAAGCGGAGAGGAGAGGAGATGTGTTGAATAAACCAATCCGGTAGGCTAAGCGGAGAAGAGATGTGGAAATAACGAAATTGGATTGGTTTATTCAACACATCTCCTCTCAAGCATCTAGTTCAAGCTGAAGCGTATCACAACCGGGATGCGGAACGAAATTCGCTCGCGCCGATATTGTGTCAACTTACCTGTGGAGAGTTTCAAACCGGGGGGGGGGAGGGGCGTGACCGCATGACTTAATAATCATCATCATATCAGCCGAAAGACCACACTGCTGTACATAGGCCTACCCCAAATGGGAGGGTTTGCCATAATAGCCACGCTTGGCAGGCGGGTTGGCGATTGCAGTGTAGCTTAATAATCATTAAGACAAATTTTACTACGTATTCGCGTTAGTTTGGACAGTCCTTTAGTATTATGGCTTCAGTACTATTCATAGTGCTTATTTTGCATGTTTTTTTTAAGTCAAGAAGGTAGAAGGTGATTCCGTAATTGAGCTTAAATTTACTCTTTTAAATAAAAATGTATACATCATCGACTGGAAGGCTGGTCTCTAGCTCTTTCTTTTCGGGGAAAAATACAATGTTAACGCATATATCATTACTCATTGGTCTTTCCCGAACGACTTCAGGAAAGTAATCTCTGTATCCCGTTATAAAGGAGGATGATCGCAGTTTGATAATATCAGTGATTCAGGGAACGCCTCTGGTAAAAGAGGTACTACAACTCTTAAGTAGTTGCCCCCCTGCATATTGTGAGACCAAAGCTTTGTAAAGCCGTCATTAAAACAATGTATGTGGACACCTGGATGAGTCTAACATATCATATATAAGGAATTGCTAATACTTACCTAAATTATTAAAATGACTTTCAATTCATTTCATTCAAACTATTAAAAAATACCTCATTTGGGTGACCAAATACTTTTGAACGGCAGTGTTTCTGCCAAGTGTGCAGTTTTAACGACTTATTGAGACAAGGAATAAAAATATTACTGTGTTGAAAATAGTAAACGAATATTTTAGAAGTCTATTTCACTTTCATAAATAACACAGAAAAGATTGCGCCTGCGCAATGCACATGGCATTTACATCCTTACCAACAAAATGATGAATCGATCAAAGACCGACCGGAAATTCACAGGCAGAACTTTCTGTTAAATATCTGCCAAATTACTTTCAAGAAACGGTCGTAAATAATAGGTTTTTTAAACGTTTAATTGTGAATCATACAGGAAAGTATTAAACGGTGTAACAGGAGAGATAGTGAGAAAGGCAAAGACTTATTGGAAAATTGTGACGCAAGCTTTTATGCAAGTAATTTTTTTGCTTCAAGTTGTAGAATGAGTTAAGCGTGAGTCATTCTTCAGTTTTGTGTAGGTATAGTATGACACTATTGTACAATGAAGGTTTGATTCTGAGTTTGAACTGATAAACCTTGTAATTGTTCCACCTTTTTCACCTGTGTACACAAATAAACGTATTTGATTTGATTTGATTTGATTCTTATTGCCATCATAGATGTCGGGGGCCACACTCATATTTCCGTCGTGAAAAAAAAAACTAATTTCAAAAAAATACAACCGACTTCCAAATTAAATCGTGTAAAATAACTTTTATTTCGGAAGTCGGTGTCAAAAAACGAAGAAACAACCAAGATCGCAAAAAAAGTTAAATAAAAAAGTTATTTTTTATTTTACGTTTTTTAGTACGATATCATTTTTTTTTAATTCGTAACCCACCACTGCAAAGTCACAGGAAAGAAAAATACACAATTTCGTTTACTTGGATGACATATTTTTTTCCAGCTATTTTGATAAAAAAACCAAACTACTGAACCGAATCAAATCAAATCGGTTCATAAATGACGGAGTCGGTTAAAAAGGGATAGTGCTAATCCTGTATTGCCTCGTCTCGTTTACACACGAATCATGATAGTTTTATGACGTCATAGTAGGCTGGTTAAACATTTCATGCAACAGACGCACTATCTAACATGAACCTGATGATGAATATTTCACTTTTTCAGTCACTTTTACATAATTACATACATAGTTAAAAAAAAATCATTAAAGTTTGTTCATGGTGGTAACAGTTTTGGTTAGCAGATTGTAAAATTATTAATTTTGAGTTTTTTTGTATGTAATGCTTTCTAAGAAAAAGGTGGTCAGTAACGATGGCCACAGGTGGTTGTAGTAAATAAAGAACTAAATTGCAGTCAAGCAAGATGCCGAGTAATCCACCGCTAAATCACATATAAATATATCTAAATAGGTGGTTAGTGAGTAACCACCAAGACTGAAAGAGTTAAAAGAGTTAACGGCTAAAAAGAAGGTTGTCAATCGGAATTACAATCCCGTCCATAATTTATTTATGTATTTATCATACTCATTCTGATGATACCTTTTAAAACAGCCTCTTAAAAGAAGATACGGAGCGATAAAATGTAAATAAAAAGATACAGTTTATTTTTACCCAAGAATCAAAGTAGATGATGTCTGCAGTAATAAATTGAACTGTTAACCTTATCTCGATGTGTTCAGCACATTTTTTACAAGCTTATCTTGGCAAATGGAACCATTTTTACATACGTATCTGTAGGTGACCTTAAAAACTAGGATAGTACGACACAAGATAAATATTACATTGTATCGGGAATGGCTTTTTGAAAATTGCATGGGATATGTTGATTTTAACATTTTTTCTTGCTTCTTAATGTAGGTGCCTGAGTCTAGCTAGGTAGGATTTTGTAAGTATTTATTGCCACTGGTTACAAGCTTCTTCTTCCAAAAATATCAAAGAAGCCACTCCCAAATAACATGGGACAAGGACAGAAAGATGAATAAAAAACCAGTCAAAATCGAAAAGCTAGCTCAACCTGACCTGTACTAAATCATTTATATTTTAATCTAACTGTATTGACGTCAAACTTGACGAATTTATAATCCGATTTTACTAAAATTGACATTATGTATTAAATTGCCTGTTTTAGTTTATTTACTGAATTTAATCTTGACATTGTAATGTATTTTGTTATTATAGCTTAAACTATTTGCTTGCCTTCGTTAAGGTAGTTAGTATAAGGATCATTTTGAAACTTCATCTGTAACTTGTACCTACTTTCTGAGCAAATAAAGAAGTATTCTATTCTGACTCTGAGAACCAGAATGAATACCGCACATATAACCTTACAAGACCCACATCTCTTCCATATTCTAAATAGCAAACGCATCGTGTAAAACACGGATCCACACATTAACGCAGTCATTCGCAAGCTCGTAAGTGTCTCAGCAACTCATAAAGTACCCTTTATCTCGCGGCCAATTATCGGCCAGGCTGCTGGACAATGACTAAGGACGCCATTTTTAAATGAATTCAAATTAACATGCTTTTAGTCGACCGCACACGAGAGAGATAATACTAGAGCGAGATCCCAGAGCCCCCAGATGGAACTTATTTTCTCAGTAACAAAATCAGTAGGATGGAGTTGTGTTAGTATGTACTTGGAAGGTACGCATATCCTTACTTCCTTATTAATCCTACATCCTACTTCCTACTATCCTACTTAATATTATAAATGCGAAAGTTTGTGAGGATGGATGGATGTATGTTTGTTACTCTTGCACGAAAAAACTACTGAATAGATCTTGTTTAAATTTGTCACAGAGGAAGATTATAGTCTGGAATAACACATTGGATACTTTTTATCCCGGGAGTATGTTCCCTTGGGATAATTTTCGACATTCACGCGGGCGGCAGCTAGTATGTAATACATATATCTGCTAGCTTGGGCCGTCGCGCAACTTCCAACTCTTTGACTAATTCACCTGCCTAGCCTTTTCCCAACTTTATTGGGGTCGGCTTCCAGTCAAACCGAATACAGCTAAATACCAGTATTTTACGTGGAGCGGCTGCTTACCAGACCTCCACAAACCTTTAACTCGGTAAACACGGTACTTCTTCGCAAGACTGGAGTCAGATTTTCTGGCTTCTGACAATCCGTATCGACTGCCAAAGATCTACAAATGACAGCCGGGACCAACGGCTTAACGTGCTTTCCGAGGCACGGAGGAGTCTCGGTATGTTAAGATGGTCGATGGTCGGTTGTGTTTGTATTATATTATCTATAAATTGAATTAAATTGAATAACGCTACTCTATCCTACACATTTTCTTACGAGAATATAAGTAACATCTAGGGGCTCTGGGATCGTGGACTATACTGTCTGTTAACAATTTACATTATCCCAGGATTTTTACAAATGTTGGAACTAGGGATTTTTAATAAATATATGAGTTTTGGTTCGTGTTATCTCTGTTATCAATCTTGTTTATTGGTTGACTTTTGATTCTCGAAACGATATTAATTGTCGCGATTACGGCCCGGGCGGTATCGTAGACATTTGGTCAGGCATGTCCTGGCGCCAATGTTAATGGAATGCCAATACTAGATAACTGTGGCGAGCTTTTGTGCGTTTTGTATTCTTTACTTGCAATCTTCAGGATCTTGAGCCTTTTACGATTGTTCAGCTGGCTATTGCTGTTTATCATTATTATGATTATATTCCTCGCCACTACCTACTTTCCTGCTATTATAACTGGGAAAGTAACTCTGTCTGTCTGTTACGTTTTCACGCTAAAACGACTGAAAGGATCGTCATGAAATTTGGCAGATAGTCTGGGATATGGAGGACATAGGCTACTTTAACGCGATAACCTTCATCCACTGGGCGGAACCGCGGGCGAAAGCTAGTTACAAATATTCCAATAATAACTACCAATTTTATTAGTAGTTGTTTGGCCGCTATTGCCGGTTCTCCTAATTTGTAATTTCTTTAGGGATGGAGGGAGTGGAGCGTCTTGCCCAGCAGTGGGACATTTCAGGCTTTAATAGAATAACTTTCCGATACTATCATGTTTTGGCAGTAACTTAACCCAACTTATCTATTGTCTTCCATACCTTTTCTCATCACTCATCCCTTGCCTTTTTATTTCCATCAACAATTCCTTAAGAGCGTTTACGCGGTACGGCTTTTCATACAATCTTTCAAATCCTTATTCTTCAAAATGAATGAACCGATTTTAACGAAACTTGGTATGCATACGCTAGATATCCAGGTCTAAATAGTTATAAGAAAACATTTTTGAAAAAGAGTTCAGGGGGAAGGATATACTGATTTTTCACTTTCTATAGAAAACTTAAAATCGCTCACTCTCTCTCCCTCTGAAATCTTTTTCAAAAATATTTTCTTATAACAATTTAGACCTGGATATCTAGCGTATGCATACCAAGTTTCGTTAAAATCGGTTCATTCATTTTGAAGAATAAGGATTTGAAAGATTGTATGAAAAGCCGTACCGCGTAAACGCTCTTAAGCTGTCCACTTCGAAGACAAAGCCGTCTTATTCCTCGCCACGTGGTACTCTAAAGCATTAGGACTTAGGATAATGAGTGAGTAATATAATACCAGCGTCGGCATCGTTTAGTTTGTAGAGCTAGTGATCAGCTGATCCCCTATAATCGGCTTAAGAAATTACCGAACTGTGTCAGCATTAACTGACTCACTTACTGTTTGGTAAAATGTTTTGTATTTGACCCGTGGGTGGTGGTGGTTTGTTATGGTTACGGTGGTTACCTTATTATGGTTAGATATGGGAATGGATTTGAAAAGACACAGGCTATCACTCGTCTTCCTTTGGATCTTAGAGTAAGCAGTCTGTAGGTAATTTAGTCCGTTGCAGATTTTGTTCGAAAGAGTCACCGCGGCCCAGGAACGCAAAGGGGACTAGGAGGAATACGGATGGGTTTAGTCAGTGATGAATGAGTCTGAAACTTCCCGCTCCACCCAGAGCGGAAGGAGTTATAAGGTAATTTAATCCGATGTTTCACTGTGCTAGTCTTATTAGACCTTCCTCATATAAGAACGACCAAATCTGATTGGTGATGATGAATGCTGTGCACTAAATGATCATCCGGTCATGTTCTTCTTCATACGGCTATTGCAGAGCTGTCGTAATCACGATGAAGTCCAAATGCTGGACTTCTTAGACCTGCTTAAAGTCAGCCCCGACAGCAATCTACCGACTCATCTGAGACAATACTACATTAGAAAAATACAAGACAGTTTTTTCTTCTTTGGCAACTGAGCCGATGACGGTTATTCTGCCAGCGTCATTGTCCTGGACAGGTGACCACCCTACTTAGCAAGATGAACTTATGGAGGTATGCGGAACAGAGAGTAAATTCCCGCATACTTCAGTTAAAAAGGGCGATCCTCCGACCAGACGGTTGTTGTGTCCGGTGGGCAACTGCCCGATAGCTGATATTCGGACTGTTGTTATGTTCAATTCGCACGGAAAACTCTGATATCGCGATGCAGGATTTCGTTCAGTTATTTCGCAGCTGGCGGGATAGATGGCGTCGCGGATCCTTTTTTTTGCGATGTAGATTTTACTACGTTGGTTTTTTTGTGGCGGCATTGATGCCGTTACAAACTCTCTCAGTAAGTAGTGTCATCTCTAATGACACCTGACACCTCCTTTCCTAATTGACCCTAATTACCCACGAAAACCACAACAACAGTTCTAACAACTCGCAAAACAACAGTAGTTGCCACAACGCCCATCTCGACAAAACAATACTCTCGATAGTTATCAGTGGGATGATCGGCGCGCGCGCAGGATGCCTGGCCGCGGCCGGAAGTGTCGCGCTGTCACAGACAATGGCCCATTGTGGACAGTAATTACCGTGCCGGATACTACGTCATTATAGTGTGGCCCGATTTGAATAGGAGCTCAATTGTAAAGGTGTGGGATTTACAAGTTTTTGTTGTTATGAAAATTGTGCAGGAAATGAAACGTGATGACGTAAGGATTGATGTGAATTGTTGGGGTTTCTGAACTAATTTTTAGGGTTCCGTACCCAAAGGGTAAAAACGGGACCCTATTACTAAGACTCCGCTGTCTGTCTGTCTGTCTTTTTTTTATTTTTATTTTTTATTAGTGATGGGTTTGCTCTTGACTCTAGTCAATGTCAGATATGACAGAGACAAAGTCTACGATGGAGCGAGCTTACCCAGAAGGAGCCTGTTCACTCTAACTTTGAAGAGATTAGGGCTGTAAGCTTTTGGAAACACAGACGCAGGCAGAGAGTTCCACTTCTTTCGGTCACAAGGCTGTATCTCATGAACCATAATAGTTAGACAGTTGAAATTTTCACAGATGATGTATTTCTGTTGTTGCTATAACAACAAATACTAAAAACAGAATAAAATAAATATTTAAGTGGGGCCCATACAACAAACGTCATTTTTGTGCCGTTTCTTTTTTTATAGATAATGGTACGGAACCCTTCGTGCGCGAGGCCGACTCGTACTTGGCCGGTTTTTTTTAGTTGAGATGGGTTTGCCCTTGACTCTAGTCTAGGTCAAAGGTGAGAGATACAAAGTCGACGACGGAGTGAGCTTACCCGTTTTAGAAAAGGAGAGGAAGAAAAAGCGTTAAGAAAGGGCTAAGCTGATTGATTTGGCATCTTTGGAGTTCCATCTTCTCAAGTTTGTATAGCCTCAGATGTGCCATGTCAGACCCTGGTAAAGTTGAAACCAGCGTCAGGTACATTTGCCTGGCAAATGGACTCCCATTTGGTGCAATTTGGAGACACGCAGCGCACAATTAAAAAAAAAAAATTCATGTCAAATTATATTAATGTAGGTCTACCACAGATTGCCATACCTACTCAAAACATAGTGCTTTGTTTTTTTTTTCTTTTGTTTGCGTTTATAAATATTTGTTTACTAGTTTGTAGGTACTTACTATTTTTTATAATTTGTGTAAGTAACTCCTTTGTGTGCTGTGTTTTCTTTACTTGCATGAAATAAATGTTTTATCTATCTAAATGGCAGGGTAAGAAAGCTTTTCATCCAATGAAGCACATCTTCTCACGTCCTTGCAAAATTCGTGCCCCAATTGTTTTTCATCGGTTTCATAAAAAACAGCGCGCGTTTTGTAGTCATTACACGCATTCACTCCCATAGTGAACACCGTTCCTTACCATCAAATTATGGCTGTCTGATTACAATACAATGCACAATCAAGCATCGAATGGAGTCGTAAGTTATGCGCGTGCGCTTGTGCTATCAATTAAAGACAGTTTAATTTGGAGCATGTGTGACCTGGGGCTTAAAAGGAGCATAGAGAATGTTTATGGGGAAGAAAATGGATGTCTGTATTGCCAGAATACAAGAAGAACTCGTCAATTTCATTTTTTGTTTACTTAAATGTTGCTAGAGAACTAAAAGGAACTTGTATTTTTTTTTGGTTTTTCTTAGCAACAATAAGCTAAAGTTGCTACACTTAGGGTCGATTTTTCAAACGTCAGTTATCTTCTAACTAAGGATTAAAAATGGCGGTTTGACAGATTTACTATACAAAAGCTGTCAAACCGCCAATTTAATTCCCCAGATACACGCTATCTGACTATTGAAAAATCAGCCCTAAAAACGATGCTCGAAAGTGTACCTACCTAGGTTAGAAATTTAAATCACCTTAGGAATTGAAAATACATACTGTTCCGGATCCAGAATAATTTATTTTTCGATTAAATAACTTCACCACACCTTTTACTTTCAACTTCAACAAATCTACAATTACAGAACATTATTAAATTAAATTACATTTTTACAATTATTACATCAGACACTTTCTCTTGAAAGCGAGACATTTATATCAGTTTATCGTACCGAAGTATAAATCATATGGCCCATGGGCGGCACTCAAAGTCATATATAATCGAAATCGATTAAAAAATCGAATTTATTCAATCAATTCGAATTTTCGCATCGATTGAGATCTTTATCTATCGAATGATTAAAGTCTTTGATGTCATCGTTCATGTTTCGTGAATATGAAAGTTTATTTTGTTAATAAAAAAGCATTTAAATATCATGCGTACGGTATGTGTTGCATGTCGAAATTAATTATGTATTTTATCTTACTGTGCTACACAGTTGCAGGCTTTGCAAGCTTAAATGGTTTTGAAAAGAAAGCATCAATGTGCCAACTGGGGCTCAAAATAATAAGAATAAATTGAGCTTTACAATGTGCGAGTACATCGTATTCATGTACTGAAAACACGAATATCGAACGAAAGTGATCGATTTCTCGTACCTAGTGTTCCTATGTAGGGGCTGTGACACTAGCGGCCCTCGCGGTAGCACTACTTACTAATAAAAACACCGTTTGTGAATTTACTGCGTAATTATATCGGGTACGAGAGCTAATATAGTCCTCCTGACTGATTTCGGCTATGGCGGCCAATCTCAACCGAGACAATCCATCGGCGCTTGACATATTATTGTGCACAAGTGTGTGCGCAAACACAGGTGCACTCCCTCTTCCATCACTCTCATATTCCGATGGCACGACAACCCGACACAACCGGAGAGAGATCTGACGCGGGACCAACGGCTTAACGTGCTTTCCGAGGCATGGGGGTGTCACACCACCAACTTCCAAACTCCGGGACGTACAGAGAAATTCGTTATGGAAAAATCCAATGACACTTTTTGCCCGACCTGGGAATCGAACCCAGGACTCCACACTCGGCAGTCGCGCTTGCGACCGCGAGACCAACGGAGCAGTTAATACATGTCATGTCATGTCTACATGTCGAGAGCTAATACATGTCTGACGTATTAAAACAATAATATTTTTTTCCATTCATAATTCAAATACTATTTATATTTCTGCTGGACGCTTCCAAAGTTCCAACGACTAACTTGTCAGCCAGTGACCTGCAGCCAAGGAGTTCACAGTACCTACCCTAACTGAAAGATTTCGCCCATCTCTTCACCAGAAACTCCACCATCCTCGACGACCATCACTGTAGAAAGGTCATGAACCTCATAAACAAAGATTCCACCACCTTCCGCTATAGAAACAGCCATAAAAAGCTACAATTCCCATATTTTCAGCACTCGTAAAGCCCACACAGCTATTATGAACTAAGTGAAAGATAAGCAAGTTTGGTGTTATGTGATGTACACGGCGATTGCCATCAGATATTACCATGTATATGAGGTTTTTATGAGAGCCATCGCACATTGTCGACACCTGTTATCGATTCAATGTCAAAACTTGTTATTGCTTGATGTTGTTGATTATTCCGGGGTAGTAATGGCAGAGATCACTGAGACAAGTGTAGCAGATGTTATTATGCACATGTTTAAAGAAATGTTGTATGAGGGTGTTGTTAAAAATGCTCACAGTAACAGTCCTAGTGTAAACAAAGATCTTTTTGTTTACACTCTGGCCTGCTTTTGTGTCCCACTGCTGGGCAAAAGCCTCCCCCTTCTCCTTCCAAACCTCTCTGTCTTGGGCGATCTCTGGCCAAGCTTTCCCCGCAAACATGATGAGATCGTCACACCACCATCGCCGCGGTCGACCTCGACGACGAAATCCTTCCTCAGGCGTCCAGTGAGTGACGATCTTCGCCCACCTCTCCGGGTGTGGGGGGAACAAAGATCTAAAGCAGATTATTGTCATTGCTTCCAACTAACCCAGTCGTCCTAATTTACCCAACATTCAACTGACCGGACCAGACGAGGATAAAAACATCCATTTGGCAGTTAACCTAGTAATTTCTATGTAACTCAAGCAAAAAGCTTAAGATGTCAATCAGGACGCATGTTTATTTACCGACAGTGCTCCATAAAACGCTCGTCATTCTATAAACAATTTACATCCCTCGCCTACAAACGAATCTAGCTCTCAATTTCCGAACCAGATCTAACCTTATCAATCCTCAATAATTTACCATTATCGCCGACCAACACGCAAGTATGAAACCTAATCACAACAAACCAATAACTCAATGAGAAATCAAACTAACTCCCGTTGCTCAAATAAATCTCGCGATTTCCCCGACAGAACGAATTAGGGGAACAACGGTCTTCATACAATCTGCATGAAACCGCAGTCCAGTTTAGACGTCGATCTCAATCGGCCCCCGGCGCAAGCGCACCGCTAGACGCGCAAAAACTATAGATATCACCTTAATATTGTAATGCAAACAAAGCTTGCGGGAAATGTGAATGGGTGTGGTGTGGGCTAGGAGACAGCAGCGGTTGTGCAAAAGAATTTGGGTCCGATTCTTTGGATGGGAGGTCGGAATTGGTGTGTTTATCTTTTGGGCTTAATTTCGGGAAGTATTGATGCTGGTAGTGCATAAAACTATATTGTGGCGATAGTGAAAACTCAAAAGTTCACCCAAAGCAGCAGGTATATAAAGAGGTTTATAAGTTTGTCCAAATCTGTAAATAAAACTTGTAAATAATATTTTTTTATTGATCCCACTGTCTTCGTTGCTTTCAGAAGAGGTACTTCAACGCAATGACAATATCACTTGACATATTTTGATGTTGAGAAGTTACAAAAACAGACCAAGTTAACCCGCTGGTTCCTTCACTTGCACCTAACTCTTGGGGGTCAATCCGTCACAGGCAGTGACTTCGACACCGCTATCCGCAATTTTTGTTACGCCAGTACATACCGCGGTTCTATTTCCACCAACTGCTCCATTTATGTGTTTTATGCTTCATTGCCCACCATTCTGAATGGTTGAAGCACCGTTATTGAAAGTAAGCAATATTCTGATAACGGTAGAACATTTTCATAAAATAATTAAGTCATAACTTTGTATTGAGATATGGTTATAGAGGACACCTGGGGTTGCTAGTTTCATATCTGGTTCTAGTTTCAAACTCATCTGATCTGGTAAATGGTTGAAAATGTCGAGCTTTAAAGGCTTTCGGCCATTTATTGACACTTCTGAAGTTTGCTTCCATTGTAGGCTTTAACGTCTCATTAACACGTTACATTACGACTTTGACCATTGCGATATGACAGTTCGAGACATTGTTTTCAAACAGTACCATTTTATCAACGATTTCGAAGTTGACAGGGAAATTTTCAACTTTAATAGACTCAGGATACTCTTGATCACAGGAACCACAAGTACCGTTCACCCCGATATCACCAACTGCATCCTCTATAATCATAAATCTATTTTACTGGCGATGCTCTGTATTTATAACAACAAACATGGTTTTATGAAGACGGACATGCATCGACTCGGTCTACATATGTCGTGCGTCGCCACCTACGAAGACTGGCACGCCTCCTTGTGTCAGGGATGTCACTGAGGATAAATGGAGCAGATGATTAGAGTCAGTGGGTGCTCATGGGACGCTTTCATGGTCATCACTGTTCTTCATTATGTTATCATCTTTCCACTATGAATTTGGTATTGGATGATTCAAAGCATTGTGTTTGTTGTTTTGTGATCCAGCAGGATTAATAGTCTAACTAAATATTTTTGAGTATGTAACGACTTTTTTTTTTACTTTTCTACACCCAGATCTCTTAGCAACTTCCAATAGATCGTCTGAATTGAACTCAAACTTGTTCATAGTCCATACATCCTTCACCAAAGCGACAATCATAATGGCATGATCAGAGCTGAAAGCTTCGTCGTGCACATCACTTGAACAAAAAAAGTGTATGTCTCTCATATTTATCCCTATTTATTATTCAAAATTTTCCTTTTACCTGACAACCCTAACCTGCGCACGCGCAAATAGCCCAAGTGACACGAGCGACACCGCAATCTCTGATTAACACGGAACGGCTAATCTCTGAAACGCGGACGCGGAGTTGCCAACCTAATGGATTACCCCGTAAATGGGGTAACACACCCAATTATAGGGTATACGCGTCAGCCCGTGAGTACACCTAGCTGGTTATCATGACTTATAAACTTGAAATTAAACAAGCATGGAGAATTGCGATAACCACAATGAGGTGTGGTCTGGTCAGCTTTATTGAGGTTCCGGATCTGACAAGATGGATTGATGTTGAGATAAATGTGTATTTGAAATATTTTACTGGAACATGTTAGTTGTAGTAATTGTAGGCAGTCGATTTATTTTATCTAAATAGAACTTCGGATTTGGTTACGGCTTTCGAAACCTTATTGTATTCAGGACGATAACTAACTTACTAATGTCAAGATGTCTATTATATAATTAAGAAATTAATAAAAGAAACGTTATTTTAATCATCCGTCTCTTAATTTATACATTTCGGCTTTGTCATTCATATGACAAATACGACTGATCAGCGCATCACTATCATCTACTCATCGCTTTGCTTTCCAAAACGGGTCAATGAGTCCCAAAAATAACGATAACCGGCCAAGTGCGAGTCGGACTCGCGCACGTAGGGTTCCGTACCATTCGAATTATCATCTGAGAAAAACGGCAAAAAAATCACATTTGTTGTATGGAACTCCCACCTCACTTAAATATTTATTTTATTCTGTTTTTTAGTATTTGTTGTTATAGCGGCAACAGAAATACATAATCTGTGAAAATTTCAACTGTCTAGCTATAACGGTTCATGAGATAGAAGAAGAGTCTGGTGACAGACATACAGACAGACGGACAGCGGAGTCTTAGTAATAGGGTCTAGTTTTTACCCTATCGATACGGAACCCTAAAATAATTCGTTTTTAGGTTCTCTATCTCACCCACTCCAAATAAATCATTGCACTTCCTCGGCCAGGGACCTTGCTCCATTACCCCCCGATAACCCCGGGGTGCTGCGCCTTCGTGCGTGGGGCCCATAACTCCGGGATAATGGCGGCGGCCGCGGACCGCGGACCGTGGGTGACAGGCCCATATAACGGTGTTAAATGCTGTGACATTGGATTTTGACTTGTTGGGATTACTATGATAATGTCGCAGCCGACTAGCTGAATCAGCCGTTTCATTAAAAGTCCAGCCTTTTCATTGAACTTCGCCGTTTAATCAGCGACAAAAGTGACAAGGGCCCGTCATTAAACGATATTTTAGTGAGCTGTAAATACGCTACTCGACATTATGTAAATGTATAAGTAGACTAAGATAAAACTATGAGTTTTATATGTGTGTGCCAAATAAACTCATTTTCTTTCTTTCTCTTTTTTTCTATTATAAAATCTTCTATTCTATTATTTTGGAATACCTACCTAACCAAGGTAAGTATTTCTCATTACTTCGATCATAATTATATTGAACAAAAGATGACACTTAGGTCGCTGAAAATTCGGCGCATTTAAATGAAAAGGCTAGGCAACCAATTAAACGGCTGATTAAGCCAATTATCTGCGACAGTTATTCAGTGTAGAGGAAACGAGGACTGGTTTTAGTGTCTAAACACACTATGCCGAAGTTACGCGACCAAAATTCGACGGCTGATTTTACGTTCCGACGTATTCGGCTGATATGACACACCAAAAGTGCCGAACTTACGCGGCAGAAATTCAGTTCCGCAACTTTGTGTGTGATCGTGGATCCCGGATCTTCGTCGGTAATAGAACCGAACTTCGGTCGCGTATAATGTGTGCTCACAGAATAAGTTGCCGCTGAACTTACGCCCGATCGAAGTTAGGCTGTACGCTATGACGCGACGTAATTTTGGCATAGTGTGTCGTCAGTAATTCAAATAGCATTGCAGGCGTAATTGTGCTGAACTTCGGTCGCGTAACTTCGGCATAGTGTGTTAAGACACTTACTTGGTGGACAGTTATTATACTACCGAGTGAGTTTATGTTATGGTTATTCTCATAGGTCAAGTTAGACTCAGGTTTTATGATTTGAGGAATATTTTTTTTCAATGGTAATAGAAAAGTAAGTACCTACCTAGTATTATGTTTACAGTTGTCATAAGACATGTAATATATTCATTTGTTAACATAGGTACAATAAATAGTTGTTACAAAAAAATTTGAAATATGACGAGTGTAAAAAAACAGCTGTCAGATTTTTGAGTTCTTCAGGTCTTTTGACTTGTTGGATCTGCAAAGCACACAAGTCTTCAGCGCCAAGTATTTACCACATTATTCGTAGGTATTCGAATCTTCGCCAACCTTGGCCCCAACCCCCAATCACCAACATTGACCCAACAGCCAACCCACCCAATCATCTCGACGCCCAACGGTACGGCTTGCATGACAAATCTATAATGTGCCAACTACGAACCGTCCACTGCACCTGACCCCTACCCTGCACTAATTTCCACGCATCCTGGATCAAATGAGAGGTCAGATTATACTGGTTGGTTTGCTAAAGGTGTAAGGCTAATTGTTTCGAGTAGAACTGAAAGATTTATGACGTCACGATCGATGCGACTTCCGGGCTGGGAGTGTTGCTAACCTGTGCATCATTAGCAGGGATCAGGCGGTAGAATTTATAACTTTTGTATTTTAATGATGTTTTAAAAAGGAACGCAAGATAGGTACATCTTATTGAGACAATATTTTTGTTCAGGAATTTCTGAAGGCGAAGTTAAATGTAAAAAAACCTTGAGCAATCGCATTTTTGAAGTGAAAACTTCTTTAGCGGCGTTGTGTACTTTTGGGATAGGTAAAAAATGTTAAACTCGCGTCAGGACACGTGACGTGACCTGATCGAAAATTCGTAAGACGGATAATGTAATATGTAATATAAATTGTCATGTTTGTGTATGATAGCGCAATAAATGAATATTGTATTTAACCACATACATGAAAGTACTTTTATACTACGAATTGCTTTATTTATTAAAGCAATTCGTGCGAAATTATTCCTTAACCATTCCAAAGTATTCAATGCGTTTCACTTCTGCCGGCACTCGCGGACTGCAACCCGTTGTTTTTTTTTAAGGATGGGGAATCAGCAAATGACTCCTTCCTGTCTGGGCTGATCGGAAGGGAGTGTCAGACTCTTGCTGACTAAAACCCATCCGTATTCCTCCAAATACACTTTGCGTTCTAGGGCCATCCACGATGACTCTTTCGAACAAAATCCGCAACCCTGGCGGATCTTTTCACTACCCTTGGTTGACTGGTAGAAGCATGAAGTTTAGAATAAATAAATATTTACGATTTTATTATTATTCCGATTTCATTAGCACGTTTGCACCTTGGTAATTTGCGCGAAAAAAAACAATATCTGCAGTTACTTACGTCAATCAAACGATGGATAGCCAACTACCTTAATCAGCCGTTTCATTAAAAGCCTAGCCTTTTCATTGAACTGCGCCGTTTAATCAGCGACATAAGTGACATGGGCAGGTTATTTAACGATATTGAACCAAAGATGTCACATAAGTCGCTAAAAATTCGGCGCAGTTAAATGAAAAGGCTAGGCTTTTAATTAAACGGCTGATAAAGCTAGTTGGCTGCGGCAGATATAGTCCAGTATCTTAGTTGTGTTATCACTAGAAATAATTCCAAGACACAATTTATGGCCAATTTATGGGACTAGAAATTAACAGCTCGCAAATTCAATCAAGCAGCAATTGACTTACCCACCCTTAACAACTGTCACCACAATAATAATAACTCTAGCGACTTGTGAAACTATAAATTATATCCTATAACTTTCTAATATTTATTCTTAACTGTTAGTAAGAGAAACGAGAATCAGATTGAGATGGTACGAACATAATCATGAGAAGTAGGCTCCGCATGGTGTCGGACGTAAAAGAATAGCACCATCCCATCACTTCCCGTGGGTGTCGTAAGAGGCGACTAAGGGACTCATCAGAGAATGGGCAGCAGCATTCTCTGTAGGTACATTGCTACAGCTACACTGCGATCGCCAACCTTCCTGCCAAGCTTGGCGATTACGGCAAACCGGGCTTTTGGGGGAGGCCTATGTGCAGCAGTGGACGTCTTTCGACTGGTATGATAATGATGATGATGAGGCTCTACAGAAGTGACATTCTGACAGTGGTAGCTTGGCGAAGACGATTGCCAAATTAAACGTCAAAAATGTATGTGATTGTCAAACGCTGTCAAAATGTCTCGTGATAATCATCTGCCTAGCCTTTTCCCAACTAAGTATATTGGGGTCGGCTCCCAGTCATACCGGATTTAGCTGAATACCAGTCTTACATGGAGCGGCTGCCTACCAGACCTCTACAACCCATTGATTGGGTATCACGGTACTTCTTGGCAAGACTGGTGTCAGATTGTCTGGCTTCTGACAATACGTAACGATTGCCAAAGATCTGAGAGACTGCCGGAATACCAGGAATTAAAGTATCCTATGCTAATCCAAATCATGCCTTTTTAAAATGGGTAATCATCAAATGAAATCCTTCAGCTCTGGCCGGAGCGGAAAGGAGTGTCCGATTTACTGTCTAAAACCCATCCGTAATCCTCCAAATGCACTTTGCGTTCCAGGGCCACGATGACTCTTTCGAACAAATTCCGCAACCCTGGAGGTCATTGAGTTGTGTGAGTACCCAACCCTATCGACGAAAGCTTCCCCAGCTATGCGCAAGAGTCACCAGATCTTACTTTTATTTATTTACCCATTCAACTAACACCAATTCCATAAAACCGAACAGAATTTCCATAACGGAAACCTATAAAGTTTAACACAAGTAACTGTGAAATTAAACAAGTTGATAAATATAGTGTGCGTGTTGCAAATAAATGTATGATTTCAGAGTTAATTGAATTTAGTAACTGTATTCATTTAATAGAATGGTTTGAGACGATAGAATTTCTTGCTCTGCTGGGCTGTTTATGTAAACATTCACTTGTCTGGTATATAATAACTAGCTATAATTTATTCGTTTATCTAAACTTTATATGAACAGTAGTGGCACATCTTTAGAATTTTAACTTTAGTTTTAAAAGACTACAGAAAACTTTGATGTTTACAACATGATTATTATCTTAATAGTCTATATTAATCATTCATAATAATGAATATTCGTAAATATACTGGGTGAGTTTTTTTCCAGTGCGCAAACTTTAAGACCCACTTCTGCCCATGTAAATGAACAACTTTCCCCAAGAAAGTCATAGTCAATTCCTAAAAAAAAATTTGAGCTTCCCATACAAAGTTGTCATCAACTGTTCACAATTTGTATGGGAGACTCAATTTTGTTTTTTAGTAATTGACTATGACTTTCTTCGGGAAAGGTGTTCATTTACATGGGCAGAAATGGTTCTTAAAGTTTGCGCACTGGAAAAAAACTCACCCAGTATAGTTATACTTGTAGGTCGGTGTAAACTTAATTTGAGATAGACTAGTGAAATGGGCTCTCATCGAAGGTCCTATGATCCTCCTAAAAGCAGTAAAGCGATGGAATCCATTGAATAAGCATAAAACGAAGTTTTTCAGAACTTTCCCAACTTTGTTTGACAAATGATAAGAGTATGCTAATTCGACAAATTGAGCAACGCTCGCATTCGCCTGTCAGCCGCAATCTGTCAACAATGTATGGAAATTGAGGCTTCTTCAATGCGAACAAATAAGTAGAATTATTGGCCCTCTAAAACTACAACGTACTAAATCAATTTTCAAAACCGCGACATTTAAGTACCGTTGGCACATAAACTAAGTGTCAAGTAACATTAATTGTCAATGCCGACCCGAAGCTACGTGCGGTACAAAATGCGAACACACTCGTAAAACCCTTTGATGTCTAAACCAGGTTTATTAAACCTTAAATAGTCGTACAACAACTATTGAGAATTTTGTCCATTCACTGCTTCGCCATTTTAGAGATGTCACCGGTAATAAAATGTCGAATGACTTTAATATCGGGATTTTAGCATCTATATTATGTTTAAATTCTAGCTACTAATCGGTAAGGTCAGTCTATCCGCTTAACTAAACTACAGTTATTTCTCTTGTTCATAAATAATCTCCACAGAAAATCACACAAATTGTTTAATAATAATCGCAATTTATTGTATCGATTCGAATCAATACGATTGTCAGTCGAGACGTGAGTTACATCTCTATTGAATAGAACGCGTAACCATGGCAACGAGGCTATGACGTAACGTGGATTGCGCGCGCTTTTGAAGTCAAATCGTTTGCGGAGACGGCGAAAGTTAAACTATAAATCAAATTAAACCATGTTATTGTCAATGTCTGTACATTAATCAGATTTGTAATGTATTATTTATTTGAAGCTGAATGAATGTTCTATCTCTCTCCAACGGAAAATAGTCCAATTTGATATACGAGTTTCGTAAGCTTAGACAAACACTAAAGTTAGATTAGACACAATCTGACTCGAATTACGTTACATAATTTGGAAAGTACTAAAAATACAATTATTTTGCAATTACCGACTTCCGTAGGATTCATAAATCATTGCTATCATTTCACAGTCAAACAGAATAAATACGTTAACGTGTTGAGAAAATTAATACTTACTTATTCATTTAAATATTCCCTGCTGCGTCCATTATCGACAATTTCTAATCAGAATTAATAAACATCTGATCAGTGGCGACGATTCGTATGCATATCGTCAACGAACAGCTAACGTGGCACATTACACAATATAACTGCATCTGCTTGTACCGTTGGATAAAAGCCCGGGTGCTAGGGCCGGCTGGATGCTTAGGCAACGATCGTCAACCGTTTCTGCGTTATGGCTAGATCATGCAAGTTCTAAAGTGGAAATGTGTTTAGGACCTGGTAAGGTACTGGACATTAATATAAGTTTACTAGCTTTTGCCCGCGACTTCGTACGCGCATGGCCCGTTTTTCCCGTTCCTACAGGATTTTTGGGAAATCCTCTCTTAGTGCTCCCTTACACTCCCCAAGGAATCTACATGCCAAATTTCAGATTTCTACGACGTTTGTCAGTCACTCATCCATCAATAACGGAAGAATTTGGTCAGTGGGTCGTCTTTTTAGGGTTCCGTACCCAAAGGGTTAAAACGGGACCCAATTACTAAGACTCCGCTGTCTGTCTGTCCAGGCTGTAACTCATGAATAGCTAGACAGATGAAATTTTCACAGATTATGTATTTCTGTTGGCGCTGTAACAACAAATACTAAAAACATAATTAAATAAATATTTAAGTGGGGCTCCCATACAACAAACGTGATTTATTTGCCGTTTTTTATAGGTACGGACCCCTCCGTGCGCGAGTCCGACTCGCACTTGCCCGGTTTTTTCATATAATATTGATTTGGTTTATTTGATTTCCATGTTTCGTAATGAGACATTTACCTAAAATTACGATTTTTACCTGTATTAAACTTGTCTAATACTCTAAACTGATTAAGTATATTGTTTGTCTAAATTATGAACTAATGTTATTATTTTATTAATACTTAGATATTATTTTCCTTCTTTTTCGTTTCGTGATTGTATCATCTCCATATCATTTGATGTCTTAACTCTTCTTTTGTCAACAACGTCATCTCAGAACGGTTACGTCCCTAACCTAATATTATCAGTTGCGGAATTTTCGAAAGTGTCACCACGGCCCTGGAACGCAAAGGGCAGTAGGAGGAACACGGATGTGTTTTAGTCAGTACGAGTCTGACACTCTCACCCGCTCCACCCAGAGCGGAAGGAGTCATTTGATGATTTCCCATCCATAAAAAATAAAAAACCTCAAATTATCAACGATGGTCATTCACAACTTCAGCACGCTAGCCACAGATCTAGGCATTAGCATACCGCTAGAATAAGCACTAGGTCAAGAGCTCTAAGTACTAAATTACAGATCTAGACATTAAACACCGACTTGTAGGTTCAAGGTGCAAGGTCTGAAGATTTAAATACGTTACGACTACCTATGAAGTTACGACTTCTGAACTAGTTTCAGAATAATGTTAACGATGGTAAATTATAGTGTTTGTGTTGCCAGTGTAGGTTTATGTATTTTGCAGTTTGCTGTGTCATTTAATTCATTTTCTTGTTGATTTCTATTAATTTTGTAGCCGAATCTCGTCTGCTTTCCAATTCTTAATACTGTTTTCTTTGTAATGACCTAATAAAATGTATTTATAAATGGAAAATTCTTATTAAATTACAATAAAATACGATCTATAACTGAAAAAAACATTAATCTTACACATTACAGCAATCGGGGTCAAATCGTTTTCTATCCCTGTTGTTCTTTCTAAAAAAAAAACCAAAGAAAAAAAACAACAAATTCAATAAATCTCTCTCCACGGACGCAATTAAAACAAATCCTAATGAAACTCCCTCAGCGGCTTAAGCGCTTAATTAAAACCTAAAGCGCCACAGTAATGACAGGCTTAACACGACAAAGTAATTACCCGCCCTCTATGAGATATGTTCCCAGAGCTATAGAGACGGTTACCAACGATATCGGCCTAGTGATGTGACTAGGAGAAATAGCCTGCCTCCCTGCCTACCACTCATAGGGAAACAGGAGCTGTTTTCTTAATGATATCATTAATTATAGCTTATCGCGGTAAAAAGTTATGGTTGAAAAGGAATTGAGATCTCTTTCGGTATGCGTTTGATTTGAGATTATTTCTCTTCTAGTTCTAATAGTGGAGGTTATTCATTTTAAGGCGACTAGCTACTTTAAGATTGTCATATTAAAATCAAAACATTTCAAATTAAAATTAATTGTTTTTAAAACATAGACGTAGGTACATTACAAGATCATCACATTTAGGTAATACTAATATATTTTATTCCATTTCATAAACTTTACGTCGTTATTTAAAACATTCTAGCATTTCATACTGCTAGTTGAGATTCCAATATTCTGAATTAATTAGTTACTTGTAAAGAAAACGGGAACGTTACTGGAATACTCGACTGGGGTAAGTTACTGGTAACGGCACATCACTAGTTATGATTAGCTAGTGTTTGACCACTATCTCACCTGATGATGTACACACACACACACACACACACATGTGATGTATGTATGAGCTCGCTCGCTAGAAGTAACTCACTCTTGTATCCATAAAATATTTGCCATCAAATATCCTCCTAACGTTTTCTCTCTCTCTTCTACAGCCAGACACAGTCCCCCAAGCCAGCATCGACATGACAACAGTGCTGGAGGTGAGCGAGGCGGACAGCGTCACCGGTCACGCCTTCAGCCTGGCCATCACTGCTCCGGAGAGGGTCACCTTCGTGAAGGGCACCTGCCGCGAGGAGGCGAGGTGGTGGTCTGATGTGCTGAGTGTATACCCCAGGAGTAAGGTAAGGAGATACTGCTGTTTCTTTGCTCCGCCAAGATAATTCACCATATTTTGGTGACGTTTGTCGTACAGGGTAAGCTTTCGTATATCTTATAGGACAATGGTTTGGGAAAGTTCACAAATACATCATAATTATATGTGGCCACAATGTCTCTGTGCTGTCACTGATACTAAGATGTAGCTAGAAGAAGACTTCAAGCATCTTATGTTTTTTATTGAGGAATGGGCTTGCTCTTGACCTCGATCACGCCTGATGGAAAGCGATAGATGAGGTATATGATGGAGCGAGCGTGCCCAGAAGATGCCTGTTCACTCTTGCCTTGAAGGCAGATGAGTTATATATGGAAGGGAACACAGACGCTGGCAGAGAGTTCCTTTGGCTGTGCGCATAATAAATGTGGAGGAGAACAGAAGAATCAATTATCCAAATTATCAAAGAAAAGCTGATGTTTCTTTTAAAAAGCTAGGCTACACTGCTGGGCTTGGAAGGTGCGATTAAGTTTTTTCTTGTCTAGCTTGATAGGGAAATTTTAAAAGCCCCCACAACAAAAAGCTTTTACTAACTACCTACATCAAAAATTTCAGAAACATTACGTCCGATTCTACTGGTATTATAGCAAGCCATACAACCTGTCATCCTGCAATTTCAAAGCGATAAATTAACCCAAAACCTAAAACCAAACCAAATCTACTGTTCTTCAATAATCATAAAAAGACTAAGAACATGTAATTTCTGAAACGATCTACCCACCTCAACGCTTACCAATCAGTTCGCTATCTCATTCGCCCTTTCTGGCATAGGTCAATCACCAATTATGTGCTAGTTACTTACAAACCCATACAGAACTTAGCGCGGACCAGTCATAGAATCAGCGTAATTGCGGACTTCCTGCGCAGGAGTCGGTCCAATAATCTGGCCGTTCACACCTCCCTAGTTATGGAAGGTAGGGGCAGCTAAGTGAGAAGGACGTGTGTGCATAAGATGGTTAAAGGTCGCTTGACACGGTGGTGAAAAAGTTTAGGAAAGTGCAGCTAATAAATTCTTAAGTTTATGTAAGATCCTTGGCCCAGATTGTATGCCGCCTGTGAAGTATTTGCAATTAGACGTAATCAATAAAGTATCTTGCAATCGTACCGAGTTAGGTTTTGTCATCATCAATTAAAAACGTCAACCAACGCAATTCAATTAATGATTTGTACACCAGCTCTTGGCAATTGAGTACTTTGGTATATAGTTTTTGCTTTGTTGAACACATAAGAATGGCCTAGACAAAATGACGTACTGTGAGTGATAATCAAGTGGTCCAAATTGTATAGGATTGACAAACGCTACCAATAAATGTCACATGGTCAACTCGAAATCTCGACAATCCATGCCGTTGATATGATGTAACTTTATGAGCCCAAGATAGTGTGATCCCTCCCTAACATGGAAGGGAAGCCAAAACCCCATGTTTTCTAAACACCAATCGAGGTGTAATAAGACGTGTGCTTCCTGTAGCGAAAGCTGCGCCTGCGCAAATTGTTGGGCAAGTTATGAACCGACGCAATTTTATAGACTATGTTAATAGGCCCAGCGTCTCCTATAATAAGATGTTGGTAATGTTGTTATAGGCCCTGTGGTCGATTTAATATGGCACAAATTATAAAGTGCGAGTCGTTATTTTAATTTCCATTGGAATCGATTCTGGCCTGGTATTTTCTTAGTAGGTATGCGAGCTTTTTAAATCACAAACCTTTGTGGTATTATTTTTACGTTGGGCTTTTAAGAATTGGCGTTTACTGCTGTGAAAGTCGGAAATTATCTCACAGAAATGTACATCGGGTATATAAGTATTCTTTTTTTTTAGGTATGGTCTACCTTTTTCAAAATGTTATCCAAATCCGATTAGACGTTGAGGCATGGTTCATTTCAACATATAAACGTTTACATTTATAATATTAAATCAGAGAGGTAAGATTTTTTGCATTGGCTGCCACACCATTTCTATGTTCATCGTTTACGAATTTCTTATTTAAATCTATTTATTTCAGAAATAATTCCATTAGGTATTCATAAAAAAAAATATATTAGTACAATTGCTACTTATAAAACTATGTTAGACAACAAAAACAAAGATATTAGTACCATAATAACTTAACAACTATGTTAGTTGACATTCACAGTATTTACAGGGCCATGTTAGTAGCTGATACAAGTGACAGATTAAAGGACAATCCAGCTTGTTTGCAATGACATTCAGGTGACTGTTGCCCAATTTTTTTTTCCTAAATTTGCGCCAAAATTAGTCTTCAAGTCTCGCCACCCTCACACATAACCTCCTCCAAACTTCAGCTCCTCACCTCCGACACCCAATCCTCGTCACGTATGCTGATCAGCAACAAAATGGCCGCCCACCGTGACGACAGGCGATACGGCGACAAGTTGTAGTCGCCCTTGGATCCAAATGATCCTGTTCTGCCGCATACCTTACAATGAGATTTAATAATGGGTGTATGTGCAAGGCTGTTGAGTACGGAATCTGTGTCTGTCTACTGATTTTATGTACCTAGGTGACGATGAACCTATTTGTCTTACGAGGAACGGATCATTTTGTCTTTGTAGAAATTAGGATTATGATTTAGAGGAGTCTGACAATTACTTTGGTTCTTAACTGACCCTGCTCTTATTGTTAAAGTGGTTATTACTCCTCCGTGAACATCCATGTCGTGAAGATGACTTTATAGAAGACGACTTCAAAAAGAAGGAGGTTATCAATTCGCATGTTAACATTTTTATTTATTCCGAAATGATCCCATTTTAATTTCGTAAAGTTCTGATGAAGAACTACTGAGATATGGGATTGGTTGGAATTTTTGGGGGTAGCACTAAAAATTTAAAAATAAAAAAACTTTGACACCGACTTCCAAATTAAAATCACCACAACAAACTACCTACAAAATAACTTTAATTTTGGAAGCTGGTGTCAAAAAACGAAGAAACCACAACAGAAACACCGACTTCTAAAATTAAAGTTATTTTTAATTTGGAAGTCGGTTGTATCTTTCTGTAAAAAAGTTTTTAAATTTAGGGAAATCCTGACTTCCCGAGCCGATTATATTAAATTCACCCGTATCTTCTTCTATCCACAAATAATGTCGTAAGCATATTCCCAAGAAATCTTCAACTTAGCCACATGTTTATATAAAAGATAACAACAGTGCAAAATTAATGGCAGGATGTTGGCTTCGATAGCGCACTAACACACTCATTTCCCTTAGTTAATTCTATCCCATACCTCTCTAACGTGTGCCGATGATAGGCGAGCCATAATTACGTTTTTTCTCATCCAGTTCAACATGAAAATTAATCAATTCAGACACGAGTAACGGGGCATTTTGACAGTTAAATTCCAGGCAGATAGTGAGTCAGTATCAGGAAATAATGAAAGCTTTAATGTTGCAATTTTGCGAAACACCATGAGACCCATTTTGTTTTGCTGCGCCTATAAATTACAACACACCGGCCAGTGTTTCATTGAGACGAATTCCAGAAAAATCATGACGTCATTGTCAAAGAAGCCGGTTTAAAAAAAAGTCGCAAATGATTCGTCCAATTTTTCAATTGGTAATCGTAATCGGTCGATCGATTCGTTTGAAGTTGGTCGTGCAGCTGCGCGATTGGCCCAGTTTCCGTCAAATGGGGCGCGGTAATTAGCGCAGGATCGCGTTACGTGCGCCTGCGCATGCTGTGACTCACTGCCGATTGTGCTTCAGGAGAAACTTGCTCTAATTCGGGAAATAGGTCGCTTTTTATGATTTGTTTATCCGTCTTTTGCGTTTTCTTGTGCAGGATGACCAAAATTATAAAGTTTATTTTTTTCGATTCCCAGTCGTTTTTCTTGATAGTTAAAACATTACAATTCCATGGATAAATTCTAAAAGGACATTAAGTTATTAAGTTCAGTAATCTTTTAGTTATAAAATTGGCGTTAAATTTTTTTATGGACATAAAAACTGGTTAATTATTGCTGTTTATGTTCCGTTCAGGATTTATCATCAACGATTACCTACGACGATTTAATTATTTTCGAGGAAATAACACAATTATTTTACTATGAAAAACGAATAAGCTGTTTTTAAAATTGTGAAAAGGATTTTGGAGAAATAATAACTTAATTTCATTGTTTTTAAAGCATGTGCAGTTTTAATTTTCTTTTAATAGCTGACAACGGGCAATAAAATTATTACCATCATCATCTATGATCATTAATTTTACTAAAGAGCGTTTACGCTTTACGGCATTTCATACAAACTTTCAAGTCCTTATTTTTCGAAATGAATGAACCGATTTTAGTGATACTTGGTATGCATACGCTAGATATCCAGGTCTAAATAGTTAGTAGAGAAAATTTTCGAAAAAGAATTCAGGAGAGTTAGTGATTTTTACTCTTTCTATTCTCTCTCCCACTAAACTCTTTTTCAAAAATATTTTCTACTAACTATTTAGACCTGGGTATCTAGCGTATACTTATCAAGTTTCATTCATTTCGAAAAATAAGGACTTGGAATGTTTGTATGAAATGTCGTACGTCGTAAACGCTCATAGTACATGTAGGTGGATAGGTACTTAATATATTTAATAAATCGCTCCCCTGGTCAACTCCACGGGATCCGTGACCACATTTTCCGGCATAAAAAATGGCTACGTGACACAGCAATAGTGTAGAGCAGCTATCTTTCTATCAGTAGCTTCACATTCGAGTCAGAACTTATACAGATAGAGTCCTACAAATAAACGAAACCTCTTTATAAGTTTAGATATACCTATACTCCATTTGGTTAGGTAATTAACTAGGTAAACAAAAAACACGTGACGGGGTTAACGGGGTAAACGTAATACCAGTCACTTCAGTTTCCATGCTACGTCACAGTTGTACTCTTCAATTTAGCAACGTTATTAACGAATTATAATGTTGCCAAATTGAAGAGTACAATTGTAACGTATCATGTTGTGTCATCATCACAACTGAATAGACTGGTATTACGTTTAGTCGGTTTACTAAGTCACGTGGTTTTTTTTGTTTACCTTTAGTTAATTACCGTAGCTAACCAAATGGAGTTTAGCTCTGATTAAATAACAACGCAGACAGTCCCCAGTCCAACCTTCTCATCAATTTCCACGATAAAATTCCTTCGTTAGAAAATCAACAAACAATGTAGGTACCACTGTCGACACCTACTATAAAATAAAACCAATAAATTCTGAAAAAGACTTCGAGACCCATTCAATTGAATCATGAAATTCAATGGACACCTGACACTCTTCTATAGCAAACCGGTCATCAATTATCTTGATATTTTTAGGGTTCCGTTGCCAAATGACAAAAACGGAATCCATATAGTGGCCTTGCCTTGATTTGTTTATCGTCGTAAACAATGCTAAGTATTTTTTTTTATTTTAATTTTGGAATTCATAGTTATAAATCATGCTTGTCCAAATGGCCATTTGCATAGTAAGTGCATAATTATTTGAGAAAAAATGTTTGTCTAATTATATTAAGAGCCAGACATTTTTAAGTTGGGCAACTAGGTGGGTGTCATAAGAAAATACTTGATTTGAAAAACGATGACCCTTAACTTGTATTTTATTAACTAGTATTTGTTATAATTTTACAATCAAAGTTCGACTTCTGGTCGCAGAAGATTGGCTAGAAAAATAAACAGTGAAGTACAGAACCCTCGGTGGCCGCGTCCGGTTCACTATTTACCTGTTTTTTTTCAAAACACGGAAGATACACATAGTGGAGACCATACTTGGACCACGGGAGGAATGGACAAGTAATTGGCCTGTTAGACGGCTAAGGCGTTATCACCATCAGATAAGGGGATTGATAAATAATATAATAGCAGGTCGCAGCCATCTTTGAGCATTTATCACTACGCTTGTTACTGTGTGTGATTTGCGACCGAAAGTGATGTGTGAACAGAGAGCTCTGAGCAAGAAATAGTTGAAATGTTCATAATTTTAATCAACACAGCGTTTATTTTAGGATTTTCATCCCTTCTTCTTTTCCGAATCGATGGTTAATTTGTTTATAGTATTTTTTTTAATTAGGTGGCAACGTTAAATAGTAGCATCAGCGGCAGTTTCTCTTCACTGTATTTCATACAAACTCGGAATTCTTAAAGAACACTCATAAATTGATCTCACAGTCTGTTTAAACATTTTTTTTTCCAAAAAGTTTTCAACTCATATTTAGACCTAGTTATCTGGCGTATGCGTATCGTTTTATTTAAAATTGGTACGTTCATTTACCCGCAAGCTAATAATACTTTATTTATTTATCAACTTTAAAACTACATATTTACCACTAATACATAAAACTTATAGATACTGAAAACAAACTAGTAGAATTTTTTTCCAGCGTGGCAATGCGGCCAGTGTTCTGGGCATTTTTTCCGTTGACAGCGATGTGGACGAATTTTTCGACGTCCTATGAATTCTTCCCCTCCCCCTTTTTACTCCGCTTTTATATTTTCTCGCAAGTTTGTATAAAATACCGTAAGGAGTTGGTAAAGTTAAACCAGTGGGAACAAGTTACAAATCGATACATATCTTTTGCGTAACAAATCGATCATTGATATAAAGTATAACATGGTATAATTAACGTCCTATAACTACCAGTTCCAACCTTCAACCGCCACAATAGGGGGTTATCAGAACCATTCGATACGCACCCAGAGAATATGAGGATACATAATTCTGGTTATTAAGTAATTGGTTAGGTTGTAAAATGGAGAGTTTGTGTGGTATTTATTGGTCCAATTAAATTTACTTTTACCTTAGTAACATTGTTAGAATGTTTCATGTTTGGGGCAATCAGCCAATCACAGAGCATTTAAGTTTTGACAGTTGGCTCTTTGCTCGGTCTGAGGGCAGTCGATTAAGTAGTTGTAATCTTTAGGATTTTGGTGGCGTTTTGTGTTTTGCCTAACCCGTATATGTCGCAGCCAACAAGCTTAATCAGCCGTTTCATTAAAATCCTAGCCTTTTCATTGAATTGCGCCGTCATTAGCAAGTCATTTAACGATATTGAACAAAAGATGTCACTTAGGTCGCTGAAAAATCGGCTCATTTAAATGAAAAGACTAGGCCACCAATTAAACGGCTGAATAAGCTAATTGGCTTTTTTTAATGGATGGGAAATCATCAAATGACTCCTCCCGCTCTGGGCGGAGCGGAAGGGAGTGTCAGACTAACTGACTAAAACCCATCAGTGCTCCTCGTAGTGCCCTTTGCTTTCCAGGGCCGCGGTAACTCTTTCGAACATAATCCGCAACCCTGGCAGGCTCTGGACCAACGGGCCCCTTCTACTATGCTGATATCTCTTTGAGGCGCGCGTGGAACACAACGCGCCGTCGACCCGGGCCTGGCTTTTATCGGACGGCGAGCCACCCAACGCTCGCCGTCCGCAGGCCCGCGCCTACGGCGGCCGGGAATCGCCCTGCGACTCCTGACGCCCGGGGCGTCCCCCTATGTTGCGGCGGCTGCGGCGTGAGGGTTGTCTCTCCTTCACGCGGCCCGCCTCCTCCTTCGCTAGCATTACTGCTTCGCAAAAGGAGGTGACGGCTTCCCATGCCTCCTCGCTCCAGACCATGGATTGAAACAGGGCCGGACGCGAGAGGTCGTCGCCGCTGATCGCCTCGACGAGGACACGGGGCGGTGCTCTGCCAAGCAGGGCAGACCTCCAAGGCTAATATTGGCTGTGACATATATATGTATTTAGGATTCCTCTCTTAACCGCTTCTTTATATTCCAAGAATCAGCTGCAACGATATCTATTATTAAGTAGATACTTGATGAATTAATGAAACACAATCAAGGTAACTACTATTTATTGCTAGTTTGCTACACTAAGACTATTTTATTACTAAGACTATATTTAGTCGAAAAACTTACAGCATTTTGTCAAAATACCACCTTGCAATTACATAATTTACTAAAAATACCCTTAATTAAAGAATTATTAATAGTAGTTTCAAATCAACAATTCTCGAACTATAATAACAAAATATATCCAATTAAATACCTACCTATCTATAACAATGATGATGTAGAAATTTAAGGGGTCAACGAACTCGCGGCGCCTCTTGTTACAAGTACATGTTATGATCCGGTTGAATAAATGTGGATAATCTAAGAATCTGCAGTTGTGTTTGTTTGATAATGTAACTTGTAAAAACTGTTAATTGTTTGTGGTAACCGCAATAAAAAGGTTCATCTGGATCTCAATCTAAAACATCAAAATCCATATTGAGGACATTACATGAACCTAGTTGAAAATAATGCTCTTACACTGGTTATACGTTAAACACACGACACACCCCTGAAGGTACAAATAAAGAAAAAATAAATGAAAAATAACTTTAATAAACAAAACTTACATGAGCTTCAAAATTAACTTTGTTTAAAAAATATAACGTAAACAATAAAATAACTGTGTTTAACAAAACTTATAACTTAACGTCAAAAATATATAAATAAAATATATCAGTAAGCATAAAAAAAACAAGAACTAAAGCTATGACTAAAAAAATAAAAATCTTACAAAATTAAATACGAGTAAAAAGTTAAATTATTCCAAACAAACATTTATACGGTAAATTAAATTATTTCACTTTTTCCCTTTACCCTTCCCTTTGGGCTTTTTTACTGGTTTGATTGGTTTAAGTTCAGGTTCAGGTTCAGGTTCAGGTTCAGGAGGAGTGGGAGGTAACATCCTGTCTGGCCATTTTCGTTTTATGTAATCTACCAATAGGTTTATATTTATTAACTTTACTTTAACATTTTGATGAGGTGGTCCCGGAAAAGCGAGGCACAATGCGACTACAAGATCTTCATCTAGGAGCACACCATTCGCCTTTATAGCGTAAGTCAGGTCTTGAGCATTCATTATTTCGTAATTATCTTTTTGTAATTGCAGCGCAATCAATGCAATATCACCCTTGTTCTTTTTCGACTTTGTCATATACTCAACTCTGTTGAGCACTACTTCCCTGGCGTCTGCCCCTTGAGCTTTAAACACACCTACGACGCCACCGTATGTTACAACTAAATTTTCCCTTGATTCCCTTTGTTTTGAAAGTTCTAGCAAAGATAAAAATGCTCCATTAACGTCCACGTTGTCCATGAATAAATTTTTAACATTCGAAGTCACCATCGCTACTTTATTTAACACACTTAAAGCATCTCCAGGGGTCATAGGGTTGTATGACAAATTTAAAGTGTCCAAATTTTGTGCTTTCGGTAATTTTTCTGTGATAGCCGTTATTGCTTCTCCTTCTAGCTTGTTATTGCTTAGATTTAGCTCCCTTAAGAGCGGGCACAATACAATTTTTTTTAACGCTTGGCCCATCCGCAAGCCAGATAGGGAGTTCCATGACAAATTCAAGAATTCAAGACAAGTGCTCTCTGATAATTTCGTCAGAAACGCATTACCTCCAATACTATACATTTTGTTCCACGAAAGATCTAAGTGTGTAAATTTGTTATGGGCTTCCATTGATTCTACTAGTGAAGCGAATCCTTTCCCGCTTATGTCGTTGTAGCTTAAGTTCAGTTTTTTTACATCAAGTCCGAAAAATATAGCCCTTGCCAAATGCTCCATCCCCTCATCCCCCAACTGGTTATAACTCAAATCAATAACTTTGAGCGCTCTGTTATATTCTAATCTGTAAAACAGTCGTCTGGCGCCTTCAGATCCAATCCTGCAGCCACGCAAATTAAGTTCCGTAATTGTGCTGTTCGTCAAAAGCATATCTCCCATATGATAGCAGGCATCATCGTTTAAAAAGTTATCAGTTAGATTTAATTCTTCGACCGTGTTATTGTATTGTAAAGCCTCGGCCATTGCTCGGAATCCATTCGGGTCGATGCAGTAGTACCGTAGATCTATTTGGCTTTCGAGTAGCCCTCTATAAAATATTCTGACCGGACACTGATTCATCTCCTTGCAGGTGGCTAGGTACAAGGCCTGACCATCCTTCGGGTATGTAATTATTTTTTCGGGATTTAGCAATGCTTCCTCTATTCCTGGATCTGTGATCGGCGGGTACTTGAAGTAAGGGTGTCGGAGCACAGAACTCGCAGACATGCTTATATATTTTGCACATATTTCTCCGCTACCAGGGTCATACAATCCGTCACGATATAATATTTTCTTCTTTTGGTCTTCTAACAATATTGTTTCCAATGAAGACCACTGTTCTATTGGCATCTCCTCGGAACTCGCCACAGACTGGACTGAGAAGACAATTTCCACTGTTTTCGTCTCACTGTTGCTATCCGAATCCATTTTTGCTTAGGTTTTACGGATTCAGTCAAGGAAAATAAAAAAGAACAAAAAATATTTTATGTAAACGTTTCGTAACATATAAAATAATATTGACACTGACATACTGACCGATTGAAGTAGGTTGTCAAAATAGTAGCTACTGACCATAGACATATAATGCTACGGACAGATTTGAAATTGTTGTACGGGCAAAATGGATTTATGAAGTACTTTTATACTACATGGAAGTTGAAAAATATTTTAACCTTCTTACGTTTTCGGAATACCTCTTCGGGCAAGGAAAAAAGAAAACAATAACTCAAAGCCTTACCTTATTTTTGATTTTCTTTAATTATTGGCTTCTAATCGCGAAATATACCTTTAAGCCAACAAGTTCAGACACAAAAATAATAAACTTTTAACCAGCATGATAAACGACTTCCTTAATTAATGAGTAAATCTTAAAACTGTACAATCTGTTACATATTACGATAAGATGTACAGTGCACTCCTGATATCCGCTCCCACGTTGCCTTATCACGACTACTCATAAAATCTGGTTAGGTCAGTGACCCCTATAGGTTCGCGACGAAGATGCGACTTTTCTAATTACGAGGTTTCATTCATAGATTCATCGGCTAGTTAGAAATAGCTGGCTACTCGGACACACACAATAATATTGATTTAATTCAGGAATCAAGCTCCAAATATACACTCATTGAGTGTGGCGAAATTCGGAACTAATATGAAATTGTACTGATGTCAAAATCAGTAGGAACATTTGGTAAATTTTATAATAGTTCTCTTTTTTGTCACATTTGAATAGAGTATGTATGTCGGGCTTTACTGCAGGCAGGAAAAGTTTTTTTTTATTTGAAGGTTACATTAGTTCACGATATGTTTTCGTGAACTAATTAATGTCTCTTTTCGTGAACTCTCTTGCGTCGAAGCTAATCCATCTGTAATAAAAATATTTAAAAATAAAAGTCCTTTCCGTCGCGTGTGTGCAACCAGCCTTATTCGAGATCCCCCGCTAACGGGCCAGCGGCGCCGGCGCACCAATCTTATATTGTTTTATATTCGAAACAATTAATTTTATATTTCGCTATTGAGATGATTCATACGTTTTTTATAGTCGTAAATTATTTTAGACGTTAAGACTTTTTTGCTGCCCCTAGTCGCAGTCTAGCTTATTATGGTTTGAAGTTTTTTGCTGACCGTATGTAGAGTGAAATGCAGTTGTTTAAGTTTGACAGATGATTTTAATTACAGAGAATATTGGTGAATTATGTTCCTTTGCGTGTTGCCGACGTGAGTGATTCTAGTCATCTCAGACTATATTCTCTATGATAATGAGGGGACTAAGAGGTACTACGAGTATGTCCACGGGGCATGAAGAGCCTTCACTAACGGTAAAATGGGGCGAATAGAAATGCAGGGGGTTAATAGAAACCAAAGTTAAATAATTAAAAAATAATAACGCTTTGTAAGATACCAATTTAATATTACAAGTTCGGTGTAGTGTAGAATCCAATCAAAGTTTGGTTTCTATTCAACCCCTGCATTTCTATTACTTCATCATCATTTCAGCCGAAAGTCAGCTTCTGGACATAGGCCTCCCCAAAGCACCCCCTCATGGATTGGTGTTATGCTTCTCGGATGCAGCGGACCACACCGCAGCCCTCACCAGGTCTTCAGTTCACCTTGTGGGAGCTCATTCTTCTGAAATAACTAAACATAAATTCAAACTAAAAAACTATTCAAACTTTAATATAATATTGACATTTTTTTTTACATAATGTAACGATAATTAATAATTGGTATTGTTAACTCTCTGCACGTGTTGGTAATAAATAACAGTTAGTGCCAAGTAATTTAAATAAAATAAATAAGTAATAAAGAAACAATAAATCCAAATCCTGTCCGGCCCCAGCGACACACCGGTGTGTCGCGAATTAATCGCGAATTTAATGTTTATTTACATATACATAAGATTTACTTTATATTAGGGAATTTTCACATGTTGGGCCCGAGTGGTTAAATTAAATACAGATTTAAATAGTACCTACATATTATTATGTCGCAGCCAACTGGCTTAATACAACTGGCTTAAGCAACCGTTTCATTAAAAGCCTAGCCTCTTCATTAAACTGTGCCGTTTAATCAGCGACATAAGTGACATAGGCAAGTCATTAAACGATATTGAAACAAAGATGTCACTGAGGTCGCTGAAAAATCGGCAAAATAATTAAGCTTGTTGGCTGCGACACAAACAAAATCAACGACAATATTCACAATAGGACAATTCACAAAGTTTCACTTTCGCGACAATTGAATTGTCCATCGAGCACAATTGTGATAAATCCATTACAACTAGTCGGCGACCAGTTTCTTAGTAATTTGCCAATTAATCCATTGAGGCCGAGTAACGAGTGACGGCTGGAGCTTCGCCTAAAGCGACGGCTTTGAAACATCTTCGTGTTAAGTTAAATTGGTTTTGTTATGCCGTTGGTACCAATTGGGACTAGGTATGATCGTAATGATCTAGGATTCATACTTGATGGACTGTGAGGGTATCTTACAGCAAAAGATAAAGATCTTTTACTGGCTTGTATTTACATGACGTTCTTTACAGAAGAAAAATGGCAACATAAGTTTAACAAACACCGGGTAAAAACAGTACCTAAATGCTCTTTCAAAATCGTGAGGAACAAATAAATAATAACGATACACGTGGACTATAAATGTTTTAGTGAACCAAATGCAATAAACCTCGCATTATTTTACCAATATACTTACGAATAGACCTGGAGATTGACCAACATCCCTGTAAGAGATATCATCATCTGCCTAGCCTTTTCCTTACTCTATTGGGGTCGGCTTCCACTCAAACCGGATTCAGCTGAATACCAGTATTTTAGCCTACCAGACCTCCACAACCCATTAACTGGGTAACACGGTACTTTCAAGATGATTGTCAATATTTACTTTTCAGCCATGATTATCCACCACCATTTTGATTTACTCCCAAACCTACCTTATTCTCAAACAACACAACTAGACACAGCGTCGCTCGATACAATTTGCGTTCGACATCGTACCGCCCGTTTCGTTTCAACCAGTTTCCTCGGCATGTGCTTTCGAACAATTAAACGATACCAATCGCATCGGTACGGTTTCACATCGGCATCGCTTCCCAAGGATGGGTGGGGTCAGGGAAACTACGCCTTGCTGCTATAGAGATGTTCTTGATTAGAAATCTTTCACTAATTGGTCGCTGGATGACTCGTTAGTCGTAGTTGAAGGGCTAGTTGGAAAGGGTGAGGGAGCGTATTAGGAATGACGGTAGAGTACTGAATTGGAGAGTATTGAGGATTTTTAAGGGTTAATTTGGTTGGACGTTTGAATTTGTAGTAGTTGATTGAATTTTTAGACGTTTCGTGTAGTTCTTTTGGGCTAGGTGGAATGACGATCTTGACCAAAGTCCGAATGGCTGGTGGCTGCAGTCTGTACCTATGGATGTGCGGGGTAAAACCATCGAGTGCGAGAAGCTTCTACCTAGCTGCTCCAGCAGTGGTATTAACTGATGATATTATACCTGTATGACAACACATTTCTGCTTTTAAAAATTTCGTGAGTGTTCTTTTTCTAATTTGTCATTTTCATTGTCCACAGGGTCGACATAAGAGGAACGCCACATTTCCTGGAGGCCAGACTGCGAGTTTGCTGCAGTCTTCAACAACTAGAAGTGAGTATTGCTTTATTGGTTACTGGATAGAATTTCAGCGAACTAACTGGTTCAGGTTGGTCTTAATTCTGTCCTACAGTGCACAGTGTAACTGTGCCGTGAGATAGAAATTATCGAACGTTTTGAATTCTGCGCCCTTTTCTAATCTTTTTCAATTGAACAGTAAGTTGTCCCTAACTTTTTTGAGATGTTGTTTGTCTATCAATATCATCACCCGGCTGGCCCGCTTTCAGTCTAACCTGATGTTGCATCATGGAGCGACTTGCTGTCTGCCTGTTCTTGCTATAATTGACTTCTGAAATGTCTTCTTCCTCTATCTTCTTGTCCACCACACCTCAACAATCACTCCTTATTCCAGAATACTCAGCGGACGCGTCAACTCTTCGTGACGTAGCAGACGGGTGCCAGGCCACCAGGCCCCGGTACTGTTCTGGTGGTACCACCACATGGCCGGGTCCCAGGGTGCAGCCGCCTCAGCCCGAGATCCCCAGTCTGGCTGCACCAACTCCCATCGATACCAAAGGTAAGGATTATACTACAATGAACAGGGTGTCAGTCTGCTCAAAAGATCACCACCGCGGACCTGGAACGGAAAGGGCATTTGAAGGAACACGGATGACTTTTAGTCAGTAACAGTCTGACACGCTTCCGCTTCAGTCAGAGCGGGAAAAGTGATGACTTCCCATCCATAAGAAAAGGGTATGAAAGTCTAGGGAAACTGCTAAGAACAGGCCGGTTGAGAAAGTCAACCAACCAAATAACAACCCTAACATTGTAAGGTCCACAATACATTCTTGAACGCATCAAAATCGCTCCGCTCAGAAAAGTTGATAACCTAGAGTAGAGTAGAGTAGAGTAGGGACTCCGTTATCCGCACTTAGACTCTCATTCGGTCCGTTGTGCGTAGATGTCCTGGCTAAGTTAGCCAGCCTAGCTCCGCCCAGAAGCACAGAAGTTTCCTGGGAGCTTCACAGGCTTCGCGGAGCGACCTCACCGTTCCGAGGATTTGTTCACGTTGGGTAGCCACAGCCTCGCATTCCAGGATGACGTGGGCAGCTGATTCTTCGGCGTCAAAACAGCCCCTGCAGAGTGGGCTGTCCGTGGCGCCTATGTTATAGAGATGTTTGTTTAGGGGGCAATGGCCCGTAATTGTCCCTATTATTGTTCTAAGGTCGTTTCTGCTTAGGCTGAGTAGTCGTTTAGTTAATCGCGGGTTTAGACACGGCATTGCCATTTTTGACTGCCTGCAGTCTGTGGCCCGTGACCATTTGTTGTTGTGGAGTTCAGTTGATCTCTGGCGAATCCATGTACGAAACTGCGAGAAAGGTAGAGGAAGGAGTGGGTATGGGCCTAAAACTACCATCTCGGAACCTCTCTTCGCAAGTTCGTCTGCGGCATCATTGCCTAGGGATCCGCTGTGTCCCTTGATCCACTGGAGGGTGATCCTGTTAGACAGCGATATACTCTCCAGGGAGAGGTGACACTCGAAAATTAGTTTACTGTTGGTTTGTTTGTTCTCTAGGGCTTTAAGCACAGCCAGGCTATCAGATACGAATCTAATTGCGTAGCTGTGTATCCCTAGACGCTTTACGGCTGTTGCGGCTTGTGTTAGGGCGACACACTCGCATTGGAATATCGAGCTGTGTTCGCCTAGTGGTAAGTGAAAGTTAATGTTGAGGTCTAGGGAGTGTATGCCAGCCCCTGAACCCTGTGGAGTTTTTGAGCCGTCTGTGTAGACGCGTACTTCATTGACTCCTGACTGGTCACTCTCTTCCTCTGTTGTTTGTATGCTATAGCTTTTGTTAAACATGAGTTTATTCGGTGTCCTATCACACGGGGCAGCGATGAGAGGTTGATACTCGATCGCCCGGTCCAGGATGCCAGCGTGAGGACTAGTATGGTTCTTGCCCCATATGCCTAAGTGCATAAGCCTGATGGCTGCTAGTGCTGCCTCCTGCTGTATGTACATGTCGAGGGGAGTTAGATGTAGGGCTATCTCCATTGCTGTAGTTGGGGTTGTCCTCATGCAGCCCGTGATAGCGGAACAGGCTAACCTTTGGAACCGCTGGAGCCTAGAGACGGTGGTCGAGAGTTCAGTCCTCGTCCACCAAACCAAGGCACCGTAGGTCAGCATTGGTCTGATCACAGCTGTGTAGAGCCACAGCGTGATCTTTGGAGAGAGCCCCCACGTTTTTCCTAGCATTTTTTTGCATTGGTAAAGTGTGATTGTGCTTTTGTTTAATTTGTAGTCAAGGTGCTTGTTCCAGAGTAATTTGCTATCAAGTATCACTCCTAAGTACTTGACTTCTTCTTTGAGTGTTAGTTCGGTGTTGAAGAGTTTAGGTAGTTTATGAGGTCCGAGGACTCTCTTGTTGGTGAACATTATTAGTTCTGTTTTAAGGGGGTTGACCGATAATTCGTGTTTTGTACACCAAGTAAGTTGATAACCTTCTACTAGTTCTTCTAATTTTAGAACGAAGTCCTCTAGTTTTTGAAATCTAGACACCGCCTAAGGCATCTAAATAATTATGAGTTAACTTAGTAACATATTTGTCCTCTATTAGTAACATATTTGTCTTCTATTAGTAACAAAAGTTTCATAACGTAACGTTACAAAAATTCATTTCATAAATTGGCACTAAAGGCATAAACTAAGACGACACGATTCAGCAAAAGGCAACTGGTCCAATGACGACTAGAATAAACTTGTTGATTTAATCTAACCAGTGTTAATATGGCCAATAGAAGACCTACATGTCCATTAAAAAATGGCCCAAGTTTACCTTGGACAGAAGATAAGTATTGCCATACAACGTGGCAATGCCGTCAGTCTTTTGGACACACTTCTAGTCCACAGCGAGGCGAATAAATTTTTTGACGCCATATTTTATGGTATACTTAGCTTAGTCAGGAGTTTTATTTCAAGTGTATATCTTTTAAATATTTAAAATGAAAATGTTAAAAATGAAACTGGAATTCAGCTTTCCAATGGTCACACCCCACAGAACCAACCATCCAACACAGAATCAGTAACACCATAAATAAATGATAAGAAGCAAGACAATTCCCGCCACTTAGACACCGAAACAAATGTCCACTTTCTACCATTACTGGTCACACATGGGCCATCCATCCATTGTGGCCGTTATCTGCCAATAAATACCTCTTGCATGCACCTGCGTGGACCTGACCGAGTCTGACTAGACTGAGCATAAATCTCGATGACCGGTAAACGGCGACGAAGCGTTAGACCTACTCGTAATTAGAAGCTGTAAGTTGGAGGAGGTGTTGTAACCTTTAAGTTAAGGTCTCCAATTGTTAAGCGACAGCGGATAGATAAGAAGTGAAATGTTCAAAATGTCCTTAAATAAATTGGCACTTAGAGCACGAACGATTCATGGAAGTTTTCAAATATTTTCAAATTGAAGACACTTTGGAGCAGTCAAAGATCATTAATCTTCTTCGAAATGCTTATCTAAGATTCTTCCATCTATAGTTCTACAGTGCAAGTCTTTCAGATTTTCATTTTGACATGAAAATTATCTATTAAAAATCTTGGACAAAATGGCCATAATCTGCCTATTGCTTTTGGACTAAGCACAAAGCCTTCGGAATTTTGGTCCCCACATGAAGACACGCGCCTTTTCATTATCCCCATACTAATTTCTAAAGATCCTTCTTATTCTTTTCTCGCTATCTCCCATCCCTCGCACCATCACCCTTTAAACACGATGATTCACACCCTGCACCGGAACGGGGGCTTTGTGTCAATTAAATTTAGCACCGTTACGATAAATATCCCATCGGAAGCCTGGCCTCGCCAGGGTAACAGTCTAACAACCTGTCCCATCCGACGGGTGTGAATACGTTACTTAGTAAATTGATGTCGCTACTTACTTCGGAGGCTTCTAAGCACCAGTCCGACTAGTTTGTTACAAACTTGCTGACCAAGTTTGTCTGACAATGATGCAAAGGATACGATTTGTTTCCTGTGTGATATTCCTGGTAATGGAAGGAGATGTGATAATGATTTCCTGTTTGTCAATTGCCTGTTTCAACACCTTTGGTTGAGTATTGGTTAATTTACAGGCAGATGATTTAAACCAAAATCTGTTCCGTTTGAAAGTTATCTATAGATACTGATCACACTGAAGTCTATCAAAATAGAAGGCAATTTCAGCCGCATCATTTCCTGGACAAGCGTCAATTGCACATATAAACAATCGTTAAACAAGATCAGATACGTCCCATAAAATTTAGCATTCGCGGAACGAGTCACTGCCCTCCTGAAAATTGGAACGTCTCGCGAAATCGGGCCTGCCATGACACTCCAATAAACTTTTATTAACGACATGTGCTTGCAATAATATCCAATTTATTCGTCCACATAACTGAAGTTGCGCCAAATCCTTGGCATCAAAACACTCGATTAAATTAGATATTTATGTGTCAAGAAGATAAATAAACAGTAATAACCAAAAGTTAATTAACTCGTTCATAAATCCGGCCCACTGCACAAACAATTGCAATCACAAGACGAATATATCATAGCTAGGAACTAGTAGAAACAATAGTAAATGCGACCTAGGAGCAAGGCCGGTACAACGCACATGAACTTCAGAAGGATCACATTAAGCAGAAAATAAACTTTATAGCTGACCCTAATAACTGTTACAGTACTAATTAATTAACAGAACCAATTTAATTATTATCTTATTTTGTACCTCTACACATGCCAATAATGCAACAAACAAATCATGCTAATATCCAACATTCCTTCTGCGACTCATAATGCCATAGTCTGCATATATAAATGGCTAATATGGCTATTACCACAGAACAATTTTTTTTTTTATTATTGATAGGCACGCGCTTGACCACTATCTCACCTGATGGTAAGCGATGATGTGGTCGACGATGGCGCACGCTTGCCTTAGAAGTAACCTATTCACTCTTGACTTAAAGACTCCCAGGTTGTAGCTATCAGGAAACACAGACTCTGGCAGGGAATATTAATCCGATACACTTATAATTTTATGCTGAAATTCAGTTAACATTTTAACAGAAGAGAAAACTACAAAATCTTCATGATTTTGACGCTTTACCTGTTTTCATCTCGTCATACCTCTCTAGTAGATTCCCTTATCATTGTAAACAGTGAACTGGACACTCTGCCATTACTTGATGGTGTCGTTCCCCGCCCATATTTACGTGTGTTGCGCCTACGCAGCCCGGTGCGCGGTGCGTGCGCCTGCGCCGATCCTAATTACCGATCTAAAGGCGGTCAAGCGCGCCTTCTAATTGCAGATTGTGATAATGTTATTTAGAAACTCCATCGCGCCATAATGTTGGTGTTTTCATCGTATTTTCTGTATCTGCACCACATTGCGGTGTATCTTTGTGATTTATATTAATTGCGTTACGTTTTCATGTCGGGAAAGTAATGTGGAATGTATGAGATTGTTATCGCACTGTTGTAAGTGCATTTGTGTTCAAATTAGCAGCGTAATATAATTTTAATTGCGTTGTTAAGTGTTTTTCCACAGGGAAACTTTCCATTGTTTTTATCTGAGAATATTGAAAATAGAGTCAGAAACGTTCAACAAGGAGTTCCTAAGTCAAAAATAAATGAGATTTCGGTGTCAAGTTCCGGTGTTAGAAGGGAAGAAATCAAAGTAATGACAGCTCAGCATATTGACACTGGTAAATTAATAATGCAATTTTTGCATAGCTTAGTAAGGCGTAGTAAATGTAAATCACAAGAAACAAGAAGGGTCAACAAGATCTTTAAGAGCGTATCTCCTTGCCATTAGGTATACAAACACACCTTATTAAGCAAAATTAAATATTAGATATTATAGACAGTAATTTACAAAATATCTGTTCCCACTAACAAATTGCTATATCCATATTTAGTAAGCTCACAATAATTTGTAAACGTGAATGCTGATAAGTTAAATGTTAACATCATAAATTAATGTTGTTTTATTATGTTCTGTCGTTTGGTATTGATGCTGAATGTTGGTACTCCTGTGTTTAGGTTTCGTCATCTTGTAAAATTACATTGGTTTGTTATTTATTGTATTATTGTCTTGATGCAATATCTATGGGTTAAAGTAACATACAACCTATGGCCAGAAGTTGCGCACACCGCGATCAGAACAAAGATGTTTGTTCATGGTTCAAGCAATGCAAATTGTGTTTAAATATCGAATTACCTACTAAAACGGTTTTATATTCTGCAGAAACTCCGGTATCAGGGGGCCTACCACAACCTCTTAAAACAATATTACTTTAATATTACTTTGCGTTCCGCTCTGTTGGATTTTCAACGCTCGGATCAGCGCCGAGAGTTGAAAATGCAACAACAGAAATTACAAAGTAATATTAAAATAATATTGTTTTAAGAGGTTGTGGTAGGCCTCCTGGAATGAAATTATCGAAGTCATAAATCATAAATAAAACACGAAGTCAAGTGGTGATTCCTGGTTAAAAAATATATGATTCTGTTTAGTCCGTCAGTTAGTTCATCGAAAATTATTGGACACGTACTTATTTTTTAATTTATCAAATCAATAAAAAAAGACGAAGATAAAACGCATCAAATAGCAGGAGTGCTGGCTTATGACATCACGTGTAGGTAAAAAGTGTACATACAAGTGACGTCATACGAGTTTTCAACGCACTGTATCGTTTTCATTTCTTGTTTACGTGAAAACAGAAAAAAAAATACGTGTCTAATATTTTTTGGAAATCTGTCTGACGGACTAATTAGATTTTTTAGTCATCAACCCTATTGGCTGTTCAAATTCGTTCATCCAATCGCAACCAGTTAACGTGCGTTTGGTAGTTTTTCACAATTGAAAAATTGCTGCGATAATTGTCGTCCCAGAAGCTGAACCTCCATGAAAAAGCATAAGATTATTATACTTGTACAGCACATGCACTAACTCATTATTTTATTACGGAATCAAATCAAAACATAGTAGTTACTGCGAACAATATTTTATTAATAGTAGGCTTATCGTTAACTTAATTTATAGCCTGTAAAATAAGCCATACTCGGCGAATAAATGAAAATTAACGCTTCAAAACAGTCCTCTTGAGTTTCCGAGAATCGTAAATGTTTGTTCTTGTAATAGAGAACTGTCAGCTACGATAATTAAGTTATTTGTGGTTCCCCTAGGCGAGACTTAGGATTCTTACTTAACTTCAGTTTATTTGAAAATAACTGAATATTCAGAAATTGGTGTTCAAAATTGTTTTTGAACCGTTAATATGCTTTCAATTATACATATTGAGTTAAGATAATGTTGTAATGGTTTTAGCATAATTAACTTTTGCTTTAAACATGTCAAATTATTCTACAAATCCTATCCTACAATATGTAAGTTTGTATTTTCAAGCGTCCACGACTACACGGATTTGTATGAAATGTGGAACACGGGTGGTGTTCGGGTCAATCACCGAACAATAATGAACATGTCAGCGTAATTGCGACACCGCGCTCTATGCCTTGAATATTTTATGTTCCATAAATATTTTATGTATGTACCTATATGTTTATCTTAATCTCACTTGACACTTCTCATCCCAACCACGAACAGGTGGCCAGGATTAAGAATTCAGAACACAAGGTACCTACTATTTACCTCAGGGTCTAGTACGTTCCCATAAAGTAAATTTACGAATGAAGCCGTGGGCAGGATCTAGTCTAAAAATAATGTTATTTTTAAGTAACGAAAGGTGTTATTCAGTGTCTGTCAAGCAAGAGTGCCGCAGTGTTTCACTTTCGTTGAGCTGCGCGCGCGCCGTGCTCCGTGGAGCGTGGCGACAGAATGTAGGTCCCGCTGAGTGCGCAGACGCGGCGAAACGAAGCATGCGACAGATACTACGGGTTTTAGTGTTGAGGATATTCCGCTAGTTTTGTTCTGGTTGTGGTCAATCCCGCCACTCTTCTACAATTTGATTTTGGGAAGCTAAATCGAGTGAAAGAAGTGACATTAAAAAACAGGCCAAGTGCGAGTCGGACTCGCGCACGAAGGGTTCCGTACCATTATCTATAAAAAAAAAACAAACGGCAAAAAAATCACGTTTGTTGTATGGGAGCCCCACTTAAATATTTAGTTTATTCAGTTTTTAGTATTTGTTGTTATAGCGGCAACCGAAATACATCATCTGTAAAAATTTCAACTGTCTAGCTAACACGGTTCATGAGATACAGCCTGGTGACTGACAGACACACAGACGGATAGCGGAGTCTTAGTAATAGGGTCCCGTTTTTGGGTACAGACCCCTAAAAATGGACTTAAAAATATACAAGTTTGAAATTAACTCAAGATATCTTTTCTTTATCTTTTTAAAATTCTGTATTCAAGAAAAGTTACATCGTTAGATGGTTCTTAATTATTGTGTTTTCTCATGGATACATTCTTATTGAGTTAAATTAAGGCTTTGATAGTTCGGTAAGGAGATAAAATAAAATAAGAAGCTTATGCAATAACAAATGCCAACGTAACAAGTCTAGAAACATGTGAAATAAGAAAACATTGTTGGAAAGAATATCCAAAGATTGCTGCTTGTCAAAGAAAGTTACCCCCCAGGCTTATTTAGATTTAAACAACTGTCGACGTGTTAATTTTACTTGACTAAAGCTAGTTGCAAAATACACATAAAATATCTAAGTATAAGTGTCTAAACACACTATGCCGAAGTTACGCGACCGAAGTTCAGCACAATTACGCCTGCAATGTTATTTGAATTACTGACGACACACTATGCCAAAATTACGTCGCGTCATAGCGTACAGCCTAACTTCGGTCGGGCGTAAGTTCAGAGGCAACTTATTCTGTGAGCACACATTATACGCGACCGAATTTCCACGATAGCGCCCGAGACACTGAATACACACACAAAGTAGCGGAACTGAATTTCTGCCGCGTAAGTTCGGCACTTATGGTGTGTCATATCAGCCGAATACGTCGGAACTTAAAATCAGCCGTCGAACTTCAGTCGCGTAACTTCGGCATAGTATGTTTAGACACTAATTGTTATAGGAACATGTAATTTTAACTGGTAACCTTTTTGAGGGTTCCGTAGTCCTTGTTGTTTAACTAAATATCTAGGACCTATGGTTTAGCCAGGTCTGTCCGTCCGCAGTTTAACTCAGAGAATTATGGTCTCAGAAACTTGTAATTTGACAGTGTATCTATAAAACGAAGTTAAAAGGCCTGTTAAGCCTAGTTAGGGGTAATAGTCTCACCGCTAATTAGGCTTAACAAGTTAATGAGTAATCGACCAACTGATAAAATGTAGCTAGATAATGAATATGTCTCCGGAAAATTGTAGACGCATTGTAAAATATCGCGTGAAATTATTTTTTTTTTTTTCATAAAAAGGCACGGATTTATTGGAAACCATTGAATTAAGATAGGATTTATTTATTTATTTATACAAAACGATTTAAAGATAAATATAATCTTATAAATATTTATTAGGTAGGTAGGTTTCATGGTGAAAAATATATTTCCTAATAATCCCATAGAAAATAACATAACACTAAGTGTATTTGTAACTTATGCTATAGTAGATAAAAGTAAAATTTGCTACTTATTTTTTTGTCATGGTTTAAGGGACGCATAACTACGGAACCCTACACAGACCACAGTGCGTGGCGCGACAGCCGGTTTTTTTCTACATCTCCGTGTAACATAGCCCAGCTTCTTCACAAACCGCAATTTCCTCTCACTGTAGGTATAAACTAACCTACAGACATGGGTATTTACTTAGCCCGAGGGTCCAATCTATGTACAGGACTCGTCTTGTCTCGTTCGACAATATTTGTGGTTTTCATTTACATATTATAGCATGTTGCACTTGGCTTGTAAAGTAATACTAGTTTTTAAGTTGTTAGTGATTGGCGTTGACTGGAACATCCTTCCAGACGTAATTTTTAGGGAATGATTTCGTTTGAGGGATGTCCAATTAACTGATTTTTCTGTATTGGTGACAGTTGAATTCTATTTTTCTGTAGAGTTTTAGTAGACACTGCTTTTAAAAATGATTTGGTTTACTTTGTAAGCAGTTTGTTGCCGGCCGCGGCTCGTGGCATCAGAAGTTCCCTGCTTTATAAATATTTATAACATTATTCCTTCGATATTCTGACGTAGGTATTAAGCTATATTACCGTAAAGTTTCATCAAAATCCGTTGAGTAGTCGGATTTAGTTCGAAAGAGTCACCGCGGCCCTGGAACGCAAAGGGCACTAGGAGGAACACGGATGGGTTTTAGTCAGTAAGAGTCAGACACTCCCTCCCGCTTCATCCAGAGTGGAAGGAGTCATTTGATGATTTCCCATCCGTAAAAAAAAGGATAAGATCGATAACATTAATAGTTATAACGTGACAACCCTAGCGTCATCTGTGAAACCTTGCAAGTTGAAGGGACCTACTTATGGTTATCACTACCTACTCCAGGCTTCATTCAACTCTTAGTGAGAATGCCAAGCTCCTTTAAGCGAAATTAAATCCTATAACACAATAATAATATCGCTATACGACCATAGACTAGCAAAAAACATCGGTAATTCCACACATCTGAGAAATCTGTCAGTCTTCAGCATATCATACGAGCACATGACTAACGGGGGTCATCGACCCTTACTAATGGATTTTCTGGCTCCTACATTTTTTTTGCTAGACTTAAAATGTACGTACTTTTTAGCCGTAATGATGTTTCATTGAAATTACATAAATAAATGCAGTCATTACATGTTTTTTTCATAAAGGATCAATTATTGTGGTGGCCATTTTGATGTAAGTCACTTATAGATCATAATCTGAAATACCTAATACCCATTCTATTTTTCGTGTCTAAGTAAGTTTGGAATGATATGAAAGTAATTTTAGCTTCAGGTAGACTCTAAAGCCGGTTAAAATTCAAGAGTATGTTCATATAGCTGAAGACACTGAAGTATTTTTAATGACCGAAGATAATCTTTACAAACTAAACTTACTTAGCTTAACTCTTGATCTTTATAGATAACAAAGCCAATAATGATGTCACAGTTCCGAAAGATATGTGTCAGCCTGCGTCGCTGAGCCGCCATTAGACGTAAATCTCATAAATAATATAATGACCCAGCCTGACCCTTGCTGTCCCGAACTGACGCTGCTAAGCCGAGGTCGTATCCCACAGGGGATGCCCTTAGCGAGCGGTCAGTAGTTTCTAGTTTGTAGCTAGCTTTTTAGCCCTGGCTGGGGGCCTTAAATTCATTTGAGGCCACCACAGGATAGTCCGGTTAAGCAGTTGATAGACCTTGCGTGTTAACTTGCTAGTGGTCATACCTAAAAAAAAAAAAAATAGGTACCTATTTTAAATAAAAAAAAAAACGTAAAGGTAAAATAAAACACACATTAATACTATCAAAGAGATATTATAACGAACCATCAAATTAATTATTACTCTTAAACATCAGATAAAAAAAAAAGTTATCAACGTCGATACGACTAATTACATTATTTATCGATAACTTTCACTTGGCAAAGACTTTAATAACCAGTTTTACACAATTTATGTAATAACGGCTACAAGTATGTACACATGGTATTATGTAATATACATACTTGGTATTTTTAAAGTTGACACTAATTTGATGTACTAAAACAGCTACATAAAATATCTGAAAGTGTAAAAGTTATTATGAAAAATTAAATGAAAGCTTTTTATGGCATCCTTGATTTTTTTATTTTAGGGTTGAGCATACGTTTTTGTGAACGAACTTCATTGAAGAACCTTCTTCTCAAAGTCAAAGGATCTCTATTGTGAGTTGTTATTGAGTTATTTTGGTGAGCTTTAGCACTGCTCCACCATGTTAGGCATAGAAGAATAGTTTGAACAATTTGTTATCTTAGACCTAAGTTTATGTGCTATATATTAATTCAAATACACACTTTAATTGAAATATGGCTATATTTTGCATCATATTTTTTGTCTCCACACTATTACTTTACCCCTGAAACATCATCTCTCTGGTCCATCAGAAAACGATTTACTTGTTGTGAGACTTGCACCCACATAATATGTAACTGTTTCTAAATTACCCTACTATACCTACTCATATTATTTTTGTTTTTCCTCCTAAGATCCTAGATTCAGTATTAGAGTCGGTTTCCCGTCTCCTTGTGTAGACTCAACTTATAAAAGCTCTGTTTGTAAAGCAAAAGAGTGCACATGTTACATAAAGATCCCATTCCCATCTGAAGCGTGCGCGCTCGCCGCTCGCCCCACAGCACAATGCGCCCGCGCAGTGGGTGTCGGTGATTTACACCCGCTTGTCTACCGCCACCTTCATTCATATTTATTAAACTTCGCAGTTTTTTCAATTGTAAATCTTTTCTGTATGATGAACGTGACACGTTGGCGTTGCGCTATTTTGTGAACCAATGCAAGCCCAGCATTCCAATAAAAAAGTAAAAATAAGTTTATTTTTTGTTATTATTATTTGTCAATGTTTATTGCTTTTTGTTCGAGTTTAATTTATAGGGGAATAAATAAGGTGTTTTATGGTAAATATACGAGTAATGTGTCTATTATTGTAATACTGTAAATCTTTTTTTGATAGGCACAGGTGTTGGAAATGTTCTTTCCAATAAAATTATGGTAACTGTTTTATTGCATGCATTTATTCAATATCGTTTTTAAGTTCATAAATAAATAAAGTAACTGCTGCCTATTACAATCGCTTCGGCTCCCAATTAATAATATTAATTGACAAAATAAACAAGATGGCGTGAACGCGGGCTTTGTCGGCGCGCGCGCTACTGCGTATGCGCATAAAAGTTTATACTTCATCCTCTTTATGGAGAGTTATTATTATCTGCATTCGTTAAATGGATCATGATTATAAGCTGTGGGCGAAGAGTTTGTTATCATTAGTGCATGAGTATTATATTCAAATAGATTTACCTTTTAATCTACCTTTAGATCATTGCAATTGAAAAACTCTTTAATAAAGATAGGTCGTTAGGTTTTTTATCCTAATTCCGCCGAAACGCTTATGAGCACTTAGTGCAGTCTAAAAAATTCCCGATGTGTCATCGTATTTAAGATTGACTTTGGATAATCTGACGTCATCTAAAACTTCCACTAACTGACTCAGTAATAATTTATACTCTGAAGTGTTGCCTGTTGTACAGTTCTCGTCAAATAGCTTTGCCCCTCTGAAGTTGTGTCGAGTGGCTGCGTAGTAGTCAAAATTACGAACACACTGCAACGGGGGCGGGGCGCGATTTTATGTCTCAGTCGCTCGTTTACGTTCGATGCATGCTTGCGTCCCGCTTGCTCCCGTGTACGTGACTGCACCTGCGCGATCTTTGCAAATGGCTAACTTTAGAGGGGCAAAGTTATTTGACGAGAACTGTATTTTAAATCTGCTCACGGTTGTAACTTAAACTTCTTGATTAAAAACAATTAAGTTTCCTTACGGCTCATGGTCTAAATAACTGTCCGTTAGGCCACCTAGAAGTATTTGCAACCATTCCAGAGGCCTTTTTTCACCCTTTGTACAACTCGAACAACACCAAAAATAAAAAGAAACCAGGACATAAAAAATTGAATGATGTCCCTTATGTTATAAAAATAATTATATTCAGGCCTGCTTCTCCCTCGAGACCATCGTAAATAAGCCTCGCTGAAAGGGCGCGCGTATTTTTAAAGTACATCTTATTTTTATTGGGCGCCGTGCTTACCTACATGCAATCACCTCGTTAGGACGCACTCCATTTTATGTGGTTCCAGTAGGTCAACCAGTTCATCTCGCACGATAGTATATCATGCGAGATGGTTGCAAATAGGCAGAGTTTTACTTTGATCTTAAAAATAATAATAGGTTGTAACAAGCTTATTCATAAAAACAAAAATTAAGCATTTGATTAATATATATATAATATATGTTGCAGTCAAAACTCTTAACCAGTCAAAAGTACTTTTGACTGATTAACACCTGTGTTTCTGCCTTCCGCCTTAGTCTTCGTGGTTAATTTTTTTTAAACCACCCGTTTAAAAAAAAATATCCGAGTCGGGGTACTCTGTGTCGGGGTGTTAACCATAATGTTGTTTTTAACTCTCAAAAATCAAGCAAAATCAGTCAAAAGTACTTTTGACTGATTTTGCTAGTCAATAGTACTTTTGACTGGTTAAGAGTTTTGACTGCAACGTATACAACTCATCATTATGAACAACTTTTGGGGGCCAATCCCGAAATCGCGAAAAAAAATCAGCAGCCGATTTTTTTTTTGCGATTTCAGTTTTGGTCCCATAGTGAAAGTTGTTCATAATTGTGAGTAGGTACAATGACCCCTTAGGAGGTTTATTCTGTTACACATTGTCTACTTATTAGAGGATTCAAAATTCAAATTATGTATCTAGCTATAGTAATAGCGTTAAGAATCAGCTAGTATTTAATCCTGGCATACTAACCGTATGCCAGGATTAAATACTAGCTGATTCTGTTTTCATTAATTAGCCTATAAATGTCTTGCAAGATTTTTTCAGCTTATAAAGACATTTAGTAGAAAACTTATGAATTATTCCGTTACTTCTAGGTATTACGATTTCTATCTAACAGTGCTCTTTGCCTAAGGGCCACATGAAAAGTCTACGACAATTTCTTTGAATCACGTTTTCCTCTTACCAGCTCACCAAAACACTTCATGTGACCTCTTTTGTTCCAGTATACACAGACCAGCCAGTATCATCAGCGTCCCCCCCGACCCGGGATAAGATCAACGGCGAAGAGAAGGCGAGGTCCCGACGTAGGGATACCTGGGCAGAGCCTACCACTCCGCCTGTTAACGATGATGGTAAGTCTACAGCTCCATCTGTCCCAGAGAGAACCAAGGAATCTAGTACTATGGAAATAATAAGGAGGCTGTATTTTGACAGATGAAGTTCTTCAAATACTTAGAACTCTGAATCATCTGAGACTATCTGGTTATCACAGTCCTCTGTGAGACAACGGTTTCTTCTGTGTTGAACTTGAATAGTTAATTCTCCACGTTATATCCAATCTGCCCTCGACACCTTCTTTAAGTCGCGGTCTATTAATCAACCTTCCTCGACCTGTTTTACCTAGACCATTTCTTATCTCCTCCAGCCACCGTGGGAGTACGCTCCCCGCTACTCCAACAACAGCACCAGCAGTATGATGAACAGCTCCGTGACATCGCAGCATCCCTCACCAGACCGAGATCCAGACGAGCACTACCACCGACGCTTGAGAGACCCACAAGACTGCCTCCACCAGATCGATTACCGGTATGTTCTGCTTTATGAACGAAATATGTGTATGTAGACTTCATATTCTTAATATGTCTTTTAATTAAAAATCTCAATGAAACCTCTGATAATCAATCTCAAATAGATTTAAGGTGCCATCGACATAAAGACAGGAAAATATCTGTAAGATTATCATCACAGTCATCCGCAACAGTCACCTACAGTTCGCACTTCTTCTCTTTCATAATCTAATCCTCTAATTAAAACACTTAACTCTTCGTTTTAGGCTCGTGGTTCGCCAGACGGTGGAGCACCACCAGAAGAACCCAGCTCCAGTTCAGCAAGCGAAGGTAGCGAGCCAGCTGACGCAGCGGAACCAACAGAAAGCGGAGAAGGAGGCAGAGTTGAACTGCCAGCCGAAAGACTGCTCCACGCAAGGGCAGGTTGGCTGCAAAGACGAGGGCCTGGTGGCTGGTCGAGGCACTGGTTTGTGCTAAGAGGAGCAGCCCTATTGTACTTCCGGGACCCTCATGCGGAACATCGGGGACTGATGGATGGAGTAATAGACTTGAGTGGTATTTCGAGGGTAGTGGAACTACCGAGTTGTACGAATGGATATGCTTTTGAGACTGAGGTACGTAAAGCTTGTTTTAAATGCATGGTTGGTTGGTGGTCCAAAGTTATTCATTTTTCTAATCAATCGTGTTTCATTTCACAGACTTGGGATGGTAAGCATATAGTCCTGTCAGCGGTAACAGCTGGTATCAGAGCCAACTGGGTATCAGCCATGAAAAGAACAGCTGGTCTAACCGAGACAGGACCATTATCACTGATATTACGAGAAGATGCCGTTGACCAAGCTTCGGAATCCTCAACATCTCCTGTCACACCCATCACGCCCATTACAGGCAGATCAGCACCATTCTCCTCTGACGAAGAATACCGAACGGCTTCCGAAGGCGGCCGAAGAGATAGTGCTGACTGGGGAGACATGGGACCGCAACCACCTCCGTCTCCACTCCTCACAAGGACTCCGATATCCAAGGTCAAAGAAAAGGTTCGCATTAGAAGTTCCCATCAGGCACCTCCGCGAGCAGACACCCCTAAGGGTGACAGAGACGAAATAGACTCAACCAAAGAAAAAGAACGCACCGTCGACGAGGTTGATGAAAACGAGAAACCTGTCGAAGCGAGAAAACGTAGCTACATATCGACTATCGACAAACAATCGATCGAAATTGACGATCTAAGAAAACAACTCAAACTTGCGCTGAACGACGTCGGCGCAGCTGAAGCCGAAATCACAAGGCTACAGAAACTAAAAACAGAGGCTGCCTTGCAAGAAAAGAAAATGGAAGAACTGGTAACAACGTTGCAAAAGAAAGAAGAAGAACTATCAGTAAGAACGAAAGAGGCTGAAAACTTAGACGCAATAAAAGAATTATACAACCAAGATAAAAGTCTTTGGGAAAGCAAGTTGACGGAAACGCAGAACTTCTTGAAAGAATCAACTGAACATTGCGAGTTACTGACGAGACAGCTAGCTTCAGCGCAGGAGACGATAGCGCAGTTACAACATGAGGTCAACGAACTCAATGAGAAATTATTGAAGAGCGTGAAAGAAAGTGATAGCTTATACACAAGGATAAGAGATCTTGAAGGAAGATCACTCGTTGAGTCTACGTTACCCACCAAGGAGAAGAGGAAGAGTATTGGTTCACTAAGCGACCTCACGAACTTAAACCAAGACATAAACTTAGAATCAATGGAAAAAGAAAGGCTAATAGAAGAGTACGCAGAGCTAAGAGACAGATTCGTCAAGGCAATTCAGGAAATAAAGGCTATGAAGAAGGAACTGCGTGACTCACATAATATGTACGATGAGCTCGAAATAACGAATCTGAAGTTAAGAAATGAGATGAAACTCAGAGAGCAGTGCAGCCGATCAGAAATAGACTTGATGGCGGCCCGCATACTGGACCTGACGCAGAAGTTAACTGCTTCAGACAAACAAGTTCGCACACTAAAACACAAAATCCAAAAGTCTGAATCTAGAGAGAAAAGACGCAGCCTTTCATTAAAGGGCAGAGAGTCCTTAACTTTAGGTAAAGAAGTAGAAGAGAAGTTAACAGAGCTCGAAAACAAAATCACAATGCTGGAGTCCGGCGAACCGGTTCCAACGATAAACTCTCCCTCCAAAAGTGCGTCTCCTGCCAAAGAAAAAACATCCAAATCTGAAAATACTTCGGACGAAAAACGGATGAAAAGACTAGCTGCTCGACTAAGGAGGAAGTCTCTCGATAGTGCCACCAGCTCCGAGCCCATGAAGATGCTAGTAAGATTGAGTTCACTAGAAACCAAAGTAGCCTCCGCCTTGGAGAACCGCAAGGACCTCACAAACTCCTGCGAGTCTCTAAGTCAGGCGACCAGATCAGTTGAGAGTCCATCCTTAAATGAGAGCCCTGAGACTTCCAGTATCGGTACCCAGTCACAGAGGCATCTACTAGAGAGGCTACAGAGTCTAGAGAACGTGGTTATCCACTCCAGAAATAAGGTGAACGAGTGCCTTTGCCAAATGAGTGCGATGCGAGCGGCCAAGTCTCGAAGATCACCCTCACCGAGTCTCGAAAAGAAATACAGTCTTAAATCGATGGAGAAATGCCTGACAGACGTCAGCAAGAGGCTGCAGGAGTGCTTCGACAAGTGTGTCGTTGACTATGACCAAAACCTCAACAATAGCTCAGAAGAGGTGAATGACAGCGTCGCTCAGGTGGTCGTGCAGCTCGAAGAACAACTGAGGACGAAACTCTTGGAGATATCCAGGAGGAAGGCGGTGCTGTACGAGGGGGGCGAGCTGACGCAGAGGAAGAGCCTGGAGATCCTGGCGGAAAAGCTCGCGTACGAAGCCGTACTCGTCGGCAGGATACAGGAGGCGCTCGAGTCCTCGAACGGCAGCAGATTCTTTGCTCGATTGATAAAGTCTGAAATTATCGAAACTAGTCAACTAATAGATAACCTCAAACGTAAGATCAACGGCGAGAGCAGCAGGAGCGGCGCCGGCACCCGCAGCTCGCTGGACTACCTCGCCATGATCCTCACGAGGAAGATCGACATCGTCAACGGCTCGCAGGAGGCGCGCGAGCGACGCCGCTCCGAGCTCATCATTCACGGAGCCGACCTCGAGGCGCTGAAGGCGTCGCAGCGTGAGGTCGCCGAGGCAGTCGACCGGTACAAGAGCGAGAAGCTGGCCGAGCTGTGCTCTGCACTGGCGTGCGAGACGCTGAGCTACGCGGCGCCGGCCGACGGCGACGTGGAGCGCCAGCGTTGCAACGTGGAGGCGGCGCGCGTGCGGGAGGCCTGGGCCGCCGCCCGCGACGCGCTGGGCGCCGAGCTGGTGCAGGCCGAGGTCACCCGCGCCCTCGCGCGCGCCGCCGCCGCCTGCGACTCGCGCCTGGAGCACGCGCGCCGCCAGCGCCTCACGCTGTCCGCACAGGACCGCGCGGACCTGGAGCTGTGGTGGCAGGCAGCGCACGATCACCTGCGCTGCGAGATGGATGCCGCCGTCAAGGACATCGCCGTGCGCTACCGGGCCTGCCTGCAGGACGAGCGGCGGCCGCGCGAGGGCTCGCCGGGCCTGGACTCGCGCGCGCTACTGCAGCAGCTGGCGGAGGCGCTGGCGCAGCGCGCGCTGGTGGATGCGCGCGTGGCCGTGCTGGACGGCACGTACCGCGCCTCGTCCCCGCGCCCCGCGGGCCCCCGGCGCTCCGCTGAGGACGCCGTGTCCTCGCTGGAGGCCGACCCGGCGCAGGAGGCGGAGTTCGTGTACCTGTTCCAACGATTCTCGACCGAGTGCCGAGCGCTCTTCTCCAGTGACTGTTCGGGTAACAGTGAAGACTCGATGAAGATCGGCGAGAGCCTCGAGCGGGTGGAGGCGGCGGTGGCGGAGGTGGCGCGGCAGCTGTGCGCGCGGGGCGGGGAGGGGGGCGGCGGCCGGGACACGCCCCCCGGCGCCACGCCCCCCGGTGCCAGCGCGCTCGATCGCATCGACGCGCTGCGCCGCCGCGTCGAAGCTCTGCAAGCGCTGGTGCCCTGCCAGCACTGCAAGCAGCTGCAGGACGCGTTGGACAGGTGAGATACAAGTCCAGTACGGTTCGTTTTAGTATACTCTGACAGTCCTACTAACCCGCTGTTCCCCCGCAGACTGCACGAAGAGCGCGCGCGCGGAGAGTGCGCACTAGCCCAGCAGGCGCACGCGCTGGCGGCGGCCCGACGAGCACGCGCACAGCTGCAGACGCAGCACGAGCGCGAGCGCGCGGCCCTACGCGAGCGCGCGCGCACGCTGCAGCGCCGCCTGGCCGCGCTCGACTCCGAGTACTCCGCGCAGCTGGAGAACTTGCGAGCCGCTTATCAGGTAGCTACAGTTGAGATAGAAAAAATATGCGCTTCTGACTAATTGGAATAGACTTTAGTCTTTCGGGGTATCTCAGAAAGGTTTCTCATGAACGTTTCCCATGTTCGTGCGACAGAGCGCAGTAGCGGCGGACACGCACGGCGACGGGCTGCGCGCGCGCTACCAGCAGGAGATCGAGCAGCTGCGCGCGCTGTGCGAGAAGGGGCTGCTGGCCATGGAGTCGTCGCACCGCCGCATCGTGCGCGAGATGGAGGACAAGCACCGCGCCGAGCGCGACCAGCTCAGGTAACTAATAAATCCAGGAGCATAACAGCTTTGGGCAGTAGGCGTACAAAACGATTATCGAATCGTTGTGTACGCCTACTGCCCAAACCTTTGCCGAGAAATATGTGTGTATGTCTATCGAGACATACACACATATTTAATTATGTCAACAGCGAGGACAATAAATTCTTGATGGCAAGGACGATATACTTGAACCCAACTGTGTTGTGGTGTGGAAGCCACATAAGCAGTCGCTCTGTGGTGCCTCTGTGGTGTATACTGGTATGCACCTGTATCCAATTAAACTGGATGCCGACCACAACACAGTTGGAAAAAGATTAAGCAGTTGAGGATTAATGATGAATGACGACGAACTTTTTCACTATCCCACAATTTGTAAACCTGCGTCTAATACCTCGATATTAAAGTATAATTTAAGTTGTTCAACTGCAAAAACTCCTTCGTCATCATCATGTACCAATTCTACAGTCGCCTTACCCCCAATATTCTCCGTTCCCAGGCTAGACAAAGAGCAGGCCCTGGCAGAGGAGACCCGCGCGACCCTGGCCGCGCTGGACGCCATGCGCAAGGCGCACGAGAGCGAGGTGCGGCGCGAGGTGGACAAGTTCAAGGCGGAGTTCCTGAGCCGCGGCGCGCACGCAGACCTCGCGCAGATCAGCTCGCGCCACCAGTAAGTTGCAAGGGTGTAGGGAACATATTCTTGAAAAAAATCCAGTACTTATCTTTATTACCATCATGTTTCTTTCGTTTCTCACTTTTAGAGACCACCTCCTATTGTAACACCATTCTATTTTTATGCTCCTTATGTAATTTTTGAATAAATGTTACGCTTAGAGACCGTGAGCGAAAAAAGCAGTTTTTTGGCTCGCCTGTGGACAGAAACAGGAGCCCCACTCACTTTATCTCCCGTCATCCCATTCGAACCTATGTTATCCGTGTCAGGGTGCCCTAAGTTTCCTCAAACCTAGTCTTTTTTCGCGACGTGTTTGTATCAGTTACGAAGCTACGACAGTATTTTTCTGGAGCAATGAAATAAATAATGACATCATATAGGAAGGTCGCTTATACTCAGCAATGTGTAAAGTGGAATAAGTCTGGTGTCAATGATGATGATATTATGATTGATTGACTAACGCATACTTAATGAAAAATTATTTTATTTTACTTTGTTTTATTTCCTAATCTTGTAATAAATTAAAACAACCAATTCACCCAACCTTCTCTTATTGTATCAGAGTCGAAAACCACGACGACGAAGCTTTGGGTTCAAATGTCCACCACATACCAATGTATGTATTACTCTCCCATCCATTGATATTGTTGTTAATCGCTTTCCCCAAATAGTAAAGTGTTGTAGTAACATCTCCAGGCAGGAGATGGAGGAGATCAAGCGGGAGATCCTCTCGCTGTCGGAGAAGTACTCCGTCAAGTGCGTCGAGTCGGCGGCGCTGGAGGAGCGACTGGCCACGGCCACCGCGCAGCTTGCGCAGGCGCATAACCACATCATGCAGCTGGACGCCAGGTACGTAGAATAATTAGTTATTTGAACGGGGCATTGCAAAGACTTAAAAATTACGACTGAAGACCGGCAGCACGTCTTCTCTTGGCTACTGTTCATAATATATTTTATCTATGGAACAATGGAAACAAATTGTCAAGGTTTCCTAAATTACATCTTTTCTACCGTGGAAACAAGGTCCATGTTTTCACGGTAGAAAAGTACCGCGTACCGTAAAGTGAGTACAAGTAAGTAGCTTGTCGAATGTAGCAATAGCCTATTGATAATCTAAAATGACACTCGAAAAAAATAGGTCTCAAAAATGGTTTGGTGGCGGAGGCCAATTTTTTATCTTTTGCTTGTATCTGAACCCTTATGATGATTCTCTTAGATAAAGTACTTGTTCTTAAATGTTATTCCAAAATTTTTTGATCGTGAAATCTCCCTTGATCCTTTTACTAAAAAGTTTTATTTTGTCGTTTTCCAGAAACAAGCAACTCCGCGCCCACCTAATATCGGAGGCCAATGACATGAAGAACTCGGAAGCGTCCACTCTCTCCCAGCTCATAGAGGAGACTGGCTCGGTAAGCCGACATCACTCGCTACTTTTTTAATTTTGTACACACCGAGACCACGGCACACGCTTGTACAGCCTCTGCTAGCTTTTTCATTTGACCATTATAGGCACAGGCCACACGCATGCATGACCATACTTCGCACTTAACAGTAAACGATCGAAAATGAACTTTAAGTAGTGAATTTTAAAGTCTAAATTGATAAAGTTTTTGTACGACACTTTCAATTTTCTTATTAATTTTCGATATTTCAGTTTTTAGTTTAACTTTCTTGGTGTCGTAATATTATTTTTGTAAATAAATACCTAAAATTCTTGAAGAAATATTTAATGATTAAAGTATTCTTAAATGATTTTCTTAGATCGCACAAATTGAGCTTTATTATTAAAATACCGCGTCCCGTGAAAAATAAATAAGAATGAACAAGTAATAGATTAAAGCTAAGTATCTGTTTGGGTTCATTTCAATTATTTACCTAAAGGGTTATGTTTAAAATTAATGATGCTTCCAAATTGACGAAACAAGAAATACAGCTCGCTTACCTCTGTTGTTAAGTCATTAGCTCAATTCGCGCGATCACTTGTAGTTTAGAACTACTTATTTCACATTTCTTGGAGCATTTAAATTGGAGACAAAGCGACCCTTATTTTCCGACTACCTTGCATTAATTTGTATTGCCAAAAAGACAGTTCTTTAGTATGATTACACCAAAAATATATGCGACACTAGACTGGTTACATTTAAATATGACTTATACAAATTCTAGGTGGGTTCTAGCTTAATTTAACATAATATGGAATCAAACGATTAAAAAAAAGAGATAATAAATATCAGCGGAACAAAATATCATTTCATTTCACATTCAAAACACCATCTCCGATTTCCATGCTCCAAGTGTCGCTCTATCCTACACTTGGCGTAACGGTACATTGTATGGGGTGCACTAACAGCATGGCAGCCCCGCGCCGCTGTGGAGCCAGCTGCGCCAGCTCGCCTCCGCCTGGACCAGGCCGGCCAGCCACACAGGTACTCCATGCATCAGTTGTCATGCTACGGGTTGCTAGAAGGAGACGTGCTCGATTATTTGGTGTGGGTAATGGTTTTTTGAGCGGTGCTGTAAATAAAACTCATTATTTTGTAAAAAGAAGTTTTTGAACCCTTTATTGGCGATGCTAAGATTACGCGTGCGCCTCTGGCGGCGAAATTTAGAAGTTGCCTAAGAACGACAGTTGCAGCGCTGCCAACACCAATTTTTCTAATTCCACAATTTGGGGACTCTAAAATCTAGTGATTGTTGTGTGGAAAAGGGAGAGGGAGGCTTTGCCCCAACAGTGGGACAAAATAGATCTATTATTTTGAACGCATTGGTCGACTGATATAAATCAATTTTGAAAAAAAGGACAAAAATGTTAAGATAAGTATTTCAATTTCTTAAAAAAGTGTTCTGGCTTGGATATTCAAAATCCCCGCATAATGCCAATCCCCAATCAACTTTAGATTCCCCGCAGTTTGGGGAATTTCCCACACGTTGGCAACGCTATATGAAAACTGTCAAAGTGTCGTTCTTAGACAGCTTCACAATTTGGCACTAGAGGCGCTAGTTAGAATATTTGCATCGCCAATAGGACGGCTAATAGAAAGCCGCTAGTAATCTTGACTGTCACTTCTTTAGTCCGGTTAAGCAGTTAATATCCCAAGTGTGTTAACTTGCTAGTTGTCATACCTAAAAAAAAAAAAAAAAAAAGACTGTTTCTTCAGTCTCCTATAGATTTTTATTTGAATATTAAACCTTATGAATATTTTCTGATCTGCTGGGTGTGCGTTAAGAGAACAGAGCAAACTAAAACCACAAGCAGTTTTTTTTTAACAGTCTCGAATTTAGACATGCCAAAATAATCTGAAAAAGTGTTTGACGTTATTTTATAAAAGGGTTGAAATAATTCATTTGAGGCGCTAGATTGCCAAAGTTGTTGTAAATAGTAACCCTAATAATCGACCATTTCTCAATTTTAACAGCATTGCGGTTTTTGATGTTTGTCCTATACTAGAATCACCAGACATCATGTCCTGATCAACAGTTTTTTTATTTATTTTTACAACTCTGCTTACAACATTGGCAATGAAGATAGATTATGAATCTTAATTGACCTGTCTCAATTACTAAGCAAATGTGTTTTCAATGTTTATACAACTTTAACTCCTAACAAAACGCTTCGGCAGCCTAATAATTCCACAACCAAAGACAAATTAACTGCTTTTTAGACACTTAACAATAGTAAACACAGTAACCCCAAAAAATCTTCACCCTTTTGTTGTTTATGTTCAGTTCAACACTGTATAAACTAAACTATGCAATACTAACGTGATATATAATGTGCTACAGACGAAGTCGTCCCGGACCAGCCCGCTGCTGGAGGCGGCGCGGCCGGCGCGCGCGCCCAAGATACAGTACGCCAAGACAGAGAGCACGAGAAACCTGCAGCTCTCACCCGTCCAGGTAATAACATGCTTCAATTTCATATGCCCCACTGCTGGTCTTTAGCCTGCCCTTTCTCCTTCCACTCCTCTCTGTCTTGGGCGATCTCTGGCCGATGAGATCGTCACACCACCTTCACCGCGGATCAAATCCATAAAGTCAGTCGTGAGTCAGAGTTTGTCTGGAGAAAGTATATTATCATAACGCGTTTTATTTCAGTCATTTAAAATAATATAAAAATCATAGTACTTTAAAAAATAACCACCTTATCTTAACTTTTCAGAACTGAAGACGCCGAAGCGTTGCTCGGTGAGCGGACGCGCGACGATCGCTCCGCTCGTGGGCATGGTCGCCGAGCGCAAGAAGCGCTTCGAGCTCTGAGCGAGCGAAGCGACCAACACGCGCCACTGTGACGTCACACGACACCCACCACGCTAGCACCTGGCCACTCGCTTGTACCCACGACATATATACTCGCATATATAATCACATGTGGTTTTTGAGACAACTGTATTTACTAAACGGCAAAATATTTAATCGTCGGTTTAACTTAGTAGTTTGACAGCTTAATAGCATATATCCAACAAATATATCTAACAAAAAAGCCAATTTATTCAACTAAAACATCAAGCTAAGTTATAAAATCCAGTAAAAATCGACGTATAGGAACGTGTATGTTATCAATGTACTAATGTTTTAATTATTATTTAATATGTTAAGACCAAATACACTTTCTACCATAAACAAAGTGGCCAGACCTTTACTCCCACCCACCACACACTGTATATAATCTTTGAGAACGGTATATTATGTACTAATCTTCTATGTTATAGTTTTAGTTGATTCGGTTAGTGATGTGACTTGTGTAAATTATATACTTTTATAATGTAAATACTAACGATTGTATCCTCATTGTTTGTTTTCTGTATGTTAATCTTTAAGACGTTGTTACCAAATATTTCTTTGTATTTAATGTGTTTTGCAAGCATTGGGGGCCCAATTATCGGTGAAACAATTAATTTAAAAAGTTTATTTCTTGAGGTCTTGAACCTAACTTTATTATTTATTGCTCTATTTATTGTTTATTTTGTATTTATTCTGAGCCTAGGTTTACTATCTAACTGTCCTTGTTTACAAAGTCTCTCTAACGTTGTTCGTACCCCGGTAGTTGCGTCTCCAGCGCGACGTCATGCATTGTAACCGTATTTTGAAAGCGTGGACTTATTTGTATGTGTGTCTAGAATTTAATACTAAAGTGTTTTAATCGTTTCATGCCATTTATAATCCAGGTAAAACGGCTTAAAAATGGATTTATAAAATGAAAATTCAATAAAATATTTGGCTGTAGAAATTTTATAGATGTTGAGAAGTAAATGGCCATGAACGGTTAGTATAGAGGCATATTTATATACTTTATTATATCTTAATATTAACGAATGTTTACGAAAATAAAATATATAATTTGCGTTAATTTTGACTTCTCACTCCACCTCGTGTGCAACTGTTACCATTCTCCAGTCTCTGGGCATTGATCGTCTTCCAGCGCACCCCCACGTTGTTGTGTATAGATGAACACTAACTAGCGATAGATTTATGTACCTATTATATAACATGTCACGAAAAATTGTATATCTACATAATTTATAAATGGAATAAATTGCTCAATGTTATCTAGTGGGTTAAAAAATGTTATACCAAAACTATAGTATGCATTGTAAGGAATACATGAGTGTAGACGACATATAAACGTAATTCTTCACGGCTATAATGAATTAACTTATGTTACTTGAGCTTTTTTATATGCAGTCGGCGGCAGACATGTTCAGTGATGTTGTGTTCCCCTGTTTGAATGTGTGTTGGCATGTCTAGGCTGTCGACTGTACTAGTTGACGTTGTGTTTATAATAACATATTATAAAATGAACAGTAAACTTACATAATACAAAAATATTGTTGTTTTATTGAATCCATATCTCATACAAGTTCTCAGTACTTTTGCCCCGATACCATGAGGTGAAATTCAACAGGTAACAATCCGCGAGGTGCTGCGTCGTTGTAAATTCATGTGACAACGAGGGTGAGGGGTACTTCGCAGCGAAAAGCGAACTTCGCAGACATCATTAAGTTATAAGAATCGACCAATACCGAGCAGTGATCTAACTAATACCAGTTCCGTAAAAATAGAGGAATTTAAACACAAACCGGCTTATTCTTAAAAACAACTTTACTAAACATCAATTAAGCTTATGGTTAGATTTTTTATGAATAGCCTGACTATCTTTGTCGTGTATCGTACTAATCACATCACGACCATGTGAACGTACCTACTTGCAATTTAAATTAGCTATCGGTGTGATATCGGTCGCGTCATCAGGAAGCTCGCTAAGTCAAGCTGATCACTATTTCCACGTATGACTGACACTGGCATAGCCACCATCAGGGATTTTAATTTTGATAACACAAAAAAATTGTCGCTAGTTAGTCGAAACGCATATTACTTTTGAACCAGTGACCCGACAGATTCTGAAATTTGGCGACTGATTCCGATTAAATTTGAGAGAAAACAGAGCCCTAGACAATGTGCCATTCAATTAGCGAAAGCGACTGTCGAAATGCCAAACTGTAGGAATAATTTGATCACGTGACATTTCGATGGCATCTGTCAATCTTCTACATTTTTGAAGTATTGACATTCGCCTTCGCCATGCTGCCGTTGACAGAATCTCACTTGTCTCGAGCCCCTGATCATCGCTAGGTGCCCTAGCTTTTGATTCAAATTGGGCGAAGCTGGGGAGACTCTCCAGATCGGCCACCTATAAATCCTTATAACTTTTGAACCAATGACCGACCAATTTTGATATTTGGCGACTAATTAGCGACTATTTTCCTGTGTTCTTAAGTAAAATCCCTGATGGTGGCCATGGCAGTGTCGTCCACACTATTTCTATCCATATACAGGGTTATTTGTAAGACACCAACAACCTTTCAGTGGGTGAAAGTACTCATGATTATAAACAACTTTTACTATGCAATGGGACCAACTCTGAAATATCAAAAAATAAATCGGCTGTTTCATACAAAATGCAATATTCACCCAAAGAAATTGTATGAAACAGTAGATTTTTTTTTTCGAGTTTTTAGGGTTGGTCCCATAACAAAAGTTGTTTATAATCATGAAAGGTTGTTGGTGTTTTACAAATAACCCTGTATTTGTCTCTGTATGGATTAAAGATGAAGAAAAAAGAATTATGCTTCTTGTTCACTTTATTGCATCATACAATACATTATTTTCCAATTACAATTCAATATCAATAAAAATATACTATTATATTACTATTTATATATCTGCAAGCGGTTTTAAACATAAATAAAAAATAAGCGTCGTTTACATGGCAGAGTTTGAACTTGTTTGCACCGACTTAGGTATATCGATACCTGAAGTATATGTAAGGAACATTTACTCAAAATGCCAAAATGTACCTTATAGCAATTACATATAACATAAGTGGCATTTACTAATAATGCAGAAATGTCCTTTACGTTAATTGATAACTTCTGGCATCGAAAACATAACACTTTAAGCAAGACCTAAATGAAATGCCTAAACAAAAGAATAGAAATACTCATTATTGTACACAATAACCTTAATAACATGTCTGAAACAATGGGGGGGGGGGGTAAAAGCCACTGTTTGCAATGGATGTCCTCTAGTTTATAACTCTACAATACAACAGTGACTTAGGGCCTATGCACACCACGTTTTTTAAACGCGCCGCCGGCGCGTTTTTATCCTGCAGAGCAGTTTGTTGTCGTTTGTATCGATACAAACGCGCGGCACCGGCGCGTCTAGCGCGCGCGCCTTCCCTACGGATGGGGTTTCCCCCGCAACGAGGGAAAGGGAAGTGTGAATCTACGCTAGTAGCAATCGAGCGATTTGGTGCACCGCACGTCTTTGGAACAAAAAAATGGAGCCTTTCGACACAGAAAACTTCATAACTGAAATTCAAAACCAGCCAGCGCGTTTGTATCGATACACACGCGCGTTTGCATCGCGTCTGTATCGCTACACACGCGCGTTTGCATCGCGTCTGTATCGCTACACACGCGCGTTTGCAGCGCGTCTGTATCGCTACACACGCGCGTCTGTATTTATACAGGTGTGCAAAGGTCTACAGGCTGCGTCTGACTTGCGTGCGTATCGCGTCTGTATCGCTACAAACGCGCGTCGACGGCGCGTTTAAAAAACGTGGTGTGCATAGGCCCTTAGTTCAAAATCTGCCAATTACTACTTAAATATAATCATAGCCTACATTGTGATGAATGTCTTACAATAAAAACTAAACATTGATTCTTTTTTATGAATAAGTATATTTAATTAATCCATTTTGTAACTTCGTAACTCTCATCGTCTAGCCCAGTTTCTGGAACGAAAGCTATCTCAAAATAAATGCGAAAAATCAACAATTTTGCCGTAGTTTTCATTCTTGAAACCAGAGGAAAGAGACGAGCGTAAGCTTTCCATATAAAAATATATCTTTATACTATACACACTATTACTGGTCCTTACTAAGTCATTGACTAGTGTTAAGAATTAGTATTTAAAACATAATTTGTCAACAGAATTCATAGCCTGGCGGTACAATGTCTGCCTTTCGAAAGATTCGGTGTAGCTTTGAACCCCTACATTCGCAACTCTTTTTAATATTAGTAACTTATTTTTAACTTTTCAATTTGTATACTTTTTGCAACATTGTTTTTTAAATGTATAGAATTAGATTAGGAAATATAGAGATACCTACCGTGGAAAAAATATCAGGCTGCGAGAATATAAGAAGGAAACAGGACTGTGATATAACAATTCTTCCAAGGTTAGTTGCTTTATCGCGTAATTTCACGAAAGCCGTACAATACGATAAACTTTGCCTGTTTAACGTAGGTAGTTGTAGGTGTAGCTGTCGTGGCCATATCGTAGAACTGGCCATTTCATAATGTGGCCGACCATTTAATTAAATGTATTTCATGAAATGGCCAGCTAAAACTGACCGTATCGTTTAAACGTCAACGTTTGATGATATATTAATCCTCGTTTGGCCATATCATTAATGCCTGGCCACATCATGAAATGACAACTTCAAACCTAACTTAGACGACGAAGCCACACTGCGCGGGGCTCCTATTTCTGTCGGCAGGGCTCAAAGGAACCTAACGGGGATGGCTATCCGTGTCGGGGTGCCCTAAGTTCCCTCAAACCTAACCTGAACTAACCTCGGCCATAACATAATGGAATGACTTTTTTTTTCTTCAGCTGGCGCATTATTATCAGCTTGTTTTTATCGGAATAATTGTTTGCCGCCATGATGCATCACAAAAATAAAAAGATATCAGCGTCACTAACGATGGATAATGCAACTATTTTAAAATATGATCACTAATGTTAAACCATATCATGAAGTAGCCGTGAGTAAGCTGTTCATATCGACAAACGCTGATTCATTCATTGATCTGGCCAGACCATATGATGTGGGCAACAGGCATTTTCCATTTCAAGAAACATTTTGTGTAGGTCTGCCACATCATGAAATGGCCAAATCAACAATATGGCCACGACATAGCCAATCCAAGCAATCTAATTAGGCAGGGATTACAACAACCGCCTCGTTGGCTTATACATTAAACTGTAACTAATACTTCTTATGATGTGTGCGAGTTACAAAGTGCTACATTATCATTACATTTTTACGAAAAATATTTTTATGTTTCAAAGTTTGTTCATAATACCTTGTAATACTGAGTAAACTACCAACTACATTTTGCTTTTAAACATGATTTTATTTTATTTATTTTTTTATCAAGAGCTACAGTTCTTGTCAAATAACTTTGCCCCTCTGAAGTTGTGTCGAGTGGCTGCGTAGTAGTCAAAATTACGAACACACTGCAACTGCGCATGCGTTAGAGACATGGGGGCGGGGCGCGATTTTATGTCTCAGTCGCTCGTTTACGTTCGATGCATGCTTGCGTCTCGCTTGCTCCCGTGTACGTGACTGCACCTGCGCGATCTTTGCAAATGGCTAACTTCAGAGGGGCAAAGTTATTTGACGAGTACTGTACTTACTGTCCATTTTTGGTCTTCTCTGAGAATCAATACATTTTAGGAACCAAACATTTATCGAACAACTTTCGCCTTGTTCTTAGTGTTTATTTATAAATTGTAAGCACAAAGTGATTTAACAACAATATTATAATAACTAAATAAGCGTAAGTACTTCTATTCTACATACATAGCACTGAGATTTTTCTCATGTTGATAGGACTAAAGTCAATCATCGAAATAGAAATTACGATACAAACATCAAATCATATAAATAACATACTGTAAAAAAAGTAAGAAGTAATAAATGAATGCCCAAATTATATCCAACAATACAAAAGAAAAAAAAATATATAAAAAAATGTTGGTACAGACATTATTATTTCTTACTTAGTTTTCGTCTGGGGCAGGAATTAACGTAACTGAACCAGCGTGTACCAGGGCACCTGCGTCAGCGCACAAATGATAAAATTAGCTTATCAGTATTGTATGTTACGTCGTCATCGCGGGCCGTATTTAGTACCTACATCAAATGTTTCCTTATATTTTGTTAACAATACTCAATCAAGTTTCATCACAAGTTAATAATAATATAAGACAGGGATTTTTCACTTTCTACAGAAAAATCAAATAGTTGCTCACTGAAAAACTTTTTCGAAGATTTTTTTTTTCTAACTGTAAATTGATTCCCAATTAGGACTTCATACAGTACTGACAATGTCGTAGACATAAAATCAGGAACAATATCTAAAAACGCTAGAAGATTACATTATTACCGGTTTTTCAAAACGGTATTTTTTTAAAGTAAAAACCATGCAATATGAAATTCCAGTTTTGAAGTTTAGAATAACATTTATATCAACATGAGAAAAATCCAACTACACAGTTTTTTATTTCATTAAGCTATTGTAATGTCTTAAAATAATATTTGTTACTTCTCTAGTTCTGGTGCAAGTTTCTGTTCTCTAACTGAACAACATGCCCTGCTTCTACAACTGGATGAGGGGTTGTGATGTGTCCTCTCTCTGTTTGGTCACCTTGGCCCGCCAGGCGCTCCGGTCGGCTAATATCTTGCGTCCGTATGCTGTGTGGATGTCTCTGAACTGGATCTTTTTGCGGGGTAGGTCCGGTCTGAGGTTTTCCTTGTCTGGAAAGAAAGAGAAGAGAAATAAATCATCATCTTTTCCCCACTAAATTGGGGTCTGCTCTTTTATAAATAAAGAACAAAAATAAGTATTTTAATTGTGTTGATGGATGAGCATGAGGCCTAAAGAAAACATGGAAAGATTGTGTCAGGAATGACATGAAAGAAAAGGCAGCCAGATCATTGACGGTATAAGTGAACAAAACGTGGTGTGTCGACTTCAACTAACATGGGACAAGAGCTAAAGATGATGTAATCAATAATTTGTTGCAACAATTGACACAAGTTATGGCCAGGTCAACTAACAGCATGTAAGTTGAAACTACCACTTAGAGTGGTAAATGTGGTAAGGTCGCAGTCATGGGTTTATAAGCTTTCTAAGAAATTCTTTTAATTACCAAAACAGACAGGTTTCTGAACTAACTGAAAATGCTGTTGATTGATACTCAGAACTTTTTCTGAACGGTTCAAAAACTGCATTCCATGTTGAATACTTACGATGTCGACTGCCCTGCACTGCTTTGGTCTCCCCCTCTGCAACCCTGTTGAACGGGTTGTATCGCTGCCCTCTGGGCGGCACTTTAGGCTCGTCCTCTGGCGGGGTTATTGTCACCAGTGCCGCCTCGGCAGCTGCTTCGGCTGGAAGAGTAAATTGTACTATTAGTTTGACATACTGCCAATTTCAATCATTTAGTTTTAATTCAATATTTTATTTTATTTGGAAACTTACAGCCAACATTGAAGGCCATTTATAAGTTTCCAGTTATGAATTCTAAACTAAACACAATAAAGATCGGTTCAAAATATATATTGAAAGAAGATACAACATATTGGAACTGTTGTTAGGCATCTGACATAGGATCACAATCTCTTCAGCTTACACTGGCCCTGGCACTATCAAGCCCTTCAAAATCACACTCAGAAGAATCTGAAAGTTGTAAATGCATTTGAAAACAATTATTGTTCTCTGTTTATAACTAATAACTTTGGATTTGTCACATGGCACATGTTAATGTAAGTATCTTTTATAGTGGCCCGTACTGACTTCGCCTGGAAGTATTATTTTTATTAGATTTTCAGTCATACAAACCCTTGACAATTACGAACACAGCAAAAAAACAATTATTTAAATTTTTCAAATCATTCTCAAATTATGGGGTGACTAAGGGGAACAAGGATTCATTTTATATATATAGACTAGCAACCTGACCCGCTTTCGCTTTCTCGTTTATCGCTTTTTCTGTTATAGATAACCATGTCAAAATTCATTGCATTGTTTCGAAGAAAAAGGCAGAGAAAAAAACAGAAGCAAACAGGAACTATGTTTTATACTATTTAGAAACAATGACTCCCCAGAATCGAGAAAAAAAAATTTGACTGCCCCATACATTTAAGTGTGCAGAACTCGACCGCATGGCTTGGAGACACGTCAAATGTGGTTGTGATCCTCAGCAGTGAGGGAATGACGAAGAAGAAGAAGAAATCAACAAAATGTACGAACAGCTGATCTTTTTTCGCGAATTTGGGGTTGGTCCTGTGGTAAAAGTTATTCAAAATGATGATTATTCTGTTACACATTGTATAAAGTAAAATAATTTAATCCATTAAGTTACCTTGAGCCTCGTCCAACTGCCTCTGCAGATCGTTCACCATGAGCTTCATGTAATCATAGCTAGCACAAGCAAGGGCCTTCATCCATGTTTCCATGGAAGCCTGGGAGTTGGTGCACAAGTAGTATGTGCGACCCCCCTCGCACTGGAACGATATCTTGAAACTGTATGCTTCTTCTTCCGTTAATTCTGTTAGAGATAAATATCTTATACATTTTCCTCTGATAATGTTTTGATGGAATCTATTGAAATGCTAAATTATAGGATTTTATCAAGGTTCAACTACAACCTTTTTTATGATAATAAACTGTTTAATGTATTATCATACCAAATAAGAAATAGATTGTGAGTTTCAAGGCCGAAAGGGCATACTGAGATGAACTTTGAATGGTAATAACTATAATAATTAGAAGTTAGAAGAGTGGTGGTTGTTCACTGCCCTATGACATTTTAAGGAAATGTTTAATCCAAAGGTTTAACTTTATTCTCACCAATCGTACACCCCTCCAGTATGATCACACCAACGGGTTCTTTGTCACCTTTCTTATCGAAATAAAACAGGAGGTTTCCTTTCAACACGAACCATCGCTTCTGATAACTCTTGCCGACTTCGCCACGCATGTCCAGCCAGCCGTCGCGGTCCACCGGCGTCGCAGACGACGCGAAAGCGCACAAATTCTTCTCGTTTATTTTCATTGTCATTTATAAATATTCATGCAAACCTCAGACCAATGCAAACACACGGAACATGAAATGAGGAGAAATGTGTGAATTTGTCTACTAATTATCGTCTAAATTTCTATGGTATGGATCAAGATATTTATATCACGGATGAACACACATATCTGCTACTGTTTTATTCATAGTAAAATATAAATAAATTATGAAGTAAATGGAAAACAATTCACCCACCCAAGAATGACCTTACGATACGATCTTCTATTTGTCAATGTCAGTCATTGTCAATGTCACTATCAAACTACCATTTGGACTTAACTAATTTCGTTCGAAAAGAAGTCACTTAAAATAAATAAATCTATTCATATCCGTGGCTACGCTCGACGCTCGAACAACAAAATTGGTACCTCAGTAGTTTTCTAGGAAATCTTGAAAAAAAAATTAACACTGTGCATGACTACCGCCACCCCACCAATGGCATGGAATATCTCGTAAACTACTATTTTGGGTACTAATTTCTATCTTTCTGGATACTTAAATATGTATGTAGGTTCGAGGAAAGCGACAAACTCCTGAAACTTGAAATCGTTATTCAAAGTGGTCCTGTCATAACTGTACTAGCATGCCCCATTTTTCTGCGCTTATGGTGGTCCTGCAGAAAGGAGCGTGACTACCGGACCGCCTTCAAAGTCGATTTTCTCGAAAACTACTGTGGTACCAATTTTGTTATTCGAGTACCTATTGAGTACTAATTATTTACCAAATATGGAAGCGATTGGGTTTCGTGGTCCTGCCGTAGTCACGGACATAATCTATTTCTCTAAAGATTCATAATCAATTAATCATCCACTAGCGTCTAAGCTTCTGCTAACGAAACAGCGAAGTGTATTTTGTACTGATTAGAACATGATTATGTCAATTCACTTCAGATAAATAAAACTTTTGCCCGAGGCTTCGCTAGCCGTCATATTCTATTTTATTAACTACCTACCAAAATTCATCAAAATCGGTTCAGTTATTTAGGCGTGAAAGCGTAATAAACAAAGTCACTTTCGCATTTATAATATTAGTTAGTATAAGTACTATCTATGAAGTTCGGTCGACCTTACGTCTTCTGAGCCTAATATTTAGAAGGAAAAATGTACTTACTAGGTTACGGCACCTGTCCCGCCGACGACTAGTGAGGTAACCACAAGAAACGAGTTGAAGCGTCGCTCACCGCTGCACCGCTGAGCGAGTCTTTTCCTTGATAGCTCTTGTCGGAGCGACAAAGTAGTTCACTTTCAACCTGCATGAGGTAGGCGGAGCAGAGAGTAAAATCCCACATACCTCCATTGAAAAGGGAGGATCCTCCGACCAGACGGTTGTTGTCTGGTGCGCAACTGCCCGACAGTTGATATTCGGACTTTTGTATCTGTTCGGATCGCACAGTAGGTAAACTCGAAAGGATTTTGTCTTTGCTTGAAAAGTTAGTTAGGTAGGTATTAATGCCACTACAGTCCTATTCTTGAGCGATAGTAGTCCCTTCCTCATTGGTGGTGAAAAAAGTGCCTTGAATGAGGAATTGCTGGAAGATTGTATTCTGGCTGGTATAGATCTGTCAATAACAATCTTAAGCCTTCTGCCAATGCTGCTATGTTACCTATTTTCTAAAAGCACAGGGGTGACGTCCTGAATTCCTGATATAGATAATTATATACACCGTAGCGTGATTGTAAAATGAAACAATGCTTTTTAAATATGTAATATTTTATTCATAATTATTATTACCTATTTTCACAGTTATTTATAAAGTTATATTAATATCAAGTATTACACTAATTTTGTTTTACGAATTTCTAATGATTGCTCCATTTAGAAAATTTGATTTCCACATCAATCATCAGATTTGACCGCTTACAACTAATATGATAAAATGGTGAGGTCTATGTACAGTACAATCCCAATTCCCTAAAAAAATTGACAAATTCACAATAACAAAAAAGTCAAAAAAAAAAACGAAATCCTTAAAATAATCCATTCAACTACGAATCTCGCTTAACAACTGTACAAAATTATATTACGAGTGGTTTCTTTAAAACGTGCTCCATTATACATCGGCAATGTGGGCAAATAATTAACGGTATTCGATACTACATCGAGTATATGTACAAAATGTCGTTTTATAAAACAAAATAATAAACTATATACAACATCATTAAATATTCTCAAATGCTGTAACACATTTAAAACATTTCATATTCAACTAGGCATAATTCAGTTAAGTGGCGGGCGGGCCGCGTCTACAATTAAATAATTTATGCAAACCACCGCGGCGCTGCGCACGCGCATCACATACAAAACCTGTACAAATTGCCTACCATCACTTCACAATACAAAAAATAATTAGGTACTAAGCAACAAAAAATAATTTACAATCTGATTTCTGATAATTTGTTCAATACGAAAAATTGATTAAGGATTTTTGATTTTTCCGAACTCAGTCCACAGAAATAAGATTAAAAATGGAATAATATATCAATAAAAAATGAGTAATACACGAACCAAACCACGCATCGGACATATTTACAGATTTGTTTTCACAGCACTCCTCCCTACGCTTACGCTTTAATAATATATTAAAATAGAAAATTTCTTTATAACTACGAAACTGTCGGAGATTCGACGTACCAACACGCTCTTCTGTTGTTTCAAATGGCTCCATTTTATAATTTTTTGTTATAAAACGACAATGTTTAATTATACAAATGCTACTTCAAACATCATCTAGGGGGCTCTCTTTATCACTATTTTATTTCAACTAACCATAAACTATTGATGTTCCTAATTAGCAGCTTGATTGATAACACTGGCACAATGTAAATTGCTTCAAGTGTGCTTTTTTCTGGATGAATAGAGATATAAAGTAGTATTCATATACCTAACAAGATCTTGCAGTCACTGCAATCTAGGCTATTGAGGTAAAAGTTGTTGAAACATCACACCAAAAGCAATCATTCATGTGAGTGTTACACATTTAAGGTTACTAATCAGGTTTTTATTTTCATTATAATAAGAAATATGTACTAGCAAATCTGATTTTTGTAGAATGACGTAACCAACATCGCACAGACACTAATGGTAGTTAACGTTAGTGAATTATTTAATTTGAACATTGGTTTTCCACTAGAACTCCAGTGCAATGCGGTATTGTGGGAAGCAATGTTGAGCCTTTGTTCCCTCTTATAAAACTGTACAGAATTACTAAGTTTTACATCAGTGGTCAATTTTAATAAATACACTTTGTCCCTAGAGATTGCAAATTATGTATTTAATTGCGAATAAGTGGTGCAGAACTTTAAAAATTAGGAAATTAATTGCATTTTTCGAAAAAGCCTACAAAAATAATGTATGAACGAACGAGTCGACAGGTGTTGTTTTATATTAATAATAAATTGAGATGTTTTGGTGGACGATTAAATTAGAAACGTCAGTTAAAAAAATATCTAAAATACTATACATATCTAACTCCTTTGGTAATTTATACCGGTTTATTAAAATAACGAAAAATTACAAAAAATATATTACATTAATACATGCACCGCAACAATACTGTGTTACAGTTGTAAATATTGTGACGTCATTTTCCTTTAAGAAATAAATATTTCATGGTGTCGCAGTTAAAATAGGGTGAAAGAAATTCAGAAAGTAGTGTGATGTTTAAATCTACATGGCTGAATGTTATGTCATTGTAATTGCAGTGTACAGTATAGCATGTTCCTAAAATTGTGAAGTCACATATGGACATTCATCTTTTAAAATAATATGTCAGTGGCAACGTAGCTATTATTGAGATCAAAATAAAACTTGATGTGAGTGATAATCATGAAGTGATGATATACTAAAATTAAAGCTCAAATAGCTATAAAATTGGACTCAACATTTTCTACATTGCAGAAAATATCAAAAATACAAGCTAAATGAGTTCAACATTCTTATTTTTTTAATAATGTAATTTGAAAACATGCAAATTTTATTTTGCTAATCATTTTAATACTAGCTACAATTAAAATCGACGGAAGTTAATGTCGAGGTGTGAAAATATTTGAGGTAAAAGAGAGAGAAAAGGGATATTGTGAGCGATTAACTATCTTATTACAATATTCCCACATAAAATCCTTATTTATTTGCATTTAGCCGTTTTGGCGCGATATTAAAAAAAAACTACATTTTATATAATTTTTGCAAGGTCTTTGTATGCATGTGGTTGTCGAAACTAAATGTTAGCTAAATATAAAATGAGGTTCACTTTCGAATCTGGAATGAGAGATCAGGGAGCAAGACTTTGTATAGAGACAACACTGAATGGAAGTGTTTTGTGTGTGGAAAACTGTTTGTAATTTTAACTTTTACATGATAAATTAATCAGTAAAAATCAAGATATGATTTGTACTGTTAGAAAGAAGATAACAACAAATAAGCTATCCTCTGACTGAATTGTCTGAAAACTGATTGAAAATATCTAAAAACATTGGAAGCATACTATTTCAACCAACTCCATTTAGAACATTTATACTTTTACCTGCCAAGGTGTTGTAAAGCATTTGAAATTATTGTTTGAATAAAACCTCGATAAATATTCAACTTTATGCTGATAGTAACTGCAATGAAAATAAACTGCCTTTTGACAAGTAGGTAATGAATGATTGATATTTAAACAAAACAGGAAAACTCTTTAATGCCGAATTGGACCTTATTTTGTGATCAAACTTATAAATCCTAGATTCCCCGGCTTAATTAACTTGCATTTATAAATTTTCCTAGTAATTAATTTATATAACGTTTTTGATATTTCAATTTAGAACTTTGTGCATGGTAATTGTTCACTTTGTTTAGTAGGATACTTTAGTAACTTGTTTTGGCATAATTATGCACACAGTATGGCAGAAATATCTATGTCAAATTAGACAACTCACATTCACTTATAGATAAGTAGACAAGAGTTGAGTCCAAAGTGTGAAAAAATCTCATAAGTATGTGAAATCATTGCTAAAACATGTTCATACATAAATACAAAACAGAGTGAACAACAACCCCACTCCAACAGCATCCCCTACAACACGTAGGAGATGTACCAACACTTGACAACAACAACATATCGTAACGAGGCCCTTACACTCTCTACTAGTTAATTTATCTAAGTACTGTCATCAACTACAAGTCTACGTTTACGCTGCCTTTTAGTCATTTACCTTAGTTTACATGTAGTGGTATATGGGCAATACCGTGATTAATATTAATGGCCGAATTCTAAATTAGCTATTTTGCATGGTTGTATGGAGACGCAACAAGGCAAATTGTGTTGAACAGGGTTTAGATTTACATTGATTAAATGAAAATTGATTTTTAAATAAACTACTAATAAAATTACTAGTTTATTTACAAATCCAATCAATTTTCAAATAGCCACAAAAGGAATTACAGAACACTAATGATCTATTAATCATTCAGAATTGTTTTTGCTATCATACACTAATAAAGATACTGGAATTGAATATTGAGTATAAATATCACTAATATTACCCATATAAGCACTACAACTTCCCTCAGAATATTTTCAATAATTTACTCTAATAAATAGTAATAGGCAGGCATGACGTCATAACACATCCTTATGACACGTAGTGCCATCTCTTTCCTACACCTTGTAATGTTACAAAGAAGAAGCCATTATGGTAATTGAGACAACACTAAGTTGTTAAGGCTTCCTGCGCAATACTATGTTATTATTATAAATGAACCCAATCCTCGTCCATTTCAGATCAGCTACACCGCATCACTTCACCGTTACACTGACCATTCAAGGGCAAATCACAAACACTTAGCTCGTAAGCTGGGAACACAATCACCGCACCACACACTGTAGTGTTGTAGATCACATGCACAGAGCAGTTGCATACTGCATATGCTGTAGAAAGGCCTAGCACTGAGCTGACCCTGCTTCGTTATTCCACTCGGTTGGTCCGAAAGTGGTTGGTGGACAGCTTAGCCAAGTGCTGCGGCCGTGTGGTATAGCTGCATCAGCACTTGCACGTGCAGTGGTAGGCAAGAGAGACGGTCGTGAGTGTTGCCATCTAGAGCCAGCCATGAGAGCGCATTGTAGCCTTCTAGCACGTATCTGTAAGGAAAATGTATGGGTTTTTATTATTCAAAGTATTGGTGGGAAGTGTTTTGGGTTGTCTAGAGAATTTGCTAGATCAAAAATTTTTGTTGTATTTGTCATGTCGAAAGTTGCTTTTTGCAGTTTGACAATTGTTGCAGATATTTATAGTAATTACTACTCTTCAGGCAGGCAGTTTGCTGTCTTCTGTTCTGTATATGTGCAGTGTATAGGGTTCTCATACAATTATGTCAATTACTGGACACCGAGGGCGGAAATCGCTAGCGAAGGTGGTGTTTAAATACCAGCTGGTTTGAAAGAAGGGGAAAAAAAGGAGTATGGTTGTATTATTAGTGTGGTACCTGAGCACGTCGGTGGTGGTCTGAGAGTCGAGCGGGTGCGTGTTGTGGTCGCGGCGCTGCGTGAGCGACGTGTAGTCGTCGGCGGCCTGCAGCGAGCCGGCGTGCAGGTGCAGCGCGTTCTTCAGGAAGGCGGGGCAGGCGTCGCGCAGGTGCGCGCAGCCCGCCCACCACCACGCCGGCATGGAGCCCAGCGGCGCCGTCGACACCATGTAGCCCAGCGCCAGCGGCTGCTGCAGTAGCGCTCCTACTTGCTCCTTGGATAACAAATATTCATTACAATTTATGTCATGTTATTCCCACATTGTCGTGGCGGTTTATAACCGCCTACTGCGTTTGGTGGGCGTCCGTGAGAGAATGCCAGATTGTAGACTTTTGGTTAACCAAAAAGCATTTATTTTCTACCACGAAAAGTACACTGCTCAACAAAATTTTGTCTAGACATTCAGACATTGGAAATCAAAGACCATCAACAACGTCAAAAACAAGGTCGACGGTCAATGAACTATAGCCAATAAAACTTGTAGAATACTATCTTGGTAAACTTACGGAAGCATTATCATCCTGATGATGGAAAGCCGCCTGGTGGTGATGGTGCGCCTGCGGGCTGGTGGCGGGGTCGTCGTCGGTGCGGCGCGGCGAGCCGGCGGCCCACATGTTGTTGAACATGTCGCCGATCAGCAGGTCCGTCATGTTGTCCTCGCCCATGTCCTCGTCGCCCATGTCCACGTTCAGGAACATCATGTCGCTCTCGTCGCCGCCCGCCATCGGTGGCTCGAAGGGCATTTGGTTTGACTGGGGATGAAATATGACTTGTTACTATGGTGTTCAAGAGAATGAAAAAGGACTGTATCATTCTGTAAGTAGCCACTATAAAATTTCTGAGTATTGTTTTCTTGAGTTTATGGTATCCAATAAGTTGTCATTGATCCACTTCCACTTATTAATAAATTCTAAGAATTAAAAATTTGGATATCTAGAAATACATTATTTGGAAAAGCAGTGTGGGCACTGACCTTTCGATTCGTTTGCGCTTTTACTTTACTTGAATGTTATAAATAATGAATCATATAGTCTCTCATGTTAGTTTAGTTACCTGCGTAGTAGCCGAAGTAGGAAACACCAGGATATGCGTGGCCGTGACGTCCCGGGGCGTGTGCAGATGCGACTGGATGGAGGCCTGCGAGAAGCGCTCGTCGGGCGTGAAGCGGTCCGCCATGAGGCGCAGGCACGAGTCGGGCTCCGTGGACACCAGGCAGGCCGACAGGATGCACGGCACGCCGCCCGGGTACAGCACGCCGCACGACGCGCAGATGTCGCGCAGCGTGGCCGACGCGCGCACCAGGTGCTTGCGGGACAGCAGCCAGCTCCAGCCTGGTGGTGGACGTAGTGGGAGACTAACTTTACTACACTACTACACGGTACACTTATGTTTAAATGAGACTGGTCGTAATCGGGGTATGCATAGAAATCAGCGTCTATTCGGCCGCGGGAATTCGTAAGATGAGTGAAGCACAGATTGCGGCGATGTCGCGATACCTAAGAGAGACCTGATCCAGCAGTGTAACTTTCGATTGAATGATGCTGGTTATGGGCGCTACAGCGGCTCTGGTTACCTAGCTTGACCAGAATATGGGCACTATCTTGCTGGATACTTATTTACGGCTTATTCTGTAACTGGTATTTATGGGTAACCATGATACAAACTAGTCGTAAGACTAAATACAAGCCGCGTAGTCCGTAGTCAGTAGCAATTAGTAATGAATGAATCTGTTACCTTTGAGCTCGCCATGTCCGATGCGGCCCACGCGGCCCACCACGAGGCGCCAGGGCTGCGCGGCCTGGCTCATGACGCCCAGCGTGAAGTCCATCAGCTTGGTGAGGCCGAGGCGCCGCGCGGGCCCGCTGCGTCGCCGCCGCGATCTGGACGAGTTCGAACTGAATATTTAATTAGAGGTAAGTTTGAGAAGTTGGTTACGGTTGATGCGTCGTTATTTAAAATTACTTCCATTGAAAATATTTGAGTGCACACACTTAATTTAGAATTAGCATTAACTGTTGAACTTGCCCATTGACTGACTGGCTAAAAAGTTAACTTCATTATATTTTTGTCAAAAAGTTGGCTACCAAAACCTGATCGGATTCTTGTGTCAGACTTTTAAACAATGTCTTCTCACCGAAAAAACACTAACATCATCGCCATGTTGTATGGTAATGTTGATTATTTGGCCAAAAAAGATTAGCCCTCTGGTTACTTGGTCCAATAAATGTTAACTGGAGCACATTTTGGTAATAGTTTAATTTGATCAGTACAATGAATTAGATAAGCTCATATTAGTTAGAGTAGAGACCTGTGCGGCACATGGATATTGATGGCGGCCGTGTCCAGCAGCTCGCCGCGCGCGTCGGTGGCGCAGGCCAGCAGCCAGCGCTGGTCGTGCGAGAGGCAGTAGGCCAGGAACAGCACGCCGCCCTGCTCGCCGGAGCCCTGCCCCCACGTCTCCGCCACCTCCTTGAGCGCGCGCGGCGCCGCCAGCACCCACGCCGGGGAGAACAGCTTGTACGGGGCGCGGTTCTTCTCCTGTGCAGCGATACTAATATCTTAGAAGCAACTCAATCACCCAACGTTTAGGATGGAACATAAATGAAGAAAGTTAGGACGACATAGATAAGTAAGTACAACCAGCAACAAAATAAAAAAGTTGGTTCTTATTAAATACATCTAATTAGTCTTTTTCTAGATGTGAATATTAAATTTATCTCAAGTTATTTAAACTTTATGTACGTACAATAGTGTTCCATAAAAAATGTAGTACTTACGTCTTTATTCTGCAGGAACAGATTGCTATCGGCGGCCGTGCCGAAGCCGGTGAGCGACTTCCCGTTGGCGTGGTGCTGCAGCAAGCGCCGGGCGCCGCTGAACACGCTGAAGGCCAGCGCGCGCACGTCCGGCGCGCCGCCGGGGCCCGCGGCGCCCGCGCAGCCGCCCGCGCCCTCCGCGCCCTCCGCGGGCCACGGGCTCGGGGGGCTGCCGGGGCCCCAGCGCGAGCAGATGCTCTCCAGCGAGATTATCTGCAAGGGACGAGAGACCTTACTCCATTTATTGCTACAAATACGGATTGTATCACGTTTATTTTGCAATTGTGAACTTATGGACAATTAATTAGTTAACATCTATGATCTGGGAAGCGGATCCATCCTCAGAATCTACCTCAGGTTGCTAAGTCAGCCAAAATTCAACAGAGCTATCAAGACAAAGCGTAAACAGCATACCTTGACAAGAGGATTATGATGATGTAAGTGATCCATCATTCGTGCCGCGAGCCGTAACAGCGCATGTAGCGCCAGCGGTCGGTGCGCGTGCGACGCCGGGGGCTCCACAACATACACCACCAGCGCTGGCGCTCCGCCCTCTTCCTCGTCCCAGGACCCTGCTGTTGACGACGCTCCAGGAACTCCTGGCCCGGAAGAGCCACACCCTCCAGTTGATGAGTCATTGTCATTTTCTGCAGCACTGGTGGGTGTGGCTGGATGATCAGGAGTGGATGGTGGGCGCATAGGTTCTGACGCGGGTCGATCTGCGTCTAACAACGCTCGGTCTACCGTTAGAGCGGCTAGCTGAGGGAGCAAACTCGACCGTAACGTGTCGGAATATGCTCGTAAGTGTTCGCCAAGACGACCGGGTGGTAAGGAACCGCTCCAGTCTTCCCTCTCATCCCTTCTTTCACCACTCGTTGAACACCGAACGAGCCCTTCTCTTGCGATTCGTCCTATTGGTTGATGTCTACCGAGCCGGCAGGATTCGTAGGCGGTGGAGAGTTCTCTGAAGAAGGCGCGCAGAGGTTCCGTGAGGGCGTCGTTATCCGCTGCTACGACAACGTAGACAACATCTCTGGCGTACGAGTAGGGTTCCAGGGCTAGCCTCTCCCAATGCCGCAGCGCGTATGGCGACAAGGATATCCAGTCCCGGTCGTGGCCGACCAGCAAGGGAGGCACGGGCTGCGGCTCGCAGAGGTCCTCGTTGCCCCGGCCGGCCAGGCGGTGGAACTGGCGCCAGGTCAGCGGCCCGGTGACGCCGTCCCACATGCGCGCGCCGCAACAACGCTTCTGAATCGCGTCTTGGAGGAGTGGCCTGAGCCGCCGCATCAATCTGTGCACAAAATTAAATATATTGTCTAAATGATCTAAAAGACATGTTTGCATGTGTGTGCTTTTTTTTTGTTTTTTTGACGCGGAATGAAATAGCGTATGTTGTTGATTAAAGATAAATTGATATTTGAAAATGAAAGCGCAGGAATGTGGTCATAAAAACTGTAATATGTTATTCAGTTTGGTGGAACAGGATCTGCTAGAAATTGACTCACTCGCTAGGTGGTACAAATAGGCGATAAGAAAGCAGTCAGCTAAACTTCAGACCTTCCTTTTATTTTAATTTTATCAACATAATCTAACGTTGGAAAATGAAAATTAGAATATAGCTTTTGCAGCAGCAGCAGCAGTAGTAGTAGTTACCTGACTACGTCGCGGGAGGAGCGCGGCGCGCGCGCACCGATGAAGGGCCAGCGGTGCACGGCGCCGGCGCCCGCGCTGCAGGCGGACAGCGCGCCGCCCGCGCTCAGCGACGCGCGCAGCGCCCGCGCCGCTGCCGTGCCGCCGTCTGTGTACCTAAGGGACGACACAATATTACTTTCATGTTGGAATTTGAATACAACTTTACAGATGTATGATGTCTAAAGTCTTTCCTATGACAAATAGAGGATTAAAATAACCCACATATAATTATAATGGCTAGACAGTAGCCGACACTTAAGGATGAACTAGTCGCGAACTCGAACTCACTGATAGGCGTGGCCAAAAAGCACGCTGTCTCACCGGGCATCGTGCCCGACAGAGACAGTATCAGTGATGAGCAGTTAGACGCTAATCTACACGCACAATGTCTAGTTCCCACGCACACAAACACCGTTCCGAACGGAGAAAACGTTAGACGATGCACGAAAAGTCTATTGGAAAGTTGAATTTTATGAAAAAATCACTGCATAAATCAAAAAATATAAAGTTAATTGAACTCTTCTATGATTGAGGTTTGTCGGTGCCGACAGGCAACGATATCATGTTTAACTTTGAATGTACAATGTCAAACAGTGGAGTAATATCTCCCGAAAGTATGGACAAAATATCGACTAGTGCAACCTTAAAAAAGCTGTCCAAATATTATGATGTATAGTGTGTGGGGCACACTATACACCATAATATTTGGACAGCTTTATAGTATAGAGGTAGATTTTGCAACGTTTCATTTACAGAATTAGGTTCTCTCTCGTAGGTTTAATGGTAGCAAATGAGCTTATTCCAGGTTCATCAAATTTTTAATCAGAGAGAAGTATAAATCTATCCTTGATTTATGAGAATATTACAAAATACTCACTCGAGTAGGTTGAGTCCTCGTTCATCCGCCGGCGGGTGGTCGGCGGCGCGGTGTGCGGCCCGGGCGAGCGCGGAGGCCGGGCCTCCGGGCGGCGAAGCGCTTTGAGCTAAAACCACTCGCGCGACCTCGCCCAAGCCTGCGCCGCGCACACCTCGGAGCCCTGGCTCTTCCGCGAGTCCGGTGATTTCCATCTCGTCCTGGAGAATAATGGACGAATTAGGTAAGAAACACTTTCATACAAGAAACAAGCATTAGTAAAGGGGCTTCTCTCGGTGACTTCCAGATATTTCACTGCAGGGCTAGTGTGGCTAGGGTTGCGGAATTGTTCGAAAGAGTTACCGCAGCCCTTGAACGGCCATTCGGGGGAATACGGGTGGATTTTAGTCAGTATGAGTTAGACACTCTCTGCTGCATGGCATTGGCAGCGCGGGCGAGCTGCCGCCATGTGCAGCCCGTCAGGTACTATGTCAACTAACCTCATAGAACAAGCCGGCCCGGTGCGCGCGGCGCCGGTTGAGGATGGCGCTGAAGCCGCACGTGCAGTGCGAGGGCTCGTCGTCCGGCGCCGGCAGCGCGGGCGAGCTGCCGCCGCCGCCGGCGCCGCCCATGCCGGTGCAGCCCGTCAGGTACGTCGCTGCGTCCGCGCCGCGGATGTTGCCCACCACCTGCGGGAAATAACACGTAAATTAATATTTATATGTACACATAATCGATGATTTCCTGCGAAAAATATCGATGATAAGTATTTTAAAACTGACTGGAAAAATAAAGAGAACAAGGCTATATAAATCATCATCATTCTATTGCAAAATTTCGGGAATAAATATACCTCAAGCAGCAGCACAGCGACGGGGCAGTAATGTTAGCGTACCTTGGGGCCGGCATTACACACACAAAGCGTGCAGCTATCAAAGTTGTGATCTCTGAAGACATTGAGCACAGTGTCGGCCAGCAGCACGTTGAGCATGAGCGGGCACGCCGCGTGCAGCGCGGGCGCCGGGCCGGGCGGCTCGGGGCGGCGGCCCGCGCGCGGCGTGCTGCCCGGGCGGCGCGGCGTGCTGCCGCCTGCGCCGGCGCCGGCCACGGACAGGGGCTCGCCTGCCCGACGCTGCCGCCCGTCCCGGCTTTCTGGAGTCGGAGGGGCTGAGCGTTTTATGCCTACTGTAATCAAAACGTACACAGTTAAAGGAGTGTCAAACGAACGAAAGCGACAAATCAAAATTAACTTCAAAATCACAGCATTTGTTTTTTATCTTGAATTTAGACCTAAGTGACTACACTGTTAAATAGTAACACATAAAATCACATCTGTGTCAACATGGATATGCAAACTACACACTATTCTCAACCACTGCCACTCCTGAGAGCCGGAATCAACTGCAGCAGCGACCAGTAAAACATCCAGTCAATGTAGCACGACAAATCCCGAAGAAATGATTCTAATGTCTTAATCTTGAACGATCCTGTCTTGAAGTTAACCGCTCAAGCACCGGCAACACACCGGTGTGCGCCGAATTAATCGCAAATTTAATATTTATTTACCAATTACATACGATTTATTTTTTATTTGGGAATTTTCACATGTCGGGGCCGCAGCGGAAAATAGAAAATAGCGGAGGAGTAAGAATAACATAATTTAGAGTTCATGAGAAGCCATGTTACCCCAAGTATAGTATCAGTACTGACCTGTCCTATTGGTCTCCGCTTCAGGTTCGTCCCGCTGCTTGCTGGCCTCATGCTCGTGGTGGCAGCGCGGCCGGTACACAGCATGCGACGGCAGCGTCACGGGCGGCATCAGCTGACTGGGCAGCGTGGAGAGAGGCGCGTACTTGGACGAGCCCACGTATTTGAACACGGTTGGTGGCTTGAACACGTACGACCAGTCCTGTGGGGTTTCAAGAAGTGTTATGGTTCGAATAATTTAATAACTACGGTTGACGGACATATTAGTTCGTCTGGACGAACGAATGTCATCTCCATTCATCTTTTATAGCGTGCTAGGTCTGCACATTGAATTGCTGTTATAACTAGAATTTATATCAAATTTGACCTACTAGCGACATCTATGTTATAGAATGTGTACCTTTTGTGTCAATGTAATTTTTCCGTCGTAATGTATAATTATGTGTGAAGGATGAATGAATAAACTAGTCTAAACCGAATCACCGAAATAAACTTTTTGGTGCATCGGTTTTTTTTAGGTTATGGGCCCAGCACTCTTTAATCATTTTTTTACATACTTCATAACTTCGGCTGACGGACTTGTTTTCACATCTCATGTAATCAAATTTGGATCTAAACACCGAAATAAACATTCTGGTGGATCAGTTTTTTTAGGTTATGGGCCCAGCACTCTTCAACCATTTTTTTACATAGTTCATAACTGCGGCTGACTGACTTGTTGTCACATCTTATGTGATCAAATTTAGATATAATACCTCAATAGCGTTGTCAGGCGGCGGCGAGCCCTGGTGCGTGGCGTGGTGCAGGCGCAGCGGCGTGGCGTCGTCGGGCAACGAGAAGCCGGGCGAGGCCTGCGCGTGCGCCTCCATGCTGGGCGGCGTGGGGAACATCTTGGACAGCTCCTCGGCGCGAGGACAGCCGCGGCCGCCGCAGCGCAGGTCCTCCAGCGACTTGTTGGAGTCGGGCGGCGTCGACACTTGCAGCTGTGGAAGACGAACAACTCTTGTGGGATTCGCTTTGTGTGCATGACAAACATTTAGCGCAATTTGTAAAGGAGTTATGTCTGTCAGGAAATATAACTTAAGTTTTTACCAGTTAATCGAAAAAAAAAACCCTTGTTTTATTAACATCATGCACTTTTATTTGGTTATACAAATTGAAATTTTATGACAATCTATTAAAAAACATCCATTATGGAGTAAATATCAACTGTTTATAATGCAGTCATCTCTTTACAAATAATTCAATAGGGAACGGTCAAACGAGCATAATTTTGTTAATAAAATTGTGTGATTTTTTTTTAAAACGCTCAATATAATAAGCAACATTTGGTTGGTTCGGAAAATACATGGCGCAACGGAAATGACGCTCGTTCGGCTTCACCCTAACACAAAACACAGATCTATCTACGTAACTATAAAGAAGGGTGTACACTCACAAGTCTTACCGTCTCATCGCCGCTGGCCGCGTCGTCTGACGTGTCAAATATCTGCTCTAGGTCTTTTAGCGCCGGACATAGACCGTCCGATGTAAATAGGTTCTTGTACTCTTTTGTATCATCCTGTGAGACACAGAGAGGGAAATCTGTGAGTTTATGCGGCAAACTGGTCATGGGACCCCTTGTGGATTAAGACGACGCTAAGAGTTAACCAATCAATATAACTTATATACTTTATTTAACAAAGTCTGGAATCGCCAAAACAAATTGAGGAATTGACATAATCAATGCTCTCATCTATTCTGATCATGAACTTGCTTTTGTACTTGTATGTATGTGGGTCGTATTTCGCGTACGAATGGAACAAATATTTAATTCGATCCAACCCAGCTCCTCAAGAAGTCCAGCAACGCGCCCGTGTTATTGACTATCTCACGAAGGGTACTTGGGTTTCCGAAGTGGTCCAACGACCACTAGGCTGCTTTGGAGCAGATGAACTCATGTAGGTATCGCTCCACCAATAATTATAGACCTGTTTCCGTGATACCGGTTTTCAGCAAGGTTTTTGAAAAAGTAATGCTCAATCAAATGCTCATTCATTTTAACATCAATAGGATCTTACACGATCAACAGTATGGTTTCACCAAAGGTCGCTGTACGACTGACGCTGGTGTCACGTTGTTGAAACACATTTATACAACGTGGGAAGAGGCGCAAGATGCCATAGGAATCTTTTGTGACCTCTCCAAGGCATTTGACTGCGTAAATCACGAAACCTTGCTCCTAAAGCTAGAACATTACGGACTAGGTAAACTTGCACTCAGCTTACTGAAGTCTTATTTAAATGACAGACAGCAGCAAGTTCAAATAAACGGTGTTAAATCAAGGGGTTTAAAAGTCAAAATGGGGGTTCCACAAGGCTCAATATTGGGTCCTTTCCTCTTTTTAGTATACATAAATGATCTTTTCCATCTTTTAAAAAATCAACCACAAATGGTGTTATTTGCTGACGATACATCCTTAATTTTTAAGATAGATAGACGTTCTACAAATCTGGACGACGTAAATAACGCCCTACAGCAGGTCCATAATTGGTTCACTGCTAATAATTTAGTATTAAATGAAAAGAAAACTAAGTGTATCAGATTTGCTTTACCGAATGTCAAAAGTAATCATTGCGACATAGTATTGAACAAAGAGAAACTTGAATTCGTCGAAAACACAGTTTTTCTGGGCATCACACTGGACTCAAGGCTACAATGGGGTCCTCATTTAACATCTCTTGCGGGACGGCTAAGTTCAGCAGCATATGCTGTCAGAAAAATCCGTCAATTTACTGATATAGATACCGCGAGGCTGGTCTATTTTAGTTACTTTCATAGTATCATGTCTTACGGTATCTTATTATGGGGACGAGCTGCAGATATTGAGTCTATATTTATTCTGCAGAAAAGAGCCATCAGAGCCATATATAATCTGGGTCGGTGCGATTCCCTAAGAGAACTGTTTAAAGATATTAACATCATGACGGTACCTTGTCAATACATATACGAAAACATAATGTATGTTCGGAAAAATCTTCATCTTTTTAGTAAGATTAGTGATAGGCATAATTTTAATACTAGAAATAGGAACAAATTAGATCAACCCCGATTCAGATTGGCAAAAGTACACACTTCTTTTATGGGGTACTGTGTTAAATTTTATAACAAAATACCTCTTGAAATTCTAGAACTGAATGAGATAAAATTTAAAACATGCATAAAACGCACACTATGTAAACAAGCATATTATAAACTTGAAGATTATATACTTGATAAAAATGCTTGGTTAAATGCCGGTCCTGCTCCACAGTCTCAGCCGCTTGGTTCCTCTAGTTAAGATATTTGGAAGAGATGCTCACCCTTCTTTGTGTAGACTAATAACAATTTCCACTTTTCTTATGTTATGTTTTAAATACTACTTTTCTTTTTCCGTTTTTGAAAATTGATATACATAGTTTTATATAAAGTAGAAGCATTTTTTATTTTAAAATCCTGTAAATGTGAGGACCATGGAGCCTATACTGTTAATAATATAGATGGTTTCCTTGTTTGACATGAGTGAGCAGGGGCAGTTGAGGGTGTGTCATGCTCGCTAGAATGTCTCGCTGATGGTGGCGCGTGTATTTGATCATTCGGTTCCCTTCAAAATGGTTGAGCTGAATGGTGCTGATGCACGCGTCATGTTCGTGAACGGGCGCCGTCAGTGGAGACTGGTCATATCTTAGCTGTCACTGGCTTATTTCTATATTTAATACTTATTGGATACTTGGAATACTTTTATTTTTTTCCTTTCTTTGCATTGTTCTCACATATAGATGCAACAAGTAATGATGTAACCAGGATTTTTGTAAAACATAAAATGGTTTAAAAGAGTGTCCATGGAGTTTCTTGTACGTTCTTCTCCATAGAGATCTACGCTTTGGAACGTGCAAATAGCTTCATGTTTTTGACTGACTGACTTTGACAATTCAAAAGTACCTGTGATTGGTTTATTTGAAATAAATGCTTTGACTTTGACTTTGACTTTGCTCTGCCCTCGTATGCTACACTTACATTATGGTCATGTTTCTCCTGCTTGACGTCGAGCAGCGCGTGGTCGCGCATGGCGGCCATCTTGGTGTGGTCGTGGCCCGCGTACAGGTCGCCGCCGGCGCCCGCGCCCAGCGCCATCTCCTCGCGGAAACTGCTCTGCGACGACTTGAAGCGCTTCACTGGGTGCTCCAGCCTACACACGGATACGGTTTATTACTTCAATATTGCAAGTGTCTTGTACGCGAACTGTAATAGTAGGGTGAAGGGAAGGGTGAGAAATTGATTCTGTTACAACTAATGGAATGGGTATTAGTAGAAGGTTTAGGCCGGGCTAGTAAAGATTAGTTGCGACAGAAAGTTTTTTTTATTTTGAAGAGTTGTACTAGAAACTATTGGCGATGCAAAGATTACTTTCACGCCTCTAGGAGCGAAATTAACAAGTTGCCTAAGAACGACAGTTACAGTGCTGCCAACACCAATTTATTAAATTCCCCGAAAATCTAAGTCAAATTCCGTAACTTGAGATTCCCTGCAGTTTGGGGAATTCCCCACACGTTGGCAACGCTGTGCGAAAACTGCTAAAGTGTCGTTCTTAGACAGCTTTACATTTTTGACACTAGCGGCGCTAGTTAGAATCTTTGCATCGCCAATACTTTATGGAAAGGAATATTATTAATAAGTAGTTGAATAGCAGAAAATGTCACCAAGCATTGAACACAATAAGAAAAGCTTGAATGCTATTGATGCGCAAACTGGTGTACAATGTAGCGAGCACTAAATTCACGTCAAGTTAACTTTATCAAGACGTGTCCGTGTATACTCGCACATTACTCGTATACCTATGCCCAGTTTATGAAAAACATCAACACCAAAATGATATAAACTCAATACTTGACTTTCAAACACTTGCCGCCATCTACTGTGATTGGCAAGGTAAAATCTCTTTGAAATCGGATTTGAAACTTTTGCAGTTCCTATTTCCTATGCAATTAGGCCATTCGCTATGCTGTTCCTGTTACGTGAAGTGGTTCCTTACCAAGCATAAACGGTGGTGTAGTCGTAGAGCATGTGCAGCGAATGCTCATCCTCCAGCGGGTCCAGCCGAGGAGCTGCGGCCGGCAGCACGGGCCGCCGGCTCACCTCACAGCTTGGAGACTCGCCCTGGACATAACATTACACATTTAAGCACTTCATTTTTTTCATTCAAGTCTTGCAATCGGCGTCCAGGTCGTCTCTCTACATCATCCTAAGCCGACCACGGCATCTGTTAGCCTTTTCTCAAATGAGTAATTATTTAGCGTAGGCGCAAGGTGATTGTAGTTAGTGCGTTGCTAGGTGTAACATACCTGCGTGTAGGTCTTGGGCGGCGGCAGCGAGGGCGGCGCAGGCGTGGGCGGCGCGTGCGGGTCGGGCGTGGGCGCCGGCGTGTGCAGCGTGGTGGGCACGGTGCCCGCCGACTGCTCACAACATTCACGTTATTTAGTTACAGACTCCTTCCGTTACATCACTTACTTGTGATCGACTAAGTTTTTCCACCGTTTATCTAAGTAAATTGTCCTTATCAATAATATGCAATGCTGCGAATGGTGTGAGTGAATTAAAGTCTGTTTACTTCCTTTGTAATTGTTTTAAAGGATACATTAAATTAATCTTTTAAAAATGACTTTTCTTTATTTAGATGATAAGTGAAGCCTCCTAAAAACCAGACTTGTTTCTAATCTTGTCTCAGCAGTGGAGCAACATTTAGTTAATGATAAGTTGGATGACAGCAGAGCCAGTAGAGTCCAGAATGCGGTCGCTCACCTGATGGTTGGGCAGCGGCTGGTGGTGCGGCGAGGGCGGCGGCGCGCCGGCGGAGGGCGGCGCCGAGCCCCCCGGCGCCGGCGAGCCGCCGCCGCAGCTGCCGGGCGAGCACGCGCCGGGGCCTCTGCGGGGACGGAATCTCGGTTATAACGGACTTCATACTGATGAAGAGGTGAGGTTGGAAGTTAAAAGTGAAGAGGGACATGGGAACATCAATGTTTAGTAATTTCTTTACGTTTAAAATGCAAATGTCATCAATGTAACCCCTTCAGAACTCTTTTTTACAATTAAATGAGCCAACCAGTTCTTGAAAACTCCTGGTAGCCCGAGTTCACATCAGAGTGCCGCATCTGGCCTCCGACTATGAACGTCCAGCTCAATATGTATGAAAAAAAACCTTCAGCCGCTTACTGGCTAACGATAGATTTTCATCATTTACAGTCAGTGGCCGAATAAACACGACCGTTATCTGGTCGTGTTTATTCGGCCACTTTCTGGGGAAAAATGTTCCCTAATACATATAATTTTTTTTTTTGTTTTATGAAAACTAAACTGTTTCAACAAATTACAGGATGTGTCCTGTTCACTACTTCCTCTTCACTTTCACTCCACATACCTCAAACACAATAATGAATGGCACCCGTGAACAAAAGACCCATGAACTAGATCAGACATGGACGTTAGAACCCCAATGAAAGGTAGATGTTATCATGTGTACCGCAACACGTTGCTGCAACGTCATCGCTTGTAACTGACAAGTTCGGATTGAATTAAGTGCTGTTCAGAAGCAACAATATTCAATGCAATGATTTCGATTCGACCCGTGCTTGAAATCGTTTAAAAAATAGTCTTTAATTTGTGTCTGTCAAAATCAGTGTGCACTTTTCTGCAAGCCTTTTATTGGATGCAAATATTTACAAATGTAAAATGCGACCCATACAGTCAGTCAGATAAGGTATGATCTTTTCATTTTAACGTTTCAGTTTTCAAACTAACTTTAGTTGAGTCACATCAGACAAGACGATGTATCAACCGAAATTAGTCCAATTCTAAGGTTTAAATTAATCTTCAAGTTGTAATGAATATTGACACATTACAAGCAACGATAGTGTAGCAGATACAAGTAAATGTGTGAAGATGAATTGAACGAGGTCTCAGTGCTGAAGAGAAGCCGCACAGAGTTCTTCAGTATGATATCTGGAAGTCTTTTTGGTGTCAGAACAGCTGATAACTGCCACCATGTTACCTTCCAAGACGACTGTTGACAACGTTATCATTTCCGACACTAAAACGTATTATATTTTTGGGAACCCTAAATCTTATTTGTTTGTTGTTAATGACTGTGGGCCTGTTTCACAACCAGCGGTAAAGGGTCTATTCACATATTTTACCGTTCGTGCAATCTGGTCTTGAAGCATGCTATGACATTCGCGAACAAAGGCCCCGAGTAGCCCCGAAGCTGTATAACTAGAACTTTAGTAACTTTAATAAGACGAATAAGTCAATATGATGGTATTTCATAAAGGAAAAATCTATTAACCGTTGATATTAAAACTAACCCCAAAATGTTAGTCACTTCCAAAGCTAAGCGCTGGTCAAGTTAGTGATAACATGTTTTTATTATTTCTCAGCCCGTAATAACATACTTCTGGTTCCATAGTTCTAATTAATTAGTTTTAGTCCGAACATAATAAGGTTGTCAAAAGTAACACAACAATGTTTGTTTAAATACAATACAAATATGGTAAAGACACAAAACATGCAATTTTTATGACAAGTATCATCAGCATGCGATAAATATGTCCATGCACTATAACTTATAAGATGGCTACAATATAATAAAATAAATGATAATTTAGAGGCATCAACACATGCGTATGAAGCGGCATTGCATTATTTGTGGCTCGATTTCCTGTTAACTTGTGTTAAGTGAAATGTGTTTAGTGTATATTAATGTTTTTGCTCAAATAGTAGGTACATTAGGCAGATTAGCAACGTTTTAGTTATTGACTGGAACCAACTGCGCGAAAAATTATTGACTATTTAAAACAATGAGACTCACATGATCTCGTTTCATATGTGAATCTTAGTGTAAAGCGACATAGGTACACCCTTCGTTTAGATAGTATGTTTGTTGCCCAGAAGTTTGTTTAATTCCTACAACATATGCTTACTGTACCTGCCCCTCATACATTGAGCTATTAAATCGCGTATGCCTAAGTCCTAGACAATATTGATGAGTTCGCTTTCCCCTCATTCCTATGCTAAAAGCTGGATACGTGTATGTGGGTGTGTGTGTGTGGTGTACTCACAGCTGCGGCGGCTTCCGCGCGCTGGGCTCAGTGCGGGCGGCGCGCGCGGCGCGGCGGTGGAAGGGCGGCGGGCGGCCCGCGCGGCGCCGGCGCAGCCTGCACAAGTGCACACAGCCGCTCACACCGGCAAGGGGCACCGGGCGGTACACTCTCTACACTCTACACTCCGCCTCACATCTCGCGCACCCACCCCCCCCGCCTCACTACCGACCCCCACTACTTCTGTCGCGGTCAACGGAAGCTAACAAGCGAGCGGTGTTGTTCAGACTGCATTCGATTATTTTTTAATGCTGCCCGAGACTACTCGTTGTACCGTGACCAAAAGCTATCAAGCTAGCGGTGACATTAAATAACTACAAACGATTTTTTAAGTAGGATGTATTCGCGATATCGTTTGATGTTACGAATTTATACGACTATTCTACCCAAATTCTAATCTTTTGAACTGAAGAACATACAGTCAACCCCTAAACGTTTTATTATTTTACGCATCGGAATCCCGACCGAAAGCCTACAACTCCAATTAACTTTCTCTTGTTCTCTTTACCCGTGTTTGTAACATTAGAAAGCCAAAAATCATCCAAAATGTCTCATCAATTAAATTTTAGGAACATTTGGTTTCACTAACACGGTACTAGGCAGTTCTAATTCGCCAAACAAATAGCATGCCCACTCAATTGATTAACTCGATTCTAAAACACCGCTTTTGCTAACTAAACCAAACCACGTCGAAAAGAGATAAGTGTGACAAGAGTCGCCGCGTGTCTGACGAAGGAATTCAAACAAAAACACACCTTAAAACAATTACTTAAAAGTTTTAGAAGCTATAAGTTTAAAATTCCTTCGTCAAAAGTACCAATGTACATAACACTGTTATGTATATTGGTGAAGCTGTACCCTCTACTGCTTATATAACTACAAATAATTATATTATTGCTATATAAAAATAAAACATTCACATACATAACATCTACCTATCAATCTACACCCTGTTAAATCACTTACTAATAGATTACTACACATATCGTCGTCCACTGGTAAATTGATTCCTATCGTCTTTTACATAAGGTTCAATATTCCCAGTGAAAGACTATAATAGCCTGAAACTCTCATTCGAATGCAAAGATACAGAAAAAGATAAAGTTATATACTTCTTTCATACATGTCATACGTAAAATATAGATGCATAACACACAATTTCGAACAACTACTGCTATATACTGCTCCGATCTACTTATATATCATATATCGTTCCCTGAGTTTATGCACTGTAGAACTTGGCATGCAACATTAGAATGTCTTTACAAAAAAATAAAACCGACTTGTTTTGTAAAAAAAGTTTTTATTTTTCACTTTTTAGTGGTACGACACCCAACAACACCATTATAAAGTCACAGGAAAGCGAAATACGCAATTATTATTTCGTTTACTGGGATGTCATATTTTATCCAGCTATTTTGATTTAAAAACCAAACTACTGAATCGATTTTGATGAAATTTCTATGGGAACAATCGGAAAGTACTTATATCCTTTCCAATATTTTTGTTTTTTTTTTTCAAATCGGTACTTATATATGACTGAGTTATGAGGTATCAAACATAAAAATTACAACCGAATTGAGAACCTCCTCCTTTTTCTGAAGTCGGTTATAAACCCAAATATAACACAGACTAAAATCCCAAATTCGTGGTAACCAAGGGTTAGTCTACAGTACAGCCCAGTCCCTCTTATAGAGACGTGGCCTATCAGTTCACCACACCACAGCAGCAGTGCAAATAAGATCGATAAACCTTGTAGCTAGCAACTTGGTTCACACTCAAATTGTATGTGAAGTGTTGCTAGTAACATATTATCCACAACACAGAAGCATGTTGCCGAAACAACAAACCACTTTTGTTTCCCATAACATATGTATTTTTTAATTCTCTTTCTATGGCAGTAAAACTGGTTTCTATTACGCAAACACTCAATATATTAATTGCTTCCCCATGTGAACTTAGGTCGCAGGTTTTACAAAAAATATGATCATTGTGGACCCTGTCGGGCACTCAATAGTCCTACGGTGCATATACCCAGCGACACATAAAAATACAGTACATAATATGCGCGATATAGTAGCACTACTAATATAAATTATGTCATGTACTCACTTTGCACAGGTACACGGAGTTTTTCGGGTGGGATCTATGAAGTCGTCGCTCTTGTCGCCCGCTGTTTCACCGTAGCAGATTTCAGCGGCCTGAAACGGTTTTAAAATTTTGATATTTTTTATGACAAATATTTAATGATAAGAAGTTAGCTGTAACATAAGTCAACACTTCATTCATTTCAATGCTGTATTGTCATAGATAGAGCAGATAAGTTTCAGTTCGTAACAAACCGGATATTACGCAACGCTACATTGCAGCTCTTGTGCCATATCATGACGTTATAACGTCATCAAGATTCCATTGCGAGAGAGAGACGAAGCATTTACTTAACGCAAACACGACTTAAATCATGACGGCACAAGCTATTCAAGTTACAGATTATCCTAGCAGCTGTTTTAATGTTAGACTTAGAAAGTAAAAATGTCAGTCGTATTTCAAGAATGTCGTTTTTATAATAATAAGATTGATTTGATACATTCAAATTCTATTTTTATTTCGGAAGCTTTAGCGGAACAAGTCTGACAGTTCTGTTCCCACTTCCATATTTTACAAGTTGAGAGTCAGTTTCAGGAGTTCAGCAGAAGAACAGTCTCCTAAAGCTAGGTTCACCTCACTGTCAGGGTGTCGTGGCGCGGGATGCGCAAAACAAACGAATCTGTTTAGTTAGTCCACAACAAGTTTTGAAGCCAATCTCACCTGCGCCAAAAAACGACACGACACAGTAATGCCTAATTTCGTCACGGCGGCGTCGGTGGCAGCGCATAGGTCGCTAGTTTTTTATGGTACACACCCACCATGAGAAAAAAAATAATGTGTAGTCTTGAGGCATAGTATAAAGAGGGGCTTCAGAGGTGTCGATGACGCTGCCGCGTCAGATAAATGTAAGCACGTTAATATCTTAAAGTTGCGTATAATCACAGTTATTAATAGATGCTATGATACTATTAACAAGTGGCAACGTTTGTCATACGGCGCCCCGGTATGACTAGCGGTAGTTTGCACTCTTATTATTTATCAGTGCGTTTCTTGCTAGCCAATAGACTTCTTGAGACTATGTGAGACTTTAAAGATATGATTCATTCGGTTCTTAAAAACTACCTACCTTTTTGCATGTTCCGGTATTTCTAACAACGCATTCGCAGTAGTGATGGGCGGATGATAAATACCCAACGGATAAATACTCGAGTATTTATCCGAAATGGTTAAACACTCGTTTTTACCATTTTTTTTTTATAAATTCTCAAAATGGTGGATAAATATATTAAGAACAAATAAAATGGTTGACACACTTTCGATCAAAATAAATTCCATTTTTGAAGGAAATTTCTTATACATAGTAAATTTTTTAGAAAATTTGTCTGTATGTCCACCAACGAAAAAAACGCAATGAATATTGCTAAACTGACAAAACGAATAGAAATGATATCGTAAAGGCTATCGTACACACACAGGTACTGCACCGGTAACAGCTTGCGCAAAAGACATTCCCGCGAATAACATAGGTTTATACGGTTTCCGGGGTTGCTAATAAGAATGTAGGCTCGAAACCAACATCCAAGATGGCGCCGGTAGAGATTGTCAACTTTTCGTCATGGGTGTCGTTTCCATGATATCGGGGTGGCTGATTACGAATATGAACTCAAAATCAACATCCAAGATGGCGCCGATGAAGTTTAACAACTTTTCGTCATGGATGTAATTTTCATGGTTTTCGGGGTAGCTGATTACGAATATGAACTCAAAATCAACATCCAAGATGGCCCCGATGAAGTTTAGCAACTTTTCGTCATGGGTGTCACATTTATAGTTTTCGGGGTAGCTGATTACGAATATGGGCTCAAAATCAACATCCAATATGGCGCCGATGAAGTTTAACAATTTTTCATCATGGGTGTCATTTTCATGGTTTTCGGGGTAGCTGATTACGAATATGAACTCAAAATCAACATCCAAGATGGCCCCGATGAAGTTTAGCAACATTTCATCATGGGTGTCATTTTTATAGTTTTCGGGGTAGCTGATTACGAATATGGGCTCAAAATAAACATCCAAGATGGCGCCGATGAAGTTTAACAACTTTTCGTCATGGGTGTCATTTTCATGGTTTTCGGGGTAGCTGATTACGAATATGGGCTCAAAATCAACATCCAAGATGGCGCCGATGAAGTTTAACAACTTTTCGTCATGGGTGTAATTTTCATGGTTTTCGGGGTAGCTGATTACGAATATGAGCTCAAAATCAACATCCAATATGGCGCCGATGAAGTTTAACAACTTTTTACTTCATGGGTGTCATTTTCATGGTTTTCGGGGTAGGTGATTACGAATATGGGCACAAAATAAACATCCAAGATGGCACCGATGAAGTTTAACAACTTTCGTCATGGGTGTCATTTTTATAGTTTTCGGGGTAGCTGATTACGAATATGGGCTCAAAATCAACATCCAAGATGGCGCCGATGAAGTTTGTCAACTTTTCGTCCCCAGTTTTCGGCACCAAGTAAACTGCTAGGTGAGGTACATAATTATCTCATGTTACCAAAATCCGAATAAACGTTCGGTAGGGTGCAGCTACCGCTTCCATTTGCGTCAACAGACGTAGGGCACGGGGTAGCGTACGGGGTAGTGTGCAGCTACGTACCTGGTGCGGCTTGGGCGTGGTGAGCGCAGCAAGAGCACGGTGCGCCATGTGCGGTGCGTGTGCTGGCGCCGCGCCCGCTTCCATGTGCGTCACCAGCACGTAGGGCACGGGGTAGCGCATGCGCGCACCGCCGCAAACCACCTGCGACAAATAAAACTTCAAGTTAAAACCTGCTTCGTACACAAGTTATTTCAGGAAAACAGCGAATGAAGATTGTCAAATTAAGCAGTATCAGCAGTGCTATTGTGTACAGCGCAGTAAAACCCTCACTCGTAGTGCTCTCAGAAGAGTGTGAGTGAACTGTCATTCCACCATGACTGGATGGATTGACGGCTCATTTCACCTTAGTTTTCACAATGAGACTTTTACAGAATAAATAGCACTGTTTAACCACGGTAGATTACCTCGACAGCGCCGCAGCCCTGCTCCAGCGGGTACAGTTGCCTCCAAGCGTCCAGCAGCCGCGCGGTGCCAGCGTCCGCGTCGCTCCACTCGCGACCCGTCAGCGTGCCTTCTAGACCGAACGGCGCCAGGATCACTGAAACAATCACGCGAAACGTTAACATTAAAGGGTTTGAAAATGAAGCTCTGGTTTCTGCTTAACCAGCCCCAACACTGGATTAGGGCTGGTAAAGCTCACATTTGCCTGCAAATCTATCTGACAGAAAACTGTCGCTCAAAATCCTTGAATAGTACGATCACATAAAAAAAACAGGCTTTATTTCTCTTTCTATGGCCTTAATTGTTAAAGTCGTATTGGACAGCAGAAGTTAAGTTCCTCAAGAAAAAAACGGAGAGTCCTTCAACAGAAAAACTTAAGGAACGGGGAAAACTATTACCCCTGGATGTGGCGTCTATTTCATGGTGGGCCTACCAACTGCCGATCATAAACGAATGCGTATTCAAAATTCCAAGTCCCAGCAATTGAATATTGAGGAGTTCCATAGTTCGAAGACAACCCTGGACGTGGCATCTATTTCATGGTGGGCCTACCAACTGCCTATCATAAACGAATGCGTATTCAAAATTTCAAGTCCCTGCAGTTGAATATTGAGGAGTTCCATAGTTCGAAGACTACCGTGGATGTGGCATCTATTTCATGGTGGGCCTACCAACTGCATATCATAAACGAATGCGTATCCAAAATTTCAAGTCCCAGCAATTGAATATTGAGGAGTTCCATAGTTCGAAGACCACCCTGGACATGGCATCTATTTCATGGTGGGCCTACCAACTGCCTATCATAAACGAATGCGTATACAAAATTTCGTGTCCCTGCTATTTACCGCTGAGGAGGTCTCTCGTACGGAGCCGATCCTGGCAGCAGCATCAGGTCACGTTTATAACTAACATGCATTGTCATCGGTTCTGGACCAGCATGCAAAATTTCAGCTCAATCGGATACCGAGAAGTGGGTCAAATTAAACTTTCAAGATTTGTAAACATAAATACAAGTCAAGTTAAATAAAAGCTTTTAATAACAAACGGCTAATTATTTTTGAGGCGAATAACAACTTATTAGGCGACTAACTAATTGGTTACAAAAAATAATGACTTGGCGGCTAATATTAACAGTGGGATGTCATATGTATATGTGTTTTAATTGGTGTAAGAGCGAGCGAAGCGAGCTCGGGACTTGGGGCACTCCGACTCGGACAGGTTAGGTTAGAAGGGAATGGCGGGGTCAAGTGAGCGAGCGAAGCGAGCGAACAGACCCCGCCATCCCCTTCGTGGTTATTTTTTTTAAACCACCCAAAAATATTTATTTATTTATACTAGAATCACTGCCAATTTAAATTTAAACAGAGCTCACAACTCTATATAAAGCTGCTACTTTATACTTAAAATGCTACTTCACTGTAGCTGCCAACCTATTATTTTTGCTACCCATCTTAATTATTTTTAAAACCCTATAACAGGTTAGTTAGTCGGCGCGTTAAATACATGCCATAACAAACCAGCGCGTTTAGCATGTCATTGACCAGTAGCATCCTGATCAATCGCGTTCCTTCAATTTTTTGTACGAAACAGGTCATTTGTTCTAGCAATAGCTAAGCTTTGACAACTACAATAGGTTCAATATCTTCTCCAATAAGACACGATGGAGAAGGAGCAAGGACCAAGTAGCAAGTAAAAGTAGGTGTAATTGTTACCTTTGGCATCGGTCTGGTTGTCGGGCGCGTGGAGCCTGGCGCGGCGCTTGGCGGTGAGCGTGCGCACGGGCGGGTGTTGCCGTGTAATGTTACCTTTGGCATCGGTCTGGTTGTCGGGCGCGTGGAGCCTGGCGCGGCGCTTGGCGGTGAGCGTGCGCACGGGCGGGTGTTGCCGTGTAATGTTACCTTTGGCATCGGTCTGGTTGTCGGGCGCGTGGAGCCTGGCGCGGCGCTTGGCGGTGAGCGTGCGCACGGGCGGGTGTTGCCGTGTAATGTTACCTTTGGCATCGGTCTGGTTGTCGGGCGCGTGGAGCCTGGCGCGGCGCTTGGCGGTGAGCGTGCGCACGGGCGGGTGTTGCCGTGTAATGTTACCTTTGGCATCGGTCTGGTTGTCGGGCGCGTGGAGCCTGGCGCGGCGCTTGGCGGTGAGCGTGCGCACGGGCGGGTGTTGCCGTGTAATGTTACCTTTGGCATCGGTCTGGTTGTCGGGCGCGTGGAGCCTGGCGCGGCGCTTGGCGGTGAGCGTGCGCACGGGCGGGTGTTGCCGTGTAATGTTACCTTTGGCATCGGTCTGGTTGTCGGGCGCGTGGAGCCTGGCGCGGCGCTTGGCGGTGAGCGTGCGCACGGGCGGGTGTTGCCGTGTAATGTTACCTTTGGCATCGGTCTGGTTGTCGGGCGCGTGGAGCCTGGCGCGGCGCTTGGCGGTGAGCGTGCGCACGGGCGGGTGTTGCCGTGTAATGTTACCTTTGGCATCGGTCTGGTTGTCGGGCGCGTGGAGCCTGGCGCGGCGCTTGGCGGTGAGCGTGCGCACGGGCGGGTGTTGCCGTGTAATGTTACCTTTGGCATCGGTCTGGTTGTCGGGCGCGTGGAGCCTGGCGCGGCGCTTGGCGGTGAGCGTGCGCACGGGCGGGTGTTGCCGTGTAATGTTACCTTTGGCATCGGTCTGGTTGTCGGGCGCGTGGAGCCTGGCGCGGCGCTTGGCGGTGAGCGTGCGCACGGGCGGGTGTTGCCGTGTAATGTTACCTTTGGCATCGGTCTGGTTGTCGGGCGCGTGGAGCCTGGCGCGGCGCTTGGCGGTGAGCGTGCGCACGGGCGGGTGTTGCCGTGTAATGTTACCTTTGGCATCGGTCTGGTTGTCGGGCGCGTGGAGCCTGGCGCGGCGCTTGGCGGTGAGCGTGCGCACGGGCGGGTGTTGCCGTGTAATGTTACCTTTGGCATCGGTCTGGTTGTCGGGCGCGTGGAGCCTGGCGCGGCGCTTGGCGGTGAGCGTGCGCACGGGCGGGTGTTGCCGTGTAATGTTACCTTTGGCATCGGTCTGGTTGTCGGGCGCGTGGAGCCTGGCGCGGCGCTTGGCGGTGAGCGTGCGCACGGGCGGGTGTTGCCGTGTAATGTTACCTTTGGCATCGGTCTGGTTGTCGGGCGCGTGGAGCCTGGCGCGGCGCTTGGCGGTGAGCGTGCGCACGGGCGGGTGTTGCCGTGTAATGTTACCTTTGGCATCGGTCTGGTTGTCGGGCGCGTGGAGCCTGGCGCGGCGCTTGGCGGTGAGCGTGCGCACGGGCGGGTGTTGCCGTGTAATGTTACCTTTGGCATCGGTCTGGTTGTCGGGCGCGTGGAGCCTGGCGCGGCGCTTGGCGGTGAGCGTGCGCACGGGCGGGTGTTGCCGTGTAATGTTACCTTTGGCATCGGTCTGGTTGTCGGGCGCGTGGAGCCTGGCGCGGCGCTTGGCGGTGAGCGTGCGCACGGGCGGGTGTTGCCGTGTAATGTTACCTTTGGCATCGGTCTGGTTGTCGGGCGCGTGGAGCCTGGCGCGGCGCTTGGCGGTGAGCGTGCGCACGGGCGGGTGTTGCCGTGTAATGTTACCTTTGGCATCGGTCTGGTTGTCGGGCGCGTGGAGCCTGGCGCGGCGCTTGGCGGTGAGCGTGCGCACGGGCGGGTGTTGCCGTGTAATGTTACCTTTGGCATCGGTCTGGTTGTCGGGCGCGTGGAGCCTGGCGCGGCGCTTGGCGGTGAGCGTGCGCACGGGCGGGTGTTGCCGTGTAATGTTACCTTTGGCATCGGTCTGGTTGTCGGGCGCGTGGAGCCTGGCGCGGCGCTTGGCGGTGAGCGTGCGCACGGGCGGGTGTTGCCGTGTAATGTTACCTTTGGCATCGGTCTGGTTGTCGGGCGCGTGGAGCCTGGCGCGGCGCTTGGCGGTGAGCGTGCGCACGGGCGGGTGTTGCCGCACGTCCACGGACGCGCACACCGTACTCTCGCCGTGCAGGAAGAACGCGAACGAGAACGACAGGTGCCACGGACTGGAACACACGGACAAACGAACTATTCATATACGTACAGTAGAAAGAAAAGAAAATCTTCCAAGATACAGGTAGTTTAGGGCCGTTCGCCACTTCCGTTGTATTCTCTGATTATTAATTTTTTCATAATTGTGTAAATTGAGTGAGTACCAAATTAATATTGTTATATTTCTGACATAATGCGCAATGCATTATGTCAGAAATATAACAATATTAATATTGCCATATAGTATTGCCCGTAAAGACCGTCATTTCGTCAGTACCTACCTACTCGTATTGTTTAAGTCCCATGTATTAGGGGGAGGCCTATGGCTATCAACTGGATACAGACTTACAAATTCCTGAAAAACCCAATTACACTTTGCCTGATGCAAATTAATTTAGAACGAATACATTTGATTGAAGGAACATAAAATTGTCACCTTAAGATTTTCTAGCCTTGTTTTTTGATTTCTTAATTTTGTATCTTTAAAAATGTGATTAACAAATAAAAAGCGTTTTGGAAAGTACCGCAGTATATCGTAAACATGTTATCATTTATTTGTACTCTAAACAAACTCAAATAAACATAAAATTAGGTCAGCTAAGCGACCGGAAGTTACTCCCACCATTACAATTATAGTAGTGTATTTTTATTTTGTGTTTATCAAACTTATCTGGACAAAGACCTCGCACTATTTCTACATGTTCCTCTATCCCACGCTAAATAGTTTTCAAAGAACAATATTATTTTGTTATATTATAAAAGAGTATCCATTTAGTTTCTTCCATAGAAAGCGACTATGTTTTGGAATGTGACTTGTAACTGTTGTAATTAATATACCAGTGCTGTATTGTTGTCTTATTTTTTAAATATCGTTGCACATGCTGAGGTAGGAGCCTTTTTGGCCACACCTTGTGTGTGAGGCCAAAAAGGCTCCTATCTAAAATCTTACAGGTTTCTTCATATTGTCAGTTTATAATCAAATGTTTACAATTTTTGTTGTTGTTTGTCTTGTGTGAGTCCCAAATAAACACGATAACTTTCTTTCTAATTTAAACAAAAGATTTTGAATTTGAAATCCATCCATTTATAAACAAAGAGTACAACTAGAAGCTCCATAATAATGCCGATTCTTGAAAGTTCTTGGTGCAAGGCAGTGCGGCGCTCCGGAATACCGCAACCCGAGGTGCGCTGACTATAATGTATAAAGACAGTACAATCGCGACGCCGCCCGTATCTCGAAGCGACGGCAGCTTCAAATCAAATTGCAATCGATCGCTGTACACTGATATATTACTGCGGAGAACTCCCTGTTGCTACCCTAGTTTTTATGCAGGCTTTTCGTTATAATTTGACTCTATTTTTTACATCCTTAGATACTTTTTAAGTTTTTAATCATTTGTATTTAAATTATCTGCAAGAGCTGTACCGAAGTAGTTCAGGAAAATAATGCGCCTTTGTCCAGCAGTGGGACAGTATAGGTTAAAAAACGGTCTACAAAATACATAGTATTTTATCTTACCATCTATAAATTAAGTATGTAATCTTGAAGGGAATCAGCAGTGACTTTAGTCACGAATCGAAAACTAACAGTGAGTATTATGACAACATATTTGAGACAACACTCCCAAGCTATATTAAGCAAAGAACCCAAGTCAAGATATCTTTTTCAACAGCAAGCACATGAGCATAATTAAAAAAAAAGGACTATAAAAGAACGTTTTAATAAAAGTGTTGGAAGGTGAACGAAATTATGCCCTGGTGTCTTGTCGGGCAGAACACAGAGATCTTCTCATTAATCTAGGAAGTGAGACCTGTGTAAACACGACTCATTTGAAAACAATCTATTGAGAAAATTGCTTTCAAAATCAACTTCCATAATCTTTTTCCGACCTGGGAATCGAACCCGTGACCCCATGCTCAGCGGTCAGAGCTTACGACCTCTAGACTAAAGGGACAGTCAAGGGAGCATATGTATTTGGCTTATTATAGCATGATACAATGAACATTATGGACAATATGAATAACTTTCTTCAATGGAGATGGAATTTCCTCCAACTGCCCAGATTTCGGATTGATTTGATTGCGTCGTATTGTGTGACGTCGATGGCACAGTGGCGCCTTCATTGTCAGTTATTTACTGTAATGAACTGCTTAGTTCCATGCGTTATTATGTAGATATTAGGTCCTAGGTACCGTTTAAGTATTGCTGCAATACTAATTGGAAAATTATGGAACTTTCGTCACCTTACTAATCATGGACCTATTTGGTCTTGAGGTCGTGAGCTTGTCATCAAAGCCGTAAGTATTGGAATAAGGTTTTCCCTCACTCGCCTCCAACGACTAATAAATTGGAAGCGACTGGCTTCTGGGTTATTCCCAAGACATTCTATTACCAATATTCCCAAGAACTTTTACCATTACTGTATCTTCGTACCAAAAAATCCAATCAGCGCACAATTAAAATCTTACAGATACAATCAACATCAAGTAATTAGCTAACATGTAACGCGCACACGCAAAAGACAAGCGTGTCATATCGTAACTTCGACTTTCACTATCAGCGGCTGTTCAATAGTTAAATTAATTCTTATCGCGTAAACAATAAGGTTTGTTATTCATTACCTCTTGCCGACTTCTTCTTCGTCGCCGTCGTAAGGCTGGACGAACCATTTGCCAAGCCTCACGAAGTCCCGCGATAGAAGACATCTGTAAATTAAAAAGTTATTGATTAGTATGTGTCGATTATGTCAATGTTAGGCGTCAATCATTTTGTTTATGATGGGAACTTTGTTTCTGAATAGACACGGTTAATTAGTAGATTTTTCTTAGTTACCTCGTTTTCTGCTTACACATAACATACCGACAGTGTAAATACGTAAAGTATTATTGCCTATCTATGATCTACGTAAAACATTCAGACACGATCCACCATTTATGAAAGACCTTGTTAAAAAAGCCATGAAAAAGGAATCTCGTCCAAGTTAACGAGAGACGATAATATTGAGAAGTAAGAGCCAACATAATCTACACAATTTCACAGCTCAGCAACTTAGAACATGAGGTCTGGGTGACATTTTGCCGGTTTACGACTGTATCACGTTTCTTTTATTGGCATACCGTTTGAACGATAAAATGAGGAGAGGCGCAAGACTGTCTTGTGTTTGAGACTAAATCTGTTTGACTCAATTTGAACTGTTAGAGGAAATATTTGTAGAGAATAAAGATCTATGCTTTGATGTGAGTAAGCTTCGTCTTTCTGATTTGCCATCTCCTTCACGCTCCAAAAGCCCCAGAAGGTAAATGGTTTGAATTCGAGCTGTTTGTTTTATTTGGGATCCTCTATAACGTCCAACTACTTATTTAGATATGGCCGAGACACTAATCTCGTTGATGCAAATTGATCTAGTTATGAATGAATTGACCTATTATTTATATTTTGAGTGTCTGAATGTAAGTATTTTTTTTATTTGTTATGCGCACAGCTAAAGTGTGGAACTCCCTGCCAGCGTCTGTGTTCGCTCCCTTCCACATATAACCCCTGTGCCTTCAAAGCAAGACTGAACAGGTATCTCCTGGGAACGCTCACTCCATCATATACCTCATTCATCGCTTTCCATCAGGCGTGATCGAGGTCAAGAGCAAGCCCATTCCTCAATAATTAAAAAAAACATTTTCCTAGTTTATTTTCTTCCCAAGGTAAACGTTAACTCGTAAACCATTTCCAAACGCAACTGCTAAGCTGTCAACATAATCCCAGCAATGCATTTCCATAGAACATAGCATAATTTCCAAACTGAACGCATTACAAGACGATGTAGCAGCGCGGGTGTGTCGTAACTCGCTCGCCTATCGATTATATTACCATAGCGAATATTATTGTGTCACCGACGAACGCAGTGTGGTCGGCGCGTAAAACTGACGACTAAGCATTGTCGACTTGGAATGTGAATCATGTACTGTGATAAATATGTGACGCATACATGCAGTTTTTAATTAAGATACGTTTGTAGAATCAACGTAAATAAACCTAACTTATATTATTACTATAAATGCGAAAGTGACTGTTTGTTTTTTACGCTTTCAAGCGTAAATCGCCCAACCGATTTTGTGGTAATTAGATGAGACCCTGGAGACAGTAAGGGGCTATTTTTATTGCGAATTAATGCAAACAAAGCCGCGGGCAAAGCTACTAATTAATATAAAGCAATTATTTGTGTAAATGAAAATAAATAAATTTAAGCTTTATGCTATTGCGTTAAACAAATATAGTAAATGATTTAAGAAGGGGGTAAACGAATTTAGACTTTATGTAGTTAAATTTATAGCATTCTTTATTTGCAGTGGTTTTGTTGTAAATAAATTGCAATTGGATCCTGTCCCAAGAGTATGCTAGCTAACCTAAAGAACAATTTCACTTTCTGGTACGCGTAAAGAAGACTATTAATTAACTTAAATAGCTGCTAAAGAAGCAGCTACTTAAGCTGCTAATTGCAGCTGGGCTCTAGATATTTTTGGACAGTTGGTACTTCTACAATTTCAATACATTTTAAATGCAATATAGAGGCTACTGCCATAGACTTGTCATTCATGTAAAATTGGTGCAGTCTAACCCAGTTCTGAAGGTTCCCCACCCGAAGGACATTTTGTTACAAAAATATCAGAATTAATTGAGTTTTGCCCCAAACTAAATAAAATCATGCTCCAACATATGTAATAGACTGTATAGGAGAATATTCCTTACAGTTCAAAAACAAATCCATACATAATATGAATTTTCCAAGTGCAATGAGTCGAGTATAAAAATGGATGCACAGATAATGTAGTAGTTCGTCGATAGTTTATTTCGAGCGATGCCCCGTCTATCTTTAAACGTACGCACTCCACTGGATCTAATACAGTTTAGTTGTAAACATTACTCTTTCTCGTGACTCATACTGAAAGTTTTCTATACCATTGTACTGTTCCTGAACGTAAATATACCACAGTTGAGAATAAGGCCCTGATTCTATGATCGCTAAATTAACACAGCCAAAGTGTGGAACTCTCTGCCAGCGTCTGTGTTCCCTTCCACATTTAACCCGTCTGCCTTCTAAGCAAGAGTGAACAGGCATCTTTTGGGCACACTCGCTCCATCATAGACCTCATCTATCGCTTTCCATCAGGCGTGATCGAGGTCAAGTGCAAGCCCATTCCTCAATAAATAAAAATACGTGTCTGATAGTCAAACGCGATTCTGTGATTGGGTGAATAAATCAAGAGCCAATCGTATCACTTGACATGCGTCTCATTTGACACCTATCGATTATTTCTTTTCAGAAACTGGAGTTTAGAAAAAGCTCGGCTTTGTACAGCTTTGTCATTCATGACATGATCACATGACCAATGCGACAGCCTGATTCAATAGCCCGATGTGTCATATCTTCCGGAGGTTACTGTAACATTGTATCCTCGAATTGAATTTAGCATGATAGTATGACAATACGTTGGCGGTCGATTATATTTTCTTTTATAAAGGATCACAATTTGTCGAATAGAATTCAATTACAAATTGACTTGGCCATATTGTTTATCAAAGCGTGATTCATATTCGTTATTTCACTTAACATTATAATAACATGGAATTATTGTATGCGTAAGCAATGTTATAACTTTAGCATTTATAAATTGCAATACCTATACTGAGGGTCTTTTATACAAGATTAAACTACTGAGCGGTGGAATGGTTCTACGAGTAGCAAGTTGTATTATACACTCTCTACAGTTGTGAATCAAAGAGGTTGACCGCTCACTGAAGCGCAGCGAGGGCATTCAGTGCAGACGTACGGCAGCAGTGCAAAGTGTGCAAACTACCGTCGTAACGGGAGAGATTTAGGTGCGCGGGCGCAGGTGTCGCGGTTGCTACACAAGCACACACAAGGAATGCGTTTGCTACGCTTTAAATATGTATTAAACAGGTGCAAATTTGTTTTTCACCGCACTCGGCGCTACGCTATCTGATGATCAGAAACAATTTAGTACTCAAATAATAGACTCATTTAAATGTATTTTCTTACTGCTTGAAGCATGTAATAAAGTACATGAGTTAAGCACCAATTGTTCAGTTTTTACCACTCGTTTATTGCATTGCAACAAAAACCGAGGCGATTGAGTATCAAAGCAGTCAGTTGTAAAAATGCTTTTTTACAACGTCAACACTCCGATGTGAGCTTTGAGTTTATATGCATTTTATTGCAGAGTGAAAATAATATCATTGCAGGATGTTTGGGCGGGAATATTACAAGTTGTAGAATTAAGCAATTCATACGACCATTTAGCATATTCGGGGTCTTTGAACCAGTTTCAACGAGATGCCGCCGCAGAAGCCGCAAAAAATGTTGTAAACGTTATTTGTGGGTACTTAAACGGCACATAAACCGTAAATAAAAATTCAAGATCAGTTCCGAATGCATTTTGTTGATGCAAAAAGACCGAATAGATCGACTTGATTAGATACATTAGTTTTAGCTGTTTTTGAGAGACAACCATAAAGATTTAAACAGGATAATCATCTCCGATTTAGATATCCATAAACGTGTAAAACAGGAACGTAACTAAATACTAAAATTATTTAATTATACTCAGTTTTAAATACATAAAAGTTAATTTAAAACACGAGAAGGTGCTTGCGATATGCGAACAATAGCGAGGACTGTAAAGTAGACATAAAACGTTAACTCAATCGCGGCAGTGTCTCGTGAGCCGTGAGCTCGTGGGCCTTACGCGGAATCTTGGAGGATTTTATTGCACACTTTACTACTACGTACTTAAGTGACTGCTTACAGTAAAGCTGAGTTAAAATATTTATTAGTATTTTCATGTTTTGTTTATTATTTGCCTTGCAAAGTTCAACTGAATTTTTTCTGCAGTTTGACCTCTCGTTCATCTGTATAACTAATCTAACTAAGGCCTCCATTTTCTTGCACAATTCAATTAACTAAGTTTCACTAAGTAGGTAGTCATACTTAGAATCCATGTACAGGTGGAACAACCACCCGCAACATTCAACAAAAAGCACAATAAAACTGCCCCGTATCGTATTCGAGGTCTAATCGTATAACAGCCTCAGTAACGACTTATAAACGACCCTCAATTCACGGTTGCTACCTTAAAATCGTGGAGCCGAACGCGTGTGTATATTGTCGCAGTGTCGGGATCGCATCCCCGGTTCAGCGCGACGCATTGTTTCTTTGACGCGCCGCCAGCCGCCACAGGGGTCAACGACTCGTCTGGATTTCGTTCATACGCCGAGATTCCTTCGCTCACCGCTCCCGAGTCGCGTGATGGCGATGCATGCGCCACTTACGTCATATGTGGTCTTCCATGGAGTGTTTGAATAGTTACTAACTGATGCGTTCCAAGGAGCCGAGAAAACAAAGTTTGAACCAAATCTGTCGGAAGCGCGTTGCAGCAATTCTAACTCAACTGTTTTTATTGCTACATGCTGCTGTAATGGTCTGAGGTATTTTGCGAATGTAGCTGTGGAGAAAGTAACAATATCTCTTGAAATGCACACTGAATATTGAGTGTATTGTAATCTGTCAAATCTTACACAAAGAATTCAGTTTACAAGTCCCTAAGAACAAATTATTCAACAAATTATTTCGTGACTCTTCATAACAGCGACTCAAGGCTACTCAGCATAAAATCTAGCAAAATTATCGATTCTAAATAAGTTATTAAAATATTAAAAACATAATTAATAGCAATACGTCAAGTTGTATTTCAAAAACAATAAATAACTCATTAAACTTGATAGTTTAATAGTCTGTGACGAGCGGATTTGCTCCATTAAGAAGTCGTCAAAATAATATATTTAAAATCCAAACTTTAATCTTATAGGCATGTTACCTTGACAATTCTCAGGTTGGTTTAAGCTGAATACTTAAAATTGTTTAAATTGAATCGATTTCAAGACAAATGAAGATTGATTTTGATTTATTAAAAACGTGCTACATTCACGAGAAAAAGATTAGACACACGTACAAAATGACCTAATTTAAAAACTGCTTGTGTGGGTCTTTCTAAAGTGGCTAAAATCATTACACGCCCGATATCGAATTAAGAAACAATAGTATCAATAGCGGCGGGAATTTAAACAAGTTTGCTCGAGCGTCCAAGAAAACGCGGCAAAAAACGACATTAGAACGCCCCGACCTTCATCTCGGCTACAGGCTACGAGTGATTCCGACCGATGCGCCTGTGCACCAGGTGCAACATAAGGCGCGCAAATTGCAATTGAGTAAACGGCCGCTAATTACCCATCTCATTTCATTATACAAATATTTTAAGTGTCATGTGGATTTGGATACGATGATGCAAGTATATTGAATTCTGTTTCCACGTAAGCTATTAATCACTGCAAGGTGTAGGGAATAGATTTAGCATTGTCTACTTGTGTTATTTATCAAATTTAGCAGTGTTTGTATTGCACTAATAAGTAAGTTTCTGGTTAGAGAACTAATGAGGTGACACGCGTAGCAACAGATATGCAAATCAGCTAATAAATTAGTGAAATTCAAAATACTGACCGAATTTGACTAAATCTAAAAATCTTCCGTAAATGGAATATTTACAATAACACAACAAAATCTTCGTTAGATAAAACAGTACAATAGAGATTAAATTTCGCTACCTCGAACTTGCGACTGCTGGCATAGTTTTTATCGCAGTAGATAACATGAAACTAATAGAATAGGCATTAGATATTCAAGATAGTTAATTGAGTTTATCAAGTGTCTAATCTTTTGTTCGTAACCAATAAAAAATACCTTATTATATGTGAAACATTTAAGCTTTTTTACAAATGAAACTTTCATTTGATTTTCCCAGTGAGGAATGCATAGCCAATAATAGTGGCCCGAGTATTGTTTCTTGCGGAACACCTACTGCATGCACGACTCGGAATACAAAATGTCTTTGTGAACGTACAACCAGCATGCACGGAGCAGACGAGCGGTCAATAGGGATGATTTCATAATAAATCACGAGCAATTAGCTCGCGAGACGCATTGGAACTAAGTGCGCGCGCGACGCTCACAGACGGCTCACGGTGTGACATGCTTCATCAAGTTCGAATTGTGTACTCGATCGCCAATGATTAACAAGTTATTTGTTAGTATTGTTAGTACCGTACGGGTTTTTCAATCACGTTTTTGTTGAGAATGCTAATCGTCTAACGTTTGTGCTAGCCAATTAGAAAACAGTAAAACCAATATGGACGAAGTAGATTGGCTTACACTTTACACCTACTATTAAAATACCAATCATATCTTAGTAGATTATACTATGTATCACTGTATCTGACAGTCGTTGTTTTGATTAGTTGATGAGTATAAGTTTATGTTGTGTTTTATGATTTTACCTTTCAATCAAGTTATGTAGCGCCTTGAACAGCAGTGAACGACATTCGTAAGAGAGTCCACTCTCCCAGGATCCTTGTTCGCCTTCTGAAAATAAACGATAACGGTCGTAAGTTCCATGAATGAATAAAGGAGATCCTAGAAAAAATAGATCACTAGGATTATGTCCGGCATCGCATTAACCTTGACCTCGCTATCTAAGATTTTGCTCAACCTTGCCATTGTTCCGTTTCTGCTTTTTCTACTAAGATCATTGTGTCTCTTACTTAATTATGGAATCCTTTAATTTGAATATTTTTTTTTTTAAACTGAATAAACATTCAAGGTCGAAATGACAATGAAAATTTCCACAATAGCGGAACGTAGAGCTGAGAAGCGATAAAATCGAGTTGTTGCAATGTGGTAAGTAAAGCTAGAAATAGCTGTTGTTGCATTCGCTATCGGAAGATAAACTCGGCCTATCACCGACGTTAGATGCGAAAACAAAACGGCGCGCGCGACGTTGCCATTCCGTCGCCATAATGCCGTCCTTGTCTAGCTAGGAGGCGGGGCGGGGGCGATCCATGTGACGTCAGCGGCCGCTCGGCGCACGTGCTTGTGTTTGTAGCGCGCGCCGCACACGACACACATGCGAGCGTTGCTTAGCGCCCGCTTACTATTTAATTGACATTGAATTTTATATTCAAAACATTATAAAACGGAGGATATACCCATGGACTATCATAAATACACCGAAATATACATTCAATTAATGAAATTCTTTACGTTCTGCAATGTAAAAGATTGTATGCTCGATGAAACTGAACAAAACTGTAAAGTTAATGAGTTATTACTGCGGGTTATCGTTAGTGCGCCCGGCAATAACTTGGTGCCGAGATAAACTGATAGTATACAACTGAGAAGTTTTTCTAACGTTTTTCAGTATTAGAAGCCGTCTTACTGGAACGCTTCCAAGCGATCAGCCTTGACATTCGTGGTCCAGGTGTAAAATGCGTACCATGGCGTGTCTCATTTGAACTAGTTTTTCCACAATTAGGACACTAATGCTTCTATTAATTAGTGTTTCTTAGTAGCTCCTGCTTATCGACTTCAATTAAAATATTTAAGTTTTAACAACAACACTGTAGAACACTCTTCGAATGCAGCCAACTACGAAAATTCTATTGGCCACCACCACCATCACGAATAAATAGGTAGTAAGGATACGAGCTTTTGGTAGGTCTTAAATTACTGACTGAATTGAACAATAGTCTGACAGTTAAATTGGCCAGTTAAGGGAAAGTGGCACAGGTAGGTGGTAGCCTGGCAACAAATGAAGGTGTCATCTTTGATTCGATAGATTTTATTGGGATCGGCACGACTGGCGAGGCCTTCTCAGGTAAACCTCGCTCGTTTGCCGTTTGTAAATATTTTCCGTTCGTTAAAGCAAGGGAACTTGCTTCAAAATCCATTAGTTTTAATTATGTGAATAATTTAATTCAAGAACTGCTTAGTACAGGACTGGTAGGGCATAGATTCAGTGATAAGTGCGATAATTAAGCAAGTACCGCTAGTATGTATGTTGGTGCCAGTCGTACAGGCACTGCAATTATTATTGAGCCGGTCGGATCTACACCATCGACTATATCTTCCAAGGCCGTTAACGCAGCAAACGGTGCGATTACTGTATATGAATACCGATATTCTCGAATACCGGAGCGAGTCACGACTCGGCTCGCACCATGGTACCATCGCGATTGAGGTCCACCAAGGATTTCAGCATCGATCGATGGGGTTTTACGCAATAAAATGGTATTTTTCTTCCTATGACGGTTTATGGCCGTAATTGGACATTTGACTGGTTTCGTTGGGCGAAAATGATTTCACAGCAAATGATTCCGACACCGTTCTAATTTAATGTTTTTTATAGCTCTGAAAGCGGTTCATACTCCCTTTAATAAACACAAAAGCCCTCCAAAAGTTTGTTACTTACATAATATTGTTGTTGAACTTTTTTGTGCCAATTTGTGGCAAAGTTTATTTACCTCGTTTAGATCATATTAATAGTGTTTAGGGTAGTCAAGGGTCTTGTTTATGTGCTGTGTTTGTTGTGTGAGTGCATTTGTTTGAGTGCAATAACAAAGATAGTTTAAGGTTCAAGGTCGCATATTTTGTCGCGGTGTAACGGCGGCGGTGGTTGGCACTACCTTGCGCCGGGATCGATAGCGGGACGACGACGCGCGCCGCCGCGCTACCCGCCTCCACACCAATGTGAGCGCAGTAATCGCCATACGATTATCACTATTGTTGCTTAAGTACTATTTGTTTGCTGCCGCGATGCGGTTAATGTCGGCGATAACGCGCTGATAACAGGCGACGAGACTAACATTGAATGCGAACTGATAAACGAAGCTCGCTGGTTTGTGGAGAATTTGTCAATGTAGGTGCTTATGAAACGTTTGTCAGAGATGCTATAAAACAGTGGGTAGGTAGGGTAAATCGAGCGTGTCGCAGGCAATAAATACGGTATTTAACGATCGGCTGGTAGCTAGTAGACAGTAGAGCGGGAAGATTTATCTGCGTCGGTGACAGCGCAACAACATTATCGTCCGGCACGTGGGCCGCGGCCGGAGTGCGGAGTGCGGGTGCGCTCTGCGGTGCACTCGCTGCGTCTCCCTCGCACCGCAATGTTTGGGACAATCTCCGTGTCGCGTCGCTGTGTTCTACTAAGAGCACACTTTCGCAACATCACCGACTGCTTTTATTTTGCGCCACTGCGTAAAGTCACCCAATTATCTGGTCCTTTTCAAGCTTTTGGCATCTGTAGTTAAGTTGACTACAACCTTTTCCCAACGAAGTATTGAGTTTTACGTAATGCGAACTCACATATTAATAAGCGGGTACCTATTTCCAGTTTATAATAGAAACAATTTAAGGCCTTGGCAAGTCTGTGCGCGAGTGCGCATCCATAGGCTTGTACGATTAGCTTGTAAGACATGAGCTTCATGTTCGTGCATGTAAAACACGGAGTAGCTGCATTGCATGACTATTTATTACGTGTTCAGCTCTGACAGGTGTAAAATAATACTTTTCTTGATTAATTTTATTGATGCAAAGGAGCTTTTCTGATTATGATTGTTTTATCCAATGGTAAAACTAAATGGAATAACAGAGAATCATTCTAAGAGTCTAGTTTACCTGCGCTTTCATAAAGATAACATCATGAATGGAAACAGGACGAAAAACAAAAAAAAAAACCGTCCAAAAAATGCAGCGCCAGGCGGCGAAAAATAGTAAACAATCAGTGACAGCTACATACATAGGCGGGCGGTGCGACATGGCAACGTCGCGTTCAAATCCGCGCGCTTTGTTTACAACCACCGGCGGGCGAGGTTAACCGCTGCGGTATCATTCGCCTCGATACGCCGGGCATGGGAGCCGCGCCGCCAGAACCACGCATCGCCGCCGACGGCTACTTGTGTGCGGGCTAACATCGACGAACCAGTTGTTACACCATCTAATCGAAGGAGATCTAGGTAGCTCTGAGTTTCACAAAAGAAACAATCGAGAAAGGTTACAAAAGTCTTGTTAAAAGGGCGGGCGGTCGGAGGATTGAATAGGCGGATACGGGCATTTAACCCGGTTCGGCGCCGCCTGATAATGTAATTCAAGATCGTATCGAGCGCGTGGAAATCTGTCAATTCGCGCGCGCCCTCTGCGGCAGCGGGTCGGACTCGGTCCCTCCCGTGCGGCGCTTGTGTTGTTGTCTCGCTCGCGCACACCCACGTGGGCGCGTGACGTCAGTAGCGCGTCGCCCCGTCGACGTCACAGACCGCCCGCAACCCGCCGACTCGGGAGCCCTATCAGCCCTACCCTCGACTGAGCAGATTCGCACTGCCGAACTATTGTATCGGGCTATCATTGATGCGGGCATTGGTTTGTTGACTTCAGATATCGTGTGATACTCTGATAATATTCATTCAAATCTGAGATTAGATAACATACTTCTGCGAATAATTATGACAGAACTAAAGCGGAAAAACGGAAGATACATAGTTTCCAAGTAGTAGACAGAACAACGAACCATGCCTTGTGTAGTTCAGACAGTAGAAATAGGAAACAAATTGAACATTGGTAGGCCGATAGAGACGCTCGCTGCAGTTAACATCGTCAAGGTTGTCGGTAGATGGATTGTAAGTACAAGCTAAGCGGGGCGGATCTCGGCATCTGCGCGGAGCCGACGACTCACGGCGCCGCAGCTGCACGGCCCACCCTCGCGCTTTTGTTTCTACTCGACACACCACTTGATGGCTAATGGTTATGTCAGGACGGGTAACGATGCGACTCAGATGCGGGGAGGATTGGGGGCATCGTTTCAAACAATATTTACAGGTTAGAAATTGTTCTGAATTTATTAACTCAATGATACATTTGACAACTAAGTGGTATTTAACTTGATTACAGTACATTGGCAATAAGATACGAAAAAAAGAATGAGCAATTAGAATCTATGCAAGGATTTTAAAGTTCCGATTATGCTCGCTTTCGACAACAATCTTGCTTGATGGTAATAATAACCGGTTACTAAGATATTCTTCTCGGTGCAATTCCATCGTCATGTGTTGCCCACAGCCCAGGTGAGATGAAATCCGAGTAACAAATATGCAGACAGACTTTCGCATTTATAATGAGCCGCGCGCTGCAATAAAAAGAATAAAAAACCGATTGAATGTTTTGAAATACAATAGTATAGAATCACGAATACATCAGTCGCGTTTGTCGCAATCTATAATGGACAACGCGCAATACTGTTATGGTGTCAGACATGACTTAAGTGAGACGAATCGATAATAACGGTACGGAGCGAAGGCGGTACACTTAGACATTGACCGTATTTGTGTTTGAAATTGGAAAATAATTATGCGACCGATAGAGAGCCACCGATCGATAGGCGGCTAGCGGCGGTGCGCACGCGCATCAATAAATAGCCCGATCCGGTGCGCGCCCATCGATACACGTCACGAGCATTTTATTAATAAAACACCGAACAACGCGCGGACGCACCGAACGTTCAACAACCCCACGCCGGCGGCTTCTTACGCGCACTCTTTACATAGTTACATCACATACAACCATCTGACCTGCTCCACATTCACAATTGTTCAACGTCGCGCTAAAATCACATACTCTAAGGTTTGAAGCGTATATACGTCGACGAGTATCACCTAAAACGAATGTAGAGCCTTCCCGTCTGGTGACAGTAGCACCGTTATGTATGAGCTATGACAATTTTGCGTCTTCAAGACGGCAAGGAAGCTGCAGTTCCCACGGCCTCGAAGCATGCCCACGCAGATTGCAAAACTTGCGTACATCGACGACATTGTTATGAGTTGGCAACATTTGATTCGATGTAAGCACTCAATGGTTGAGATGCATTACGGGTAGCGGTTGTTGTTATGATGAAATAGTAACGGTAAAGCACAACGGATTGTCAATTTACTTGTTTAAAGTGTACCTACTGGATTGAACGCGTATACCTTTTTTCTGTCACTGTTAAATTATGATGTGACTCGCTATTCTTCTCTATAAAATTCAAGCATGTTTTTGGCATGATTACAATCAAAACGTTGTGGTGTTAGAATGTGCGGTGCGTGTGTTTCAGTGGAGTAATGAGTACTCGAGTCGATTCCCACAATAACCGCGACGGCATCGACAGCGCGCGCGCATTCAACCCACGCAACCCTAACTACTAATTAATAAATCTAACGGGCCGTTTCCACACTCTCTTGATTTATTCGACCAAGCAGAACGATATGGTAATTTTAGGGCGAAAGCGAAGCTTCCCTATACTTGTGTTTAGCGTTATGTGCAGACAAATACATGGAATGATTACACCAACTAACCAGTTGATACTTGTACTACATTATGTACGCACCGACGAACGGAAACAACCAACCTTATCTACACTACCTCATCACAAACAGATCATCTACAGTGAGATAATGATTGTTTTAGATAACACCGTTGAATATATTACATAATTTATCACAGATATTGCCTTCCCAAATCAGTTGCGAAAATAGTGGAGTAGAATGAAAAGCCCAAAAGAAACCGCACAGGGAAAAAAGATTTATAATAGACAGAAAGTAGTCTAGACAAAATAGTTCATTCCGTGCAAGATTAACCAATCAGAAACCCTTATTTGTGGAGGGCATACCATGGACATCAAACGGGCGTACTGCGGGTCAACGACTGCGCCCCGGCCACCGCCGCCCGAGGTGAAATAATTCATCTAGTCCATTCGACACGGTGCGGGGCACCATCGGAACACGGCCTGATATGGTGACCGTCACACACTGACGACATTACATGCATTCCCACACAAATCGATCATGGATTGGCATTGCGGAAAGGTCAAACACGATCGACCGTACCTATCAACAATATTGGAATCGTGATTGAAATAATCAAACTCTTAGATCTCGTTACTTCGAGGACATAACACTTACAAAACTTAACTCGGTAGTCCAGTCTTCAAATAGGAAAATAATAAAATATTATTATAAAAAGTAACCGAAACCTGTTTAAGCACGCGTCGGTTGAAATTTAAAACAGTAGAGTTCAGTGACAGGCTGACAACACGTAAACGGCCATCAACAGGCCCATTGTCAGGAATTCGGGCGACGAGCCGGCGCATGCGCACGATAAATTTATTGTCGGCCAATTGCAGTGGGTCTCGAAAACGAAATGTATTAGCTAAAAGCTCTCCAGGTTGTAAAGAAGACAATGTGTATAAAAGATATGCAAAAATTATCTAAGCATACAAAACCCGTGAAGCGGTGCACTAAACCAGCTCCCGAGTAGTCCTTGAACATCTGTCTACATAACGCGTTACACGTACAGGACATGTGCAGCAAGGATCAGGTGTCGCGCCGCACTGACCGTGGGCAAACCCTGCCGGACGGGTTGTGAGCCGGTCGCCTCAACCGTCTGCCGATACGAGAAAGTAAAAACTCAAATATTTCGATACATCAAATGGTACCGATAATGTACGTAAAAAATATACGCCAATTACAAAGGATTTAAAGATCGCGATCAGAGGAATCGACGGCGAGCATCGAAAAAGAGAAGGACAGCAACGATGAGACAATTAGAATTAAAGTGAACAATGTTGCATGAACAAAAAGATCTAGAGTGAGGCTCGTTACGGATAACGAGGCGTCCTCCGAGACGAAGGCGAAAAGAAACGATTTAATTGCGTCCACAATTAGCCTACAAAACAACCTGTTGCGTTCGCATTACTGAAGCGTTTAAATAAGAGAAACAAGTGATGATACATTCTGACAACTAGATACGATTTATATCAACTCTGACGTAGCGTAGCGTTTGATTGGCATATCTTTTCTTTCCATTTGGGCGTGGTTCTAGCTTGGGGTGTAAAAAGAGGAAAGTCATGGTAGCTGGTGCGTGAATTAGCGTTGGATTAAGACAAAGCACGTGCCCCGGGTGGCACTAAGCCGTGGCAGGCTAGCGTGCATTAATCGGCTAATTAGCCGCCTCTCGCTACTCTGGTGTTACGGCGTCTAGACGTATTCTGGCTTTGTTGCCAACTTGACTCATGAAGAGGGACTTGATGAATGGAGCTTTTAGAATAATTGTAGGAGAAAGATAATACACATACACAGTTGTCACTGAAATTGAAACTTTGTACTAATCTTGAATTAGGCAATCGCCAACACAATTGAAGATAATTTACGATGGGAGCAAATCTTTCTACGAAATCTGGATCCAGATGCATCACAAACAATAACAAATATTTCTAACCTTAAAAACAAAGTAAAGAATCGTCCGATTCAATACTTTGAAACTGTAAGAAAGTCCAAAGAATAGCACTAAAAGTGGAGTTCGTATTGGCCTACTCAATGAACTTGGGAAATTTTACTAGACGTTGGCTTGAGGCCAAGAAAACATGATGGTTACGGGGGCAGATGGCAGATGGCGCGTGTGATCGCCTGTGCGACACGGGCCCGCCATAAAGGCTATGTAATCATTGATATATCGGTTATTATAAGGTTGTCTCCGCCATTTGATCGAGTTGTGCCGCAGCATCGGTTGTTTTGTTTGAAAGCTTCGAGCTTTTATTGAGTACAGGGTCGAGGCCAAGTCGATCTTCTGCTATTTTCGGTAACTTAAAAATATGGCAGATGTAACAACACGACTAACACGAGATATTCTTATTTTACTGAATTTGCAACTACAACATTCAATTGGCGCAATAGTACGCTCCCGGAGAGCCTTCCCCCTGTTCTGACTACAGATTTGCATTGAATGCTTTTACTTAGGTGTTCTTTGAAATATCTAAAAAATATCAAGTAGATGCTGGAAATATAAGAAGCAGCCAAACATGAACGTCAAGACCCTCGCAGGAGGACCTTACTGCATCGTTTTTCTGAAGGCAAGGCTTGATGTAAACTAAAGATGAATATCGATAACCATGTGGCTGCAGGGTTGTACACAAATCGGTGTGTGGTGTGCGGGGGTGGTATCGATCAGCGTGCGGCCGGGCGGGCCGGGCGGGAAGCGCGCGCCGGTACGTGCGACGTGCACTTATCGCCGTCTTCACACCTAATTTATCGCGTGTCGCCATCGAAGCGCTGTTTGTATACACTGTTATGATGATGCCCCGGTACACGGTTATGTACATATTTTTATGCGATGATGTATCAGTTTATGAGATTTCTACCGAGTCTACTTGAATGGCAGTAATCGAGAGTGAATTGAATTTGCTGTTTTATCGTCAATCTTATTAAAATAAATTGAATATGTATAAGATTCTAATCTGACTCATAGTACCCGTTGTTGTGAAGTGGCATAGTAGTAGTATTTAGGGTTAGCGAACTTTGCGAAAAAGTTACAAGGACTGCCTCATTTTCGTAAAAGCAAGTTTATGTAGCAGGGTTGGGACAAATCTGCGTTTTACGACTAGCCAATTAGTATTATTCTAGAAATACAGACGATATTAACATTTGTGTTCAAATCAATTAATTCTGATGCGTTTATCAATGCCATCAGAATGTAATTATCTAAGTACACCGGAGTGACAGGGTGCGGCAGTAGCACTAGCTCAATAGTAAAGACATTTATAGGTCAGCCGGAATACTGGTACCGAATATTAAAATATTCAGAGGCACGTATCCGTAGCGGCAGCGGGTATACGAGTCATATTTTCACACAAGTCCGTGTTACAACTATTTGTATTGCTACGGTTCCGTGAAGGTCGCTGGACACGTGGTCGTCACGTAAATTAGATCGGGTGCGTGGGGGCGTGCGGCTCGCGGGGTTTGGAGCCGACCAATAGGCGGACAGCGGATGGGATCGATAGAAGGCCGCGCCCGCGCTCGTATCCGCGCCCGCGACCGCGAGCACCCTGTGATTGATCCAAACACCGCCCGCCTCGCAACGCAACCCTTGTCCTCGGACTGTTCAAGGGGTTCCTGCAAGGCTACAACGACGCGGCGAACGGGCGGGATGCAGTCACGTGAAAGTAAGAGAGAAGCTTCGTGATGCCTTACTAAATCGTTTGGAAATATAAAGGCTTTTATAAAACTTTCGGGATCCGCAAAGATATTGTTACCGACACAACTAAACATGCTCATTATTGTAAATGTTTGTCCCTGATGGTCGACATAGTTTGAATTTTAGACAAAGTTTTCGAACAAATAAAGGTGGCGAGCACATTCCTATTTACGGAAAACATTGTTATTGGGCGGGGAAATGGGGCGAAAAACCGGCAATTTGGACAGGTGTTATCGTGAAAATGGCGATATTCTCGTCCGAATAAATGTTCGAGATACAGAAGCGAGTCGGTATGATCAGGGCGGGCGATAAAGTGGCTAGTATATCGCTGGTGTATTAATAATTAAGGCGGGGGCGGGCCTCACGGGGGTGCACCTTGACACCCCTTGAACCCGACCGTCGCCCACCTCCCCGCTATTTGCATGCGCCAGCCAGCCAACCCACCAGGTGTTAAGATATACCAGTAGTTGGACGGTCAATTTGATTTCATAGAAATTACTGCAATCAAATCACTCGGAATCGCAAATATATTTCATTGGGTTAACATAATGTGTTTGAGATTTACTAAGCAGCCACATTGAATGATGAATATATTTTGCTCAATGGAAATACTATTAGTCATTGCTGCCATTAGCGTTAACAAAATAATTTAATCGGTCATTTTACGCACAATGTGGGAGGGACCGCAGTGTCGTTGACAAGTACCTAGTTGAATTGGACTTCAACAGATTTTGCCCATATTCTCGTGCTTGGAAACTGAATAAATTAGAAAATGTAGGGCTAGCGTGACCTTTATTAATTTCATTAGCGCAGCGATAAAGCTGTTTCATCTGAGCCGCAGCAAGCCCGCCCACACGGGGTGGGAAACGTGACATTTGCACCCCTGTGCCCGCGCGCCGCCCTTTCCCCGGCCCACGTGCCTCACCCGAACAATGTACCAAGTAGCCTTCGGGAGTTTTCAGTACCTAGGAATATCCATAGTAAACAATGAGTAAGATTTTTTGTAAGACAACCAGATCCTTGGTTACGTGACGTCGTTAGATGTGGGATGTCTACTATTTTAACAAATAATATCTTGGCGATTTGGTAAGCTCCTTAGTAGAAAACAATGCATTTTCAGTGTAAGTTACATAACAGGCTTCAGAACACCGTTTCAAATTAAAATTTCCAGCGTCATTCAAGCTTTCTAGACGAGCCTCGAATCGCTGCCGCATTTCTGCGGCAGCGATTCGAGGCTCGCCTAAAAAAGTCACGAAATAAATAACGAAAAAAAATAAATAATCCGCGCTTTGCCTGCAGAGTTCCGCGTCCGCAAATCGGCCCCCTTGCATCCCCCGGCGCAGCTCGGGGTTGGCCTAAACAGATTATCCACTGTCGCGTCCGGCGGCGGGTCAGGCCGTTAATCTCCGCGCAAATAGGCTCACGTACGACCGTGGAACTGTGGTACCCGCTAAAAATTATAACCGCCGCCGGACGGTTAAATATTAAAAGGAGATCGCTACGACCGATATGCAGCAGAGACGTGTTAATCTCTGTTTTTACAAGGGTAAGCCGCGCGTTACGGTGTACTTATTGTTAATAGGGATGTCAACATGTCTTCATTTTGGGACAACAGTACATAAAATAACGATGGTTTTAAACCCAAACAAACAAGGACTCAAGTCAACGGTACCTTTGAGGGTTGCAATAGAAACACTATAAAGTTGAGTGCAATCGGAGATATCAGAGCATTTCAGAAATAAGTTCTTAGATTGGTTCGAAGTCAATTTAGCAAGCTTATGTTGCGCTGAACATATTGGAATTGTTGTTTCTCCGGAAACAATGAAAACGCGAAGCCAGAGACTACGCTCAATAACCAACTTGACTGTCGCAAGTTCATAACTCTACCTATAGAGTAATCAATTGTGAAGTCAAACGTATTTCGTTGGCCAGTACGAACGGGAAATTGCCATACGTCCGGCTATTTCCGTCCGTCCGCAGTCGCCCGTACGACAGAACGTGTTGCGACCTTCGAGTGCAGTGCAGTTGCATGCACGAAGAAAATGTGTGGAATAACGAGAAGCAGTGCGAACAGACGATCCCACAAGTAAGCTCCAACATTGTCAAATATGCAACTGATCCTGTTTTTAAATGAGCGAAACCAGTTTACGTTTGTGAGTACGCTAAAAATAAATCCACTGAAACGCTGTTGTGGTTTGGGGAGCTCATTTGTTAATGATATTCAACATGTTTTAATCGTGATGATTAACTTCAGCAATGATCACATTAATCCTGATATTATGTCAAAGGACATTTTCAGCAATTCTGTGGCTCGTATACGTCTGAATTTCATTTTAGGCGTACAATAAAACATAAATGATAATGTCTAACGTCGCCGGGACGTCCTTGCGGTACCCGTTTCCATATAAGCGGAAACTGGGTGACCGGGAGAGATTTATCGTAGCAATAACGGACTTATTTTTAGCACGATCCTCGAGTGATTCCACTCCGAAATAGCTCGACATCAATGTGCGAATACATTGGAAAACCAAATATTTGGGTCTGACGTGAAATGCACGTTGATACGGTTTCTCGATGAATTATGGTGCTTCACTGGTATTTTATCAGTTGCAGTTAATTGCATTACAGAAAAACATTTCGACGAATTTATTTATTGACTTGCCAATTATATTTCTTAGAAGTAATCCACTCAGGATTAGCAGTCTATTTGTATGCATATTGACACCATTATTTGAATTTATCGATATACACATCCAAGATCCAGCCCTTTAGCAAAGTTGGCAGCGTTTCAACGAGCGACATCCACATGCCATGCTGATGTACTCTCGCACAGTAGCCATGACAGTGAGGCCGATCTGAAAGCACTTCCTTTAAAACGTCAAGGACACCAGTGAGAGGACTTTGACCGACGATAGGACAGCATTTACTGAGGCATATTAGCATGTAACATGTTGTTAAACCCTATAGAAATGGAAGCAGATAATACGGGCTTCCCACGCTCGACTCAATTGTGAGACACGGACCGCGATATTACGATGGACAATATTCTTATTGCTTATATTGTACTCGAGCAAAAAGATCACAATGATACTATTAACTTGGAAAATTTGACGAAAAGTTGCTTAGCGGAAATTCCGTAAAGCTTCGACTTCGGGTCTCAGCGATTCTACTTTCAAAACCATGGAGAAACGGAGCAATACACGCTAATAAGTAACAACCACACGCCGAAGAAAATGTAGTGAGCAAGAAAATTTCCACGCCTTTACGAAAACTTAATTGGATATTGATTGGTAGAGGGTAAGTAGTAACAAGTAACGAGTTCCGATGTGGCGGCACGCTCGCAAATAGCGTCATTCAGTTTTTAACATCTGTATCGGGAGGTCGTAACCGAGCGGATAACACGTTTACTGCTACTTAGCAGATAGGTGCGATATTACACAACTTTTCCTGTCGACTAACGCCTCTGTGGCATATCCGATCGAAAAAAATACACTAGGTATTGTGTTAGTGCTGTAGCTTTATTTTGTCTTAGGTAAATGATCTTCCATTCTTTGGGAAGTTATGCACTTTTTGAGAACGTTATTGGAGAAATAGTAATTGGAGACCAAGAAGTACTTATCGGTTAACCAGACGTTTCATGGGTGGGAAAACCGAAAAAATCTACAAAAGATTTGCCAAAAATCCTTGGCATTCACGCATGAACATTAGCAAGAGTGCAATAATCTGGTGTTTATCTAACGTGCGGCTATCAACCTATCGAGTGGTATGTTGACTAATAGAATCGCAAGGCTGAAACAATTGAGCCGACGACGGTCGCTAGTGGCCGTAGTAGTCAGTAATAGGACTGCGGACGGACCGCAAGGCCCAAGGGCCATCGAATTTGCCATTTCTTGAAATATGAGGATTTCGAATAGTACTTGTTAGAAGAAGCTTAGTAAGATCTAACAATATGAGATACGTAGGTGAATCAAGCATGCGGAAAACTTGTTTCAGAACAATAAGGAGATTTCTCAGATGTTTTGTTGTTGAATCTGAGACATTTTCAATAAATTAACTAGGCTATAAGGGAATTGAATTTGAAAGAGCTGTTTCTTCCTATATTATGGGTCTCAAATTATTTATTTCTAAACAACCCAATAATTTTAGGGATAGCTAATATTTACAATCGTATTTACCGGTTTAAATGGTTAACAAGGATAAATAATTAATCTATTAATAATAAAAAACTCGCTAGGAACACAATGTCAATGTTACGAGTCGACACAATCATCAATTGACCTTCGCCGTGTTCAGTATGTGTTTCGATTTGGTTCAACTGTCATCTGCTCCTACTATGAGAATTTTAGAAGTTCTCAAGAAAAACTTATCAATATGACCAGAAACCAGATGATGAGCAGAAACCAATTTAAAAGACGGTATACGAAAGTCAGCAGTTAAGCTATTCAAGCTGAAAAGCTTCTGCAGGTCTATTAAAAAGTGTCAGATTTAATTAGGAAAGGTGAGTTTAATTTTGAGTAGAATGCCTCTGTTTGTTTCCTCATAGCCGCTTTATGTTTGTGGTAGCTAAGCACAAAAGAACACTGAAACAAAGCTAACAGTGTCACTCGTAAAAACGTTAAATAAATAATTTTTCATTGAAACAAAACAAAGCCTCATAAAGACATAAGCTTCGGTCAAAAACTTTAAACAAAGCGGTTCAACAGTAGTTTCTTTCACGCTCCTTTGTAAACATTTGATATGTTTACAAAGTAGTACAAGAAGAACGACATACATTATTTTATACCAAGTATTGGTAGAGAAACGTTGACATCGGGTGTGGATAAGCGGCAAACCAAAACAATGGCCAGGGACCAAAATAAAGACCGTTTATGTAGATTTATGTCACGTTCTATTTTAGTATTCGACCAGTCGCGCGTGAACTTGCCCGCTAGAGGGCGCGCCGAGTGTTGCGCACGCGCCGCCCGCTTTAAATAAGAGTACAAGAGGAAAACTCCAACGTTCGAAGAACAGTGATGGTAGATTAGTCATTGCACACGTAATTTCATGACTATTTTCAATTGGATGACACTGCCATGGATTTCATGGTATTTAATTAGAGTTATGAAGATGCCAACGCAATGGCAATAATAAATTCATGTCTTACGAGTAAAGCATACAAACTCGTACGTAGAAATATAAATCGAATCGCAACTCATATTGCATAAATTCTGGTGCTTTCCGTTGAAGAGCAACAGATGAAAACCATATCAAACGGGTGAGGAAGATAAGAGGTGAAAGAATCGTTTCAATTTACCCTTCCAAGACTGTAATAAGTCATTCGTAACCCGCAGCGAAACCCTGAGGTAAAGAAACAAAACCACCTGTTGAATCAAATTGCTTTGTGAAAAACATTTGATAGATGTCTTGAGGTGTTCGCCTCTCAACAGCTTCCCTAGATAAAGACATTAATAACAGCTCTCTTTTGAGTTTACTTTTAGGAGCTCTTGACCACTATCTCACCTGATGGTAAGCGATGATGTGGTCGAAGATGGTTGTTTACGACATTTATAGTTTTACATACGGAATTCCCTATGTATTCCCCCATAGGTATACTCTGATGTTCCCATGACGAGATCAGTTTATATTTGCAGTTGAAAACAATTAAAAGGCGACATACGAACCCCGTACTATATAATTTTATTAGTAGTCCAGTACTTAAGGATCGTGAATATAAACAGTCATTCAAAGTTAAGTCATAAAATTAATTACCTACAGATTGAATAACATTTTCCTGTGCCACAGTTTACTGGCGTAGTTTAACACAGCAAAATTTAGATGTATCAACGTCATTTACCACTTCATAGGAAACTTAGATGTCATAAAATGATTTTGTTTATTTAATGTTTCCTTAATTCAGAGGGGATAACTACTTCATTTTTTGCGGCAACAGGATTTGAATTGAAGTGACCAGAAAAATAGTAATTATTAAGTTACTTAGTACTTAGATGTCGCATTTTCTTTTTGAATTCCAGTGAAACTGAACCCAGAGCCAGATTACCAAGCAACCTGAATCAAAAATGAAATATTCTGGCCAAAAGTTACCAAAATATTACATTTTAAAACATAATAAAATTTATCTGTATCTCGTTATAAAGAAAACATGGCGAACAAAACCAACGGCCCCAAATTAAAAAGCGGATTCATAGCTAATAAAACTAAGTTCCATCCACTAAAGGGGTTGTTCTGCGAAAAACTAATCATTTCAGTCCAGCATCATTCTGTACAATATATTTTTGTTTGCTGAATCTCATGTCCTCACTTGTTTATTATTCAAGTATATTTTCAATTGGATCCTTCCTTTTCATAAAAGGATGAAATAACTGTACGCACACGAAAGCAAGTTAATTAGTGACAAAGTAGAATACTACCTACTCCCAAAAAAATGTAAGCCAATTATTGTTCTAATTTCACAAAATGAACAGCCGCTATCAAGTGGCAATGGGATGTTTGTTTTTTAAACAAATACAATATTAGGAGGGAAATAAACATAACGGCAGGAAAAGTTTTGAGGAAAAACATAATACATACAGATATACACATGAGGAAATATTTACTTTCTAAAATTAAAGGCAATCGATGTTGAAATGTGAAAAGTACCAGAGTGCCAAATCTACTAATTTTCAAGCAACGATCGGATTCTCATCGCAATTGCAAACTGTCAAAAATGTATGAAAATTAAGGCTTTTCTGACAGTTTGCGACCGACATGCGAATGCGTACGTTTTTTAAAAATCAGTAGAATTGGCCCTCTGATTTCAGGACGAAACCGGAATATAAATTCCGACGAAGAAATTTGGACCGAATAGAACATGGGAGCGTAGAGCACCAACCTTTAAAAGTTGGAAAAGCCATTATGAATATGCTGGGAAATGAGAAATAAGACTACGACAACTATGTTTAAAAGAGCGAAAATACACGAGGAAAACTAAAGCACGACGAATTTACTTAAGATGAAAGGGGCAAGTGTCACATAGAAGCGCTCACTAAAAAGGCTGACGAAATCGAGGTCATGTCTCGCCGCAAATTGGCTGGGCGGCCTCACAGGCTGTGCTTATGGACGGAACCTACCGCTCAAATATAAATGAAGATTTCCTCCAGGATTACCAGTGCCAGAGTTATGAAATTTTATGTTAGCGCTTCTCTGGAATGGCCGAAACAGCAAGATTTTTGGCCCTGGCAACTTTAGAACATAACGCTTTAAAATGTAATCAAGAAAATAGGCTGAACACTTGAAATGCTCGAAACTCTAGACGTTTCTGAGTAAATAAGGCCGCTGAGGGTATTCATATTCAATTTAGAGGCTTGATAAATATTAGGATCTAATGTTTTCGAAAACGAATCAACGTAGCAGCGATTGAGAACGAATCTGTCCTAAATAAATATGGACTAGATAGAAAGTCAAGAGGTAAAAATTCAACACCCGCTCCAATTTCTAGCACATATTTTACTTTCCAGTCATCGGTGCTTTTGCGTATTTCAGCAAGAAAAACATTGTACCTAGTCTGTTTCACAGTCCGCGAATCTCTCGTTTATATTCGGAAATAAAAAACACTAAAATCGCTCCTTTTTTTTACCTCGAAAGAAACAATTTCAAAAAAGAAGCGAAAAGTACTTTCCAATTCAAATGTAGTCCCGACCATCGTATAAAACACTGGGGGTATAGTTGGAAGACTCATTCATTATGTTGATTACTTGCTCCGTTCTTCCCGGGCCGGTTCCTTCCTGGGTTCCCTATTGTCGCCGGCATGACGTCGCCGCGTCGCGAGATCTTAATCTTTCTGTTAATTGTCGCGATACAACATCTCTCGGTTTGGTTAACGAGCTGTTAACTTGAGCCATTGTGTCGCCTGCCTTTGCAAGACAATCTGCTCAAATTGCGTAATGTCGCACTGTGTAATTTTTTATTGGAATTTTTGTTATGAAATTATGTCTGTGTCTACGGTTAAGGTGGTAAAACTATTGGTTTTGTAGAACACTTGTTATCTATTAGACAAGGCTGTGTCTAATTACAAAGATAATAGACCTATTTCGATATGAATTCCTTACTGGTTTTGGTTTCCAAGAAATGGAAATAGTTCCAGCATTAACAGTAGCGTGTGTAAACTTTGTAAGTAAAGGTCAGCACCAGGTGTGCAACAATGTACTTGACATATTGATCTTCATCAAGGGAGTAATGTGAGTACATGGTCAAAGGCCAAAGTTCAAAATACCGTAAGTAAGCTCCGGACATTTCACTTACATAACTAAAACATAATTAATGAGTACTCACGGCTGGCAATCAGTTCAGGTGCGACGAGACCATTCAGGTCAGGCTCTTCGCCGTACCAGAATATCCATAGCTCTTTAGCGGCTCGGAGGGAGAGGGGCGGCGGGACGGGCGCGCTCATCTCATAGATGTTGTCGGGCGGCGGCGGCGCCGGCACCCGCCGCCACACGCACAGGATGTCGCCGGCCAGGCAGCGCGCGTAGCTGCTGATGACCGGGTCAGCCAGCGGCGCGCCGCCCTCCTCCCCGTCGCCGCCGCCGCTCGTCTCCCCCCATACGAGCTTACGCCATTTTATGCCATACAGCTCCGTCTGGAATAAGAAAGAGAGGGTTAAAGTCAGACTTATCCAGCATATCACAACATTTTTCAGTTTAGACAGAGTTTTATTCCTTGAATACTGAAGTTTTGGTTTTGAAGAAACTTTTCAAAAATTTCGCAAGGTCAAGTGGGAGCAGAACCAAATAACATCAGATTGGGAGCTAAGTGCGTTAAACACAGGAAACGTTTTGACAAATCAAAAACAGAGACAATGTGTTTGCTATAACAATAGAATTTTAGTAGAGCAACTACACATTACACCGCGTATTATCTAAATACGAATACAACCACGTGACAACATAGAACGGAGTTTGTAAACAAACAATGAAACTTCGCGAAAACAATAAGAAGTCCGCAACGACGCCAAACCTTCATAGACAGAATTAATCGTCCGTATAATCAGGACGAAAATGCATTGAGACCTCGAAATTGTTCTAAAATTGTCTCTGGCAAGAGTCCAGGGGGACTGAGGTACAAGATCAGAGGTATTCTACGTCGCACCCGGAACCGCCGTGCATCGAGGAATTATATTTGTAAAGGAATGTTATCTCTGGAAGCTTTTGCATGAGACTTATTCAAAATATACGCTATATTCTGGCAAAACCGGGTTGTAAAAACGGTGATAAGGCGACACGATGCTCTAACGCGAAGAGATTAACCGAGACTGTTTTTGTAGCCTCGACACGTGTTCCGTAGATTAAGCAGTTACCCCAACGTATAAAGCTGGGCGTTTATTTTATAGAACCACTAGTGGTGCCCGCGTAAACATTATTAACACATTTTATGAACATGTCAATTATATTAAAAACGATGATCGCGAGCACCTGTGTCTGCTATTATGGGCAAAAGTTTTTATAAATATTGTGTAATAATAACCGTTCAGGGCTGATGATGTTCTCATAATATTTAAACTTTATTTATTGAATCAGCTGAAAGCCCTCACCATTAAAACTGCCTGCTGAACGTTTTTAAGCAAATATGGACTCAAACATAAAAACAAAATGTGCAATTGCGTTGGACATTTCAGAATACTTTCGCTTTTCTTGGTTTGATCTCTGAATTGAAAATATTTACATGGAATGCCAATTACAGTGCTGTTTTCCGTGTAGCTTGTCAGAAAAGACTTGAGGAAATAATATGGCGTGCGTGGTCGAGAAACTTGGAGCTAGTCACGATTTGAGCACTATTAGAGTTAGTTCATTCCTCTGCATGATTTTCAACAGCTTCCGTTACAACTTTATTCGAAGTGGTCGAAGCGTAGGTTGTAAAGCCACAAATCGACCGTTAAACTTTTCATTCACACATAACCCGAAAATTACCAAGCAGCCAATTAGTTTTCCATTCACAGCTCCATTAGTGAGCGGCAATTGCACGGCTAAGTGTATATGCGGCAGGTGGTGTGTCGACCTTGGGTATGCAAATATTTTATCGGGTCAAACACCCATCGCCCCTCACTGGACACTGCCTGTCTGTAACACTACCTACTATGTTTTTCTCAGTCTCTTAAGTTTTCACTTTCGTTAGCTAATTATGCTTATGCGTATTTTGGCTTATGAACATTTTTATTTGTTTTATAGTTAAGATATTGCAGTAATCATCTAGTAAAGTAAATAGTAAAGTAAATTTATTAAGACACGTTTTTTGACATCTTAAGCACAACAAATAAAAGATAACAAAATAAAATAAAGAAATAAATAAAGATAACGTGCAATAAAGTAACCCTAGATCCCACACTAGGATACCCTGTGTCGTGGGATCTAGTTATTTCGAAGATAATGACAAGTGCACTAGTGGGTAGTTCAGTATCCAATCGTTTGGTTGCTTAGTCTAAACAACATCTTAACTTACGTATTTAAGGAAAACATGCAAAATTACAATAAAATACAAGGTTTGTGTAGAGTGTAATGTAGTGTAGATTGTATGTTTTTGTAGTTATGTATATGTATGTGTATATATTATGTGTGATATAAAGTTGTAATATGCCTGGGTGAGTATTTGGGTGAGTATTTATAGGATTTAAAGTAAGTGAGTCAGGAGAGCTTCAGTCCGTGCATAGTCCTGAGCTGTTAGCCACTTAATGACTTTGATTTTACAAGTGCGCTTTGAACAACCTACTATGTCCACAATTTTGTTGACCTTTTCATAGATGAATGGACCCATGTATCTAGGAGATCTTTGAGCGAATTTAGTGCGAGTAGTGGGTGTTTTCCATTTTTTTTGTCTGCATGACCTGTTAGATTTGGTTTGAGTTTGGGGCGCTTGCTGGTGGAAACGTAATAAGGCAGACAGGATGAAAAGCTGTCTTATCCTAAGAACGTTACACTCTTGGTACAGCCTGTCAGTGGGATAACGATAGGGCTTTCCATGAGCAACCTTTAAAATGCCCCTTTGCGCTCGTTCTAGTTTTATTAAATGAGTCTTAGCTGCTGCACCCCATGCCACAATGCAATAATTCAAAATAGACTGGCATAAAGCGAAGTACACACATCTAAGGGTATTGTAGTCAGCTATGTTCCGAAGTTTTTTAAATATGAACATTAGTTTACGGGCCCTAGCAGTGACAGCATCTATTTGCTTGATCCAGGATAACTGATTGTCGATCAAGACACCAAGGTATTTTATATGGTCAACTTGTTCAATCTCGACACATTGACAAGAATTACTGCCAAGGTGCTTGCAGGAGTGGAGCTTGATTCGGAGTGGGTTTTCGGGCTCCAGGCGCTTCGATATTTTAAATGCCATGTATTTTGTCTTACTGGCATTCAACGTAAGAAGGTTTTGATGCAGCCATTTCATAACCTTAGCTAGGCCTCTGTGAGTAGCGTCAACGACCCCAGCCCAGTTATTGCTATGGAATATAATAGCCGTGTCATCCGCGAACGTGAGAATCTTTGCATTCTCTATTCGAAGGTTGCAGAGATCATTAATGTAGGCCAAGAAGAGAGTTGGGCCGAGCACGCTTCCCTGAGGAACGCCAAAGGAGATATCAGAATACTCGCTTATTGTTTCGCCTTTAGATTTTATTCTTTGCTGACGGTTTGTTAGGTAAGAGTGAAACCAGTTCAGAGCTAGACCCCGTATTCCCATTAACGATAGCTTCTGCAGGAGTATCGGCCGAGACACAGTGTCGAATGCCTTAGCCATATCTATGAATACACCAATACATTTGTCTCCAGAATCTACCCTTTCAGTCACATGGTCAACAAGTGCTACTACTGCATCCTCTGTTGACATTTTTTGACGAAAACCAAATTGGTTATTAGATAACAATTTTTCTTTATCAAGGAATTTTTTTAGCCGATTATTGGCAAGTTTCTCTAGTATTTTAGACACAGAAGATAATAGAGAAATCGGTCTGTAGTTAGTAACTTGAAGCGGGTCGCCAGATTTGAAAATGGGGCAGACGTTTGCTACCTTGAGACAGTCCGGAAAGACACCTGCAGCCATGCTAAGGTTAAATATGTGAGAGAGAACAGGGGCAAGAGATGTTTTACTTTGTTTTAAAATCGAATTGCTGATCAAATCATTTCCTGGGGCAGAGCACGATTTTAAGTTGTCAATTATTTTTATAATTTCTTCTGGGTCAGTTGGAGTAAAGAAAAAGGAGTTCCCAATAGTGCCCTCCAGTCTTGTGTTATCTGCCAGTTGTTTTTCAGTAACTTTTAGCTCAGACAGAATGGAATCAGCTAATTTTTTACCAACTGTACTAAAAAACTCATTGGCAGAATTTACCGCTTCCACAGGGTCTTTTAGAATTTTAGTGATGTCTGCGTTTGTACTGACACTTTTTCTCATATAGCAGATTTCCTTAACACTTAGCCAAAGTTTCTTGGTGTTGTCTTTATTTTCAGTCAGCAATTTGCGGTTGTATTCCTCATTTGCCTTTTTAATGATGTCGTTACAGTAATTTCTATAAGTTTTATACTCTCTTTGAATTGTAACATTGTCTTGATTTTTCCTGGAGTTGTAATGCAGGAGGTCTCTCTTTCGAATGCATCTAAGTAGACCTTTCGTCATCCAGGGTTTGCGAATGGCTTCTGAACTACGTACTTTGGCTTTTGAGCTAAAGTCTTTAATTTTTTGTGTCATTGAGTTGACGAAAAGATCTGTGGCAACATTAACGTCTGATTCAGCTGTAATGATAGACCAATCCGTCTCGAAAATACTCGTTTTTAATGCTACCAAATCAATTTTATTGTAGAATTTGGGAACCTTTTTGGTGACTGAGGATTTGGTGACACCAGCATTTTGGTGACAAAACAAAAATCTGGTTTAAGCGATCATGGTGCTTTTGAAAGATGGCTAACTTGATTACACAATACACAATTACACATACAGTTCTTACAGCTGCAGAATCATCAATGTAAATAATCCAAAACCCAAATATGTTTATTGTTTAAATACATTACTTTCCAAAAGCTTTCAACCCCTTTACCGCTAGCGGTCGGCGGCACTCTGCCCGCGTTTCAGGTCATTTAAATAAACATAAAACGATACACAGTAAACTTGGTTCCCTTTTAATGGACAGTAAGTTGAGCGTAAATATCAGTTATTACATAACTGATAAATATTATTTATTAAAGTAAACAACCGTACAAGTGCGATAGTTATCTGCCGTTTAGCTTCTGGTGGTTTTCGCGAATTGAAACTTATCATGTCTCGTGTTTTATTACAAGGTTGATTTTGATCTGTGACTCTTTGGTTCTAAAGAGCAACTCGATATTAAAGGTCGATATTTGCGACAAGTCAAATCATTCTTCGTTTGCAAGATGACACACTGAACTGAATTCGTTACCTATTAATTTGGTAACACAAAGTTCACTGTACATTTTTCCACGACACACGCATCTGCGGCGGAAGGGGCTAAACGCACCTGGCAGACGTGACGCGTGGGGTCGCATCGACCTAACGCGATAAGGGGAGGAATAAGTAACTCAAAACGAGTTTAGTGTTAACTTCCAAATGAGGGGTTATTGGTCGACGCTTAAAACGCGACTGCTAAGCGATGTTTAGATATAAAATTATACAAGTCAGCCGTTTACGGTGTGCCGTGCTGAGGAAGTTTTATTACTATTTTATTAGCCATAGTAATTAGATTTTTATTGAAATATAATACGCGTCTATAAACGTTGACAGATATTAAATCGTTTTAGCGTATTATGTACGAGGTGGTAGTGGGTATTGAGCAATAGTTTAAGATCAAAGATCAGGCATTGCTGAAGCTTGATTGAAAGGCTATTTTCAATAAGTAGTTGGATAGCATTCTTGAGTACATATGGAGGAATGCGTCAAGCTCGGTGTCGTGAATGTTCGTTCGGGCGGCGCCGGGGCCGGCCGGCGGCCGCTTTCTAACGCGCCCGATGCGCCCGCGCAGCCCGCTTCACTTTCTATTGTACGACGACGTGACGACTTGCCTTCATTTTATATTAATTTATCTAATTACCCGTAAAGCTCATACATTCTTGCTGTTAATGTTATGGGTCTCAAATTAAGCAGGTGACCAGATATAATCAGCTAGTCTCTTTGTATTATAGGTATAAGCAATAATGAAATCAATCGAGTAAGTACACTCCTAATGTATGCACGAGTAAGTGAGCAAAGGAACTCATCAATAAAACATTGTGTAAGCGAGTCGCTAATGTATTTCCAATACACCCACACTGAGGTCAATGGATCACAATGAAAATTCAAAAGCTGCAGTATCTTGTGATGCTATGACAAAATCGCCTGGTGAATATTACGCAAAAATATTCCTCGACCAAGAGCACACTGCACAGGGTAGACCAAGTTAGTCGGGAAAAATCTGCGGTTATTTGAATTTAAAATGCGAAACGAGCGACGGATGGACGCCTAGCCCGAGATAACACCCGGATGAAGTCGGTCGAAAGCCGTGCCTTTTCCGGAAAATTCTGCCTGTAACCGATTCTAAAGCGGTGTTACGTCACTCCGTGTAAGCCTTTGAAAAGTTTGAAGTCAAATGAGAGCACGGCTTAATCTGAAGAGTTCTTCCGGCGTAATTTTTTTTTGTTACTTGCTAGTGTTCGACGTCTTGCAATAGCAGTAAAGTTTGAATACATTGGAAAAAAATAATATGTACAAAAATAGCAGTAATGTTCCTATTTGGTCCCTTTATCATAGTCGCCTACGCAAACAATCGGTGCGCTGGCGTATCCCTCCGGCGGGCGTTGAAGTCTTTCGCATCGCTCGGTGCACATATTTGGTCATACACTCAATGACTAATTGGCGCACTGCGGATGTTGCCCACCTTTACTTGATATCCTAACCTACTTGTTAAAGCTCTTAAGTGCACCAAAAACATTGTTTTACGGTGCAGTGTATCGAATAAACTTAGTAAGAAATAAATACCTAAATACAAAAATAAAAAGCTATTTAATAATCAGATTCCTGTAAAACAATGATCCCGTAAAGCGATCATAACCTAGAACGGAAAAAACTGCATGTCCAAAAAAGTCGAGCACCGCTAGTCGAGTGAGCGGGACAGGCGTATGAGACGTGAGCAAGACGGCGACAATCGCGAAAGTGAGAGGAGGCGAGGCGCAGAGCGGCAACAGCGCGCGGTTACGTTACTAGCGGGGTAAACAATCGAGGATGATGTGACGGTGCGCTGCGCGTGCGACCGCCCCCGGCCGTGCACTTCGCTACTGCATTTTTGACGTGTGACGTCACTAGATGCGTTTTGTTTTCTGGTCTAAGAAGGGTGTCTATATCGTTTAAGTGTCCACACTAGTCAAGAGACTGTATTCAATCGCTGCGGCCTAGTCCCGAGTGCATAAACAGTATTAGAAATAGTCACCTAAAAATAAGCGTGTTTGTAAACAGTCTGCGAAATTTCATGGGTGTCGAGTGTTGCGGCTGAGCGGCGGATATCAGTATTTCGGCGCATACCTAATGGCACAGTTATCACAGCGTCCGCAGTGTGCCGGCCACTGTCTATTTCCGCCAACGTCAGCATTATTATGGATTGCGCGTGTTGAACTTATGTCATACGGTTGTTGATATGTGCCTCACCTTAATTTTCCTTCTGGGGTAATTTTGAAAGGAATGTATATTGCGCTGAGAGTCGTAAAAAAGTTATAGGTGAAACTATCTGAGTTCTGGAATATCATCAACTGGGGGAAATAAAACGTAAGTGGACATTTCCGCGAAGGGAAGGAAAAAGGGAAGAATTTTTTTTATCAGATAAAAACCGAATCAACAAAAGATAAAAAAGAACTAATATTTGATGGAAATATTCTTCATCACTGGAACATTGCAGCTAACCAAGCATGGTGGCCCAGTCAAAGTCCATTACTACAGAATTAATAGCTCTGACAATTTGAAGCCTTCCGGGGCGGTTAGCGATGGCTAACATAAACATATTAACGCAATAAAACCATTATATGGAGACAATATTTACTGCGGACAACAGTTACCTGGTAGGTACTACATACTTACATTCACATGCGTACGCACACAGATGCACCATAAGCCGACAATATACTACCATTACTTGCGAGTGGGCGGCGGCAAACGGCAACACTTACCATTTGGTATTCCTTACTCTGTCTACTTAAAGTAGAGCGAGTGAGATGGAATAGTTTGCCGCACAGTTTTTTACCAATATTGTCATTGATAAAATGATTACCTTTGACCCCAGAGATTCATACCATACGCGCGTCAAATTTTCAGCTGACGATTCTTCCTCAATCATTATGTTCAGGTAGGTATCAATGCGACAAAATTATTCTTTGAAGTAAAGGTCATGCATTCAAAGTAATACGTAAACATTCTAAATATTTCGTGACGAAGCTCATCTAAAGCCGAAGGTTTGAAAGAGAATTGAATTAACTGACACCAACTCTAATTCCACAATCTTCATAAAAAAAAACTAACTGGTGCGGAAATAAAAAAGATGAAAATTTCAAAGTAAGTATACGAAGCGATTGACATAACTTTCAGCAAAGAAACAAAATCATCGGCGCGTCGTAAGCTTAATTCGAATCAATTTCAAAAGTTAACATTTCATCCAACCAATACAATGTCGAGGAAATAACTGAGATAGAGTTTAACGGAAAGTAGAAGTGGACAAAAAGCAGGAAAACTCAAACGTAGCCATATTTATAAAAGCGAGATTTACATTCTCGTTGTACAACTAAGCTTGTATGTCACCAAGGGCGAGGACACGTGCCACGTGACCAATGATAATAGATCCCGCATTTATTAGCTAGCCGGCGAACGTGGATAAAACGGAAAACCACTAGGAATATTTTCCTATAGATAAGAAGCATAGCAAGACCAAGTATTACAAAACTCGTAGCAGTCGTTCAGAACAGTTTAAAACTGTCTTAACAGGCTATTAATTGACTATCTTACAAAATATTTGTAGCAAACTTATTTATCGTTGAAAACCGTGAACGATATATTTTAAAGTATCGATAGTTAATTTCGCCGACTTAACAAGTATGATATTGCATGCACGAATGTATTAAAATGGAATTGTTATGCGGCAAACGCGTCTACAGGCACGCGCCATGGATCGATTTAGAGGCCACATCGGCGCTTGCGCATGTATGTCTACATTCGCACAACCACAACCAAACACCTATGTAAATTGAATCCATCAACAATTATACGGACGGATACACAATTAACAAAGGTACAAGATGATTATTAGCTTTATAGAACCTACAATGAAAATTGTAGGAAATCTCTGATACGGAGTCGAACAAAACTTTCGAAGTGTTACGTCAAAAGTAGAAATGACATCATGTCATCTTACGAAGAAGACGATTATCTATTCGGTCATAGTATTTTTAATTGCCATTAAGTATTGGTTACGACTATTCGTGAAGTATTACGTCAGCAGGACATATTGCTGGTATCATGGTACCTCGAGGCCGTCGACGAACGGATAGTCGCAGTGGACAACCTCAGGAAGGAGGTCGACATATGAAACGGTTACAAGATCGTCGACTGTCGAAAATAGTCTCCGAAACTTATGTTTGTAACGGTGACGGTGCAGATACTGATCTTAATTTATTTGCAACGATAATATTTGACACAAAAATGGAATCGGATTCAAGAGTTAATTGTAAATCTTGACCAGTTTCTCCACAAAAAATCTTCTTACTCTGAACAAGGCATGTACACCAAAACATTCACTGGAAAGTCACTATTGATGTCTATTGAGTGAGTTTATCTGCGTGTTAGGTCTCAGTCCGAGAACATCATTCACACGAAACGATCAATTAAACTCCAGATCTAGATCCCAAGCCGGTATCCTCAGTGCCGAAGGGTAAAGGGTACGCAGGTAGGCAGTACTGGTGCGCTACGCTGCTAACGGTACAATCACGCGCCGACCGCGGTCAACGAACCCAACGACCTTACGTCTAGTCTAGAAATTTGAAGGTTTGCCCTAGTTTATTTTCGACAAGTGTATTGTTATAAGAAGCAATTTAAAAGTTCGTTAGAATAAGTTTCAACGACAAATACTTGAGACACTAAACAAATAAAGTAGTAACTCAATAGCGAAATTATGGAAGTCAAGATGTTGGCAAACATTTTAATCTTGAGATTGAGAACTCGACGATAGTTCGTACGAGCCGGCAGAATGCAGATTCCGACGCAGGCCGCAAAGCTTTTATGCATACAAAAGACGTCGCTAGGATATTGTGGTGCGACAGGTAGTTAGATGCGTGTAGTGAACACATTCGCAGAAACGTCTGTTATTGAAATCTGAGGAGACACTGTAGCATAACGTCAAGAAAAAGCTACCTATACAACGAGAATCTTCCACAAGATTAAAATAACAGAGCAACTTAGTGGGTACAAAACAACATCGCCTACATAATGATCTCGATCGCTTGATTATTCCGTCTCTTTTGCTCTCTCTCGAACATACCTTCTCACGCGTTAAACCTCAGCCTCTATGGTGACACGTAAATACTACGTGCACTATTTAACAAGTGGGCCGCGACAAATACTGGAAAGCCACTTGCACGTTTACCAACTCTGCTTTAATTGAAAGATTATGATAATGTGCTCACGTTCGGTTGATTTGGGAAGCGAGAACCAGTTGTATGTTAAACTGTATCATTTTAATAGCACATTATATTAACAATGAATGCATGGGCAAAGGCATGTTCGATGTTGAACTAAATATTGAGATCTTTAAACTCTCACTAATACTGGATGATGAATTGATGACCATAGACTACCCAATGCAAAAATCGCAAATGTCCTTCGAACTATGCGTCATGCAAAATTTAAAATTCACAAGACATAACCAGACAATTATTCTGACTACATCGAAATAAATTAGGTTCTGATTTAAGAAGGAAGATAATTATGATAATCATAGATGTTCTTGTCGGCGAATTTACACCTTCACATCTCCGGCAGATAGGAGGGGGGGGGGGGTCGAATGATAGAGAAAAGGGGGGATTGTAGTGAAAGCGTTTCGAATTTAATCCGAGAGAGCCCTCAGACATTCGGCAAAGTTATTTTACAGTCTGATGTTATAATAAAGATATCGTTTGCTGACAATCTATTTTGTCAATTATTAAACTAATCGTTTCGTCGGCTGCTGTACAATAGCTTTGATTCGCATTGTCTGTTGACAGTTAATTTTGTTAGTCATTTGCAAATGAGGTCAACTTGCAGGCCGATACATCGGCGAAGCGTTATGTAATTATCATAATAATTGTCGGCGTTTCTAAATGTTGAAGCTGGAATTGGTTAAATAAATATATTTTTAGATTATAATATTTTATAAAATAACATCTATTAAGCAATACTTTGCTTGTCTATGTTTTTTTCCAGTTCAGCGTTTATATTACGACAGAAATATACTGCACTTATTTACTTAAGGCACAACCATTTCAAGATTCACCCCAAACATGCTCAGTTGTTTTCCAAAATACTTGATTACCGTCATGTATCATGTGCATTCTATGAAGTTACTTCGAAACTACACTTTAATAAATTACCCTGACTGCTTCTAGTTTTATCGCAGCAAGAAAGTTTCACCAAGTTGAAGTAATACATCAAGATTTACATACGTTAGCACAGAGTTTTGAATACGTGAAGTTATGTGTTACGCTTGTACAATACCACGACGCAGTTAATCGTGTAGTGAAACTTGTTCTCCATGAGACGACGGTCAAAACTCGCACGCAAAGGGCCGACTGACGCTTTCGGCTACAGACATTTGTAATGCTCCAGCTAATCTCCTAAACTCACAAATGTTTCGCAAAAAGTACTGCAGTGATAAAACGCAAGTTTCAGTTTTCAAAGTGCGGCTCGCGCCTCGGGCACGTACAGACGGTGCCAAGTGTTGTCAACACACAACACCCTCTTGTTTACACAGTAAAAAATATAGGTCATTCTTCACTTTCACGCTTTCGGACACTTGCGTCCCGTAAGACGGGGTGTAGCCGGATTACGGAGTAAAATTACTCGTGTAGAAATAACCTTTAGCCAATAAAAGCGAAAGTGGAGCACAAGGCTAGTGAAGACTTGTTTTTATCGATCGACATAACGCAGAAACCTGAATACGGTGTGTTTTCAATCATACTAATGAACTTTACGTTCGTCGAAGATGCATTTAACTGAATCCAATTTTAAGTATAGATGATTGTTAAGCCAATAGTTAATGGAGCACGTTTTAATACAGATAAATCATAATAAATTGATTGCCGTGTAACTAATAAGCATAATCTAATTGGATTAATATGAAATAAAATCAATCTCGGCTTGTTTAATTTCGAAATGAGTAAGTCCATTAAACACTAGCGCATTTCAGAATGCATTCAATCTTTTCTTAGCCACTCAATAAACAAATAAATAAAATAATTGCAAATCTGTGGTGACACAGGAGCCACGTTGGCGTCTAGTGGCGGACTCTGGCGAAGCATCGAATGTGGGACAGGCACAGAGCACTTCTGTTGTCTTGACCCACATATCGTGACCGCGGTCGCGGCCGGACCACTGCCGCTATTATAGCGGAACACCTTAATTGCCTTCTGATGGAAAACGTCGAGAAATTCGAAAGGGCAACAACAGAAATGGAACATTATGAAAAACTTTCATGTAGGTAAACAAAAACATAAAGCAAACAATACATATTGTGTGAAACTCGAACGTAACACAAAACTCAGTCGAAAAGATAAAGTTGTAAATTTTGTGAAACTTCCTCGAAAATTATCGCGAAATCAAAACCCACACGTACAAAGTTTACTTTAGAACGATTCTTCCAGAAAAGAAAAAGTAAAATACGGATATCAAATAAATGATTCCAATATCGCTGAACGAATGGTAAAAATCGAGATCGTAACCAAATCAGAAAGAGAAAATTTTTCCTCGTGACGGTATCATCAAAACAGAACCTTGACCCAGAATGTAGCTCGTAACAACAAGAGGAAAAGGACGTTACGAAGACGCTGTCAGGACCGCATCAAGTGATGTCATATCGTCTGAGTATTTAAGACTGGTTTTGTTTTAGTTACACAAATATTTGAGTCCTTGAAGGTTATTTTTATTTTCGGCAGTGCGATTGACATTTGGATTTTAACCCTTTTTTCCTCGCGACTATTTTCCTACCACCTGCTATAGGTGGTAGGAAAATAGTCGTGAAAAAATATCCATGATCAATGGAAATAATTCAATCATAATCGTTAGAATAATTCAAGGATTTATTAATTAGCAAACGATTTTGTAGAAGGCGTATAGAAGGTATTTGTACGATTAAAAAACGCAGTAGCCATTAAAATATTTCTGTACATATTGAAATTTTTCCGACTCGGCTATAAGCAAGGCCATCAAGTAATTGAGTAATTCGATTACGAGTTAACTCGAAAATAGTTTTAATTGCCGAGACTGGGTGATACGGACCTTTCTCTTCAATGTGGTTTAAATACAGGCACTCGTTGCGGAACCGCATCGATTAAGGACAATGTGGATTGCGCGCGAAGGACGTTCACGCTTGCTTCAAGGATCGACCTCCATTGGTCGCATGCATTCGTTAATAAAAATGCTTGATGTGATAACTTTGATAAGCTAATCAATACTCATTACTGATAATTTAGTATCATACAGTATTTAAAAACCACTTGGCATGTCATTGTCAACCTTAAAATTGTATCAGCTGTTTATCATTGCATCCAAGTTGTAAGTTTTGTATTTGGGTCAGACTGCTGTGTACTATAAACAATCAAGATGCATATTTTAGGAGTGACCTTGAATGGTATGACGGTGGCATATATGGTGCAATACCAATTCTATTGCACGAAGCAGATCCCAGGAAATTGTGAGCCATACTTGTTAGTCATTTCCATGCGTGTTTTGACTGCATTTCCCCACCAGCGTCATTATCTTGTAATTCCCTCTGGAGTCTGCACACGTTTGCCATATAAATACATATCACACCAGTTACTTCAATTATCTGGCATTTTCCAGTCTGAGGTCACTAGAGACTCGAGATAAATAGTGCGTCATTCTTATGTAGGTAAACGCGTCACATGGTTATTTATTTCCCTCGGAAACGTCAATGTTTTCCTCATGTGTTTGTCCCTCATGTCAATGTACTTACGCTTGTCAATCATTGCACTAATTTCCTTTATTGTTTAGGAAACAATATTACAGCAATCGTAATATTAATTTCAAGTGTTGAAGGAGCGTGAGATACCGCCGCCGCAACTGTTCGCTTATCATGTGTGATAATGTGTAATGTGGCATTATATAGCCGGTCGCACTGTAAACAACTGTGCGATTGGTTACAAAATAAACAGAACACAGCTTTCAATTGTGGTTTCGATGCGAGAATTCAACCAGATGCGGGCACGAGGGGCTTTATATACCGAAATGAAGAGTTCACAGTATTTATTTGAACAGTTTTCTTTTTAATTTATACACGTGTTCTTTCTCGTGTTGCGCTTGAGCATCCTTCACGAGTACGTGCTTTATCGTCGAGATTAGTTCCTTTGCATTGTGCAAGGCGACGCAGGAATTGTATTGTCAATGTGTTTACAATCATTTTAATCTCCAGACAATAATACTATTCGGTAAAGAATTAAAGATAAGATAAAGGTTTCGATATTTTTATCAAAGATCCTTTCTTTTTGTATCATCTTTTTCCACCTATTGGTCACACAATCTTTGTTGCCGTCAGAGACTTTCAAAGCTTTTAATCGTGCTCTATTGTGGTGGCTGATAGCGGCGTGAAGCGCCAACCGCTCTCGTAGGAGCCTTGATACCGTGTGAGTGTGATAAGTTATCAGCTGATAGATAACGACCCCCGCGACATAACAAAACTTACAGTTCGTTATAAAATTAAAACACATTTAAGTTTCCGTTCTTCAATACTTTAAATGTGGATTTGAAAATCAGATTAACTGATAACGTATATCGTTAAAAGTATTCATATTTTCAGAAGTGTTTTAAATTTTTGCTTTCAGATACGATGAGAAAATAAAAATCAGGACAAACAAAATTTGTCTGAACCCATTTACATGCTCAACGCGTGCGTAACGTTGTAACCTAAGTTACTAATACATAATTATTATTAAGATACAATAAACCGGATTTAGCGACGTCGAACACAGTTTGTTCCAGTGTGCGCATGCGCAGACTGCTTTTAAATACTTCAGTGACCCGCCAGACACAAATCAAGCGTTTACTAACCTGTAAGGTCACCTCTATTTTCATTATAACAATGAAATTTTACGAATAACTCCATTTCATTTCTTTAAAGTTCAAATTCATTTGGATGAGCAGCCAGCAAGTAAAGCACTGATTTCAGGTAGATGTTTTTTGCGACGACCTTGAGCCGTTTAAAACAACTAAGGTCTTGCTGTTCTCTTAGTTACGCTTACGAGATTATACTTTAGGCCAAGACTTCTTGAATCTCATTTCCAATAAGATGAAAGTGAAAATTGTATGTGTGAAATACCAAAAGGCAAAGAACAACAGTCTTCGTGAGAATTTACGACCATCGTAAGCATCATACAAGAATTTATAGCTTATAAAAAGCAGCAAAGCATTAGACATTCATTATTTAAACACATTGTTGTTATTAAGTTGATTAAATTAAGGAAGTTGATTAAATTAAGGAAGTTTATAGTAGTATCGCCACTCTGGACAAACGTAAAATAATAAAAAATAATCTGTTGCTTTATTGCCGCCAAAACGGTAGTTAACAACTTGTTTTAATACTGTTAACCAGTTAATTACACATCGTTAATGGACACGGGTCAGTATCAATTAGTGGTGCGATTTATTCAGTCAGGACACCAAATCTGTTCTTAGGTGGAATTTGTAAAGAAGTGGCCTAGAAGCGGGAGGAGACATAACAGTGGCGAAATGAGCACATTCAGGATAACATTGAAGTCGTGCTCTGTATGCACAGAGGGTGATAAGGGGTGTGGGGCAGAGGTCGCGGAGACTAGTGAGTTCGTCAGATGCCATGAATAAGTTAGCGGTGTACTCCGTCACTCAATGGGCATCGTCTTATGGCGAGGAATTGAGATAGAAAAAGAAAAAATCGTAATGAAGCTAAAAACGGAAAAGTTGTTATTTTTGTTTGCATACCAGAGAAAAATAAACGGAAAGATTGTGTTATTAAATTAGCACACTTCCAAATATTGCCCATGAAAAACAATGTTACAGAATGAATGAATGATTATCGCCAGTTCATTCTCATACGTCAAGGGTAAACAATGGTCAAGACAAAGTCACAGCTATGACATACTGCGTATGACTGTACTAGAATTTATAAGACAAAGCGTAAACAGGTAAAGAACAAAGACGAACATCAACTACCTAGATAATCAGAGTGCACGCAACTGATGCCTGGGCGGAGGCCCGCTTATGGGAAAGTTACAATCATTACGACCATTCATAAACGGTTGAATGAGCGCAAGACGCTTGCGCAGCCGGCGAGCGCGCGCGCACCGACCCCGCGAGTCCCACGACATCTGTGATGTCGCCGCGCAGATGCCGCGAATACCTCAACAACAGCCTAGGTGAAGCCGGTGAACATTCACAGCTTGACTATCAGCGCTAAATTTACGATTTAACTAGCATCAATTAAATTATTGCAATGCATTTTTTTTTGCGCAATGCTCCTAGTAAAGTGTATTGAACCCAAACGCGACACCTAGTAGCCCCCGATGCGTCACCGCCTATGTTGTGGACGAGAAAAAATTCCACGCGACAAAAGCAGCGATGTCCGCAAACGATGCATAAATAATTAGACAATAAGCAGGCAGGGCAAGAAATCGGTAATTTGTATCGCGTCGAGATAGGCGGAGCGCAGAGGGAGACGGGTGCAGGCAGGCGCGCGCCGCCGCGGAGATATGGCAACGCGTCAGGTGGAAGTGGCGCCCGTGCTGTGCTCGCTTCTCGCCGAGGACGACCGACCTCCCCCGGCGCCCCGCACGCCCGCCCCTCACCCGCTAATCCTCACCCGAACACAATCTGATAAAATTCGCGCCAGCTATGAACATTACGCAAAGCTACTCAACACTACAACACTGCGATAATGAATGACCCGACGATTTTTTTTAACACGCATATAAACATTACTCCTCATGTCTCGCTATCGTATCGCATTATCGAACGGTACGAGGCGAAAAATGTAATAAGAAAGTTATTTCCTCAACCTGGCGAAACTAGTCTCGCGAACGCATTACGGTCCGCGTTACGGCCAGGTGAATTCAAAATGACCTCTATGGGCCGGTGGCTTCTTGTGGCCTCGCTCGCCGAATGCGTTGACATTTTGTGGGTTAGCAACATGACATGACTCCGAGTTGTGGCGAGAACGATGCCAGGATGACTAACGGCCGGCCGTCATTAGCCGCCTAAACGTAAATTGTCCCATACAAAAACTTTAACGCAATAGATCGATTCGGCGGCCGTAGCGCAATAAGGTGAATTTTGTATATCAGCGTCCACTAACGATAATCACATCGTCTACTTAGACGTCGTGGACTCATTATTTAGGAATTCCTAAACATGCAACGGGAGACCTATGAATAGTAGCGCACAATATGAACATCACGTAAATCGTTATTATTTCGAAAGAAAAGTACATACGAGTTCTTTACTCAATGTAAAAGTGACTTACCAAGGCGAAGAAGTTTGTGTGGCAATCCTCGAGACTTGCACCGTTTGTTTGGTGATTTTGATGCGTCATGGTAGTCCGGGGCACTTCATTTTCATTTCACAACACTAAAAACGGATACAATCTTAAAGAAACCACTCAAAATCTTAAAATCATCACCGACATTTAGTGAAGTTTTCACCTTTCAATGGCGACTGGAAAATGGCGGATAGGAAACAACAACCCAAGCCGACAGTGCTGCCGTAGGCGGCCAAAGATAGAAACTGGTTTCGTCTAGAAATGTGAATACATTCCGTTCTACGATGATATAATGTTGTAACTTACGGCTGACTTCAGTATCTAGTTTCATTTTTAGTTTTTTTAGTTTTAATATTTAGAATGATTTTAATTATTTTATGCAAGTAACGAAAAAAAAAAGCAAATTTTAATTATCAGTAAAGCTATTGCAGGCCATACGTATGTTAAATGTTTTGCCAATATTTTCTCTTTATTTGATCAAGTAGCAAAGGAAAAATCGTTCTTGATATCGATTCAAAACTATCTGGTTCTGCAATCACTATGAGATTCCGTATCAGTCTTAAAATTGATATTCTTCGAGTCGTATTCTGCATAGGTATGCTGCGTGGAATGAAAGAACATTATTTTACGGTTGTCAAATGTACGGACATGGAATAAAAATAATAAAAATATTTTTCATTTTATCAACTAATAATATTAATTTTAAAAACGTTTAAAAATAAGTCGAGAAAATTACATAAAATAAAATGTTCCGGAACGTGCTGTCCGCAATTCCGCGCAGGAATTTACAGGTTATTTTTTTGCACACCTTACCTAATAATTAAAAAACAGTATTATCAGAGCTCCAATGACTTAAATAATTTACAGATCACTGCAGTAAGGTATAAGCAGAAGAAACATCCTAAAGTAGACAAAAAATTCCAAGCTGCTGCAGAATCCTTAGCTGCAAGAGGGTATGGATTAATTGTTTACCATTAAGATTTAAATATTTTTTAAATAAACCACTGCATTTGAACAATACCTAATTACCTAACTGGTGAGGTAAATTATTACAATAAATTCTTAGTTGAACAACGAAAATATTATATGACAATACATAAAAGTTCACAAATTATAGAATCTCACTTTACCTATAACAATTTAGAAAACTAAACTTATCCTTACAGTTACTAAGGGCCTTATCTCACTAGGACAGCGGTCCGGACCGGTGCCGCCACCATGGTGTCCTGTGAGATAGGGCCCCTAAGAGGTATAATTTAATAACAACTGCAAAGCTGCAAAGTTTTTGGAAACTTCCTTTTTTAAATTGTAACCATTCTGTAAATTTGTTTGCAGGTTTCTCAGACAGACAAAGCCATGGGACCCACCAGCAAATATTGAAGAAACTATCACCAAAATATGTACATCCAATGGTCTGAATGCTGATGCACAGTTTGACGCATTAGAAACTAAGTTTGCAGTTCTCAAGGCGTGCTTTGAGGAGACTGGATATGATATACCAAATTCATTGCTGCATACCATTGAAAGTGTTGGTAGGTTACTCTCGGCAATTATTCTATCCACCAAGTTTCTTAGGAATAATATCCCTAATTGCCCTGTGAAAGCATGTTAGCTTTTCATAGTGATTGCATAACAGAAAGCAAGCAGAAATACATCTAACTCATCATAGGTAATGAGCAAATCATAATTTTAAGCATAACATCATGAACACATGCAATATTACAACACAATAGTCCAAATCTTTTTCTAAAATCAAAACTACTTTAAGCCAGATAACAATGTAAAGCTTTTCCAGTCCTAAGAATATTGACTTACTTGGACACAATCTAGAAATGCAGATCCCTCTCTCACAGGCTCTAAGAAACTTTGAGAAAAGTAAGGGGTAGGTCACAAACATTTTTGTATTAAGTGCGGTTTGTGACCACTGTCAGTAGGCAAAGAGGTCATTGTACGAAATTCTTTCTGCTCCACGATCTGACTTTATTAAGATTACTTTTCTTCACCGCCAAGGTGACTTTTCACCCATATTTAGTTTATGCAATTAGATATCCTACTTCGAAATCACAAAGAACTAAATAATGATTTATTATTGGTACTAAATTGTTCATAAATAATCACATCATTTTAGTATAGCTGTGTCAAAAAACTGAGCGATCACTAACGCATCCCATGATGCAATGTCGTTGGTGCGTTTTTAAAAAATGATTAACTATGTCAAGCAAGCCGTGGGTTTTTGTTGTAACTCAAGGCCAACTAAAACCACATGCAAACAAGAAAAAACCTTAGATACGGTAAAAGGTTTACAATCCCTGAGGACGGCCGTCATTGTATCTGTGCGAGCGTGACGCATTATATTTACATGGGCGTGGGAGTGAAGGAGATAGGTAATCAGAGGTCATTGTATGAAATTCTTTCTGCTCCGCGACCGGACTTTAGCTATAATGTTGATGAAACCATGTTAGTGCGATGTGTGACACCATCATGACAATAAACTATGAAAGTATGACACAGCTAGAGAAAACTTAATTAAGTTATGACCAGGCAGGCCCCCCCCTCCTGGGTTCCCAAGGCGCAAGGGCCACATGCACATTCTGTAGCTCAAGCTTTGTGATACTAGAATGCTGATCAAGACTGTAAGGTTAATTTTTATGATGGCTAAGCAATATTCCTGTCACAAGTCCCTGACCACAAGAGTGTGAGAAAGAAACAGGAGCCATTTACAGCCAAAGCAGTTAATGTTGCTTGCGTTTATTAATTTGGGCCTTACAACTAATGGTGTGTATTTTAAGCTTGAGGTACTTCAGCTCCCTGTTCTTGTCACTGAAGTTGTGTGCCACTGCCAGTCTGCAAATCTCTATGGGGTGGTAGGTACCACATAACATAAGGTAACTTACGGCCGCTTTCTATAACATATCTCAATCCCAATCTTGGTCCCGATCCTTGTCTGTAACCAATCAACGGCCGAGTTTGTGTCCTTCACCACACAATTCTCACCTTTGATTGGTTACAGACAAGGATCGGGATCAAGATTGGGATTGAGATATGTTATAGAAAGCGGCCGTTAGTGGTCAAACTTGAATCTACCAAACCAATTATTTAAAATATATTTCAACTTTTGCTTGTATTTCTACATACAGACTTCAGAGTGGCAAACTCAAACGAAGCAAACTGAGGTACCTACCCTTTCTAATTCAATTGATCTTGGAAAAAAAAACATCAAGAAAAACATTGTTTTAAAAATATCTTTAATTATTGGTCAGTGGGTCGTCTTCGGAGCGGATACCTACTTACCTAGTGTTTTAAGTTTTAACTTCACTCAAGCTCAAACTATTAATATCTCAGTAGGTACTCTTAGCACTTACTTTTCATACACTTATAAAACATGTAGGACCTATAGTCTTACGACCTTGGCTGCTGGTACTTGTATAAGATCATACTTTTAACACCAATTGCTTTGAAAAAAATACGAAGTAATGGTAGTTAGTTTGAAATTAATTCGAATTTTATTCACAAATTAGTGAGTGTGAGAGTTTTCAGAATCTGTACAATATCCTAAATATTACTTTCGCAACGCAACAACAACTTGCAGGGATATTTTACTTTTCTTTTTGTGTATTTTCAATTCTTTCTTCACATTATTCTGAATTCTGTTTCGTCCAGCACTTTTAATTACGCGCCAAAAAACTAGTCAGACAGGAACTGTCAAAAATGACCATAGCGTCGGTGCGCTTGCCAAATCTGATATGTGCATTTGAAGAACTTTTCAGGACAACAAAAAAAACGTTTTTTTTCGCAATTATTATCTTCTGAAAATATAAAAATACTACAAAATATGGCAAAAAATATCTAATTTAGTCTATGCTAATAAAAAACTTATTACATTCGTGTATGGGAGCTCAATAATTTTTTTTGTTGTTTAAAAAAACGAAAAATCAAAAAAATGCACATATCAGGTTTGGCAAGCGCACCGACGATAGGTATTTATTTTTAGGGATTCCAATTCAATCAACGTGTAATGAAAATGGGGCTAGCGTCTATGTTTTGTACAGTTTCTAAAGGGTTTCAATTTTGAGCAATAATTTTTTCAATTAAATTTATTATTTTGTCACAGCTGATCTGAAAGAGTTTTACAAGACACCTGTGGACACAGCGACACCATTTGATGCCCTGAAGAGAATGGAACTGCCCAAGAACTTGTATGTGCAACCAGACTATGTCAGATTCCATCCAGGTAAAAATTGACATTTTTAAATTAGGTAGGTACTTCCCCATAAATATTTATCGAAGTTATATCACGAATATGTGCATTATTCTGTTTCAGAAAAAGACACATTGTTCGACGGTGTATCAGCATTCCCCAAAAGTTCCACCATTGTGTCTGGTCTGAAGACTCGAAAGAAGTACGAAGGGTACACTGCTAAGCCGTCGTGGCACTAATTCTGTGGAGATTTAGATTTGAAATGTTTTGTAGGTACCTACTTATAGTTTTAGTCGATAAATAAAAAGATTCGATAATTAAATCCGTTTTTATTCTCTACCTATAAAAAATTGAAACTCATCAATGCGATGGGCACCGCTACTCTTCATGCCCCGCATCACGCGCGGCTTAACGCCCCACATCTTCGTATTGCAACATCGTACATTAAATGTTTGTGTTTGCGCGTGTGATGTGATGATGCTGGCTGCTGCACGCGCCGCCGCGCCGCCAGTCTGTAAACGGAAAAAACGCGTGCCGCGAGACGCCACGCTGCACGCGACGCGCGACGCCCCACATCTCCATAAACGAAGCCCTAAGACGAAGCCTAAGCCAAGATTTAAGTAGTATCTGTGCTTGGTGCCTCCAAATATTTTTACAAACACGTCCGGAAAATGTTTCCTTCTGCCGACTATCATGGACGCTACAAATACACATCGGCTTTGAATAAATGTACAAGACACGTACAAATATAAATAAATAATTGAAAGCCTCTTAGATTACTAGATTACCTCCTCAATCTTTTCTGTCACTGCCATCTAGGTATGGCCAGAAGATAAACGAAGCGGGGTACTGAACAGTACTGAAAATGCTCCTTTCTGAAAATATTCCTGCCGACGCCCATGCTGATTATTGAAAAATCGGTCAGTTCACACCAAGCTACGACGCGACGTGACAAGTATGGAAAGTAATTTATTACACCCCGCGCCGAAATTTTAAAATAACCCTTTTTAACGTTAGGTAGGTAGGTAGCAGATAATTTAAAGTCTTTAGTGCCCTATCTATTCCATCTGTTCAACCATGAACATGCAATAGCTACACGTGCCAGCAATAGCATCAATGCGATGGTTTCCTGTGTACATTGCACGACGTACACAAAACCCCTGTTCCTACCCCAATTCCGTCTGTTACCGTAGGTCTCCTTGTAACAGACTTCCCGCACGTAAAACCAACGTAACCTACGTTTGATATATGGTTTGTATAGTAGGTTAGGGCATTAGATACTATAATGACCGTAAAACCCCGGTATATGCATGCTTTCTCGACTTGTCCAGGGTTTTTGATTTGGTGGCGTATGATCTGTTGTAGGAAAAACTTGAGCGTACCGACCTACCACGAGAACTTGTTACCATCCTCAAGTATTGGTATACGAACCAGGTCAACAGCGTCAGATGGGCGGGGGCAATGTCGGAGCCATATCGTATCGAGTGCGGTGTGAGACAGGGCGGACTGACCTCACCCACGCTATTCAACCTCTACGTGGACTCGCTGATTGTCGCGCTGAGCAGTCAGCATGTCGGCTGTCATATAGATGACGTGTGTGTTAATAACTTAAGCTATGCAGACGACATGGTACTGCTGAGCGCGTCGATCTGTGGCCTGAGGAGGTTGATGGCGACATGTGAGGGTTACGCTGTGAAACATGGACTTGTCTATAATATCAAGAAAAGTAAGTGCATGGTCTTTGAGGCCGGTGGTGCTACATGCCCGTTCAATGTACCACAAGTACGTCTAAATAATTTACCCTTAGACAGTGTAAAGCAGTTTAAATATCTAGGGCATATAGTCACGGCTGACCTCAGGGATCATGCTGATGTGGAACGGGAACGAAAGGTTGTATCCAAGAGAGCTAATATGCTGGCCCGCAGGTTCTGTAGGTGTTCGGATGAGGTGAAAATTACTCTTTTCCGAGCATATTGCACTTCTATGTACACCTGCAGCTTGTGGGCTAATTACATGCAGAAAAGCTACAGCACCCTTCGTGTCCAATTTAATAATGCTTTCAGGGCGGTGTTGTCTCTGCCCCGCTACTGCAGCGCTTCAAGTATGTTCGCATTGGCACGCACAGACTGTTTCCATGCGACCATGCGGAAGCGCTGCGCGTCTCTTGTGCGCAGAGTGCGGGGCAGCTCCAATACCCTTCTGAAAATGATAGCGAATAGGGTGGACTGTCCTTATGTGCGCCACTGTTGTGACAGACAAATTACGTATAGTGTCGCATATAAGAGACGTTTGTAATGATGTACCTACTTAATTAAATCAATGTAACCTACTAACACTAAAATATAAGCTGTTTTTAAAATACTAACAAAATATGGATCACGGTTGTCCGAAATAAATGAAAATTTTTAATTTAATTAGGGTTACTAGGGTGCTAGGCAATTGTTGTTGAGGCTAGGTTTGGTCAGTAGGGTCTTAGGTAACTCATAGGTACTAGATTCAATTGTCTCAGACGTAGCCGTACTGGACGCATTTGGAACAGCGGCCGTACTAAGCTGCAAGTCCCGGTGCATTCACCATCATTTCTGGCGGAATAAACGCATTTTCTTTCTTACTATCTAAAAATTTAATAGCATCGTACTGATATCCGTGTGAGTTGACCCTAAGGCAAACAAGGAACCGTATGCTCTGAAAAAGATATCGTAATTTTAACACGAGACTGTGTTAGTTTATGCCGCGTTTGAAACACTATGTACAACGCTCCAAAAGGCACGTGGCTCAGAAGACTGCTTGAATGGTGCTCGTCCGTCAGGACATGCCTGCCGCATGCCGATGTCCAGTAAAACACAAGATTGGTCAATAAGACGAGGCCGCGGCAGATCACGGCGGAGAAGGCACGACGACTTGGATATCTTCAGGAATCAGGAACGATGGAAACAATGGAGTTAAGGCTTTACACTTTACTAAGCAGGGGTCCAGGTGGTACATTTAAGGCCAGCTTTATCCTATAATGTATAAAAAAAATGTTGCGAATCAGTTAGAGAGATAGTGTAAATTTGACTGAAATACACTTCTCATCAGAAAAATCGAAACACTTCCGTTTTTATACACAAAAGAGTTTTCATTCCATGAAAAAAAATCACACGATTGTATATTCTAGCTGGCAGCTTGGCCATAAATTGGTCATACCTCAAGTGGAACAAAGTCCTTTTTCCTGATGAGTGTAAAATTATGCTGTATGGTAACGACGGAAGGAACAAGGTCTACAGAAGAGATGGAGAACGCTTTGCATAATGCTGCCTTGAAGAAAAGGTCAGCTGTGGTGGCGGTTCGTGGACGGTTTGGGGAGGAATCAGCGCCGACGGTAAGACAGAGCTTGTCTTTGTGTCTGGGCCATGTCTGCCTGCACTAAACAGTCACCGGTACATCGAACAGTGTCTTGAGGCTCACGTGATGCCTTATGCACATTTTATTGGCAACGGATTCATATTCATACACGACAATGCTAAAGCTCACACCGCGAGTGTCATACGAGAATATGTTACTGAAGTCGGTATCTCCATTATGGAATGGCCAGCAAGAATCCCGGACATGAATCCGATTGAACATCTATGGGATGAATATGATAATAAGAGACGAATTCGTGCAAGATATCCTGCCCCAGAAACACTTAGCCAGCTGCAAAATGTAATCCAAGAGGAATGGAATGGAATGCCACATTGATCGTGGTGACCCTCATCCGATCGATGAAGAACCGTATGGGAGCAGTGATAAGAGCTGAATACAAGTTATTAAATAAACATTTCTTAGCTTTTTTTTTTCATTTAAATAAATTAAATTAAACTTTATTTCAGACTATAAGGTCCATAATTCAGTTAGTATTTTGGTGTTAGTAACAATGGTGCTTTAAATAAGTAGGTTAGTATTGTTAGTTAGTGTTTTAGTTTTACTTATTATTTAGGTTGACCTATGACTGTCCGCACCCAGTGTCTCTGAAAGGGACAGTCTGGTCTGGCAGCTATCATTTTCAGGATGCTGTTGTCACTACCATGCAAGCGTTGTAGTAAGGAGACCGCTTTCTTTCGCATGATGGCACGGAAACCATCTGTGCGAGCCTCCGCGAACATTCCTGAAGCGCTACAACGCCATGGCAGTCCCAACAGCATCCTAAAAGCATTATTAAATTGAACACGCAGGACGCTGTAGGCTCGGCGCGTGTATGATACCCACAGGCCACTCGTGTAAAAACAGAACGCCTTAAAAAGGGTTACTTTGACGTCTGTAGTACCTACAACGAGTGAACCTGCGGGCAAGCATATTGCTCCTCACAGACAGCGCCCTGCGCTCTCTCTCTATATTTACGTCATCTCTTAGGTCGCTCGTGACAATGTGGCCAAGGTACCTAAAACTATTCACAATTTTCAGTGTTACGCCGTTGAGACTTAAGGAAGGAACACTGCGTGGTTGCTGCTTGGGTGCTTTAAATACAAGAATCTCACTCTTCTTTGAATTGTATATTAAGCCATGCTCCCTCGCATTAGCCTCGCAGGTCGATAACAACCTCTTCAACCCACCCATCGAGGGACTGAGGAGCACCATATCGTCTGCATAGCTTATATTATTGACACTCGTTCCATCAATGTGGCAGCCGACATGTGTATCGCTCAGTCGCTCGATGAGCCGGTTGATGTAGAGGTTAAATAGCAGAGGCGAGCTTAACCCCCCCTGTCTGACTCCACATTCCAGCCTATACTCGTCCGATAGAGTACCTACCCACCTCACCCGGTTTATTGGTTGGAGTACCAATATTTGAGAAGTGAGGTGTACTCCGCCGGCACACCCGCGTCCCTCAACTTGCCCCATAGCACGTCATATACGACCAGGATCAAATGATTTTGACAAGTCGAGGAAACACGCAAGTACCGGGGTCCTCCTCGCTGTGTAGTACAGTATTTAGGTACGTGTGTTGTTTTATCAATTCTGACTCCTAAGACACAGGCACATTCACCTAGTTTAGGAGTCAGAGTATTAAACATATTGTGACCTAGTTATGAGCCTTATTATGTTATTAGTATTTTGATAAAATGTATTTAGATGGCTTTTGGTGAAATAAAGAATTATTATTGATATTATTTATTATTTTTTCAGTCACACAATATACACATTTTTCTGATAATCCTTACAAAATATAAACTTGCAAGGTGTTTCGTTTTTTCTGATGAGAAGTGTATATAAATTATCTTCAATATATGACAAGGTAATGAGGTCAGTATCTGGCTTCAGTATTTTCCTTTTGTCCTTTCTCTTTTTCTAACTAAATGTTTTTGAACGAATAGAAACTGACAGATGAAAGTTGGTACACAGTTTTGAGGTTATACGAAGTGAATCTCGATCTAATATGAACATATTTACTCAATTAATTAGCGAATGATTCAAACGGCATGATTTAACCGTTCCAGAATGAACGCCCTATTGATATTGTTTTTTATATTTGTGGTTATTTACTCGTGTGTGTCGTGGTAAGTGGTCAATGTACGATGACACCGCTATTTTATTATTGTTTTGTGTTTTGTTTACTATTTTGGTATCATTTGGGTATTTTTAGGCTGCTGCCAACGTTACTGGCATGGCTGTTCATGAGAAAGTACAACATAAAGCTGAAAATAGGCAGAATCGCTGTGCCAAAGTTGATACTCAAAGATGTGAGCCTATCCAAAGATAGGTATTCTATTGTAAGTAACGACTTCAATAACAGAACAGCTGCTTTTCGTTATAAGAGTATTAAATATCTATAATGTTCCCGACTTGTCCTTGGCAGTGGCACAGAGAATAACAAGTTCATAACTTAATTTTTCCATATATCAAGAAATAAATTTTTACTTTATAGAATCTATCTATAAGACTTCTAGTCAACTTCAAAATGTGTGTTCTTTATACATTTCAATAAGTAATCTGCATGAAATCAATTTATGCCCCACATATGCATCATATTATTGTATGTTATCTTGAAAAGAATTTGTCATAAAAATGTAATAAACTTAAATGGCTTTTATTTACAGCACATAGATGAAATATCATTTCAAAGCAGTTGTTTTAATTCTGAAATCAATAAACTGGTGTCAGTTGTAATCCGAGGAGTGGAAGTAACCAACAATGCGGAGGAAAAGCGGAGTGTTGTGGTTGAGACGATCCTTAAACCACTGCTTTCAAAACAGAATTCTACTGCAAAGGGGGAGAGTTATGATGAAGTGGCGGACTTTAGGAATCTTGAGAGCAATTTGAACCGAATTGCAAATAAGCAGTTGTTGGATTTCAGAGATAAGAAACTGCCTCATAGTTTGATTATGTTTGCTCAGGTGTGTTGGTGCTTTTCTTAGAGTAAAGTACGCAATATTATAAAGAGGTTTAAAATTGATTTTGGTTGAGGTAATTTTTTGATGGAACAGTTGGCGCAGTGGTTGTCTGCTGTGCTGCGTGTTGTGGGTTTGATTCCCGCACGGAGCAAATATTTGTATGACCTACAAATAGTTGTTCTGGGTCTGGTTGTTTGTGTATGTGAGCTTGTATGTTTGTAAATGCACCTACAATACAGGTAAAATTCGTCTATCTATGTAATAATATTTGATTTTTAATGTTTTTAAATTTTTTTACACTAAGGCTGAGCGTTATTATAGGCTTAAATTTTGTTGCCAAAATAATTATATGGAATGGGTTTTAATAAACAATAAGTATCTTTGTTAAATTGTGATAACGTTCGGTACAATTCCTGTCTCTGGTAGTTTAAAATAACTCTTTTTAGGGTTCCACATTCAAATGGGAACCAATGAAATGCTACCACTAAACATCTAGTTTTTTTTTTTTTTAATTTTTTTATTTCAATTAGACCATTTATAGGTACTTTTGAATTGTCAAGGTCGGTCGGTCAAAAAGATGAAGCTATTTGCATGTTCCAAAGCGTAGATCTCTATGGAGAAGAACGTACAAGAAACTCCACGGACACTCTTTTTAAAATAATATTTTGTTACAAAATTATGGTTACATCATTCATATTGAAATTATACATATTATGTGAGAACGATGTAAAAGACGTGCAGGATAAAAGAGTCCGGAGTAAAAAAGAAACAATTCAAAGAAATAATAAAATACACCATGGCAGTCGAGAGATGACCAGTCTCAGCTGACGGCGCCCGTTCACGAACATGACGCATACGCTAGCACCATTCGGCTCAACCATTTTTAAGGGAGCCAAATGATCCAACGCATGCGCCACCATCAGCCAGACTTTTGAGTGAGCATGACATCCCCAATTGCCAGGGTACATTCAAGTCAAAGACCTACCCAAAATGATCATTATAATTTAAAGAAACACAGTACTCACACATGTGCATGAAATTATACATTGCTATATATATAGTCTGTCTGTCGTAACAGCAACAGTGTTTATTTCTATTGCCGCTATAGCAAAAAATAATAAAATTGAATAAAGGAAGCCCATCCCATACAAAAACGGTATTTCGGTTATATGGAACCTGGCTGGTTCTTTAAAAGGAAAAGTTAATTTTGCAAATAGTCTATACAACTGATAACTGGGTCTCCAACTTGATCAATCATTTTTGCAAGTAGGTCATATGTTATGTGCTACTTAGGCTTGTTTCACACGTACCTTAACTACACCACACCATTGCAACATAAGGTGGTCAAACTGTGGTTACATGTGAATTGTGTTGCTGCAGCTTCTTGCGGTTGCATTCTGGGATCTACAAAATGTGGATGTGTTTGCTATGTGGCTGGCCGCTAATTCGCGGTGTCGCTGGTGGTTGCGTTGTGGTTGCGACGTGGCTGCGATGTGGTCGGTATCAGACACGCGGTCGATAATGACGGTAAAGTCGGTCCGTGCGAATTTAACTATTAATCTATACTAATATTATAAAGAGGTAAAGTTTGTGAGGTTGTAGGGGTAATCTCTAGATCTACTGAATCGATTTTGAAAATTCTTTTTGTATATGATAGCCACATTCATGAGGAAGGCTACAGGCTATACGGGAACGGGAAATTCCTACGGGAATTGATATGCGCGACGAAGTGCTAGTTTTCATATAAACCAGCGCCCGCCCACGTGTTGTAGTTATGGTTTGGTTGTGGTACGTGTGAAACAAGCCTTTGTCGATGACACAACCAGCTAATTTAATTATCATTATCCTGCTACGATTTAATTGAGTTATATTATTAACATTGTCCCAGCAGTTGTACCTACTTATGACGATTAAATTTGATATAGGTATCTGTGCCTATTGCAGGTAACAGAATAATTAAACTGAATAAATAATCTCTGTTACTAACCAATAACTTGTATATTCTACTATCTGTTTCAAAAACTTGTTAAACAAATGCTCATCATAAGTCTGAAATTAAATTGAGCTGCGATAATGACAGACAGAATATTCTTCTTATTGGCATTCTGCCATGTCAGTACTTGCCATTTGTGACTCTGATGTCACATCTACCAGATGACCACCACTGAACTCTAAAAAAATATATTGAATAAGAATATGTAATATTGATGAAAAATTATTAAAACATACACAAAGTCACACACATTCATCCAGTCAACTGACAGAAGCTTCCATACTCACTGAATCATCTAGGACTACCTACTTCTAGGGTTGCGGATTATGTTCGAAAGAGTTACCGCGGCCCTGGAAAGCAAAGGGCACTAGGAGGAGCATGGATGGGTTTTAGTCAGTCAGAGTCGACACTCCCTTCCGCTCCGCCCAGAGCGGAAGGAGTCATTGATGACCTACTTACATCCTGATAGTAATTTTCTGCTCTATTTGAACACATTTCATGATGCATTCTATTTTTTTTTGTTAGTGCTTTCATATTTATTGGTGCTGAGATGAGTTGAACTCCAGGTGTAAACCTATAAATATTTTCTCTATAGTTCATGGGTGTACACATATTCAACGCGTCAGTGACCATCCACCATGGTACCACAGACAATCCATGGACCCTAACGGCCACGGCAGCCGAGGTACATGCAGATGGCGCTGCGGGCGGGCCTGCGCGGGCGCTGGTCTTCTCCACGAAGCTCGTGGACGCTAGCGTGAGGATAGCAGGGAAGGGGGACAGTTTGGGGGAAGCGACGTGTTGTTTGGTCATTGAGGGGACCGTGAAGGCTGATGGGCCGCTAAATGTGGAGGTAAGTCTACATTTAAACATGCAATTCCATTTACTGTAACTTTATCACTATCAATGCTCAACATTCCAAAATGTACTTGTACTTAATTACCGCATTGTCAGGAAGTCAGGTCAGTTATTCAAAAATATATTTTTTGTCAAAACCCTATTTCTAAGGTCCAGTTGAAAACCAGCATCAGGCAACTTCGAGTTATTTGGAATTTTGCTGAACAGGACCTATAAGCATTGCTTCTACATTTCTGCGTATCTGTGTGTTGCTAAATAAACATGTTGCCTTTCTTTCTCTTTCTTGATAGATGAAAAACGGATAATCCACTCTCTGATTTACTTAGCAAGTTAATTTTTTGTGTCATATTTCTCTCCTTTTCAAAAGCACAAGGAATAAAAGAGAAGTAAATTCTTGTTGATGTTTTTTCTCTTTTGTAGAAAATCCATGCAATAATCAGCAATACGTCAGTGACCTTCAAAGACGATTTGTACCAGTTCCTCAAGAGCCACAAGAAGCGCAGACGCGCCCCAGTGATGAGGATCAATGATGAAGACCACCTCGCCACCATCATTCCCAGGCTCTCGCCTGTTATACCAAAGGTAAGTCCTGTTTTTTAGTGTATTATTAGGCCGCCTGGCCCCTGGGTTGTTTATCCACTTTTACACGCTATTGTTTTTGCAAGTGCATAAGTTTGAATAAATAAGTAAGAATGCTGGACTTTGGGGTCTTGCTTGCAGTGTCAATGTTGGGTAAAGTGTTTTTAGGTTTTAGCCAAATTTTAGATTTGTGTCCTGTAAATCACAAGTTTAACTCTTTTATCTTACTCCCAGTAACATGTGATGAAATCCGAAGCTATGAGGAATATTCGAAAAAATGTAAAATAAAGAGCACTTTTCTTTAGTTTGTCATGTGTAATTACGTCCCAGAATTTGATCCTTATTAGCGACACTTTCGGAAGATGTAATAATACAAGGTGTGTTTTCTTTTAAAAATCAATGGGTTCGATTCCTGGCTAGTTTTCAGTGTTTTTCGACTATTCCTCATAGTTTAGGATTTGGCCATCCACACACTTTAAAAATTCACACTGTACAACACTGCAATTAAATGTTGCGACTCGAAACCTCTATGTACCTCTTCGGAGAAGAAAGGCGTCACAGTAGATACTATTTATTTTGATATTTAATTGTTATGTTAAGACTTTATGACACTTGTTGATTATTTATTATGAAAAGCAACAAGTGTTCAAACTTAGAATTCCTAAATTTTTGAGATAATTATTGCTCAGAACAATCCGATAACCTGTGGCATAAATTTAATATCCATGTTTTGTTTCAGATATTCAGCCTAAAAATAGACACAACAAGAATAAGTTGTAAAGACAGAACTGTAAATACTAACTTCGAAATGTCTTTACAAAGTTTACAAGTAAGTTTACTTTTTAGGGTTCCGTTCCCAAAGGGTAAAAATGGGACCCAATTACTCTGCTGTCCGTCTCTCGGTCCGTCTGTCTGTCCATTTGTCTGTCCGTCTGTCTGTCACCAGGCTGTATCTCATGGACTGTGGTAGCTAGACAGTTGAAATTTTCACAGATGATGTATTTCTGTTGCCGCTATAACAACAAATACTAAAAACAGAATAAAATAAATATTTAAGTGGGGCTCCCATACAACAAACGTAATTTTTTTGCCGTTTTTTTTTTTATAGATAATTGTACGGAACCCTTCGTACGCGAGTCCGACTCGCACTAGTTTTTAATTTTATGTTTCGATGACAATTTTGCTTTAGTTACTTTATTACAGTCAATTATGTCATGATGATACGGCGAGATGTGCAGACAGCATTGTTGCCGTCGCGGGTAGAACCTGGACCATGGCACAGGAACAAGGGATTGGCACAAGAAATATAAAAAAAACAAGATTAAATGGTGTTTCTTTCAACAGGTAAACTCCAGATTCAGTGCAGCATCAGTCCTGTACGACGAGACCGGCTCAGAGCTGAGCGGTCTACCGCAGGTGTACGTCGCCTTCCAGATGGAGCAGTTCCAGATGTTAGCAGACAGCCAGCCGCTGGCCATGCTCAACAAGCTCAAGTTAGATGCAAAGGTATGATGAGCAGCAGTGCGATACTGTAAACATCTGATCTTGAAATATAAATAGAAGTTGAAATCATTTATTGGCCCATAATGTAGGTATCCATAATTATAATATGATAATTTTGTGGTAAGTCCCAATACATTTTACCTTACGGCATGCAAAATTGTTCAACTTATGCACACGGAAAAAGAAAAAAAAATTACAATAAAATAAGTATTATAAAATTTAACAAATAGCAAAATTATTCATCATCATCATATCAGCCGAAAGACTTCCACTGCTGGTCATAGGCCTCCCCGCGCGTGTCGCCACAACAACCGGTTCTGTGCATCTCGCATCCATCGGTTACCCGCGACCCTCACCAGGTCATCGGTCCACCTTGTGAGAGGCCTTCCAACGCTGCGTCTTCCGGTACGCGGTTGCGACTCCAGAACTTTTCAGCCCCATCACAAACTGTAGTTATTATATTATATTATTTTTTAATTTTGTTTCAGTTGGAGAAAGGAGTACTAAACCTGTACTTAATTATAAGCACATTGAACATAAGTTATAGCCATACCGACGCATTTAAATGGTACACGTCCGTCAAAGAGAAAATAAGAAAAGCGAAGCCTTTACAAATCATGGAAGTTGAATCTCCCTGTAAGTATTGCTGGTCATCATCTGCCTAGCTTTTTCCCAACTATATTGGGTTCGGCTTCCAGTCAAATCAGATTCAGCTGAATACCAGTATTTATTTATGCATTACTGATTACTGGTCAATCCTAACTAATATTACCTAGGTATAAACGCGATAGTGAGTTTTTGTCCGGCCCCGGCGACACACCGGTGTGTCGCGAATTAATCGCGAATTTAATGTTTATTTACATATACATAAGATTTACTTTATATTAGGGAATTTTCACATGTTGGGCCGGAGTGGTTAAGCTTTCACGCTTAAATAGCTTATAGAGGTATGTGGTACAGAGAGTAAAGTCCCAGTCCCACAAACCTCCATAGAAAAGGGAGGATCCTCCGACCGGACGGTTGTTGTATCTGGTGGGCAACTGCCCGATAGTTGATATTCGGGCTGTTGTACGTGTTCAAATCGCACGGAAAATGATACCGCGATGCAGAATTTCGTTCAGTTAATTCGCAGCTGACGGGATAGATGGCGTTGCAGGTTGTTGCGATGTAGATTTGGCTACGTTGGTTTTTTGTGGCGGCGTTGATGCTGCTATAAGCTGAATGATTTTTGAGATAGATGGCACCCTGGATAATGTTATAGGCTATTTTCTTTGCCATTAAACCCGCGTGCAAAAGCAAGTTCAATATATGTATGAAAATACCGGCGAAAAAATATGGGCGAAATAGAGATAATACAGTTCTGGAGTTAAAGCGCCATCCCTTTTACACATTAGATCAATTGTAAATATGGCTCCAGATCTTTTTCCAACACTACAATTCGGCCCGTAAAAACTTGAATTCTTAAAATTTTATTGAAGGGAAAACGATTATTTAATAGTGGCCTCTATTGCAACCAACAAAGGGTTCACCGGAGAATTTTCTACACAGACGATTTCTCTGTAAAGATGTGATAGTCAACTTATATTAGGTAACTATAGGAATTTGCCAATTTTTTTTCGAGCCACTGATCTGGAATTTTAAATCCCAATAAAATTTATATTTAAGGCACGTTATTATTTTTTCAAAATCAGTCGTTCAATCTCTCGGGACTTTTCGCCTCAATATTTATTTGGATTGTTCCCTGAGGAGCTCAAAAATTACAAGATCCTTATTCAGAGTAACACCATAACTCATAAAACACCATTTCTTCCAGCCCCATCCCCTCCACAATGGCTGTCCCGGATATTCTCGTCATGCATAGTGCAGGGTTGCGCTGAGTTGCGTGCAGTCACAGTACATGCAAGGCTGATGACTGAGAACGCGCTCGGCATCGGATGCAGTGGCGTTAAAGTGAAGCTGGACCAGCTGTTGGAGACAAGAGGTTTGTTTAAATGTTATGTGTTAGTTTTTCGCCCAGATTTTAGACGGTTTGTTGCTCCATCGTAGACTTTGTCTCTGTCATCTCTGACATTGACTAGAGTCAAGAGCAAACCCATCACTAATAAAAAAAAAATAAAACAAAAATATTTATGCCAAGAAATATGGTTTTATATATTCCGTAGGAAGACTTATCAACAATTCGATTTATAATGAGGGTTTTATAGTATGGAAATTATATTTTATTTGTTTGTATCAAGATCTGGAGAAGAGCTGTTTTTATTAATGAGTGGTTGAAATAACGACTACCGTATTTATTTAAGATAAGGCACAATAACTTACCTCATCTGCTTTTGAAGCCTGAGTTCACTGTCTTATCAAGTTACTCTTCGTTTCCTAAATAAAATAATCTGTATCTATATTTAACGTTCCACCTCACTTTCAGAGGAATGGTACCGATGTGCTGTAGCTCGACAAGCGGTAGGGGGTCGTCAATGGGGGGCGGAGCTCCTGGTCGACGGCGGCTGGGCGGCGTGCGGGCCCGCAGCCCTGGGGCTCCGTGCGCCGCCGCCGCGACGGAACCATGCCTGGGGCGAAGCGCTACTGGCAGTCGCGCTGGTCAAGTGGGCTTCACATGGACCTACTGATTCCAAAGTAAGGATTAGAGGAATATAAAATTGATTTTAGAGATAAGGGGGTTCGAAAATCTCCATTTACGCGAGCGAAGGCGCAGGCGAAAGCTGGTTGCTGAATAAAAAAATATTTTATACAAGCTCTGTGATCTATACAGGGTGTTAGGGACATCGTAACGCAAACTTCACGAAAAGGCTATACTTAATGCCATTAACCAAATTGTAGAAGTCATTAATCTCGCTAATGATCGGTTTACAGACCACACATGAAAAATGTCTTTTCTAGACGGTATGTTAGACGCTACACACACATGGGTTAGTTAGTGTTTTGCTATTAGGCAGGATGCGTTGACCTTTGCAACAAAACAGCTGAGCAGATGCCTAATTCTAGTTTTATTTACATTGCTTTTTTTAGTGAAAGTAGTGATTTAACTATTTTTTTATAAAAAATCACATTGGGCTAGGTAAGAATAACGATTATGAACAGTCTAAAGTAAAAGAAACGCCTGAAAAAAATGAAAAATTGAGGAAAAAGCCGACGAAAAATTCCAACGCGGGGGGGTCCAGAATCATGTCCTGGATCCATGGTATTCGTTTGTGCGTCGATGTCCCTTACACGCTGTATAAATACATGTTTATAAAGTGCTTTTTATTTTAACTCTAACACTAAGGTGTGTGGGGTCGTTACACCTACACGATAAAGATTTTATAATCGGATTTTCCATGCATTATTGGTAGCAAACAAAGTATCGAAATTATCATTTGTCACATGTTGTCGTGCGAAAATGAGATAATGAACAGCCTAGAAGCTCCATCCCTCTTAGCTGGATTTTGACTGACATATTCCTTAGATTTTTTTTATTTCTATAGCAAAATGTTACAAAGGTCATTGACATTGACATTAAAACATATTTTCTTATATCCTAACAGGTAGAAGCCATGGTAGACTGTCTCCGCTTAGAATGGAGCCCAACCATCGCTCAAACAATCATATCTCTAGCAGACTGCATAAACCAGTACAAATCTTCATCTCCACACCCTCACCAAGTAGAGGAGATTCAGGAGCCTCCAGCAAACATATCAGTGAACGTGGCCTTGTCTCACATCAACCTGTTCCTGATTGTGAACGAGGATATGTGCCTGATGACCAGGATAGATGCCGTGACCTTGGAGAAGAATCTCAGTAAATCTGGTGCAGTCATCTCTGGGTTGAAGGTTGTGGATATGGTGCCTTATAAAGGTGAGTTTGTGTTTGAATCTACATCCATACGAATAGTGTAAAAGTTACTCATCCAGATTTGGATAAAACTGGACACAAGGATAGACCATCTCTATATAGAGAGTATGTTCCCCTGGGATAATTTTCGAATATTACGCGGGCTAAGCCGCTGGCAGAAGCTTTTGATAAATAAAACAATATTGGTACTGCCTAATACACAAAGAGCGGTAACGCTTGCACTTCTAAAATAGCTCTTATTGCTACGGCATAAAGGCATAGCCAAATTGTTCCCACTTGTGTGCGCCTGCTTACTATAGAATCCTCAGAAGGCAGAAAGAAAATGCAAGTATTGTTGGATCAACTATTGCTTATAGTCGATTTGAAGTGTATTGTATCTATAAAAGACTTTAAAATCCAGCCGGAATCAAACGATATATTTCCTTTCCGACTTAAAATTAAATAACATCCAATTATTTCAGGAAACATCCACTGCCAACGTTCAGACGAGATCCCAACCACATTCCTCCATGTAAAACTAGCAAGAATAGAATACGTCCTATCCAAAGAGAAATACTCCACCCTCCTAGATTTCCAATTCATAGAGAATGTAGACCTGGAATGGAGTGCGAACTTGCACCTGAAGGTTCTGACCTTCGTGAGGGCTGTGAAAGAGTTTAGACATGAAATGAGGCTTAGGAGGAATGTGGTGGTGAAGAAGAAGGGGAGTGCCTTGGATTGGAGGGTCGCGTTTAAGGGGGAGACGAATTTGGGCCTGATACTGTCAAAGGAGAATAATATGCTGTTTGCTACGGGTGAGTCTAAATAAAAACTTTTTCTATGTTTGTGAAAACACAAGTCTTTCCGCGCCGTCTGGTTTTCGATGCATGTTTTACTGTGTTTATTTTTTTCTATAGGTAGGAATATGTTTCAAAAGAACTGCATTTTTATCTATGGAGATATTACAAGAGTCCTGCATTACGATTTTGGTTGAAAAAAATCTTGCTTAAACGTAAACTATTCTGCCACCATAAAAACGCGTTCTAAATGTTCAGTTTGAGTATTCATATTTTTTACATTACACATACATCAATACTTATCATATACTTACAGTCGTTCACTCCGGCAATAATCCGAGCATCAACCCACTAGCAACCTTATTCCAATGACAATAAAGATCACTGTGACTTTTACTGTGTAGCGAAATCAAAGGTAAAATAATTGTGGACGGACTGTAGCACATACTGACTTCAGAATTCAAGTTTTGATTTCATTTCTCATTCCTTAGACGACATGACAATAGCCTATGACCACGAGATAGGCCTGTCCATCCTATGGAGCAAGCTGAACATGATCCTCAATGGAGACGAAGTCGTCATGGTGGAGGGCTACTCTCAGGAGCGGGTGGCTGACGATCACGAAGTCAGGGTCGAGAGGAAGGCTAATGAGGGGTTTGCGCTCACCTGGAATAAGGTTTGGTAAGTCACCGTCATCATACCTTTTTACCTAACTACCTACGTATTTGTGAGTCAGACTTTCAGTGAAACAAAATGATATAGTCGTGATGTATAAAAACCTCTATGTTGATTAATTTTTATTGATTATGATGATACGGAATTATCTGCGCATAATACAGTACACGCTGTGCTTTTCTGTAAGTAATGAGGCGCTTAGATTTAAGTTTGTACCTAATGTATGAGTGATATAATAATGGTGTACTCATTGTTGAGAAGCCTAAATAAATAAATACCTAATATGGCATATAGTTATGGCCTTTCATCTATATTGAACCTTTTGTGGCCTATAACAACTGCTGATAAGATCTGTCTACGTGCCATCTTTAAAAAAAAAGCTTTTAATAAGTTCAATTTTTATTATTTTAACCGACTTTACAAAAAAGAGGTTCTCAATTCGGTTGTATGTTTTTTTAATGTTTGTAACCTCATATCTCCGTCATAAATGAACCTGAAATGAAAAAAAAACATACAACCGAATTGAGAACCTCTTTTTTGTAAAGTCGGTTAAACCGACTTTACAAAAAAGAGGTTCTCAATTCGGTTGTATGTTTTTTTAATGTTTGTAACCTCATATCTCCGTCATAAATGAACCGATTTGAAAAATTGTTTTATGTGAAAGGAAAAAAATCTAAATCGGTTCAGTAGTTTTGTTTTCAAATCAAAATTTCTGGAAAAAAATATGTCGTCCATGTATACGAAATTGCGTATTTTGGTTTCCACCAACACCACTGGAAAGTCACAACTTTCCAGTGGTGTTGTTAGGTGTGGGGTACCATATCACAAAAACGTGAAAATTAAAATTCTTTTTCACAAAAAAAACCGACTGCCAAATAATTCCAAGTAAAAATCGACTTCCAAGTAACAGTCGGGTTTTTTTTTAAAGTTTTGTACATAAAATATTTTATTGCTTCTTCCCGTAATAGGTAAACATAGAGCTTTTGAGTTTGGCCCTTAACCTCTAAAGCCTAACGCTGAAAAAAATAATAACCTTTTATCAAGCGACTCTCGGGGGTCCAACGCGCATCAATTAGTGGTTTCTGCTTCCCTTCCCAGGTCAGTCCGAGTAGACTCCATCCGCATGGTGTTCCCCTACAAGCACCGGTTCGCGGAGGCCGTGCAGGGGGACTTCGTGTCTCTCTTCAAGTGGATTAAGCTGGTGCATGGCATTAAGAAGAAACCTTTCACTGCTGAGAGTCCCTTGCCGAGTGATCTACATATAAAGGTGATTAAAAAGCTTTTTTAATAAGTTGAAGAAACCCATTCCATTCATAGGGGGTTATGATATTTTCGATTTATCTGGAAACATTTTATGAAAATTAACTGGACATGAAAAAGTAATTTATTTATTCACGTTTTTTTTTGGTGGCAAGATTTATTAGCAACCGCACTTCTGTGGCATTAATTATTATTTTGACGACACGTTTGGCGCAGTGGTTGAGCGATCGACTGCTGCGCTGCGTGTCGCGGGTTCGATTCCCGCACGGAACAAATATTTGTATGGCCTACAAATAGTTGTTCCGGGTATGGCTGTTTGTGAATGTGAGTTGATATGTTCACCCACGATACAGGAGAAATTCCTAGTGTGGGGCAACGTCTAAAAAAAAACAAATACAATGCCCAGACAAGTGATGTTTGAAGACTATTACAGCCACGATTAATCCGTCATTGATAGCGCTCTTATGTCGTAGCAGTAAGAGCGGTTTTTGTAGTTCATGCATTACCACTGACTTTTTATCCAAAATATTAATGCTAGTTAGAATACATTTTAAATTGTTTTGTTTAGATCGAAGAGCTTCTAATAGAGATGAGTGACGATCCATTCGAAGTGAAGCTACGCGACAACTACGAGTTACTGGAAGACGAGTACAAGGAGAGTCAGAAACGACGCACCATGCTTGATGCTAAGGTAATTTTATTTTATACGACTACTATTTATTTTCTTATTGACCACTTTTAACCACAATCACACCTGACGTAGCAGCGATGATGTGGTCGACGATGGAGCACGCTTGTCTAGAAGTAACCTATGAACCCCTGACTCAAAGACTCCCAGAGTTGTAGCTATCAAGAAACACAGACTCCGACGGAAACAGATCTGGCACGCCTGTTTTTTCTGAGCTTATAACCAGTAAATCTAAATACTATGTACTATATAATACAATAAAGCTGAAGAGTGTGTTTGTTTGTTTGAACGCGCAAATCTCCGGAACTACCAGTCGGATTTGGAAAATTCTTTTTGTGTAATATAATATATGTCGGCGCATTGTCGCCATCGTTGTCGAAGTCACACATAATGTTCAGCAATACACACACAGACAGTAAATAGAGCAGGGAAATGTTTCAGGAAACAAATAAAGAAATACTGTACTTGAGTCCAAGGTGTTTACTTCACGAGCAGCCAAAGAATCCCATTAAATTCGTATTACATCGGTTTTTATACACAAAATTACAAGCATGAAGTTGACAGCGGAATAAAAATATGGTGGGAAACATTAAAGAGGAATAAATCCTTATAATACTCACTCAGGCGGTAGATTAACATTTAAAATAAATAAGTAGAACGGAAGTCACATTGAATCCTTATAAAAGTCCAACAGTAAGTTAATATTTCTTTAAATAATTTAGAAAGGAAGTTGTCAAATTAAATCTATACAATTTTAACAGGAAAAGTAATCAAAGTAAATTCTTATAAAACCATACAGGATGTCACAATCTTTTAAAATAATTTGAAAGGAACTAGTCAAATTGAATCTATTTAATTTTAACAGGAAATGAAACTGAAGTAATCAAATTAAATCCTTATAAAGATCACACAGGATGTTACAATCTTTTTTTAAATAATTTGAAAGGAACTAGTCAAATTAAATCCATATAAATTCGACAGGATATAGCAATATTATATTTAAAAGAAATAAAAGGAAGTGGTCAACTTAAATCCTTACAATATTTTTTTAAATAAGACGGAAGACTGATCCAATTTAACACGGAAGTCAAATCAACTACAAGATAACCAAAACAAACTAAATCATTGCAAATTATGGTTTCGCGCCCATACGGCCATTCTGATCCAGCGCGTTCTCTGCGCTGTACAACATTTTACATTAACTCAGCATCACCCAGGTTGGGTTCAGCCTTCATTACATCAAATCGGCGTCACCCACATGGGGTTAGCCAAAAAATATAATATTATTAACATTATAAATATGCATTAAACCGGCGTCACCCACAACGGGTTAGCCCCAATTACACAGCATCAAACATTTTATGTGAAATCGGTACTAGACTAACACCCACCTACGGCATCACCCGCCTAGGATCTAGCCATATCTTATGGCATCACCCGCCTTGGATATAGCCCCCAGCATCACCCGCCTTGGATCTAGCCATATTCCTTCATGGCGTCACCCGCATAGGATCAGCTATAAGACCGGGATTAAGGATACGCTGATGATCAGACAGCGCTTAAGGAAGGATGGTTTGGATAGGTTCGAACAAGAAATCAACACATTTATTAAACATAGTAAACCGATTCACATAAATCACAATCAACTATCAACGGCATCACCCGCCTTGGATCTAGCCATATTCCTTCATGGCATCACCCGCCTAGGATATAGCCCCCTAACTAGCATCACCCGCCTTGGATCTAGCCATATTCCTTCATGGCATCACCCGCATAGGATCAGCTCTCAGACCGGGAAAAAGGATACGCATGGTGGCCAGCCAGCGTAATAGGTGGGAAAGTGGGAGTTGCTAATACAATAAAACTTAATTTATAATTACTCCGCCCATACGGTCGGTTCAAAAATAAATAAATCATCTTAAAATAACATGGTTTAGTTAGTCGCAATTATTTGGAAATTCTCTCAGAAATTCTAAGAAACTTCATAGTCAGGACCAAATTTAGTCAAATGTCGCGTCATGCGTATGCATTACGACAAATCCTTTTTTTCAATTTTCGAAAAGATCGCTCGTCCATTCTAAAACATCTTAACACAGTGGTGAAAATGCAATAACATTTTAGACATTCTTGTACAATTTGAAACGGTAAAAAAAAATCTGCAAATCTTGAATAGCAGTGCTATAGTTTATTAAACTCTGCAACTTTGTGATTTTCATAGTATGAAAACCTGACAGACTGCCCCACTAGCATCAGCTACTAGGTGTGTGATAACTGCCGAATTACAATGCTAAAATAGTTGGATTTTGAAATCCACCACATTCAGAATTCCAAATTATTCATAAAAGAATATCAGTATCTCAAATTATTCATAAAAGAAGTATCTCAAATTATTCACAAGTGAATATCAGCATCTCAAATTATTCACACGCGAATATCAGAATCTCAAATCACTCACAAGTGAATATCTCAAATCACTCACAAGTGAATATCTCAAATCATTCACAAGTGAATATCTCAAATCATTCACAAGTGAATATCTAAAATCATTCACAAGTGAATATCTCAAATCATTCACAAGTGAATATCTCAAATCATTCACAAGTGAATATCTCAAATCATTCACAAGTGAATATCTCAAATCATTCACAAGTGAATATCTCAAATCATTCACAAGTGAATATCTCAAATCATTCACAAGTGAATATCTCAAATCATTCACAAGTGAATATCTCAAATCATTCCACAAGTGAATATCTCAAATCATTCACAAGTGAATATCTCAAATCATTCACAAGTGAATATCTCAAATCATTCACAAGTGAATATCAGAATTTCAAACTATTCCCAAGTGAAAATCAGTATGACAAATTATTCACAAGTGAATACCAGAATGACAAATTATTCACAAGTGAATACCAGAATGACAAATTATTCACAAGTGAATACCAGAATGACAAATTATTCACAAGTGAATATCAAAATGACAAATTATTCACAAGTCAATATCAGTATGACAAATTATTCACAAGTGAATACCAGAATGACAAATTAACACAAGTGAATACCAGAATGACAAATTATTCACAAGTGAATACCAGAATGACAAATTATTCCCAAGTCAATACCAGAACTTCAAATTATTCACAAATTAATATCAGAATCACAAATTATTCACAAGTGAATACAAGAATCTCAAATTATTCACAAGTGAATACACACAACTAACTGTTAAATGTAAACCATAATGAGTTTGCATCTAAACAGTTTACTCTGGGTCTTACGGAATAGTATCAGAACCAATTTGGTTTTCGAACAGAGTCCCGTTTTTGTTCTATATTAGAAGTCAGTAACGATCAATTAGTGTAGAAAATATTGGGCATTGCGATTTAGACTAAATAAAAACCGGCATTAGAAAATATTATGTCACCTTTCCTTACTTAACAAAGAATTTTTTTTTTTTTTACAGAAGCGTACAAACGGTGTGCTTTTCTGCTACTATTTAAAAGAATCTGCCATACAAGAACTGGCAGAAAATGTACAGCGTTGTTTGAATGTTCTCAGCATAGTCTTTCACGTACTTAAGTAAGCAACATGAAACTATTATGTGGCTGAATAAAAAACTCCCATAACTTAATTAACTAGCGTGGTATCAAGGTCAATCAGATCCAAAAAAGACCGAAAACATTTACTTCTGAGGTTTTGTTCCACCTTTTAATCTATCTTTCAAAGTTACCAAACTAAAATGCCTACAACGATCTTTAATTATTATCATGCTGATCAACAGACTGCGAAGCCCAAAAGGCTTGCACAAAAATACACTTCTGGACACATCTATTGGCCCACCTTAGAGTTTAGGTTTCGATGGCCCTTACCGAAATATGATTGCTAGATTGAACAAAAACTGTTGATGCAGTTTTAAACCTGATACATTTTACCATCTTTTTCGATCGTATTGTTTTAAATTTGAATTCAGAATACCATACGACATGGAGCTACGCCTAACAAGTCGGATATGCGCCTTGTTAAAGGCAATTGATTTTTGAATAAAAAACATGTTTTATCAAATAAAGGTTTAATTTAATAACGCGTGTTGCCTCCATGGGCATCTACCACAGCTCTCATACGATTAGAGTTTATCAACCGCTCTATGAAATTTTGAGGGATCATCTCCCATTCCTCTTCTATGGCAGTTTTGAACTCCTGCATCATCTGGGCAACTGGTTGACGAGCCCTAACACGTCTTTTTAGCTCGTCCCACATGTGCTCAATGGGGTTCATGTCTGGGCTTCTGGCTGGCCAGTCCATAACTGTGATGTTCACATCCCGAAGATATTCCCTGACGATGCCGGCCGCATGGGCTCTTGCATTATCATGCATAAAAAGGAAATTTGGGCCCACATAGTCCGCGTATGGTATCACGTGAGGTTCTAAGCACTCACGAATGTACCTTTCAGCATTTAATGTTGGCAGCCGTGGTCCTGTAACAACCTCAAGTTGAGTTTTGCCGCTCGCGGATATACCGCCCCAGACAGTCCATGAGCCACCGCCATAAGCAACCCTCTCTTCAAAGCAGCATTGTGCGAAACGCTCTCCCTTACGTCGGTAGACCTTCTTCCTTCCATCATTGCCATGTAACACAATTTTAGACTCATCAGAAAAGAGTACACGGCTCCAATCTTGCTGTGTCCAATTTAAATGACTGCGTGCGAAATGAAGGCGCGCTGTTCGGTGGGCTCGCGTTAGTTTGGGCCCATTAGCTGGCTTGTGTGCTACCATATCGCGTTCTTTTAACCTTCTCCGAACAGTTCGAGCGCTCACAGATACTCCGTGGAAGTCGCGAAGTTGGTTTTGTATCTCAATGGAGGTAAGGTGACGATTTCTCAAGCTGGTCGTCACGATGAATCGATCCTGCCTTTCAGTTGTGACCCGAGATCGTGGCCTTCCTTGGCGACGAACAAAGCCGCCAGTCTCTAGGTACCTCCGATAAACATTTCGGACCGCAGATCGACTTAAATTAAGTTGAGCACTCACGTTTCTTTGGCTGTGTCCGGCCTGAATAAGTGCCACAGCTTGGGCGGCGACTTCAGGTGAAGTATCCATAGATTATTGATAGAACCTCACCTTAATGTTAAGAATAAGTAATGTTTGTTGCAAAAACAAAGATATCAATCACTTTTTCAAGAATTAAATCCAAGTAAACCAATAAAACCAAGTTTTCTTAGTATTCGATTGTTTGATTTCAACAAACAGGCTCCAAATTGTCTTTTGTTTCTTTAAATTCTGTGTTCGAAATTCAAAAAAAGACTACTGAATGAAATTGTGAATGTGCCAGGTTCAAAACTGCATAAAAACTTTTTGCTCGACCTAATATAAAATTTTAGCTAAGACCAAACGAAACTGAAAATACAAGGTGGGCCAATAGATGTGTCCAGAAGTGTAATACTAAATAAGTTTTAATATTGTTGTTAACAGAATAGGTTCACATTTCTAATTCTATTCATGTGACTGGAATTGAACCAGTAGGTACTAACGAAACAATCCGCAGAGGATCGAAATAATTTTAATTTTGACGGTAGTTATGAAAAAACAGAAATCATTCTAGATTTCTGTTTTTTCATAAGTTTCATAAGTTGAAATTTGTCGGTAGTTATAAAAAAATAAATTAGAATTTCTCTAAATCACCCTTTTATAGCAATAATCACATTGTACTGTCTAATGATTGTCTGATGTAACCAGGGAGTTTGGCTTTGCGGAAATATTAGAATCTAAAATCTTAGATTTCTCCTTACATTCGCGGATAAGGTGACCAGGTTTTTACACTGGAAGCAAGTCGGTAACTGGCCAGACGATTCTGGGGTTGCCGAAAGCCGGGGTTTCTTGTTACAATTATTTCTGTCAGTAGGTACTGTCAGTTTTCAATCGGTCACGTTTACGAAAAGTTACGAAAAGTTTTTAAAACTGAAACTAGTTCAGGCAACGAGCCAGGCGTATTACGCAACAATTCACATTTTACAAAATCAGGATAGATACCAGTGATTAGAGCATTAAGTACCTGAGCATCCGTGGCTTCGAGCCGCACTCGGTTGAACAGCGCCCATCCCGTGGTTGCGCAGTCCACGTAGCTACCTGCCTGCCCAGACGTGTAGTCACGCCAGCTGCGCGTCGCCGTCGTCTGCATACCGGAACTCTTCACCGAAGGATCAGGTCTTGCTTGACTTCCTCCCACGTGGTAGATTTCAGAGACCACGTGTCAGCCCAAGTCTTCACTCTTCCTTTCAGCTGCAGTATAGCCTTCATAAGAGCTTCATGCGGCGATATGCCAATGGTTGCAATGGTTTCCTCAATATTGGCACACCAGTCCTTGATGTTGTAAGAGCGCACATCGGGATCGCATGGCGGTAGGTAGAAATTGCCATGATCCCGTGAAGGCGCAGGGGTAGCAGATAGCGCTGCAGTCACGGCGCTTCATGTGGCTTGTTTCGTGATCGACGTCACCAGACTCATCACTTGCTCCATCGAGAAAGTTTGGTCTGGCTGGGCGGTCGGCACAGGTTTGCGGACCCGGAATCCAGAAAACTTCAGTAGGGGCGAGCTGGATCCCACCGCTGCTGTCGGCGCATTGTCGCCATCGTTGTCGAAGTCACACATAATGTTCAGCAATACACACACAGACAGTAAATAGAGCAGGGAAATGTTTCAGGAAACAAATAAAGAAATACTGTACTTGAGTCCAAGGTGTTTACTTCACGAGCAGCCAAAGAATCCCATTAAATTCGTATTAAATCGGTTTTTATACACAAAATTACAAGCATGAAGTTGACAGCGGAATAAAAATATGGTGGGAAACATTAAATTAAAGAGGAATAAATCCTTATAATACTCACTCAGGCGGTAGATTAATATTTAAAATAAATAAGTAGAACGGAAGTCATATTGAATCCTTATAAAAGTCCAACAGTAAGTTAATATTTCTTTAAATAATTTAGAAAGGAAGTTGTCAAATTAAATCTATACAATTTTAACAGGAAAAGTAATCAAAGTAAATTCTTATAAAACCATACAGGATGTCACAATCTTTTAAAATAATTTGAAAGGAACTAGTCAAATTGAATCTATTTAATTTAAACAGGAAATGAAACTGAAGTAATCAAATTAAATCCTTATAAAGATCACACAGGATGTTACAATCTTTTTTTAAATAATTTGAAAGGAACTAGTCAAATTAAATCCATATAAATTCGACAGGATAATAGCAATATTATATTTAAAAGAAATAAAAGGAAGTGGTCAACTTAAATCCTTACAATATTTTTTTAAATAAGACGGAAGACTGATCCAATTTAACACGGAAGTCAAATCAACTACAAGATAACCAAAACAAACTAAATCATTGCAAATTATGGTTTCGCGCCCATATATACTTAGCCACATTCACGAATATTCCCAGTTGCCACCGGGTGGCGACTGGTAAGCTATTGCCCCCAATTGAATTCGCTGTACATTGCGGCGTGGATCGCGAACTCCCTCGTTGTCTGTCTTACGGCCGCGATGAGGGGGTTGGCGGTCAGACTTTTCAATGTGATTTTATTAGTAGATAAGTGATATTATTAGGGACATACAAAAAAAATTTTCTTGATCGTAGTTTCTTTCAATAAGTTATAAACAGAGATTGTAATAGGTAGAGTATATTAACCTAAAGTTCAAAGAAGTAAGTAACATAGAGTTGATAATACCTCCTCTAAAATCCCGGAATCATAAACATGCCAATTAAAACCCGAGATTATGAAAACATAAACTGGAATTGAGTATAGTTATAAAAAATAAAAAAAATGTTTGAAGAATCATATTCCAATTTCATAGGTATGTACAACAAAGCTTTATTTTAACAGTTTGAGTACGGAACTCTAAACACATAGTAAGATTCTTCAACATAATAATTTAGTTCAAATTTCTTAAATCCCAGGATTCAATGGTCATGTTTATGATTTCGGGATTTTAGGGGAGGTATTATCAACTCTATGTCACTTACTTCTTCGAACTTAAGGTAAATATACTCTACCTATTCCGATCTCTGCTTATAAATCATAAAAACCTGGTGATCTCGCTGTCAAGCTTTAAATCATGACCTATGAAGTTGACCAGGTTATTTTATTTTTAAGCCTTTTAAGTTTAGTAAGTTGTCTATAGAGTCTGTAAGATGTACACATGTAGGTGAAAAAAATGTCCACAATCGTTGCATAGGCTATTAAAACTGAAGAATCTCTCAATCATGTTTTATTTCACTGCACAGATCTTCTGATAACATTGACTTTGGATTAGTGTCAGTTTGATTGTGCTGTGTTTTGTTTGGCAAAAATAGTTCCAATAGTTATTTTGCTGAACGGATTTATTATATGTTTCGGATGAAGGGGTAACATCGGGACAAAAATGTTGAGGGCGGTAAGCATTGCAAAAATAAAAAGAAGAAATTTTAATGACTGTGCATATTTTTCGAAATCTCGAGCTGAACTACTAAATAAAGCTCCTCGATGTTTCAAGGATATTGTGCTGGTGCTAATTCATCATCTGCCTAGCCTTTTCCCAACTATATCGGGGTTGTCTCCCAGTCAAACCAGATTCAGCTGAACACCAGTATTTTACGTAGAGCTGCCTACCAAACCTCCACAACCCATTAACTAGGTAACACGGTACTTCTTGGCCAGACTGGTGTCAGATTTTTTAGCAATCCGTAACAACTGCCAATGATCTACAAATGATAGCCGAGACCAACAGCTTAACGTGCTCTCCGAGGCACGGAGGAGTCTCGGTATGTTAAGATGGTCACCCATCCACAGACCAACCTCGGCAAGCGTTGCTTAACCTTGAAGATTGGCCCATGTGGCTGGGAACTCCTTCCTTATGTAACCTAAACAACATTACCACACAGGTCCAAGAACTGTGCAAGCCCCATCTCTTCCTACCTGCCGGTAAGGTGGAGGAACTGTACGCAGCGCTGCGTCAGAAGGACGCACAGATCTACGTGCAGCGATGCCGAGCCGCGCCGCCACCGCGCACGCGCCTCGTGGCGTGCTGCCTCACGCGGTTCTCGCTCATAGCGCTCGCTGACACCACTATACATGGCACGCAGAATGCGACGGCCAAGCTGAGGGATATGGACTATGATAGGTGAGCTTTTTGTAGGTATTAGAAAAACTAGAACTTTCAATTTGAGAAGTGTTGTACCCGTTGGTACAACACTTCTCAATACTTCAGCTTTTCATTCGAAGTTAATCTTTATTAACTTCGAATAAAAGCTGCTCAATACCATTTATTGCAAATTATAGCAAAACATTCTGCCAGATGCGTCTTGTGCATAAGCGTTTACAACACATACAGTTGTCATGTTTTGGAATGAATAGAATAGAATACTCTTTATTATGTACACCATATAAGGTATAGAAAAGATAGATGAAGAACAAAACTGGCGAATTGTGACTGATGAAAAGATCATGTGTGTCAGTGTCGGCGACTTGGAATTAACAGATGTGGCAGTCTAGGGGAGAGGCAGTTGTCTAGGAGGCTGGTTGGAGATGACACTCACCTTATCACAGATATGCTTTATGACAGCCTTTCTCCCACAGTCCATGGCCCGAAGACGGCATCGAGTTCACAACCCTCTGGTGTCGCAGCATCAACATGAGTTGTGCGCAGTGGCAACTGTTACTGAGGGATTTCCCGCAGCCCCTGCTTAGCATGAGTGAACTTAGGATGTGGGGCACCCTTCTGGCTGCTGAGGAACAGGCTCCTCCACGAGGTAAACCTTGACTTTGGTAAACCTTGACTTTGGTAAACCTTGACTTTAGTAAACCTTGACCTTGGTAAGCCATGGCTTTAGTAAACCTTGACTTTGGTAAACCTTGCTTTAGTTAACCTTGACTTTAGTAAATCTTGACTTTAGTAATCCTTGACTTTAGTAAACCTTGACTTTAGTAAATCTTGACTTTAGTAAACCTTGACTTTAGTAAACCTTGACTTTGGTAAGCTTTGGCTTTAGTAAACCTTGAGTTTGGTAAACCTTGACTTTAGTAAACCTTGACTTTAGTAAACCTTGACTTTGGTAAACCTTGACTTTAGTAAACTTTGACTTAAGTAAACTTTGTCTTTGGTAAGCCTTGACTTTGGTAAACTTTGGTAAACCTTGACTTTGGTAAACCTTGACTTTAGTAAACCTTGACTTTGGTAAACCTTGACTTTGGTAAGCCTTGGCTTTAGTAAACCTTGACTTTGGTAAACGTTGACTTTAATAAACCTTGACTTTAGTAAACCTTGACTTTAGTAAAACTTGACTTTGGTAAACCTTTAGCAAAACTTGACTTTGGTCAACCTTTTATTTATTAATTTATTTTATAATTTATGTACAGACAGAGAAATAGTTGCATTTTTAGTTGCCGTTTTATTTTACTAAGTGCGAGTTTTTTTATCCGTAGTAACTCCATAACTCAACCAATGGTTGAACCTTGTGGGAAAACGTTAAAAGACATTTTTATCAATATGAAGCTAGAGCAATGGTCAAATTAATATCTATTAGTTCGAACTATTGGTCAATAAAAAACAATTAACCGAAAAAAAAACGCGTTTCTGTTTTTTTTTTTTCACATTGCACCTACCAATATTTGTCTCTACATCACCCAAAGGTTGACTAGTAGAAAATGCCTAAGGCATTAAGTTTTAAATAAATAAATAATAAAAACGCATTTTAACCAATTTCACCCACAATTTATTATTAACCATTGGTTGAGTTAACTGAGGAACTTGCCCTACATAAACGATATTTGACCAAAGGTTTAATCAGCCAACAATTAAAATACAACTACGAAATCGAAAAGGTAAATGGTTGTAGGTAAATGTAGATTTTTCTACGAATGGTCTGAGTAACAAATGGAAAGATCAACTTAAGTATTATATGCATATAATTAGAGATTATAAAAAAAGTATCACAATAAATAGATAACAGCCGTTATTCATATAACAGAAACAGTTGTTTCAAAGTCTTCAGTAATGATGATGAGGTTCAATATGGTGGGTGCTGTGCTTCAATGTAGCGTGGAACCTGAAGGAGAAATAGATTGCTTTGAGCAACATTGTTTCATAAACTCAAATTCAATTCGCAATGTAGCATCTCGGCGACTATCAATAACTTATTTAAATGTGTGAAAAATTGAGGTGTTTTTTTAAATATTGAGACTGAGGTTAGACTGCAAAATTTCTCGATATATTATGAAAAAAAAAATCGTTTTGTGTACAATAAATCCTATCCAAATTTAAGTTTCCAACAAATCCGTGTCTTATTCCGAAAAAATTCTTTACAATTTCACGTGATATTATTATATTTACAATTTTACGGAGTTTGCCATTTTCCGGTGACATAAACAATGTGTAACAGAATTAACGCAATACCACTTCAGGGGTCATTGTACTCATCATTGTGAACAACTTTCACTATGGGACCAACAATGAAATCGCGAAAAAAAACTCGACTGCCACATACATTTATGTGCGCACATCTCGACAAAATTTACTGAACAGCTGATTTTTTTTTGGTCCCGTACTAAAAGTTATTCATAATGATAAGTACAATTACCCCTTAAGAGGTATTGCGGTTATTCTCGTGTCACGGTGTTTGTGGTCGCACTTTCCGAAACAGCTCGACCGATTATTTTGAATTTTTTTCAGGTACTTGGTAGGTATATTTATAATAATCCCATTACACTGTAAAGAGTTCTCTTTCTCCTAGAAAAGGCCATGATATTGTTAATTGGTACGGATTTTCGTTACGTAATACCACGGCATGTGAAACTAAAGACGTGTAACTGGGGATTTCGTTGCGCCACTTCATCCCAACTAACTCTAAAAGAAGTGCGAAAGCGAACCGATCGTTTTGGGGCTGCCTTTTACTAATAAAAATCTTTTTGATTTTAATACGTTCCCACCGTAAACTGTTGTCTAATCTATCTCACAAACCCGTGATGAGTCAAACTTTTTCTGCTTACCCGGTGTGATCATCTCCGTGGTATTCAACGTGTCTGTAGCCACCATCCGGCTCCTGCAGTGAGTAGTGCCCCTTCACAACGTCACCGTCGCGGTACTCGTGCTGCGACTTGTGGTCGCCCGTGTGAGCGTCCTTTACTTCGTAGCCGAACTCGTATTTGGGGTATGTCTGGAAAAATATGGGGGTACACTTAGAATTTTTTTCTGTCTTGTTTTTCCGGTAACATATTTATGTATTATTTTATAGTTTTTAATCACTTTAGAGAATGTTTTCTTTCTTTTCTTTATTCATAACTTTTAGATCAGATTTTAACCATTGATTGAATTAATGCCGCAGATGAATAACAATAAGATTTAACACACACAGCAGAAGGAAGCCGATTCCAGCAGTATAAAAACTAATGCGACGAACAAAACATTGGATGATTTAAAAATTGATGGAAAACCCTTTGATACTTACGTAATAGTCATGGTGACCGTAGTCCCCGTGTCCGTGTCCATGATGCACAGGCTCGTGGTGTCCGTCGTGACGATGGATGTACTGCGACGAGTAGCCATGTCCGGAGACCACAGCTACCGCCACAGATAACGCGCAAACCACCTGGAACATACAGATAATATGAACATGTGTTGGAATTGTGACACAGTCGTTGTTAGGCATATCAGAGAGTCACTTTTACAAATTTTTAAGCAACGAGATGCGGATGCGAACCGCATCTCAGTCGCAGTCTGCCAAAAACACCTTTAATTACTCTACTTACATTTTTAAAAGATTGCTATAAATAAGTGGAAATAGTCCTTGGATACAAATGCAGTCAATCACTCGGATAATTGAAGCACAGACCGATCTTCAAGGTTAAGCAACGCTTGCCGAGGTTGGTCTGTGGATGGGTGACCATCTTAACATACCGAAACTCCTCCGTGCCTCGGAAAGCACGTTAAGCCGAGAAGTACCGTGTTACCCAGTTAATAGGTTGTGGAGGTCTGGTAGGCAGCCGCTCCACGTAAAATACTGGTATTCAGCTGAATCCGGTTTGACTGGGAGCCGACCCTAATATAGTTGGGAAAAGGCTAGGCAGATGATGAAGGTATCTCATAGGATGGGACCGGGATGTTTTTATTTAGGTATCAAGAACAGCAGATTATCAGCAGTATTGTCTTGTGTTCGATGTATGACCACGGTCTGGTTTCTGATGAGTATTTGGTGTTAAAAAAGTGTCACTGCTTATTTTAATGGCATTTTTTGCAGTTTTCCAGGCAAAAGTAGATTTTACAAACACTCAACTTTAAGAATAAAAAAAAAATCTTAATTCAGGAATCGAGGGATAATGTCCTCAATTTGCTGCATGTAACTTATTTTTTTAAATGGAGATTTTAGGGCTAAACTTGGAAACAAAGACTATTTTTTTATAGGACTATTTTATGAAAAATAAATAAATTCAAGTACCTTGATAAACATATTGGAATGTTGTAGTTGAGAACTGTTGCTATTCACAAACTGATACATACCTCCAAATTCCCAACTCTTATATACAGTTTTAAAAATGGCGCCAAGGTAGTATTGATTTCACTAGAAATTATATCGAGCGTAAAATTATGCACGATATGTTACGCATTGGCCATTATTTCGTAAAACTTGTTATAACTTAACGTAAACGCGTGCTCGAAGTCAAGGTTACACGAAATTATGTTTATGTTATTGCTCTTATCGCCTTCTAAATTGTATTGTTTTAAAAAGTTGATCAATTGTTATTTTTCAGGGCTAATAGAAATCAGTAGGTAATACTTAGGTTTTACTATAATGCCTGCATTCCTGTGATTACTAATCGTTACTACCGCGGTTTTAATTGATGAATTTGTTGAGTTGGTTGCCATCTTTTGTGGGTAGACAAAATTAATAAAAACCTGTAATAGAGGCGTTCCTGTGATTATTAATCGTAACTGCCGTGATTTTAATTGATGAATTAGTTGAGTCTTGGCAACAGACTCTTTTGTGAGTAAACGAAATAAAAGAAAACCAGTAAAGGGGGCGTTGTAGCTACTCATTATTGTGGACTACTGTCTTGTTGAGAGGAAAACTGAAACGGGAAATGTCTATCATATTTTTCCGGACCTGCACTTCCAGTATGCTTACTGAAGAATACCTAGATTATATCTTTGCTTCCATACAAATGGACATTATTTCCTTAATTTTTACAATCGTGCTGTAGAATAAACCATTTTTCAATCTGTTGTTTATTTATATGGTGACCTGCTACGCGTATCTCCTTTTGTTTTTTTTTTATACGTGACATCAAGATATAGGTCAAGCTGCTATTTTGAACTACTGGAACACAAAACGCAATGCCAGTTTCTTGACTTTTTTTTTGTATCAGCCTTTATTGTCCCACTGCTAGGCTGCCCCCAACTCCTTCCAGATATTTTGGTCCCGAGCCACCTCGAACCAACCCTGGCAGTAGGCGTGTATGTCGTCTCGCCACCTCTTCCTGGGTCGGCTTCGGCGGCACCGCCCATCCTCAGGGACCTACTTTGTGGAAGCTATTGCCCAGTGGACACATTAATTCCATTCTTGACTACTAACAAAAAACCGGGCAACTTTCTCAGACCAACAAATTAAACTCTTCTGGTTTCAATGAAAATGGGTTTTTAACCGACTTGAAATAAAGGAGGAGGTTCTTAACTCGATTGAATTTTTTTTGTGTTTGTTACCTCATAATGCCTCATATCTCCGTCATTAATGAACCGATTTGAAAAATTCTTGTTTTATGTGAAAGGAAATTTTATGAAAATCGGTTCAGTACTTTGGTTTTTTCATCCTGCAGCCGTCCGCACAGTGACGATAGACCAAGGCGCTCCATGGGGTGCGCAAGAGTTGGAGCGCAGCATGATGCCGCTCAAATGGTACTACGACCTGTGCTGCGAGATGTCAGAGTACAGCTACGCGTTCGGACCGTGCTGGGAGCCTGTCATAGCGCATTGTAATCTATGTGAGTATTCTCTTATTATTTCTACCGGTACATATGCCTTTTCATTAAACTGCACCGTTTAATTAGCGACCTAAATGACATGGGCAAGTCATTAAACGATGTTAAACAAAAGATGTCACTTAGGTCGCCGAAAAATCGGCACATTTAAGCAAAAGGCTAGGCAACCAATTAAACGGCTGATTAAGCCGGTTGGCTGCGACAGATAGATAACCAAAAAATATAATAAGATTTTAAATAAATGAAAGAGAGTGGTTGATAATGAGTTGTTTGTCTTGACTTGTGAGTGGTATAGTAGGTGTGAATCGAACTCTAGCAGGCATTTAACTTTGTGTGACATGTTGTATCACAAATGCTCCCAAAACGATGAACAAAAACAGTGTGTTTGTGACATCTAAAAACCAGTTCATCATGCTGTCATTCATTCTTAGTTCGGGTTCGGGACTAATCCGTAAGTCCGTAGGTGATACGGAGTAGAAAACGCCCGACACTAAGGCCGAAACTACGGACTTTGGGCTTAGAGAGTAGACCCCCTGAACTGGGTCCGTTTGTGGAATTATACCCTACGCCCTCGAATAAAGCACTGTCCCAGCATCAGGAATTATTTAGGCTGATTTTGCTATCATGCAAGCTGATAGAAAATCTCAGCATCTTTGCCTGACTCGACATTTAAACCCTGGACTGTCATTATTGGCGCAGCATTCGACCAGGTGTCCCGCCCCTCGCTGGACCCGTCGGCGCCCCTCTCGTTCTGGGACAAGGTGCGCCTGCTCATGCACGGCCGCCTCACCGTGAACTGCGCCAAGTTCACGTGTCTGTTGCACGTGTCGCTGGACCCCTACAACACGACGGAGGAGATGGAGGTCACCTGGACCGACTTAGTACTGGACTGGACTAATGGTAAGAGTTTTGTGTATGAGATTTCGTATAAACTTATCATGTCATGTTATCTTAAGAAGTTAAAGTAATTTATTTAACTTCATCCATCACTTCTGCTTATGTTGGACTTTGGAATTCGAGATAATAATCAAATTTTGGAAAAACGAACTCTACGTCACTGAATACAAATTTCAAATTCCATTGCAACTAATATTTTTTAGGGCCTTTTCAAAATAAATGGGAATTTAAAAACGATTTAAAATACACAACGCTAAAGACGATACTTACTTAACTTTTTGGCGATGGTTTCATATTATCTTTAACCGCTCAAGCACCGTCAACACACCGGTGTGCGCCGAATTAATCGCGAATTTAGTGTTTATTTACCAATTACATAAGATTTTTTTTTTTTGGGAATTTACACATGTCGGGGCCGCAATCAAATCCAAGTATATGTACTGGATAACTTTTTTTCCAGTGCGCAAACTTTGAGAACCACTTCTGCCCATGTAAATAAACAACTTGCCCCAAGAAAGCCATAGTCAATTCCTAAAAAAGTTCAATTTTTTTTTCATTACCCAGTATATGGCAATCACCAATCTTTTGCGGGACGAGACCAAAGTGAATTTTAAGTTAAATTTAAGGATATAAATGTAGATACAAGTTAGAATAAAGTGAAAATCACTAAAATATTCGTAATTACATAATGATACTTAACCGTGGATTTTGGCCTTTGATACTGACGGTTTGGATGGGAAAATCGTTGGCAATGAAAAGCGTGATGAAGATCGAATATATTAATTTAAAGGGACCCAAACCCAAACGATTAAAATATTCGGAGGCCCTCCTACTAGAAAGTAGTTCTACCGGTCTAGCAGTCTTTTAGCGTTTCATTAACAAAATTTTTAATGTTCACATTTAAATTATTTAGGAAGACTCGGTTTCCTCGGCACACTGGACGTGTACGTGCGAACAGCGAGCAAGTACGACGACTGCCGCGTACTGCGCGTGCCGGCGCTACGCCTGTCCGTCAAGTTGGGCTGGCAGTGCGTCGCCGACCCCAGGGACCATCATGCTGTGGCCCCGTGTGCGCCGACCAGGCTGCCGGAGTATTCTAGTAATCAGGTTAGCACTCACTCAGCTTTTATTCTTAGAACTAGATGCAGTTATTCAGCTAGTAATGCAATTTGTACTTTGTTAAATATAAAAAAGTCTTCCAGATCGAATCTGTGACGATAGCCAGTCTCAGCAGAGATTAACTATTGACGCAGAAGTTATTATAATGTAGAGGAATGCGCGCGAATCCGGAAACAAAAAATAGGCATACATACAGTCTAGTCAACTGACTAAACTGTTTCTATGCCTTGCCTTGAACCCACTTTGAACATGAAGTTTTAATAAATAATTATGACTAAAACGCAACAAAAATAGTAGAAGGCGTTAATCATTTATAGAAAATGTATATGAAAGAGCACACGTCACGGATGCACCGACGAGACGGGAACGGGGCACTGTACTTTCTCAGGACCCTATGTTTTCATCATCATCATCATATCAGCCGATAGACGTCCACTGCTGGACACAGGCCTCCCCAATGGAGGGTTTGCCACAATCGCCACGCTTGGCAGGCAGGTTGGCGATCGTAATGTTGCTGTAGCAATGTACCTACAGAGAATGCTGCTGCTCATTCTCTGGTGAGTCCCTTAGTCGCCTCTTACGACACCCACGGGAAGTGATGGGATGGTGCTATTCTTTTACGTCCGATACCATACGGAACCCTATGTTTTATTTTATAGAAAATGTGAATGCTGCACAGGAAATAAAAAAATATTTGCCCTTGCAGGAACACGACTCATACAGAGCGTTCCGTTCACAAGGACTGGATCTCCACCTCAGTATGGAGACAAAACCTGTTGATAAAGAAGGAAACGGACCAGTATTGCTTCTGTATGGAAGTACACTCAGGTAATAAACAGTACACGTTTGACTAACTTTTGTAGTTGTCAAAAAATAAAAGGCCCGTTTTGGCAGCAGGATACAACAAAGAGATTTATTTCATGTCTCTGTCATACTTACTAGTAAAGTAATGTTGTATCCTGCTGTCAAAACAGACCTTTTATTTTTTGTCAACTTTAGCATAATAATAATATAATAATATAGCCTTCTTATCCCGAAACTCCATTGTTTTTCACTGTTACTAGTCCTTATTCATTGTGTATGTTCTTTTTAGGTTATTATAATATGTCCCGGAGTTCGGTGTGCCTCTTGGCAAAGGCCTCCTCTAACGATTTCCACTGTTTTCTATCTTTTGCAACTCTTCTCCAGTTGCAACCTACTGTTAACTTGAGTTCGTCCTCCTATCTTTTGCGTTGCCGACCTCTATTTCTTTTCCCGGTTCTAGGGTACCATTCCGTTACAATTTTGCTCCATTTTTTAGATCAGACCATCACCCTCTAACAAAAAACCACAAAATGAATATAGCATCTCTCAATACTAGGACTTTAAGAACTTTAGCATAAGAAAGGTTAAATAATTGTCAATTCATATGCAAGTAATATTTTTATAACTTTTCAATATGTGAACCTTGGTAGTTAATTGTGTCCTTGGCTTCATGACCAGGTGGTTCGAGAGTTTAAAACTAATACTATCAGGTATTACTCGACCTACTCGTCGTGGACGCATCTTCAAGAACGTGCGCCCGCGCAAGCCGCAGCTGTCTCGTCATTACAGAAATGTTAGCGTGTCTGTTACACTGCACAATTTACAGGTAAATCTGCGTATGATCTAGTCTTTGACAAGTCAATTATATTTCAAAATATTATTTTTTTATTCTTTCTTTGTTTGACTAGATTAAAAAAAAAGTTTTATTGATCACTCTCAAAACTATGGTATCATATTTTTTCTCCACAATTGAACACCTTTTTGTTTGCCGCTGAGATAAGATGCGATTAAATTTTAAACTGTTTAATAACATAAAAACCTTTTCACATAAAAAAAACCGACTGCCAAAAAAAAAAATATCATTACAAAGTTCAAAATTACTTTAATTTTCGGAAGTCCGTGTTTTTGGTTGTTTCTTCGTAATTTAACACCGACTTCCGAAATTAAAGTTCCGAAAAAAATACTTTTTAGTGGTACCTCACACCTAACAACACCACTGGAAAGTCACAGGAAAGCAAAATACGCAATTTCGTATACATACATGGATGACATATTTTTTCAGCAATTTTGATCTAAAAACCAAACTACTGAACCGATTTTAATGACATTTTTAAGGGACCAATCGAGAAGTATCCTTTCACACAAAACAAGAATTATTCAAATCGGTTCATAAATGAGGGAGATGTGAGGGATAAAAAAATACAACCGAATTGAGAACCTCCTCCTTTTTTTGAAGTCGGTTAAGAAGAGGTTTTAAAAAGCCGAATCACAGGGCAGATTGTATTGCTGCTTAGCGTTGTATTCTAAATTCAAAATCTCTAAAGCAATAAAGAATCTGCTAATTGTTATTTAAACTAAGCATGAGGTTCTTTTTACAAGATTCTGTTTTGTTTCACCTGTCCCGATGTTTGTCATCAAATCTTGCAAATTAAATTTGATCCACTTCCCGGTTACCGATTGAGCTGAAATTTTTTATACATGTGTAAATCGCGTGACAATGTAATATTATTTTGAATAAGCCTGTTAACTACAGGCACTCAAATGATAATTCCATTAATTCATTGTAAGAACCTGTAACATTCCCTAGGTATTCTACTGGTCCTCCTCATCTCTCCAACGCGGTATAGAGATGCTGGGCGTCCGCGTCACCTGCGGCTCCAAGCACCGGCTGTCCCTGGTGGCTACCAATGATGGACTGGTCCGGAGGCCCCGGGCCAACTGGACCACGGTGTACATGAACTGTGACCTGAATGACGCTGAGATCTGGCTGAAGACGCTCGCTGCTGATGAGAGGGATGGTGAAGAGGTAAGTTGGGCTAATTTGTTGATTTGATTATGGTCAAATGTGTTTGTGAACAAATGGATTTTTTTTTACAGTGTGAATGCTGTGCGTTTTTCGGCAAACCTTTATTTTCATTTCATTCTGAGCCTGCTTTTGACATCGGTACACTTGATGTAAATCGATAAGAACCTTGATAATAATAATAATAATAATAAAGTTTATTGTTCTTCTCTCACATAGAATTTTACAAACAATATAAAAAAAAAACAAACAAGATATTAGCAATAATTGCTGTGATCTATGTGAGAGACTGGTATCTGTACTAGGAGACCTGTATGACAGATTACCAGCCTCTCCAGACTCCGGACAATAGATGATAAGTGTGTGTCCAGTAAATGCTTGTTCACACTTGCAACGAACATACAGAGGTTGGCTCCTACTAATTTTGCATCTTCATCTTTATACGTTTCTATTCTCTTTTAGTACTCGGCCCTAAACCCCCGCGTGATGGAGAAGTGCTACTGCCTCTCCGTCCGCCGTGTATCATACGGACGTGAAGCGGGAGTGAGCGCGGGCGCACCGCCCACACATAGACTGGCTGTGCACGACCTGAGGGGCGCCTGGACCAAGCTCAACAGGGATCTAGCGTTCGCGCTCATCGACACTTATATCAAGACACAGGTAAGTACACAATTTAATGAATAGAGAAGATCGTACGGGGGCAGACTGTAAGAATACCTACCATTTTTGCCACTCTGGGTGGAGCGGAAGGGAGTGTCAGACTCACTGACTAAAACCCATCTATGTTCCTCCTAGTGCCCTTTGCGTTCCAGGGCCGCGGTGACTCATTCGAACAAAATCCGCAACCTTGGCAGGCTCTGGCCCTAATAGACCCCGTCAACTATGCTGACATCTCTTTGAGGCGCGCGGGGAATACAACGCGCCGAGGGTCGGAAGCGAGAGGTCATCACCGCCGATCGCTTCGACGAAAACACGGCGGCGGTGCTTCGCCCAAGCAGGGCAAACCTCCACCGTATGCTCCACCGTGTCCTCCGAAGAATACATACCTCACAAGATATGTTTGAGCATAATTATCATAAATCGTAACCCGTTATGTTGAAATAATCTGGTCTGCCTTAGATTTTCCTGTCCTGTGAACAGGCAAATACAAATTTTTCAGGTCATTACGGCTAGGAGTAGTGATAGCGGTCGGCCCCCGTGCTAAGAATATGAGATTGCCGTCGATGACTCTAAAGCGCCTAATTTTACCACCATGTTGCTGCCAAACTGACGCAAAGATCTGTATCTTGAACAGACAATAACATCTCCATAATTTTCTAACAGCAATTGAAGAAGAACTTATCAACGAAGGCTCTGAAAGAAGAAGAGCAACTGAACACGTCACCAAAACACCAGCGCGAAGCCGACGTCATCTCACCACCTCCGCCGGTCTCTACACAAGTGAGTTTGTTATTTGTACCGTTTTAGTTTTTTTCTCATAATTCGTATTGCGAACTTTGTCAAACTGTTCAATAAATACTAGCTGATGCCCCCGACATCGACCGTCTAGATGTCGGTTTTAAAGAACTAAGACTTTCATACATTTTCGTCCTCCCACCTCCCTTATATTTGAAATTTTCCAAAACCCTTTCTGAGCGGATGCTTACGTTATAAAATAAACCTATATCCTAAATTTCAGTTTTTAGACTAAGTAGTTTTGGCTGTGCGTTCGTTAGGTTAGTTTTCTTGTTTACCTACAAAAGCGATTAATTTTTTATTGAAAAAGCGATCTTATGTCTTTGAAAAAACGTTGAAAATTTCAGAAGGTCTGTACTATTTTAATTTGGCGAAGAAAAAGTCAAAAACATGCTCTTTCTATAGCTCATTCTTTTTCCTCGTCAAAATCAGTTCTTCTATGTCTGACATGAGTGTGTTGTCTACAGGTGAGCGGCGGGTCGACGGGCTGCGGCGGCGGCATGCTGGCGGCGCTGGTGGCGGAGGCCGGGGGCTCCGCGCCCGTGGTGTTCAGCGACGAGCTCAGCGGCGCCGAGGACGCGCCGCCCAGCCACACGCCGCACACCAAGCACGTGCTGGATGATGACAATGCTCATACGGCCTGTCTCAGTGAGTATGCAAGAATTTATGCCATTTTGTTAAAATAAAGAAAAATTTAAAAACATTTAATTAATGAAAGGCCATAGGGTAAGAATCAAGCTTGACCGAATTATGGAACATTGAAAAATATAACATTTTCCAGAACTCGACTTCGACTTGGGGCGCTTGCACAAGACGTATTTATACTCACGTTCTCTCGACTGAGCATTTACCGTCTTAACTAGTAGAATAAATAAAACGCTGTATCTCTTTCGCCAATGATAGAATTTCAGCTTGACACCACCAAATCACGTTGTCTAGTATTTTTTTTTTCATCATCATCATCATCATCATCATCATCATCATCATAATATCAGCCGATAGACGTCCACTGTTGGACATAGGCCTCCACCAAATGGGGGGGTTTGCCATATTTGCCACGCTTGGCAGGCGGGTTGGCGATTGCAGTGTAGCTGTAGCAATGTACCCACAGAGAATGCTGCTACCCATTCTCTGGTGAGTCCATTAGTCACCGCTTACGACACCCACGGGAAGTGATAGGATGGTGCTATTCTTTTACGTCCGACACCATACGGAACGTATTTTTTTTTACCTTACTAAAATATTTTTTGTACGTCTATATCTTATTCATGAATCTTTCATTCCACAGTCGAGCTGGTAAACTCTCAAGTAGTTCTAAAGGGCTGCGAGACACGCGGCTACGTCATCTTGTGCGCGGCGCGTGCGGAAGTGCGTCAGCGAGTGAGGAGGCAGCCCGCTGCGGCGGCGTGGAGCGGCGCCCTGTCCGCCATGCAGTACTACGCCACTGTGAGCGCGGCTGATAGGGACCAGCTGTTAGGTAAGTCTCGCGGATGTGCGTCAGCGAGTGAGGAGGCAGCCCGCTGCGGCGGCGTGGAGAGGCGCCCTGTCCGCCATGCAGTACTACGCCACTGTGAGCGCGGCTGATAGGGACCAGCTGTTAGGTAAGTCTCGCGGATGTGCGTCAGCGAGTGAGGAGGCAGCCCGCTGCGGCGGCGTGGAGAGGCGCCCTGTCCGCCATGCAGTACTACGCCACTGTGAGCGCGGCTGATAGGGACCAGCTGTTAGGTAAGTCTCACGGATGTGCGTCAGCGAGTGAGGAGGCAGCCCGCTGCGGCGGCGTGGAGAGGCGCCCTGTCCGCCATGCAGTACTACGCCACTGTGAGCGCGGCTGATAGGGACCAGCTGTTAGGTAAGTCTCGCGGATGTGCGTCAGCGAGTGAGGAGGCAGCCCGCTGCGGCGGCGTGGAGAGGCGCCCTGTCCGCCATGCAGTACTACGCCACTGTGAGCGCGGCTGATAGGGACCAGCTGTTAGGTAAGTCTCGCGGATGTGCGTCAGCGAGTGAGGAGGCAGCCCGCTGCGGCGGCGTGGAGAGGCGCCCTGTCCGCCATGCAGTACTACGCCACTGTGAGCGCGGCTGATAGGGACCAGCTGTTAGGTAAGTCTCACGGATGTGCGTCAGCGAGTGAGGAGGCAGCCCGCTGCGGCGGCGTGGAGAGGCGCCCTGTCCGCCATGCAGTACTACGCCACTGTGAGCGCGGCTGATAGGGACCAGCTGTTAGGTAAGTCTCGCGGATGTGCGTCAGCGAGTGAGGAGGCAGCCCGCTGCGGCGGCGTGGAGAGGCGCCCTGTCCGCCATGCAGTACTACGCCACTGTGAGCGCGGCTGATAGGGACCAGCTGTTAGGTAAGTCTCACGGATGTGCGTCAGCGAGTGAGGAGGCAGCCCGCTGCGGCGGCGTGGAGAGGCGCCCTGTCCGCCATGCAGTACTACGCCACTGTGAGCGCGGCTGATAGGGACCAGCTGTTAGGTAAGTCTCACGGATGTGCGTCAGCGAGTGAGGAGGCAGCCCGCTGCGGCGGCGTGGAGAGGCGCCCTGTCCGCCATGCAGTACTACGCCACTGTGAGCGCGTCTGATAGGGACCAGCTGTTAGGTAAGTCTCACGGATGTGCGTCAGCGAGTGAGGAGGCAGCCCGCTGCGGCGGCGTGGAGAGGCGCCCTGTCCGCCATGCAGTACTACGCCACTGTGAGCGCGGCTGATAGGGACCAGCTGTTAGGTAAGTCTCACGGATGTGCGTCAGCGAGTGAGGAGGCAGCCCGCTGCGGCGGCGTGGAGAGGCGCCCTGTCCGCCATGCAGTACTACGCCACTGTGAGCGCGGCTGATAGGGACCAGCTGTTAGGTAAGTCTCGCGGATGTGCGTCAGCGAGTGAGGAGGCAGCCCGCTGCGGCGGCGTGGAGAGGCGCCCTGTCCGCCATGCAGTACTACGCCACTGTGAGCGCGGCTGATAGGGACCAGCTGTTAGGTAGGTCCATCATCAAATGCTCCACAGGGATCAGCTACTAGGCATGTTTATTTTCAAAAGCAACATGGTAACCTGGAAAAGGTTACTTGAAAATTAAGCGTTTCTGTGTATACGTGCAATGTAGTCTGATGGTTGAAGCGCTCGCGCTCGTTGGCATTAACGGGCCCAAATAATTGTGACCATTTTTAACCGACTTCAAAAAAGGAGGAGTTTCTCAACTCGGTTGTGTTTTTTTTTGGTTTGTTACCTCATAACTCCGTCATTTATGAACCGATTTAAAAAAAACTTCTTTTGTGTGAAATGATATACTTTCCGATCCCAAAACCGAACCGAACCCAAAATACTTTTTGTTAAAATTTGAATGAGACCATCATTCAAATTTTAACAAAAAGTATTTTGGGTTTTAAATCTAAATAGCTGGAAAACATGTTATCCAAGTAAACCAAATTGCGTTACTTTCAAGTGGTGTTGTTAAGTGGGGATCACTAAAAAGTGAAAAATAGAAACCTTTTTTACAGAAAAAAAAAATATACAACCACCTTCCGAAAATATTATGTTTTTTTATCAACAAATATAGGTGGCTCCCTTAGAAATATAAAAACATAAAAAAACTATTTTTTTTTTAACGAACCCTAACGAAACGATTTTTATTAACTTTTAAATAACTCCTAGAACTATTTTTTTTAACCATTTTCACACCACAGAGAACATCCAATGGGTATCAGTAGAAGAGATAGAAGAGCGATGGCAGAGCACTGAGATCAGTACCTTACCGGACGTTCCTCGACTAGTCGGCAGTGGACATTCAGCCGGTGGAGTCATAGGAAGGACCGTCGGACCCAGCGCTGATACTGGGCTGGCGCAGGTGATTGTATGAACACTTCATAATAAAACAACATAATAATATGATAAACAAAACTAATGTCCAGAAGCTAATGTCCAGCAGTTGATATATGTAATTCATCTAAGATAATGATGCCATGCAACAATTCACAGCATGTTAACTTAAATTACTTCTATCGTAATAATAACAGTACCAGGGGTCGGTTTTCCTCACCTGTAATGTGTGTATGTATATAAATGTAATGAATTCAAACTTGACAAAAACTGTGAAAAGTCTTTAAAACGTAAAAGCCTCACTTTTTTGAGGCTGCGAGGCCTCACGATGCGTTGAAGGTGCGGCGCGGCGCCGCCAGCAGTCAGCTCCTGACTTGCGGCCGGACACGTGGCGCCACCGCTCGGTAGCCGCCACATACAACGTGCAATAGAATAAACGCAATGCATCTTAAGGGGTCATTGAATCCATAATCGCGAAAAAAAAAATCTGCTGTTCAGTATATTTTGTCGAGTTATGCTCACAGAAACGAATGGGACAGTCGACTTTTTTTCACGATTTCGGGGCTAGTCCCATAGTAAAAGTTGTTTGTAATGATGAGTACATTGACCCCTTAAGAGGTATTGCATTTATTCTGTTACACGTTGTATAGCTCAAATTCATAACGGTGCGGTGCCGCGCCGCACCCTTGACGCATCGTGTGGTCTTAGCCTTTGTTAGCTGCATAAATCAGATGACTAAATGAGTTTGTTCTATTCACGCTTTGACATTTCCCTATTTTTCCAGCTTCAACGCATAGTGTCTCGCTGCGCGTGCGAGTTCTACTACGTGTCGCACGAGGAGGCGGAGCCCGTGAGCGCGCAGGGCACGGGCTGGGCGCAGCAGCAGCCCTATGACTCCTTCACGCTCATGCACCACGACCTCAACGTGTGCACCAACTCGCTGCAGGTATCATCAATATTATCATTTCACACGAAACACGTCTACTGCAGGACATAGTGTGTCGCCACATCGACTGGTCCTCTACGTCTCTCATCCAGCGTCTTCTCCAGATCATCGGTCCACCTTGTGCCTGCCAGCCAGTGGCGTAGCTAGGGGAGGGGCGATATCAATTTTTTTATGCGTAGTATGACAAACTTTCCCCACTTGTATCAAAATGTGTTACGAAACTGAAGAAACTGATTGACACATATATTTATATTAGCTCATGACGTTCCAATATTGAAAGGGGTATAAGCAACAGTAAGTACCTAATTAAAAACACTATTTTTTGTCCCCAGTACGCAATGCTGCTCGACGTAGTGAACAACGTGGTTCTCCACGTGGAACCAGAACGCAGACGTACGCTAGAAAGACGAGCGCGCATGAGGTTCCAACTGCAGCTGCATCAGGACCAGGATCCGAGGCAGCTTATACACAAGTTGCAGACACAGGTATTATTTTATTGATATTAACAATTTTGACATTAAAAGAATATCTTTACTAAAATTCTGGTAGCTATTTTTTTAAGAGCAAAAGGAGCGGAAATGTTATAATTTTACAAGTGGGATGGTCGTCAAACGCGGGCCTCAATCAATAATAAAAATAAGAAATCGTTAGCTGAAGTAGACTCGCCTCCTTTTACATACTACTAAGCATAGATGGCGAAAATGGATGTACTATAGAGTTCTGTCTAAGCTTTAGGAATAAGGATATAGGCGTGATAATATAGGTTGCCTAAAGATAACCTAGAATATTTCGCCTAACTATTGACGAACATACCAGTACTAACTTATTTTGAATGAAATGGCAGATTTCCTAAGTTACACGAAATTAATAAAAAAAATTTTTTTTTTTATTATTTTCTAGTAATATTCGCTGTTTTGTCATGTGAGTGTATTAAATATTGAGAATATCAAAAATAAAATTGCAAAAAGTTTCTCTCCGGCGGGGAATCGAACCCCGGTCTCCCGCGTGACAGGCGGGGATACTTACCACTATACTACCGAAGATGTGAATTACGTGACGAAATAACGGCTCTTATTGTAAGAATGAGTATTTGCAATGGAAATGGATGTGTCATAGATAATTTTGCGCATGACCGATTATTTTGTAGCGGTATCAAATTGGCAATTATGCGATGAGTCAAACTTTTCATTAGAATCAATTATAATTGAATAGAGGAAGTTTTATTATAGAATCTAGAAATACTTAATCATATAAGGAAAATATGCATCTTACATTTAAAGAGTAGGTATTTATCATGCGAAGTTCATTAAAAATTTATTGTTTTATAAGCAATGCACAAAACTTTAATATTTTTTCTTAAAGCTCAAAAAATTGTGTAATAGTATACTAATGAATAAGGACTTTAATATTCTTTGTAAAGATTTTTAATTTGACCCATTTACCACTAACGGCCGCTTTCTATAATATATCTCAATCCCAATCTTGATCCCGATCCTTGTCTGTAACCAATCAAAGGTGAGGATTGTGTGGTGAAGGACTCTAACTCGGCCGTTGATTGGTTACAGACAAGAATCGGGATCAAGATTGGGATTGAGATATGTTATAGAAAGGGGCCGTAAAACATATTCCGCACGCATTTGGCTGAACGCTGACTTTTTTAAAAGTGCATAGAACATATTATGTTCTATGCACTTTAACTTTGTACATAAATGTTTAATATATTTATACTCTTTTTTATCGTGCTTGTTAGTGATCCTAAGTTTTCTTACATTTTTTTTATTTTTACTCGTGAGAACCCGTAATTGGCTCTATGTATCATACAATTGTTATTCATCTCTTATAGCTGTTGTTTCTCCTACGATTAAATAAACAAAAATATCGAAGCTACTGATTCAGAAATAATCTGTGTCACTTCATATTTGGAACTGTCCTGAAAATCAAGATAGACTTAGAGCGGATTTCACCAATGAAATAGAACGCGATCGGCACATCTAAACTGCGTTCAAGAGCTGTCAGCGTCAATATTCCATAGAAAAATAGTGACACTGACAGCTCATAAACGTGGTTTATACGCTGATCGCGATCAGTTTGCCTTGGTGAAAATGGCCCTTAGTCGTCGTCTAGTTGGAATTATGATTTATTCAGTGTGATCTGTATCACTACAGGGCAAAGGTCTTCCTTTCTTCTGTCCAATCCACCTGGCTTTGAGAAAGTGTGGACCAATCCTGTCTATAGGCGTCAAGCTCGTCGCGCCATCTTCGCCAGGGTATGCCGCGATGCCGCCGGACATTTTCCTACATGATGTTAAACCCATGACCTATTATAACCTTGCGACATGATAACCTTACGACATGCGGCCTTCTTGTCCAGCCCAGTCCCATTTTAGCTTTGATGCCTTTTGAAATGGCGTTTCACAAAGTTTTTGTTAGGTATGTTTTATTTATCCTGGGCATCCCTTGTAATTTATTACGCTATAACTAGAACTACTCTTTCCTTGTGACAGGTCAGGGAGTCTTTAGCCAGACTCCGAAGGCTAGAGAAGGAGTACTACCTTAAGAATAGGTCAATGACCGGCAACGACCCAGCCGCTATGGATGAGCTGAAGAATTTGGATGACCAGGTTAGTGTCTATAAAAAAACTAAAGGATTGATTTATTAACTTGATTTGTTTCAGGTTTGTAATGTTTTGATTAACCTTTTGAACTCTAGATTTAGAGCTTTAACGCATCGGCGTTTCCATAGAAAAGGGAAGATCCTCCGACCAGACAGTTGTTGTGTCTGGTGGGCAACTGCCCGACAGTTGATATTCGGACTATTGTACCTGTTCAAATTGCTTGGTAAGCTCTGATACCGCGATGCAGGATTTCGTTTTGTTAGCTCGCAGCTGGCGGGATAGATGGCGTTGCGGTTCTTGTTGTTTTGATGTAGATTTTGCTACGTAGGTTTTTTGTGGCAACATTGATGCCTCATCTCAAAACTTGTCACAGTTCTTAGACCAAACTTTGACTCTATAACTTCAATCTCAGGTTAACGAGTGCAAAGAATCAGTGTGGTCCCTGGGCGAGGAGCTAGACGCGATGGTCCGCGCGTGGCGCGAGATAGGCCGCGCGTCGGCCCTGCCGGCCGTCCGCAGTGCGCACGCGCCGCCGCACCGCTACAACGAGATCTGCTTCAAGAGCGCGCGCTGGAGACTCACGGATGCTGACGGCCAGCTGGGGATTGCTGATCTGCTTCTGACCAACTTCTTGTGAGTATGGTAGGCTCATTACTAATAACCCTACAGTAGGTAGATTTTTGGATGCACACACAACGATTTGTCAAACTATTCTCGTCCAGTATAAGCTGACATCTCGTTGTACTGTAAGCTTAAGCAATGCGAGGTCAACTTACTCTGGCATTATCTTAAAACGTAAAACTGTGATAGGTATTTTCATGACATACCTAACTACGGCATTTAGTAGTTAGAAGGTTACTAAGGCTACTGTTTACGCTAGAAAGTTAAGATGACGCAATCAATTTCTAATCCCATTTTATAATGTCATCTGAACATTTAACGATTTCTTTTATATGCAGGTATACCAAAACATCGCGGTCAGACGACTCAGTGGAACATCAGTTGGAGGTCGGATACGTGCGCGTCAAGAATCTGCTGCCCAACGAGCCCTTCCCAGAAGTAAGATCCATATCACTTACATTCATCACAAAACTCAAAGTTGTATGTAGTTAAGATTTGTTTTATTTGCATTCCGTGATAAAGATTTTAATTGGATTGATAAAACTCACGTGATCAGAGTCATGTTGCATCGTTTTGTATTTGATACCTACTAACAAATAGGTTTTTATTGTAAAGCTAAAATCCCACGAGATTCTTGTATTGTGCCGCATTCATTTCGTTAAACCTCGCGTCGTCTAATTAATTATCTTTAGTTGGGATGTTTTCTTAAAACTTATTCTGCCTGATTTATAAAAAGAGAACTAACTTTTTAAATCCTTGTTTCAAATGATAAGAGTAAATACAGATTAAATTGAGAGTCTGCTCTTATCAGAAAAAATTAAGTACTTAAATTTTTCGTCAATTATGTAAAGACGCCTACAAATGTGGCAGACGATATAGGCAAAATTACATATTACCACCCGCCTATGTCTCCGGGGAAAATAATCGTAATGCTGGTACTTTACTTGGCGTATTTGCGCAAATGTAACTTGTTTATTATAAAACTAGCACTTCGCCCGCGACTTCGTCCGGCGCGGATTTAGTAGGTACTCCACAAACTTCAACGCCCCCTATAAAAGGTTAGTTTTGGAAAATTAAGCACAACGATTTTCATTAATTACTTAGCCATTTCTATTTATTCTATGGTCTCAGGAGGCCCTTGACAATGTACCATTTAATTAGCGAATGCGACTTTCGAAATGCCAAAATGTAGGAATTTGGTCTTGTGACATTTCGATAGCATCTGTCAATCCTATACATTTTTGACGTATTGACAATCGCGTACGCCACGTCACCGTTGACAGAATCTCACTTGTTTCGAGCACAGGTTCAGCGCAACTGTTCACCCCGTTCAACCCGTCAAGGTTTGATTATGCAAAAATTCTTAGGTGTCTGTTTTAATTATCCCGCTTGTTCGTTCATAGCATTCCGAAGTAAATTGAAGCAAGCAATTATGTCCTCCCCTAAAATCTTAATCACCCCTGTTTCACTCCATTATGTATGTAGTTTATTTTCGAAAAATCCAAACATTTCTTATTCTTATTGTTTTATCGAAAACATTTAAATGCCTTGGTGTTTCAACTTCATCGGACCAAGCATTGATACGATTCTCCCCAGTTCGCTCAAGCCGCGACATTTTTCTTACTCCGAGCACGTTTATTACCGTCGTAACTTTTGAAAGAAAGGTACGATTTGAATAATTGAAAGTGTAATTTACACGGACATAATCAACCTTAATTATCAAACCATTTAAATGGATAAGGATTAATATCATGATACTAAAATCACCATTTTTTATTTCACCATGGGATTGGTTTAAATAATATGAACAAAAAGCGGACTTTTTTGTAGATATTGATGACCTCTATAAAACTGTAGTACATCACTTTGCTCTATTGTCAATAGATTCCGCAGCGTACGCGATATAAGGATTCTCACACCTTGGGTTACATTATCGAAGTTTTCATACGGATCCCTAACTTTTTTGAAAATATTCTATAGCCTATGTCCATCACCGATAATGTAGGATTCTACTGGTGAAAGTATTTTTCAAATCTGTCCAGTAGTTTCGGAGCCTATTCATTTCAAACAAACAAACAAGCAAACAAATCTTTCCTCTTAATAATATTAGTGTAGATGAACTTTATGTCGATGACGTTAGGGGGTATATTTTGTATCATCCAAGTAATGCGAACACTTAGCCAATAACATGAGTGGTGCGGCACAGGTGCTGGTGCCCCAGGAGCCCTCGGGGCGCGCGCCCCTGGCCCGGCGCGCGGCGCTGCGCGTGTTCTGTCGCGACCGCCCGCCCGTGGGGGGGATCGCCGTCAAGGAGCACTTCGAAGTTAACATCGTGCCCATCAGGATAGGTCAGTGGCTTTGTTGATCCCTACAGCCTGCGGCACAGGTGCTGGTGCCCCAGGAGCCCTCGGGGCGCGCGTGTTCTGTCGCGACCGCCCGCCCGTGGGGGGGATCGCCGTCAAGGAGCACTTCGAAGTTAACATCGTGCCCATCAGGATAGGTCAGTGGCTTTGTTGATCCCTACAGCCTGCGGCACAGGTGCTGGTGCCCCAGGAGCCCTCGGGGCGCGCGTGTTCTGTCGCGACCGCCCGCCCGTGGGGGGGATCGCCGTCAAGGAGCACTTCGAAGTTAACATCGTGCCCATCAGGATAGGTCAGTGGCTTTGTTGATCCCTACAGCCTGCGGCACAGGTGCTGGTGCCCCAGGAGCCCTCGGGGCGCGCGTGTTCTGTCGCGACCGCCCGCCCGTGGGGGGGATCGCCGTCAAGGAGCACTTCGAAGTTAACATCGTGCCCATCAGGATAGGTCAGTGGCTTTGTTGATCCCTACAGCCTGCGGCACAGGTGCTGGTGCCCCAGGAGCCCTCGGGGCGCGCGTGTTCTGTCGCGACCGCCCGCCCGTGGGGGGGATCGCCGTCAAGGAGCACTTCGAAGTTAACATCGTGCCCATCAGGATAGGTCAGTGGCTTTGTTGATCCCTACAGCCTGCGGCACAGGTGCTGGTGCCCCAGGAGCCCTCGGGGCGCGCGTGTTCTGTCGCGACCGCCCGCCCGTGGGGGGGATCGCCGTCAAGGAGCACTTCGAAGTTAACATCGTGCCCATCAGGATAGGTCAGTGGCTTTGTTGATCCCTACAGCCTTATGTCAACAGTGAGTACGATACTTCTAGGCAAGTGTGCTCCATCCTCGACCACATCACCATTTTCTATCAGTCAAGATTGTGGTCTAACGTGCCTATTAATAACCCAGAATACAGAACAAACCAGAAACCGTCAACGCGCTCAAAAGTGAGGCAGTGTAAATCACGCCGGAATGGCGTGGTTCGTTAAATTTTCAATCAGTGTTATAGACAAGTGTGCCCCCCCCTTTGCCAGCTAAATAGTTGTTTTGAGATAATGTCATGGTGCACAGGTAACACTACGCAGCGCGAGTGGGTAAGGCACAGATAGGGAGTTATTTTGGACACAATGCGCTGCGTACAAATATAATTGAACACTTTTTCTGGTTTGTTCTGTATTCTGAGATTGATAGTAAAAGAACTGAGGACGAACATTTTATTTCAAATTTCCAGGACAAACAAATTTTTATAATGTAGTTAGTTTATCAAAATGTTGTGTGCTTAATGCTATAAGTTAGAGTTCACAATATAAAATCAAACATTATATAGACGTTAATCATATTTGTATTAAGAGTTACAAAAAAAACGTTATTTAAAACAGCTTTACTAAATCCGTATTCAAGTTAAAATTGTGTTGAGATCGCTGTACTAAAGTATCACTTGTATAAATACAGTCGCGGCAAAGCCACATGACAAGGCGACATGCTCGTATTGAATGGGTCGCCCAACTCATGTAATGAACACATGTTACGATTTCAACATTTCTGTTTCCTACTGTTTTTAACCGACTTCAAAAAAGGAGAAAGTTATCAATTCGGATGTTTACCATTATATAATAGATGTCGCAACCAACTTGCCGAATCCGCCGTTTCATTAAAAGTCTAGCCTTTTCATTGAATTGTGCCGTTTCAACAGCGACATAAGTGACATGGGCAAGTCATTAAATTATATTTATATTAAATGATACAAAAGATGTCACTTAGGTCGCTGAAAAATCGGCACATTTAAATGAAAAGGCTAGGCAACCAATTAAACGGCTAATTAAGCTAGTTGGCTGCGACATATATGTTTTGTATGTATGTTCGGACATATTTTTCTGTTCGAAAGGGGTTTATGCCGAAATGGTCCCATTTATATTCGTGAAAATGTAAGAAGTCGGATTTGAAACCTAAGTCGAGAAGAATAGAAGATCGCTTTGCCACTAAGTGCGAAAGAGATTTATTTCATGTCCCTTCATACTTACTAGGAAAGCAATGTTGCATCCTGCTTCTTCCGACTTCTTAGATTGTCACGAATATAAGTATCGTAAAGACCTGACGAAAAACTTCGGAGTTAGACAATCAAGTAGAAATGGACTGGTTGGAATCTTGGAATTTGTGGGGGGCACATGCACTAAAAAGAAAAAAAAAAGTACAACAAGTAGTAGTTTTATTATTTCCTTACGGCTATGTTAGCAAGGCCGGTTTTTTAAGTATATGAATCATGGTAGATTTATAGGATTTATCCCGCTCTTTCATCACTAATATGTCCAGGGTTGCGGATTTTGTTCGAAAGAGTTTCCGCGGCCCTAGAAACCAAAGGGCACTAGGAGGAGCACGGATGGGTTTTAGTCAGTAAAAGTCTGACACTCCCTCCCGCTCCACCCAGAGCGGAAGGAGTCATTTGATGATTTCCCATCCATAAAAAAACACTAATATGTAAATAACGTTTTATTTTTGCAAAAAAAAATAGTAATTTCTATCTTTATTTCTTTCTTTATGCATCCTATCTGAACCAGGTTTAACAAAGAAGTTCTTCAACACGATGCTAAAGTTCTGCTTCCCCGAACGCGACCCTGACTCCATAGAAGACGGAGAAGAGGAGACAGAAGGCACGCTGAAGGCAGGAGCGTCCTCCTCTAGCCTGGTCTCTACTGGCTCTAAGAAGATTAAGAAGAAGGGCAAGGATTCTAACTCTAACTTCTATGTGAAGAGGGATAAGAAGGACAAAGATGATGTTGAGAAGATGAAGGTATGTGCTGGTTTAATTTGACTTTTTACTGATTTCAGAGAAAATCTTCTTCTATGAATATTACTACGTGTAACAGAATAAACGCAAAACCTCTTAAGGGGTCATTGTATCCAGGGTTGCGGATTTGTTCGAAAGAGTTACCGCGGCCCTGGAACGTAAAAGGCACTAAGAGGAGCATGGGTGGGTTTTAGTCAATAGAAGTCTGACACTTCCTGCCGCTCCACCCAGAGCGGGAGGGGTCATTTGATGATTTCCCATCCAATAAAAAAAAAAAAAAAAAAAGGGGTCATTGTACTCATCCTTATGAACAACTTTCACAATGGAACCAAACAATGAAATCGCGATAATTATCGACCGCCCCATAATATTTTTAACTCGACAATGCAGTTTTAGTTTTCATCAAAATTGGGCGCGTTGGCTTTCAATGTTTTTCGATATTCCTTATAGCTTCGGATTTGGCTATCCACGCACACAAAGGCAGCACAGAAGTATGATTGTCAAGTATTTCAAAAGTAGTTGGTAAAAGGTTCGTATTTGCACCGCCAGATGGCACAGTCTACGCCATACACGTTCTCCATACAAAAAAACCGGTGTACGAAAAACAAGCGCGATGTTAAAAAATGTTGTACACCAAATTAAGTAGTTCTTGCTTGCCATGTTGTGGAGGTTATTCTTGAAGATGTAGTAAGCGATGAATCAATGTATAAACAAACATTGGTGGAGTGATGCGCTCTCGCATGAGTTGCATGTAAATAAATGAGCCATAGTAGTTAAATGAATGCAGCGCCTAAAATATAAATGACGAATTTATCGAAAGTCAATTAAATGTAGCTTAAACTTGATTGAGGTTCCTCTTTGTTTAGGTAAATTGTACTGTCTCATTTGATTGTCTGAATAGCATCTTCAAGGTTAAGCAACGCTTGCCGGGGTCAGTCTGTGGAGGGGTGACCATCTTAACATACCGAGTTTCCTCCGTGCTTCGGAAAGCACGTTAAGCCGTTGGTCCCGGCTGTCATTTGTAGATCCTTTGCAGTCGTTATGGATTGTCAGAAGCCAGAAAATCTGTTGTGGAGGTCTGGTAGGCAGCCGCTCCACGTAAAATACTGGTATTCAGCTGAATCCGGTTTGACTGGAAGCCGACCTCAATAAAGTTGGGAAAAGGCTGGGCAGATGATGATGAAAAGATTTTAACCCGAACAAAGAAGAATTGTGTTTTGAGTCAATATTTGCAATAGAGTAGTTGACTACTATCAGAAATGAATTAATACTTATTTGAAAGATGTTCTAAAAAAATAGTACGATGTCTGAAAAAAAATGAGATAGGTGGAAAATAGTGAAGTGACACACTTTTATTCTTCTATCCTTGTCAGGCAAAACGTCGTTTGCACTGGATTGCTCAAATTCACTGTAACGTTACTTGCGAGTAACGTCACACGCAATTAGTGCTATCTCTGTTCTAACAAGCTCCGTCGTCTTTAGAATTAAAATAATACAACTGCGTCTTGTTTTCTCTGTAGGTTTCGAGAAATGCAATAAAAATCGAGTCTAATCCCCTATTGACTCACATTTAAAACGGTTTACTCAGCAGAAAGATTTGATTCAAAAATAGAATCCCATGATCTTCCATTTTTCCTCTATAACCCTGTAATTTATGCAGGAACGAGCCGAAAAGAACAAACTATTCATCTACATCAAGATCCCCGAGGTTCCAGTGAGAGTGTCCTACAAGGGCAGCAAGGAGAAGAATCTAGAAGATGTTCGTGACTTGCCGCTGGTGCTGCCCACGCTGGAGTACCATAACGTGACGTGGACCTGGCTCGACTTGCTGCTGGCTACCAAGAGTGATACCAGACGGTAAGTCGATTAGAAAGAAAGGATTCAGCATTTGGGGGTAAGAATGGATCAAAACCTTAAAACATAGTCTTTTTAAACAATGAAATATTTACAAACTAAATTTGTAAATATTTCATTGTTTAAAAAGACTATGTACTTCACGGATAAAATGCTACTACTTGGTATTTTGACAACCTTTAAGTTCGCAGCTGGTAAAGTCTCACTAAGAATAAACTAAAAAATATCAGCGGAAGGCGTTATTCTCATTGGCTAACGATCGTACAAGTTAACGATGCGAATCCGTCGCGCGATGAAAATGATCGTGAAAACGATCCTGTACTCGCTCGATGATTCGCAAGCTTCAATTAGGACACTAAAGAAATGTGTGTGTTTAATCTCGTCGTGCGACGAAATCGCATCGTTAACTTGTACGATCGTTAGCCAACTACGACGACGCCTAAGTCTAGAAACGTGGATTTTTATTGATAAGTTAAACTAAGTCAAAACTAATATATAGGGTGAGTGGTAATTAGTGACCGATACTTAAACACATGATTATACTCATGATAACAAACAACTTTTACTATGGGATTAAAATTGAAATCGCGAAAAAAAAAATCAGCTGCTCCCTACATGTTGACGAGTTACGCGAACATGAATGTATGGGACAGCTGATTTTTTTTTGAGATTTCATGTTTGGTCCCATAGTAAAAGTTGTTTGTTATCATGAGTATAATCATGTGTTTAAATATCGGTCACTAATTACCACTCATCCTATATAATTAAAAATATAAAACTAACTAAGTAAACGGCAGTAAAGAACACGCACGAGCTATTTGTTGTTTGAATTGCTTGAATATTATTAAATGACCTGATATATCATATCAAATTATCGAGCTATATAGGTACCTACCTATCACGTGTAGGCTTCCCGATACTCGTTTGTTTTTATTTCTAGAATACTAAAGTTTTGTTAAGATAATCTCCGAACTCCGAAATCCGGTCAGGCGATTGCCATATTTATACTAATATAATAAGGGAGAAACGTTTTGGGAACACATTTATTGTGCGTACAGCTAAGGAATGGAATTCCCTGCCAGAGTCTGTGTTTCCTGATAGCTACAACCTGGGACTCAAGAGTGAAGTCGAAGATGGCGCACGCTTGCCTAGAAGTAACCTATACTTCTAGGCAAGCGTGCGCCATCTTCGACCACATCATCGCTTACCATCAGGTGAGATAGCGGTAAAAACGCGTGCCTAATAATTGTAAAAAAAAATAAGGCTGAAAAGTTTGTTTGTATTTTTGTTCGAATGCACCAATTTCTGGAGTAAAATTTTGCATGATCATATCACCATTTGATAGCCGAACGGTTCATGGGTTAAATAAACTACAGTATTGGGTTCCAGAAAATGCCCGAAGGTGTAGTTGCCAGGACGAGCTTGACGCCTATCGAAGGCATTATTCCGCATTTGCCCAAAACCAGGAGAAATAGAAGGTAGAAAGAGAAGTCTTTTTCGTGCAATAGAAGAGAACAAGCTAAAAATTGTAAAAAAATATTTGATTACTCAATTCTTTTGTTAGGTCTTAGGCGTTCAATTTCTAGATGCAATTTCACTATGAAATGTTGCTATTACCAAAATAAAATAACATCAATACGAAATTGCAAAATGTGTATCGAAAAGATGTTACCTACCTACCTATTGTGTTTTGTTTAGAGTCATAGGTTTATGGTAATATCGCGCTACGAACCTTACGAGCCGAGAAAATAAAAAAACCGGCCAAGTTTACCATTATCTACTGAATCGGCAAAAAAATCACGTTTGTTGTATGGGAGCCCCACTTAAATATTTATTTTATTCTGTTTTTAGTATTTGTTGTTACAGGCGGCAACAGAAATATATCATCTGTAAAAAATTCAACTGTCTAGCTATCACGGTTCATGAGAAACAGCCTGGTGACAGACAGACAGGCAGACTGACAGACAGACGGACTGATAGACAGACGGACAGCGGAGTCTTAGTAATAGGGTCCCGTTTTTACCCTTTTGGTACGGAACCCTTAAAAACGTCAATTAAGAAAGATAAGAAAGAACGCAAAGCGAAAACAAAGTAATATCGCGGGGTGAAAGGTTTATCTTTTTATACTTAAATACGTGATTTAATATTTTCAATCTGGTAATTTCCACGGACTGTCGACGCCATTGTATGTTTTTGTAAATTATTTATCGCTTGAACGATTCTGTTGTTACAGTTTATAAATAGACATTGCCTAAAGTCTGCATTAACTGAGTTTAAGTATTATTATGATTCATTAATATAACAGTACCTATTCAGAAAATGTTCCGATATTCTCAAAATTTATTAACCTGACGTCATGGTTTCTGAAAATGATTCATCATATTTATGTCTTTTCATGAGGTATTGAAAGTCTTGCAACATTGGCAACTAAATCTCTGACTGTATGCTGTTGAAATCGACGGATTTTGTTCTGTGATTCATATTGATGTTGCCGATCGAATTACGAGTGCCTTCACTTTCATCATATGTTGATCTAGCTTTTGCCCGCGGCTCCGCCCGCGTGGATGTCGGTTATCACGTTAAAAAGTTGCCGATGTCCTTCTCCATATCCCAGGCTATATATCTGCCAAATTTCATGACGATCCGATCAGCCGTTGTAGCGTGAAAGCGTAACAGACTAACGGAGTTACTTTTGCATTGTAATATTAGCAGGGATTATTCATGGGTCAAGCTTTTTGGCAACTATGTCAGGGGATAGGCTTCTCGTCTAATCATTAACTTTATCATTATAGATTTAGTGACGCTATCTGAGCATTACATCTGCTAGCTGAACAGTACAAACTCTATTCCTATAAATGCAATATCGCTATTTTATACTGATCCAAGTTCTCAGTCGTTCGAACTTTCGACTACCAATAACAACTGTCAGATTAGCTAAATTCTACGACATCCAAGATGGATAACTTAACCTTTCTAAAGGGTCCTTTCTATACATCTGTGTGGGGAATGGGCAACTATTGGCTATCCGCGCTTAACCTACCTCTCATTGACTGAATCAACCCTCTGTCTAAACGACCACGACACCGGCCAGTCGTGGTCGTGGTCACAACCAAGGTTGCAGCAGCTCCGATCTGCTGCAGCTACAGCTTTTAATTTGTTGCACAGCACTGACAACGTCAGGCCGGGTTGCATTCGCTGCCGCAGAACCAGTGCGCGGGCATTTATAGCAGACTATGCGTAGCAACGACCAGTCCTACCGGCCTGTTTTTTTTATTAGGTATTATTGATAGGCACGCGCTTGACCACTGTCTCACCTGATGGTAAGCAATGATGTGGTCGAAGATGGAGTACGCTTGCCTAGAAGTAACACATTCACTCTTGACTTAAAAACTCCCGGGTTGTAGCTATCAGGAAACACAGACTCTGGCAGCGAATTCCACTCCTTAGCTGTACGCACAATGAATGTGTTCCCAAAACGTTTAGTGTGTTTAGTCCACGGCTAGTCGTTGCGGCTAACTGCATGCGCGATTCGTATCGGTTTCTCTAATTCTAATTTTCTATTGTTTACCTGGTCGCTGCGTGCATTGGTTGCGTTTGTGGCCCTCGAGTGCACGGCATCTCTAACTGACCTATTTCTAAAGTATTTATGTGTGTGTGTAAGTATTTGTGTAGTGTATTATAGCTTGAATCATATTTGCCTTACGCAGGGTGATATTATCCCAAGCTATCCGCCAAAAGCTGCAGCTGCATCGCCGCGCGGCCGCCGCACCCGAGCCTCACGAAGAGGACAAAGCCAGGCTACTGCTAGGAGAAAGAACTGTAAGTTATTACCTACATTTTGAACAGCTAATGTTCTCAACATCCCTCCATTTAGCATTGTTAACCTGAATTGGGAGTGGTAGTGTTCTGCGGCGAGATTCGAGATTGAGACGATGTTGTGGCCATCGTGGATAGATAGATAGATTGAAGATAACTTTGATGATACGATTAGTTTAATTACCGATTTGCGGATTGTAAAATTGCTAGTATTGAAACTAATCAAGTAATTTTTTTTTTAAGATTAAACACACACCAATATTGGTTAGACTTTTATGACTCCTCCCACTCTAGGCGGAGTGGAAGGGAGTGTCAGACTCTTACTGACTAAAACCCATCCGTGCTCCTCCTAGTGCCCTTTGCTTTCCAGGGCCGCGGTAACTTTCGAACAGAATCCGCAACATATTGGTTAGACTTGAAGAGTAATTAAATCTTCATTGATGACGCCTACATAAAGTGATAGAAACAAATTTTTGTAGTCCCCAAGACCACTGGGTGATTAAACCTCATCTCTCTCTGGACCTCATCTATCGCTTTCCATCAGGCGTGATCGAGGTCAAGAGCTAGCCCATTCATAAAAAAAATAAATATAAATAAATCTTACGTCTGCTTGACAACTACTGTCGAAGCTCAAATTAACGAAACCTTCTTTCTAGGTCGCAGAAAACAAGCCACAGAAGAAAAGCACACCGAGCGTATTCAAGTTCTCCAAATCATAGCGTAAATAGTAGCTATAAATTATATTTATAGCTAAGCATTTAAATGCGTACCAAACCTTACACTGGCACTATACTTGGCGTGTTTACATAAATATTCGCGCTGTATCTCGTTAAAACAATATCGTTCTGGGTGGCAGGCTTGCTGACGGTGAATTCCTGAGTTCAATTCCCGAGACGGACTGTTATTATGGTTTTTCCATCAGGAATTTCTTTGATTGTAATTGGCACGCCCCCTACTTGGGACGAAACATAACTAGCCAGATGCTATCCAGTTATGTTTTCGTCCCAAGTGGGTATTATTGTGGATGTACTATAAGGTACACTTTTGCTAAATACACACCTTTCGGGAATTCTGGCGTGATGATTTTGTTACAATATGAACTTTATGTCAATTAAAATAGGGTATATTTTGCGTTACCCAAGTAAAGCGAATATTTGGTCAAATACGCCAAGTAAAGTCAGCTTTAGACTGTTTCGAACAATATAAGACATTCAATAGATAAGAGGCTAGTATTGTTATTTATGTATATGCTATATTAAGGCTTTTTAAATGTATGGTTGTTAAAATGTATGGAAAAGTATGTTACATTGGTGTAACTCTAGACGAATCGTACACCTTTGCACTGAATAGTATATGGATCTGATTTTGGCAAAATGTGGTTATAAAAATAAACAAAGGACTTTTTAGACCCCTGCACAGTTTTTATGGAGAAAATTGTTCTGTAAAACTTTACCATGCAATCTCCATTTTGGGCTGTGCCCAGTCGGGTAAAAAATATTGAACAGCCAAAGTAAATTCCTCTTGTAGTAACACAACATTTAATAAAGCTTTTATAAAAACACAATAGGTAATTGTTAAGTAGGTGCCTCTACCTAGGTACCTACTAGTGCTGTAATCTGTAATTTTGAGAGACAAAAAGCGTATTGTGATGCACTAGTTCCCATTAGATGCACATACTACCTCCAAAAACTTAGTAAATTTAGAGTGAAGCACTCATCAAAGTTATCCTAGATCCACGTAGGTGCGAGAGAGAAAGAAAACTTTGCCAAAAGTAAGACTGTTGTGATCTTTATATATATTTATGATCTGCTAATGTATTTTCAACTTTAATTGTTGATAAATAAGATGCAATTTCGTTTATATCGAACAAAGTTTATTAACTAATTTATTTTGTTGCTTAACGCTTTAACTGCCAATGAATGGTGTGCTAAATGTATGAAGTTTTATATTAAAAGAGATTATTGATAAGAACGAGTGGTCGTACATATGCGGGCATCGTTTTTACACGTCGTTTTAGTTCAGAGGTGCTCAACCTATGCTCTGTTAAGAGATTTTGTGCTCCGCCGTGTCTGTACATGCATATTTTACAGGAGGCCTTAAAGTACCCCATTGATAGTGTACAGAAGCCAGTACATCATATACCTCATCTATCGCTTTCCATCAGGTGTGATCGAGGTCAAGAGCAAGCCCATTCCTCAAAAAAAAAACTGACAAATTTTTTCAATACATTTTCAACTTTATCGCTAAAGCATTAGGTACAAGGTTGATTAGGAAAACAATTTCGAGGAGCTTGGTGTGCTGGCGTCTGTAAATAACAGTTTGTAGTTGTTTGTAGTGTAGTTTGACTAATTTTAAGCTTTTCTTTATTTTAGTTTTTAGCTGTTGAGTCTACTCAACACCTAAAAACTCGTATGAAATTATAATGAACTATTATTATTCCGCACAAGAAATGGTGCAGCATCACTGCCTCAGCCGGTTTGATACAATAGGGAATATCCATGCAATTTTTTATTTGCAAAATAAGCAGTGATCGGATAGTCGGGCGCTTATATCCTAAACATCTTGCCGTGAAAGAATAGTATGGACATTCTTTCTGAAAAACTATAACAAACTTAATGAAATTATAGCAGTGGTTATTTTGATTTATTATATTTGTTTTATTCAAATCAAACGGAATACTTATAAAAAATTAAATTAAAAGTTCCATTAGTATCAGATTAAAAAAAAAAAAAAAAATACAATGAGAGTTGACAACGAGTTCTAACTATATTTTATATGCATTTTTAGCAATCTCAGGAATTTCGAACGATTCCGAGATCCGGGATTCTGAAAAGCATGTCCGTATTATACTTTCGTGGGAATAAAAGTGAAGTTTAGGTACATTAGCGCCCGAATATCCGATCACTGCTTATTAGCTCAAGAACGCATTTTGAAATATTTTTTTTAAATATCTTCATTAGCGATGAAGTTATAAAGCTTCAAAGTTCTAGAAAGAGAAGTCCGATATGTTATCTGACGTCAAATACTGTGCCGCATATACAGCTGCCATAGAAAACGGCGTCTTCGCAAGAGGGACAGATATACTTGTTTAAAATAGTTGTATCTCGTTTGTTTTTCGAACAATTTTGGTTCTATTTTTACTGTTAGTTTATTTTTAGACTAGCTGTTTCCCGCGGCTTCGCTCCCGTCAACTGGCTACCTACCTACCTACCCTACACCTACTCTACATCTACCCTACACCTACCCTACACCTACCCTACACCTACCCTACACATACATGCATGCAAATAATTCTATTTAATTGAGGTATTTCTTTCCGACTTGCTAGACAAAAGAAATTTTTAGAATTGGATCATTAGTTCCAGAGATTACCCCCTACATACAAACTTACAAATTTTACCTCTTTATAATATTAGTATAGATAAACTGTATTCATAATAAATATTGTTTTCATGTATATTCCCTATTGCTTGTTAACACGAGGTTAGCAATAAATTAATTGTTAGAGACGGCGCTATCACTTTCTGCGGAAGTCAATAATGTGTTAATTCCGTAGGGAATCATTAAACTACAGATTTAAAAGGACTATTAAACAATATGCTCGCTATCTATTACATGGTAGTTATGTCCGGTTTCTGAGGTTTTATCGGTCGTTTATCTGTCCGTTAACCACTAACCAACCAATGGCGTTATGATAGCGTAAACGGATAGATAAACGACCGATAAAAACCTCAGAAACCAGGCATTAGACATAACTCTCGAACTGTATGTGTGCAATAAGTACCTCTGCCTGACTCTGCGGAAAACACAGGTGTGACGCCATGGTATTATGCCCTACTGTTTTTATAATTTATATTATTGTTCAACTCTTGTAGCACTAAAGAGAGTTGGCAGAGAAGTTGTCTACGAATGATGAATAAACGAAGGGATGAATGATGATTGAACGAAAGAATGAATGGATGAATGGTATTTTTTTAAGTCGGTTAAAAGAAATGCTTTTATAAATTAATGTATCTTGTTGGTTTCAAATATCTGCCGATGTTTCCTAGTTTGACCTTGAGAAGAAACACCGAAATAAACTCAGAGGTCAGTCACTTTTAAACTTCATATCCATGGCTTCTGCCAAATACCTTGCTACCGAAAATTCTCAAAAAATGATCTTGTTTTTTATTCCCAAGTAACTTCATCATATCAGCCGAGAGACGTCCACTGCTGGACACAGGCCTCCTCCAAATGTAGTTTAGCTGTTGTAATGTACTGCATTCTCTGGTGAGTCCCTTAGTCGCCTCTTACGACACCCACGGGAAGTGATGGGATGGTGCTATTCTTTTACGTCCGACACCTTATGGAACAAGTAACTTACACACAGGGAAATCTGACAACCTATATTTTTGACGGACTCAAAAAAGGAGGCGGTTCTTAATTTGGTTGAATTTTTTTATTAAATATATGGAGTATCTGGCTTTTAAACACTCTCATCTGGTTAAAAAACAAAACAGCCAGTGCCACCTACATTTTATTCTTATACACCTGATAATTTATGACCGTATATGTGTAGAGCTCTTAACAGACCTCTATCATTTGCATAAATAGCTTCCCCGAAGACGTCGAATTAACTGGGTTATCAACTAATTATAATTAATTAATGAATCATTGGCTCGTTTTAACTTCGGCTTTGGGTGCTGTCTTTAAAATTAATGTTGAATACACACAATTTGAATAATTTATTTCGCTAAAAAGCTAGGAACGACAAGTTTTTAATTCAAAAATGAAAGTACCTTAACCAGTTTGGACAGCTAGTGATCATTCCGTGAACCGAAGTTATATTTTACCTACTGACACTCTTGACCCTTTTTTTGTCAACCTGGGGCCTAACCAACAACTCTAAAAGCAGTATTACTTGAATATTACTTCCAGTGGGAAAGAGACGGAGCTATACGTCCTGTATAGCTCCGTCTCTTTCCCTCTCCAAGTAATATTGAAGTAATACTGCTTTAAGAGTTGGTAGTTTAGGCCCTGTACTGTCCTACTGCTAAGCAGAGGCCTCCCCCAAATCCTTCAAGGTATTCTTGTCCCAAGCCACCTCGAACCAGCCCTTGCAGCAGGCGTCTAGGCCATCTCGCCACCTCTTCCTGGGCAGGCACCCACATTGTGGAGACTATTGGCCAGCGGTCACTGTGCGTGCGACCGATGTGACTCTTGCTCCTAACTTAGCATATATAAAATTCTTCCGTTACAAAGTGAATGACAGACAACGCACAGCCGAAACTACTGGGCGTAGAAAGCTGTAATTAGGCATGTAGGTTCCCCACACTCCATAGGGGAGCACTAAGAGAGGATTACCCGAAATTCCTACGGCCACAGGAAAAAACGGGATATACGTGTACAAGCTGGTCCCAATTTAATTGTGGTCGGCACATTTCTTCTTCCATATTTCTCTATTAGACGTCATCCCTGTAGTCATCCTTTCTCTAGCCAATGATCTAATCTTTTCAATAACTTGAAGCTACTGAAGTAATTAATAAATACAAAAAAACCGGCCAAGTGCGAGTCGGACTCGCGCACGGAGGGTTCCGTACCATTATCGATAAAAAAACGGCAAAAATCACGTTTATTGTATGGGAGCCCCACTTAAATGCATCGGTAACAGAAATACATCATCTGTGAAAATTTCAACTGTCTAGCTGTCACGGTTCATGAGACACAGCACACTATAGCCTGGTGACAGTCGGACAGACGGACAGCGGAGTCTTAGTAATAGGGTCCCGTTTTATCATTTGGGTACGGAACCCTAAAAACGGTGCGCGTATTATATGATGTATGTATGAAAGTGAATGCAGCAAAAGTAGCATGTATATTGTATGAATGCCGTTCTATGGTTTCTGCCTACCCCCATTTAAAGGCACGAATTTAAGTGAGCATAAAAAATCTAAAGAGCATGAATCGTATGTAAGCGTAAAATATACATATACCAGGAAGGCATGAACTAAAACGAGCATAAAAAGACAGACATCTTATTTAAAACGCTACAATATTATGTAAATGGATTGATTTCATGTTGAGATTACTATAATTTTATGCGCAAACGTTTTTGAACGATCATTTGAATATTTAAGTGATGCCAGCCATCATCTTCTTGAAAAAAATTATTTTGATCATTATTATTAATTGGTGTAAGATTTAGTTATTTATTTTTACAAAAAAAAAATGCAATTCATATTTAAGAACATAATAAAAGACATTATAGGAAATGTAAAAGATATTACAAGGTATTATTAAATTGGAAAATTAAATTCTACGTATTTAGTTAAAATCACATTTTACTCATTCGAAGCACTAATTATTAATTTAGTACGTGATGTGTTAATTGGTAATATTCCACTTAGTTATGATAACTTGGCGTTTCAAAGCAAATACGGAGAGAAAATGACATCTTAATGACATTTGAGTCACCTGTCAAATGACGTCATAATAATTGTTAATATAGTTATGTTGGTTGGTGTTTTTGTTAATAAATCAGATAATTATCTATGTAAGCACAAATCGCTGTGAAGTACTGCATTCAGTATTTATATGTAATTTATCGATGTAAGCATAAATTGTATATCTACTCTCAGTAGTTTTATATCCACCAACTGTAGTACGAGATCCGTATCAAATGCATTTGTTAATAAATGTTGTAAATATGTATTGCAGAGTTTTATTTACTTTGCGAATTCTTGATATTTTTCTTTTCTTTGTATTTTTTTATTGTGAGATAATGTATTTAGGTATTGTTTTCTAAACCGCTGGAAAACTGCAAATTAAGTACTGAGGTAAGGAAAAATATGTTGGCTACAGTTCTACAATTTGCAACCAAGGTTTCCATTGAACACTATCAATCATTATTCCCTCTACTCTAAACAGTCCCTGACCGAATTAACTTTTACGCGCAAACAAAAATACGACCACGTAGTCCAACGTAACACTCATATTACTGGGAAAACGCGCGAAAACTCATCTCCGGTCCCGACTTATTTCCACGGCATTACCTCACCACGGCCTTGTGTGTGCAGAGCCGACCGCGTCAGTACCCTGCCGACCGTCGCGAGGGACGCCTGTGCCGCGTCTCACCGTGACACACGAACATCGTAAAAAGTTACTCGAACGACATGAGGACGAATTATGTAAATTTACACAAATAGTGCGATATTATTCTTTATATTTTTTCTGTGTTAGTGAAAAATTGTGTACTTTAAAATGGCGTTTGCGTGGTGTGTATTTTTAAGCGCGTGCGCATGTGCTTTCGGGTTCAATGTGGACATACCATCGAGGGTGGTTTATAGGGGTAGCCCGAACTCCATGTTTGGATTTTCGGTTCAGGCGCATGTTGATGGCGATCGGAAAATGTAAGTACTCATTTTCTTTTTTAACGTAGAATAATCGCAAATATTACCATGACTTTTATGGTTTTCGCGTGCGATTATTTGATCAGTGTTGACTGTGATAAAGATAAAAATAAGTGTGATTTTATGGTGATGATGAAATCAAATATTTTTATAGCCGGCGCTAATGCTTACAACGTTATAAGCCAGAGTTAGTGTTTACATAAAACTTGGCATATTTTACATGTTCGCGAGACTGCTGAAACAGCGCAACCGTATGAATGAAATATTTGTTTAGACAAGTGTTTGCCAAATTATAAATTACGACCGCTTACCAGTTCTAAGACTATGTCTAAAATATTCTGTTGTTATCTTGTTTTTTTTTTTGTTTCTGATAGGTACTTATCGTTATTTCTTCATGTTTTTTTTACATTTGAAAGATTGAATTTAAAAACTAATTTATGAAATTCCAAAGAAGGAATCTATTAATAACGATATACTTAAATAATTCTTCTCAATCCTGCGAAACCAGTTTCCATATTTCCTAATTGATTTTGTTTGACCATCACATTAAATAATAAACAAATATGTCGGAAGGTCCATTATCCAAGATTTATAAAGTAACACGGACGCGGATTGCTTGTACTTTATTTTCTCTTGGTCACGAGGAGCATGTTCTGATGTACGATATACATGTACCTAAATCCCGGGAGCCTGTACCGCGATTTTGTGACTCTCAGGAATGTAGGTTAGCGCTTAGCAATGAAAACGTGAGCTCAGAACTATGTTGTTGCTATAATTCCCTTGAAGACGACTTTGTTGTGTGCATGGACACATAAATATTCAGTCGTGGCTTCCGTCATTTGTATATGATACATCTTCGTTTTAAATATAAAAGCAATCTCTGGATCAATCCAGACAATGGTTTATTATTTAAAATCATAATCTATGTTTAAAACAAAGATGCATCAGAGATTGACTGCAAGAAAATCGACCCTAGAAATTTCAAAGTTTCTAGGGTCCATTTTCTTGCAATCAATCTCCAAACTGACGTAGTTTGATCAAAGTTATTGAGCTCATATCTTTGTAAGGTCATCAAAAACTGCTATCAATAAGCACTTACGATTTCTCTATTCTCCCTTCGATTGGGATCTTCCTTCAGTTCTGGTTTCAAAGTTCAGAAGCCTTTTAGTTGGTCCAAAAGTCGCAAACACAGTTCCAAACCCAGCTTTTAAAGGTATTTGTATATCATATTTTTACCTTCACATTAAACATAATTCAAAGCCTAGCTCTTAACCGCCACAACACAAGGTAAGCAGCTCAAGTCCGCGTATATTGCTCGATGACATCACTGGCCAGGCAGCTGACGGGCGCGAATTTTAGCAAACGATTGCGCTTGCGTTTATTGGCCTCGTGGCTCGTGGACCATGATTGTGGAGCGTTGGCGTGGCCAAGTGCAAGCTATCAACTTATTGAGCAGGGCAATTGGAAAGATGTCCTTTGGACTTTGGCTGACTTCTTCAGTCAGAAGAAGAAATTATATATTTCTGGTCCAAAAGGTAGATGTAATCTAAAGAGGTATAGGTTATAAAATATCACCTGATTGATTATGCCGGTGGCTTCAGTTAAAAAACCTAGATGTCCTAGGAAAAGATTAGACTAGTAACATTTTAGACCTGCTAAAATCTACTTGGCGTTTGCATTTTTCGAGCGTACAATCGTTCATTGTTAAACTACCAAGTACTGTCAAGGACTTTTTAATTATGACAGTAATTAACGTACGGTAGCAGGAAAATGTTTAGTATATTTACCTACCCATGTTTGTTACTAGGTAAAATGAAAACAGCGAAAAACTTTAACTTAGTGCTGGAATTCTGACTAAACCTTGTCTTCACTAATTTGAAAAAAAAAAAATTAGGTACTGATTTTTTCTACGAGGGTGTACCAAATTCATTTAAGTCATTATAATAATGACTTACTCGGAGAAATGAGGCAACTAATTGCTTAATATATTTATATAAGTATGTAAGGTAATTATTTAATACATCGCCAATTTCTCATTACGTATGTAAAAAGTAAATTACTGTTCAATTAGGCGGGTAGGTACTCTAATTAATGGTGTTCGGTGTAAGTGACTTGATTTTAAAGTTGTTTAAACGCATTACATAAGTTGCTTTGGTGATAACTCATTTGGACAAGTGCACTTATTTAAAGCAAAACCTTTATTTCATGCCCGTGCAATACTTTCGCTTCTATAGTCGTTGATATTGTAAATCTGTGTTCACGTTAGCCAGTTACAGTTTAATTCCTGGACAAACTTTTCATCAAATCGTTGAGAGTCCATCATGCCATAAGTGACATTGACCTTTTTCGTTTAAAACCGCCCCATAGACAATGCAACGCAAATTCTGACCGGAAATATGTCACATGCGCAGCACATGCGCAGGCGCAACGCGCGCCCTTTTTAACTTTTTTTCAAGCTTAATTTAGTTGTGAATGCTATTTTTGTTTGTCGAGGGTGATGCTTCCCGTTTGATTTATAGGTACATGCGTTTACAAATAATGCTGCTTTGGTTCGGAAGCAAAAAAATACCCGAGTTCAATAATAATTTGTCTCGGGCGTTTTGGGAAAAGACCTTTTGCACGGCATTGTCATGTTTTTTTTTGCAGCAAGTGCATGACCAAGTGGTGACAACATGTGAGGACGACATGTTACAGATTGACATCTTTCTTGTTATTATTTTGTATTCATTCGACTTTTGCAGTTTTCAAGTTTAGTTGATTCACGATCCTTCCCGTACTGTTACTAGTAACGATAACTTGACTTAAATAGAGCTACCGTTTTCTTAATTAAAACAGTGATGCATTCGGTAGATTCTCACAAATAAACAAGACACGGAACCCTCTTCCGAAGCCTATAACACACATTGTATATTAGTACTCACAAGTCATTAACTCCGTCAGAGAGTCACAACAGTTCTTTATCCAACTAATGCTTCGAGATAAGTAATGAGTTGGTTGCGCCCGCGCAGCTGTGCTCAGAACTCTTTTATTGATCACTGATCGATGTTTAATGGAGTTTCTGTCGTCGGCTGAGGCGTTTGGGATGCGGTTTTGTCATTTATCAATGTTTTATAACTTGGAAATGTGGTTTGAAATGGTTGGTGTAAAAAACAGGGTTTTTATTTAGTCAATTTGAGGGTGTTGATCGAGATGAGTCTTATAAATCTGGAGTAGATACAATAAAAGGCTAAGCTTTTTTCTGTCATTTGTATTTCCTTTTTTAAGCAGTTTTTGAGACGATAATATGGACAGATGGACACCATAGATTCCGATATTCTCACAGTTAATTCCAATGTTGGTGTAGGATTTGAACTCCCAACCTTTCCGGTCGTCATTCAACGTCTTATCCGTTGGTTTATAACCGCTGCTACATTTTAAAACACTCATCCAATAAGTTACCTCTCCTCTGAAGTCATTAGAATAACTATCACTTTAAGATTAAGTTCTACTATCACTATGACCATAAATAGATAACTGACTTCCAAAGGAGACATTCAATATTTAAAGAATTTCTGCTTTTGTAACTGTTGCTTAAAGAATCCGAATCCGGAGGCAACAAGAGATTCTTTACCAGAGAAATATTTAAAAAGCGTCACTGTTATCAGTGTAGCAGCGATAGTTGCCAGTGATCGGTGCTTGTGCATGTTCGTTTGTGTGCGATAACCTCTGGAACTCGATGCCCTCTTATCTTGGCGCTCGGCGACTCATCTCTTAAAACTGTTATTTTTAGATGCATTGCTAGTTAAATTGTGTGGTGTGAGTTATTGGTTATACAATTTTATTAGAGAGGGAATTGTGGTCCGTGGAGTTTCTTGCACGTTCTTCTTCATAGAGATCTACGCTTTGGAACGTGCAAATAGCTTCATGTTTTTGACTGACTGACTTTGACAATTCAAAAGTACCTGTGAATGGTTTATTTGAAATAAATGCTTTGACTTTGACTTTGAATTAAAGTTTCGCTATGTTCCTTAATCCTTCAAGTCATAAAATTAATTATTTACTTATCTAGATCTACTCAGTCACCTCAGTCAACCAAGGCTAATAGGGGCATTGTTTTATCTGTTGGACGAAAAAAAAAAAAAAAAAAAACAATTTAACTATTTAGTCACTGTGGGTTTTTATTGTTTTTATTTTCAATTGTGATTACCACTGATAAATTTCACCAAATCCCATGCTGTGCTGAGTATTCTCATGCCTAAAACATAATTATTTGGCCAAACTTCCTTGCCAGAACACATTGCATTTGTCGCTCCTTTGTATGAAACGTTGGCAATTTAATGTTATGAATATGAACCCTACCATTATGAACCAATGTCAAATGTTCAACATTAATGCAAGGTTTTTTGAAACAGCTGGAAAACCAAGCAATTGTCTAAGATTATTAAAATTACCTAGAATACTTTGTAAGAAGACCATGAAGTACATCACACAAGATCATTTTAGCAATAAAGTTAGGTATTATAGCGTATAATAAATGTAAGGATTTAAAGATACCTAGGTATGATTGTGCATCAACAGGTAGGTACATATTTTCTTTAATAATCGCGTAGGTTGTAGGTACTTGTAGCATTTTCCACTGATGACCAATCTAATGACTGTCGGCAGAAGGTAGGCAGGTGTCCTTAGTTCGTTTTCCAAAGTAGGTATACCTAATAAGGGGTTCCACTCTAGATTTTCTCAGTAGCTTAGACTGTGGCCTCGATTAGGTTCGGCAAGATGCTTGTCCCCACTATACCCATCCTTAAAAAAAAGCCCTCACTCCTGATCTTTGATGCGTTTTATCTTCGTCAATTTTTATTGACCTGGGGGCCTACCACAACCTCTTAAAACAATATTACTTTAATATTACTTTGCGTTCCGCTCTGTTGGATTTTCAACGCTCGGATCAGCGCCGAGAGTTGAAAATGCAACAACAGAAATTACAAAGTAATATTAAAATAATATTGTTTTAAGAGGTTGTGGTAGGCCTCCAGATAAAGCAAAAAAAAAAATTGAAATAAGTAACAGGTGTAGTTTTCAACATTATGACAAATCACTTTGTGTCTCCAACTTTGTCTTTGGTTATTTTTTTGCAACAAATGACAACAGACACTTACGTAAGTTAAAAGTAAGGTCATCAAGTATTCGTCATGCGATTCTTGTTATTATTTATTATACATCACGTCTGTTACAGGTATTTTTTACAATAACAAGTAGGTAAATTAAAAACCAGAAAAATGTGGATTTTCTTGTGTATCTAACTGTGTCATCAGTCGTATGCTATTCAGTAAACCAGTCATATTTAATGTAAGTATTTCTTTAGAAATTCTAGCAAAAAAGTTCAGTAACTCTTTAATCCATTGAATTTGTAAGTATGTAGAGCTATTTAACTTTCAGCTTTCTCCTCTTTTCTTTCTTCCTTTGAACATAAATCCAATTCCTTTGTATAAAACACTCAATAACTAGTTGCCATCATATATCAGCAAAATTAATGTCAAAAATGTGTTTTTGTAACTACTGGAATTATTGACAATTCTAAAAAAATTTAAGCAACGTCCACATTCGCATCTCAATCGTAATGTATTCGATTCGCGACAAAAACTTCAAGTTGTTTTAATTTTTCGAGATCAAACACATCATAATGATGTGAGCAGATTATTTCACAGAATATTACGGTTTTAGAAAGATTGTCTTATATCTTATATATATAGATAGCGTTTTACGAAAACACGTCAGAGTTATCTTTCAGGACGAATATAATCATTGTAATGTACTAAAATATTTTATATTATACGTTTGTACAACAGATGTAGTCTCAAAGTGCACTACATAGCTCAATTACGAAAATAGATAATAATATATTTTTTTTTAAATTAAAAAATAGGAAATTGGTTAACTTTAACAATTATTATTCTTTTTGACAGTGTTTTACTATAAACATAAATATTATAATTATTTTAAGAAAAAAAAGGTACCTATTGCTAAAAATCCTGTTTTTTTTCAGTCTTCTTATGTACTCATTTATTTTACAAGATTATTTTAAAAACACTATAAATCCCCGCGCGCAATCGTTTGCCGATCAGTTCGTGCCGGGGCCTTCCAGCGACTCGCGAATCGAATACACGCTCTGAACTAGAAAACTGAAAAAGCAGCTGATGCACTCAACTCACACTCACAAAGCTAAAAATAATCCTTCGATAAAAAAATCTAAACAAAATGCAGCCGATACATTTCTCAAAAAGAAGATGTTCGCTCATCGTCTCTCATCGTGCGCCGGCGCAGTCTCCGTGACCTCATTACAAATATGGCGCCCGCGGACGACCTCACAGCGTCTGAGTTTACTTTGTACCGCAAATGTTCCAAACATTCTTACATGATCGTCTTTTGTAAAGATATTGGTGGTAATTGTTAGAATATTCTTTGGAATTTGTTCCGTTAAAATCACATTTTTAAAGAAATTTATCATAATATAATTCACTTTTGTCTCGATATCAATTCTCGTATTTTTAAGGAGTCCTCCGCATTCGCATCGTTGTCAAAAACTGACAAAAACACTTCTAATTTCGCTGATAATCTCAGCGAAATTAGAAGTGTTTTTGTCAGTTTTGAATTGCGACTTGAATTTGAACGCTTTTTAAAGTAGATAGGTAGGTACGAGAAATGGTCTTCTGATAACAGGCACTGGTTAATATAATGTTTATAATAATATCATTGTCCCCTATATTATAAGGAATAAAAACTTTTGGCGAATGAGAGCGTAGGTAGGTATTGCACATCACTGCCCATTTTCCTTCGGGATATACAGACGTTATTTATAACTATGATGTGTATCATCAACTACGATCATCAAAGACTGGGTAGAATCACGTTTTTATCGGTAGGATACTTTCACCAGTCAAATCTAAAACTCCGGAAGGAACATACTATGTTTACACTTCGGGCCAAAACAATCTACCGACTCCCTAAAAAAAGGACATTCGATATTTTTGCCCACACCATAAGGGAGTCGGCGTTAAGATAAATAAACATAATGATTCTTTACATCTTAATATTGCCGCCACATATAAAAAAGCAAGACTTCCTTTCATATTTTTTCTGCTGCTTTATATTTTTTTCTGATGACGTAAAAGCTACGTATTCGCGCTTGCCAACTGTATCGAAATAGACGGCTTATATTTAGGTGTTTATCATTTCAGAATGAATCTTGTGTACATATTTATTTATGTCTTCTGGCACAGATAAATTTGGGAAACTTGTTTTTTATTTGTTTTTGCATTTAGGCTAACAGTGCGATATTTTCTTTCAGTAGGACCATTATTGTAGTCTTTTGGTGGTTATAAAGTTTTGCGAGCATTTTGGTGACACTAAGAAATTAACTATGTAATTTATTAATACATGTTCCGTTGGTCCGAGTGCAAATTATCACTTAAAACATAATTGCCAGTCTGCTAAATTAATAGGTCTGGCTTTAAACTTGGTGATTACAGTGACATGTGCGTTCAACTTGTTATCCATTTATTTATCCATATCTAGAGTAAAAGGAAGTTGTATAACAGTAGATGATAGTTTTTCGTGGTTCTATTGTGACGATAAGCTGTATTAGAATATTGTTTAGCGAATAGGTATGGGTAGGTATTCCAAAATAGTTCGCAGTTAATAATAACATAAATTGTTAAGTCTTTTAACGGAAGTTTCACTTATTCAGCTTACAGTAGATTCATAATTTCATACAATATAAATCAATTTTAAAATTCAATTTAAAACATAACCTTCCTTTATTTTATGCTTATGACAATATTTTATGCGTTTACTGAGGTGTGCAATAAAGTATATATATAATCAACAAATTAATAAGAAAAATACCTCCACTCGGTAAGTCCTTATACATGACGTCACAAGAAACAGGTCAATGTCGCAATCAAAACAATGTTTTTTCCCTTAAACATGTGCTGATGACTGAATTCCAAGTAAATGTATCGTTCTCCTTGACACAGAACTGCGCGCGCGCACCGCGAGTGTATCGCTTTCGATACAAGGTGATCCGCTGAGTGGGATCGGTTTATTTAATAGGTGGTTATTTACTTAATGATGGGATCTTTATCAGGTGTCGACTCTTGAGTTTAAACGGGAATCAGATAAATTATATTCTTGAATCTGTGTAACTAAAATCTTCAGTCCAAAAGCGACCAGAAGCGTACGTGATTATCTGTCATATCTGACATTGACTAGAGTCAAGAGCAAACCCATCACCAATAAAAAAAAAAAAAAAAAGTGATTGATGAATTAATATTAAAAAAAACATACTCCTCGGACTAAACAAATACACAGGGTGAATTTTTCAAATGTGCGTGGATGGCCGAATCCGAAACTATGAGGAATATCGAAAAACACTGAAAAGAGTCTCGCTCTCGAGCCCGAATTTGATGAAAATTAAAACTGCATTATTGGATTTTTGAATAATCGATTTTCATAGAGAGGAATCGAACCGGTGGATTAAAAAAAAAAGAAAGAGCTCATTTTTAAGAAATTACTTTTTATATTTCTTTCTTAAAAAGTATTTTATTAAAAATGAGCTCTTTGCTTTAGTTTGCCATGTGTTATTCTCTGCTGTGTTGTTCAGAATTTGATCCTTATTACCGATACTTTCGTATAGTGTAATAACACAGGTTGTTTTTTTTCAAAATCAACCGGTTCGATTTCTAGATAGGTAAACCAATTTTTATAAAATCCGTCGATGCAGTTTTAGTTAACGTCAAAATGAGGCTCGAGACTCCTTTCAGTGTTCTTCGATATTCCTCATAGTTTCAGATTGGGCCATCCATGCACACTTTAAATATTCAGCCTGTATACGAACTTTAGGTTAATTTTCTCAAGAAAATCTGATAAGAGTTAATGTATTAAAAAGTAAGAGTACCTATAATTTTACCACAGGTGCAATCACGTCACCGCCAATTTATTTTGTAAAAAGCTCACCGGACAAAATAATTACTACCCTCCGCAAAACTGTCATTTCCATTCGTGCGATAATGCGCCAATATCGTTTTAATAATCGCCTTGTCTCAAATAAGAGCATGGGTTGTAATTATTAATTACTTTTATCAGTTTGTGCTAAATGTCAGTAGTCCTGCCACCTCTCACTACCGATATGGTATGAGCATAATCAATAAGCTGATTAAATGTGGCGAAATAGTGCTCTGATTTTTTTAACTTTCACCTGTCATGGTTTCGCCCTTTGTCTGTTAAAAGATTTTATGAGATAAAAATTTCATGTTTGAATGCTATGGTTCGCACTTTTTAGAGGTTCTCTTTTTGTAAAAATAAAGGGTTTAAGACTTCTAGCAGATTTCGTGCTAGAGAACCTAGACAAGGTTTGAAGAATTTTATTTCTCCTAAAAACTTAAATACCAGTTCACTTAAAATGAGATAAATATAATGGTTACATCTAAATAATAATATAATTGTTAACCTCCTTGGAAATTTTAAAAAATGGGCTAAATAAGGCAAATCAAATGAATGCTGAGCTCAAAGTTTTGCCAACATCATAAATTAAGTAGATAATCTATCTGCAATCAAGGGATGAATAACCTTAATTTCCTTTTCCTATCTAACTTGTAGTTCTAAGAAACATTATTTGGCATCTACTTATTACAAATGACTTCGAATGGCTGTCACTTGGGCAGCCAAGTAATTCTGCGTAAGCGCTAGAATTACGTATACTGTTCCATTAGTCATGTAGAAGGGCCATCAAATTAGTTATTCATTAGGGCACATCAAGATACCTATATGGTGCAATGGCGGAACGCCTACTGAAGTTAAAGGTTGCGGAAATGATACTTGTGTTGGTGTACAAACCATTGTTGCGGCTATTGTTATTTTATTATGTGGCTGATTTATTTGAACGTATGTGTAATGGCGCCCAGTTGGGACACGCGGGAACGAGTTAGGAATTTCCCATAAAATAGCATACATCAGGCCTTTCCTCCCAGCAAGGTTAGGCAGAGGTGTAGCTACCCACATTTTGCAAAGTGTGTTTACGTTACATTTGTAGTAATAGAGGCCGAGCCTATCGCTATCAACCCGACTCAATCCAGACTATTGGGCAGCCACCGACTGATTGTGGTCAAGTTTATTGGCACATGTAGGTAACATATCTATATGTGCCCATAAACTGACCAGTTGCAGACCCATCTGTAGTTTATAGATTAATGTACAAGTTTCCGAACACACATATCTATTCACTAGCTTTTGCAAGCGACTTCGTACGCGCATAGTGCATATATGTTTTTTTTCCACTCCCGTAGGAATTTCCCGTATAGCCTATAGCCTTCCTCATGCATGTAGCTATCATGTAGAAAAATAATTTTCTATATCCGACTGGTAGTTCCAGAGATTAGTGCGTTCAAACAAACAAACAAACAAACTCTTCAGCTTTATTATTAGTTAGCTTTATATTGATTTTCTTAGTCTCAATCACAGCATCACAACAGTTCTTTAAATAAAGATTAGCAACGGGCAGCAATATTTTATGACAAGATGGCGTTATGTCATCGTGCCATGAGTCAAGGTGGACGTCACGGCGTCATGTTTGTAAGATTGCGTGAATGAGTGTGCACTAGGAAGTAGTCGAGAGCTTGTTTTACTATTTACGGTAAACTTGGGCTTCGTTAGAATGATGAATGGATATTATCGTCAGTTGTTTTGCTCATTTGTTTACAATAGAATTTACCTTATTGAAGAAGAGGACGTATCATGGAAGCCTTATTATTGGAGTATTGCCAGACCATGGTTATTTTCGTCATCATTGGTTGATGACGTCATTTTACTTTTAGTTTCATGCTGAGGAAAACAGCATGTTAAACTTGCTGAGGTTTATCGTTCTCTTTAGGTAAGAGGTAGACTTCTAAACAAACCAATGTACCTAATGCTGAGATACCAGCTTTGGTTCCTACTGTCAGATTAATTCCTAGATCTTCCAGTATTTTAGTTTCATGTTGAGGAAAAAAGCATGTTAAACCTGCTGAGGTTTATCATTCTCTTTTGATCAGGGGTGGGCTTCTAAACAAACCAATGTAATGCAGAGCATAGGTACCAGCTTTGGTCCTGACTGTCAGATTCTTTCCAAGATCTTCCAGTCTGAAAGTCTCACAACGAGTCTTGTGCCCTGGTAATGGATACCTACCTCCACAATCCGGTTTAAGTGATCTGGTTGTGGAGGTCGGATAGGCAGTTGCTCCAGGTAAAATACTGGTATTCAGCTGCATCTGGATGGACGCCGACTTCAATGTAGTTAGGAAAAGGCTAGGCAGATGATGTAAGACCTGCATTTTATACAAACAGGTTTTTTTAAATTTACTAGTTCGAAAGAGTCACCGCGGCCCTGGAACGCAAAGGGCATTTGGAGGAACACGGATGGATTTTAGTCAGTAAGAGTCTGACACTCCTTCCCGCGGAAGGAGTCATTTGATGATTTCCAACCTAAAAAAGCGTTTAACCACTATCTCACCCGATGGCAAGCGACGAAGTGGTCGAAGATGGAGCACGCTTGCCTAGAAGCAACCTACAAGTATTCACTCTCGACTTAAAGATTCGAAGGTTGTAGCTATCAGGAAACACAGACTCTGACGGGGATTACTCTTTAACTATAAGATGTATTACTTTTAAAGCTGTAAACAACCAATTCTGCCGTAGGAAGGCACAATGATTCACTTTAATAGGTGTTTCATAACAAGTTGTAATCAAACAATACAACCGAACAGCGATAAAACATAATTTACTAGCTAAGGAAAGTTTACTCACATTTGAGTGGAAGTATCGTAAACTTACGTTCAATGAACGGACGACATTCACAGGGTTGCCACTTGAGAAAATAAGTAATTGATGATAGCTTCGATCATCAATATTCAGATGTGCAATGTAAGACCTACCTTCGTATTTTTAAAGATTAGATCAAATATCTACTTAATTTCTCCTTTACAGTTATAGGATATTCAAAGAGTTTATTATGAATGAATTACCAAATTTCAGGTTTTGACAACAAATAGAAAATTAACTTAATAAATTAGCTGTTTCTGCAAGACTGAATTCATATTAATATTAGATCAGAATAAACCGATAAACAAGGAACGGTCCCGTTTTGAAACTGTATTACGAGTACCATATAATGCATTAAACAATCGTAGGTCGTAAATCGTCTTCCTTTAAATAATTAGGTAACTTCCGACCCTGACCATTTGACATCCTTACCCTAAAACAAGCGACCGGATACAATGGTCACCGTACACCCGAGGACTGTCCAGATGTGGCGCCCGCGCACCGAGCGCAGGCTTTGTATGCGCGCGCGCACTCGCGCCGGATGCCGCGCCATTGGCCGGAAACGACGTCACATTAAATCGTAATTGTTATTTAAATGCAATCAGTAGGCTTTAATGCTTGTGAATGCGATTATAATGTGAAAAGGGTGTTTAGGCAAATCTATTGTTTGCTGAATTGAACGATGCCGGTAATTAGTTCGGGGTATCTGAGAAACGGGATGCGCATTCCTTATTGATATTATAATAGTTTTATTAAAGCTAAAAATCCACTTAGAGATAATCCCTACTCTAATCGTCTGTTACGCTTTCACTCTAAAACATCTGAACGGATTGTCATGAAATGTGGCAGATATATAGCCTGGGATATGGAGGAGGACATAGCCTACTTTTTTACGCGATAATCGACATACACGCGGGCGAGGGAGCCACGGGCAAAAGCTAGTCTACAATCATTGCGAAAGTTTGATGGCATTAGAAGATTGTATGCGGATTGTATGATGATCACAGAGATGTTTTCAACAAACGATACCAAAGTGACAATGCGTCTAAATTCAGCTTCCTGTTTCGCCAATTCTGTAGGTAAATAACCATTCACTAACTGCAGTTGATGAAAAATGTCGTACGTAACGATAGCATAATGACATTTAACACAACAAAAATACAAACGATCGCATAACCAAAAGGATTATTCAAACAGCGACAGGTGAAGTAATTAGTATGCACTAAACTGGAACAAGTGAAGTCAAACAGATAATGTTATCCACACATTGAACTTTTAATTGAATTGGGTCGCCATCGAGTCTTGAATATTAATTACTAATCTATCTCTAAACAAGCGTTATCGGAAGTATTTTGTATAAATAGGGTTATTTAAAGTTTATGTATAATGGTTGTTATTATATGTAGGTACCTACGTAATGTATATGCCATAATATTTACTTAACCACAACTTTAATACTTTGTTTAGGTATTATTTGGGTTAGGTACATAACGTTTATTTTATAATGTGAGCATCCTCTAAGCAGTATTTTATTGAAAATTCTACTTTAACAGGGGGTAGTGGGCCCTTTGTACAAAATTCTTTGTTCTTTGACGCCGACATCTACACAAATAGCTATTAATACTCATATACTTAATAAATTGTAGACAATTGTCGTTTATATCCTTGCATGATTAACTTACGGACATTGCTGTTCGCACAATGACAGTATTCTCAAAGCTTTTTAGACATAGGTAAGTAGCTTCACAAACAATGGTAAGATTGCAGAAGGCGTCCCGTCAGTCCGTAAAAAAGATTAATGGTCCGCTGCATCTCTCTAGACTGGGAGCTGACCCCGGGATGAGGCCAGGATGATGATTGATGGGTAGATGGACCGGTCGTGTTGCTCGGAATACTGCCCCGTTCGGAAATGTTTTTGACTAGCGGTATCTGAGGCTGGTCACCGCGGGAGACAAGGCCACGACACGTTTGTGAATGAGAAGCGATCTGGCGCTGATGTTGTTGGATAAGGGTATTCAATGTATCGTGACTTTGTGTCTGGTGAGCTAGCTTTAATATGTATTATTATCTATATACAAACATAATAAAGCGAAAGAGTTTGTTTGTTTGCGCTAATCGCTGGAACTATCAGTCGGATTTTGAAAATTATTTTTGTATATATGATAACCACATTCACGAGGAAGGCATGCCATACGGGAAAAATATATAAAAGCTAGTAATTGAATAAAAATTGGTTAAAAGTGGAGCTAGCCTTGAATTCCGGGTGTTTTATTTTATTTAGGTATATTTTTTATGACCTAAGCTAGAAATTTTAAATAAGGTCTTACAAAGGGCTCTTTTTCAAAGTTTTTTTAAGTATGCCTATTACCTATGTAGGTTCTACCTACGTCAATTTGCTACTTGTGTGTGGTTGTCATTTTTCAAACTGTCCCAGCAGGTCACGCAAGCCGTTCGGGTTTTTTCAGTGACGAATCAATCAATGTATGGGAATAATTTGTTAACAGTAGAGGAAGTAGGCATGTGTGGTGGTGGCAAATGGTTGTAAAGAAATGTTTGTAGTACCTATCTAAATGGTTTCAATAGGCATGACCTCCATGCGTGCCTATTGAAATTTTACTCAATCCGAGTAATATTGTAATTAACCACAAAACATTAAATTCATATTATTTGTATACTAGCTGGCGCAATTTAACAGACGTCAAAAGCGATTGAACTGTGGCGGTGACGGGTACCGATTACTTTTCCGATTTTTTTTTAAAAAGAAAAAAGAAATGAAGAGAATGTTTTAGGTGAAATGAAATTCGATCAAATATTTTTTTTCGAACTTATGATAGACCTTATGATATAACCGGCGGGCGGTGACAGCTATAAGAACATTTTGTATGGGATGAATTAAAATGTGTTTTTTTACGTTTTTCTGTGCCATTTTTTCTCTTCATAAGTAGGCACCTTTCTCAGACTCCAGTGCAGTTTTGTCCACTCTACCTGTTATGTTGCCGTGCCCTAACCGGGTTCCATATTGGAACTTACATATTTGTAACAACTAAAATGTACCTACACATGAATGCAATAAAGAGTTTGAGTTTGAGTACATGAACAAAAAATTTGCAGAATTCGTACAGCCGTTCTTGAGTTTTAGGCTTAGCAATAGCAACATATTTAGCCATTGATTTTTATTTTTAATAGATAGATTATGTTATTTGTTTGTCATGTTATATGGTTTATCTGATAATATAACAATAATTATATTATCCGAAAACATTTATATAAGTAACAAATGGATTTTAGATCCTACATCATTATAGAAATCGGTTGTTAACATACAATTAATTAATTTAAATACTTTATCTACACTCACAACGTAATGTTCCAAATATGAGTTCAAAAACGAATGCATAAATACATACTTTTTTTTCGTGGATAGGTAAAATTTAAAAAAAAAACCATTACAGTTCAACATTTTCCTTCGATTTTTAAACAACTGCATCATAAAATAACTTTTTAATTTTTATAGCACACTTTTTCTTTTTAATTTTTGGCGCGGGCTCATTGACTTAAGTCAATGAGCCAGCTTTTATCTTTGTCTATGTTTGAGCGCGCTGCGCAGTCATTCGAATACGCAATGAGAATATCCGCCATATTGGAATTAACTATTTTTGTATGAGTGAAGATAAAATAGTGTATGCAACGGCATATAATTAGGTATTAAAACACTCGTGTGATGCTATTATCACACTCGGCTACGCCTCGTGTGATAAACCCACACTCGTGTTTTAATAACCCTTTTTATATGGTCGTTGCATAAACTACTATTATGGTAAGGTAGAAAATTATGGGCATAAATGGATTTTTGATCTGTTTCCTTGTTTGATGTTAGGTACCTACTTATGTTAATAATGAGGTTTATTGGATAATAATTAAGTGGACTACACATATTACGTAAGTAATTAAATATGTTAATTATGGCAGAAGTCAAACAGAAGGAAAATGCTCATTTCACACACTAGTTACTACTATTTTACAATTCTATAAACCCAAACTCCAAATATCGAACAGCCGCTACAATTAAGGCTGCAACCATATGGCGGCCTGCGCGTGGGCATCGCAACGTGACGTCATCATCACCCATTCGCCACCAACTACGGCGCACACTCTATTTGGTCAGTTCGGAAAACTGGCATGATGATGATCACTGGATCACTGCTTATTAGATGTAATTTAGACCATCATCACTTTTATTAAGGGGCGAGTCGTTATGCAGTGTCCTTTATTTCTAAGTTTTTACTAAACATGTTTGGCTTACGAAAATTTTCATAACAGGTGGCACAGCCGTTTTATTTTTTTGTTAAAACGTGGGAGCTTGTTTGTTAATGAACGCGCAAAAAACAGTTTGTTCCCACATACAAGGGTAAAACTATGTTTATTTTGATTGATTTCGATGAATGGCGTGCGATTGGAGAGTCCTGTGCCCAGCAGTGGTATGAAACGTTTATGATGATGATGAGGATGAATATCAATTTCCTTCAAAGCACTTAGAACGATGTTTATGGGAAGTGGAAACAGCTCATTTGGTATGTCACGAGATAGGCCATGTAGCCAAGGTAGGTTGGTAGCCTATATGTATGTATTAGACTTGCATCGCACTCGTGACGGTAAGGTTTTAATTTTAATCGCGTCCTGCCTGCTTCCATCTGCCTAGCCTTTTCCCAACTATATTGGGGTCGGCTTCCAGTCAAACCGGATTCAGCTGAATACCAGTATTTTACGTGGAGCGGCTGCCTACCAGACCTCCACAGCCCATAAACTGGGTAACACGGTACTTCTTGGCAAGACTGGTGTCAAATTTTCTGGCTTCTGACAATCCGTAACGACTGCCAAAGATCTCCAAATGACAGCCGGGACAACGGCTTAACGTGCTTTCCGAGGCACGGAGGAGTTTCGGTATGTTAAGATGGTAACCCATCCACAGACCAACCTCGGCAAGCATTGCTTAACCATGAAGATCGGTCCGTGCGGCTGTTATAATTTTGCCACGAGCTCCTGGTGTCCTGCCTGCTTACCTATCTTTTATTTCTAGACTAGGTAAATACGTTATGACGACCTGCCCACAGTGTTCACTATCTGACCTTCTCGGCTAACTGAAGGTTATTCTGACACATCTCCAGTTTACAATGAAACAGAGAAACGTGCTGTTACTGCAGAAGCGTGACCAAAGTGACTGAATCATGATGTATTTACTATGTAGCTCATTGCTGGTATCGTTGTGATTCATTGTTTAAAAGAACAGAAGGTGCACCTTGTAAGGACAGACATGTAGACGCCTACGTTGGTCACAAAAATATTACTGAGAAATGTAATTGTACAGACACGTGCAATACGGTAGATTACTAAATAGTAGATTATGCACCCAGGGGATAAAGCTGCAGTGTCTTGTGTCACGGGCGTCATATTGAATCTCGAACGCAATGAAGGATTCGGGAGTTAACTCCCTAGCGTAGCGAGGGAGTTTACAAGAATCCTGAATGCAGCGAGGGATTCAATATAGCCCAAGGCAAAGACACCTTTATCCCCGAGGAGGATACTCTACTTTTCACACCTCCTGTGAGAAAATAAGAAGCCATAATACGAAAAACAAAGTATTTTAAATTTGCAAACACTATGTAGAGATATTGTATTTAGAACTATACTGTATACCTATTTAAAAAAGGTTAGTTTAATACCATACGGATTTGCAATATCCGCGCCTTTTTTGCGTTCCACTCGGTATACCTACCACATAGCGGCCACGACCAACTCGATTTTCGTTTTTTTTTTTCTGTGGGTAAGTAAATATATGTGCAGGCCTATTGTTATCAACCTAATACAATTAATGTGTACACAAAGCTTTATACAGAGCTTTGTAACAGCTGGTAGAATGGGTTCGGACGCTTGGCTGTATGCAATTTGAATTTAGAACGTCATAGGAGATGCTCGAGAAAATAGTTTTTAAATTAATAAATCGACTATAAATGGGTTTTAAGTGTTATTCTTATCCTTTTATACAATAATCCGTACATAACCAATTATTCTTATAATATTGTCTTCAATCCTGGACCCTGGTCAATCCTTATGATTTTGTAGAAATTCGAGAATATCATCCCTAAGTAGTAAGAGTCTCGAGAATATCTTTCCTCTTTCTGGAACAGAAAAAGGGAGACAGAGATAGAAGGCGTTGTAAGTACCTAATATACCACCAATTGAGCAGACAGATGAGGTTCCAAATTTAAATCACATTATTGACCAGCGGGTTATAATGAAATCCAGTACAATATTATTGCCCGGCTGTGCCACCGGCCAAAAATGACTCACTTTAGGTTAGGTTGACGTTTTCGATCAGGTGGTGTGAAAAAAATATAATTAGTCCGTCAGATAGATTAAAAAAAAACATTAGACACGTATTTTGTTCCTTTTAAAAGCTTTTATTTTTTCACGTAAGCACAAAAAATATAAACGATAAAGTGCGTTAAAAACTCGTGTCAGTACACTTTTTTTTTAAATACGTGTCCTATATTTTTCGACATTCTAATTGACGAACTAAATATAATCATATATTTTTTAAACCAGGAATTTGCTTTTTTTATTTTTTTACAGTACCTAGTTAGTTATTTAAACATACCATATTATGTAGGTATTATTCATTCATACTATAATTACTATTTTAATATTATAAAAGCGACAGTAGGTCTGTGTGTCCGTCTATGTCCCCCTGTGTCGTCTGTGTACCTCTTCACCTGTTAACGGCTGGATGCATTTGGATGAAACTTAGCAAATTCTACGCTTGGCATCCTTTTTATTTAAGAGTAAATTCCAATTGAAAAAAAAACAATAAAACTTTTTGCCCGACCTGGGAATTGTACCCAGGATTCCACGCTCAGCAGGAGCAACGACGACGGGGTTTCTCTGTGACGGCCGGGAGTTTAGAAGTTGGTGGTGTGACACCCTCGTGCCTCGGAAAGCACGTTAAGCCGTTGGTCCTGCGCCAGATCTCTCTCCGGTCGTGTCGGGTTGCCGTGCCATCGGAATGTGAGAGTGATGGAAGAGGGAGTGTACCTGTATTTGTGCACACACGCCTGCACTATAGTATGTCCCGCGCCGATGCAGATGGCTAGTCTCCGTTGAGATTGGCCGCCATAACCGGAGTCGGTCAGGGGAACATACTCTTACATATAGCCCTATATGTAAGAGTATGTTCCCTTGAGATAATTTTAATTATTCACGCGGGCAGATCTACTGACAGAAAATTTTTAAATTGACCTCTAGTAAAGTCCCTCCCTAAAGATCTTGTTTTTCATGGTTCTCTTACTGTCCAGGATCATGGGTAACACTTTTGCTGCATCCTGCTTCCGAAAATCTTATGATGTAACGTCTGAACATCTTGCCGGAACATCACGAATAGTATCTGGATCTACATACTGTTATTAACTTATCTAAAGCGACTGCAATCGACACAAACATTCTTGTCTGTGTCATTACAGTGTTATTCACTAGTAATCTCGTATTCTTTTGTGAAGAAACTTATTTATATCCACAAGTACTTACGCAGTTACAATTTCTATTCGATAACAGTTACACTCCTCGGTATTCGTGCTGGGAGTACGGCCCACACCTTGTAATCTATGGTTAGGTCATGTCTCACCTACGGTGATGTTCCTGGAACGTTGACGCCGTTGACGGTGACTCGGTGCGCCTACGCATGACATATGGCGGGCAGCAGTGTAAACAATGCTTTATTCATGTTTTGTCAGTGTTACAAGTGTTAGACTGGTATCTGCAGCTAACATACTAGCTTTTTCCCGTGACTTCGTGCAGGAACCGCACCCACACATGTCTCCGAGACTAAAAGTAGCCCATGGGATCTTGTAGCTTTCTCAATGAAAGAGTTTTCGAAATTCGATGATTATTTAGATAAAGAATCTTCTGCAAAAAAGTAACAAATAAAAAAAAGTGGGACCGCTTTTAAATAATATCAATTAGTTGTGCTGAAGGTTTAGGCAAGTTCTATTAGGTACTACTTTCCTTGAATCAGTAAATGTGGTCGCAAACATCTTTAGATGGGTTTAACCAGAATGGGGAATAAACGTCACTCCCTATGAAATCATAGGTAGGTAGGTAGGTACTTATACGAAAGGTACTAGTGTAAGTTATGTAGGTGATTTCCTTTTTGCATTTTACGAACACGTGATGTACTTTGTACAATAACATGAAAGTTAACTCATCGTGGTTTTCCTTTCAAGTAAACAAGTAAAAGGTCCCGAGTAGTGAGATACCCTTCTGCTGTTCATAATCTTTATGCCTAGTAGGGTTACAACGCCTAAAGACGTAAAGAGCATCCGTCCATTTGCGGCAGTCACGGCTAGGTAATGATGTAAAGGATTGTCTTTGGGTAGTTGTACTTACCCGTTTTTTGGTAAAATTACTAAAGCTGTCTGCTAAAGGTAACATGGTAGCTGTTTGCTTGTTCAATTGCAATTTGCAGGTTCATTTTAGTTTAGGTCTTATGTAATGGGTAGGAAAGTGTATTTTATTTTGTTGTTTGTCCTGTGCGAGTTACAAATAAATAAATTTTTTTTTCTTTCAATAAGTGAGGTTAGGTTACAATTACATTTATCAAAGTGTAGGTCTGTTTACCACCTCCACATAACGAAACAAGTGCCTTAGATTTGGCAAGTTACATAATGATAAAAAAACTTCCACAACTTTAATCATTGTTTATTTTTCGCATATCTACAGAGCTAAGACCTGTGATTAATATATTTTAAGCTGCCAATTAAAATTTAGTGTTCTCTTGTTTTTAATATAAGCTCCTTGATAACTTGATAAGTGATAACCCCAACATGTTTATAAAACAATACAATCTTCGCAAGGTGACCCCGCAATAGCTACACGAACGCAATTTGCATCGAGGCACAGCAATTGATCAATATCGTGCGCAGGAGTGTATTGAAATCTATCGACGACATTGAGATAAATTGGCGATGTAGTGACATGTGATCAATCTTCGTAACTTCATAGTTCATGGTATGTCGGGTTATAATATGGTAAGCTATAGTTAAAGGTTTTGCAGGGGATAAAAGCAACAGAAAGATTGTCAGTTTGAGCTTTAACCGTCACATATATTATTACAGCAGAAATAACATTTAAGTTGCGGCCTACTTAAATGACCACTAAATGATTGTTGTTATAGTATTTTTTTTTTAATTATCTAAAGATAGAGATATGCCGCAGAGTAAAGTCCCGCAAACGGAGGATCCTCCGACCAAACGGTTGTTGTGTCCGGTGGGCAACTGCCCGATAGTTGATATTCGTACTGTGGTATAGTATGTTCAAATCGCACGGCAAACTCTGATACCGCGATGCAGGATTTCGTTCAGTTAGTTTGCAGCTGGCGGGATAGATGGCGTTGCGGTTCTTTTTGTTGCGATGTAGACGTGGACGTAGATGTGGTGGCATTGATGCCGCTATAGATACCTACGCCTATTAGGCAGTTATGTTTTGTTTTGTTTTGAGATTAATGTGTTTTATCATCTTAATACTTATCCCAACTATAATACTGGGGTCGGCTTCCAGTCACACCGAATTTGCTGAATATCAGTATTTTACGTGAAACGACTGCCTGTCTGATCACCACAACCCAGTAACTGGGTAATATGATCATCAATGTGTTTGAGTCATAAAATCAAAGCATTTGAGTACCTATTCGGTATTTAGCTTCTTGTTAAAGATGTTTCTTGGTTGTAAGCTACCAACCGAGCAAAAAAAGAGCTCTAGCATACGAGGAACCTATAGATAGGCATAAATAACAAGAAACGTAATTTATATCTCCTTATAACATTAGCACAACTTTTCCTTCAAAAACAAGGTGCAAAAAAGCAGTGCTTACTCCATTTCTCACGCTTCCGGTGGTCTGTGACGTCGCGCGTCAGATCGGCGCAGGCGCATGTAACTCTATACCCGCAAGATTTACGACCGGACTGACCCTAGTACCGTTCTATGATGTTAGAAGACCATGTTGGATTGTTTAATTGTAGCTAATCTTTGTTTTATTATTATTTATTCGGGTTATTTGTTTTAAAAGCGTAAAGGTGTGTGTTCTTATTCGTTTGTGAATAGATTGTAGTTCGCTTAATAGAGTTGAATTTAATAATTCCACTGATGTGAGCGAAAATGGATTTTTGAGAAAAAGGGTGCTAGTCAAAAATACATAGATGGGAATGGACTGCCCTATGGTTTCTGCATCTTTAGAGAATAAGTTTCTTTGGTGGATTTGTTCCCGTGGTGTATCCTGAAACCATGCATTTGTTTACAATGAATTGTAGTCTTAGGTCCGAAGAGATATACTAGTAGTGTTAGTTTACTAACCGGTCAGTGACTTCTGAAAATCTTACAAACAACCAAAAAAACGAACTCTCGATTATACTAAAATTCTAAGCCAAAACATTTAAAAATCTCCAGTTTCAGGCCTTTAAAAATATTCAGTTCATTATTCCCGAACAATCGCAATTCACTTCCCGCTGAAATTGAGATAAGAGATCATTGGCTCGAAACCATAGTAAAAATTATTTAACATCGCAGTCAGTTGCAGATTACGAAGTTAAGCGGTAATTTTTTTATATTTTCCTCATGTCATGTCATGTCAGGGTCAGTACCTGCCAGGATTGTTTAATCAGTAAGAGTCCGACATTTCCTCCCAATCCACTCAGAACGGGAGGAGTCATTTGATGATTTCTCATTCTTATTCCCCATCGTTTCGCCACCCCCCCCCCCTGAAATAACGCCACTAAGCCGAGGTCCGTATCCCACAGGGGATGCCCTTAGCAAGCGGTCATTAGTTTTAATTTAGTCTTTTAACCCTGGCTGACGGCCGTCGTGTACCAGAAGGCGTAGGCTTGGAAGGTCTTCCACAAGGTGGTCCGATGACCTGGTGGGGACAGCGGGAATCCACTGGTTACGAGAAGCACAGAACGGTCGATGAGGCAACGCTTGGGGTAGGCCCATGTGCAGCAGTGTATTTATTTCAGAAGGTATGATTATGAAACGACGTGAGTGGTGAATTTGCTCAGTTTGTTTACATACTCGTAGTTAGACTCTGATAGCCTCTAACTAGGCAAGCGCCATTAATAGAGCTACATTTATAAACTCATCTGTTTCACCTCGGACCGAATCAAAGTGTATTTCAGTTGGTTACGTTATTGCTAGTACACTAACGTTGCGCAAGCGCAAGTGACCATGAACGCTAATCGTGATTGTATATGTATAGTCTGACTTTTAAAATAGTTCGTCAACGTGCATTTTTTGGAATATTTGCATCTTTTATGCGGTTGTGAAGAAGAAAGATGTTGGAATGTAGTTTTTGGTAGAATTTTATGTAACAAACATCAGTAGTTATTAGTTACAGATTTGTGCGTCGTAGCCATATAGTAGAATTTTAGCCATCATTTAACGGTTGCAGCCGGTTAATGACATGCCCAATTTACGATATGGCTACAACACGTTTATTTTTGGACAAAGGTCATTATCATCTGTTTATCAGTCACTATATTCTGCAGTAAGATCTGCAAAATAAACAATGAAACAAAACTGACTCTTTATAGCGCGACAGTCCCTCACTGCACGTCATCTAATTGGCAATAATTCTTATCATTCCCACCTTCTCTAACCACTTTTTTTCTAGGTCACATAAATGTTCATTTTCTTCAGATTTCGCTCATTCGGCTAGTTTTTCCAGCCAGTCTTTTGCAATTATATTGGCACCTTTCTCCATCTGTTAGCGATTCGAGGGTAAACAGAGCTCTTTGTCTTGTATGTCTGTGTTATAAATATGACTGTTTGTTCGTATGATTGGTGCACTTTCTTTTTTTATGGGGCTTTGTTTTGTTTGGCACTTTCGATTTTATCGGAATTGGTGTGAAGAAAGTTTAGACTATAATGAACGATTTTATTTACCGAGTGTTAAATAGGTATTTAGAGCTCTCGTTTTGAGACGTTTTCTATAGTAAAATAGATGATAAATTTTCTTTAATAATATTTTTGCGAGAAATTGCTAGTCACTTATTTTAAATACATATTTTAAAAACGTCTTGTTTTCCTTCAAAGTCTTTACTTCCTTTGTGCTAAACACACAAGTTTTGGAGGTAAAACTTTACGATTCCGGAAACAAAAGCTCACTTAACAATTCACTCAATGCGCCATAAAATGGATCTAAAACGAAGAATACTCGGCACGTGCGCACGCGCATAGCACGCGCCTACCCACAGGGAGGGGGGGGGGAGCAGAGGGGGGCACAGGTGTCGAGTGATTTAATTAAAACTTAACAGAAATACACCGCCGACGAGTCAGTTAACGGCGAGTGTAATTAACTGCCACCCTTCCTGCTTACCTACCGATAAATATAGATTAATTATACGGTGCAAAGAAGAGTTTTTGGAAGCATAATTATGGTTTTGTGTGCATCAGACAAAACCATAATGAATAGATTAAGAATAAGAAATTACAAAAAAGAACTCTTATATTGTCTGGAAAACAAATATGTAGGTTATAGGTAAATAAAGAAAGAAAGATATACCTATATAATTTATTAACGTAAAAACTAAGGTCGGTTTAAGTTGGATACCGAAACCGCAATCACATGGTACCTATTTACCTACCTAAGCTAATTTGTAGTTACTCACTAAATTGTCCTTATTATTGTTTATGCATTATATAATGTTAATGATCACGTTCGCTTACCGTAGCTTGTTTTCTGTACCCACTCATCATTTCAGATTGAGTAGGTAAATCTGCGGGAAGATCAAAATTTAATTTCACTGTTTTGGGTATACACGGTCGGGGGTCAAAATTGCAGGTTAGTAGAAATAGTTGAATGGTCCATGTTCCATATCTGATAGAATCCTTTTCACATATACTTATAGTAGGCATAAATCGAAACCAAAGTATTTAAAACTAGTGGACTCGATTATCTTTCACCTTGTCTATTACTATTTTTGGCACTTAAATTTTGGGTTCATTGCCACTGCATTTTTAACCCTTGATGTTACCTATACGTATAACGACCTACTTAAAATGTACGTAATTTATTCTGTTTATTGTAATTGTTTTGCCTACCAACGCAAATTGCGACACAACAACAAAATAAACTTCATCAGGTAATCCATACGTAAATAATTACCGGTAATTATTAGCATAATCACAGGTTCTCACGTAACTTAAGAGCGTGTACACCGTATGTCATTTCATAGAAACTTCCAAGTCCTTATTCTTCAAAATGAATGAACCGATTTTAACGAAACTTGGTATGCATACGCTAGATATCCAGGTCTAAATAGTTATCAGAAAACATTTTTGAAAAAGAGTTCAGGGGGAAGGATATAGAGATTTTTCACTTTCTATAGAAAACTTAAAATCGCTCTGTCTATCCCTCTGAAATCTTTTTCAAAAATGTTTTCTGATAACTATTTAGACATGAATATCTAGCGTATGCATACCAAGTTTCGTTAAAATCGGTTCATTCATTTTGAAGAATAATGATTTGAAAGTTTGTATGAAAAGCCGTACCGCGTTAACGCTCTTAAGCAATAAGATTCTTAATAAAGATTTATTAGTTGTTTATGCTAAACTACGAAGTTAACTTGGTGTTGCCATCGTTAATATACGGTGAGGTGAAAGGTAAGCGGGTAATCCATTTAGATTAACTGTTAAGGTTATTTGCTGTACCTAATTGAGAGGTTCTACAAAACTAAAATTAAAGTTTTTAGAAGAACTTTAAAAAATATAGGGATACTGGAAATTCTATCATAGCTTTAGGTAAACAAAAACCTTGATTCTATAGTCTAGTTTAGTTTAAGAGGGAATCGAAACATTCCAACCGGTACATTCTGTCGATATCCCACCGTGTACACTTAGGTGGAGTGAACGAAAAGCGAGCTGTCATTCCGTCTTGTTTGTTTTGACAGCTCACTAGTCATTCACTTCGCCTAAGTTTTCACTTCGACATGCTTACAGAATCGCACTGCTGTAGTCTATCGGTCTAAGTATCGCAGTACATACCTAGTGAGCGAGCCCAAAGATCAGTGGAAGGATTTTTGACCCCTATGATTCCCTAGTCTCCAGTGTCAGTAGTACTACCTACAGCATAGAAATGACGAAATATCATCAAAAAGCCCACATGAACAGTAACAATACTCATAAATAGAAAACTAATTTACAAATAGAGAAATAATTCATTCACAGCTGGAAACATTATACAGTTTCGACTGTTCTTTCACAAGCAGCCTAACTGAATATGCCAAGCGAATACTGCTTCACATTAGAGATGGACCAACTAGTCGGGAAATACACATTTTTAGTCGGCGACTAGTTGGTTGGTTTCAATAAATATTGAGCTGCAGAAAAACAAAAAAAAACAAAAAATAACAGAAAACAACAGAAAACAACAGTGAACACTATCGAATTATAAATACTAAATTATTTAATAGGTATGTTCCTCATTAGTTAAATTATAACAGCTGACGGGTCGATCTTCAAGGGTAAGTAACACTTGCGAGGTCGGCCCGTGAAAGGGAATCCTAGTTACGTGCCTTGGAAAGTGTTTTATGCCGTTGGTCCTGGGGGCCTACTCTCTAAGCCCGAAGTCCGTAGTAGAACCCGAACTAAGAACAACTGTCAAATCGTGTTGTCATTCATTCTTAGTTCAGGTTCGGGACTAATCGTAAGTCCGTAGTTGATACGGAATAGAAAACGCCTGACACTAAGGCCGAAACTATGGACTTAGGGCTTAGAGAGTAGACCCCCTGGTCAACTAGGTAGTTGTTGAGGTCACATAGGTACCTAGGTAGTCGTTCTGTAAAATTCTGGTTCTCAGCTGCATCAGATGAGACTGGAAGCCTTGGGGTCAGCTTCCATAGTTGCAAAATGTCTAGGCAGATTCATTGAACCGAATAGTCGCCGACTCGGGAAATGCGACCAGTTCAATCGCATTTATATTCGTCAACTAGTCGGCCTTGAGAGCGGCGAAAAGTCTAGTCGGCCCATCCCACGATCACTAGATCCGATGTTAGGCCGGCCGCACACGGGTGGTCGGAGCAGTTGACGCTTTATTACTACGTAATAAACAAGTCATGTGCGTACAACATATATTACCGTAGTTAGCTATCGTGAACACATTATAATAGTGTTGGAGCGAGGTATAGGCGGAGAGCGATTTTCCCTTTAATGTAGTTGTGGGAGATCAAAGTGCAATCTGCCTGACTTTTCACAGCCATGTTGGGACTGACTTCCAGTCTAAACAAAAGCAGCCTAATGTACTGCTGCCTACTGGAAATGTTGCCATTTGAATCCTCTCCTAACTTCGGTTGGTAATGAGATGTTTTTCAGGGAAAATTTCAAGCTTTACGTTTAATTCTTAATCTCATCATTCTGTATTACAGTGTATTCGTCTAATTTTGTCTAATACTTTCTCATCATACGAATTTTGTAAGTTCCTTTTAAATCGCTGTTCGTGTATCACTTCCACCACCACCCAAAAAGTGGGATAAATCCACTAATTATTTTGTGGGAGCCTAGAATCTGTGTTGATGTTAAATTAAGATAAGCTAATGATGAGAGCCTTGCGCGGCCCGTCGTGTTAATATCCATATTTAAGCCTCCATGTTTTATCACTCAGGTTCATCTAATAGTCGTGAGATAAGTTGTTGGTAATTTATGAGGACCTGCCCCACCTTACACTCATAGACTACCTTTAGAAGTTTGATTTTTTAGTCCTTTATTCAGTTAACTAAGTCTACATTACTTTTTTAAACATGTAGCCTACCGGTATCGGGAACAAGGTCCAAGCTACCGGTCAGGGGTCAGGGCTCCAGAGAAAGGAACCTCCTAAAAATGCGAGCAGTGTCCAGAAAGTGCTGCTTTCTGAATACCTTGATCCGGCTGCCTAACGAGAGCCTCCTAAGGTGTTGGTCAAGCCTCGTGGCTATTTAGCCGTTGGCTGACACGACTATCGGTACTATGATTGCTGAGTTTACATCCCACATGTCTACAACCTCGCGAGCCATGTCCAGATATTTGATTTGCTTATCTTTCTCGGCTTTCACGAGGTTCTCGTCATCAGAACGGTTAATGGAAGTATTCCCAAAACGTTTTATGCGTATAGCGCTTTAGACCCTTACAAATTATTGTGACTGTATAATGTACACATTGCGAAAGAAAATTGAAATCATAACTCAGTACCTACCTGCTGTTAGACCGGCAGGTGAACCCTGTCGATAAAGGTACAAGCATCTATTAATATTCCATTGACTATTCATTAGTCAGGTTATCAATCAATCAATGCACGATCTTTGCGAGGCTTTGAAGTCAGCTATTTGATCTTAGTAACTCAAGTAATATCTGATTTTCAAATGAATTGAAAAATTAGGATAGGCTCTTGACGTTCTCAATTTTGGCTGGTGGAAAGCGATAGATGATGTCTATGAAACGATAGCATTAAAATTGCCTAAGTCAATTCTCTGTAACTGTCAAGGTTTTTCTTAAAAACTACATTCGTCATCATCATCATCATATCAGCCGAAAGACGTCCACTGCTGGACATAGGCCTCCCCCAAGTGTCGCCACAACAACCGGTCCTGCGCGTCTCGCATCCATCCGCTACCAGCGACCCCCACCAGGTCATCGGTCCATCTTGTGGGAGGCCTTCCAACGCTGCGTCTTCCGGTACGTGGTCGCCACTCTAGAACTTTTCGGCCCCATCGACCATTTGTTCTGTGAGCAATGTGCCCTGCCCACTGCCACTTCAGAAACTACATTCAGTATTACAGTTATCACACAAAGAAAATTTAATAGCTTATGTAAATCTTTGTCGCAGTAACTAACTATTGTTCGGACTCGATACTAATCAGTTGTACCAATGGTTGTTCCCTTACATTACCTAAACCCTATTGGGCAACTTAGGGCCCTTTCATCGGCAGAAGGTCGTCCACACACCCACGACTTGTCGCAACTGCGACTGATATTTCTATCGTAGCCTCATTAATGAGCTCCTACACATTATTTTGTACTTCTGGCTTTATTGGTACATGTGATATCTGGTGGGTTATTAAGCTGTAATTGCAACCTGTTGGGACATTGGGGCACAAATTTTATTCCTGCTCTTAAAATATTTTGATCACTAACGTGTTACAAAAAATGAATGAATCCATTAAATGTGTGTGAAATTATCAATGCATGCTTTTGCCAATTCTGATAATCTAGTGTAGGCTTCTCCATGTTTAATAATATTGTCAGTATCGATCGATTGCTATTCTACATATTATAAACTTCGATTTTGAGCAACTAGCTCTGCCTGGCTAAAGTTATTCCAGTAAGGAGTCCAATTACAGGGATATAACACCCAAAATATTGACGGAATGCCTCTACTCTAAGTATATTCATGGCATAATAATAACACCGGCTTCTGTAATATATTACAGCAGTATTATGTCATTGATGATTTCAAAATCTGATTGACACTACACAGTAGTCAATCAAATGCCTTGCTATCACGCCTGCGCAAAACCTCATCGTCTGTGGTCCCAATAAAAATGCGTCCTACGCTCTGCGCTTGACTTTCTCCGCTATTTGCATTTTGGATGGAGACCACGATGAAGTCTTACGCAAGTTTGTTTTGTCGTTTGTTATTTGATACTATGCATGTGGCATGTACTGCGTCTGTATTGTTTTGTGAAACAATTGTATGTTAGATGTAATGTATGTTTCTTTTTGTACGTTGTTCTTTGGATTTTGAAGCTGTGTTATTTGGTTTGATGACAGCTTGAATTGGTGCACTATTTGGGTTGTCCCTTTTTGTGTGGTCTGCAGGATATGTTTTTAATTCCTAGGTGTGGGAAATATCCGGAAGGGAATTCTACTCCTTAGTTATGCGTGTATATCCGTGGGTGTGATTCTAAGAGAAATTTGCAGTTTCCCTTTGAAACTATTTATGCTTCCTAAATTATATATACCATGCAAATATAAGCCTACCCGGTCGTTAACTCTACCACAATTTGTATCAAGAATCAAGTGTCGTCTTTGAATCAGTTCAGTTTATATTGAGATGATGTCAATTTGCACTGTGGAATCTTGAACACGCTTGATTAATTTAATTAAAACTTTCGATGAGACAGACGGAGTTTCAAACGTTTTTTAAACGTTCAACCTTTAGTTTTAAGAAGAGGTGAGATTTGGTTGACAGAGGAGAAAAAAATGTTGAAGAACAAAATGTGCTCAGAGGGCCAATTCTACTAATTTTTAAGAGCGTTTACGCCGTACGGCTTTTCATACAAACTTTGAAGTCTTTATTTTTCGAAATGAATGAACTGATTTTATTGAAACTTAATATGCATACGCCATCCAACCAGGGGCTCGAGTCTGCTATTGCAATCGTGTCTCAATGACCGGTCAGTGATCGAATATTTGACAACTTTGACAGTTTTTGTATGGGAAATGTGTCATAAGTTTGACGTTATACGTCAAAAATCGATCATTGACCGGTCATTGAGACACGATTGCAATAGCAGACTCGACCCCCTGGTCTAAAAAGTTAGTTGAGAACATTTTCGAAAAAGAGTTCGTATGCATACCAAGTTTCATTAAAATCGGTTCATTCATTTTGAAAAATAAGGACTTGAAAGTTTGTATGAAATGCCGTACGGCGTAAACGCTCTTAAGCAACGTTCGCATTCGCATGTCAGTAGCAATCTGTCAAAAGAAAGCCTTAATTTCCATACATTTTTGACAGATTGCAACACTGACATTCGTATATTGCTTGAAAATTTGTAGAATTGGCACTTCGATCTCAAGGAGCATGCTACCTGAGTTTCTAGAAAAAGTTCTTCAAGCTATAATAACGATGACCGAACATTCAAAAAAGGAAAACATGAGAACTACCGAATTCTCACGAGGTCAATTCTAAACATTTTGGTATTTCGACAATCACTCTGGCCGATAGTTTGTCTACGAACAACTGTAGTTGAAGAAACTGTTTTAAAACAGTTTCTTCAACTACAGTGCACTTACCTACAAGTACATAATGCAGCACTATCCGCGCTCCGGCGCACCCTCGCTCCCGTATCTTGCTGATTGTTTAAATGAGAAGATTGCAAGTGATCCGCCGCGGTTGCTACAATGGCGGCCCGCACGCGATTTATAAAATTTATTGATGTATCAGCTTTGTGCTGTACTGCTGAATATTGCACTTGATTTAGAATTTAAGGAGCAGAGTTTTATGTGTAAAAGATTTTGTTTGGTGATAAGTATTTTTCAAATGTTTTTCTGCACAAATGCTGTCTTCGTTCGTTGATAATCTTGTCGTAATTGAGAGAAATTGTCAAAATTGAGTACTAGCGTGACTATGATTCCAGAATCTGGATGCACAGTTTTATTTGTTACTGATACATCCTAAATGATAGGAAAATTCATTGCTTTTCTTTCAATTCAATCACCTTGGTTTTCTTTTGAATGGTGTAGATATCTACTGTTTTTTTTTTGCATTTATAAGCGACAGGTGTAAAACAACACCCATGCTTAATCCCAAAACAACCAAAGAATTGAGTTTCATTCAATCATTCACAGTTGAATGATTGAAGACGTACAAATCATTCAATATGGCGAAGCCGTATGAATGGGAGGGGTCTAAATGATTGGAACTTTAACGGCGCCAGATTTATACTTAACTTTTTTAATCGAACTGATACTCATATTACCTTCTTTTGAGGTATCCATTTCTTTAATTAATTTTGTTACTATAAAAGCATTAGTTTTTTGTCTGGGATTCGTTCAGTAGGTAGGATAGAAGATATATCATTACACAATTGTAGTATTTGTAGTGGTATCATCTTTTGTCTGCTTTTTTAATCATCACTTTCACATCATCATCATCTTCATCTTTATTGCAGCCGAAAGATGTACCCCGTTGAACATCTCACTGAAGCATCGACCCAGTTCTATGCATATCGCATCTAGCTGAAAAGTACAATAGACAATTCACATGCTTCAAATTGAAGCTTACAACCATTTAAAGGACTCAGAAATACCGATTTGAACTACAGCATAGCAGTTGCTTTAATATGCAGGACACATTTACATCGTACGGCTATTCGAGGCACCTGTCGCGGAGTTCAAAGCGAAACTTAGCATAAGTTTTGTATTATAGGGACGAGTCGCGATCGCAATGCAGTTGACATAGGTTCACTTTGTTGTTTGTATGTTTAATACCATATGCTTGTGGTTTCGTATTCAAATTGGTCGCATTTATGGGTAGCTTCGGTTTTATACGTTTTAGATATGGATTCTACGTTAGTAGTTCAAGAATATTTGGAAGCAGATTTCTGATTGGACGGTGACATAAATGATGAGGTTACTTGAAGCAAACACATGGAAAAAAGAGCAAAGTAAGATATGGAATATAATAATAACAAACAATCTATAAGGAACAATATACTTCGTTCCAAAACTCAAATCGTAGATGTAGGCAACACGGTTGTCAATTGAAGTAACCATCGATTGGTTCCCGAACATCAGGAACTGGCGACGCGGTAGACCCAAAAGAAGATGAACTGGACTCAGATTGCTCAAGATAGATTGAGTTGGAAAGAAGGAAGAGAGGCGTTTGCCTTGCAGTGGGACACTATGTGCTTTAGATAATACAAATATAGGGTCGATAAATGTCATGAAAAAAAATCACACACAGTTAAAACAGCTTAATTTACTAACTGCAGCACTGTATGTTTTCTCATACAGTAACATGTACGAGTATGTAGAAATCAGTTGTCCAGGTGTTGTTCCACACCTTGCAGCAGGTTTTACTCCAGCAGGTGCCTTGTATCATTTAGGTGACCATAGTAATAAATTAATTTCGACAGGTGCTGATAATTTCAATGAAATGTAGCGATTATTTTTACATACTAACTAATATTGTTTATGCGTGAGTCAGTTTGTTGCGATTTTGATGAATTTCTGCAGAGAAATAGATGTGACCCTGGAGACGGTTAAAGGCTACCAATGCTACCATAACGCGATAATGCCGCAGGCAAGCTAATGTTTATAAGAAGAGAAAAAAAACCAGATTGACAAAGCTTGTAGCCTATAGCCATAAGATTAGCAAGCATTCCAAGTAGTAGGTAAGAGTGTTACCACACCAATCGATCGATCGTGGAACGATGCTATCGATCGACGGTAGAATGGATTTTTCGACGTCGATCGATAGTTCCTACTTCTTTCTTCGATCAGCCAAAGCTACCACACCAATCGATAAACTTCGATCGATATCGATCGATTGGTGTAGTAATCCTAATAATAGTCTGTTGAGAGAGTTGGCGTAATTTTCTGCATGAAGAATATACAATAAGGATTCTTTTCATAGCTACACTCTAAATATTCTGATAAGAAAAGAGAAAGGACGCAAATTTCTCGGCATACACATCTCATCATCAACATTGCGAAACACAGCTGTTATCAAAACGTTCTCATTACTCCACTAGTGATGCAACGCGTATCTAATTTGTAAACAAGTGACAATCAGATAACAAAGTTTCTAGCACATGTGGAGTCAATAGAGACGTTTCCTTGTTCTTAGCTAAATGGGTTTGTGTGCAAGCTGATTAAATACTGACTCAGTTTTATTGAGGGTGAGAGCAGCAATTGCAGTTGTTAAAGTAGACTTGGACTTCAGTACAAACTGTAAGCCAGTTATATTTTTTAAACTTACTTATAAACATATTACTACATATAGTCAAAACGGTTAATTTAGGGCACATTTAGGAGTATGCCTAAGCATCTTTCATGAGTTGTGTGATAGTCGAATTAAACATTGAGAAACCAGGAAACCTCAATAAAATCCAATAGAATCTGTCAGGTAGTCAATAGTACAAAGATTGTTTACAAGTCTAGTATGTAATTACATGTTCCCTTCAATTGGCTTCTGCAATGTGTGTAGAATGATAAACAGCCTGATAACAACCAAGCATGTTTGTCGCTAACATTCTTTAGTTCTAGTAAGTATGTATTATATGGCCATTTTGTATGAATACCTGAGTCTGATTGAAGCAAAAAACTGTTTAGATTTTAACCTCCTTTTAGAGTATGTCATGACAAGGTTATCTAAGAATAAGTGTGGCTTAAGTGGTTAGAATATGTTAACGTCCAAGTATTTATTGAATCATCTCAGACACACCCGCATACTTTTCACGGGAGCAGAGCTGTAATTCTGTACCATATTATGAGAAATTTCTTCTTCTATATTTGCTGTGGGTTTATTTCTATCGGATATATATCTATTGGCAAACTTTTCTGAAAAGCAAGCCCCATATTTCTTTGCATCTGTAGATTCCTCTGTGTCTTTAATACACAAACTATTGTCGTTGTCTGCTTCTTCTTCAATGTTCTATGAAAGAACAATGTTTCTTCTGGCTCTTTCTCTATCGTCCCATTTTCTTTGCCTTTTAAAATCTTCCATGATGAGGCCTACTTCAAATCTTCAATGTGTGTCGTCATTTAAATTGAAATATTTGGCGCGACGGACGATTTGCTTCGCTAATTGTCATGAGTTAACGCGAGACAGACGGACGGACACGTAATGTGATGACGTTTTGTTATACGAAATAGTCATTCATTTTACTCGTAATTGCAATGACAATTATTGCATGAGGAAAAAATGATTCTGTGAATGAATTTGTTTTGTGTTTTGCGATTACTGATCTCTAATTTCAACGTGTTCTTAGTTGTAATTTTCCTTATAGAGTAGTAAATAATGCCTTAAGTAGCTATATTTAGCAAAGAACGCTGAATTAACTCTGTTGGTATTTTTCTGAACTTTGCCAAATTTAGTACCTTCATTTACATGATGAACCAACTTTAATTCAAATGATCAATACTACAACTATCAATCCACCACACTCACTGAATTCAATACTTTCGTTTGTTAAAGCTTATCTTCTAAACCTAGAGAGTTTCAACCACACCCATAGCAAAGCCGTCTTCATAAGTACCACAACAGTTATTAATCTCAAAGATCATTTCTCCTGGTTCCATTATCTAATATTAAAAGCGTGTGTCCGTATTGTTCGTAATTGATGTTGCATCCATTGTGTCTGTTGGAGCCTGCACAATAACGGCTGATGAGCTACGTCATTAGACACAGCGTTTGACGCAACGTTGGTGATTAATTTTGAACCAATGTTAGTGGGATCTGATGGGGTTTTGAGTAGGTTTTCTGGTGTGAAAATATTACTTTCAGTGCTTTTTCTACTTCTCGAGTTTTGCACTTTTAGTAGCGGGTAGTGGCCTCGTTAATCTAAGCGTCAGTGGTGTTCCTCATCAGAGGCAATGCGTCACCTCCTTAACTGCCGGTCGTGCACAACCACCTGCCTGTCTAAGATTTAAACAAGCCCAATGATATAGCTGTACAGTTTGTTAAATACTGGCAGGTTGACTTGAGTCAATCGAGATGAAAAGAAGAATAGTAGGTCCTCAAAAATTTAGGTGTATACACTCCAGCATGTCGGTCCTACTTCACAGATACAGGGGCACCACATTCACTCTTTTTAATAACCGTTTTCAAAGAAATAAACAATTCGACATGTATTAAACTGCCAAGTCTGCTAGGGTTATTATGAAACAGTCTTTACATTAATTTGGCTTTATTAACCTTTGGCGTCTACCAAGGTCCAATTTCACACCTAATCTGTTACTGGGTGGTTCGTTTTGTAAAGTCACTGCAAAATTCTGTTGCTCTATTAGTTCATAACGATGAAAGTTTTTTCGTCTTGTGTCTTATTATTTTATTGTGCTCCTTTCAATTTTTGTGTCCATTCAATCTGTTGTGTTTACCTTAGGGCCAATTCTACTACGTTTAAAACAAAAAGCCTTAATTTTCATACATATTTGACAGATTGCAACTGGTACGCAAATGCGAACGTTGGTTAAAAATAGTAGAATTGCCAATCTTGTATATTGAAACTTAGGTAGGTAACTGTGAAACTAAAAACCTTTCTGAAATACAGTTACTCACAGCTCAAGTTAAGTCCAGCCAGTCATGTTCGCTACATTGGCAGATTAGTCGCGCCACGCCTTACTGTCGGAAACGGTTTTATAGTTGAACCATTTCACCGAGCTATGGCCCCTTCGGCCTATACCTAGTTTGAAAATACAATGTTGCTGGGAAAAACAGAATTACTTAGTATAGGGAAAAAAATAATCATGGAAATAGGGAAGAAAATGTGATGATGACGTTTATTTGACATTTGTATTTGTTAGGAGAATTCACAAAGGGAGACCACTGTAAATGTCATGTTATACCCAGGCCTTTAAATGTTTTTTTCCCGGCGAATGATAAAAGATGAACGGATTTTTGGGCAATGTTATACGAAATTAGGTAAATTGTTACCTAGGGTAACACTTTTAAGATTAATAACATGCTTGACGTATGTTTTGAGACTGGACAAGTGGACATTATATTATGGTGTGTTAATAACATAAACGTTTTTCCCAGAGTTTTATCAAATTGCATTAGGACACGATATATTCCTACACGAGCGATCGTTAAGACAGGATTATTGGCTTTTAAAAAGGCAATGCAATTTGTTCGTAAGGAGCGATCTTCTGAATACAAAAGTTTACGAGTAGCTAGAAGTAAAGCAGCTTCTCTGAATAGATGAGTCTCTCATAGGATTTTAAGGATGCTATCTAGCCTAACAGTGTTAGCAGTTAACACGTCTTACGCTAAGTTTACACTGTAGTCAGTGCAGTAACTGTCAAACTTTATCGTCGTACTGTTTCCGTTCGTCGGTATCGGTTGTATAATCTGTACGCACGGCCTGCGCAGGCGCAGGTGCGGACATTTGCACACATTGCACTTGCAGGGTTAAATCCGTCCGGATTAGGGCTGCCACTTGACTGCATATCGTGGGTTGTTATAAAAAAAACAAACAGCTTTTGACGACATTCCTGCTGAAAATGAGTTTCTGGTCTCTTGTTTTTGTTCTCTGGTCTTTTGATCTTCTATGCAGTACCTACTATTAGGTCTCCTGACGGGGTTTTGTTGTATTAGCAACATGAAAACGATTATTTAATTTTTATAAGTCATTGATTCCTCTGTTTTTCTCAATATTTTTATTCGTATTTCTTTTATCAAAGTATACTTCAACAAGTCGGTTCAGGAAATGCTGCAGGTGCGTAACTGAGTATGTTCGCACATATATGTAGCATGTAGCAAAAGTGGCTAAGTACACGGCGGGGTCATTACGGCGGCGGCGACAAAATTAGGGCTGGCAGGTGAGTCACCCGGTGGCGCGGCGCCAGCCACCTGCCCACGACGGTGATTCCTTTTTTTACTGATTTTAATGTTTCAATATTGGACACTTTATACGTAGTGTCATTTTGCCAAATGGTTACGCTCTGATGTGTTAGGAACATAGATATAGCTGGACATATTATAACGCAAGTATCATGATCTGTATGAAAACCAATCGTGCCATTTTTTGATTACCTACTATGACGTCAACACAAGCACTATTAGGTGATGGAAAATCAAAACGATTCAAAGACGCGTGTAGCACCTAACTAACCTAACCACATAACTGACACCTAACTGACGTCCGTCAAACGTACACCGCACAGACGAGTATTTGATCTAAAAAACCGATCAAAAGTCGAAAACTCTAATTTTGTTACATTGCTTTACAACTATTGTATCGTGAGAGCCCAATAGCTATTACGTCACTAAACTAGCAAATTGGCCGCGCACCGCCTCCCCACCAACCGTAGCAGCAGTCGGAACCCAGTCGTTGCGTGAATCGAATGTCTTTGTTCTCGGCAATCCAGTTAAAACGTGATCTTTGAATTACTTTTAGTCTGTGTTTAGTGAAATTGAGTGATAACCATTATGGATATTTTGGAAGAAGGTATGTAGTCACTTTATAAAAGCATGTTTATTTTGATATTACACTTGATTTAAGTGGTATTTTGCACCTTAAATATACTCCATAAAAAATGCAACTATTTTTTATTAAACTCTGTAATTATAGGTGTTTTTGTTTATGAGTTAAAGCCAGTTAACTAATGATTTTGAATGTAATATATAGTTTCATTATTCTTGATAAGGTTTTCAAAGGAAAATGTCCCGCAAATACACGCCATTTTTTTATTCAATTTTTTTTACGTAATTGTCGAAATCTGCTTTTATAAAACAATGTTTTATTTTTATTTTTCTATTCCAGAATCTCCAATGACGTCAATGGATATGACTAGAAAATCACTCTATGAAGTCATAAAACAATGTTCAGACAGAAAAATAGACCAAAAGTTTGAGTTTTTAGAAAAACGTCTTAAAATAATCACGAAATGCCCTGAAAATAAACAAGGTTCATTGAGAAGTGCCTTAAAATCCTTTAAGTACCAATTTAAACAAAAATGGACAACCGCCAATAACAAGGAAGAACGCTTCTTAACAAAAAATGAACAATGGCTCAATAATTTTATTACACTGCCTGCGTGGACAACAAAAAAAGCCGGCCGACCAACAAAAGAATTCAAGGAATTGAGCGATCAAGCAAAGAGGCGCAAAACAAAGGATTTGAGGGAACAAATACCCTGTGAAGAGTTAACCTATGCAGCACAAATGAGTCAACGTGCTGCAGGACATGGTGACGCGGCTAAAGTTATGAAAGACATGACTTTGACGCCAACCAGAGCCAAAAAGTACAGAACACGGTATAATTTAACACAAAATGTGGTAGTCAAAAAGCATACACCATCACAAGCATTAGCTATTTTCGTAGAAGCTGATTTGACAAGAAAACAATACGAAGTTATTCATGCTGCAAACAAGAACATTTATCCGTGTTATTCACTTGTTAAAAAGGCTAAGAAAGACTGTTATCCGCGTGAAGAGTCGATGAGAGTTACAGAAACATGTGCTGAAATAAACTTACAGGATCTTTTAGATCATACATCTGAACGATTATGTATGTACTTAGATGAAGTATTTGAAAGCATAAATGAAGAAGAAATAGGCTCATTAGAGCTATTATCAAAATGGGGTTGCGATGGTTCCCAACAACAACAATTTAAACAAAAATTTGGTAACAGTACAGACAGTGATTCATCTATATTTCAGAGTTCGTTTGTGCCCTTACGATTGGTTTGCAATATTGGTGACCAAAATAAGATTATTTGGCAAAACCCAGTACCTTCTTCTGCAAGATACTGCCGACCCATACGAATCCGTTTTGTTCACGAAACAAAAGACATCACATACGAAGAAATCTCCTACATAGAGAATCAAATCAAAAACCTGAAGAAAAGTGAAATAGCGAGGAAAAATGATGGTATATTAAGAATAAAGCACACATTAGCCTTTACCATGATCGATGCAAAGGTTTGCAATGCTGCGACAAACACGTTATCTACCATGAGGTGCTATATATGTGGGCAAACATCAAAGGATTTCAACAACCTGATTAAAAATAACATAGAGAATCCCGATACTCTTAAATTTGGGCTGTCGACACTACATGCCAGAATTCGATTTTTTGAATCACTTCTTCATTTGTCGTATAAAATACCTTTAAAAAAATGGCAGGCAAGAACACAAGAACACAAAAATATAGTGGCAGAAAGAAAGAAGAAAATTCAAGAGGCTTTTAAAGAGGAAATGGGGCTGCTAGTGGATATTCCGAAGGCAGGGTTTGGGAACACTAATGACGGGAACACCTCAAGGAGATTTTTCTCAAATCCCGAAACTTCTTCCCGCATTACTGGTATTGACATTAATTTAATAAAAAAATGCAGTGTCATATTAGAGACTTTATCAAGTGGGTTAAAAATTAATACGGAGAAATTTGAAAACTTTGCTGAACAAACTGCAAAGCTTTATGTGGATTTGTATGAGTGGCACCCCATGTCGCCTACAATGCACAAAATTTTAAGACATGGGGCCACAGTAATCGATCACGCTATTCTGCCTATTGGCCAGTTGTCGGAAGAGGCGGCTGAGGCCAGAAACAAGCACTTCCGCATGTATAGGCAGAATTTTTCCAGAAAGTTTTCGCGCGAAGACTGTAACAAAGATGTGCTAAACAGACTTCTCCTAACTTCGGATCCTTTTTTGAGCAGTACCAGGCAAAGGCAACGGAAAAAAAGTAAGCCGTTTTCCGTTGAGGCATTAGAACTCTTGCTCCCGGAGACATCGTACGTCTCGTCCACAGAGTTTGACAATGAGGAGGACGATGGATCTAGTGAAGGTGATTCTGACTAGAAGATTTTTGTGTAAAAAGTTGTTATGTAAAATTTTACGCGTGTATGGTGTTTTAAATACAAAATGATCACCCTAAACCACTTTTTATTTTATATCTAATCGATAATTATCACAAAATAATTTTGATCGACTTTTTAAGTCAAATACTCGTCTGTGCACCGATGCAAATTGAGCGCGAAAGTGGCAGCTTACGATTTTTTATCTTAAGCTGGGCACCAAAACCATGGCATGCGAAGTAGTTGCTCTTGCGTTATCTATATCTGTGGTTAGGACCCTCTAAGCACGTGTGCTGCATCCACACATCATCGCTTACCATCAGGTAAGTGGCCAAATGCGGGCCTATCAATAACAAAAAAAATACCTATCAGCGTACTATGGATTTACGTCCTTTTGGAAGTTGAGTTACTACTGAGATAGCATGTATGAGTCAGTGTAGTTACTCGTAACGATGAATGAAGGCTTTGTTAGCTTTCAGTGGGGAAACCCAGTCATTTACATGTGCTGCAATCGATATCTTAGTGTTTGGAATACAAACTGATATGTTCAGGCTCACTTATGGCACGAGACTTTCTTGCGACTTTGATATCTTCTTTAAAATAGTGTTGTTGCAGTCTAATAAGTCGGTATAGTGCAGAAACGTTTAATAAATAAAAGCTAATTGATTAAGTCACACTAGCTTTTAGCTCTCTTGGTCAATCCCATCGGAATCAGCGATAATACAGCTTTCTAGTACTCGGATCAGTACCTGACGATTGAAACCAACAAACACTTACTTCTTTAGATTATCTTGTTAATTCTTTGCACCTCCTAAACTTGTAACAATAAACACACCTATAATAATAATCTTTCTCCTCAGTCCACGTCCCCATTTCCCCCTCAGTTGATAAGCGCCAATGACTCGTCTATTCCGGGCGCCGGAAAGGGGACTATTTTCAGTGAGCTATTTCCACACCTCACCTTAGTAGGTACCTACCTACCCACCTAAGGCAGGAGACGAAAAAATATCAACTTTGATGTGTCAGCCTCAGAGTGTCTTTAAGTAATTGATTTGTGGAGATGGTGTTCGAATGTGATAATCTATGTTCTGAGGGTCCGGAGCGTAAATAGAAATGTAGAGATTGTTTTACTGAAAATAACATCGCCCTACAGACATTTTGGTGCCGAGGATTTTAGACCTGGTTCTAAGTATGTCTTATCAACTGAGTTTAAAAGTGCAATTGATTTTTATGTATCAGTTCTAGTTTTTTTTTTTTTTTAAATGAGGGTAAATTAGAGCTGACAGGTTAATGTTGATTTACTGTATTATACTACCTTCCTTATCGATGACAGATACAAACAGCTGCACCAAAAATAAGTTTTTTTTTTATTAACCTGTGTAATATTTGTGTACCTACGTTTCTTTGCTCGGCGTCAATATTTCTGACTAAGAAAATGGTGGTTTTGATCGTAAATGACTACGAAAAATGGTTGAGCATGCAAAATAAAGGTCTCGACTATTTTTTAAATCATGTTCTATCATAACAGGATTATTCCTGTACTCACAATAAACTGTAGAACTAACATTGTTCGATTGTATCAAGGTTACATTTAAAAATTGAATTATTTCCCAATTAATTTTCCACATTGATACATTAAATTAATTCTATCGCTTTGTGAATGCACAATTGCACAATATTGCTGAATGCTGTTTTTATGACCCGAATCTCCTTGGACATATTGGAAGCAAGATTGCAATCATAAAGTTAATTTTACAGGAGACTGATCATTCGTTATTTTAATCTTATTCACTCACCTTATATTATATGTCGCAGCCATCTAGCTGAATCAGCTGTTTCATTAAAAGTCTAGCCTTTTCATTGAACTGTGCCGTTTAATCAGCAACATAAGTGACATGGGCAAGTCATTAAACGATATTGAACAAAAGATGTCACTTAACAAATCGGCACATTTAAATGAAAAGGCTAGGCAACCAATTAAACGGCTGATTAAGCTAATTGGCTGCGACATATATTTATCTTAGTCATTACTAGTCTAGTCTCTAGTCTCTAGTCACAACTACAATACTAACTATACAGTGGTAAAAAAATGGTCTGCTAGTAGTAAACTACCCAGGGGACACCGAAGTGGAATGGGGATAATCCTGGCTATTTAAATTGAAAAGATTTACTTCAAAGAAGATTTCGATAACAGACACTGTTTTCAAATCTTACGTTACCAAAATTACAAACCTTTTATGACATCACACCGACAGACACACACACAACACACGTCACACATGACTCAGTGTATAGAAATACAATTTGGCGAGGTACCCGACCGGGATTGAACCCCGGTCTATTTACGTGCTGGCGCAGCGCCAAGAGTCGTCCGATTGTTTGACCCGTTTCCTGAGCTACGATGCTGTGATTGCTTTGTCCTGGTCGTGAGGATATGTGCTGAATGATTATGGTGTTGGAGTGCTACAGGGTATTGTGTTGATGACAAGTACAGCAGCATGACAAGTATAGCTGTTACTCGTTCCCAAACACTAGTTAGGAAGAGCTACTCGATAACTACACAAATTCGAATTCTAGAGGTCCACTTTTTATGTGATTTCTTCTCCTCTTCCCCAGGATCCTAGTAGGCGCTCCAGAAGCCGAGCTGTACGAGTCCAACGTATCCAAACCTGGTGCGGTCTACCGTTGCGAGCCAGGCTACAGGAACTATGCTGCAGAGGGCAATGTGCGCACCCTGGACCGGTGCAGTCCCATGCAGTTTGATAAGAACCCAAGTTAGTACTGTTTCTTTTGTTTAATATGTTTTTATCATAATATCTTCTTTTCAAGATGGTTAGCTTTCTGAAAAAGAGAGGCTTAAGCATAGCAGTGAGCAAAGAGTGGAAGATGATGATGATGATGTAGTAGCCACGTTGATTGCAGTGCGTTTATTAAGTTCTAAAAGGTGAGGTAGTGGTGGTATGAGTACTTGGGGCACTCCAGAATGTGGGTCAACTCAAGATTTAGGTGATAGAGTTAATTTTACACAGCCTGCACAAAGATGCTAGATGATAAGAAGCTAAACTTGAAGTATTTAAGTAATGATTTAGGTTACTTGATTGGCAAAGGACGTCGACCGCATCATGATAAAAAACTATGCTATAAATAGCATTAAGAGAAAGTTCAGTCATATCAAACAAATAGGTACTCGTAGTAGTATCTAGTCTATGCAAGTAAGCAATATCATATTAATTGCAAGTATGCACTTTACTTTATCAACTCCGGGAATGCACTTGGAAGTTGACCTCGTGCGCTGTGAACTTTCAATCTAAAGGTGCGGACTAGTTCATTTAGAAACCAAGGTAGGTAACTAATATATTAATCATCAAATAGCTACACACATACCTACTGCAAAATTGAATGTTCAAAAGCTACGCAGAAGTTTTATATGACCCACATAAACCCACATGCTTCTAACAGATCTAATCTCTCTAAGTGAATTTCTTATACCCTTCACCCGTATTGCCATAAATAACCCACTGAAGCACAACTGCCAAACGTTGTTTTGATCACCTTTATACAGAAGAAACAGTAATAATCTCTTCAAAGTAAGAGTGAACAGGCTCCTTCTGGGTAAGCTCGCTCCATCGTAGACTCTGTCTCTGTCATCTCTGACATTGACTAGAGTCAGGAGCAAACCCAACACAAATAAAAAAAAAAAGTAGGCCTATGATAGGCATCATAACTTTACAATCACCTTAAACATAATCATCATCATCATCATCATTCATTGTCTTGCTATTATCCCATCTCTCTCCGGTCGTGTCAGGTTGCCGTCCCTGAGGAATATGAGAGTGATGGAAGAGGGATGCATCTGTGTTTTGTTTGCGCACACACGCCTGCACTATAATATGTCCTGTGTCGATGACTAGTCTCCGTTGAGATTGTCCACCATGGCCTAATTTCAGGAGGACTATATTATCCGAACTCAATAAATTAAGTTTCCACTCAGTCATATTATAGCAAAAATCCAAAGAAAAGACAGAACAATTGGGATTGGTTGAGATTTACTTGACGACAGTCCATCAGGTAGTCATCAAAAACTCATAGTCAATACTTATACAGTATGACAAATTGTACCAAAAAGGCTTATTTCAATGTTGCTAGATACATGCTGCCTTACGCTGGTCTTCTAATGAAACTTAAGTTACGTGGCGGCATCAATGCCGCGATAAAAAACCAACGTAGCAAAATTTACATCGCCAAAACCTGCAACGCCATCTATCCCGCCAGCTGCGAACTAACTGAACGAAATCCCTATCACCTATCGGGCAGTTGCCCACCGGACACAACAACCGTCTGGTTGGAGGATCCTCCCTTTTCTATGGAGGTTTGCGGGTCTTTACATCCTGTACGAACCTTTATTGAGTGAGCGTCTATCAGCTGTCACCATATTAACCATTTCCATTCTATCTACAATATCTTTTACACAACCCATCCATCTCTCATCCATCAGAGACACTAGAGGCAGCACAATGTGCAATATTAATCCTCGTAAGTTCATAGCATGAGACCAAGGCAATGCATCACGAGATGAAATCAATAAGACTGCCTGTCTCTGCTACCTTTATGACATTATTCATGCACTTCTTATCGTCGTTTTATTAATAACGTAATTTATAGAGTATTCAATAGAGGTCTTGTACGTAAATATTCTCTGTATGATTGGCGATAAAGTTTATTGCATACTTTTACGATGAAATGGGAATAAATGAGTAATGTTTCAAGTTCTTGTGGAGATGAATAAAGCTTTACGGCTGGATAGTGTTAAAATTCTTCTTAAGAGTTGATAGAACATCGTTACGGCTAGCCAGAAGACCGAAAGATAGACAACTAGTTTGGTTAAGGGGTATCTTGTTATCCAAATACTGGGTTATCGAGTCAGATAGGAAGAAATGGTATTCTGATGCATTTTTCTTGACGGGAAACCAACCCCCAACTGCAGTGCGATTCTGTAAACATGTCGAAGTGAACACTTGGGCGGGGTGCACGACGGGTGAGTTGTCAAACCAAACAAATAAGATAGAATGACAGCGTCGTTCACTCCGCCTAGGTGAACACCTTTAGATGTCGACAGAATCGACCGGCTGGAATGGTTGGCAACAGGCAAATGGATTGAAAATACCTACTCGGTTTTAAAAAGATGATATAAATTATCATACACTCACTAGCCAGAGATAAACAAAAAATTGCTCTTTTCCCTTTGAAATCTTTTTAACTTTTAAGGTATTTAAAGGTAGGTACAGTAAAATCTTTATGTCAGTCTTGCTTAAACCAACAGCCATTCACTTTAACGTCTGCAACGAAAATCACGAGCAGATGAGGGTGCATGTCTCTATGACGTGTGTCGCGGTGCGCATGCGCGGCACAGCTACCGCGCACGCGCGACTGATTTATACGGCTATACACTCCTGCGCAGGTCGACGGAATGAACGGACAGAAGGTTTACGACTGAATTGTTGAAACTTCCAGTTTTATTAATGAAATAGTTATTTATGATATTAGTGCGGTAAGTTGGTTTTTACAAACGAGTAGACGAATGTAAGCACGAGACGAAGTCGAGGGCTTACCATAGTCACGAGTTTGTAAAAACCAAATCCGCACGTGTGTCATACAACGTTTTTCGACACATTTGCGAGAAAACATTACAATAAGTAATGAAACAAACTTTTTGTCTCTAGAAATCAGTCGGAAAGTCGCAACAATCTTTGACGTTTCTAATATGAAAATGGCGCGAATTTGCAAAGGGCGCCACATGCGCGTGGTGAAAATTAGAACCACATACTTTATTTTTTTTATTTATCTTCTCTCATTTTCTCTATAATATTAAAATGAGACAAACGTATACAGCAAATGCGCTTCCAAGGAGGTTCGATCATTCAGCTTATTTATTCTCGTGATGTGAAACTCCTTGGTGGAATTCTTATGAATTTTTATGGAAATTAAAAAAAAACCGTAAAGAATACGCACGGCGCTATACAACGGAGTTTGCGGTAAAATATGTACTTAGGTGAGAGTACCTACTTTGCCGCACGCTCCATTGTAGGGTGCATAATTTTTAACTTTCGAACAATGCATACAGGCTTCGTAAATGCATTTTTGAGCAAATGTGTTGAAAAAAAAATTATGTAGCACTTGTTGTGCAGACTTTAAATTTAATTTAAAAATCTCATTACTTTTTATTGAATTTCTAAAAAGTTCAGATATTTTTTAAGATAAAGGCGAGTGGGCTATTAAGTTTAAGCGGATTTTAAAACTCATAATCTGCTTCTAACGTATTTTATCATTCCAAGTCATGCGATAATTTTCAACTTCTTCACTCCCCAGTAAAAAGTGACGGTTGTCTGGGGAGAAGAGAATAGAAGAAGAAATCGATTTGGACAAGGGCAGTAAAATTATTGAAAAATAAATTGAAGAGGAACATAAATCATAACAAAATAGTCTAAAATAACGACACGGTTGGCGCAGTGGTTGAGCGATTGACTGCTGCGCTGCGTGTCGCGGGTTCGATTCCCGCACGGAATAAATATTTGTATGGCTTACAGATCTAGTTGTTCCGGTTCTGGCTGTTTGTGTATGTGAGATTATATGTTTGTAAACTCCCCCACGATACAGGAGAAATTCCTAGTGTGGAGCAACGTTTAAAAAAACTAATGCAGTCGAATGCTGCAAACTTTTAGACTTTCATTTAGTTTTCCTTCAATTTAAAACTGCCTAGTTGGTACGTTTTGGTTAAACTTAACATTCTGTACCCCCATCCATTGCTTGTCCACGACTCTTGCGCAGCCACTGCGCTTTGTTCGTTCGCTAGATGGACGCAATGTGTCTTGTCAGGACGAGTAATGCCCTCGCTTCATATTAGACGTAAATGCTTTGTTAGGTGCCCATTTTAAACTGTGCTAAAGTGGTTTTATACCTTGGTTTTGTTATTGCTATATTGTTCAGGTTCATAGTGATTTCATCTCGTTCGTTTTAGTGCGATTTCGCTACCATTTACCTTTAGTAACAGTGTGTTGTTTAAAAGTGAAAAAAATTACGGTATCTGCTTCCAGGGATTATTTATTAACACAATACGCTTTTAAAAGAAAATTAAATACACAGAGAAGAGCATATAGGCATTGCTTATTAATTTACAAACAAACAAATATTTGACCTCTTCGTTGATATTAATATATGAGAGGATTTTAATATGTAACAGAATAAACGCAATACCTCTTAAGGGGTCATTGTACTCACCATACTCAACATTTATGTGACCTTAACTCGACAAAATGTACTGAACTTTTTTCTCGCGATTTCTGGGTTGGTCCCATAGTAAAATTTGTTCATAATGATGGGTACAATGACCTTTTAAGAGGTATTGCGTTGATTCTCTGTTAAATGTTATATAAATAAGTAGGCGGAGCATTAAAAGGAGTTTTAAAAATAAGTATATGTTATACCTTTTACTGGTATGGAACCCTGGACAATCAGGCTTTATTATTTATTTTAAATGCAAAAAGCCAAGGAGCTGGTTGTTATAAATCACTGAACTGTCAAGTTTAACTTAAAAGGGCTTGACGTTAAGTGAAATTAACTTCAGAAATATTTACAAAGCGAATTTATTTCATTGAAAAGGGTATGATTAATCTCCTTTGAAAATACGCAAACGTCATATTATGGGTTAACTTTTTTTTAACATTTAGTATATAAATTTATTATTTCTATTGTGTGGTTTATTCATTGGCAATCTTTGTGGGGGTGAAAAAACTCAATGAATATTAACATCTTTCAATAAGGTAGACAGCATCGCCGAAGTTTGAAAATAAATATGTGGTTTTCAGTATTTACGTTACCACAACTCAACAAAACGAACGTAGCAAAAGCTGATTTATTTCGCAAATGTCCCACATTGTAATTTTTTCATGTCTATTTCTTTCATTTTTTTAAAGTCACTCCTAAATCACTACCTCTGAAATAACCACTCACCACTCAATAAGGAAAATGACAATACAAATCTCAAAGAAAAATAAATCGCCAAGTATCCGGACTACCACAATGGGCTCAACTTTACGACTGCAGGATGCGCCCGCGCAGTTAACGCGTGCGCGGTGCGCGTGAGTCGATTCTTAACCCACATCGATATTTTTAATGTCCATGAGAAAGTGGATGGATTTCGCCGTAATATGGGTAGTTTTATTATTAGAACGATCAAAGATTTTGAATGAAGCTTCCTGTTCCGGGTAGAGAGTTTGAGGATCTATGACTGAATTTTGGTTTGTAAATTGTTTAATTTGTTAGTGTTATTAACTAACTTTCTGATATTGACGAGTGATTGGGAAGAGGGTGGAATGATATCCTTTCCGGTCTTTAATAAGCTTTGGTTCATAAGTAAGCTTATAAATTTCCGGCATATTAGTTTTTCACGCAAATATAACTAACTTACTTTCTGCTAATGATAGCCGGAAGTACCTAGTATTGTTTTATGAAACCCCAGGTGACCATCACCGCGTCATTACTAGTTATTAGCTTTGGGATTACTACTGAAATATAGGAGGTTATAAATTCATTGCTTGCTTTGTGAGTCATTCGTTGCCAGCTGGTTACTAGTCCTATCAAGAAATAGGTACGAACAATGACGTATTATTATGTACATTCATGTAAGGACGCGTCATACACCAACTTAACAGCGCAAGCACTATGATATAACAGCGTGATACGTATACCAAATCTCGCGGGCTAAAGAGACACGGTGGTTACGTTTTTATGTTGCCAGGACAGAGTGCGGGCATCGCAACTGCATAATATACCATTGGGTACGATAAGAACTACATTTTCATTAAAATAGAGGAACTAATTCAAGACTCCATCAGAGGGCCTATAGTAGGCGCCAGATAAATGAAGAATAACGGTCATTGACCTTTCCTTAATATCTCTACGTAGTAAATTATGAATCGTTTTTCATTATATCCGATATTGCCACTATCGAGGTTTCCGAGAACGAGGTTATGACACTGCTAAAGCATTTGGACGTAAATAAATCCGCTGGTCCAGACAAGCTCCCACCGGTTTTCATAGTGAACTGTGCTACAAGCCTCTCGGTTCCTCTTACAATCTTATTCAGACGATCTCTGAATACTGGGGTTATGCCTGCTGTATGGAAGTCGGCATATATAACTCCTATTCACAAAAAGGGACCAAGAAACTGCGTTGACAACTATAGACCGATATCCAAGTTATGCGTGTTTGCTAAAATATTAGAAAAAATAGTGTACAGGCAAGTTTACTCTGCTCTCAGGCTCAGTTTTGGCGAACACCAGCATGGATTCTTGGGTGGTCGGTCAACAACTACAAACCTCGTTCTCTGTGGTGACTTCTTGTCAGAGGCTATGTCGAATCGGTCCCAAATCGACGTCATATATACCGACTATGCCAAATGTTTCGACAGAATTGATCACGTTGTTCTCATGCGTAAACTTCTGTCGATGGGTATTAGGGGTAATCTTTTCCGTTGGTTTAAGTCGTATGTGGAGGACAGGTTTCAGACTGTTGTGCTGAATGGGTATTCATCAAGATCAATGCGTATCCCATCGGGAGTGCCCCAAGGATCTTTATTAGGGCCGCTTTTATTCAATTTATTCATCAATGACATTGATTCTTGCTTCCTTCACTCTAAAATTCTTCTCTATGCCGATGACATGAAAATTATGTCAAGGATATCCTCTTTATCAGATGCTTTATCTTTGCAGGAGGATCTGGATAGGTTCCAGAACTACTGCACCACTAATAAGCTCCATTTAAACGTCTCTAAGTGCTACGTGTGCTCCTTCACTAGGAAACCCGTACCAATCACATTTGACTATAAACTTTCAGACAAATCCCTAGCTAGAGTTAACACAGTCAAAGACCTGGGAGTTGTATTTGATTCAAAGTTATTATTTGACCAACACATCGATCAAATCATTAATAAAGCATCTAAATCACTGGGGTTCATTTTAAGACTCTCGCCTGAGTTCAGGAGCATTAAAACCATTAAAATTCTCTACTGTACTTTCGTTCGTAGTCATCTCGAGTATGCCTCTCAAGTTTGGAATCCCAATTACAACGTATATATCAATCGATTGGAAGGCATACAAAGAAAATTTTTGAGGTATATTCAATTCCGGTCTAAAACTTATTCTCCCACTTATCTCCTACGCTGCAAGAGGTTCCATTTACTTCCTCTTTCTGAACGCAGAAAAATTGCAGACTTGGCGTTTTTATTTAGAATCGCTAATGGTTCAACCGAGCTTCCCGAATTGCTGAGCAGAGTTGGACTGCGAATTCCTTCAACTTTTCGACGCAATCACTATCTTTTGCATACTCCTGTGGTAGGAACGATTTATAGACGAAACTCATACTTGATAAGAGCGAGTCATACATATAATGCGGTCAACCGGGACGTCGACATCGATGTTTTCAATACTAGCATTTTAAAATTAAAAAGGACTCTTTGTAACTTCTTCTTTGATAGCGTAAACTAACTTATTAATTAAAACCTGCGCTGTTTGAGTTACATGTTTAACCGACTTCAAAAAAAGAGGAGTTTCTCAATTCAATTGTATTTTTGTTTTACATATGTTACTGTTTTTACTTAAACTGTTTACCCTCTCACATATTTTTGTTTATAAGCTCTCTTTTATCTGTGAAAACTTATAATTGGCCTTATTTTTGTTACTCTCTCATGTGTGAAAATGTTTAGCTGTAAGTTTTCCTAAAACTGTAAAATAAAATAAAATTACTAGAACAGTAAGGATCACAATAGATGTCGATTCAGGACAGCTTTATGTCATAATTACTGTTTTTGAAATTAAGTGTGTCAATAAATGTAGGTGGGTCAATGACCGTTATTCTTCATTTATGTGGCGCATACTTAATAACACGAATGTTTTTTTTATATTCAAAATCCACTTACGTTAAAAAATTCGAGCTAGGCCCTCTGATTCAACACAAAAAGCGGAATCCTTCTTCAAAAGTTCAAACAAAGCTCTAGGCGAAGATACACACCTCACACATAACTGCATGCCTCAAGCGCTAACACTCATGTTATCCAATTTGATTGCCTCATAAAGAAATCGCCAGTGAATCATGCATTCAAACATTCATTCTGAATGAATCATTCACTCTTTGACCGAACTTTCGCTACGCTAATGCTGTAGTAACCTTTTAGCTTAATCCTTTGGTTACTGGAGCACGTTTAGCGATGGTTAACGATCGATTGCGAAGCTGTGACGTAGGCGGCGCCGGCGCATGTAGGTGTTTAATTTGAATTATGATGGTGGAATTTGTCCTTTTAATTATGTAGGTGGTGGGTGTTTATTGTGTTCATTTTCGTTGCTAATTATTTCTTTGGCACATGTATATGGACAGGTCATAGACTCGTTCTTGGGACATAGACTGCTTTTTTAGGATCTGTTTTTCTACCTAGTTAACTGGGATCAGTTTTATGGCTAAAGATAAATGCAATCGCAATTTTATAAACATGACTCAATATTTAAGTCGGTATAAAAATAATTTCAACCGTTATCCAAACAAGCAAGCTTTCAATGTTATCAAAGTCAACCGTCTTATTTTTATAAGAATTTATGACTCAATAAGCTTACATCTCGGGTACCCGGAAGCTGCGTACAATATCACTGATAACAGAGTTCACAGCTGATAACCGGCGCATTCCCCGCGAATACCAGGGACGCAGTTATGTCGATAATATATCGATGGTAATTTATCGATATTGATATCGGTAATGTGGGCTCCTCGATGGAATGGAATGTGAAGAATTTTAGCTCACCAGCTGTCATTAAAGCAGACACAATAGTAAAACAATGGCGTCACATCTCCTGGAGATGTAGTAACTGACAAGTGTTTAATAAATTCCCTTTTGCAATGTAGGTATCAAAAAGACATAACTTTTTAAATATTTCTGTTATTGTAAAGGTTGATTTTTATTTTTATACATAGACACAATAAAAAAACATTACTTATTTCTTTCTTTCAATAGGTACTTATTTGCATTTCGCAGATAAATTGAAAATTATGACACATATGTCAATACAGATTCAAAGTTGGAAATCTAAAAGTTTGTACGTACATACCTACGTACGCAGCGTAGTTTTTTTACTTGTATAAGAAAGAAAAAGCGTCAATATAAACAACCATTAACTTCAATTACGAACAGTTTATCGGCAACCGTTACTTGTGTCGCAAGCTAGTTAAAGGCTTGTAAAACTTAAATACAGTTAAACTTAAGACTTGATTGAGTAATTTTCATTAATTAAATAAGAAAAATGGTGAGTTTATCGAATTTCACGCTTGAACTTTAAAAGTAGGAGTTAATATAAAACCATTTATTATTAAAGAATTTTCTCACGAATCTCATATGTTGGTAAAATCTTATAGAGTTACATTATCATGTGTTGAATTGATTTTAGGACATTAAGCTGAGATGTAAATAAAATAAATGTCCAAAAGCTTTTGATTGTTATTGCTGGTTTACGATCCGATGGGAAATAAAAAGATTCTAAATCAACCAATGATAATGTACTAGGCTGCAGAAATGCATAGGAATGACCATGACATTACATTTCAAACAGCGGTAGTAGAAGCTGGACCAGAGATAAGAGTCTATTAGCAGACTATGAATAAAAATATACGCTTTTGAATGAATATAAACAAACTTCTGATAATGTTTACATTTAAAACCGACATGTGTCGACTTTAACGAGCCGTGGCCTTAATTCGAGTTCCAATTGCCAGTCACAATCACAAACTAGTATTAAACTGGCATTTTTGTATTAATAAAGGTTATATCAATATGTTACTTAAGTTATTTCATGACTAAACTTACGTTCTGGGGCGTGTTTGCACACACACACACATGTCACTAAATGAGTATAACGCTAAAATTATTTTATATAAGTATCATAAGTATAATTTATTTATTTAAAACTTCATGCACACAAATGTACAGAGGCGGACTTAATGCCTTAGGCATTTTCTACCAGTCAACCTTTGGGTGATACAGAGACAAATAGTGGTAGGTGTGGTGTGTGTGGTGTTGGACGTAAAAGAATAGCACCATCATTTCCCGTGGGGGTTGTAAGAGGCGACGAAGGGACTCACCAGAGATTGAGCAGCAGTATTCTCTGTAGGTACATTGCTACAGCTACACTACGATCGCCGAAATAAAGAAGTTTGAAATACGTCTAACTACAAAAGTATTTAGTGCTTCGGGCAATCGGGTCCTTATTTTTTTTATCGATGACTCATGGCACATCCCTAATCCATATCTTATCGTAAACAGTGTTGTATTTCACAAGCGCCTTTGTAATAGACGGCGACTTCAGTAAACACTTTGCCGGCACTTTTTTCTCTTATCAGCTACTTTTCTTGCTACCAATTGTTCCTTTATCACAGCCTCTTGCAAGATTGTTGATCGGTCGTTACTTAATTATCATGTTCCTAAGTTGTATAATATTTAAGTGGTAACGGTTTTCTTATACAAAGCGGTAAATGGGTCTTCATGAAAAAGAATCGAGAGAAAAAAAGAGTGTATTTGCACCAAGTAATATAAACTTTATTATACCTTATTGTACCTGGTCTGTCTGATAACTTGTCAAAACGAGTGAAAAACGTAATCAGCAGTTTCAATACCGCCAAAGCGTTCAGAGTGCACATTCCACTAATTTATATTATTAGAATATCTGTGGTAAACTGTCAAAAAAGCCTCAATTTCCACACGTTTTTGACAGATTGCGACTGACAAGAGAATGCGAATGTTGCTTAAAATTTAGTAGAATGGACACTGTTCTGTACTTCTAATCTACGTAGGTAGGTACTTAGTATCTGATACTAGTAGTTTAACTATAGTAGGCGCCAGATAAATGAAGAATAACGGTCATTGATCTTTCCTTAACATCTCTTCGAAGGTACCCCTGGACAGTAAATTATGAATCGTTTTTCATTACTAGAACAGTAAGGATCACGAAAGATCGATTCAGGACAGCTTTATGTCATTATTTCTGTTTTTGAAATTAAGTGTGTCAATAAACGTAGGTGGGTCAATGATCGTTATTCTTCATTTATCTGGCGCATAGGTACTAAAGCTGACACTTGAGTACTAGTAAACATACGAGTAGGACCACCTTCATTTGAATTGGGTGGGCAGCATTGACCATAGTCTAGACAAGACTGATAATGCAAACTGCAATCACTCCTACTCTATCAGCAATTAAATAACGTAGCAATAAGTAGCAAGGGTCAGCTATTTTTGTTTCTGCAGAAAGTTATATCGCTTTGTTGCTTGTTCCTATTGATGGGTTCATAAATTATTATCTTATAAGTTATGTTCAGGCTTATTAATAAAATAAAATCTAATCTTATGCTTAGTATAAATCCTGATTAGCAGATTTAATTTAGAATCTACTGATAAATATTTAAACTAAGTATAAAAGGGTTAGTTATAACGTTTTTATGAATAGGACTGTTTGACTTTAACTAATTAAAGTAGATTTAATTGTGACTTCTGAGAGTTATAATAAATTCCTCTCAGGTCATATTTCAAAGATTGTAAGGTACTTCCTGGGACTTCTTTGCCAACCCTTCTTTTGAATAGTTCAGAAGCTGCTAACGCGGAAGTTTATCGTCTATTCACTATCCTCAAACCGTTTAGTCACATGTAAACAGTACAAACCATCCATATGTCTTCACGACACGACGCGAGATCACGGCAAGCGTTCGTGCAAGATCGGCATCTGTCCCGCACCAAATACAGCGAGACCTGCGCACGCGCACCTACGGACAAATGGAACGTTTGAGATGAATGGATGCTGGAGAGGTTAGATTATCGAGACTCTAAAGTGTATGGGCATTGATAGGTGATAGATTAGGATACTAAAGGCTAAGGGTGTGTGCTGAAAGATATGGGAGAGGAGGATCTTCTAAAATCTTGGGAGTTTTAGATTTGTGTTGGTTGGATCTGCAGGAAAAGCTAGCGATGGTGAAGGAGTTTCAGGATTCGGTGTCTCAATTTGATTGAAAAAATCAGATCTGTTTTGTGTTTAGGTAATTGCCTGATTTCGTTTCAATACTTAAATCAAGGGGTGATGGTTTTCACTTTCAACATAATATTCTTTAATTTTTTTTTGTGCGTCGTATTTGGTGCCAATCAACTGTTTTCTCTTTCTTTTTTATTTTTTCTCTCTATCTACTCTATTATTTTTCTTATTTGTAAATCCCTTTGTAACCAAACTTTAACATGAAGAAATAAAACGCCCCACTTTATAGGTTGTTAAACACCCGAAACAAGTCGCCTTGTGATAGTAGACTGTCAGCGGCGTATTAAGCCCACACGTGGACCATGGTGTGGGCGACAACCACGGCCGTGCGTGGGCAACCCGGCAACCGCGCGTTGATTTGTCAATAACAATCAACTTATTGATTCAACGTAATTTCACTGAGTTTAGTATGTCGTGCGTGATAGTGTGTTCTGTAATGGGATTATGGTATATGGAGTAGGTGCTCTAAATGATGAAAATAATGAGTGAAACGAACATATAAGTAAAGCTCATAGCTAAAGAATAACCAGCCAGTAAATAATAGAATAATCTTTATTTTGTAAACCATATTATTAGTTACAGAATAGATATGTAAATAAAGAAAACATTACTTAGGGTGAAACAAATGGCGGCAAATAATATCAGAACCAATGCAATATTTTACTTCAAACGCAAACAAGTAATAAATTGCCTTCAAGAACTTAATGAATAAAAGATAAATGATTGAATAACAAACCGTTGGTTCTCGGATATTACCCGCCACTTCCTAAACGGTCACTATTTCCAAATTAGCTCGGACAAGCTGTGTGCTAAGCTATGTTTATTCACCTACGCTAAAATGTAAAGGTGTAACTGTACTGCTAGCTAATTTTAGTCGTTAAGCTTATCTTATAGACGGTGTACATAATGTGGAAATTATATTTTTTTTTCCTACTCCTTCACTGTTAGTTTCTGATTAATTTCGTTGCGGGTTCTAAGACAGTTGAATCATTTCTCCGGGACTCGTCGAGCTTCACTGACTCGGCGTTTCTCTGGTGGTGGCCATTGTTAGTTCTGGCTTTCAGGAGTTGCAGTGGTTTGGGAATGTGTGGCGGGCTTGTTATCTTATAGACATAATTCACTTTTCCCCGAAAATTTAGCTAGCAAGGGTGAAAGTCGCTTAAGGATGCGTCAGGTTTTGCCAGTTACCTATGTTTAAGTCCTATTAAATACGAGGCACAGGTACCTACTGACATCAATTGGGCACCAATTCAGACTCCAGCCTGTTCCTGAGAAATTCCAGATGGAAAAACTCATCATTCACTTTTCGCAACATGAGTTGTTTCCGGGGTTGTGTAGAGATTTTGGAGAACCTCATGAGCAGACTTAGAGCTAAGACGTCATTAAACTTACCTTCTTCATGAGGTTTTGAGGTAATTGGAAGAGATGATGCTGCTAATGATTCATTGTAGTTCGATTGACGTACTATATTAATCATCGATGTGCAACAGGTGTCAATCATACGTAAGTAAGATTGTCTTATTAGACACGGACATATGACTCGATTTTTTGTTTTCAATAGTCTTTCATGAGTAGTATCTCAGGATGAATACACAGATTTTCTCGTTTTTATTTAGGTAATTCGAATTTCCGTAGTAAGAAGGCCTGTGTTCCAGAATATGCGCTTGTATTGTATAGACTGTTTTAATTTATGTTGGGTTTTAACAGGCCCTTACAGATTTTCAGTGAATCTTCTCCTCATCTAGATGACGATTATATAGATAGATTTAAAAGACATCAGTGATGACTTTGAAATTTGTATAATCGTCATCAAGCATCATCGTTACAAATCCTGCAAATTCTACTTGCCTATAATCTCTGGCTTAGCTTCATCATCGCTCTTAGTGGAGAGCTGCCCACATTCTTATAGTTGTCTAACACCGAATAAAAGCGTGGGTTTATTTCGTAAATGAGCCACATCCGGCCTGGCTAGATCTGTGTTTTCTTACGCGGACGAATCTGGACGGAGACTTGTGAATTTGGTGGAATTGGGAAGCTGTGGCACGCGTAGCTGTTTAGATGATTACTGGGAAACGAGACGTAAGGGTTTATGTTTTTATACGTTTTACGTTGTTTTGTGTCTGTGTGTTATGGCATCTTATTTCTATGGTTGTTGCTAATTTAGGTGATCGGAAATCTTGTTGCAAACGATTTTGGATATGACTCAGATACCTATATAACTTTATTACCTTACTACCCACACGAAGAAGACCTATATGATTTTTTTAAACCTCGATTTGCACTGGTCTTTCACAAACACTAATATTTTATCTTCCCAATTTTATGTCAATAAAATGAAAGGATATTGAAGCTTATTATTTCAAATTCTTCTCTAATCGCTGCTGATTACTGTAAGACTTTTAAAAAAACGGACACGCTACATTAAAATGTTAAAACTAAAACTATACCTACTTAACTAGGAAACTATTTTCCAATTAATCAAAACTAAAGTATCCCAAACACAAATCAGACTAAGATAAACTATGTTGATTTCCGTGTACTTAAACATATTAACGAATTGACGAAGATGAAAGAACTTGATGGACTTCAAAGGGGAGAAGCGAGTGCTTCCGTCTGCGCCCGCGCAATCCGACACTGTTTCCGTTAGATCGTGTATCCGCGAACGGATTTGAGAGACAGGTCATTTTATGCCCATTTTCCTTTAGGAATTCGACCAGAACTGAAGGCGTGTGAAATTTTTATTAGGCTTGCGAAAACTTTTTAGTTTGCTTGGGCTGGAGTCCTGTTACGGATTTTGTTCGAAGGAGTCACCGTGGCCCTGGAAAGCAAAGGGCACTAGGGGCAAGGATGGGTTTTAGTCAGTAAGAGCCGGACACTCCCTCCCGCTCAACCCCGGAAGGAGTCATTTGATGATTTCCCATCCATTAAAAAGGGCTGAATTCCTTAGAGAAAATGACATTGTATCAATGACATGTAAAAAATGATCAACGTAAATGGAATTGATCGCATGAAATTTTACAATCATTTTGAACTTTTTGCCTCTAAAATACGGCTGATAGTAGGTTAGGTAGGTATATCACTTTATCTACTTATCCTATCATCACACCATATATTTTGATCCAAATACTTGGACTAAGGGAAAGATGATGATTTCCTAACTATATTAAGCCTGTCTGGCGATAGCTATTATTAGTATAGTCAGTTGACTGATGATTCCTAATATTAATCATTTCAATAACATTTTTATAATCAATTTCAAGTCACCTAAAGCTTATAATACAATTCTAGTCTAGTTATTTCCTTTTTGCTACGTTTGGTTGTCGTTTCAACAGTTTCTGGACGAACACTCTTGACCATAAACAAGTACCTGTAGCAAAACTTTCCTTGAAACATTCCCGTTCAAAAAATCATCTCTACTTTGACAGCCTTTCTTATCCCAAACATTACTGCTTCAACAGTTTTTTACAATAAAAGCCAAATGAGATGAAACAGCCGTAATGAAATGATACGTCAAAATATTCATTCTTCAAGTGTTAAAATGACATCAACGGAAACCGGTTTCATACAAATAGAGGCTAGTTTGGCAAAACTAGTTTTGAATGTTTCTACAGTTACTAAGCGTATACTGTACTTGTGTGTATGTATGTTTGTATGTCCTCGTGGGAATTGAAGGTGATACTGAATGTCAAACGAAAATATTTGACATTTAACGCACAATTTTGAAGGTAGTTGCGCTTTTGTAGGTTTAAACTGAGGGTCGAGTTTTTGTTGATTATGTTTACCTGAACTTCTTTAGCTAGATGGCAATATCAAGGTGATTAATTTAAGAATTACTCGTAAAGTTTTTATAAAATCGGTTTCGTTAATTTATTTGGATATAGCTTCTACCCGCGACTTCGTCTCCGTGAGCTTTAGATAGCAATAAAAAGAACGGAACACAAAAGAAACAAAGTAAAGAAGAAATATTACTTTAACATTTATATTGTAACCTACGAATAGGAAGGTAGGAAGTAGGTAGTATTAGTAAGGATGTTCACATTAATCACGCAAAAACAGTTTAATACAATAAGCCAGCATTTTTGATGAAGTCAACCAGTTTAAATACAAATTCCTATAACAATCATCGTATGGTAGAGTAAAAATTCTAATAACGACCTGTTTACCAATTTAGTAGTTTTTTGACACTGACTTCTGAAAATATAGTTATTTTATACTTTGTAGTGTTTTTTGTTTTGAAGTCGGTTATCTTTTTTTTGTAAAAAAGTTTTTTGCGTTGGGTTTAGTTACTAAACCCAACGCAAAAAGAATCATCAAGATCGGTTCGTAAACAATAAAGTTATTCCTGAATAGATAACCCCAAAACCAATGGTGGAATTGTACACATCTGCGTACCCCTTCAAAGCGTACCGGCGTGATGATATGTTATGAACTGGTGTAAACAATAAACAGACATGCGATTTCAGCAATCCCGACAGGTTTGCTATCATTTATTGAAGAGTTCCGTTACCTATGTCCGAAGTTGTTCATCAGATCTTCACTAAATTGAAATGGGACCTGTCCGGGAAGATACTCTTCCAAACAAAAAAAGAATTATCAAAATCGGTTGAAAATTTGGCAAAAATATCGCTGAACAAACATACAAAAAAAAAAACAAAAAAAAAATTCAGTCGAATTGAGAACCGCTTCCTTTTTTGGAAGTCGTTTAAAAATTAATATACAGTTTAGAAGAATAAATTCAGAAGTATGACATGGATTTTATTACATGGATATGTTTCAATCTTTAGTTTAGATAAATAATAGACACATTTAGTAGGAACCTTCATTGGACTGGCAACTTCTAGGTATAACATGGATTCTTCTATGTATGTTATTAGTCAAAACAGCTTCTAACATTGAGGAAAGACCGTAAAACGTCTATGTTAAACCACAGTGGCCCAGTTCCTGACATTTTGACGTTATCTTTGATGGACCACACCACACCACCGCTCACCACAGAACAGCGGGTGCAATAGTGTTCTGTTGCTAACCACAACTGGAGCGTGAAATATTTTGTAGATCAATCTGATCATGCTCTAATGTAGGTAAACGTTCATGACTTTGTTTGTTTTGTTGTGAATATTGCCGGCTGCTTCGATTTCTTGATAAGTTGGTTTTACTAAGTTCTCTTAATAATTTTCTAGGACTTGTTTGAACTTTTTGCTATCCGTTAAAATTATCTTAAAGCTGTGATCGTGTGCAGTATAGGTGAATTGTCATTGTTCCAACAGATCCTTTTAGAGCAGATAAATGTTTTTCAAGACAACCTAAACCAGAAAACTGGTAGGACCAAATCTACTGGTGACTCAGACCTCTCCGCGAATCGCTGCGTAGTAGTAGCAAATTCATTTGACGGAGGGTTGAGAGGGGTTGACAATTCTGAAGTTCTCTTCAGAATTGTCATAAAGTTTGAATCGACCTATAAAAAGCTTATCTATTTATTGAACATGCTCAAATTTATATTATGAGACCACCTTCCTAATTGATAGCACCTTCAATGCTTACATCGTAAACAGATTGCTACGTTGCATGGGAATCAAAAGATTAAAACCAGAAGCTGATTTCTCAAATTGGTCAACTTCAATTTAGATTATAGCAATCACAGATAAGCAACACAGCTTCGATAGTTTGAACCCACGCGACTCGCGAGTTCTTGCGGCTATTTCATCGAGTTGATATAATTTATTAATAAAATCTGCAAGATAGTTAATATTGTCATAAATATTATTAAAATTATCAACCATAGCATCGCGTTCAATTTGGTGAGATTGTGGTTAAACAAGTAATTTCTCTTAAAGAGAAATTCAATCAAGAACATTGCTTTGCTTCCTCTATACAGTTTCGATAATCGATACGTTTACTGAGCGTCGATCGTAAACAACAAGCATTCATCTACCGTGTTCTCCGGGTACTTGAACAAAAGGGCATCGTGTTTTAAACGAAGAGAATGGACTGAGTTTTAACCTATCCGGCCCCGGCGACACACCGGTGTGTCGCGAATTAATCGCGAATTTAATGTTTATTTACATATACATAAGATTTACTTTATATTAGGGAATTTTCACATGTTGGGCCCGAGTGGTCCTCATAAAATTGACCAATTTGTAGAAAGAGACAACGCTAATACTTGTCTCTTTTCACACTATACACTATATTTCTAAACTACCTATTGTATAAACTAATATACTTTTATATCAAATCCAGTTCTTCAAACTTAACAGTCAGTTGGCGAATTTATTGCGCCATTTCTTCTTCCCAGCTAAAACACCAGAAGGTGACGGCTGACGGTTTGGAGGCTGTCTGTTGAATTGACGTTTAAAAACTGCTGGCTCTCAGGCATAGCGGATTTGCATTTGGTTTTTCTTCTTCGTTTTCGTGTGGGTAGTAAGGTCTAACTACCCCACACACCCTAGTGTCAGAGTTTCTAAACCACCTCAAGGGTCTCTGTCATGGTTTTGATTTAATGTGAGGAAATCATACGCTTCTGCAACCCAGTGTCGTAGCCTAATCAGAAATCCGCACGATTGCTTTAACTCTCACGCTTTTGTTTGTTCATACCTGGTTAGGGAGTTCTCCATTCATTCTCCCTGTCTATACATCAATTCGAATGGCATTGTGCCGAGCACTAGATGCAACGATTGCATTCGATTGTGAGAGCATTAGTATCGAGAAAATCGACCATTCAGCCAACATTAACGCATTGCGCGTTGATAAAGTATAAATCAATCGGGAGTATAGGGTTACCATGAAACTACAAGACGACAGGATATTTTTCAAGAGTACTAAAATGTTAAACCATATTTCTTCTATTTAAATTTTCGTGCAAAGAATTTTGCGTCAAATTTTCCTGAAATTATTTGGAACGCGATTTTAGTTATGTTTGGCAAAATTCACGTGTTTAATTCATTTGAACTTTGAACCATTGAATCATCACAGTCATCACCGCACGCATAGACTTACATACTATCAACACCATATTAGGTACATCTAAATTCAATTGCAAGCTATCAACATTTCCCTATCAGCATCTCTGATGATCATTTAATGCAAATCGATAATGCTGGTCGTACAAAGCACCTAATATTCCGCTACTTAGCAGTCACTCTAGCTGCGCCCGCGCCGATGCGGGGTCGTCTGGCTGGTGCTCCTCCAGAAGCGCCATTTATTTCGAATGCAGTGCATCGACCGCGAGCACGTGGTACACTCTGGCTTTGCTTATTATTTTTTTGTTAATTTGTTTTGCTAATGACATGTTTGCGGCTTTAATGATTTGTTGTTGCTGGGGTTTTAATTAGTTTAGCATCTTAAGTTTTCTGTTGCTCAAAGGAAGTATCTATGGATTTTCAACTGGCTGCCTTTTAACATTGCGGTCGCGAATTCGACTGCTGGTCCTTATTTTGATTCAAATAAATAACTTTCTTTGAATCAAATAAGCCGCATTTGATTCAAAGAAATGAACTTTCTTTGAATCAAATAAGCCGCAGCCAGGAGTTAGTTTTATGCTCGTTAAATGGCAAAGAATAATGTACATAATGATTTTGTTTTTGGTCGTCTGTCTTGTTTGTGGTGCACATTTAAGATTAAAATTAGTAAAGAATAGTCTTTTTTATTTTTATTTATTCATTTCATCAACAAATTTACATTTGTGTCGAAAGGTTGAAAATTTAACAATATGTAACACAACATTCAAAAACCACAATACTAAAAATTACAAAATAAAAATCAATTTATATAGACATGCTGTACAGTAACTTGCCAGGTGAATAAATAAAATTACATTCCACATTAGTTGTCATCACACTAATATCATACTTTAAGACGCTGACAACAGCAAAAGCTCGGTCACTCTCGGACTGTATAGAAAAGAAAGAGAAGCGCGACGACTAAATGCTTGCAATTTATTGCCAAATATATATATTTTATCGATTTCCTCAAAACTAAGTTGATCTATTAAAAATCTAAAACAACAAAGTTTTGCATTAAGATTCGATTCATTATTTGGTATAATTTTTATTGGCATAAGTAGGCTATTTTTTTTTCTAAGGTCAAAGTTAGAGGTAACTTTGACGATGATTACTATCGAGGATTTTATTTATAAACATGTTTCGGAAACAACAGTGTTCTTTGAAATATAGTTAAAATTAACATATATTTTTTCTGCAGCTTGGAACTAAACAGATTTGGCTAAAATATCGTTAGGAAACCAGCAATTTTTCAGTTTTTGCTGTTGTCAGCGCCTTAAGTAGTTGCGCTATGATGTATATATCTGATTGATGGTACCATAAACACTTCTACCTAATTCTTCGAGGAACATAATGCGTGCTATTATTACTCGTAGATTTCAGTATGGATCGTTAGGTATAAAGTTCAATGTTATAAATAGTGATGGACAGGTATCGTCGGCCCGCATGCGCAACAATGATCCATTTCCCTCACTTGACCCTTTCAATTTGCGCTCAGTGACAAGCAGCTGTATTGTATGATAATCGAAAGATTTTTGTTCATTAATTTAAAGAATAAGCCTCAACGGGTCGTATTCTGAATATTGTGATTATTAATGTACCTATTTTGACACATATTGGGAGAAACTTGCCACCTAGTCTTTATAACTTTAAGAAAATTGCTACGACGTTGAAACTTGACGTGTACTAGATAAAAGATCAAAATTTTCATTGAATTTGCAATCGAATTATTCAGAAGTGATCACTAGGAGACTGGAGAGTACAAAACCACTGTTTCTTACACTTTCTTAGTTGATATGCGAGAAAACAGCAACATCGCCGAAAGCAGTCATTACTTTTTAAAGTACGTAATGAGTGACCATCAATCTGTACCCAATTGAGGACGGACGGAATTGGACGAATTGCGGTGGACCACTGTCCACTTGTCACTAATTGGACCCTAAACAATGTAAACGCTCTCCGTTATTGGTTGATAGATTGGTACTTTTAGTGTACTTGTGCCAGAAACGTTTTGTTTACTATTGATTTATTTATTACGAGGGGCGAGGCGAATGTGTATGTCAAAATAATATTTCGGGATGATTGAGCGGGTATTAATTTTATTGCTAACGTTTTGGTGTTTCTGTTATTTTCTTTATGCACTTTATTTTTACCAGGGACCGAATCTGATTTGATTTAGGTAAAACACAGAGAAAGAGAAGCCTTACAAAATCTGTACGATTTTCCAAAATCAAGTTTTCATTACAAAAATGCTGAGTGTCAGTACTGTTACATTACATACCACTTAAACGATACGTACAACATACGGAAACAGTTGTTACTTTGATAGTCAACACTTTTGTCGGAAAACACGTTTCTTACCCAAAACTTGCACAACAATCAGCCTGCTTATCCCGAAATTAGCATAGGAACTTAATACATAAAAACCAGTACCATTTACACTTGACAGTGCGATGACTTACAACCGAAGACCAGTTACCATTCCCACCTGCGTTCGATTACTGCACAAATATTTGTCAAATGATTGGAACACACTGAATTTACTTGAGCGTGCGTTTGTGCCCTCTTGACATCGTCTTTACTGGCGCACTGGGCTCATGTGAGGTATTGGCTTATTGGCACAACGACCATTACGAGTGGTAATGTGATTTCGATGTGATTGTGGTTTATTATTGTGAGGAAGCTCCGTGATTATGTGTGTTGAGCGTGGATATTTCTGTGAGCATATCCAATGCATCGTCTATGTAAACTCATTTTAGTGGGAATTTGGTAATAGCCACTCGTGATGTCCATTTTACATATTTGGCCTTTACTGTAGGATTGGGTCAAGAATGTAATTAAACAAACATTGAGCGTTTAAGGTTCTTACCTACTTATGTTGCTTCTTGCCATAGCGCTTAAACCATACACAGTCGTTCCTAAAAAATGACTGTCTTGACGCTTAACATTATAAAATAGATAATTTCCTGTACAATAATTACTTTACACATTTACACCTATTGTAATAAGCAGCTGCCTGTATCCCACCGTGTAATTAATATCGAATGTTAATCAGTAGGTACTATTACTCTGGGTTATTATTTCTTCCCTGTTTTAAATGGCGGCCGTTACAATGTATAATTAGAAGGGCTCACCCCTGTTCCAAGCTGAATTAATTATGGACGTGATATTTGATTTATTTAGTCGATTTGGTGAAAGGGAATTCTCGGTTGGATCATCATATTATTTTGGTGAGACTTACGATTGCTGAAATTGAATATTGTTGTCCATACAAAATCAGTAGTTAGCTGAATCAGACTGAATTAATTTCTGACTTTTTGTAATTCGAAACCAAATACACAACATAGAAATTAGACAGTTAATGAATCATAATAATAATCTAGACAAGCTTCATGCATCAACGATTGATTAAGTTGTAATTTTTATTAATGCTCAATTTTATGATATCCTCAATCAAGGCGGTGCTCGAACGAGCACAGATACAAAACGTAAAAGCGATATAAATGACATTTATTACACGTCGGTACCTGGCTTTATCGGGAGGTGCTCTACCGTGTAGTCACGACATAGACAAGCTTTTATAAAAGTGCATTTTTACTACCTTTTGTTTTATTGTAGTCTGATTACCATGTTTTATTGGAAGTTTATTGATAAAATTGTAGTTGTACATAATAATTTCAATTATATGGTCTACATGTCTTTTTCATGGTCTACATGTGTAATATTCGAATTTGAATTCGCAAAATTAGTCAGGAGAGTTTGTTCAATTCTGAGACAAGCTTCTAATTATTTATTACAAGCTTAACAGACAATAATTTCTATATAATTGATGATAATATAGACAAAATTGCGTTCAATAAAATAAATGCTCTCATTTGTTAAAGTAGGGTGTTCATTATTGATGTTCCTACACTTCGGACATTTGTTCATTGGACCGAATCATTGCCGGGTTGCTTTGTTTCCTACTATTTCATGCTCCGACGGAATTATGAGTTGGGGGACTACCTTTATTGTTATTGCAACATAATTTTAAGGTTATAAAAATGTTTTCGGATATACCCGCGTGTCAATGTAATTTATTCAGGAGAATAGTTCCCCTTTTCACGGTCGTGGTCACGAAGAGGGTTCGCAGCTTTTAAAATATGTTCGCGTTTATGGAAATGGTTTGTAGGAAGAATAATTTATATTTTCATATGACATGATTTCTCGAAGACTTTATTGTTTAGGGTGAATGGAGCGTGTTAAGAACCTATTATGTTTCTTAAAACCGTGTTTTGTTTTATTTGCTGTCTACTGTTGTAAACGTATAAATTGCACGTCAAATGATGTTTCCTAAAAAATTACAAAAAAAAAATCAAAGGAAGAACTCCATTCACGGTCACCATAACAAGCACATCACCCTGTTTTTATTATTAATTGCCACACATCACAAAATCAATTGACTGTACAAACAAGGAATGACAGGCACTAACCGCAATGACCTCAAAATAACCACAAAAAAGGCCACAATATTATTAAGACATCAATCACTTAACAAAAATTTCTCATCGATAAAAAAATATTATCAGTGCTTCCGTTGAGCATCGTTTTCGTGAAATCAGATAAAATGGTCAAGTATGGCCAACTACCAATTACATTAGAGTCCATATCTGTCAAGCAGTTAATTACGACAGCCATAACAGTTAAGAAATTGACGTTGTAATGTATAACGTCTTCATGTAAACAAAACATGACGTCATTAATCTTTACTCACTGTCATTTTAACTTGCGTATAATTTCTTTGATCGAAGCCTTAATTTTGGCTCTGGGATATCATCACGACGTATATGGAGAGCCATTAAGAGTATCGGCAGCGATAAAAATCAAGATTGAAGCCTTTGGGTGGTGTTTAAGTTGTAAAAACAAATACGGGGCGGGGGTAGCGGGGTGTGTGTTTTTACCGTTATTAATATCTTCATTTTATGGTGAATGATAAGTGTCCTTCTTCCTAGTGGTAGGTGGTCTCTGACATTTTTCTTGTAATCGTTTTTATTCGATTTTTTAAAGCTGTTTGTTTATCATGTTTTTCGTACCATTTCTCAAGTCTTTACCAGATGTTTTTTAAATGTTTTGCAAAAAATATTAACAGATTTTCATTAATTGCAATTTATTGAATTTGTGAAACTCACAACTGAACCAAAATGAAGTTTCAACAAACCAGTTAAATATATATAAATCTGACAAATTTAAATTTAAATTCTTTCCTGCTGACTCATCCGATAAATTACGTGTTCTAAAACAAATGTCCGTACAATTAGTGAGTGTTGGGGCCATCACAGAGTCCATTAGGCCGGACCGTGTGTAAGTACAGTAATAAAATATATAAGAGGTTCGATATGCAGTAGCCACTAACTAGACAGACGTGTCATTGTTGTACATTCGTTCACGGATGAGTTAATCCGTTAGGACTTGATTTTAATTTGAAAGGATGATGGTTTCTTCGCTATTGACAGTTGTGGTTAAAACAACGTGAATTTATTGTGTTGACAGTTGAATATTTGATTGAATAAATATATTTTCAAAGCATTTTACTAAATAAGTAATGGCTTAATTTTATGGTCGCAGTGTAAACGCATTTTTTAATGTTTCAGTTAAATAAGACCTCAAGGGCCGATTAAAAAGTACTTTACGGCCACCTCGAACAAAATTATTTAATTACACGTTCCACAAACGTTACATTAAAGCCCAAAAACACGTATAATCTTCAATCAATTAGCTTAATCGTTCAAAATTTCCGCTTAATCTGTCCGTGAGTATAATTCTTAAGATTTTTATTTCGTCTGGCCGCGATTGTACCGCTGCAATCAGTTTAAAAGCCTAACCCCACCATGATTAGGCGCCGCCAGGGGGCGCGGTATAGGCGCGGCATGAAGGGGGGGCGGTCATTAACTCATTAACGATGGCCGTCATTACACGGCTGTGTGACAAGTAATGATGATTTTGTGCTAATATCCTAAAGGTCTGAAGCGTGGTCACCCTAATTTTAATAATTATTTATTTTTATCGTCCTAAACTAGGTTTAAATTAAAACAATGTAGATTTTTTTTTAGCTTTTCTAGGCTTGGATTGTTTTACAAAGACCATCTTTTATCTATTTAATACCTTTATACGAGGAATTCTTGTATCTATATAATCTGAATCACGGAAACAGCTTCAACGATTTTCGTTAAATTTATTATAGGTTTCATTTTTATAAAACGTCGTTTTATCTGTGTTTCGAAAAAAAAAACCGCGCAAAGCTCGGTCATCCAGGTACTTTAAACTTTGTCCATAGCAGTGTACTTACATAGGCGGACTGAATGTAACAAGGCATTTTCTACCTGTCAGGCTTTGGGTTTAAAAGACAGCAAACCAAAAAAAAATTGTTACTACTTATGGCAAACTAAATTGACGAAACGAAAACTAATAATGTCTTTTATTTTCACTCCCATTTCTCAAAGATCGTCTGTTATCAGTAACATAATCAACAGGCACGCTATAAAAGAGGAAGGAGGTCACAAGCCTGTCATTACTCAAACCTCCTTCGCTCGTAATTAAAAATGATGATAGCTTTCTGTTAAATATTAATTACTGGTGTCAAAATTAACTTTAGCTACAGTTTTGAATGGTCTTACAAAACGGGATGCGGACATACGGTGGGAACGACTTTTTTATGATGATTTGAAGGTGATACAAACTGATTTAGAGAAATAACGGGAATAGGCTTTTTTATGGTTGGGAAATCATCAACTGACTCCTCCCGCTCTGGGCGGAGCGGAAGGGATTGTCAGACTCTTACTGACTAAAACTCATCCATGCTCCTCCTAGTGCCCTTTGGTTTCCAGGGCCGCGGTAACTCTTTCGAACAAAATCCGCAACACGGGAATAGGCTAATGAAGACAGTCTATGTAGGCACTTTTTGGTCTATAAAGTTGTGAGTAACGAAAAATCGCCAATTTGAAAAAATAAAAGACGTTTGAACAAAGACACGTCATTATACGGTGTTGTAGAAATAATTTATATCGAAAAACCAAAAAATAATGATCTTAGCTTAGACCGTTTAAGTTCAGTCGATGAGGTAGTTTCTGAGGATCACATTTTTTTTGCGTTTTTATCGTAAATCTGTGGAAACTCACATTTAAACTCAAAATCCATAAATCAAGCAAACCATTTTCGCCGTTACAAAATTGAATAAAAGATGGATGCCCTGCGAGCCGAATTAAGTTATTACCAGATATTTCTTACTCCGTAGCATTGAATTATTCACTGCAATGGCCGCCATATTTGGAAGTTAATGGCAGTTGAATCGAAAACGCGGGAAAGTCAGTAAGCTGTAAAATAACTTTTGGAAAAAGAATTCCCTAACAGATTTTTTAAATATTACGAATTTTCTGCGTCTTGTGTTTTTATTCGTTCTCGATTTGTCAATAATGTCATCGAATAAAGAAGACATATCACAGACGACCCATTCAACTTTTGATCAATGGCGAGGTTTAAAATAAAAAACAAAGACTTATGAACCTTCAAGAAAGTTCTAGAAAAGCTTACCGCTTTCACGATATCAGAAATGTCGTAACTTAATCCTCTTGCAACTGAAATACCAATTCCTATAAAATCATCATCATAATTTCTTAAAACGATAAATTACAGAAAACACATACCTATAAATTGCTGAAATTAAATGTTAATACTGTATTACGTGATCGCATAAAGATGAATGCTATAAATTATGAAAAGGTTGAGAAAGAGGTGCGATAGCCTGTCCATGATTTCTTGAAAAATTATTTATGTCTTAAAATATTAAACGTGAGATGAGAAATGCTTATTTAATTATACAGTAATACTGTAATATATCCACGGTATTGTCCAAGTCTTTCTGCTTCAGGGGATAACATGTTTGAATTATAAAATTTATATTTCGCACTTAGTGTAAAACTTTTTTGGTAATCGTAAAATCTCCATGAGTTTGGTTGATTCTTTCATCGAAATTGACTGGACTAAACAGTTTTATTTATTCTTTGTTGCTTTGTACAGACGTAACTGCGTTTTAGTTTAAATTATCATTATTTTTATTTCGATAATTTTCAGCCTTTTAAATACCAGTATCAACTGCCTAGCCTTTTCCTAATTTTATTGGGGTCGGCTTCCAGTCAAACCGCATTCAGCTGAATACCAGTATTTTACGTGGAGCGGCTGCCTACCGGACCTCCACAACCGGTTTTTTTTTTTTTTTTTTTGGATGGGAAATCATCAAATGACCCCCCCCCGCTCTGGGTGGAGCGGCAGGGAGTGTCAGACTTCTACTGACTAAAACCCACCCATGCTCCTCTTAGTGCCTTTTAGGTTCCAGGGCCGCGGTAACTCTTTCGAACAAATCCGCAACCCTGGTAGGCACTGGCCCTAACGGGCCCCTTCCACAACCCGTTAACTGGGTAACACGGTACTTCTTGGGAAGACTGGAGTCAGATTTTCTGACGTCTGACAATCCGTAACGACTGCCTGAGATAAAAGTCAGAACTTATGCCAAGCAGCCAAAGGACCAAAAATCACACAACACGGAATAACAAGTATCATTATGTAGTGTAGACCTTCTCCAAGGTTCAAGCTATCTCACTATCAAAATTCATTAAAATTGTTTCAGCGGGTTAGACGTGACAACGTTACAAACAAACAGAAACAAAACAGTTATTTTCGTATTTATAATAGTTTGATGGAAGTATGGATGAACCTGTCATTTGACTCACTCTCGTTTCACCTTATAACCAAATCTTATTTCATCTGTTTTTAATATAAAATATTAATTTTGCCCACAGGAAACAATGAGGATCGTGCAGGCCGTCCCGTCGACCAGAAGTCGAATCAATGGTTCGGAGCTACCCTCACCAGTACAGGCAGGAATGGTGCTATCATGGTGAGTCGCACTTTTTGCTATATACCTACCTAGATAAAAAAAAGGTTGTAAAAGTTTCACTCGATGAAATATTCTGGTAAGATTTTCTCAATTTTGATTAGAGCAGTTTTTGAGACAATTTATTTTTATTAATTGTTTACGTGAAAAAATAAAAAAATATGTGTTTAATATTTTTGGGAAATCTATCTGAGGGACTAATTAGATTTTTTTAGTCATCTACCCTATTCCAAGACAGACTGGAACAACAGAACTCGTCGTTATCTATCTCCTTCTAGCAATAAAAATATTAAACCAAACTCCTAGTTTCCACATCGCAACCCGCCTCAACCTCTTCATCGCCATTTTCCTAAGTTAACTCCATGACCTCATACACGGCTGACCTATAAAGCTGATGGCCTGATGGGATGTCTTGACAGGCGCACCCTTCCTGCTCCGCCCTGTCCTCAAGGTGTTCTGCCTTAATGGTGATCGCTCTATCTTTTGTTATCGACTCTATGGTCGGGGACATACGTGAGGCGTGACGTCATTGGCCTAGATGTTGGCGTAATTGGTCATTGGGTTTGGATTGATGGCTTCGTGTGATTCAGTGTTGCTGATTCGAGGAATACATAGGGTTATGATGTATTCCACGTAGTGGACTTAATAGATCGTTGATTCGGCTATTATTGTTTTCAATTTCCACTGCACCTTAGAAGCACGTTTGTTGTTTATTCTATAAAATACCTTGCTTTATTAAAAATAGAGTTTAAGAACGCGTGAATCGGGTGGCACACCGGTGTGCCAGAAACGCTTGACCGTTGTTGTAAAAAAAAAAAGTTAATCTTGCTGGGCAATGTTATCCAGTAGAATGAAAAACAAATGGATATCTGCACATATGCATACAGCCAGACAGCCCATAAATCTCGAATACCTCCTAAAACCTTTATTACTATTAAAACAATAGGTGCCGGGGAAAGTCCATTAATCCCAGCACCCCATGGTTGACATTCGGCAAGTGGGTCAGTCCAAGGCCCCATGGCTCTAGCCTATAGGGTTGAGCGCCATTAGGCTACGGGGTCGTTTCCCTCTTTATGGCTTGTGGACTTATTGTGGCTATCTGTGGCGAAATTGGGTTTCAGGGTTATGTGAGTTAGGTTAGGGAAGATTTCTTGACCTCGTTTCATGGTTTTATTTTGCTTTGTCTTTGTTATGATTGCAAAAAGTGTGGGTCGCTCAGGTAGCCGATGGATGCGAGGCGAGACACACAGGACTGATTGTTGTGGCGACACTTGGGGGAGGCCTATGTGTGTATGTAGCAGTGGACGTCTTTCGGCTGATATGATGATGATGATGATGGTTGCAAAAACTGATTAACTAGAAAAAGAGAAGAATTATTGCTAAAGAGTAAGTTGCCAGTTGTTATGAGACGAATTAATGTTTAGGCGATAGTACGGTAGCCAAAAAAATATCCATGTTATCTTAAGAGCTGTTAAGATAAAGTTTACGAGTTTTGAATCTCAATCAAACGGTAGCATCTTACCAAGCAGCATCAGTTAATATGTCCGCCATATTAATTCAAATGAAGTGCACCCATTTATCGCACACATGTTGCAAATAAATTGTATTACTCACGGTCCTCGCTCGACACCGCAGCTCGGTTTCAGAACTTTTTTTTTCAATTCCATATTTGAAATCAGTCAGGAGACGCCTTCGACGAAGACCAGAGACCACATACTTTTTGTTCTCTACTTATGGAGTTGGAATTTTTATTTCGGAATGCCGAATTGGTGCAAAAAGCTGGCTCTCAGCGAGGCTGCAATTTGTTTAGGCATTTTGTTCCATTTGCAATGGGGGACAGAAACGCGTTTGGAATTTATAATTGTTCGACGGCATAGGCTGTATCTATAGGCGCCTTTGTCATTATTGATAGTGTTGTGACTTCTGGTGGCATTATATTGATTTTTTAAATTAAATTCTTGATTTTGCTTGATCATTAATCGTAATGGCGAACACGAACTGTTTGTTTTTATTTAATATGTTCTAAAACTAGTAGTTTCTAAAATATGCATCTGTCAGACAAAGTCCGCACCATAAGGCTTCTGCTTTTATCATTTAGGGACTTTACCATATCATCTGCCTAGCCTTTTCCCAACTATATTGGGTTCGGCTCCCAGTCAAACCGGATTCAGCTGAAAATTTATAATTATATGGGGAGCGACTGCCTACCAGAGCTCCACAAGCCATTCAATGGGTGACACGGTACTTTTTGCAAGACTGATGTCAGATTTTTAAGCTTCTGAAATTTTGGTACGTAACCCTAAAAACGATAATTCTTCATTTAAAGTACACACTAGAATTTTCTCCGTATAGAGAGAGGAACGTAATAATATGGCAACATTTTTACGATGATTTAGTCATTTCAAAGTTTTAATGGCTGAATGTGAGGGTCTCAGCAATAGCCTATTCGAGGATTAATAACTTGAATGATTGCATACTAAAAAAAGCTTGTATTGATGCTTTCATGATTTTCTTTACAATTTATAATAACTGTAAAATCAACAGTAAAAGCAAGCAATAAGACAATTTTGCGGAACGAAACATTTATTTAAATGGATAAAAAATATTTTAGTTATCATCAATCAATCAATTATGTACCATATAAAACTCTTCCGTTACTGAGTGACTGACAGACAACGCACAGCCGAAACTACTGTGCCAATTCTACTATTTTATAAGCAAATTTCGCAATCTGTCAAAAATGTATGAAAGTGACAGATTGCGACTGCCATGCGAAACTTGCTTGCAAACGTTGCTAAAAAAATTGTAGAATTGTTCCTCAGGTCGTTCAGCTGAATTGGCATGTAGGTTCCATGGGGAGTGTAGGGAAAAACGGGATATGCCCGTACGAAGTCGCTGACAAAAGATAGTCTAAATTTAAATAGAAACTATTGATTTCCATTCGCAGTGTCCCAGCACTATTTGTCTCTTAAGACAAAACAAAACTCATCGAGTACTCACTTAGCAGTCGTTTACCGAGACATAATTGTTTTCTTATAAGTATCAATTGAATACTAAGTTGGCTCGTTTTTATCGACGATTTGTTTTCTCACGAAAAGCGAACGCTACTTGATTTTTTAATTTGTAATGTTTTGCAACTAGAGGTTTTTGTCTTTAATGACTTCAAGTGGGTGTTGTTTTCTTGTATATTCTTTTGTTTTTTTTTTGTTATCAGAATTAAATGAAATTCTTTTGCATTTCTACAATAATTGAAAGGGTTTTTCGAAGTTTTAACTTACGTAATTTTCCCTTGACACTTTTTAAAAATATATAAAAAACTAAACATAACGGCATAAATGGATCATTCGTTTTAGGAGGCATTCCTATAAATTAATCTTAGGTTTATTTCATTAACTCTATCATATTGACCATCCCATCACTTCCCGTGGATGTCGTAAGAGGCGACTAAGGGACTTACTAGAGAATGGGCAGCAGCTTTTCCCTGTTCGTTGTCTGTACATTGCAACAGCTACACTGCGATCGCCTACCCGCCTGCCAAGCATGGCGATTATGGCAAACCCCTCCCCATTTGGGGGAGGCCTTTGTCCAGCAGTGGACGTCTTTCGGCTGGTATGATGATGATGATGAACATATAGACCACTTTATTATTCTGATTGCAAATATCGAGATAAATCTCGGTATCTCGCGGTTTTTGCATCACACAGGCTCACGCAGTTAAACGTACGAGTAGACAGATAATAATGTACGGTATATGATTGGAAATTGATTTTACTTATATCTCTGGCTAATTTGTCGGGTAAATAAATAAATATGCTAGCCGACGTTTTCTGCCCGACGCAGTTCTTTCTACTCCTTTTTCGTTCTCAGTCTTTAAAAGGCAGTTAGCCTTATAGATGCGATATATTGCTGCCACTAACCACTTCATCGTATTGTCCATGCCGTCCTTGTCTATGAATATTTATAAATCCTTGTTTATACCAGCTTATAGTGACAAAATGCCTTTGTTTAATATTTGAGAGTCTGTGAATCTTTTATCTCCAACCTATTGTCTTTATTTCTTTTTATTTTGCCTCTAAGGGCTTGTTAAATATGTACCGCCGTTTATATATACATTTATTCAGTCACGCTTGTGATTGATAATGGAAACTGCAGAGTATATTAGTGCTGAGGCACATCTTGACATCATGTTTGGCATTAATCTTTGTAGTTAAAAGTTGAGCATTAAAAAATAAATAGACAATAGGTAGGTTCATTTCCATCTTCATACCTATTTTTCAAATTTTATTATGCCGCAATAGTGGTCATAAAATAAATGGTGAAAAGATGGTTTTGTGGCTTTCGCTTCCATCATCAGGTATTTTATCAATAGTAAAGATTCTAATGTACAATTTCGCAACACCCTCTACGCCAAGTTTTTGAGCTAACAAATTGTCCGGTGATTTGTCAGCGTCGAATGCCTGGGTTCTTGCGCGCGCGCACCTAATATGGCGGCCGCCGCTTGACAGCTACACCCGTCCGTTTCGGACTCACCTCGCCATATAGAGAATGTTTCTTTTATTGTCTCCATTTGCCGGGAATTTTTATGTGAAATTTCGGCATGTTTTCTTTATTTTCTTGATATTTTTTCGCTGCCGGATTTCTCTTTAATGTTGGAAATTATGTTTGGATGTGAAGGCTGTTACTTTTACCCACCTGGGGCAGTTACGAATACGGTAAATGACAAGAATATTTTCTTTGATAAAACCGCGAAGTTTTTTAATTTTCCTACATTAACCACACTTAATTCATGACTTATTTAAAATTCTTTTGTAACTGAATCTGCACTGCGGGTAGGTAATACACATAACCACAGATTAACTAATAGTTCCTTACGTCATAACTTTCAACGGAAAGAAAATCTTAAAACCACAAAAAGATTTCTATTGGTCTTTCAGCAAACGTTTGTCCGTTGATCTCAGATCCATAAAAAATTGTGCCAAATAAGAAATAGTATTGGACCAAGATAAGCACCCTGCGGAAACACAAGCAAACAATATTCAACTGACGTTTTACCTTAAAACATAGAAGTTCTATGCTCAGCTTTTGAAGACAAAAGGTACCGACAGAGATACAGGTGGGGCTATATATAAATATTAGATAGTGTCGTGTATCAACAGTGATTTAGCTAAGCCATTGACTGTTCCGCATTTAGCTAATGTTAGCCTATTGATATTCTTAGAGATGAAGCCACGGGTGGCATCAATATAGTTTGTGGAAACTAAGGTTGATTGAAATTACTGGAAATATTAAAGTTACAATGTTAGGTTCGTATTACATTCTCATTATTTTTGTAATCTGTGATACGATTGCTTTTAATGTATGGGATTTCAATTAGCACAATTAGCAGTCAAGCTTTATTAAAATCCGAAATTGTACGCGACATTGTTTTACTTTTTAAGATTTTGTTTTTTTTTATATTTCTTGCCAGCATGAACCACTACATACTTCATGATTCTGGGAAATGTCATCGATTTTACGATCATTTCAACCTTTTATGTTAAGTATTAAAATTATTTATTCATCTCATTTCGTCTCCTTAGACTTTGTTCATAAGATACATCAACAATATCAAAAAGTGTTCAACACAAAGGGAGATAATTAAATTACCCACAAGCATGGTGCGGAGTTAACATGGGTGTTCATTAATATCACGGTACTTAAGTTCCCATTAACTAAGACCCCGGTATCGGTCACGAGCCCAAGTTTTTTTTATAAAGATGTCAAGACTGAGTAGATATTTGTATGAATTATGGTTCTTCTTGACCTTTTTAGTTTTGTATATTTTACGAATTTGTGTCAAGATGTTCTTTTTATAAATGGAAGGAACTAAACCAGTGTTTTATACTATTTTGTTTATTTTATTTTGTTAATCTTTTCGCATATCTCTCTGACTAACCGACTCCTTGACAATTCAATGCATGCTTCCTGTAAATGATTTCAGTTTTCTGGAATCAGTGCGAATCCGACCATTTTTGGATTAATTTAAAAATCTCCTAGATAATTCCTTATTGCTTATAGCTCTGTTATCGTGATGTTTCAATTTATCAAATTCCTTACAGAACCCTAAAAAATCTATTACCAAGTAGTTTTTTTGAAGCTACTTCATTAAAAGCTATTCTCTTGTATTCGTTATTATTTCAACATTGTATAGTATTTTTTTTGTTAATTCTCCGCGGTTGGTTAAATGTGATGTATTGTGTTTTGGGATAGGTTGCAGCGAGATTGGAGTTTTACTTGGAATAAAGATTTTTTTTCTTACATTTTGAAAATATGTTGATATTTAAGAAAATAAGCAAGCTTTTGGAAACACAAACGCAGGCAGAGAGTTCCACTCCTTTGCTGTGCGCATTATAAAAGACGTTTAGAAACGCTTAGTGCGAATTGGTAGAATAGCTACAAGGTAGGGATGGTAAGATGCAGTGCGTCTGGATGTCCGATGGTAGAAGGGGGCCGGTGGGATGAGGTCGGTATTTAGTAAAAGTACAAGTACTCTATATTTTAATTTTGCTAAGCTACATTGAGTTACTACGAAAGATAAATATGCCAATATTTTAAAAGCATCAACGTTCTTTCGTTTGACTCATTTGGATGTACTTATTTAATAAGGAATTTTGTCATTAGTGCCAATTTTACACATAAGCAACGATCGCATTCGCATGACAGTCGCAAGCTGTCAAAAATGCATGGAAATTGAGACTTTTTGACAGATTGCGACTGGGATGCTAACGTGGCTTAAAAATTAGAAGAATTGTCCCTAAAAGATATAGGAATTTATTTATCAACGTCAAAAATTACGTAGTTCCATAAAAACTTCCAGAGAAATTGAAATAATCTTCCTTGTGTCTTAGTTTTGTTTTTTGTGTGTGTTTCCTTCCGAAATATATCTGTGAATTATTACAAGCTCGTAAAGTTGCGAAATAGCTAGTTGCTAACAGTAATAAATATAAAATAACGGTGACTTGTAATTGTAATTACCAGGTTTAGGTGGGAGATTCAATTTACTAATTAACGGATTGAAATATATTCAACAGTTACAACCATTAGTGAAGGGACACACTGGATGCAAGCATTGTATTCTTTTCCAATAATAACATAAAGATTATCTACCTGGGTCCTAGGTATTACATTTTTCATTCATCGTCTGCCTAGCCTTTTTCCAACTATATTGGGGTCGGCTCCCAGTCAAACCGGATTCAGCTGAATACCAGTATTTTACTCTAAGCGGCTACCTACACCTTCACAACCCATTAACTGGGTAACACGATAGGTACTTCTTGGCAAGACTCGTGTCAGATTTTTTGGCTTCTAGCAATCCGCACATCTACAAATGACAGCCGAGACCAACGGCTTAACGTGCCTTCCGAGGCACGGAGGAATCTCGATACGTTAAGATGGTCACCCATCCACAGACCAACCTCGGCAAGCGTTGCTTAACCTTGAAGATCGATCCGTGCTGTTATATTTAGCCACGAGCTCCTCACACTTTTACATTCGAAATTCATAAGTATGTATATCTACCATTAAGACTCAGATAAAAGAAAATTGTGGTCGAAATAGTAAACTAGACACATTCAAGCATGAGAACATACCTCATGTTGTTCTGTATTTTTTTGAGCGTTTGAATTTTTATATTATGGTACCAGCTATGCCCTTCGGTTTTACCCGCTGCTCGGCTTCTAAAGGTCGTAACGTGAAGTTTAATACACTAAAGCTTTCCTCTAGAACTGGGCTATTAAATGCAAAAATGTGAACGAAATCGGTGAAGTCGTTCTTAAGTCATGGCGTGACCAAGGGAAATAGGGATTCATTTTTGTTGTATATACTCGTACAGATATGGAAGTAAAATTCGAAAAACCAAGAACATTTTGAAATCTACTTCTAGTTCTACTTCTCGTAATAGTGCACCCATATAGTGCCGTCAGCTTTATAAGCGTGCCTTCCTCAGTGCGTCCCAACGCTTAGCAGATAGCAACCGGTCGCGGCGGATTAACCGCGACTGGACTGATGCTGCGATGAACCGATAGCAACCGATTGCTATCTGATCACTAACGTGCCGACTGCGAGGTTAATTGCCATATCCTTTACTATTAACATGCTACTAAGAATTATCAACCCTATGAACAAGAACTTTAAGTTAAAAATTGATAAATACGTTCTTGATTTTTGAGGATCATTTTGATAGTAACTGCAGTTGTAATTTGGACTCAGTTTTGAAAGCTGTAGAGTTGAAAATTATTTGAGAAATGTCAGGTAAAGATTCATCACGGTACTTTACTGAGTATTAGATGTATGTACGGATTAAGTGATAAAAATAGTCATCTACACTTCGTTGAAGATAAAAGGGAATATAAAACAAGTAATAAAATTTTGTTTTACATCTATTTGTCAAGATAATATAAGGCTTCTTTGTAAACCTGCCGTTGTTTGACAATACCATAGTATAAAATAATTATTTATTATGCGCAAGACGTAAACAATACTTATTTACTAATTTATTGTCCACCTCTAATGTTTCCTTATTGGTAGTTTCCTTGGAGTCCGTTTATTGTGCGGATCGATCAGTTTCCTATGCGCAAGCGCATTGCGTTATGGATAGAAATTTCAAAAAGTATCGATAGTTCTGTTAACGATTCTTAAACATTTCGACTCATTTTCAAGTGACATTCATTTACCTTATTCAATTTTTAGTCAATTTTTTTGTAAGTCGAGAAAAACATTTTGAATAAATTAATCACAGTTTTGAGAGTTAGAAAAGCCGGAAAATTTTTAGGTTGAGTTTTTTAACTCGACTATTTTAGATTGAATGTTTTTATACACAATTCAAACAAATTCCATGTACCTAAAGTATCAATATTTTTGGCATCATCTGCCTAGCCTTTTCCCAACTATATTGGGGTCGGCTTCCAGTCAAGTCGGTTTCAGCTGCATACCAGTATTTTACGAGGAGCAGCTGCCTACCAAACCTCCACAGCCCATTAACTGGGTAGCAGGGAACTTCTTGGCAAAACTGGTGACAGATTTTCTGCCTTCTGACAATCCGTATCGACTTCTAAATATCCACAACAACAACGCAACAATTTATTTAAAATCGAGTAAAACATCGATATACACTTTTAATTCCATCCACACACATCCCTAATGATAAAACCTGAGATGCGTATTTCCTGCGCCACCATGAATGCTAACATTTACTTTGAAATGTTTAATAGCAGCATTTGTTATTGGCACTTATCTTCTTATATGGCGCTGGTTTCCTGAGGATCTGCTCCTCATGACTTAGGACCTGAGTTGGTTCCTCCTGTGTCTTTGTGAGATTCATTAGTTGATTCAATATTTATGTTATCTTAGTTAAAGGGTACTCAATGTCATAAATTGGCTTTGAAATGTGTTTTGATCGTTGGATCTTGTTCGATGTGTTGCTGGGGAGTTTGTTGCGCCACTTCTTCTTCCCAGCTAAAACACTAGGAAGTGGTGACGGGTGGGCGTTTTGGGGGACTGTCTTTATGTAAAATTTGACGTTCAAAAAGTGCTGGCTCTCAGCCTAATTTGAATAAATGACTTTTGATTTTGATGGCAAATGGAATGCGACAGCTGTTTAGTTGCAAGAAATGTTGAAGTATTATAAGTAGGTAGTGTTAAATTCAATGAAATATCTTCAAAACTGCAATCAAAGAGCATAAGTAGTAAGGTACTCTAGTATATATTTCTACGTTTTCTAACATTCGTTGTGATTAGCTGTCTGATATAACATTACGTGTGTTTTCTTTTTTATTATTGATTTGATAGGCCCGCGTTTCATTCTTACCTAATGAAAAGCGATGATGTCAACTATGAAGCACGCTTATCTTGAAGTAAATTTATTTTTTAACAGACAACACACTTACAAAATAAAATTATAAATATAGAGAGACACAGTGTATGAAAATAATTCAGCTGAAGTTCAAATTACAAAACCATTAAAATCCTACCGACAAATTGACATAGCACCCATTCACCCAAGCCATAGACAGCGATATCGTCTAACAAACAAAGCCGTGGGCAAGCTATGGCTGTGGGATACGGAGTGGCGATAGACTGTGAGCATCCTGTGCCATCCGCTATAAATACACCATGCACCATTGTCCCTAGGCTAGACAATGGACGGGATAAGCACATTCACTCCACACAAGGCTTTATTGTTTTATGAGGAATCAAGGAAGGGACGTAGCCGTGGTGTAGATTGATCGTCTTCAGGGTTGCGGATTTTGTCCGAGAAACTCACCGCGGCGACCTGGAACGCACAAGGCGCTAGGAAGAGCACGGATGGGTTTTAGTCAGTTAGAGTCTGACACTCCGTCCTCCACCCAGAGAGGAAGGAGTCATTTGATCATCTCCCATCCATAAAAAAAAATTAGATAGATCGCTTCATAGGCTAATTCCCACGTGCGTGATTATGTTAGAGGATGAATTCCGAAAGGCACAGGAACGTGGGGAATGACACAAGGATAGTGTGATGGACGCCGAGCATGCCTATAATATAAGACTAATATATGTTGTTACTACGTGTTAAGTCATGTAAATAAAGTCATCTCGTAGGATATTTTAAAGTAGGATAGGAGCATGTAGGATAAGGAAATGTAGACATTATGTAAAGTTAGTTAGGATAGAATCACGCGGCGCTCCCGTTAAGGTAAAGTTATGACATGCCTTGGCTTGAGCTACGAATGCAACGCTCTCGTCACGGTAATGTTACGCGATACCTTAGCGTGGGCGCCGAAATTAGTAAGCCCCGCCCCTTTGTTCTAATTGGTAATTAAGAAACGCCTGTGATTGGTCGGCCAATGAGCGGCCTTACATTTTCAACCCCACCAGGAACAAAGGGGCGGCAATAGTTTTAAGGATTTTGTATAAAGATAGGCTCTTTTTAGTGTTGAGACACAGTCGGTCTCCAGCTCTCCAGGAAGAAACATCAAGAACAACTCCGAAGAATCATCAAGAATAAATCTGAAGAAACCAATGAAGAAAAGTGTTTCATTCTCAAGAACCCAATACAGTCCACAACATTCTGGTCCTTCGAGCGTCGGATTCAAGAACGAAGAACCCGCGTCAAGACAACCAAGCTCACCGAACTGCAGACGAAGTAGGAAGATCTGCGAGAAGAGCGAAAAACGGAACCCGGCTGTGCGGAACGGAACGGATCAACCCTGACCGCCCGTTCTAAACAACCGACCGACATTAACCGATCGGTTCACCGAACCGAGCCGACCGGTTTCATCCGTAGTACCGAACGAAGAGGTACCAACCCGTCGTGTCAACCGAACGTGCCGAACAACGCAAGATGGTGATCACAAGAAGCCAAGGGGACGCGGCCGAAATAGAAGATCAGCGACGAGAACAAGAAGTGCGACGCGCCCAAGAACGAGAGGCGCGCCGCCAAGAAGCGGAGCAGATCGAGCGAGAGCGGATAAGAAGGCTCTCCCGCGAACCACCAGCATCACCACAACAATCCAAGATGGCGGACACCAGTACAGCGGGGCCGTCCGGAACTCAACTGACAACCACTGCGACTCAACGAAGAGTGACATCACCGACCCGATCAATGAGGTCGCAGCGATCGACAACAAGCGTCACAACGAGGTTACGGATGGCGGAACTAGATGCTGCCGAGAAGCTGGCAGTCATACGGAGAAAGGAACTGGAGTTAGAGCAAGAACTAGTCAAGAAGAGACTAGCGGTCGAGGTGTCAGTGATCAACGATGAAGAAAGCGTACACGAAGATCAAGAGCCCGCTCCTCCACGTGAAGAACCTCACCGAAAGGTGGACGACTGGCTGCGGGCGAACCCCCTCGGTTCACGGGGGGAGGAGGGGCCAAGAGAGGCGCCAAGACAGATACGCTTCGAAGCATCTAGAGCAAGATCGCCGACCCCGACACGAGCAAAGAACAGTATCGAGCACTTGGCAGCAACAATCGAGAAGATAGCCAGACCTAGACTCAGGCACACCGAGCTACCTACCTTCTCCGGAGCAGCTAACGAGTGGCTTCCGTTCCAAGCAGCAATGAGAGATACAACAAACATGTATCAAATAACAGCAGCCGAGAATATACAACGACTGAGGAGCTGCCTCAAAGGGGAAGCGAGAGATGCCGTGGCCGCTCTCCTGCATACGGCCACCGATCCAGACGTCGTAATGAAGACCCTTGAGCAGTGTTTCGGAAGGCCGGAAGTCATCATCGACCGAGCACTGGAAGACCTCAAGAAGCTCCCGAAACCGGGTACATCAGCGGCGGAACTTAACAGTTTCGCTGTCAAGCTGCAAAATATCATCTGCGTGCTGAAGACAATAGATCGAAGAGGTTATCTGTTCAACCCCCTGATGACACGAGAGGTATTGGACAAGCTCAGCCCGCATCTCCGATCCCGTTGGTGTGACTACGCCTACGACCATGAGGGAACATCGGATCCAGAGATAGTCGTCATGTCACGGTTCCTGATGCGTGAGGCAGACCGAGCGTTACGGTACACCTACGCTCCGTCTACAAGCGCCGTGATCCAGAGAAAGGAAACTCGACCCACCGTGACACTGAAGAAAAAGGTGAGCGTCTTCACAACGGCCGAGGGAACGGAAGAGGAGAAAGACAAGTGCCCCAAGTGCGAACAAGCTCACGTGCTAACACAGTGTCCGAAATATAAGGCACTTACCGTAGAAGAGCGGTGGAGCTATTTAAAAGAAAAGAAGATCTGCTTCAAGTGCGCCCAGAAGCAACACAGGCGCATGAGTTGTAAAGCAAAGCTGTGCGGCGTGGATCAATGTCGCCGCCCGCATCATGCAACTCTTCACCAGACACGCGAGGTGAAAAATGAAGACCAGGAGAAGGCTGAACCTCAGAAGGAGGAAGCGGTCCTATCCGTAGCTAACCAAACAGCTACCGGACCGCGAGCAGTCCTGCTAAAGATGTGCCCAGTCATCGTTTCCGGACCACGGGGGGAGGTGAAGACCTACGCGCTCCTAGATGAAGGAGCCACGATCACCCTCGTCGACGAAGAACTGGCAGCGAGCATTGGGGCAGAAGGACCAGCACAGCCTCTTCACCTGAGTGGGGTCAACATGTCGCAGCTAGAGATGAGAAGTCAGCTAGTCAATATGACAGTAAGAGGACTGAAGAGTGGCGAGAGCTACAGGGTCAGAGCGAGGACCATGAGAAATCTCCGGCTTCACCAACAGTCCATTCCCGACACTATGTTGGACTACGAGCACCTGAGGGACCTGACACCAGAAGAGGTGTGCTACGAACTGGCGCGCCCCGGACTTCTGGTGGGGACAGACCACTGGGAGTGCATTGTGTCCCGTGAGCTCCGCATAGGCGGCCCTGACCAACCGGCCGCATCAAGAACGCAACTGGGCTGGGTGGTGCATGGAACCGCACCACGTGGTGCCATCTATCAACACGAAAACGTGCTGCATGTATACACGCCCGACCGAACCACGGGGACAGGCAGCCAAGAACTCCACGAGTTGGTCGAGACCCATTTCAAGATCGACGCGCTCGGCATTCAAGGGAAGCCGAGAGTCAAGGCGACAGATCAACGGGCCATCGACATCGTCAAGAAAACAATCAAGAAAATAAACTCCGGGTTCGAAGTTGGGCTGCCATGGCGACGAGATGACGTCACCCTGCCGCCTAGTTACGGTCAAGCATTCCGCCGGCTAAAGAGAATTGAGCAGAAGATGGACGCAGACCCGCAGTTCGCAGCAGAGTACACGAAGCAGATTAACAATCTACTAGAAAAGGGGTACGCGAAACCATGCGACGGGTCAGAAGAAGCAAGCGCCATCTGTTGGTATCTGCCACATTTTGCCGTGCAGAACCCGAACAAGCCCGGCAAACACAGGCTGGTGTTCGACGCAGCAGCCAAGAGCAACGGCATCTGCCTGAACGACGAACTGCTGGAGGGACCCGACCTACTGTTATCGCTGCCAGGGATCTTATTCAGATTCCGTGAGAAGACGGTAGCGATCACAGCCGACGTGCAAGAGATGTTCCTGCGTATCAGAATAAGGCCGGCTGACCAACCAGCGCAACAGTTCCTGTGGAGAGGCGACGAACGAGAACAGCCTCCCAGGAAATATAAGATGACCAGTATGATATTCGGCGCCGCAAGCTCCCCGTTTACGGCCCACTTTGTCCGAAATCACAACGCGGACGTGCATGGGCAGGAGTACCCGAGGGCGCTGGAGGCCATCAAGGAAAGTCATTACATGGACGACTTGGTGGCCAGCTACGAAGACACCGAGGAAGCGTGGAAAGCGGTCGAGGAAACAAGAAAGGTGCACGCACACGCGGGATTCAAGCTGCGAGGCTGGAGCTCTAGCGACAAAACTGTGCTACGTGACGTGCCTACCGAGCTACACGCCACCTCTCCTACGCAACTGGGGAGAGAAAAGCCTGAGAGCAAGATTCTGGGGCTACATTGGAACGCGGAACGCGACGAGCTGGGGTTCAACACATCGATGAACCGTGTCCCTGCCGAAGTACGAGCGAGAACCCGCGCGCCGACTAAGCGTGAAGCCCTCAGCGCCGTGATGTCCATTTACGACCCGCTTGGACTGTTGAGCCACTACACGATACGATCGAAGATCATCCTGCAGAGCTTGTGGCGCCTTCAGACGACGTGGGACGAACCAATCCCAGCAGAAGAGAATGAACTCTTCGCCTCATGGCTCGCGCGCCTGACCGAACTCGCTCAGCTGAGATTACCGCGCTGTTATGTGACGCAGAAATACGAACGCGTCGACTTACACGTCTTATGCGACGCCAGCGAGCAGGCCTATGCAACTGTGGCCTATTGGAGAATTAGAAACGTCGATGGGAGCCTGAACGTCGTGTTGGTGGCCGCCAAGGCAAAAGTGGCGCCTCGTCGAGCACAGACCATCCCACGCCTGGAACTGCAAGCCGCAGTGATTGGAGCAAGACTCGCCGACACCATAAGGAAGGAGCACCGAATCGAGATCGGCCAGACAACGTATTGGACCGATTCATCCACCGTGGTACACTGGATCCATCACGACATGCGACGCTACACGCCGTTCGTCGCGCATCGGCTGGGAGAAATCGCAGAGCTGACTCAGAAAGAGGAATGGCGCTGGCTACCCACCGCGTGCAATGTGGCGGATGACGCCACTCGACTTGTCGACGCGCCCATCAGCGCTACGGATCGATGGTTCCAAGGGCCAGACTTCTTGCTCCTACCCGAAGAGCAGTGGCCCACGACCACAATGGACGATCCAGAAGAGGAGGAGGTCCTCCACATAGGCGAGAAGACGGATAGAGACAGCTGGCTACCGAACCCAGCCCGCTTCTCAAAATACGAAGTTTTGGTGAGGGCTACCGCTCGAGTATTAGCCTTCATCGACATCTGCCGACGAAGAGCAACGAGGATGGAGCATCGCCATGTCCAGCATGCCGAAGCTGCACTGATTCGACAGGCACAAGAAGACAGCTTTGGGGAAGACTTGAAGAGGATCCAGTCCGCTCGCCCTCTCACGAAGGCGAGTCGACTGTACAGGCTGGACCCAGTACTAGAAGACGATGTCCTGAAGGTCAGGGGCCGGATCGAGGCCTCACCCGCACCGACGGAGATGAAGCGACCGATTATCCTCGACGGTCGTCATCAGCTGACCAAGCTCCTCGTACTAAAGGAGCACTGCGCTGCGGGCCACGCCAACAGAGAGCGAGTGACGAACGACCTGCGACAGCGGTACTGGGTTATTCACTTGCGACCTACAGTACGCGCTGTAGAGAGAAACTGCGCCTTCTGCAAGAGGCGGCGAGCGACGCCGCAAACGCCAGCTATGGGAGACCTGCCACACGCCCGCCTGGACCCCTTCCACCGCCCGTTCACTAACTGCGGGGTGGACTATTTCGGGCCAATGATGGTCAAGGTAGGGCGCCGTCGAGAGAAGAGGTGGGGTGCACTGTTCACGTGCCTCACTTCCCGTGCCGTGCACATCGAGCTCGTCGCATCACTCTCCACCGACTCAGCAATCATGGCGCTGAGACGGATGGCCGCACGCAGAGGATGGCCAAGAGTGATGTACTCCGACAATGCGACCAACTTCCGCGGAGCTGATCAAGAGCTACGTAACGCATACGCAGAGTGGATGCCGGCCCTGCAAGATGAGGGGCTGCTTCATCGTTTGGAGTGGCGTTTCATCCCTCCAGGCGCGCCCAACCAAGGTGGCGCATGGGAGCGTATGGTGCGCTCCGTGAAGACGGCACTCGGCGTGACTCTACGGGAAAAGGCGCCGGCCGAAGAAGTACTGAGGACTCTGCTCACTGAGGCCGAGTTTTCCATCAACGCGAGACCGCTGACCCACGTCAGCGTGAACCCACGCGACCCCGAGGCCCTCACACCCAACCACTTCCTGTTGGGGTCATCAGAAGGGCTACCAACGACAGGCCCATGCGACGAGGCGGACCGGAGGACATGGCGAGCTAGTCAGGCGCTCGCTGATCACTTCTGGCGACGGTGGCTACGCGAGTACCTTCCCACATTGGTACCTCGCGGCGAGCCACGGAACGACGTGCGACCGATGCAAGCAGGCGACGTAGTCCTCGTGGTCGACAACACGCTACCCCGGAATACGTGGCCAATGGGAATCGTCGAGCGCACGCATCGTGGACCGGACGGCGGCATCAGGGTCGTCGAGGTGCGCACCAGGACGGGCATCTTTCGGCGCCCCGTGAGCAAGCTCGTCGTCGTGTCGGTGAAGGAGGAGGCTACGCAAGCTGCGCCGGGGGGAGAACTGTGATGGACGCCGAGCATGCCTATAATATAAGACTAATATATGTTGTTACTACGTGTTAAGTCATGTAAATAAAGTCATCTCGTAGGATATTTTAAAGTAGGATAGGAGCATGTAGGATAAGGAAATGTAGACATTATGTAAAGTTAGTTAGGATAGAATCACGCGGCGCTCCCGTTAAGGTAAAGTTATGACATGCCTTGGCTTGAGCTACGAATGCAACGCTCTCGTCACGGTAATGTTACGCGATACCTTAGCGTGGGCGCCGAAATTAGTAAGCCCCGCCCCTTTGTTCTAATTGGTAATTAAGAAACGCCTGTGATTGGTCGGCCAATGAGCGGCCTTACATTTTCAACCCCACCAGGAACAAAGGGGCGGCAATAGTTTTAAGGATTTTGTATAAAGATAGGCTCTTTTTAGTGTTGAGACACAGTCGGTCTCCAGCTCTCCAGGAAGAAACATCAAGAACAACTCCGAAGAATCATCAAGAATAAATCTGAAGAAACCAATGAAGAAAAGTGTTTCATTCTCAAGAACCCAATACAGTCCACAACAGATAGAGAGGCCCATGCTCAGCAGTGGGCAAAATCAGGCTCTGAATGATGATTACGTAACTTGTAGGCATTCACGTAGCACATTATTAGTGGTGATTTGTCAAGATGTAAACCGTGCTCAGTAGGAAGGTTCATTAGTTTCATACAAATGCTTAGAAAATAAATGACATAAGGAAAACGCCTTTTGAGATTAGAGCATGTAAATGTCGCAGCCAACTATCTTAATCAGCTGTTTCATTAAAAGCCCAAACTTTTCATTGAACTACGCTGTTTGATCAGCCACATAAGTGCATGACACGGGCAAGTCATCAAACGATATTGAACAAAAGATGTCACTAGGTTGCTGAAAAATCGGCGCATTTAAATGAAAAGGCTAGGCCACGTATTTAATGGCAGATTAAGCTAATTGGATGCGACATATATACAGTAAGATCTTGAGGTTATTTAAAAATTAAGACTAAAGCAAAAACATATATAAAGTGTTGATAGAAAGATTAATTAATATGCAATCATCTACAAATACTACCTATTTCTTCATCAATTGCACTACTAAAAACATACACAACAACTACTTCTTCACACTGCCTGTCAGCGATAAGACCGTCATTGCACCCTTAAAACTAAAATTTACGTACAGTTTCTAAACCATTTTGTACGTACAATAAAGATTATCATAATCTAGAGCCATTCTATTCTATAGCGCCAGCCAATTTGTTCAAGCGACTGCTGAATGCTCCTACCTCAGCTGATATCCACAGTCTCATGTCGGAATAGGACTGACAAATTGTTATGGCAGCCACCACTTCATTTTATGGCCCTTTGTCTAAGTTTTTTAGGTCTAGACATGGTCTAGGTATACAAATGACTACTGGAGCTGAAGTTATGAGTGTAATGCTTAATGTCAATTGCCAAATAGGTTGTGCTAGGAATTTATTGGACGGAAGTGGCGTCTTGGGTAATGTAAATGTGAGAGTTTCTTTGAAGTAATTTTATTAAAGGAAGTTGTGGTGCATGATACAATGCAGAAGAGATAACTATATTTTTCATCAATACAGAATAGTGAAGTGTCTGTTGTCTGTTGTCTGCGAAAATTAAGATTGTATATAACTTAGGGGAACTAGTCAGATAAAACAATTTTTGAATAAAGAATAATTCTGGTAGTTTGACATATTTTCTATATAAAAGCTGTCAAATCGCCAATTTTATTCTTCTGGTAAAAGTTATTAGACGATTGAAATGTCCGCCCTTCGAGATTTAGCGACAGAATCTATCTTTTGTAATCTTTCTGGAGGTAGCATATATGAAATAGATACTTACAGAAAACTGCTGATTTGAAAAATTCTTCTCATAACTAATGCACAGCGCGCATACCTCTCAGTATCTTACCCATTGAACCGCGATGCGCTTTGCATGCAGCGCACGCGCACGTCGTCACGGTTTGGCGCGCAAGATCAAGGGGTGTGGCCTGAGCCTTATTGTTTGGCGCTAAGCTATAATCTAGTGTTTTACTAATGCGCATGACCTTGAAGAGGTGACCTTTATTTTATGGAATTCCTTCCGGATGAGTGGGTACTACTAATTTCAGTGTTGGTATGTACGACATGGTTTTTTTGATATAATTTAAGAATAACTAGGACGTAGTAGTTCGGGACTAATCATAAGTCCGTAGATGATACGGAGTAGAAAACGCCCGACACTAAGGCCAAAACTACGGACTTCGGGCTTAGAGAGTAGACCCCCTGATTTGAGACTTTTGAACGTGCCAAATCGAACTTTATGAAACCGAATTTTGACAAGTTTTCAAGATGAAGAAGGGTTTGACAAATACTCAATTTAATAATGAAGTAAGTAAGGCTCATTGGGGTCTTCGTTAATTATGAAAACCTGAAAAAAAAACGATTGCATATCTAAAGTTTTTTCAGTATTGTTTTTAAGTAAAGTTTTTTTCCAGTAAAATATCAGAAATCAGAAAAAAAGTTACTCTCTATTTTGAAAACATAATCTCATCATGTTATTCTTAACAACAATAACTCCGTAGCACGTGGAAACGCAAACAAAGCTTTTAAGACCGCGTGCGCTTGCGCATTGTGTGCGCGCACGCGCCGTTACGGTGTCGCACGCTAAGTTCAATGGGCGGGGCCTGAGGAGTGGTGATGTTGTTGTGGCGAAAGTTGTAATTAAAGAAATCATCTTTACTTACTCTGAGAATATAATTTGTGTATTGAAATATTGTTTTCAAATGTTAATTTGTAGTCCGGAAGACTTACACCCTAAAAAATCTGAACAAAGAAATCGAGAGCCAATAGAATATCTTACAAAATGTTGCAAATTCTGCTTGAAATTGTTAGGCATGCTAATTATTGTACTTTATCAATACTAGATAATTTAAACAAAGAAGCTCGGGAGTGAATTGTGCACATTCCTACTTTCTCTAATTAATTAGTTACCTACATTACATTCAGTTGGAATTCTAATTGGTTACAAGTTTATTTCTGCTGTAGATATTTTAGTATCTGCTGTATAACTTAAATGCCTGTGCCTATGTTTGAGAAGTTTAGGTGTTTCCCTTTTTGCTTCGACATGTTGACGATCATCATCATCACCATCTTCCTGTCTTTGGGTTTCCCAAATTATAAGACATCTGATCCGCTGCTTCTTTTTCCATTTTCATCAATCAATGTTTATGTTCATACCTGGCTTCATTTTCCTATTTTTGCAACAAAACACAGTTACAATCTAAGAATGCTGTTAATTCCATTATGATCAAGGTGTCCATTTCGATGGCCGCCGGATACTGGGGGTTCCATAATAACTTACACCCGATATTATCAGCGAGCCGTGAAGATCGCTATCAGCTGCTACATGGAGTTTAGTCCTAAGTTACAGCTTGGACACTGGTGTCGGACATTTGTAATGTTATTTCAATCTATTAAGCTTTAACGAGAGGATGTTTTGTTCATGGTTGAAAATGATTATTATGCTGAATGTTTATTTCAGTATCTTTGTGTCTAGTCAGTATCTCCGTTTTTAAAGTTATTTCAACTCTTTTGTGGAAATAAATTTTCACAAAATAATCTCATGACATGTTACATTAATAATTCATGATCATCATTAATGACTCTGGTTTGGTCTTCCAATACTCCCAATTGGCTCTCAATTTAGCCAGCATCTTTATACAATTCTATCGATTTGAATAAATAGTTTAGTAAGTTCAATATTTTCTTAAACTCAATACTCGAGTGCTCGTAGCGACCTCTGGCGGCTAATTTCCTTCCAGCTAAGATAAGAGTGTTCATTGTAGCGTTGATTTATTATTTGCTATCGCTGCCCTTTGGAGAAGCGATTAAGGTCAAGTTGTAGAGGAAGTGGAAATGGTATATGAGCATGTCGGTCTATAGATTGTTTAGAGAGTATTGTCTAGGCGATGGTAATATTATATTTAGTTTTATCTGCTTTGATTCTTTAAAAGTAATAGGTATTGCCTCTGCATTTAAAAGTTCACTAGTTGCCAAATTCATTCAGCGTATCACGACTATTTCTAATACATATATCTCTATTTTAAGAAGACAAAGACACATTCCTCTTTTTATCATTTTAAACCTCTCGTTTTAGAAACTTACAATCTTTAACTTTACCCTTCGGTTCTTCCGATTCCAGTTCCCAGTTTTCAAGAGGTTCCAGAACTTGTAAATTCTCACTGCCTCAAAATTTTCAAGTTCTCACTCATTCCATTCAGGCCATATTGCCATCAGAATAATATCAAACGCAACACAACTAATATTCGATTCGAATACTACTCAGCCACCATACATCACCACAATCTCTGACCTACATACCTGCGAATCCCATCCGATGCTCTAACGGCCCGATCCATACAGTTAAGAGTCAAAAAAATGTTGCCAGATCCTTGTATAGACGTTCTTAGTACGCGTCCAATCGTCCATTGAGTAACGGTGTTGCCAGTAAGTGTACAATTAGAGGGTCCAGTGCTTGTAGTAAAAACGTTGAAGAGCTAAGTATAGATGGTAGTGGAATTGACGAGATTGAGGATGTAGAAGTAGAAATAGAAGTGATAAAGGATTTGAAGAGGATAGTGATAGAAGATTTGAAGATAGTAACACTGATTGCATATATTCGGTTGTTAATAATATAATAATTATAGCCAAAAAGCATATTGGTTTACAGAGAGAAGTGAGTAAAGATATAATCAATAGATATAGAAGAAAAACACATTACTTATTATCAGATTTCAGTGTTGCCGTACTCATAACAGAAGCTCTATAGCTATTTGCTTTTACACGGGTTTAATTGTTTGAATGATTAGATAAAACGGATATAGCAGTGAATTTATCTCTGACTGTAACTGATAAAGTAAAAACCTAAAAGTATTGACTTTGCTTATCGCGAAAGTTCAAAACAAGCTTAAAGGTTGCTTAGGCGTTAATGTTTCGATTCTTTCAAAATATTAATCAGTAACATTATACGTGTCCATATTAAAACCATTTTGAAATAGGGTACCGTCCATAACAAAATCATCTTGAAATATGTTCACTCGTTCATTCTTATTCCAAATAATGCACTCGACCCACTAAATATGGACGACATGATGATTCATCTCCTTTTAAATTAAGAATAGCTGCGAAATGTGTGCGCGCACGAATATGTCACATATTGTAACGGTATTTATGAGTACTGTGACTGTAATGTTATATTTTATATGGTTTACGGCCTCATTGGCATAGTGCCCTTTTACAATGCGATTGGTTTTTTCCATTGTTCATTGAGCAATGATTGGCTGCAATTGAAAGTTGTTGTTCAACTTCCAAACATGATAGTTATAAATTTATACCACCGGAAAATTGCAGACTCTTCGAGTTCTCGATATATTAAAAAAAAAAATTGTCTAACCTGCCATCCAAATTCAATAGTTTCCAATATATCCGTGTGTTACTAAGAAAAAATAGTTTTCGAATTCACGCGATATTTTACAATCTTTCCGGTGACTTATAATATATTCGATGTTTTTATCATGTCTGTTTGTACCTTGGCGTTGCCTGAAATGTCTAGTTTTGACTCATAGACTCCTAAACGTTTCAATTCTTTTAATCGATAATCGTTTAGAGTCCATACAACCAGTAGCATTCTTCATTTTTATCTTTTACCACCAAATGATGGATCAGTGAAATTTAAAAACCTTTTCTAATAATGCTCACCCCTCTGTCATTCTTACCTTCTCTTTGAATGTTGAATTCAGCATTTCTAGTACCATCTCTATCTATGCCAACCGAGACTGGGTCAACAACATTTTCTTGCTATAATCTAAAAACGTTGACCGTTTGAATGCAGTTAATTTTCGAGAATCTTGCGCCGCTCTGTTTAGGGAGAGTGCGAGAAAAAGTTGCATTGACAAGTGCGCGGGCGCAACGGTGCGACACTTTATATGGGATAGCCGGATCCTTGTAGACTTGAGGCCTGGGATGATTGAGGCTGCTTACCTTACCCGTATAGTACCTGGTTAAACAATTTTAATGGACCAAGCTCCATGTGTGTACTTACATACTTACAAGTCGTCAATGTCAACGGTTGTTGCTTTCATAAGAGGCTGTGTTTACGTCACCTCTCTGTATTAGTATGAATCAGTAATTCACTTATTCAGTGATAAATGAAATTGTGCGTCTCTCGCAACTTCAGTGTCTTCAACTGGTTAAACAGTTTGACACAGGATTTGAACTTCACCCTCAATTAACAGCTTGAGTGTGAACTGTGAAGCAACTACAAGCTACGGTTCCTTATTTCATTTAACAATAGCATTAACTCCATTCCCCTACAAGTAACTCTACTCACATCGCCTGACCGCGGCGTGATAGTTCCGATAACTACCATCCATTACGATTCTCAAGATAATGCCGAAACAATCGTTGTCGAAAGCAGCAAACACTTAAAACCGATTATGTGCGCCCGCGCAGCGGAACCTACCACCTAAGGTCGGGTGTACACGAGGTGTAAGTGGAATGCGCTGTTCACACGTAAGCATGTCGCGATTTATGTTGTTTACATTGAAGCTAACTTACGAACAAAGGAAACCCTTAAGTGTGAATTCGGCTTTTTAAAAAAAGAGAAAAAATACAGTTTTTTTTGTGGTTGAAAATTTGGTCAAAGAATGGACGGTAAATTTTTAGTTAATGAATTTGCAACGGAAGCCCTTTGTCTTCGAAATTTATTGGTATTTTATTCGGAACTTAACCCAGCTTCCATTCTCTCAAATACTTATAGGTCTATAAGTATTTGAGAGAATGGAAGCTGGGTTAGCAGGATAAACCAATATCGGGACGTTCACATGGACCAAGGAATGTTACCTAAAATGGGTATGGTGAAAAAATGATGCATTAACATTCATTCAATAACAATAAGAAAACTGACAAATAAGAAGAATTATTTTAGAGCCTCCAAATACAGTATGCGATTAATCCATAAAGAGACAATGATGTCACACCAACAGCAATCTACCTTCAAGCTACTTCCTCTCGTTCACTATTCTTTGAACTTGCTCCAACATCCAAGTCCTTACTTCAAGATAAAGTAATTTACATTTCCGCTATTGTGTTAGAAATCAACATGCTGCGAATAAGTACTACTGACTCATTTGAACATGCACCCGTTTTAAATTACAATAATACGACTTTCCTTGAAGAAACACCTGGTTCTGCAATAATCATAACATTCATAATAAGTGGTATTTGCATGTGCTGAAACGAACACGTTTTTAGTGCAGTATCTACTCTTATAGCTTTGTCAGTTATTTTTCATTCAGTGGTACTAACATCTAGAGTAGCATTACACCTGTTTGCATTGTTACATCATTTTGCAACTAAGTATGTTTTGTAGTATAGGTAACGTTGTTGCAATTCTTTCAGTATTTTTTACTACACTAAAAGTGAGGATAATAATAAACTCTTTTGCAAAAAAAACGGGCACTTTAGATTTTTTTCTCTACTTCAATGAAGAAGAACAAGAAATAGGTTTTGTTAATTTGACGATGTATTGGCATGTTTTTTGAAGCATCCTGGCATGATTCTTTACGTTCCAAATTTAAAATTTGAAAAGAAAAATAATGATTATTGTGGATTATTCTAAAATTGCTTTACTAATGGCGCGAATTGCTGAAACGATTTTTAACTGATTACGATATTTTAAAACTTTTTGGATATTTTCTGCAAATTAAACAATTTAATCTTTCTTTTTACATTAAATACCACTTTTTGATATGAGTGATAAAGCGATAAGGACCGGTAAAATTATAGCCCTACTTGAAGAAGGTTGTTCGCAAACTTACGTGTCTCAGCGGCTAAATGTGAGTCGTTCAACTGTCCAGAGGACTTGGCAACGGTATCTAGAGACTGGTTCGGTCAAAAGAAGACCCGGTTCGGGAAGAAAACGATGCACAGAACCAAGAGATGACCGCTTTTTGGTGAGTCAGGCGTTGCGTAATCGTAAGGCGTCAAGTGTGGACCTGAAGAAGAGCCTTGAAGAAGTAAGAGGAGTAGAAGTTAGCTTGTGGACGGTCAGGAGGAGGCTTTTGGCTGCCAATATCAAGAGTTACCGCCCAGCTCGGGGCCCTAAATTACTCCGTGAGCACCGTGTTGCTCGACTTCAGTTTTCTCGGAACTGCGCTTCATGGACTCTGGAGGACTGGAATAAAGTATTGTTTTCTGATGAAGCTAGAATCTCTTTGTGTGGAGAGGACCGACGCCGGCGAGTGCTGCGAAGACCACGGGAACGCTATGCGGAAGTGTGTTTCGAAGAAATCACTCCTTATGGCGGAGGCTCCGTTATGGTTTGGGCAGCAATTAATTCGACGGAGCGTACGGAGTTAATTTTCATAGAAAATGGAACATTAAATGCACACCGGTACATAATGGAAGTCCTAATTCCATATGCACAACCCACATTGACTGCACTTGGGGAGGATTCCATTTTTATGGACCATAATTCTCGCCCGCACCGTTCTGGCGACGTGGAAGCGTACATGCAAGAAGTTGGGATCCGTCGTTTAGATTGGCCAGCTCGAAGTCCTGACCTCAATCCAATTGAGCATGTGTGGGATGTTCTAAAAAGACGGGTAAGATCAGTGCAACCTGCTCCACAAAACATCAGGTAGCTAAAAAGAGTCATTGCAGAAGAGTGGGAACGTATTCCTCAAAACGTTATTAAAAACATCGTGGAAAGCATGCCCAGAAGGATTCAAACTGTGATTTTGGCAAGAGGAGGTCACACTCGTTATTAGGTTTTTACATTTGTAACTTTATTTAATTAAAAAAAGTAAAAAAAAACTTGTCTTTATTGCCGACCACTTCTTATTGTTTGGGCGTGTACGTCGATTTTAAAGAATCCATCGTTTTTTTTTCTTTTAATTGCTCGAATTCACTTCACGCGCATTAATTTACACGATTATAAGTATACAGACTACGTCAAAGAAATAAATTTCATTTAATTAACTAAAATCGACCTTAGAACGTAAATTTCCTTAGGTGCCCGTTTTTTTTGCAAAAGAGTGTATTTGTGTCCTCATTAACCTAAAAAAACAAAATCTATGTGAATGAACATGTTATTATTAATTTAAATGATGATATTATGATAGAAAATTCAAATTATGACATTGTAAATATAAAACAAGATGGACTTGATATTAAAGCTAACAATCCTTTAGGTGAGACAGTATAGCTAAGACCCTAGGTAAAAACAGCAACTTTCTAAGTCCCAAACAAACGTTAGCAACTAGTCCGGAAGAAGATGACATTTTACGTACAAAATTTCACATTTCCTCAATAGATTTAGCACTCGAAGAGGCGAAGCTAAGTATTGTTGTCGCGAGCCTAGTTGACACAGTTCCGTAATATCTACATAAGTACAATGGATGGGTGTCTGTCGTTGTAAATCAAATAACAATGACATGTTCTTTGGTGCGAAACTAAATAATGTTGTTTGACGTTTACACAGTACCTATGTTGTGATGAAACTCACATGAAATAGGTGGGGATTTAATAAGTTATGGCTTGATGTTTATTTAATATGATCAAAATTATATTTTTTATATTTTTTATTTGGAAAGATAAAATGACTTGATTAAGCCTTTTAATGAGTAAAGTTAGCGAAACTGGCAGTTTATTCCTCATATGAACTCATATCCCTGGCTAAACTTCGTTCATAGGCTTCTCTCCAGGATTTCAAATTCAGTTCTTGGTAATCTTGTTGTACATATTTGATAGTCTCGTTGAGCTTTTCCATCAGGCGTGATCGCGGTCAAGAGCTAGCTTTAAATAAAAAAAAAAATATATCCTTTTTAGTTATTATCTTCTGAAATTGTCTCTGACCTTTCAACAAAACAAAATGAACATGTTGTATAAATCTTAGATGACGTGTACAAAGTTAACAAGAGAAATATGCACATATATTTGAAACTGACGCACATATACTTGAAACTGACGACATTACTAACAAACCACATACGAGATATTTGTTTCTTTGCTCCTAAGACACTACGAATGGTGGTGAAGTTAAGTAAGATGTAGCGACAAGACTTGCGGTTTTTTAGTGCCTATTTAACGTCAACAAGGACATATTTCTTGGGAATTATGAGCTTAATACTGTAAGAACAGCAACTACAACATTGTCCGCTGTTGTTAATGTCTTAATCAAAAGATATTTCAGGAAATTGAAACTGTTTTTATTAATTGGCATTGCCAATGATAGTCCTTGGATAACTCGATGACGAAATGTGTTTAATGATACAAATAAATTAGAAAACAGTTATGATTTAGTAAAATAAAACAAACGAAGATTAGTTACTGCCAACAAAGACAATGACAAAGAACGGTCAAATATTTGTTTATTTATTAGAAGAATAAAATCATAAAGTACTTAAACTATTAAATATGTCGCAGCCAACTAGCTTAATGAGCCGTATCAATAAAAGCCTAGACTTTTCATTGAACTGTGCCGTTTAATCAGCGATATTAGTGACATGGGCAAGTCATTCAACTATATTGAACAAAAGATGTCACTTAGGTCGCCGAAAAACGGCGCATTTAAATGAAAAGGCTAGGCCACCAATGAAACGTCTGATTAAGCTAATTGGCTGCGTCTATGTCTCCAGTCATATTAAGTTGAAAAAGAAATAAACCATTGCCTCATCGCAAGCATTACGGTCAATATGGGCACCTTCACTGTTGTTTCAAGTGTTGATAAAGTAACTGCAAGTATATTATTATGTGCATTAACAACTATGTAACTTTCTCTATCACTCATTTAGAGGTAACTGACAGAGAGTATTTTCGTTTTCTCTCCACTTCGATCGGAGATATCGTTTTGTTTGGGCATATCTATGTACTTAACATTGTTCACCATAATCTTATCATTAGAGCCTGTATGCTTTTGCTTTGCATCAACAACAGCCATTTACCATCCCTACTAATCCGTATTCCCTACTAATATTATAAATGCTAAAGTAACTCTGTCTGTCTGTCTGTTACGCTATCACACTAAAACGACTGAACGGACCGTCATCTATACTAATTTTATAAAGAGGAAAGATTTATATTTTTGTGTGTGTGTATGTTTGTAATGAATAAACTCAAAAACTACTGTGCCGATTTCAAAACTTATTTCACCAATGGAAAGCTACATTATTAGGGAGTAACATAGGCTATATTTTATCCACGTATTCTCACGGGAACGGGAACTACGCGGGTGAAACTAGACTGATATATGGAGAAGGACATAGGCTACTTTTAACACGTGATAACCAATATTCACGCGGGCGGAGCTGTGGGCAAAAGCCAGTTTCAAATATAACAGAAAATCAATCACAAACGTTCCCAACTGCCATTAAAAACCTATTTAAATCACTGATCGAAACAACGAAACCGACCTATATTGCTTATGGAAGTTCAAAAGAGTTCCCGTCAATAAAGTTTGACCGAAAGAAATGATTGCCCAAGCTTTCCAGCAATTGGCACGGCTGTTGGCCCAGATTTGTTACAAGAATAACCACGTAACTGCTAGAATGTAGGTTAAACAGGCCTTTGAAAGGAACGGACTGCGGCCTGATAGGGTGACAAAAGGTCGCGAAGAATTAGCTGCAAAGTAAGTGGTAGTTAGGTTTCTTGTGCACTTAGTACTTTGTTGAAATCGAGTTTGTTGTACTGGCTTAAAGAGCTTGTTGCTGTAGATTTGTTTCTGGTTAAGCTTATTTATATTCTTTCGATACGGAAGACCATATAAAATACATCATAAAGAGTTCACCTGAATATTGCATATGCTATGTAATTGGCGAACAATTTTTTTTATAAGTTTGAAGGTACGAAAGTCGGAATGCTTTTGTAGCGGCATTCATGCCGCCACAAAAATCAACGTAGCAGAATCAACATCACAACAAATGAGACTCGCAGCGCCATCTATCTCGACAGCTGCGAACTAATTGACAAAATCCTAAATCGCGATATCAGAGTTTACCGTGCGATTTGAACATATGCAAAGCCCGAATATCAACTCTCGGGCAGTTGCCCACCAGACACAAACAACCGTCTGGTCGGAGGATCCTCCCTTTTCAATGGAGGTTTGCGGGACTTTACTCTCTGTTCCGCTACCTCTAAACTGGTGACCCTCGACATTGAACGTCAGCGCAGCCTTCGTGCAGCTACCTCATCATGACGTCATCATCATCATCACTTCTCCTCATCCTGACCTCAAGCTCTCGAGCAGCGAGTCATACAGCCAGCCAGAACCCTCGGCTTCTACGGGTATCCTGACCACCAGCATGCAGCGGACGCGCATTCCTGGTCAGCATCCTCAGCCTCTATCATCAACCTCATCAGCGACCTTGGCAAGCACACTGCACTTTCGGCCAGTCACATGAAGAGCCTTGAAAAACCTCTCCTGGTCGACGCCAGCAGTCACGTCAGCACGTCGCACAGCTCCGACCCACCATGGCAAGCACACTGCACCTTCGCCCAGTCACATGAAGAGCCTTGAAGAACCTCTCCTGGTCGACGCCAGCAGTCACGCCAGCAGCAGCATCGGGGCACCGCAGACAGTTCCGACTCACCGTGAACTCTGCGACGCAGACAGTTCCGACTCACCGAGAACTCTGCGACTTCCGGTTCCGACTCACTGGAACCAACCTTCCACTGGCCTGGCAAGCATCTCAAGAGATGTATGGACGACTCATCCACTATCGACCTCCGGTCTCCGGAGGGGAGTGATGTAGCGGCATTCATGCCGCCACAAAAATCAACGTAGCAGAATCAACATCACAACAAATGAGACTCGCAGCGCCATCTATCTCGACAGCTGCGAACTAATTGACAAAATCCTAAATCGCGATATCAGAGTTTACCGTGCGATTTGAACATATGCAAAGCCCGAATATCAACTCTCGGGCAGTTGCCCACCAGACACAAACAACCGTCTGGTCGGAGGATCCTCCCTTTTCAATGGAGGTTTGCGGGACTTTACTCTCTGTTCCGCTACCTCTAAACTTTAATACACCATGCTGAGACTGGTAATTAATACAAGCCTTTATGCTTGCGTTCATCTTCCAAAATAAGAAGAAACCTGTTCGGTGAGCAAACTGACAAACAATCATTTCCTCTTTATTAAGTACCAGTGTATATTAAAATGACGCCAACGCGTTCAAATACTCGGACAAATAAACTTCTCAACACATATGAATATTCAGAAACGGTCAGTGACTAACCTCCGTCGTCTCAAAACCACGGATCTTAACAATTTTTTTCTTTGTCCGCATTGACTAAACAGCTGATTCACTAGTATGACTCAATGATCCGTTCACTTCTTCTTTCTTAATAAAACTAACAAGTTATTAGTAAAGGAACTAGGGACTAATTTACTGACACATTTACTTCCGATATCTCGATTTTATGTAGATTAATTTGAAACGGTGTTGTAGTCCGATATTTAATTAATATTCATAAATGACTCAACTTCCTTTTGGATTAGAATGAAAGAATGGAAAACAAGAGGAATTTGTTAAGAACCCATTTTAAAAGTCTACTAATCTTGGATTTTTTTTTTGTGTTCGTCACAGTACAGTCGATATTGCAATACAATTTTTATTAAATTACTTTCTATTAGCATTTAAAATCCCTTTTAACTAACGAGTAGGCTGTTCAATAAATTCCATTTTTAAAATCAGATTTCTATTTAAAAAAAGCACTACCTATTTTTCAAATGGTGATTTCTATCTAACCAGCCTATACTTACTACTACTATACTTAATCTTGTCCGTTTTAGGTGTGAATATCTCACGGCGGCTATACTTTCTCAAAGGTTTTACGATCTTGGGATGCTTCTCGCATTGGTCACCACTTCGTTAGTGAATCATACTCGAAGATTTAATCGTAAATCGTGGAACGTATATCAGAAAGATGATCTCAAGTAATTAAATTATAAAGGAACGCATCAATAACGTTCTGTCAAATTCAAATGACATTAGCTGTCATGTTTCTGGCGGGAAGATCTGTTTTCATGTGAATTTTGTAAGTGCACAATAAATTTGTGGCGGCTTAGGTAATATTTTCACTTTATGATCTTTCTGAGATTTGTTGGCATACATTAGGTTACCGATGGAACTCGTAAATACGAGTGTTGAATGAAATATAACACTTTAGCGCAAGTATTTACGCAACGTGAACATCACCTTCAACCTGGTATTTTAATATCATCATCAATCATTATTCTCAGTTCGTATTTACCCTATAAGCCTTCTGGTATTTAAGCCCCGCATCTTGACATTATCCATGAATTAAACAGCGTTGTACAATGTATGAGTTTACGCAAGACGCCATTAAAAACCGAATGTTAGTCGAAACTTTACGATGGCGATCAATGGACCATAAAAGTGCGTATAGTGGGCTGCTCTGACCCCAATGAGACCTACTTTGACGTCAAACGACTGCATAGAAAATTTTGACGGCTGTATGACGTTGGAGTAAGTAGCTATTGTTTTAAGCTTTGTTGATTTAAGATTAGATGGATGACGCACGATAACAGTCGGTCAGTAAGCCTATGAAGCAAGTACTGATAACGACCTGTGACATCATTATGTTAGGGTGCACCATAGAACTTAGCATTACTTTCTGTCAACAGACATGGGTTCTGACTCCTCCGCTGTGCTCTTCTGATTAATTTCGTCGCGAGATACAAGACAGTTGAATCTTTTCTCCGGGACTCGTCGAGCTGTATTGCCTCGTCGCTTTTCTGGTGGTCGTAACTGTCGATTCTGACTTTCAGAAATTGCAGTGATTGGGAATAGTGTGGTGGGAAATAAAAATAGGCATAGGTACTTAGTAGCACCTACTTATCAAGTGAAATCGTATAAATATAAGACTAATGTTTGAACGCCGTAGTTTGCATCTGTAATACCCATCAATTTTGATCCACTTTTTCTGTTCGATATTAACTTAAATCCTCTTGTGAAAATCAGTGTAAAACATTGTGATCCTATCTTCCTGTGTGAAGCTATGTGTCTCCAATATGTTGTCACTGTCACACAAAGTCCCAAAATTTACGTTACGGCTTAGCAGTAAAAATACACGGTGGTGAATTAATATCACGCCTCATGTCAGTTTCCGCCAGATGGCGGTGTGTTTTCTATAATATTAGTTTGTTCTTATTAAAACAGGCGGCGAACAGTGCACGCGCAAGCGACTGTTTTCTTTCCATTTTGAAGCTCTGTAGGGTTGGCAGAGTTAATAGAATTTGGTGTTGTGGATTATCTGAATTGATTATGGATTAACTTAACGGTTATTGGTGATGATTCCAATTTTTTTTTTGGCGATATGCGGTGGGGGAAAATACAGAATTTTTATAAGTAGTTTGTTTAATCAAACTTGCATTTTTAGAGTACAACGCTTTTAGTGATACAAAATAAACAAACTGAGGTCCAGTTTATAAAACGAAAACGATCCCAAAATGTGACAAATTATCAAACGACCGTTAGCTCGTGTCAGCTAATAGATGCTCATTTGTTGGTTGAATACAAACAAATATACAAATTCCTTTATTTTTAAAAAAAACAGTTTCTTATGAAATGTCAAAGTCTGTCGTCAAATAGATTAAGCTAGTTCTGCCGCGCTAGCGAAAGGAGCAGCAAGTTGTTCTGGAGCAAAACACGCTCACCGACGCTATCTCCAGCGCGGCAGTTGCACGTTCCAAAGCGTAGATCCTATGGAGAAGAACGCGCGAGAAACTCCATGAACGCTCTCATAACTTTCAACAGCTATTTAAATCACTTGATTTGCGTTTATTTTGTGACCCTTCGAACTTCTTTTCTTAGTGACGCTTCGATCTTCTTTTCTTAGTGACGCTTCGATCTTCTTTTCTTAGTGACGCTTCAATCTTCTTTTCTAAGTGACGCTTCGATCTTATTTCTTAGTGACGCTTCGATCTTCTTTTCTTAGTGACGCTTCCATTTTATTTTCTTTGTGACGCTTCGATCTTCTTTTCTTGCTGAAATTCAGTGTTAACTTTCTAATGTTGGTAATGTAGGTACCTATTCTTATGACTTTTTTCTATAACCGAGAAGTGGCAGCCCTGTACTCCTGAAAGGATTACAGCACTGGCGCGTGTTATTACAGTATTACAGTTAAAATTAACTGCCGAACAGTTTTCAAGTTCATAACACACAGTAACTGAGGATTATTCTCAGACGCAATGTTTTGGTGTTTTAACTAAACGATATAATGTAGTTTATTCCGTGAAAGGTCATTGATATTTCAATGTAAACGTTAAATATGATTTATTGTTTGATTTGTTAAAATAAATATAAAGACCGATATAAATGTATTTGTTAATTTACAATAATAACTCCTAGAAAATTATTGACTGTTTATAAAATATAGAATATAATAAAAAACATTTATTCGACACAACAGCAACAACCACATATTAAAAAAGACATCAATAATATAACTTAAGAACCAGGAAGGGGACAACCAACCAACCAGGAGGGGCAGGGATACCCAGCACCCATATGTCTGTTGCTGTTTAGTCTGTTGCGTTCAAATTCCAGGCAGGTAATAGAAGCATAAAGCTATCAAGCAATCTGCAGAAACAGACTCCAGGCTGTTGAGAAAATCTTGATGGAAAACCTAAGAGTTAAATGCAAAAGCAATGATACCTAGGTGTTGAACGTACCTAACGCAACGTCCATGTAATTTTACCATTCTTTTGTTAACATTTTTTCTCCTCTTCGTCCCCAGGCCTGCGCCCCTCGCTATGTCTCCTACGTCTCCGCCAAGCTGAACCAGAGAGACCCAGTGGGCACGTGCTTCGTGGCCAACTCTCCCGACCTGAGTGATGTTAAGGAGTTCTCTCCGTGCCGTACATGTAAGTCTCGTGACGTCATCGTCGCACACGCATGTCTGTCGCATGCGTGCATGGTCAAACTCAAGGAATTGATGAACCTCTATTGTCTATTCCGTGATCAAAGTCATGGGTTTAGTTCTACATCGAGGTGATATCCAACTGGATTATTGCCATATTAGATACACTCCATTTACACATTACTACATGAATTACTGCACACTGTTAAAACCATTTTAATATTTTCATATGAAGGCCTGTTTTTGTAGTTTTCAATATAAGTCAATTCATTTTATCACGTACGTAAAATTCTCCTGTTTTAATATTACATCCATTATAAAAATAAAAAGTTCTCCACACCACACACCCTCATAAAATGGCAACACAGTCTGTAGTAAAAAGGGCGCCAATGGAGCCATCATGGTCGGTACAATGGCGGTCATGAAAGCGCGCGAAAACCGACTCACTTCCGCCGGTAATGGCGATGGGGCAGGCAAGGGAATTACCGTGACGAGCCTGAGGCACTGAAACATGATTTACGATGCCACTTTCGTGTAAAACGATAAATTTAAGGGTCACGTTACATTACAAAAATATCATTGTGTGATTTGATGGTTTTTTGAAATGTGAAACTTTAATTTTTATTTGCGATGGCCCACACAAACTGGGACCACACATTTGTATGTGACATTATATAATTTTAAGTGGTACTATGATCTAGTTTAAATTTTATTATGTTTGTAAACCATTTTAATGTCATATTTTATTTTACTCATACACTTTCTGCTTCCACTGCACATTTTCCACACAAACAGAAACCATTATTTATTTTATGATACCAGGTCAATAAAAGTCGAATAAATAAATTTGTATGCTTTGTTTAGTGCACCGTTCATTGGACGAGGGTGAGTATCTTCTGAGGTAAAGTTCGATGTGTAACGCACTTGTCGACGAGTAGAAACTCATACACTTCATCATTAATGTATGAACGAACATGTTGACCCATCTCATACATAAAGCCATGCATCCTAGATAGACCTCTTTGAAGAACCTTTATGTCAAACTATGGCCGCCATAGATATAATAAAGTTTGTGTTTTTATATTTCTATGATGGCCACTTTTACGTACCCAGTATGGCGAGAGAAAAATTAAAAAGAATTAATTAATTTTAGAATTATGAATATTGGCAACCATACTAAAAAATACAGGGTAGAATAAGTTGTTTGAATAAAAAATGCCGTAATTTTCTTTAAAATAATAACTTCTGTTATTGATCTCCATTCTAAGACTGAAACCTCATTGATGTTTTGATGAAAGCTGATTTTAATAAATTAACAACAAATAACAAATAAAAACAGAAAATTAACAGAAAATCTACTCCTGTAACTAATTTATCAACATTTAGTAACCGTATAAGTTTGCATGTATATATATTGTATTTGTACCTATATGTTGTACTGTGTTCTTAATATTATATGTGAAAACATTGTCATCATATAGAAGGAAACACGACGCAATAACAGAAAATATTACAGCCTCACAATGTGTACCATGTATCATGTGTGTACATAAACTGTGTCACAAACTACAATAACAAAAACATTAGGTACCTACCCTCTTTCTGACGCAGTCGGGTAATAAAAATAGTAGGTTAGATTCTTGCTGACCCACGGAAATACGTGTAGGTACCTACTTGCAGGAAGATTTTCACGAGTCTATGTTTTTTTTTAATAAAAACTCGTTTAACAAATAAAGGCAACGATAAAACTTATACTATTAATGACATTAATAGAAAAAACACTTTTATTATAAATATAAAACACAAAATGTATTCAGTCAAGCACCCTGTATGTAATTTACACTGTGTATTAAAGCATCGTATAAGTGTATAATTCATCGCAGGTCTATATTGATTGTTAATTGATTTGTTTTTAATTTGCAGCGAGTCACGGACAGCGCAAGACTGGCATGTGCCAAGCTGGTTTCTCAGCAGCTATCTCAAAGGTAACCTTTTATTTTTAATGTCGTTTTGTTATAAACGTAGCGTGTTTCTTTACTTGCATCAAATAAATGTTTTATCTATCTATCTATCATAAAAGCACTTTCGTGGAATATAGGAGAATACATGATTAAATATTCCGTTTTTTTGTTTCAAAATTTGACTAGCTTATATCGATATTTGTATAATAATCTTAGAAATCATCCTGTACAAACGGATAAATTTTTATTTTGAATCTGAAGCAAAATTTTAACAAAAAGGATTTTCTTCGCGACTGTTAATAACTGTGCTGTCATTTATCAATTGTCTCCAGTGTTGCGACACACAAAAATATGATGACAGTTTATTATCTTTTTTGTCACACCAATTACGTTCCATTTCCAATTATTTCGAGTGAAATTCGCTTTTTATCGGTACCGATTCCTGGCAGCATTAAAAAGTGAAGTTATTAATTTAATTTTCATAAGTGGTCATATTAAAATGCAATTATTGTGGCAGTATGTCATCTTGTGACAAATTAGCCACGGTGTTTTGGGTAATGGGTAGTCATTATTATTTTATTACCGAGAAGACGAAAGGTGAGGTCGGGTTATGACTTCTCGTTTGAAGTTTCGTTGCTCAAAGGTTGCAAAACATCGCTCTTGGACTATCAAAAAACAAAAATCATGGAAAACTTAGTTTTTTCTGTATTAGGTATAGGTACAGAAAAAACTAAGTTTTCCATGATTTTATTTCCGACATTGGGAACTGAATTGTACATAAGTATCAATTTTTCTGAAAATTTTCATTTATAATGAGACTGGACATGGACTTCAAGAAAAGACAAAAAATATTGCAAATTGTTGGAAATTTGAATTAATTCCGCCCGTCACTTACCTAATTCTTAAATCAAACCACGACCACTTTTGTTCCAAAATAAACCAAATTCTTACTACTTTGATGTAAAACATCGTGATTTTACGATCGTGGGAATAGAATTATTTTTGCCCATAGAGGAATTATCATCGTGATCGCGGCGGCCGGCTCACACGTGACGCGCATGCGCAGCCGCGCAGGCTCCTTATGAATTATTTAACTTTTATTGTTGCCAGTGCAAAAAATAAAACAAGAAATGGTAAGATTTCTATTTCGAGAATAGTGAGCGAATTTTATTGCAGTTTTATTATGTCTCTGTATTTGGGATACAATTGAGATTTACCGCTAAATTCTGACAGGACAATCCCTTGGTGTCCTAGTATGGTAGCGGGTACCAAGCAGGACTTTATTTGTTAGTGTCCTGGTAGTGCTTATAAAATTGCATGAGTACCTATCGTATATGCTGCTTACATACGCAGCCACCCATAAAAGTTGTGAGCTGAACATGGGCTTCCCGGCTCCCGCGCAGACTATACAAAGAAGCTGCGAGGAGATTTTGACTTAATCACTGCACGGACAATACAAACAAACCATGCCGCCATTTAGCATGCAGTAATGCTAATCTGTAAAAATCTCTGGAAACTTAGCTGATGAAGTGATCACGAAGTGAGTTGTTAATCCGTCCAATCAAGTCGTAATGACAGTTCACTTCAATGTTGGGATATTTGCAGAATGGATCGGCTGGTTCACTTATCTAGTGAGCCTAAAGCATCGCTAAACATAGAAACCCTTAGCAATCGCATCTTATACATTTGCCCGACCTGAAAATAGTTGGAACTTTAGACGTAGGGTTTTCACATATATAAGATACGATACAAAGGTGTACGATAAAATCTCTGAATTCGCTTAAGGAAAAAACCTCGCTTGAAGAAAATAAGATATTTTTTAAAGTCCCCATCATTAACACCGTTTCTAGAAATTATATGTCTGACCGTTATTTTCTTATAGCACATAGTAAATCAATAAAGATAAGGTGAGCAGCCCGAATTCTCCAAATTCTATTAAGAGTTCAAATAATTTATATCACAGTACCTACATAAGTAAGCAATCTTTAACCATAATCGTCGAAACTAGAATTAAAATCGATTAAAATGTGAGTCACAAACGCACAGACAATTAATTTCCATTATCTAAAGGAATAACAATAAACATGACACCAAACGACTACCTTGCCCTTGCCTTACTCTGTAGAAAAAAAAAGTGATAAATGTCACCATACCTGTTCAATAGGTCTTTTTTTCAGTGTTGCCAGGTGAATAAAACCGTTTTGGTATGGGTATCACGTGCCATGGGCTATTTTTTTAAATCAAAATCTATGAAAACAGAGGAAAGGTGTGAGGCCAGCAATCCTTACATTGACATAAATTGTATTATGATATTGCTTCTGTTTATAATTAAAATATCCATAAAGTGTGAAGTTTTAGGAATAGATTTTTATACGACTAAGACGAAGAATCAACGTTTTTTATACGACTAAGACGAAGAATCAACGTTTTTCTTCACATTGATATCACAGAAAATTAAAGAAAACAGATCAATCTGACAGGGCGATGATGTGGTCGCCACTCTTTAAGTAAAGAGGTCATGATCATTGTGATGATCATAATGCTACCTGATGGTAAGCGATCACATGATCGCTTACCATCAGGTAACATAGTTCAGGCCAACGTGAACCTATCAATTGACAACAAATACCGGCCAAGTGCGAGTCGGACTAGCGCATTAAGGGTCTCTTCATCTATAAAAAAAAACGGCAAAAAAACACGTTTATTGTTTGGGAGCCACACTTAAATATTTATTTTGTTCTGTTTTTAGCATTTTTTGTTATAGTGGCAATAGAAATACATCATCTGTGAAAATTTCAACCGTCTGGTGATAGACAGACGGACAGCGGAGTCTTAGTAATAGGGTCCCGTTTTTACCCTTTGGGTATGGAACCCTAAAAATAATATTTGAAACTACGTGCTGCGTTAGGAATGTCCATTGAACTTGACTTTTTTATACTCGAGCATTTCTAAATCGATCCAGGATAATGACAAGTCCTTAAACAAACAAACATGGTCTTATATCTCATTAAAATGTCACAACACACTTAAATCTAGACCATTTCTGTCACGCAATTTCAGATAGCCATACTCTCGTCTTTTATCATCTGCATCCAACTCGCAAAGATGGTATCTTTTCTCAGAAGACAGAACCCGATACCAAGACGTTAGGTACCGTGGAAGTTGGCAATCTTCACGAGGTCTCGAAACGTGACGATTTTGCTAAACAGTCGTATAACAATAGTTATACGACTGGGATATGTTGGAGAAACCAGAAGTGTTTTTTTGTTTATGTTTCTGATGTCAGCAAATGGTCGAGATTTTTTACTAATAGGGATAATTTTAAGTATCTCAAAATGAAGGTACAAAAATACATATAATATAATACTAACAGTGAAAATAGAATCAAAATTGATCGAAAAACCAACGAGATATAATTAAAACAAATATATCCGTCCTTCTCGCGAAAACGCTGTTTTCTATGGCAGCTGCAAAGTCAAAATTGGTCAAAGTTCGTATCGGACTTCTCTTTCTAATTGAAAATTTTGAAGCTTTATATAACTTCACCGCTGATGAAGGTATTTTAAAAATAATGTCAAAATTGTTTACTGATAATAAGTATTTTATTTAGCAAATAAAAAAAAATAATGCAAATTCCCTATTTTTTCAAAAATAATAGCAAATGTTTTTAAAAGAACAAAAAGGGTAAGAGTTGATAAATGATAAATGATAAATGATATTTATTTTGTAAGTAGGTTAAACATAACACTTTTACACGTCAATATTTTTTGGTCATTTTAAGCTAGATGAGGCCGGTGTTTCCTAGCTGACTACCCTGAGAAGAAACACCGAAACAAACTCAGAGGTCACAGTCTCTTTTGAAGTCCATACAAATTGTACTGGTCAAATCATACGAGAACCATGTAGGTTAATGTCTGAGGTGGCCTTTTGAGGAAAGTGCCACACAGATTTGAGTGGACCTGTCCAGACAGTGCAAGCATTTGTCAGTTATTGTGGAGCTCAAACTTAGAACTTTAAGGAGCTCAACGATTTGACGAACAATACCAAAGTAAGGACATTTGGGTAGGCCGCATAAAAAAAAATCTCAAACTGCCAGACATTTTTGACTAACATGAAATGGATCCCTATCATAGCGATCTGCATGGTCCCCAAATTCACAATACGATATGAGGATCATGCAGATCAGTGTCTGAAATGGTCTTTTGAGGAAAGAACCACACAGATTTGAGTGGACCCGTCCAGTCAGTGCAAGCTTTGGTCAGTAGTCGAGTAGCTCAACTTAGAACCAAAAAGGAGCTCAACGAACCGACGAACATGCCAAAGAAAGGACATTTGGGTAGGCCGCAAAAGTACTCAAACTGCCAGACCTCGTTAAAAATACTTCAAAGAAGAAGAAGAAGTATTCTAAAGAAGCGAAAAATAAGAAGAAAATAACCCACATAGTCCCCATATTCACAAAACGAGTTAAATAATAAAAAATAAAATATAATACTTTTCAAAGTAAGTATTCATGTCAAACATAATAAATTGAAAAAAAAATAATAATAAAAATAAAATAAATTACTTTACAAAGTAAATATTCCATGTCAAAAATAATAAAAATAGAATACTTAATAAAGTAAACATTCATGTCAAAATTTACAAACGAGATGAACGAAAAGTAATAGCTTAAAAAAATGACAATGTCTAAAAATTAAAAAGGTATAATAGATTAAATGTAATATTAGGCCATGTACATCATTGAAGCAGCTCAATCCCAAGCCTTTTTGTCTTCAAGATAGTCTTTAATCGTGTAAAAAGCTTTCTGGCATAGCTTACGTTTTATAAATAATTTGAACTTATTAATACTAAGGTCTTGAATATGGCTAGGGAGTTTATTATAAAAACGTATACATTGGCATCTAAATGAACCACCTATTTTCTTGAGCCTGGTTTTAGGAATGACAAAATTGTGTTTGTTCCTAGTATTTACGTTATGGATATCACTGTATCTTTTAAATAGATTAATATTTTTATGTGCATACAAAAGATTTTCATAAATATACTGAGAGGGCACAGTCATTATATTAATCTCTTTAAATTTGTCTCTGAGGGAGTATTTGGGACTTAATTTATAAATTGCACGAACAGCCCTTTTTTGTAAAACAAATACTGTTTGAATATCGGCGGCATTTCCCCACAACAGAATGCCGTATGACATCACACTATGAAAGTAACTAAAGTATAATAAACGGGCTGTCTCTAAATCAGTTAAGCCACGAATTTTTCTAACGGCGTATGCTGTTGATTTCTGAACGTACCATTTTAAATTAATCTACGTACCATTTTAAATAAAGCCAAACCTTACGAATTCAGGTAGAACAAAACCCGAATTCAATATGCTAGAGCGCTTTTAATTTCAACACATCAACACTATCGTTTCCTATAAATTGCCTCCTATATAATTTGGTGTAGCAACCCTGTTCCGCTTTCCAACAGCATCAATTTTATTGAAGTGTCCATCTATAGCCCAATCCCACCTCGCAGCAAGGTGCGAACGAACACAATTCATTACTATTCATTGGTACACCGTGTTGCATCCTAATGGACCCATGTGTTTGCGGGCCGTGATTCACTTGCTAGACACTATTTAGCTTTTGAGGAAAGCTGTGCAAATCTTCGCGGGTGAATGTGTTCGGCTCGAAGTGTAATTTCTTTTGCCTTTTTAGGTAAATGTATGGTCAGCTTTGGAAGAATCTTAAGTTGTTTTTGCTTGCTGAAATCTCAGAAATTGCTATGCTATGCGATGTAATTTAATGCGGAATTCAATAAAAATATCGTCTAATACGAAATTAATACCTATGCGACAATGCCACTGAAATTCGCGCGCATTTCCAAAAATAATGGTCTACCCTTAACAATATCAGAAATTTTAAGCGACAGTTTTTAAAAAGTTTTTTCCTATAAACTTCTCAACATTACTACGTCAAACATTCCTGTAGTTTACAAACATGGTTTTGGAACGCGTCCGTAAGCGGCAGCCATTTGCAGACAATGGCGGCGCGAAACGGGCGGGAAATCGATGCGTCCAGAACTTTTGCGGAATTGAAGACTTTTGATTTAGATATAATTTAAGACTTTTTGCTATTAAAATAGTTTACATTTCTATGAGAATTGCAAAAGATAAAACTGTACCTATAAATACTTCAAAAGTAAGTAGGTAGGTACCTAAGTACATTTTAAAACAAAAAAGTCGTGGAAGGGATTTGACCATTATGGACAACATTGACGCAAAAACCACCTTTACTGGTCATGCAATTTATACCTTGAACTTTATGACATCGGTAGTATCATAGTACAGTACTATCAACACTAGCTGAATCTAATAAAAAAATCCATGAAGTACTGCTACATTCATAAACTTCTACTTTACAGCTAGACTCATTCATGAATTTGGCCTAACAAACATAAAAAAATAAAGCTGGTTCTAAGCAAACTGTGACGGCAAACAATAAAATGTAATGACGCAGAACTGCGCGTGCGCTGGTTACCAATATCTTGTACCTAGTCTTGCGTAAATTGTCAACAAACTTTTTGGATCAACATTTGGAAATTCTAAGAAATAAAAAAAATCTTTCAAAGATTAAAAATATCTATCGTCCACATCTATACTTCTATACTAATATTATAAAGAGGAAACATTTATATGTTTGTAATGAATAAACTCAAAAACTACTGTGCCGATTTCAAAAATTCTTTCACCAATGGAAAGCTACATTATTAGGGAGCAACATAGGCTATATTTTATCCAGGTATTCCCACGGGAACGGGAACTACGCGGGTGAAACTGCGGCGTGCTGCTAGTATAGATTTAAACATAACTGTGACTGCAGGTGTTGCCAACTTTAAAATTATGCAACACTAAAAATCGATCATATTCAATAAATGTTGCCATCATAAAGTTTCAGTTTCAGTGTCCAAGATCGCGATTGAAAATTCATAACCCGACTTTATAATGTATTTACATCTTTATTACATTTATTACAATAGATTCTGAACAATGGAAGCTGTATATCTTATTATAAAAAGACATAATAAACTTTATTTCTTAGAAAATACAGATGAATATTGGATAAATTGTAATCTATTTAAAAGCGCAGGCGCAGGTTGTAAATGCAAAATTCATGGGATTTTAAACGCTTCTTATATTTATGCACAATTTAATTGAATATTCAATTACCTACAACTGAGCCCTTTATAGTTTTCTTTAGTATTTTACGCGTTTTAGTAAGGGAATTTTACGTTCTTAGGATTTAATATCGTATTAATATTTTTAAAAGCTTTCGCATGTTTAGCTAGAATGACGGAGTTAATTTTAAAATGACGAATCGCCTTACATTAAAATGAACTAGGCAATTAATTAATGGTTTATATAATACATAAGGAAAACTTACTTACGTAGGTACTGCATGATTTCAAAAATGACTTTAAAATACCAATATATGTGATTAGCAAAAGCTGTATCAATCGACATGATTGTTTTTCTCTTGACACATCGAACCGTCAAATCCGAGCCCTTTCAACTGTAATATAGACAACAAAATAAGTCAGTGCCGTAATATCGTTGTGACATTCTGCCCTCTGGTGACAGTCGGCGCGCATGCGCGCTGGTCCGAGCTGTATATGGCGCGCACGCGCATATTTATTCATTGGCCTGCGTACGCTGATTCAATGCTAAAACGACTAGGCTTTTATGTTGTTTTTAGGGCTGCCACCGCCATTTTCGGTTTATGAATTACTTACTACATGTTTTATTTTTTATCTCCATGACAGATTTGTGTACGTTTACGTCGGCTCATGTTTTATTTATATTTGTATTTACATATTTACATTCGCTTTCGCAATGTCCGGTAGTTTCAGTTTTCTAAAGTGCGATGTAAATTGAATCGGTATTGCTTGTATCAAAATCTCCACGTTTTTAAGGACAAAATATACTTCTTTTTTCTGAATTTTAGTGTCGACCTTAAAAATTGTATAGGTAGGTATCGCTATTAGTGGCAGGTGTCTGAAATATTGCAAAACTTGTGGTGCAGATTTTCCTCAATCGACTTCGTACGTTTCCAGTTCAGGTTACAAGATACGAATTAGGTATCTTGCGACTAGAAAACCTGGTATGAGGGTCTTTAAAATTAAACTCCTGTTTCTATCTTAATGCAAAACGGATAGGTACATTTATGAGACTTTACCTTATTTATAACTGAATGATTCTTTACAGCACCTTTCTCTATTTCTCATACATGGAGTTCCCTCCCTGAAATCCTATCTCAAAAGCTCTAGCTGCTTGGTACACAAGCAGCTAAAGCTTTTATTTACTCCTAAACAGTTTTTCCGACCGCTTGCTCGGCCTATTGCCAATGGTCCTGTTCTCATTAGTAAACACACGACGATTGCCTTCATCGCTGATATTGTACCTAGCTGTATTAGTACCAGTTTCATCTGACCTCTGCAGACCACTAGGGACTATAACTATTCTAATCAAAGCTTGTAGTGGCTTTGTCTTTATCTTGGTCAAAGCGATTATCAGGAAGCCTATGTTCAGCAATTAATGTAAAGCCGATATTGTTATCACAAGCTGGTGCATGCGGTTCCTTTACCTACACGCATAAAAACTATTCTTCGTGTCAGATGACATATATATCTACGTTTTCGTGCTTATCTTTTTATTTTGTACAGCCGTTTCTGCGTTATTGAGTCAAACTACCTTCAATCTTCCAAACATTTAGCCAAACTACTTATTACCTAGATTAAAATTTACCACCTGTTCTGTTTTTACCATTTCAACACAAGAGCATATGTCGTGGTCATTAAAAAAAAACGGTTATCTCCAGCAATTTGCAAAAGACACGGCTTTACTACTGGATCGTTACTTGAAATGCGCATGTTTACACGTTTTTTGTGAAGTTTCTTTTATTTTCAAGTGTGTTAGTTGTAACTTGAGTCGTGGGGCTTATCTCACACGTTCACACGCACCGATTTGTCGTGTCTGCTTTTTGTCTTTTGAGAGGATTGGGCCGATGGGACGAGCTGTAGCGGGGAAAATACTTATAAAAGAGATAGATCATGATGAAAAAGTAAGGACATGAAGTGTTATAAACGAATAAGATAAACATGCAAAGTTTTATGTGATTTAGAAACCATGATATACATTAAAATATTATTTATTTCAACTTTATGTACAGTAGTGGTACATAGACGAACTTAATGCAACATGACATTCTCCACCAGTCAACCTTATTGTCTTGCTTATATCGCCTGACGCTTACATTCGCATCAAAATCTCCGTTGGGAATCCTTTAGAAAACAAAATAGAAGTTAATGAAAATACATTTGTTTTTTGCTGGTTGGTGCTGTTTCCCTCTTTATTTATGAACATACCTTTCTAGTATTTAGCATCTGCTTTGTAGGAAACTTCTGTTTAAATAATATTGTTAATCTTGTCTTGTCTAAATACTAGATTGATTGGACTGTTTTTCTTTTATTACTTTCCCAATCTATTAATTTAATAAGCAGTTCGAGATCTCATGAAATACCTAAAAATTAAAAGTATCCTATGGCTACGATTTTGTTATCCGCGTCCTCTTTTAAATCGACTCCCAAATCATCGGTCACTTAATTCGTTAGTTCAACACAGACCGAATGACATCACACACTTATAAACCAATGCACTTTATCTATCCTGGCTGCAATTAGGTCAGTCCAGGGCGGGGTAAGGCAGGGATCGCTTCGTGCATTACCATAAGTGGGAACATAAAAAGGTTCTAATCGTAAAACACTTCGATGCTCGTTTTAATACTAGAGTGGAGCTCTACATTGTGTTTGAAGGGTTTATTGTTTTTGGAGTATATTAGAATATGTTGTATTTATTTAAGAAGAATTTTGTATCAAATAAAGAATTTGCGTTGAATTTTGAGCATACTTTTTACTCCGTATTTTTTTATTTAACGTAATCTTTATCGCAATGTTGGCTAAGGTCCCGGATCTTTTCCAGTCTTTCATCTATTTCTAAGGCCAATCTGTCAGGAACGAGTTCAATCGTCTTTTGTTCCTGCGTTAACAATAATAACATATTATATTTGATTTTTTCAGGATGGACAACGACTCTTCATGGGTGCTCCAGGCAGTTTCTTCTGGCAAGGTAACATTTCATACAAGTAACGACTAACTACCTAATATAGACTGTATTCAGTTTTGATAGCTCCGATATGGAACAGTAGCCACGTAGTGAGCTACGCATGGGTGGAAATTAGTCCTTAGAGGAAGATCATCATAGACTGGTTTGAAATTAACTATCACTCCTGGATTGACTACTAGACTACTAAAATACACGGTAAAAACCGAAGGAATTCTTCTTCTGAAAAATATAATCAAATTATATTGTTGAATAAACCAAGTTTTCAAATATTACACTGACGAGAAAATTGGAAGGCATTTGAAAACATCTGTTAATTTTACAAATTATAAATATAAAACAGTCAATGGACTGCTAAAAGAAAATAGAAAAAAACAAACGAACAGGACTGACTCACATAACACAATCTCTAAACAAAGAAGTTGGAGAGACATTACGAATGATAACTGACACTAAAATTATTCACAGGGCGAACGTTATCCATAGATCGGAATGAATCGTTCATCTACTATATGCCGAAAATACCGGAAGAAGGTAAACAAACCAGACGTTTCGCCGATTGACATCTTAATTCCTAACAGCAATAACATAGAGAGGCCTCAATTCGCATAATCCTTATCAACGCCTTGACCATGGACGGTTGTTTTAAAATTACATTTTTGGTGTTCGAGTATAATAATTTATTAGCTTTTAACGCAATAACATCTGCCGGTCTATTCTGACAACATCTCACCGTGTACACTCAGGTGGTTTGAGAATGAAGTGAGCTGTCATTCCATCTTGCTTGTATAGATTAACAGTTTACTTCATGTTCACTTCGTTTAAGTTTACAGTGTAAGATGTTTAATGAATCGCACTGCTGATTTCATTAAAATAGTTAAGTCGCTAACTGTTGCTTGCTTTCTAAATCATGTTTTATAATGAATGAACAGTCGATTTTTGTTTTTAACTGCCTATGACCTTCTGAGTTATTCGTCTTTTCACTTTAAATCGAGGATTCGTTTTGTTTTTTTTTTGCAATCGTCAACAAAAATTTTGTACTTGAACATGAAAAATGGATTTAAAACAAAACTGCTCGCAACTATTGATGGCAGGTTTTGAAGGAATAGATATCTATTTTCTTACAATGTTTGCCATTAGTAGCGAAGTAATCATTAGCTTTCCTCAAGACATGGTGTTCTAAGGTTTACCCTGTGGGTTCTACCTTCCATATTCTCCAATCTTTAAGAAACCATTAATTTCTTTTAAACATTTTAGCGGTAGTTAAATAACGAACGTTGTGCACGAGATATTAGATCATAGTTAGTTTATCCATTTCATATCTTTGTGCTAACAATTGCCTACATGGATGATATCATAGTCCACAATCACGATTGCAAGAATTTGTGTATTACCTCACGATGTCCAAAGTATGAAGGACATTTTGTACACAGCCAGGCCTAATCATCACAACCACAGCATGTGGATAATCAAATAATCGTTTTAATGTATGAAATGTTTGTCATCTTATCAAAATCTTAAGTAAATTATGTTTAAAGAAAATGTAAATAGGAATGACAATTCCCATGAAGTAGTTTTTAAATCCTACGGGTTAAATAGGTGTTTAATTGTCCTCAACGATGTTGTAGCTGCAAAGTGTCCATGCTTTAAACTAAACTATAAAATATCATTGGCTTTATTTAGCTCTGACTGAACACAGTGAACTCAGCTATTTTTATTGACATCCAATTGAACATTGAGCATTAAATGTATGCAAGATAAATACGACTTTAAGTCGTTCTGTTAAGTGTTGGTCTACTTCAACAGAAGGACTGTTTCTCGTATTTAGTGCTAGTGTTTCGCCAGAGCCGTTACCAAAATTAATTCTACCAATAAACCTAAATACCTTTTTTGCGGTCGCTGTAACAAGGATTTGGTGATAAATTTAACATTTTATTAAAATATTCCTGAAGCTCACGCTTGATATGGTGTGATGACACCTTTGGTCATATGTATGCTAATAATAACCCAATCAAAGCGTTATACGGACGCCTGTAATATATGACTCAATATGAACGATGTTACAACCATCATCACATGAAACTGCCTTTCCTGGCTGCTGGATCGCTTGAACATCATCTTATGATAGATCATGGAACATGGTCAAACATGGTACACGAATGATTGACGTTTTGTGCTGTTTCGATGTTTTAAACATTAGTTTCCTTTGGACGATTTTCCAATCCTCATTAATATTCTAAACTGTCTTGTTCTCGAAGCTTATTATCAAAAACATTTTCTGATCATGCTTTTACTGGGTAAACTTGCAACTTCATGCATTCTCACCTAAAATCGTCCAAATGCAACTTAAAACAGCCCATCTGGAGTAGCTTTACTGAATGACAATCTTCATTTTAGGTCAGCTGATGTCTCTATCGAATAGGAATCGTCCAGCCTTGATAGCGACTCCTGAAGCTAGTCCTAGGTACGACGACTCTTACATGGGTTACTCCATCGCTGTTGGTGACTTTGCTGGTCAAGGCATTCAGGGCGTTGCAGTGGGCGTGCCTAGAGGAGCAGGACTGAAGGGCTTGGTAAGCTAACTTATTTTTTATACGATCAGTTTGAAGAATTGAAGATAATATTTATATCCAGGAATATCTAATATGCCTTGATGTATTTTAGTCACATTTCCAGGCAGATCATTAACTTCATTGTATGAATGTCACAGAAAGTCTGACCAACAACTGTTGTTATTTTTTGTAACCTGCATTAATTTGAATCGTTATACTATTCCAGGTTGTTCTCTACACTTGGGAGCTTCAGAATATCAAGAACATCAGTGGCTCTCAGATTGGCGCTTACTTCGGGTACAGTATAGCGTCCGGTGATATTGACGGCGATGGCTTTGATGACGTCATTGTTGGCGCCCCCATGTTCACCAGAACAAAGTCTGACGGGTTTGAGCACGGAAGGATCTATGTTATCTACCAGGACAAAGATAGGGTAAGGTTTATTGTTTTTTATATTAATCTGTTTAAGCAAGAAAAGATTCCTTATGTGCATGCGTACTTAACTTTAGACGTTTTTCCCATGGCGGTAGGCTGAAACCACAGAATTATTAATTAAAGAACTCTTTCTGCTGCCACTATATTTTACTATAATAGTTACTGTAGTAGACAATGTCCTGTCATCAAATTCTCCTACAACTTCTTTAACTCAAACAATGTAATACTCAAATTGTGCTTGAGTTTTAAGAATCTTTCTTTATATTTCAGTCATTCACAAAGAGCCACGCTAGGACCGGAGAAATATCACGAGGCAGGTTCGGTTTGGCGGTCACCTCACTTGGAGACATCAACTTCGACGGTTTTGGAGGTATGGAGTCATGAATGTTGAAGTCGGAAGCACAGAAAAGAATAGACTTTAAATTTCACTCAAGTGATTTTTTTTTTTGCGTAATCCCTTAATAATAGGTATACTATTCCTCTATTCACAACTCGACTTGCAACTTTTGACGACTATAAAACTTCTAGTTTTTTATTGTTCACAAAAACAACTTTCATGTCGAGTTTAACTTAGTTGAGTTAGAAAACTCAACTTTACTCGCCTAGAGTGATAGAGAGAAATTACATCGCCAAAATGGTGTTTAAACACGTTACAGTTGAATGTATTTATTGATTTGTACAAGCAACCCTTAGAGAATAACCTTCACTAATAAAAACTTGTTCCCTCTTCCAGACATCGCAGTCGGAGCACCGTACGGCGGCGACAACGGGCGCGGCGTGGTGTACATCTACCAGGGCAGTGAGATGGGCATCCAGGAGAAGTACTCCCAAGCCATCACCGCGGAGGAGATCTCTCCCACCCTCACCACCTTCGGATTCTCCCTGTCAGGAGGAGTGGACCTGGACAATAATAACTACACGGACTTGGCTGTTGGTGCTTACAAGTCGGATAGCGTTGTGTTTTTGAAGTGAGTTTGTGATATTTTTTTAGGGGTGGGACAACCAACAGTCGGAGGTCATTTGAGGCAAAAATTTGGTAGTTTGACAGCTTGTGTATGGAAAATACCTATGTCAAACAGCCATAAGTCAAAAGTTAATCCGACGATTGAAAAATGGGCGCATAGTATGATATTAAATTCGGTCAATCAGTTTTAAAGTAAAGCACCACTTGTAGGAAGATTACGATACCAACAACAAAAATGGAGAGGCAACGATATATGATGTTCTCTGATTTGCAACTCCTATCCTTATGAACATTCCAGAAACACTTTGACTGCAACCACTAGAAAATCAAAGTCAAAATCAGTCAAAGATCTTCTCAGTTAGATTTTTGAACTCTCTGTTTGAAAACTGGTGAACTAAAACGACTCTATATCTTTTCTAGATCTCGCCCCGTGGTGAAGGTATCAGCCGATGTGAAGTTCCTGGGAGATAGCAAACTGATCTCTCTGACAGACAAGAAGTGTCACCTGGCCAACGGGACCACTGTGACTTGTGCGCAGCTCATGTTCTGCTTGACGTACGGTGGCGTTAACGTGGATCAGCAGATTAGTAAGTGTTTTCATTTGATTTTTTGTGTTTTTGCCATTGGTTACTACATTTCCTTACTTTAGTTGCTTCTGTTTAAAGTCCAGGATTTCTTAGACCAATAACTTCAATCATCAATATTGTCCTTTTTCTGTAATGATTCTTTATAAGCAAGCAAGTTCTAGTATTTTTAAACATCCAGTTTTACATTAATATCTGAAGAACCTTATGTTTCTAAGTCCCTATTTTCATCGGCTTCATTATTATCATCATCAAGTACATCATTTACTTATTAAATCAAAATTGAGTGTCACAATATGACAATTATGTGTTATTTGTTTCCAAGCGGAGGGATATATCTGCTATTTCGGTGAGTGGGCGAAGTAGCGCTAATTGGTACCTTACAGAACCAAAACCATCAAATCAACACCTTCATGTCACTACTAATATCAATAATCTTGATATGGCTCTTGAAAATGTCAGATGAAGATACTGAGATTAGTAGTTTAATATTATGAACTGTAAATATTTGTTTGTCTTTTGTGAATCAGTGTTAGTTGTAAAAGTGACTGCACTCAATGTTAGTGTTCTACACTACACCACACCCATACTTGATCATGTCAAATCCAACAGTTCCATTGCAAAAAGAGACGGTGCTACTCGTCATGTACAGCACTACCTTTTTCTTACGCTGGAGCATTGATGGTAGCACGTCAAACGGTTCCCAGACTTGCATCATCTAAAGTTTTAATAATTTCTTCATCATTTTCCAGAATTTGAGGTGACCTTGGACCTGGACTCTCGTCAGAAGAACACGAAGAGATTGTTCGTGGCGGAGACCAGGGAGACAATATACAAGACGCAAATACTCTTGACGCAAGGCACGCAGGAGTGCAATAACATTATTGTGTACTTGGATGTGAGTTTTAACTAGCATTTAGTCTTCTTCAGCAAAAATAACACCATACGTCATTATTTTCTTGTTTATTTTAAACAAGATAAGGCCGATCAATTTTAACGTCTGCTATGTAGTCCTTGATCTCAATATTCTTAGAGTAATGTCAGTGAACCTTTAATTAAAAGGTTACACCGTTATCTTTAGGATATGTGTGGCTATGACTATATTTTGTTAATTAAAGCTTCATGTATACAGCTATAGTAGGATTCTGCCAGGGATTGTTCGAAAGAGTTACCGCGGCTCTGGAAAGGAATTGGCACGGGTTGTTTTAGTCAGTAAGGCTCTGACATTTCCTTACGCTCCGCCCAAAGAAAAAGAGTCATTTACAAAAAAAAAACAATCTCATAAAAAAGCATAGTAAGGGTACATAGGTATTGTCAAACAGTCAACATTTGGTAAGAAAGTAAACCCTTTTCTTTACAAATTCCAGGACGAGATCCGCGACAAACTAACTCCGATAGAAGTGAAGATGTCCTACGACCTGGTGACACAACCGTCTGGTAACATAGTGCCTCCAGTCCTGGACCAAACCAAGAGTATCGTCGCTGCAGACTCTCTCAACATTCAGAAGAACTGCGGTCCTGACAACATTTGCATACCAGATCTTAGGATGTCGGCGACAACGTGAGTTTTTTTTTGCTTGTATTAAAGGCTGTTGATGGTTTCAAAATATTCTTGTGTTTTTAACAAGACACTCGAAATTAGCGAGCGTATTAGTCAGGATGTTTCAAACACATACCAAATGTTTTCATTGCTTAATAGCATAAATAAACAAATAAAGCAAAACCAGAGTTAGTTCCAATTCTACTATTAGTAGAATTGGCCCTCTGAAAAAGGGGAATTGTACTTAACAACTGCCCCATACATTTATATTTGCTCAACTCGACCAAATGTACTGAACTGAGTACTGTTTTTTTTTCCCAATTTGTTCTGATAGTAAAAGTAGTTCATAATGATGAGTACCGTGACCCTTTTCCTGGTTTTGCGTTATTTCTGTTACACTTTGTATAGAACATGCTAATTTCGAGTGTGTTAAAGTTATAATAAGTAGCATGCTTATTTATAAAGCATTGTGCCCTGTATATTGTTAATGTGATGCTTGTGTAAATAATGTCTGCCTTTTGCTTCTTATTCTTTGTCTCTGTCTAATGTATGCATTAGTTTTAATCTATTAACTCTGTCTCTCTCTATCTTCTTTAACATCTTTTAAACCTTTTGTTTTATATTATTTATTTAAATTAAATCATTTGATTATTAATGTTATATTTATTTCAATATTATCGATTACCTATATATTTTATTAGGTTGTATTTTTTTTGCCAATTTTCGGGTCCCCCAAAAACTAACGCTCTGGCCAAAGTTGATGAAACCCGCGAAGACGGGGTGAAATTCCGACCAGAACCTAAAAAAATTACTTAAGAATATTTGAGCTGATTAAAGTGCCAATTCTGCTAACTTTTAAGCATCTCAGTCGCAATCTGTCAATGTAGAGAAATGAAGACTCTTTTGACAGTTTGCAACTGACATGCGAATGAGAACATTCTTTAAAAATTTGTAGAATTGTGTCTCTGACTAAAATCAATACATAATCACAGGTCTGCGAATTAAAATTTATCTTTTTACTTTTATTTTGTAGCTTTTAATTTATTTCGTTTTGCTTAATTTTTACGCACCACGTCAGGTTTCTTGGTTCGTTCATGAAGTTTCACAATTTTTTTTTACAATAATCTATTTTATTAAGTAAAATAACAATTTAATCAGCATGAATAGTAACCCGGTATATTCATACAAGGTATTTATTTATGAAAAGATAATTAAGTACTTACAGTTATTTTAATCTAAATACACTAAAAATAAAAAATTCTAACCAAGGTAACCCTAAAACATGGCGTCAAAAAATATATCCTTTTCGTTGTCGAATGGAAGTGTGCCCAAAAGACTGGCGGCATTGCCACGTTGTATGGCAATGCTTATCCTCTGTCAAAGGTAAAAGCCAGCCCTTGGGACACGCGCAGTGTCAATTTTATTATGCGTCTTTGACAGATCTTTAAACAAGTTATGAGCACTCGGACCCCACTACGGCCCGAGAGTTCATATAATTGTGGTCGTAAATAATTTTCTTTTTTACTTCTGCTTTTCTTTTCTTCACAAAATTTTTAAGATAGGTATATTGGAAAAATATAACTTTGTTATTCATATAAATGTGTTTATATTATATTTTCTTTCTAACTCTTTTTACTAATTTTATTTTCGATTTCCTATTGCTTAATATAATGCTTTTTACTTAGCAATTTATTTAAGAATTGTAACAGTGATGAAGTGGTGTAGCTTATTTATCATATTAAAAGTAGATTAAGTAAACTCATTATTATTGTTCTACTATTTCTATTTATGAAGCTCTCTTGTTTTGTGACTTTATTTATATTATTAATTTGTGAGATTTCTTTCTAACTAATTACATTTACATTACATTAAAAAAAAGTAAATCTATTTTTTAGAATCTACTAAAACCATTGAAACGAAACCAGTCTTAAATTTAAGATAGTCTTGCCCCCCCCCCCCCCACAATTGCAAAAGTTACAACTGACGGTCAAAAAATAATAATAGGTACCTATGTAAACACCTTCACGTGTTTTTCTTGCCGATTTTCGTTAAAAAATGGCTAAGATTTTATTACGCTCGGTATATAGCCATCTTTCTTACTCAAAAAAAATAACTCCAGTAGTACTTTATAGTTACTAACAAAAAGTGTTGTGTGTGTTTGTGTGTTTATATGCTTCGTTCTAATCGTCTTAATCTAACGTGAGGTGGTGGATGTCATACATGTAAATAACTTTTAAACTAACACTAATACAATAATAATGATTAATGCTAAATTAAAAACAATTGAAAAAAAAACCATTCGCAGACCTGTATTTTTTTCCACAGCCCGACAGTCAACTACTTATTAGGATCAGGAGAAAACGTCAACATTGACGTGAAAGTAGAGAATTCTGGAGAAGATGCCTTCGAAGCGGCGTACTACTTGGTCATACCTAAAGGAGTCTCCTACGCGAAGATGGAACGTTTGGATAAGAACGTGGAAACCTTGATATATTGCTCCATCATCAACAGGTTCTCTAACGGTACTAGAATACTGCGATGTGATTTAGGAAATCCTCTGGCTAGTGGACAAAAGGTGAGTTAATTTTCCGATTTGAGCCTGTAGTGTCCCACTGCGGGGCAAAGGCCTCCTAATCGTCCACTGTTCTCTGTCCATTGCCACATCTGGCCAATCCTTTCGGTAGGAGTCTAACTCATCTCGCCATCTCCTCCTGGGCCGACCGCGTGGTCGGTTCCTGTTCGGAACCATTCAGGGCCACTTTTGCCCAGTTCTGTTGCGACATGCGGCAGATGTGGCCAGCCAGGTTCCATTTTAGATGCTTAAGATAAATGTTTTGGAATTTTGCATGTCTATAATAGGTCTATCTTCAGAATTTATAGATTATTAGTATGTGTATACCAGCCGAGTAGGTACCTTGTCCCTATTTTAGTTTCGGCTATGCACACGATTTTTTTAAATACAACGTGTAACAGAATAAAAAATCGCGCATTCGCAAAAAAGAAATCAGCTGTTCAGTACATTTTGTCGTTATGGAAACAAAAGTGTACTGAACAGCTGATTTTTTTTCGCGATTTCGGGGTTGGTCCCATAGAAAAAGTTGTTCATGATGATGAGTACAATTTGACCCCCTAAGAGGTATTGCGTTTATTCTGTTACACGTTCTATGTAAGTAACTGATTTTTTATATGTTTCGTACACATTATCAGTACCAAATACGAACTAGAATTATTGTAACACAATACAGCAGGTTCCCAAGAGTTCTACCTAGTTTGGGGAACACCTTCAGAACAAAGTGATTGACAAAATAGTTACTGATAATAAAATTATGTTACAGCTTTAAGACAATAGTAGTATAACTACTAGGCAGAAAAATTATAATTCTATTTAGTCCGTACGTTACATTTTCAAAAAATATTGGACACGTATTTTTTGCCATTTCAAATTGCTAAAAAATTATACTTAAAAGATAAAACGCAACAAAGTTCAAGAGAGAGGGCTGGTGACGTGACGCCGCTTGTGAAAATTGTACTATCATAGTGACGTCACGCGAGATTTCAACGAACTGCCTGCCTAGCCTTTTCCCAACTACATTGGGGTCGGCTCCCTGTCAAACCGGATTCAGCTGAATATTAGTATTTTACGTGGAGCGGCTGCCTACCAGCCCCCCTAGACAAAAAACTTTTCTGTAACGTTAACGTCAGACGCTCACGACAAAATGTATGGAAATGACATTAGGTGATGACCTCCACAACCCATTAACTGGGTAACACGGTACTCCTTGGCAAGACTGGTGTCAGATTTTCTGGCTTCTGACAATCCGTAACGACTACCAAAGATCTACAAATGACAGCCGGAACCAACGGCTTAACGTGCTTCCCGAGGCACGGAGGAGTCTCGGTATGTTAATATGGTCACCCATCCACAGACCAACCTCGGCAAGCGTTGCTTAACCTTGAAGATTGGTCCGTGCGGCTGTTATAATTTAGCCACGAGCTCCTCTAGCACTGTATTTTCGTAATTTTTTGAAGACGTGAAAATAAAAAAAAATATGTCTCCAGTACTTATTTTTTGCAAATCTATCTAACGGACTTAATAGATTTTTTTCAGTAGTCCTCTTCTGTAACAAGGAACAAATACACTTCATTCCTATTAATATAACGATGTCTTCTAGGTAAACTTCCGCCTATTCCTGGAGGTGGAATCCAGCGTGGAGTCCCTGAGCTTCGACATGGAAGCCAACTCCACAAACGTCGAGCAAGGCACCTTGTACGACAACAACCAGCACATGAGTATCAGCGTCGTTTTTAAAGCAAAACTGTCTATTATTGGGTAAGGATAAGATATTTCTTCTTTCTGACTTAAAGATCTAGACAACGTTCACTGGCATTGTACCAGTGGAAACGACTGTCGGAAAGTTAAAATGCGTGGGACTATTTGCTTACTAAAAAAAATAAAATTTATTGAAATAATAATAAGTTACAAAAGTGTACATATGGTTCAGTAGTATAAATATTAATCTAGGCCTATAATAGTATTATAATAATCTGGATAAAAACTATGGTATGGCAAATGTATAAGATTACAGTTGCATATAATTAGTAGAAGTTACTTATTAACTTATTAAAAACTTAATACACAAAAATGTAAGTAACATGTCGGGTCTTAATGGCTTAGGAATTCTCCTCTACCAGTCAACCAAGGGTTGATAATATGGCAGGTTCATGTGAAATATTGGTAGCGTGTGTCAAAACCATGCATTTTGGATTTTTCCACATTTTTTCCGCTCTATGTTCCATGCTACTGTCGTTCTTGTACGACAACGCAGATTGATGTGTGTGAATATTTGCAGTGGATTCAAAATAGAGGTTTATGTCAAGTGGGCATTTATTATTATTTTTTATTTTTTTTTAGAGGCATTTTTTGGATAAACCATGTTAGTAATTGGTTCTAAAGGGTTTTTATTATAAATATATTCGTCTGTTAATGGCAATTTTCAGAGCCATTTGAGAAACAAACACAACATGTTTTTACAAAAAAATTTAGTCCAGTAAAATTGTAAACATAAATGTATGATTATTATAGTGGCTCAAGGTTATTCGATTATTGTTTGCGGATAGTAATAATGTTTCAATTTTTATTAAACTAGACCAAGCATCAGTCACATTTAATTATAATAATTTAACCAATTACAGAACATCAGACCCGCCAGAACTTCATTACAACGCTTCTCTCTATGATACTGAAAACTCAAACGTAACGGATGACACCAAACTGGGACCACAAGTGATCCACAAGTACAACATCAAGAACGAGGGACCGTACACTGTTGAGGAGACTGAGATTTATTTCATGTGGCCCTACCAGACTCTTGAAGGTAAGATAAACAAAATAATTATCTACTGGAAATATCATTTTATTAAGTATTAGCTTTGCCTGCGACTTCGTTCGTGTTCAACTTTTACTATCTATACTATACTATGTATATGTCGCAGCCAACTAGCTTAATCAGCCGTTTCATTAAAAGCCTAGCTTTTTCATTAAACTGCAACGTTTAATCAGCGACATAAGTGACATGGGTAAGTACGATATTGAACAAAAGATGTCACTGAAAAGTCGGCGCATTTCAATGAAAAGGCTAGGCCACCAATTAAGCTAATTTGCTGCCATATATATATTAAAAAAAACAATGTTTTGTACGTTTGGATAAGTGGGCGCAAGCACAAATAAGCATTGAACTGATGTTGAATTATTTCAACAGAAAATTCTCAATACTTGTCAATGGAATTTAGATTCGAGTCTAGCTAAAACAGGCTCATTTACATAACACTTAAAAGTAATTAACAAAATGTGATATTAGGTAATTCTGTGAATTCCATGAAATTGTCATTTAATATAACGCAACAATAACTTTGGTTGCACTCATTGATATATTGTCAAACATCAACATCCTATAAAATACCTTGACATAGTAATAATAGAGTTGATATTAGGTAATTCTGTGAATTCCTTATGAAATTGTCATTTAATATAACGCAACAATAACTTTGGTTGCACTCATTGATATATTGTCAAACATCAACATCCTATAAAATACCTTGACATAGTAATAATAGAGTTGATATTAGGTAATTCTGTGAATTCCTTATGAAATTGCCATTTTATATAACGTACGTAACTTTCGTTGCACTCATTGATATACTGTCAAACATTAACATCTTAAAAAATACCTTGAAGTAGTAATAATAGAGTTTTAAAACGCGTGCATCGTGTGGCACACCGGTGTGCCAGAGGCGCTTGACTGGTTAATTTGTTTATAGTGAAATTATAAATGAAAATAGACGTTATATTTAAGCTATGTCATTCCCTTTTTGAGTGTATTTTTTGTTACCTCTCCAGGCGAGAACTTGATGTACATGCTGGTACAACCACAATGGCTGGGCAACGTCAAGTGCGACATGGCGAGACATGTCAACATGGAGAACTTGTTCGTACAAAACCCTTATGCTTTCCTACTGGGGAAAGAAAGAGAAGGTTTGTTCAACCCTTATTTTCTTACTATATTTCGTTTTATATAATATTATTATCAAATTATTGTACGTATTACCTACTTACATTAGATTTTTTTACTAATTTATTTTACGAAGAGTTCGTGGCTAAATTAAAACAGCCGCACGGACCAATCTTCAAGGTTAAGCAACGCTTGCCGAGGTTGGTATGTGGATGGGTGACCATATTAACATACCGAGACTCCTCCGTGCCTCGGAAAGCACGTTAAGTCGTTGGTTCCGGCTGTCATTTGTAGATCTTTGGCAGTCGTTACGGATTGTCAGAAGCCAGAAAATCTGACACTGGGAGCCGACCCCAATATAGTAGGCTAGGCAGATAGGATGTATTGTGATACTGATAAAACTCCAAAGTAAGGTCAGATATTAATTTCTTTCATATTGTAACCGACATATTTTTTTGCAAAAGTATTTTTTCTTTATTTTCAGCTTTGATGAGCAGTGATTTCTACAGTGCATCACAAACGTCAGGTGCCGGTGGATATTATGGACAAGGTAATTTAAATTACTTTAAAACAATTAACGATTGTTAAATTTTTATTCCCATCCTTCGTGACACTTATAGAAAACGTTTCTTAATTTTTACAGTTTACTGGGAACAGTCATCGAGCAGTGGTCAAGTGAACTCCCAGGTTGGCGGAAACGCTGGCGGCGTGAACATACAAGGAGGTTCCGGCTATGGAAACGGACAAAGCAGCGGCTCAGGTTATGGAACTGGTCAAAGCAGTGGTTCCAGTCATGGCACCGGTCAAAGCAGTGGTTCCGGTTATGGTACCGGTCAAAGCAGTGGTTCCGGTTATGGTACCGGTCAAAGCAGTGGTTCCGGTTATGGTACCGGTCAAAGCAGTGGCTCCGGTTATGGTACCGGTCAAAGTTCCAGCAGTCATTCCAGTGGAAGCTCAACCCATTTCAGTAGTAGCTCCTCTAGCGGTAGCCAAGGAAGTAATGGATATGTCAGTGGCAGCCAGGGACATATCAATAACAACCAGGGTGGCAATGGACAATTTACTTCTAGCCAAAGTGGCAGCGGGCAATTCGGTAGCAACCAAGGTTCAAGTGGACAGTTCAGTGGTAGCCAAGGTTCCTTCGGTGGAAACGGTGGCACTTTGCTATTCAACCAGACTTGGACTAGTGCCAATGGAAAAGACTTGACTATTGAAGAACGGGAAGAAATAAAGAGGAAATTCGCAGCTGCTCTGGCTCAAGGAGGTTTTGACCAGAGTGCACTAGCAGGGATCGCCCAGGGTGTGTTCGGTGAGGGCTCCTCGGTAGTGATAGTAAAGAACAAGACCATTGTATATGATGCGAATCATAACATTGTATCGGAAATTGAAACCAGCACTGAGTATGGAAACCTTGGACACGAAGGAGAGCCTGGAAGCTCTTTCAATGTGTAAGTTGAAATGATCAATGAAATATTTTTGTTATGTAATCGATTGATGTAGCAATGCATTATCGAATGTAATCCAACTCTAAATAATATTCTTATTAAAGTATATTCTCGTCTTTCAGATATGCTAACCAAGGTGGTGTCAACAACGCATTTTCACAAGGTCATTCTCAGGGTTCTTGGCAAAGTGGTTCTCAGGGATCTGGCATTTACTCTCAAGGTGCAGGCGGCTTCAATCAAGGATCAAGAACTTACAACCAAGGAGCAGGGACCTCTATCCAAGGTTCAGGACCCGCTGGTCAAGGATCCAGGGGTTTCGGTCAAGATTCCGGTCAAGGGGGTTTCGTTCACGGCTCATGGGCGACCACAGAAACTGTCAACCCTGACATCGCAAAAGCTGGTTCTTCAACTTTCAGAGGATCATCAAGTGTTACTGTAGTTGGAGATGAAGAAGAAGATAAATTAGAAGGTTTCGGAGTAAACGCTGCGTACAATCCTAATAACGAGTTCAAATACGGCATTGCTGAATTCGATAGTAGTTCTGGAGGACGTCAAGGAAATTCTGGAAGTGGTGGTGCCGTACATGGTGGAAATTACGCAGCTGGGGGAGGAACATACCAGGCCGGAGGAGGCAGTTATCAGGCTGGAGGTGGTAGCTACCAATCAGGTGGTGGAGCTTATCAAACTGGAGGAGGAAGTATTCAGAGGGGTGGCAGTGGATACTCTTACTCTTCATCATCAGGTAAATTGTTATTTTGTACACAGTAAGGTATTTGACCACTATCAAAAATGTACTGGGATTAAAGTTTTTTTTAAAGATAAGTTAGTTGTACAGTATCTACAACTGTTTTCCCTCGGCAATCATCGCATTTCCGAATACAAACGAATGCTTATTTCTATGTCCATCAATTATTACACTTATATGGACTTATCGTGTATAATAATTTGAATTCAGAACTAAGTTCCTACTTACTTTATTGTTATATTTATAGTTCACACAGAAATTAAAACAAAACCACAAGAAAGTATACTTAGTTCTGAATTCAATTTGCGATGAATGCCGAGGGACAAAGATAATAGTTGTATTGTACGATATTATGAAAAAAATATGCACAAAGTCTTTCTTCATTACTAGGTATACATTGAGCGATCCATATTGAGCGTCTTGTAACGTGCTTCAGCTCCTGAAAACGTGTCTCTAAGTTTGAAATCAAAGTCCTGAATAAAAAACCCGAGAAAGGTATTATAGTGTTCGATATAAATATGGTCATGTTGTTATTTGTCAGGCGGTCACACATCGTACAGCACTCAGTCCGGCAGCTCCGGCGCCAGCGCACGTCGCGAGAACACCAGGAGACGACGACAGGACGGAGTAAGTCTTTCAACCATTCAAATACAAACTTAAAATTTAGAGGTACAATTTTGGAGGTAACGGTACAGAGAGTAAAGTCCCGCATACCTCCGTTGAAAAGGGAGGATCCTCCGACCGGACGGTTGTTGGTGTCCAGTGGGCCAACAGTTGATATTCGGGCTTTTGCATATGTTCTAATCGCACGGTAAACTCTGATATCGCGATTTAGGATTTTGCGCAGTTAGTTCGCAGCTGTCGAGATAGATGGCGCTCCGAGTCTCATTTGTTGATTCTGCTACGTTGATTTTTTGTGGCGGTATTTGAAGGGGTATGGGATAATTAAGCAAGTTTAACAGGACAATTAAGCATGCAGGATGTCACATTATTATTATTACGATCGTACATGTTTTACCCGTAAGGCGTACAAATTTATAAAATTTACAAAACAAAATAAATAAAAAAGATGGAAAACTGAATTACGAAATAAAAACAAAATTACATAAGGCAAGTGAAATAAATTAATCATAAAATGTCACAAAAATGAAGAATGTCAGTTAAATAAAATAATCATAAAATGTCACAAACATCAAGAATGTCAGTGAAATAAAATAAACATAAAATGTCACAAACATCAAGAATGTCAGTGAAATAAAATAATCATGAAATAGGCACTTTAAATAGTGTGTTAGCTAAACCTATGTCGGACGAGGCTAGCACTCTGTACAAAATATATTACAATCAATTAAAACAAGTTATTACCTACTCAAAATTTGCCTATGATGGAGCGACATAGTCAGTATTGTGAAAAAACGAATCGCAAAAAAAAATCAGCTGTTTAGTACTTTTAGTCGAGTTATGCGCACATATAAATGTATCGAGCAGTCGATTTGTTTTTCGCGATTTCAGTTTTGGTCCCATAGTGAAAGTTGTTCATTATACTAATGTGTATGTAATGTAAATGTTACACGTTGTATAATTACTTAAATTGTTGCTAGTTCATCATTCTCTTGTCCATATCCCAATTTATCTGGGGTTGGCACAACATGTCTTTTTCTTCCATATTATACTTCTCTGTTAGTCGTCATCTCAGGGGTCACTTCTTTCTAGGTATGTTCTTTCGCATAGTCCTTCCATAGTTTCTTTGGATCCACCATCATTCGAGTACTCCAAACTTTCATCAAGGTAGTCAATCAACAAATTATAAAAAAAAAAATCGAAATTATTCTGTTGTGCTTGGTGCGTCACCACGCCAACAGTCCAAAAATGTTTCACATAAAAAAAGTGTGTGTTAGCTCCGACGCACTTAAGAACTTTTATTGTGTAGATTATGTAAAAAGAGGCTAAATGAAAAAAAAACAAATGATGGATTTCATAAGGAGTGAACTCCAAAAAAAAACAAAAGATTACATTAAATTAAATAGATGTTTTCTAACAGCCATTGGTTCAGAACAGGCTGATGATGTGTTAAGGGCTATACTTTGTGCCAGATAAACTTGCAATAAAGTACATTGACCTTTCCCTAATATCCCTTCGTAGATACCCGAACAATACATTATGAACCATTTTACATTACTAGAGAACATAAAGGATCACGATAGAAGTAGATTCAGGACTGTTCTAAGTCTTTATTTCTGTTTTTGATTTTAAGAAAATCAATAAATGTATGTGGGTCAATGACCGTTATTGCACATTTATCTGGAACCTACTATAGGTATACAAATAAATTTTAACCAAATATTCTTAATCCAGGTGGACCCTGAGCTGAAGAAGATTCTGGAGAAATGCGAGGAGAAGTACAAGTGCGAGGTGCTGAGGTGTACCACGGGGCGCTTGGTGAAGGGGCAGGAGGCCTGGTTCGCCTTCAGGTCCAGGATCAACGCCTCTGTGCTCACTGAGGTATGTCTCAAACTTAAAAACTCAACGCAATTATTATAAGTAGGTTAACTATTTTTAGGCACTCGAGGTTGGTCAGTCGAATGAAATATGAAACCAGTTGCACGTTGCAAAGCATAAATCTCTATGGAAAAAATCGTTCAAGAAACTGCATGAACACTCTTTTAATCATCTTATGTATTACAAAAAGCCTGATTACATTATTCTTGTTGCCTCTATAATTATTAATATGCGACTTAAGCGTTACAACATTTTTTGTTCAACGTTAAGCTATTCTTACGGGAACCTACACAAAAACTGTGGACCGCTCGGAGTCTGCATGCTGCCTCCAAAAGCCTTCTTAATAGCGATTGTCCGGTGGTCGGTCTTGAGCGTATTCTTTATTAGGTACAGGCAACCAATCACAACAGTTAAAACGACAGCAAAATGATTGGTTGGGGATACCTACATTCAGGCAGGATCACAATTTTTAAGCAAAATTAAAAAGCCAGTAATTTCGTGTCCCGCAGATCTCCAAAGAGCGCGCAGTGATCCTGTCGACGCTGGGCGCGGCGCGCGTGTCCCGCCTGCCGGCGCCGGCGGCGGGCCGCCCCGCCGACCCCGCCTGGCGCACGGCGGAGGCGCACACCGTGGTCACGCCGCAGCTGGCGCCGCTCGACAGCGGCAGCATCCCGCTGTGGGTGGTGGTGCTGGCGGCCGTCATCGGCGCGCTCCTGCTGCTGCTGCTGATCTTTGCGCTCTATAAGGTGAGTCCGATAAAGCGAGGCTAAGCAACCCTTGCCGAGGTCGTTCCGTGGATGGGTGACCATCCATTACATACACTCCTTCGTGCCTCGGAAAGACTGGCCGTCATTTAAACATGTTTGACCTAAGTTACTGGTAGACAGAAGCCAGACAATCTTACACCAGTCTCGACAGGGAGTATCATGTTCGTGTTACCCCTTAGTTTAGGATTTCAGATAGACAGTCGCTCCATATAAATTACTGGTACTGGTTAGACTCGAGGCGACCCCAAAATAGTATAAAATAGGAAAAAGCTAGGCAGGTTCGTGGTGAAAATCATCATAATGAGCCAAAATACGTCCAGTTCTGGGTCTGTCCACTATTGAGCAGGGCAAATAGAGGTCGTACACCCACATTTTTAATTTTAACAGGGCATAGTCCTGATGCTAGAAAGAATTTCAAGAACTCAATGATTCTGTCCAAACCCAGCCAACACTAGGTAGTTGCAGTTTGGACCTAGAACAACGAGGCAGTCAATTTTATAATTACGGAGGAAAATCCTCATGGATGTCCTCCGCCCTGGGCCGGGCGGAGGGGTCTGTTAGTCTTAGTACAACTAATACTTACTGGCTCTGACTTATATTATCTGTGGGATAACTTAGATTGAATCATTAACTTTTAGGCGTCGCCCTAATACATTGTGATCATCGCACGACGTCCGCGCCTTACATTATTAAACTTTAAAACCAAGCCATTTGTATTCCTCAGTGCGGCTTCTTCAAGCGCAACCGCCCCTCGGACCACGCCGAGCGACAACCCCTGAACGGTCGCGACGAGCACCTCTGATATCCGACCACCGAGATAGGCGTGACGTCCGACACGGGCGGCACGTCGGACGACCGCCGCACGTCGGACGACCGCCGGACGTCCGACTCCGACGGCAGCTCGTCGACTGACGCCGCCAGTGACGTCACTAGTCGTGACTCCACTAGCTTCGACAGATACTGACATCACAGTCATCTGGTCAGTCAGGTTCTGTATATATCTCACCGTGTAAGCTTATGTGAAGTGAACATGACGTGAGCTGTCAATCCATACTTAACAAGATGGAATGATAGTTCACTTCATACTTCCTCCACCTAAGTTTACACGGTACGATGTTGACAAAATAGACCGTCTGATGACAGGAATGAACGTGATGTTTTATTAATTTATTTGTAAAGTTGTGAAGCTGTAATTTTTATATTTATCTAATAAAATATAAATTTAATAATTACAGTCGTTTAGAAAGGTAGGTCCGATTTGATTGTAGAAAAATAAAAGCCATTTTACGATGCAATAGTTTTACCTCATGCATGACATAACGAATTTCCCCCTCTACTTTTCATGTCTTTTTTACAAAGATGATGAAAGGTCCGACATTTTTTTTTAAATAACTACAATTTATCTTATTCTATTGTAATAAAACTAGTCACCATCAAACAATTAATTTTCGGACGCCATATTAGAAATTAAAAAAGAGAAAAAATATGTACGCCGAGATAGGGAGTGACTCATTTTGGATAAATTAATAATAATTATTATAATTTATACAAAATGAATAGTCATAAAGTGTAAAATGAATGAAAGATTAAATCTTGACGTGTGATAAATGTAAAAATGTGTGTATGTATGAGAGTTGTTGAAAATGTGATCTAAGTTAATAATTAGGTATTTACTAAATGCGGTAGATAACATTATTTGTTGGAGGTGTATCGAATAGATGAATCAATTATAAGATAAGTAACTAAATTGTGGTAGAAAACATGTAGTCGCGTGTGAAGTGGTTTATTTTATAATTAGAAAAATAAAAATACTGAATCACTTGTTCGATACATCTTCGATTTTTTTATCGAATCCCGAGCTAATGGTCTATAATGTTACTAATAAGATCGCTTTACATAAATAAAATTTATATTTATATTTTGGGAGGCATCATCTCAATAAAGGTGCTTTTTACCCAGCCGAGGTAGATCTCTCAAAGTGCTAAACTGGGTATCAATGAACCTGTAAATTCTAAAAAATAGCAATAAAAGGAAGTTGTAATTTAAGTACCACCACGAAAGTAAAAATTTGCAAACTGAATTATTGTCGCTTTTGCAGCTAAAATTAAGAAAAATAAATGGGTACATATTTTTGAATAGTTGTGTAATATTGTAGTATTTACATAGTGTGCCTTAGTGAAACATATCGTACTAGCTTAAATATTGCTTAATATACCTACAATTTTTAATCAAATCAATTCCTAAAAAAATACTATATGTGCCTTCTGAAACTGCCAGTTACTAATTAAATATAATAATGTAAATATTTTAGATTATTTTATTTTTACATAGACATTTTTTCACAGAACAATCTTGTTAAGAGTGTGCAGTATTTTTGGCAAATTGTGTATTTGATTAGAATTGAATTGTACTTAATAACTGTAAGAAAAAAAAAGTTATAATGGTTGTTTGAACAAAGATTAAGTAGTAAAATTAAATGTTTAATAGGCATTATGCAAATAGTGTTTTAAAAATTTGGATAAAAAAAATGTTTAAAAGTTTTTTTTCACTTCACTCGAAGTCAATATGTTTTATTTCACGTCTGTGAAAAAATGCCAAGTCCACTAATAACGCATAAGCATTGTTACATTTTGTAATTATTTTTAATTATTTATTTTTACATTTTAACTATTAAGTATACAGCTTCTACTTATAGTTAATTATTAACTAATATCGTTTAGATGCCATAAAAATGTGTAATAGTTTATATTATTTTGGTTGTTTTATCTCTCGGTAATAATTTCTTTGCATTTACCAAAAAACGAAGTCTTAATAAATTTTTTGTTTTTAATTTTAACAAAAATTGTTTTATTTCTAACTTGGATCAAAAAACAAATATGAAGTGTTAATATAGCGTGTAACAGGTTAAGCCATTGACAAACACGACTACTCGGTACAATGACTGCTGACATGCCTGAAGTATTTATTATTTTACCTAGGTACTTTAATAAAATGATTCTATTCCACAATTGTTTAAAGAGGAAGATCTCAGTTAAGAGCACAAATAATTATAACTAGTGATTGTATTCCGTATCGGACATAAGCGCCCTCTGGCGGAGCAGCGAGATAAACCGACCAAGCTCGCGCTTGCAGATTAAATTAACTCGTACGGACAGCAGAAAAAGCTTAAATTCAACCATTTGCTGACTGACAAAAGATGTACATTCCTTTTATTTATTTATTTAAACTGTATGTACAATAGTGGTACATGGTGACTTAATGCGACAAGGCATTCTCTACCGGTCCACCTTTGGGTTAAAAAGCTTTTATGATCTTAATGATAAAAAAAGAAACAGAATTCCAAAAAACACTACACAAATCAAAATAACTTTAATTTTGGAAGTCGGTGTCAAATAACGAAGAAGCAACCAAAAAACACCGAAGTCGGTTTCTTTTTTTTGTGAAAAAGTTCAATAGAAAAAGGTAAAAGTAGATCACACTATTCACAAAACAAAATGGTAGTCCCTTACCTAGTTTTTATGATTGGTGAAAATGTATTATTGTTGATACTTGTCAGTGGCCTTACCCAGTTGGTGATTGAGAAACAGGACTTTATTAAAACTCCACCCCTGATTAGGCCATTTGTCAAAGGTATATTCTTATGGAGAAGAACGGACAAGAAACTCCATAGTAACTCTTTTCAAATAAATGTTTTACAATATTTGGAATACAAAAATAAACATTAATATATGTGAGGTCGATCAAATCTGCCGACCCTACAAAGCAGTGTGGTCCGTAAATCTTGTCCCACAGTGTTTCTCAAACGGCTGTCTGTCTGATCGCGCGACAGCGAAACGGAAATGAAATAAAGATACTCGTTCAAACACTACATTTGTTTACCGATCTCATCTAGATTCTAGATGGAAGTAGAACGGTTTGAGTCTAGATCGACTGGTTTGAATTTATAAGGATCCTTTAAGAAGTGCTCTCTACGTTGAAGAGTATACAATGTGTAACAGAATAAACGCAATACATCTTAAGGGGTCATTGTACTCATCATTATGAACATCTTTCAATATGGGACCAACATTTGTATGGCCTACAGATAATTTTCCGGGTCTGCATGTTTGCAAATGCACCCTCGGTTCTAGTGTGGGGCAACGTTTTTAAAAAAAGAGAAAGAGAACAATAAAAAATTCGACTGCCTCATACATATTTATGTGCGCATAACTCGACAAAATGTAATGAAAAGCTAATTATTTTTTCGTGATTTAAGGATTGGACCCTTAATAACAGTTGTTCAAAATGATGAGTTATAGTTACAATGACTCTTTAAGAGGTATTGCGTTTATTCTGTTACACGTTGTATTATGTAAAGTAAAAAGATAGCTTTCATTTTTCCGTTGTCGGGTTACAGATTTTTAAACATTATTTTATTTATACTGTACTGCGAATCGGATCAATTTTTTTTTGAGAATATTAAAATCATACTACAGTATATTTTATGAAACTTTTATTGACAAAATAGTAATCAGTAATAATCTAGCTACGCAATAATCATTTTAAAACATAAATTGTTCACTAATTCTCCAAAATGTTTACTAAAAACTTGAAAGACAGAATTATCCGAATCGCCCCAATTCTCGGGGCGAATTGGATCATACATAACATATAACTTAATTTAAATTTTCTTAACATTTAGCTTTGGAATCATTTATGTAATGAATAATAAGATCAATATTAATTAGTAACACATAAATCGCATAAATATGGGCTATTTTTCAGCACATTTTCGTGGCACCATTTTTCGCATGCATGGCACTGAATCCAATCTTCTGATGATGGATGGATATTTTTTTCTGAGCAATACTTCGATGCAACCAGTCCTGACCACCCATTCCTACCATGGCCTACTGCTCTGTTAAAATTGTGTTGAATTTTTTGACGTTCTGCGAATTCAAACGCATATTTACGAACCGCCTTGGGTGTAATTCCGAAGCCACGACTCGCTAAGTGCAGTGAACGGTCCGCTAAAATCTTTTCAGCAGTCTCATCTGAAGCTGGCTGTCCACCACGCGTTTTAATGACACTTCTGGAGAAAGTTACTCTTCATTTAAATAGACACGTGTATGGTTATCCGTAAATCTCAGCAGCCCGACGTAAGGTTAACTCTTTGACCAAGACTTTACTTGCAGCTTCTCTACTTTTTCTTGGGACCATTCTGCCACATTAGTCTTTCTTTTGTACGTGCGAACCATCTACAAGAAAATAAAAACGGATCATTAACCGTAAATGTTAAATAAGTCATTATAAAGAAGTGATCCAATTCGCCCCCGCTGACGCGATCCGAATAACCCCATAGTAAAGACTCTTGAAATAAATATTTTACACATTAACCTATAATATTGTGCTTAAAAACTAAAATGTTTTCTAAAATAGGCCCTTTCCCAATCAATATAAAAAAATATAATTCAAAGTTTTAACACAAATCCTTAGAATTACACAAAGAAATGGCAAGTACTTACCTTAGATGCGCACCAAAATTGTAACACACACAAATACAAGACGCGCTGACGCACAGTTTTGACAGTGATGCACAAGTCGAATAGAAACACTGCCAACGGCGGGAGCTGCAGGGCAGGAAGGGGTCGTAAGGCGCCAGTCGCTTGAGTTCCGTGCTAACGCGTTATTCAAAATATTACCGAATTTCTTATTTTGATCCGATTCACCCACTGATCCGATTCGCCTCGGTCTACCACATGTTGTTTCAGAAGAGCATGGTCATTTGTTAATTTTTAAGGTGATGTTCTGATATACAGTAAAGAAACAATAGCAAAGCAAGATAAAAAAATGTTGAGTTATTTAAAAAAAACCGACCGCTAGAAACGACTAACAATTTCGAAAGAAGGTATCTTTTCAGGCAGTTCGATGTGGTTGGTGGCATCAGATCTGTGGTTGAACTTAAATAAAAGCCACCAACTGCATCAGATTTCTTGGAAGTGAATTGTTATAACTTTTTATTTATATTTCGCGGTCGCGGAAAAAAACATGTTTACTATGGTTTATTTATTGTAAAATGTTACTACGCATTTCTGAAACATCCTGTACGATGGTAAAAGATCATGCTCGAGGATCACACCCGTGATGTTCAGTTAATACTTAATACTAAAAAACCGGAGTTCCGTACCATTATCTATAAAAACGGCATAAAAATCACGTTTGTTGTATGGGAGCCCCACTTAAATATTAGTTGTATGCTGTTTTTAGTATTTGTTGTTATAGCGGCAAAAGAAATACATCATCTGTGAAAAATTGAACTGTCTAGCTATCACGATGCATGAGATACAGCCTGGTGACACATAGACGGACACACAGACGGACAGACAGACGGACAGCGGAGTCTTAGTTATAGGGTCCCGTTTTTACCCTTTGGGTACGGAACCCTAAAAAATATGTTTGTGGTTGGTGAAGTAGGTATATTGTTATTCGAATTATACCAATATGCTCTTTCTAAAGCATCTTAGTTAAAGTTCAACAAAACCACCGCTAATTAAAATATCTTCTATACATATAATAAAACAGTAACGAAAGAAAAACTGTACATTAAAAATTTTCGAGAAAAAATAAGTGGCTTTTGTTAGAAAAACGTAACTGATGACAAAAAGTGACTTTTTAGAATTGTTGTCTGTTTATCTGTTTGTATGTGTGTATGGTACGGCTTCACGCCAAAACTACTGGATAGATTGAATTGAAATTCAGCAAAAATGTTCTTTGTAAACCAAGGAAGGCTTTAGGCTACATATTATCACGCCGTATGTTATGGGAGGTAAGCAATATTGATTTTAAATGGTTTTTGTTCGTAATTGAATGCACTAAATAATTGAATGCACAATATGACATGTTAGTTGGACCATTTAGATAATTTTTACACATAAACCTGATAGGAATTGTAGAACAGTGATTCTTTTGATACAAAACTTACCGTTATGCATTTGATGCATAACATAAAAAAAAGTTTTGGTCTGATTGCTCCACTGAAGTTATTTTTTTTTTGAACGGTTAAGTCTCTCCAGTCAACCTGTAAAGGGTACTTTACAGGTTGACTGGAGAGACTTAACCGTTTGTTAGAAAAACGTAACTGATGACAAAAAGTGACTTTTTAGAATTGTTGTCTGTTTATCTGTTTGTATGTGTGTATGGTACGGCTTCACGCCAAAACTACTGGATAGATTGAATTGAAATTCAGCAAAAATGTTCTTTGTAAACCAAGGAAGGCTTTAGGCTACATATTATCACGCCGTATGTTATGGGAGGTAAGCAATATTGATTTTAAATGGTTTTTGTTCGTAATTGAATGCACTAAATAATTGAATGCACAATATGACATGTTAGTTGGACCATTTAGATAATTTTTACACATAAACCTGATAGGAATTGTAGAACAGTGATTCTTTTGATACAAAACTTACCGTTATGCATTTGATGCATAACATAAAAAAAAGTTTTGGTCTGATTGCTCCACTGAAGTTATTTTTTTTTTGAACGGTTAAGTCTCTCCAGTCAACCTGTAAAGTACCCTGGTTGCTTCTGTACACTTGGACGGAGCTAGGCCGGCAAATTTCGCCAGGACACCTACGCACAACGGAGTCCCTACTCTACTCTATCCGTTGCGGGGTCTAAGTCCTTCTGTTTCGGCGGCTAAGTCGTGACGTTTGCCTCTCCTTGACGCGGCCTGCCCCTTTCTTTACTAGCATTACTGTTTCGCAAAAGGAGGTGACGGCTTCCCACGCCTCCGCGCTCTGGACCATGGAGTGAACCAGAGCCGGTAGCGAGAGGTCGCCGTCGCTGATTACCTCGACGAGGACACGGCGGTGCTCCGCCCAAGCAGGGCAGACCTCCCCGTATGCTCCGCCGTGTCCTCTGCGGGGGTTGACTTCTCTTCTGTTTGGTTTACCCATGGACAACTTTATGTAGCTCTATCGCGTGTTAACAACCTTAGCAAGGTTCATCAGCATCGTGTATCATCATCATTATCCACAGTCCAACTTCGCTCACTGCTGAGCATAGGCCTCTTTTTGGCGGACAAGACCATCTCGGAGGGCCGAAGGTTTATTGGTGGGTTGGGTTTTCGCGCAGGTCAAACTGCTGGAACCCAGACCTCTGAAATGCTTCCGGTGCCAAGTGGGTCACCATGTGGGAGCTCTATGCACCTCGGAGGTGGACCGCAGCGGTCTGTTTCCGCTGTGGTCAGCCTGGTCACAGGGCTGGCTCCTGTAACCACTGGGCTGGGGGCAGGGCCTGCGCCCCACCCACCAAAGCCGGAAGCAGGAGGAAGCCCTCCGCCACCACCGTCTCCACCGCGGCCGCCGCCACCGCCACTGCCACCGCTTCTGCCGTCATCGCCGGTTCCACCGCGGCTGCTGCTTGCAAGCTGCTAATGGAGGGGGCGGAAATGGAGTGCCAATAATGGCCCCATTTCACCCCCTCCTGTTGAACGTCAGCCATTGCGCCGCCCAGGAACTGATGCTCCTGAGCATGGCGCAGTGACTGATGCCAGTGGCCGGCGAGCAATGGGTAGCTCGCCGTCCGATCAGAACAGGCCCGGGTCGAATCAGCAGCCGTTAGCAAAAGGTGGGGCCCGTTAAGGCCAGAGCCTGCTAAGGTCGCGGATTTTTTTCGAAAGAGTTACCGCGGCCCTGGAACGCAAAGGCACTAGGAGGAGCATGGGTGGGTTTTAGTCAATAAAATTCTGACACTCCCTGCCGCTCCACCCAGAGCGGGAGGGGTCATTTGATGATTTCCCATCCTCAAAAAAAAAAAGGCCTCTCTTTTCGTGTGCCAATCCCCACGTTCCTGTGCCAGCCTCATCCAGGTTCTACCCACGATGGCAACAATATCGTCCGCCCATCTCGCCGCCGGCCGACCAATACTTTTTCTTCCAGTCCTCAGATGCCACTCAGTCAATGCCTTACTCCACCTATCATCACCGCGCCTTGCCAAGTGTCCTGCCCAGCTCCACTTTAGTTCTACAATTCATTTTCCGATGTTGAAAACCTTTGTACGTCTTCGGATCTCGACGACGTACCTCATGGAACGCTCCATGGCTCTCTGTGCAACTATCAGTCTGTACACAGCCTGCTGCGTGAGCGTCCATGTAAGTAAGTAAGTCATGGTGGGAAAAGCACACTGGTTATAAAGGCGGGAATTCAGACATTGCGGAATTTTGGCAGGCTTCAGAACGTCGTCCATTTTGATAAAAGCGGCCCATCCAAGGTGTGTTCCTCTCCATATCTCCGTTTGTTGATTTTCTTTGCCGATTGAAAGGATATGGCCAAGATAAACATATCGGTTAATCATCTCCAACAATTCTTTTCTAGATTTGAATCGCTGAAGGTGTTTGCCATAACCTTCGTCTTTGTCATTTTCATCCTAAGACCCAACTTTAAAGAAGCATCTTAAAGATTTTGAAGCATTTTCTGGGGGTCATCGAAGTTCTCAGTGAAAACCACAATCATCTGCAAATCTTAAGTGAGACAGTTGGGCAGAAAATAGTCCCAATCTATACCCACATTTTTAACGACATCTTCTAGGACTGCTGTGAATAGTTTCGATGAAATGAAAGAAGCATTATCATTACAATGTTTCTCACGAAAAATTATTTGAACAGAAGAGGTGATACTTGACGGCGCGTTGTGTTCCACGCGCGTCACAAAAAGATGTGAGCATAAAGACGAGGCCCGCTAGGGCCAGTGCCTGCCAGGGTTGCGGAATTTGTTCGAAAGAGTCACCGCGGCCCTGGAACGCAAAGGGCATTAGGAGGAACACACATAGGTTTTAGTCAGTAAGAGTCTGACACTCCCTTCCATTCCGCCCAGAGCGAAAGGAGTCATTTGATGTTTTCCCATATATAAAAAAGGAGGCAAGCAATGATAGATGTTGACTGTTCGTATTAGATATACGAACACATTGATCTTACCTAGCCACATCATTTTACAATACATACGCGCGAACGAAGTCGCGGGCAACAGCTAGTCTTATCTAAATTAGGTCACAGACTAAAAGATAAGTAGGTACTTACTTACATATACAGTATGTTAACTAACAGAGGGCGTTCCCGTTAAACCGCAATAGTATAGCATCCATACATGCTAAAAAAAATAGTACCATTTGAAAACAAAATGTTTTTATTTTTTTTCAATATTAAAATATTGACTAAAAATGTTAAACTAACACGTAAAAGAAACACTCTATACATTATGCGTACTCGAAGAACGGCAACGTCACGCTTCTTCGAGTACGCATAATGTATAGAGTGTTTCTTTTACGTGTTAGTTTAACATTTTTAGTCAATATTTTAATATTGAAAAAAAAATAAAAACATTTTGTTTTCAAATGGTACTATTTTTTTTAGCATGTATGGATGCTATACTATTGCGGTTTAACGGGAACGCCCTCTGTTAGTTAACATACTGTATGTACAAGGTCTGTCTGAGTCTGACTCACCATAGTAACAACACTTTTGAAAGAAAGAAAGAAAAGAAAGAAAAGAAAGAAAAAGAGTTTATTTACGCCAAGCATGACGCACACCATAAAAATAAATGAGTATATATATAAAAGTAAAAAGGGATTTTGAGGAAGATATGCGTCACATCGGCGCAAAACGGCCATCGCTCAGCATAATGCTGGAACTCGTGTGCGAGACAGAGCCACAGCGCTGGTTTTCAGCGACAGCCGGCTCAGACTGAGAGACGTCGGCCGGAGCAGCTTTTAACGATCATTTTGGCCTCTTCTTGCTAGCCAAGTTCAGTTCCAATTAATCACAGTTTAAAGTTCATTGTAAGTATGTAAATATCGTGTTTATATTCCACATTTACTAAGAATTCGTAAGATATTATTTTACGAATTCTTAGTAAATGTGGAATATAAACAATAATTTCTTAAGAAAGTGTCAGGCTTCTCAACTATCTGTTTGTCCATAAAATAAAATAAAACATTTTGATGGATGTTTGTCATTGCAGCCGAAGCGGAACAGACGCCCGAGCTGAAGGTGCCGTGGCTGTTATGGGGCCGAGAACCTGCAACGACAAATGCCCACGTGCATCAAACGTTGTTTTTCCACACAGTTACTTGAAAGTCATTAAAAAAACTTTTATTCAAATTAATCTGAGGCCAGCCGGTGTGGGACTGACATGTCAAACTTTAAAATCCTATAATATACCTTGCTAATCGGGTGGCACACCGTTGTGCCAGCGACGACGCTTGACCGGTCTGAAATACAAAACACAGACCAAAAACGCCTACCCGTTACGAACTGGTAGAAAGTGGCGCAACAAACTCCCCAGCTAATATACTCTTCTTGTCTCTTGTCCACTAGTGGGTATGGCCACCTAGCTTTTTTACTAGAATGGTTCAGTTTCCACTTATAAATATACCTCCCCGACCTAATTGCTTGGCTCTAGCAACATTTAAAGGTCTAAGGTTGCAAGGATCCATTGTCTGATTTTCGGATTTTTAATCATCCGCAAAAACTGTCAGACAGGACCGATGCCGCGACGCGACGGGTACACTGTTAATAATGAATTAGGGTTAATTTTATTTCGTCCTTTATTATTTTTATAAATAAATGATATTATGAAACATCATGCCTAAACTACCTATATTGCTCGTAGAATTAGGCGGAGGTGTACCTAATTTAGTAGAGGTAGCTATTTTTGCCCGATATTTACTTCCCGTATTTTTTATAGTCAAAACTCAAAACTCCGGGTAGTGAATGGATTGAAAACAAAATAACGAGTAAAATCATTGGAAAACACATAACTTAACTAAGTATCATAGTCACACTTGAGGTCAAGCTAACAGATAATACGCTGATTAAATAGTTTTGCACGATGCATTTCATTACAGTTGGATAATCACGACGAACAACCATTCGTTTCGATCAATTTAATTAAATAAAAATTGGATCTTTCGTGCGTAGAGTGAACCAAGGCAGCAAGTAGACGAAGAACTGTCTCAAAATCATAATGAAGCAGTTTCTAGTGATAGTAGTGTTACTGACATTAATAGCCAATTCTAACTGTGGTTTTCTTGATGCAGTCATCGGCACAGTAACAGATACAACAAAATCAATAACCCACGGCGTTAGCAATGTTGTCCACCGAGGAAAAAACTTCGTCTTTGGAGGTACTGAACAAAATGCAGCAGGACAAACTGTGATCAGACCAGGCATAGTTGGAACAATCTCACACAAGATACACGACGTCTCACAAGCCGTAAGAGAAGAGGTACAAACTGTAATACACCTGTTTGATGGCGATCAAGTTCATGGGAAAGGAATCATTGGAAGATTATTTGAGAAGGTCAAGTGTCGCGTTTTTAAAATTAAAAGTTTCTTGTCCGGTAATGGATATGTTGATCATGCACAAATTGGACATGTGCAAATCGGACATAGACCGCACGCTCCTCTGCAACCGCTTAAGAATGACACATCAATTTTAGTTCACAAATTAGGGAAATACTTCTTCAAAAAGAATTCATCAGCAACTTCAGGAATCAGACAAACGCTAACCAGTTTACATGAAGCCATAGATAGCATTCGCTTTAATATTACAAGAAAAAGACAACAGTCAGGTAATGAAAGTAGTGAAAACGATGGCTCTGGACTGATCGACATTCGAATTTCTGACAACAATCTTGGTAACGATTTCGAACATGGAGTGGATGCAGCATATGATAAAATAAATGATACCATCGATGAAGGAAGACAGAAAGCACAAACTTCTTTCAACAGAGCCCAACAAAACACAAATGACTTTATCGAAAATCAAAGAAGAAATTTCCAGAATCATAACCAATTCGGTGACAATGTTGATAGATTTGGAACTGATGAAGGTCAGTCTGTAAATAACAACATCGACGATAAGAGAAGAAACATTCAGCATCAATACAATAAATTTAATAATAATGCTGATAGATTAAGAAGTGATTTCGGTCAAGTTGTTACTGACAATATCGAATATCAGAGAAGAAATGTACAGAATCATTATAATCAATTCGGAAACAATGCTGATAGGCTTAGTAGTGATGTAGACAGTCCTTTAAGTGATGTTGGGGTACGTTTAGAAGACAAACCGAGTAAAGTTCAAGACTTGTTGCAAAATGGTTACAATCAAGTAGACTTGGAGTCACAGGATTTGGGAAGGGGATATTAATTTCTAAAGGATTAAATATGTTAAAGTTAATCGAGGTTACGTGGATATTGAACAGGTTAATAAAATAAATGTTCTTATTAAACTACAGTTAATGTTTAAATATATAGCGTTTTATTTTGCGATTTTTAGTATATCTCACGAGTATGTAATAGATTAGAAAGAAGATTACTCCTGCATGCACTATGCAAGTATTTGTATAAATTATTGTTATGTATCCCGTTTTATTGTAAATATATTTGCGAATGTAAGAACTTAAGAAGAGACAAATAAAATCAATGAAATTAATAGAATTGACGCCAGCCACGAACTCAATAATGAAACCCATTAATTAACTACACGATAAAGTTCTAACATAGACAATATTCTCTTCAAATGAAACAGTAACAAAACAAACTAGCACTAGGTATTCGGTACCTAGTAAAGTTAACCCAAAGTAATCTACAAGATTAACCTCTCAGACCACATGCAACATAAAGAATAAAACGGACCCCAAACACATAAAGTTGGAGTCTAAAGGACCCCGATTACATCGCGCCCTCGCCGCAAACAGTGTTAATTAACCCTTGCAATGAATAGCGTGGGTCTTAGGGACCTACACCTCATTATTTAAGACCTCTGGTTATGATCGCGGCTAGTTTTAGTGATTTGATTTTGAGTAATTCAATGATGGCTGGCACCTACAGACTGGTAGGTTAGTAAAGTTTTTTTTATCCAGGTGTTTTCAAAGCGTTGTCCAGTCTTATAATGTTCGATGACTGAGATTAAAGAGACAGTGTTATACATATTTGGATTTTTCTGATAGCAAACAATTTCTTAGGCTCATATTCCAAAACATAAATTCCAACTCAACTCGAACTCTAACTCCAACATGAGCACAAATATGTCAATGAAAGCTTGTCTAATTGACGTTTTCGTACTCGAGAGATGAGCAAACAAATGCAAAAACTTCAATTTATGACAAGCTCCGGTGGAGTCAGAGTTCGAGTTGAGTTGGAGATAACGTTCTGGAATCTGGCCTTACTTAGTCTTGCTTCATCTGCCGAATTTTTGGCAGTAAGTTCACCTGTACAAGAATAAGGTACATAATCGTAATTAGTAACGTAATTTTATTATGTCGCATTTTCCACACAATCCAAGAGCCTGTTTGTAATAGGCAATATAACTCATTGTTTCGGGACATCCCGCGGTGGTACGAACTGCAAAACAAAAGGCTCCAGCGCCAACATAAAGTTGTCACAATCGGCGCCACTTTGGACACGAAGGCCACATAAATCATATTCGTATTGGTATTCAGCATGAATGTGGAATTGTATTCGCATGTGTTAGTTATATGGAAATTGTGGTGTATTGATTTGAAGTTCTTATGTGGTTGGGATTGGGATACTCTGTTATTTAGGTATGTTATACCTAGTCTACTATTGTGATGTTGTTTGTCTATGATCAGGAAAAGTAGCATAAATAGTAAAATAGTAAAGCAGCTCAAGAGCCAGTCGGACACCAAGAGCATAAATATAAATCTAGTTTGTTTTTTTTTTAATTATTATTATTTGTTGTTTTAACGGCAATTCACGTAGACACTGTGACAACTGACTACCTATTCCCGTTTATGAGATACCGTCCTCTGACAGACGGACGGTCAGCCTTGGTAATACGCTTCAGTTGGTCGGGTACGGAACCTTAATAAAATGATTAGCCAGCAAGTCTTGTAAATTTCTGATACACTACAGGCTTATGGTGTAAAATATCCTGTAATTTTCATTTAGGTAGATCTACAAGGCGACATGGACCTCAAAAACATACTTATCTAATACCTATGATTAGAAACCATAATTTCAGTGACTTATAAAAAAATGCTTAAAAAACTTGTAAAACTGACAAGTCATGGTTGTAGCAAAGTTTCGTACGTGGTCACACTGCTGATCAGCGGGAAGCGAAAACTGTTAGGTGGTTGGGTTTACTTCGAAAACTTGCACAGAAAAAATACACCAACTGTTGGCTACGAAACCAAAAACGTTCAGATTCATAACATGACAGTAGATTTAGTAGATGGTGGTGGCGGCTATACACCTTTATTTGAAATATAAAATTGTTAGCGAATTCCCTAGACGCAGGGTGCTGGTTTAAAAATATAAGCTTCTAATAGTGGACTGTATTGGGATGCGGGGTTTAAAAAGTATGGCACTGGACCAAAGGAAGTTGGTAGGAAAACATGCACCACTAATCTTCCAATTCACCGTCACTAATGCCTTAAATGTCAGCAGAAAGTTCGAGTCCTGCTGGATATTGCAAGGTAGCGCGCAATAGGACACACTGACGCCTCTCACCACAGGTACGCGCACTTTTTCTGGTGTTTTAAACGAAAGTCCACAGTTCTAGCTATTTCACAGAAGGCGGCTCACATTATATTGTAGGAGACAGTTCGTAACACAAAAAAAAACGTTGTTCCATTAACACACTGCTTTAACGACTGCTTGAAAACTTCACCACATCGCTCCGTAGGCGATGATAAGGACAAGTGATAGTCCAAGTGTGCATGTGGGAAAGGGATAGGACATGTTAGGGTGAAGCATTGCAAGACATTTATAATTCTACCCTACAATTAATTTTATAAAGAATACAAAATCCAACAGATGGTTTTAAATTTCGAATTATACTTTACTTAGTTCTATTCTTTATTTATGGACAGAGTCTCTGCCACAGGGTTGCGGAATTTGTTCGAAATAGTCACCGCGGCCCTGGAACGCAAAGGGCATTTGAAGGAACACGGATGGGTTTTAGTCAGTAAGAGTCTGACACTCCCGTCCGCTCCGCCCAAAGCGGAAGGAGTCATTTGATCTGGTCTGTGCATTTGATGATTTCCATCCTTAAAAAAAACACGAATTAAAAGGAGTATGATTAAGTAGCATGATTCACAAGATAGTAAACCAGCACATCATCCGGAAAAGCCAACTGTATGCAGAAATCACGCAAGCAAGATTTTTGAGTTTATATTTTTAAGAGATAGAATCACAATTGTCCACAATATGACCTGATGAAAAGCGATGCTGTGGCGACGATGGAGCATGCTTGCCTAAAACTAACTATTTTGTCTTAAAGACCCTTGGGGCCAGGTTTACCCAGGTTTTAGCTATCAGGAGTCCCTATTTTTTCCACTAAGTAACAAAGTACGTAGGTACTGCATTTTTCTATAACTTTAAGCACCATGCATCCCTCTCTTAAGCGAGACCGCGACACTCGTACACTTGAATGAAGTTTAATACGTGTCTACACTGACTGATCGGCTGCCACCGACTTAAGACTGCGGTTTATGTGCACGCTCTCAACTTGAGAGCGACTTCAGAAGTTTGGTTCAATGCAATGTAGATGCGATTTCAAACTAATGTTACTGAGACGTGGAGTACTTTTGTGATCTGTGTTTGGCAGTAGCTTGAGGAAAACTTAGGGAAATGTATGTTAATGTTAATCAATTGCAATAGAATCTACTATTGAAGAGTGGGTATGTACCTAATAGTGTTTGAAGTTCTAGAGTAAACTGAAGTTTAATTATGGATTTTCTTGTGTATGGCGAACACGAAACGGACCCCTAGCGGCAACTGTGTGCATGTGTCGATTTCATTTGACAAATGAAATTGATAATGTTGACACAAAAAGAAAAGAATAGTATAAAAACATTTAATTTATTCAAACACAGACACAACAGCAACAAGCTGAAAGTACACGAAATATCTAATCGAAAAGAATGATAGGTGCAATTGCGCTGAGCCATATTATGGGCTGACCGAATGAATTACCATCTAAAATAGTGGCAAAATCTGGAAATTGAAATCTGGCTAGGTAGGTACTGTTCTAGTTATACCTATACATAATACATCTACCCGAAGACAACAGCGTGCGACCACTTCTCTTAATTAATAACTAATATCTAGCGCCCGGCGGCCGATATGTAGACAATAGGTATACAATATTGACACGCACACGCACCCATGATCCGTTCTGCACGAGACTAGAATAATTAGTAGACAGCTTGGTGAATGTAGATAATATTGTTTCTATTGTTTATTATTTTGGGGTGCATTAATAATCCCCGACCCAATTTCGATCATAATGGCCAATCTCAAAGGAGATTAACGAAATACGCAGGAGAAATTATAGTGCACAAGACAAGTGTGTGCGCATACACCGGAGTATTCTGTTTATACGTCCGCTGGGACGGCAATCAGGCACGACCGAGGAGAGATCTGGTACAGGGCCAGCGGATTTAGGGGTTTTCCGAGGCACGGGGGCGTCACACCACCAACTTCCAAACCCCGGGCGGTCACTGAAACATTCCTACAGGAAAAAAACCCACACTTTTGACCGACCTCATTTTCTTCATTATTTTTGGCGACGCCTTCTCTGTGTCGTAGGAAAATCGTTGAACTGGGCTGATTAAGATCTGCCTGGGGTCATCATAATGCATTTCATGATTTGGCTGATTTTTATTTTATGTTTCCCCTTAGTATAAAGTTGGGCAGATCGATGAGGACTTGCAACCTTATTTAATTGTCGATTTTCCCAACTTAAGTCACTTAATGGCTACATAGAGCGAGATATGGCTTGGCGCATGGTCATGTAATTTTCGCGAAGCTGGTAGTGCTATTTGCGCTCTCTCAGCTGTGTGTTTGTTAAATTGTTTGTTTCTGTTCAAGTGTTTTTAAATGTTGTGTTACTTATTGAAGCGTTGGTCCGCGGATTGGTGGCCAACTGACCACTCGTGTCATACGACATTTACCGACATTCCTCCGTACCTCGCTGTTGTTCTCGGCTCTTATTTGTAGATGTTAAAATAGTCTCAGTCGTTAAAATAGTTAGAAACCAGAAAATCTGACGCCAGTATTGCCAATGGTATGGTGTTACACCTTGGGGTCGGATAAGCAGCCGCTCCATGTATATTTGGGATGCATGAAGGAGCCTCTTCGTGTAGCGCAATTTGTTCCATCAGACACTCAACTGGGGGTCTACTCCTTAAGCCCGAAGTCCGTAGTTTCGGCCTTAGTATCGGGCGTTTTCTACTCCGTATCACCTACAGACTTACGATTAGTCCCGAACCCGAACTTAAAATGAATGACAACACGATTTCACAGTTGTTCTTAGTTCGGGTTCGGGACTACTATTATTTATGTTTTTGATAATAACCGTTATTGCACATTTATCTGGCGAAGACCATAATGAAAAATCACGTAAGTTATAAGACAAAATAAGTAGGCACAATTGGCACCGCAGCAGCCGGTCCAGTGGCCGGGTAGAAGCTACACATGTGGCACACTAAACAACACTATTGACACAATAAGTGCGAATGATCCAGTCGCGCGGGATGTGCGGACTTGAATATTACATGCCGCGAGAGGGTTCACGACGTGTCCATTGACTCACGGGAAGATCAGGGCCTAACCACCAACTCTACTTTAATATTACTTCCAGTAGGAAAGAGACGGAGCTATACGTCCTGTATAGCAAGTTGTATGAAGTAATATTGAAGTAATACTGCTTTAAGAGTTAGTGGTTTAGGCCCAGGCCCAGCACTAGCAGATTTTTGGCGTATAGTAACATCAACGTATGATCTTTAACGTAGCAAGTGATGATCGGAAGAATGGAATAGGAATGGAGTCCGAGTTAGTAGACCCAACCTGAGTGAATAGGTTACTTCAAGCGTGCTCCATTGTTGACCGCATTCACCTTTTTTTATGGATGGGATATCATCAAATGACCCCTTCCGCTCTGGGTGGAACGGGAGGGAGTGTCAGACTCTTACTGACTAAAACCCATCCGTGCTCCTCCTAGTGCCCATTGCGTTCTAGGGCCACGGTAACTCTTTCGTACAAAATCCGCAACCACCACACTTATCTACCAATCAATTAATTTCACTTATTTTCGCCTACCTATATACATGGTACATGGTGGACATCCTACCACGCGTATAATGTTTTGGGAACACAATCATTGTGCGTACCTACCTACAGCTAAGGAATTGAATTCCCTGCCAGAGTCTGTGTTTCCTGATAGCTACAACCTGGGAGTATTTAAGTCAAAAGTGAATAGTTAACTTCTGAGCAAGCGTGCTCCATCTTCAACCACATCATCGCTTACCATCAGGTGAAATAGTGGTTAAACGCAGCCTATCAATTGTAAAAATATCCTACTAGGTACTTATTACGTGGAGTGCTAGAGCGCAAGCCGATATTTTCTAAGTAAATAATAGAGGCCCCCATGTGCCCGAATAGTCGGTATTCCACCTCTAGTACCTATTATATATCTGGAATACCTACAGCTTTACCTAAAACCGAAAGCAATAATTTTAAGTCCTAAGTTGAATCCAAAAGAGCTTTTCAACGGGTAAATTCATAATTACTCAAGATAAGAGACAGCTCCTATGCTTGAATTTTTGTTCATATAGCAATTATAAATCTAATAAAATAACTCAATGGAAACAAATCCAAAACACGTATAACACAAGAGGAATCCCAAACGAGCTCTTAATAATACCTCCATGATATCGCATCTGAGTTCACTCAGTGTATTGCTTACTTTATTTCTGATTTACAAACCTCAACAAGCACTTTCAGCCCTATTTCAAGCCCGTAAGAGTTATTTTACAGTGCGTAATGTAGTCTAGTGGGGCAGTTAGAGTCCGAATTGAATTTCCGAATGTGTTATGATAACATAACGATGTGAAAACGAGTTTCTTGCGTGAAAATAGTTATAGGAATTTTCCGGAGCGACTTTTTATTAGTTTTTAAGGGTTGTTTTGTTAAATATGGAGTGAGAGGGTGTTTGTAGGTAATGAAGTAAAAGGGTCAAAACGAATGTTAGTTAAGGTGAAAAACTCTCTCAGTTAGAATTGTTGCCAAATGTAGTATTTCATGAAATCATAACATTTGGCATCAATTCTAACTGAAGGAGTTGTATTGACGATTTTAATGATTTTAATTCTATAAATACGTACTTGCAACGGCCGCGAATCATATTTTGACCAAGATACAACCTGACACTGACCTATCGGCTACCCTGGCGCTTCCACCTAAAAAACTAATTAATAAAGATCTCGTCAGAGATAGCCAAGAATATCTCAAACTTACTTATAGGTAATAAACTAAACACAGTCCCATCCTCATTCACTATGGACGCTAAATCCTTTTCTGAGAAACTGCTCTACCCAAAATACCATAAGGCGCATTACCCAAAATTAGGAACAAATCTTTTCATAACAGGTAAACAAAACCATACTAACCATAGGCTACCTCTGAAATTAATTCCCAGCATGCACATTGCACATGCAAGACGTATGACGTGTCACGGGGAGTTGCCTAGTTGCCGAATAAGCAACTAAGCTGCAACTCTGCAACTCTGCAAGTGGCAATATGAGGCATCGGACAAACTTAAACTGCCTTTAATTATAGTCTCCAAACTTCATTACAGGTGACAGAATGTGTTAGGTTTGATGAGGTTATTAACAATGGGAAGTAAGAAAGGTACGTTCAGTAAGACCGGGATGAAAATGAAAAAAATTAAAAATATTTATTGTCTCAAATAAAACTTACTCTATTGGTTGAGGCCCTAGATCCCACACTAGGATTCCCTGTGCTGTGGGATCCAGGCTCTGCGTTCCGGATTGAAACAAAATAATATTCACTTGGCGACAGTCCATCAGGTACACGCACATTAAACATAATAAAAAGTGACAATCATAAAAACACACATAAAATAAAATCAATGAAGAGTTTTTTCCAGTGCACAAACTTTAAGAACCACTTCTGCCCATGTAAATGAACAAGTTTCCCCAGGAAAGCCATTGACAATTACAAATTGTGATCAGTTGATGACAATTTTGTATCCGGGGAAGTTCAAATTATTTTTAACTTACCCAGTAGGTATAGTTCTTCACGGCTGCCCCAAAAAGCTTAATTTGAGCAATGAACCTTTTTGGCGCAGCCGTGAGAGGCACACACTATATTTCGGGTACACATATGCCCAGGGGTCTATCAGGGCACTGTGTGACTTTTTGAATTTATTGGAAAATTTTCAATACTCATGAATATTAACAAGTTTTAGAAAGGGATATATGTTTGCAGAATTTATCAGCTTTTCCCTGCCTTACTCTTGTGTTTCAGCACAAGAGTAAGGCATGGAAAAGCTGATTTTTTGCGCATATTCAGTGTCGTCTCAAACAAGTGCCCGTGAAAGATTCCAATGAATTATAAGTCACACCATTTTCCAAAAATAAAATGTGGAAATCTGAGGAAATAAAAACCTACTAAGTACTAAGGTTTTTTCTCCACATTTTATTTCTTTTTAAGGGTGATGATGGGTAGCTGTTATATGAGTACGTAGGTATAAGAAAATTATCAAAACATATAAAATGGGTTTTTTTTTCAAAAACTTCGACCAGTATAAACGACTTTCGACTTTTTCGAAAAAACTTCCGTAGAAATGACTTTTCAAGCAGCCTGATGCAGTTGGTGACATCAAATCTGTGATTGAACTAAAGTAAATGCCACCAACTGTAACAAACTGCTTGAAAAATGATTTCCTCGTAACTTTTTAGTCGATTTTCTGACCGATTTTGTTGAAAAATAAAACACATTTTTTATGTTTTGACATTTTTTCCTTAATGTAGGTATATTAGCTACCCAACATCACCCTTAAATATGACCACACCTTTCTGAAACACCCTGTATATAGGTACCTACTTATTTTAATAAATGACTCAATTAAAAGCAAAAACAACAAAACACTTATCCGACATTTCAATCTAAAACCCTACAATCTATCCACGGTTTAAGATTAAGACCTAGATATTAAACTCGCTATGATTTATAGCGAGATAGAATCAGCAATTTGTTTCAAGTAAAAAAACACGCCAAACGTCCGTAGTGATGTTGTGAATAGCGGAGAGCTGAAAATAAAGTAAAACTGTAGTGTTCAGCCAGGGAAATATGATCATTAAAAGATGTTGGTTCCGTAGTAGGATTTTTTTATTTTTTATTTATTATATATACTACACACAAAAACTTAATAAAGAAAATAAACAATACAAATATTAGAGCACGGAAGTGCTGCTTTCTTTAAATTAAATTTTATTTCAGCAGATCTATGACAGTAGAGTTAGATGATTTTTGTAAATACCACGCAACATTATTATGAATGTGATTTGATCTCGCTAGGCTGCATAGTTCAATCATAATCATCCTTAAATGTTTCACAGTCGTTTTTATATTCTGTCGGAGAATGAGCAACAAAAAATGGCAGCAAAGCTGTGTGTATTATCATTCGCACTTCGACTAAGTACAGTTCTCGTCAAATAACTTTGCCCCTCTGAAGTTGGCTACGAGTGGCTGCGTAGTAGTCAAAATTACGAACAAACTGCAACTGCGCATGCGCAAGAGACATGGGGTGGGGATTAATTTTATGTCTCAGTCACTCGTTTACGTTCGATGCATGCTTGCGTCCCGCTTGCTCCTGTGTACGGGAACTGCACCTGCGCGTTTTTTGCAAATGGCAACTTCAGAGGGGAAAAGTTATTTGACGAGAACTGTAGTGTTGGAATAACGTGCCGGCCGCGTCGGTTCGTTTTCCGACATTTGTAATTTTTTTATTACAACATTTTCTAGTTGCCCGGAGTCTGGAACTATGGATTGTAATGTACCATGTAAAAGAGCTAGCCCCTTAGCTTAAAACTTTGCATAGACAGCACTGGCGAAATATCGTAGTAGATTCTGAATCTGTTGAAAGGTTTTCGTCCACGGAACCCTGCACTGAACTGTAAGTGAAACAACAGCACCAGCACAGCTGACCGGAAGCAATTTACCGTGTTTAACGAGTTCCGTACATTTTCCTGTGGATTTTTTAAGCGAACAATTTAACCCTGCTTTATAATATAGTTATTGCATAGAAACACGCAGGTTATTGTTGTTTCTGACGTTAGAGATCCGGTCTGAACTTGCTGATAAGGTTTTTCGTTTTTGTATAGTAACTGCGGATAAGCAAGAGAGAAATAAATGTAGGTATTTTTTTCAGTAGGAAAGCGGTTATGATTTTCTAATTTATACAGAAGTAATGGGACCTACCCATTACTTCTGTATAAATTACAAAATGGTGATGTAGAGGAGCCCGTTAGGGCCAGGACGTCTACTCACTAAGCCTGAAGTCCGTAGTTTCGGCCTTAGCGTCGGGCGTTTTCTACTTTTCTTTTCTTTCTTTTTCTTTTTTTTTTTTTAAAAAACGTTGCCCCACACTAGGAATTTCTCCTGTATCGTGGGTGCGTTTACAAACATATAAATTCACATACACAAACAGCCAGACCCGGAACAACTATCTGTAGGCCATACAAATATTTGTTCCGTTCGGGAATTGAACCCGCGACACGCAGCGCAGCAGTCAATCGCTCAACCACTGCGCCAACCGTGTCGTCGCCGTCGCCGTCGTCGTGTGTCGCCGTGTCTTCGTATCACCTACGGACTAACGATTAGTCCCGAACCCGAACTAAGAATGAATGACAACACGATTTGACAGTTGTTCTTAGTTCTGGTTTGTTCTTTGGTCTAAGGCCGAAACTACGGACTTCGGGCTTAGAGAGTAGACCCCCAGAGCCTGCCAGGGTTGCGGATTTTGTTCGAAAGAGTCACCGCGGCCCTGGAACGCAAAGGCCACTGGACGAACACGGATGGGTTTTGGTCAGTAAGAGTCTGACACTCCCTCCCGCTCCACCCAGAGCGGAAGGAGTCATTTCATGATTTCCCATCCATAAAAAAGGTAGTGATATAGAATGCCGATCAAAGAAAAAAAAAACGTTTTGATGTTTTGTCATTGCAGTCTCCATAATAGCTTAATTTTCGGCTCAGTCGTCGCCTCGGCTGCAATAGCAAATGATTTTGCCTCTGACCAGGTAGTCAGCTTGAAAAAGAGAGTTAAAAGTTCCTTAAATTCGGCATTAATTCATACTATCCTAAGATATCGATAGACATAGCACTCAAGCACTATTAAGTGATGGGAAAATCAAATCGATTCAAAGACGCCGCCGCGTGTGGCACCTAACTGACATAACCATCTAACTGACCTCCGACTAGCGTAAACCGATGCAGACTGAGCGTGATAGTGGCGGCTTACGATTTTTGTACGTAAGCTGGGCACCGAACCGGGCACGCGAAATGCGCTATGATGATATGATACGATGGATATCGTCACATTTACGAAGTTGCGACATAATAATACCTAAGCAATTTAATTTGACCATGAATTCCCATAGTACGTAGCTTAGTAAATTCGCTCAAACGTCTATTTACATAGTCAAAATGATCACGATTCATACCTAAACTGTGAGCGAGCGGTCACGTTTGTACCCCAATTCATAGCAATAATAAGAAAGTAAGGGCTCATCCTTTTATATCCTGATGTATTTACAAAGGATTGTCGCGGATTCCCGATAAAAATATTTATTTTACGATATTCTGTGGATATTATTGACATAACGGCGGCAAGGGGCTTCGGAAAATGGGAATACAAGAAAATTCGACAGAAATAATGTTTTGAATTTTTTATCTTATTCTGAGTGGTAGCTTTAGGAGGTAGGTAGTCTCTGTGGATTATGTGATATGGAATAATCTTGGTTTGATATTTAATTCATGTTGTTTGGTCTGAAGAAAATAGTAAGTAGGTACTTACCTAGTTATAACTCTTTTAGATCCATCTTTAGTATTTAATTACTTAATAATGTTCTATTCTATGTCTAAGAAGAGATAATCAAACTAAGTACTTTTTATTATAAACCCCATTATTCAAATAATTATGTTTGTTGTCTGAAAAAGGTAAATGGGGCAATATTTAACGAAACCCCGTCTAAGCAACTCGGCAAGCATCGATCTAGATACATATAATTCTTTGGATAAATATATTGTTGTTTGTAGGTACCTACATCACTATAGTATTTTTCTAAAACGTCTTTATTTAAATGTCTCCCATTCCTATGCACAAAGCTCTCAATCCTCTCAGACATCTAAATATCTTTGACCATCAGAATACGTATAGTTATAAGTATCAGAAATGAGATCACATCTTTACGAGTGGACGCGGGTGAAGCGAAACAGTGCGATATAAGAACAATAAAATAAATTGGACGCAGCAGCGTTGACTCCGCCCGTCCGTATTATAGTGTTATGTTCACTTGCCATTTAGCCCCGACCTCCCCTCCCGGCGGCCATCTTGTCCTTCATAAAAAGCTAAATTAGCGCTCTTTGATACGGATAAGAAATTTAGTAGCGCTGAAAAAGTGTCTCGTGTCTATGCTTTCGTAATTTTGAATTAGAAGTAATGATTATTTTATTTTGGGTTTTGATTAGAATCTTTTTCAGCAAAGACCTTGCTTGTAAATATCCGTTGTGTACCCATTGACAAAAAAAAAACCAACCAGAATCAGATAAGCTCAGTTGGCTTTGTAGCCAACGATATCTAAAGCTTTATAATTCTTTTTAAATCCATAACCGACTGTTTAATTGAGTCCCTGTTTTTGTTATAAAGCCAGTAAAACATATTTTAAACTATCATTGTATTCCTATAAAGGTTAACATTCTTTTTACGTTTTCGAAAAATTCTTTTGTTTTATAAAAAAAACAAGGTAGGTACCTAGTTCAACAGAATTAAAAACGAGCGAATATTTTTCTACATCCCATATTTTTCCAGTCACGTCACCTCCCAAAAAACATATACAGTAACACTTAGTTATGGCTCAAAGAGAGAGACTTTTATTTTCACTGTAATTGGCGCACAAAGCAAAACCAATCGACTTCGCTCGCGACGCGACGAATTTATTTATGTATTTTTGATAGAGTGTGCGCACTTGTCCAATTTGCCCCTGTGCACCCTCAATGTTTTTCACGGAACATTTTTATTTTGTTTTGTTTTTGGCTTAATTTTATTTATTCTGAAATGTGCTGTGTGTATTTAACTAGATTTGTGTTCTAGTCTTCCTGAAATGTTTTTCTTATTTTGGCATCTCGGTGGCTATCGCAAAAGTGGAAACTCATTAAGAAGTCCTAATTTCAAAGTTTTATTTTTTCTCTACGTGAGTTTAGTACCCGAATTTTGAGTGACGAAGTATTTATTTATTTATTTAGGGACAAAAAACAGTTACATGTTAGGGTCTAAATAAAACTATAAGTATAATAATAACTTGGCAAACACATAACCCACACCATTGTCCACGGATTCATATATGAATAAATAGGAGACGGAGGAGTATTTGTTCATCGTGTTAATTCATTTTAGATTTTATTGTGATAGAGTACTTATAGCCATATATTTAAATTTTATACTAGAAAGAGAGAAGATATCTATATCCATGAAGTGTGTGTTATAGGTTTCCACAAGCTGACGAAGAGGCACACGCGCCCCGGCGTTGGTCCTACATGAATCCACATGAAACAGCCGGGGCACGCGGGCCGCCCGTCTGATAACATTTCGGGGTACCGTATAGCGCAACTTATTTGTGAGTTCGATACAATCAAATCTGTTGTTGCACAGACCATGCAGCATCATGGCCACCAGAAGCAAGCGCCGAGACTCTAAACTTAAAACATTATGTTGCCGTAGTAATTGTTCGTATTGGATAGGATTTAACTATTACGAACGCCTGCTAAAAAGTTGTTCGTATGTATTTGCTCAGGTGAGACCAGCATTGTTTTTCTGTAATCATCTCGCCATGAAAACATAGATAGCGAGTTGAGGTAAGGAGACAACCCATAGCTTTAGGAGAAATTACAGCTTCAAGTTTTCATGACGACATTTTATCATAACAGACTGGAAAAATACTGTTAATGCTTGAGAAAATAAGTAGAGGTACAGTCGAATGAATAACGTGCTCATTTTTAGGGTTCCATACCCAAAGGTTAAAAACGGGACCCTATTACTAAGACTCCCCTGTCCGTCCGTCTGTCACCAGGCTATATCTCATTAAACGTGATAGTTAAGCAATTGCAATTTTCACAGATGATATATTTCTGATGCCGCTATAACAACAAATACTAAATTAAATAAATATTTAAGGGGGCTCCCACACAACAAACGTGATTTTTTTGCCGTTTTTTATAGATACCGAACCCTTCATGCGCGAGTCCGACGCGCACTTGGCCGGTTTCTGTAATTCGTTTAAAAAGCAGGCGACCCAGTAAAAAAAAAACCCTAAGTTACCTTAGTTAACCCTAATTCTAATCTTCTCTAATTCGCCGAAGGAAAAATGAACTCTGATCAGAAGCTCCGCGTCACTAATCTTTGTCGAAAAGTCGCACATGGGACATCTCAAATGGCTGTGTTGTACCAATCCCTGAAGCAAAAGTCCATTCAGGCTTACAACACTGTCCAGTTCCTTCAAGAACAGCAGGACGTTGCAAATTCTCTGCAACAATTCAAAGAGGTCGTTGAAAAGAAGATGACGCAACCAGGAAGCACTTCTTATGCCAATATGGTTAAAAAGGGTACTGACAAGTTCATTCGCCCAGAAAATTTGAGTTCTGTAGCCATCTACCCTAGCGATAAGACGCGTTCTAGTGACGACACCAAAATACTGGTACAGAAAATTATCTCGCCGGAGGAACTGAAACTTCGGGTACGTAGTCTAAGAAAAATTAGGAATGGAGGCGTTATTATTAGCACTGATAGCAAAGCCGACATTGCTAAATTAAAAAGTTCGGAGAAACTTGTTTCGTCAGGCCTTAAAATTGAAGAACCGTCTAAACGCCGCCCTAGGATAGCAATAATTGGGGTCCCCGTAGCTCTAAGTGAGAAAGAGGTACTAGATTGCATTTATGAACAAAACCTATCCGAAAAATTGCCGAAAACTACTCGAGATGCCTTTCTTGAAACAATAAAAATGAGCCATAAGTCAGGAAAGAAAGATCGGCTCACATGTAATTATATTCTTGAAGTCCCTCCTAGCATCAGGAAAATTCTGGTAAACCAAGGCCGTATTTTCATAAATTGGACCTCATGCCCAGTAAGAGATTTTACTATAGTGACTAGGTGCTTCAACTGCCAGCAGTTCGGACACGCAGCCAAGTTTTGCCGCGAAACATCTCCAACATGCAACCTGTGTGGGGAGACAGGACACTCGTTCAAGGAATGTAGTAACAAAATTTCTCCTCCCCAGTGTGCAACGTGCAAACGTTTTAAGAGGAAAAATGACCACCCAACTGGTGACGTGAATTGCCCTGCACGAAAATACGCTGAGGACAATTATATTAATTCAATAGACTATGAAGGCGCCTAAGAGCGCCGTCAAATAATTTGTTAATTCGCACATAAATAGTAGTTAAGTTAGTTTTAAGTATCATGGCAAATCAGTTAATCGGTGATCTAGATAGTTTTTCAGTGTCCGAAGCTATAATTTGTAATCTTGAGGAGTGCCGAAATCTTCTTCACACTGGTAAGAAAATGTTAACATTGCTTACGCAAAACATTCGTAGTATTAACCGGAATTTTAATGGCTTTGAAGTTTTATTACAAAATCTTGGATTAAGTTGTGACATTATTGTACTAACAGAATGTTGGCTCTCCGAACAAACAACGAATATACCATCTTTAGACGGATACAATTTACACAAAACCAATAGCCACATTAACCAAAATAGTGGCTTGGTTGTGTATATTAAAAATAATTTAAAAGCAATGGTAGAAGAACCCTTATCTCAAGACTGTAATTGCTTGATAATTAAAATTTCCCCTGATACTGTAGTTATGGCTATTTATAGACCTCCATTTCAAAATATTGACAGATTCCTAGAATCGCTTAGCATAAACCTAGAAAAAATATCATCTTTTAAAAATATAATACTTTTAGGTGACATTAACATTAACATTGCTTCCGGGAAAATCGATACTCATGCACATAACTATCTGAACATCTGCACATTTCATGGACTTCTACCAGCTCATTATTATCCGACGCACCAGAGCGGCTCATGCCTCGACCATATCATTATGAAGTCAAAAGCACCGTCCAAAACACTGGTTACTAATACGTCACTTACCGACCATCAAGCCGTTTTACTAACACTGCAAATACCTTCACCTAGAAAAAATTGCATGCGCAGCTATTCTAAACTCAACATGACTAATCTGGAAAATGACATACGAGCTATGAATTTCGACTCCGTTTACAATAATTCTAGTGACCCAAATATTTCATTACAGTGTTTCATTGATCTGTTACAACATGCGATTAAGAAGAACACTTTAACAAAAGTAATACCTAGAAAATACAATAATATTAAACCGTGGATTACGCCCGGACTTGTTCGCTGTATCAGACATAGAGACAAGCTACATCAAAAATGTAAACTTGAACCTAACAATGAAATATTATCAGTCACTTATAAGCGATATAGAAATTTCTGCAACAATCTGTTGAAAAAACTAAAAAAACAATATGACCAAGAACAACTACAGAAGGCAGGAAAAAACAGCAAGCTTATTTGGAAATTTATTAAAAGTAATACATTTAGAACTAAAAACTCTGAACCTCCACTCGACCTTTTATCAACTGAACTGAACCCATCCGCAGCGATAAATAAAGCAAACCATTTCTTTATTAACACTGGAAAAAATCTGGCTGAAAAAAACTTATGGAACAGGAATCCCTCTACTCAAAGTCCATCTATGACTCATACAACACTGAACTCTTTTGTCTTATTAGATACGGACGTGAATGAAGTGATAGGTATAATAGACGGGTTAAAAGACGTCTGCGCCGTCGGTTGGGATGACATTTCTAATGCTGTACTGAAAAGACTTAAATACCTGATTGCCCCTCCACTAACTCACATTTTTCAGATCTGTTTAGCCCAAGGAATATTCCCAAAATTGCTTAAAAAAGCCGTAGTCACCCCGGTTTTCAAAGCTGGAGACAAAACTTGTGTTACTAACTATAGACCTATTTCAGTACTAACGGGACTCTCAAAGATTTTGGAAAGAATCATTAACAATAGACTAGTAAAATATCTTGAAACTAACAAATTGCTTTCAGACCAACAATTTGGTTTTAGGCCTAAAAGGTCAACGAGCCAAGCAGTACACAAATTGACAAATTTTATAAGTAAAAACCTTGATAATGGCATGCATACCATTGGGATCTTTTTAGACCTTGCCAGGGCATTTGACACTATTTCTTGTTCTCTACTATTGCTAAAACTGGAAAAAATTGGGATAAGAGGAGCACAGTTAAAATTGTTATCTGATTATCTTAGCGATCGTTACCAGTCTCTAAAAATAGGTCAGTACACGAGCTCTGAACTTAAAAATAGCGATTATGGAATTCCACAAGGCAGTATTTTGGGGCCCACCTTATTTTTAATATATATAAATGACCTTTGTCGCTTACAACTCCAAAATGGTTTAATAATGTCATATGCGGATGACACAGCTCTACTATTCTCAGGTAAAACAAGAGTTGAAGTGTATGAACTTGCTCAAAATGGCTTTGATATTGTGTGTAAATGGCTACATGACAATCTATTAACGTTAAATTCAGATAAAACCAAATTTATTCTTTTTGAAATGAGAAATACTAACGCGACGCATACTAATCAAAACATTCACGCGCACAATAATTGTAATACATACTCGTACGCTGACACAGCATGCACTTGTCCCACTTTAATTAAAGCTGACCATATCAAATACCTAGGCGTCACGATTGACACAAACCTAAACTTCCGTAAACACATCGATTTATTATGCACTAGAGTACGAAAATTAATATACATTTTTAAGAGTTTACGGGACATAGCCGACTTTAAATTAATTAAACAGGTTTACTTGGCTTTGTGTCAATCTATCATTACCTACTGCATAACTTCCTGGGGTGGTGCCGCTAAATCAAGTTTACTACTTCTAGAACGTGCTCAAAGAGCAATTCTAAAAGTCGCCACTTGTCGCCCATTCAGATTTCCCACACACCAGCTTTATATGGCATGCAAGGTGCTAACAGTTCGACAACTATTTGTTTTAAGTGTAGTTTTACTGCAACACACAGAACTAGATTTTAGACCAATACCTTCAGACAAAAGAAGAAAGGATCTGGTCTGCACAAATCCTCAGACTAAACATGCTTTCATTAAAAGATTTTATTTATTTCTAGGACCTTTCTTATATAATAAATTTAACAAATTGCTAAATATATATAATGTAAGTAATAATCAGTGTAGTATAATGTTATTCGATTATTTAGCAAAACTAAATTACTCAGACACGGAAAAACTACTAGAGGTGCTGACATAGAGTAGCTGACATAGCTATAATTACATTACCTAATATTTATAATAACTTTAGTTATGGATTTAAAGATATCTAATAAGCCTAGTTAATAAGGTAACGCAAAATTTTGTTTGCTTAGATATTCAGAATATTATCTTTGTTTAATTAAATGACTGTTCCGTCGTCGCGTCGTAGAGATGGCCTGAAACACAGGTTTAAATAAACCTAAATCGGGCAACGCACTACACAACCTTCAGTATCCTATTTTTGTATGCAACTGTAAACTTATATATTTGTCAAATCATAGTTTTTGTATCCAGATAATTATAATACTATAATAAGCCTAGATTAATATTTATACTGCTGAACCATATGTACACTTTTGTAAACTTATTATTATTTCAATAAATTTTCATTTTCATTTTCATTTTCAATTCAAAAAGTGCCGTAGCTGAATCCAACCAACGAATTAAAAAAAAAAATCATTTCATGTTACTTTTTCCCTAGAAAACACCTATTCATTCCCAATTTGCCAGTAAACAGCTTACAAACGAAGTGTGTACTTGAAGCTCTTAAGTCTGAATATACTTCTGATTCACGATTTTGTAGGAAACCATCGTTTTATTTGCATTTGAGTCAAAGAGGCGCGCTCCGAACGAGTGTTCTTCAAACCACATGTAGGTAAGGCGGTGTTCTGACTAAATATAACTATTGGCGAAGTGAATTGATTTATGAATTAATGTCACTGCATTATTGCAAACACCGTTAGATTGAAATAAATCTTGATTAGATTATAATATAAACTCTCTATACAACGAGTAACAGAATAAACGCAATTGTACTCATCATTATGAACAACTTTTTCTATGTGACCAACACTGAATTGCGAAAAAAAAAACGACTGCCCCATATATTTCTGTGAGCAAAACTCGATAAAATGTACTGAACAGCTGATTTAATTGTTGCCATTTCGGGGTTGGTCCCATAGTAAAAGTTGTAAAAAGGTATTGCGTTTATTCTGTTACACGTTTTATATTGTGACAGATCATTCCAAATACTATAAATTTCATACAAACTCGTCAGCTTACAATGTATCTGTGTTAATATATATATTTTTTTAATTTTATTTTGGGCTAGCTCTTGACCTCGATCACGCCTGATGAAAAGCGATGGATGAGGTCTGTATTGTCCAATTGCCACTACCCACTTACAAGTCTGTAGACCAGGCTTGGAACTGAGAAAACCCTACCAACACTCTACCTGCTTTGGCAATAAACCCGGAACCATACTCAGCAGTTTCTCGACCACATAGACCAACGAGTTTTATCCTGTGTACCAAAAAATTACTTTCGATGTGCCATATGTTCTATAGAAGCAGCGTGTTAGCAACTAGTGGCAATAAGAGAGAAGAAATTGCTTGATACAGTGTGAGCACGTCTTTAATATTTCCCCGTTCGTCTTGGAGAGCATCGATAGAAGCGCGGTTACGCTATTATAAATCCATTTCTGGAATATTCGCAGAACTAGTTCCTTACTATTGCCCGTTTGAAGGAAGTTCAGAAGTACGTTTTATGGTGCACGTCTTTTATATGTTTCTGATTGGAGATGTGAATTGGAAAGTGCTTCATATGCTTGCTATATGTAGGAACTACGGTCATTGAGGAATGAGAAAATAGATATGTATATGTAACGAGGCTATGTAGTAGGTATATGAAATACATACTATATGCAACGTGTAACAGAATAAACGCAATAGGTACCTCTTAAGGGGTCATTGTACTCATCGTTATACACAACCCCGAAATCACGAAAAAAAATCAGCTGTTCATTTTGTCGAGTTATGCGCACGGAAATGTATGGGGCAGTCGATTTTTTTTTCCTGATTTCAATGTTGGTCCCATAGTATAAGTTGTTCATAATGGTGAGCTTCTAGTACCTACAATGACCCCTTGAGAGGAATTGCGTTTATTCTGTTACAAGTTGTCTAAGTAGTAGATAGAATACCTTAATTCTTCATTATGTAGGTACATCATATAAATTTCTGAACATTAAATTACTGAACAAATCATTTCACTGACCGACGTAAGTGGCGCTCTTATCGCTAAAAGTTATTAGGATGGGCTAATGCTAATAATCAGAGCTTTTTCGTCTTTAGCAAGAGGTTCAGTATCAGGAGCTTCTAGCACTTTCAGGGATATAGGGTAAGTAATACGTAGGTACTAATTAAGCATAAATACGAATGTCAGTTTGTTTGTTTTACTTTTACGCCTCAATCGCCGAACCGATTTTTATGAATTTTGTACCTAGTTGGGACCCTGGAGACGGTGAAACGCGAACCAAGCCGCGAGAAAAACTAGTAGGTCAATCGTTAGCTACGTTCCTGAAGCTAAAAAATAATAATAATATTAGTAACACGTTCCTTAGTACTATTTTCTATACACCACATTCAAGACAAGGCTCGCTATTTCTCCCACATTAATTATCATTATGATACATGTTAATTAGTTCCTTTATTACCTGCCCAGCACCCAGCACGGTACAGCTCGTTTTATTACTGGCCAGCACAGCACGGCACAGTTTGTTTTATGAGCGTTATTAGTTGCCTCATTATGTGCCCCGGGCACGCGGTGTTCAACAGGTTCATTATTTTTACTTGCTTTTGATGGAAATTGCGATTTTGCGATGTTTTTTTTAATTGTATTGCAAGTCGAATCTTAGATGGCCAGATGATTTAAGTTTTTTAAATTGTACGTTCATTTTTGCAGGAGATTCTTTTACAAACAAAAAGTATACATCATTTATACTGATGCACGTCTGTAATACCGCGGCTAAATAATAACAGTCTCACGGATCGATCTTCAAAGTTAAGGCGAGCCTGACTTGAGCGCGTAGGCATCTAACGCTTACCCCAGGCCCCGCAAGGAGTAGCAATACGTAATAAGTTACGATGCGCGGGAGACGCGCGCACCAAGCGCACCGCTCGCTCATGAGTTCACGGACTCGGGTAGGTACTAAGTTCCGTCACAGGATAAAGTAATGCAGTAGATCAACTTGAATTGATTAGTATAAGTTTATTTTGTTTTATTTTTCTATTAAGTATTTTTTAAGGTTATAGATGGATTAAGTACGTATTGTACAAACTTGAATCCAATTACTAATCATTAAAAATCAGTAATAATACTTATTTATTTTAGAGTATATGGTGGATTTAAAATCTGACTGACACGAAAATTATGAATACGAGTACGATACAAAAATACGCGTCGCGCGCTATTTGGCTTTGGTGCGATACCTTCGTAAAAATCAAGTAGTAGGTAGGCACACTTACTTTAGGAAAATTATGTTACAATTCTTGAATATTATAATTCAAGAAAGCTTAGAAGTATAAATGGTTTGGAATTTGCCTAGATGCTATTCAAAAAAAAACAAAAACGTTTTTGTATTTTTTAATCAAATAGTTAACATAATAAAAGTTACCAATGCAACTGGCTAAAATTCGTTGAACTGTAGCTGTCTCGGTTTGCATGGACCTAGCTGAGTAGATTGACACGGAATATGGTCCTTGGATTTGCTTGGACCTGGCTGCACAGGCTTATCATTAACATTTTCTTTGTTTTCTTTCAATATTATGTCTCGTATTGGCATACCGCGATTTTGGCGCGGATCCACAATCTCTGGCAATATACATTTCAAATAAAAATCTATAATTTTTTTCTCCATATGCACCCGCCAAAAATTCGTCATCTCTTGAAATATTTTCTACTACTAGTTTTCACCGAACCATATTCCAAAAATGCATTGGTTCCTTTCTGTTACATGAAGTTGACCCTGCACTTGGTAATACCAATTACTTTTTTTGCTTATAACCCTGGTATGTTTTATTCTATCGAATTTAAATATATGTATTTTACTTTCTTCAATAGCAGCATTTCCCTTTTCTAAATGCCGTTATTGGACATTTAATTTCAACAATGGTGTCGTTCCCAACTATACCGTCGGGGGTAACCCCAATAAATGAGTATTATTTTGGAGACAAGTCACGCCCTTCCGCATGCTCTATTGCCCTGTAACGCAAATTTTGATTTTGATTTGTTGGTAATTAACAAGTAAAATTTTAAAAACTTACAAAATATCCCTGTTCAATAAAGATAACGGAGCTACAGTGCCAAAGACAGATACACAGGCACACAGAGGCACGTACACAGAAACATAGATAGCAAACCGTTATAAATAAATAGGATAGAATTGTAATATGGTGTGTGTTTAATTTCTTTATGTATTTTATGGTGTTACAATAATGATAATGAGATACTACTTTATTCAAATCTATACTAAATAATATTATAAAGTGGAAGTGCGCTAAGTGCGCTGTGGTAATAGCTAATTATACGTAAGTACCATGTACTACAAAGATATTGTTTTTCATTCGATCTAAAAAAGAGTCCGCGACGTTACACCTATATCTATATCTTATAAATATGCCACACTAAGGCATTTTATGTCAAATAATTTATATAAAAATTAAAGGTGGTTTTTCAGCATTAATATTAGGCAGGCATATTAATCCTTACTAGCGAAAGTTACTTCATCATCAAGATAATTTTATGAAGATAAACTTTGTCTTTTACAGCATGTTATTTGAACTCACCGTTTAGGAGATAATGTAAAATTAAAATAATTCAACAATATTATTAAATCGAACGGGCGGTGCGCGAGACGCGGCCACCAAACGAGAACGCGTCGAGCCTGCGTGACTGCGTGCGACGCGGTGCAAGAAATTCTTTTTTGTATTATGATTATGAATTTATGATAGTTACATTCATGGGGAAGGCTGTAAGGCTATACGGGAACGGGAATTCCTACGGGAATGAAGAGTTCCGTTACCTGTCTCCGAAGTTCTTCATCAGATCTTCACCAAATTGAAATGGGATCAGTCCGGGAAGATACACTTCCAAAAAAAATAGAATCATCAAAATCGATTGACAATTGGCGAAAATATCGCTGAGCAAACATACAACAAAAAAAAACAGTCGATTTGAGAACCTCTTCTTTTTTGGAAGTCGGTTAATAATATACAATACAATAGTCAATTAAAAACAGTTTAGTGTATGTAATTTATAATTTCTATACATTTTTCCTCTTGCCAATAAACACCGATAAAGTAACGCATTGGATTGGAAAAACTATCCAAACTGACCACATAGTTTTTTGTATGTCTTGTCATAACTTGATACATTGTTAGTAATTAGTAAGAGGATGGACTCTAGTGTACAGCGCATAAATGAGCTGGTCCGGTAGCCTAAACGTTACCAAAAGTATGTTATTATAATATTTTCATACGAAATGGTCATACTGTAACACTTTTACACTATGGCACGCGACTCACGAGTGCGCTGCGCGTATTGTTTGGCATAGACGAGACCTACACAAACGTTGCAGACACCATAAATATTATTATTTGTTGTGTTGTGGTGGCTGTGAGTAGGTACCCACCTAGCGTATAACTACACTTATATTTCTTCTCTACATGAACACCACAACATTATTGCACCGATATTCAACTCTCATGTAGGAAATACGAGCTATTATTTTTGCATTTGTTTAGGAGTAAGATAAGTGAAAACGGACATTTCTAATAAATAACAAATATTACAAACTCTCCGAAACCATCAAGACTAACGTAGCGGGGTGAACTACCTATTTGACATTTGAAAACAGTAAATCATTGTATCATGTGCGCGCGAACTAAACCACTAAAGCGCACGTCTTTATGCGTATTGAAATAAGGTTTAAATTAAACTGTTTACACACATGTTCGCGGTGTGTAAATTTATCGGTTCCGTGTCGGTACTTACCTAGTTAGTAAAGTAAATTATGTATATAGCTTAGCATATACCTTTTTATTTATTCAGCCAAAGTTTATAAAGTACCTAGTCACCGCTGCAACGAAGAGCCGTTGATGACAACTTTTTTTTCCCCCATTTTTTTTTACAAAATTATAGCTACATCTAATAAAAACTAACTATATTACAACTGTTTGAACACTAAATTGTATACAAGTATTATTATTTAACCACTCGACACGTGAAAATTCCAAAATAAAAGATAAATCTTACGTAAATAAACATAAACATTAAATTCGCGGCACACTGGTGTGCCGGCAGTGCTAGAGCGGTAATCAATTTAGGCTTAGCCAGTAACAGAACTTAGCGGGGGTGGCGGGATCGCAAAAATTTGGCACACGTCCGACCTCCAACACGTTCCGCTCGGGACTAAATGACACGGGGCGCGCTCATGAAAAGACAAAATCACTTGATTTTGGAATTAGTGGGATACGTATTTTCATATTTCACATTATGACGGCCGATTTATATCACATTTTTTACGACCTTTATTGTGGTATAAGTTTTATTACTCAAAACCTTATATAACTCAAATGAAATGATAATTACATCTTGATTTTGACTTGTCTTTGCGATTTAATTGGATGCAGTAAAGTGCAAGTAATCGTGTATCGCACGGCCGAAATCGCAAGATCGTAGTGTGAAATATGTAATATATTTTTTTCAAAATTTAAATCCGTGTTGTTTACGAATAAAACACAATTTTACACAATGCAAAACAACGTTTTTTCGGATAACCTGGCCTTAAGCAACGCTTGCCGGGGCCGGTCTGTGGATGGGTCCATATGGGACCATCTTAACATATCGAGTTTCCTCCGTGTCTCGGAAAGCACGTTAAGCCGTTGGTCCCGGCTGTCATTTGTAGATCTTTGGTCGTTAGTCGTTACGGATTTTCAGAAGCCAGAAAATCTGACACCAGTCTTGCCAAGAAGTAGGTACCGTGTTACCCAGTTAATGGTTTGTGGAGGTCTGGTAGGCAGCCGCTCCACGAAAAATACTGGTATTCAGCTGAATCCGGTTTGACTGGAAGCCGACCCCAATACAGTTGGGAAAAGGGCAGATGATGATGCACGTCTGCAATAGTAACATTAGAATATTATTTCTTTCTTTCGACGCTTCCAGCTTCAGGGCACAGGTTGGAAGCCAATGATAGACAGTTAAACAACGTGTAACAGAATAAACGCAATACCTCTTAAGGGGTCATTGTACTGATCATTATGAACAACTTTTACTATGGAACCAACACTGAAATCGCAAAAAAAATCGACTGCCCCATACATTTCTGTGAACACAATTCGACAAAATGTACTGAACAGTTGTTTTTTTTTTCGCGATTTCGGGTTTGGTCCCATAGTAAAAGTTGTTCATAATGATGAGTACAATGACCCCTTAAGAGGTAGGTATTGCGTTTATTCTGGTACACATTGTACATACTATGGATATCGAGGCAGAATAAGATAAGGGCCCTATGTCACTAGGACACCATGGTGGCTGCCACGGGTCGCGCCACCAACAAAATGTATGCAGTGTATTGCCACCAGCGGGTGATTCGGTTTGCCGCCAACAGATACCAGGGGCTCGAGATAAGTGAGATTCTGTCAACAGTAGCGTGGCGAAGGCGATTGTCAATACGTCAAAAATGTATGGGATTGATAGGTGCTATCGAAATTTTTTACGACCACGTGATCCAATATTCCTACATTCTGGCATTTCGACAGTCGCATTCGCTAATTGAATGGCACATTGTCTAGGGCCTCAGGTGAGTTAGGTACCCTTTATAAAACTGCATACATTTTGTTGGCGGCGCGACCGGTGGCCGCTACCAGTGTCCTAGTGAGATAAGGCCCTAATACTTTTACGATTCATGTATGAGTTGCGAGAGAGTTTGAAGTTCGAGCGAGAAGGAGGGATGGAGCTATATAGGGTGTATAGCGCCATCCATCCTTCCCGCTCGAACGACTCACACTTTAACACGTCATGGTAGGGCCGCTGATATCCATTCTTGATTAACTCCAAGATAATAAATTAGTCAATCCGAAGCAATTAATGTTGTCCTCTCAAAACAGTACAATTTGGGTCATCTATCTACCCTCTGCCGAATTTGGGGACTGCTGTAAATCAGAGTAACTATACAACACTATAACACTGTTATACAGTTGTTTAATTGAACAGTAGGTACCTACTTGATTACATCGGGTTGCAGACTTGTTTTGACACTAGTTTTGGTGAGTTTGTATTTGGAGTTATTATTAGGTTAAGTAGGTAATGAAGTGATTTCTAAAATAAGTCATTTCTTTTAAAAAAAGCTGTGCCCCACACTAGGAATTTCTCCATACAAACTCACATACATAAACAGCCAGACCCGGAATAACTAGCCGTAGGCCATACATGTATTAGTTCCGTGCGGGAATCGAACCCGCGATACGCAGCGCAGCGGTCAATCACTCAACCACTGCGCCAACTGTGCCGTCAATATAACTTGAGAGTTGTTTTGATGTTTTTACTTCGGTTACCTAATACATTACATACGTCCCGTCACATACGTGTAACGGCGGCGAATATCTATATTTTAGATTAACAGTACCTAATATGTACTTAGCTGCAAATTGGTGATAAGTACCTAGTTAATTTACCTAATACTTTTAACGTTAGCACCAACCTCCTGTCTCTTACCTATAAAATACGCTTATATTATTAAGGTACAAATCAAAATCTACATATACTTACCTAATTATGGAATACATTAAAATAAGGCAGATTTTCACAAGTCAAGGATGGTAAACGATAATGTGGTCGAAGATGGAGCACGCTTGCCTGAAAAAGACTCCCAGGTTGTAGCTATCAGGAGACTCAGACTCTGGCTGGGAATTCCACTCCTTATCTGCACGCACAGTGAATGTGTTCCCAAAATGTTTCTTGCGTGTATGTAGGATGCCCCCCGTGAACCGGTGTTCACGGTGTGGCACATCGCCGTACGGCTTGTGGTCCGATGATGGAAAGGGCCTGACGGAATTCAACTATGCTAATCCGTCGCACACTCCCCAAAATGCAACCGATGGAAAACCAACGTCATCCACCGATCCACCCACTCCTATTTACAAAATAAGAAGAAGAATTATTTCTTTTCAGTATAATCTTAAACACAACCCTCTCAGGGGCAACTCTTTCGAACTTCTAACAGCTCACGAAGGCTTTGATATTTTTGATTAATGCATAAGGACCAACACATTCTCGGAGCAAGAAAAATCTTTCACAACACAGACTTGAATTACCACCTACAGTTAAAACCTTATAGCTGAGGAATAAGGTTTAATTTTCCTTGACAGTTTTTTGTTCCCAGGGCCGCACTCAAAAGTTGTAGGTAATGAAAAATGTAAGTTGGTAAAGTTAGAGTGTAGTCGGTACTTATGGCGGGTATCGTGTGTCGAATGACAAATTGCCAGCTATGACCCCCTCTGATCCTTCCTCACCCAACTTCCTAAGTACCCCGAAACTTTGCGAAGAATAAATATTATTTTGTTCACAAGTTATAATCTGAGGTATTCGTAAATATGAGTGGTTCGGATATTGTGGAGGTTCTTAGAATGTTAATCTTTCGGGATTGTTCGCGTAATTACACGCAGCTCTTTGGTAGGGTGAGCACGAGTCGTTAATTTTATATAACTACGGATTAAGGGAGGTTTAATTTTTGGTAGGGTGCTGGGTTAAACGTCTTTTCGGCATCTCTGTTGATTGATTAGTTTAATTACCTACAACATAAATCTACACTACTGTAAGATTGTAAAACATCCTTCACAGATCATAGTCATCATTTTCCACAGATATATTGGAAACTATTGAATTTTGATGGGATTTATTGTATACAAAACGATTTTTCCATAATATTTCAAGAAATTATTATCTAAAAACAATTTATTACAATCTTACGAAGTCTGAAATTTCAACATTCTAACCTCGACGAATCGAACCTATCCGTGTCGGGGTGCCCAAAGCGGGTGTGCACTATATTCCGCTACTCAGCTAGGCAAGAAAATCCGATAAATTGTAGAGCCGTAAACTGATTGGTCGCCAACATGTCGGTTCCTTCTAACCTAACCTGTCCGAGTCGGGGTGCCCCAAGTCCCGAGTTTGATTCGCTCGCTCCTGAGTTCTCTGTAACTTATTTTGGCTACAAAGTACAGTGGTCAATACCACAGATAAATCAAAAGTAGTTGAATCATCCGTTGCCTACTTCAATCAACCTTAGGTTAATTAATTGTGGTTGAAAAAACCGTAGGTGATTGGTTCATTTTTACATATTACAAAATCTGTGAAACGATCTTTTAGGCATTTTAAACAGAAGGTCGTTTGACCGTAGTTATCTCGAAAATAGTTAGAATACGTTTAGATATTACAGTATGTAACTGTCGCAGCCTACTACTTAATCAGCTCTTTCGTTAAAAGCCTAGCCTTCTCATTGAACTGCGTCGTTTAATCAGCGACATAAGTGACATGGGCAAGATTATACGACATTGAACAAAGGATATCAATAAGGTCGCTGAAAAATCGGCACATTTAAATGAAAAGGTTAGGCCACCAATTAAACGGCTGATTAAGCTAATTGGCTGCGACATAACCACCCCAATACAGTTATGTTACTATAATATCTTTTCCTAACTGGGAAAAGACTAGATAGACTGCCTATATGGTACCTACCTATGCTGAACTTCTAAGTGCAGAGCCATGTCAAAAATCATATACCTACCCTCTAAGATGACTGCGCGATCGTCAAGAACTGCAAGTCTCTGTCTATTAAGTACGGTGACTTGCCGGTATTCGGCAACTCATGGCGCTGAATGCGTCCATTAGGCGGAACAAGGGCTGCTCTAATTAACGGAGCATCTTATTGGAAAACATCTTGGGGGGGCTGGGAGCAGTGATTGATAGGGTGAGCGATTTGACTTGTAAGTTTTCAAAGTTTTGATGTCTAATCTTGTCGTGATATTCGAGGATGGAATTGGAGCACAAAGGCGCGACGCGACAATTTTTTCTACGGATTTATTAGATCGAAACTTTCCTTTTTTAGAAGTCGGTTAATAACCGACTTCTAAAAAAAGGAGGAGGTTCTCAATTCGGATGTTTGTATTTTTTTTTTTATGTTTGTTCGGGCATAACTCCGTCGCTTGCCAACCGATTTGAAAAAATTTTGCTTTCCTGTGACTTTCCAGTGGTGTTGTTAGGTGTGGAGTACCACTAAAAAGTGAAAAATAAAAAACTTATTCACAAAAAAAAGAAACCGACTTCCAAAAAACACTACAAAGTGCAAAATAACTTTAATTTCTGAAGTCGGTGTCAAATAACGAAGAAGCAACCAAAAACACCGACTTCCGAAATCAAAGTTATTTTGCACTAGTGTTTTTTGGAAGTCGGTTTCTTTTTTTGTGAAAAAGTTTTTTATGGATGGGAAATCATCAAATTACTTGAGCGGAAGGGTAGGTATGTCAAACTCTTACTGACTAAAACCCATCCGTGTTCCTCTTTACGTGTTTGTTGCCCTTAACGTTCCAGGGCCGCGGTGACTCTTTCGATCAAATTCCGCAACAGATACCCTTAGAACCATTTATACAGGGTGTAAAGGAAAGGTGCAGTACATTTTAAAAATGGCTTCTCCTCATCTAAATGAACAGTTTTCTTGAAGAAAGTCCGTCTATCCCAAAAAAAGAATGGATTTACCGTACAAAGTTAACATCAGCAGATCAAAATTAGAAACGCAGTTCATTTATTTTATATTGACAATTGGCTACGACTTCCATGAAGAAAGTTGTTAATTTACATGGGCAAAAGTAAAGTAGGCTGCCAGTGTCTGAGCTCTTATCCCATTGACAGTATTTATTGAACCCCAATGAATACCCCTGTACCCTTTTATACGCGCTTGTACCCTACACAACTAACTTATTATTCTATCACAATCTTTCAGATTTTCTCGGAACCTGGGGTTCTTTGCAAGGCGTATGAGGAACCTGGGGTCCTTTGCAAGGCGTATGAGGAACCTGGGGTCCTTTGCAAGGCGTATGAGGAACCTGGGGTCCTTTGGAAGGCGTATGAGGAACCTGGGATCCTTTGCAAGGCGTATGAGAAACCTGGGGTCCTTTGCAAGGCGTATGAGGAACCTGGGGTCCTTTGCAAGGCGTATGAGGAACCTGGGGTCCTTTGCAAGGCGTATGAGGAACCTAGGGTCCTTCGTAAGGCGTATGAGGAAACCAACTCGTAGTGGCCCTGTTAAACGCTTTCAATGTTATATAACTAAATTTGTGGGTATAAACAGAAAACGCATTTTTAGAAAAATATTAAACTTTATTCAAATTACACAACTGATATGTTAATTTTACATCTTATTAAGGTATTACATAACAATACTGCAAACAAATATAGGTACACCATACATTCTAATAACCAGTTACAATATCTACTTTTAATAAAATGTTCATAGTTACAAAACATAAACTTAACTTTGTATTGAAACCAGTTAAAACTGATTGATGCTACTTGACGTAATAAGAAATAAGAATACACAAAGAATGAATGCTAATACAGCATTTCATTTCAAACTAGCTGAGCTGGCCCGCGACATAGCCCGCTTGGATGTTGAAAAACAACATTGCGTTGTCTGTTCCCAAATGATGGTAATTTGCATAGACAAAAAATACAATTGACTCAGAACACTCAATGAGATAGAGACAGCCGGATACTGTTCTTGAATTTTGTTATAAAGCTCATAAGGATTTTGGAGCTCAGCGGCGCGGGGCGATCTACATCTACAAAGTTAAGCAACGCTAGCTAACAAGCAACGTGTAACAGAATAAATGCAATACCTCTTAAGGGGTCATTTGATGATTTCCCATCCAAAAAAAAAAAAAAAAAGGGGTCATTGTTCTCATCATTATGAACAACTTTTACTATGGAACCAACCCCAAAATCGCGAAAATAAAATCAGCTGTTCAGTACATTTTGTCGAGTTATATGGTCCCATAGTGAAAGTTGTTCATAATGATGAGTACAATGACCCCGAGGTATTGCGTTCTTTTTTTTTAGTGATGGGTTTGCTCTTGACTCTAGTCAATGTCAGAGATGACAGAGACAAAGTCTACGATGGAGCGAGCTTACACAGAAGGAGCCTCACAGTTCACTCTAACTTTGAAGAGATTAGGATTGTAAGCTTGGCAGAGAGTTCCACTCCTTTCCTGTACGCATTATAAAAGACGTTTGGAAACGCTTAGTGCGAATTTATTCTGTTACACATTGTATTTCAAGTCCCTAACTGTACCTATTCGACCATGTTTTGATATAAAATGACAGATCTGATCTCAAAACAAAAAATAAGTTGTAATACTTACTGAGATTATGTTTAAAAAAATATATAAAGGAGAAAATAACAAGAGAGCAGGTAAATCTTCTTAGTAATAAACAATTAGGTTAGTAACTAAAAAACAATTACATTAGTTTTTAATATTAATGAACAATTTTGTTATAACTAACAGAAAAACTTAAAAAAATAATAATAAACTCTAAATTAAACAAATGCCACAAGTTAACAATTCGAGGTATGTGAACTAAGCGTTAAAAATTGTGATAAAATTAATTAAAACTTAATATTAATTTATAAACTAAAGCTAATCATTGTTTTGTGATGTTGTATATTTGGTGGAAATTATATTTTTGTGATAAGGTTTGTCTAATAACTTACTGTCGCATATTATTTACAAGACATTTAGTTTCAGGTTCAATTTATTTGCATCTTTTAACTGTGTGTTTGAGATTCTTTATATTACTTAATTGGAATGTGAAATTCATTACAAAATATTCGAAATGGATTCAAGAAGGTATTATAAACAAAACATTAGAAATAAATCCAAACTGAAAAAAGTCTTTTTACGCAGATAATGTCTTTTTCAAAATGATAAAAAATATTGTAACCTCCTTAGCTTAGCATTCACTGGCAGACAAGTTACTCGTTGGGACTTTGGAAGCGTCCAGCAAAAAATTAAATAGTATTTTGAATTAAGAAGGAAAAAGAATGTTTGTTTTTACGGAGTCATGTAGTAGCTAGAACTTGGGCCGGATGGCGTAAGTAATAATGACGGTTCGTTCGTAGACCATTTCCGTAAAACAAATCCACCTTTCTTCAGGAGAGGGAAGGCTAACCTAACTACTCGTTGAAAAGGCACATCAACGAATATTACACGGTGGAGCAAGATTAACACTTGCTGACACTAGGAACAATTACTGGATCATAAGCGGCAATCGAAACGTCAAGAAAATGGTCGACAATGGTCGCTTTTCCATTAGCCGGCGCGGCACCAGCGCCGACGGCGGCGCCGGCGCAGGGCTAAGGCAACTAATTTCTACAACTACCGGGTTACACGTCAACGAAGAGAAAACCCCAACACATACTTAAGCAGTTAACATCACCTTGATACTGTTCATTTAAAGCTCATCTCTTCTCCTCGTCTTCTTGATGGCCAGATCATCATGCTGGAACCAGGTGGCGTATACCCTGAGAGGTTCTGGTGAGGAGTGGCGGTGGAAAGATACAGGGCGGTCTCGGGCTAGGACTTCGCGGGCATAGTCTTGTGGACGAGCCTAGGTTGAAGAAGAAAGTTCTATAGTCAAACTAATTAGGTATGAGAACAATGGGTGAAAAGTCTGTTGATACAACGTCAAATCAACACTTTATAATTTCGAAATTACATGAGGCAGCCTCAAAATGTCAAGACGAATAACACGTTAGCACCCGCTGTACGAGAAATATGTTTATGTGCACATGCGTTTTCGCTCTTTGTAGAGCTGACCTACTATTTCTATTTATTCTGTGGTCAACAAAGGTTGAAGAACAGCTTTTGTCGTTCTTCAAATCTAGTCCTCGTAAGCTGAATTTCAAAAATACTTAAAAATTAAATAAATTACTTGATGGAAGAGCGGCGAGTGCGTCAGACTGAGGTTCAGTCGGTGGTGTGCGCAGGCGCCGAGCGTCATGTCGTCGGGCGCGGCGCGCGCGGTCGCCGCGGCGCCGCACGAGCACGCCGCCAGCGCGCGCGCGGCGCCCACGCTGAGCACTGTGCCGCCGCCGCCCGTTATGTAGTCGTAGCCTGTGGACAATATTCTCATATTAAGACCCAATAACTTCAAGGATCTACGACGATCGGCACTCGTGAGGTCTGTTTTGTGCATAAGCAAGGGCACCGCTAACTGGCCTATGAAATCCGTCGAAAATAAAATTGTAGGGAGCCGCGACCGCGCCTCTTCCGTCCAGGACGTACGCATTAGGCAAATCAGAGCGATACATTTATTGTCCTAGCAAATCAATCGAATTGGCGACTGTATTTCCAGGGTGTAACGGAAAGGTGCGTTCATATTTGAAAAACTGATTGTGCCCGTTGATGAAAATCTATCTTCAAGGGCTTCATTTCTTATTGCATCTCCCAACTCTTTCCAAATATTTTTTCCTGAGCTGCCTCGAGCTAACCCTAGTAGTAGCTAGTAGGCGTCTAAGTCGTCTCGCCACTTCTTCCTAAGCCGGCCTAGGCGACACTGTCCATTCTCAGGCCCCCAAATTGTGGAGACTATAGCCCAGAGGCTACTGTTCATGCCGCTGATCCCATTTTAGCATGGCATCCTTTTTTCCTACGTCGATGATACCCGGTTTTGAGCGCAGAGGGGCGTTTTTTTTATTCTGACAGCTCTTTTTACACCCAGAATACCGCGCTCCTTTGCTCATGGTCCAGTAGCTTTTGCAGGCTCGATACGGCGATCCATCTCCTTCTCCTGTCTGTTTTCGAAAGAACTAACTAGCCCAAGTAGAGTCCGCCGCATAGAAACTAGCACCGCGGTTGCGGAACTTCACACACACACACAGCTTTTGTTTTGGACTGATTCATCGCGAGTCCCACCTTGAGACTTACCGTACTTAGGTCTCGCAGCATGGACTGTTGTTTTGAGCAGTGGGGGGCAAAAGGACTATGGTATCGGCAAATAGCATGAGACTGCACGTGTTCTAGAGAAAGTCTTCCTCATAGACAATCCACTTATAACTTCCTTTTCGTTACACCCGTTACATTTTAGTGACATCCAACGAAACTATCATCGCGTATAATGAAAATAACTTCGTAGTAACCAACTAACATAGTTGTCGGCACATTGAACACTCACCTTTAGCTGCAGTTTCCCTCTTCCCATACCCGTAGCCGTACTTTTCCCCTAGTACAGTGAGATCAGGACCACCGCGGTAACAACTTAGCACCTCGCACAGCCTTTGGACCCTATAACAATGATTAATTTTAAAATACCTAGCCTAAAGACAACAATTACAATGTTTTGTACAGTTATCGCGGCCACAAACAACACATTCATTGTGCGCAGGTACAACTAAGGAATGAAATTCCCTGCCAGTCTGTGTTTCCTGATAGCTACAACCTGGGAGTCATTAAGTCAAGAGACAATAGGTTACTTCTAGGCAAGCGTGCTCGATCTGATGATCTCTGATCATCACAAATACTACCGCACACATCATCACGCACACCACCACCATCACACGCATCATACTCGTAGTAGGGAAACGGCTGTGCAGATTGACTGGACACTACACTCGAAGGCATTTCAAAGATAAGGGCTAAACTTACCCCAATATAGTATCATCATCAGCCAAGAATATCCACTTAATATGAGGCTTATTGTTCACTCTCTTCAGTACCATTCTCAAGATGGCGATCGTTTTGGCGCAGTGGCCTGTTTTGCTGTTTGGTATACCTGTGCTCACCGCTGGCAGGGTCGGGTCTAAAACAAATGCTTAAATTAAATATCCGGTAGAAACCCCAACTACAGAGAAATGGGGGCAATTGGGGAAGGCCTTTGTCGAGGAGTGGGGCAGTTCTGACTGAATAAAAAAGAGCCCGTCTTCTTCTTCGCTCCTATGAACATGGAACTATTATGAGAATGGGTTATGGTGAGATACTAATATTATTAGTTACGGCTGACTCTTTTAACTAGCTTAACTTTTAAATAGCACTTCTAATTTGGGCATCGGTGCATGTAAAATACTTAACTCAACTTTGGGTCACCAGCTTCTAACCGCGGTTTCGTCTGGGTGGACTTCACATCGGGATAAAAAAAAATGTGTTGAGTAAACCAGGTCACAAGCTGTGCTAAATTTCCTCCAAATTCGTTGTCGTTTTTTTAAAGAATAACAAACATTCATCATCACCGGATAATTTCAAACTCCGTAAGATTGTAATAAATCTTATTTAGATTATTATTTTTCGATATAATGTGAGCATATCATTTTGAATACAAATCCCATCAAAATTCAGTAGTTTCCAAAATATCCGAATCGGTGAAGAAAAATGAGTTTACAATTTTACCCGAAATTTCACAATCTTACGGAATCTGCAATTTTCCGGCGACACAGCCATACTAGTTGTATAGGACAGGAAGTAACAAGTAGGATAGTTAACTCACCATCTTTATCGCTATAGAACTGTAGGTTCGTGACATGCCTGCCCCAGGTCTTCTTGACCACCCTGGCTCTGGAGTTATGGAAGCCGCTCCAAGTCTTCACGGCGAAGAATATCGAGTCCTCAGCGATGGCACTGCCCTGCCGATAACGTGGCATTTGAGAACAGCTGTTAGGACATTTTCGCCCTACTCTGTTCCTACCACCGATAAATACTGGTCTAATGTGCCTAGTTATTTTTTGGGTTCTCTGGCAACCTGTGTTCCTTCTAAGCTATGTATTTCTCATGAGAGTGTCGAATATGATGGAGATCACCCATAGGGGTGATCTCCATCATTTTCGACACTCTTCGACGGCCTTCGCAGATTATAAAAACTAAACAGAAACTCGACCCTTAAAGCATTGAATACATAGATTTAAATAGTAAAGATAGGCCGACCGAACGTTAGCATTACACGTTTAATTTGTGGCGTCAAAAAGAAACGTGCGGTGTACGTGCGTCCTTATACTTTCCATATAAATCAATGATTGAATATCAGTTATTTACTGTGGATGTATGACTACAAAACACACACAAACTAATCATAAAATAATCTGGAGAAAAAAACAATGGACTTGCTCTTGACCTCGATCACGCCTGATGGAAAGCGATAGATGAGGTCTAAGATGGAGCAAGCGTGCCCAGAAGATGCCTGTTCGCTCTTGCTTTGAAGGCAGACGGGTTATAATGTGTATTCCTACGGTCAATACGAAAAAATATAAAAAAGTCTTTTATTTCTTGCAAACAATTAAAAAATAATAAGATTAAGTAGGTACATTTACGTCAGTAATCATAAAGAAAAAATAAATAATTCGGTCAATACTCACACATATGTCGAACTGCCGCGGATATGTAGCACAATTCTCGCCGGACACTATGCAGAAGCTTAGGTCTGGTGTAAGCAGTGGTCCAGGGTCGGTTCCTCCGCCGTACACCAGCTGCGCTAGCTCAAACGCAGGGTCTATTGAGAAGTCGGCCTCCAGGCGGCGCTGACCGCTCTCGATTTGTTTTAGGAGTCTAAAAGAGCATGGAGATTGAGTCATTGTAATTCTTCAACCTTGACTTGACAAGGACAATAAACCAAAATAAAATCATAGGTTATTTGGCATGGTTATTTTCAAATGGAGATGATACTGAAGATAATATAATATGGTCTTCTGTACCGGGTGAATTTTTAAAGTGTGCGTGGATGGCCAAATCCGAAACTATGAGAAATATCGAAAAATACTGAAAGGAGTCTTGAGCCCGATTTTGCTGGAAAATAAAACTGCATCATTGGATTTTTGAAATACCGAAAACCCAGGAATCGAGTGGTGTATACAGAGGTGTGTTTTATTTTTTTAAATCAACCGGTTCGATTCCTGGGTTTTCGATATTCCTCATATTTTCGGATTTGGCCATCCACGCACATTTTAAAAATTCACCCTGTTTAGCTAATCAACGTATTGTCATGTCAGAAGTACATCAATTTTCAGCTAGGCATAGGGCATCGAGAACCGGCCCTATTTTAGTAGAATTCCTACTATCAAAACGAATAAAGGGAAAGGATCTAAATAAAACACACTTTATTGGTAAGTATACATATATACTGGATAAGTTTTTTTCCAGTGCGCAAACTTTGAGAACCACTTCTGCCCATGTAAATGAACAACTTGCCCCAAGAAAGCCATAGCCAATTCCTAAAAAAAAAATTGAACTTTCCATACAAAATTGTCATCAACTGACCACAATTTGTATGGGGGACTCTTTTTTTTTTTAGGAATTGACTATGGCTTTCTTGGGGAAAACCAAACAATAAAATCATTTATTAAATTGAGCATTACGTATTGGATTTCTTCTTACCTAGATAAAAGGAACGTAAAAAAATAAGTGCGTCTAAAGTTTTGTCGCTTAACGACGAACAGAGTCTATTGCAGACTATCCCGGCGGAAACAAATAAACGTTCCGGCTCCACACTAGTGGGTGGAATCGATAGTAAATGTTGGTAAGCCAGCGATAGGTATCGTCCTCGCTGTCTCTGACCACCATTCTCAAACAGAGCCATTTCTACCCTTACAGTAGTGTTGATGTCATTTGATGTCGATTCAGGAGCAGAAGCAGTATATATTCGGATAATAACTTGATATAAAATTTAGCATAAAGAGTATTATAGAGATAATATTATTTCTAAATTTATTTTAAGAGAGAACCGAAAGAACCGAAACGACCGGTTCTCCGTTTTACAGAACCGATTCTTTCAGGGACCCTCAGAACCGGGAATTCCCGGTTCTTTTGGAACCGGGAAAAACCGGTTCCGATGCCGTAGCTAGGCAGGATAAAAGTAAATTGTTCAAAATAAGATACTTTGCAAGAATCCAACATGTTACCAAATGAACTGCTGTTTTTGTTTTGGTTTTTAATTTTTGCAAAAATTTTGCCTACAACTCATCAGAATCAGTTCAGCGATTGAGGCGTCAAAGCGTTACAAACTTACTTTCGCATCTATTATATATTAGTTAGCACGTGTATGATAAGATAATAACCAGTTTCCACACTTTCCACTTACATTTCAATCAGTTCTATTCTCATGGCGAACCCACTCGCAAAGTTGGGGTACATGAAGCCACCTTCCTCCTCCAAGTCCTCGTAGAAAGTGAAGTGGTGGATAATAGTGGGCTCCTCATCGCTGAGTGGGTAGCCTATCCACATTACGTCCTGTTGGGCGAGTTGTTAGTTATTACTTCATATTTCTTCGCTGGCTAAGCAGTTAAGAACTGCTTATTTAGACAACAATTACCAGTATCATCATCATCATCATATCAGCCGAAAGACGTTTGCTGCTGGACATAGGCCTCCCCCAAATGGGAGGAGGGTTGCCATAATCGCCAGGCTTGGCAGGCGGTTTGGCGATCGCAGTGTTGATGTAGCAATGTACCTACAGAGAATGCTGCTGCCCATTCTCTGGTGAGTCCCTTAGTCGCCTCTTACGAAACCCACGGGAAGCGATGGGACTACCAGTACTAACAATTATTAACATTAGGAAAATGGTTTTCAACAAATTGGAAATATTTTATAACTAGTTATATATTTAGCTGAGTGACTGCAACTCAGTCTAATGGCATAATTGCCTTAAAGTTGGTTATCTACTTACTGCAATGGGTGCCTGATTCCTATGCAATTCAGAATAACGATCATGTTCGTGTCTCGGAAAGCACGTTAAGCCGTTGGTCCCGGCTGTCATTTGTAGATCTTTGGCAGTCGTTACTGATTGTCAGAAGCCAGTAAATCTGACTCCAGTCTTACCAAGCAGTACCGCATTACCCAGTTAATTGTGGAGGTCTGGTAGGCAGCCGCTCCACGTAAAATACTGGTATTCAGCTGAATCCGGTTTGAGTGGGAGCCGATCCCAATATAGTTGGGAAATGGCAGATGATGATCAATGTGTGACGTCGAGAGATGGGCGTGCTTATGTCTTCAATAACTTCATCCAGCCTTCTCGTCAAATGGCATAGAGACGCAAGGAGCGGCAAGGCCACATTATGGATATTCAGGTACAGCTATTTGAGCCATAATAACCTTAAAAAGAGTGATAATTAATAAGGGCCAATAGTCTCTTCTCTGCCTTACTTACCTTCTGCCTATCAGCCGCTGCGAGCGCTTCAATCAGCTTATCACACTTGACGGCCGTGTGCGTCTCCACGAACAGCACCCATCTGACGTCAGTCCGTCTGTAACGTGACGTCAGAGGCGACAGCAGAGGTAGGATTGTCCACGCACCAGGCACAGGGAAGTCCTCGTGTGTTATGTGCGTTTTTGGATGGCGCTGTATAAAATGAAGTAGGTTTAGTTAACTTTCGTTAATTTTTTCTTGTATATCAATAAAAAAATAATCAAAAACAGCCTGCTGTGTTTCGTCAACGCGTGGGAGTACCAGTGCCTCAAGGCATCTTCTGGGCTCGCTCGCCCTCATCCATCGCTTTCCATCATGCGTGATCGAAGTCAAGAGCTAGCCCATTCCTCATTAAAAAAATAAGCAGTTTTTGGATCAAACCAGAGATACAGGAGTAAATTATATAGATAGAGGTGTAATCCTACACGCGGTCAACATACAAGAAACACTGCATTTTTATTGCCTCGCGCTGCTTACGACCACTCCCGAAAACAGACTGTAGTTGACTTATCAATATTCGTAAGTATTTTCTTTATGATACCTCTTTTTTATAGCTACAAAGCTTATTTATGACCTGGAGAGACACAACGGGCTGATTTATTGAGATCAGGTAATTGTTCTTACATTTTCCAGCTGCAGGATTTGAAGGTCGATGTCCTGCTTGAGTCGCTTAGCCACACTGGCGTGATATGGCTCTGGTTGGCTCACTATTGTAAATACTATATTTCTTGAATCTGCAACAAAAAATATACCTCTATACTCAAATTCATCATCATCATATCCGCCGAAAGACGTCCACTGTTGGACATAGACCTCCCCCAAATGCCAAATGGCAAACCCCCCCGTGTTTGCCATAGCTGTAGCGACGTAGGTACTACAGAGAAATTCATAGTCAAAGTATATTTATTTCGACTACCTACCTAAACCTATTGCCAGCCTAGTAGCCTAATGTCCAGGCACTATATTGAATTGTCAAGAAGTCGGTACATTAATGTGTTTTCTGTCATTGAGAAGAACTAGCAAGAAACGACTTCCTCATCTCTTTATACACACCAGAAAACACAATACAATACTATTCCATCAATCTGCCCAATGAGTAGGTATGTATGGTCTTTAAATTCTCTATCTTCAAATAATAAAATGCAACCCCCGTCGCAAGTCATATTAAAATAAATTCCCAAACAGATAGTAAATATTTAATTAGCGTCCCTCCAATTGTAGCCACATAAAATAAACATTATATTTTCATACAACAAAATTACTTAAATCAACACCCTCTACCTACACATCCCTCCCTCTATAACCCATCAAATTACATCCCGCATCGAAACACCGCATCACAGCTGATAGCATTACCGTCAAATGACGTCAATGCCGTCAAATTATGACAAATGGCACCGAAGCATTCACTAAAGGTGGGTCCACACCACACACCACAGACTTCCTAAACTTCCGTAGCGGGCATCTAGAGGTATACCGCCAAAAAAACCAACGTAGCGACATCTATACCGCGAGGTACGTCCTGACGACACACAAACGCTGCATCGCGGTATCAGTTTTCCCTGAGATTTGAACATATACAACAGCTCAAATATCAACCATTGGGTGGTTGCCCGCCAGGCACATTAGTCTATGCGATCACCGCGACTAGTCTGCGGGATTATAACACACCTTGTTCCGCATACCTCCAAACTTCTAATAGAATTTTCAAAAAAGCAATGAAGACACATTTTGGTGTGGTACCCAAGTCGGATTATGCATGTAAGTCTGCGTATTTAGCGGAGCCAAGAACTTATTGATCAATACATGAATTATTAAGGTTTTGAAAAATCTTAATTTGAAATACCTAATGAAAAGTCTGCAAAAACATTCTGTCGATATGTTTGCGTATTTTTTTTTCATTTAATCTGTACAGACAAAAGTCTCAGTCAGTATTGTGTGGACCCACCATAACAAGCCGTCGACGCTCATCAATCATGAACAAGGCATTGGGTTTCATTTACAGGTAACTGATAGAGATATATGCCGCGTGTGTACATGGATTAATATGTAAGGTGATATAGGCAGAGGTGGTGTTAAATGTATGTGCGATCCTCTTTATGGCTGTTTACATGAGATAAGATAAGTCAGTCGTAATCTATAGAAGTTATTTCAAAACAATTTTGCGGTGAAATATGATGGCGTTGATGGGATTTAAAAAAAACTACTTTTGTGCGAAAAATTGGCCGGATTGAGATTGCAATGCTAATATTATACAGTCAAAAATCAAAATAAAAAAGTCCTTTATTTAAATTAAGTTTATTTAAGTTTTAGAACGTCTGACATTCCTTACAAAGTAAAAAAGTTTATACAAATAACTATGCAGAAAGATATCTGCATCTTTAGCTTTACCTATCGAAAGAATTCTCAACCAAAACAATGTAAAAGTATCGCAAACCAATAACAAGAGTAAAGATTGCACTTCTGGACTGGGCTATGAATAATTCAAGCCACTGATAAGAGCGGTAAGTCACGGCCATCGGAAAGTTTTGGCGTCAGATTAACGTCTCTAGCCGGTCTTACATCATCTAATAAACTTCTGGTCAACTAGGTTATAGTCATGAAGATGCTTACTGTAAACTGGGTTTCATCATTATGCTGTGCCCTGTTGTTGAAACGCCTTTGCAATATTGGAACATGATCTGGTTTAATGGCGTCTACAAATAAAAAACCGGCCTAGTGCGAGTCGGACTCGCGCACGAAGGGTTCCGTACCATTATGTAAAAAAAAAAACGGCAAAAAATGTTGTATGGGAGCCCCACTTAAATATTTATTTTATTCTGTTTTTAGTATTTGTAGCGGCAACAAAAATACCTATATAATCTGTGAAAATTTCAACTGTCTAGCTCGGTCATGAGATACAGCCTGGTGACAGACAGACAGACAGCGGAGTCTTAGTAACAGGGTCCCGTTTTTACCCTTTGGGTACGGAACCCTAAAAAAAGAAATAAATATTTAAAGCTGTCCTTAATCGACTTCTATCGTGATCGTTTAAGTTCTCTAGTAATGAAAAACGGTTCATAATTTATTGTTCAAGTATCTATGAAAGGATAAGGGACAGGTCAATGTACTTTATTGCAAGTTTATCTGGCGCCTAGCCTAATAGGGTGTCACGATACCCCTTGGCAAGACTGGGTACACCTACTTAGCTAGTGTTTGTAGGAACACACATTCACACATTTCCGTGTTACGCTAGCAAACTCATTACTCTCCTAACACTAAAAACCCATTCCAAAACACGACCAAACCACACGAACGTTAAGTGCGATCTTCAATATTTAATTTCGTCTTAAAATTCGCATCAACTTCCGCAGAAAGTCGGGTTCTTAGTCAAATCGGAGTCAAGATCGATCAATTTGGATGGGAGGCATCATGAATAATGCAAATCCTGCGATCACCTGAGGTGCGACACATTAAAATCGCATTCAGACTTTATGACGTCCCCAGGCGAGCGCAAGACGTATTACCGCTGATACCGATAACGTAGGGTTACGTAAAAATGCGCTTAAAATGTGGGGTTAACGGTTTGGAACAGGTAAACGGGAAATGTATAAATCGTTGAACATTTTCCATAAACATCCCTAGTCCTTACATGTCTAAAACATCTGTGAACGTGGTTTTTGTGTAATTTTTAGTGCGCTTTTATCTTGAGTATCCAATTTACGGTCATGTATATATTTCCTTAATGTATATCAGCTACCCAACATCACCCTTAAATATAACCACACCTTTCTGGAACACCCTGTATATATTTTAAGCCTTCGGTAACATGCAGCTCTCCTGTTAAGTTTCTCGTAAATTGAGCCGGCGCAGCAGGTAAAAAATAAGTGATCTCAACGTAGATCCGGAAGTAGTATAATAAGTCACATAGTAAGACGAATTAACTGCACATAGATAAGTTTAACTGCACATAGATAAGTTTGGACGATTCTTAAACATTTTCCTCCAAAAGTTCTTCTTTTATACTGCACTGTATTTTAAAGACTTTTAAAGGGAACAGTTGCTTGTTTAAAGAAACCACTCGAGTCCGTATTTCGTGGCGATGGCGAGCGTTGATGGCATATGAATAATTTGTGCGCCTGGAGTGGAAGCGGCGACAAATAAACCTGCTACACTACCTTTTTATATAACTGAGAACTGTAGCGGTGGAGGAGATGGAGAAAATTAAAAGGTGCTCAAATAAATAAGTATAATTATATTTTCCAAAGATTTTGCTGGCTTCGCGTGGACTGTCCTTCAGGCAGTTGACGTCAGTTTTTGAGTTACACTACCTATGTTGCCTGAAGGCGTGGAACTTTATAATGTTACTTTGTTAAGATCAAATCTTGCAAGCTGAATCAGAACCGCTGCCTGTGTCATCGCAACTGAACCAACATGAAAAATATTAAATTTAATAGGATAAGTCCTATTAAATTTAATATTTTTCACGTTGGTTCAGTTCCGATGACATTTATTTTTTATGAAAACTATGACCTGATTCTATAACTAGAGTTGGCTCCAGAAGAAGCAAAACTCCTCAATGGTCAACCGTACAGTCAGGAAATTTTGCATACGTATACGTTTAAGATTGCTTTAAAATATGATTTTATTTTTACTTTTAACTTATTCCACGATTACAATAGTAACTCCTCTAATGAACACGCATCATTCGTATCGACGTAACGAGAACCAATTAAAAAGATCTAGATAAAGATGCTTTGAACTTGTGCATTCCAATAAAGATTTGGACTAACCATCACTTTATTACAAAAATGAAGAATTCGTTGACGAATATATCCGACTTTTTTAGACCAAATTAGAATCAGACAGAGATACCGTTGCCACAAGTCCTCTAAATCGGTGTGGCTCGTAATGGCTCAGTTTCAAAGCTCTCCAACGAGCCCCCTTGAGCCCCTGATCCCTTCAGTCACCCGTCGAATTTCCCACAAAAGTACATAACTAATTCTCAATTAGTCTGTTACCCAAATTGGACTCTCAACCGGTGCTATTAATACTCCTGTCCATCTGTTTGTTTACCAATGTTTTACATTTTATACAGGGAGTAAAACTATGGTATCCACTCTACAATATGAAAAAAGCAGATGTACAGGGCGCAAGTCTGCTATTTTTATAATTTCGTCATTCCAACACGATCCCATTGTCATTTTGCTATAAGTTCGTAATCTGCTAAATTCGTCATGGGCGATCATTGGTCGGTCAATGGTCTCGTGATACGATCGTGGTTCTAAATATTTCAATGTCTTAGAAAAGCAATGACTGCACAATACCGTTCTAATGGTAGATCACTGATCGACGGAACAGTCAAAATTTTAGCAGATTACCGCATACGTCTGTCATTCATTTTACATTTTGTACGAGATTACCATTCCATGACATTTCTTTCAATGGAGTGTCAGTGGTTGACCATTGGAAAGTCATAATGACGCTTAGATTAATAAACTTGTCAAAATCAACAATTATGAAATCAATGATAGACCATTCTGAAATTTATGTGCGCACAACAAGGCAAAATACAGGGAATAGAAAGTTTTATTAGCAGTAGTTTTTTTTACGATTTCAGAGTTGGAAGTCCCTTAGCGTTTACTCCTCAAGGAGCTCCATACAAAGAGTTCCATTAGATAAACAAAGTTTTTTCACTTCTTCTAACTTTTACTCCTTTTAGTTAAAGTTAGTCGAAGTTAAAAGGGCATTTTTTACTTACATACCTAACTTTTACCCGCGACTTCGTAGGAATTTCGGGAATCCCCTCTTTGTGCTCCCCTACACTCCCCAAGGAACCTGCATGCCAAATTTCAGCTTTCTACGAGTTTCGGCTGTGCGTTTTCTGTCAGTCACTCAGTAACGTAAGAAATTAATATGATTATAATATACTGACTGTCTCTATCTATCCTAAATTGCTTTTACCGGACTATAAACCTTTTTTAACTCCGTTTAAATAATAATTACTCAGTCCGATATTAACAAACGTGACCGAGATTAGCACGAGCTTTTTGGGTCAGCACCGGTAACCTATCATAGTTCGAAAAATATTTGACCGAATTTCATTTCACCTAAAACTTTTCAACTAATTTCGTTTCGTTTTTTTAGGGTTCCGTACCCAAAGGATAAAAACGGGACCCTATTACTATGAATCCGTTGTCCGTCTGTCTGTCTGTCTGTCTGTCTGACACCAGTCTGTATCTCATGAACCGTGATAGCTAGACAGTAGAAATTTTCACAGATGATGTATTTCTGTTGCCGCTATAACGAAAAATACTAAAAACAGAATGAAATAAATATTTAAGTGGGGCTCCCATACAACAAACGTGATTTTTTTGCCGTTTTTATAGATAATGGTGCGGAAACCTTCGTGCGCGAGTCCGACTTGGCCGGTGTTTTTACTTCATCGAAGTCACGTCTGCCACTATATCAGTTGACTTATTATCAATTCGATTTTTTTCGTTACTCCGAAGTTTCATTTGGTCGAAAAACTTTTAACCGAAGTTACATTTAGCCGAAATAACATTTGTCCCAAGTATTATGTTTTCGAACATTTTTAAGTGGTCCCAGTAAGAAGCATGCAGCATGCAAGCAGGCATGCAGCATGCATACAAACGTGCAACATGCAAGCAGGCATGCAACATGCAGCAAGCATTGTTTCTGTCACGGCTGCTGGTGTGAAAATATGGCAAATGAAAAAAGTTAAAAAGAGGCTTCGGCCAATAGCAAAAAGTTATTTTGTTAATCGGCGATATATAGTTCGGTAAAATAATACCTATGGCACATGATACTTCGATGATCTAAAAATATGTCGAATAATGCATAATTATAGCAAGAAAGACCTCGGTCAATAGTTTTCGGTAAAATGAAATTCGAACAAAAAAAAATCGGAAAGTGAAGTCGGGAAGTGAGTGGAGTGAGTGATGCTGACGGGTACCTGTAAAAGTGCAATAAGAATATTGAGAACATGGCTAAACCGAAGCTCATGCCAAGTGCGAATGTCACCCATGTAACAATACGGTTTTACTAATTAGTACATACATACATCATTTTAAAAAGTGTCTGTGGAGTTTCTTTCACTGTGTTCTCCATTGAGATATATATGCTTTGCACGTGCAAGTACTTAGCTTCATGTTTTGACCGACAATCCTTGATAATTCAAAAGTGCCTGTAAATGCTTTACTTGAGATACACACCTTCATTGCGTTCAAGAGCTATTAGTGACAATATTTCCACGTTCACACGATCAGTTTTTACACAATTGCCCAAATAAGAGTGTTGTTTTTGGTAAAATTGTCCCTAAGTAACCAGTCGACCATAATTACAGACGAAAGCATCTTCGTAGCTCTATGATCAGGCGGCCCTATAGTCTATTCATTACTTTTTCGCGTCGGAGGTGTAAATAGACCGGGTCTATCAATAATGCGCGAACCGTCACGGCGAATGGACGGGTTTCCATCGAAACCCACAGGGATTGCGACACAGACTTGTGTATAGAGCTCTCTGTATCTAACGCTCGATATAAATGGACATTTTCTTATAAAGCTCCTGTTTTTTAGGGTTCCGTAAAAACGGGACCCTATTACTAAGACTCCGCTGTCCGTCTGTCTGTCCGTCTGACTGTCCGTCTGTTTGTCCGTCTGACTGTCCGTCTGTCTGTCACCAGGCTGTATCTCATGAACCGTGATAGATAGACAGTTGAAATTTTCACGGATGATGTATTTCTGTTGCCACTTTAACAACAAATTAAAAAAAAAACAGAATAACATTTTAGTGGGGCTCCCATACAACAAACGTGATTTTTTAACGTTTTTTTATAGATAATTGTACGGAACCCTTCGTGCGCGAGTCCGACTCGTACTTGGCCGGTTTCTTTGTTTTTGTGATCTAACAGTGTAGTCTTTTTAACCCGAAGGTTGACTGGCAGATAATGCCTTGATGCAATGACCCACTCATGTCCCAGCACTGTACCTCTACCTACATAAATTGGGAACAATATACACATGTTACAGCAGATTTATTATTTTCTTGCAGAGTTGAATTTTACATACCTAAATCGTGTCTTTGATTTTGGACGGTGTTCAGAACTCATGTTATATATCTGAATGTGTATCTATTTGCAGTTATCTGCTGAACCCGATTTTACTTAATATGTAGCTGTTATAATCATTCTCTTGCCATTCTATCTGTCTAGCCTATTTTGTCCCTCTGCTGGACAAATACCTCCCTCTCCCATATATGTATAAATTTGAGAATGCGAGTTTTCCGCCTCTAGAATCTACTTTTTGCTAATGGACAGTCACTAATTATTTTATTATCCAATTAAACGTGCCGTTTAATACTCTAGTTGAAATAAATTAATTGACTTTGACTTTGCCTCTCCGTTCCGCTTTCACGCATCAACCGCTGACTCAATTTTTTTGAGGTTTGGTATACAGATTGATTGGAACCTGGAGAAAGGCAATATGAATATGAATCCCCCCAACCCCAATCTCAACCCTTATCTCTTCAAAGTTAGAGTGAACAGGCTCCTACTGGGTAAGCTCGCTCCATCGTAGACTTTGTCTCTGTCATTTTGACATTGACTAGAGTCAAGAGCAAACCCATCACTAATACAAAAAATAAAAAGAAATCTTGACAACTCTTGAATACTGTTGGTCCCTGGAGTACCTTCCCTTGGCATAATTTACGACTTTCAGGCGGGCGAAACCAGTGGTAGAAGGTAGTTTTACGTATTTTTCTCATTAAAGCCAGCCAGTATTGGTACCAAAATCCTCGAAATTGAAGAATAAAGAAAAAATAAGGTCGGTTTTAATGAGTGATGAGCAGAAAATATAGAACTGAACCACGAAGTAAATAATCGTGGGTTTAACTGTTTCATGATACCATCCGAAGATTTTGTAAATAAGGGTCTTTTCAAAGTTAATTGGAACAACCTTTTAAATATATCAATCAATCTTCGGTTACTCGTTGTCAAATTATTCCTAGTTATGATATTTCCACGACTTTCGCTTTTACTAATTAAAATTCATTTTTGTATTGTTGTAAACATTTTAAACATGGGAAAAATATTTTCCACTTACTATTTTATTCTGAATGAGCTACACGATACCTGACAAATGCTTGCACAATCTGGACAGGTCCACTAAAATCTGTGTGGTACTTGCCTCAAAATACCACCTCAGACATTAACCTTCATGGTTTAGGTACATAATGATTTGACAAGGACGAATTGTGTGACCTCTGACCTCTGCTGTCGATTCAGTTTTTCTTCTAAGGGTAGTCAGCTAAGAAACAGCGGCATCATCTAGTTTATGATAACCAAAAAAGATTGACGTGTAAGTACAAGTTATTTTAAACCTATTTACACAATAAAAATTATATATAATTTAAATATTTAGTTAGTTTTATTGTTATAAAATGAACCAGCAATATTTTGAACTATAAGTACCAACATTATAGTTCCACCCCATCATTCACACTAACCGACACCTGATACTATCATCTTAATTAACCCAAACACCACCTTTAATAACCCCAATAACCCTATGCAATCGGATACCGATAATACGAAACACACACAAAAACCCTCCACTACTCATATACAGGGTGGTGCCGAGACTCGCATCAATAATTCGGCTTCACATCGCACGGATTCCACCAACCAGGGGATTGAGGCCTCGAATTTCTAAGGCCTCGGGCCTGCGAAGCCCGGTTTCAATTTTACCGCTCAATTTGTTATAGACTGTGTATGGCCTGGTTAATCTTCTAGCGTGGTAGTGATGTTATTTATCTTTCTTGTCATAGTAGTCGTGTTGTTTACGTCTTTCTATGGTGTGATGGCTTTAGGAGATAATCCTTCATAATACTGAAGATAGTAGATAACGAGATTCTCAAACTTTAAGTAGGTTTTGACGTCAGTTTTGAAAAAAAAGTTTGACTGCGTGCAGTAGGTACATTTTGTCGAGTTATGTACACAAATGTATGGAACATCTGTGTACATAACTCGACAAAATGTACTGAACAGCTGATTTCTTTTTCGCGATTTCGAAGTTGGTCCCATAGTAAAAGTTGTTCGTAATAGTGAATAGGTACAATGACCCCTATTTTTTTTTATAGGATGGGAAATCATCAAATGACCCCTCCCGCTCTGGGTGGAGCGGCAGGGAGTGTCAGACTTTTACTGACTAAAACCCACCCTTAGGGCTCCCACACACGGGCCACCGGCCACAACCACAAAACGCCGCCACTGGCATATTTCCTGTAATTTTCATACATTTTATATGGACTCGCCGCACACGGTTGGCGCCGGTGGCGGCCACACGCTACAAATCGTCGCAGCTTGCTTCTTGTGGCCCCCACCGGCCACTAAACGCCGACACAAAACACCACCACACGCCACTCGCGCGATTCCCCACCCTAAACCTTCGTCGTCAGAGTCCATTATGATACTGCGCGCATGGGTTAAAAAGTAGCAGCCACCGACCGCAAGTGGCTGTCGCGCGCTTCAGCTCCCTTTGTGGCCGCTTGTAGCTTCTCGTGGCGGCGTTTGTGGCAGACGCGTGTGGCCCGTGTGCGGCGACCCTTAGTCCTCCTAGTGCCTTTCTTCCCAGGGCCGCGGTAACTCTTTCGAACATATTCCGCAACCCTGGCATACAATGACCCCTTAAGAGGTATTGCGTTTATTCGGTTTGTGATTGTGAGTTTATACGTTTGTAAACGCACCCACGATACAGGAGAAATTCCTAGGGCGGGCGAAAGTTAAAAAAAAAATCTTTACACGTTGTATATTTGCCAAACATGACGATCCAATCAACCGTTTTAGCGTGAAAAAGTAACGAAGAAAATCACTTTCGCATTTAAAATACGGTTAAAATAGGATATATGATTAGGTACTTTACACACACAAAACAAATGCTGACTTAATGCCTTACGTATTTTCTAACAGTCAATCTTTAACCCCCTTTTTACCCCTTTTTATTTACCCCTCCTTTATTTAATATTAATATTTCAAGAGGTGTTCGTTCAGCCATCGAAAAATAATGTCCTATACACAGATATAGATAGGTCTTATAGGTGATGTTAATACAAGACGCTTTAGTAGTACAACCTTCGGTTTTTCTCGTGTCGCATTGCTTTTGTATACCTACAGTGATATTTTCCTAGCATGTTATTAAAAATATACCAGAAGATATATTATGAATTCGTTATACTTAATAAACAAACTTGTATTCAGTACACAAACTTAATCTTATCGTAACATAAATGTGGCGTTATACACATAAAACACAGTTCTATATAGGTATAAGTTTTTATGATATGGCAATAAATATGTGAGTCACGGAAAACCCTAAAGTTTTTTAATTATCTGGCATTTTACCTATCGTGACCTATCTCACTGTTTTATTTTTAGCTAAAAAGTAACCTCAGCGATCAGCGAAAGAAAAAAAACGGATTATCGCTGAGGTTACTCTCAGCAATAATCCGTTTTTTTTTTCTTTTAGTGACAGCGCCGTCTGTTTTTCATTCAATTTGACATAGGTATTATAACTTTAAGCAATGGTAAGTATACATTAATGCCAACAAGTACCTACGTTAAAAAAAATACTAACTAGACCCTTCCACTACTTTCAAAGATCACTTTTACTAACGTATACAATTTCACCTCATTATTTTAGTTGAGACAAATCAATACCTAACAAGTGCGAGTCGAACTCGCGCACGTAGGGTTCCGTACAACTATCTATAAAAAAACGGCAAAAAAATCACGTTTGTTGATTGGGAGCCCCACTTAAATATTTATTTTATTCTGTTTTTAGTATTTGTTGTTATAGCGGCAACAGAAATACATCATCTGTGAAAATTTCTACTGTCTAGCTATCACGCTTCATGAGATACAGCCTGGTGATAGACAGACAGACAGACGGACAGCGGAGTCTTAGTAATAGGGTTCCGTTTTTACCCTTTGGGTACGGAACGGGTTAGAAATCGAACTTAACGAAGCACTAAATCTAAGACATATCACGAGTAGAAAACATCCCTTTGAGAAACTGGATAAAGAAAGTAGTTTGTACATGCAAAATCTTTGGAAAACTCGCTACGTTACTGTCGCGTGAGATTCGATCCGAGAAAGCAGATGTTCCTTGAGATTTGCAAACTGATATACGGCCGGACACTCCGGACAGTACCCTTTGTGACAACCTGACAGGCAATAGTTAAGTTAAATCTATGAGAACAACACCCCGCCGTCGTTGCTTTCAATCTGCCTAGGCCTACCCACTATTTTGGGGACCATTTCTAGTCTAACCAGGAGTACCATTATTTTATTTGGAGCGACTGTTTCCCAATACTTGGATAGTGTTAAAAACAAAACTTTTTTACAAAAAAAAAAAACAAATAAATAAAAAACACTCATCTTCCTCCCTTATCCCATGTTACTTGGGGTCGGCGCAACACGTTTTTTTCTTCCATTCTGTCCTATCAGCCGTCACACTATCACTAACTCCCTTTTCTTTCATATCGCTCCTCACACAATCCATTCATCTTTTCTTTGGTCTCCCTCTTCCTCTCCGTCCATCGATAAATAAAAAAACACTAGAAAGTATAAAATAATTTCGGATGTCGGTGTTTTTGGTTGTTTCCTTAGTAATTCGTAAACGCCACTGGCAAGTCACAGGAAAGCAAAATACGCAAAAACGCATCAAAAGTCAGGAGTGAGGGCTTGTGATGTCACTTTCCGGTAAAAAGTGCGTCGGTCTGTGACGCCACATGAGTTTTTAACGCACTGTATCGTTTTCATTTTTTACGCGAAAAGAAAAAAAATAAGTGTTCAATATTTTTTGGAAATCTATCTGACGGACTAATTAGATTTTTTTAGGAAACATCCCTATTTCGTTTAGGTGTTTGGATGAAATATTTTTTTCAGCTATTTAAAAACCAAACTACCGAACCGATTTTAATGAAATCTACGGGACCAATCGGAAAGTATATTATTATCCTTTCACTTAAAAGATTTTTCAAATCGGTTCATAAATGACGGAGTTATGAGGTAACAAATATAAAAAATTGATAAAGTACCTACTAGGTAGATTCAGCATCCGCAAATTACACCAAATTCCAAAACCCCAAAATTTCATAACCCAATTTAATTGAAACCAGGATTAGAACAATAATCCATTAGTCTAATCAAATCGTAAATGTTCCGCTTACAATGAATATCCAGCTCATTGATTGTTATCCAATTAGCGCGCATGTGATTGGGCAAAATCAAATGGTTTCGAATGACGTCGCGTCCGGCAAATGTGGCCATAATTTATTGAATTGTCAGCAACGCGAAATTGTCTATTCATCGCGTATAGAAATTATAAACGGTGTCCATAGGGGACAAATTGCACGTGGTGATTGTGTGGTCACTAATTTGTACTATTGTTTAGTGTATTTGAAAATGATTTCAGTAGATTACATCTACAATTATTGTACTTATACAACGTGTAACAAAATAAACGCAATACCTCTCAAGGGGTCATTGTACTCATCATTATGAACAACTTTTACTATGGGACCAACACTGAAATCACAAAAAAAAATCGACTGCCTAATACATTTTTGTGCGCATAGCTCGACAAAATGTACTGAACTGCTGATTTTTTTTTTCGCGATTTCGGGTTTTGTCCCCATAGTAAAATCACAAAACGGTTCACTTACCGGGAGTCTGTATCTAAAAGAAAAAATTGTACAACGTGCCTGTATTAAGTCAAAAGTGAATAGGTTACTTCTAGGCAAGCGTGCTCCATCTTCGACCACATCATCGCTTGCCATCAGGTAAAACTGTGGTCAGACGCGAGGCTATCAATAATATATAAAAAAAAAAAACAGAAACAATGAAAACTTCTTAATTAACCTGGCCATATTTTGGCCCCGTATTTGGGGTTGTCACAGCATATCCCTTCGTCTAACAAAACTACCAGTCGCCATATCATTGTTCAAGTGTTCACCCCAGTTTGTAGCCATATCATCTATGTATGTAACAATCCATCCATTATTTATTAGGTTTTCTCGTGAGTACTCAAATTGACAATTTATTTCACTCTAAAGCCAAACTCTCCTTTTTCGAATGGTGCTATGAATGAATGGCCTAGCTCATGACTTCGATCATGCCTGATGGAAAGCGATGGATGAGGTTTATGATGGAGCGAGCGTGCTCAGAAGATGCTTTGAGGCACTGATACTTCCACGCGTCGATGAAACACAGCAGGCTGCTTGACTCCGGTGGGAGGGTGGTCGCAAACCAGACGGGCCATTGGCCACTCTTTTTTTTTTGTATGGATTGGAAATCATCAAATGACTCCTTTCGCTCTGCAGCGGAAGGGAGTGTCAGATTCTTAGTGACTTAAACCCATCCGTGCTTCTCCCACCTAGTGCCCTTTGCTGTCCAGGGTCGCGGTAACTTTTTCGAACAAAATCCGCAACCCTGGCTGATCTTATAAGGCGCTTGGTTCAGTTTAGTACCTGATGGAACAAATTGCGCTACACAAGAAGGCTCCTTCATGTATCCCAAAATCCCTTATCAAATGTTCCATTTCAACATGGCACATTATTTTCCAAGGTAAAGAGTTATTTTAACTTACTTGTTCACGCGCGAACGCATGGTGCCTCGACAGCGGCGGGGGTGAGGCGCGGGGGACGGGCGCGGGCGGCGACGACGCGGCGCGCGACCGGCCGGCCGCCATTCTTTTCCGTTAAAACCTTGCAAGCGAGCGGCACCATTACGTTCCGAACCGACAATACCTCTGCAGTACTTATTTTAATATAACATCTTTGTTCACAGTCCACTAGTTTTATTGAAGAGCCATTATCATCCCCAACATTGGTCCTTCCACCGGTAAAGAAGAATCGTCGTACCGAGAAATACTGCAAGTCGGCGGCACAGTCTTTGTCCCGAGCCACGTGCACCGATCTATTGTGCGGTGGCATCGCTGTCTACGAGTGAAGATTTGAAACAACGAATCACCATTGGATTTCACGTGCGCCTATCTATTGTGCCGTGGAATCTATCAAAGAGAAAAATCTGGATGGATTATTTGGATAAGGGCGACGGCGTGTAGTGAGTTCGTTCCAATTTTTCCTTTATACCACACTTCTGTGCGTTTATTGCATTAGTCTTTTAAATCCAATTCAACTACATTCCCTCCATTTGAGTTGGCTCAAGCTAATCACTTCGCATGTACCTATTTTTCCCTTTGGTTTGCTAGGCGAGTGGCGATCGCATTGACGCCATTTTGAAGCATACATATTTTTGCACGAAATAGTTCATAATCCGTGCTTATTTTTTACGAATATCCCCTGCGGGACAGATAACGGCTAAGTAATATGCATGTACTTAGCTGTTAGACCGCATTAGCTGAGTGTTTGTGCGTGTGCGCCTATTCATTGCCTACCTTGCATTCATAAAATAATAAGTGCATAAAAGAAAATTTTTGTCTTTCCATATTGCAAGATGGCCGACAAGCTAATTAAAAAACGCAGTACGATGAAAGCTAAGCTTACTTATTTCACCAATTATCTCGACACTTTGGAAAATAGTGATCGATTGTCTGATTTGCAAGTACTCGATCTAGAAAGTCGGTTTAGCAAGTTTGAAAAGTTATATGACGAGTTTAATGTATTACAGACCGAGATTGAGCTGTTATCGGACAATCCCGACGACGCCTACGCGGATCGCTTCAAGTTTGAAGAAAGCTACCACAGCTTGGTTGCCACGGCGCGGAAATTGATTTCTGCTGAGCAAGATCAGCGACAGCAGGACAAGACTACTGCAGGTTCCGTATCAGGCTCCGAGGTGGCAGGTGGGACAAGAAATAACTTTATACGTCTGCCTAAAATAGATTTACCTCGTTTTGATGGCAGCTATCAGTGTTGGCTGGAATATAGGGACACCTTTCTCTCCTTGATCCATCATAACAACAACATTGATAACATAAATAAATTTCATTACTTACGTGCTTCCCTAAAGGGTCAAGCCGCTGAAGTTATAAAAAATATAGATTTTAGAAATGAAAATTATGGGTTAGCATGGGACTTATTGTGCGAGCGGTATGATAACAGCCGCTTGTTAATAAACAATCATGTCAAGGCACTATTTAATGCAGAGGCTATAAACAATGAATCCAGTGCTGCTTTACGCCGCCTTGTTGATGTTACAAATAAAAACATACGAGCATTAACTTTGTTGAATGAGCCTACACGGGATACTCTCATTATCTACTTAATGACATTAAAATTAGATAGTACTACCAGTAGGGATTGGGAACAGTACCGTAATACTTTACCCAACTCGCCAACATTGCTTCAGTTTTGTACATTTATGAACAATAAGGCCGATTTACTAGAAACATTAGAGGAAAATAAAAAAATAGATAAAGTGCAACCAAATAGCAATAATAAATCTAAAAGTTTAATTGTCACTTCACACAAACAAGAAACAAACAATAATGAGAAAGACAAAAATAAAATTAATTGTCCTATGTGTTCTCAAAATCATTTTCTTTATTCATGCGAAGGTTTTAGAAAATTAACAGTAGAAGAAAGAGTGCAGAAAGCAAAAGAATTCAAAGTATGTATGAATTGTTTACGGGTTGGCCATACAGAAAAGCGTTGTAGATTCACACGCTGTAAGTACTGTAAAAACCGTCATAATACCTTGTTACATTTAGATCAGCCAGAGACTCAAAAACCAAATAACCCTATGCCTAGTATGCCCTCTGACAATGTGTCACTTTCAGCACATATACAGCCAACTTCTCAGAAGCACATTTTACTGTCCACAGCTGTGGTGAAGGTGGTGAGCGACACAGGCGAAAGGTGCAATGCCAGAGTCCTACTAGACAGCGGCAGCACAGCCAACTTTGTCACTGACAGGCTGTGCAGCGATCTGGGATTGTCTCGAGTTGGTACCACCTCCAGGGTCACAGGTATAAATAGTTTGACCAGTAACAGTACACATTCTTGCAACCTCACTATTGAATCCACATATGAACATTATTCTTTTGATATTACCTGTCTCATTCTGCCTGAAATTACAAGAAGATTGCCAGCATCCTATATAAATACTGAAAACATACCAATTCCTTCAGGGATATTTTTAGCGGACCCATCTTTTAATATTCCCTCAGACATTGATATTCTGTTAGGAGCTGAACTATTCTGGGATGTTATTCAGGCCAGTCACATCAATTTGGGAAAAAATTTACCTAAGTTGTGTGAAAGCAAATTAGGGTGGTTAATTTCAGGTACCGTACCTGCTAGCTTGCATAAACAAACACATGTTTGTAATTTTTCAAAAATAATTACTGGTCCTGACTTGAATAAGTTTTGGGAACTTGATACAATATCACCTAAGCATTGCCTTTCCATGGAGGAACGTGCTTGTGAAGAAAGTTTTCAATTAAATACGGTCAGTGGCTCAAATGGCCAATTTGTTGTTACCATGCCACTTAAGGCGAATCCTAGCGTTTTAGGTGACTCATACGCTGCGGCTAAACGTAGATTTCTATCATTAGAAAAGCGCTTTGAACGCGATCCGATTTATAAAAGCATGTATATTGACTTCATCAAAGAATATGAAACCTTAGGACATATGACTGAGGACAGCGATTTATCAGTGAGTGATAAAGATAAAATTAGTTATTTTTTGCCACACCATGGGGTTTTGCGGGAATCAAGCAAAACGACGAAATTGCGAACAGTCTTTGATGCATCAGCAAAAACATCTTCGGGTTTATCACTCAATGACATTCAATATGTAGGTCCTACTGTACAGAATGATCTAGTCTCGATCTTACTGAGAGTTAGACAACATAAATATGTAATTTCAGGGGATATCGAAAAAATGTATCGAGCTGTCGAATTAAATCCCACTCAACGATCGCTACAACGCATCATATTTAGAAAGGATCCGTCAGAGCCACTCAAAACTTACACATTAAACACAGTCACATATGGGACGGCGTCTGCGCCTTATCTTGCCACCAAGTGCCTAGTGAGCCTTGCAGAAGCCACGGACAATCAACACGTGAAAAGTAGCATCCAACGTGATTTTTACGTGGATGACTTGTTAAGTGGGTCAGATACTATTAACGGCGCAATCGAACTTTGTCAGAATATAAAAAAAATACTAAGTTCAGCGAAATTTAACTTAAGAAAATGGCAGTCAAATAGTACTCAAATCCTAAAAGAGATAGTAGACATAGAGGATGACTCTTGCCTTGATTTAGATTTGTCAAATAATTACACATCAAAAACATTGGGGCTGCTATGGATTTGCAAGTCAGATGTTTTATCATTTTCCATTAACATTGACATTCAAGAAACAATAACAAAAAGACACATTTTATCCATAATAAGCCAAATTTTTGACCCATTGGGGTTAATTGGCCCATGTGTTGTTGAAGCAAAAATAATTATGCAAAAATTGTGGGTCAATAAATGTGACTGGGATGATGAGGTTCCTCAGGACATAGCAGAGCAGTGGTCGAAATTTGTAGACGCCTTAAAACATTTAAATTCTTTGAATATTCCCAGATGGGTCTTATGTACCAACTGTATCATTAATGAAATACACACATTTACAGATAGCAGTGAAAAGGCATATGGTGCTTGTGTTTATGTACGCAGCATTGATAGCAGTAATGCAGTCACGGTACGCTTATTAGCTTCTAAAAATCGTATAGCCCCGATAAAACCAACAACAATGCCCAGGTTAGAGCTATGTGGAGCACTGTTAGGTGCAAGATTGTGTACAAAGGTCAAAGAATCCCTTACCATACCAGTCAGCCGATGCGTCTTTTGGTGTGATTCAACAATAGTGTTGAGCTGGTTATCCGCACCATCAACACAACTTAAGCCTTTCGTCAGACATCGTGTTAATGAGATACAGGAGACCACTTTTGGATCCGTATGGAACTATGTGCCAACACGCGACAATCCCGCGGATCTTGTTTCTCGAGGGGTGAAGGCTGATCATATCAGCGATTCTAGTTTATGGTGGGCAGGCCCTTCTTTTTTGTTGCAGGATGAATGCCTGTGGCCGAAACCACCAAACGACGTTACAAAACAAGACTTGCCTGAACTAACTTATTTTGTAAATCAGTCCAACAACAGCCACATTCCAGTGAATCAAACATTAATACAAAAATTAATTCACAAATATTCAGATTTTAACCGTTTGCAAAGAATTGTGGCCTACATTAAAAGGTACATTTACAATTTAAAAAATAAAAATAATAAGTTAGTAGGGTGGCTGTCTAATCAGGAAATTCAATCCTCATTAAAATGCATTTTACGTAATGCACAAGTTGAAATGTTTCCGGATGAATATTCTTTTTTAAAATTAGGAAAATTCTTGCCTCATAAAAATCGCCTGATATCTTTATCTCCATTTTTAGATTCTGACGGAATTATTCGTGTCGGAGGCAGACTTAATAATTCTCCGTATGATTATAACGTGAAACATCCGATACTCACGTGTAGTAAGCATCATTTAACTCAAATCATATTTCAAACTGTTCACAGAAAACTGTTACATGCCGGACCTCAATTGCTCTTGGCAAATATTCGGCAAAACTATTGGCCCTTGGGGGGCAGAAATCTATCTAGAGTCACTGTTCAAAAATGTGTAGTGTGCTTTAGGCATAAGGCTCAAAATGTACAACCAATAATGGGACAACTTCCAAAATCACGAAGTAATCTAGAATTTCCATTCTTAAATTCAAGTGTTGACTATGCCGGCCCAATACTGATCGCTGACCGAAAGGGAAGAGGCTGCAGGCTTATAAAGTCATACATATGTATTTTTGCCTGCCTCGCTGTCAAGGCTGTTCACCTGGAGCTTGTCACGGATCTTACAAAGGAAGCATACATTGCTGCTTTAAATAGATTCATTGCGCGCCGTGGCAAGCCTCGTAGCATATTGTCCGATAACGGTACAACTTTTGTCGGTGCTTGTAATCAATTACGTCTTTTCTTACAGACCTCCAATATCGCTTACGATGTCGCTCAGGAAGGCATTGAATTCAACTTTGTGCCAGCTTACTCCCCTCATTTCAATGGCGTTGCTGAGGCCGCTGTGCGCTCCACGAAACATCATTTAAAGAGACTACTTAACCTAACGCATTTCACGTACGAAGAGATGGCTACGTGCTTATCTCAAATAGAGGCTATTCTCAATTCCCGACCTCTTACTCCTTGCTCTCCTGATCCACTTGATTTTTGTGCCCTAACTCCTTCCCACTTTTTAATTGGAAGACCGCTTACGTCCGTTCCTCATCCACAGATGACTGACAGCGGAAACATCAGTCGACTCGAGCGATTCCAAAGGGTGGAATACATCAAGCAGCATTTTTGGAGAAGATTTAACACTGAATACATATCTCTGCTGCAGCAAAAAACCAAGTGGTCTACAACATCAGGCGACATCAAGGTGGGGAGCCTCGTCCTGGTCAAGGACAAGGCGCTTCCACCTCTCTGCTGGCTGCTGGGTCGCGTCGTGCAGGCGTACCCGGGCTCCGACGGCGTCGTGAGGGTCGCCGAGTTGAAGACTAAGAAGGGTACAATCCGGCGGGCCTTCAACAACATCTGCCCGCTACCAGTTTCTTGAAGAATGCTTCAACCCGGGGAGCAAGTTCACGCGCGAACGCATGGTGCCTCGACAGCGGCGGGGGTGAGGCGCGGGGGACGGGCGCGGGCGGCGACGACGCGGCGCGCGACCGGCCGGCCGCCATTCTTTTCCGTTAAAACCTTGCAAGCGAGCGGCACCATTACGTTCCGAACCGACAATACCTCTGCAGTACTTATTTTAATATAACATCTTTGTTCACAGTCCACTAGTTTTATTGAAGAGCCATTATCATCCCCAACATTTATTTCAAAACAATGTTTATCGTTAAGTACCATATACGAAAACACTTAACTATAAGTGGCTTACTACTTAAAGAGGTTAAAATTGTTAGTTTGTAGTCAGCACTGAACAATTTGTGGTCGTTATGAAAAACACCCTGTAATTTTAAACCCTTTTGGAGTTTTCCTTCAGCTATTATTTTGATAACTTAAAGTTTGTTCCACACGTACCTACAACAGAGAATGTCAATGTTGTGGTATAGAAATATCACAACCACACCACACCACAACATTGGCACGTAATGTGGTGGGCACTGATTTGTTTGAAAATTAATAGTTTAATTCACACGGACAACATTTTGCCGCAAAATTCAAACGTGAGGACGATACCGAACACAATGCCGCCACCACCAGTGACATCGCGAAAAGCCGGACAGACTCTTTGCAAACTACGAGGTAACACGTTGTAAGCGCGCCGGAGTCGATCTGTCTTTAAGCAAACACTGGCCACAACCAACGTAACCACATCGCAACAACGCAACCACATTGACATTTTGTAGGTTACCACAACGCAACAACAAGGTGCAGCGTCACTTACACGTAACCACGGTTTGACCACTTTTTGTCGCTACAATGTGGTGTGGCGGTCGGTGTGGTTGCGGTACGCGTGAATTTACCCTAACATTACGTCATAAACTACGTACATATTACAAACTTTAATGGACGATTTTCGGTAGTAACGCACCGCGCACGTGATAATATCAAAATTGAGTTTATTTGTTACACGCGCATTTTGAAATATAAATCTTGACTCATGGCAAAGGCCTGAAATTATTCAATAATTCTAATGTCAATGTTAATTTCTAATTATTTAGTTCAGCAGAAAAAAAAAGTCTACAATCCTATTGTAGAGGTTACAAAACTTTTAAAAGTCCGAGTAGGTTTGGATGTTTGGATGGATGTATGTTTGTTACTCAATCACGTTAGAACGGCTGAACGGACCTTTATAAAATTTGGCACAGAGGTAGATTATAGTCCGGAACAACACATAGGATACTTTTTATCCCGGGAATATGTTCCCTTGGGATAATTTTCGACATTCACGCGGACGGAGCCGCCGGCGGTAGCTAGTGAAATTATAAAAATACTAGCTTTCGCCCGCGACTTCGTACGCGCATATCCCGTTTTTTCTTGTTCCCGTAGGAATTTCCCGTTTCTGTATAGCCTATAGACTTCCTCATGAATGTGACTATCATATTATTATACAAAAATAATTTTCCAAAGCCGACTTGTTCCAGAGAGAGGAGTTCCAGAGATAAATAATATTATACAGCTGAAGAGTTTGTTTGAACGCGCTAGCGTTCAAACAAACTCTTCAGCTGTATAATATTAGTATCGTCTATTTTCTTCTACATACGAGTAAGTATAGCACTACGCTTGTATTCCTAAAGGGCTAGACATATTTCGACAGCTGTTATGTTTAGATCCAATAAAAAAAAACAGAATCCTTCCTTTGCACTCGGGTAAAAATAACTAACGCAACACAATAATCTTTTATAACACAAAAATAGGTAAACCAGTTACTAAAGTTTCAACAGCGATTAAAACCTCCTTCCAGATTTAATAACATGGACTATGACGTCACAACACCGCCGCTGTAGTCGACTGTAGATACTCTTTACTTGAGAACTTTACTTCAATCTCGGTAGGAAAGCCGGTATTTTAAGTGGTCCTGTGGAAGTCCGGCTTTAGACACTTATTATAAGTAGTCAGTGTAGTGTACATAACATTCATGAAGTTTCAGTAGTAGCAATAAGTTTTATGTGATGATAGGGACCTATTTTCTAGTCTCCGTATGAATGTGCAGTATCCACAATTAAAATTAAAAATCTTAATTTTTTTTTGAAGTGAAAACTTCTTTAGCGGCGTTGTGCACTTTTTGGGATGGGTAAAAAATGTTAAACTCGCGTCAGGACACGTGACCTGATCGAAAATTCGTAAGACGGATAATGTATTATGTAATATAAATTGTCATTTTTGTGTACAATAGCGCAATAAATGAATATTGTATTCAACCACATAAATTACAGTACTTTTATACTGATAAATAAAGCAATTCGTGCGAAATTATTCCCTAACCATTCCAAAATATTAAAAAATGCACAACGTTAATGTTCAAGTTTTCACTTCTGCCGGCGTAGTTTTTTTTTTTGTTTGAAATGGTCTACCTGAATGATCAGAAAACTATGAATAATAGCGGACCTTATCTGTAGACGGTGAAAATGTCCGATTTAGTGCCTACTACCAACATAATCTGTCACGTCAGGTTGAATATAAGCCCGTCAAGCCATGCAACCACCGGAGTTAGACGAAATCCTTCAAAGTAGTGCCATTGTGACGCACAAACCCCCACGATAAAGAGTTACCGTTGTCGCCGTACTAACATAAGTTACCATAAGTTTAAACTTACTTCTAAGTACACAGCCGCTAAATTATTCAAGATACCCTCACTTCGGCTTAAAACTTCTTCATCGCCATAGAGCAAAGAGACGCCTCAATGGCCACTGCTAGCGACGGACGGGACTCTTATAAGTTTCCATACAAACCAAGTGTGTCTTTACCACACTATTCCCCACCGCTGGAACTCCTCAAAACTAGATCCAACAGTGGCGACCACCAGAAAATTGCCGAGTCAATGAAGCCCGAAGAGTTCCGAAGAAATGATTCTACATCATTCAACGATTGTGTCTTGGATACGACGAAAACAATCAGAAAAGATCTTCGGAGAAGTAAGAAGCCGGTGTTCGTGAGTGAGACCTTTTACTCATACAACAATTCTGACTCTATAATAGCCAAAACCTGTGGTCATATCTCCGGTGCGACGGGCACGAATATTGTGCCATATAAGAATTTCATAAGGTATATTTTGTATTGAACAAGTGACACGAATATTTGGACAAATACGCCAAGAGAAGTGTTCTTTTTTTATGCCATAAAGTCCGTTGCCTACCCTTTCTAAAGAGGGACTTTCATACATTTTTATTTCTAATTTTTGCCGGCGCAAGCAATTCCGTGCTCTATGGTCACTGTCCTCGCGTCACACAGTGTACGGCGTAGAACAAGCCAGGTGGACAAAAATATTTTTTAATGGTTTTGGAAGTATGTCTATAAATTAGTTAATTATATAGTACTATAATATATTTTTTTTAAAGAAAATGCTTTGTAATTGTGTATAAATATTTTATTTCATGTATACACGATTATAATACAGGAAAAAAATAAGAATACAATTATCTTAATCGCTACAAACATTAACGCTAATTATATAAAATTATACAACCTAATATATTAAATACTAAAATTATAAATCTAAAGATATCTATTGATCTCTAGAGATATCTATTTACATTGAGCAAGTCTCTATTCGTGGCAAGAAGAGAGTTATACTTTCTGGTGTTGTGCTATGCCTCGCCATCTTTTTTAGGTCTTCCGGGTCGAGAAAGGTCAGCGGATGAGGTAAAAGGTTGTGGTTGAGTCGATTGCTTGCAGAATTCTATGTTCTCGCCTTCCGAAACGCTCTTTTGACTTTCCTGAAGACACCCACTTGTTAGCAAGTTTCGAAGAAATGCTGGCTAATTTCATCTTAATTTCCTTTTGACATTCTTCAGTGATGTCAGAAAAATCACACTTAGACAAAATAAATTCAAATAGACGGTCATTTCTTTCGTCTTTTTCGTGCTTAAGCCACTCTTCGAAAAAATCTATTTTACTAATAGAGTATAGCTTTACTGCAAAAAAAAATAATGTTGTACTCAAGTGTGCTACATAAAATGTATATCATAATCATCTATAGCCATGCAACTAAAACATATCAAAAATTTAGAGTGGATACAAGAGGATACATGGTTTTTCCAAGCCTGATAAGTTCGAAAACAAAGAAAAACATTGTTTTTTTTTGTGTATTCACAGATAGTCCACTTTCTGAAGGTTTATGACACATTAAAAGATTGTAATAAGAAAATAATATAGTACATACCTTCAGAAGTAAAATCCATCACTAAAAGTTTCCACAAAATTAGAACTGTCACCATGAGATGTTAGTGCAAGTGTCGCGAAAATGCAACTGACCTAACTCTTTAACTGCATTTACCTCATTAGCTTACTTTGATAAACGATGACTCATCAGTATGGAATGTTAGACGTAAACAATTCTTGGAATCAGAGGTTTAGGGGTGTTGTTTACAGGTAGAAAGTACAAATTTCCAATAATTTGATAATGACTTTTGTCCACTTGGCTTGTTCTACGCCGTACACTGTGCGTCATGGGAACGGAGACTTGTAAGTAGTCGCAAGTCTTGGACATCAACATTTATGATAAAGTACTTACTCGTTTACATAGTGGCTAGGAGATTTTTCCTGATCCTTTTTCTTGTCTGAAAGTTTGGAATTGTGTGTTGGATAGCTTTGTAAAATTTGTAGCTACTAGGTTACTTTTCTTATAGATAACATTTGTTTTACTCATTGTGCGTAAAGCTAAGGAGTAGAATTCCTTGCCAGTCTGTGTTTCCTGATAGCTACAACCCGGTAGTCTTTAAGTCAAGAGTTTTGCTTGCCTAGAATAGGTTACTTCTAGGCAAGCGTGCTCCATCTTCAACCACATCATCTCTTACCATCAGATGAGATAGTTGTTAAACGCGTGCCTATAGATAGTAAAGAATACCTACTGGGCTCAATTAATCCGCCTAGCCATACAACCCTTTTGGGGTCGGCTTTCAGTCGAATCGGATGCGATTGCCTATCTGAATCTAACTCTGCCACTGCCCAACTCATTTGATTAAAAATGTTATACAGGTTATTTGCCATCCGTTCGAAAATATATAAAGGCTTTGGGAAATATGTTTAATCTCCCGTTCGTTCTTTTGATTGGTTGTTGGTATTTTAGCGAACCAATCAAGACAATAGCCACTCAGGGACTTGATTTGATTGCGGATACTAATCAGAAAACTTATAACTACAGTTCTGGAATGGATGATTTTTGAAAACCCGCCCATGTACAAAAGATCAAGCCATTTTCCCATTGAATTAGGCACAAACTACAGAACGCGGTGGTGTCAAAGGAGTTTAGGGATATTAGTACATATTAAGATCATTACATACCTTTTTTTTAAATAGATAAGAGAAGTAAACTCGTATGATGCTTATTCTTAGGCTTAAACCATCAACTAAGCCTCAAAAATATTTTATTTTTATTTATTATCTATTTTTATTATTTTTTATCTGATGTGTTCGACGATGGAGCTCGCTTGCCTAAAAGAAACCTATTAACTCTTGACATAAATACCCTTTTTTTTTAGAGGATGGGAAATCATCAAATGACCCCTCCCGCTCTGGGTGGAGCGGCAGGGAGTGTCAGACTTTTACTGACTAAAACCCACCCTTAGTCCTCCTAGTGCCTTTCTTCCCAGGGCCGCGGTAACTCTTTCGAACATATTCCGCAACCCTGGCAGGCTCTGGCCCTGGCGGGCCCCGTCTCCGTTGCTGACTGCTCTTTCCGGCGCGTTCGGAGTGAAACGCGCCGTGACATAAATACCCTCCGACTTAATTATTTAAGGAGCAGATATCCCATTAACAAACTAACAAACTGAACTAATAACAATTACAAAGCTTTGAATCTATCAAACATACATAGCACTTTAATAAACAAATTACACACTAATGACACGGTTGAAAACTTGTTTAAATTCACGGCGGGTGTATCGACATGTCGCTGTCGCTACTGACGAGGGATTCTAACTCCAATTAAATAATTGAAGGATGTGATTAATTGATTATGTATTCAGTGGTGAATTGTTTTGATTTAACATGTACGCGATTCTATAGGCTTAGCACTAGTAGGTACACTTGCACATAGTCGCGTATGATACAAACCGAATGGGAGATAGTATTAAGTGTAACCTCCTTGGCTACAAGACAGTCAAGTTAAACACACCTACTTTGGAAGCGTCCGGTAGAAGAATAAGTTAATATTTAAATTAGGAAATATTGTTAATATATAATTTAAAACTATGGAGTAGATGATTTGGGATAACGCCCGTGGTGGAAGTACTATATTATTATTATTATTATTTAGTACGTAGCCCCCAGGTCCTAGCCCTATGGTCTACAGTATTCGTATACTGTAGACCAAAGGGCTAGAACCTGGGGGCTACGTCTGGTTATAACAGGTCTCTCCTGGTCTCCTATCCTCGTGGATAGGAGACCAGGAGAGACCTGTTATGATCAGAACTGGCTATAGGAGCGTAAGCAGACATGAACAAGGTGGGTTGACGACCAATATCAAATAACTTCAGCTGCCTATGGGCTCAACAAAGACTATAAAACCACCTCTATGGGGCTCAACGACGTTGGCCACCGTTTTGACTGATCACTGCCTAAATTCCTATCCACCACCCAAAAGACATTCACAAATCGACCAACAACTTTCAAAGTTAAAGATAATAAATATTCAATTACTTACAATTTCAATTACAAATCGAAACTTTCGGTCAATTACTTCCACTTTACTTCAAACCGTTTTAAATGAATCAATCTTTGATCTGAACGTCCATCAAAGGTGGAAAATGTTCAATGAGATGTAAAAATCTGGAATTTCGTGATAAATTCGATATCAAAGTGAGATTTATTCGCGAGCTGCTTCAGAATCAATCGGAGTGGGACTAATCGTCTGGAAATAAAGTCAGACACCGGTCGGTTGGTTTTGCAGGCGGCTGTAAGGGGCCCGCCGTGTCTTTTGACCTGACTCGACGTCCGGAACTTGAGTTGTAATGCATTTAGCTACATATTTATGCGTGTATTTTATTCTTGTGGTATTTAAAGTTAAATCATGTATTGATGCAATGACTTGCAAGATTTATTTCGTTTTGTAATTGAATTAAAAAAACTTTTTTACAAAAAAATACAACCGACTTCCGAAATTAAGTTTTTTTTATACTTTGTACCTAATGTTTTTTTTTTTGGAAGTCGGTTGTATTTTTTGTAAAAAGTTTTTTTTTTACTTTTTTGGTACTCCACACTTAACAATACCAGTGGAAAGTCACAGCAAAGCAAAATACGCAATTTCGTTTACTTGGATGACATATTTTTTTTAGCTACGCGTTTACAAATGGGTAGACAAATCATTACTTTTTTACACAAAAGTATGTTTATTAAATTCTTAGTAAAAACATTTTAAGAATGCAAAAAAAAATATTTAATAAACATACTTTTGTTTAAAAGAGTAATGATTTGACTATCCATTTGTAAACGCGTCCTTAAACACCAAACTACTGAACTGATGTTCATAAAATTTCAATGAGACCAATCAGAAAGACAACGGTTCATATGATGACGGAGTTATGAGGCAACAAACATTAAAAAAATACAACCGAATTGAGAATCTCCTCGTTTTTTTGAAGTCGGTTGAAAAGTACATATGCGACCTCTTTGGTTGCAGGTCACTGGCAGACAAGTTAGTCGATTGTATTTTAGAAGGGTTCGGCAGAAATATTAAAATCATAAATACATAATTCAAATTATGAACATTAAAATACAGATTGTTTATGTACGTCAGAAATGTAAAAGCCAGATTGATGCCTTATAAAAGTATCATATTTTAACAAATAGAAGTGTTTTATTTGGGAACTTCAAGAGTAACAAGGGTTGTGGTATACTGCGGTGTTACAGTACAATAACCGGCCAAGTTCGTGTCGGGCCACGCGCAATGTAGGGTTCCGTAGTTACGTCACAATTGCCGACTTAGAATGGTGCTTTTTGTTTGATGGAATTTTTACGAAATTTTCCTTCTCTAAGTACATTTTATAGGTTGGTTGACTATTACTCGTTAACTTGTAAAGCTTATTTAGCTGTGATAGTTTTCCGTTTAGCTGGCAGAGACGAGCGGACACTTGACTCTAACAAAAATTAGCACTTTAAAATTTAATATTTCGCAAACAATTTTTTTTTATTTATGAATGGGCTAGCTCTTGACCTTGATCACGTCTGATGGAAAGCGATAGATGAGGTCTATGATGAAAGCGAGCGTGCCTGATCCTTAGAATCCTTAAAATAGTTTTCGCACACCCTCAATGTTTTTAAATGACCTACCAACGACGATTAACAAATTCATCGCCACTCTACGAGTAGGGGATACCGTAATTTTTTTTTTTTAAGTTTTTGTTTTACCAATTTATCGGCATCATTAATATGTACGCCCATACCAAATTCCAACTTTCTAGTGCTTAGCGTCTCTGAGCTAAACTGCGGACAGACGGATATGGCTAAACTAGGGTTCTTTGTTGACTACAGAACCCTAAAAAGTTTATGAATTTACGAGTCACAAAATAGGCAGGAATTTATCAATCTAAAGGACATGTTTTTTAACCTATTTGTAACATCCGGGAATTAGCTGACAGTAGGTTTAGTGAGAATTGATAAGAAATGTCGAGATGATAACATTTAACTATTATTTCACATAGCACTTTGATAGTAGTTTTAAAACTTCGAAAATTAGCACCAATTGTGTTGTAGGAATTAAAATTAGTAAAAAACTTACCAAAACTTTGAATACATTCTATGTAGGCGAGAATTAGCACCAACGTTACAACTGAAACAATAAAATAAAGAATTTTATATTGGTTGAATAACTTGGGAAAAACCACCAAAAATCTCCTCTAATCTTAAATCCTCTTTCACAAAGTCATATTTTACGCGAATTTGTTTAGTTCATTCCAAACAGCCGGTCGATTCTGTCGACATCTCACGGTGTTCACCTAGGCGGAGTGAACGACAATAGAGCTGTCATTCCATCTTATTTGTATGGTTTGACAACTCACCTGTCGTGCGCCCCGCCCGGGTGTTCACTTCGACGTGTTTACAGAATCGCACTGCAGTTTCATCTCAACATAAAACATTTTCCTGAAATTTTTCAAACGTACCTCTCGCGTACATTTTGGCGGGAAACTTGGGAGCGAAGGGCGTGCACCACCCCCGCGACTCGAATGGGTACTGACGTCCGCGTCCGTCCGACAGCCCGAAACGGCGGAAGGCGGGAACTTAGTTTTTTTATGGGGATAATAAATAACATAGTCAACACTTCGTCAAGCCTACAAGGCAACTCTTTACCGTGAATAGGATATTAAACAGGAACTTACTGTTAATTTAAGATTTTCTATTAATGTAATACTCCAGTTTTTTAAATCATTTACGAGTTGTTTCAATATTTTTAAATAATACGCAAGTACAAAATCTAAAATAAATAGTAGTAGTAGTAATACAAAATCCTAACTATTGCATGAAAAGCAAAGGAGGTTTCGGGGTAATTGTTTCTAAATCTATATTATATTATGTAAAAATAACACAGTAATTAACCTTTCACTTCTAACCGCACCTAATGACATGTCTAAGACATTGTCAGAAAACCTTTTCTAGGTAAGTATTTCAATTGTATTTAATTTACAATGTTCTCCTTTATATATTTAAACATTGATAGGCTCGCGTTTGACCACTATCTCGGTAACTGATGGTATTATCATGGTAAACGATGATTTCGCATAGTTGCCTAGAAGCAACCTATTCACTCGATCAGCGGCCCTAACCATGACGTGTTAAAGCGTGAGTCGTTCGAGCGAGAAGGAGGGATGGAGCTATACACCCTGTATAGCTCCATCAAAGTTTCAGCAAAGTGATTTTTTTTTATTTTAAGCTTTGCCCCGCACTAGGAATTTCTCCTGTATCCTGGGGCGTTTACAAACATATAAACTCACATACACAAACAACCAGACTCGGAACACCTATCTGTAGGCCATAGAAATATTTGTTTCGTGCGGGAATCGAACCCACGAGTCGATCGCTCAACCACTGCGCCAACCATGTCGTAAGAAATACAATTTACCATGCAACATCAACAATCATATTAGCCAGTTAGACATAAGGAGACAAACCATGGATTCAGATTGCTCTCAGAGATCAGCTGCCGCTGATGTCTGAGATCAATCTGAATCCATGGTTCTTTCAGCATCACTTTTTTGAAGAACGTTGTTGTATTTGTGCAGTAGAATCACCTGTCAAAAGAACCGGGACTTGACTTTTCTAAGTATAGGTACCGATTAGATCTCTGTAATGAAGGGGATCATACCTAGATACCATAGACCTAGAACTAATCGCAATCAAGGTTTAATTAAATCTTAACCACCTCATTGCCTTGTTGTCACGGTTTGGTTTCTAAGGCGTAAGCTTGTGGTTTCGGATCCAATTTGCTACCCGGAAAATCTTATTTAGTTTTTCCCTCTAGGAAATAGCAACAGACTTGTGTTAGGGATTGGGTAACCGCATATTGTGGTAACAGTTTGATTTTGTCAGAGTCTTTATTTACGCCCTACCTGAATTAAGAATTGGTAATTAAGAAAAAAAAATCAATCTTCTTTAGGTAATGGTAAAGTTCTAAATCCTCAATTTAAAAACCGAGTGTGTGCTTTTTTTGTGCTGAGAAAAATCTTCGAATACTTCGTTTTACCTTAGTTATATGGCTATAGGCTTGTTAAACAAACGTATGATAATAAAAAAAATCTCTAAAACCAGCGACGCAAAATATACAAAAAATAAACAATACGTTTGCTGCAAAAACACTTCAATTTATTCAACGTGAAGTACAAAATCAATCACCGTGATTGGCCCATTCACAATTTCTCTCTTGTTCGCATTCAAACCGCGGTTTTTCATTGCGAGCGCCATTGAACGGGAGACAGACAATTGCAGAGTGCGCCGAGGTAGCCCTCTGCTGGTATAGTAATTAGTAGGATGGTAGTCAAGTGTATAGTATACTCGTTGTATTGGAAAACACAATTTATTGTAGGCTAGGTGGTTTGTTGCCGATTTTTTTTCGAAAGAGTCACCGCGGCCCTGGAACGCAAAGGGCATTTGGAGGAACACGGATGGGTTTTTCAGTAAGATGAGTCTGAAACTCCCTTCCGCTCCGGACTGAGCGGAAGGAGTCATTTGTTAATTTCTCATTCTTAAAAAAAAACAAATCTGGGTGGTCTGTATTTTACATGCAATAGGGAATATGCATGAAAAAAATATTTGTTATCTACACAGTTTATCTCAACCAATCGGACTTGTCTTTTTATTTGACAACTTTTTTGAAGCTTTATATCTTCATGGCCGATGAAGTTATTTTAAAAACTATTTCATAAGTGCTTTCTAAAGCTTATAAGAATTTCATTTTGTTAGCACATAAACACATTTTCTCAATCTGCATAATTCACGCCACCAGTTAGGGAAAGGTCCTTTGAAAACGTAACTTAAGACGTAAACATGACGTTTAAGTAATGTCTGGCCTGGACCTGACGCCTCAGTGCTGCCACCTGGTGCACGTTATTTCAGAAAACCCTAATTGAGAGGTGGGTAGGTAAGTACATGAGAAGCTCTTAATCATTTAAATCTTTGTTCCACAAGGGCTCTAGAGAAGGAGATTATGAGATACTTACAATAAAATATCACAACGATGGACGAATAGCATTGTTCACCGCACAGACGTCATATAATTATGTATTTTTATACCTATATGAAGTTTTCTTTATCTTTCTCGAGAGAATAGGATGAAAAGATAGACAAACATCATTATACAGTAAGTACGATATATGATCATTATTTTTTAGTGATTTGTAGTTTCATGTTTAGGGTTCCGTACTTGTAGGGTTACCAACTAAGCCTCCGCTGACCGTCCGTTCATCTGTCTGTCAGTGGGCCGTATCTTAAGAACCGTAAACGGTAGACAGTTGAAATTTTTAAAGTGATGTACTTCTATTGCCGCTATAACAACAAATAATAAAAATTTAAGGGGGCTTCTTTTTTCAGTTTATGGTACTAAATCCATCGTATAAGAGTCAAACTCGCACTTGGCCGATATTTTTGTACGAATCATAAGCTGCTGTCGTATATTCGACCTGTTCGTCCACTTTCACACTATTCCTGTTAAGCAGTTGATAGCCCTTGCGTGTTAACTTAAAAAAAAACTATTTGCCAGAATACCGAATATCCACGATTTGGGATAGGTGGTCATTGCCTGGTGCTACACATAGAAGCTAGCTTATATCAAGAAAATACAGAAGCAAATACGATCGCTAGTAAAAATATAGTGCAGCACGAAAACATTTTATAATAAAATAATATGAAACAAACCAAAATGGTTTGCGGTACAGGAGAAAATCTCAGTTGAAACGTTTCAAGATACACGTCTGCACCGTAAAATAAAATAAAGTTAGTTTAGAAAACGTTATGTTTTATTTTATGAGATGGCTCATAACTGGCCCGAGGTTTTAAGTTTTGAGTCCGCGCTTGCGTGTTCTTGGATGTTGTAAATCAGGATAAGAAGCAAAAGATTATTTATTTTATTGCCTCGCATAACCTTTTAGGAGCTTTTGGTTTTGTCATTCTCACCATAAACAAAAATATGTTTCGGGTACCACAAAAGGAAAAAACGGAACCCTTATAGGATGACTTCGTTGTCCGTCTGTCTACCAGTCTGTCACGACTTTTTTTTCTCAGAAACGCGTGGAGGTATCATGTTGAAATTAACATCAAATACGTAGATCTATGGTTTTTAGCTTCCAAGTCAACACAATAAAAGATAAGGCCATTTATGCATAATTTTTAGGACATATTCTTCAAAATAATGTGAGTATAATCCGGGAATCGCCCTGCGTCTCCTGACGCCTGGTGCGTCTCCCTATGTTGCGGCGGCTGGGGCGCGGCGTGAGGGTTGTCTCTCCCTCACGCGGCCTGCCTCCTCCTTCACTAGCATTACTGCTTCGTAGGAGGTGACGGCTTCCTATGCCTCCTCGCTCCGGATCATGGAGGACGCGAGAGGTCTTCTTCACTCGTTTTACTTTAGAACCGTCAGTAATAGCTATTAAACAGAATCTGTTTAAATGAAATTAATTAATTAATACCAATGTTAAGAAAAACGACAATGCTATCTGTTTAACAGACAGCATTGTAATTTTTCTTAGGGTTTTTTTATATTAATTAGATATAACATTTTCCTATTAAAACAAATTACAATCACATATCTGAACAATGGGCTGAAATCATCACGCTATAATTACTGCTTGGAATGATCAATGAAGAACATAACTGAATTCGTAGAGTTAAAATTGTTCATTGTGTGTTATTCACACGGATTGGCCCCAATCCGTGTGAATAACTTGACAAAATGTAGCTACTGAATAGCTGATATTTTTTCGCAATTTCAAGATGAATATTCCCATAGAATTTTTCTTCCCTATCCTGTCCTAACATAGTCCGGGAGGCCTACGCCGCCCGCCTACGTCCAAGGGACATAACCGTTGACGAGTCCATCAGCACGATTGCACAGACCTCAAAAGGGAGCAAAGTTACCTCTCACGTCTGAGTGAAATGCTATATTTTAACACCACTCTTCGAAACGGGCAGTGAGTTAAAGTGGTAAAGTACATCGACGAAAAAAGTTCTAACTGAACTTTTTTGGTCGATGTCCTTTACAATTACAAAGGTCTATGCACAACGTATTTTTATCTAAACTAGTATTATAATATTTATAATAATGAAGTAAAAATCATTTGTTTGTAGGAGGCAATCTCCGGAAATACCTACACTACCTACTTACTGATCTGATACGAAAAAAAAAAAAAATTCTTTGTTAGATAGTTATCACTCAGCAAAGTGCAATACTTTAATTTGGTTTATTTTTCATCATTCGTGAGAAAAAAGTTTTTGATAATGGAAACTGGCGAAATTGCACACTATTGTATCCGCACAATTGGCCTGTCATCAAATTATTGGCATAACTATGATTGGCCGATGATTGTACTCTGAAAACCAAAGCGACGCGCGTTTCGATTCAAACCAATGAATTTCCTGAAACATACGCGAATCAACTTTTTAATAGTTCTCACCGCAGTTGCGATCATGTAACGGGAACGTGAGTTCTGGATATTACGTAAATTTCACAGAGAGACAGGCGGGTGTGGTGCTCCAAATCAGATTGTCCCATTTAATGGAAAATCACAAATGCACGGGCGTGCACGATTGACGATCTGTACAAATGCCTCCAATGCAACCAATTGCGTAATACATTTTCTATTATGAGCTTTCAGGATTTTGTAGGAAATTCAGAAAATGCAAAATTCGTCTTCTCGATTGTGTTACGCAACTACCAGACTGAGGGCTGTGACGCTATGATTCAGAACCTTTTGCATAATTATTGAGAGGATTTAAAAGAGGAGGAATTTATTGCAAACGGATCCGAGGTTCGCGCGGACTATAATCAGTGTGCCGAGTTAATGGCTTACGTGCATATTGCATCGGCTCCATTTCGTGATTGGCTTTTTAAGTGTCCCCAGTCCTCTGAACTGTATGTACAGTCGAATGAACTATTTAGTGTGCAGGTGGCTAAAGTTGGAACTACTTATGAACAATGTAGTGCTTGTGATTGTGAGTGTAGGTACCTACTGAGTCGTCAATTGTTTCGACAATCTAGAAAGTAAGTGACTATTGACATTACACCAAGAAACATGCTGAGTCGACCCTACATAAACTGGGAGACACTCTTTAAGATCCCCATCACTCTGATTCAAGAAAGCTGTAGGTAAAGCAGCGCGTTACGTAAAAACAAAAAACAGACCGCGTTCCGTTTTCCGGCCTCGCCGACGAGGCCCTACGCGATGCCCTTGTCAAACCCTTCCCCGACTTTGTTTAACAAGCCAACCCGCGTCGCTGAGCCATTAGCTACCCCCAATTAAACCCCCTAAATAATAATACGACCCAGCCTGTCCCTTGCTGCCCCCCCGAAAAGACGCCGCTATTCCAATGGGGATGCTCTTAGCGAGCGGTCATTACTTTTAGTTCAGTAGCTTTTTAGCCTTGGCTGGGGGACTTAAATTCATTTGACCACAGGATAGTCCGGTTAAGCAGTTGATAGCCCTAGCGTGCTAGATCTGCATAATATCCATTATTTTTTATTACTAAGTATTATTAACAAGCTCGCATTTGACCACAATCTCACTTGATGGTAAGCGATGATGTGGTTGACGAGAAACCTGTGTTATTTAAGTCACATCGTTATTATTATATGTTTGCCTCTATACACCAAATAGCTTGCCCAAGTGTACCTTAGTTTATTTTGTAAACTATCGCGTTTATTGGAACAAGAAATAAATAGTTTCTTTTTTCTTTTTGCAGAGAACCATTTGCCATTCTTCTTCTTCCTCGTTCCCTCACTGCTGAGGATCGCGACCACATACGACGCGTCTCCAAGCCATGCGATCTTCTGCTATTTGGACCGCTCTTTATTAGCCATTGCATTAGCTCAGAACTTATATTATAAGATACGCTTTTAATAGACAATGGGCAATTTTATGACCCATATCCGTAATATGGTTGTAGATGCAACAATGGCTATTCAAGAACGAAATCAAAGAACAAACTGTCTGGTACGACTCTTTGTTTTTACAACAGGCATTATTTGCTATGAAATTAATGTCCTTTAAAAGTTTAACTGTTATCATCATAGATGTGCAGTTGACAGGATTGAATATTATTCAAGAAGCTTATTTTGTCTTTTAACTTATGGCATATACAAAAAAAAATAAGGGCAATAGCATTATTATTAATTTTTTTTTATGGATGGGAAATCTTCAAATGACTCTTGCCGCTCTGAGCGAAGTGGAAGAGAGTGTCAGACTCTTATAGGCTTAAACCCATCCGTTTTTCTCCTAATGCCCTTGGTGTTCCCGGCCCGCGGTGACTGTTTCGAACAAATTCCGCAACCCTGGCAGATGCACTGACTAGGCTTTGCACAGGTGAAATATATTTCTATTGATTTTCAAAAAATATCTTGCTTACAAACTTTGCCATTTTTTTTCACAATTTCGGACACTTAAAATTCAAACAAACTGGTTGAGTTATTCTCAAGTGATAAACTTTCACACATGCGGCAATTGATTTTAATTTTTGGAATTATAGATTAAATAACATGCAATCAGGTCATAAACCAAGATAATTATATGTAAAATTCAGCAGTCATCGGAATGGGTTTTAGAAAAAAAATTATATCCAAAAACAGGTAGACCAAGAACGAAAACCCATTGATTTAGGTCACCATGTCTATTGTTGAGCACATGTTTCCAGTATCAGTTGCAAATAATTGTATAACCTCTAGCTAGGCAATTACCCAGATAAGCCTTTAATGTTTTATTTTATAACATTTTTTTTTTACATTTCTAGGTAAACATAATAGTACAGAATACTTTAATAATTATCTTTATACAGAAACTTGCCTTTACATCAATTATTGCCTACTTAGCTGTAATATTTCTCTTTTTTTCAATATTTTTTTTTAAGTGCCAAGTTTAATCTTGATTGTCATAATTATTATGAGTTATTGTGATGATCTGATGATCTCAGAATTTAATAAAAAGATAATGGAAAGCATATTTTATATTTTTCTTTTTTTCTTTTTCTAACTGGTTGGAAATATAGCCATTTTCCTTTTTTTTTAAGTATGAAATATTTGAATGATTTAATATTTTTAATTTTTTAATTAACCTGTGTAAATAGATCCATTCAACATCCTGTTGGTTTATTTTTTTCACTTTCTTAGTTCCTTTTTTTCAGAAGTTTTCCAGTAAGACAGTCTAATTTTCCAATGAGAATCACACACACATAGTGAATTATTCCATCTGATTTCTTTTGTAATTGACTGCCCAGAATGATAATGTTCTGCAACTTTTTTACTACCTACATAGCTAATATTAAAAAGGTAGATTTAGGAGAATTTCCTCACAAACACACTTCTCGGCGGCAAGCTTAGAAATAAATGGCACCAAAAGAAACTTGATACCTTCTTGAATGCAAGATCTAGGTCTAGGTCTATAAATTTTAGAGAGAAATGCATGCCACCTCCAAATTAAGCTCACTTAAAATATAATAACTTCACAATAATACTACAATATTCATTAAGAAGGAACTAGAGTACCTACTTTATTCATTGTCGAGGTTATAAAAAGTTTAGAATAACTTTTAATTTTCAAAAATTGTCTCCCCAAGTTTACACAGTAACTGGCAAGCAATCAGGAATTATTTAATATTAACTATGGATTAATTTGAGCGATAAATTAGTACACAAACATCGCTAAAAGACACAGAAAAGTTTAATTTTCATTTCACTATTTCCATGTAGGTACTTAAACTAAGATCCACCAAAGCTATTAGAATAAAAGAAAAAAGAATACATATTACATACCCAAGTCCATTGTGGTACCTAGATAATCCGAAAAATTAATAGCTTATTATTGAATTCACAATCTGTTTTCGAATTTCTGTTATTGTCATAACTTTCCGGTTATTTCTTGACATTCCAATTCAGTTTCGTTTCATGTTCCAAATCCAAACTGCTGATATGTAGTTGTTATAGTTCTTGCAGCCAGACAGAGTGAAACAGTAAGAAGCAATTTGTAGGGGGTTAAATAGAGAGGGCAAAAAACAAATGCAATTTTGAATTAGTGAAAGCCGGAACGCTGAACTGTCAATGTCTACTCTACTGTCAAGTTTAACCAAATGTTCTGTCATTCATGCTAACACAGTAGTGAGTAATACATAATCATTATCTCGTATCGACTATCGCACTGAAAATTTAGTACGTTTCTCACATTCGAGTGTGAGTGAAAATTTAGTATCGTTCGGCAGGAGGAGGAGGATGGGGAGGGGGAGGAGGGGAAAGGGCGTGCCTTCTGTCCTCTAGTATCAGTCCCATGAAAAAGTAATGCACTGTTTCTGAGAAAAACAGGTTTTTGTAACCTAACGTCAAAACACTTTAAAGTGGCCTAAAAGGCGTAGTCGTAGGGTTGCCTGATGAAAGTTATTCCTAATGATTTAAAAAAAAGGTTTAAAAAAAATTACCACGAAGGGAATGGCGGGGTTTGAGTTCACTCGCTCACTAGACCCCGCCAACCCCTTCTAACCTTACCTGTCCGAGTCGGGGTGCCCAAAGTTCCGAGCTCGCTACGCTCGCTCTTGCATCCTAAGTTCTCCTGGTAACAGCAGTTAGAGGACATCGCGCTAAACCAAAGCGAAGATGGACCGAACTCAACTCCCACCGAAATAGTCTGGAAAAGCACAAAAAATAGTGCCATTAGTGAATGGACGTTTTTAGTGCAGCCGTGAGACACACTAGTTTTTGTCAAAATGTGTTTTTTTTTTGTTTCTGTACCATGCGTTTTTCATGAATGTGCTAAATAAGTATTCTTTCTTTCTTTCCATTATTCTTGAACTGCTGCTTTCCATCGTACTGCTTGCATTCGTATAGGATTAATAATTTGTGGTTGTTTTACCGCAATAGGTAAAATTATTTGAATTGGTGTTCCTTCCACTCGACTTGAAAGTCGATCATGAGTTCGACTAAATCTGTAGTTGATTTCTTGTTTGGATCAACACTATCACGAACAATAAGTCGTCAGATCAGTCAGGTTCATTGACGTTTGGTTTGGTCGTAACTTAACTAAACTGGGCTTTGTTGTTTGCCGAGGAGGTCTTGAACTCGTGAAGTTAGTGATGAACAGGCAGCTGATAATTTTATTTGTGAAAACGGTTATCAGGAATCATAAATAAACTGCGAATGTGTATGTCTTTTATATCTCAAATATGTAAATCCTTTAAATTATTAGATAAAACAAATATCGTTAATCTCAGATAATATAAGACCAATAAACTTGTGAACAGTTAGTTGACTTTGTACTCAAATTAAATTGGCGCGGCAGTTCAAAGGTTCGACATAGTAAGTGAAGTGCTCGAAGAAGTGTAAAAAAGTTTTAATAAATTAAATAAAAGTAAAATGGCGAATCAACAAGTAACGGACGAGCAATTGAAGCAGTATTTGCCTGACTTGCCAAAAGGCCAATTAGATAATTACAGGAAGAAAGCTTCGTTCGACTGGCGGCGAATGAAACTGGTTTACGATACATTGAACACTATCAAATTGAAAGTAAGTCTAAGCAGTTTGCATAATTTAACTACTTTACTTTAGTATAACTTCCACTTGTTTGCCTCAAAAAACCCTTTCTGATGTTAGTAAGCATATTTTTGCTGATTTTAATAAATTAAAAGCAAGCTTTTGCCTTTCTTATGGATGGGAAATCATCAAATGACTCCTGCTGGTCTAGTTGGAGCGGGAGGGAGTGTCAGACTCTTACTGACCAAAACCCATCCGTGCTCCTCGTCTTTGCTTTCCAGGGCCACGGTAACTCTTTCAAACAAAATCTGCAATCCTGGCAGACTGGCCCTAACGGGCTCAGGCTTTTGCCTTACAGGGGAATCTGGGGACCCAGGTTTCTTTCGTACTAGTAATAAAATGAAAATGTTTTAATGTTTGTTATCACACCTGGCTGAAGAAAATAGATTTAGATGTTTGGCACACAGATAGATGACCTGGGTTATTGCAGGATTCTTTTTGTCCTGCGGTTATGTTCCTGTGGGACAGCTATCCTCTTTCTTTCGGACAAACCCTTCATAGATGCATGCAAATCCCTAAATGCCAGTAATAAATATCTAAAAAGGAAGATCCGTGCCAAAAATTATGTTTTGTTCATGCTCCAGGTTTTATTTTTTCTTTTATAATGAGGTTTGCTATTTCCAATGGTTAAGTAAATACTTTTTCTGTTTCAGTATGACATCTGGAGTTTTATGGAGAGTCATCCTCTGTTCAAACACACAGAAGCCACCAGAGTCCTGGATGATGAGAGACAGATCACAACAAAGAGGATGTACACCATCTATAATGAACAGTTCCTGCGATTTGAAAGGGTAAGACTGCTGTTACTCTCTGCCTATTACATAATCTTTAATAGATTGGGTATGTTTTAGAGATTCTTTCTTATTCGGACCATTCATAACAACTATCAAAGATCTACAAATGACAGCTGGGACCAACAGCTTAACATACTTTCCAAGGCATAGAGGATTCTCAGTATATTGAGATATTCAGCCATCCATAAACCAACCTCTGCAAGCGCTGCTTAACCAGCTTATTATTAAGCGACAAGCACCAGGCACTTGACATCTCTTATTTAAAAAAAATAACATCAAAAAACAGTCTAATTTATACTGCCGTCAAATCGAAGTAACCGATTCCCGACATTAATAACAATGCTTTAAGGTCGGAAATTGGTTACTTCGTTTTGCGTTGATACATCCTTTTTTCTTTGGACGGCAGTTTATAAGATCAAGGCTTATCTTGTATAATGTAGTCGTAATCATCAGGCCCTTCCAACATTCTATTTTTAGATTAATCAATCCAAACAGGTAATACCAGTCTACAGTTTTTGCTGACTTTGAACTTGAAGTATGAGGAATTTCATGAGATTTAACAAATTAAAACTGTGATTGAAGTTCACTTCATTTACATACTACTAGTAACTGTATGGTCTGTATGCATCACAATGAGACAGCACTGGTTTTAATTATGTCCATTGAATGTTTGAAGTAAGTGTAATTTACATAAGAATAATGTTTTTGACCTAGGCCTTTATTTACTGGACACTTACTTACTAACTCAAAAACTGCAGTGAATGGCATAATAATGCACTTTATATAGATCTGACAATATGAAATGTGAATGAAAAACATTTTGTAATCTACACAGTTTATCTCAAAATATACAAAAATATAATACTACTAGTGACAGTGATAATAGAATGAAAATTGATCGAGAAACCAACAAGATATAACTGTTTTATAAGTCTGTCCCACTCGCGAAAACGCTGTTTTTTATGCGTCTTGAACTTTGCGTCATGGACATCCACAGAATCGTATCGGACGTCTCTTTCTAATTATAAACTTGAAGCTTTAAAACGTCTTTTCTTCACCATTGATGAAAGTACCTAGTTTTAAAAGATTTCAAAATTTTTTACCACCATAAGAACGTTTATGCCCTACGGCATTTCCACAGACCAAATAGGTTGGCATTTCATACAAACCTTCAAGTCCTTATTTTTCGAAATGAATGAACCGATTTGAATGAAACTTGGTATGCATACGCTAGATATAAATGTCTAAATAGTTAAGTAGTAGAGAACATTTTCGAAAAAGAGTTCAAGGGGAAAGATGAGAGTGATTTTAGGGCGTAAACGCTTGTTAACATACCGAGACTTTTGGAGTCTGCGTTGTGGAGGTCTGCGCTCCACATTAAATACTGGATGCAGCTGAAAAGGCTAGGCAGATGATTATGATGATCCTAGTTTACAAGATCTATCACTGTCAACATTGTTTAGCTGCTGTTTAAGATCTGGCTTTTAAAGGACTTTTCCTGAGGCATTTGAATGATTCCCTACTTCCTTACGCGTCGTAGTTCTAAATATTCATCATCATCATCAGCCTACACTGGTTCACTGCATGACATAATCCTCTCCAATAACTCGCCACCTATTTAGATTATCGGCAACTATCATCCAGCTGCTACCACCCTGCAAAAAAGTTAAATACTAAATAGAATAAAACTATTTCAGATAGCTGAAGACCCAAAATTATTCCAAGCTGAAAGCGAAGCCATGTTCATGTTCGACAGCTCCTTAGCTGTGAAGATATCTCTGACCTTCCGGATGTTCAGCAACGCCATCCAAGGGAACGGCAAGAGTCACCACTACCACATCATCGAAGATGTGGAGAAGGCCAAGATTGGGGGATGTTTTGCCTTGACAGAAGTGTCCCACGGGTCCAATGCTAAGGGCATGAGGACCACGGCTACGTATGTGCCGGAAAAACGGCAGTTTGTTATGCATAGTGCTGATTTTGAGGCGGCGAAGTGCTGGGTTGGTTCTTTGGGTAAGTTCTCTACAGTTAAACTAAAGGGATACCAGAAATGAATGTTGAAAAATGTCTGCAATAACGCATCTGCTCGTATGTGTAACACTTGCCTCTGTCAGCCCTCGGACATAAAATGGATAGCATCAACGAGCTTCAATCATATTTTCGCCGATTTTGTAGGAAATAATATGAGATCCTTCGAACTAATTACCTTCGCAATATCTCATTTGCGATACTTCCAAAAACTTATTTCTAAAAATCTATAGGTACAGTGACTGTACCTATGCTTTGTTGTAGGTACACTAAAATAACTTTTTAGAGAAGTTTTGCGTCAACCGCAGTATCGTATTGATCATATGTAATAATTATATTCGTGCCTTTCAGGTAAATGCGCCACCCATGCAATAGTATACGCGATGCTGATATCGAAAGGCAAGAACCACGGTCTCCATACGTTCGTGGTACCCATCAGGGATCCCAAGACCTTGAAACCGTACCCCGGAGTCATTGTGGGAGACCTCGGAGAGAAGATTGGACTCAATGGTGTTGATAATGGGTAAGTTATAAACTTTTACAGCTTACAGTTGCATCTGGTTTTTTTTACGTGGCCCCTCGTAGTTTCAGCACACTAGGGCTGTCTACTGCTTAACCGGACGTTGATTGATCTTACTAATATTATTATATTATAGATTTATGTGTTTTATTTTCTTGTAGATTCGTAATGTTCAACAACTACCACCTACCAAAAGAGGCAGCCCTCGATAAATTGGGAGGAGTTGATGAAAACGGAGACTATCAAACACCTTTTAAGGATCCCAGCAAGAGATTTGGAGCTGCTCTGGGAATCTTGTCAGGTATAAAGAAGTAATATTTAGCAATTTCCTATAACGGCCACTTTCTATAACATATCTCAATCCCAATCTTGATCCCGATCCTTGTCTGTAACCAATCAACGGCCGAGTTTGTGTCCTTCACCATACAATCCTTTGATTGGTTACAGACAAGGATCGGGATCAAGATTGGGATTGAGATATATCATAGAAAGCGGCCGTAAGTGGTCACCTTTTTTTAAAAAAATGGAAAATCATCTGGGCGGAGTGGAATCCGACGGTCAGACTGTTACTGAATAAAACCCATCCGTGTTCCTCCAAATGCCCTTTGCATTCCAGGGCAGTGGAGACTCTTTCTCAACCCTTGCAGTAGTGCTCAGCTACGTCATTCAAAAAGCCTGCAAACTTTCATGTTTTAGCCCCATTTCAGGCTGTGCGTTGATATGTGTAGTCAGTTTTCCTTTCATATATGTATATAGATTTAGATTTGACGCACAAAGGTACAAAGGACTTATATATAAATGACAATAGGCATTCTCTACCATTCAAGATAAGATGATGATGTAATATTATTGTCCCACCAGGCGGTCGCGTCCACATCACAGCCATCTCCACGTACTATCTTCAGAAGGCCATCGCGATAGCCATCAGGTATTCCGCTGTCAGGAAGCAGTTCGGACCTGAGAATGCTGCAGAGGAAACGCCAGTCTTGGAGTATCAGCAGCAGGTTAGACAAAGCTCAACTTTGTTCAAGTTTTTGAGCTACTCTTGTAGATAGTCTGTACTGAAAGCCAATTTATTTTGAGTGACCACAAAATTAAGTATAGTTTCAGACAAAATTTGATATGAGTCAATCGACATGAAAAGAAGAAATCTTTAAATGAAGCTGAATCTTGACCCGAGTGCTGGTTTTTACCATAGAACGTGGCAATGCTGCCAGTCTTTTGGGCACTTTATTAGTGGACAGTGATGTGGAGGAATTTTGCTATGCCATATTATAGATTAATTTTAGTTATATTATTTTAGCATTTTTAAAATATGTTTTTTGAAATTAAATTGGACGATAATAGATAGAAAAAAAAGTTGAATCGAAATGTGGCTAAACATGTCAACTTTAAGGCTCAATTTACATTGTAGTGAAGGAAGGGAAGGGTAGCATCAATTTTGTAAAACAGTTAGCGAAATGGCATCAAGTTAGTACCAGTTCATGTCCAGGCTAGCTCTTTCCATACCAGGTTGCCTGGAAGAGATCGCGGAATGCGATAAGGCCGCCAATTGTATATTTTTAGTATAAGTTTTTCTTTATGTGTCTATATTTTGGTGTACAATAAAATACATATAAGTAAATAGTAGCTACATACTTTCTTACTTTAGCTTGTCAACAGAGATATCGAGAATAGGGTCGATTCCTAAAAAAGCAAATGTTTAGTCTGTCAGCTTCAGTTAGATTACCTACCAAAAATATTGGACACGTATTTTGTCTTTTCTCACCGAAGCAAAATATGAAGACGATACAGTGCGTTGAAATATCGCGAAATATCGCAGTGATGTGAGAGACGGAATGACTCCTAAACTTTTATGCGTTTTATCTTTGTAAATTTTTATTGATCCCTCGATGTATTTAAAGTAACTAAAAAGATTAATGTTTTGTATTTATCGCAGCAAATCCGTCTGCTACCTTACCTGGCGGCCACGTATGCCATGAAGATATTCTCCGTGTGGCTCAGCGACACTCACATCAACATGACTATCAGTAACTTTATGGGTGAGTCTATTTAACTCTTGCTACGTATTAGTAGAACAAAATACATGAAATCAAGTACCTCAAAAGATATCTAGTTTTTTATGAAACCCGTATTTTAACAGACGTAGAATTAAAAAAAAACCGCATAATTTTAAGCTGATTGAAATCTTCATTCGACAAAACTTTTTGTTTTCATTCAACCCGCTAATACTTACCTCAATTAAATTGGCATCAAGGTGGGAGAACATTTAATAAAATCCTCATTTTATACGCCATTCAGGTGAGGATAACAACGCGGCCGCCCGGGGGATAGAGTTACATGCGCTGTCGTCAGCTGTGAAGCCGCTGTTCGGCTGGACCTCGAGGGACGGCATTCAGAACTGCAGAGAATCTTGCGGAGGACACGGTTATCTTAAAGGTATAAGATTTTAATATTATTAACGTTTATTAACTCTTAGAACGGTACAGACGACCATCGTTGTCGTGTGTGTGTGTGTGTGTAAAATAGAATAGAAAACATTTATTCAACACAGACATAATACATCAGCAACAAACACATTAAAGTTGTGCTGAGAGCGCTCATACCGAAAGGGTTACCTGGGTTATCTCAGCGTTTGCTGGGTGTCAAACACCCAGCACTGGTTTTCAGTTGGCACCCAGCAGTGACACACGGACGTGGATATAAAATAGATACATACTTGAAAATTATATAAAGGTAAATAAATAATGTCGGATGAAAATGCACCGTAACGACGTGAATAGCCGTTAAAATTAATAATCGTCCCCATTTTCTTGATCATCGCCGCCATATCGAATTTGGGAGTCGTTGGCGTTTTTTTTTTCATACATTCCAAGATTTCGATTTAGAGTCTATCATTTAGCTCTCAACTAAGATTATTTCCACTTGCTGCAACACACTTTCATCATCATCATCATATCAGCCGAAATACGTCCACTGCTGGACATAGACCTCCCTCAAACGATTTTATATATTGTAAGGAGGAGGTTTGCCATAACCGCCACGCTTGGTAGGCGGGCAGGGTATCGCAGTGTAGCTGTAGCAATGTACCTACAGAGAATGCTGCTGCCCATTCTCTGGTGAGTCCCTTAGTCGCCTCTTACGACACCCTCGGGAAGTGATGGGATGGTGCTATTCTTTTACGTCCGACACCATACGGAACACACTTTATTGTTGACCTTATATCTTATCTGACATTCACAGCGGCAGCAATTGGGGACCTTCGCAACGACAACGACGCAAACTGCACGTACGAAGGAGAGAACAGTCTCCTGCTGCAGCAGACGAGCAACTGGCTCCTCAACGTGTGGGCCAGGAGGTCTGCTATCACCGCCAACGACGCCCCTCTAGGATCCCTGCAGTTCTTGGAGAATGTCGATCAGTTGCTGAAGACTAAGTGCCCGTGGAACAGTGTGGCGGAGTTTGTTGAGCCTGCCAGTAAGTACTACTATAGTTTACCGTGTATCCGTAATTATGATAGGTCATAAATAGTGATTAGTACTAGGTTTTATATTTTGGATGAAAAGTTCTGGAGTGGCGACCGCGTACCGGAAGACGCAGCGTTGAAGGCCTCCCAGTAGGTGGACCGATGACCTGGTGAGGGTCGCTGGTAGCCGATGGATGCGAGACGCACAGGACCGGTACTGCGCGCAGCTAAAAGTGGACTTCACACAGAAGTTGTAAAAGTTTGAATCAACCTAAAGTATGTCATTTTTGCTAACGCGTTCATATTGTTTTCATTGAAATATAATATTTCAATTTAAATTAAAATTTCAAATCGTCATTCGAAATGTGTCGAGCCAGGTGCCATGTTAACTCGTACGGGATATAAGACTAAGTTTGTTTGTACAAAATAAATGTCTTGTCTTCTTTCAGATCTAATCCTCACGTACAAGTGGCTGACAGCCTTTATGCTGAAGATGACAGCGGAGAAGGTTGCCAAACTAAAGGGCGAGGGCAAAGACAACTTCTCGGCAAAGAATGACTCGCAGTCCTTCAACGCGGTCACACTGTCCGTTATCTATGGCGAGGTATGCTATACTGTCTATTTATTATCACCACAGGACTTCGCCCGTGGTACCAAATAAAACACAGTTTATGATCAAACAAATACTTATTTAGGTCATCTGGTTTCGAAGATAGCTAATACATGACTAAACTATATAAAAAATACACATGTAACATTTATAATTCCTAAACCATTTATATTTCTGCTAGACGCTTACAAAGTTCCAACGACTAATCGACTAAGACTAGTCGACTTGTTGTGCCTATGTTATAAGTTTATACATTGACGTCACCTCCGCCGAAATAAATATCAACTTTAACAAATTGTAAATAAAATTGCTGTGAAAATGGATGTATTTAAATTGTACCTACCATGCTGTCACGAAAGGTTATTATTATGTGTGTTATTTCACGTCTCTTTCATACTTACTAGTAAAGCAATGTTTTATCCTGCTGTCAAATCCGACTTCTTATATCGTCACGAATATAATGATCTTTTTAAACATTATTTAATCGTTTACAGAACTACGTACTGAACCACTTCTACAAGTCGGCGCTCGAGTACGAAGACGTGTCGTGTCGGCGCGTGCTGCGCGGGCTCGTGTCGCTGTACGGAGCCTTCCTCTTGGAGAAGCACATGGCTACGCTTTATATTGTAAGTATTTAATGTTAGGGAATTTGTGAGGGCACTGAATAATGGACTTTATTTTCGGCATGTTATGGTCCAAAGTTGTGTTAATAGCTTTTAAAGCTGAAGAGTGAAAGTACTTGCTTATTTTTGGCAGCATCTAATGTTGCTGTGTTATATTTTGAAAGGTTTATAAATAGGCACAAAAAATAACTGCCTTGCCTTATAACTATAAAAATATGTTACGTATTGCGCTAAATTCGATACTTGATTGTGTTTTATCTGTTCGCCACTTTTATTTTAACGCAAAAAACGTAGTCAGCGACCTTAAGGCGGAGACTGACTTGCAACGTTTGTTTGTAATTTATAAAGTAGGTAGTTAGTGCAGCGAGCCGAACCGCTCGATGCGAGCATTGCGAGCGCATGTTTGCAAACAAGTCTGTGCAGGTTAACGCAAAATGGAGCACGCTTGAGCCTTGTGCTCGAAGCGATCGTTTACCATGTTTAGTGTATCGCCGTTTTGTAACCAAGCTCACCTCGAATGATACATTGCATTACAAACAAACCTTGCAAGGCAGTCTTGTCAGAATGAGACTGTCGCATAATGTGTCCGTTCTAAAATATCCCGTTCCCTATTATTTCGTCGTTCTGTCTACACTGAATCATTCACTACATAATTATTATAAAAAAAAGCCCCTGCCGCGGCTGTCTATCTGTCCGCGATAAACTCACTAACTACCGAAGTACCGAACGGACTTTCATATTTTCACCATTGGACGGAGTAGTAGCGTAGCTAGGGGGAACGGGGAGCGGCCCGCCCCGGGTGACACCCGTTTAAGGGTGACACCCGACCGTTCGTTGACTGTTTTTTGTCACTGTCGGGTGTCACCCCTAAACGTTTGACGCAATGAAACCTGTCCGAGGTGTAAAAATTTTCGACCTTACTTTGCTTGCTAAGAGCAAGCAAAGTAAGGTCGAAAATTTCAAAGTCCAGCCTTAGTTCTTGAACTTTTCTGCATAACTCAACAAAATGACTCATATTTTTATGAATAAATGATCAAAAAAAAACCTTTCTGAGTTAGGGTTCACGAATTTTTGAGTTCAATTCGCTCGCTCTTGTATTCTGCCCTCTCTTAGTTACTTGTGCCTAGCCTTTTCCTATTGGGGTCGGCTCCCAGTCAAACCGGATTCAGCTGAATACCAGTATTTTACGTGGAGCGGCTGCCTACCAGACCTCCACAGACCATTACTGGGTAAGACAGTGGTGATAGTCTTGGCAAGACTGGTGTCAGATTACTTGTGCAGTCAACAAAGTTATTTATTTGTGGGGAGAGGGGGGTTAATTTTTGGGGTGACACCACAATGTTCGCACCGGGTGTCACCCATGGTAGCTACGCCACTGAGACGGAGTGATTTATGAGAAAAGTTCATGTGTATAATTAATTAAAGTTGTGTAAATTGGTGGAATATGGTGATGATTGTTGATATCGGAAAAAATGTTCCCGACTGAGAGCATCACATGCTCTCTTACCCGTGCGAAACCGGGGCGGGTTGCTAGTCAAACATATTTCTTTTTTTTTTCCTTTCTCACTACCTATTAATCATCTCCAGGGCGGCTTCCTATCCGGCTCGCAGGGCTCGTACCTGCGCGAGGGCATCCTGCAGTGCTGCGCACAAGTAACGCCCGAGGCGGTGGCGCTGGCGGACTCGCTGGCGCCGCCCGACTTCTGTGTCAAGTCTGTGCTCGGCATGGCGGATGGCGAGGTTAGTAGTTATATAATCATCTCCAGGGCGGCTTCCTATCCGGCTCGCAGGGCTCGTACCTGCGCGAGGGCATCCTGCAGTGCTGCGCACAAGTAACGCCCGAGGCGGTGGCGCTGGCGGACTCGCTGGCGCCGCCCGACTTCTGTGTCAAGTCTGTGCTCGGCATGGCGGATGGCGAGGTTAGTAGTTATATAATCATCTCCAGGGCGGCTTCCTATCCGGCTCGCAGGGCTCGTACCTGCGCGAGGGCATCCTGCAGTGCTGCGCACAAGTAACGCCCGAGGCGGTGGCGCTGGCGGACTCGCTGGCGCCGCCCGACTTCTGTGTCAAGTCTGTGCTCGGCATGGCGGATGGCGAGGTTAGTAGTTATATTAGGTTGGGGAAAAAGTCTTCGCATTATAGTATGTATGAACTTGTAATAAAATCTCTTTGGCTATACTATTTGTATCTGGCTGGTTTCGGTATCATTGAAAGATTAAATTTTAAAGAACATAATTCCAAATTCAAATTAGGAAAATGTGTGATTTTCATTTGTTTTTCGTACTGTCAAGATGAGTGAATCTAATGAAGAAATTCGATACATTTTAAAATTTTACTACAAAAAAGGTAAAAACGCAACGCAAGCCGCGAAAATGTTGTTGTCGTTGCGATGTTTATGGACCTAGTGCAGTGTCTGTGACAGTAGCAAAAATTTGTTTTAAGCGTTTTCAATCCGGAAATTTTGATGTCAAAGATGGACGTTGCTGTGGTCGCCCTATTACGGATAAAATGTATGCCATTTTTGAAAAAGTGGAGCGAGATCGGCATATCAGTAGTTACGACGTAGCTGAAGAACTGGGAATTGACCACAATACAATTTGGCGCATTTGAAAAAAGTGGGTACACAAAAAAGCTCGATATTTGGGTACCTCACGAGCTCACTGAAAGAAACCTAATGAACCGTGTACTCATTTGAGATTCTTTATTACGACGTAATGAAACCGAACCATTTTTGAAGAAGCTGATAACTGGTGATGAAAAGTGGATCACGTACGACAAGAACGTGCGAAAAAGGTCGTTGTCAAAGGCCGGTCAGGCTTCACAGACTGTGGCGAAACCCGGGTTAACTGGCAACAAGGTGATGCTGTGTGTGTGGTGGGATTGGAAGGGCATTATTCATTATGAGCTGTTACCACCAGGCAGGACCATCGATTCTGAACTCTACTGCGAACAACTGATAAGATTAAAGCAAGAAGTTGAGAGAAAGCGGCCGGAATTAATCAACAGAAGGGGTTTGGTTTTTCATCATGATAACGCTAGACCTCACACATCTTTAACCACTCAGCAAAAATTAAGAGAGTTTGATTGGGAGGTGTTAATGCATCCGCCGTATAGTCCTGACCTTGCACCTTCAAATTTCCACCTGTTTCGGTCTCTTCAGAATTCTTTAGGCAGTGTCAGGTTAACATCACGAGAGGACTGCCAAAACCACTTGTCGCGGTATTTTGATCAGAAGTCCCAAAATTTATATAGCAATGGGATCATGTCCCTACCTACAAGATGTCAAAAAGTTATCGAACAAAATGGTACCTACATACTTCAGTTAAATGTAAATAAACTATATTAAAAAATGTTTTAAATTTTCTTAAAAAATGCGACGAAACTTTTTCCCCAACCTATTATAATCATCTCCAGGGGGTATCTATCCGGCTCGCAGGGCTCGTACCTGCGCGAGGGCATCCTGCAGTGCTGCACACACGTTTTTACCAAAAAAACGTTATGCTTCAGTTTTAGACATGCAGTCTGAAAATAACATTGTGAACACAGGACACTGTCTAATCCAGTTTATTGTTACAGGCTTACAAACACATCCAATCCAGCGTGATGACGTACCCGGGGTCACTGACCCGACCCGAGTGGTGGCGCGATGTCGTATACTGGCAATCCTACGCACCTTCCAAGCTGTAACCTATTTTAATGAACAAGCAATAAGGCCGAGAATCAAACGTGCATAATATTTAGTCACATTTTTTTATTTTTAAGAGTTTCTGGTATTAGAAAAGTATACTTGAATTTATAAATCGAGATAATTTGAACTTATCATTCAATTATCAACTATGGCTTTTTGTATTTTAATTTTATGTTGAAATAACCATATGTAAAAAAAAAACAATAAAAAAAGGATGAAAAGAATGATGAAGGCAATGAAATTTGAACTTTGTTTTGTATGACATAGAGTTTGTTGTTTAAAAATTTGATAATTACCTCGAATTCCGAATTCAAATATACTTTTCTTGCTAGTCTTCTTCTTCGAAAGTCAAAGATGAAATGTTTTCGTAAAGAATATTAGTCCATAGAATGGGCGTTTTCACATTAGACAATAACGACATGAACCGTGAGCGGTCATTGACCCACCTAAATTTATTGACATTATTCATTACAAAAACGGAAAGAAATACATAAAGCTGTACTGAAACGACATCTATCGTGATCCTTTACATTTTCTAGTAATGAAAAACAGATCATAATTTGTTTTTCGAGGGTAAAGATAAAGGTCAATGAACTTTATTGCAAATTTATCTGACGCCTACCATAGAAGGGCGGCAACTGCATATCAGATATAAAAATTACATCACAACAACCACCCTTTCTGCTAAGAAATAAAGACTCAAAAGTCAAATTTTTGCTTGAACGTGCAAGTCATCCTTGGTGTTACCGCAGAACCGTGTCGCGCCTGTGCCTTGCGCCCCGTTGCCACTTGCAAGCAAGTTGTGTTACATTGCCTTGCGCGCTACCTAGGTATATTGTGATCAATGCCCCATTGTGCCCCGCAATCTAACTAAACTTGTACTAAACTATGCGAGTTGTTTGCAGATGGAAATTCGCCCTTAAACCGATAAATTCCTAACATTCCGATCAAATATAAAGCCAATTTAAGCCACATTATTATTGTAATGAATTCAAAATGTTCAAAAACGCATAATATAATTTTATTTTATACTTAAGTTATATTTTTTATGAAACGTTTAAAACGTCTTGTTAAATAATGGTGGAGATATATTTTTATACAGGGTTTTTTGTAAAATAAATATTTTATGTACAATTATTGGTTGATTTTATTGCAATAACTATCTTCAAAGCAATCAAGCTCTTGACTACAAACCTTAACAAGATTAATAACATCATCTAAACTTCTAACCTAATATTACAATGAGGAAAGATTTATTTGTTTGTTTGTTTGTTACGATTTGGCTCAAACACTAAACAACCGATTTTGAAAATTCTTTCGACTTTAGAAAGCTACATTATTACCCTAAAACATAGGCTATATTTTATTTTCGAAAAAATAGAGATCCCTACAAAAATTGCAATAATGTAACAAAAAGTAACAAGATTTGGTCGCGATTTTGTTCGAAAGAGTTACCGCGGCCCTGGAACGCAAAAGGCCCTAGGAGGAGCATGGATGGGTTTTAGTTAGTAAGAGTCTGACACTCCACCCAGAGCGGAAGGGGTCATTTGAAGATTTCCCAACCTTAAAAAAAAAGAAGTAGCAAAATTTTGCCTAATTTGCTATTTGGCGTGCGCTGAGAAAACTATTGATAATAAAACTAATGTACTACATGATTAACCGCTCGAGCACTGCCGGCACACCGGTGTTGGGAATTTTCACATGTCAGGGCTGGAGCGAATTACTATTTATTATTACCTTTAAAAAAGTACGCGAGGGTATATGTCAAACTGTTATGGTTATGTCACAATTATTATTGTTCAAATTATTGAATCAAAACCCGGGTGAAATGGAATAGTGATGATTAAAATGTTTTGCATAATCGACCCCTCACGGGGTGAATGGGTTTAACAGACGGGGTGCAATAAAGAATTGAGTAGGTACCTATTGAGTTGCGCTGATCCTGAGACCACAGAATCAGCAGCAGTCATATATGGCTGCGTAATTAATGAAAATCGATTTGCTTAATTTTCCAAAACTAACCTTTAAAAAGGGGGCGTTGAAGTTTGTGGAGTACCTACTAAATCCGCGCGGGTGAAGTCGCGGTCAAAGTGCTACCAGTAGATGAAAAGATTGATTTCGTCGTTTTTGAGAACTCGGCTTAACCTTAATAATATTTAAAATCCACTCCGGTTATTCGGAGTACATAAGGTCAAAGTCAACGTAGGTACAATCAGCAGCAAGTGTAATTAACCTTTCTGATTGTTTTTAAATCACTAAAAAAAAAACAAAAGTTTAGTTTTTAATTGAAACAAGAATTGCTGAAAAGCAATTTATTTATTTGTGGTCTCCTGTGAATTTTTAATTTAAGTATTATTTTCCTTTCTCTGTTTTATAGATACACGCTTAATTGTAATGACTTTTTTAAATTATAATCTGTCTAAATTACCCACTATTATTCTTGTCAATTTAATTGAAATTTAAGTGATAATCAATTTTGTTGCTGACCGTACAACCTGCCTACCTACCCTCTTTGAACAGTTAAATAAATTGAATTTGTAATGAGGAACCAAAATAGGGCTCTGTGATTGGGTTTTACATACATAATGAGGCTGTCAATCAGACTGCACGAAGTGACTAAATCCAATTAGGTTAAATGTAAAAGTTTTAGTTGTTTCATATAGGTAAAGAAAGGCCACTTGCAAAGTTGGTTTAGAAATGTTAAAATTACTGATAATATTGATTTTAATTGGCGGGTAAGTTTTTTTGAGAAAATATTTAGGAAAGTCACATTTTCCTTCAATTAACTAAGTTTCTCGACTTTTGATTTCTTGAAATTTGCTTTTTATTATTACTTTTATCAGGCAGGTTAATAATTGTGTCCGAATAATTAACAGTCTGTTAATATTTACGTTATGTTACGTAGGTACTTCAGTTTTCCATTTTTCATTAATGCATAAACTATATTTGTTACTTAATAACAAGCACATCTTTTACGGTAGGTTTTCTAAAAAGTAGGTAGGTACCTACGGATATTCAATATATCTATAATAATTTTTATAAAAAACTGATTGTTTGACTGTCATTGCTGACCATAAAACTCGGCAAAACCAACTTTCTGACCCCTGCTTTAATTTCAGTGTGAAACCCGAATCATTTCCCATCTTAAAAAACCTGCACGAGCGCAAAGACCTGGATTATCTCCTCATTGACCTTCTAAACGTTCTGACAAAGGACTACGAGGTCACCTGCATAGCCATAATTTGCGATGAAGTCTACCTCAATGTGTTTGCTGGACCCCTGTTTAAGAGAACCGCCCATGTGCCCTACGTTATGGTAGGTATTGTGTACATAATACGACACCTGCACCTATTCCTCAAATAGTAATAAAAGTCCTGACTGATTTTGGCCATGGCTGTTATTTTCAACGGAGACTAGCCATCGGCGCGGGAGATATTATTTATAACGCACAAGTGCATGCGCACACAGATGCACTCTCTCTATTCCTTTACTCTCATATTATACTTACGGCAATTTCGCTATTATGGTTTAGCCCCATGGAATAGAGGAGCGGTTGTGACTGTGAAAGCGAGACTCCGGGCTGAAACTATGAACTGAAACTATGAAGGTGGCTGGTATTATGAAGTACCTAGGTAATCATTGGTGTACCTAGCGGCTTCGGAACATAGGACTCCGGCCATACATGTTTTGTCACGAAAGAATCAATAACAGTGCGGGAGTGACAAAATTGGCGGTGAGCATAGTGCCTCAGAAAACAATAATCTCGCGTCTGATCGATTGCCGGTCGATCGGACTGTGAGAGTGATTCGAAGGTACAGAAAGTGCACTTGTGTTGTGTGCACACACTTAAGCTCTGTGTAACCTCCTGAGTAGTTCTGGGTTTTTTAGACAGTTGTAGAGGATAACGACGACCTGTTGTCTCCAAATTTCGTCACGCTGGAGTCATTGAGAGCGGCGCGGAAAGAAGGCTGCAACGTCTACGTTATACTGCTGGCTAACGGGTTGCAAGCTTCACGATTATTGAGGTTTGGGGACAGGTGAGAAATAGAAACGTGTATGGAATTTTGATCTTGATTTTTTTCCTGCTGACCGTAGGTACCTACCGATACTCTCTGGACGTGCTCATTCCACAAAGACATATTTTAACGCGGCTCCGCTGCTGTAGCATTATCGCATATCATAGCAGTCTATGGCAGCTTTTTGGTATCTGAATAGTACCCTACTTCCAGAGATTGCTTCTTCTAAACTTGTAGAAAAAAGTCATAAATCTGTTCGTTAAGTCTACTAACATTATTTTACCCTATCTTACAGACATCGAATCTTAGACACAAGGGCCAAATTCATTATGTTGCACGACTTTCGTCTATTCCGTAGCGAATTACACTACATTTGGCGAAGAATAGTCAACATAATCTTCATAAAATACCACAAGAAAGTCACAGGGGTCGCCAAAAGCAAGGCTTGGTTCGAACTCTCTACCGTACCGTTCCCCAACCCCATCAAAGGTGTTTTTGTGCCGAGGAGGGTGGATATTTGGAAGAATGAGAATTTCCACTACAAGAGCCCTCTGTTCGCGGATAAAACAAGTAACTTGAATGGAGAAGTGCTGAATGTCGTGTATTTGGACCACGTGCCGTCTGTTGTTGTGATGAAGAACAATGGTAGTAATAAAATAGGCGGTGTTGAAGTTGAGGTAACTACCTACCTGAAGGAGTCTTAAAAAAAAATTGTAACTTATGCCCGCATCTACAGAACTCAGTACTCAAGTATTAAGAACAGACGCCAGCACATCAAGCTACCCAAAACTGTAAAATTTTCCCAATCAACCTTGACCCTAATGCTTTAGCGATAAGTTGAAAATTTATTAAGAAACTTGACAGATTGTTGTAACTTGATGTACTGGCGTCTGTACGAGTACTTACGTAAAAGTAAGAAAGAAGAAAGAAAAATATTTATTTGGGACTCGCACAAGACAAACAAAAAGTAAAACAATAAAATAAAATTAACAATGGGGACGAAGTAGTTCGACTCATTCATTTGATTATTTTGGAAACCAGTTTTAAGATATTATGTTTGAGTCAGGCTTTTTGATTTGGTATTAAATTCTATGATGCCTACTGACATAGCCCACAAAACTAATCGTGTCAGCAATAACTTTCAGATCTTGCACACACTAGCAGAGAAAATGAACTTCAAACCGAGACCTTACCAAGCTGCAAACGCCGAAACACAAAAATGGGGCCAGAAGCAGGCAAACGGCTCTTTCTCCGGCCTCTTAGGCGAGATGGTGAATGGAAAAGCTGATATTGCTTTAGGCAACTTGCAGTATACGCCGTACCACCTGGAACTGACGGACTTGAGTACGCCATACACGTCGCAGTGCTGGACCTTTTTGACGCCAGAAGCCCTTACTGATAACTCATGGAAGACCTTGATTTTACCGTTCAAGTACGAGCCCGAAACTGTATATTAAGCTTTTATTTAAGTTTAACACATTTTTTATGGATGGGAAATCATCAAATGACTCCTTCCGCTCAGGGTGGAGCGGGAGGGTGAGTCACTCTTACTGACTAAAACCCATCCGTGCTCCTCTTAGTGCCCCTTGCGTTCCAGAGCCGCGGTGACTCTTTCGAACAAAATCCGCAACCCTGGCAAACTTTAACACCTTAAGTACACGTTAAGCAGAGATGTTGATGGCCCAGTCGTACGCGATGTACGTCTCAAACACGTCCTAAATCCTGAACGACTAATCCATAACGGGCGCGATTGTTGGATTGGCGGTATGGGCGAGAGGAGGCTCGTGTTCAAGCAGTGGCCAATTATAGGCTAATTCTTTTTACTACTTTCAGATTGTACATGTGGATTGCAGTCCTCCTAGTGTTACTTATAACTGGGACCATTTTCTATGGGCTGGCGAAAAATCACATGAACCTTCAAGAATACAAGAAATTGCAAAGATCTAACAAATGGGACATTGACGAAAATGGTAAGTTTTTTTTTGTGTTTTTCCAAAAGCGATTACAAGAACACGGCCTGATTTCCTGGGAATTTAATCATAGCCCACCTATCTTTATCCATACCCTATGTTCATAAATTAATCCTACTAATATTATAAAGGTGAAAGTTTGTATGTTTGTATGTTTGTGTAACAATCAGGCAAAAACGGCTGAAGGGATTTGGATGAAATTTGGCACACATGTAGTTCATATCCTGGAATAAAAAATAGGGTACTTTTTATCCCGGTAAGTGGCATGGATTAATGGAGACTGAGGAGGAAGTGGAAACTCAGAGCCGCTGCTGCCTTAGTACTTAAAATTCACAAGTACCAGGAGACCAGAAACATGTCATAGTATTTTTGGGCTGTTATAATTATGTAGGTAGGGTAGGTGTAGGGAAGGTGTAGGGTAGATGTAGGATAGGTGTAAGGTAGGTGTAGGGTAGGAGTAGGGTAGGTGTAAGGTAGGTGTAGGGTAGGTTTAGGGTGGTTGGTGTTTCCTGAGTAAAAAATTACAAAACAAATCAGGAAAACTTGCTGTTTCCGATATTCACGCGGGCGAAGCCGCAGCTGGTAGAAGCTAGTAATAAATAAATAAACCTAGTTAACTAAATCGATTGGACAGTACCTATGACCAAGGTGAAATAAAGTAGACATTATTTGTTTGCAGAGGAGAAGCCGGGCCTATTCCTGTTTGGAGAAATAGTGAACAGCATCCTATACACTTACGGAATGCTCCTTGTCGTGTCTTTACCCAGGTTGCCGATGGGTTGGTCGATTAGACTCCTGACGGGATGGTACTGGCTGTACTGCATCCTCCTTGTCGTCTCTTACAGAGCCAGTATGACCGCAATCCTCGCGAACCCAGCACCCAGGGTCACCATCGACACGCTCAAGGAACTTGTTGACAGCGAAGTAACTTGCGGTGGCTGGGGCACTCAAGCTAAAATGTTTTTCGAAGAATCTCTGGACGAGTATACCCAGAAAATCGGCGAAAAATTCGAAACCATCGACGATCCCTTGCAAGCCGCTGATAAAGTCGCCCAAGGAGTGTATGCATACTACGATAACTCGGATTTCTTGAAATACATCAGTGTTACCAGAAAGAATGCTTTCAAAGACTCAAATCAGAACACGACTAATACAACGGAAGTAACGGCGAGAAAAGATGTACAAAGGAATTTGCACATCATGTCAGATTGCGTCGTGAACATACCAATATCGATTGGATTTCATAAGAATTCACCTTTGAAGCCATTAGCTGATACTTATATGTGGAGAGTAGTGGAAGTGGGATTGGTAGAAAAATGGCTCAATGATGCAATGTACTCTATACGAAATTTAGAAACAAGTGAAGATGAAGTCAAGGCACTCATGAACCTAAAAAAACTCTATGGTGCCTTCATTGCACTGGCCATTGGATATTCAGTCAGTGCAATTTGCCTGATCGGTGAATTAATTCACTGGCAATTTATTGTGAAAAAGGACCCCAACTTTGACAAATATGCTCTCCACTTGTATTACAAAAATAAAAATAAAAAACACTAATTTATTTGTATCTATGTATTTAAGAACTATTTACATTGATAACATGATTGTCATTTAGTGGAATAAATATTTTGTTCAGTCATGTTTAGTCTTTTATATTCAATGGTTTGGCCTTAAAATTAACATATCAATCATGATTATTGAGCTAGAATTTAAGTAAAATTGGAAAAGACATTATTCATAAAATGCTTAACTACACATGAATTAAGCTATAATAAACATTGAATTTCATAACTAAAACCTATAAATTTTTATTATGATCTACAGAAAGTAATATTATTTTTGTTCAGGGTTGAATGCAGGTGGTATAGCTCCTTCAGGGGCATTCTCTGTGATCCAAGGATGCTGCAAAACATTTGTCAATGGCAGTCTTTGTTCTGGGTTAATGACCAGCAGTTTACCCATCAAATCTTTTGCTTTGTCTGATATAAAATCGGGATACTTAATTATGACATATCTAATCTTCCTGTATGTTTGGTGGGAGTCTTTAGCATCAAAAGGTGGTAAGCCTACAAGTAACTCATAGCACAGCACCCCAAGGCTCCATATGTCAACAGCATAGCTGTGCGGCTTCCCTTCAATCATCTCCGGAGACAAATAATCAAGTGTACCACAAAGAGTCATCCTCCTTGATGATGGTGAGTGCACAGACCAACCAAAGTCAGCTATCTTCAGCTCCCAGTTGTGACCGATAAGCAAGTTTTCAGGTTTAATATCACGATGAATGACCTTCTTTGTGTGGCAATAAACTAAAGCTTTGGTCAAGTCTCTGATATAGATTGCTACAGTTTTCTCATCAAAACGTTCACGCTCTTTCAACAATTTATACAAAGAACCTTGTTTTGCATATTCCAAAATTAAATAAATTCGTTTCTCGTCGTGGAAGTATCCGTACATGCGTAATATATTCGGGTGACGAAGTCGGCACTGGATTTCGACCTCACGCCGCACCTGATGTTCAATTTCAGAATCCAAGATTTGACTTTTAAAAAGGACCTTTAGCGCGACGACGTAGTGTGACTCCTTTTCGCGAGCTAAGTAAACATTTCCAAATTTACCTTTTCCCAGCGGACGCCCTAAGTCGAAATCTGAGAGCGACCATGACTTTTTCTTCTCTTCAGGTTTAGTAGGTCCAATATTTTGACTCCCAGGATGTTCTTTATTTTCATTAAGTTTACCGCAAACTGGTCGGGTGACTGGAGCAGCTGGCACTTTGAAACTGTCCATTGGCATTTTTAGACCATTGTTACAACCGCAACCGGACCGACCAGCAGTTGGTGGGCGATTTTCTTTACAGCTACACTTCTTATTAATGTTCATCTTCACAAATCCTTGGTTTCTTCGATATAATAGTTATATTTCCAACTTTCAGTGTGGTCAATTCAAAGTTTTGAATAACGTATTTTTCGATCACTCAGACAACTGTCAATCAATAAAAGACACCTGAGGGCTTAGACCACAGAACAAATATAATTATAAGGAGGCTGAGTGAGACACAGACAACCAGTGCTGCCAGATGAGTCGAACCTCAAGTCGTCGAATGCGAACTGCCCTATAGTCGCCTTTTGCCAGAGTTGCGGATTATGTTCGAAAGTTACCACGGCCCTGGAAACTACGGGAAAGCAAAGGAGACTAGGAGGAGCACGGATGGGTTTTAGTCAGTAAGAGTCTGACACTCCCTTCCGCACCGCCCAGAGCGGGAGAAGGCATTTGATAATTTCCCTACCGTAAAAAAAGTCTCCGAAATTCGCCTAATTAAAATGCAAAGTAGCCTAAACTCGTAGCGTAGCCTAAATTTTTTTACATTTAGTTAAAATTTAATTCGATAAACTACCAATATCACTTGTTTTTGGTCATTTTTATTTAAAAAAAAAATTAAAAAATCTACCTACTTTTGTAAAAAAGGATTACTTTTAACATTTTACTTTAGTCAGAAAATCAACCCCGCACAGAAATCAGTTTAGTTCCGCTACAAGTTTAGTAGTTTTGGTTGTGGAGGTTTGGTAGGCAGCCGCTCTACGTAAAATACTGGTATTCAGCTGAATCCTATTTGACTGGAAGCCGACCCCAATAAATAGTTGGGGAAAAGCCAGGCAGATATTATAATGTTGTATTACACAGTATAATCCCGAAATCACCTAGTTGCCCAATTTTTTTTCTGATGTAGTCTAATTAGTGACCAGACCAGACCTAGGTCAGTGGGTCGTCTTAGGGGCGGATTTAAATGGTCTCATCGGCATCGGCACCCTTCCAAGTAGGCTAAATGGCGAAGAGTCGCCCAATTTGGCAACACTGAACCAAGACCCGTTTATTTACTGTTTTAAAGTGGGGGTTGGATTGGATACAGTCTATCAAGCAGGAATCAGGATCCTCAATTGACCGGGTACAAGTCCGGGAATTGAACATTTGAATGAACTTTGACTTCGCATGAAAAGCAGATTGGTTATCATGGCAGACAGAATTTCGGCAGTGTAAACTTGTGTGTTACTTTAGTCAACCAAAACGTGCGATGCTTGCGGCAGGCGTACGTCTAGCTGTGGACATATTTCGGCTAAAACGATGAAGATGGACAAGTGCAGAGTGTGTAGAACCGGCTTAGCTCACAAAATTATAAATGCTTGACACTGACAGATTGCAGTACTGACAGTTGTCGATCCGCCTGGCGCCTGCTGTCAGTGTAGTCATCGTCACTCGTCAGCATTCAGCTGTCATGTAATTTGTTGTCGAGAGAAATTGCAAAATGCATCAAATGCAAGGATAAAAATCGGGAAAACTGAAAAATCTGTTCGATATTTCAACTCTTTTTCACAGTTAGTATTTTAATCTATTCATTAAAAGAAAGTTTTAGATTGAGATTTTTTTTGTTGAGGTCAACAGCTGCACTACGCAAGTGAGTGCATTATTGGATTTTATGTTAAAAATATATGAATAAAATTGATTCATAATTTAGGGTTTTGTGAGATTTACGGGAGCAGATTTTTAAGACCAAGTAATACAGGCAAACGTGTTAGCCAGAAAACCAATTTTTATAGGTTATGTTTAGGTGAGAGTAGTACTTTTACAAACAATATTTCCACTGAAGAATATATTCTAACCTCACTAAGTACCGTGTTGAATTGTATTTATGCCAATACTTGTAAAGTAATGGTCTTTTTGATAGGGTATTTTGTGACTTATGTAATTTAATGCACCTGATTTGCTTCCAACCATTTTGCTTCCAATCCTAATTGCTTTTGGGTGAACTGTTCTACCGATATTTTTAAAGAATAGATCTCTTTTATTACAGACTTCAAAGTAGAATAGAATAGAATAGAATAGAATGTTTATTCTTTATCATATTAGTTGATATTAGGTAGTAAGACTCCTTTTATTTGGGTCTTGTGTTGGATGTATACTTATAGACAAAATACTTCTTTTCCAGCAATAATATAGCTCATAATGTCTGATGATGCTGAGCAGCAGACTGAGGAGATTGAGGTGCTGAAATCAATTTATGAAGGAGATGATAACTTCAAACAAGTTGATTCTAAAACTTATCAATACAAGGTAAGTTTTATTTGTAGAATAGATTCAGCCAGCAGGCATGAAACTCGGAAAATAATCCTAAGGAAACATACCCATGGAATCACATGGCATGGCATTGTATTCCAGTTTAAGTCTTTATTTCTGATATTATGAAAGTTTTATATCTATATTTTTTTACAGACCAATAACTTGTTTGTGTGGTTTTTAACTGTTAATTCAAGTTGGCTATAATAATGATAAATAAATGTATGTGGGTCAATGACCATAATTGCACATTTATCTTGTTTTTAATTTTAACTTTTAATTTCATACCAATGAAGTAGTTGTAAATTCTCCATTTTCTATCATTTCAGTACATAGATGGAGATAAGTCATTTATTCTGGAGATATCATGGGGCCCTACATACCCAACAGACAAGCCAAGCTTTAATTTGGATATTTTCTACAATCAGTCCTTGTAAGTATTAGAACAATAGATTTTATATTCTCTGTAGACAGAGGTGTAACAATTTGCTAGTTATGTGTAAGTCCTATGAAATTGTAGGCGAGGTTGGCCTATTTCTATCATCATCATCAACAGCCCGAACTTCAGCCACTGCTGAAAATAGGCCCCTCTTTTCTCGTGCTAATCCCCAAATTCTTGTGACAGTCTCAATGTTATCTGCTCATCTCGCTGCTGGATGAGCAACACTTCTCCTTTTGTTCTATTGCTATAAACTGGGCTCAAATCCTGACTCTCAACTGCATCTATGAAGCTCGCTGGTACAGTTCGTTATATTAGCTGACCCACCTTTGCATATATAGTTGAGATACTTTTGCATATGAAGCAATAGAATTTCATAATTCTATCAATTCGTATTCTAAAAAATCTATTCACTGCACTAAACCTGAGAGTGCTTGCTAAACCTGAGAATGAAACCCAGGACCTTAAACTCAGTTTAAGCATTAAAAACACATAGGCTAATTTTTTATCCAGAAAAATGCACTATTTCACCATTAGGTAAGAGCTAAATTATCATCAAAAGAAAGCTTTTTACATGCAACCATCACCAATTTGTTTGTATTTCCAGATTAGCCTCTGTAAAAGAGAAAATATTGAGCATAGTGGATGCGGAAGCTGAACAATGGCTGGGTTGTGCAATGACATACACACTGTTCGAGTGTTTGAAGGAGAAAGTACCAGAACTACTGGCCGAGCAGACTGAGGAAGCTGTGACGGCTAGAGTGGAGAAAATAGTTATAGATGACCAGGTGGGTTATAAGCACAGTCTTACTTCTGTGTAGGGCTGAGCTAAAGGATATTTTTCGAAGCTCACTTATGAAACACCATGTCTGGGAACCAAGTGACAGTTTATGTTCCACCATCTCCACAAATATTTATACAATACACGGAGACCACAACAATCCTACTAATATTATGAGTGTGAAAGTTTGTATGTTTGTGTAACAATCAGGTAAAAACGGCTGAAGGGATTTGGATGAAATTTCGCACACATGTAGTTCATATCCTGGAATAAGACATAGGCTACTTTTTATCCCAGTAAGTGGCAAGGATTAATGAAGACTGAGCATGGGTAAGATAGGCTACGAAAATGCATTTTGAATGTGTGCATAAACTCAGATTGACCCTTTTCCACCAGACCCAAACTAACTTAAAAATAATCTGCCTAGCTTTTTCCCAACTTGCAACTGTATTGGGGTCGGCTCCCAGTCAAACCGGATTCAGCTGAATATCTGTATTTTACGTTGAGCGGCTGCCTACCAGACCTCCACAACCCACTAACACAGTACTTCTTGGCAAGACTGGCGTCAGATTTTTTGGCTTCTGTCAATCCGTAATGACTGCTCTGCAGATCTACAAATGACAGCCAACGGCTTAACGTGTTTTCCGAGGCACGGAGGAGTCTCGGTATGTTAAGGTGGTCACCCATCCACAGACCGACCTTGGCAAGCGTTGCTTAGCCTTCAAGATTGATCCGTGCAGCTGGTATTATTTAGCCATGAGCTTCTCACAGTACACACTTCAACTCATTCGTGAATAAATGTGTCTTCTTCTTCATTCACTTTTATTAATTATATCATTTAAAAACTTCCAGACTGAATTGAAGAAACCCATTGAAAAGAAGGAACAGCTAACGAAAGCACAGAAGAGAAGAGCGTGGGACAAGGCGGAGATCGGCAAAGCGGGAGAGAAGCCTCGCGGCTGGGACTGGGTGGACATCGTCAAGCATTTATCTCAAGCCCCACACCACCAACCAGCCTCATGACCCTCATAAAACTATCTCCCAAGCAATATGGCTAAATGTGGAGGGTTCATAAATATCGCAATACCGACCTTGAATTCATGAAGAATAGCTTGTGCTTGGCTTCGATATCGTATGACGTCACATTAACCATAAAGCATATTATTCTATGATGCAAAGGAAAGCATTGTTGCTAGAGATACCACCACACCACTATTTTCAGCGATCATCATCATCTTCCTGCCCTTCGAAATTAGCTTGTTCAGTTGCTTCATTTTGCTCCACTAAGGCAACTGGTGCCGGAAATAATTTATGGGAAAAATCATCTGTCTTTGTCTTTGATAATGGTCAGGCATTCAATGACTATTTGTGATCCTCTTATTAACTGATGTTTACGCATAAATTAATAATGATTTCGGTATCGAAATATTTATTGACTGTTTGCTCCTTGAGAGCGACGCAAACCTGGCAGCGCAGCGAAATTTTGACACACAAATATCAACGCTGCAATTCTTAAAATAAAGTCCAAAATAGATAACCTAAGTCGCGCGTCTCTGCTCGCTTTGATACGCACTCGAACTAAAGAGGATTATCCATTTTTAACTTTATTTTTACTGATGCAAGGTTGATATTTAATTGGCAGTGTGAACACCGCACTTTGCCAGGTTTGCGTCTACGCAGTTATTTCCCGCAATATTTATTTTTGTAAGGTGCTTGATCTGATGAAGGGTTGTAAGTTAATTTATAATGAAGTAGCAATTTCTAAACTAGATTATTATCCTATATTTTCGAAAAGGAAGTAACGAACTGTTATTTTATTAGTAAATTAGCGAGTTATATTGTGAAGTTTTTTTGTTGCATTTTAATCGAGTTAGTCAAAATATTTTTAATGTTCTTTTGATGCCATTAAAGAACTGTACTAGATGAATTTAAAACAACAATTTGACGTACTTCTTCTGTGTTCCTATAACGCGGGGCTTAAACATAAATGGCGAAATGTGTAAAACTCTGCCTAACCATTGAAATATAGGTGTGATATATGTTTCATCTATAACTGTAAGCATAGCCGCCATGTCTTTGTATACAGAGTGTTCCAGAATTGTGTAATCATAATATATAGGTAAGGGTGATGTTGGGTAGTTCATACACAATATAGAACAAAAAACGGACCAAAATAAACGAGTAAAAAGTTCCTAACAAATGACTTTTCTACCAGTTTGTTACAATTGGTGGCATTTACTTTAGTTTAATGACAGATTTGATGTCACCAACTGCATCACTGCTTGAAAAGTCATATTTTGTTCGAAACCTTTTAGTTATTTGTGGTCGAATTTTTAGGAAAATGTCAATTTTTTTTGTTTCTCTTTAATATATATCAGCTACAAAACATCATCCTTATGACCCCCGGATCTCTGGAACACCTTTATAACCTACCTGTTTTGTTAAAAACTTCTCTGATTGCATGGTCACCTCATCGCTAAACTCAGTGTGTGCGTCTATTATTATATTATTTCTTATATGTAAATTGTAATAGTTACATTTAATTGTAATATATTTACATTATTATACAAATATAACGTCTTTTAATTGAAATATTTTGTTATTGCTAGAACAACAAAACGCGGTTTGAATGTACCAAGGAACACAAGGAATGAATTCTTAACCATTTACACAAGTTGCAGTTAATTGTAAATTGAAACTTCACAGCTTATTATCGTTTACCATTCATACGTAAAGTCAAAGTCAGTTAATTTATTTCAAATAGACCATTAAAGGCACTTTTGAACGTCAAATTTATAGTTTGAAAATAAAATACACTGCACCTAATAAGGTACAAAGTAATAATAATATCAGACATAAGCTGTAAACAAAAACAAAATAAGTGAACATTTATTTTTGCATTCTAAAAGATGCCAACGTGTTCAAGCGACATTCAAGATTCGTGATTAAAATGCTAATGTTCGTTCCGTTACTGTACAAAAATATGAAAATAAATCTTGAATTTTAAGTGAAACCCACAGAGGATGGCTTCAATGATTTAATTTTAATAAAAATATTTTATGAAATCATAATTCAATCAGTGTATACTAGATAAAATTGATAAATTTACTAAAACTTTGTTGAAAATGTTCACGCTAACGTATTAGACTTGAAGCATCCCACTGGTCTTCTCATTACGCAAGCGGCATCTTCGCAGAAGCAGTCATGTCTCGGCGGATCTGGAAATTGAATGTTAGGTACATTATTAAATATTATACAAACAAACAACTTGGCCAACTGGACCATGATAAATGAATGGGTGAATGAAATCAATCGATACGGGTTTAAGTCCCGGGACAAGCAATGTTATTAGGGTTGTCCATGTCAAATTTATCAAGAGTAACTGAAGTACCCGGTTGGCAGTTCATGAAACATAGCCCAGAGACCAGTGGCGGCGCTAGGCGTCGGCGACCGCTGACGGCCTCGCACCTAAGGGGGCCTCGCAAGAAACTTTGTCAAGTTCATATAGACTTAATAAAATCCATGAACGGCACAGAACTATTTGTTAGAAGTATACTATCAGGATCATGTTCACAGTTCCATTCAGGCATCGTCAGAGAGAAACTTCTTACAGACCTAAGTACTTGAGATGCTTCACAAGTACCTACCTAGGTCTGTAAATTAGCCAAAAGAGTTTTTCTATCTGCGGTCTCAGTTACCTATATTGATTAAAGCGACTTGTGTTTCCTATGTCATAATATTAAAAAAAAAGTCTGTGAAAAATCTTTGTCTGGGAAATGAGAAGGGCCTCGCAATGCTGATGTTGCCGACGCCTACTTTGGGCCAAGCGCCGCCACTGCCAGTGACTGACAGATGGACGTACAGCGGTGGCTTAGTAATAGGGTTCCATTGGTAATTCGGGTACAAAACTCTTCAAAGGCGTTTAATCTTATGTTATAAGTACCAAATCATAGTCACCTTCAGTCAAGTCATCGTTGTAATAAATCAAAATGGCGGGTATGTGCATGTTTTCGGGCAGTGCCACGTCGCTAAACCGGTCCCGTTCGTCAGGTATACCGTTTTCTTCCAAGGTCTTCTTGAGGCAGAGGGCTTTGCCCATATAGCGCCATGTGTAAGACATCAGATGGCTGTTGTGCGGGAAGTATCTCATCATGATCTCGAAGATGGTTTCTTCTGAACATACTTCGATAGTTACTGTAGAACCTAATTGGAGAAAAACAAAAATAAGGTTTCGGTAAGTTTAATAGAAATAGGTGTAGAACGGACAGAGACGTTGTGCTGAAATGTAGCTTTCTAGATTATGTTGCGTCATTCTGGTATTTACTTAACCTCATCCAGCTTGTAACACTCGTACCTTTGAGAAAACTAAGCAGCGTGAAGGTACACCAACCGAGTCATAGCTCGTCCAGCGTCCTAATACAAAGCGATCGTCGATTTGTAATTCGCGTGGTCGTGCCGGAGGCGCCCATCGGTTTTGCCAAACAAATTAACGCGAAAGACGATACACCGTCTGAACACAATTTATCAGTAGGAAGTTTGTATGGAAAAAACAAAAGTTGCTTTGTACCTATAAATCTTAGCTTTTATTGCAGGTTACTGCAATAGCATGTCGCCAAACAACGCCTACTCTTGCCTTGCATGAATTAGGAAGCCAGAATTCAGTGTGCTTTACTTACCAGTCAAAGTGTTAGTGATCCTGATAGGCCTAGTTCTAGCTGTAGCTTTGCCTACCACATATTTGTCACCACTCCACCAGGGTTCATCCAGAGGACGCCACCGGGAAGAAGGTCCTATGGGGTCCCGGAAGCCATGGCCATGTATACGGTAAGTGACCTGGGTGCCGGTGACTGCGTGGATTTGCCGCACCCAATCCTCATCTTTGAACCAGTAGCTCAAGTCTTTGCCAGCGTTCGCCAACACAGTCATCGCTAGCTGCAAATGGTATAGTGTCCGAGGTTTTAAATTAGTGCACAGAGTACCTGAACATTGTCAGTCCTTTACAGTCTGTCAGCTATGCTCAAGGTTTGTTAGAAGGATAAGTTCTTAAACGAGATTATCTGCAAAAGAACCAGATTTACCGACAGCTTGCAGGGTGAGCACGCTAAAGTGGCGTGGCCCGAGAAGAGTCCTGGAGTGGAGATCGTATGTAGTAGCATGATAGGTCTCCCAGCTATATGGCGCAACGAACTTAAAAGGTGATGGCTGAAACTGTTTGAATGCGGAAGGCAGGGTGTTGTAGTAAAGCAAAGGCATATGTCTACTTAGCTAACAGTAGACATATGCCTTTGCTTTACTGACACGCTGCGTCAATTTAATAGTGATAAGTTCTTACCCTTTTCCCATCGCAGTAGAAATAGCCTCGCTTAAAACAAGGGCAATACTCCATGCAGTTGTTACAGTACCAGTTCTTACTGGGACAAGAACAGGTCTTGGTACACCGACAGGTCTTGAACTGGATCGCAAGCCAGTTGGTCACATCGTACACAAACCCTTTGGCTGATACCCAGCAGTCAGAAGATGTGTTGTGGATCGCCACCTCTGCTGGGGTATACCATTGCTGTTTCGTATATCTCATGGATATATTAGATAGATTTTACAAAATAAAAAAACTTTAATTCGTATACAAATAGATAATTGACATGTTTTTTTTTCGTTTAATTAAAAGACGTTTTATGTCGTGCTTTTTGGAGTTTTGTTAACATTGAAATGCAAACTTTTTGATTTTAATATAGGAATATTAATTGAGACATATAGTCTGTCAAGAAAGTCATGAAAAGAATGTTTTGGGAACTACTATTTTAGCTAATACTGGCAACACTGAAAAATTGACAAACTGAGTACCTCAACTGTCACTTCGTGGCTTTGTGGTTGATTTTCTATGATTTTTAGTATACCACTAAAAATCAGTGAGTTCGAGTTTTTTTAAGCGTGTGACCGTTTCGAGATAAAATGAATCGAAATGTTTATAAAAGCGGTGCGAGACAAATTATATTTTAAGTGTTTTAAGAGTGTATGGCCGAATTTCAAGCTGGGACGAGTAAAGACGATGTTTACGGTCCAACAGCAAAGTTAACCGGTACTTAAGGCGAGCCTGACTTGAGCGCGTAGGCATCTAACGCTTACCCCAGGCCCCGCAAGGAGTAGCAATACGTAATAAGTTACGATGCGCGGGAGACGCGCGCACCAAGCGCACCGCTCGCTCATGAGTTCACGGACTCGGGTAGGTACTAAGTTCCGTCACAGGATAAAGTAATGCAGTAGATCAACTTGAATTGATTAGTATAAGTTTATTTTGTTTTATTTTTCTATTAAGTATTTTTTAAGGTTATAGATGGATTAAGTACGTATTGTACAAACTTGAATCCAATTACTAATCATTAAAAATCAGTAATAATACTTATTTATTTTAGAGTATATGGTGGATTTAAAATCTGACTGACACGAAAATTATGAATACGAGTACGATACAAAAATACGCGTCGCGCGCTATTTGGCTTTGGTGCGATACCTTCGTAAAAATCAAGTAGTAGGTAGGCACACTTACTTTAGGAAAATTATGTTACAATTCTTGAATATTATAATTCAAGAAAGCTTAGAAGTATAAATGGTTTGGAATTTGCCTAGATGCTATTTAAAAAGAAACAAAAACGTTTTTATATTTTTTAATCAAATAGTTAACATAATAAAAGTTACCAATGCAACTGGCTAAAATTCGTTGAACTGTAGCTGTCTCGGTTTGCATGGACCTAGCTGAGTAGATTGACACGGAATATGGTCCTTGGATTTGCTTGGACCTGGCTGCACAGGCTTATCATTAACATTTTCTTTGTTTTCTTTCAATATTATGTCTCGTATTGGCATACCGCGATTTTGGCGCGGATCCACAATCTCTGGCAATATACATTTCAAATAAAAATCTATAATTTTTTTCTCCATATGCACCCGCCAAAATTCGTCATCTCTTGAAATATTTTCTACTACTAGTTTTCACCGAACCAAATTCCAAAAATGCATTGGTTCCTTTCTGTTACATGAAGTTGACCCTGCACTTGGTAATACCAATTACTTTTTTTGTTTATAACCCTGGTATGTTTTATTCTATCGAATTTAAATATTATAATGTATTTTACTTTCTTCAATAGCAGCATTTCCCTTTTCTAAATGCCGTTATTGGACATTTAATTTCAACAATGGTGTCGTTCCCAACTATACCGTCGGGGGTAACCCCAATAAATGAGTATTATTTTGGAGACAAGTCACGCCCTTCCGCATGCTCTATTGCCCTGTAACGCAAATTTTGATTTTGATTTGTTGGTAATTAACAAGTAAAATTTTAAAAATTTACAAAATATCCCTGTTCAATAAAGATAACGGAGCTACAGTGCCAAAGACAGATACACAGGCACACAGACGCACGTACACAGAAACATAGATAGCAAACCGTTATAAATAAATAGGATAGAATTGTAATATGGTGTGTGTTTAATTTCTTTATGTATTTTATGGTGTTACAATAATGATAATGAGATACTACTTTATTCAAATCTATACTAAATAATATTATAAAGTGGAAGTGCGCTAAGTGCGCTGTGGTAATAGCTAATTATACGTAAGTACCATGTACAACAAAGATATTGTTTTTCATTCGATCTAAAAAAAAGTCCGCGACGTTACACCTATATCTATCTCTTATAAATATGCCACACTAAGGCATTTTATGTCAAATAATTTATTTAAAAATTAAAGGTGGTTTTTCAGCATTAATATTAGGCAGGCATATTAATCCTTACTAGCGAAAGTTACTTCATCATCAAGATAATTTTATGAAGATAAACTTTGTCTTTTACAGCATGTTATTTGAACTCACCGTTTAGGAGATAATGTAAAATTAAAATAATTCAACAATATTATTAAATCGAACGGGCGGTGCGCGAGACGCGGCCACCAAACGAGAACGCGTCGAGCCTGCGTGACTGCGTGCGACGCGGTGCAAGAATTTCTTTTTTGTATTATGATTATGAATTTATGATAGTTACATTCATGGGGAAGGCTGTACGGCTATACGGGAACGGGAATTCCTACGGGAATGAAGAGTTCCGTTACCTGTCTCCGAAGTTCTTCATCAGATCTTCACCAAATTGAAATGGGATCAGTCCGGGAAGACACACTTCCAAAAAAAATAGAATCATCAAAATCGATTGACAATTGGCGATAATATCGCTGAGCAAACATACAACAAAAAAAAACAGTCGATTTGAGAACCTCTTCTTTTTTGGAAGTCGGTTAATAATATACAATACAATAGTCAATTAAAAACAGTTTAGTGTATGTAATTTATAATTTCTATACATTTTTCCTCTTGCCAATAAACACCGATAAAGTAACGCATTGGATTGGAAAAACTATCCAAACTGACCACATAGTTTTTTGTATGTCTTGTCATAACTTGATACATTGTTAGTAATTAGTAAGAGGATGGACTCTAGTGTACAGCGCATAAATGAGCTGGTCCGGTAGCCTAAACGTTACCAAAAGTATGTTATTATAATATTTTCATAGGAAATGGTCATACTGTAACACTTTTACACTATGGCACGCGACTCACGAGTGCGCTGCGCGTATTGTTTGGCATAGACGAGACCTACACAAACATTGCGGACACCATAAATATTATTATTTGTTGTGTTGTGGTGGCTGTGAGTAGGTACCCACCTAGCGTATAACTACACTTATATTTCTTCTCTACATGAACACCACAACATTATTGCACCGATATTCAACTCTCATGTAGGAAATACGAGCTATTATTTTTGCATTTGTTTAGGAGTAGGATAAGTGAAAACGGACATTTCTAATAAATAACAAATATTATAAGACTTATACAAACTCTCCGAAACCATCAAGACTAACGTAGCGGGGTGAACTACCTATTTGACATTTGAAAACAGTAAATCATTGTATCATGTGCGCGCGAGGTGGCTTTATGCACTCTGAAATAGGGTTCAAATTCAATTGTTTTACATACTCGATGCGGTTGGTAAATCTATTCCGCGCGAAAACTAAACCACTAAAGCGCACGTCTTTATGCGTACTGAAATAAGGTTTAAATTAAACTGTTTACACACGGAAATTTATCTGTTTCGTGTCGGTACTTACCTAGTTAGTAAAGTAAATTATGTATATACCTATATACCTTTTTGTTTATTCAGCCAAAGTTTATAAAAAAAAGTAGTCACCGCTGCAACGAAGAGCCGTGACAACTTTTTTTTCCCCCATTTTTTTTTACAAAATTATAGCTACATCTAATAAAAACTAACTATATTACAACTGTTTGAACACTAAATTGTATACAAGTATTATTATTTAACCACTCGACACGTGAAAATTCCAAAATAAAAAATAAATCTTACGTAAATAAACATAAACATTAAATTCGCGGCACACTGGTGTGCCGGCAGTGCTAGAGCGGTAATCAATTTAGGCTTAGCCAGTAACAGAACTTAGCGGGGGTGGCGGGATCGCAAAAATTTGGCACACGTCCGACCTCCAACACGTTCCGCTCGGGACTAAATGACACGGGGCGCGCTCATGAAACGACAAAATCACTTGATTTTGGAATTAGTGGGATACGTATTTTCATATTTCACATTATGACGGCCGATTTATATCACATTTTTTACGACCTTTATTGTGGTATAAGTTTTATTACTCAAAACCTTATATAACTCAAATGAAATGATAATTACATCTTGATTTTGACTTGTCTTTGCGATTTAATTGGATGCAGTAAAGTGCAAGTAATCGTGTATCGCACGGCCGAAATCGCAAGATCGAAGTGTGAAATATGTAATATATTTTTTTCAAAATTTAAATCCGTGTTGTTTACGAATAAAACACAATTTTACACAATGCAAAACAACGTTTTTCCGGAAAACCTGGCCTTAAATATATTTAAATGTTGAACACAGTAAAGGAAATTATAATCTCTTGTTAATCTTCTGTTTTAAGTAAAATTTGTCTTTTTTAATCATTGTTTATATTTCGTTGAGGTTATGATTTTATTTACGATTTATTATACTACCACTTAACGGTGTTGATGCTTTTGTGTTACTTTTAAGAGGTGTTTAAGGTATTTGTTATTTAACATGTCTTTATTGATTTCAGGTGTTTCTGAAAGCACAATTCGACGCATAGTTGACGAATAAATTATTAATGCACCATATCACTCTATTACAAAAAACAAGGTATATGCCTCCTTACCATTGTGATTTAAACCCCCATTTAGAGTTAGTGTGGGCAATAGTAAAAAGGCAAATTGCACAAAAAAATGTTTGTGGTCAAAATTTTGCGAAGTTGACTGAAGAAGCATTTAACTCAGTAACTCCACAAGAATGGAAAAACTGTGTTGACCATGTCATCAAAATCGAAGATGAATATTTTGCCCGTGGATTAACTCTCAATAATGATATAGACAGTTGTCATCTCGGTTAGCGATGATAGTTCGAGTGAATCTGAAGTCAGAAGAGGATGAATTTAATTATGCAGGAGTTTCAGGCAACATTTCGGGAGTTGAATACCTCGCCAGTGATTATTTGGATTCTGAATAATAAAAAATATTTCATAAATGCCTTTTTTTTTTGCGCAGTTAGAATATTGATATCAGCTCAATTAAGCTGATATCGATATTCTACCAGGGTCATGTTGAGACGGCAGCGCTGCAGCGCAGAGAGGCGAACCATCGAACTTTGTGGTAGATAAATGTTAATAGCTGAAAGGGCGAAAACAAGGGTTGGTCAAAATAAATATTCTTATTACACACACATAATTGTATTATATTCTAATTAACAAAATTATAAAAAATCAGGCAATAAACATCACAAACAAACTATAGAATACATAACTATTAGAATGTCATTTGAATGGATATCAGTTGGAAGAGGAATGTTTAAATAAGATATCTATCTTATTTAAACATTCCTCTGATTATATCTGACACTCATCTGAGTGTCAGATAATCCACATGGCAATAAAGGGACAATAATAATAAATCATCAATTAATTACTATTTTGTAAAAAAAAGTATCAAAACCTTTCAGTCGAAATTTATAGGGATACCATGTAAATGATGGTGGCGCCCTCCTTTTTTTTCATGACTTTCTTGACAGACTGTAGGTACTTATTGGATATATGCCAACTTTTGTAAGTCACATATATAAAATTTATCAATTTTAAAACTAGTTACCACTAATACATAAAACTTACAGATACTGAAAACAAACTAGTAGAAAATATAAAAGCGGAGTAAAAAAGGGAGGGGAAGAACTCATAGGGCATCGAAAAATTCGTCCACATCGCTGTCAACGGGAAAAGTGCCCAGAACACTGGCCGCATTGCCACGTTGAATGGCAATGTTGATTCGTTGGCCAAAGAAAAGGCCAGCCCTCCAGTCACGTGAGAGTCGACTAACTGCTTGCTGATTTCACGAAAAACTCGATGAGCACTCGGACCCCAATAATCCCTTTTGAAAGTTGTTATCCACACTGTTTTCCGGTCAGGATCCGCCGTGCTGTGTGTTCGTCAGAGCAAGCTCCGGGTCACTCATGGCTTGTAATCACAACACGGAACTGTATGAAAAAGCTCATGCAAAACTTTTGCAACCATTTTTTTCTCGTCCCAGAAATGTGTGAATAATGGTGTTTGGGGTTGATTTAATTTGGCCCGATCACTTTTTTAAAATCGTTTGTGTCACATCTGATTCCGTTTTTTATGCAGATAGGTACTTAATTCCTTAATTTTGGCAGGATCGCAGCGGCAGATGTCGGGCTGTGGTGAAATTGACGATGATTAATAAATTCACTTAATTTTTGTTCCTTCTTTCATACCTATTAGTAAATTAATGATTACAAATATTACACTTTCTTTTGCAGTCTAGGTAAGTACGATAAAAAATTCAACGTTCCGCCCTGTGATTTTGAAGCGTGCTGTAATAAATGAGTAGTCAGCAGACGTGTTTTATGTATGACCCATACCTGAGGTCTGTGACTCTTGAACTTTAATGCCCCTTGTTAACTTTTTGTAGTAGTCTTGATTTAAAATAAAAAGATTTCAGGATATCTATAGGATGATCTTAAGTCTGGACGAAATAGGCTAGGTATGGTACTGTCGGTAGATATATTATACTTAAACATAATGGATTAAGTACCTATAATTATGAAATTACTAGCAACTACCAGCGGCTCCGCCCGGATGAAATTCGAATATTATACCAAGGGAACATTTTTCCGTCTATCTGCATCATAGTTTTCAATCTTTAAAGTTACATTACAGAAAATGTCGAAAACGGTGTTTGATTAACTTTGTTAAAGACTGGTCTTCAAGATCAAGTTTCAAGTAAATCTGACCACAAACAAACATTTGCATCCTAACTTTTCACCGCTTAGAGTGTGATTTCACGAAATATTCATTCATAGTCCTTGTACAAAAAAAAAAAGCTTTCTTGGTCCAGGGTTTAGACTGGGTGACGATGTGTAAACCTGTATTATTTACGGGGAAAACAGACTAAAACTAAGTAGGATTATTTTGGAAAAACGCAAATTTATCACTCTAAGGTAATTTACGAGCAATCATCTGCAAAGTTTTAAGTTTTTTAACCGAAAGAATATGAACCTTCCATACAAACTTTGACCCGTCGCGGTCGGTCGTTAATCGTCTTTTGCGGGTAGTTGTGAAAAACTAATTATGATGACTTGTATTATTTACTTCGGCCAGTATTATTACTTAGTGTCAAGTACAAGGAATAAGACTCTTCATACAAACTTTAGGACCCCCTTATCGTCGTTTGGGAAAAATGTATGAAAAATTAGTCTTTTTTTACAGATTGCGAATGAGATGCGAATGCGAACGTTGCTTAAACATTAGTAGACTTGGCCCCTGGTCTATAATTTGTCAATACAATCTCACCTGTGACCACTCGTCTCACCAGTGATGACCTATGGACTCGAAACGTGGTCGCTCACAATGGGCCTCACCAGAAGGCTTAAAGTCACCCAAAGGGCAATGGAGAGGGCAATGCTCGGAGTTTCCTTGCGTGATCGAATCAGGAATGATGATATCCGCAAGAGAACCAAGGTTACCGACATAGCCCGAAGGATCGCCAAATTGAAGTGGCAGTGGGCAGGGCACATTGCTCGCAGAACAGATGGTCGATGGGGCCGAAAAGTTTTGGAGTGGCGACCGCGTACCTACCGGAAGACGCAGCGTTGGAAGGCCTCCCACAAGGTGGACCGATGACCTGGTGAAGGTCGCGGGTAACCGATGGATACGAGACGCACAGGACCGGTTGTTGTGGCGACACTTGGGGGAGGCCTATATCCAGCAGTGGACGTCTTTCGGCTGATATGATGATGATGATCTCACCTGAAAATGATGCTTGAACATAGGTCAGTAATAAGTCTGATTAAGCAACATACTGTATAGTCATATGGTAGTATCCAGCTTTATGTGGAGCAATTGCATTTTTTATAAGATGCCATAAGTCCCTACGTCTGCGGTGGCCATTACTCTAGCTACCACCATGCTTGGCCGAGCACACTTCCTGCCGAAGCCGAAGTTATAAACGTCATTAGAAAGAACGCAAGATACCCATATCGTATGTACTTACATAGTACCTAAAGGTTTAAGAATGTATTGCAAAAACTTAACAAGTAACTACCTAACTCTTAAAAGCATCTATTCTTCATAACATGATCCACATGATAGAGTCAAGTAGGTACCCATACACACTTGACACTTGTAAAGTACTTTGGGGGATTTCATGAATGCCAGTGATGCTGGAATTAACGTAGGTAGCCACCTACTGGGCCCAAACGATTGAAAGGTGGGTAGGTACTTACTGATCGATGTTACGATGATCGATGTAATATGTTACAAAGCGAGCATTCGTGCAGTCAGTAGGTACGTGGAAACGAGGACGAACATTATGCGTATGTGTTATGTTTTACACGGATTTGGACACGGCGTAACATAACATGCTCGCTGCGAATGTTACAGTGCCTAGGTACCCAGTTTAACGGCCGCTTTCTATAATATATCTCAATCCCAATCTTGATCCCGATCCTTGTCTGTAACCAATCAAAGGTGAGGATTGTGTGGTGATGGACACAAACTCGGCCGTTGATTGGTTACAAACAAGGATCGGGATCAAGATTGGGATTGAGATATATTATAGAAAGCGGCCGTTAGAAGCTAACTATCGACTCGAAAAATGATGAAGGTTTACAAGCTTGGGTTATCTGAATAAAAATAAAAGCTTTTAAAAATAAAACTGTTTGTTGGCAAGCCAATAACGGCTGGACCGATTTGACTAGGTACTCCTTTAAAAAAAGGATGCAAGTAAAGCAATAACTCCGTCGACCAAATTTTACTTCGTAGGTAAGTATTAGAAGGTTACGAGGACAATTCTGAGGAAAGTGGAAATGCGTTTTTATATATAATTTTTCGACAGAGAGAGACACAGCACGACGTTAGACGGACCAGCTTGTAATAAGTAATTTTTATAAAACAAGTAGGTAGGTACACCAAGATACAAAAAGTCCTTCAAAATGAATTTAAAAAATTCCCGTGACATGAAAAGCGTAACCGCGGGCTTTCATTTATACTCTTCAAAGGAAACCGTGCAATTACGCGGTGGCATTGTCATACAGTTTGCATCCCCCACGCGACATCGCTATTTCTAGTTCACAATAAACCCGCTTATTTGCGTACTTACGTGCCGAGACCACCACGCATGCGCGGATTCGATAATTCCATCCACTTGTTGCCCTAAATTATAGCGGCAACCCCATGCAAAGAACTTCAATAAAAATAACTGCCGCGCTTTTTGTCCATAGAGTAGAGGCGACCTCTATGACGTGCGCTCGTGTGACGTATTGTTTTCTTAATTTATTCAGTTTTTTAGGAGCGCGTGTGACGTATTCGTTTTTTTAATTTATTCGTTTATTTTTTTAGCAAAGAATTTGCTTGGACATGCTGTGTAGATTATGTACTAACATAAGTTCAGGACATATAACATACATATTAAGAAGTGTTAATGTGACAGAAATTTTAATAAAATGGTGAAGTGTGAGTGCGTTTCTGTGTATGATCTGTAGGAACTTTAAAAAGTAAGTTTTTTCCGTATTATGAACCTGTTTTTTTATTTTGTTAGGGTTATTTGTTTTTGATTTATTAATTCAGGATAAATTAACCGCGTGCCTACTTACCTATGATTGTATTGTACACGTGAAGGTGATGTTTCCGAATCGTTTCTTTTAAATTGGTAAATAAATTTAAATTTACAGTAGGTAGTTAATCTGATAAAATTTTACAATTAGAGATGAGATCGAGCTTAAATAAAGGTTTAAAAAGCTCGAAAGCCTCCACTGAGCGAGAAACAAGACATCAAAACAACCTATTGTGTTATCTGAATCGGAACAGATATGGTCCTTATCGAATTGCTCTATTGTCTGTACCTGCCATAGATACTACTGCATCCGGTAGACCAAATTGTAAAAGGGAGGACGAAAAAATAAGTTCTAAAGACGTTTTTTGTTTTGTTTTGCGTAGTCGCGACTCGGTCTAGTGAACGTACCATAAACTGTGCAACTGTCGTGCATGTGAATATGGTCCTGGGTTCGATACCTAGGCCGCGCAAAACGGTAGTAGAGTTTTTTTCAATAGATTTTACTCGTATAAGCTCAGTTTGGTTTTGTGGAAAACGACCACACTTACCTATATGTATATTTTTCTAAAAAAAAAACAATAATAAAATTTATTGTGCTCCAAATTATTACAATTACATATAAAATTGAGGCAGCCCCAGTAAGTAATTAACAATACTTGTGTTGGACTGACTCGCTCTTTCCCTTATTAACATTTTTCTTTTTTTTCTATTTCTTTCTTTTATATTTCTCCATTCAGTACCTAATTACTAAATATTATTTCAGGTAATTTAACAACAAAATGGCGACGCTGCCGATTTTCGTGTCTCTTAGCAGGTAAATATTAAAAAATATTTCTATTTTTCAAAATTTTTAAACACCAGCTTTAACCCGCGACTTCGTACGCGTATATCCCAATATTTTCGATTCCCGTTGTAATTTCCCGTTCCCGTATTGCCTATAGCCACAATATTTATACTATGCTGTAGCCTTCCTCATGAATGTGGCTATCATATACAAAAACAATTTTCAAAATCGGTTCAGTAGATCCAGAGATTACCCCCTACAACCTCACAAACTTTACCTCTTTATAATATTAAAAGTATTAGTATTAGTATAAGTTTAGATGTATAATCTACTAGCTGTCCCCCGCGGCTTCGCTCCCGTCAGCTGGCTACCTACCTACCCTATACCTACCCTACACCTACCCTACTCCTACCCTACACCTACCCTACACCTACCCTACACCTACCCTACACCTACCCTACACCTACCCTACACCTACCCTACACCTACCCTACACCTACCCTAAGGATTCTTAAATTTTCTAATTTTCCGCGCAATTCTTTTATTTTTTTTTTCATAAGAACCTTTTCCTGACAATAACAAAAAAAAAGTGAAATCGGTCCAGGCGTTGCCGCGTTGTTGAGTTATGCGCTTACCAACACATTTTGCGATTCATTTTTATATTATAGATAGATTAGGCTAGGTATAAGTATGACATGGGTATGGTTAAGGGTTTAGCATTATTTTATTCCTATCGAAGACCGCTAGTTGCTGTCTCGTTGATCTAGAGGGAATAGCTGAGAAGAGTTCCTGCAGTGAGATTCAGCAGTGCAATTCTGTAAACATGTCGAAGTGAACACTTGGGCGGGGCGCACGACAGGTGAGTTGTCAAACCATACAAATAAGATGGAATGACAGCTCTATTGTCGTTCACTCCGCCTAAGTGTACACGATGAGATGTCGGCAGATAGACCGGCTGGGTTCGATTCCCGGGTCAAGCAAAGTGTTGATGACTCGCCCCCTATTATCCTTCTGGGTTAAGGCTTGATGTTATGTACCTAGACTAGTCATCCCTCGTTCTATTTCATAAGGACGTAAGTAAATAGATACGTTCATGTCTGAATACATAAAATTATTCTAAACAATTGTTTGGGACAACTTTTTATGAGGTCTGTCACCGAATCTATGGCTCCATTCATAGAACGACGCCATCTTGCTTGACTTGAGGGCAACGGAAGCAAATTATAAATACAGATGACGGTAGTTTGTTTGGAATTATCTAATAAGCAGGTCATTAACGGATTTGACGACTTTTTTTGTTGCCGCTTTTGTGCCTTGAACAAAAGTTTTAAAATTTAAAAACATTGTAGGTTTCATTAATTTTTAAATTCTGTATTGGAAACTAAGTTTAGCCAGGTTTTAAAAAAACGTTTCTTCTAGAAGGACAATTTCTACTTTATAGAAATGTTCGCATTGCGACTGACATACAATGTCAGTCGCAATCTGTCATAAATGTAAGGGATAAGACTAACGGCCGCTTTCTATAATATATCTCAATCCCAATCTTGATCCCGATCCTTGTCTGTAACCAATCAACGGCCGAGTTTTTGTCCTCACCACACAATCCTCACCTTTGATTGGTTACAGACAAGGATCGGGATCAAGATTGGGATTGAGATATGTTATAGAAAACGGCCGTAAGTATACGAGGTTTTTTTGACAGTACATGCGCCGTTTAACGCGACATAAGTGACATAGGCAAGTCATCGAACGATATTGAACAAAAAATGTCACTTTGATCGCTGAAAAATCGGCGGTGAAAAGGCTAAGGCACCAATAAAACGGCTAATAAAGCTAATTGGCTGCGACAAAAACGTCACGTCATATTTAGTCGAAAACAATAATGTGTTGTAGAGTAGTAGGAGACCGCTGTCATTTAATCTTGGGCCTAGATGTATAAGGATGAGAAGGGTGTCAATCAATAGATTATAATTATATATTATCAACCAATCTCTGAAAGTTCTGTGAATTTTGGAAATCTGAGAGCAGAGATAGAAGAGATTTAGTATAATATTGCGCCTACATTACAACATGAAACAAAATAATGCCCGAAAAAAGTTTTTACTAAAAAAATACACAGGTAGGTATCATCAACCTATCTTTTTTATATATCCTTGTCAGGAGGTATAAATTATGTCGTGTCATAAATAAGTTCTGTCATTACGATTTGTCAGTGTTCATCAACAACATAGACATATAAATGATCAACAACAATTAATATTCTGTCAACCAAACTGCTGTGTGACATAAAACCAATCAACCTTTCTAAAGAATACGTCATTAAACTGCTAAGAAAGCAACATTGTTGCAGGTTATTCGTGACCTAAACTTTTTTTTAGATAACTCGTCTTCTAGACTGTGAATTGTGCATTTTTTTTGTATTTTGAAATAGAAAACAATAACTTTTTTTTAAACCATACCTCAACTCTTTACGTTTGGGTCCATTAGTTTCCGTCTCCTTCGGCAATGGAACTTGCCATGTCGCAATGTGCTTGTAAATAAAATGCCTTCTATGTGCGTGAAGTTTGGGTTACTGGCCGAGCGCGACATCCGGCTGCCAAAGCGCGCTTCCTGTCTCCCTATTAGGAAGTAAATACCAAGACGTGCCCAAACCCAGGGCTACCATACCAAATTGGTATCAAGGAACGAAAAGAGTCACTTAAATACGTTACAGAAAATTAATTATTTTAGGTTTGCATTAATGCGGTTTTTACCTTCACCATCATTTAGTTACCTATGTAAATGGTTCTTGCTTGAAGTTAAACTACGACTGATCTTAACTCGCAAGTCTGACTAACTCGATCTATAAATAGATGGAACGGACAGATATCAGTAAGTAACACTTGTGAATAATATTGCCTACTGTGTTACGATTTCAGGCCAGGTAATAAAGGTGACCTCACCCAAGTTATTTCGAAGGAATTCAGTAAATTACTCTAGTTTGATATTTGACAAATTAATGCCCTCAACCCTTCGCAATTTCATTCTAGAATATTACGAAGGGTTTTAATACAGCAGCCATAGAAAAATGCTGGATTAGGTACCTACCTACTGTTCTTTCTGTATCAAAATACTAAGAAATATAATTAGTTTTGAACGGGTTGAAATAACCGATTTTTTTGTCTAACCAAAAAAGTGCTCGCCGGCCCTATCACAAGTGACATTAATTCAAAACAGTACAGCGGCCTTATTAACATTATTATTTCGTACGGCTAGCATTTCCCACATACAAATTGCACACATATAGGTACATACACGCTTTGACACGTGTCGTTGTCTTCCTTGCGTACCTATAAGTAAGCTCATTAACATAATGTCTGGGTTTGTATTCAGTTTTAATTTTTGCACTAAAGATTTTTAATGACCAATGAATTCTTCTTTTCGTATCGGTGGTAGGTAACTATTAATATTTCAACTGCCGCAAAAAAAAAAGTATGAACCTAGCTTTCAAAAATGGAACAATGGGCATTCCTTTTTTGAAAACGAACCATGCAGAACAGCTGGCAAGTTTAAGACCAGAAGTTTCTGACCTGAACTACAAACCTAAGTTTAAATAAATAAATAAGTACACTACCAGCATAATTATAATATATTTTTATTTTATTTTATTTTTCCTTTATTGGCCAACCAACAATTGTTTACACTGATAACATTTAAAGTAAGTACATAATATCCAAGGTTAGTGTAACAATTAATTACAGGTTAGCACCGCATGCCCCATAAACAAATAAGATGTGCCACAAGCACTGAACTATTATTAAACGTTAATATTAGAGTACTTAACTAAAATTAAAATTAATAGGTATAAAAGCATTACGTGATGAGATTTACAGTACGAAAAGCAAACAGAAACACATCGAAACTGTACATAATAGCGAAATTGGAATTAAAATTACAATCAAAAATTAAAATCGAAATTAAAAGTAAAACTGAAATCACAATTAACATCAAAATCAAAATTAATTAAGATCCGAATCATAAGTCGATTAAAATCACAATCAATATTAAAATCTAAATGAAAAGTAAAATCATATAGAGTTGTTATAGGTCAGTAATAAGTATATGGAAATGGGCTCAGGGAGGTCCCGATTATTATTATTTTATTGAAAGGCTGGTGTTTGACCACAATTCCACCTGATGGAAAACGATGATGTGCTCGACGATGGAGCACGCTGGCCTAGCATAACTGCTAGGCAAGCGTTATTCACTTTTGTCTTCAAGACCCCAAGTTACAATAGAGCTTACAGGAAAAACAGACTCCGGCAGGGTGAAAATTGTTTACATATATTATTTCAAACTACCTTTTGCCCGTGGCTCCGCCTGCGTGGATGTCGGTTATCGCGTAAAAGTAGCCTATGTCCTTCTCCATATCCCTGGCTATATATCTGCCAAATTTCATGACGATCCGTTCAACCGTTTTAGCGTGAAAGCGTTATAAGACAGACAGACAGAGTTACTTTCGCATAGGGATAAGTATTCATTCTTGTAGACTTTGTTACAAGTGTTTACGTGATTAGACTTAGGCGTGTATCTAAAGACGATGATAAACATCATATCTGATAATAAAACACGCAAACAGAGTTTTTAAATTAGTTCCATTCCAATAAACAGGCAAAATTAAGAGAGGTAAACGCCGCTACACATTAAAGAATAAGCGGCCATTTTATTACCGTTGACACTTTAACGCTCCGCGCGCACTCCTGCGTTTGTACACCTTGCCGTCTGTCATTGTCAAAATGGATCGTGCATTAGTGCGTGACGGTTGTCACACATGCACTGCACATGGCTTCTAGCTGACTAATAGTTATCAGCACGTGGTAATGGCGACTAAATCGCTGGTAGATAGCCTTACCGAGGGCTAATTGTGACACATCGTACATTAGGAAGAGAGAGATTTGTTTACAAAGGTTCAGATGCGGAAGAATCAGCTCACACGTGTCTTGTGAGCATCATCGTCTAGTAGTTGTATGTACTTATCAATGGGAACTATATTTTTTGTCACCAAAATTTATATTTGTCATCAAGTTGTATCACCTAATAAATAGATCTATCGCCACGAAATATTTTCGTTCTCAGATAAACAAAGAGTGTTCCCAGGTATGAATTACCAAATTATTGTTAATATAATGTGTAAAATATGAGATGGATTACCAATAAAATTGTAGTGCATTACATGAATATAAACTTCGTTCTTATAATAATAGTTTTATTACTTAAATAATAGCTTGGTGCTCAGAATGGTAGATCTGTCACCAAATATTCGAACATAGGGCACAGGGAGCTTAGGGCACCCCGACTCGGACAGGTTAGGTTAGAAGGGGATGGCGGGGTCAAGTGAGCGAGCGTAGCGGGCGAACAGACCCCGCCATCACCTTCGTGGTTATTTTTTTTAATCCACCCAGTAATATGGTTTACTTCCCGTTTTATAATAAATCCCAACCTATTTATTTGATACTTGATAATATATCCCGAGGATTACATGTGATTTATTATGGAATTGCTTTTTACAATTATTTGGCAACTACATTTTGGTGACAGATCCACTATTTTGAGGACAAACCCTATTATTAAAGAAATTCAAAACGAATAAAATTGGCGATAGCTTAAATCATACCCCTTATCAATTACTATGCATATCTTTGGAAAGTACGATATTTTTATTTAATTTTAATTTTCATTATTTTTTATAGCGGCAATAAATATACTCCCTGAGAAAATTTCAAATGTCACCTATTACGGCTGTATCTCACAAATATACAGCCCGCTGACAGACAGACGGACAGAAGAGGCTTAGTAATAGGGTCCCTTGGTTACTCTTCGGGTACGGAACCCTAATAAATCCTTGTTGGCAAACCTGACTGCTGAGCGTGAGGTCTTGAGTTAGATGATAAATACGAAGTCTAATTGAGTTTTTCCATGGCATTTTTTCCGTAGCAGCTCGGAGATTGACAGTTCGTGGTGTGACAGCCCCGTCCTTCGGAAAGCACGTAAAGCCTTTGTTCACGCGTCTGATCTTTTCCCGGCCGTGTCGAACAGCCGTCCCATCGGGGTGAGAGGGCAAGGAACAGAGGGTGCACGTGTGTTTGCTCATACACTTGTGCACTTGGTCACCGTGATCGATATACGGTTGAGAGGATTATTTACCATTTAATTTAATTAACACTTATTTTTCTCTTTTTATGATTCACCGTTGACTCCATAGAGGATATCTAAAAAGTTTTCATTATACAGACTTAGTTGAGAATTTTTAAAATTCTGCAGGATTATATTTAAAAGTGACCTTGTTAAATCTTTTCTCACATAAGAAGTAACTTAAACCACGTTTGTCAAGGTCAAGACGGTTAAACGCACCTACAGCTATTAACCATGATCCTGAACGGTAAATGTTTAGCATAGACAGCTAGAGCTGCGCCAGCGCACGTCCGGTTAGGGCTGTCATTATCAAGTTCCGGCTGCAACTGGTTTGGCAGCCCTGTGTGTGATACAGTTAATTCTCCGATGTCCTTTAGACGGCAAATGGCCGAAGAAATAACATTATTTTAAACGACTTCAAAAAATGAAGGAGCTTCTCAATTCGGTTGTATTTGTCGACTATAAATTATCACCTTTAGTACCTAAATGATAACTTAATCTTAGCCCATGTGATTGTCACCAGAAAATTGCAGAGTCCGTTACATTGTGATAAATCTTTAGACTATAATTTCTCGTTATATTATGAAAAACACATTTTAAATACAATTAATCCCATCCAAATGCAATAGTTACCAATATATCTGTGTCTTATTGACAAACAATAGTTTAACAGTGTCACGCGTTATTTTACAATCTTACGGCGTTTGCCTATTTTCTGGTGACATGATCATTGAGTTCGCACTTACTATTTTTGCTTAAACAATGATTGGATTAATTTGTTTTAATTGGAAAGCAAAAGGTAATATTATTGGTTAGAATTTCTCTTTATTTAATGCTAGCAGCACGCCGCAGTTTTACCCGCACAGTTCCCATTTCCGTGGGAATACGTGGATAAAATATAGCCTATGTTACTTCCTAATAATGTAGCTTTCCATTGATGAAAGAATTTTTGAAATCGGCACATAAGTTTTTGAGTTTATTCATTACAAACATACACACACAAAAATACAAATCCTTCCTCTTTATAATATTAGTATAGATGGAATTATCATTTTGTCTTGTGTTATATTTTACTAAATCTGGCGCATTATAACAGCTTACCTGAGAACCGAACCCAGGACCCCATGCTCAGTGGTTGCGTTTGATCATTAGACCGAGGCATTTAACGCATAAATTAATTTTATTTTAAAGATTTAAAGTTGAATCTACATAAGTCAACGCACTTGGTGCTGACCTACACCCACCCACGAGTTCAATACATATTTATAATATTAATAGCATTTAATACTTCCGTAATTTCGGCGAATTCTTACCTTCAATGTGATAATTGTTAGCAGATTTTTGGATATGGTAGCGACCAAGGTATATCAATTTACTATTTACTTATATTCTATCTACTTCTTCTTTTTGAAGTGAATACTTCTTTAGCGGCGTTGTGCACTTTTTGGGATGGGGAAAAAAAGTTAAACTTGCGTCAGGACATGTGACCTGATCGAAAATTCGTAAGACGGAGGGAGGTGTATAAAATATGAAATTATCTATAAAAAACGGCAAAAAAATCACGTTTGTTGTATTCAAATATGTTTTTAGTATTTGTTATTATAGCGGCAACAGAAATACATCATCTGTGAAAATTTCAACTGTCTAGCTATCACGGCTATCATGAGATACAGCCTGGTGACAGACAGACAGACGGACAACGGAGTCTTAGTAATAGGGTCCCGTTTTTACCCTTTGGGTAGAAATCCTCCTTTGCGAATAGACATCTTTTAGGGTTCCCTAAAAGATGTCCATTCATCATCATCATCATCATATCAGCCGAAAGACGTCCACTGCTGGACATAGGCCTCCCCCAAGTGTCGCCACAACAACCGGTCCTGTGCGTCTCGCATCCATCGGTTACCCGCGACCCTCACCAGATCATCGGTCCACCTTGTGGGAGGCCTTCCAACGCTGCGTCTTCCGGTACGCGGTCGCCACTCCAAAACTTTTCGGCCCCATCGACCATCTGTTCTGCGAGCAATGTGCCCTGCCCACTGCCACTTCAATTTGGCGATCCTTCGGGCTATGTCGGTAACCTTGGTTCTCTTGCGGATATCATCATTCCTGATTCGATCACGCAAGGAAACTCCGAGCATTGCCCTCTCCATTGCCCTTTGGGTGACTTTAAGCCTTCTGATGAGGCCCATTGTCAAAGTCAAGACATGTCCATTCGCAAAGAAGGATTTCTAATAGAGGACAACGGACTGCTAATGGAAGTAAGTTGCAGTTGTTGTTGTTGTTGCTGCAGATGCCATTGTCCATTCCAGACTTTGACCCACTTCGGCCCGTAGTGTCCCAAGTGTATTTTGACGCACTTAAGAGTACAACTGATGTCGCGATGAAGTAACCACAAGCCCAAGCAATATAAGAAAGTACTGTCAATATAAGTAAAGCCGAAGCAGTATTTTCGCAAAAATCTCCTGTCACGAATAGCGTGTAATCTGAACACTCAGTCGCAGCATCTAGGTTACAATCAGCATTCCGCCGTCGCGCGTCGTCCAATAATTGACGTATTTCCTCCGTTAATTAGTCATTACGGCGGTATTGTTTCTTTGGCTATAATTGCGGATACATAGATTAAATATCTATAGAAAGTGATTTACTTACTATAAAGAAAGTTTACGAAACGAACTAACTATCATTATCATTATTTATTATTTACTTGTTTCTAAGGTTCATGATTTTTGTTGATTTTCTTCATTTGAGGAGCTCGTGGCCAAATAATAACAGCCGCACGGGTCGATCTTCAAGGTTAAGCAACGCTTGCCAAGGTTGGTCTGTGGATGGGTGATCATCTTAACATATCGAGACTCCTCTGTGCCTCGGAAAGCACGTTAAGCTCTTGGTCCTGGCTGTAATTTGTAGATCTTTGGCAGTCGTTACGTATTATCAGAAGCCAGAAAATCTGACTCCAGTTTTGCCAAGAAGTACCTACCGTGTTACCTAGTTAATGGGTAGTGGAGGTCTGGTCGGTGAATACTGGTATTCAGCTGAATCTGGTTTGATTGGAAGCCTATTCCAATAAAGTTGGGAAAAGACTAGGCAGATGAAGCTGCGAGATGCACAGGACCGGTTGTTGTGATGACACTTGGGGGAGGCCTATGTCGAGCAGTGGACGTCGTTCGGCTGATATGATGATGATGGTGATTGCTGAGATAGAGCCTTCTGACAGACGCTAAGACTGACGAACATGGTGGCAATACTTAGCTAGCTATAGAATTGACACCTTTTGCGTATGGTCAATTTAAAATGGTTAGCAAGAAAACCACATCCAATCAAAAGAATATATTTGCACAATTCAAAGAAACCAAATTCTTCCCACCGTCCAAAATCTGCGCCCACGCATTCTCTCGAAACGCATTAGGATCTGCCCGTATACAGCAGCTTGCTGGATTACTGCATTCATTAATCGTTTATTGCTGAATATATATTTTAAAGTTCTAAAGGTGTTTCTTTGTTTCTTAGGTTGACCAACGGAGCATGATAAAAAATAATAAAAATACATAGCCGTCATAAATTATGGCTCATTGAATTTGAGGTTCTTGTGAGAGTGGCGACCACGTAGCGTATGGTCAACGCCAGATAAATTTGCAATAACGGTCATTGCTCTTTCCTTAATACCTTGACAATAAATATTATGAAAAAGTAAAGGATCACGATAGATGTCAGATTCAGGACAGCTTTATGTCTTTATTTCTGTTTTCGGAATTAAGTATGTCAATAGTAGGTGCGTCAATGATCGATTTTGCAAATTGATCTGGCGTCGGCTCTAGGTACAGGAATACGCAGCGTTGAGAGGCCCCCAAAGACATGGAACCTGGTGAAGGTCGCGAGAGTCTGCTAGATGCGAAAAACACAGTCGACCCCGGCGCGCGGTCGATGTAACGACGCTTGTAGGAGCCATATCACCAGCAGTGGATATTTATTTAGGCTGAAATAATGATGATGGAATCTGGCGGTTAGTTCACTTATTAGAGCGCCATCTCTGTCAGTTACACCTGTGTCTGAAATCTTAAAAGCACTGAAATCACAGATATCGATAGACATAGATAACGCAAGAGCAACTACTTCGCGTGCCCGATTCGGTGCCCAGCTTACGTACAAAAATCGTAAGCCGCCGCTTTCGCGCTCAGTCTGCATCGGTGCACGCTAGTCGGACGTCAGTTAAGCTGATCAGCAGGCCTAGACAAAAAAAAATCTGTAGCGTTAACGTCAGACGCTCACGACAAAATGTATGGGAATGACATTAGGTGATGACGTTTCCTTTCCACACCTAATGTCATTCCCATACATTTTGTCGTCAGCGTCTGACGTTAACGCTACAGAAAAGTTTTTGTCTAGGCCCCTAGGTCAGTTAGGTGCCATCCACACGCGGCGGAGTCTTTGAATCGAAATGATTTTCCCATCTCTTATTAGTGCTTGTGTGTGACGTCATAGGTAGTCAAAAATGGCACGATTCGTTTTCATACAGTGAGCCAATTAGCAACGTTCGCATTCGCATGTCAGTTGCAATCTGTCAAAAATGTATGAAAATTAAGTCTTTTTGACAGATTGCAACTGACATGCTCTCTCTCTCTGATCGTGATACTTGCGTTATCTATCTCTATCTATATCTGTGTCTGACATCATATGTGCATTTATAACGCAAAAGTTTCCAATTTTCAACGTTGGATGGCACACCGTCTTTAAAGCAACGCTCGGAAATTATTATGCTTTTTTTTTTCTACTGACTAATATAGACTTTTCCTACAGAGCGCCGCCAACAGGTGTCATGTTCAACTAGACACCAATATATTACCTACTATACTCTATGAGACGCTATAAATAACAGCAGGCTTTAAACCATAATTTCATGGTCTGTTGATTTAAAGGAATGTGCCAATGTAATAAATAATGTTGTGGGATGTTCTGGAAATGTTAAAACATTGTGTTTATCATCGAGTGATGAGAAGATGATATATTGTGCCAATCATACGGATGCTTGCATTTCGTATAATTTTTTGCCATACATGGTATGTTCATAATTTTATCTTCTCTGGCTTCTTGGTTCGGATGTAAGTCTGACATCCCCCTTACTCGTTTGCTAGGCAGTTTTAGTGCAGGGTAAGTCAAGAGTGAAGACTAGGTATTAGTATTTTCATATCAGCAAGCACGCTACACTATTCCCATCTACTGTAACTTCCCAAAACTAGAATCAACAGTGACACCCAGAAAAGCTTCGAGGCAAATGAAGCTCGACGATCCTCGGAAAAACGTCAGAAAACAATATCGGAGGATTAAAAAAACATAATTTCTACTTCCCTGCTTATCAAGCTGGAGGCAGAACACAGCAATAACGGTCTACATTAGGCACAAATGGCCGGTAAACACAGTTGCCACTGCCAGGGTTCCGGAATTTGTTCGAAAGAGTCACCGCGGTCCTGGAACGCAAAGGGCATAAGGAGGAACACGGATGGGTTTTAGTCAGTAAGAGTCTGACACGCCCTTTCGCTCCACCCAGAGCGGAAGAAGCTTTATTTGATGATTTCCCATCCAACATGACAGTATAATTATTCAGAGGTGGACACAAAGTTATTGTAACTCTTGAAGTCTATTCTGCTAGCCACTAATTCACATACACTCATAGGTACTTGCTTGACGCACTCAAACGACAATGTTGAGTGCAGTTGACCGTGACGTCAACCTACGTATTACCGCATAGTTCCCTAGGAACCCGCAGTACGGTCAGCAGGTACCCAGGGATATAATGGATATGTGGAACATCCGCTTTGCTGGAATGGCGGCTGAGAAAATTGTATAAAATCTGCTGCTGTTGGTACTATTACGAAATGTGCTTTAACCACAGATATAGATAGACATATACTGGATAACTTTTTTTCCAGTGCGGAAACTTTGAGACCACTTCTGCCCATGTAAATGAACAACTTTCCCCAAGAAAGCCATAGTCAATTCCTAAAAAAAAAATTGAGTCTCCCATACAAATTGTGGTCAGTTGATGACAATATTGTATGGGAAGTTCAATTTTTTTTTTTAGGAATTGACTATGGCTTTCTTGGGGAAAGTTGTTCATTTACATGGGCTGAAATGGTTCTTAAAGTTTGCGCACTGGAAAAAAAATTACCCAGTATAACGCAAGTATCACGATCTGTATGAAAACCAAGCGTGCCAATTTTTGACTACCTACTATGACGTCAATACAAGCACTATTAGGTGATGGGAAAATCAAAACGATTCGAAGACGCCGCACCACCACGACGAGCACCTAACTGACCTAACCACATAACTGACACTTAGCTGATGTCCGATCAGCGTACACCGATGCAAATTGAGCGCGAAAGTGGCGGCTTACGATTTTTGATCGTAAGCTGGTCACCGAAAGAGGCACGCAAAATGGTTGCGTCTATCTATACTCGTACCAGACAATTTTCTTGCTAACCGTTCCATTTTTTATGACTCTCTTCGTTTGTTAGTTATCGAAGCTGTCCATGAAAAGAAGTGACTTGAAGTCATTTTAATAGCTTATTGAGAGACAGATGAGAGAAGCATAAGATCAGTATTTTGCGACCTTTGGCGTATGCTCCAGCAGTGGACGTGTTTACTACTGTAGCACCACAGGGCTGATCCTGTGAGCTACTAATAAAATGTTAGAAATGAAAGACTGTTTGACAATGAATTCAATACTTATTTAGGCCATCTGGTTTGAAAGGTAACTAACACATGACTGTCTTATAAAAACAATAGGTATCTATTTTTACATTCATTACTCAAAAAACAGTTCCTTCTGTTCTTTTGCTAGACTCTTCTATCTAAGGTTCTAACGACTAACTTGTCTGCCAGTGACCTGCAGCCAAGGAGTTCACACTACTTGTCATGATCTTGACTGGGAGACCATACATAGTATCTCGCTCTTTAATGTTACCTTTATTAAATGATTTACAATGATTACTGTACGGTGCAACCTCACATAATGCAACTCAGCAGTTTACGCCGCACATACATTTCAACTAATACAGTTCAATTCGCGTTGGGCTATCAAGTCAGCCAGGCGTTCTCGTTACAGCCAACAAGGACCGCAAGTGATCATACAATTACTATAGCCTGCCCATACTGACTTATCCTATGCCATAGTATCAAAGTAAATGTTGTAGATATCGCAGTTGAAGAGTCAAGAGCACTCAAGGCAAAGACATACAATCTAAGTAGAATACTTAAATACGACCGGAGATTCTCAAAACAAAACGTCTGCACAAAGATATTTAAAGTCGTGCGAATTCGCTACAATCTAATGAACATCACAATTGAATTCTCAATTAGCATAAAAATCTATCTGCAATGTTTGTTTAGTGAAAATGAATAGGTAGGTAAGTACACTGTACAGGAAAGATGAATAACCTTACAAAAGATTAAAAAATCCGACCAAGTGTGCGAGTCGACTGTCTAGCTATCACGGTTCATGAGATAGGTACAGCCTGGTGACAGCCAGACAGACGGACAAACGGACAGCGGAGTCTTAGTAATAGGGTCCCGTTTTTACCCCTTGGGTACGGAACCGACCATATAAATCGATTCACCATGTTTGGGAGTTAAATAACGTACTCCAATGTGGTCTGACTTTTAACAATATAATGATAATTTTACAATGAGTAAAAGGAAATACAGGCGAAATTTTGATGACACGGTAACGGATGCCAGTCAGTCTGTATCAAAAGTACAATACCGGCCGGCGCACGCGGTTCGTTTGACATCTGGATGACACTTGACGTCGATGACATTGACAGCGGTAGATTGGCGAGCCGCGGCGCCACGCGCCCGTTTAAGAGCTACGGTGCCACAGACAGACACACTTAGCGGTCAAACACCCCTCTTTTTGCGTCGGGGATTAAAAAAATATCTTGAATTCACCGTTGGCGTTGTCATTTACCTATTCATTTGTTGTGGTTTGTGTCAATATTTGGTTTTTCGTCAATCGGCTCGGAGGAATCTCGGTATCTTATGAAGTTATCATAGTCACCCATCCAAAGTCCGACCTCGGCAAGTGTTGCTTAACTTTGAAGACCGACTCGAATCTTTTTAATAAAAATAAAAATTCTCTATGAGATTTATCGCGAAATATGTGTTGACGACGTTATGATAACCCTATTTTTGTGGATGGGACATCATCAAATGACTTCTACCGCCCTGGGTGGAGCGGGAGGGGTGTAAGACTTTACTGACTGAAACCCATCCGTATTCCTTCAAGTGCCCTTTGCATTCTAGGTCCGCGGTAACTTTTACGAACAATTCTGCAATCCTGACAGGTTTTGATAATAGGTGTGCCTCATCATATCAGCCGATAGACTTCCACTGTTGGACATAGACCTCCCCCAAATGGGGGAGGGGGGGGGGTGCCATAATCACCACTCTTGGCAGGCGGGTTGGCGATCGCAGTGTAGCTGTAGTAAACCTACAGAGAATGCTGCTGCCCATTCTCTGGTGAGTCCCTTAGTCGCCTCTTACGACGCCCACGGGAAGTGATGGGATGGTGCTATTCTTTTACGTGCGTCACGATACGCAACACCGTTCGCAGTGTGCCTACTGAATATTTTTACGTTATGACTACTTTTTAGTGTGCATTTGTATGGTAATTTGTTTCACACGCCCATTGTCCAAACGTCTTCTATACTTAAAAGTGTAGTTTTAATTCCTAGTATAGGTATGGGTGGATTTTAACTACCTTTCAATGAGCTTGTGCTAAAATGGTTGGAATTTTGAATATTTTGCACACCGTAGCAACCTGGAAAAATAAAACTGACATTCTGCCAGGGGTAATGTCAGTCATAACTACATGACTCAACTAGTGGTTAGTCGTTCGCTAAAACACGTAACATTTCGGTAGCGCATAATATTACGAGTATTCTTAATGTTATAATGTTGCTACATAACTTATTATTTATTAGGTATAAAGGTACATACTTATTTTATGCTTTTATAATAAAAACACATGTATTTTATAAGAATCTATTTTTCAAAAGCTAATTTCGACTTTAAATATTTTTGACCGGCTCCAAAAAAAGGAGGAGGTTCTCAATTCGTTTGTATTTTTTTTATGTTGTTAGCTCATAACTCCTTCATTTATGAACCGTCATAAAAAAATATGTAGGTAGTTTTTTTTTTTAAACGTTGCCCCATCTAGGAATTTATCCTGTATCGTGGGCATTCGTGGGTGCATATATGATATATATGACACATACAGCCAGGCCCGGAACAACTATCCGCAGGCCATTCAAATACTTGTTCTGTGCGGGAATCGAACCCGCTACACGCAGCGCAGCAGTCAATCACTCAACCACTGCGCCAACCGTGCCGTCAAAACTCAAAATAGCTGAAAAAAATACGTCATCCAAGTAAATTGCGTACTTTTTTTTTCCTGGGACTTTCCAGTGGTGTTGTTGATATTTACCAATATGTTGTATACTAACATAATGTAGTATTTTAACCTAAAGGTTGAATGGTTGAGAATTCCTTGTTGCATTAAATCCGTCTAAGTACCACTATTGTACATAAGGATCAATAAATATACTAGAAGACATGTTCCTTCGGGCAATGCAGCTGTAATGTAAGTATCTATATGTCGCAGCCAACTAGCTTAATCAGCCGTTTAATTGGTGGCCTAGCCTTTTCATTTAACTGCGCCGATTTTTCAGCGACCTAAGTGACATCTTTTGTTCAATATCGTTAAATCACTTGCTCATGCCACTTATGTCGCTGATTAAACGGTGCAGTCAATTAAATGCCTAGGTTTTTAATGAAACGGCTGATTAAGTTTGTAGGCTGCGACATTATACTTTACGGCTGCGACATAATTATAGTTTCTAGCACCGATCTTCGCCAATTCTCACGGGTTTCTCTCAAATCACTTGTCATAGTTATGGGTACATGTGGCGAATTTCCCCTTAAACAATGGTGTTGTATGTTATATTGTTTATAGCAATCCATGGGATTGCTATCGGCAAGTCTTTTGTTTGCAATTATGTTGAGAATCTATGTACAATCGTGTGTAAGAAAGTTTTTGTTTTTTACTAGTAGCGATTAACTTCCTTGGGTCTCGCTGACACAGTTTTAGCTGTTTAGGAGTCTATCATCATCATCATCATCATCATTTCAGTTGGAAGACGTCCACTGCTGGACATATACCCCTCTCCCCCCACAAGCGTCGCTCCACCGGATTCCTTAGGTCTTCACCAGGTCATCGGTACACTTTGCGGTAGATCGTCCCAGGTTACGCTAAGGGAGACAATATTTAGATGCTATTAGAATGTAGATTTTTGTCGAATTAGGTACTGATAATTGTGCACCATCCCATCACTTCCCATGGGTGTCGTAAGAGGCGACTAAGGGACTCACCAGAGAATGTGCAGCAGCATTCTCTGTAGGTACATTGCTACAGCTACACTGCGATCGCCAATCGCTTGCCAAGCGTAGCGATTATGGTAAACTCTCCTATGTCCAGCCCATGTCCAGCAGTGGACGTCTTTCGGCTGATATGATGATGATGATGATGATGAATTGTGCACAGATAGACCAAAGAAATAATGTTATATCTCTGTTCAAACAAATATAAAGTAATATAATAGAGACAAAATGAGCATTGCATAATTTGTTCTAAATCCTTTTTAATATTCCTTCTTTTTATTCGTGTTCTTCATTGCTGACGGTCGTGCCTCACCCGAAAAGCTTTGGCGGATTCACTGAAGAGGTGCTTCCAGGCCACTCTGTTTTCGACTCTTCAGCAGTGGTCACTGTGAGCTTAATAGATATTACAGGTTGGTAAAACAGGCTCTTAAAAACACCTGAAAGGGGGCCTTTAGCCACTAAATTCTAATAGTTTAACTTCGAGTTTCTTATAAAAAACTACCCTTTGCTACATACCGCAGCAAGTTAGCGCACAATTCCCATGAATGACAGCTGGCACATTCTGATTGATCGCCGGAACATAAAAAAGGAAAAAAGATACCAAACGACATTGAACATCATCCCCTGACAAGGTCGCGACTCCACGAGCATACCTAGGAGTCAAACAACAGTCTATAAATGGCGCTCGTCTACAGGTGCTGATCTGGTTGTAAGCTTTTTGCTTGTAATTTCGAAAATAATTGCTGTAGTTATTTATTTGTACTAGACTTTCAGGTTCGCTCTTGTCTACGATTTTGTTCGTCCATACATCTATGTGTAATCACTGTTTAATTTGATCAGAAGTTGAGTGACGAATAAATAAAAAAAGAAAGACAGTTATGATCTCAGCCGAAAGATATCCACTGCTGGGCGGCATAAGCTTCCCCCAAATGTCGCCGCATCGACCGGTCCCGTGTGTTGCTCGGTGAAGGCCATGGGAATCCACTGGGTGAGAGAAGAACAGCGGCCCTGCCATGACGTGTTAAAGCGTGAGTAGTTCGAGCGAGAAGGAGGGATGGAGCTATATAGGGTGCATGCACCCTATATAGCTCCATCCCTCTTTCTCGCTCGAACGACTCACGCTTTAACACGTCATGGTAGGGCCCCAGGTCCGGTCTCCGGTAGGAAAGAAAAAAGGTCTAATCTTAGTGCACCTCTTCTCTAATAATTCGTTTTCTTCAACAGTAGTTAATCAGTCTAAGAACTGTTTCTTACAGCTAACAAGCTTAATACAATAGAAGCAAATAAATCTCTCAATATTCCCAGGACACGTTGGCGCCATATTATTGTGAATGAAAGAAAAGAAAAGAAGTGTACCGGCAACCATACACATCAAGCGGGAATACAGCTAATCTACAAAGGGAGGAAAAGATAGATAAAAGTTAAAAGTTTGTAGCAAAAAGAAAAGACAACTTCTGTGGAATTATAGATTAAAGCCTAGTCAGGCGAATAAAATTATTTTAAAAAAATACACCAAGTTGTATAAAAAAATTATTAAGCTTACACAGTGCGCTCAAAATAATTATAAAATTAAATCATCTACAAATCAATCTAAAACGACTTGGCAAATAATTAAGCGAAGCAAACTAAACATACCAAAATCTTCTATACATAAAATTAAAATTAATAATGAATCCATCACAGAGCCAAAACACATAGCGGATATCTTTAACAATTATTTCATCGAAAAGATTCAACCCATTGTAAATGCTGGAACTAAAGTAACACAAAAAATTTTGAATAAAAGAGACTCTATGTTTATGGCACCTAGTACACCATATGACGTAATCAAAATCATATCAACACTCAAAAATACAAATAGTGTAGGCTACGATGGAATTTACACAAAAGTACTCAAAGCTGTAGCTGGTGTCATAAGCTCTCCTTTATGTCACGTAATTAATTTGAGTATCAGTGCTGGAATATTTCCAACGGCACTAAAGACATCTATTGTAAAGCCACTACTTAAGAAAGGCGATAAAGAGTTGATGATGAATTATAGACCGATATCGCTCATCCCTGTTATTTCTAAAATTTTTGAAAAATATATTTATAAACAACTCAACTCATATTTAGAGCACAATAAGATCCTCTGCAATGAACAAAAAGGTTTCAGAGAAAAAAAACTATTAACATGGCCATTTATGATTTTTTATATACAGTGATGACGAATATGGATCAACATAGACCGGTGTGCAGTATATTCTGCGATATGACTCAGGCGTTTGATTATGTTCAACACAATATTTTACTTAAGAAACTCGAAGCATATGGTATTAGAGGTAATATACTTAAACTATTTGAGTCATATCTTCAAAACAGAAAGCAAATAACGGAAGTCAGTAGGGTAAACATAACTACAAAACGAGAGGAGTTACATCGGTCGCAAGAACGTGAAGTTAGGTATGGTGTCCCACAGGGGAGTGTTCTGGGACCACCTTTATTTACATTATATATTAATGACTTGCCTAAGTCCACAGAACAACCAATGAGCCTCTTTGCCGATGACAGTGTAGTGACAATTGAGTGTAAAAATCAAGACACATATAAACCTGACATTAATAACTCACTAATTGCAATTATAGAATGGTTAAATAATAATAATTTAAAAATAAATTTAAATAAGACTAAAATCATGCACTTTAGTCAGCGCTCCTTGACATTAACTAATAATCTCAACATAAACTATAATAATAATAATATTGACGAAGTTGACACAACTAAATTTTTAGGACTTATTATTGACAAGAAATTAAATTGGAAGGCACATATAGAGACTATCAGTAAGAAAATAAGCACATCAGCATATGCTCTTTACAAACTGGCAGCAGTAATTAGTATAGATGCTTTGCTCACCGCATACTACGGCTTGGTGGAGTCCATTTTAAGATATGGCGTAATTTTTTGGGGTAACTCGACTGACCGGGAAATCATATTTAGAACTCAAAAGCGTTGCATTAGGTCGATGTTCAAACTTGAAACCATTCAGAGTTGCAAGCCTTACTTTAAGAAATACAAAATTTTGACCCTACCTTCACTTTACATATTAGAAAATGCGATGTTCGTACGATCCAACCCTCTCCTATTTTCTCGCATGGCAGATCGACTTCCTCGTAATAGACGTGACAATACCCAAATTTGCCAGCAACAATGTAGAACGGCACTTATGCGAAAAAGTGTCTTTTGCATGGCTCCAAAAATTTATATTATAATAAACTTCCGAAAATCTGGAAGCATTTAAGTGATGTAGTATTCAAAAGGAAATTAATTAATTTTCTAGCAGATAAGGCTTATTATAATTTAAATGAATTTTTAGAAGAGAAATTTCGATAATATTTTACTTTTCCCTATGTTTTTATTATTTATATTATCATGACAATTTTTTTTTTTTGAATAACTTGACTCAAAGTGACATTATAAATAATTGTATTTAATATTTGCATGCCATTGTCTAAGGCAAACGTGATGATCTGTTTTTTATTTATTTACTGTAACACCTCTTGCATGCTGACAATTTGATGTATGTATTGTACTCATGTTTGTGCAAATAAACAAATGATGATGATGAAAAGCGGCAGATATGATGGTATTTTTTCTCGTATACGCGCAATCACAAACAGTTCCACAACTTTGTCTTTGGCATTTGCCTGGCTTTTGAATGGCCAGACCCAGACCTAGAATGGTACCTATCTGACCTGCACAACCCATCTGAGTAGCACAAACCCCTTTGGCACGACCAGTTGACAGTCTTTCGGACTTCTGAATACCTGTTAGTAACGACTGTCGAAGATCTACAAATTACAGTAAGAAACAACGGCAGGGAGGTGTCTCCTCAGGTTGATGCGCGCCTCAAAGCGATGTCAGCATAGAAGACCCCCGTCTTTTATGCTGACATCGCTTTGAGGCGCCCGCTAGGGGCAGTGCCTGCAAGGGTTACGGAATTTGTTCGAAAGAGTCACCGTGGCCCTGGAACGCAAAAGGCATTAGAAGGAACACGGATGGGTTTTAGTCAGTAAGAGTCTGACACTCCCTTGCGCTCCGCTCAGAGCGGAAGGAGTCATAAATTTATATTATTATTTCCTATCTATAAAAAAGGGAGATGTCTCGCCATGTAATGAATGGTCGGTCACCCATCCACGCATTATAACTCTGTCTTTATTCCTCATAAATAACAACCAGCAAAAGGCTCCGTTACAAATGTAATCAGATTACAGTAAGAACAGACACAAGTTCAACAATGCGATGTATGGGAACCCAAGACTAAGCATTGTTTTAATTTGATACGTAGACTGACGATGAAGCAGCGGTACTCTTTAGATGTGCGGCTTGATTAAGGGTTAATTGAAACGGTTATTAAATAGCCATGTATGAATGTGGGTGGCTGTGAGAATTAACGAGACTGTAAGGAAAGGATTAAATGTTGTAAATGATGATACGGTTGGAATGGGGATGGTGCTGATGTTGCAGTGGTTACAGGTTGTCCAGCTAACGACTCTACAAACTTTTACAAAGCACGGTTCTTATGAATAAAACCATTTTTGTAAATCAATTAAAAATACGTTTCAAATAAAACTGCGGTACTGCCACGATCTAATAGATGGAACACCATTTTTAAACATCTACTATTGTAGTTATGAAACTAAAGTCCAAAGATATAAATAATCCAAAGGGCAGAAGATAGGTGACAATTAATTTTGGAGTGTGGAATTCAAAGAATAGCTCAATGCTTAAAACTGGTAAGCAAGTAGTCATCGATTCCAACTTCAGCAGTTACATTCTTGACGTGTACCATGATAGGCATAATAGATTGTCATTTATGCGGCGGGTTGGCGCCATAGTTGGCTTCACTTGGAGAAATAGGTACTTTTCTATTGTCAGCTATAGTAAGCATTACATTCAATGAGCCACTTGGCGGTATAAAAACTTGAGCATTGTTTTCTAGTTCATTCATTCAGTTCTATTGAACATCTTTGCGGGTTCAAGAGTTATTGAACTTTGATTTATTAATGTAACTTTCTTCTAAATATGTCTTAACGTTTTATTCTCGTCAAAATTTTCTGACTTGCGTACCAATTTTGGCGATAGTCTATGGAGTATTGTTTTGAACAAGTGATGGCTTTGGGGAATGAGGCTGATTGGCCTACTGGCCACAGGACCCAATATTTAACGGGATGAAAAACCCATGCCACTCAGCAATTCAATCATGGCTTTCTATCAGTAAAAGAATTTTCGTAATCGGATCAGTACTTCCAGAGATTCGTCATCATCATCATATCAGCCGAAAGACGTCCACTGCTGGACATAGGCCTCCCCCAAAAGAGGGGGAGGGGGTTGCCATAATCGACACGTTTGGCAGGCGGATTGGCGATCGCAGTGTAGCTGTAGCAATGTACAGAGAATACTGCTGCCCATTCTCTGGTGAGTCCCTTAGTCGCCTCTTACGACACCCACGGGAAGTGATGGGATGGTGCTATTCTTTTACGTCCGACACCAAACGGAAGAGATTACGTTCTAAAAACTAACCAAACATCTTAGCTTTTCCCAAAACTGGCATTTTTCTTACACAAACCTTACTATCAAGAGGTTATTGCTCCAGCTAGTGTATGACCTTGAACAATTGCAACACAATCGTCATGCAGTGACCTGTCAGCTCTCAGGAATGCGGGTTACCATGCTAGTTCAACATCGCGTACATAGTCATATTCATTTTCATGGTAATTTAGAAGCCAGGCATTGTTTGTGAATACTTCGCCTCGCCTATTTCAATGGGTGATGTTTTGGTGTTTACTTTGAGTTGCGCTGCGGTCAAAGTTCTCTGTAGTATCTAGTAGCTTATATTTCAGAGAATTTCAGCCATATTTATAAAATATTTTTGGCGATTATATGCTTAGCTTAAGTATTGATTAGCAAATCCTTTATTAGAAGGATTTATATTTATAATCTGCTAATCAGTATTGAAACTAAAGATATAATTTTTTATGTCTGTATTTGATTTGTCTTAATTTTAGTTTTATTTTCCAAAGTTTTTTTTGCCAAACTTTGCAGTTTGATGGCGAGAATCGCTCGTTAAACATGTGTAGAATGGAATAGAATAGAAATCATTTATTTCATTATTTGACAATAATGTAGGTATACGTACCTATGTTTTTTTTTGTAGAATAAAAACTTGATACATTTACCTAAGCGTAAACAATACTTACGTTATACTTATTTACTTGAATACCCAATCTCAGGTAATTTACAGTGTGTGAGATTCCGTGCTCAAACAGAAATAAAATAAACAACTACTATATATTTTGCACGTGTCTAATGAATTTGTTTCCCCGCAACGTTTCAGTTCAACATTCACTGCCTTTGTAATAAGCAAAGAATCTCTCTGGTTCAGAGTGTGCGTCTCCTTTTCAAGGATATTTCTTGCTGACTGTAGGATGTGTCATGTGACATAGTAGCGAAGCCACGGGAAAAGACTAAGAGGTATAGAAATACTCTTTATTGAGCCCATAACAAATTACAATAGGCGCTTAAAAATAATAGGATACATTAATATTTCGCGGTCTTATCGCTAAAAGCGATCTTCTACAGAAAACCATTGATGAATTAGTCAAAAAGATAAACTAAATACAGTAGAAGGTTGAAACCTCTACAAAATAAAACAACAATATTAACAATCAAGTGCTGAAAAATGCGAACAGAAAGAATGTAAATGAGCAGTAAACGCGATCCGTCAATATGTGAGGAATGGAACCGGCCATTGTTGTGGGTTTACGAGCGCAGCGGAATGCTAACAGGAACGGCCTGGTAGCTGAACGATAACAAACTGACTTCCTGGTTCCTGGACTAAGGTGATTGGTTATTTAAGGAGTACCTGCGTATAACGCAACTTCACACCCATCCTGCCGCGTAAGGAGATACATTTGTAAAATTGCCTGTAAATCCCTTTATTCCCGTTGTCCTCGTATGCCATATCCCCGTCACGGGGACAGCGGGACGTGATTAAATTTATTTCCCGTTGTCCCCTTAACGTACATTCGGCTAACGGGGAAAACGGGAAGTAAACCATATTTCTGGGTGGTTTAAAAAAAAATAACCAGAAAAAAAATATCCTCTTCTAACCTAACCTGTCCGAGTCGGGGTGCCCCAAGTCCCGAGCTCGCTTCGCTCGCTCTTGCACAAACATAATTTGAAAAGTAAGTTTAATTATTACAATAAATTAACGGGGACAACGAAAAGTAATTTTAATTATTTTATTAAATTCCCTTTGTCCCCTTTAACGGGGACATGGCCTACGGGGACAACAGGGATATACTTGTAAATCAAATTAAATAAAATCAAAAGCCATTTATTCAAATAAGACTGAGTGCCAGCACAGTTTGAACACCAACGTATACAAATAGGCTCCCTGTCACAACTTCCTAGTGTTTTAGCTGGGAAGAAGTAGCGCAACAAACTCCCCAGCAACACAACTGTCTTTTAAGTTAGAAGAACGGGTACAAACCTAGATTGCTACAGTAAGATTCCTGATGGAAAGACCCAATGACACCTTACCGATCTTGGTAATTGAACAGAGGACCCCAAATTCACAGTCGCGGCTGATATCACAAGACCAAAGAAGTACCTGGTAGTTAGCATTTAGAAGATGCTACCGAGACATACCTACCAGCCCGTAGATTCTGTTAACATGTCGAAGGGAAGGCGTAGGTGAAGTTCTCACGAAGTGAGCTCATTCCATCTTGTTTTTACGGTTTGACACTTCACTTTGTCGTTCACTTTGCCTAAGTTTTCACTTCGACATGTTTACAGCCGGTCGATTCAATCGACATCTCACGATCTTCACCAAGGCGGAGTGAACGACAATAGAGCTGTCATTCCATCTTATTTGTATGGTTTGACAACTCACCCGTCGTGCGCCCCGCTCGGGTGTTCACTTCGACATGTTTACAGAATCGCACTGCAGAATCGCACTGCTGGAGTGTCTATTGGTGGCGTTTTCTAAAAGGATAATGGAATCTTTTGTCTGTATCTCTTCTTCCTATCACTACCCACCGTCATCGGCCATTACCTTTAGTATTTAGATAACAGAACTGAAGATTCTTATCTTCAGTTCTGTTTCCGGTCGCTGTTATAATGACCATTTGCTGAACGATTTGTTTTAAAAGTAAGATTTTCTTAACAATTTTCATAGGAAACATTTTGAAATTGCAGAAAGCAGTATTGACGTCCTCACCTATGCAACACTTTTACAACCTTTAAAGCACCAATAAAAATATTTATAACAATATCAAGGAAACATCTGACCATGACATCATGAGGGATTCCACGCCAACTGAACTTTGCTGCCCATCACTTATGAAATCAACCTTAAAGTAAAAGATATAGAGGTAACACAGGGTGTGTTGCACGGTGGTAAAGTTGAACATCCTGTGGCCTGCGCGTGCGCGGATGTGGTGTAGGCAGGCGGTAATAAAGCCGTACATAAGAGCCGATAGCCTCAAAATACATTACGTGGGATAAGTGAATGCAAGTTGAAGTTAAATTATTGTGCTTATGTCATTTGCTGGAATGGTGTTTGTATTATTTTTGGTTCGTTTTTTTACCGTTGTTTTTGCATGTATCTACGTTTTTCCATCGAGCTGATTAAAAGGATGAGGATTAATCGCAAGTGTAAGAGTATATCTATCTATCATTGTATCAATTCAGTTCATGATCTCGTGGCTAAAGTTTAACAGCCACACGGGTCGATCTTCAAGGTTAAGCAACGCTTGCCGAGGTTGGTATGTGGATGGGTGACCATCTTTACATACCAAGACTCCTCCGTGCCTCGGAAAGCACGTTAAGCCGTTGGTATGTGGATGGGTGACCATCTTTACATACCAAGACTCCTCCGTGCCTCGGAAAGCACGTTAAGCCGTTGGTACTGGCTGTCATTTGTAGATCAGTCGCATTCGTCGATTGTCAGAAGCCAGTAAATCTGACTCCAGTCTTGCCAAGAAGTGGGTTATGGAGCCGCTCCACGTAAAATACTGGTATTTAGCTGAATCCGGTTTGACTGGAAGCCGACCCCAATATAATTGGAAAAAGGTTAGGCAGATGATGATCCTATTTTTAAGAACCGTTCGCATTCGCACAGCTGTTACAAACTGTCAAAAACACCATTAGTATCTATACATTTTGACAAGTTATTGACATTGATTGTCCCCGATTTGAATTTGAACTCTTTTTATGTACGAAAATTGGCCTTCTAACCATCTATTTGGTATCTACCTAAACCTACCTAATATAAGTGGATGATAGTGAGTTCGGTAACAATAACAACCCGTTGAAATTTATCGATAGAAAACATGCAGCATTTCGCTCAGTTGAAGGATTGAATATTCTACCTACTGTGAACTCGAATTTAATTTTTAATTAAATTCCAAAAATAAATGCAAGTTAAACTTAAATGTCGAGACTTGGAAAACATTCTGAAATTCCAGCAAAGAATTGTGTAGCAATTAGAAGCCTCCAACCAATTGAAACATGCAGGAAACAATAACCAGCCTTAAGTTCCCGTCAAGTTATCTTTCCTAAACTACACTTGACTTGAGTTAAGTTAAACTAAACGTCCCAACTTTGTAACGAAGGTTCCCACCTGTTGTCTCTAGCCTCAACTAATAAAGTGAACCTGTATAATTAGTCTTCAAACCGATGCATTGTTTGTCACTCCGCCAGAACTGACGCGAACGTCGACGGGCCAACACGCGTGCGATCAAACGCTCTGACAACCAGAGTAGCATCAATAAATCGATCATAACACGAAACAAAACGGAATTAGAAAACTGCAAAACGAAATCGGAAAATTAAAAAAAAAGTGGACTCTAATTTTGAAAAATAGAACCCGATATTCGAACGTTTTAACATTATTAAACTTGTAATTTGTGCATTCGAAATTGGAAACAGTTTTTTCTTTTCCAAATTCGGATTTTTAATTGTTTTTTTTTTGTGACGGATTTGGAAAATTAGAAGTGAAGTGCCTTTTACGCAATGACCCCTGTCGGGCTTCTGTTCAAAGTAAACAGGTAGGTCTCGTTTACATGTTTCTGTTGGAGAGTGTTAAATATTGAACATGGGATGTGTTAATGTGTGTCTTGGTGGTTATTTCTTTAACATTGTTATTCCACTGATGTTTCTATTGTAATGCCTTCGGACGAGACTCGAGACTTGGAATCTTTGGTTTAAGATTATATTGTTGATCAGTTCACTCGGTGAATGCATAATTATTTTTCTTTTAACGTGTGTATAATGTTTTTTTTTACGGCGTTTGGAACACAAAACATTTATTTTTCTTAAAGAAGACGTATTTTATGTTAATGTGCCTAGGCAAGTTTCAGTAAGTAATATTTAGCTAGATAGTTACAGGAATGTTTTGTATAATATCTAATTTATGGATCTTAAAAAAAAACACTTACTTGTTTACGTACCTATCATATCACCACCATTATGTAAGGAAAATTATGGGAATTAATTTAACATCTCTCATAAGTTGCAATTATCTAAAGATCAGAATCTATCTACCTGTTAGCAACAGGTTAATTAATATTAATTACATGAATATCAACTTGGAGAATATCGTCAATAATTACTAATTACATTATTAATGGCTTGGGTTGTTCTGGCATAAGTGCTGCATAATAAGCAGCGCTGCTAAGCATGAGGTTTTGGGTTCGATTCTCGGGCTGGGCATTGTTATTGTATTGAAATTTTCAAGCTTCACCTAATTATGTATACGGAAACGTGAACTTTCCACACCTTTTTTTAATCATGGGAAATCATCAAATGACTCCTTCCACTCTGGGCGGAGCGGAACGGAGTGTCAGACTCTTACTGACTAAAACCCATCCGTGTTCCTGCAAATGCCCGTTGCGTTCCAGGGTCGCGGTGATATTTATAGAGCACAAAATGTGTATGATATTTTTTATTATTATTATATTTTTTATTTATGAATGGGCTAGCTCTTGACCCCGATCACGCCTTTTGGAAAGCGATAGATGAGGTCCATGATGAAGCGAGCGTGCCCAGAAGATGCCTTGCACTGGTACTCCCACGCGTCGACGAAACACAGCAGTCTGCTTCACGCCGAACTCCGGTGGGAGGGTGATCGCGAACCAGGCGGGCATTAGCCGTACCACCGCAAGGGAAGGATTGGCCACTTTTATAAGGTGCTAGGTGAGGCTGTCCAGGATGCGCCGAGCGCTCAGTTGAGTGTCTGATGAAACGAATTGCGCTACACGAGGAGGCTACTTTCTGTTCCTTCTTAAAGTCCAATGGGACGGGAATCCGACTGTACCTGGCGCAGGACCAACGGCTGTAGCTTGCTTTCTCACCACCAGCTTACAAACTACTAGTGCTACTGAGAAATTCCTAATTGCACTCAGGACTATGCTTGGCAGCCGGGCTCGAGCCAGCGCGCGGCAGTGTCTGCACATAAACTACCTACCCTGTAAATTATAGTATAGGTACCCAGGAGGGGTGAGACTACTAAAACATTTGACGCAGCCGTCAGATATGCAATGTTATTGTTTTAAAACTTAGTCTCCTTATTTTTGTTCCTTTGTTATGTGTACCAAATAAACAAGTTTTCTTTTTTAAAAACTTTCGAGTATCATTAGCAAGTTCAAAATAATTGAAGATCTAGTATTCCCACGTTAGCCAGTTCAATCGTTTCTAGTTAATAACAATGATGGATGTGCGCAATTCGTCATGATGATCATGTTCGTGCGTGCAACACTGACTTTAATTGTTATCCAACCAGATGTTTTGTTGTTTTTCCAAGTGTTGAACTTTTTGCACGTGAATGATACTCGTCGATGAGTCTTTGGTGGAATAAGTCGAAATGTTCAGTTCAATTAAAAGTTAGGAAAATGATTTTTAGAAGTGGTCCAAAGTGATCGGAAGGCAGTCAATTAAGATTAATTGACTGCCTTCCGATCACTTTGGACAAAACAACAACAACAACAATGCTGGTATACGGCTGCGGGGACAAGGCTAGGCAGATGCCTAGCCTTGTCCCCGCAGCCGTATACCAGCGTTTTACTTGGAGCGACTGCCTAGATCTATTCTTCACAACCCAGTAACTGGGTAAGATGACACCCCTTGGCAAGACTGGTAACCGGGAATACAGTATGAAACTGACACTCAAAAAATCTACTTTTTAACCGACTTCAAAAAAAGGAAGAGGTTGGAAGCAATTCGGTCGTATTTTTTTTATGTTTGTTACCTCATATCCGTCATTTATGAACCGATTTGAAAAATATAACTTTAATTTCGGAAGTTGGTGAAGAGTGCTGATTTGCTGCTACACAGTAAAACACAATATCAAAATATAAAATATAGATTTTGTTTAGAAAACCCGGTTGTAAAAAACGTTTAAAAATAAACAATAAGTAATGAATTTTTCAAGCAGATTGGTGGCGTCATTTCTAGTTCAACCACATTTTTTGAAAAATGACAATATTTTATTTTTATTTTGATATTGTTACTTTACTGTAGGTATAGCAGTATTAGATTAGGAAACTTATTAGAGTTAGCAATAAGTTTATCAGTAATTAATTATTTTGTTATTAAGTTTATTAATATTATTTATTAATTTTATTAATATTATTTTGAAGTGAAGTAGATAACATCAAAGTAAACACAAATACCTAACTAAAGAGACGAGACTCTTTAACTATTCCCAACCACAGAAACTCCTGATGTCTGATATCAAGAGTTCACTAGAAACGATTCAACCGTATTCGATCCTGCAGCGACATTGTTAAAAAAACATAACTTCATAACTTCCCTCCATATCAAGTAAGAGCACAGACCAAAGTAAGAGACGGAACAGTGGCCCTACCATGACGTGTTAAAGCGTGAGTTGTTCGAGCGAGAAGGAGGGATGGAGCTATACACTCTATATAACTCCATCCCTCCTTCTGGCTCGAACGACTCACGCTTTAACACGTCATGGTAGGGCCGCTGAGCTACACCAATCCAAAAGACCAAGTGACTTTTACAAATGGGGTAAGCCCATCATACCAGAGTGTCAATTTTAATAAACAACGCTCGCATTCGAATGTCAGTTGCAAACTGTCAAAAAAACCTTCATTTTTGACAGATAGCAACTTGGATGAGAATGTGAACGTTTTTAAAAAATAATAGTCTAAGGAACATGCATGAAAAAAATATTTGTTATTTTTTTTAATTTTTTTTTATTAGATATGGGTTTGCTCTACACAGTTTATCAATATAATACTAACAATGAAAATAGAGTCAAAATTGATCGAAAAAACAATGAGATGTTACTATTTTAAACAAATATAATCTGTCCCTCACGCGAAAACGCTGGTTTCTATGGCAGCTGTATACGCGATAAGGACTTTGACGTCAGAGTTGGCAATCGGAATTTCTCTTTCTAATTGTAAACTTTGAAGCTTTATAAATTTACCGCTGAATAAGTTATTTTAAAATTATTTACTAGAACTAATAAGTATTTCATTTAGCAAATAAAAAAAACATTTGTAAGTATATTCCCTATTGGCCCTCTGTTATAAAGTTTTAGATTATGTGTATCTTCTTGAGTCACGGGGTGGTTTACCGCTACAGCTAGAATACTGCTCACCCCACAAAAAAGAACACAGCCGCATGAATACGCATAGATAGAACTGAGTTGAATGCTTTTTGCTCCTTCGTGTGCGAGCGTGAAGTTATTTTCAACTGTGTTCTTTACAATTTCCATGTATTTGTATTCTTGATTGGAGGGTAGAGGGCTGTCAAAGCTTTTGCTTGCCATAGTCTGATTTTCTTGAAGAAAAATATTAAAAGAACCTAAGAAAGGATCAAGGGTCTTCCATTTGACTCGAGCGAAATAAAGGAGTTGGAGTTACAGCTCGCGTCAAATAACTTTGCTCTTCTGAAGTTAGCCGTTTGCAAAGATCGCGCAGGTGCAGTCATGTAGACGGGGGCAAGCGGGACGCAAGCATGCATGGAACGTAAACGAGCGACTGAGACATAATAATCGCGCCGCCATAATCCCCGTCCCCGTGTGTTTTGCGCATGCGCAGTTGCAGTTTTGTTCGTAATTTTGACTACTACGGAGCCACTCGTAGCCAACTTCAGAGGGGCACAGTTATTTGACGCGAGCTGTACGTGGACATAAGTTCAGTTCAGTTTCAATTGCCCGTGTTAGCAATTTTTTTACCAACTGTAGATATTGTCTTAAAGTGATTCTAAACAAAGTGATATTCTATTGGCAATTTCACCGGATAGTTGCAGACGCTGTAAGATTGTAAGATATCGCGTGAAATTGCAAACTTGTTTTTCTCAATAAGACACGGATATATTGGAAACTATTGAATTCGGATGAAATAGAAATGATCTGTTCACAATATCGAAAAATTATAATCTAATAAAGATTTATTACAAACTTACGGAGTTTGCAATTATCCGGTGACACGACAGCGCTTGTTGAAATGTCAATAGGAACTTTTGGCTGCGCATGTCAATTCAATAACTTTTATGATTTTTTGACAATCGTTCGTCGACGATCGTCGTCGTCAAATTTGGAATGTGTAACTACAATAAACTTATTTTAACATTTTCGTAGTGTTGGCAGCCCTATCCCAAGTGAGGCTAGACTACATATTTATGCCTTCAAAGGCAAAGAGGAAGATCTAATTACTTGTCAACTAACGGTTATTCGATGTTACTTAACTTGATATCTTGCATGTTGAGGCGCCATGTTGACGGGTAGCGACAGTTTTTTCTTTTTTTTTTTTATTGGTGATGGGTTTGCTCTTGACTCTAGTCAATGTCAGATATGACAGAGACAAAGTCTACGATGGAGCGAGCTTACCCAGAAGGAGCCTGTTCACTCTAACTTTGAAGAGATTAGGGCTGTAAGCTTTTGGAAACACAGACGCAGGCAGAGAGTGACTTAGAAACGATAAATTGTGTGATTTGATTCGATCCCTATGATTTGTGAACACCGTTGTGAAAAGAATGACTGTGGCCCATATTCCCAAACGTAAACTCCATCTCAACTCGAAATCCAACTCTATCGGTGCTGGTCATAAATTGAAGTTTTTGCATTTGTTTGCTCATCTCTTGAGTACGAATACGTCATATTAGACAAGCTTTCATTGACATTTTCGTGCTCATGTTGGAGTTGGAGTTCGAGTTGAGTTGGAGTCTATGTTTTGGAATATGGGCCTACGTGTCAGTGTGTTTTTTAGTAGTTTAGAATTTGGTAGGAGCGTTTTTAGACATACACGGACAATTATCCAGGCTATGTGTGGTAGGTTCAGTCCTCGGCTAGGTGTAGTGTTTTTTTAATTCTTTCATAAGGAGCGAAAGAGACGTGTTTGACGCCTTTTGCTGCCTTTATAAAGTAGATGTCACAGTTTTACTAGAAGAGGTTATAGGAAGCAGGAACTTATATGCCTGCCTTAAAAGGCGGGACTCCGGGGTCGCAGGCGCTTAGAAGGGGTTCTTAATCACTCACCCAGTGATCCTAGGAAAGACAGTGATGGCGTATCAACGTGCGCAGCGAGGCCCAGAGGAGAGCCTTTTACAGCCTCCCCAGGGATGAGCGCTAACAGACGTTGCACAGAGGGTCTTTTAAGAGGTCACGGGACTTCTTCTAGGTATGTGTTAATGTTGATCACTGGGATGATGTTAGAGAGATAAAATCCCACACTCACTGGTCTTTTTTCTAAAATTTCAGATGCCTTTTGAAGACTACCCCGATAAAAAAGACATTTAACGGTGTGAGGATATGGCTAAAATAACAACTGGATTATCGACGGACGCCATTTTAATAGATACCTAAGTATCAGTACCTAATATCAGGAAGCTGTGGTATACCTACCGGATAAAAACTGTTACTTTTGCAAAAAATATACCTGTATTGATCGAAGCCATGCATCCGTTCAACGGTGTTATAATGAAGTTTTTGACCTCATTTCCTGGTATTGGTAGACTGCTATCGATGAAGTAAAACACTACGATAATGTACATTTGGGGTATTACCTGAGTGGACTACATCGTTAATGCTAACATGCCAATATATTATTTCTTTTGTGTGGGTGAATGCCTCTTTTTTAAACGACTTCAAAAAGGAGGAGGTTATCAATTTGGGTGTTTATATATATTATTATGTATTTTTAAATGTATGTTTGGGTATAACTCCGTCATAATATGTAGACTAATTTGCAAATTATTTATTTGGCGAAAGACGTTTATTCTGAAATGGTCCCATTTGAATTTCGAAAAGATCTGTTGAAGAACTTCGGAGATAGACAGCTAAATAGATTATGGACTGATTCGAATTTTTGGGGATTCCAATAAAATGTAAAATACAAAAAAGCCGACTTCCAAATAAATATAAAAATAAAAATACAACCGACTTCCAAAAAACTTCAATTTTGGTAGTCGTCAAAAAACGAAGAAACCAAATCAGAAACACCGACTTGTAAAATTGAAGTTGTTGTACTTTTGAGGGCTGATTTTCCAATAGCCAGATAACTTTTATCTCTGATATAAATTGGCGGTTTGACAGCTTTTGTATAGTAAATATGTCTAACCGCTTTATTTATTCTATAAATTTCAACAAATAAAATTTATCCGGCTATTAAAAAAGTAGCACTGGTTTTCATTTGAAAGTCGGTTGTATTTTTTTGTAAAAAGTTTTTTTGTCATGCTAAGAAGAGACGAGGATTACTATAAGGTTGCCTATACATAGCAAGGCTATTGGCCGACTTTATTTATTAGACAGTCGTTCCGAGTATCGTTGCTTGGAAGCATCTTAACATGCGTACCTACTAGAAAAGTTCCCAGTGCTAAAACTTTAGCACTCATAGAATCACGAAGTTTTTTTATAGAAATCACCTAGGCCTCTGCTGATCCACCGTGACGAAGGCGCTAGTCATGCGTTGAACATAATATAGTTAGGTGTAAGTATAGGTATAAATTACACACGCTGTTTTACTACAAGGAGAACATGGCTTTTTAAAACGATATTACAATTTTCTGAAAAAGTTAACTATGAGTCTATGAATAATTTAATGTAAGTACCTGTGTCCTGTTCCGTATGGTGTCGGACGTAAAAGAATAGCACCATACCATGACTTCCCGTGGGACGTGGGTGTCGTAAGAGGCGACTAAGGGACTCACTAGAGAATGGGCAGCAGCATTCTCTGTAGATACATTGCTACAGCTACACTGCGATCGCCACGCTTGGCAGGATTCCCCCATTTGGGGAACGCCTATGTCTAACAGTGGACGTCTTTCGGCTGATATGATGAAGATGACCCACAGTTTCATACAAAGCTTTCTCAAAAGAATCATTTTAAATACGTAGTTAGGGATTTTTCCTGAGTAAACAAAATATGATTCTATTTAGTCCGTCAGTTAGATTATCGAAATATATTGGATACGTATTCTTTGTTTTACCAATCCAATAAAACTTGACGCAGATAAAACGCATCAAAGATCAGGAGTGGGGTCTTGTGACGTCATTTTCCAGTAATAAGTGAACCGCTCTATGACGTCACACGAGTTTGGAACGTACTGTATCGTTTTCATTTTTTGTTTACGTAAAAAAAGTAAAACTGGCGAACTGCGAGTCGGACTCGCGCACGAAGGGTTCCGTACCATTATCTATAAAAAACGGCAAATCACGAAATTTTTAATGTTTTTTTTATGAATACCTACGGTTTTTTTTCTGAAATAAACAGATTATTATTTTATATATAGCAAACCCCCTTAAATATTTGTTTTTTTAATCAAATTAATTATTTTTAAAGTGAATATATAACTAAATATTCTGTGAATATTTCAAGCGTCTACCTGTTGCCGTTATCAATATCAAGCAAAAACGAGCAAAAAAATTACGTTTTTTGTATGGGAGCCCTTTTTTTTCTTGTTTCATACTTTTTAGAACGTGATATTTCTGTGAGGGTTTTAGTTTTTGAACTTCTTTTTTTGATAATTACTGAACAAAACTAAAAACTCACCATAATAGGTATGGATGAAGGAAGGCTGGTTCCTGAACGGGCCTAGTAATTTATTGTTGGTCAGGACAATGGTTGTGCAATACATTTGCACAACCATTTTTTTATTGCCGGAATAAATAAATTAAGCCCCCTTAAATATTTATTTTATCCTGTTTTTTAGTATTTGTTGTTATAGCGGCAACAGAAAAACATCATCTGTGAAAATTTCAACTGTCTAACTATCACGGTTCATGAGATACAGCCTGGTGACAGACGGACGGACGGACGGACGGACAGCGGAGTCTTAGTAATAAGGTCCCGTTTTACCCTTTTTTTTTTATAGGATGGGAAATCATCAAATGACCCCTCCCGCTCTGGGTGGAGCGGCAGGGAGTGTCAGACTTTTACTGACTAAAACCCACCCTTAGTCTTCCTAGTGCCTTTCTTCCCAGGGCCGCGGTAACTCTTTTGAACATATTCCGCAACCCTGGTCCCGTTTTACCCTTTGGGTACGGAACCCTAAAAATACGTATCGAATATTTTTTGGAAATCTATCTGACTGACTAATTAGATTTTTTAAGGAAACATCGCTCTTGTCAATATTCATAATCTATAGGGTATTTTTTTTTCCAATGTACAAACTTTGAGAACCACTTCTGCCCATGTACCTAAAGAACAACTTTCTCCAAAAAAACCTTACTTAGTCAATTCCTAAAAAAAATTGAGTCTCCCATACAAATTGGGATCAGTTGATAACAATTTTTATGGGAAGTTCAATTTAAAAAAATAAATTAAAATACTAGATATACGGCTTCGCTCCCGTCAGCTGGCCCCTGGCTACCCTACACATAGTTTACGTCCTATTCTCAGACCTACTGAATATACACACAAAATTTCATAACAATCGGTCAAGCCGTTTCGGAGGAGTATGGCAACTAACACTGTGACACGAGATTTTTATATATAAGTTGTCACGTGTATCAGTTGTTTATTTAATTGTCTGTAGATAAAACATGACAATATTTTCTTGTTTCATACTTTTTAGAACGTGATATTTCTGTAGTAGTGTTTTAGTATTTGAACTTCTTATTTTGGTAATTACTGAACAAAACTAGAAACTCACCATAATAGGTATGGATGAAGGAAGGCCGGTTCCTGAACGGGCCTAGTAATTTATTTTTGGTCAGATTCAGGACATTGCGTTAATTTATTTATTCCGGCAATAAAAAAATGGTTGTGCAAATGTAATAGCGGATTGATAGCTAATCCATAATGATCGTCAGTATCATACATATAGTATATATCAGTATTTCTTCTTAGTTTCCAAGCTTTTCTGAATAAATCGACAAAATTAGTTGCTAGGTATCTCTGTATGAATGTGTAAATAAAACCTATTCTATTCGAACGCGGGGTTTGAAGAATGCACCCCCTGTTAATAGTCCTGCCAGCGCCAAAGTTTGTCTTAGCTTCAAGTTTTTCATTTTCTCAAATTACCAACAGTAAACAGCCGAAAAACATGAAAAACCCGACTTAAAATCGTAAACCAACCGCCACTATTTCCCACTACAACAAAAATTATGAATGAAAAGTTCATGCGTGTGCGCCGATTTTATCATAACCGAGTACATGCGTTTAACTACAGCTAAAATTACGTCTGTACATAACTGCATACCTTCGAATAGTTATTTAACACTAATACATATTCACACATTCGCTCATTAAGTTAGTTAATAGGCTGTGAACATTGCTTTATGATTTATTGGTCTATGTTGATGTTATGTGATTGACAAGTTTTGATTTCTTTTGGTTTTCTGAAAGTGTTGTGATGGGCTGACGAGATAGGTTTGCGCAAAGTTGTAAGGTGTGAAAAGTATTTAGGTAACAATGTGACTTTTTCGAATAGGGAATATATATACATATTTGTAAGTTTATTTAGTGATTTGATGCACCAGTCTGCTTGAACTTTTAATCGTTTCTTGGGATAGGATTTTTTAGAGCCATGTCCTTTTTTTATTTCGTACCAAATTTTGATATTACCTACAATTTTAGAATCATCTCCTCGAGCCCAGTATATTTCCGTTGTCCCCGTAGGCCATGTCCCCATTAAAGCGAATTTAATAAAATAATTAAAATTACTTCCCGTTGTCCCCGTTAATTTATTGGAATAATTAAATATACTTTTAAAATTATGTTGGTGCAAGAGCGAGCGAAGCGAGCTCGGGACTTGGGGCACCCCGACTCGGCAATTTTTTTTTTAAACTACCCAGTAATATGGTTTACTTCCCGTTTTCCCCGTTAGCCGAATGTACGTTATGGGGACAACGGGAAATAAATTTTAATCACGTCCCGCTGTGCCCGGGGCGGGAATATGGCATACGGGGACAACGGGAATAAAGGTTGAGCCCTTTTTTTTCATACCCCATATGACTATGACACTAAATCATCATGTGGGTCTTCAAATCTGTGATTGAACTAAAATAAATGCTACAACTGCATTCAGACTGCTTGAAGAGTGACTTGTATAGAGCTTTTTTGCGTTTTTTTTAGCGTTTAGATTAATTAAAGGCAACTTCTGCTTACCCCCTTTTTTATGGATGGGAAATCATCAATTGACCTTTTCCGCTCTGGGTGGAGCGGAAGGGAGTGTCAGACTCTTACTAACTAAAACCCATCCGTGCTTCTCCTAGTACCCTTTGCGTCCCAGTGTCGCGGTAACTCTTTCGAACAAAACCCGCAACCCTGACGCATCAGACTGCTTGAAGAGTGACTTGTGTAGACCTTCTTTATTTTCTTTGCGACCGTATTTTTCGAATATTTTTTTGTTTGCTATTAGACTAATTAAAGACAACTTCTGCTTACCTTCTTAACTTTAAAGTCGTGGCACGGTCACCGTCGGTAACGCGATAGCCCAATGCTGCTCGATGGTCAGCCGCGCATTTTCCCATCTGTATCGGTTACAGCTGCTCCCAAGCGGCCATGCTTACAAACTGGTGGATTTGCGGTGTTAGCAGTCTTGTTTTGTTAGCTTTGCTGGTTAAATGCAGTGGTGAGTGGATTTATTCCCTGAGGATTATAGTTTATTCCTTCACGAATAATAATATACGGCGAGAAAAGACGAACAATTATTGGACAACAAGCTTAGCTTTTGCCCGCGATTTCGTATGCGCATATCTCGTTTTTTCCCGTTTCCGTAGAAATTTCCCGTTCTTGTATATCCTATAGCGTTCCACATGAATGTGACTATCAAATTCAAGAAGAATTTTCCAAATCCGACTGGAAGTTCCAGAGATTAGCGCGTCCAAACAAACAAAAAAACTCTTTAGCTTGGATTCACCGTAAAGTCTACAAGAAATTTCAAAGAAGGTTTTTTTTTTTCAACTCTTTTTCTTTCTTTCTCTTTCCATGGTTTATCTTAGAAACTTTTCAAAGTCAAAGTCAAAGCATTTATTTCAATTAGACCATTTACAGGTACTTTTCAATTGTCAAGGAGTTTTCAAAGGATGGTCTAAGGGACAATTTAACTTCTTGATTAATATTTTGCTTTGGATACCAGATAGCATCAAGAAACCACTTGAAACATACGATACCTAACAAAATCAAATAAATACTGCAAAGTAACCTAATTTGTGTAGGGTCACTAGCAAAAATGTGTCACATAAAGATTTTACTCTAAGGCTCTAAGCGTCTCTTGCCATTGCAATAAGATTTCATCAGCAAATTAAAATCACTGTTTATACACTTTACCTACAGGGACTTGATTTTATCAAAACTAACTATCGATTCTAAGTATCTATGGACAAAATTCTCGCTTGAAACCACCTTTGAATAATAAACAGCTAAGATTTTGAAACTCATATCAGATTTTGTTAGAAAATACTCGAAACTGTCTAGACGTAGGTAGTTTATATTCTTGTATAGCGGTGAATATTGTGGTAAATTGATTTAGTGTAGTGAATAATAATATTTAGCCTGACTTACTGGTAATAGATTTTGGTGAAATTCTTTAAAAGCTTGCTGGTTTTAGTGAAATTGTTAAAAGATTTCGTTTAACTAACATTACTATAGATTTAAAGTAACATCATTATCAATTCAAACCAACCACATTTACCTCAAATAAATCCTGCATTGAATAGGGTATTTAATTAGATGGAAAAATAATGATGATTACATATTAAAAAAAAATAGGCGACTAAGGGACTCACCAGAGAATGGGCAGCAGCATCCTCTCTAGGTACATTGCTACATCAACACTGCGATAGCCAACCCGCCTGCCAAGCGTGGCGATTATGACAAACTAAAACTTTTTTAGTAAGGGACTGACAATTTTTAATTTTTTTTAAATTTTTATTATTGGTGATACGGTGGTCGAAGATGGAGCGCACCTGCCTAGATGTAACCTATTCACTCTTGACTTAAAGACTCCCAGTTGTAGCTATCAGGAATAGCGTTAATATATTTTTTTTTCGTCATCATATCAGCCGAAAGACATCCACTGCTGGACATATAGGCCTCCCCCAAATGGAGGAATATGCCATAATCGCCACGCTTGGCAGGCGGGTTGGCAATCGCAGTGTAACTGTTGCATTGTACAGAGAATACTGCTGCCCATTCTCTGGTGAGTCCCTTAGTCGCCTCTTACGACACCCACGGGAAGTGAAGGGGTGGTGCTATTCTTTTACGTCCGACACCATATGTAACAGAATGTAGACTGAAACCATTATAACCAAGCAATTATTGCAGTCTCACAGAAGACATTTCTCTACAGTAAAATAATTACAGGTCGGTATATTATTTATTTAACAGCCACTAAACGTATCTAATTAAACGATCGTTAGATCGAGAAGTTAAAGCGCGGTCTTTAATATATCCGCCATTTATCTGGACGCGTTAATAGTTTATGTTAAGTGGGGGAACTTAACTGTGCTTTGAGAACAATAGGATTACTTCTAATGAACTTATGAGTAATTTGCACTGTTTAAGTATTGCTGGATCTATTAAGGCGCATGACGTGATTGCAATTTTACGATCCGTTTTCTGCAATGGTGATCCGTTTTGTGGAATTATTTAGTTGTTGTGATGTACTTTTCTTCGTTGTTTTTTTTTTGTTTTGGCATTGGTGACCTCGATTAAATTTTCGGATTCGTTTTTCTATCTACTGTAATAACTTGTTCGTTTTGTTGTGAAGAATGCGTTGCTTCTCTTAGATATTTTTCTCCATTGAGGTAAAATTATTTGAAAATCAAGACATTTCATATCAGTTTTACAAGGCTTAGGTATGTGTTGAAATTCCACCTTAAAAATGATGCTGACACTTAAACAAGGTTACAGAAAAAAATGTCAGATACTGACAAATTAATATCAGAATATGGAATTAAATTTATTGTATAATTATTAGGACTATTCCTATAAATGTTAGGGCTTAAGGTGGATAACCACGAAGGGGATGCCCAATGACCGGCTAAACTTAGGTTTATGTTCACATCCACCTTTAGCCGTAACATATACACACTTAAATAAAAGACTCTTAACTAAAACTAAAAATAATCTAAAATATTAGATTGGTTTTTGTTATTTCAGTCACTTAATACGCGTTTAGACAATCCGCTGTCAAACAATGTCCGTTGCAGAACAAAATATTTTAAAAACAAAACGAGAACAATGTGATCTTTGTATTTGTTTGCACATGACAATCAATCCCACACACAGCTAATCTCAGTACAGTAGTGAGAATCGATAAACAATCGACTAATTTTTTCTCGAGGCGCATCACTGTCTTAATCCCTCACATCGACCTAGAGAATGGACTGAGCAATTAGGGCTGCCATGCCACCTTTTCTGGGAGAAAAATAGTATTTTTGTAAATCGTTGCAAAAATATAGTAGGAAGGAGTCATTTGATGATTTCCCATCGTTAGAGTGTCAGACGCTTACTGACTAAAACCCATCTGAATTCCCACAAAATAAATGCTCTTTGCGTTCCAGGGCCGCGGTGACTCTTTCGAACAAATTCCGCCTCAACAATATAGTACAGTCCCTATGAGCAATACACTCGTACATAAAAGTGACCACTCTGTGGCACGGATGTTACGGATATGACGTTTTGGATCTGGATACGGATATAGAAATAATATAATCTTCTTCTTCTTCGTGTGGGCAGTAAGATCTAACGACCCCACACACCCTAGTGTCAGAGTTTCTAAACCGCCTCAAGGGCCTCTGACATGGTTTGACGACCGCCTTTTGGCGGCCGGGACCACCGGCTTATATATACGTGCCTTCCGAAGCACGGAATCATTTTTTTATCAGACAATCAGGTGATTCAAGCCTGCAATGTCCTAGCCAAACTGAAAACAACTTTATAAAGTATGCTTTCCATGGGAATCGAACCCACGACCACCGGGTCACAAGGCAAACGCCTAAACCACTCGACCACGGAGGCAGTTAATATAATACCGGTTCTGGATACGGTTACGGATATGAAATTATTTTGGATTATCCGTTAGTTTCAGCAACTGATATTAGATTTTTAAGAAATTGTAAAAGTAAAACATAAAATCGGCTTGTGTCCCGTTTCGGCCGGGCAGAAAAACTTGTCATAACGTGTCTAATTTAGACTCCACCCCTATCCGAAATTATCCGAAACTTTTTATTTTATTCGGTTACGGTTACAGATAGATTTTATTTCGAATATCCGATAGTTTCGGTTACAGTTACGGAGCTCCTTAAAATCCCAGCTCTGTGGTAAGGGACAGCGCACATTGTGGAAAATAATGTGTGTGGAGGTCGTAGTGATAAAGACGACCGTTTACTGGCCGCACGATCGTTAAATGTTGATAGCACATTTCTGCTTGTATTCACTTACTACCTTCACTTACTACATTACATATTTGGCTCAGCCATGTGCGACATGAATCACACTTTCATAACTTTTTTTTCGTCAGTTTCTCATCTAACTTGTTGTGTGCTTGTACAAAATAAACGCATTTTCTTTCTTTCTTCTTATCTGGACATAGTAAGCTCAGTTCATTCTCTCTGTCTATGCGTACATCACTATCGAATCCCACACGCATCGTCTCTTAGATGTAAGTATGTCAAATGTATGCGCCTGAATTATGTATTTGACTACTGCAGTTGCAACATAAACATACATACATAATGCTTCAATGTATTTGAGAAAATCGATTTAGCGGTAACGGATTTAAATTGAATACTGTTTTAAAGGAAATTGATTTTCTATACGCGAATGTCAATTTGTATAGAATGTCGAATGTCATTCTCGTCTCCTATAGTTTGTTTTGATGGAATATTTCTGTAATATAAATTAATCGTTGAAAGGGAGCCGACTGTTTTAGGATATGCAAGTGATGGGGATGGGGGGTTGTGACGTCAGTCTGAAGAAACGATGGATGGCTTTTTTGTGATGGATGATATGAATGCAAGGGAGAATGGTATCCTGGTGGATAACTGACAGGGCAAAAAGAAGAGGTACACATTTAGTGCCAAACTCAAATAATATAGCACTAGTCAAGAACGAGCAGAAAAAAATGAGAGAGAGGATGATCCAATCTGGTCTTCTCCGTTTATAATCTCTAAACCACCACATACTATCAGGAACGCAGCAATGCTAAGTACAGACGCCAGGACATCAAGCTACCCGAAACTGACAAATTTTCCCAATCAACCTTGAACCTCATGCTTTAGCGGTAAAGTTGAAAATCTATTTTAGAAATTTGACGGATCGTTATATTTTGGTTTGCTGGCGTCTGTACTAATAGTATAGTTTAGTTTTTAAGGGGTAATTGCACCAGTGAAATTAAAAGTAATTAACCCTTGGTAAAACATTTCACATGCAACCAGTAACAGTGTGTTATGGCTGTCTAACAACATTATATTAGATAATACTACAGCGATGCAATAATTACGCATATTACGGCTAGTCGGAACTACCGATAACGGTCGGTAACTACTGTGAACACATAACGCTTGGTAGGTCTAACCGTACAACATTGATGCATAGTGTTTACGTATTGTTTAGGAATGGGGGAAAGAGAGCCGTTAGTACCACTTACTACAATGTTGCGGCTACTTTGAAGAAGGTACATACTCCATCAAGTGAGCTCAGGCCTAGTGGGTTGAGTTTGACGCATTACACTTGCAGAGCAGTGACAATGCTTTGCACAACATTTCACTTTTCGCGTGATATTTACCTGCTTGAGCATATGATAGCCCAATAAGTAGTATATGGCATCGTCTCTGTTTTAATTACTTGTGTGAGTTTACTTCTCGCACTAATAAATAAGAGTGCTTTTATTCCTTTACAATGAAAACATAGACTTACAGGTCTTACAGGCTGTCTCTGAATAGGACTATGCCAATCTAGTCAAGTTCAATGCTGCTAAAACCCAGGCGTGTCTTTTTTCCGCCGAATTCCACCCAGCTCCACCTTTCCGAGGTGCCATAACCGACCAACTTGGGGTTCTTGGTGTTACGTTAATCTGGACCTCAATTTTGGTCCTTTCATAGAGGCAAAGGCTCAAGTGGCTGCCAAAAAGTTGGGAATCATAGCAAAGGTGAGAGGCGGTACTTCACGCCGGAACAGCTGCTCAAACTTTATCAAGCGCAAGAGCGATCATGTATGGAGTACTGCTCTCATCTTTGAGACGGATCTGCCAGATACCAGCTTGATGCCCTTGAGTCAATTGACAAACGAGCCAATAGGATCATCGGTAAGTATAGGCTCGCCGTGTTGAAGATCCTAATTCTTCAGCATCGATGCCGAGTTGCTAGCCTGTCGGTTTTTCTATCGGCTGCATTTTGGGGAGGGAACTACGGAATTGCATAGTTTAATTCCGCCAAGCCCGTTCCATCATCGGACCACAAGACGTACGGCCATGCGCCACCGGTATATGGTGGACATACCACCCACACGCACAAAACGGTTAGGTAACATTCATTGTGCGTACAGCTAAAGAGTGGAATTCCCTGCCGGAGTCTGTATTTCCTGATAGTTACAACCTGGGAGTCTTTAAGTCAAGAGTGAATAGGTTACTTCCAAGCAAGCGTGCTCCATCTTCGACCACATCATCGCTTACTATCAAGTGAGATAGTGGTCAAATGCATGCCTGTCAATTGGGCAGCATTGTGTCTATGTAAAGTAAGTAAAACTGTAATTAAAATTGTAAACCACCAATAGGCAGAAATAAAATGGCCAATGATTCCAGAATATGCAGAAAAACTAACATGGCGGTCCACATGCAAATGCCAAATGAATTAACAAACAACTAAGTATGCTTACTATCTAAATAAGGTGAATATTTCACTCACACGCTTGTGAAATGGTTTAATTATGTAAATTACATTACGTGGCAAAATGATCGCCTCTGCTACCCGTGACGTCATAATAAGAGGCGTGATAGTGCATCGAACTAAACGCACGCTATTTACATGTTTTCCTTGTGCTAAGTTGATGATTTATATCGATTTCTCTTTCAAACTTCGATAGTGATTTGCGAGTGAGAAGAAAATTATTCATGTGTGGTGTGCCCCGAGGCTAGAACTGTGGATAAAGTTAAACGCTTTCAGCGATAAAGTGTATTTTAAATCAAATCTTAAGTTAGGACCCAGATTTGAGCACTGGGGACTCCCATTATAACTAAAGATCTAGGAGACCTTTTTCGGTTCACATCAACTTTCTGAGTCTTATAACTCAACTATGATGTAAGAAAATTCAAATAGACGTACCGAATACTGAAGTGGTGCTGTTTCCTGACAAGTGTTTTATGAGGAACGCAATCAAAGGCCTTGAACAAATCGCAAAAGATACCCGAAGCACAGATAACGAACAGATCCTTACACACGAAGCTTCGCTTTTAAATTCGCTTCACAAACAGTATAATTTATGTTTGTATGTGTCTGCTTTTCGAAATTAATTTGACATTTTAGACATGTAAATGTACCAATTAGATTTAAAGACGTACAATTTTAGTGTTCATTTAACTTAAACTTAAATATGTTAGCGGCAGTCTTGTATCTCCGTACTTTACTGTGGTCCCCTGAAGGTTTAATTGGGTGATATGATGACTGATGGATGAGTGATAGATAAAGCTAATAAAGTCATTGGCTGAACTGAAGAGGAACTGGTGGACGCTGACGAGTGTGACATACTGAGCTAATAAAAGTCGTGCCAAACACACGCTTACTTTAATAACAGAGCTCTTACTTTAATAACACGAGATAATCGACAACACGATATAAACTACTAGACCAACTCAATTTCCGCTTCTGATACTTTAACAAATATCTTCGCTGAACGACCACGCCACCAATAAATAGACGCAACTACACGAGCCATTGCATCGATTATACCGATTATTAAGCAAAACACTCGTACGGAAACATCGAGATCATCACCCGACAAAAACTGCCATATCTCATGCGCGTGCGCATACGAAGAGACGCGCTACATAATTTTCTTCGCATTACCGACTAATTACAAACGTCAAACGAAAAAATAAACGTTTTTATCGAGAAGAACTACTGTACATTGCGTTCGAATTAACAACCAAACCAAAATCTTCTTTAGCTCAACTAGCTAAAGTTCTTTTTCAGATAAAAGGCGGTTGGTCCAGCATCTTAGGCGTTAAGCTAATTACACACGATCAGGTATTAAACACTATGGTAAGCAATTTAATTGTAAGGTGATTTATGGCTTTCTATAACAAGTTGTTTGTTTAAGAATTAAACATTATCACGATAGGAATCATAAAACCTTTAACATGAGTGATTCATGTTGACTTTACACGTCAAGTTACTCGTCAGTTGAAAAGTGTTTCAGAACTGAAAATGGAAACAAAGATTCAGAAACTGCTGAATGTTAAGGAAATTATAGTAGATTAGTGCAACTGCTTGAAAACCCAAACCGAGGACTATTGATGGATACGCCAGAAAAGCGGTAACTACTATAGTCAAAGCATATTTATTTTACACACCTATTATTACTTAATTGTACACCAAAAGTAAAACAAAAACTTAAAAAAAAATCGAGTTACACTGCTATTATGATTATTATTTTCTGTGTTCTTCGTAATTGACGTAATGTTTAGGTTAAGAATGTCCTGTTTATTTACTGTGAGCTGTAAAGCTACATGTTATAAAATAAAATAAAAAAAGGAACTTTAAACTAAAACACTATACAATGGTATGGTGGCCTTATTGTATTCCGCGATCTCTTCCAGGCAACCTGTATACCATTTATACCCCATGATAATTAAAAAGCTGGCATTTATCTAAAGCATTTTGTCAAATTATTTGACTTAATGTTAAATGGTATGGTTGACGATAGATCACGCATGAGTTTTGTTTTGGATTGATTAAGAAATCATTGTCTATACAAGGAAAGAAGTCGACATTTTAACCCTTCACTGTATATTACTCTTAGCTTCATTTCTTCTTCTTCTTCAAAGTTCTTTGATCCTTCATTATCGCGTTCCTCTGGCTTATCGGCTGCTCCAGCTTTCCGTGAATGTTCCACTTCTGTAACAGAGACAAGGATTCCATCCCATCCTAAATTACGTTTTTAAGCTTTTTTATCTCTTTTCCAAAACTGGAAGAATTTCAAAAAGTTACACGGAATGATATTCTTTAAAGAGATTTTCCTGTTTGCGCCATGCGCTTGTGTTTCACATTTCAAAAATAAACCTAGGATTAATTTTAAGATAAGCATCATCTTTCGGTCTATTTGCTATACTGAATGAGTTTTTTTCCAGTGCGCAAACTTTAAGCCCACCTTCTGCCCATGTAAATGAACAACTTTCCCGAAGAAAGCCATAGTCAATTCCTAAAAAAAAATTTGAGCTTCCCATCCAAAGTTGTCATCAACTGTTCACAATTTGTATGGGAGACTCAATTTTTTTTTAGTAATTGACTATGACGTTCTTCGGGAAAGTTGTTCATTTACATAGGCAGAAATGGTTCTTAAAGTTTGCGCACTGGAAAAAAACTCACCCAGTATAGCTAGTAGATTCATTTAATTGTTTCCATATTTGCATCAGAGAATGCAAATTCATTCTTGGAATATTTGCAAAATTTGTCACCCTTATCGGTACCATTCCAAAGTCCGCGTACATTCAGATAAACGATGAAACAATAGCCATCAGAGCCTGACACTATAATAGGAACAAAATACTGTGCAATCAGTCGTCGAATCACTATGCAAACGTATTTATCGCCAGACGGTATCCGTCTGCTGTTCCGGTGATTATTCTCTGTGACCGGCGTCGCTATTAGCAAGTAGTGTGATCGAAGACACAAGTGTGGACTGTCAGGTAGATATTCATGGATGAAAAGTTCGGGGATTAGCGTCTGTTATATCAAAATTGCCAGTTTGGTGGTCAAAATGTTTGAAATTGATAATTAAAAAAATAATGGATTCAGCATACGCTTTCGATATGGTCAGCTGCAATGCAAAAGATGTTTTTTTTATTACAGTGTTTTAGCGTTACTTAATCATCTGCTTGTTTACTAGTATTTCAATTAGGTAACTAGGTAGGAGAAATAGATAATGTCTATCCATTTTTGTGTCAATGTCACCTGGCTTCTTGGAGTTATCAGCATTCTTTAATTATTTTATTTTTTATTGCAAATCGGTTAATGTCTCCTCTCGCTCTCAGGGAAGTGGAAGGGAGTGTCGGAATCTTACTGACTAAAATCAAACCGTGTTCCTCCAAATTTTAATGTCCTTTGCGTTATAGGGTGCATGGCCTTCGCAGGCCAGGGAAATTTTCTGCATATGCAGTATTACTGCTTCTTCATATTATACATTGTTTTCTGTAGACTGTAATATTCAAAACACTTTGGTTTCCCACTGTACCAGTCAGTTTATAAATTGCTATGCCGATGGCAATCTCATACGATTACGTGATATAATAATTATTTCAATTGTTTATTGCACTATATGTTTTAAATGTTCGTTTAACTACATATTTTGTTACGTGTTAACTGCTAAATGCTTTAGTTTATGACAAAAATGTTACTTGAGAAGACGTGATGAAGTTTATTAGGCATGCTGCGAATTTTAACACTAACTACGCAATGGCCATTGTGTAGACACGTTTTTTGGCTATTTGTATATTTGAGCTTTGTGACCAGCATTAGTCAGCAGTTGAGCCATGGCAGGCTTAATTTAAGTGGAAAAAAAACAGTCAATTAAGGTCGAAAGTTTTTTAGATTCCATTTATTCATTGGGCAGCGTTTTCGTTTTTTTAAACATTTTATCAAGGAGAAAAATATGTACAGTTGAAAGACTGTGAAGGCAAGGATTACCTAAGGACCTGCAGAAAAACTCCAGAAAATTAAATAAATAACTTCCCAAAAATAATTCATAACATAACTTTCATGTAATGTCTTTTTAACATAGGTACACATTAATGTACGTATTCATTTATTTTACAACAAATACGGCCAAAGGTAAATTAGGCATGTTTTGGTTACTTATAAAAAACTGAACAAAGAAACACGGCAATCAAGCACTCATCTCATATTACTCTAATCCGGTCCTTTTGATCTAAGTTGTGTGAAATTACGAAGATACCAAATCCTAATAATTTTTTCTTTGTTTCAGTGAAGGACTGTTTACTTGTCCGGTCAACGCGTCTCCCGTTGACTACGCAAAGGTAAGTTTTCAACATACCTATGACCTGCTAGAAGTTTGTCTAACAATATTCTGATTCTAAAGATACCTGCAGAAGTCGCAGTTTAATTGTAGTTGTATACTTCATATTTTAATTGACGTATCCATAAAACTTTACGCATAGTGCGTACTGGTCAATATAGCAGTGTCTCCATCAATCTTTATTTAATCGCTATCGGATGCGCACGCGCCGACGCAGCGCGCGGGTGGTCGCACTCACTACGCGGTTCAACCAGATGTGGATAGATGGCGCTGTTTACAACTTGCGGTCAAGCACCGCATGTTACAAACGAAACTTTAAAACTAATTTTATTGACTCGTAAAACTACGAGCTTTCTTAAAATGCGCTTTATAAACAATTCTAATTGTTACTTATAGTGATTATGTAGCTTGAACAAAGCTTTGGTTTGTCTAACAAACCCAACGGTTTTGGTAAAACATTTTAAGATCGGAACAGTCCGAAAACGGTTTTTGGCTGTTGTATTGTTTATGAGACAATAGGAGACAGTGTTGTGATTAGGTACTTGTTGGTGCAACATTAAACCAACAAGAAAATGGTTGTCTCGTACACCAACCAAACAAGGATCTTTTGGTATATTTTCAAATCGGCAATAAACTTTATAACGGTAAATATAAATTCAAAAACATCCAACTGCATCGATTTGAAAGAATTGATTACTTGAAATTCCTCATCATTACTAGGTCCGTGAGGATATTCACAAGAAAGAAAATGAGTAATAAAATTGCAGTTATCTCAAATAGATCGGAGCTGCGCTCGCGCAAGCTCACACGCGGGCAATTTCAAATTCTATTACTTGAATTACATTTCATCGGACATTCTTCTCATCATTCCTTCATCGTGTATTAGGACGATATTAGTAATGAAATTGAAAATGAAAAAATATCCGAAATGAAATTAAAAACAATGGGCGGGTTTCTGAATTAAGTATTTTGTGTTGAAAACGTGACAGACATTTTAACATGTGTTCAGGCTAAAATACAGTTCGAAGAATACTCTCGTCAAAAATCGGGGAATGACTACATGAAATACTTATCTCAAAACATCATCATCATCACCTTCCTTGTCTTATACCAAGTTACTTGGGGTCGGAGCATCACGTTTTTTTCTTCCATTCTGTCCTGTCAGCCATCACCTTTCAAAACACTTATTCCAATTAAACTTTGTAACTTCAGGCATTTCTGAATTGACATAATATTATGTAATCGTTTAAAAAGATGATGCTAGTAACCCATACTAATTCGAGTAAGTTCCTAGGTATAAGTTAATAAACGCGTACATTGTAGTAGAAGATAAAAATAGTACATCAGAATATTATTTTGTATATCTTCAATGAATAACAATTTCTTGGGGAACATTAATAGTTTCTCGTAAACATTGAACACGTGTCGCCCCCGCAGCATGCCATAACAATCGGTCCTGGGGGGATGTACTTGCGATAGTGTCGATAAACCAATAAACACAGGGTTTCAAATAGAGTTGAGGACATTGAAAAATAGGGGTTTGGCCCTGAGAAGCTAGGAATAGAACAGAACTATTAAGAGTAGAGTACAGTAGAAAAAAGTTATACAATTATTTACCCTGAAATCTTAATTTTAAGGCGCTGTGATCAGCAAAAACTAAAAAAAACCAAATCTGTTTAGTTTCAAGCTACAGAAAAAATATAATATGTTCATTTTAACTATATTTCAAAGAACACATGCTCAATAAATAAGTTTCGTAGATGTACTGTACCAGTGACTGTACCAGACACTTTTTGACTAATATTGATGCATAATCTAATTGTTTATATTATTATTTCTGTTTTGTATTTTATTTCTAAACTGGCGTAACTGTCACGCATGTACAGCTTACCCCCTAGCGACTTAAAATTTTAATATCAATGGTAACCTGTGAACAGCGCTGTGGGCTACATTATTAATAAAGTTATTGTTATTCCTGTTTGTAATATTATATAATGTAGCTGTTTGTTGTTCCTTTTTCAATCAAATAAAATAAAATAAAAAACACTATTGTTTCCGAAACATCTTTAAAAAAAATCCTCAATAGAAATGATCGTCAAAGTTACCTCTGACCTTAGAAAAAAATCCCATATAAGCCTACGTATAATAAGGCCGGTAAAATTTATACCAAATAATAAATCGAATCTTAATGCAAAACATTGTTGTTTTAGATTTTTAATAGCTCAACTGAGTAAATCGATAAAATGCTTCATATTTGGCAATAAATTGCAAGCATTGTGTCGTCGCGCTTCTCTTTCTTTTCTATACAGTTCGAGAGTGACCGAGTTTTTGCTGATCACAGTGCCTTAAATGTACTTACAACAGCAGAAAGCTTCACTAGTTATGTCCTGAACAAAATCGTGGTTCCTGTCGGATAGGCGGGGAAAAATCATGTATGTAGTATAGAAATTAGCTTTATTGCATATGTTACGGCTAATAGCCGAAGTGCGGGCACAACTATTTCTAACCTAACCTCAAAACACTTTAAAGTTCCTATTTCTGTGTGGGTTAAAAAAAAACTAACCTATCCGAGTCGGGGTGCCCAATGACCAGCTAAACTTAGGTTTATGTTCACACCCACCTTTAGCCCTAACATACACAACATTAAAGTGCTACTCGTACATTGTGTTGAGAGAAGTCAGTACTTACTTAAATACTATCTAACTAGGCTATACATTTTGTGAAACTCAGACAATCTATTGAAGATAAGATATTTTGTTATTTCCATGGTTTTGGCACTTTTATCTAGAAGAATTAGGAAACCATACTGGCATAATATGTTTCTTTACTTAGGTATTTAATTTTTTATCAAAACGTTACGTTAAATATTGTACCACGTTTTAACAAGAGTTGGTGTGCCCAAAATCAAATTAGTAAGATTCACACACCCTTACAAAAAACTTGGCAAAAAATTACACAATACTAAACAATGTCTTGTAGCCAAGGAATTATCTAATTTGATACAGCATCCAAATTACAAGCATCGCACATATCGCGGCGAATCAACAGTAATCGATCGTTTAAACATCGATTTAACACTAAATTGTGCCTACAAAATCAAAACAAGATGATTTGGCACGCAAAATGCGCGGACGCACTATCTATCACGACTTCCCAAACTAAATTCAACCATATTCTATAAAGTTTAAAGTCTAAATTAACAAAAGGAGGGACGTCACGGATTGGTGTCACTCACCTCTCGCGACGACCTTGCAATGCTAACCAGTCACGCGACAATGTTTTTGTCTCTCTCCCGCGGATTATGTCCGGTCGTTAAGTTGTATTGCTGTCTCTTTCTAACAGTGCAAAGCTGTACGGTTGTTTCACTATGCGTTTTGTGCTAAGGAGCGTTGCGGTCGTCTTGTGGTTAGTTCGTGCTTTTGAAAGTAGATGGCGCGGTCTAGATTCTGAATTAGAGACGTATAAGTTTGAGCAATGAAAGCTTCTGGCTGCAGGATTTTTTTTATTCTTAATCTATAACAACAACAATAACTGTTTCAATACCTTGTAGATACAATACTTAGGTATCGATTTTTTATTTTCTATTAAGCTTTACTGCCCGGATTACACAAGGCTAGTTTTTGGAACTACTTAGTTGTCCTGGCTTGTCAGTTGCACATCCAAAACCGGCCAAGTGCGAGTCGGTCTCGCGCACGTAGGGTTCCATGATCTATAAAAAACGGCAATCACGCTTGTTGTATGGGAGCCCCACTTAAATATTTATTTTATTCTGTTTTTAGTATTTGTTGTTATAGCGGCAACAGAAATATTATACATCATATGTGAAAATTTCAACTGTCTAGCTATCACGGTTCATGAGATACATACAGCCTGGTGACAGACAGATGGACAGACAGACATAGCGGAGTCTTAGTAATAGGGTCCCGTTTTTACCCTAAAAATGAAGATAGTTTCCATACACGAGGCCAGAATGACTGGCGATCTTACTAACTAACACTATTCTAGCTTCAACAACTACCCCCTTTACCTATACGACGCGTCGTATAGGTAAAGGGGCATCTTATTTCGTTTTCCCATTCTCACAGATTTTCAATAGCTTTTCTCAAAGACTACATTCTTACGTATTGCGTTCAAAACAAGCCGAAGGATAACATCCAGAACTTAAAAAAGACAGGCAGAAAGCATAAATACCTATTAAATACTGTGGTATAATAGTTAATTGTGCGATTTTCTAAATGCTTAAAAAGTACTAAAACAGATGCCTGTCATCTTTAGTACCTAGAGTGATATCTGCTCAATACGTCCGTCGTCCAAACAGTAATGTCCGTCTTGCCCCTGTGTTTCGGACCGGGCAATCTTACGGGTGCGCGGGCGCAGGGCGTGAGAACCGGCTCGAGCGAGTGCGGAACAACGCCGCGATCTATGATCCATTGGATAATAACATTGCTGACTTGGCTGCTGAAATTGCACGGGTTCCTATCGTACTTTTTTTGTGGTGGATTATATTCGTGTAGATGCGTAGGTATAGTCTGTTACTATGCTTGAGTAGAGGTGATGTCAATGCTCTTTTTTATACAAAACATGATTATATCCTTACACATGTAGGTACAGCGTATGTTTGAGCACGTTTTTTTAATATTATAATATTAATGCACAGCTCTGCCGTGGCATGACATAAAACTGTATCTAAAAACACCTACTTTTCAGAAATTGCAAAGTTTGTCGAATAAGGACCTCAGGTTTTAAGAGTTAAAGTGTAAATTGCAAATGTATAGTTTACAATGTTATTGATAGAAAATCAGTATACTTTATGGATAAGGTTCCAACAAGCTAATTTACCGGTGTTACCACAAAACACTGTAAGTCGAGTTACAGTGTTTTGTCATGGCACGGCAAAACTTTTTTTAACGTTTTGTGGTAAGGGCCGAGCCTTTTTGGACACTAAATGGTCAAATCAAGTATGGTTTCAGAGTATTATTATTATAACTGATGATAGGTTGGGTGGGTAGATAGCCTTGTATCTTCAACATACGTTTTCTTTTGCTATGTATATGAAATCAAAAAAAATATCTTCATAGAGCTATAAAATCACTGACAAAGTTTAAATATTTGAGATATTAGAAATAGTGTGGCAGGCTTGATAAAGTTTAAATCGTAAAAAGTTATAATCTAACAAGGCAAGACGTTAGACAAATTGTTCTCATAGCAATCTGTCAAACACGTGTGACCAATATGACACACCCATCAATACCCATGGCATAGCTGTGACATTGTCATTGTCAAACGCTGTGGTAATTATTGTTTTATGACATAACAAAGACCAATAAATGTCACAGTCACAAAGATGAGATAAGTCACACTGGGAGTGGTACTAACTCTAAGGAATTTGTCACGGAACGTTTGAGAACATGCTGTAGATATTGATTCATGATTTGAGGGTATATCAAGTTGAGACTGAGAGCTTACAGTACCTATAAGGATAGAAAACATTTTATTCAAATCAGACACAGACACAACACAACAATTACAAAGTAAAAGAGAAAATAACATTGAAAAAGTAAGATTGCGCAGAGCGTGATGTTAGTGCTACTGAGTATGCAAACTGTTGAATATAAGCGGGCTGAGGTATTGTCCCTGTGGTACCCCTGAGATTTTAGATCTCCTTATGCGCTACAGCCACCTACCATTTGGTAGATCGACAGCTTGCTTGCAATTTTGTTTTTTTCTGTTAGCCTGAGTTGTTCCAACATTCTTGGGCCCAAGCCTATCCTGATTCCATGCATTTCTCTCGAAGTTTTGCTTCATCTTGCCAATTGTCACGGGATAACCAAATAGGTTGTCACTGTTGTCAGTGGACAACCTCTTTGGTGCAACAGCAGTTTTTAGCAGTCGCTAAAGCCAACATTTATTTTGTGCGTTGATAAATTAAGATTTAGATTAAGATTGATAGATTCACCATCCAGATAACGACTTATTAAAACTCCCCAAATATTTGGATGTGTCAAGATTTGGGGTGTTTTACTGTAAGTGGTGAGAGCAATACTCGGAGATTCCTTACGTGATAGAATCAGGAATTATGATATCCGCAAGAGAACCAAGGTAACCGACATAACTCGAAGGATCGCCAAACTGAAGTGGCAGTGGGCAGGGCACATTGCTCGCAGAACAGATGGTCGATGGGGCCGAAAAGTTCTGGAGTGACGACCGCGTACCGGAAGACGCAGCGTTGGAAGGTCTCCCACAAGATGGCCCGATGACCTGGTGAGGGTCGCTGGTAGCCGATGGATGCGAGACGCACAACACCGGTTGTTGTGGCGACACTTGGGGGAGGCCTTATATGTCAGTGCAGTGGACGTCTTTCGGCTGATATGATGATGAATGTAAGTTGAAGTAAAAGCATTATGATAGGTGTTTTGTTTATAGACTTCTCAACTTCTAAAATATCACGTTTCTTCATCAAACATTAAGCCTCAGTTACTATTTACCCACGGCATAATATCAAATAAGCCAGTAGACGGTATCAGGTACCAATACAAACAGACACGCGTATTCTATTGTTATTATTTGCCCGCCGACTGGCTTTGCTGATTGAAATAACTTGAATACGATACGACGGATACGCATTTTAGTTGTGAACTCAATTTTTATATCAATATTTTTGTTTCTTTGTTTATAAATAGGGGTTATGCGTTCGTCACCATGGAGTTGTGATTACTAAGTTAATGGATTCCATTCGCTCTCAATTGGGCTTCTGGTTTTAAATTAATTATTTTTTGTCCGTCAGTCATTACCATTACAAGCTACGTACAACGCTTATCTATACTAATATTATCTACATCTATACTAATCTATATTATACTATACTAATCTATATTATACTATACTAATATTATAAATGCGAAAGTTTCGATGTTTGTATGTATGGATGTTTGTTACTCAATCACGCCAAAACTACTGAATGGATCTTGATGAAATCTGGCACAGACGTAGATTATAGTCTGGAAAAACACATAGGATACTTTTTTATCCCGGGAGTATTTTCAAATTCAAACTGTTTATTTGCAAGACAATACATAATTTACAAGGAAAAAGATCTTACAGCCTTAAAGTCATTGTATTCTGCCTGCAAGCAAGCGTGCGTTTCCCTTGGGATAATTTTCGACACTCACGCGGGCGGAGCCGCAGGCGACAGCTAGTTCAAAATACTTGTCCTGCATCCCTAGCCTGTTTTTTTAGAGAAAAAACTATTTGAATAGACCCCAAATGACGTTTCCTTCGTCACACAACGAAACCGAATATTCTAATTCCCATGGACATCAGAAAAACCCTATCAGATCAGATCACACGGTTATTAAAATTAAAATCAAAATAATAGATAAACTTCACAAAGGAAATTTGACCCACAAAGGGATGACCATCGGGTGCCTACAATAGGACCAAATAGTTCTCTATTCACCCCTTTTTGAGTTTGAAGAGGCGTAATGATGCAGTTCAGTATAAAACTTGTTTTCTAATATATCAGCGATGCGTGAAAAGGATTTGTGTTTTGTTGTTGTTATCTCCTTCCTTTATTAAATGTAGATTGGGGTAAACGATACTTCATGCCGTGTTTAGTGGATGTCAAGGGGTTGCGGAATATGTTCGAAAGAGTTACCGTGGCCCTGGAAAGAAAGGCACTAGGAGGACTAAGGGTGGGTTTTAGTCAGTAAAAGTCTGACACTCCCTGCCGCTCCGCCCAGAGCGGGAGGGGTCATTTGATGATTTCCCATCCCCAAAAAAAAAAAAGGGGTAGATTTTGAAGAAGGCATTATTACCAGGCGTGGTATCGAAGTGATTTCTTCGTATACCAAGGACCACCGCCATGAGAATGAATGAGTCCATACTGTTGGGCAGATTTTCCACTACAGGACACAAGCTTCTTCCCATTAAGGTATGAGTATGGTAAAATCGCGATAGATGTCACACTTTTTGAAATCATTTTATATCACCCAGAACAAAAATCAAAATATTTAATTTGCAAAACTGGCAAGTGCTTTGGTTCTTTATCTACAAATTTATGAAAAGTAAAAGACATTCTTGACGTTTCCAGAGTATTAGCAATTTTTGCGGACCTATATCCCGTTTAAGGGATAGTTGCCTAGTCCACATAAATCACGTTTAGGATAGACGACCTTCTGAGAAACAGGACATCTATCACGAAAAAACTTTGATCGCACTTTGCCTTCCCATGCAATTGCACAGAGACATGAGACACGGTCCACTTAGTGGTAGTTGGAAAGTCTCTCGCGATAGGTAAATAAAATAGCATGCGATTCATCCGCGAAACTAGAGAAATTACAATTGGGGTACCTATATACCACAATTGGGGCATCTATCCCGGTTTTACCCTTTTGATCACCAGGCGTTCTCTTTACTTTTGGCAATTTCGGGCCATTGGAAGTCCAGCAGTCGCCTTATAAGATGACATTCTATCAGAGACAGTGATTTCCAAAATGACCAAAATGAATTGACCCTACCCAAATGTAATGTGGTGTATCATAAACATTGGACAATCGATATAGTAAACAGAATGTCACTCTTGCCTAGGTACCTCAGGTTTACATACAATAATTTTCTGTCCTGAGACAACACACTGGCCAGGTTTACTATGCTCAGTCTATAATAAAACAAATCTATTATCTGTATTCAACACAAGATCGATCCACGAATGCATACGATGTATATCTCATAATTCATAGACACATTCATTCTCGTACGATCACACGTTATATTATGCGTTCTAAAGCTTTGTATAGCAGCATTTAAATTAAAGATTAATCTGTGAAGAAAATAATGCTCGCAGGATCATTGACCTCGTTTTCAAAAGACCCAATTTGGACATATTCAAAATGGATAAGGGTTGGGTTACATTAGGGCGCTGTGCTTCTTGTTGCATCATGTTTGTAATCAAGGCTATATATTTGTCAAAGTTTAACGCCCTTCTTCTAAGGATGTTCTGATATTTTTATATTGCATCAGAATTTCGCAATATTGTTAAAAGTTTGATCCTTGTCAATGACCTAAGATCGAATGTCATTGTGAAATATGAATCCTACGTCGCGTCGTCAGTGGATTGCGACATTCTTATGTGAATATCTACATTATGATGTCTTATTTACAGTACCTTCCTCTTTGATTTGAAACTCTGTTTGTTTTGTAAGGGGGTTTGAAAGCCGATTGCTTCTTTTAAAATATTGAAACTAACAAGCAGTAATCCAGCTAAAAACGTAATAAAACACAAATAAGCAGGATTTTTTTGCCGTTATACAATTTCATGACACCCAAAAAAATATGCTTCGATTAATTTATTCAAAGATGTGCGTAAACCTTTTGCTTTTATATTCAATGTTTTTTCTATCATAGATCCAATTACCAATACAACAAAAGCTATTCCACCCAAAATTACGTTGACACGTTACACCCCAATGTAACGCAACCTTTACCTTCCTTTTCATACAGAAAAGGTTAAACGATATAAAACGGGTACCAGGACATTATGATGTAAAATAGGTGCTAACAATGAATATAAGATGTCTCGGACGTGAGGGAACGTCTGCTCACCCGACTGTGGCGGAGGGGAGTATGGAGGATTATTTCTCTCTCTAGTAGCAATGAGTCATACTCATATTTAGACCATACGCAGTCCAAATATAGAGGTATTAATATTAATAGGAGTTGAGTAAGGCCGCATAAGGAAAGCTCTTGCGGAGCAGTAAAATGATTAGTCAGTAAGCCAAGTTACTGAAAGGAGGTTTAGATATAGATATACATATATAACGCAAGAGCAACTACTTCGCGTGCCGGTTTCGGTGCTCACCATACGATCAAAAATCGTAAGCCACCACTTTCGCGCTCAATTTGCATCGGTGTACGCTAGTCGGACATCAGTTAGGTGTCAGTTATGTGGTTAGGTCAGTTAGGTGCTACACGTGGCGGCGTCTTTGAATCGTTTTGATTTTCTCATCACCTAATAGTGCTGGCACGCTTGGTTTTCATAGAGATCGTGATACTTGCGTTGTATACATATGTCTATCTATATCTGTGGCGGCACCCGTGTTCAGAACATGAGCCAAATGTTGGAGCGACCCAAGTGGCCACACACCTGCACTTTGGGGGACTTAATTAATGCCTCTGATGCTGCACTTAACGTAGTCAACATTGGCAATCCAGAAAACCCAGATTTCGTAGGTAGTCTACAACATAACGATGTCATTAAGGAATTTACGAAAAGTAAGCCAAGGAGGTTTGTTCCCCACCAACCGTGTCTCCACGTTGCCGTCGTGGTGGGGCTTGCGCGTCTCAATGATCTTGGGGGCTTTGCCGGTAGAGCCACTCATGCCGGAAGGCCCCAAGTGAGAGACCAGACCAAGAGAGACACAAGAGGGGCACACCGTTCGGAGACTTGAGCAGTGTTCGGGTCCTCGGACGGTGTGCGTCTCATTGGCTTGCTCGCTGCTCTCTGGTACGCGTCTGATCATCAGACGTGACTGTGAGAGCAGCGAGCAAGCACTGAGAGAGAGGGGGAGAGGAAGGGAGATAGGGACCGCACCCTCAAAAAGGAAAATATGGACAGGCCTGCCAAAAAATTATTACCCCAGGGCGGTTCGGACTGCTCAGCAGTCCGGGAATCCGCCACGCCTAGTGCGTCAAGCCCCTCGTATTCTGGGGGGGGCAACAGGGCTGTCCGCACTCCGTTTGCCAAGGGCAACAGTGGCCGAGGAGGCCCCCGATTCGACACGTCCATAGAGGAAATAATCGGGTTAAATTTTAGCTCGCCCGACGAAGAGTCGGCCGGGCAGAGCGCGGGCGAAGGCGCGCTGCACTGGGAGGAGGGCTCGCTTGAGCGTCGCGCGGGTGTAGAGTCGGAGTCCGAGTTGGACTCCGACGACCTGGCGACCGTTAGCTCGGCGAGCCCTGTACCCGAGGGGGCGGGGGCTGCTGCGGAGGACTCCAGGTCCTTCCGCAAGCGGCCCAGATCAGAGGAGGACCGGGGGTCGTCCGGCAGCGAGGAGATAGCCTCGGCTCGGAAGATCCCCACCAGCAGGCGGGGCAAGGGCCGAGAGGGAGGCAAGGGGAGATTGCCCGCCTCCAAGGTGGCTGGTCAGCGAGCCGGGGAGCTCGTCGCTGACGGACGACCCCCCGCAGAGGGCGGTCGCAGGGCTCCTGGTTCGGAGTCCTCCGGCGGTGAGCCGGATGACTCCGGACAGGAGCTTCGGAGGGCCGGGTTTGCGGAGGCGGTGGAGGCCGCGCTTCGCGATGTGGCCCTGAAGAGGAAACTCTCCTCTAAAAACAGGGCCATAAGAGAAGCGCTGACCTCCATCCTGGCGGCAGCGGAGGCTAATCGAGGTGGGCCTCCGGTGGACGAGATGTCCAACCTGCGGGCGGAGGTCGCCCGCTTGGCTGCCGCCACCGAGCGTCTCCAGAGGGAGAACGCGGGGCTCCGAGCAGACCTGGCCAGGCTCCAGGGAGCCGGCCCACAGGGGGCGCCTAAGGGGGGGCGCAAGGAGGAAAGCCGGCCCGTGCCGCAGGAGAGCCAGGTGCTGGACCTCGTGCGGCAGGAGATGGCTGCCTTCCAGGCGCGGTTCTCCGTCCTGGAGGGCATCGTCCTGCGCCCCCCGTTAGCGGCGAGTGAGAAGGCTCCAGGCCGAAAAAAGGCGGCGTCTTACGCGGCCGCCGTGGCTGCCACACCGGGGTCGTCCGGCCAGGACAAAGGGTCCGGGCCGGCACCCGCGAAGCCGGTGTCGGGAAAACCGGACCCGGCCCCGGGAAGGAAGAGGAAGGGTGGGGCGGCTGCGCGGACGGCGAAGGCTCCTGCGCCAGCCGTGCAGCAGCTCCCCCCGGCTTCCTCGCCTTCTGAACCTCCCCCGGCTCAAGCCGAATGGCAAGTGGCCGGGGAGAAGAAGAAGGCGGGAAAGGCAGCCAGGGCGGCAAAGAGGCGGGAGAGAAGGCGGCGGCAGCGAGCGCGAGGCGTCGCGGCTGCGCTCCGCGCCCCGAAGACCGCGGCTGTAGTTTTAACGCTGCAGCCGGACGCGGTCAAGAGGGGCGTGACGTATGCCAACACGCTCACCAAGGCCAAGGAGGCCATCAACCTCGGTGAGCTTGGCATCGTCGGGGGTCTCCGGCTCAGGGTCACCATGACCGGGGCCAGGATGCTCGAGATCCCTGGAGCAGGCAGCGGTCCGGCCGCAGACGCTCTAGCCGAAAGGCTTAGGGCGTCCTTGGGCGCGGATGACGTCCGAGTGTCCAGGCCCACGAAGTGCATCGATATGCGCATCTTGGGCCTGGACGACTCCGTCACGGAGGAGGAGGTGTTGGCCGCCGTCGTCAGGACGGGGGGGTGCTCTGCAGAGGAGGTGAAGGCGGGCACCATCCGTCCTGACAACACGGGCATGCGAACCGTAGTGGTGAGCTGCCCCGTGTCGGCGGCCAAGAAAGTCTCGGAGGGCCGAAGGCTTTTGGTGGGCTGGGTCTCCGCGCAGGTAAAACTGCTGGAGCCCAGACCTCTGAGGTGCTTCCGTTGCCAAGTTGGCAACCACGTGGGAGCACGCTGCACCTCGGAGGTGGACCGCAGTGACCACTGCTTCCGCTGTGGTCAGCCCGGTCACAGGGCCGGCTCGTGCGACGCCGCGCCGCACTGCTTCGCATGTGCGGCAGCTGGCAAGCCGGCCGATCACTGGGCTGGGGGCAAAGCCTGCGGTCCACCCGCCAGGGCTGGGACGAGGAAGAAACCCTCCTCCACCGCCGCCGCCGCCGCCGTCGCTTCCGCCGCAGCCGCCGCCACCGTCGCCGCCGCTGCAACTGCTCGGGAGGGGGCGAGAATGGAGTGCCAGTAATGGCCCCATCTCGCCTTCTCCAGACGTATGTCGGTCGCTGCGCCTCTCAGGAACTGACGCTCCTGGGCAAGGCGCAGTGACTGACGCCTGCGGACAGCGAGCAATGGGTAGCTCGCTGTCCGATCAGGTCAGGCCAGAGTCGACGGCGCGTTCACTCCAAACGCGCCGTCAGCAACGAGCAGTCAGCAACGGAGACGGGGCCCGCCAGGGCCAGAGCCTGCCAGGGTTGCGGAATTGTTCGAAAGAGTTACCGCGGCCCTGGGAAGAAAGGCACTAGGAGGACTAAGGGTGGGTTTTAGTCAGTAAAAGTCTGACACTCCCTGCCGCTCCACCCAGAGCGGGAGGGGTCATTTGATGATTTCCCATCCTATAAAAAAAAAAAAAAAAAAAAAAAAGGAGGTTTGTTATGTGCTAAGCAAAATAAAATGTTTTGCTAAAACCCACCCATAGCGGGGTCAAGCCCCCTCAAACGACAATCCTGGATACACTCGCCAATGTAGACGTGTACTTATACCGTAATCTTCTTTAATTTTTGGTCTGCGGATTGTATAATTATAATATATGGAAGAACAGGGAGTGTTTGAAAATGTGACGATTTTTAGAAGAGAATAGACAAAGATACCATCCTGAACCGAATCCAACTATCATGCATGAGATAAGCAAGGGCATGAAGATTGTGAATCCACAACGCTTCAGTGAGAATCAGACAAACAGTGTTTAATTTTTACAGTACCCCAAAAAATATATTAGTGAATAAGTCGTTGGAGTGTAATTAATTAAATAAATAAACAGTACAGCTTGCATACGATGACAGTCATACAGTCTTGGCTCAAGCTAAAATTCAATTTCCTAGCAGAAGGTGAACCATTTAGATAAATTCTTATTTTGTCAATGAGGACATCTTGGTAGGTGTATGGATACACCTACCAAGATGTCCTCATTGACAAAATTAGAAAGCAGGAACAAATAATGATACTAAGAACCAACACGCTTAACTAACACCAGTTAAATGTCGGTATCACTGTGATGCAACATTACAGTAACCTCACTTTGAACTCAGTTCACAGAAGTTAACAATAAACTTTATCTAAATACAGCATTAACGGTCATTTGACGTTATCTCGGCTTTCTCACGTTAGGAATTTTATTTGTCATGCGCGTACGCACTCGTATAGTGTAAGCTTGGGGTGAAAGGGATTATGCTGACCGACGGCGACGCGTAGATTAGATTATGTAGGAACATAATGATGTGCTCTGATTTTGTATTGTGAGGGCTGGTTTATTTTAACTCATGTTCATTTATTAATTTTAGGGGATACTTGTTTTTCAGTTTTAATTAACTGAGTATAAGGTGAAGTTGTGAATAACGGAGATCGTCTTGTATCTTTACTACTTAAAATAGGAAAAACGACGCATTTAACAATATCTTGCAAAAAAAACATCGAAGTGATTTTCAGACGAATTATACTGAAGAGCTTCTAATTTTTCTCTCAGGTAGTTTCCTAAGCTTTATTAACTTAAAGAATGTTCTCTGTTACTAAAACGATTTATCCACAATGCACCAACAGTGTATAAACAGTGCATTCCATAGACAACACACCATAGACCATAGACTCATAGAGCGACGTATTGACTGTAAATCATGGCAGTCATAGGTCACACATCTATGACTGTCTCGTGTCTTTGGAATACAGTAGATGTGATGGGTTATTCTGTTTAATGTAAAAGTACTACAGTGATCACAGTCAAATAAAAATGGCTGATTATTTTACTAACACTGGTTTATATGAATTATTATAAAATTATGTTTTTTTTTTTAGGTATGACCACTAGCAAGTTAACACACTTGGGATATCAACTGCTTAACCGGACTAAATAAAATTATGGGTGTTACTTTAAAACAATTGATTATTTTGTGTTTGCAACGTAAATACGAAACTCAAAGAAAATAAACTACAGTTCCATCAGCAACATGTGAAGATAGAAAGAATATATCTGACATTGTCATTAACTACTGCTATTAGACTTACTTATTTGTCTCAGTATATAGATGAGTCGCAAGTTTTCCGGTTTCAAAAACTTCGTTTTCTAATTGAATTTTTGCTACAAGACACTGAACTTGCCAAGCCAACTGGGCCCGCGGATTTGGGTTCATACTGTTAAAAATGTATTTCATGCTTGACCACCATTCTAGAATAAGGTTCCAAATTTCAAAGAATGGCCCTAATCTCTTTACATTTGACACTGCACTCATTTTTAACGGCCCCACGTCTATAACGCATGATGGATTATGATTACGAACGATAAACGTAAACGTACCGGTCACCCTCACACGTGACAATGTGATATATCCCTTTAAATATATTATACTTTATAGCACTGCTCCTTACTTTGATTGATATGTATCGCTTTGGAGATGGGCTTGTTTAATAGGCGATGGATGAAATGGACAAAAGGCTTAATTATAACAGCCCCACAGCCGATCTTTAACGTTAAGCAGCGCTTACCGAGGTTGGTCTGTAGATGAGTGACCATCTTAACATACCGAGACTTCTCCGTGCCTCGGAAATCACGTTCTGGCTGTCATTTGGAAATCTCTGGCAGTCGTTACGGATTGTCAGAAGCCAGAACATCTGACACCAGTCTTGCAAAGAAGTACCGTGTTACCCAGTTAATGGGTTGTGGAAGTCTGGTAGGCAGCCGATCCGCTGAATGCGGTTTGACTGGGAGCCGACCCCACTATATTTAGTTCGAAAAAGACTAGGCAGATGCTGGATGTAATACACAAAAAGGAGGTTTATTGACTAGAGTGGGTAGAAAAAAGAAGTGTAGAATTTAACATTGAGTTATGATACAATGTAATTAATCCTTAATTATATTGAAGATACAAGTAATACCTAACTGCACTCTGGTCTTAAAACTTACTAGCAGTACTTGCACTTTTCAGTGTTGAAAAACGTGACACAGCTGTGTAAAAAATAATAAACCTACTTAGACACATTTTTTATATGGATGGGAAATCATTCAATGACTTCTTTCGCTTTGGGTAGAGCGGAAGGGAGTGTCAGACTCTTACTGACTGAAAACCCATCCGTGCTCCTCCTCATGCCCTTTGCGTTCCAGGGCCGCGGTAATTCTTTGGTACAAACTAAATTAGTTAATTTTGAAGTAGTTCGCCACGATTTGCAGATGTTTGTGTCTTTAGATCATGGTCATCCAAATTACAATTTATAATGAGAAACCTTCTCACCGGTAACGACATATTGCAACGTGCAAGTTCATCAGCCGAGTACTTACATCCTTCATTTGTATGTAGTTAGGTATCTCAGTAGAATCTCCCAGCTTGCATAAGATGACAGGCAGGTGATGTATTCGTTTGTGGTTTTATTTTTGAATCAACAGGATCCACCAGATGGTTCCAATAAAATCAAGAAGTGGACGGACGAGTCACGGATATTGTTGAAATTTTTGTACACCTGGGTCTTATTTTTTGGAGGGCTTAGCAACTGGTGCTGCATATTGTAAATACCTATGTAGTATATGTGCAGGTTCTGAGCAAAGTAGCTGATTGATGATAAAGATCGCTTTCAGCGTCCTAACGCCTACAATTTTTGAGGTCCTAATCCTAATTTGTTATGGTGTTTCTAGATAAAGAGTATTTCTTTTCTATTCTAAAGATGATTTTTCCGCATAGGAATCATAAATCATGGTTAATTTTGCATTAGAATATTAGCTTTTTTTTTTGGACGTCGCTGCTCGCAGATTCAGCACTGCTGTTAACTGCTTCACCGGAGTATCTGGATTTCTAGCTTTTGGACGCACTGGTTATATACCAAGTATTCAGCTGCATCCACAATCCATTAACTGGGTAACACGGTACTTCTTGGCAAGACTGAAGTCAGGTTTTCTGACTTCTGACAATCCGTAACGACTGCCAAAGATCTACAAATGACCGGGACCAACGGCTTAACGTGATTTCCGAGGCACGGAGGAATCTCGGTATGTTAAAATGGTCACCCATCCACAGACCAACCTCGGCAGGCAGCTTAACCTTCAAGATTAGCCCGTGTGGCTGATATTATATCCATGAGCTCCTCAACAATACCCATCAATACCAACCAAAAGCATTATCAAGATCAATATCTTCTTCATCTTCAACACAATATCACCTGGTTCTCTGCCCACCCCACAAAGAAACCATACATAACAAACGTAACGAATAACATTAACAAATGAGACGAACTCAAAATTCAACTGCATTATTTATTACGTGCTGCCGAACAGAATGCAGCAGACCTCAGCTAAGTAGCCAATGAATAACGTTAGAGGTCAAATAAGGTCACTTATCATTGTATCTGTGGATCTGGATTGAGGATTGTGAGGAGGTCTGAGGTGGCATGGGAATGGATGGGAATGAAAGTGACCTCAGCTCAACAGGTCGCAAAGATGCCATGAACACAAAAACACTTGTGCTTGTTCACGAAACTGTAAGGCCTCAAATGGGTTGCACAGTTGCACCTCTTTGCTGAGATTAAAAAAAAAAACGCTCACCTGTCAGATGTCGAGACATATTGAAATTGGAAACGTGAGCCACTTGTTTAAATGAAAAAAAAAAAAACCAATTGTGTGAAATTTTCAGAATTTCAATAAGAACCTGTATACGAGTGTGTTGAAAAAAAATCTGATAGATTCAATCATAGAGAAGGTAGGTCTTTCCGTCAGTAGGCACTCTACTCATCCCTAAAATGCGAAAGTAGGTCTGTCTGTCTGTTACGCATTCACTCTAAAACGGCTGAACGGATCGTCAAGAAATTTGGCAAATATACAAAAAATTTGAATATTTATATAGAAAAAAATTTGAACTTCCCATACAAAATTGTTATCAACTGACCACAATTTGTATGGGAGACTCAATTTTTTTTTTAGGAATTGACTATGGCTTTCTTGGGGAAAGTTGTTCATTTACATGGGCAGAAGTGGTTCTTAAAGTTTGCGCACTGGAAAAAAAATTACCCAGTATAGCCTGGGATATGGAGAAGGACAAAGGCTACTTTTTTACGCGATAACCGACATCCACACAGGCGGAGCCGAGGGGTGAAGCTACTTTTCCATAAATAAAACATACTTAAAACTACCGCAGATGACCACCAGCTGTTACATCACAAGGCTCATTAACAACATCAGACGACTTTTTAAGGTCTTCTCCAAAGTATTGAAAACTGGACCGAAATTGCATTTAAAAAATAATTTGATGCACTTGACACTGTAAAGCATCTCACATTACGATAAATCGAACCTCTTAAAATTGTTACGGCACAATTTCCTCCTCATCATCACCAAATTATCGGGCGTTTGAACAAAAACTGTCTTTTAACCAACCCTAATGGGAATAAAAAGATCTCGGTCTAAAAGCAAAGGTGCAGGGCGTTGCGACGAGATTTTTAAATGTTCAAATTTCGAATGTTTATGGTCGTTGTGCGCAAGCGTGCTGCTTGGCGAGGACAGCTGCGCAGGCGCACCTTGCGCAGATGTGGCTGCACGTGTGGACCGAGCCGATACTTTGTTTTATTTCTGCCCTTAGCGCTTGTAGGTACTTGGTTCCAAGATTGGTGCCTCCATGATTTTATAGGATAAAATTGGTGTTATTATTTTAAAGGGGTTGATTGTGTGAGGTTGTGAAGGCCACTGATGATTGATTGAAAATTCTTAAACACATATATTTACTGTTACCATAAAAAGACACATACTACACTTTTCAGAGATGACTGAAGATTTTTGGATAAACCTCAGTGAACAGAATTCACATATTTCGACTTATGACAATTAGAGACTTTCATGGCTAAAGTGTCCAACTGGGATAGCCACAGGAAGTCATCATAATAGAGAACAGCTTACACCTATATAGCAAGTGAATAATTATATCACGTGTAAAGAAATGTTTGGTAACTAATAACTAACAATAACTCATTGTGGGGCCACAATCGTTATTGGCTTGTTGTTTTACACTTTCTGGCTAGGAATGCCTAGTAAATGTCTGCCTACTACACTTACATTTTTATGAAAGGAATGGTAAATGATGACCAACGATGTTTTTTTTTGTTTTTTTTTTAAACATTACCCCACACTAGGAATTTCTCCTGTATCGTGGGTGCGTTTACAAACATATAAACTCACATACACAAACAGCCAGACCTGGAACAACTATCCGTGGGCCGTACAAATATTTGTTCCGTGCGGGAATCGAACCCGCGACACGCGCTAACAGTCTATCGCTCAACTACTGCGCCAACGGTGTGGTCAAATATAGTGACTGAGTGAGTGTAGTCAGGATATAGTGGAACCTAGGGTATTCTAGGCAATTTCTATATTTCCATGTAACACTATGCAATTACTAGCAACCTGCCCCGGCTTTGCACGGAGCAGGCCATCTATAAGCTCCCAGTCACCATGTTTTTTTCCGGCATCTTGAACGATCATCGTCATTTTTATTTCAGCCAATGTCCACAAAACTTAATGAATTACACACCTGAACCTTCCTCATTAGTAGCTCTGTCTATTGGTGAAAACTAATGCAAACAATATAACATGAAAATCCGTTCGGTACTTTTTAGTTTATAGCGTTCAGCTTCAGAAAGATAGACCATATTAATTACAGAAGGTAATGTATTGTTTTAATAAATTTATTAAAATTCTAACAAGTTAACCCTAAAATATGGCGTCAAAAATTCATCCGCATAGCTGTCGAATCGAAGTGTGCTCAAAAGACTGGCGGCATTGCTACGTTGTATGGCAATTTCAGCCTAATTAACTGGCTCAAATTTTACAAAACGGCAAAAAAACGCACAGATCAAACAAATCAGATTTTTACTATTTCATCTAAAACGAGAGCACCTTCAAGAACTACTTCAATAAAACAATCCTTTAGTTCTTTTATTCTTCCAAACAATTTCAATTTCATCTGAAACAAAGAAGTTTTCAAACATAAGTCCCTTAATAAGTACTTAGCTCCTTACCTCATTTGCTTACTACCCTTCTCAAAAGCATTCATACAAAAAAACTATTTGCAAGCACTCAAGTCTCAAGGATAACGTTGGAGCATAATCTCCGAACAAAAATCCACAGCCACAAAGTGAGCGGTCGGTAACATCTAGCTTCAAAACGACACTAATCTTTTCCCAGACAGATGCAGAGCGTTGACCCGTCCAATCCTGTTCAGTCTAGGTCGCGCAAGGTCGTGCCTAACAGGTTGGACAGTGGACACGTCACTACCTGTCCAAGGACCGTTGTTGGGTGGTTGAGTGCATTTATCGGCTTATTCTAATTTGATTTGGAAGCGAAGCGGATACGGTAATTGGAAAATATCGAAAGAGCTTTTGTAGAGGACTGCCATAATCAAAAAGTGTTATTGAATAAGAATAAATTTGGAAAAAAAATTATGACTACAAAGGATCATTAAGACAAGGAAACGAAATAAACAAAACAGTTAGGTTTAAACACCACAGAAATGATGAACAGACTATGTGAAAGTAAAGAAGATATAGCTAAAAAGGAAGCAACTAGGTACTGAGATGACGCTTTAAACAGAAGTGGATTTTTATTATTATTCATGGACTCGCGTTTTGTCTCTGCCTCACCAGATGATAAGCAAAGAAGTTACCTTTTACTCTTTATTTAAAGACCCGCAGAGCTACCACGAAACACAGACTCCGACAGAGAATTAAGCTCCTTAGCTCTGAAAGAAGAAGCCATTGCGTCGACCACTAATAAATTGTGATAAGGGGCAGATAATGACAACGTTCCTTCAGATCAAATCAAGTCTTGATTTAATACACCTAACACATACACAGGCTGGGTGACTTATTCCAGTTCTAAATGAGCCTTTTGATAATCTTATTGGGGAACTATATTTTTTGTCACCAAAATTTATATTTGTCATCAAGTTGTATCACCTAATAAATAGATCTATCGCCACGAAATATTTTCGTTCTCAGATAAACAAAGAGTGTTCCCAGGTATGAATTACCAAATTATTGTTAATATAATGTGTAAAATATGAGATGGATTACCAATAAAATTGTAGTGCATTACATGAATATAAACTTCGTTCTTATAATAATAGTTTTATTACTTAAATAATAGCTTGGTGCTCAGAATGGTAGATCTGTCACCAAATATTCATATTCGAACATAGGGCACAGGATGCTTAGGGCACCCCGACTCGGACAGGTTAGGTTAGAAGGGGATGGCGGGGTCAAGTGAGCGAGCGTAGCGAGCGAACAGACCCCGCCATCACCTTCGTGGTTATTTTTTTTAATCCACCCAGTAATATGGTTTACTTCCCGTTTTATAATAAATCCCAACCTATTTATTTGATACTTGATAATATATCCCGAGGATTACATGTGATTTATTATGGAATTGCTTTTTACAATTATTTGGCAACTACATTTTGGTGACAGATCCACTATTTTGAGGACAAACCCTATTATTAAAGAAATTCAAAACGAATAAAATTGGCGATAGCTTAAATCATACCCATCTTATTGTGATCAATAAAATCGTTAAGTCTTTTAATCCGGATCCCGACTTGTCATGACATGTTCAAGGTATATTTGGAGCCATTCAACGGCCTCGGAGACCCGGTATCGCCAATATTGCGTCGTATCTTATTGTACAAAGGGTATTTTATATTCATGAAGAGGTAATCGTATCTCTTCCCAATGCACCATTAATAACAATGTGTGATTCTTATAGCTTTGTTTTTATTATTTTGATAGGATTCAGTCGGTGCTTTGTCTTTATTTCTATCGTTACTACAGAATTGGGAGTTATTTTTTGATTTAGCACTTTTAGATTTAGATGATTGGACACTCAGACCAACAAAAAAGGTAGACAGCGCACCGCGAACATCAAAAGTGAAGCCACAAAACCGTGCTCCTTCAAGTAAATACACAAGCTCACCCACACACCTACACTAAAACCATGCTCATCGCTCTTAGTACTTCACGAGCCGTCGTCTAGAAAACATTAATAGAAAAATATAATTATGCCTTCCTGTTTAGTAAAAATTTGTAAAAACAATAGCAAATCACATAAAAAGTCTCACGGAATCACTTTTCACTTGTAAGTACTTAAAATAACATCGTTTTTATTATAAATTAACTATGAATTTTAGGTTACTTGGAACAAAAACGTCAACAAACGAAAGCAGTGACATTAAGTGTGAGGGTTGCCATAATACGATTTAATATTTTCCCATTCAAATATATATGATTTCTTTCTTCGAGTTAAATTCCTATTTTCTTTTTTTTAATATATGAAATATTTTAGATTTGAAGTTTTTCAACACATTTGCGAGAAAACGTCGTCTCATTTTCTCTTTAGTATTAAATTGAGACAAATGTATTGAGCTAAAGCGCTTCCAAGTAGGTTCAATCATTCAGCTTAATATTTTATTCTCGTACTTATTTATACTCCTATAAGAAAATTAAAAAAAACTGTAAAGGATACGTAAGGCGCTATTCAACGGAGTATGCGGTAAAATATGTACTAAAGTGAGATTACCTATTTTACCGCACGTTCCATTGTGTGGTGCGTCATATTTAACTTTCGAATAATATGTGAAATAATATGTGCTGACAAAGACTATTTGTTCATGATAAATAATATTTATTTTGTAAGCATGTTAAACATAACATTTACACGTTATTGTTTCGTTTGATATGTTTTATCTTGATATTACCTACTTTTTCTTTAGTCAGTGATTTTGTGATGGTGGTCTTTTTCAATTTATTAAAGTTGATTAAAAATGTAATTACCTTTTTTATTTTAAAACAATTTACATAATGACTTACGCTTGTTACGCTTCGACAACCTCTTAAAACTTAACCAGTTTACATAATTGAATGTAGGTATGTGTGATGTAAAAATTTGTTTTTTAGGTATAGATCTTTCTAAAAAACTAAGTTACAATACCATACTCAACAATATCTTACTTGTGCTGACTTGCACAATATTAGCTTACCCATAAAATATTATTTCCCAAGTTATAGGGAAAAAAAATAAAAAATGGCAACCCTTCGAGACACACATAGATAAAAAGATGGCTTCATCTTTGATATTCGCAGTGCGCCGTCTACCTTTTTTTGTTGGTCTGAGATTGGACATTAAATTATTTGATTATTTTTTTCATAGGAAGTTCCAGCAAACATAAGTACGTTATACTTATCGGTTATATCAAGATCATGTTGGAAATTTAACTTATCTATTTACAGACTAAAAAGAGAAAGTGCTAACAACACTGACGAAAATCTTGCAACTCATTCGTTTAGAGATCAAGTATCATCCCAGAATATCTTCGTCATCCGACCATTCATTCAACATTTTAACCCAAGATTACATCAAACCAAAAAATCATTCATCATCAAATTGAACTAACCGATTCAGTCCCAAGTTCCACATACAATCAGCAAGGCCGTACATTCGCCTTTGACGACCAGATACAAAGACCTCTGAACGATCATACAGCACACCTTCTTTCATACGAAATGTTAGATCTAAAAGTGGCAGGGTAGACGATCTTTGGCTGGTCAGTGAAGTCGTAAAAAGTGACTGCAAGCAGCGGTTCGCAGTTCGTGCAAAAACTGATTCGATTGAAGGATCGTGTTACTATAATAAATAGTATGCTTCTGCTGATCTTGTCGAGCAAAAAATTGGCATCTCGACTGAGATAAAATGAATGTAATGTTAGCCTTTTAGGTGTAGCAGTCTTCTTGTGTGGGAGTAAAAAATTAATTATGATAGTTGGACGGTAATACATATCATTTTCTTGTGTTTAGATTTGTGGGAAAGTGTGTGGAAGTTAATTGATTAATGAAGAGTTAGTGACATTCAGAGATAAGTTCAAAACTCGAAAGAAAAACAAAATTACGAACTTCAATCTACCTACTAGAGTGATTATTATTAACCATAACTCGGTGATTGATGCTATCCAAGACGTTTATTTTTTGTACAAAAAGGTGCAAACACCAGCAATTGGAGAACTTTTTATCATACTTCTTGTGACTTTTACTTTTACCTACACCTCGGTCTAGAGGACGAGATTTTCGTTTATTTTTTAGCGATGCGACCGCATTCATATTTACCTGTTTTTCTTATCTGAGCTTCCGGTGACGTGCTGTCGTTAACAAGCTCTTTGGCACACAAGTATTGACATGTTACAACCCTTGTTTGACCACTACCATACCTGTTGTAACCTGTCCCTATGAGTTGCTTACTGAAGCAGTTAGAGACAATAGAGTATCAGTGACTTTATCTTTGGCGTCCTCTTTCGGTTCGATGCCTTCGATGGCAACATAAACTTTTTTTTTTGCGAATAGATTCGGAAATATGTAGATCTAAATATATGGCATGTGTATTCTCAAATTATATTCAAGCGTGAGTCTCGAATTGACACTAGATTTGGGTTGAGATTAGAGATAAGCAAAGCATGACGTAAAATGTTTTCATTTTATAGAACAGTTACAATAGAATATGGAATCAAATCTCCAATAAAATCACCAACGGTTTTCAAACCTCCACCAGCCAGGTGCTAATCGGCTTTAAAACCACTGTTCCATAAATATTTTCGTTATCTCCAATACAATTACAAACAGTTACAGCAAATACTTCATAATTAGTTACGTCACTACCAGTCACTATGGTTTCTATTATCTTCTTCAAAATTACCATCCTTTTTAATAGAAGTACCCTTCAATGTAGAACGATGTATTTCTTTATTGAACATAATGACATTTACAGGTAAGCAATTACACCGTAAAGATGCTATTGTATTGGGATACTTACTGTTTTGTTTATTCAGAGCCTCTTGAAGAATGGAGGGTGGGCAGACACTGTTGATGGCAATAAAGAGCTTTGAGAAAACAAACGGGAGTCGAAAGTGTGCAAGTTGAATAATAGGTATAGGGTAGAGGTAGTAGGTAGTAGGAGAGTGAGAAACGGTAAAACAGCTAGCGAAGGTTTAAGAGTAATCTGAAATCTCAGTAAGCACGTGCTATGAATGTTGACTCTTGCAATCCTAGAATGGTTTTGTTATTACAAGTCTCTTTGTTTTTTAATCTTTTATCTATGGGTTGTAGAGGTCTGGTAGGTAGCCGCTCCACGTAAAATACTGGTATTTAGTTGAATCCGGTTTGACTGAAGACCGACCTCAATATAGTTGGGAAAAGGCTAGGCAGATGATGAAGTGTCTTTATTTTTATTAATGAGTGGTCAATAGGAATTTAGCAGTAAACCCATGCTTGGCAGAAGAATAAATACCGAGTTTGTTATCAGTAGACAGAACGACACTGTGTCCTTTGTCTGTGCAGGAAGGAAGTGATCTTAAATATTTCGAGATTGGTAAGTGTTCTGGGATGGGGTGAGATTAAGATAAACTAAGATAAAAGATTATAAAGATAGCTATATTTCAGTAATACAAATGGGATAACGATAAAAACTAATGAGGTGAATGAGATGAGATTGAGTCGCGCCCGATATGCTATATGCGGCAAAGTACTGACTATTTTACTTAGGTGATTTAATACATAAAATATTCAAGGCATAGAGCGCGGTGTCGCAATTACGCTGACATGTTTATTATTGCTCGGTGATTGACCCGAACAGTTAGTAAAAATACTGGTCTGAATTTGCATATAATGCCAACGAATTTCAGGAAATTGTAATTTTCTTGCGATTGACTGCTGCGCTGCGCTGCGGGTTCGATTCCCGCACGGAACACATATTTGTATGGCCTACAGATAGTTGTTCCGGGTCTGGCTGTTTTTGTATGTGAGTTTATATGTTTGTAAACGCACCCAAGATACAGGAGAAATTCCTAGAGTGGGGCAACGTTTAAAAAAAAACATTTGGGGTCGGTGCAACATTTCTTCCATCATACTTTTCTATTAGTCATTATCACACTTTACAGTAGTCATAATAGTTTCCCTCTTCCTAGACATATCATAACGATAGTTCACTCAGTTCATCCATGGTATCTTTCAATTTCAAGAACGCGACCAATTTTTACTTCTGCTAATCTTTTCTTCTGATAACAACTTTTAACTCTACCTCAATGGTTACCCCAAAATTGCGTATTGACAAACACAATAGAATTACAAAAATAATGGCAATGTCTCACACACAATATAAGAAAGGTGTGACGAACTCTAAGGATTGTGTTCGGGTGCCTTTCGTTCCGCAGTTTTGAAGATAGGAGCTGATAAATGGATGTATTTTGTAGGTGATGACCGTGATGTGGTATTGTTTGGGGTGAAATAGTTAATTAAGCGAGGAATTGTTTCCCGTTACAGAAGTAATTATTCACCGTTGTATTTTTTGTTTCTTTTGATTTTTAACCGACTTCTAAAAAAGGAGGAGGTTCTCAATTCGGATGCTTGTATTTATTTTTTATTTTTTATGTTTGTTCGGGCATAACTCCGTCGCTTGCCAAACGATTTGAAAAAATCTTTTTTGTTGGAAAGGGTATACTTCCCAAATGGTCCCATTGAAATTTTATCAAAATCGGTTCAGTAGTTTGGTAATTAAATCCAAATAGCTGGAAAAAATATGTGGAAAAATCATCCATGTATACGAAATTGCGTATTTTTGCTTTCCTGTGACTTTCCAGTGGTGTTGTTAGGTGCGGGGTACCACTAAAAAGTGAAAAATAAAAAACTTTTTCAAAAAAAAGAAACCGACTTCCAAAAAACACTACAAAGTTCAAAATAACTTTAATTTCGGAAGTCGGTGTCAAATAACGAAGAAGCAACCAAAAACACCGACTTCCGAAATTAAAGTTATTTTGAACTTTGTAGTGTTTTTTGAAAGTCGGTTTCTTTTTGTTATGCACTTTTTAAACTAAATAAGGTTATCGTCACAATAAGGCTTGAATAGAGTTCAAATCAAATAGATTTCAACAGTAAAAAATTATATGGTTGGATAACTTAATCAAAAACCAATAAAGGCAGCCTACGACTTATACTTCCCTTATTGCCTTCCACATAACCCGTCTGCCTTCCACATGCCTTCAAATCAAGAGTGAACAGGCATCTTCTGGGCACGTTCGCTCCATCATAGATCTCATCCATCGCTTTCCATCAGGCGTGATCGAAGTCAAGAGCTAGCCCATTCCTCAATAAAAAAAATGTGGTGCAAATATATAATTAATTAATTAATTACAAATCGTTATGTATTGTAATTCAGCTCAAAATATTTATGAAGAAGTAAGTAAGTAGCAATTTGATATTTTTTCTTTCGTACTGCTCTCTAGATTGTTATTTAATGACTGAAAGCATTTTAACTACTTTTTTTTTCATCGTATTGTGTTGTATGTTTTATCAAAATTAGTCACCACCATCGAAAATATAAACCTGTCGCATCCCTTTATTATCAGAACACCTTTCTGCCGACAGTCTTCATTACTGAGAACTTCGGGACCTCCCATTATATCGGCGCAAACAAACAAACATACTATCTATTGGATTTAGTGGAAATATCTCAATCGAGCCGCCTGCTTCCCTGCTGATACGGCGGTCTTTAAGACCCGACATCATACCACCCTTGATTTTCATGGAAAAATAATTTGGTGAACCATTTGGAATCTTATTTTTATTGCAGGAAAGTTGAGAATTGATTAGCTGATGTATTGTGGCATGTTCAGGGAATTTGGACACTGTTTCTGTCAGCCGAAGGTTCAGTTTCTATTGGCATGATGTGAGGTGTGGTAATAAGGTGTCAACCAACGATTTACAGGTTATGGTAGAACACCGTAGTTGAAAATTACAAATTAAATACTACACTTAATATGGACTTTATCTCTTCAAGAATAAGGGTGAGAATACTTTAGGGTAACTGCACCAGTTACCTGTCAGTCGGCATCGGTAATTCGAGTAAAGAATCAATCGAATGTTGACAACGCGTAAATTATGGTGTTTGTCGGTAATTTTGATTTTAGCGGCAATATTTTTGCTTTTAAACCGAAGTGGCCACACATGATTTGGGATTACTGAGAATTGTATGACACAGAGTCCGAACACTATGGCTTTTTTAATGCAATGATGACAGTACGCATTTTATTATTTATGTATTTACTGTCAATAGTTTTCCGTCGTTTAACTAAATTAATAGTAGATACCAAGTTGGTTAAAACTACGTTACTAACGTTTGTTTCTCAAGGAGTGTTCTTCAATAATCAAATTAATTTTACTACCCTATAGTTATAAACATAGTAGTAATTTTAAGTTACCAACATTAAAAAGCAGAGATAGGCAATTTACATTATATCAAACATAACTAGTGAATTTAATACATTAACAAAGTGATAATGCGTATGCAGTGTCACTGTATGACAGCTTTCAATGTACCCGTTATCTTCACAAACGACTAACAAAACATCAGCACATTCCAGCGAACTATGCAACAAATATATACATGCCTATGCCTACATGTGCATGAAATAAAACCGACCCATTTGTTCATCCATCAACATTTTATAGGCACCAATAAAAACATAGTATTTACGATGTTAAACGTCGATGTTTGCACATACATTTGGATGTTCCCGTAATGAGTCATAAAGATGCCGCGTTAAAATATGTATAGTGACGGTTATTGTCGCTTTTACCCTACAAAGGGGCCGGTGTCGGAGGTCTGCGTTGATATTTGAAAGTGCGTAGGAGTGTCGTGAGCTCTTGATTAACGGATAAATTTGTAAATAGTCGGTAAAGTCGGTTTGATTTTTAAAATATCAAGAAAGAGTAAAATACATATTTGGTACTCGCAGAAGACTGAAAACAAAATAAAATTAAGTAAGTAATAAAAACCTAGGAATACAAAAAGAGATAGTTAAGTACCTTTTTTATGGATGGGAAATCATCAAATGGGAGTCATTTGATGATTCGCTCTGGGCGGAGTGGAAGGGAGTGTCAGAGTCTTACTGACTAAAACCCATAATATTCGTGCTCCTCCCCTTAGTACTTGCTTTCCAGGGCCGCGGTAATTCTTTCGAATAAAATTCGCAACCCTGGATCCTAAATAAACCTCGTGGCTTTTTTAGAAGAATATAATAAGTAGGTATGTATAGAAACTGGAACAGCTACAAACAAATAAAGCAAAATAGAAGTAGGTCATAAAGCTATGGTAGGCAAACAGTTAAAGATTACTGGAAAAAAAGAAGATCATATTGAGCAGTTTATTTCAGAAAATAATTAAAGAAAACTAGCTGTGGCTCTGCAGATATAATTACAACTCTTAATAAATCTTTATAGGATGCTGATCCAAAATTCGCTATTCGTAATAATTTCGGAAATTACTGAAGTGAAGTTGGAAAACTAGGAAGAAACAACTCAGCCCCTCAACATCCTTCAGAATTCTTCAAATCATTGCCAAGAACTTAAAGAGATGTTCCATATCAATTGACAAAGACATCTTGATGAACTGTACCCATTCTTAAAAAGACGTTACGATCTATTTCAAGTTCTAAATCTTGCTAGTTCAACGATATAAGCAGAACTAGTGAAACGGGTGTATGAGAGCGGCTGAGAGAACTGCTGATTTTGAGATAAAGGCTTTTCTTTAAAAATAAAAAAGTAAGATGGTGTAACAGCTACAGAAAAATGAATCCAAATAGAATTAGGGAATTTAGCTGTGCGTAGTAGATTAGCCGTTAAAGCATACTGGAGAAAAAGAAGAACACATTAAACAGTTTAGTCCAGAATATCACGAAACAAAAGTAGTTGTAGCTCTAATGGTAAAAGTACAATCAAAATCTCCATAAGATGCTGATCCACAATTGACTCTTCTTTATAACTTTGGAAACTACTGAAGTTGTTTGAAAAATTAGGAAGAAACAACTCTAAAGCCTAATTCATTTCCCTTATCTTTTTCCAAAATTCTCTTTAGAATTCTTCAAATCCTGATTATGAAAAGATATCAAGAACTAAAAGAGATGTTTCATAACAATCCAAGATACCGAATTTTTGTTCCATTTCAATTTTAAGCATTCTTAATGAACTGTACCCATTCTTAAAAATACGTTACGATCTACTTCAAGTTCAAAATGATGCTAGTTCAATAATATTAGCGGAACCGGTGGAACGGGTGTATGGGAGCGGCTGAGAGAACAGCTGATTTTGAGACCAGTTCGCGGTAACGGACAGACGGTATCATTTTGGTATTGAACCGGTATTCATTGACCTTTCGAATGTGTTATGGGGTTATGATGATGGGGAAAATTGTATTGGGGTCTTTAAAACAAAGACTGCGATTGATTAGACTAATCTTGACGAAGTAGACACTAATGATGTTGAATATATTTCCAGTGGCTTCATGGCACAATAGACAAACTATCTATTAATTGAAGGATTTAGGGTTACTGTAGTTAAAACGAAAAAGATTTTGCTGAAAAAAAATGCGACATAAATTAAGGCGATAAAAAGAACAGATTTTGTCATAAGACAGACAGATAAAAGTAGAAGGCACAGTAGTGCCAGCTTATGTTAATTATACGTAAGTACTAGAAACTTAGGATAAGAAAAACATTAATGAATGCAGTAATCTTAACACAATTCTTTTAGGATGAAGGTGAAAGAAGATCTCCCAATAATATTATGAGTATGATAGCATTAATGATTGTGCTTAGATTTTTGCATACGTTGACTTGTTCTTCGCGTTAAGAAAGTCAGAGTTGTTGTAGTTGATCATCATGGTCAGTTTTATTAACTTTGCTTTGTACGAAATGGCCAATTCTCAGCCTATTAAAATGTTTAACCTTACTAAAGATAAAACTCATTAGCCTCAGCTTTACTACAGCATCTTTCGAACAAATACTGTTAATATCAGAAACATTACGAATTCTTGCAATCAGTGAATTGTTTATTTTAAAAATATCACTATCAACTTTTGCACTAATGACCGTAGTCTAAACATTAAGCAATTTTTATTATTCATAACTATCCGTTAAATGACTCATCGTTAGATAGGTAAAAATATCAGTAAGTAAACAAAAAATAAAGCTGTCGGTTAACTTCTGATAAAAGGTTTTGATAATAATGAGTATGACATAATAACGATCATACGATTTGTTATCGTGGTGTAAATATACAATGTTTACTTTTGTTTTACATAACTGCTTATTAGAAGCAAAAAATAAAGGAAAAATTTCAATGAAATTCAGTTGCAATGCAAGCACGATTAACCAAAGAAACGATTTTGAAAACAGAAAATATACTGCACCGATCTCTAATAAATTTAATTGGGAAAACGCCTGTTGGGCGATAGATTGATGACTAACGAGATATTTTATTTTTTTATTGAGGAATGGGCTTGCTCTTGACAACTCAACTTTCTTCTTTTTACAGTGTTTTAGACAAAATTTGTGTCACTTGTGCGACACAAATTTTGTCTAAAACACTGTAAAAAGTAGAAGCAAATAATGCTCTTAAAAAACCTTAACTACAAGGATCGTAACATTTTTTTCTAAGATTGCTAGCATTGGCTTCTGGTCTACTAGAATCAACACCCATTCATTGTACAACATCACTCCTAAAAACATTTTCAACAACCTTCAAACATGACTCCTTTTCGGCTTAACCAACCACCTTTTATCCGTTGATTCGTATCTAAAAGGAACCGACGGATTCCATTAATTCCTATAAGTTTGGCTTGTAGAGACAGACGTTACAAATATTTCTAATGTAAACAAGGCCAGTGGCGTGCCTGAGAAAAAAAATTAACGATATTTTGATCCGGTATTTGATTGTGATGTTCTTGTTGGTAAAAAGGTCGGAAATTGACTATGTGAATGAATACTTTTTTATGCGGACCGGGGAGATATGGAGAGAAATAAAAACACTAAAAGGTTTTGCCATATATTCTGTCCGGATGCTTTTAATCCCCTTAAGTATTGGTAGTGAGTCGAATTCAATCTTCAAATGCCTAAACGGAATTGATGTCCTAATTTAGAAATATCAATTTGTCTGAGAGATTAGAAATTCGCTGAACAACAGATCTGAAATAGGCTCGAACCCTTATTAACCCTTATATTTTGTGATGATGAGACATTAAAACCCTTCAAGGTATGCCATGACATCAATTTAAAGTTTGACCACAATACTGTGACCGTTCCGATGTGTAGCTATTAGTAAAAAGAAGAGTATGTATTGGACAATAGAAGCATCGAGGAGGCGCGAGGCTGTTTTATGTGAGGAATGCGCCCGCGCACCGCCGTACGTCATATGACACAGGCGTATGCGCAAGTTTACGGTATGGACTTTGGATTTGATGCTCACAAGTTGATTTTTTTAAGCGCAAGATTTATGTGGAGCCAACATTATTAATAGCAAAAAAAGACTGAATTAAAACGAAAATCAGGGAAACAAGTTTAAACTTCTGTGACGAAAATAAGCACATCTCTTATTATGAAATTATTGGTGGTTCAGAACTTCAGATGATGCGCGATGACGTTTATCCCTACTCCCTACTAATATTATAAATGCGAAAGTAACTGTCTATCTGTCCGTTACGCTTTTACGCCAAAACGGCTGAACGGATCGCCATGAAATTTGGCAGATATATAGCCTAGGATATGGAGAAGGACATATGCTACTATTTTACGCGATAACCGACATTCACGTGGGCGGAGCCGCGGACAAAAGCTAGTTTAAAGATATTTCTGAACTTTTTTCAATTATTCAACAAATGTTATTGCTTGCCTGAATTTTAAGCCTTTAACTGGTTCTAACTCAGTATAATTTTCGGGAAGACCGTCATCTATGACATAATATAGTAACTGACATATTCTAATTGACGGAGGTCGTACCGTGCCACGGAACAACAAAATATTCTCGACTTTATATTCCCTTTTTGGACCACCCCGGGTTACACAAATAGAACTTAATTGGGCCAGAGATTAGTCGGAGATAAAATGCTATATTTAATATGTATTATTTAGTTGTTGACAAAAGATGGAGTTTTGGTTATTTTGTTGAAGTATTGGGTGTAGATGTGTTTTGAAAGTATCAGTTCGATGCTGTCTTAGTATTTCGTGGTGTACAGAATATTTTCCTTTCCTATGTTTTAATCCTATTTCTACTTACAGTAGGTACCTAAATAAAAGCTTGCATAACGTGTTCTTCAAATCCAAAGACCAGACCCAGGTATGACCCAAATCATTTTGTACTAATACATTTATGTTACCCATATTTAAAATTCTATTATTTCTTTCACTCGACCCGAAAATCGAACCTATTATCAAAACCGTTAACAGTTCAAGTCTCAATTACTTTTGCTCACATAGTGTGATACGTACCCTTTAATTCCATTAGAAATGTCTACTCTATTGACAATAAAATTCAAAACCCCCCATGGGTGTCCACTTTCATTATCATATACCAGCAAATCAAAGATGGCGGCGGCGCACAGCTGATAGTTGACAGTTCGCATTGTGCTGCGCGTGCATCTGTCGACGCCATTGTTGCGGTCTGCGCGGGAGTCCCTTTGTTGAAGTCTTGGCGATAGTTCCAGCTTCGAACGAATCGTTGTCAGGATTATGTATTGAATTAAAATGTGATGCATTTTCGGAGCTTTTGTGGTCTTTCTGTGCAACAGATAAAGGTATGTTATGAGGATCTTCTTGATAATTATTTTCATTGCATTCCATACGTATCTCATGTTCAACTCATCTATTTAATAGAGCTGATGCCAGAACCTTAAGAAGTGTCCTGCTTGCTGAAAAATACATTAATCCTATGCGTTTCAAACATATTGAACAATCAACCTCTTTTACAGCACTAACCCAAAAAATATCATAAAACTTGACGTCGTTAACGAAACATTCCAGAATGGTCGCGCCAAAAATATCCATTTTATTAGCCTTCCACACTTGGTGCTGGAGATTGGACCAAATCTTACTACTTTGCCTTTTTTTACTTTACTTTGCTTTGAATTCTTACAGACTGTATGACGACGCCTCTCCCTTTAGTTTGTCGCCAGTGGATAACTTGAACCCGTCATCGTCATTTCGAAAACGGTGTAAGTCAATGAAATAAAACTTTGAGGTTTAATAAAAATGTCTCGTCCATTTCCATACCGACTACCTATTTAATTTTTGATTGCTAGTGTGCGAGAATCGCCACATGATAGGTATCGTTTTATTTGCTCATTCGCCGATTACTTATGTAAGTACAGCCAATGTACCTATATTCGCTGACTAGACCATCGCGCCCACCACAAGTAGGTATACCTACTATGAAGTGAAAAATGTAACTGTGTATTATTTATTAATAAACTATCAATAATCTTGTAGTCTTTGTCGACTGTTCACGTGACCAGAGGGCTGGGCTTTTCTTTGGCCAAAGAATCAGCATTGCCATTCAACGTGGCAATGCTGCCAGTGTTCTGGGCACTTCTGTCATTGACAGCGATGTGGATGAGTTTTTTGATGCCCAATAATTAACGGTCACAAAACAGGGATTTTATTTCCTGTACAAATCCCGTGTTTCGTCCATCTACATACTAGGTACACACAGATTACGGGCAATAGCTTCGTAGGTACCGGGTATGACAGTCTACGAAGCTATTGCCCGTAACGTGCCCGTACAGCTAGTATACTTACGTATAAGTTGGTTTATGAAATTTGAAGGTGTGCCATTTTCACAGGGAACATGTAAAACACATTAATTAATAAAATAGCGCCACAAATTGAAATTTGAAAAAATATTGTTTGGTGCCCTTTTTAAAACCACGACGTGTTTAATTATTTTCCTTGACTTATTTTGTTGTTTACCTACTTGATATAAAGGGTTTTATTTTTCTTTTTTAAAATGCAGTTTGTCTTACCTTGGCGTTACTTTTAGTTTTATCTTTCTTGTTAAATGCAGTTGAAGTTAGAGAGTTTTTTTGCCTGGTATTCTTTTATCATGGTTTTGTTGCTATAAACTTTAGCTTTAAATAAACATTGTTGCATATTAAAATATCACATGCAGAAACAATACATTTGAAAGACCTCACGTATCCAAAATATATTACGAGATTATAAAGCTTGTCTTGTATGAAACTACACTTTAAATATTTTTCCCTTCCCGACCTAAAACACCTTTAGATACACAGGGCGATAGCTGTCTTCCAATCAGCCCTTTCAAAAGTGACAATAGGCAGTCGCCCCATTTAAAATACTGGTATTAGGGTACTACAGCATCCGGTTATACTGGAAGCTGAAACCAACCTAAATGAGAAAAAACTAAGCAGATTTATACAACGTGTAATCGGATGATGATTATAAATGTGGATACGGAGAGGGAGAAGGAGGACAAAGAAAACTTGGTGGATTGTGTGAGGATTGATGAAGATTGGATGAAGAAGAGTGACGGTTGACAGAAGGGAATTGAAGATAAAAACGTGTTGCACCGACCCCAAGTAACATGGAACAAGGGCAAGTAGATGATGGTGTAGAAGATGATGATGATGATGGTAGTGATGATGATGTATCTACAAGTTACCAAGCGTTATCACCATTTGCGTGTACCAGATGACTTATGAGCTTCTTCTTGAATCTTAGTTTTTCATTATAGACAATTTGGGCTCAGTAGGCGGCCACTTTTAGGTCTTCAAATGTGAAGGAATATGGACACTTGGAGCACTCCAATATGTAGATTATGTTCTAGACAGGGGCGCACACTCACAGTGGGTATCATACTGTTTCCATTGTGCTAAGTTGTGTTCTGTCCAGACTTTATTGAACCACAGTTTATTGAACTAGGTAAGTACATAAATAAATCCTTACTAATATTATATACTCCGTCAAAGCATTCCAAGACGGGTACGACCTTCAGAAATGAAGATAACGAATAAGAAGAAGAATATTATAAACGCGAAAGTTTGTATGTATGGATGGATGTTTGTTACTCTTTCATGCAAAAACTACAGAATGGATCTTGATGAAATTTGGCACAGAGGTAGATTATAGTCTGGAATAACACATAGGATACTTTTTTTTATCCCGGGAGTATGTTCCTTTGGGATAATTTTCGACATTCACGCGAGCGGAGCCGCGGGCGGCAGCTAGTAAATTATACTCTTATGCCACTTCCAGACTAACTAGTATTAATAACGACCGTTCATTCATATATCGGCCGGATACTGGCTCTTGGTCTAACCGCTTCTTCCGGTTGTTTTAACTGTTATTTAATTAGCCGGTAGCCGGTTGTAATTGTAACATTAAAGATTAATTTAATTACGATTATGAATCGTGGGAGAGAAAGTTGACAAATCTGCTGGACACACTGGTTATGTGTTTTCCGTTGGTCTTTGAGCTTACGCAAAAGCACTGAGTAATTTTGGGAGAAGTGATGCTGAATTTGATCATTTATGCAAATAAGGTGAGAATGAGCACTTTTTACTTTTTGGGCGCCAGAAATTACAAGAGATTCATACTTCAAAACTCATAATCTTATCATATCTTATTATTTTAAGAGAGAAGTAAACTTTACATCTTCCTGCTCATCTGTATAGGTGTGTGTAGAAATACGATTCAGGCAAAATCTGATTATTGGCGTAGTAGGTAATTGGCAAAATAATACCCAAATAATGGAGTAACTTATTGTAGATAACAAGGTATATAACAAGGTAAGACTTGAATTAAACAAATCCGTGCTCCTCCTAGTGCCCTTTCTTTTCCAGGGCCACGGTAACTCTTTCGAACAAATCCGCAACCCTGGCAGGCTCTGGCCCTTCTCCTATGCTGACATCCCCTTGAGGCGCGCGTGGAACACAACGCACCGTATCACCAGAGTCTAATAGCAAAATTTTATCTACTTAGCTACGTTACTGAAGCCGTTTACTCATATTATGTTACCATATAGCATTAATTGGTAAGAAAAATGTCGGTGCAGACTGTACGATATTATTTCTACATAAATTCTTAAATTAGCTCAGTCGCCCGCGGTCTTGCAATTTAAGGCATTTCCTGTTATTGTATATAGGTAGCTCATCAGGTAGCCGAAGTTATGGATGTGCCTCGTATGACTCGATCAAATTGACCTTTATTAACATTCAGCTTAGCAACAACATTAATTTGTAGTTTGAGATCTTAAACTCTTCATAAGAATTTACAATAATTCACTTAACACGGTACTTCTTGGCAAGACCGGTGTCAGATTTTTGGGCTTCTGACAATCCGTAACGACTGCCAAAGATCTACAAATGACATGGCTTTCTCTGTCTCGAATCTCGATATTTTAAGATGGTCATCTATCCATTGACCAACCTTGGCAAGCGTTGCCTAACCTTGAAGATCGATTCGTGCCGATGTTATCATTTAGCCATGAGCTACCACCACTGCCACCATGCGTGTTTCATGTATGTATGTGCTAAATAAATTTTATGTTTTCTTTTTTTCTAGCTCCTGTTTACTAGAGTATTAAAGGGAATATTGAGAGAAAGCAATGACTGGGAAGAATCCTGTTGAGGTTGACGCCTGCCTCGCCTTCTTCCCAGCTGGGGTCAGCTTCCAATCTGACCAGATGCAACTGAGAAACAGCATTTTACATATAGTGACATGAAGAATATGGCGATTAAGCAAATAGCATTTCGACAGAAGTGATGATGATGATAATGTTAGAACAACAGTCAGGACCACAAGCTGTTTGAGTCCCCCATATCACTAAGCAGTTTACATAGATGGTGATAATAATTAAGATATTATTACATAACCTAAATTCTTTTTAACAAAGATTACAAAATTGGATTGTCCAGAAAAAAACGAACTCATTAATCTCAAAGTAATTTTTAATGCGTTATTCGCTCAGCCAGTGTCAACTGTTTAAAAATAAAATAAAAGAAGTAAATGTTGGCGCCATAACTTGTCGATGGCACAGTGATGTGCATTACCTCGATTACGATTACGTCTCGCCTGTCGACTGTCCGACGAATTAGTCGACTTATGTTCCGAAACACACTGTCACCGCATCTAATTAGCTTAGTTAAGCCAATAAATGTGACTAAATATAAAAGGGGATGTGTTGTTTTCTTTGTTGGTAAAACCAACTTGTTGAGTTCTAAATTTATTGGCGTCGTTAGTACACAAAGGTAGTTTATATACAAGTTCTCATGCCTAAATAGTCAGAACACCTGCTACGAATGAGCTAACATCGCCTAGTTACGTCGCTTTGAAACTAGATTCTAAAGCCACACAGTGCTCTATTAGATTTTATGCCAATCGTAAATTTAATTGACATTTGTGTTTGTGACTCAATAGCTTTTATCAGATAATTTAGTTTAAGTTCACTTTTATATCTTTACAACAAAAAACTCTAAACTTAAGTATCTATTAAGCTCCTTGCATTAAGTCAGACAAGGACTTATCGTTATGATGATGAAATAACATATCGGATCACGACGGTGTTGTAACCATAAAACCATCGACACAAAGACGCTAAAAGACCCAATTTAAATAACCGATAACCGAACAATACTTTTAGAAATGTGAAAGCTAAAATCCGGTAGCGCATCCATCTGTACATACATGCATTTAGCTTATCACAAATTAAGGCTCAAAACTTATGAGCTGTCAGACATAAGTACCATCGAATGACAGGTCTAATAAATGTGTCACTGCCTTTATTTTTTTTTCTAACGTCAATGTCGCCTCACTATTCCATGATTTAAAAGTTCCATGCCCTTTCTTTGTTTGAATTTCGAATTAGTGCGTAATGGGATGAAGCGGTTTAGCCGTTAGTAATTTTAGTTGTAATGATTGATGAGGCGATGTAAGTAGACGAGATATTTAATTATTAATGTTTATTTATAGAATTTGAGGGGTGGGACAAGGTAAATTGAAAAATTCTAAGTCCTTTACACGGTCTCTTAATATTGGCACACTTCTCCATTCATTGGCTCCCTTGACATCAAAAGTTGAATTCTTTCAAGTACATAAGGATATGTATAGTGTACATTTAATAGCTGCTTAACCTGCTTCGTCAGCTGAGAGAAAGTGTGCCTTACTTAAACATTGCACTTGTCAATAAAAGGCATGCAATCTTCCACTGCATCTATTGTCACTTTCATGTCAATTTCATCAAGCTTATCTTATGTTACAAGTACAGTTACAACTGCAATATTACTGTCACCATTCATTGTTTATACCGGATCTTTTCTGAAGTTAATATGAGCTGCATTCTTCCTTCCAATAATATCTTCAGTCTTCATAAGGGGTATTGTGTTGATCGTGGAGGTCAGCTAGGTAGCAGCTCAAATACTGGTACGTAGCTAGATCCGGTATGGCTGGAAGCCGACCGCTACAAAGCTGGGAAGAGGCTAAGCAGATTATTTTTCAAAAGGGAACAACGTGTGAAAAAATATATGGCGGGAAAGGAGGTGCCAATTGAGATGATAGCGAACAAGTGTTGTACTGACCTGATAGGGATAAGGGCGGGAGTATAAAGGATGAATTTAGTCTAATTAATAGAAGGTCCTATTTCAACAACATTGTAATTTTTCGTAATTTCAGTTTCACAAGCCCGAATATGTCTCTAATCTCCGAGAATTTTTCCCGGATCTTCTCCAACTTAAACATATTTTTATGCAAATAATCTTCAAAAATATGTGTTTAACATCAGTCTATATCCCGTAAAAGTCTTATCCATCAACAGCGTAGGAGTGACAGTCAAATATCGATTCAATATTGTTAGCGTCTTGCACAAGACCACAGCCGTGCCGGATGCAAACCTGTTCTAGAATTGTACTTAAAAGGACTAGGCCCGGTCAGGTGACGAAAACGGTGGCTAACTGGCTGGTGCCTAGAGGCTACCTTGTTTTGATCTATAGTTAATATAAGAGCGGTCTCTGTGTGATAATGAGGGTGTTGTTTTATATTCTGGTGTAGTTGGTAAGGTCAGTCAAATGGGGCGAAGGAAAGATGGGGAAATTTAGGAATTACGTGCTGAGACTGGGAATTGCACAATCTGTTCAAAGTTTAAAAATTTGATGGTAAATGATGTTGTATTTTTTTTGATTTGACGAGGGTTAGCATGTGAGCAGTTTTTCAACTAATCATCAGTAAGGGGCGACGGAATCATCGGGAAATCGGTTGCGATATTGTCGTATTGGTGAGTAAGGATGTCGTAATTAATTTAAAGATTTTGAAATGATGAGGGTGTACTGTTTTGCTGTCTGTATTGATAGGGGTGATGCAAATCTGGTCATCTATGGTTATGTATGGTCAACTATTTTGCAAAATTATGATTACCGACCAAACTTCAAGTAACGCCCGAAAATAAGTCAAGTAAGCCAAGTAGGAAGGATGCCACGCCCACGCCGGGCGTGGCATCCTTAAAGCGCTGCTCATCATGCAATAGCAATAATCATATAAACAAATATGAATGCATACTGAGTTTATGAAGTATTTGCTTACTTTCAAACAAATTCAAAGTAAAAAGTTCTTAATCAAGTCAGTCACGTACCAACGTTTGTCGCGTGAGCACGTCCGATAGTTGGACGAGACAATCAAAAATAAATGGCGCCAATGAGGTCATATTGTGATTGTTAATAATCAGTTCCCGGTACGCTCGTGTGGCGGGCACACGACTTTTCCTATTATGTCATATTTTATTGATATGTTCAGGTGTTATGAACGGATGCGATATGAAGGGACACACGGGTTGATTGAAGCCCTTGAGTTTAGCATTCATGGCTTTACGCTGCATTCATATGCTCAAAGGGGACTCCGGTCGATTGATGAATGGGTAATCGACGATAGCCTGGATAACCCAGGTTTGGAACCAGCTTATAAACCAGACTATTGTACCGGATATAAATTGTTTATTTTTCATAAGTATGCCTTTCTGACTTGACTCTACTTCGGGACACGGGAGAAAAATGTAATCAGATCTTGACAAAAGGCGTCAAAAGCTTGCAAAAGCTTGTTTAGTCTTCAAAATAATGAACACATTTCACAGAATTTTGAGCTCTTAATGTGTTCTTAATTTCGTCATCATATTACCTAACATCCAGTCTCCGTCGAGCCACATGACCTAACAAATTAAAAACACACTTCTTCAAAGGCTACAATTTGGGTCACAAAACTTGAACACGGCCACGTGTGCCATCATAAAAAAATGGAACACAATAGGCCAAAAAATAGACCGAAACTGACCGAATGGGTACCAAGAGAAGGAAAAAGAAGTGGAGGTAGACCGAAAAAACGATGGGAGGACATTTTTAAGGAAAGATGTGGACCAGACTGGAGAAGACAGACTAGGGACAGAGACAACTGGAGGAAGCTGGGGGAGGCCTACGCCAAAGAGGCAACTTCCACAAATCTATATATATAAAAATGAAACCCGTTTTCCTTGGTCACGGCATCACGCGTGAATGGCTGGACCGATTTCACTAATTCTTTTTTTGTTGTGTTTGTTATTGTCAGGAGAAGGTTCTTATGAAAAAAAAAAAAAAAAATAAATAAATTGCCCGGGAAATTAGAAAATTTAAGAATCCTTAGGGTAGGGTAGGTGTAGGGTAGGTGTAGGGTAGGTGTAGGGTAGGTGTAGGGTAGGTGTAGGGTAGGTGTAGGGTAGGTGTAGGGTAGGTGTAGGGTAGGTGTAGGGTAGGTGTAGGGTAGGTGTAGGGTAGGTGTAGGGTAGGTGTAGGGTAGGTGTAGGGTAGGTGTAGGGTAGGTGTAGGGTAGGTGTAGGGTAGGTGTAGGGTAGGTGTAGGGTAGGTGTAGGGTAGGTGTAGGGTAGGTGTAGGGTAGGGTAGGTGTAGGGTAGGTAGGTAGGTAGCCAGTTGACGGGAGCGAAGCCGCGGGGGACAGCTAGTTAAATATAATAATGATTTATAATAATTTTATGAATGCATGAAAATGAAAATCTATTTTTAATTTTAACTTAAAATTTTTTTTATTCAATACTAATTTAAAACAATTTCAATTTTAATTAATATATTTATTACTTGTGATTTATGATATGTGATTAGTGATTGTACTTAATTTATAATTTTTATTGAATATTAATATTTAACAAATCCAAACTCAATTCTAATACATATATTTATTACTTAATTCATAGTTTTATTCAATATTAATTTAAAACTGATTATACTAAATTTATCTATTAATTGCGATTATTGTGAAAAATTTTGCTTTAATAATTGTTAATTGTGGTAGAATAAAGGCTATTTTTATTTTTTATTTTTATTTATTTTTTATTTATTACCTAACATCCAGTCTCCGTCGAGCCACATGACCTAACAAATTAAAAACACACTTCTTCAAAGGCTACAATTTGGGTCACAAAACTTGAACACGGCCACGTGTGCCATCATAAAAAAATGGAACACAATAGGCCAAAAAACGTCTATTTGTCCACATGTGTCTAAGATGTCCCGGATTTCTTCAACGCCATATGGGAGCGGTCATTTTGCTGCAGTGTTTTTATTGGTTTCTCGGTTTGTGCCACATATGGGCTATGACTGGAGGGCAGTTAGATGTTACAATGGGTTTAGAGTTTAAAGGGACCGCTCGGTGTCGGTAAAGGGAACGTGTGGTTCGTTTTTGTGTGGTCCTAATTGATTTCTGCAATGTGGTTTCTATTGGCAGTTGCTGCCGTCACTTCGTCTATAGTTATGGGCTATTCATTTCATTAATAGAATTGGGTTGCGATGTTGATGGGATCAACATAAAGAGTCTAAATGCCAAAAATAGAAAACTCCGGTTTTTATAATAATACAATCTAAGTGCCAAAACTTACAGGCTAAAATAGGCGAAACCGTACGTAAGACCCAATGTATTCTCGCTCCCCTTTTTTTTGTTATGTCTGGAAAATTATAATTGGCACTTAGACTCTCAGGCTTACAAACCTTTTACTTACTTTTTTTTTGACGCAATAGAGTATAATATTATTATATGTAAGTAGGTATATAGTTGATGACTCTGTAAATTTTGTATTCCGCAGGTCTCACATTTAAAACTTCCCTATTAAAATATTCGTGTAAATTCTTCCCTATTTGCTTTTCTCATAGCAATATTATTTTATTAGGTGCTTCCAAAAATATATTGCCTATTTCATAAAACGGGGAATGTTTTATGAAATAGGCAATATATTTTATATATAGAATAACACCATGGTCTATAAATGAGGGGTGCAGATGCATGTGGGGTAATATGGCATAGGAAACAAAGGGCATATAAGCGCAAGCATTCATTGAAATTCCATTCATACATGCTTGTTGTCACGGTTATAATATGATGGCTTGTAAGTGAGTCTGAGCGTAGTTATTGATTAGGTACTGGTTACTGGTGTTTTAGGGTAAAATATGAGAAACTGTCGAATTATATTCAATAACAAAATTAATTTTATTCGATTTGAGGTGGGCAGTCGATGCATGATAAAGACTTGTATTCGGCTGCATTTTTAAGTCTGGAAGACGACCTAAACATAGTTGGGAAAAAGCTAGGTAGCCAGGCAGAAAATGGTGATGATCGTAACTTGAGAATTCATTGTCTTGTCTTGAATCATGGACACAGTGAACCATCGTGTGATCTAGATTAACAGACATTTCTTCCCTGTAGAGTAGAAGATTGGCCATGAAGGGCGTACATTACCTCCATGTTCCTCCTGTGTTTAATTATTATTGTTTACCTCATTAAAGGAGGTAAACAATAATAGGTAATTAAACACATAAAAAAATATAAAAGCAAAAGTGTGTCCGTCTGTCTGTTACGATTTCTCGTCTAAACCGCTGAGAGGATTTTCATGAAACGACTGGGTAGACCATAACCTGAATAAACAGGATACTTTTCATTCCAGAAGTAGCCTAAGTCCCTTTTAACCTTTTCACCCAAATTTGTGTGGCACTTTCCTCAAAAGGCCACCTCAGACAATAACCTACATGGTTCTCATATGATTAGACCCAGTACGGATTCATCATCATCATCACATCAGCCGAAAGACGTCCACTGCTGGACATAGGCCTCTCCCAAGTGTCGCCACAACAACCGGTCCTGTGCGTCTTGCATCCATCGGCTACCAGCGACCCTCACCAGGACGTACGGATTGTATATGTTACGGCTAATAGCCGAAGTGCGGCTACACCTAGTTTTAGCCGGGTCATTGGGCACCCCGACCCGGACAGGATAGGTTAGAAGGGGATGGCGGGGTCTGTGTTCGCTCGCTCACTAGACCCCGCCATCCCCTTCGTGGTTATTTTTTTTAAACCACACAGAAATAGGAATTTTAAAGTGTTTTGAGGTTAGGTTATAACTAGTTGTAGCCGGGTTGCACCTAGTTGTAGCCGGCTAAAACTAGGTGTAGCCGCACTTCGGCTATTAGCCGTAACATATAGATAAAAAAGACTTTGACCTCTGAGTTTGTTTCGGTGTTTCTTCTCAGGGTAGTCAGCTAGGAAACACCGGCCTCATCTAGCTTAAAATAACCAAAAAACATTGACGTGTAAAATTGTTGTTTAACCTACTTACAAAATAAATATAATTTAAATTTGGTATAATTTTAACCCTAGCTGCTTTTAAAGATATTAAGGTATGTATAATTTCTTTAATGACAGGGGGGAAGTTTACGAAGTGAAGTAATTTTATAAGTACATATAAACGATATAGTTAAGGAGCAATTGTGTTAAAACAATAAACTCCTCGTTCTCCGGGAATACCTTAATTAGTGTATTTATTTATAGATTTCTTGTTAGTTGGTAATTAGATCTAATTTAAATGCAAAAACATGGTTTAAATTTAGCAATAATGGTTAAAGGCAAAGTTTTATTATGCCAATTTTAATTTAACATAATACTTACTTGGGTAATTGAGAACAATTTAGTTGGTTCTCATTTAATTTATTTTTTCTACTTATATTATTTTATATTTCAGGGGTTAGATAAACTAGAGGACTAAAAACAAAGGACGGTATGTTACGTGTTTTGAATAGTGATCAAAATATTAATTTTATCATTGGTTAAAAATTTTGGGCACGTTAAAATGCGTTTATTGATATTTTTGGTTATTTAGTTAGTAATAGTTTCTAACTTATCTTATTTTATTGGACCATTGGTCAAGCTTAATATTGATCCAATGGGTACTAACCAATGGGTAACTACGGACCAAAACACTTGCCCTAATTTATTATTCGCTTACCCAGAGAAACTTGAAACAGTTAGGTAGGCACTTCTTATCAGTGGGAACAATATTTACCAAAATGTTTTGGTGAAACACGGGGCCAATCCCAAATATTTTTGAGGTTTGACAATCCTTTGTCTGGATTGGAGGCCTAGTTCTTGTTTCATACTGGTCGCTACAAGATGGATGCTGATCACAACAAAGAAAGTCACTAAAAGATTCAGTAGATAATGAGGTACTAGGCATAGATGATGAGTGCTTCCTATTTCCAGTTGAGGGTGCAGATTAACATTACCAACACTCCCAAAAATATGAAGTCCTGTAGGTGCCTCTTAGATAATATTCCCACGACTTCACACCCTAAACACATTCAACCACGTGCTATTCCCGGCACCCTAATTGATATTTTTTGTAGCATCCTTAATGAGTAATTATTCTGCGGGCCAAATCGATTACAGTGAATTGTCGTTAATTGAAAACTGGCCGGCCAAGCAGGAAATGAGTGCTCACCCTTATTGTGTGGAATGAGGTTAGTAGAGATAAGGGTAATATGGACTTAATCGGTTTTTAGGTAATAATACTGGTACGATATTATGATGTTTTTGGTCACGCATGACATGTCATCATTGGGGTTCAACTCACTAAAGGCGTGTATGCCAAAATTAAGCTGATGAAAGTATTCATTTATTTATTAGTTGTATAAGTATTGAAAGCGAGTTTTATCATAAAGTTAAATAGATTGCTAGAATATGCTTTATTGTACACCAAACTTAATTCTATGGGTACAATGAAGTTGTTGAATTTGTTCGAAAGTGTCACCGCGGCCCTGGAACGCAAAGGGCATTTGGAGGAACACGGATGGGTTTCAGTCAGTAAAGAGTCCGACAGTCCCTTACGCTCCACCCAGAGTGGAAGAAGTCATTTCATCAACTATGGCGGCTTTATCACTGACATCGATATCTACCTTGAACTTAGATGGACTAAAATATCTTGAAACTTTGGAGGGTTGACATAAATGGTGATTAAAAAAGTGTTTAGAGCTGATTTGGTAATGAGCAGATATAATAGTTGGTCATTAACAAGCCCCTTTGTAATGGCAAGTAAATTCTAGTTCTACTTATCAGCTGATTTAACAGTTTGATTGCTCCCTTGCAAACAAGTAGAGCGTTCAAAGTTAATTCTCTAATTCGTATTGGACACAGACACAATAGATACCCACTGAATATGCAGAGTGTGACAAGCAAATCATAATGAGTAATCGATAATAAGTGCTTTTCACGGTACATTTACTTTCTTTTTGACACGTCAAGGTGACTAGATCATTGGTTATTGCATCGTATACATTCAAGTTCTTCAAACTTAACAGACAGATGTGTTGCTGGGGAGTTTGTCGCGCCACTTCTTCTTCCCAGTTAAAACACTAGGAAGTGGTGACGGGGTTGGCGATTTGGGGGACTGTCTTCTGTAAATTTTGACGTTCATAAAGTGCTGATTTTCAGCCCAGTTTGAATTTGACTTTGGCTGTAAAAACTTTATCAGGCACAGTTTTACTTATGCTGATAGTCGCCCATAGTGATAAAGCCTCAAATTCAAATTCAAATTATTTATTTCAAATAAACCATTTACAGGCACTTTTGAATTGTCAAGGTCGGTCAGTCAAAAAGATGAAGCTATTTGCACGTTCCAAAGCGTAGATCTCTATGGAGAAGAACGTGCAAGAAACTCCACGGACACTCTTTTAAATTATTTTTCTTTACAATTTTATGGTTACATCATTCCTGTTGAAATTATACAAACATATATGTGAGAACGATGTAAAAAGAAATGCACGTTAAAGTATCCGGAGTAAAAAAAATAAAAATCAACAATAAATTAAAATAACAAATCATTAAAATAAACCGTGGCAGCCGAGAGATGACCAGTCCAAACTGACGGCGTCCGTTCACGAACATGACGCACGCGCTAGCACCATTCGGCTCAACCATATTTAAGGGAGCCAAATGACCCAACACATGCGCCACCATCAGGTAGACTTTTGAGTGAGCATGACACTCCCAACCGCCAGGGCAGTCAAGTCAATTAAAAAATAAATAAAAGTAGTATCCTTATACTACTTTTATTTATTTTTTAATTACATATAATACAATTCACAGTACTCACACATGTGCCGTTAATTAATGAATTTATACAATGCTAATTACATTGAGTCTATACAATGAAAATATAATGTTTTACAGTCTTCAACGGGTCCAACAATATTTATAAATGCCAAAAGATTAGTTTGTGCGGCCTAGTAACTGTGGAGCTGGACCGGCATCAAAGTCAAAGTCAAAGCATTTATTTCAATTAGACCATTTACAGGCACTTTTGAATTGTCAAGGTCGGTCGGTCAAAAAAAGATGAAGCTATTTGCACGTTCCAAAGCGTAGATCTCTATGGAGAAGAACGTGCAAGAAACTCCACGGACACTCTTTTAAAAATAATATTTTGTTACAAAATTATGGTTACATCATTCATATTGAAATTATACATATATGTGAGAACGATGTAAAAGACGTGCAGGATAAAAGAGTCCGGAGTAAAAAAGAAACAATTCAAAGAAATAATTAAAATCTGCCATGGTCGCAGCCGAGAGATGACCAGTCTCAGCTGACGGCGCCCGTTCACAAACATGACGCATACGCCACCATTCGGCTCAACCATTTTTAAGGGAGCCAAATGATCCAACGCACGCCACAATCAGTCAGACTTTTGAGTAAGCATGAGATCCCTAATCGCCAGGGTACATTCAAGTCAAAGACCTACCCAAAATGATCATTATAGTTTAAATTTGAGGTACATAGTACTCACACATGTGCCGTTAATGCATGAAATTATACAATGCTAAATAAATTGAGTCTATACAATGAAAAATATTGCATTCTTACAATCTTCATCCGGTCCAACAGTATATCCAAATGCTAACAGATTATTTTGTGTGCCCTAGGGGCTGTGGAGCAGGACCAGCATTGAGCCAGGCATTTTTATCTTCAATATACTCCCCTAACTTATAATATGCTTGCCTGCATAGTGTGCGTTTCTGGATAAACGAAAATTAATCTTAACTTTGATAAATTATATCGGTACTTACGTGAAAATGAGTTTGTTCATTACGCCTAAATCACCGAACCGATTATGATGAGTTTTGGAACAGACATAGATAGGACCCTGGAGACGGTTATAGGCTACTACCGCGAGCAACGGCTAGTTACAATGTAGACTATTAAATAATATATCAAACATTGCATATGCATATTGCATTGTGGCAGTGGGCAACATTGCTCGCAGAACAGATGGTCGATGGGGCCGAAAAGTTCTGGAGTGGCGACCGCGTACCGGAAGAACGCTGCGTGCGTTGGAAGGCCTCCCACTAGGTGGACCGATGACCTGGTGAGGGTCGCGGGTAGACGATGGATGCGAGACGCACAGGGCCGGTTGTTGTGGCGACACTTGGGGGAGGCCTATGTCCAGCAGTGGACGTCTTTCGGCTGATATGATGATGATGACATATTACATTTCGGCGTCTTCGTTCATCAGTATGTCGTTTTCTTTGGTTAAAGTTTGAAACTGAAGCTAACTGCCTGGGGTCAAGGGAGACTTTGAGCAGGACGTATTCCACGGATCTTTAGATCCTAATTTTTATTCATTTAATGCGTGAAATCAATTAAATTTACATCCTTTGTTGTTATTACTAACCAAAGTTCATTCTAACCGCCCGTTACTTAAATTTTCAGTTTGTTCAAAACGGGACAGACGATCAATCATTCATCTATTGGCTAAATCACTTTGAAATATTCTAAATAAACTTTAAACTGAGTTTAGAGCAAACTAATTAGCTTGATACGCCTTCGCCAAAGTATTTTACGGTGTTAGAACATTATTTACGAGGTACGGGAATAGCGGGCAGATTGACAGAGAACTAATTTTGAACATGCGTTTAGTAGTTTTTAATAAAAGGAACCCGCGACTAACAATGTGTGAGGTGGCTATGCGTTTTGGGGGAACTGGGATATTTTTTTTTAAACTTTCCCCACACTAGAAATTCTACTGTATCGTGGGTGCGTTTACAAACATATAAATTCACATACACAAACAGCCAGACCTGGAACAACTATCTGTAGGCCATACAAATATTTGTTCCGTGCGGGAATCGAACCCACGACACGCAGCACAGCAGTAATCGCTCAACCACTGCGCCAACCGTGCCGTCATCAAATTCTTAGTTGGTTTCGCTTTTGGCTACTTAATTTATCGGGTGTTGAATATGCTATTATGTTTTTTTTGCTAATGATAGGCAAGCGTTTGACCACTGTCTCACCTGATGGTAAGCGATGATGTGGTCGAAGATGGAGCAGCTTAGCATGCCTAGAAGTAACCTATTCACTCTTGACTTAAACTCCCAGGTTTTAGCTATTAATAAACAAATTCTCTGGCAGGGAAATGCTTCTATAGAGGTATGCGGTACAGAGAGTAACGTCCCCCATACCTCCGTTGAAAAGGGAGGATCCTTCAACCGGACGGTTGTTGTGTCCGGTGGGCAACTGCCCGATAGGTGATATTCTGGCTGTTGTGCATGTTCAAATCGTACGAAAAACTCTGATACCGCGATTCAGGATTCCATTCAGTTAGTTCGCATCTGGTTTTGCGGTTCTTTTTGTTGCGAAGTAGATTTTTGCTACATTGGTTTTTTTGTGGCAGCATTGATGCCGCTATTCTACTGTCCAGCGCTCGGAGTAGCTCGTGGCTAAACAACAACAGTCGCACAGGTCGATCTTCATAGTTCAGCAACATCCGATGGATGGGCGACATCCTGACATACATGCTGAGTTTCATCAGTGCCTCGGAAAGCACGATAAGCCGTCGGTCCCGGCGGTCGGCTGTCTGTTGTTGCAGGTAGTCAGAAGCCAATAAATCTGACGCCAGTCTTGACAATGGATGTCGTGATACCCAGTTACTGTGATGTGGAGGTCAGATAGGCAGCCGCTCCATGTAAAACACTAGTATTCAGCTGCATCAGGCTAGACTGGAACCGATTCCAACATAGTTGGGAAAAGACTAGGCAGAATGATATTCTACTGTACATCAAAACAATAAATTGTCTAGGAAACGTCATCTGAACGAGATTTACATACGTATTAAGCCGCTGCAGAAATGATTGGTTTTCTCACGCGGGTTTAACCAATTTTTGCAATAATTGCTGTTGACCCTTAACAGTAGTTCGATCTCAGACAAAATAAAAGAATAGGTATTTAAAGAACAAGAATAAAATTATAAATGTTGTTCACTTTGTATGTTGGTTATAATTATAACGAACACTTTATATACAAGTTGTCACAGAATAAACGCAATACCTCTTAAGGGGTCCTCATCATAATGAACAACTTTTACTATTTACCTATGAAAAATCTAAAAACTATAGTCACCATACTTTTCACGAAAGCGCGGATAAATCACTTTGACATTTTACACGTCTTTGTTTTAACTTGAGATTAAGTTTTTATTTATAGTTACTTTTTTACTAGACAAATTGACGTAAATCGTCAATAAACGTCTGTAATAGGTACAAAACATCTGTGCTGTACATATTAATTATTGACTGTAACTTTTAATCCCTTGTGAGAGATAAGGGAGAAGCAGAAAATGTTTTTTCAAGCCATATGTTGAGTTGAGAAATTGCACAGTTCGTTTTTTCTGCTCTACATAAATTATTTCTCGTTTTCGCTTGTCTTTTCTAGGGGAGTTCAAATATCAAAACAATTGAAGCCATATTTAGCATTTCGTCTTTTAGTTGTTATGAAAACAATGTTTGAAGCAATGTTTAGTGGTAAGTTTATTTTTAATACTCTAAATTGAAGCGTTGTTTGAGCAACTACGGCCTGAAATTGAAACATTTTATGTTTCCCGTAACGAGTACTATTCGAAATAAAATAAAATCACAACCATAGGAACTGCAACCAAATCTACCAATTCAAAATATTCCAAACGTTACCCTTAAACTGACGAAAAAATACTTGTAATAGGTTCCCAAGCTAGAACAGGGACGAGCAATAAACCGTCTATAAAATAGGTAAAAAGGAAATAAATGTCATTTGATTTTGTTTTGATTTGCGCAATTCATTAGTTGTATTTCGAGACACGTATACCGCCGTATCCGGTACTCGGAACTATTGTCTATAGCGCAGCTCGTTTTCCTATTGGCTATTACCTACTGTCAATGCCTATAAAATTGCCTATTATATACATTCTATGACTCATTTTGTACACAATTGTGTGGTATGCTTTTTAAATGCTAAGGCATTTTGTTGTTGTTACCTTGGGTTTCAATCAATTGTTGACGAGATGTTGAATAGACATCAGGGTACTAAACATGTCATTCATGTTTTTTTGATCAAAATTTGGTTATATTGACTCATCCAAATAATAGTTCAAATGCCTACATGATATGTTTCCTTTTGAAAAATAAGGATAAAATGTAATCTGAGTAGGACAATCTTCAATAGTAACATGTTGTTGATTTACCACTGGATCATCCTTTCCAAGAAGAACACCAGTACATTAGATTTATCAGCATCATTATCACAGACCACATTTTTCCACTGCTGAACATAAATCCCTTTTTGCTTTCCCGAACTCCAAACTCGTGTGCCATCATCTACCTAGCCTTTTCCCAACTATATTGGGGTCGGCTCCCAGTCAAACCGGATTCAGCTGAATACCAGTATTTTACGTCGAACGGCTGCCTACCAGACCTCCGCAACCCATTAACTGGGTAACACGGTACTTCTTGGCAAGACTAGTGTCAGATTTTCTTCAAACTCGTGTGCCATAATCTTTTTAAATACATATCTAGTGTCAGCAATCAATATCAGGCTACATATTCTGATGTCCATCAATTTTCACCTGTATTGTTCTACATATTTGAAAATCCTCAAAGAACAATCCCTACGCTATAGTAATGATGCTTTCACTTTTATTTCATACAAAACAGACCCAAACTACAATCAACAGAGTACTCTAACTACCCTTATATCGAACCGTGCCAACATCAAGTATCTAAGTACCCTCAAACTAAGAACTTACAACCCTATCTGAGGACAATAGGATAGTAGGGCTGGGGTGGTCCAGGGGCTGATTGAACCCCCGCACTTATAACTAGGGGCAGTAATGACCCCTTTTTTGCTGCTCAAGACAATCTTTAGTGCTGAGCGTTGTAAAATAAACAGGGAGCTTGTTAGGGATGGAAACAGATTGGGTATTTATTTATTTAAAGATCAGAAATATCATCAGTAGTGTGATGAAATTAAACGATGATTCAATGAAGACTACGAGTAAGATGATTAAACGCTTTTTAGGTAATGATTGAGAAAGATATGTAAGAATTACAAGCTCTTACATGCATTTTCGTGTGCATGTTTGACAAGATTACCTATATAATTTCGGCAAGCACGCCCAATGAAATAATACAAAATGAAGGGACGACAAAAACTTTCAAAGCCATCTTTCTCCCAAGTGTCAACTCTAAAGGATGTAAAAACAAAAGCTTCCTTACTATTCCACTCACAGTTTCCTTCGAACCCCTCAAACTTTATGCAATGAGCGCGCATGCGCTGCGGGCGTCAGCTGCGCGCGCACGTGGCTTCAGGAAGTCGCGACACGCAATCCTGCGCAGCCATTGTATCGATTTGCATCTTATTCACCCCTGGTTATTACGAACCATAAGCTCCATGTTTTTTTTGTGGAAGCTTTTAACCAAGCGAGACGTAAGTTATAAAAACTTCGTAGAGTTTTTTAATGATTTATTATGAAGTTACTAATTAGATTATAAAGAAATGCTTGGATTAAATGGTCACGAAGATAATGAAACAGTTTTTTCTCAAGCTTGTGCAGTTTTTTACAAGTGTAGTGCTTAGATGTTTCTTTCTTTCCTTGTTCGTTGGCATGGAAAAATTGATTGCGCACTCCGAACAATGCGCGTAAGTCGCATTTTAAACCAGTCTATATTTGCGCTCGCACATATCTTGGAGTTTTTGAAAAGAGAGGAGGGTGCCACCCTCTTGTTACGTGCAGTTATTTTCTGCGTTTATAGGGCGTTGCTAATTCAAATGAATGTGAGGTTGGTATATGGGTTTGAAGTCTGCGTTGTAATGCGCTTTATAGCACGAGAACTAATCGGGTTTTAAAGAAATTTTTTTTTTTCTTCAGATATCTTTTTTAGGCTTAGTCAAGGACCATTGATTGTTTAAATTATAGTCAGTTTTAAAAGTGAAAGGATAATAAAAGTAGATAATCCATTCAACAGAAAAAAACCTACTTTGTGCCTCTCCCATAAAACTAGTTGGTGACTAATCAGACTTTAACGAACTACATCGACACAACAAACTGTAAATTAACTGCCAATTCATTATAACGCAGAGATGACCGTTCGAAACTTTTTTGCTCCGAGAAGTAGCTGCCGCGATCAGATAAACAAAAGAAAATCCGACCCAAAACCCATAGGTGGCCGGAGTTCGGACACTTCGAAGTGCAGCGACGCACACATCGCCACCCTACACACGCGCCCCTCCACGCGGTCAAGTCGCAACTTGCACAGGCTGTACGTTTTGTTGCCCTCGTCGATTCCTCATTCGTCCGCGGACCGTGTAAGCGAGCGCGCGTGTCGCTCGTCATAAAGAGTTCAGTGAACGAGTGTTGTGCTTATGAACAGTCAAGATGGTGCGTAGCTTATCGCAGTGGACGAAGACCCTCAGCTTCCCAGCGAGGCTGTCTCCCAACCGCACGTCTAAGGAGAGCGTCGTTAATGGACCCTCCTCCCCAGGAGTTTCGCCGACTCCCAGCGCCTCATCGCTCCCCCAGAGCTCGGATAAAACTATCACACCAATACCTATCACCGAGATCAGTCAAATCGTAAGTCTATATTTTTGTTTAAGGCAGGTCCCTCCGCTGAATTATTTTTTCGAGAAGGGACATTTGTGAAGTTGCAGCTGCAACACAAGTATGCGTTTTGAATGCCAAGTAGTTAATTATGTACGAAAACTTACGGTTAGCTGGTTCGCAGAAAAGTGGTTCTAAGTCTACTTTACGAATACATAATTAAATTAGTTATGGTATGTAGAATTTTATGTCAAAAATTACGAAACATCTTTATTCATGCTGTATAAATTTGCAATACATAATAGGATTGTCCTTGAAAGTTTTATGAATTTGGCTATCGTGCACGCTTCAGTTGTTTAACTGGGCTGTCATAACGAGAGAACGTCCTTGAAAAAACCGTCAGCATTGTTACCCTACTTTGAAACAATAAGATTACAACCCAGATTTTATTACGTGATGACAATATGGTTAATGCTGATGAAGTGATGACACAACGATGTAACAAAACTTATGAAATACTACATTACTTAGGGAAAATTACTCTTACACCAGTTACACCTTTGTTTACAAATACCAGCGCAAATGCCTAACAGTCCTTTGCCTCAATAAGGCCAGCTACCGTTACCTAGCTTTCCCATAACCGCTGGTATACGTGGATGAAATTTGAACCATACTTTATGGGGCAGAACACCATATTAGACGGTCATTAAATACAACAGTATTGAAAGGATGTGTATCAAAAACCATATTCATTTCCGACGAGGCACGTGGTTCAATCGTGTCCATTGCTGTTTATGTTGTGAGACACGTACGAGAGACAGTGTGGGAACGTTCATTGGATGCCAAAGTCGGCGATGGTGTATGAAAATTAATGTTTGTTGGTGCGCGGGGTCGGTGCCAGCGCCGTTATGTCCCCCTTGCACTCACCTTGGCAAGGCCGCGCCGAGATGCGAGTTTTTTGCGAAGCATGAAAGCACGACTTTCACCTTTTAAGACGCCTTTCTAAATGCTGAAGTCTGTTTTTGATTCAGGTCTTAGGTTTTAAGTACTTGCTGGTGTTGTGTTTGGGTAGTGTAGCGTACAAGTTGTGTTAGGAACTTTGAAAGAGACCGTTTCTTTGAATTATCGGTGGTACCGTTCGGTTGTCTGTTGACTCGATGATACCTATCACATTTAACCGGTCAAACAAAAAAAAAAAAAACAAAAATTTTAAATAGGTATATTTTTTTTGTGTTCTACGTGCAATGTTGCATGTCAGTCATGCTTAAGTTATCAGTTTTGTCTAAAAACGCGATACCGATAATTTTCTATTAATGTAGGTTACTAGTCCAAAATGAGATGGCAAAGCTGATTACGCACTTATCAAGAGTGTCCAACTGCCGAGGTACTTAGATGACCTAGAAGCTATTTTTTTATTCATTCATTTGCATTTATAAGGACTGGTATCATATTTTGCTCTACGCTGTTTAAAGTATACATCAGCCCCAAATTTATGAAAATAGGCACCTAAGTACATTATTTGTGAATGAATTAAATTGATCTGAGATTATTTTTTCTATTTTACTAATTTATACCCTGCGCTATTTAAAGTATTAATCTTGCTTAAAATTATGAAGGTAAAATTTTATCCAACTTTTCGGCGAACACATGCGTAACCTACTTATCAAAGATAACTAACTTATCATGACTTTATCAAATATTATGCAAAAATCAGCGGCAAATGATATGCAGAAATACACGAATATTAACGGTATGCAAAGAGCGTTCAATTTTACTTAAATTTGCTTTGTAGATGTTGCAATGTTTTGCGTCGGCCGTCGGGTCGTGTTAAGAATTCCATTTGAGGATTAAATGTACTGCAGTCAACTTAGGAATGCATTTCATTATAATCCGATGTTAAAGATGGAGTAAGAAGGTTTGCCATTAATAAAATAAGTATTTTCTCATAAAATAATACTCCACGTTCCTACCTATTTATAAGTGTCAAAATTCTAATCTTTTCCCAACTTTATTGGGGTCGGCTACCAGTCAAACCGGATTCAACTGAATACCAGTATTTTACGTGGAATGTTTGCCTACCAGACCTCCACAACCCATTAACTGGGTAACACGGTACTTCTTGGCAATACCTGGTGTCAAATTTTCGGTCTTCTGGCAATCCGTAACGACTACCAAAGATCTACAAATGACAGCCGGGACCATTCAGAGGCACGGAGGAATCTCGGTATGTTAAGATGGTCACCCATCCACACACCTACCCCGGCAAGCGTTGCTTAACCTTGAAGATCGACCTGTGCGGTTGTTAATATTGAAAACCACGAGCTCCTCCCAATTTCAAGAGTAAGACAATAATAATATATACTTATTAATAATACAAAATGGTTGCCCCCGACTTGTGAGTTGAGAAATTAACCTTGAGAACTTGTCAAGCTCTTCTTTTTAACCATCATCAAAAAAGGAGTTTCTAAAATTTGTTTCTTTATTTTTTTTTGCTGAAGTTCTCATGATTTTGTCGATTTTGTTTTTTAGGCTACAGCGATAAATATTTAGTTATAATATTCTTTAAATCCATGAATCCCGGATATTAGAAGGAATTAAGGTAGAGTGAGTTCTACTCGAGTCTTATAAAAATGATAAATATAGCTACTATCTTGATTTAATCAGATACAACAAAACTGATTTACAATTCTTTGCGAAACGTAAGTAATTATTGTTGTTGTAAATCTTGCCATGTTGGGCCAACGTAAAGTTCTAACGTTTTAGTGATTTTTAACAATTTTATTATAGCTTTATTTTAACATGAAGTTTGAAAGATGAAATTTTTATGTTTTAATAAAAATGTTGTTAGCCTACATGTTTTGTGGTGTCACCATTTTTGTAGGAAAGTAAGAAGCCTAGTTAAGTTTTTGATCTGTTGCTAAATAGTAAGTAGTAAGAACTGTATTTCAGTAACTTTTTTCTTAGCCACTGCCAACCGTGGCCGGCGCTCTAAAATAGTGACTCATATTTTTTCGTAAGCAAAAAACTTACGACTTATTCTCACATCTTAAAAATTCATGGTAATATCACCATTACTTTTTACAGAGGGTCATAAACGAATTACCTTGTCATTAAAGATGATCGACAGACGACAATTCGCAATAAAAATCTTTCCGTCCATGCTTAGTATCTCCAGCAACAAAATGTCAAACTGCTATGACCCACGTCTTAAAAATACTCGCATAAAAAATCATCGTAAAATAAATTGATGGCTTTCTTTTGGCGCCATTTTCGATTTATAGCGCGTTTTCTGACGTGTTCCGAAATTAAAAAGTCATTTTGACAGCTGAACGTAAAAACTTTTTAGTAAAATAAGAAATTCAACGACATTATTTTGTTTATGGTTTGGTTGACCGGTTACAAAAGTACTCTTAGACTTGACTTTGACTTTGACTTAAAATGGCGTGAAGATAATATTTTGTTACCGGTAAATAACGTAAGAATTCATTTAGTGCAATCAATTTCGAAGTGTGGGTTGCGTATGATTACGTACAATGTCGAACCTCGTTTGGCGAGGCAGGATTTCGCACATTTTTTGTTTGCTTGTTGTTTTTTAAACATTTATATAAAAAATATATAAAAGCCATGAAGTTGGATCACTAAGCATTGTGTTCGTATGTAGTTAGGTATATTTTATCGTCTTAATTTGCAATTTATTGTCACTTGTCAAATGTCATGTTTGCTTAGTCCTGCTTTTAGCATGTCGCTGACAAAAAATATCCTTTTTTCATAGATTGCTAAAGCATCTTTTACGCCCTTCTTCTCTTTAATTCGCTCAACTTTTTATTACCATTTTTCTCTTAGTTATATGAGTAAAAGCAAACAAAACAGTATTCTAGTAACGTAACCCTAAGAAGAGCTTGTTGACTTTAGATCAAAAGGCCACAGGTTACATCGACCCTAGTGAACTTTAGTGGTGAAGCCAAACACTAGGTATTTAGTTATTTTCCTTATTTGGATAGGTTGAGCACGATGATATTGCATTATTACAAGCAAATAAACACTCTCTCTAATCTTCCGTTATTTTCCCGAAATAGGTATAAAAGTCTAAGTAATTTAAGAACTAAGTACTAACATTATCGTTCGGGTTTTAGTGCAAGATCCACTAATATGTATAATTATGTATGTTGTTTTGTGGAAATTTAATACGTCTTTTCTTTTCTTTTCTTCCTTGATAAGTCGAAGTTTAATTCAGCTGCATTTAAATGCGAGAGTTTTTTCTCAATTGACTATTACGATTTAAATATATAGGATATCTATGACCTTTATTAATTAACGTAGTACCTACCTATTTATTTTGTCGTTCCATTCTATTAATAAATACTCTACTAAACTTGTTGTAGTCCGACACTACCAAGTAGGTACAAACATTTCATTCGAAGGCTTGACATTTCGTAATGGAATGATGATCTTTCCAAGCGCATAGTAATTCACACGCGCATGCGCTAATGGGTGTCACAGCTTTCTCATGTTTTGTTATTTTTTTATGATTTTTATATGATGCAGTATTAGAGGAAACAGAAGAGAATTTTAAGTAAGTATTTATTTTTGCAGTGATTACGAAAGAAAATATGCATGCAACAAAGAAACACATTACCAAGTAATTTATTGATTTTACAATAAAATACACAATACATTTTGAACACGATATTATTTCATCAAAACAATAAATAATTAATTTACCAACTTTCTTCCAAATAATTAGTAGGTAGTGACCACAACGCGCCGACAAAACAGTAGCGTTCGTGATACAACTGAAATTATTTTCTAAAGTGCAAGTCGGCCATTTTGATTAGGTATTTTATTGTGTCGGTGGTGGAACGAACATCTGCGTGTCAAATTCCTGTGTGCCATGTGCACAAGCTTGGGAAACGAACCGTGCACATGAGGCGGGGCAAAAAACGTTGTTACTATCGAATGTTCCTGGCTAATAAATACCAAGGGAGTTAGATATTATTAAGTTAGAAAATTATCGAATTTGTATCGCAGAATGTTAAAAAAAAGTCGGCTAAGCACGAAAAATGCAAATGAGATTATGACGATTTATTCCGAGCTCTCAGACTAATATTTTTGTGAGAAATTAGTGAGCACGTGCCGACCAAATATTATACTAAAATTTTTGTTCAGAACTCATTAAAATAAACTAATTAAATTATAAATCAATATTGATCTCACGCACAATTGAATTTATAAGGGCTCGGCATGAAAACTACTTATCGATTTCCTCTCTCTCTCTTCAAATTCCAAAACATCACTCGAACTAATAATAATATTTCCAATAAAGGCCTCACAAAAGTCCTCGACATTGAATAGTAACCATAGATAAAGGAAGAGGGTAGTTTTTGTAGCGTCAGCTGTTACTGAACCCGATACCCGGGGTGTTCCGTACAAAGGATGCAAATAATAGAGATTTCAACGAATCTTTATATTTTTTCATCGATTTTATTTAACTAGTATTTAAGTATTAGTGAAATAAAGTTTTTTTTGTTATTCAATGTTGTGGATAATTGTCGCTTATGCTGTAAGGGGACATTTAATTTATAAAGAATAAAAAGGGTTTAATGTGACCTATAAACGCATTTACATAATTATTACAATTTGTGTTGCGAGTCAAAATAATTTATGCACACAACCATATTGAAGCCCCAAAGTGAAGGGCATGTTTTTTTTCATTTGAACAAGCTACAATTATAGGAGTTACGTGCAAAAACTCCAATGAACATTTCCCAGAAACTTTCTTATTCGCAAAAATCATGTTCGCCATTCAATCTCAATTTCATTCACAGTAATTGATACACAAGACCGTCCTTATCTCAATAAAGATAAGCACAGAGTCAGCAGAATCTTCGCGAGTCAGTATCGGATATCAACTAAACGGATATGACATCTGATATCACTGGTATCGCCAGTAATCGGTTTCGGTATCGGTACACAAACATCGATATTATAAATCGAGTACAGGATGCGGATGCAAAAAAAAGTGGACTAATAAAATGACATTTCCGGTTATGGAAAGAAAATTGATTGAAAGGATGTGAGGGGAAACGATATATTTTTGTTTTGCGGATATTGATAGTAAAATCGGAAGGTTTTAAGGCTTACACCAGGTGTCACGTGGCTGATTGTATATTTAAATCCTTAGTGATGTAATTTAATTAATATTCTTATTCAAAATCAGACGAGATAAAAACAGCATTCTGGTTTTTTAACCAGAATGCTATTTTGCATCAAAACATCAATTTTCATATTAAATGTCACACTAATAAACATTAAAGTTCAACCATTAAATTGAATACCTATCAATAAAAATCCACACTTCCAAGGCGTCTGCCTCCGTCAATAATTAGGCAAAAAATAATAATTCGATACAAGAAGTGTTCGAAATTCAAAAATTCCGGGACAGCACCTGCCAGCGCAGATGTTCGGATACATTAACGAAACTTCAAATTGTATGAAAATTTCGGGATTTCGAATGCGTGCACGCACCCGAACAGCTGTTGAAAGTTGCCACCAAAAAACTTTTACCTGTGCTAAGAGGTATTACTGGGTACAATGGAGGCCGATCAGCTGATACCGACATATGGCTGGATTTTTTTGAAGATCCGAATTATGTATGGACAGACGAGCTAATTTATACTGCACACGACAATCGTTAATTTTGGACTTAATCGTTTTTGTTTTCTGTTATGCTTTCGATTTCCAGCAGGCCCATCACAAAAACGTTCCTAATTTAAACTTTTTCAGACTCTCCTTTGAATATCGTCCAAAACTTTTTTATAAACAGCCAGTATTAACAAAAGAGGTCACTACTTAAAGGTTTATTTATAAATGATCTAAACAAAGGGCCCTTCGTGCGAGGACGTCTGTTTTCTGTCTAGAGCCCTGCTGTTTATTGCTACATGTCCATTGGGAGTAGTTTTGCTTCCCCACACAGTCTTTGAGCCATCAGCCTTTGATAGTGTGGGGATCGACTGTTTTATTTAGTTAAGTCCCCTCACTATTCCGAGTTGATTAGTTTGGATGTTAAAGAAATAAGGCTTGTTGGACAAATTATAGTGATTGTGCACGACAGTGTCATGTTCTGCGTTTTTTTAGGACTGTAAAATTATACGACTAGAATCAGAACTGACTTGTTGGTTAATTGGTAACAGAAGTAATTGAGCAAATTGAAAAATAACTGAAACAAATTTTACATCTTTTGAATTGAGAATGGAATTATAGAAAACGAAAACAAATAATTAATTTTGTAATACTAATAATCATCTTTCAAGCTATTCAAACAAGTTGGCTATTGTAGTCTTATAAGAATACTCTCATGAGAAAAACCCTTATTAAAACCATCGCTTACATTAATAAGCTCAAGCTTCAAAGTGCCAATCATTCAATTATTCAAAAAGTAACGGCCAATCATTCGAATCGAACATTACCAACCTTACGACAATTAAATCAAAAATATATAATTACAATCGATTCTGGAACGGTTTTCAAAACTGAACGCATCAATTACTGGCTGTCAGTGTTGCCATATTATACGATTGTAATAATTATACAGATCTGATGGATGGATTTGAAAAGAACCTTTTTTGATAAAGGGGTTTTAGTTGAAATTGGTCGTTGTGGAATCTTATAGTAATTTGTGTTTTTTTTGGGGCAGTTAAATAATGTTAATGGTTGCTTAAACTCTTAAGATATTCGATGCTATTGCCCAATTGCAGTCCCAAAAATGATAGTGGTAGGGTTGTGGAATCTACCATTACTTATAAATTCAGAGATGATTCTGACATTTTCTGCTTGGTTAATATAATAACATTTTTTTTTATAATTGACACGGGCAAGACAACAAAGTTTGATTTTTATTTGATCGTTAAAAGGAAAAACAAACCTGTCTAATCCAGCTACACCATATCTATTTATTTTCAGTTTGTATTACTCATACAAGCCCCTCCATACCAAACCGATCCCTTATGCTAATTAAAACAAATTAGCCTATCAAATAGTATCTACGATCTTAATTATTTTGACATCACGGAAGCTTTCATTCTCATCGTTATCAGATGGACAATGCTATTACGGTTGCATGTTGAGAATACTTACCGCCATGTTTTAACTAAATGGGACTGACCACGACCAGAGAGCTTTCATAAAATTTATATTTGATGGTCCGCAGTAAATTTTGATTAGTTTTTATGACAGTTGTTTCCTTAAAAGGAGGTTGTTACAGTTTATTAGGTTGATGTGAATGGAATATTGCATATTAATTGCTGGTGGTTCTTAAAGTTTTTACGTACGTATGCTTTGTATCTTTTATTTTTATTAACAACACTGACATTAGCTCCTATCGGAACAACAATCGAGCCTTCTCAATTAGTAAAAATTGAAACTCAATTGACCGGATGCGCGGCCATATTTGAACTCTGATCGCGATCCCAATGATCCAACCGCACTTGATTTCCGGTAGCCTTCAAGTTTTTGCGCAACTTACTTTGAAACTTACTACCTATTTATATGGTTTAAAGTTGAATGAGGTGTTTGAAGACGTTGACAGTCAAATAAGTATGTATTTATTCGTGAGAGAATTTTTGAACCGTAACTTTTCGGAACGAATTTAACAAGTCTGGCTGAATTGAATACTTGACAAATTCTGTTGAATCTTTAAAGGTTGTATGTCCTAATTTAGTTTGTTAATGTAATGGTAATTGGGCTCTTATGGGTAATTTTCTTCGTATATGATTTTACGGTTAAGTTAGCAAGAATGTGTTATTAACGACACATGGTACTTTGAACTTGAATTGTCTTATTTGGGAGCTTTGGAGAGGCAAACAGTTGTTTGATTTTGAAAGTTCTTTTAGAAATTATTTCTTACGTAGTTTTTAATGTCCGTCTTTCTTTACAATTTGATAAAATTATATCTAAAGTAAGGATATAAAAGTTAACCAAGAAATATTTGAACATTACTTACGAGCAATAAATCCCCAAAAAGTAACCAAAAATTAATAAAGAACACGGTTATTTGGTAAAAATCTGAATATTTCGCATTAGTCACGACTAAAATCAGGTTGTACGAGATTGCATGGCGATGCGGTGTTTAGTCATCGTTTTGTAATGCGCGCACGCACCAAGACTCTTAATTTATTAGACCTATATGGCTGTTCGGACTCGAATCCGAAATTCTCGGCGCGAAACCGATCGTCTTTATCGATTCTCAGGACAAGAAGCGGTTTCAATGTCTTGGCGAATGCAAATCAGCTGTGTTATTGAACTTTGTGGAAAGAATATTTGGGCTTGACAGTCTAGGTCTTGTTTCGTTCACAATTTTAAGACTTGTGTTTTAGTTGGATGTTATAAGCCTTTGAGCGGTTGGAATTATTTACTGCTGACCTCGAAAGGATTGCGCTGCGACACTTTAATAATACGCCTTAATTCACTTGTCAAACACCATTCTTGAAAGTTTGAAGTTATTCGACCTTCGTAAAAATAAATATTTGCCTCACAATTTCGAAACAACTTTGTTTGGATTCAGCGCAAATATTATCCGTGAAAAATCGCCACTAGGTACCTCTCGAAGACTGATTGGTTCCATTAAATAACAATCCGATTGCTTCTACTGCTGTAATTACATCCGCCATATTTTTTTCGCAACAAAAAGCTGTCGCATTCACACCGCAACACCATTGTGTTGAAGTTGAATACGACAGCGTAATATTAAATTTAAATTATACCGTACATATTTAAAATCGCCCGAATTTTTCGCAAATGGCAACCCCGGATAATCGTGTCGATTAAATACTTTTTGTTGTCCGAACGTTCCCACGGACGGTGCACGCGAACGCGACCATAGCTTTTTTATTTTTTTAAGCGCATCCGTGCCTCGGGCTTGATTCTGAAGGAGCCAAACTGCTTTCATTTGAATCTCGTTTGATTGTCGGTTGCTGAGGCAGCACTACTCTATCATTAGTGTGTATTAACTGTGCTTTTGGTGCGTAAGCGCATTTTGACGTGTGTAAGTAGCGTGATTTATTATTATGTAAGCACCTTTGTGTGCATCTTAAAATTGAGGAGTTAAGTATGATCTATTTGAAACTTTTTCCCGCCTTAAGTTGTCGTGACATCGTCATTTTTTATTGCACCTGTACGTTATAATCTACAGTCAACTAAGTTTTTTGTCGCCGAGAAATCACAGTACTGCATGATTACTAACACCGTTGCTGTATTTTGCAAGCCTACTTTTAAAACCGGTTTTGACGATGATTCGCGACTTGCTGGACGGTGCCGATTTATTCTTTATTTTCCTTCAATATTTACCAAACACTAGAATGACAATTAAGATAATATGTCCGTACTGCTCTTTAGTCTGACTTCCATTTACCGATAGATGACTCTCAAATTCAAAGGAGATAAAATAGAAGTCCGAAGCCTTTCGGAAAAAATGCAGATTTCTTCCACCGTGTCAATGACACAGATGGCAGACGAGAAAAAAAAAGAATAAAAAACGGCAATGTTAATATTAAATCTGTTGATTAGTGTCCATATATAGAAAGGCAGGTGTTTAAAAAATCGGCGTAGGCGCATAGGTGTGGTAACCTACCATAAACAAATTATGTCTTTTGCAGTTGCCACTCCGACTACAGTCTTTGTGCAGTGAGGTCTATTTATAAAAGTTTTTATTTATTTTAATTTATCACTGTGATAATGAGCTACGTGGAGTTTCTCTACGATTTGCTCGAGGTAAGTTTTTAGTCTTTAACCATATATTTTGCAAAGTTTACCTAATCAAGCGACTTGATGAGACACAAGACAAGATTTTACTTTAATAAATTATTGAAATTGATAATTACTTCTTTCACAATTTACTATAAGTATTTTTTTTAAGTCTCAGTTATTTACTTCTGTATTATTTCAAAATTATTTTAATAACAACACATTATTATTTATCAAACAATGACATAATATATAAAACGCTTTTTATGTTATCCTTACCAACATCAGCCCAACAGATCCAAACGACACCAATGTTGGCCTCGGTACGACCAACATTAGGCCCATAATATCCTCATGGCACATCACAAGAACTAAACAGGTGTCCATGGGGCGTCCAATTACATCTACTGCTTAAGATGTGCTCTTCTAAGAAAGCATTACGCTTGCTGTCGTAACTACTTGTATTACAAGTGAAATGCGCTTCTAAAGACATCATAATACTATATAAATAATTATTATTAATATATCACAGCGTAGAGCGTGGATGATGAGAAAATTGGAGTGAATTATGAATATACCCGCTATTATTGTGGGCAACTGTTTTTTTTCTATTAATAAGTATCGTTTCAAACTGAAATCTTCAAAGCCCTGAATTCTGTCTAAAATTGTTGTTATTTCATATGCTTAATTTTGGATTCACCAATGCACACATATCTACCTACTTGAAAAAATTACCATTTAGGCATTAATATTCCATAAGACATTTAGTCATTAATTCGATTGTAAACACTTTCATATTGATTTTCAAACCTTGATTATGTGGAGCCCATTTTTTTTGGTAAATGACTAATATGAAAATGGGATGTTTAAGTAATCCGTCAAAATAATCACTGTTAAATGTTCATTCAACATTGTTTCCGAATGCATTAGTGAAGGCCTTTAATATAAAAGATCTAATGTGCTACTACAAAAGGGTCTAAATTCATTAGCTAATTAGCCTGCTATCAATGAGCTTTCTTTCTTAAAAAACTGCCATCATGGCCCATTGTGTAGACAAGTCATTAAATACTATAAACTTATTGTTTCCTAGACCTTGCCCTCGTTTCTCAGTAGTCCTCAGACTTGTCGAAACATGTTCATAACGGGTTGTCAGGCCAGAATGGTTAATGGCTTGATACTTCCTAAAGAAGACACTTATTTAATTCAACTTTGCTTCTTCTAGTGATAAAGTTTGGTTGTGGTTATATTTTATGGCTTTCCAATTGGCAACACTTTGTTTTGGTGATACTGGTTTTAAGGAAAGTAGGCATGGTCTTTAATGGTGGTCATTAACGGGATATCCTATTTACGGCATTGGAAAATTATTAGAGAAATACCGAAAGTACGGCTCTCTCTTGGTAAAATTAATTGTTTTTACAACTGACTTTAGACAAACATAAAAAACAGCTTTACTTATAAAAAAATACTTTAGTGCTAAAACCACACCCTATGCTCCGAATGACTAAACTACTAGTAACTAACTCAGGCACTAACATATACTGCCTCATTCCTCCCAGTATTGCCAGCTTAAAAAAAACATGCAGTACAGTTACAATTTTTTACACATAGATGCTCAGATACGTTGGACGTTCCGAGATGAAATGGAACGTGCTTGCTCAACCGAATTAAATTGAAATACTTGCCTTCTAGGTAATCTAGAAATCTGTTAAGGAATGTAGTTAGGCTATGGGGTCGACTGCGACTGGTGTTTGCGTCATTTGAATCTATTTTGATGATGAGAAATAGTAAAGAGTCTTCTGGTTTCAGAAAGAGCGGCTTTTCATATCTTATCATGTGATTTTATGGCTTTTTTAAAACCAAACCGACGACCGTAACCGACTGAACCCTATTTAAAAGTTTCGGATTGGGGCGGAGCCCAAATGAGACAGCTACGACAGGTTTGTTTGCACGGCTGAGCCGGGACACTAGCCGATTTTGTGTTTTACTTTTACAATTTCTAAAAAATCTAATATCCGAAACCGAAACTAAAGGATAATCCGGAATAGTTTCATATCCGAAACTGGTATAATATTATTTCTATATCCGTAGGTATCCTTATCCAGATCCGAATTTTTTTATCCATAACATCCCTGTTTTTGACACTGTATTACAACTGAGATGCGAATGTGAACGTGGCTTAATATTTGTAGAATTGGCCCTCTGAGGCATGGTTAGCGTCTTCATAAAAACCTTATTGTTTTTCAACGAAAAATATTCTCTTGGGTTTTTTCTTCTTTCAATCGTAGTTCGATGAAAGTTGACTTCTACCACCATTTAGTTACATAAACTGAAAACTTTCTCACGTTCAAAGTTTTACCCATTTATGTTGTAAATTCTTTTTGTAACGGTAGGTAACTATTTAAATATTTAGATTGAAATTACATCTTTGCTCTTTAGATTGTCACTCAAGATACTATTATTAAGTTGTCACGATAAATTAATTCCTCGCCTGGCTTTACAGTTTGCAGAAACATTTGCATATTCATCTTTATGCTAAGATACAGATCTTTTCTCACAGCATCTAAGTAACTCCTTTGACTTATGTAATGTTATTGTTTAGCATTACCTAGCTCAACATTTAAGTACATAGACTGTGACTGCGACATGAAGGCTCCCCCACTCAGCATGATGCTGTCAGCGCCGTGAGACATGGGGACCAACACCACAGGGCTGATTTTCAGTGGTTGCTTGAAATCTTAAAAGATCATAATTTATCGTGTAATGAATTTGCATTGCTTGTTTTAGCGCGTAATTTGGTGATTAATTAATTATTTCGGTAATTATATTTCCACAAGAAATTAGCTAATGGCATACGCTGACCCCCATTCTGAATTCAAAATTCAATATTGAGAACTTTTAAAACTCTACTTTAGTAAACTTAATTTATTAAATTAGACTTGACAAGTTCTAAACATCAAATTCTCTATTCAGAAACTGGTTGTATGCAACCAAACTTTTAACTAAACCATCTCGTAAAGAGTTCTTTATCTTATCGTCAGTCATATACGGCATAACGACTCAGTCAACAATAACATTACATAATGTGACATTCCGATGATGACTGATATACTGATTCCGATGGTTACTGTGAGAAAATTATGTATTTTTCTTAAATGATTAACAACTCCATAGTCTATGCTGGTAGGTACTTATTTATTTATTTAAACTTGGGTTAGTAGTTCAGGGTAGAAACTTTAAAAAAAAGGAAAGGCCCATTGTTCCATTTTTGAAAGCTAGGTTCATACTTTTTTTTTGCTGAGGGAGTTGAAATATTAGCTTAGTCGCCTAAGCGGCGAATAGTTTTATGCGTTTCGAGATTCTCGTCGAATCGTCTAGTAGCTTAAAAGTGACTAAGAAATAAGTCAAGCCTTATCAGCTCACATTTTAAGAATTAAAATATGTAGATAACAATAAAGCAGGAACTGATGTACCTACGTCAGCACATTTATTTTTTATTAGTAATCCTATTGAAACATATATATTACAAGGTGTAACAGAACTAACTAAAAACCAGAAAAGGGATCATTGTGCTCATCATAATGAACAATTTTTTCTATGAGACTAACCCTGTAATCGCAAAAAAAAATGTTTGCATAGCTCGACAATTTTTTTTTGGCACCCAGTGTAGGTACTATGTGCATTGGTAGAGGAACTATCGAAATTACACCCACTAATAAAATAATAATAATACCATTCAACTCTTGCGCAATATTTTCAATATAGCTAAAGATGTTCGAAGTATATAGTAAGTAATAATAAATTGCCCAACACACAAACACTCAATATAATAAGCCCATTAGGTGTCTGTATGTCAACATGGCTCACATACTTGAAAACTGTTTACAAAATGCTAACACGTGGGATTTATGCTTTGATTACAAGGCAGAATTCCAATCTATGAACTTATAGTATAGTACGTGAGGACTTACATTCCTTATAATGTTATATTCAAAATTAAATTAGTTGGCTGTTATAAATCTGTCAGTGTAGCTTTTGTTTTTTTATAAACAAGTATTATATATATAGTATATATATATTTATAAAATAGTCTTGCTTTTGACCACCATCTCACTTGATAGAAAGCGAAGCTGTGGTCGACGATGTAGCACGCTTGCCAAGAAGTAACCTATTCATAGTGAAGAGATTAGTATGGAGTTAAACTTTATGGAACCGAAGGTTTTGTCCAACATCAGGAACCACGATATCTCATTCTGTCTCAAGTGATTGTGACATCTACGAAAAGGTTCTGGCCTCTGCACTTCAACCAATAACAATGTAATAAAACTGTACAACACACTTATTACAAGTAAACAGTTAATGAAACCGATAAATTTACCATAAATCAATAAAACGAAGGCGCCGTCATGATTATCTTTTGCGGTAACTTGCGCGCGTGCATCCCACGATAAAGCTACGTCACTTCCGCTAGCTGTAGGCTGCGATATCCGGTCAATCAACTCGTCATTTTCATTTAAATATGCTATTGATTTTATTCTTTACTCAATGCTTCAGTTTTAATAATATTAAGAGCTTTAAATTTTATTCATACGGTCATTGTCAATTATGATGACAAAGTAATGAATACTCGTCCAGACATGTCTAACTTGAACTTGTAGGTTATGGACAGTCATATATGTTTGCAAAGAGTGACTCAAATCGAACTTGACAATGAAGTCAGAGAAAATACTATGAATCATTAGAAAACCATACCAAACTAACTTATCGAGAACAAAAATGTACACAGAAAGGTACCGATTTTGACCAAACCTCATTAGTAAGTACAAAGGAAGACAGGAAAAATAAGAATGTTGAATAAGAAGGTTTTAAGAAGGTGGTATTGGATTTTTTGGCGACTAAAAGAGAAGTAAAGCAAAATAAGACATGTTAAGCAGACCTCAAATAAATTGAGATAAGGACAAGAGAATTACGATGATTCAGTTCATTTACATAAGGATCATTTTAGCGTAAACCAAGCTTAAATGACCTAAGCTCACACGCACTTACACACACCATAAACATTTTTTTCTCATGCCACGCATGAAATCCCACCAATGAGCAAAATGCCCATAAAATTGCGAGACCTAGTAACCCGCATTATGGCAACAGTATGGCAAATATCTGCCATTCCGTCTGAGTCACGCTATTATTCACTTTACTACTAAATGGTTCATTGATAAGTCGAAGGTGCAGGAGTTATGCGCTTGCGCTGATCGTAAAGTAAGGAAAATGTCATTTGAATTCCGGATCAGTGTTTTCAAGAGAATTTTAGAGGTAGTCGCAAATTTGCAAACATTGATTTTCAAGCTATAAATTGATATTTTGATTGTATATCTACAGAATTCGACTTCTAGATTACCGACGCCTTTGCCAGAGCAATAGTAAATCAATTTACTATGGGCATCATTAGGTTTTAGAAATCTTCGAACCATTGATAAATCAATCAGTGCTCAGCAAATATTTACAACAGTCCATGCATTAAATTCTTTACTTAAAGCCGACTTTTCATTAGGTAAACGAATTAGTTCCATAACAAGACTGCCCATTTGTCATTTTTTATGGCCAAATACGCTTTAGTCTTAATGAATTAAAAACATGGATCATTCACACCTTATGCCTCGCCTCTTATTTATTTCCTAACATAAAGGATCCCGTTAACTATTTCAAATGAGTTATCCGTACCGTAACTGAAGCATTAAGTCTTTTAACGCGTTCTATTACTAGATTGTTATACCGCAATGCGTCATCGCCGCCATCTTTGTATTCGGCTCACTTTCAAACTTATGGCATTAGAAATGCCTCATTCTTACCCTCTCCATGCCCCTCTCGGGCATGGAGAGTGTAAGAATGAGTTTTATGTCTATTTACGTGTGCCTACTTATAGTTCGGTAATTAAAGCTTGTTTAAGGTATATAACATCTCTATTGAAGTTTCCTGAAGTCTTGAGGCTTCAAAAAGGACAACTTTATGTGTACTTTGCTATAAAAAGTCTTTTCCAATCGCAATCCTGTACAATTCTGTCGTAATTTCATGTTGAATCTCTTTAAATGGAGATACGATTGTTTGAAACTGATGCGACGATAAAATACATTGCTGGATCCTTATAGGGTAAAGACAGGACATAATGTAATTAAGATTAAGTAGTTAAAATTATTTCATAAAGCAACCTTAGAATAGTATTGAAAGATCATAAAATACACAATTACGGATTAGTACCTACCCCTCATAAATGGTTATGAGGATGACACTGGTAGTTTGATGTAACTTTTCATTGTGCAGGTACCTACTGAAAAAAAAATACAAATAACCTTTCTTTACTGACCAGCTCGATTTATCAACTTAATCACCAACGTTTATCTAGTCCTAACTAATCCTATTGCGGCCCCAATTAGGTCAAGGCAAATTCCCGTCATTCACATGATGGCCAAATCTACAGACATTTTTATCGCGTTCTACAAACACATGCGTAAGATCAACGGCCTATAGCAAACAACCAATACGAGGATTGAAATCGCAATGTCGTGGCCGATCCAAAATGGTTGTTTCCGGCAATCGATCAATCTGCGCTTGCGAACACATTACCCTTTTACCCAGAGCAGTCGGCGAATTATCCAATTGAGCTAAGCGGTTAGTGACTTCAATTGGAGTTGCACTTGTTAGGGCAGAGTTATGTGGAGTGATTGCTTTCGTAGCTAGGTCGAGTGTAGCACCGATTGCAGCAGATTGGGATCTGTTAAATTGTTTCGCCATAACAATAGATGAAGCGAGTGGGCCAATAAAGGGGATAGAGCAATAGGGTCTTGAGAAGTTTAAGGTGGCAATAGGTCGTAAAACAATCCAAGGTGGGTGAGTGTTGTTTTGTGGCTTCGGTTGCTATAAACTTACACTTGATTTATTGAACAAAAACGAAATTGCAATTTCAACTTCTGCCCCTGTAATAGCCGGTTCTAATGAAGTAAAATCTTCTAGATATTAAATTCACCCAATGGGTCCACATTGTCTACTACAAACTAAGTTGATAATTGCCCAACAACAATTGAGTCCAGTCAACGATTGTTACGAAAGCTATCGTTTGATGCGCGCGCGCTGATGGCTGACACCAGCGACCTCTGCCGCTTCCGGTGCGTCTGCCTCACTGATTTATTGGCATTTATTAGTGGAATGGTACTGTTGCTGATAACGACTGATTGACGTGATTTTTACTTTAATTTGACTTTCTTTAGTGTTCTAAAGTAAATTTAAAAAATCCAGTAATACGTCTTTTTTAGTTAGGACTAAATATCCCCTGATGAGAGACTGCAACCTTTTCTATTTCTCTATCTGTAGCCAGAAATATTCATAGATATACCAAGAATCATAGATGAAAACGATGACTTATCTAGTTTTTAATCTTTTATCATTCATAGTCCGTTATTCAGATGTGTCTTGTCTTGATGTTTCCTCTTAATGTGTAGGTATATTACGTATATACCTAACGGTGATCTCTCACGACTACAAGGCAGTACGTGTCAAAATGACGGTTTGGAAGCGTATGCGCATGCCTGCGGTTTCTTCTGGAATTTGTGGCGTGACAGAACGACAGTGGCGACCGTAGGCATTCGGGAAATGCGATTTGTATAATTTACCTAGAATTTATCTTTAGTTTACATTTTTAGAATGCGGTTTTGGAGTATTTTATTGGCATGTCTTCATTACTTGACGTTGATATAGTTGGACTTCATTGTTAGATTCTGTATTCGTTGTATTTCGAACAAGATCACACAAAACAGCTCCTTCAGCTTCCTATTATAACTCGTGCTGACAAGAAACTAATACTGTATATTTTTCTTTCTTTCAATTAAAAAGAAAACTCGGCGATACATTTTTACATTCTAATTCCGTGTTCCCCAGAACTCCTATTTCAAATTAATTTTAACATCTAAACAAAACAAACTATGAATTAATGTATCCCAAATGGCAGGGTGCGTTTTAGAATTGAATTCGTCGGCAACACGAGACGTTCGGTTGATGACAGACAACCTAATTGATATCACGTTCCTTCTAACGAAGTGGTCTATTTTGAAAAAACACAACAACTACTTAGAGAAGCAATATTGTAATACGCTGTTTGTTGCCACTGAGGCTAATCTGTTTAAGGAGATTTAACACGGCTTTGTTGATTTAAAATAAGATCAAGAGGCACTAGAAAAGTGAAATCTGTGATAGCGATTCTGAAACAGTCAAAAATATGTAAGCGCTATAGAAATGTCAAAAGACCAGTCTCTTACATTTTTGTATTTTGAAACTGTTTTTTTTCTTTACGTGTAGTAGTGAAGTTTAGAATGGAGCTTCAAAAATATTTTTTTTAATCTTAAGAAAATTACGAAAAAGGTCTCAATTATATGCTTTCCAAAAATGTATAAACCCGCTGCATTTATAGTCGTTGATATCAAACATTTTAAATCAATGCGTTCATAAAACCTAACACCCAAAGCTGAGACGTTGCGTAAACAATCACAATCAATGCATTAGCGCTGTATGATGGATCGATGTGTGATGTCAGTCCATTGAAGAAATCCGTTTGTTTATCAATGAAGTTTAATATTACTCCCACACTGGACACAGATCTACAAATGAGATAGTTTAGAAGAACGGCCGAAGTCGGATGGAAAGTCTGTAGGTTTGAGGTGGGCAGTTGAAAAATGATGCAGAAGAGAGTTCATCATTGTTATGATATCTGTAACTCTTCGACATAATTGGCTTTCTAAATACTTAGGACAGCAGCTTGAGCTGTCGAAGTCTAGTGAAACTGGACACGCCATTCAATTTGCTTTCATTTTTATGGAAGTGTATAAAAAACGAAATTATCTGCAATAGCTCTCCGGTAGACGACGTCGATAAGGAATCCGATGTTAACAAGGCATAAAGATTGAGAGTAAAATATTTAATAAGATGATATAAACTGGTAATTCTTTAGATGTGTACGCACAAGTGGTATATGATTTAATTACCCTGTAAGTTGTAACCATAAGAATGCGCACACCGTAGCGGTACGTAACCAAGTTATTCATGTCCATGAGAACGCACGCATTTTTCAGATTACTATCTTCTGTGTAGGAAAGTAGTGTCTAGAAACAATACAATTACATTGCATTGTTTCTAATATAAATGTCCGTTAGCTCTTAAATCTTCTAAAGACGTAAACATGCATTGATTAATAAATAAGAATAAGAATTCTTGTTTATTATTTATAGTTATGCGTGGAATGTTAATGTTGTATTGTCAATACTCTTGAACGATTTTGCAATTGTTTTGTTGATTGCTTATTGCATGGTATTCCTCGTTACTCTTCACTGGCGACAATTCTTATACCGTAAATAAATTCTTGAATATCTTACCGTTTAATACAATCTTTCCTAAAAAGTTTAGTATTATTTGACCAGCCTCCTAATTGTGACGTGCCAATACCATCATGATTCTATTGTGAGAAAGGGATAGTGCTTTGCGTCTGGTATAGCTCCGTCTAATCTAATAAATCAAATGCTTTAAGACGTCATAATCGCCGTTAATAACAGACACTTTACCTTACGAATCTGTTAGTGCCTACTTATAATTAATCACAACTCCAATATGACCTGTCTTGACCGTTGTCCTCTTTCTGCCCTGGTCCCACGTCACTTGTGTTCTGTTTGAGCAACACGTTTCATTCTATCCTGACCTAATCTTAAGAGACGCTTCACGACACAAACGGAAAAGCGCTTCCAAACGAAACAATGACAGAAATCACACATCGTCCATTACATAACGTTTAATTAGACATCATTACATATTCCACGGTACCGTCCTGCAGCCGGGCGTCGAACCCGCTTCCGTTGCGCGCGCGCACCGGTGATAACCATCGAGACTTATTATTTAAATTTTGTAATGCCATGCTCTTATGAATATTGAGTTGTTGTTATGCAGTGCTTGTTTTGTGGAAGAAATTGCAGCAATTTCGAGCTGTTCCGGTCTCGTTTAAACGTAATTCTAATAGGCAAGATGGATTGTCGTACTACTTGTGTAATTCTTTTTTACGTCTTGTGGTTTGTATTTCAGAAAAACTTATAGCTGGCTTTCCCCCGACATCTGTATCTACATTTGAAGTTGAGTAGTTCTCAAACTCTACTATAGCCTTCAGGCTATAGTCCTCCTCAAGGAGTCAACCTGTCAAAATTTGGCATTAAAGAAGGGATGACACGTTCTTAACATAACATACTCAATTCAAAAACCCGCGCTTAGTCTAACTCAATATAATCCATCAACTCCAAATGCTATGCGGTATTAGAAGCCCCTTTAAATTAAATCTTATCGTACCAATTAATTAATTACAAATAATCTGGTACAAAATTGAACACGAAGCTCAAGATACTGCAGGTACTACAGGTACTGCAGAAATAATTACCACATCCAACTTAACTAATAAATCAAATAAACTAAGTAATATAACGTAGATTGCTGAAAAGTTAATAACTATTGCTAGACACGCACGGCTGGGAAAATATAGCATTTACTTTACAAGCATAAGTTATTATAGGCATTTTTCAGATTAAGTGGCTTGTCTTGAGGTGTTTCCATTATATCATTATATTATATGTAGTTATAATTATAATAGCAGGGAAAAGATTTTCGTCACCTTCAAGAAGAAAAAGATTAGAAGAAGAAGAGAAGGATTAAGAAGATAAAGAAAGTCTCTTGATTTTAGTACTTACAACGTTGTTTTTACTATTTAAACATGTTTTTAGTACTTTTACTTAACTCGAAGTTTTTATTTTAACTGAACATAGGCACGCCACATGTTGCGAGTGCCCCAAGAGCTCTTTCACCTGTTCTTTGGAGGATTTAATTAATGCCACCGATGCCGCAATTAACGTATCCACCTACTGGGCCCAGACACTTAACCATCGACTCAAAAACAATATAAAGAACTTTAATTTTTAAGTCAGACATTATGGTGCTGATAAAAGAGGCCCTTCAACCTTACTACAAGTTCAGTTTACTACGGATACACTTCACAATAATCCCTGGATATATTTTTGGTGTAATGTTTACATTCCCACGTCAGCGCGTGTCGATAGCTTAACGAATACAAAATTGTATCAACAAAATAGATAAAACACAAACAAACAAAATTCAACTTTATTTCAAAGGCGATAAAGGTGAAGCGAAGGTTCTGAAAGGTGAGGCTAAGTTTGTACGCACATCACCGTCAGATGTCAATCAACTGACGGTGTGACTTGATGAAAACAGAAGTGTAGAAACGTCAAAGAAGTTGTACAAAGAAGTGTACCCAGAATAACATTGAAGTAAGAAAAAAATAACGGTTTCCGAACCACTCCAACCGCCATTTTCCAAATTAGAACACAAACTGACTGCTACGAGTAAGTTCGCGCCATAATTTATATGGTGCGTTCTGTTTTAAACGATGATGGGTGCGTTCGGTTAAAAACTTTTTCTTTTTAAAGATTCAAAGTATATTTTGGGAAAGACATATTTTATGCAGAAGAGTTTACATTTTAGAAATTGAGGTATTTGTCATTGTCAATAGCGTCTCATTCAGACTCGGTTCTATTTTGAATAACACTAATTTTACCGTTAGTACATGCACATTCATCGAGATTTTTTTGCCCTTCTTGATATAGGTAGTAGAGTGTGTTGTCTTTATTAAGATTTTTTGTCGCTTAACTGACAACCAGCAAAAACTCGCTAAAGAGTTCCAAGTCCGTTCACTCCGGCCCCCCTTTGGCACTTTCATAAACCTTGGAATATCAAATAAAACACAGGGAATGGTGTTAACAATCACCCCGAATGGTGCTCGTAACAAATTAGAGACGTCAACTCGTCGCCCGCGGCCGGACACGGTCGTCAAGTGGATTGTGACGTACCCTCAATTGTTTTGACTAAAATAACTTTTGCGTTAACTGGAGCTTTCGTTGGCGAAGTTTTTAACTCCTAGAGTGATACATTATTCGATTCGCAGAGCACTTTCAACTGAGGGTGGGCAATCAAAGCTTTAAAACTTCAAAAATTGCCAAAGACAACCCTTTGCTAGATTTCAGACGATACGGGTGTCGAGTCTGCTATTGCAATCGTGTCTCAATGATCGGTCAATAATCGATTTTTGACGTATAACGTCAAACTTATGACACATTTCCCATACAAAAACTGTCAAAGTTGTCAAATATTCGATCACTGACCGGTCATTGAGACAAGATTGCAATAGCAGACTCGAGCCCCAGGACTTCCGAAGAATAATTACAGAGTCTAAAAACAAATTTTCAAATAAGACGGAACTGAAATCAAATCTAGCTGATAGAAATCTAATACCTAGTCCAATACCTAGTATATTTCCTCAAGGTCTTCCATATCGTTAGAAGGCATGACTACCCGCGTGGGAGATATGATGCAACCCTGTTTACGGTGGGCGTATAACGCTTTACCTTGTAATTAGATAACGTTTTTATGCCATATAAGATTTAAAACCTTGTTTTTTTTTTACCTTCCTTAAAGTTGAGTGTCTTCGTGAGAATTGTGGGACGTGACGGTTTTGTTAAGTAATTTTGTAAGAAAGACTTGTTTAGTTTTTCTTGAAATAGAATGGCTGGGAGCATGGTGCTTTGCATAACATTTGCAACACTTCAAGTTGGTCTCAACTTGTCCTAAGAAATAAGATGATTCTTACTTCTTACTTGATGTGAAGAGATTTGAAAGCAAATGAAGACAGTAGAAATCTGTTTTTATAATCAGGACTACTTTATGACTAAGTATTAAGTTTATTAATAAAACAATGCAATCAAAAGTTTTCATTTTAAGAATTTAAATCAATTGGCAAGAAGAGGCACACAACCGGGAACTGCGGAAAGAATGGAGGAAGGCCAGGTTGCCCAGCAGTGGGACAGTTCGGGCTAGATATAATAATATAAATAAATAAATACTAGTTTAATTTATGATTATGCCCTTGGCTGTCAGTGTAAATTTAATTATTAAACCTATTGAATTCGTTTTAATTCAAACATTGCACGTAGGAGGATAAGGTCTTGCCGCCTAATATGGTTCTTGTTATCTCTGCTTATTTCATAACCTTTTTGTCGGCAATCATTTGCATGTGTTATGTCAAATAACTGATTAATCACATTCTAAATGATTTTCAATGTCAATAATATAGAAACGTCGTTAAAATAGCCTGAATAAGGAAATACAAGTGAGGCATTTGGTAGTCTACAATAAAAACAAAACGCTGTTTGACAGTTAGATTTAAAGTAGCAACATAAATATTAGGCAGTCAAATGAAAGAAATATTTTAAAGTAATGCTATACAATTTATGTTACATATATTATCTAGCTGTCTAATGTCACCTCGGCCCGTGATATTTTACAAATGGCACCGTAACATCCTCATTTTCTATCTATCCTTTTGCTGCGCGGGAGTTGCGCGCCAAAACGTCATAACCGCCGCGTCACTTCAGCAACCTGTTACGTTTCGTTCCTACTATATTTACGATACAACGAGTTCTATAATTGAGCGATGCGGGAGAGCTCAACACATCGCGGTCCATCTTTTTAGAATACGACACAAATAACATTCTATATTTGTAAATTTATACACCACCAGCTTTGAGAGCACCTAGGACTTCGCGAAACGAAACAGGAATCTCACCCTTATACGTTGGCGATAAAACTCACAGTTAAGTGGCAGTAATGGATATGATAAGGTACTTCGTTTTACTTGAATAGAATATGCTAAGGTGGTACGGTTACGCAGCAGCCATGCCGATGACCACATGCATCAATGTTTGTAAATAGAAACACAGCGTACTATGTAACGGCTTTGATCTTTCAGTTTAGAAATGGGAACAGTCCATTGCCTGTTTTCTTCAGAAGAAAATTGGAATAAACGGACAACTTTCGATGTATTTTGAAGCTTGGCAGAAACTCGAGATCACGATTCGGGTGGCTTATTTAAAGATCCGTGCGACTACTAGTGACATCTCCTGGGCAAATATTCCAACTTGGCTTTGTTTACTAACAACATTCAGCATTCAAAGCGCATTCCCTATTTTTACATCAGCGTGGGTCAACAAACAAGTTTTTTCAGTACACGCTGAGTCGGTTTCATAGAAAAATTAGCTTCCATATGTGAAAGTAACCTGTTCAAAGGCATCTGACGCGTGTATTTGCTCATTCCATTACCCAGCTGGTTTGGGAAGTGAAAAATCACGCTTATCGCGGCACAAACATAGGGAACGGTGGTCCGCGGCTCGAGCCATCTGTTCGTTGCACCCATAAAGATAACGAAAATGTACAAACGGGAACACATTCACTACGTATCAGTCGTTTGCGGTGAACGCACCCGCGCCTTTACTTTGAATAAATTACGCGCGAAAAACAGTCGGCCATTTTGCATATTTCCGTACGATGTGTTCCATATTCGAGAGTACGGTGTGTATACAGCGCCCGTTTGATATTCTCTTTGAAATGTGGTTTATTTTTAATCGCGTTGTCCTATTTAATCCGTTATGCGAGTGTGGCAAGCGCCTCAATCAGTCTCAACGGTAGCCGTTGCTTTTGACGTCGTGTTTTCTGTTAAAACTGAAAATAAATCTAAAAAAATGCTTAAATTCATTATTTCAAAGATAAAAAAGGTCTATATATTTTTGAGAGCACGTACTTGAGTGGTTGAGATATGATTTTAAATATTATTCTCTTTGTTTCAGATTTATCCAGATCCCGAGTCTGAGAAAGCTATTATGGGATCGGTGGTGTACTGTATCCACCACAAAGAAGGATGCCAATGGTCGGACGAGCTACGCAAATTGAAGGTGAGTGGGAAAGCCAAACATTTGCTAAGATAAAGTTAAGTAGGTAAATAGATCGATCGATCTATCATTTTGTGTGCGCCTGTCATGTCACGACACATTTATTTATCTGGCCGACAATAGTCTTCAATTTATGGCAGGGCAAGTGCGAGTCAGTATTCTAAATTAATTGCCCGTAAGTTTATTTAGCGTGAACACGCTAATTTGTCTAATGTTCGCTTGAATTAAAAACTAATGAATTTAAATAACAGCATTGTTTTAAGTGCTAAAGATATAGATTTTACAGTTAGCACTTAAAACTAATAAACAACTCGTACATAAATCAAATAAATTATCTAGTTGCATAAAATTGAATAATACAATTTTCCAACAGCATTAAAATTAAACAATTGCACATCTATCCAACATACGAGCAGATCTCATTCGAATCACCCGTAAAACTTTAACGATCAACACCGACCCAATTCAGTCTTCACATCCTAATTTCACTTTCCCTGTGCAGGCGCATCTGAACACGTGCAAGCACGATGCGGTGCTGTGCGCGGCGCAGTGCGGAGCGATGATCCCGCGGGTGTTGATGCAGGATCACCTGCGTTACACCTGTCCGCGCCGCCGCGCCAACTGCGAGCATTGTCATAAGGAGTTCTCGGGAAGCGCCCTCGAGGTAAGGATAATCCTTTTGATGTTTATGTTACTGGAATAACACTAAAAGGTTTACATCGTCGTGTGTGAATGAGGTATCTCGGCTGTAATCCAAAGATTTGTTTACCAAAAAATATTAGAGGAAGAGGAGGCCTAGCAGTGAGACACAAATTACGTCAAAAAAAAACAATGGATGTACTGGATACCAGGTTTTGTATTTTCTAACTAAATACGCAATCGCTTTGGCTGCAACCACATAGTAAATGCGAAGACTTTTCGAATCGGTTTTTCTACTGGTCACATTTTCAGAGCAATACTTTCTCATTCATCCCAAGTTTTCAAAGTTATTTAATGGCTAAATCGCAATTTTCCAGGAGCATCAAGGCAACTGTGGCCACGAGCCGGTTTACTGCGAGAACAAGTGTGGAGCCAAGGTGCAGCGAAGACATACACAGCAGCACATTCAGCAGCATTGCAGTAAACGACTAGTGCCTTGCAAACATTGTGGACAGAGTTATACTCAGGTAAGAACCTGCCGATGTCAAATTGTGAAGGTCGTTCATAAGCCTATGAAAGAAGAGTAAAAAAGTTCTTGGTCAAGAAAAAGTTTTGCTGAAATTTGAGGTAGCTACAGATGTAATCTGCGAGAAAAAAAAATATATATACCCTCCTAAACTTCACGTAAACCTCCCTATAATGGACCTAAAAGTGTACAAACATACGATCTTTTCGTTCGAAAATATTGCCTTATTGAATACCTATTTCATTAGGCGCTTGTCGAACCAAAGAATAAGTTGTTTTAAAGAGATTTTTTCATCATAATCTAAGAGCCCACCTCCTTCTTCCATAGGACACAGTATCAGCGCACGGAGCATCATGCGCCCGTGCACCAGTGGCGTGTCCCCAACGTTGTGGTGCCAGTGGCGTGCCCCGGGCTGACCTAGCGGCACACCTGCGGGACCATGCCGCGGCCGCCGCTGCTGCAGCATTACCCTGCTCCTTTAGAGATGCTGGGTGTAGGTTTAAGGTATGTTTTCAATGGTAATTTTGTTATTAAAGCCATTTTGAAAAAGATTGCAAAGCTTTTATGATACAATTAGCTATCTACATATGTAACAACCTCGTAAATTATGTAAGGTTACAAGTGGCTTAGAGCAAATAAGTATAACATTACAACTAAGAAGCAACTAATGGTGGTATACCATGAGGGAACAAGCAAAGTAAAGCCAGCGAAAAAGCATAAAATAGCAATTTGAAAGCTCTCTGTACTTACTTTCGTAAAGAAAAGTTTTAAAAGCACAATTAGAATGATGAAAAGCTAGATCTCTGCGATCTCCAGGCAAAACTCACCTCTTCATCTAGGATGATAATTTATTATGATAGGATTTCGGCTTAAAGTTCTTACAATACTAACCAATCTTTCAATATTTACAGGGAACAAGACAAGCTCTAGAAAAACACACAGAAGAAAGTTGCCAGGCACACTTAGCACTCGTCTCAGCGCTCGCCAGTCGTCAAGCGCGACAACTGGACTCGTTGCGCGCAGCAGTGGCGCGACTGTCCGTAAACTGTTCCGGCGCTTTGGTGTGGCGCATCAGCGACTGGGCTGCTAAAATGGCGGAGGCGAAGTGCAAAGATGGCGTCGAGCTTGTGTCTCCCGCGTTTTATACCAGCCAATATGGATATAAGTTGCAGGTAAGCTTTCGAACAGCCATAATCTTTCGTTGTAGAAATATACAGTCCTTTGGAGTCCATTTTTACAGTCTATCCTCTGTCTGGTGTTTTTGTGGTGATCCCATTTTCATTTCATAGAGGAGTTATTAGTCACGTTTTCCCAAAAATTGCTAATTGCAGCGGATTTCAAAAAAATACGTTTGCTCCACTTTCATGCTTCACTAATATCTAACTTACCTCTTTGGGATGTCTGCCAAATTCCTGGTTCGTTGCCACGTGGTGAAAAGTACCGAGGTCAACAATAAAATCGCATTTATCGCTGTGGTAAATTCTGAAAATATTCCAGTATTGGCGTGATACATACTACAAACAGTTTGGCAGTGCACGTTTATTTTCAATTGTTGAATGTTGACCTCCTAACACAAAAAGTCGTGTTGCCAGCCAAAAATCCTGCCGTAACGCCACATGGATCACATTTGTTGGTAAACAAAACCACGCCGCTGTATTTGTATGAGTCAACTCTCAATGATGACTAAACTCGCGAGTAGCGTCCCCACGGAGACTAAATTAGATACTTGCTCACTCAGTGTGTAATGTAATATTATTTTGAGTGTAATAAATCAAAGTTGTTCGTTTTGGTAGACTGTGACATTTGTTAATTAATTTAATTTCCATTCTTTTTCTTGGGTTTTAAACTTTTGAATGACTAGTTCGTAGTGGAGTTATTTTTGTTTGGACGATTTGCGGAGTTGGCTCTCCCACATGGCAGGATCTATTCAATGTTTTGGCAGTTTTCTTTTTCATTCAGTGTTATTGTCAACCTTTTAATTTCACTCTTCTTCTACTGGAAATCCTGTTATTTTCGTAACGCAAACTAAAACATGTCTCCTTTCTTTCCAGGCGTCACTATTCCTGAACGGCAACGGAGCTGGCGAAGCGACCCACATGTCAGTCTACATCAAGATCTTGCCCGGAGAATACGATGCCCTCCTACGCTGGCCCTTCGCCCACACGGTGTCTTTCACCCTCTTCGACCAAAGCTCAAGCCCTGACAGAGCCTGCAATATCGTCGAGAGCTTCGTCCCAGACCCCACATGGAAAAACTTCCAAAGACCTTCCAAGGAACCTGATGCGCTAGGCTTCGGGTTCCCAAGGTTCGTCTCCCATGAAATGCTGAAGAAGAGGAACTTCATCAAGGATGATGTCATGTTCTTAAGGGTTAAGGTGGATCCAAGTAAAATTGTAGCTGTTTAGTATTTTAGTTTAGGACATAGTTATTTTTGTACGGTTTTAAGCCCAATTTTCGGTGCTTCACGGTTTAAGCAGAACACAACTTTTTCAAAATTTGGCCAGTATAGATTCTAATGAGAATGAGGGTACATACAAAGGCTTGGGTACAATATCAATATTTTGAATTCTTTAAAGTCGGTTTAATGGTATTTTATCTAGTTTAAGAAGCCTTAAACATGTTTTCGAATGTTCAAATGTTGAATAGAATTACAGTAAAGTTAAGAGTACTAAAGAGTTTAGTTGGGGTTAGTTGAATGTTAGGCTTAGATTAACTTAGTTCTAACTTCAGGCTGAATCCAAGTTAAACTAAAGTTATTAACACATTATGTGTATTCTATAGTCATTATTTTAGTATTAAGTAACTTGAAGTCATAGTTTTAACTGTAAATAGTTTCTACTTTAATACTTAGTTTAGTATTTTGTACATATTTGTAAATATTAGTTTTAGTATGCGCATACGCAATTGTTATCCTTTCACTAAAGATCTCTTGAGTTTCATTGCCGGCAGAAGAACGTAACAAGCTCAGCATGGTTTCAAAGTGTTTTATACCTTATTTCTTTAGTTATAGTGTACATATTTCTATTACTTTAACGAGACTTGCTTTTCTGTGCCATATTTAGTAGGTATGTTTACCTATTAGCACCATTTGTAAATGTTTTTCTTAAGGATGCCCTACTAAATTTAGTTTGGCCTGAAAAAATAATATTGCCTGAAACATGTGTAGATTTATCAGCAAAAGTGAATATACACAATATGCCATAGTCTTGCTTTGAGGTTGTTCAAATTACTAACTAGACTAATAAATTGCATGTTAATTTTTTTATTAACCTGTTAGGAACTTTAATTAACCTTTTTTTTTGCTGAACAACCCTTAATTCCGCCCCACCTTTCCTAAACTATAACAGTGACTTCTTACTAAACCACATTTTTCGGCCTATCTAGGCAACAGTTTTCAGGCTTATGAAATCGAACCAGTAAAACTACACACATTTTTATAGTAGACTGCAAAAATAGTGTGTAACTACCCTCAATTGTTCAGAACGCATTTTTGTTTGCCTTAAGCGAATTTAATTGAAGGCTCTTTGAAAAATGCTTTGGACTCACACCAACAATATTTACCCCTAAGGGACAGAGAAAACCTTTGAGACATGTCAAGCTTCGTTATAGCGGCAGATCTTTGTATATATTTTCTGTTTTTACAAAAATAAATAATTTATAATTTTCTGTTGACTACTTCCTGTACATAGTACCTAACTTTGTACATAAAAATCAATGTTTTATTAAAATTATTGATATTATTATTTAAACTAAAATTCTTATGTATTCGTTAAGCTGGAGTTAAACCAAAGTGTTATGATTCCTTTGCGTTATAAAAATAAATATGGTGTATTTGTACATTTCCATTTTGCAAAGTGAATCAACGTTAAACACGGCTATAGCTGTATTGTAAGTAATATATATTTATCTCTTTAGACATGTACATTTAAGTTTTGTTTTTGGACTTGTGTGCTTCTTGTATTAGCTGTCAATTTAACGCAAATTATTTTTAGCTTGATCTAAAAGATTACTCAAACTATTTTATAATGGACGGTTTAGCAATTTCGGAGATAGGTGAACGAATACAGTTGTAAAATTCACATTTTTTGTTTTTTCGTAAGTTAAATATTCAGTATAGCAACATTGTAATTTGTAAAGTTTTTAACATTTGACTAAACAGCCTAGTTTTCTTGTTTAATTTGGATCTCTTCTAAAAACGCTTTTTTTATAAAATAATTTAATCTCATCTGTAATATTACATTCCAGTAAAAAACATTATTATAAGTCTGGAAGCCATTCTATAATTATTTATTCTATATTACAATTTAGCTATGGGTTTACTGAGAGAATAAAAATAAATCCTACCAATTTTTTTTTGCTGTCAACTACTTACGTACTTTGGTTTGTGTTGTCCAATATTCATATTTGATATTATTTACTGTTAAATTCCAGTATTTTTCCTTTTTTAAGACATTAATCAGTACTTTTTTTTTTTTTCTCTCAGTCAATCACAGCTTTTTGTACCTTTTTATGTAATCCGTAGTTTACTACTAGGCTATTTCAGTATAATTAACTTAGTACCTAATCTAAGACTAATTAAAATAAAGCATAAGAGCAGATTGTATTAAGCATAGTCTAAGCTAATTATAAGCATTTGGCAAAAACGGACACAGTAGATTTTAAGAAGAAAATAATTGAACAAATGGCCACATTAGATTTATAAGTAAATGGCCCATCTTAGATGATAAGAGGAAATATACTATTTTTCCGATATAAATATGATTTTTACTGACTTTGTTTTACCCCTTTAATTATTTATTTATGTGAGAATCTTGCCTGGTTGTTAATAATGGGCTCCGGAAGGTGTGGTGGAACGCAACCTCGGTACTGAGGCAACACAATTCTACTAGTTGTAGATGAGTTTAGATGACACACATTAACCATCAATATATATTCCCTTACTGATGACTGCCAGACAACGCACAGCCGAAACTACTGGTCGTAGCAAGCTGAAATTTTGCATACCTATACGGTTCCTTGGGGAGTCTAGGGGAGCACTATGAGAGAATTTCCCGAAATTCCTACAAGAACGGGAAAAACGGGATATGAACCGACGAAGTCGCGGGAAAAAGCATACATATAACGCTGAAATTGCTGAAAGTGCCTTTACTTTGGTACTTGAGAGCATAATTCGCGATCAGTTCAGTTTTGACCACATTGACAACCAAGTCAAGTAAAGTAGGCATTGTATATTTTAAGTAGATTTTTAAGTGTAAAAAAAGTATTGATATGGGAAGTTAGGAATTTGAAGTTTGTTTTCTATGACATAGAGTTTATTGTTCCAATATTTGGTAGTTATTCAGAATTACATACTCGATATACCTACCCATCACATAAACAAGCGCAAATTCTAGACTAGAAAACAATAGACAATCAACTTACTTTTACTACGCACCTTTGGCCGCAACTATCAATAAGTCAACTGTAAGCTAAAAACCTATTTAGATAACATTGTAACGTCACAAATCATAGTGTTTATAATTGAATGTGCGACTATCGGCATAATAAATAAGAGATTGGAGCTAATTGTGCCGACTGTCACTTGATTTCGTAACGTTATAATCAACTGAGATTGTGGTGAGAGTATTTTACTATATTGACATCAAATCTGTGAAGATTATGCCACCAACTGTGACAAACTGCTTGAAAAGTATTTTTTTCGTAACTTCTGTTCTGTCTGTTTGAACGTCTGTCTGTCACCAGGCTGTATCTCATAAACCGTGATAGCTAGACAGTTGAAATGTTCACAGATGATGTATTTCTGTTGCCGCTATAACAATAAATACTAAAAACAGAATAACATAAATATTAAAGAGGGGCTTCCATACAACAAACGTGTTTTTTTTGCCATTTTTTTTATAGATTAATGGTACGGAACCCTCCGGGCGCAAGTCCGACGCGCACTTGGCCGGTTTTTAACACCAGGCGAGCATTTATAAGTTGTCTAGTGTAAGTGAGCAGAAAGGACAAGGTACTGACAGAGTTTAGAACAGAAACTGGCTGTGTAAATATGAACACAAAAATACTTAGAAAATTGTTTACTTAATCAGTATGAAATGCTTACAAAAATAATTAGGTAACTTAAAAACTTACATGCTATCTTAACAAGTAGATATTGCACAAACTCTAAGTATTCTGCGAGCTTCCTGATTGGCTGAATGTAGAAGTGTTGAGTACTGATGGCTGTTGAACCGTCTTCTGGGCTTTCTGTACAAGATTAAAAAAAGGTTTTCATTCACAGATGTACTTTCACTATTTTGCACCAATTTGCTGTAATAGTGGAATGGCAGACAACTACTATTTTATTGAAAGGTAATTTATATGTTATTTTTATTCATCATCATCATATCAGTCGATAAATGTCCACTACTGGACATAGGCCTCCCTCAAGTGTCGCCACAACAACAGGGGGTCGATTCTGCTATTGCAATCGTGTCTCAATGACCGGTCAATGATCGATTTTTGTCGTATAACGTCAAACTTTTGACACATTTCCCATACAAAAACAGTCAAAGTTGTCAAATATTCGATCACTGACCGGTCATTGAGACACGATTGCAATAGCAGAATCGAGCCCCTGGTCCTGTGCGTCACGCTTCCATCGGCTACCTGCGACTCTCACCAGGTCATCGGACCACTTTGTGGTAAGCCTACCACAAGGTGGTCCAACACTGCATCTACCGGTACTCCAGAACGTTTTGGCCCCGTAGACCATCTGTTCTGCGAGCAATGCGCCCTGCCCACTGTCACTTCAGTTTCTTTCTATTACAAGATATAAATGATGTAGTACAATGGGCTGCATAGACTTAGGTGTTTTCTTTGTCAATTCTCTACAGCAAATATCTATTAAAATCGTATATTATATCTTGTATTAAAGTAATAATAGTTTTAAAACACATAAACGGCAGAGCTTGACGGTTTAAAATACATCGGGTTAAATTAGAAGTCAACCAAACTTAGTTGCATCATTAGCTATGATGATTGTTACTATTGGATTAATGTGGAGCACAGTGAGAATACTAGGGACAATGTGGTGAAAAGAATGCGTCTAACTTTAAAAATAAAAATTTACAAAATTATATTTAGTATTGAATTCCTGTAGAGTTCAAAACTATTTCAGCACTTTTTTAATATTAGGGTTCAATTATGAGACCACTTACCATTTGTATCTGCAGCAAATAATCCATAGCCGATGGCAGCAATGGTTTCGCAGAATTAATCTCCATCATAGTCAAGTGGTCCAGCCTACCATAACCACCTCCGGACTTCATGAGTGCATCCATAGAGGTCCGTAACTTGGACATGCGGATGTCCCAAATGTCTTTGATTATAGTCTTTATTTCTGAAGCGTTAGGGACGTCTTCTGATGCTGCACCGAGGATTAGTTTAGCTTCCACCATGTAGTGCTCATTTGGCATTTTTGTGAAGAACCTGAAACAGTAATCACAGGGCTAATAGAATTAAAAAGACAGTCAGGATAATATGGGCTTACGTTAAGAGCAAACAATAGTCAGAAATGTATGAGAAGTACAAAATGAAATCAAAACAAACTTATTACAGAAACTAACCTAGATCTTTTTTCCTCTTCCTTGATATTTTCCAAAGTATCTAATTCCATCCAGTCTGGAGGCACTATACGGCACTTTTGCTTCTGCTTCAACATCATAGCAAGCCACAGTGGCACATTTAGTGGCAAACCGGCACGGAATGGTCCAAATTCACCGCAAATCAGATAGATTTTGTCGTAAGTAAAATTTGGTATTACACTAATTATTCTGTTCTCGCCAATGAATTCCACTTCGTAAGGGTCCATTTTAGATATTTTCTAATCACATTCAACAACACATTTTGCCAAAACAAGTTTACGTGAGCGGAGTGAGTTTTGTTTTGATTGATTTCTTTGACGTGCTAAAAGTGCGGGAAATTATAATACCAGTTACCACAGACTAAACTATCCAAGTTGTAAAAACAAAGGAACTGCAACGTACAAAAAATATTGATAACTTAACTATTAAGACCGTTTGTTTTTATATTATATTATTAATAATGAATTTGTTGATCTTGAAAGCGACTGATTTTTTATCACAGAAATTCACATTTCACAGGTCACGAAACGATTGCATAGCAGCGACATCTATACTAATGACGCAAATACTCGCGAGTCCAACAGTGGAAATAGTTTACTATTATAACTGATAGATGTCATTACACGTAGCGTTTTAAGATACAACACTTCAAAACTTACAAAATTTAATTCAAAACTCCGAACTAAATTACTATCATCCGAGCATTATTATAAATTAGCTCAGATCCAGCTAAAGCTCAAACATTCTAGAATAACAATAAATTAATAGCGTAGCGATCGATGCAAATCGTTTTGGCAAAGTGCAAACTCCTAATTACTAGCCGTAAATTAGGGTGGCCGGTTGACAATGTCTCAGACGGTTGATATTTATGGGAGGCCTCGTTGGCGGGGCCCGGACTTTTGCCACCCCCATGTCTGTCATGGACTAACGTTTTATGTGACTTCGGAACTGAATTGACGGTCCTATTTCAAAATAAAATATTCGAGTTTTGTAATTTGAACTAAGTATGCGATGCGTGTTAATGATGACGATTTATGGGAACTGTGTCCACGCTACTTCAAAATGTGGGGTGTAAAGTTGTGTTTGCACAATTTATAGAGTTTTTCCTTAATAAAAATGGTAACTGATTGTTATGTTAGAATCGTGTGACTATTTGTATCACTCAAACATACCCGCCTGCTTGGGGCTACTGGTCGAATATTTTGTAAATATTGGTAATCAATAAGTAGATACCTTTTTGGTAAGAGGTTAATTTCTTTCAGAATTCTGAAAGTAGCTAATTGTAAAATCTTGCTTTTAAGTGGGTACTTCAAGTCAAAAGCAGTGTTATTAACTGCTCACTCACGCAATGCAATAGTGCAGGAACAGGTCACCTTTTTCACTGTCGGAGTCAAATATGTGACCAGCAGCCGTAGTGGAAGGCCAGATGTTAGACCGTCAGACCTACACGATCTCAAAATAACGTCTTATAAACAGCACACAAGACCACAGTGCATTCATGACCTCTCAAGTACACACTCCTATCAACATGAGACGATATTTACATTTAAACTTCGTTTTAGAGAAAGAAACTAATGAATAATGCATCGGTCGTTGCTTTCAGAGACTTGGAACATACTTGGAACGAAGATGCAAACGTGGTGTTAATATACTTTCATGTTGTTATGTGTAGGTATCCACTGCTACTGATTGTGTTTTCGCTAGTTTTGTACTAAATATGTAGGTAGGTACCTACCTACCCAATGTATAGATCTACAAGGTAGATTCTGTGTTTCCTGATAGCTACACCTGGAAGTCTTTAAGTCAAGAGTGAATCGTTTACTTCTAGGCAAGCGTGATCATCAACCACATCATCGCTTACCATCAGGTGAGATACTGCCTATCAATAATAATAATTAAAAAGAAAGATTCTTACTGCTATCCAAGATCGCTTTGAACTCAGTACCTAATTATTTTATGGTGATAGAAACAAAGCCTGTTTGTTCACTGTCCCTGATGATATCAATAATAGGTACTAGAACTCGTTACTTACTCGAATTTTGTATTAAGTAGTTAAGTAGGTACCTACCTACCAGAAATTGGATCAGTGTTTTGTTAGCAATAAATAGGAATGAGGGATTATTTCAACGATTTACTTAGATTTACGCGTAACAAAAACAGAATAAAGCAAGGTAATCTTCACAAAACATAAAGTTCGAAATACAGATATAGAAAAACAGCTTTTCCAAGCAAAATAAATAACGAAATCCGTCTGCACGAATGGAAAACACACTCAGACATCTTTCTTCTTAAATCTGCATACAAATTCGTGAGATCGCGCGCAAATTCGCCCAGTCATTTAAAAGCGATTCTGTTTCAAGCGGGGTGCTGTTTTTTTTGGCCATAAATATGTCGCGAGTGACACCTAGCGATGTACTGCCATCTAGCGGCGGCGATCAGTATGCTAGTCACGTGCTCTCCAACACAGATGGCGTTGCCTGTCACTCAAGTTGGTGAATGTATTTCAGAAGTTACTTTACTTTGAAATATTTTGTTTGACTTTTACAACTTTATGTATATTTATATTACCTACTATTTTTAGTATATTGGGAAAAACTTTAGAAGACTACGAAGATTCACAGCGAACAGAATAGCACTTCGGTATTTTGAGAATTCGCTCCGTTTTAAAAAACCTCCTTTATAGCCAGCTAATAAACTTTGAATGAACACTGATGCTGTTAATTAGACATTCCTTTTTCTAGCTTCTACTGGTTAACACAGTTTTGTTTTTTTTTGCGCATTGTGGGTACCTACAGGTTTTATCTCTAACTATCTACTTACTTATCATTTTTTGTGATTCTATCACTTGCTTTATTTGTTTAATTAGGTCGATTTATTTTCAATTTTTTTTTTGCGACTGATACAACTCGAATTCCTCTCATGTAAAACATAAAAATGTCAGAAGTAGACTTTACCTAGGCTTACATTTATCTAGGTAGCTACAACTCAACGTAGTACTTAACTTTAAGATATTTTTTGATTTTTTTTTCTTCCAACTGTCTATACGATGCGCCTGGCATGTTAATATTTCACCGACTTTGGTTGACTGGTAGAGAATACCTTGTTGCATTAAGTCCACCCATGTACCAGTACTGTTCAGGCATGATGTTCGCCTTTGAGCCTAGTCCATAAAGTCTCAATACTTATTAAAATAATAATTATTAGATACGTATGTGCATCACTATTAAGAAAAGTTTCTATATTTACGAGACAAAAATCATCTTTGCCAGGGATAGGTAGTTATGAACAAATATGTCTAAGTTGTACAAGAATAGCACCATCCCATCACTTCCCGTGGGTGTCGTAAAAGGCGACAAAGGGATTCACCAGAGAATGGGCAGCAGCATTCTCTGTAGGTACATTGCTACAGCTACACTGCGATCGCCAACCCGTCTGCCAAGTGTGGCGATTACGGCAAACTCCCCCCCCCATTTGAGGGAGGCCATGTCCAACAGTGGACGTCTTTCGGCTGATTTGATGATATCTAAGTAGTAGGTAGTACATTCATACAAAAACAAAAAACTAACCAGCTCTCTCCCCAAAAAAGTCTTACCTTCCCCAGCGTCTCATTAACCACTTAAAGATAACTTATACTTACTTACAAGTTACATAACACCACAGTTTCACAGTCACTTATTAAGTGAATTATTATAATTACACTTAGCCTCTGCCAGTTGAGAACAACTTAGTTCACTTATCTCATTCTTGCGGTAGCAAAAGTTTTCGCAGCGAATTTCTATGTTTTTGTTTTTAATAAAAATGTTTACGGCCCCTGCATCGCTTTGCGACTGAGAGGATTTTGTTTCAGTTTAGTTTTTGTGTCGTTGAGATTGCATAAAGTATGATGTAGTTTTGTATTAGGCTTATCATGCATTCAGGCCTTGTGTTGTTCTCATAAAATTTGCGTCAATACCTAAGCGTTTAGGTAGACTCATGCTGATTGATTGAATATCAGAAGAAGAGAATTAAAGTTTAAATAATGGTAAATGGTTTTGTATTATTTGAATGAATGGAAAACTTCTGATTGGCAGAACAATAAGCACTGTCTTAAATAGTCTGTTGTCATTATAATTCAACTATATTTGCCATATGTTTAATTATGTAAAGGTTTTTGGATGAGTAATATTGCTGGTGAGTCATCTTTATTTGTTCATTTTTTCGTCTGAAAACAAGAACTGGAATGATGCAGGACAGGTTACCAGTAGGTAACAAACTGACCGGTGTTACGTAACGTAACGTGTTACAAAGCGAGCATTCGTGCAGTCAGTACGTGGAAACATGCGCATGTTACATGCGTATGTGTTTTGTTTTACACGGATTTTAGGACACAGTGTAACATAACATGCTCGCTGCGAATGTAACACCGGTCAGTACCTAGCTTTAGGTTCTCATCTCCAAAATAAAAAATCACCAACGAAATCCTGCCCTAAGTTGAGTACCTCATCTCTAGTTGTAACTGGACTGCTGTTATCTAGCTGCGCCGAAATCTTCCAGCATTAAGCCAGAGGGGGCAATTAGCGCTAAGATAATAACTTACGGCTTAAAACTAACATCTGAACGTTACGGAAAAGCCGATTTGGATGATTCATGCGTTTTCTTAAAAAAGTATCCAGTTTGGAGATGGCGTTATTCTTCTTGCAAATGCATCTTCTTTTAGAAAGAAGCTAGTTTTCTGATTGGTGAAATTTTACAGTGACTTGGCTACCATGCATGTTGTTATTATAGGGACAGAGATTGATAGATAAAATACTCGAGTATACTTTATTGTAAACTATTAAAAACTAGTTACTTACACATCTCTTTTACACAAACTAATTGTATGGGTTATTTTTTTTCTTATTAATTTTGTTGACAGGTCTCGTTTGACCATTGGTCTGAAGAAGTACGAAGGACGTCTGCTTTAAAGTTAGTATTTAGGGTTCCATACCCAAAGGGTAAAACGGGACCCTATTACTAAGACTCCGCTGTCCGTCCGTCTGTTACCAGGCTGTATCCCATGCAAAAAAACTACTACTATAGTTTTTTTGCATGGGATACATAATAGTACGGAACCCTTCGAGCGCGAGTCCGACTCGCACTTGGTCGGCTTTTACTCTTGGCTCTCGCTCTATTTCTGAATTAATCATTTGTTGCCCCATTTCTTGCCTTCTAATACACGAGGAACTGGTGCTGGGCGAGCGTTTTGGAGAACTGTCTCTTCGTAAAATTTTGACGCAGTTTTATGGAGTTTCTTCTCCATAAGAATCTACTTTTTGCGAATGGACAACTAGAGTCACTATAATATTTTATTTTCAAACTGTAAATTGCCGTCCAAAAGGTGCTGGCTTTCAGCCTAATTTGAATTTTTGAACCCTGTGTAACCTGGTGGAAAGGAAAATCCATTCCATCAATATAATTCCCAATATTTAAACAAAGTTTCTCAAGAATCTCACTTCTTCGCCCCACCAACCCTTTATTATCAACTGGCAAAAATTAAAACCATTCAACTTATCCCCCGATGAGTAATGCCGTGAAGGTTGGTCGGCTCGCGATATGAGGCGTTACGACACCGGCACCGTGGCGTATGCGGCGAACTGTGCCTAATGGCGCAAGTTTTTGTTACACACTTAAATAATTGTGTTATTAATGTAATGAAAGAGACTTTATTGTCTTTGGACAAAGTTTGAAGGTTTGTTTTTAATGTTGAGGGTTCTTTTATGCGGGGTTATTTATCCATACTTCAGCTACAACCACTCCATACACACACACACACAAATAACCTATAAGTATAATAATTTATATATAACAAAAGTTTATGGCTAAAATTTCCACTCGAGCCAGCAATCTTTATTTTTTAGGTTGTCAGTGTACAAGTACACAAATAAATTTTATCATTTTGTAAAAGGGCTGAGAGCACAGTGCCAATTCTACTTAATACTTAATTTTAAGCAAAGTTCTCATTCGCATCTCAATCGCAATCTGTCAAAAAAGTCTTAGTTTTCATAGATTTTTGACAGATTGCGACTGACATACGAATGCCAACGATGCTTGAAAATTAGTAAAACTAATTGGCTCTCTGGTGTCCTGAAACACTGACCTAGAGCTTAGTTAAGGCACCAGTCTCCCATAATATTAAAATGTTATATGACTCTGATGTCATGTAATATGTATTTTTGTAATATTGTGGTATTACTTTAACAGGCATTTCACAACGTTCGCATTAGCAAATCAATCGCAAACTGTCAAAAAGCCTTAATTTCCATACATTTTTGACAGATTGCGACTGACTTGACGTTGCTTAAAAATTAGTAAAATTGACATTCTGGGCCACGTCATAACGTGCGGAACTCGTAGCTCGTAGCAAGGAGGTCTACGCCGTAGCCCCGCGTAGCTGAAGTCAAACGCTTCCCTATAATTAAATAGTAAAAAAAGTCGCGTCTATCAGTTCGTGGTGCATTGCATAGCATATTTAATTTGAATCATATTATTTAGTTAGTTTCTAACTTTCTATACAATTTACTTGCTTGCATGCTTTTGCGAACAAAACGATTTTGTTCGCTTAATTATGTACACATTTTTAACCAACTTTAAAAAAATGAAGAGGTTCTCAATTCGGTTGCAATTTTTTTTTTAAGTCACAAAATACTTAGAAAAAAAAGAAGCTGTTAGCTCATTACTTTTTCTTGCATGTTGTACGTTTTTATTGCCAAATTGTATGTGCAAAAATATTAACCAGTAATTCCTAAATAATAAATCAATTACCATCTTCTAATATCACACAACCCTTAGCAAAAATTATCCCCCAGTCTTGCCACCACTCCGAGACACCATTACCCATCAAATAACCCATAAACAGCCATAAACCCCATAAATTCCCATTAAAAACATTAGAATACTACTCCGGCGGATATCATGGTGTTTCTATGGAGAATATGGCAGCTCTTTTATAAGGCCGTGGGGAATTAATGGTTTTATTCTTTTTGTTTCAGGGGTGTTCGTGAGTCGGATTGTGTAAGGTCTAGTCGAGTCTTTGGTTTAGTGGTTTTAAGTGTATAGTGAATCAATGTGTGAGGTCTTGGGTTCGAATACAAATATTCGAAAAATAGAAACAGTTTTTTTTTATCAAATTTGTACCGTTGGTTTTTTAACTAGACTATATCAATTGTGGGTTAAACTCACTTGTACATAAACAGTCTTTTTATATTTTGAATTTGTATGTTTTGTGTGAAATTTAAGAATAAGGACAAGAAGTGCTTCGTCATATTTAAGGGTGATGTTGGGGAGCTGATAGACATTAAGAAAAAAATAGCGAATCGAACAAAAATTGTTTTTTTTCCAAAAAATTCGACCAGACAAAAAGTTCCAAGCAGCTTATTACTTTTAAAGCAGTCTGATGCAGTTGATGACATCAAATCTGGGATTGAACTAAAGTAAGTAGTACTCACAGCTCCTTGCAGTAATCTCTGCTGTCTAATGCTACTTGAAAACTCATTTGCTAGGAACTTTTTAGTCGTTAGTTTTTGTTTTGCAATTTTTTCCATAATGTTTAGGTACCATCCCTACAGCAACCTTAAATATGACCATGCACTTCTGGATCATTCTGTAGATAATAACGCCGTATTTTTGTTTGGCTGTCGTGTAGAATTGGCTCTCTTGATTGCAAGAAATACAAGAATAAAAAGTAAAATTGCATGCATTTTTGCGTAAACGATATAGCCTATAGTATGAGAGTCATTGACACATCTATGTAGATGTAGTTATATAAGTAGTGTTGGCCAAAGGCGTCTCTACGATAAGTGTTAATTGGACTCTACAAAAGCCAGCATTGGCCACTGTGTACATGACCATATCCATCCAACCACCTAACGATTCAACCCTCCAAAGAAAGAGAAAAACAAAACATTTTAATATGAGCACAATATCATGAGATTCTTATTTATAATAGCAATAACATGTTCAATAATGACTGAGTCGTGTTCTAGCCAGCGTTGGTGGAGCTCTGTGTGGCTGGTGTGAAGAAAATGGAGGGTAGGGATGTTTGCATTAAAGAAAATAAGAACTGAAGAAGTGAGGATAGTTCAGAGTCTTAAATTCATATTAGATGTGTCGTTCAGTCGTAAAAATCTAATTTTCCCATTGCATTAGAGAGGTATTAAACAGATAATACTTTTCTGGATCTATCTTATATTGAGCCAGTCTCTAAGCCAGCTTTTTATATTTTACATGAACTATAATTTACTGTAATATAATTTACTTGTATTCCATAGTTTGAAAACTGTGAAATATAAGTAAATTATGTGACTAAATAACTGGTTTTTAACTCAACATGTTGAAACATTGTTCTCGGTATTTTTGTAACACTTAAATTAAATGTTACTTACAATTTTTAATTTTAATTCTTTTTATTTTTTCTATTTTTTTTTTCTTTTTCTCCCCTTCCTTTCTTAACTGAATATTTATTTTCCAAATTTGAATATTCAGGGCTGATTTTCAATAATCAGATAACTTGTACCAGAGGAATAAAAATGGCAGTTTGTACCAATTTAAAGAAAATAACTAATTTTTCAGTTAACAAACTAATTAACTATTAATCAAAACACGACTAATCATAGGAGTGATCATAAAATTTGAGGAAGTTACTGCCAGACTACCAAAATTAAAATATTTTCACCACTCAACACTGCCCATAATAGTTCAACTTACACCAGGCAGTGGATTGCGATTTATCGCCGGCCCGGGTTCGGTTCCCGGTCACGTCCGCGTGTCCGTCACGAATGATACGATGATTTGACCCGGTGACGTGCCGGACAACCGGACGAGGTTGGTAGGTGGCGTATGATAAGCGTCCGGGCTTTGGGAATGGCGGTTGGAGATTTTGGGAATGATGGTTTTACCCGACTGTTCTAGAAGGAGAGTTATGTTTTTAGAAGATAATTTGTTTGAGGGTTGAGTTGGAAGTTTTGACGTTCCTAGAATAAAAAAAAGAATAGCTTTATATGGCATTGACAAAACATGAAAATAGATCAAAAATATTTCGAGAAAAAATCTGAACTAATATCATGAATTTACAATAATGTAACGCAAAGTAGCAAAATTTTGCCTAATAAATTCATTATTTGGCGTGCGCTGAGAAAACTATTGATAATTAAAGTACTTCTTACCCATAAAAATCTGCAGGTTATACGTCGAACTATTATGGTTAAGTCACCACTTCTTGTCCAAATTATTCAAACAAAACCCGGGTGGAATTGAATCTTGGTGATTTTGGTATCATTTTCCTTATCCATTTAAATGGTTTGATAATTAAAGTATATTATGTATAAAATTACATTTTAAATTAATCAAATAAGACCTTTCCATTGTTTAAAAATAATAAAGTTATATTTTTTTTACATTTTGTCTTAACTCTCTATCAGATACTGAACACATCCTTAAATCCATCCTTAAATATGACCACACACGTCTGGAACACCCTTTACTGTAGTAGTGTACCTTGTATCAAGTCAAAGAAAAAATATTTATTTATTAAAAAAGTGCTATCTAATGGTCTAACCATTAGATAGCACTTGTTAGTATCAAAGAAGAAAAACTGCTATTTTGATTCTAGTTGAATTACACTGTAAATCTGCTAAATATGAACTGTAACCGTGTACATACAATTTGATCAAAAGAATGCCTAAAATAAAATCAACACTGCACCTCTCTCTTTACAGTCGGTAAACTAACTACCGACCTACCGCATCTTCCTCCACCCATAAATTGTTCAGCCATCTCCGTAGCTGACGAGTTACAGTTTTTATAGCCCTGCCTACCCATATGGGGGCTAGCGTGAGGGTACGCGTCATATATTGTCTGTTTGTGCGCTGAGCATTATGCTGGGGCGTGAGATGCATCCGCTAGTGATTTATATCGTAATATCATTTTATGGATTGAAGGGAGACGGATATTATTTTGTGTGATAATGGGGATAATTATGATACTGAAAGATTCCTATAAAGGCATAAACACAAAACGGTCCTCCGTTGACATTATTCGAGGGTAAGAAAAAAGAGGATACCACACACGCTCAGATACGCGTGAAAACGCGTGCCTCGCTGTCTGTAGAGGGGATTTAGAGGCAAAAAAAATCCGAAGAAGATAGTATAAAAATTCGTTTAAATGCAGATTCATTTAGATAATTAATCAAATGTTTAAGATCAAACATGATTTCAATACAAAAATATCATGACGAAATTCTATTGCATCATCATCATATCAGCCGATAGACGTCCTCTGCTGGACATAGGCCTCCTCCAAATGGGGGGATTTGCAATAATCGCCACGCTTGGCAGACGGGTTGGCGATCGCAGTGTAGTTGTAGCAATGTACCTACAGAGAATGCTGCTGCCCATCCTCTGGTGAGTCCCTTAGTCGCCTCTTACGATACCCACGGGAAATGATGGGATGGTGCTATTCTTTTACGTTAGACACCATACGGAACAAAATACTGTTTAGTTAAAATAAATCCAATAAAAATGACACAATACATACAACAATACATCTAGGTGACGATTTCCAACCACGTTTTGCAGATTTGAGTGCAAGAAGAAATGCTTCGAAGTAGTGGAAAAATACATATCGATACCGGGAGAAATGTACCTTACGGCTTTTAACATACGTGGCATTTACCAAAATTGCAATAATTGTACATTGATCCTGCTTTTGGCATCGATATTTATGGTGCAAGAAATCATGAGTTTATTTCTCCGAAATTTTGAGGAAATTAGCGTCATAATAAAAGAAAATATCCAAGCAATTACATTAAAACCTTAAACACCCCAAAAATCGTTTAACAAACATTTAAATGTACATCAAAACAGTCCCGTTGTTTATTGCAAATTAAATGCAATTTAACCCTCAAAAAGCATTCGGCATTCCACAACAAATTCTGTACCAAATTGGTGGAGGATCTAGCCACGATGTTTATAAAGGGGAGAAGGGGGCTAAAGTAACCCATTTGAATGCATACTTGTCCGTCACTCAAGGCGATATCGGGCCGAAGCGAGCGCTGAGCGTGTTACAAACCGACAAATTTACCTTCGACCCCCGCTCCCCCCGATTTATTCAATGTAACAGAACTTGGCGGATATAACTGCGGAGTTATCGGAGTTCTTTGTTAACTGGTCGCTTGCTCGTACAAGCTAACTTGTCACATACGCGATTAAGCCCGATTGTGATGTAGGCTTGCAGGATAACTGTTGATTTGATTTTATGTCACACCAAAACGTCTGTCTGTACGTTTATTGCTTATAAAGTCTCGTTAGCTTACGTTGTGTATCGACAGATAAAATTGCGTGTTAAACTGTTATGATCCCGACTGGATTGTGTTGGGAATGACAATTATTTTTTTCTTTTTAAGTGGATTTCTTTTGTATTGGTTTTTCTGTGCTGTCTTCGTGTGGAGTGATTGTGTCTGGTTGTCGTTTTACAAGACTTCGTGTTGTATTATTTCGGTAACGAATTGCTGTCTGAAGAAATATTTTATACTAAGATTATTTTATGAAAGAAAAGCTGTGTCTGATAGATACGGACCTGTATTATGTAGTTAAACTAAAGTAGTTCGAGTCAGACATATAATGGTATTTAATTGAATAGATATAAACAGGTAAATAGAAAATAAATAACTAATGATTAAGTTAATGTCAAAATATTTACGCTCTATAACTTTTTATCCCGGAAATTGGCGTTAAAAACAAAGACAAAAAGTGACGACGCAAACTATTATTGAGGAACATCTTCATTACATCTTTGCTCAACAAAAACACGCCAAGAGAAACTCAAACTCGATTTCACAAATCACCGAACCGACCCATCTGTTTATTGGCGCTGATACCCGAGCTATTGTACCTTTTTCCCAAATAGAAATGAACAAAAACAATTCGTACTCCCGATATCATCAACACCGCACGGAACACATTCTATTCGACAAACTTCGACCAAACTTCTGCACCCCAAACGCACAATAAATAAAGAGGGGGGGAGGCACAACAAAAACTCTCACAGCCATCACCTCGCCGCGTCACCCTGCTCAGATTTCATTACCATAAAGAACTGGAAGCCTTAAAACCCCCCGGCTGTGTAAAAGGTGACGAATACCGACCAGTCCAACAAGAGCCCTCGTTTTCCCCGACTTCCCCCCTTCTATCCAACTATTTCTACGGCGAGAACGGTTAGGTAGGTCTTGCTTGATCGGTCGCTGGAAATCCCTAAGCGGGCCAGTCCCGGCGTCGAAATGTGCCGTAAATCGTCATAAAACTGTCTGAATCCATGATGTGACGCTGCCCGGGGGTAATTAAACTGGAATTTATAGTTTTGCGCGAGTTACCCCTGCTTCCCCCTTTGGTTTGCCAACGTCTCATCTTGACGATCGAAACCCGTTGGCGTTTTTGTTGGTGGTCGTGCCATCTTTTTAGGAAAATTCTTGTAAATAAGTTGTTAAACTCGTTGTGAATAGACTTTCCTACAACAATAATGACTAAAGATTCGTTATTATTTTACGTACAAAATTACTGCTGTCATTGAACGTCGCATTGTTAACGTAATTTTTCCCAGAGTTATTGTGGCAGATGTTAAATCATATCTGGTCACCATACATATTCAAAGTACGAGCAATAAATGAATTTGAAAATCCATTTTTTTAAACATTGAGAAAATACCAGCAACTTTATTTTTCTATTCAGGATTTTCTGCCAAAGGTCCCACAAAAGTAGGTTGATCCAACTTAATTTGCCTCATCAAAGTAACCTCGCATTTCTCAAGCGCTCACCTCTCATCACCCGCACACTTTCCTGCTTTAAATCGCAATTTTTCTCAAAGAAATATGTCCGTATGTCCTCGGCTAAATCTCAGGAACCCAGATTTAGTGGCATGCAAATCCGGGGGATGCCGCGTGGAACATAATTAGCGTCGGGCTGTTTTGCCCACAGTCCCACACCCCAGCGGTGGGGTATGGCAGGAAAGATTACGAAGATATTAGACGACTTAATGATGGCAGATGAGGTGGGTAAGTCAACTTTATTGTGAAGATTTTGCGTAATTTTTTAAGGTCGTTTTTGTTCGTATTTGGGTTTGTAAGTTTGTGTCATTGAAAATTGCAAGATACGGTGTGTATAATATGTTATAGAAGTACCTAATTACATTAGGTACTTCCAACAAACAATGTTAACGGTATTTAGAATTCCATTGTTAGCAGTGGATAATCAAATTTCCTTTTTTATGATTCTAATTTTCCAACCCGTAAAACATTTGCAGGGCGGTTGGTCAGCAAAATGATGCATAATATTACAACAATATTATGAATATTATAATAGGTACACATCAACAGCATGGTATTTTTCGGATAGAAAAATAATAACTTATTGGTCCGTCACATGGATTAAAAAAATACTGGACGCTCATTCGCTGCGTTTTCAAACCAATAAAAATTGAGAAAGAAAAAGCACATCAATCTTTAGGAGTGGGGGTTAGTGACGTCACTTGTTGGTAAAAAAATGTATCAAAGCTTGACGTCTCACAAAATTTAAACGTACTGTGTGGTTTAATTTTTTATAAAAGTGACAAAAGAATAAATACGTGTCCAATATTTTAATTGAATTGACATGACGCGATGATGGACAAATAGATTTTTTAGGAAAATTCTCCACAACAACGCAACGAGCGAGCGAGTAATGACTGAGGAGCAGCACAAAACGCAATACCTACACCTCATCACCCAAAAGACAAACACGGCTGCAATCACCGCCAGCCACTAAAACTTGACGACAACATTCACAATAACCCTTGTTTTAAGCAGAATTGCGCTTTAAACGTAAAATTAAAGGTATTAAGTGCATACGCGTAGCATATTCGCTGTACGGAGCAATTAGATGTATAAATAAATTCGTATAACAGCCGACAGATGGCGCGTACGCGTTCCGCCATCTTGTGCGATATTCATAGGTGATCTAATTAGGCAACCATTTTGTATTGTTTATTTTTGTTTGATATTAACGTTTTGCTGTTGTGTTTAAATGGGTGTTTTGTTAATAAATGTGGGTAAGTGAAGTGCTTAGTTATGGGGTAGTGAGGGGTAGGTAGGAGTCTTATACAACTGCTGCGCGAATGTGATTATAATCAAATTTGATCTTAAGTATTACTATTAATGTCACATCTGGATGCAGTTAATTGCCTTTCCATAAATCTATGATGTGAAAGCAACAAAGTTAGAAAGGTACTTTGTTTTTTTTAATTAGAAGGGACATTTGTATAATCGTATTCGATCTAAAATCGCATTAGTGATTTTTGTGATTATTTCTATCGATACCTAAGTTCTGTTTTTTTTTAAAGTTAGCAAAAAATCACGAATAAGTGAAAATGTAAACTTTAACTCTTATCTTAATTGTCAACAGAGACACAGTTGTATTGTAAGTTGGCCAACTATCAAACGACTAAATTGCGTACGTACTTTTATAATATAATCGACCAAATAGATGTCGATTCAGGACAGCTTTATGTCATTATTACTATTTTTGAAATTAAGTGTGTCAATAAATGTAGGTGGGTCAATGACCGTTATTCTTAATTCATCTGGCGCATACTGTGGGTACCAAAAACAATAAAATAAATATGTTGCTCAATCTAATCAACGGAGCTTACCTAATCTTTATTCAACTTTATGTGCCCCTTAATCGTGAAACGAAAAATGACCTCAACAGCCCATTAGCGTTACTCACCAAAATAATCAAGTAAATAGAAAAATACAAAAACCCTGGCGAATAGGAATCGCCAATAACAATAGGTACTGTAACTAAACTCCTACACATTTGGCCCCTAATTTCCAATTAGCAGGCAGGTAGCGTAAAAAGACGCCATTAGTAGACGCTTCCCGGTTTTCTGTTGGGGTTGCCAGCTCTCGGAAGAGGAATATCGGATGAATGCATTTTGGAATACGTTTCCAATAAATGTATATAGAAAGTAGCTACTCGTGCACGTTTTTTTTAAATAAAATGTTAACTTTATTTCAAAGAAGATTTTTAATAATAAAAACCAATTCGACCTTAGTACCGTTTGACTTTACTTTAAAAAAGATTTTTGGACAATTAAAGATTGCTAAGAAGAGAAAAGAATACAGCAATTTTATAAACTAAAATTGTGGTGCTATCCAAATAAAACCGTGCTCATCTTACTGTTTACATTAATAACTAAATAGTAATAAATTAATTAACAACAAATAATTACTTACAGGTTTACTTTTTTAGGACGCTACATTTAGGTACCTATCACGTTACGCTAAGCTGACTACACTCAACCCTTCATTATCCTTAAAAAAAACAACACCAAAAGCCCGGGAAAATCATTGACATGGCAGCACCGATTTCTGCCAAAAGGTCGCCGGCGCCATCTTGTGGGTCACGTGGCCGTTCGGATACACGCCTGCGAATTATTGTCCGGCGTTGCATATGTGATGTTGTTTATTGAATTAATTTTGGTCATTCTGATTTTCAGAACGATTTTCCTGGTTTGGTGAAGCGATTTGGTTTTGTCTTAATTTTGGGAGTGGAGCGTTGGTATCTTAGCTTCTTTTACGAAGTTAGACTTGCTTCCGAGTGGCTTATTTACATACGTTATTTCAGCCTTGTGATTTAATTGGTCATAAACACAGGGCATATCCTAGGTTTGTACTACAAGTACTGAAACTTCACATTCGAGCAGTATAGTAACTTCCTACAAATTACATCCTACTAATATTATAAATGTTTAAGTTAGTGTTGTTAGATGTTTATTTATCAATTACGCCATAATGACTGACGGGATTTTGATGAAATTTTGAACTAGGTTACACTACACCATAGCCTGGGTTAGGTCATAATCTTATTGATATCGTTAGTATGTTCCTGCGGGATGCTTTTTTAGGAAGTACAAATTGTTGGCAAAAGCTGTATATTATTATGTTTTCACGTATTTATACTTAACGCACACAGATGTACAGAAATGCGTGTGTGGTGTGTGTGTTGTTATCAAACTAGATCATATTTTAAAAACAGTCTCATTTTGTAAGAAACCAGTCACAAAATTCCTTAATTTCATGTCTTTTATTACAAAATAAAGAGCACAGATTTACCGCATACCCGTAACCAAGTAACCAGACGCCCATACTTAAACGATATTGCAATCGCAAAAACTCGCGGGGACATCACATTTACAGTAATTAGAAAAGTTTGATACATTTTGAGAAAGGAGAATTAGTATTTTGTGGCTTTACTCGTTTTGTACAGGCTATAAAAGCCGTTAAATGGCGGAGTAACCACCGCTTCGAGGTGGGTGCCACCGTCATAGTAACGATGGTTTAGTTAGAAATAATAAAAAGTGACACGTTTTGACTCTGAGCTGCTGAGGATTCATAAGATTGTACGTTGCTATCGCTACATTTATTTTCTACGCTGTTTTCAATCCTGGCTTTGCGAGCACTTAACATCTTTATTAGTCACATAAATTAGTTTGTGATTCTGGAGACATAAATCAAGATAAACGAACATTAATTGATACCTACCAGGAAGTTAAAAAAATATTTATTTATTTATTTATTTTTCGGAAGACTTACAGACTAATATCATTATAGTGACAATAATAAACGTAACTAAATTGCTAATTACAAGCCTCCTCAGATAAAAACAAAATTATTACACATTCATAGTCAAAGTTACATAATTATTTTATACATGCTGTTCAATTTAGTTTTTATGCTAATTTGTTCAAATTTTTAAGCTTATCTAGAAAGCAAACGGTTCAAGTGTATATTGACTGGACTTATACTTATTATCATTCAATATCAAAGATATTTACAGATGCTAACACACTTAGTATTCTAAACTCTGTAAACTAAAATAAAGGTTAGGCCTGGATGAGCCTGGCACAGGAATATGAGGATTGGCACAAGAAAAGAGAAGCCTATCTTCAGCAGTGGGGAAAGTCGGACTGTGGATGATGATGTCTTTTAAATACAGAATAACAAAATAAGAATTTTCCAAATCGCTTCATAAATGACTAAGATATAAGGTAATAAACATAAAAAAAAACAATCGAATTGAGAACCTTCTTTTTTTTTAAGTCGTTTAAAAGATCGTTAACCAGAACCAGTGCCACCGGCCCTCAAAGCCTAAACAGTGAAAAGTTACGTCCATAGTTTGAAAAGCATCGCTAGTGACGGTGTCGGACCAAATCCGAATGTTTTATTCTTAACGGTTACACGAGTTAATTGCTAAACCCTCGTCCATCCCTAGTTTTAAACGACAATTTATTTTGGTTATAGTCGAGGTCGTTGTACAGGATGTTGGTTATGATGGGGTCTGTACACGTGTATCTGTGTTATCTTGATGACTGACTGTTTTCATGAAAATTATGTTTTTGAATTTTTTGCAATTCTGCTTAGGCCCGCTTGCATCAGCCAAACTGTGTTTAAACTTGTAGTTATTTGCTGATGAAAGTGCATTAACAATGAAATTTTTGTTATTTAACCTCCGTGTTTGGTGCTTTTAAAACTTAATAAAAGCATCAAAAAAGCCAAAAAGGTTTTTTAAAACTAGTAGGTAAGTAAGATTTAAACGAATTTTATTTTTGATTTATCTATGCCCTGACGACATCATTCCTAATTGATTTTCTATGAATGGTCAGCTGCTATCCATTTCAAATTATTAAGCCACTGAATATGCTAACATTCTTCTACCTTCTTTATTGAGCTGTAACAACAAAAAACGATATGAAAATAAAATCAAATTACTTTGGTAGAAAATTTTGTAAACAGTGTTTGCTAAAAACACACAGTTCAGTAAACATAAATGCAGTGCAATTCTGTTAACATTTCGAAGTGAAAACTTACGCGAAGTGAACGACAAGTGAGCTGTCAAACCATACAAACAAGATAGAATGACAGCTCAGTTGTCATTCACTCCAACTGAGATGAATAGACCAAACTTTTTTTTTTTAACACACACTTCTTCACTCTGCCTATGTTTTCAAGCTTACAGAATCGATCGACTACATACACTTTCATTTAATTACGTTTTTATCAATCGAAACCTCCAAAATTGAAAAAAAAAGCAAAGCTCCATCTCCTCCATCATCCCCACATCACCCTGTATACATAAACATGAGGGGCATAAAATTGAATTTATATGACAAACTATTGTTTAAAATTCAAATTGTACGTGTGAAATCTTGCCCACCCTTAATTGTATTGACCAAAAGTCCCTCTCACGAATTACTGAGGGCAGAAAGGGTAGTCCACTCCGCTCGTGTGAGGAAACAATAATATGACGGCCCTGAAACGATAATGTCGTATGTTGAACAGAATAAACGCACAACGACAAAATGTACTGAACAGCTGATTTTTTTTCGCGGTGTCCGTTTTGGACCCATTGTAAAAGTTGTTCATAATGATGAGTATAATGACCCCGTAGGTGGTATTGCGTTTATTCTGTTACACGTTGTAGGTATAGGAAAGAAAGAAAAGTAAAGGTTTCGATGATGGTGATTTTTAGACAAGCTTTTTATTTGCCACAAAAACGGTAGATTACTAGTTTTTATCTGCCCTCTTTGGAGGGTTTTGAATAGAATAATTCATAATAGAATACACAACAACATAAAACACAATATCTCATTTTGTTTTCCTGGTCAGCGATGCGCCACCGGTGAATAGACCCATTTGCAGAAAACATTTGAGAACACTTTCATTGTGCATGCTAAGGATCATTCACTGTCAGAGTCTGTCTTTCTTGATAGCTATTATCTGGGGTCTTTAAGTCAAGAGCGAATAGGTTACTTTTAGGCAAGCGTGCTCCATCGTCGACCACATCTTCGCTTTACATCACTCAAGCGAGCCTGTCAATATTAAAAAAAAACAAGTAGATATAAAAGAAAGAAAAAAAACATGTTTTTTAAAGGGAATGACTTTGGACGATGCACAGGACGATGTCTTTGCGACCAATGCTCTATTGTTAAGTTAAAGTAGATTTTTTTATTGGGAAAGCCAAGAAGAGGGCTTTGACAGTGCATTTATTAAAAAAACAACATTATAACTCAACATGGAAATCAAACCCAGATTCACTTGCAACTAACTTAGAATTTATTATAAGATTGTACTTGGAACACTATACCCCAATTTTTATCAGAATTACCATTCCCTGAAAACTTATTTAAAAAATAGCAGCATTTGTTTTCATTAAAGAAAACAATATTTTTTCAACATATAAAAATAATTATAACTAACCATTCAAACTGAACCGAACCAAGTACTACATACGTATACAAATCAACAATCTCGTAGTTTTCCGTATTTGACTTACACCCTTATCGTTCTGTACAACATTCTGATGTAGAAATACTCTTCTACCCTCCTAATGGCTTTAATAAAGGTACGAATTTACGCCCCTCCATATTTATGATTTTGTTTCGATATATTTAATTAAAATTTTAGTGGGACCCATTTCGAATGACTGTTTCTTTGTCATTTTTGTTAATTTTATTGTTTAAATTCGTTTTTGAATTGGCGTTTGGGTCGTTTTTACTGTCATTTTCTGTTTAGACCATTTTGTTTTTGGATTATTGGAGTTTTTGTGAGAATTAAAATGAAGTGTAGTTGGTATTGGTCGCGATTTGATATTTTGATCGTGATTTCCATTTACATTATTTTCTATACCGATTTTTGGGTATTTGTAAGACAAATAAAATTGCATTAATTGTTTTTGTTTTAAACTTCTAAGCATACGTAATATTGTTTTAAAAACAAAACTAAAGAAAAAGTTATTGCGTGCTCACTTCCAAGTTTGAATCCAATGCAGAACCAAAAATACCGATGTTATTATAAACCCAATAGCATCTGTCATCTTTTAACCAATTCCACCACCTTTTAACCATTTTATTTATTGTTTTAACTATTAGTTCGCTCGCATTTAACCACAATCTTAACTGTAGTAAACCGATAAAAATTAAACCATGTCTTAATCCCAAAATAATATTCACAAAACGAAAATTCAAAACATGTCTTCGCTATCAATAATAGAGCACGTATTGCCAATAAATTGCACGGATGCTCCCGAAACAAGCGGCCATCGTAAAATCGATGCACTAGGTTCTTGAGTTACTGCGGGACGTACACACGAACATAAATATAACAGTAACTCATCGTGGCCGTTCGCTCCACCTGTTACGGTTAATAGATGTGCAGCGAACGGTCATCATGGCTGCTACAGTTTCAATGGAGTTTATGGGGTATTTGAATGTATAGGAAGATGTGCGTAGGAATTGGTTCGAAAGAGTCACCGCGGCCCTGGAACGCAAAGGGTATAAGGAGGAACACGGATGGGTTTTAGTCAGTAAGAGTCTGACACTTCCTTCCACTCCACCCAGAGAGGAAAAAGTCATTTCATGCATGAGATTGCATGGGAATAATTATGAAGGCTCAAACTTCAGTGCAAGCTGATAATGTCAGGGTGTGTATCGAAATATGTTGGACTACTTCCACTTGTCTGGCATTTTGCTGAACTGGGCCAATTTGGTAGCTGTGATACACACACAATTATATTGTTTTACAATTATGTTTCCTACAAATACGAAAAAAAATAACGGATCAGTACCTACATTTGGTCGAGTTATGCGCACAGAAATGTGTGGGGCAGTCGATTTTTTGTTTCGCGATTTCAGTGTTGGTCCCATAGTATGCGTTGTTCATCATGATGAGTACAATGACCCCTTTTAAGGTATTGCGTTTATTCTGCTACTCATTGTTTATTGAATTATAATTCGCTTATTTCAATTCCTTTTCTCTTCACCAGCTTTGGTTATTATTTGCAATAACCAGTTGGTGAAGAGAAAACATGGGAGGTGGTTAATCAGTGTAAAAAACGCCTAAGACGTCAAGTCCTTTGTGCATGGAAAATAAATACATAAACAGCATTCATTTTTTGCTCAAAAATCTCTTTTTCTGTAACTATTAATTTATATTTTTAATATTGTTACTTTAAAAAAAAATAGGTTTTTCATTATACTATTTTTTTTTATTTTTTCATATAATCATGCTATGTCCAGATAAACAGATACTTCAGATACTTCATTCATATTATTGTTACCTACTAACTTACTGAAATGAAATGTAATGGCAATGTTATCATGTAACATCATTTAATGATTGAAGTTATAGTTACTACAATACTTTGTGTACAAATTTCACTTTTATAAATTAAAGCACACGATGTAAAAGCTGTGCACACCTATAAGTGACATGGTCACATTAGTACTTATTTAAGGGATTTTGCATGTAAGAATGTTTTTGTGACTTTGTTGTTGGAGTGCCATAATAAAATAAATAAATAAATAAATAAATAAATTCATAGAGATTCAGCGTCGAAAAATCAGACCCTGTATCATTTCAAAATCAAACTTATAAATGATCAAGATGAATTTACGAAAAACGACCTTCAGAACTGAAGTATATAGAAGAAACTTACTCAAATAGTGTGTTCTACTAATACTATCTCGTAACGGTTCCCATCCGGTTGTTTACCGGCTGTCCGGCGGATGTCGTGTCGTTACGGCAGATATTGTGCTACCCTAGTTTACTAAATTAATACTATGTGATTACTTAGTGCGTAGGTATTTTTTTGGGGTAAATAAAAATTGGTGTGTAGACTTCAGTTTTGTCTTGTATTATATTTGTATAGGTACTGTTATTCCCTTGATGGTAGACCCTATTGCTTCCTTCCGGAAGCAATAGGGTCTACCAGCAATACCAGCAATAGGGTATTCAGCTCGTAGACTACTCCTAGTCTACGAGCTGAATATTGAGATCTATTTCGTATCTAAGGTAAAATAATTATCTGCCTAGCCTTTTCCCAACTATATTGGAGTCGGTTCCCAGTCAAACCGGTTTCTGCTGAATACCAGTATTTTACGTGGAGCGGCTGCTTACCAAACCTCCACATCCCATTATCTGGGTAACACGATATACTTTTTGGCATGACTGATGTCAGATTTTCTGGCTTCTGTCAATCCGTAACGACTGCCAAAGATCTATAAATGGCAGCCGGGACCATGCGTTCCGAGGTACTTACGGAGAAGTTTCGTTATATTAAGGTGGTCACCCATCCACAGACCAACCTCTGCAAGTGTTGCGTCTTGAAGATCGATCCGTGCAGCTGTTATTATTCCAGCCACGAGCTCTAAGATAAAATGTCACATAAAATTCAAATCCAACAATACGAAAAGTTCATTTAAAAATCCTTTAGCAATCATCTCTAATCACGACCATCACAATAAAAATTGAACCCTTCCATCAACAAAAAAAAAAAAACAAATCGAAACAAATTAACGGGAGACCTTTAAAATCATCGCACATTTGAAAAACGAATACTCAGCCCATAAACAATGACACAATGTCCCTTAACAACAGCAGATCAAACACATTTTCAATTCTCATCAAAAAAGTAAAACGTTATGACATTCCTAATAAAAACCGCTCGCTGTATTCGTTGTACTCACAGCAATATCGTAATGAACACCCTGTATACACGGCGGCCATTTAATCTCGCACCCGTATCAGCCTGTATATGTGTGGTGTGAGCTGTAGTCGACTAGCGATTGGAAGATATTTTCGTGTTAGTATTTATATCTTTGTTGTGTTGAACATAGGGTTTATTTCAAGTTTTATCAGTTGTAACATTGCTCGCAGAACAGATGATCGATGCAGCCGAAAAGTTCTGGAGTGGCGACCGCGTACCGGAAGACGCAGCGTTGGAAGGCCTCCCAATAGGTGGACCGATGATCTGGTGAGGGTCGCTGGTAGCCGATGGATGCGAGACGCACAGGACCGGTTATTGTGGCGACACTTGAGAGAGGCATATGTCCAGCAGTGGACGTCTTTCGGATGATATGATTATGAGCTGTATCAGATATTAAGCAGTTCTAGTCTATACAACATGCAGGAGATAACAGTTCCGTAGTGCCAATGCTGATAATTAGATAGAAAACAGAAAAGACATGCAGAATCTGTTAGATTTTTATCAGTCAAATTTTCTGGAATACATTGTATATCTTTTTTTTTTATTCTAATAAAGAATCGACTTACTACGGACTCATCGCAATATAAAATATTATGGCAGGTACTGACTTCATTTAAAGCATCCATATTTGCTGTCACGGTTAAAATGAAACATAGTCCTTCAACATCATCATATAGCCTAGAATTACGCACTCCTGGGGCCTAACCACCAACTCCACTTACTTCAAGTGGGAAAGAGATTCTTTCCTACTAGAAGTAATATTGAAGTAATACTGCTTTAAGAGTTAGTGGTTTAGGTCCAGGATGTATCTATGCCTATAATGTTACAAATCCCATCCGCTGCTTCCCATCCCTTGCGCCGCCTCCCGCTGACGGGCCGGTCGCTAAACGGTCGGCAGTTTGGTTGTCCTAAGCAAATAACCTGTGCCATCTGCGTAAGGGTGTTTCACATTAAAACATTGTTTAGCAATCCGACATGCGTCATTAGTGCGATCCGCTGACCCAGCTAATAACTGACACTGTGCTTTTTTGTACTTGGTTACGTCACAGGTATGCTGTGACTTTGTACGGAGGAATGATGCGTAGAATCCATCCCTATATACTCTATTTCTGTTGCACGTGCACATTTTAGTTTTGACGTCTTCTTATCTGGGATGACAACGCATCTACGATGCCACTGGATTCCCACACAGCAGTGTGAATTTATTATTTTATTTAATGAAATCGCAACTCAGGACCACAAGATAGGTTCTACCTAGTTTAGGGACCACCGTCTAAAAAAACTGAATGGTCAAATAAAGAGTGCAAATTCTTCAAATTTTTAAGCAATGTTCACATTCGCATTTCAGTCGCAGTGGTTACTATGTTGTAGCTACGATGTACATAATGTGATTTTGTAACAATGACCAAATATTTTTTTTCTAATTTTTGTTTATTCTGGTATTGCAGATGCCCGTGTCATTATCTAGCCACTCCACTACACAGTGATATTGCTGAAAACTTCACTATAGTAAGACAAAATTAGAATAAACTGTGAAGTGTAGAACGAAGAAAAAATAGGGGCACTGTGTAATATGTGTAGAAAAGGGGTGACTCCAAGTAATAGAGTATGGAAAAAGAAAAAGAAGCGCTGAAACCATTCGGCATAAGGGCAAGTAACTTGTTATGATTGGGATCCTAATGGCTAGTTTACACAGTGCGAGCTAGCTTGCAAGTCAGCCTGCCGAGTGTATGCAGTGCAGTAACTCGCCTCGTATGGACGTATCTTGCGAGCTATTGCCACGCGCGAGTTGGATACTAGCTCGCATCTGAGTTACTTCAATTTTTTTTGTTTTCACACGCCTTCCCACAGACAGTAAGTCGCACATGCCAGCAGCTCGGACATCATTCGCACCGTTCGGAAACGTTCGGCAGTAGCTCGTCAGTGTCAGCCAGGTAGTTGCGGGAGGAACCTGTATTTTTTGTGTGCTACACCTCGCAAGAGACTGGGCAGCTACTATCATCGTGAAGACAGCTAAGGCGAGCCGAGCTACTGGCTTACGAGTAGGTAATCCGAGTAGCTGTCTACTTTCTAGCCAGCAGCTTGTAATTTGTAAACAAGCCATAATGAATGTTATAATCAAGAGTATGAGACACACCTACATCTATTTAATCTTCATTAGCTAATCGGCTTAAGTCTTACAGTGATTGGCTTTGCATTATGGTCTAGAAGGGATAGAGCTATTGTTGAGCATTATCACGATTGACAAAGCTTATGATATCTATAGATACCTAGTTGTTGAACTTGACCGAATTCGGCTTTAATAATAATTATACCGATGGGTTTTTCAATTCATATTGGTAAAGCGAAAGGTCCTGCTATGAAATAAAAATGACCACTTAAAGCATCTGATAATTCAATGACACAAAGTATTTTTTTAATTACGAACAAACGCTGATCTCAATCCATTACAATCTTGAATCGGAAAACTTAGACCTCGTAAAAACCGAATCGATTTATTTAATACACTTTAAAACTCCAATACGAACGCATCCATTTTACATTTCTACCTTCTATATTCAAAAGTTGGCGTTATCTGTGCAATGTAACTTTCCCGCCAATCGCAATCGAACGTCAATGTCTGCGCTGAAGAAATTAAAAGTTTGTCAGTTGGCCTCGAGCGGTCGACGGCGCCGGTCCTTCTGCCAATAGTTTGATTACTAGAATGTCGGGGAATCTAGATGGCTTTTATATAGGTACAGCTTTGTTTATTTAGTATTTCTGTTTAAAATTCTTTGAGCAGAAGTTTGATTAGTAACCTTCATTTTATTAATTGAGTTGTCAATCTCACTGCTTTTTATGTAATATTATTTAGGATCTGTCTGAATGAATAACATAAAATTATAGGACCAATGAATTTTTAATTTGCTATTTCATCACCAAATGCAGCACAAATCTCAAAGTTATTCACAGTCATTTTTATTGCTATCTCACTTTCATACCAAGGCGATGACTAGCACAACTTATAATTTGATGAGGTCCCGCGGATCTTTCCGCAACTTTTCACGGAGTATGAATATTAAGGGCTTTCCTTGTTGGCGCCCAGCGCGGGGTCTGCTTATAATTTCTTTCGATAATGCCGAAAGATTAGGTTTTATTTTTAATTTGTTTATTTTTTGTGCTGGTACGATGTGTTGTTTAAAAATAACTAGGCACATAGATGTAAGATCATAAATTAACCAAAAAGAGCAATAACCTTAGAAATATGGAAATGTGACCCGCATCTTGAAATAAAAAACGGTTTTCAATTATGAATAATAAGAGGTTTTATTAATATTACTAGAAACGGGATATGCGTGTGTAGTCGCAGGCTTTTGCCTGCTAGTTCGTACACGCATATATATCCCGTTTTTTCCTGTTCCCGTAGGAATTTCGGGAAATCCTCACTTAGTGCTTCCCTCCACTTTTTTTTTAAGTTTACGACCAGTAGTTTCGGCTGTGCGTTGTCTGTCAGTCACTCAGTAACGGATGAGTTTAATAAACCCCGAAATCGCGAAAAAAAATCAGCGGTTCAGTAAATTTTGTCAAGTTTTTCGGTCATAAACGTATAGGGCAATCGATTTTTTTTCGCGATTTCAGTATTATTTTAATTTTTTTTTATTAGTATTGCTTTTATTCTGTTACACGTTGTATCATGATTTTGTAACTATACTACCAACACAAAGGAGAAAAAAGCAAAAATTAAAAGTGGTTTAACAACCTGATCGTTTTAAATAAAGCTTAATAAAGAGTTTTGATTTATTCTTTATCATCGGCCAGAAACTTATTCAAATCTACTCTCCTAAAACTACTACCTAAAACGTCAACAACTACATGGCTTTGGTGAAGAAACCGAAATTCCATGTCTACCTAAATTTTTGTCTTACACTCCCATGAGTTTGGACGCTGTGGCCCCTCGGAGAAATCACGGCGCAACGATATGAGCGTCTAATTGAACATATCTGAAGACGCTGGATTAATTGGACCACGATGAGGTTTAAAATTGTGATTAGGTAAGAAGGTAGGTGTGCTTCTGTTCTACTGTTTTGGAGATAGAGATGTGTATTTGATAATTGTGCTGTCGCTGGCTACAAAGTTGCATTTGTTTCTGAACCTCGAGAAACGGCCTATCTATGGGTTAAATTGAAACGGTTACATTACGTCTACTATTTATATTGTAGTGTAATGCTTGTTGCATCTATGGTTAAAAAAAAAGTGTTAGTACTAAGTCTAGAATGTAAGGTTATGATGAACTAAAAAAGTATCATAATATCATCATCTAGCCTAGCCTTTTCCCAATTTTACTGGGATCGGCTTCCATTCAAACCGGATTCAGCTGTTTGCACAGACCAGACCTCCACAACCTATTAGCTAGGTAACACGGTACTTCTTGCCAATACTGGAGTCAGATTTACTGGCTTCTGATAATCCGTAACGACTGAAAAAGATCTACAAATGACAGCCGGGACCAATGATTTATCGTGCTTTCCGAGGCACGGAGGAGTCTCCGTATGTTATGATGGTCACCCATCCACATTACGACCTCGGTATGCGTTGCTTAACCTTGAAGATCGACCAGTGCGGCTGTTATTATTTAGCCACGAGCTCTTCTAATAAATTATATTATCTTCGCAATACATATCCAACATATCAAACACAGTGGTGACATCTTGATTCGTTGAGGAGTTCCTTTGACTATCTTCCGGCTGCAACCTGAAACCAGCTCCGAAGTACTATATTATTGCATTGTCTCCATAATGTATGTAACATATAGGTACATATATGAGCATCTCATATATTATAAGCTTAATCGTATGCCAGGAAGTGCTTGAAAAGTGGATTACTAGACGTGGACATACATACGAACGAAGTAAGCTAAATTAAAAGCTAGTCATAAATAAGAGACAGGTGTGGAAAACCAATTCATATTAAAAACTGGCCAAATACTTCCAAGTCGGACTCTCACACGGAAGAGTTCCGTACCATAAACTGAAAAACACACGTTTCTTGGGAGCCCTCTTTAAATTTTGATTTAATAATTTTAATTTTTTGTTGTTATAGCGGCAATAGAAATACACACTCTGTGAACATTTCAACTGTCTACCTGTTACGGTTCTTGAGATAAAGACAGACAGAAAGACGGACGGACAGCGGTGACTTAGTAATGGTTCCGTAGGTTACACTTCGGGTACGGAATCCTAAAACACTCATCGTTGAAAATATCCGAATAAAAAAGGTGGGCTCTTTTATTACTTTTGTTCATTTCCTAGCTAACACGGATATTAGTAGAATATTTTGTTTATTATACCCGCAAAATACCTAGTTTTGTATATTTTAGTCAGCTGAGAAAGTTAGTTCACAAAGCTGTTGGGCCATTAAAACAGAGAATTCTTTGTTTCAGTGACAATAAAATAAGACATAACAACATCGTTCGCATTTGTCAGTCGCAATCTGTAAAATGTATGGACATTAAGACTTTTTTGACAGTTTGTGCCTGAGATATGCGAACGTTGCTTAAAAAATAGTAGAATTGGTACTCAGGTCATAGGTATATACTATTATAAGTCAATTTTAATGTTGTCAATTTCATTGTTGAAAATATCTGAATAAAAAAGGTGGGCTCTTTTATTATTTTTGTTAATTTCCCAGCTAACACGGATATTAGTAGAATATTTTGTTTATTCTACCCGCAAAATACTTAGTTTTGTATATTTTAGTCAGCTGAGAAAGTTAGTTCACAAAGCTGTTGGGCCATTATAACAGAGAATTCTTTGTTTCAGTGACAATAAAATAAGACATAACAACATCGTTCGCATTTGTCAGTCGCAATCTGTAAAATGTATGGACATTGAGACTTTTTTGACAGTTTGTGACTGAGATATGCGAACGTTGCTTAAAAAATAGTAGAATTGGTACTCAGGTCATAGGTATATACTATTATAAGTCAATTTTAAAGCTGTTTTTTGCACTGATGACACGTTACATAGGTATATAAGTAAAATAATAAAATCTAATAATGTTTATGGAGCACGGTCGTGGGAATGCATGTTACCATCTTATATGAATGACCTGCCTCTAGAAATCTGCAATGCAATAAATTGCTCAAGAGTACTGAAAATATACTTTCTGGATCACAAGATGATCTAGAAGGTGTCTTTTAAAATGACGAGTTATAATATGTAACGTAACGACTACCTACCAAATTGTTCATTTTAATAATATGTTGTACCTAGCACCGAGTTGCTGTGTTTGGCCATACCACTGTTAAACACGCGATGGTTTGTGTTGGTATGTATTAACGTTCGAAAAATGATTGTAAAAATACTTTTAGTTTATAAACAATGAAAAAGGTACCTGACCGTGCGGCCTGCATTGAATCGTTTCACTGGGATTTGTCGATTTTCTGGTGGTCCCCACTGTTGATTCTGGATCTCAGGAATTACAGTGGTACAGGAATTATAGTGGGGCCAGCTTTTCCCAAAAAAAAACCTCTGTACAAAATCAGGTGTCTTGAAAAAAAAAACATTTGTATTAATTATTAAATTATTTTGTTTAATGATGGTCAGCTTTATCTTGTAATTTGAGCTTGTGCTGTGTTAATTGAAGGGAAAACGTAATATTTTTTCTATCTATAACGGTTCATGAGATAGCCCGCTGACAGACAGACGGACGGATAGTCGGATAGTAAGACGGGCAGAGACAGTTGAAAGTTAGAGGGTTCCGTATCTGAAGAGCAACCAACAGATTAAATTCTAACGTCACAAATACTGATAATTTTACCCCACCCGAGAACTCACAATCTCTTACTTTGTGGCCTCACAAATAAAACGGCTTGGGAGCCTCCATCAAACGGTAGGCGAGCCCCAGAGAAATCAGTGGAGTCCATATGTGCCGCTGTTAATTACATGCTGCGTAAATATTGCTGATATTGCCGGGAATAATTAAAATATTGAGGAAAAACGTCTTGCCTGCTTCCTCGTGCTTTGATTCTGATGAAATTGTGGGTTGATTAGACTCTTAGACGTAGTATAAATGTGCTATAAACTCTTGTTGTAAACTGAATAAAACCTCATAGTTCCTACCACTACCATGATACGAGGGCTAGGGGTTCAAGTAAATTTGACTCCCCGACTGAAAAAGTCTTTATGCTAATTTTGGTATTAAATAGCCTTTCAGAAAATTCTTATACGCCATCGCCTTGAAAGTCACTTAATACCAGCGTCCTATTAAAAAAAACTGATAAAAAATCAAGTCAATTATACTCTGTCCCAATTAACGTGCGGCAATACGAAAAGGAACAAAGAGTGAAGCAATAGCAATGGCGATACACAACGGTCTCTATCAGGGACGAGACAATGCAAAAAGGCGCTAATTCCCCGAAACGAAAAAGTGGTAACGATTATGCGTTGTGCAGCCAGCGCGTTTGTCTCGCGATAACGCGCGCTTACAATTAGCATGGATGGTGTTATGTTAGAGGGCGCTGTTTTCTATGAGTATAGGGCATTTTTGGATGAAAATGGTACTACGTAACTGTTTTAGTTGACTTCAACGTTTTGAATGCTACGTCCATCATCGTCGTGATTGTTCATTATAGGTATCTATAAGGTACCTATAAGGTGTAGTGTGTGTAGATAGCTCATGATGTCCAATTCAATGTAATGAATGATTTATCGAATCATGAGTGGATAAGTAAAATAACGTATATTATAAAAATTAAAATCTTATCTAATTAAGTTAACAATCGTTTAGGATATGATCGTTTGATAATACTTTAAAAAAGTACAATTATTATATTTAAAAATCAGTACCTACAGTCTAGACTCCTACACACACTTCTGCATAATCCCATCCTCTTTCGCAATTAGACGTGACTTGGCGACTATAATCGTTAATGTTTAGCACCGGTCACATATTTCTGTACCTTTGTGCAAATGCACCCTCCGTCTACCTCCTCGCCGACCAATCAGGACGCGCCTTTATTGCTAACCGTTTCTAGCTTTGACAGAACGTTCCTTTTTTAAAGATTTTCAAGTTTCGAATACGGTTTTTCTGAGGGTATTTTATAGCCAGTTAGCATTTCATTGAGCTTCTGTGTAGCCAGCTACAAATTATAATGCAATGATTGCTTTTTCGTTTCAGAGGGAATTTCTGGACGTAAGTGAAAGTCAAGATTTCTGAATGCCAATTTTGAAATATTCAAATATAAGTATCAATCTCATCTCGGCGACAATAATTGACAAAATCTTGCCAAAATGGAGGAAAAATGGTCGTACGACAGCCGAATTCCTTCACCAATAATGCTTTCGCCCGCCATTTTTCTGCAGAGAAATAACAGATACAGCGAACTAGCGGAGAAGCAATCAGTTCAAACTTGAAGACACCCAGGTCCAGGTACGCACGATGAGTTCAATATAATGACGCACTTAAATACATGAATGAGCGACTGAAATTCACGGCATTTTTGTTAAACTTTTATTATTGCTGTAAATTGCTTGATATTGCCGTAAATTGCTCTGTGTTGCTGAGCCCAATACTTAGGCAATTAATTGCCAGAGCAAGAAAATACAACACTTCCTAAGGCAAATAGGTGTACGACAGCCGAATTCCCTCACCAATCATTCTTTCAAGCCGCCATCTTTCCGCAGAGAAATGGCGTATACAGCGGAGAGCGATCAGTCTGTGTAATTAACATTCCGGCTCACCTCGGCCCGCCCGGCGTCAAGACGCGCGAATTAAACCGATATCACTTCGGCACTTATTGACGGGAGGCTCGCGGTGGCGTAGAGGAGTCTGGGAATTATTTTATTTGGGATTTTTTTTTTAATACGTATCCAAAACTAAAGTGAAGTGAACTGTCATTCCATCTAATGTTAGGTTTAGTCGGCGAAACATCCATAGGTGAAACGTTCTATCGACGAATCTCTCAAAAACGAAACGTCCTGTCGGTGAACAGTCCAAAGGAGAAACGACTGTCGGAGAACGCTTGCAGAATCTTAAACATTCTCAAGAAAAAATAAATCAATCAACTAAAATAGAAAAATTAGCACGATGATGGCCATAAAGTGATAAACTGAAAAATATTAAATCTTTTTACCGTCTTGTCTATTAATTGAGATTCGCTTTTAATGTCTCTTAATAATGTTGCAGAAAACTAATACAATTTCCGCATCTGCTTCAGTACTGCACTGCGAGCCTATGCTTGGCGCGTTCGCGAGACGAGCGTTCGACAGGCTCCGTTACCGAATCGACACAGGCATCCTACACATTACACCCTGTGCGACTGTAGGATGAGAGAGTTTTTAAATTAAAAGAGGAGAAAAATAAGTGAAACAGGTAAGACTAGAGGAGACCTAGTGGGTGGGTATTTACGAGTAAAACGGACTAGAACGTAGATCAACAGATTTAAAAAAAAATCTCGTTATTTAAGCACCCTATTTTTTTCTTGCGTCAAATAAGATAGATATAATCAGTTTTAATAAAATAATTTTCAATTCTGAAACTTGAACTGTAAAATGCAATTAGTCCGAATTACATTTTACAGTAGTTTTCTGTGTTGTTACTAACTTAATAAAATTCCAGGCAACTTAACATGAGTGACACGATAAAGAAGAAGAAGTACCTACAGCCGAAATAATCTCCTTTTTTTGAAATTAGTTAAAATACACTTGACATTAAGTTGATGTTGCATTTAATTACCTAGTTGGTAGTTATATTTTCCAGCCGTTTGGGTTTGAAACTCTCGGGTCATGGGATTCGAGTGCTCATAATTTGTTTAAAGATCTCTCAAGACGCTTAGCTGACACTTCGCGTGACCCGAGGGCTGGCTTTTACCTCGGACGAAGGATAAGCATTGCCATACAACATACAATGCCGCCATTCTTTTAGGCACACTTCCAGTCGACAGCGAAAAAATCATATTTTAGAGTTAACTTGGTTAGGAGATTTTTAAAACCACTGTTGCACGTGTGTAAAAATTTTATTTCCTATCAAACACCGAACTCTCTTCCCGCCTGTCTATATTAATGTGGCCAATTTGTAGGAGGGCGCGATCACCTCATTTGTCGAGAGCGGCGGGCTACGCAAAACAAGCAGCTTCGGTGTTGCCAGATCTAAGAAGATGTCCCGGGGAAACTTGGAATTTTCTTCGTGAAAATGTTCTGAAAATAATTTTCATTAATTTCTTTCTCATTTCGAAGAACTGACTTTATACCTTTCTCAGTGTTCCTGGTTTTGATTTCCCAAGGAAGGAAGGAGGAGGAAGGAGGAGGAGAAGAGAGCGCAGGTTGTACAATTATGCCCTAGCAGTACTGCAGATTTTATTAAGCAGCGATGACCACGTTTAATCAGCCTATTGGTTATAGAAACTGCTTCTCCCAACAACTTTCTTCAAGGATTCTACAGTCAAATTCCAAAGAAATGTTCCTCCAATACTTAATATGATCTGCTGATGATATTTTTTTTGGAAAATTCGAAAAGAAAATTGACTATCACCTCCTTGAAACAAGTTATTCTTCTACATGGTTAGAAGCGGTTTTAAAAAATGACTATAATTAGTACGCAAAAAAAAACATCGTTTTTTTTAAGTGCAAAATTTAAACAACACACCACTACAAGAAAAAACAAAAAACACCTAAAAACAACGAGCCCTCCAAGAGCTTACAACCCAGCATTATTTGGTACACGCTTGTTAATCGGTAACTAATTACCGTTTAATTAAAGAACGAAACGTTAACGCAGTCCGTTTGTAAGACTACCCTCGTTTTAACACGAGTACTGTGAACTTTATAGATCGGTAGATTATTAGCAAAACGGAATTGGAATGGATGTTTAGCAGTTCTTGGGGATGGTTAGAAAATATTTCCAAAAGAAGATGAGTGGAAAAAACATGATAAAACATTGAGTTAAGAAAAAATGGCAGAAAAACTGTCACAGCAATTCAATTTTATAATCTTTCTAGTTGGATTAGGATCAATTTTTTTAAAATAATTAAATATAAATATTTTTTTAAGTAGTTTAAGAAAATAGATGTAGCAGAAAAAATATAAGTAAAAAAATACTTCGGATTTTTTTTTTAACAAATGATTAAAATCTTAAATTAATTTACTGGCGAATAATTTAACGCACAGCTATACCAGCTATTTTTAGAGACATGATGCACAAGAGTTCCTTATAGGAATGTACTAAGGAAGATGAATAATTTCAACGTAATTTCGACGTGAATAATCTTGACGACACGGTTGGCGCAGTGGTTAAGTCAAGTCAAAGTCAAAGTCAAAGTCAAAGCATTTATTTCAAATAAACCAATCACAGGTACTTTTGAATTGTCAAAGTCAGTCAGTCAAAAACATGAAGCTATTTGCACGTTCCAAAGCGTAGATCTCTATGGAGAAGAACGTACAAGAAACTCCATGGACACTCTTTTAAACCATTTTATGTTTTACAAAAATCCTGGTTACATCATTACTTGTTGCATCTATATGTGAGAACAATGCAAAGAAAGGAAAAAAATAAAAGTATTCTAAGTATCCAATAAGTATTAAATATAGAAATAAGCCAGTGACAGCTAAGATATGACCAGTCTCCACTGACGGCGCCCGTTCACGAACATGACGCGTGCATCAGCACCATTCAGCTCAACCATTTTGAAGGGAACCGAATGATCAAATACACGCGCCACCATCAGCGAGACATTCTAGCGAGCATGACACACCCTCAACTGCCCCTGCTCACTCATGTCAAACAAGGAAACCATCTATATTATTAACAGTATAGGCTCCATGGTCCTCACATTTACAGGATTTTAAAATAAAAAAATGCTTCTACTTTATATAAAACTATGTAGGTATATCAATTTTCAAAAACGGAAAAAGAAAAGTAGTATTTAAAACATAACATAAGAAAAGTGGAAATTTTTATTAGTCTACACAAAGAAGGGTGAGCATCTCTTCCAAATATCTTAACTAGAGGAACCAAGCGGCTGAGACTGTGGAGCAGGACCGGCATTTAGCCAAGCATTTTTATCAAGTATATAATCTTCAAGTTTATAATATGCTTGTTTACATAGTGTGCGTTTTATGCATGTTTTAAATTTTCTCTCATTCAGTTCTAGAATTTCAAGAGGTATTTTGTTATAAAATTTAACACAGTACCCCATAAAAGAAGTGTGTACTTTTGCCAATCTGAATCGGGGTTGATCTAATTTGTTCCTATTTCTAGTATTAAAATTATGCCTATCACTAATCTTACTAAAAAGATGAAGATTTTTCCGAACATACATTATGTTTTCGTATATGTATTGACAAGGTACCGTCATGATGTTAATATCTTTAAACAGTTCTCTTAGGGAATCGCACCGACCCAGATTATATATGGCTCTGATGGCTCTTTTCTGCAGAATAAATATAGACTCAATATCTGCAGCTCGTCCCCATAATAAGATACCGTAAGACATGATACTATGAAAGTAACTAAAATAGACCAGCCTCGCGGTATCTATATCAGTAAATTGACGGATTTTTCCGACAGCATATGCTGCTGAACTTAGCCGTCCCGCAAGAGATGTTAAATGAGGACCCCATTGTAGCCTTGAGTCCAGTGTGATGCCCAGAAAAACTGTGTTTTCGACGAATTCAAGTTTCTCTTTGTTCAATACTATGTCGCAATGATTACTTTTGACAGTCGGTAAAGCAAATCTGATACACTTAGTTTTCTTTTCATTTAATACTAAATTATTAGCAGTGAACCAATTTTGGACCTGCTGTAGGGCGTTATTTACGTCGTCCAGATTAGTAGAACGTCTATCTATCTTAAAAATTAAGGATGTATCGTCACACCATTTGTGGTTGATTTTTTAAAAGATGGAGAAGATCATTTATGTATACTAAAAAGAGGAAAGGACCCAATATTGAGCCTTGTGGAACCCCCATTTTGACTTTTAAACCCCTTGATTTAACACCGTTTATTTGAACTTGCTACTGTCTGTCATTTAAATAAGACTTCAGTAAGCTGAGTGCAAGTTTACCTAGTCCGTAATGTTCTAGCTTTAATTTGTCCGTAATGTTTAGCGTCAAATGCCTTGGAGAGGTCACAAAAGATTCCTATGGCATCTTGCGCCTCTTCCCACGTTGTATAAATGTGTTTCAACAACGTGACACCAGCGTCAGTCGTACAGCGACCTTTGGTGAAACCATACTGTTGATCGTGTAAGATCCTATTGATGTTAAAATGAATGAGCATTTGATTGAGCATTACTTTTTCAAAAACCTTGCTGAAAACCGGTAACACGGAAACAGGTCTATAATTATTGGTGTCTTTACTGTCACCGGATTTAAAAAGTGGTATAACCTTACTGTATTTCATTACATCTGGAAAGACACCTTGGTCCACACATAAATTGAATATTAAAGCCAAGTATGGTGCTATGGTCTCAATTATGGACGTGCACACTTTCATAGACATTCCCCATAAGTCTTCGGTCAATTTGATTTTGATTTGCCGGAAAGCTTTGATAACTGCCATAGGGTTGATATGTTTGAATTGGAATTCAACCGTACAACCTGAAACGTTTGCTTTTAATAAATTAAGTGAGACCTCGGGTGAAGAATTTAAAGCTTCAGTAGTTTTTGATGGTATTTCGGAGAAAAAATTTACAAATTCTTGAGCTACTTCTAAATTAGAGCTTATGGCACCATGTGCAGTCTCCAGTAAAAAATCAGCATTTCGTACTTTATTCCTACTCGTTTCATTATTGATAACTTTCCAAACTGTCTTTATTTTATTATCTGCCGATTTGATCTTGTTGCTAATGTAGAGGGCTTTTGCTACCTTGCAAGTATTTCTGAAAACTTTAGAATATCTGTTTACATACTTATTAAAGGATTCGGTGTTAATGAAAGGCTTAAGGCCATATAACTCATATAGCCTTTCCCTACTTATCCTAATACCTTTAGTCGCCCAGTCACTAAATATAAACTTAGGGAAAGTTTCTTTAGACTTCTTTTCAAAAGTTGTGTTAAATTCCTGTAGTACTACTGAAAAGAAATTATTATAAAATTTATTTGCATCCTCAATATTATGGTCTAGAACATTTAACTTATTTTGTAAGGTACCATTGAATCTAGCTAGTTTTCCTGTTGTTATTGGCCTATATTGTATTTGAATTTTTTGCAATGCAGCTTTAAACTCAAATGTTACCAATTGTCCACTATGATCCGACGGGAGGTAATTAACTATGGCTTTATCTAAATAATCACAATCGCAGAATACATTATCGATACAGGTTGAAGAAGTTGGTGTTACCCTAGTAGGTTCAGTAAAAACATTAGACAAATTAAATGATTTAAATAGGCTTAAAAATCTGCTGCTGTTCGAATTGCTTTCTAAAATATTAATATTAAAATCTCCACAAATAATCGCGGATTTGTTATCTGCTGCAAGTTTCGCAAGGATATCCTCCATTGTTGATTCAAATAAAGCAAAGTTTTGAGGGTTTGGGGGTCTGTACACGCATACTATTACATGCTTATCCAGCTCAACACAGGACATTTCAATGCAATGCTCCACTGACAAGCTGACAATGTCATTACGTTGCTTAAATTTTAAGCATTTTTTAACAAGGATGAGGGAACCACCGCGCAACATAGATTTGCGGTTAAAACAACTGCCCACACTATAATTTTCATAATTAATTAGCATCTGGTAATCTTTCAACCTTGAATATTTTGATGAAATAATTTCAAGGTTTGCTGCTGACCCCCTTTTTGACATCTAGTTACTAGAGAGCAAGAAGATACTTTGTTATTGGTAGACATAACTATTCTGTTACCGGTATCCTCTGTTGTCTTACGTACTAGTTTAAATTATTATCCAGAGTTTGGCCCAAGACTTCAATATCATCACTTGGCAGTGAGTTACAACTACTTGTAGACCCCACATAAGTAAATGAATCTTCCATAGTGATACATGGAACCTCCTTCGTACAATTTGTATAAGAATTTATAGCAATAGTGCTACAGTTATTTAGGCTCGCCACCTGATTCTTAGTATTATTACTAAACAATGTGGATTTAATTACACAAGACTTCGACATACTACTTATGTCTGAGTTAATATAATAAGCTAATAGCCTTGCTATTGTATGTCTAAAACTAATTGGTAAATACACAGTATTCCTAGTCGATTTTAAGTGTTCCACAAAACCATTTGTGTCAAAAAACATAAACTTGTCACTATAATGACCTGCTAAGAAATGTATGTGTTTATTTAGCATATGAATATAATTATTTTGTGTAATTGACAATTTATCAAAATATGGGAATGCACACAATATTATTTTATTACATTTTAACTGTAACATCTCAGTTACATTGTCTGTGATATCTGATTGTTTTACTTTTAAACTATTACCTATACAAACAGTAATGTTGGTATTAGAATTATAATTATTGTTTGTTAATAATGCCGCCATAATATGTTTGTAATTTGAGCCTGGCATACAATAATTCTGTGTAGAATAACTCAGGTGGTTACTAACTAATTTACCTAAACCTCTTCCAAAACTGTCTGAGAACATAACTGAATGATAACCACTATTCATTGTACTCAATGACAATACTTCTTGTATTGTCATTTTTTACACATGGGGAACCTCACCATGCACGCGGCAGTAGATTAAGAAAAAAAAAGCCATCGTCCCCTCGCATTAGCAATCTAACTGTTCCACACGGTAACAGGATACTTGACAACACAAACACACAATCAAAGACACTCCTGAATTCTCAAACTTAATCAAAACGAGAGTCAACATCATTGTTATCTAAATCTGAACAAATTTAGCAACACAAAGCGGGATCCGATAGTGATACAACTTCGTTAAAGCAACAGAACTCATTTATCCACCTCAATACAACGTGTTCCTGATAAAATCTTAATAACTTCGACGATCTCATATTAAAAGGCCCGAAATGTCGATAGATGAAGGAGGTAGAGAATTCGGAAAGGGTTCGTGGTTGGGAATGGAGGATTCTACTTGTATGAAGACATAGAATTATTCAGATATGAGAAAAAAAATAACCGACTTCCAAAAAAAAAAACACTGCAAAGTATAAAATAACTTCAATTTCGGAAGTCGGTTGTTTCTGGTTGTCTTCGTTATTTGACACCGACTTCCGAAATTGAAGTTATTTTGTACTTTGTAGTGTTTTTTTGGAAGTCGGTTTTTTGTGATTTTTTTATTTTTATTTTTCAGTTTTTAGTGGTACCCCACACCTAACAAAACCACTGGAAAGTCACAGGAAATCAAAAACATGGATGATTATTCCACATATTTTTTGCCACCTCTTTGGATTTAAAACCCAAATTACTGAACCGATTTTGATAAAATTTCAATGGGACCAATTGGGAAAATTTCAATGGGACGAAAAGTATACCTATCCTTTCACTTAAAATAAGAATTTTTAAATCGGTTCATAAATGACGGAGATTATGAGGTAACAAACACAAAAAAAAAACACAATCGAATTGAGAACCTCCTCCTTTTTTTGAAGTCGGATAAAAATAGAATTATTTGGTACGAACGACGGATATAAGAAATTAGTAATTTGTGTATTACAATTTTGTTTTGTGTGCATGTCAATTCCGTGACTATAAATACTTTTTCTTTCTGTGTGAACTTGGCTGTCACACTGCCATATGTCTAAATGATTTGTCAAAAAAATATATTTGAAAAGAAAGCCGAGATGACAATAATTCTTAACTATTTTACTTGGGAAAGTGAAATAGTTTTAGATCGCCATAATATTAGTTTTAATGACAAATTTTATTTCTCAAAAAATAAATATTTTTAAATCTTAAAGTAGGTACTTACTTTACTAGAAAAACTGTTGCTCTTGTATTTTATACATTGTATAGACTCCACTTATTTAGCAATGTATAATTTCATGCACATGTGTGAGTACTGTGTATCTTTAAATTATAATGATCATTTTGGGTAGGTCTTTGACTTGAATGTACCCTGGCGATTGGGGATGTCATGCTCACTCAAAGATCTGGCTGATGGTGGCGCATGCGTTGGATCATTTGGCTCCCTTAAAAATGGTTGAGCCGAATGGTGCTAGCGTATGCGTCATGTTCGTGAACGGGCGCCGTCAGCTGAGACTGGTCATCTCTCGACTTGGCAGTCGAGAGATGACCAGTCTCAGCTGACGGAAATAAACCATGGCTGGTTTATTTTAATTATTTCTTTGAATTGTTTCTTTTTTTTACTCCGGACTCTTTTATCCTGCACGTCTTTTACATCGTTCTCACATATATGTATAATTTCAATATGAATGATGTAACCATAATATTGTAACAAAATATTATTTTTAAAAGAGTGTCCGTGGAGTTTCTTGTACGTTCTTCTCCATAGAGATCTACGCTTTGGAACGTGCAAATAGCTTCATCTTTTTGACCGACCGACCTTGACAATTCAAAAGTACCTGTAAATGGTCTAATTGAAATAAATGCTTTGACTTTGACTTTTTGACTTGACTTGTCCCCAATATTTGTGATAATGAACTTCAAAAAAGTGACCGGCGTACAGCCTCATCCAGTATTCTCAACATCTTCAAGGTCCTTATTTCAGCAGGTATCGAAAAGTCCCAGTTAATCCATGCGATATGAGCGACCAACAAAGAGATCGCAGATATGGTTCGCGACTGACAAGAGTAGACCCTGGAATGTTTAGAAATGAAGAAGACTTTGTCTTGTGAACATAGAATGCTAGCTGTTGTTTTTTTTTAAAATATTTTTTATTTATTTAAGGGGCTACTGGTTATTACATTACAGTAAGCCCCCATCGTAGCTCCTCCACAGATATACATTCTTAACGACTCTTCACATGACCAGAGGGCTGGCCTTTTCTTTGGCCAACGAATCAGCATTGCCCTTCAACATGGCAATGCGGCCAGTGTTCCGGGCACTTTTCCCGTTGACAGCGATGTGGACGAATTTTTCAAAGCCATATGAGTTCTTCTCTTTCCTCTTTCTACTCCGCTTGTATAACAAAGTTATACAAGCAGTTTTAACAAAAAAATTTAGAGCTAACTGACATTCTTAACTATACTACCCTTTTTTTAGGATGGTAAATCATGAAATGACTCCTTCCGCTCTAGGTGGAGCGGAAGGGAGTGTCAGACTCTTACTGACTAAAACCCATCCGTGCTCCTCGTAGTGCCCTTTGCGTTCCAGGGCCGCGGTGACTCTTTTGAACCACTTCCGCAACCCTAGCTACTGTACTATCCTAGAAAACCACTTTGTTAGCTAAGAAAGCTGCACACAGACTTGTAAATCTTTTAATTCATGTATTGTATAAGATGCTTTGTAATTATTTAAAATCTAGCACATGCTAGATTTTCAACAACAATCAACATTGATTAATGAAAGGTGTTGCTAAGCAAACGAACATCATCATTTACTACTTGGAGAGCTTAAAACGCGTCCACAAAAACACGCTTGTCTCGGGAGATAGCTCTTTAATCTAATGTACTCTGGCTAATCTATAGAACTACGTCGTCACCATATGGAACCTAACTAATGTTAGAAACTAATTAATGTTAGAAAATGCAAAAGTTAGTTTTTTTTTGTAACGCTTACGTTGAACCGATTTTGATGAATTTTGGTACAGTTTTTGCGAAAATCCATATTAACACGAACCAATCCGCTGGAAACAACTAGTACCAAATAATCCAAAATCTAACCCTGCCTTCTCTAAACCCAGCTCTGTCAATCGAAGATCTTTATCATTCAGAGCCGTTAACATCGAGTTTTGGAACAAATTCCATTCGAACTGAAACTTGTCGGGACAATGAGAAACACCTTGCTAATATCCAAGAGGGGACTACCCCCTGCAACCCCTTGATCGAGTTCGATCGATTAACCCTTTAGTTACTCTCGTAGGGAATTAAAAATGGGGAGTTGTTTTCGTGAGGTGTAAGAAAGGTGTCTGAGAAACCGAGAAGGTATAACAAATTAAATACAGTCTCTTCTTAGTTGAAAAGGCAATAAATATCGTTCTGAGCAGTCGATTATGTTAAAGACAAACTATAGCTATTTACCCGGCTTCACACAGGTGCAATTTAATTTTTGCTCGAAGATCAAAGTCAAGACGAAACGTGGTCGCTCACAATGGGCCTTATCAGAAGGCTTAAAGTCACCCAAAAGGCAATGGAGAGGGCAATACTCGGAGTTTCCTTGCGTAACCGAATCAGAAATGATGTTATCCGCAAGAGAACCAAGGTAACCGACACAGCCCGAAGGATCGCCAAACTGAAATAGCAGTGGGCAGGGCACATTGATCTCAGAGCAGATGGTCGCTGGGGCCTAAAAGTTCTGAAGTGGCGACCGCGTACCGGAAGACGCAGCGTTGGAAGGCCTCCCACAAGATGGACCTAAGACCTGGTGAGAGTCGCTGGTAGCCGATGGGTGCGTATCTACTCGTACATGCGGAAATTATTTTTGTATTATATCGATACATGGATAACGGATCGTCGTGATTGTGAGCCCAAAAACGGATGTTGTTTTAGAGATTTCTACTGAGCCTGCATATTGTTTGAAGCCTATTACAACCCCAAAGATTTAAGATTTGTAACTTGTGCTCATATGTATGTATGTATGTAAGTATGTATGTAAGGGACTTTTGGAAAGTTTTGATTGCGAAAGTGGACCTATTGGACTGCCGCATATTTCGCCAGATGAGTTGGTTAAAATAACGGACTCAACAATTAATAACTCGCAGGTACCTCAGTGCAAAAATAAATCAGTTTCGCGCAGTCCTACACCAAAACATCGTAATACCGTCTCACCCGTGCAATCCTTATCGGAGACGCGGGCGCCCGGCGGAACCGGTTTAGCTGAGGTTTCGACGATAGTAACGAAACAGAATAATAAAAATTCGTATGCTGGGGCCGCGGCTGTCGGTGTAAGCTCGTCACATAGTCATAAAGTGATGTCTACTAGAACAAATGAACCAATGAATAAGAACGAATGGACGCTGGTACAGAGAAAACGGAATAAAAATAAATTTATTGGCAAGAAAGGGACCGCTTGTGTTACGACGGAATGCAAGTTCCATGCCGCAACAATAAACATACCGTTTTATATATATAATGTAAGCAAGGACTGCGCCTCGTCTGAGATTTCAGAATATATTGAGTGCAAAACGGGGGTAGAAGTAAAATTAGAAAAAATAAATATGAAATTAAAAAAGGATTATGAGGCATATAAATTCATGATTCCTAAGGATAAATTATCTATATTTATGGATGAAAATCTGTGGCCGAGTGGAATATCCTTCCGCAGATATGTTACGTTCAACAAAAAGTGGAATAATGGTGATAATCACCAAGTGAGTGCTATTAATTCTGAACAATAATAATGGATGTGAACTCTAACGACAAGGACACCTCAACTAAACTGATTAGTTTCAACTGTAAGTCTTTTAAAAGATCTTTTGATTGTGTTAAGATGTTAAGTAGTGACGCTGATGTAATAGGACTTCAAGAGACTTGGTTACAATCTAGTGAAATACCGTACTTAGGGGAAGTAAATAAGGACTTTAGTTTCTTTGGCAAGTCTGCAATGGACACAGGTGTAATGTTACAAGGTCGTCCGTTCGGTGGCGTAGCCCTATTATGGCGGAATACGCTATTTGACTCAGTGACTGTTATTCCATGCAGTAGCAATCGCGTTGTTGCTATTAAAGTTAATGTGTTGAACCGATCTAGCTTGATTTTTAATGTGTACATGCCTACTGATTCGCCCGATAATCTTTTAGAATTTGTGGAATGTTTAAGTGAGATAGTGGCCATAATAGATAGTTGTGATACTGAAAATGTTTACATATTAGGGGATTTTAATGCGCATCCCGGGGAGCTCTTTGGAAAAGAAATGTTAAACTTTTGTTCAGAACAAAATTGGTTATGTGCCGATTTAATTAAGCTGGGGGTTGATTCTTATACCTTTGTAAGTGATGTGCATGGTAGCCGTCGGTGGCTTGACCATTGTTTGGTAACCGAGGCCGCGTGGAAGTCTGTAACATCTGTAAGGGTACATTATGATAGCTACTGGTCAGATCACTTCCCGCTAGAGCTGCAATGTAATATGGCAAGGGTCAGGCCAAAGTCGACTCCATTACTTGATTTTCAAATAAATAAAGTTACGTGGGGCGAGCGTAATATAGATCAGATTGGATTGTATACCAAGGAATGTAACTCTAAGTTAAGGCAAATTGATTTTCCTAGTGATCTAAGTCAATGCTGTGACAATATGTGTAACGAACTAGAACATAGGGAAGTAATTGATAACTTATATCATAAAATTGTTTTATCGTTACGGGAGGCTGCTGAGGCCACTTATGTCAGTCACTGTAAAGGGGGGGTTTTAAAGGGTCGACCTATCTTGGGGTGGAATAAGCATGTTAGGGACGCTCACCGGAACTCCAGACTAATGTTTACAAATTGGGTTTGGCATGGGAAACCAAGCACGGGATATATTTATAATGATATGGTCGAGTCCCGAAAGATTTTCAAACAAAAACTTAAGTTTTGTCAAAATAAACAAGACCAAATTAAAATGGATATATTGGCTTCAAGACACAACAAGAAAGACTTTCGCGGGTTTTGGAAACACACCAAAAAATTAAACCCCAAGCCTGGCATTCCGGTGTGCGTCGATGGGGTAAGTACGCCCGGGGAGATAGCAAACCGGTTTAAGGAGCATTTTAAAATACTACCTTCGACGTCTGATGTTAACAGTGTTGTTGCTGAGGCTGTAGTGTTAGAGGTACCTGCTTGCATTATGGCTAAGCAGATTAGAACAATCATTAAAAATATGAGACGAGGCAAATCGCCGGGACACGACAGCCTTAGCATAGAACATTTTGAGCACGCCGGACCGCATCTCGCACGACTGCTAGCGTTGTTGTTTACTTTCTGTATCCGACACTCCTACCTACCCGCTGCGTTGATGAAAACGGTGGTTGTACCAATATTGAAAAATAAAACCGGTGACGCCAGTGACAAAGGTAACTACAGACCGATCTCATTAGCAACTATTACGGCTAAAGTACTTGACGGTGTGTTGGAGGGACAAATTAGTAAACATATTAAAATACACGATGCTCAGTTCGGCTTTAGGCCACAGTTATCGACTGAATGTGCTATTTTGTCCCTTAAACATACTGTCGGGTACTATACGAAGAGAAGTACGCCTATTTATGCGGCATTTCTAGACCTTTCCAGGGCATTTGACCTGGTAAGGTATGACGTCCTGTGGTATAAGATGCGCGAAGCGGGAGTGCCTGACGCCATTACAAATATGTTTCAATATTGGTACGGCCACCAAACCAATCAAGTTAGGTGGGCTGATCAATTATCGGAGGAGTATAGGTTGGAATGCGGGGTGAGACAGGGGGGATTGACCTCACCAGCGCTTTTCAACCTGTACATTAACCAACTGATTGTCGAGCTCAGTAGCACTCTTGTTGGCTGTTCTATTGACGGTCTGTGTGTCAATAGTATTAGTTATGCAGACGACATGGTGCTGCTGAGTCCGTCAATTAGCGCGCTCAGGAAGTTGTTGGCAGTCTGTGAGGCCTATGCAAAGGCGCACGGACTTGTATACAATGTACAGAAAAGCAAATTACTAGTGTTTAAGGCAAAACATAAAAAACCAGCACATAGTATGCCACCTGTTATGCTGGAAGGTGTGGCCCTTGAAAGAGTGCTAGATTTTAAGTACCTTGGGCACATAGTTACGGAGGACTTAAAAGATGATGCTGATATGGAAAGGGAACGGAGGGCGTTGGCTGTCCGATGCAATATGTTGGCCCGCAGGTTTGCTCGTTGTACACCAGAAGTAAAAATAACTCTTTTTAAGGCGTTCTGTCAATCGTTGTACACGTGCACCCTGTGGGTTCGATATACGCAGAGGGCATACAACGCCCTCCGGGTTCAGTATAATAACACTTTCAGGATGTTGTTGGGGCTCCCACGTTACTGTAGCGCATCAGGAATGTTTGCAGATGCACGTACTGATGGTTTCAGTACCATCATACGTAAAAAGATTGCTTCCATGATGCGCAGAGTACGTGGGAGCGGCAATGACATCCTGAAGGTCATTAGTGATAAGCCGTGCTGCACCATTATGGCGCATTGGTTACGTGTCCATGTACATGTACCCGGTGTGTCTGGTGGATGCAGCAGATATATGAACTGAACGATAGTTTTTTAATTTTAAAATCTCTTATTCCTTTTGTTACTAACATAGTTTATAAGCAGTGTGTACTACTAACATCATATGGATCAAGGTCTGAAATAAAGTATTTTTATTTTTTTATTTTATTTATTTATTATTTATATGTGGAAAGTGTCCAAACCACTTTAGATTTGGGTTAAGTGCCTTAAATAAGTCCAATTATGGCTTGTAAACATTGATGTTCTGGAATTTCATCTGAACCAGAAACTTTGAGTCCTCAAAACACCGATAGCATTAACTGTACCACAACATACATAGGCATCCCAATCCGCTTACAATCATACACCAGCAGTGTCACAACGGAACTCGGTCTGCTAGTCAAACATGAAACAATGCAGCCGTTTGCGTAGGAGCACAACTTTATACGTAACACAAGAGTTATAGTTCAACTTGTAGCCTTCATATTGTTTACCTTGTCGTGCGAACGTTTACCAATGCTAAGTGATTAAGAATACTCGTCGAGGATAGGAGTGGGGTGGAGTTGATGTTGATGTGTTTGGAGTTTTTGCACTGATTTTAGTGTTATGATCCAGGTTTTTAGAAATAGTTATGGAGTTACAGTCTTCTCATATACCATGGAAGCAGGACTATGCGGAGTGTGCTTTGTATTGCTTTGAAAAATCACAAAAAGTTGATTATTTATTTTGTATGCGTGAGAATAAAAGCAACAGATGCGATTTAAATTTAAATTGTAGAAAGAAGGACAGAAGGTAAAGAAGATCCATTAGAGCCGTGTGCCATACCCAGAGATGTTTTATTAAAAATATATATATCTTTTGAAGTGAATTTCATTGCACGTATGTACATACATACGTATTTTTTCCCCATTAGGTGATTTAACTGTCGTTTGACAGTTTATTGAATAATCTACCTCGCCACAACTCTTCGAAGAACAATAAAAAACCTAACAACAAGTCAACTTATTTTTTAAACCTAACAGCGACTCCATCCCACCCCCAACCCCACACTTACACCGAACTACACAAGATACAGTTCTCTACTCAAATTCCAAGTGTTCTCTAACTTAAACTGAAATAACTTATGAGAATCGGCCGATCGCCTTTGTCGTAAGCTAGAAGGCAATTATCATTAATTATTATTAAATGTGACATTTTAGTGATAAACGGTGGGCCGATAACTTGGGCAAATAACTCAAGTAAGGGTGGATGGGTCGAAAGTACCGCGGTGTTCTACTGTTTGATTTGCTATTCGATTTTGAGGGTTGAGCTGCGTTTGTTTGATTTCTAGTGGTGAGGTAATTTTTGGTGTTTGGGTTGGTAATTTTGTTAGTGTTGATGCTTCAGGAATGTTGTTACTTGAATAATTATGTTGTGTCGTATTTAGTGTGGAAATAACTTGTAAAAATAACCTAGGTTGCACTGAATTTTACTATCATCAATATATTTATCCTATGCTAATTCATTATGTGGAGACATATATTTTCCATGTAAAATTAGATTTATCTATCCTGGATTAAATAAAACCTGAATTATGGGGATTTTTATTTATTTTATAAGAATAACCTGTGGCAGTACTTGTCCTTTCGACGTTAACTTAATTTAACACGATGTATGCTAACATACATCGTGTGATATTATGACCATCGACAAAGTGAGACAAAAATTATTTAGGAATCTAAAAGAAAAAAAAATTAAAAGGTCTTTTTTGGTGAAATATAGCTATTAAACAAAGCCAGCAATCGCTAAAAGTAAATAGGCTGTATTAGGTACATTTTGTCGAGTTATTTGTGCTCACAGAAATATATGGCGCAATCGATTTTTTTTTGCGATTTCAGTTTTGATCTCGTAGTAAAAATTGTTCATAATGATGATTACATTGACCCCTAAAGAGGCATTGCCTTTATTCTGTTATACGTTGTATTTTACGTTTCAGTCGTACTAATATAAAGTTACTATTTCAAAGACACATACTTTAGGGAAGTCATGAATTCATGATTGACCTCTACTGAATAATAATAATAATAATAGTAACTTGGACCCAGCTCCCGACACCGGCGGAGTACTATTTTTATATTTTTAAATGTTTTTTTTTATTGTTTTTTTTTGTTATTGAAATATTTAAAAATATAAAATGTATGTGTAAAAAAATGAATAAAGAGAATAATAATAATTATAATATGATGAACATGGCAATACGGACGATTCCTGGTTAAAAATAAATGTTTCTATTTAGTACGTCAGTTCAATTTTCGAAAAATATTGGACACGTATTTTTTGCATTATCAAATTAATGAAAAATACGAAGATAAAACGCAACAATGATCAGGAGTGGGGGCTGGTGACGTAAAAAGTAGGTAGGTAAGGTACATGATAGTGACGTCACACGGGTTTTCAACGTACCTACTGTATCTTTTCATTTTTTGTTTACGTGAAAAAAGAAAAAATACGTGTCTAATATATTTATCTGACACACTAATTACATTTTTTAGTCATCTACCCTATTGTCATTACGAACTGTTGAACGTTAATATGGTTAATGATTTTATAGTTAACAAGCTTTTGCCCACGACTTCGTATGCGTATTTCAGCTTTCTACGATCAGAGGGTTATTAATGGGGGGATTAGTTAGTGTGAAGTTTGTAACGTACTCGAACGCGTTAAGGTAAACGTTCGCTTATGTCAAATTGAATAGAAAAAAACAGGTTGTCCGTGAGTGTCAACAGACGGCGCTTATTCAGTTTCAATACAAATTAACGTTAACGTTAACACGATCGAAAACTCGCACTAAGCCCTCTGTACTTTCGTCTGTGCGTTGTCTGTCAGTCACTCAGTCACTGAATAACGGAAGAGTTTTATAAACATATTGACTAAGTTAGTTAAATCATTGTGTATAAAACAATTTGCATTCACAGTTAGTGTAACTTAAAATTTAGGGTTGTCCCTAAGGACTAGTACCATTATTCTACCCGAAACAATAACAGTGACGGTAGTACTCTTCATACCCATCTATGATGGCACATCGGTAAAGTATAGCCACTTTACTCCATCAAATAAATTTACTTTCTCATAAATTCCTCCGTTATTAATCTTATCCGTGCTGAGCGCACATTTATTATTTTTATTGTTACTTCATACGTTATGTACTGTGATAGTTATCCTAATATCCTGGATGGTAGAATGGTACTTTTCCATTTTCGCGGTCACTGATCCCCCTATATTTTTAGGGTTCTGTACCCAAAGGTAAAAACGGGACCCTATTAGTAAGACTCCGCTGTCCGTCTGTCTATGTATCAGTCTGTCTGTCTATCACCACGCTATATCTCATGAACCGTGATAGCTAGACAGTTTAAATTTTTAGAGATGATGTATTTCTGTTGCCGCTATAACTTCTTCTTATTCGTTGTCTTCATTTGTGAAGGTCGTGCCCATCTTGGAATGCTTTGACGGAGTCACAGACGAGCTGCTTCCATGCCACTCTTCGGCTCTTCTTAGGGCAGTGGTCACCGTGAATCCTGTGATCGTTCTTATCTGGTCTGGCCAGCGAGTAGGTGAACGTCCGCGCGGTCTCTTACCATCCACCTTTCCCACCACCACCAGTTTTTCGAGGTTGTCTGGCTGTCTCCGAGCGATATGGCCAAAATAACTTAGGACTCCTTGGTAGCATATTGTGGAGAGTTGCCGCTATAACAATAAATACTAAATACAGAATAATGAAAATATTTAAGTCCCATGCAACAAACTTGATTTTTTTTGCCGTTTTTTTTTAATAGGTACAGAACCCTTTGTGCGCGTGTCCGACTCGCACTTGGCCGGTTTTTTTGTATTCATTATTGCAAAAACGGAAAATAAGATATAGTATGAAACCTTCCTCTCCGAATTAAGATGGCATTGACACGTCATGTCATGTTTTTTGTCTAACATAGATTTTAGGGTCTGATAGTTCTGAATTTACAAGTATTTTTAACCTGTTTTTACTTAAGAAAAACGATACATAATTATGTAGTTTATTCTTGTTCGTACAAAGAGATTTTAAGGAAAGGGGTGCTATAATGAAACGACTATATGAGAAGCCATTTTGAATTTTGTATTCAAATAAAGACGAATGACATTTATTTGGATCTGTGCCTGCAATTGCTCCACGTGTAACGATTTTTACATTTAATATAAATAACTATAACTTTCTCAAATGTAACTCTTTGCCAAATGGATGAAATTATATTCAGATCCATTCGTATAGTCTTTGCAAATATGCCAAATAGGAAAAGACACTTCTGTATTGAATATTGAAGATCTATGTGGTTTATAGATGTCATCCTACTGCCGATAAAATCTATGATAAGAATCATCGTATTTGCTGAAATATAGTGTGGTTTGTCTTCTTGTCGAATTAGCGGTTTTAGGGTTCCGTACCCGAAAGGTAACCTACGGATCTCTATTATTACTAAGCCTACGCTACCTGTCCGACCCTTCATCTCATCACGTCATCTGTCCGTCCACGGGCTGTGTCTCATACAACGTGTAATAGAATATATTTTATTTATTTTGGGTTCGACTCGTCAAAAGATAGGTCCTTTGACGAGTCGAATCCAAAATTACCAGCTGATGTGCAGTGTACGTATAGTTCATTAATTTGACCCAAACGGTAGTCCATTATACTTCTTCATCTTAACCTCTAATAGGCCACCGTTCAACTATGACGCATAACCTTCAGCACATTTACTGCCATATTCAGCACTTTGACCGCAACAATAAATCCACGCACCTTGACTACTTATCGATCACGGCTTTGCCCGGGTAATCATAATAAATAACGGAAAATTCGTACATTAACCGGCTCGCGTCGCTTGCCCTGAGTTATAACGCCTACCCGACATTTAGGCGAACCAGCGGCATTAGCATTAATTTAAAATATTATTTATAGTTTGAAGCTTTATACTGATGTAGATGGCCGAAGGGATGGAGGTGACAGACAGAATATTTTTCTAAAACATATAAAAAAAACATTATAAAAATAATTGTCACAAATCAGATCATTGTCCATCTTTGCCTTAATTTTAAAATGCAGCTTGAAACATTTCAAGACCTGTTTGCAATTTAAAACAAAACAATCTAAAAGATGAGAAAAGTATATATGTAAATTTGATACATGTAACTTTTATTCAAGTCTGACGAACAATAACAAGTATAGTTAGTAAAGAAAGATTTATTTCCAGTGCACAATCATAACTTCTACAAGATAAACTTTCATTAGTATTGCCGATTTTTCACCACAAACATGTGTATCATCATAAGTCCTGTTTTAGATGACAACAGGTCGACTCAATAGAGCCTAAGTACTAGGTACTAATGAAGCACATTGGCTTAAGATTTTAGATGACATTCAGGTCGATTCAATAGAGTCTACTACTAATAAAGCACATTGGCACATACTTATCCTTGGCGGCTGAAATAAGCGAGCAAGGTAGTAGGCATTGGCCAAAAGAAAAAATACACTATCAAGAACACCTTTGGTATTTTTAACGTCTCCAAAAGTACACAAGTTCCTCTAAATCCTTCCTCCTGGGTTGTGCTCACAAATCTTCGTAGCTCAACATTGGGTGCTGTGTTGATGATCTCGTTAAGGGTAAGATGACACCAAATGACCGTAATTATACCGAGTTAAGGGGCAGTAATCGCGTCGGGCCCGTGTTTTTGGCGAATTCGCAGCGGCTCGTGTTTCATTGTTTATTCAAGTTTTTTATTTTTATTGTTATTGCTGCTGGTACTGGTGCCTTTAATTGGGATCGGTTTGATGGTGGAAAGTTTTTGGGGTAAATGATGGGGGTCGATGACAGATGTTAACTGCGTATTAGGAATAATTAATTACATCTAGAAATAACCTTGTTAGGATGTATCAAACATGTTTAAGACCTACAAACTGGTTCTGAACCTCTGTATAGAACAACGAAGCCATTATAGGATCACTCGGTTGTCTGTCTATCCGACTGCCACGGCTGATTTTCTCTGAATCTACTATAGTAGGCGCCAGATAAATGAAGAATAACAGTCATTGACCCACCTACGTTTATTGACACACTAGCACTTCGCCCGCGACTTCGTCCGCGTGGAGATAGTAGGTACTCCACAAACTGCAACGCCCCCTATACATATCCCCTTATAAAGGTTAGTTTTGGAAAATTAAGCACAACGATTCTCATTATTGGTTCAGCGCAACTGTTCACCCCGTTCAGCCCGTCAGGGGTTGATTATGCAAAAATTGTTAGGTACATGATCTGTTTCAATTATCCCACTTTAAGTTTGTTCATAGAATTTCGACGTAAATTGAAGCAAGCTATAATTTCCTCCCCTAAAAACTTATTCACCCCTGCTTCACCCCTTACTATGTATGTACCTAGTTGATTTTCGAAAAATCCAAACATTTGTTATTCTTATTGTTTTATCGAAAACATTTAAATGCCGTGGTGTTTCAACTTCATCGGACCAAGCATTGATACGATTCTCCCCAGTTCGCTCAAGCTGCGACATTTTTCTTACTCCGAGCATGTTTATTACCGTCGTAACTTTTGAACGAAAGGTTCGATTTGAATGATTTAAAGTGTAATTTACACGGACATAATCAACCTTAATTATCATACCATTTTAATGGGGATAAGGATTAATATCATGGTACTAATTTTTTATTTCACCATGTGATTTGCTTGACTAATATGAACAAAAAGCGGTCATGGTGACTTATCCATAATAGTTAGACATATGGTATCGCGGACTTTTTTGTAGATATTGATGACTTCTATAAAACTGTAGTACATCACTTTGCTCTATTGCCAAAAGATTCCGCAGCGTACGCGATATAAGGATTTTTTCTCACACCTTGGGTCACATTATCGAAGTTTTCATACGGATCCCTAACTTTTTTGAAAATATTCTATAGCCTATGTCCATCACCGATAATGTAAAATTCTATTGGTGAAAGAATTTTTCAAATCGGTCTAGTAGTTTCGGAGCCTATTCATTTCAAACAAACAAACAAACAAACAAACAAACAAATCTTTCCTCTTTATAATATTAGTGTAGACAACAGACATAGTGACATAAAGCTGTCCTGAATAGACACCTATCGTGATCCTTACTGTTCTAGTAATTAACAACGATTCATAATTTACTGTCCCGGGGTACCTATGAAGAGATATTAATGAAAGGTCAATGTACTTTGTTCCACATTTATCTGGCGCCTACCATAGACCGGATTCAGATGAAATTTGGTACACGTATAACCTTCCTTGTTTCAAACACGGCCGCGTGACTCAATTTGCAATATTAATTCATTTTCGATAAAATACTTAAATACATTCTGAAACTGGTTACTTTTCGGGGAGAGGGGGGGAAGAAGAGAAAATTTAAAATCAAGTTTTTCCAACTTTACAGTGTGACATATCAAATCAGCGGGCTTATTGTAAGAGTCTCAAAAGTTTTATTTTATTTTAAAATATTCCATTCTCCAGGAAATAGATGAAAATTGACCATTCCTCCATATTTCAGAAACCACTGAGCCGAATATTTAAAAAAAAAACAGATTTTAGATCTTTACTAATAGATTACAGGAATACCTGTAAAAAAGTCTATGATTTTAAAGTATCAGGTTGAAAAAATATTATTCGTTCGAAATTGCACGTAAGTAAGTCCAAAAACTAGAATTATAAGATTTTCTACAAGTGAATTATCTCTCGAAAATCTTAAAATTCTCTTGTCCTTATCTTAATTTATTTGGGGCCACCGGTGCAGCATTTCCATCATCCTAAAAGTCACCTCTTTTCTAGATATATTTCTGAGTACCAATTCTACTAATATTCAAGCAACTTTCTCATTCGCTTCTCAGTTGCAAAAATGTATGAAAAATTTATTTATTGAGGAGAGTGAGGGACAGTCAGAACAGCATCCTGAAAACTGTAGCCGAGAGTTTTGGTTATCCGATTGTGCAGCAGTTTGTGCGTAGGTTGATTTTTACTAACACTAGGCAATAAGGTATTTTTGTATGTTTACTAATACTATAATATGGATGTTTGTGTGTCCGAAATAAAGATATGATATGATATGATATTTATTTTAACAGTTTGCGACTGACATGCAAATGTGAACGTTTTTTAAAAAAAATAGGATTGGCACTCTGGTCGACTTAATACTATGTTAGATAGTAAGTAGATGCGTAACTTACAAGTTTTTTACTTGTAAATTATATACAAGGTTTGGACTCGAAACGTGGTCGCTCACAATGGGCCTCATCAGAAGGCTTAAAGTCACCCAAAGGGCAATGGAGAGGGCAATGCTCGGAGTTTCCTTGCGTGATCGAATAAGGAATGATGATATCCGCAAGAAAACCAAGGTTACCGACATAGCCCGAAGGATCGCCAAATTGAAGTGGCAGTGGGCAGGGCACATTGCTCGCAGAACAGATGGTCGATGGGGCCGAAAAGTTTTGGAGTGGCGACCGCGTACCGGAAGACGCAGCTTTGGAAGGCCTCCCACAAGGTGGACCGATGACCTGGTGAGGGTCGCGGGTAACCGATGGATGCGAGACGCACAGGACCAATTGTTGTGGCGACACTTGGGGGAGGCCTATGTCCAGCAGTGGACGTCTTTCGGCTGATATGATGATGATGATGATGATGATATTATATAAAACTCAGTGACTAATACCACCTCGGACTACAGGAATGTTCATTAACGACTGAAATTATAGTGAAAAATATTGCAAATATTATAGTCTACATCGATACACTTCCAAATTATAAACAATCATTACTTGTAGAACATAAGATAGTCGGTATAAAAATTAACTAAACATCTTTCCCACCACCACCATTTAAAATAATTCACTTCAAACATACAAAACAGCGACACATATTCTCTAACCCGGTATTACTCACAAAAGTTGTCCGTCGGTATTAATTTCCATACGTATGTGTGGCACGCCTCACGGTTGGACTCGTATGGGCACGGACGCCATGTTTGAGTCCCCAACCGGAGATATTTAAGCTATTTTATTTATTTTGAGATACAAAAGGCCTTATCGGCGGATATATAGCTTAACAGCGTGTTCAGATTGGGATACTTTATTATAGGAGATAATTACCTATGTGGTTTTTTTTTTACTCTGGACGCTTTTATCCTGCACGACTTTTACATCGTTCTCTCATATATGTATAATTTCAACATGAATGATGTAACCATAATTTTGTAACAATATATTATTTTTAAAAGAGTGTCCGTTGAGTTTCTTGCACATTCTTCTCCATAGAGATCTACGTTTTGGAACGTGCAAATAGCTTCATCTTTTTGACCGACTGACCCTGACAATTCAAAAGTGCCTGTAAATGGTCTAATTGAAATAAAAGAGTTGAAATGAGTTGTTTGAGTTTTTTTTTAGTTGAAAAACATAAGTTGTTTGTGAAGAATTGTAGCGGTATCAATGCCGCCAGAAAAAAAAAACCAACGGAGCAAAATCTATATCGCAACAATAAGAGCCGTAACGCCATCTATCCCAGCAGCTTAACAAAACTTAACGAAATCGTGAATCATGTTATCAGAATTTACCGTTCGATTTGAACAGATACAAAATTCCGAATATCAACCATCGGGCAGTTGCCCACCCGACACAACAACCGTCTGGTCGGAGGATCCTACCTCCACAATGGAGGTATGGGGGACTTTACTCTCTGTACCAAATACCTCCATACTGGTGACCCTCGACATTGAACGTCAGCACAGCCTTCCAGCCAGTAGAATATTATCTCTAGTTATTGATGGAAGTTTATTAGAGCGCTAACAAAGCGGACGACTATAGGTCAGTTCAAATACATTGAGTCTTGAAAGCGTTTTAATTATGATTCCTAATGTAGCGGAGGCCATTTAGACGTTTGAAAGGAGCTAGGCCTAGTTCCATTAGAAGTTTAATTCGCATAGGTGACTACAGTCAGTCGACAATCGCATATCTTGTTAACAATTAATAGATTACCAACGATTATATTTTTGCAACCTTTTTTTGTAATGGGTGGTTTACGGTAAGTCCAAAAGTATTTTACAAGCCTCCACCCAGGCAGAAATATCACAGGGACGCACAAAACCCTAGCAAATAGCTATGCTGACATTTTACAATACGAATTGGCTTAGGAAACGGACAGGCCATCTCTAATCATATATGGATTAAACAATTGCGAGTCGAACTCGCGCACGAAGGGTTCCATACAATATATATCTATAAAAACGGCAAAAAATCAGGTTTGTTGTATGGGAGCCCCACTTACAATATTTATTATATTTTATTTTTATTTTTATTAAAGTGAATATTTAACTAAATATTTTGTGAATATTTCAAGCGTTTACCTGTTGCTGTTATCAATATCGAGCAAAAATATCACGTTTGTTGTTCCCATACAATGAACGTGACATTTTTGCCGTATATTATAATATTTAATTAAATATTTATTTAGTTAAATATTTATTTTATTCTGTTTTTTAGCAATTGTTGATATAGCGGCAAATACATTATATGTGAAAATTTCAACTGTCTAACTATCACGGTTCATGAGATACAGCCTAGTGACAGACGGACAGACAGATGGACGGACGGGCAGCGGAGCTTAGTAATAGGGTCCCGTTTTACCCTTTGGGTTCGGAACCCTAAAAACATGTTACAAGAAAAAAAAAAACCCAAAAAAAACCTACATCAATATCCCCAGCCTCCCAGTGTGAACATCGGGACCCCCGTGACATCCTCTCAATAAACAAGGCTTCTCATAGTTACCCGCGTTATCTGACTTTGATGGGACGGTCGGCGGGTAGTTTTAAAACGTGTGCAAACACCGGTAGTTGTAAATAATTATGGGCTTTCGTAGTTTTTGCCCAGCGATTATGCGTAATGACCGGGCCTGGTTACATTTTGAGATAGTTACCGCGTTTATTTACGTTGTTCGCTTTTGTTTTGCGCTATGTATTTTGTTTTGGAAATTGTAATCGGTTTTGTATGCTATGTTTGTTTAGTTCATTTAAATAATGGGAAGGTAGGTAATTGGGTTCTCTGATTTTTGGTGTTAGAGAGGTACCTTTAGTAAAATGTATGTTAGTTTGTAAAGTAAGAAGGTAGAGATAAACTAAGGTGTAAGCCACGACCGAGTGAATCGCCGCGTGCTCATCGATGTTACTCTTCGAAATGTCGCCGTGTGGATACACTTTCATAATAGAGTTGCCATAGAAGAAGTTGAAGTGCCAGGAAAATAAATGAGAACATAGCTTGCATGATAATGTAGGCGATGTTACGATTGTACGATTCGTCGATCAGTGAAATAACTTCTAAAGGCCAATTTTCGTATTTAAAAAAAAATCTTACATTATTTCAGCAACAATCAACGTCAACATGTTTGTTATGTTAATTTGACTAATTGATTTTTTTATTATTAAAATGATTTTAATTAACTAAGACTGATAAAATAGCAATAGTAGCTAGATATTAGAGAGAACTGATTTATAAAACGAATAGTAGGGTAGAATGTTGCACTTGTGTCTACGTCAGTTGCTACGCCGTAGCGCTCACTCGTAGCCGTAGCTTAGACGGTGCTACGGGATTCGGGATCGCAGTTATTTCCATTTTATATACTAGGTAACTTTATAAATGTTATTTTTATTATTATTATTGTCCTATATTACATTTGTACTTTATTTCTTTTCTTTTTTTCATGAAAACACCTGTCAGTTAATGGTTTTTCGTTCGAAACATCAAGTGACATGTCAGTAGTGCTTGTCAATCCCATACATTTTGAACTCCGCTAATAAAATGTCACTTTGTCAATATAAAAAGACAAAAACATTCTGAACGTACCTCTGGTACGTTCAGAATGTTTTTGTCTTTTTATATTATCCAATCTTAGGCCCGTCAAATAATTAGCTTTGAACCTTTCAAAAATTTCTAACTCAGATTTCTTTCTTGAATTGTGTATTTGATCTCTTCTAATAATAAAAAAAAATTAAACATTTTCCATAACCAATATTTCAATACAAGCTGGGAAAATCACGTCATGTCTAATTACCTTTTTACAATATTAAAGAATAGGTAAAACTAATTTATTTTGTCAGAATTAAACATTATGTTAAGAATAGGTAAAACTAATTTATTTTGTCAGAATTAAACATTATGTTAAAAATAGGTAAAACTAATTTATTTTGTCAGAATTAAATATTTTGGCCCGGAGAAATGTCGTTAAGAAATAAATACGAAATTACTGTTGTGTTTAATTTTTATAATTATGTTTGACATGACCTATAATTAATGAAAAGAAAGCAGTTAATTGAAGTACAAAATAACAAAGTAACATTCTTTAAAAAATAGGATACGCATGGATTAAAAATATTTAATTTTCAGTTTGGAGCATTTGTGGAAAACGTTAAGTTTTACAGGTGTTAACTTAATATCTTCTTAAGTTATTATTAAAATTAGATGTTTTATTTAAAAAACGAACACGCGTTGGTTAACTTTTTGCGAGATACATTTTGACATATTTCCCTGCATATACCTACTATGCAAAATGTCAGTTAAGAATTATTGCAGTTAGCCTAATTTTCGGCATAATTTGACTGAACTCTCTATTACATTTTTTAGTATGTCTAGTGTCTGTTTGATTTTAAGTATGTTGATAAAAAAAAAAAACAAAAAAAAAATGTATTTAACCGCTCAGGCCCAACATGTGAAAATTCCCTAATATAAAGTAAATCTTATGTAATAGGTAAATAAACATTAAATTCGCGATTAATTCGCGACACACCGGTGTGTCGCCGGGGCCGGAGAGGTGTACTAGCTTTTGCCCACGGCTCCGCCCCCGTGGATGTCGTTTATCGCATAAAAAAGTAGCCTATATCCTTCTCAATATCCCAGGCTATATATCTGCCAAATTTCATGACGATCCGTTCAGCCGCTTTAGCGTGAAAGCGTAACAGACAGACAGAGTTACTTTCGCATTTATAATATTATATTAGTAGGGATGATTTTTAAACTCTTTAACATACACGTGTATGAAGCTTTAAGAACCGCTTTTCATCATCATCATCATCATCATATCAGCCGAAAGACGTCCACTGCTGGACATAGGCCTCCCCCAAGCGTCGCCACAACAACCGGTCCTGTGCGTCTCGCATCCATCGGTTACCCGCGACCCTCACCAGGTCATCGGTCCACCTTGTGGGAGGCCTTCCAACGCTGCGTCTTCCGGTACGCGGTCGCCACTCCAAAACTTTTCGGCCCCATCGGCCATCTGTTCTGCGAGCAATGTGCCCTGCCCACTGCCACTTCAATTTGGCGATCCTTTGGGCTATGTCGGTAACCTTGGTTCTCTCGAACCGCTTTTAAGAAAATAAAATCGCCGTAAAAAATCAAATCCATCTAAAAACTCATTCGTTGTACATCAGACGGTCCCCAAGGACAGGTTCATACTTCCGATACGAAAGTCTATAACATAAACATGGGGTACACTATTAAAACTTGGACTCGTTTTGTAAGCCAAAATATTACACGAACTACCTTCCTTCTATCTCGTTGGGTTAGGGCTGCCAGAGAATTTCCATTTTTATTTCAGTATAGAGATATGTTTGTGAAATGGTATCTGTTCTGAACAAAGATAGTTTCTTGTCAGTTTATGGCTATTGTGTGAAAGGTTTGGATTGGGAAATGGAGTCTGGATTTGTGGTTTTATTTTATAATTTTATCTAGCTTCTGTTAGTGGCTTCGCCCGCATTAATGTTATAAAGAAACTTACTCTCACGATAATCGAGTATCTTGTGCCCTTTTACGTTTTTTGTTTCCGTCAATCTATCACTAATGCAAAACTCATGATAATTGGTCCCGCGATTTAGACGTAAAAACGTAACAGACAGACAGGCAGAGTTACTTCTACATTTCAAATTTTAGTTTGGGTAGGGGGAATATGTGTTGTTAGTTAGATTTATTTCTTAATATGCTAGGTCCTTTTTTCATTCTGCTTTAATGTCTAAAATAGAGATGAAAAAAAGTGTTCATAACTTTTGTAAAATTGCAGACGTCTCGAAATATTTTCCTAGCAGTGTTACGTTAGTTCTCAACCGGGCCTCAATGTTTATTATGGATTTCTTTAATATTCTGGGTTTTTTATATCAAAAAAGTCTCATTAGTTACTCAATTTACCACTGCATTACCATGAGTCCTCATATAAAATGTCCACTGCGTTACCAAAAAATTGTTTTTTCGAGGATTATCTTAACGAGTTAGAACTTATGCGTTAAACGTCCCTTATACATTACAAGGGACGTTTTTATAGGCATCTAAAATTAGAATGGCCCAGATGCCCTAGACAATGAGCCATTCAATTAGCGAATGCGACTGTTGAAATGCCAAAATGAAGGTCACGGAAGGTGAAGGTGAAGGATCACGTGACATTTCAATAGCATCAGTTCTGTCAATCCCATACATTTTGGACGTATTGACAATCGCCTTAGCCACGCTACCGTTGACAGAATCTCACAGATCTTACGACGAATAACATTATTGTCGTGATCTTTAAATTTATATTTCTCAATTGTTACTGGCATCGTAATCATACAATGTGCAAGAATGGTCAGCATGTATTCTAGCTGCTCTTTTTCAGAATCGAATCAAATAATTTATACAGAAGGAACGAATACAGCCGGTCACTTAGGTGGAGTGAGCGACGAGTGAGCTGCCGTGCGATTCTGTAAACATGTCGAAGTGAACACTTTGGCGGGGTGCACGACGGGTGAGTTGTCAAACCATACAAATAAGATAGAATGACAGCTCTATTGTCGTTCACTCGGCCTCGGTGAACACCGTGGGATGTCGACAGAATCGACCGGCTGATATATTTCATCTTGTTTGTAAGGTTTGATAGCTCACTTGTCGTTCACTTCGCTTAAGTTTTGACTTCGTAATGTTTACAGAATCGCACTGCAGGTTGATATTATTCTGTAGCCAGTCATATTTCTGTCGTCATTTTAATAAACATACCTTTACATAAAATTGTCTGCATTTCTAACGAATGTGTGTTTTTTGGCTAACTTCCATCTTTGTGTGACCATCGTTCTCCCTGTTAATAGTGCCTTTAGCATACTTTTAAAGGTTTTTACAATTTTGGAAGGTCATGATTTGCAGTCTTTTGAATACCTATTACTTGTTTTGAAAATACAACTTTGTAAGTAAGTAGGTCGGTCTGAGCAACAATGTAAGTGAGTTTATTTTGTCCCTTTGTATTAAGCTTTCTCTTGTATTAGTTTATATTTTATTTTTATGTTAAGTATTTGAATATTCTTCTTTTCCCTGAAAGCCTGTCAAACTTTGGCATTACCGCAGGGTTTGACACGTCCATAACTTCAAATTCTCAATTCAGAAATCAGTCTTCAGAGCCATATTGACTTAAGTTGCATCAGAGAACAGAATATACTTCGAATTATGTTCACCATTAAAATATCGAAAATTTAATTTTAGCAACATAGTCAATGAAAAAAAGCAGTGATTAATGACCATCAACAAACTCATCATTCTCTCACCAATTCCCGCTCACCGGACAGCCCTACGACCCGGCCAGAGTCCGGCCGGTCCGGCTGCTGTCTCATAAACATGCCCCTGTATCAGCGCGTAATCTGCCGGATTTGTCGATCAGGCCGGCTATCCACTGGCCAGATTTGTACGGGGCTTTGCCGTCGATACGGCACATACATTTTGCTTTTCTTCCTCACTGTTTATGTGGTTGGTCAGGTGGAAGGCTCTAGTTTGTTGGGGGTACGTCATTTGTTTTTGTTTTTTATTAGGGGGTGCTGATTGAAGGGGGTGGGTGGGTGGTAATTATGGGCGTAGTGTGTTTCGTGTGGTAGACTGCGTGTTGGAGTTTTTGCATTTTGTATGAGGCAGTACTGAGAAGCTCGTAATGCCCGCTAGTGTCGATCCGACTCGAAGGGTGTGAAGTTAAGGAATTTCTTTTATTAATGTCAAGGCAACAAGCAAGCTTATTAAATAATAATAATTATAATAATGTTTGTTAATGAATTTATGAGATATAATAATAAATTGTAACAGCCACACCGGCCGCTTCAAGATTAAGCAACGCTTGCCGAGGGTGGTCTGTGGATGGGTGACCATCTTAACATATCGAGACTCCTCCGTGCCTCGGAAAGCGCGATAAGCCATTGGTCCCGGCTGTCATTTGGAGATCTTTGGCAGTCGTTACGGATTGTCAGAAGCCAGAAAAGTCTTGCCAAGAATTACCGTGTTACCCATCAATTAATGGGTTGTAGAGGTCTGGTAGGCAGCAGCTCCACGTATAATACTGGTATTTAGCTGAATCCGGTTTGACTGGAAGTTGACTTCAATATACTTGGGAACATTTGTTGGCAGATGATGGTGCTTTTATATCATAATCTCACTCAGTAAAATGCGATGATGTGGTCGACAGTGGAGCCAGTTGCCTAGAAGTAACCTGTCTACTGTTCTACTGGAATAAAAACTCCCAGAATGTAGCTATCAGGAAACACAGGCTCCGGTAGGAATTCACACTTCTTAGCTGTACGCCCGATGTAACTTTTACCAAAACGATTGCACATAATTATATATATGGGGGAATAACTGTTTTCTTTAGGATGACGTATAATGTACTATATAGCAATATTGATCGCACAGTATAACTATTTGCTGTGTACTGGTAAACTTACCCGTTACCAACCCATAGGAAATGAAAAAATTAGATCAGACTATTCTTACTTCAAAAATATCAAGTTATACCAACATTGACAGGCCTGTTGGTCTGGTGGTTAGTGACCCTGACTGCAAAGCTGGAGGTCGTGGGTTCGATTCCCACCCAGGACAAACTTTGTGTGATGAGCATAATTGTTTGTTCTGTGTCTGGGTGTAATTTTTCTATAATATGTATGTATTTTAATATAAATTATATATGTATGTATATCAGTTGTCTGGTTACCATAACACAAGCTCTGCTTAGCTTGGGATCAGAATGGCCGTGTGTGAGTTGTCCCAAGATATTTATTTATTAATTTTATTTATTTATTTATTTATTCAAAAACCAACATACAAATGTACAACAAAAATATTCCCGGTTCTAAAAATAGCAGCTCATCATGTTCCCACCGTCGTGAATATTGATGAGGATTGACTCCGGTGCGACGCGCCAGTGAGGTGATCAGATCGACGCTGTCGCCTCAATTAGTTACGATTTTGACGTACTATTTATATCTGAATCCGAAAATAACTTGGGTTTTTTTGTAGAGGAATGAATATTTGCTAGGTCAATATTCATGGGCGTTAGAGAGTCGCTTGTCATCTTGATAAGCATTATAAAACTGACATATTATTTTGTACCTTAGCAGTACCTAGCTTAGCATTGATACTTGAAAACCATGGCAAGGTTCTACTCAGTTTGATAACATGTTTCTTATTTATCAAGGCGGTCTTTTTCTGTAAAAGTGGCTGGGTCACAGAACATGTTGAAACATATTCAAATTTTAACTTATGATTCTTTAAATTCATAGAATAATGTGATTTGGAATCTGCTAATAATTTTTTTATGAATAAGGCTGTTTATGTTGTATAAAATCTCCGAAGGTTGGTACGATTATTTTGATCAGAAAATTCGGTTTTGATGTATTTTTCCCGAGAACAACTAGGACAGGACTTATCTTTCACAAAATGCTTGTATTACTTTCGTAAATGGCTACTTCTCGAATATTTCCAAAAATCGAATGGGGTTGCCATTTAAATGAAAATTAAAAATACATCTACAACATCCCTTCCAAAGTCGAAGAAACAACTGCACCTCCTACCCGTTCTCACACATCTCCCTGACTATTGTAAATTAATACGTCGAACGAGCAGGCCTCGTAAATCGGCCGTCTCAATTTACCGGCCTACGTATTGGCAAGACGGAGGCCTGGCGAACTGGAGGCCAGTGGAGGACTGGAGGCCTTTATTGATAGGCTGTTGTCGCCTTGAGATATTGCACGGCAATTTGTAGACGCTTGCTGGCTACAGAATTAGCGGTAATCAATTAATTGGAGCGTTTTATGGGAACAATTGTTTGATGGGGCTGGTTTAATTGGTTTTGTAAGGGTTTTAAAATTAAAAGAGGTTTAGTAAGGTAAGGTAGTATAATAGTAAAATTTTACTTTATGTTACTATACTTCAAAAACATTTATTTAGTAGTATTTTTGATATCGGTTATTTATGTGCGGTAAAAAATAAAGTTAAAGGGAACATTGTCAGCCCACTTAAATGGGTCAGCCTGTAATAATGTAAAAGCAACTGGACCTTTTTTTAAGGATGGGAAATCATCAAATGACCCCTTCCGCTCTGGGTGTAGCGAGAGGGAGTGTAAGACTCTTACTGACTAAAACACATCCGTGCTCCTCCTAGTGCCCTTTGCGTTCCAGGGCTGCGGTGACTCTTTCGAAAAAAATCCGCAACCCTGGCTAGAAACAGCTGGAGTATACTACTCGTACTGGATTAAATTATGATATAGCATAGCAGGGGACTAGCAACGTAAGGACTACGATTAAACTGAGTTAATTAATCGATTATTTAAAATAAGACGGAGTCCTTGAAAGTCTAGACATTTCGGAGCGTGGCCTATAAAATCGACAATGTTATCAAATAAAATGGATAAGGCGTGATCAAAGAGTAAGTAGTAAATGGTTAAATAAGCTACTTCTTATTTTTGAATAAAACACAAACTTTTCCTCAGATATAACACTATTAACATGGTCGTTATTTTGCTCGAGAAACTTAATTCAATTTCGTTTGACACCGGTGGACAACACCCAGCATAATAAAATTATAAACATTTTATAACTACATCATATTAATAGGGTTACCATGTGTCCAGCCAAAACTATTTCCTCAAAAGACCAGCTCAGGCGTTATCCTACATGGTTATTTTTCGGCTTGACATTTGCATTGTTTCGATTCAATATCTTTAATATTAAATAATTTTATGAATGAATAATTTTAACATGCAACTGTCGCAGCCAATTAGCTTACTCAGCCGTTTAATTGGTTGCCTAGCCTTTTCATTTGAATGTGCCGATTTTTCAGCGATCTAAGTGACATCTTTTGTTCAATATCGTTTAATGACTTGCCCATGTCACTTAAGTCGCTGATTAAACAACACAATTCAATTAAAAGGCTAGACTTTTAATAAAACGGCGGATTCAGCTAGTTGTCTGCAACATTACCATTATTTGTAACTATTTACTGATTAAAAAGAGCGTCCGAGGAGTTTTTTGCACATTCTTCTCGTGTAAATCGTGTAAACTTTACTGCAACATATTAACAGGTTGACCATGCTAACAGCCAAAAAAAAAATGTTAATTTATCGTAGACAAATTTTATACATTGAAACGCTTTTGTTAAACGTCATTACTTACTGAACACAACACCAAATTCACACCAAAAATACCCCTTTTTTCACAAATAAGCAACCAAAGTGTATAATCTGAAACACAGCACCAATCATGTAATAACATTGTCAAATCCAGCCCCGGACAGCCGGCGGATTACTGCGTATTTACTGCAAATTAACCGCACAATTGATGGCCAATTGATCGTCTAATGTTCCCACATAGCCATTATATTAAATCAAACAGCTCTGGATGGTCTACCAAGTACCTGGACAAAGACCTATTGATTTAAGAGCTGTGTAGAGGCTGTTTACATAGATTGATGTCATCGGGAGATCTGTGCGTCTTAGGTCTAGCGCTCGAATGGTCTAATCTCTCTTGGATGTTGGAGTGGTGGCCAGTGACAATTGAGGTGGGGTCTTGAATGCTGGAGGCAGTTGGGGGCAGTGCAGGTAAGACATTATTTAGATTAGAGCTATTGGTATCACACTAGTTTGATTTCAGGAAGGTATATGACGTACATATTTATAATAATAACGTTATGTTTTGCTGTAATTTACCAGTCCTATTTTAAGTTCAAATAATTGTAATGAATACTACCTCGTTCTCTTATTTCAAGACCCAAACTCTAGATAAACTTCAAAGCTATTTTACTAACAGATGCAATCTCAGAAAAGCAATCCCCGAAACCGACTACAGAACAGAAACCAAAACTCATCCCTAAAAACAAAATCCCTTGGCATACAAAACGCCTAGTTGCACAAAGACAATAATTCGATAGTAAGCCCGCGCCGCGCCTCAGATCTCACCTGACTAACTGCCTCTAACCACCTCTAACCGCCGCGCGCCGGCACGGACCGGTTTAATCCGCCTGGAACCGGCGCAATCCGGTTCACAAACTTTGTTCTGTCATGCTTGCTTTGCGGTACACGCGCCGTGCCACTTGTCGTGTTGTCTGTAAACGATTTGTTAATGGATTCCGGTTATTGTGTTGCCCTTTTGTGGGTAATTGGCTGGAGTGATGAGTGTATTCGCGGTTTCGTTAATGTGAATATTTTTCCGGGATTCGTTTTATTGGATCAAGTTTTTGAGTCGACTTCTAAAAACTAAGTTATATTGATTTTTTCGTATAAGAAGAAAGTCCATGCTTTTTCTCTTGTTCTTTATTGCACACTACTGTCTACATTTCTTTTTCAATTCTCTTTTCGCAGGTCTGCTGTTTTCTTTAGAAATAAGCAGTACCTTTGTACTAATAATTGTAATGTTGTATCTGTGTTGTTTCTCTCTGTGTACATAAATTGTAAATAATAAGGCCTAAACTACGAACTTCGGGCTTAGAGAGTAGACCCCCTGGGCGGAGCGGAAGAATGTGTCAGACTCTTACTGACTAAAACCCATCCGTGCTTTTAATAGTGCCCTTTATTTTCCAGAGCCGCGGTAACTCTTTCGAACAAAATCCATAACCTGGCAGATCCTCCCAGCCCCTAGTACCTCCTCCTAGTCTTCAAAGACCTATAAAACAAACATCACACTAACACCCTTTTATCTAAATGCCAGTACACAAAAACGTCCCTGAACAGTCCCAAATGTCAGAGAATGTCCCCAAATGTACCAGAATGTCCCGTAAAGATTGTGTCAGCGAGCTTAATGCCCCGTGCTGGCCGCGGCCCATTGCATCGCCGATATCTTTGTTGCTTTGCAAAGTTGGATGTAGGAGGAGATAGACAGACATTGGAAGGCATAAAGTAGCCTTAGGAGCTGCGCAGCTGCGTGAACTGGGCTTGTTGCAGTCTGATAAAGATCCTTTGTGTTGTTCTTTTTTTCGATGAATAGGACATAACTATGGGGAAGTGAACTGCTTTAACATTGCCTGAACAATATTCAGCAAAAGTTTATTAATGAACTCTCCAAGTAAAATATTTTTTTTTCTAATCGTCGTACCTGCTTAATTGTAATCGTGTATTTAATTATTTCACTACCTACGTTTTTCTTACTAAAAACAATCTCCACATCAAATAACTTTGCAGTAAGTTTAAATCGAGCCTAACCAGTATAAACCGCTTCAAACCGACGTAAACCAGTTTAAGGCGGTCTGAGCCAACTCATGGCGCTAAGTTTGTTTTGTCACTTGCTCCGTTTAATAGCAAGTTGGGCTCACACTCAAAGTACACAGTCTAATTGAATTGATTGTCTGGATTTGAGAGGAATACCTGTAAGGTAGAGGGGAATAAAGGAAATTTGCCGATTTTTTTCTCAATATTTTTTTTCACGTGTTGTGAAGGTGATGCGATGTACGTATGACACCATCATAGTTTTGGCTGAAAGACCTGCCTGCCGCCACTTGCGGTTGCCTGCTGGTTCCGATCAAATGACAAACCCGATTTTGATGTTACTTAGACTCTTTCCTTATCGCGATAAGGCAACGTTTACATTCGTAGCAAAACATTACGCGTATTTCAGAAAACTTACCTATACGGTAGTAGTCACATAACTGATCCTAAGAGGAAAAACAGCAAGGCACGATAAGTAAAAAATCAATAGTTCCATGACTAAAAAGAGACAGTTAACGCTAGTGACACAGCACTTGTTAGTCTATCATTACTCCATTTCTTCCTATCCGACGCAAACATCTGTCTCCATCCAAAAATCCACAAGTGAACTGAATTTGAATCGAAGTGCCGTCCAATAGTGGAATACAAGAAGTGATCATTAATCACTGCATTGTTGAACTAGGGTGACAACGAGTCAGCTTGTATTGTGGATTTGTTGACAGGGATCACGTCTGGACGTCAGCGGCCGTATTCTGGCCGTTTGATGTGGGTTCGTGTTTCTTTCGAATGTTGTGTGCGGTGGTGGGCTGATTGTGTAATGTGCGAGTGTTTTGCGGAGATAGTTTAGTTTGTATGATAGTGATGTCTGCTGTAAAATGTACCTGATGGTAATGTGATGTTCAAAAATGTGTTTGTGTGACTTCGTTTAATTTAAAAAAGTTTTTACAAGTTCAGACTTAGAGGGACTTAGAGCGGATTTAACCAATGAAACTGAACGTAATCAGTACATCTAAACTGCGTTCAAGAGCTGTCAGTGTAAATATTCCATAGAAAAATAATGACACTGACAGCTCATAAACGTGGTTTATTCGTTGATGGCGTTCAGTTTCATTGGTGAAATTGGCAATTAGTGTATTTATTTATAGATAAGACTCGTCAACATTGCAAAACTGTAAAATGAACTTTACTTAAATATTCAAATGCTGCAATATTTACAGAAACAGAACAAAACAATGTGTCCATGCCAAAGACAATAAAGAAATGGTAACAACAAAATAAAAAATGTTTTGATTACATTGTGTAAACAGTGTTTGAGTTAAGCTATTATTTAGTCACACATAATAGGTAAAATAATAATACAATCAAATTAATAACCAACCAACCGTCTCCAGAATAAGTCTCCAAGCTCCTCACTCACAGTAGTGAACAATCGCGAATGAATGGAGTGGAGACAAAAGGCCGGTTCCTTTGTGCTAATGAAGAATGGTCACCCTTACCCCGTGTCGTGTTAGTGTGTTAGCCGTTAGATTAATATCGGCGTTAGTGCTCATTGCTCATTGGATGTAGCAAAAATTTACTGATAAAGATTGAGGAGCTGCAAATTTTGAGTAGATTGATTTTTATTTATGGCAGTAAATTATTTTTTTTGACAACAGCAGAATCAATTGCAATTGTTTTTTTTTTGTATCGGATAGTATTTTATAAAAACTTTACGATGTATATAATGTTTATTTATTAAGAAAGCTGCATTATCGCTGAGTGATATAGACTTGATATTAACCCGAAAAAAATGCACGGTTCTTGGGAGATAAAAGGAGCAAAGCAGCGAAAAATACTGGTTTATGCAAAAGAAGACGCAACAATCCCTATTATTAATTAAATTCTCGTAACTTAGTCTAAGTTCTTAGACTAAGTTTGCCAGGAAATCATTGCAATTTACCAGAAAATATAATCTTCTGATAAGAAGAACGCGATCTTACATTCATGATCTGCCTAGGCTTTTCCCAACTGTATTGGGATTGGCTACCAGTCAAACCGGATTCAGATACCAGTACTCGAATTCGATCTTACATTGATTGATTGAATTTGTAAGCAGCTGACTCATTTCAAAATAATAAATAGCTATCTTGAATGATGATAATAACTATAGAAAAAAAACCTGTCACATTATTAAACGTCCTACCAAAACATCCACCAGTATAGGTACCTCAACCTCACATCCTAAAATTACAACGAAAACAGTCCAAAACATTTTCTTTGCCTGATTTCCAAAAGTCACAGGGACTTATCCCGTCAGGACATATCAGCGACGTTTTACGACGTCAAAAGTCGCGTCAGGATTACTAGTGACGTCGCGGCTGGCCCCTGTCCGGGACTGACAAGCCAGATGGACACCCTTATCTCTTACTAAAAGCGTGTCTATTTATAGTGTGTGTGTGCGTCTGTGTTTGGTGTATGCGAATTTCAGTTGTGTGTTTTGAGTGTGGTAAAAGTAAGCTAGTTTTTTGTTGACATGTTTTGAATGACGTCAACAAAATTTATGATTGGTAAATAATTAAAATGGAAGTGCTTGGTTTGTTGAATGATAACAGTGGGCTACAGCTATAAAAAAGGGTTCCAGATAAGGTTTTTGTAACAAATATATGAAACTTTTACGTTTTATTTGATAATGATGCGGAAGAAAAGTTGAATAAAGAATTGTATGGCTGTATTTCAAAATCACAATCAAAATCAAAAGTCATTTATTCAAATCAGGCAGAGAGCCAGCACTTTTTGAACATCAAATTTTACATAAAGACAGTTCCCCAAAACGCCCACCCGTCACCACTTCCTAGTGTTTTAGCTGGGAAGAAGAAGTGGCGCAACAAACTCCCCAGCAACACATCTGTCTGTTACGTTTTAAGAACTTGAATAATACAATAGTATGCAAAGTATTTTAAGACACAGGAACAAATATAAATATGTATCCAACATATTTATATTTTACAACATGGAAATCATAAAATTAAATATTATTTACAACTTGTTAGCTAGCACACTCCATTATACCATTAACAAAAGAACCTATCATTAACACTGTTTAATTTCATGTACAGTACTGGTATAAAGGTGGGTATAGTGGTGGTGTAATGCATCAACGCATTCTGGACCAGTCAGAAAATATGTTGTAATAAATTCAAATGTAGAACAAAGGTAACCGAAATATCCCGAAGAATCGCCAAACTGAAGTGACAGTGGGCTGGGTACATTGCTCGCAGAACAGATAGTCGATGGGGCCGAAAAGTTCTGGAGTGGCGACCGCGTACCGGAAGATGCAGCATTGGAAGGCTTCCCACTAGGTGGACCGATGACCTGGTGAGGGTCCCGGGTAGCCAATGGATGCGATACGCACAGGACCGGTTGTTGTGGCGACACTTGGGGGAAACCTATGTCCAGCAGAGGACGTCTTTCGGCTGATATGATGACGATGATGAAATTCAAAGTAATAGAATATATAATAATATTGATTTAAATCACAATCCGAGCATAACTATTGACCGGGAGCCTCAGTTCCACCACAACCCCACTAACCAACCAAATTGATTTAACTCAAAGAAAACACTAAGCCACTTCAAAAGCCACCCAGTACTCAGCTAAAGAAACAAAAACCCACTCAAAGTGACAGATTGACACTGGGGAGTGTCACTCTGACTAATAGTGTCGACTGACCCACGACTCACGTAATTACAGGCACATTAATACTTGTAGCACCATCACTCACAGTATAAGGGGTGGCAGTTAAAACAGTGGACACGGTTAGTGGTAAGGTAAAACATGTATGTCAACTTGAAGGTATGGTCAGGGTTACCCCTTCTTGGTGGTTGCAATTAGTTGCAAATGGAGCATTGGCTTCTGAAATGGCAATGCTAAAGGTATAATTGTGTTGTCTGGCGATCATTCAGCGTCCAGCGCGTCTCGCGTGTTGCTGGGGCTGCCGCGATGGTGCAGTGCATCGGGCATGTTTGCAGGCGCACACGTTGACGGCTTTCACGCTGTGTTCCGCAAGCGATACGCCGCGACGCTCGGCAGGTTGCGCGCCAGCACCAACAGCATCCTGGCCGTTATTGCTAGTAGGCTGGTCACGCGTTACGTCCAGCACTGGGTTGACACCCACATTAAGAAACAATGATTGTAATGCTTTTACTACTAACACTAGTTTCACAAGTTTTACTGTAGGTACTAACAGTCTTTGGATTCTGTGGAGTCTGAAATAAAACCTGATAAAAACGGACTCTCCATTTTACGTCTTGTTCTAGAAGAAAGGGAGGAACTCCCGACCAGATCTTTCTCGTGCCAACTGCCCGATAGTTGTTGTAGGATGTGTGAGAATGTCTGGTCGTTTTCGTGCTTGATTCTTAGGCGGTATAGATGCTGCTACATAATTACGTATTCCAAAGAGAGTAGATAGTTGGTATGCGGTGCCGGACACATATCGTATGAAAAACTTTGCTGTGTGTCAGCGGCGGCGAGAATTATGTGTCCTTCATCGCATTGCGCAGCGTAGTGCTCTCTCCTGAAGGGACCGAAGCTTTACAATCAAAATGTCCAACTTCATGATCTCCAAATCAGGCAATGCTTTTGTCCCTTCTAGTTTACCATGATAAAAGTGCAATTAGAAATAACAACCAATCAACCAACACCAACTAGGTTTTAAGGGTTCTGTACCCAAAGGGTAAAAACGGGACCCTATTACCAAGACTCCGCTGTCCGACTGACTGTCTGTCACCAGGCTGTATCTCATGAACCGTGATAGCTAGACAGTTGAAATTTTCACAGATGATCTATTTCTGTTGCCGCTATAACAACAAATAAATATTTAAGTGGGGCTCCCATACAATAAACGTGATTTTTTTCCGTTTTTTATAGCTAATGGTACGGAGTTCGATTCGCACTTGGCCCGGTTTTTTACACTAGCACCCAAAACAACCAAAACCTGATGATGATCTACAATCCAAAAACCCCACATAATCGAACCGTCTACATAAATCAGAACAGCCGAGCACTACAGTACAGTTGAGGTATAATTACGTAGCACATAAACATGCCACGCTAACTCTGTCCCACGTGGCTCGCTGCGATACCCGCTCGGTAATAAGCGTGATAATATGGCGGTTATATACGGGGAGGTGGTGAAATGTTACCTAGGTGGGGAGGTACTTTTCAATGGTGGGTGCGGAGGTTTTGGTTGGTGTTAGGTTCAGTTGGAAGTGAAGTGCATTCGAAGAATTAGTATGGTCTTTTTTTCATTGTTTTTTACCTGTCAGCTATTTTGGCAAATTCGCTGTGGTCAAGGATTAAAGGTTGTGCTCAAGAACTCAGTAAGGCCCGCTTGCACGAGCTAGAGTTATCTTTTCAACTCCAAGTTAGTTGGTAACCTGAGGCCAATATGTATGAAATCTTAGTTATTTAACCTTGTGTTTGCTACTAACTTACAGTTAAGTTTTTTGCATAATTGGGCCTTACTATTAGTACCTTTGAAAAATAATACGTCTAGTTTCTGGTTCATAAATGGCAGGTTATACTACTAATCTATTATTTAACTTAATTCAATTCTGGCTTTCCGTCCGCTATGCTCGCGTATTTATTTATTTTATATAATTCTGTAGTAAGAAGTTGAGATAAACAAAATCAAAATGAAGATGAACACTTCTGCCTCTCCCCAAGACACGGTCCCTTGCTCCTCTGCAATAACTACCATGACGTATGCACCCACGCAGGATAGCACCCCCAAAACATCTAAACCCAACCCATTATGCAGTAAATTCAAAACTCGTCCCAATTATCTATCGTGGGGACGTAAATCAAAGTCCGAATGCACATAATCTTATCAATTTATGGTCCCAGTGTATCGAAACTTGGCCCCTTGCATGTGCAAGCGACAAACTGCTCAAGTTTGATAATAAATTAAAACCACTAGATATTTAGTGTTACGTTCGAGTTTTAGTGATGGGGGATGTGGGGGAACGGTCGTTATTAGAATATGGGACGGTTGGAAATTGTTTTCATTTGTAATGCTGAAAATTACTGATGGACTGGTGAAGGTTGCCGGAATTCGTTGGATATGAGGAACACATGACCAGTCGATGTGGCAACGCTGTTTAGTAAGAAGAATAAAGCTCGACTGTTACAGAATAATTATTAAATCTGTAAATATTTTGTGGACGGTAGCCCCCAAACTAGATTAAACTTTTATCTTGGGGACGTGAGTTGTGATACCATTAAATGGGTGAGGGACAGCCTATATCTACCAGTGGGCGTCTTTCGGCTTAAATGATGATGATGAATGATCAGTGAAAATAAAGGCATTCAAAGGTTTTCGTTAGTACTTACTACTAATGCACATATATTATTCTGAAAATTATCTAATAATCTTAAAATTGAAGTCGTAATACAGTTGGCAGGTTACCGAAATATGCCAGGTTTGCGGAATCTGTTCGAAAGAGTCACCGCGGCCCTGAAACGCAAAGGACAAGAAACACGGATGAGTTTTAGTCAGTAAGAGTCTGACACTCCCTTTCCGCTCCACCCAGAGCGGAAGAAGTCATCTTATGATTTCCCATCCATAAAAAAAAGGTTACCGAAATATACCAGAGGGCCTTTAAGGATGGGAAATCATCAAATGACCCTTCCGCTCTGGGTGGAGCGGGAGGGATTGTTAAACTCTTACTGACTAAAACCCATCCATGCTCCTAGTGCCTTTTGCGTTCTAGGGCCGCGGTAACTCTTTCGAACAAAATCCGTGACTACCAGAGGGCCTAGCACGAATGTTTGATGTGTTACAGTATCGTCAACATAAGTGAGTTTTGTATTTTGAATATAAAAAAAAACAACCCCATAGTATTTTGGTTTAGTTTTATGCGACAATACTCAATTAGTATCATACGAAAACATTAATTCAAATTATTATTTTGTGCGAAACGAGTATTAAAGTAAAATAATACGTTACTATCGTCAAAAATATTCATGCAAGGCCCTAAGCTCAGCTTGCTTTCAATAAGGCACATCACTATCTGCAATACATTCGGATTGTTCGTAAATTGATCGCAACAGTTCGTTAATTAATGACATGATATTGTCGAACTGCAGATCATTTTGGTATGGAATATAAGAAAGAACTTCATCCAACGCTCGAACTGGTGATGCTTGTTTTGTATATGTAAGCCCCGAGTCTGTATCTATGTCCAATTGTGACAATGGGCCCTCTATTGGGACACCTCTGGCTTATCCCATGGGAAATAGATCAAAGGGTCAATTCTACTATTTTTTAAGCAACGCTCGGATTCGCATCATGAAAATCATGAAAAAAACATGAAAATTGGTATTTCAGAGGATAAGAAATGATTTACCTAAAAATGTCACATCAGCAATCTGCCTGTCAGGTATGGTAGCTTTGATAATATTAGCAGTAGTCTCAATATCATCATTGTGTGAAAAATTGCCAATTGGCTAATTGGAAAAATGGTTTCATGTTAACATAAAATAACGGTTTTGTAAATGTCCTTTCGTGATTCCTTACTTCTTGTACCGACACTTTTTGTCCACATTTATCTGGAATAGAAAATGTAGACAATTAATTAAAAGTCTGAACCCATACGTTCTTACAGATCAAGGCAGTAAGTTTCTCATCGTCTTAATAAGCGACTGTGTTCACATGCTGCCAGCGTCAGCATTTATTGATGAGACAAACTTAACGTTAGGGACCACTGGAAGTGCCCTCGTTTATTCTTGATAGGTTGATCGGAAAGGACCTATTTCTACATTATACAACGTGTACAGAATAAACGCAATACCTCGAGGTCATTGTGAAAGGAATCAAACGAAAAACGTTTTTTACAAAAAATTACAACCGACTTCCAAATAGAAATTTTGATTGTTTTTTAGATTTTGACGCCGACTTCCAAAATTAAAGTTATTTTATACATTGTAGTGTATTTTTTATTTGGAAGTAGAATGTATTTTTTTATAAAAAAATTTTGTTTTATTTTACGCTTTTTTAACCCCCGACGCAAAAAGAGGGGTTTGTAACCACCAACTTACCGCACTAATATCATAAATAACTATAACAGCTTAGTTAACGATTATGAAATAACTTTTTGAACACCTTCATCAACGATAAAGATAAAACTACACGAGAATTAGAAAGAGATGTCCGATACGAGCTCTGACGTCAAAAACCATGACACCTATGCAGCTGCCATAGAAAACGGCGTTTTCGCGAGAGGGACAGATAATTGTTTGTAAAATAGTTATATTTCATTTGTTTTTCGATTTATTTTGATTGTATTATTGTATTTTCACTATTAGTATTATATTTTAGCATACTTTTGGATAAACTGATTAGATATTTTTTCATGCTAATATTGCATATTGGGCAAAATAAAGTTTAATAAGATTGGATTTAAACATATGGAATTCCTCAAAAAAATTGTCTGAATAGTTTAGTTTGGACAAACTTTAAGATCTTATCTCTTAAGATTCGTACTAATATTTTTCTTTGGTTACTAACATGTTGCTAAGTAGTTTTTCGGCTTGATGCCAATGTTTGAGACGTCTACTTGGCCACTTGTCGTGTGTCATTGCAACTTTGGAATCCCAGTTTAGCGTTAGACAAGAGGAAGTGTAAATGTTGTTAGCTGTTTCAATCATAGTCAAATATGGCAAGATTTTTTTTTGATTCTGCTCAAGTAATTTATTTAACTGTATTTTTTTAGTACGGTTTAAGTGTCCATACCGGAAAAAAGCAAATGAAATTATAAGTACCTAATACTTCAACCATGGTTCAAATTATTATCAGTAGCAGAAAAGCTATGTTCAGTCGTTATTATGTAAGCCTTAAATTGGGTCATTTGTCAAAAATCTATCTGACTAGCTTTTTCCCAAGTAAGAATAAGACTTAAAATCTTACCGGATCCACATGAATGGGTACTTCCATTTTACGCTGAACGATTGTCTATCTGACGTCCACAACCCTTTAATAGATAAACACGAAACCACTTGAGCACTCCACCCTGTCCACTTTTAAAACAATGGTCAAAAATTACTACCTCTCTTTTTAATCGTTTTTATTTGGATTCTTTGCTGTTTGTTCCATAGTTATTATTGCATAAATTTATCTATTATGTATTTAAATATGCACGATGCCAACTGAAAACCAGCGCTGGGTGTCTGACGCCCAGCAAATGCTGAGATGGTAACCCTTTCGGAATGGCTACATTCAGCACCGTGCATATTATTGTTCCCTTTTTTTTAACAAGTGTTTGTTGGTATTGTGTTGTGCCTGTGTCGAATATTTTTTTTCTATTCTGTTCTATTCTATATTTATTGTCTTTATAAATAGTACATCTAAGACTATCTACAGTATTATGTATCTTTCCTTTTCTCTTTAAAATCCATTCAAAGCTTGTCTTGAAAAGATCGCTTTCAGTGATTGGGGCCGCTTATTGCGCCACTTGTTTTTTTTTTAATTTTAGAGATGTTTAAAAGTTGGTTATAATGATGAGTACAATGACCCCTTAAATTTATTGCAGATAATGGTTGCTGCATTGCTCAACCTAGAAGATCGACTCGTGCGGTTGCTATTATTTAACAACGAGCTCTTCCAACTCGCTCCGGTAGTCCCGTGGATTTTACTGATAAATAAATGGAACTTGGACTTGCCTTATAAAAACTGCCACATCTAGCATCTCTACTTCAAGGTGATGAGAAATGTAGGGCGGACGGTTAGAGGTCCAGGTGATGCGGCCGTTAGCCAAGTGTAACAGAATTAATTTGTGGGCGGCGGAGACATGCCGGTCGATGACGACAAGAGCCGCTTGTTATTTGGGACTGAACGAATACATGGTTGGTTTGTTGAAAATTAAGCAGAAATTGTTACCAATAAGGGGGACACCCTGAAAGTTTTTAGCATAGGCCAGTAAGAAAACAGCCGATGATTTTATTCAAATTTCGAATTGGGAACTCTTTGGGAATCTGTAGATGTGTAATGAATTCATATTATGTCATTTGTTTATACCCGACTGTGTCAGAAGGAGGGTAATGTTTTTCGAGCGTATGTATGTATGTACGTATGTTTGTAGGTATGTCCATTTCTTTGGCAAACCCTACAGCCCAAACGTCTGGACGGATTTTGACATATTATGAGGTGTCGTTGAATTGATAAAAATTATGGTAGTGACATAGGCTACAGTCATTTTTTTTTGTTACAAATACCTATGTGCCAATTTCAAGTGTATGTCGTGCGTCAAAATGTATTTGACTAGAGAATCTTTTTTTCTCACAAACAGTCATAATAATGATATGAAATTTTAAACCCGATAAACTTAATCATCACTCGATTACAAAAACGATTTTCATAAATCAAAATCTGCAATAGCACCGTCAATTATTAGGCAAGCGACTATATATCGTGCGTTCGCGCATTAGAACCACCTGTGCTGGCCCAAGCTGCCTGATTTATGTCGAGTGCGGCACTGCTAATAAGTCTATTGGCTAGACGAAGATTATGAGAGTAGGGGCCCGGATTCGTTGATCAAGTGTGCATATCTCAGATTTTTGAGTAGAAAAGTAGTAAATAGAATATACTATCTCTCTATTAGGTGGTTAACACGTTATTTTGTTTTGCTCGAAGATTTTGTTAGGCGTTCTTCACGAAAACTCATTTCGATTCAAAATACTTTTCATTAGTTATGTTAACTGAATATATACAAGCATATCACTTGTTTTTATTCAGCTTAACTTTAACTAATGATTTGCTTTGTTTTTTTTTTGTTTGAGATTTTGATTTATGAAAATCGTTTTTGTAATCGAGTGATGATTAAGTTTTTCGGGTTTAAAACTTGTTGTCATTATTACCACTGTTTGTGAGAAAAAAAGATTATCTAGTCAAATCCATTTTGACGCACGACAGACACTTGAAATTGCCACATAGGTACCTATTTGTAATAAAAAAAATTACTTTAAAAAAACCCGACCGCTAAAAACGACTAAAAAGTTCCAAAAAAGTCGAATTTCAAGCAGTCTGATGCAGTTTGTGGCCTCGATCGTGATTAAACTGCATCAGACTGATTGAAAAGGGGCTTTGTTTGGAACTTTTTAGTCGTTTATACAAGCATATCACTTGTATCTATTTATGTTTGTTTCCTCATAACGCCGTCATTTATGAACCGATTTGAATATGTTTGGAAGAACTGATCTGATTACGAAAATTTATTTATTGTATCTTGGTAATATATATACGGTTCCTGTAGGCCACAAGCGAAGCCATGGGTGAAACTAGCAAAAATAATATTCGGCAACATCAACAGCTTACACTTATATTTAAAACCTCTAATCACACTAATTAAACTATCAGTGGCCAATGACAAAAACTAATTTAACCTTCACACAATAAAATCACCATTAAATATGCCCATTACCCTTACGAAAAAACTTTTCACATAAAAATATTTAAAAGGTTCCCCAACTTACGGGCAATTTTGCAAAAATAAAATTGTGCCTCCACTTCATTGCCTGCCTACCACACGGCTCACGCAGTGATGGCAACATTTTAGATTGAAGCGAATTGAAGTGTCAACTGTCATGTGACAGAGTAGTGTTATTGAAAATACACTGGCCAGTCAGAAAGTTGGGGAGGGTGGAGACGGAACTTGTATTTTTCTGTACCTCTAGGAAATGAGCGAAATGTTGTTAGTTGGTTTGTGCAGATGCAAATTCCTAAGGATACAGATGTCATTAGGCTAATAAAAAATCTAATGTGATCTGACTTATATACTTGATGTAGTACTAACCCTGTGGTAGGTTATTTTTGTCAAATCACACAGTATCGAAACGATAAATCGTGAGAACCTACATACTACCTACAATAATAATATCGATTTATGAGGATGTGACAAAAAGATAAGGCAGACAGATATCAGTCTGCCGAAGCCAGCAAAGTTATCCAATTCAAAGGCTTGAGTTGCATGAATTCTGCAAACCAAGATTGTACAGTAATCTACAGACACGCCAGAAAGTACGACTACAAACAGTAATTGGTTTACTGTAATTGTAATTTACGCACTACAAAGCTACAAAATTCGTCCATACAAAATTATCCCCAAAAATAAAGCCACCTCCACACCACACCGCCGGTCAGCGTGGCTATCAAAAAATCGTAATTGATTTTTTCACGGGCGATGCGTCAAGCGCGAACGCAAATGGCTTACGTCGGCCGTATTGAATTAGTGCGTCGACGACGACAATGTCGCGCGGACACTGGCAGAATGGAGCTGACGAGAGATGTTTTTTTGGGAAAACGTTTAAAGTTATGCTGCTAACAAAAACTTGCCCTTTCGGTCAAAACTAAAAACGTTAGATATATTGGGAAACTGTTAAGGAAATTTTAAGCTAATGTGATGGAGAAGGATATTTTATATGACTTTAAATAAGTAACACAATAATAGGGTCCTAATATGTGTGGATAACAACAATAATAATAATCCCAAAGTTACTAACTTGTTGTAACAAAAATAAATAAGTAATAATAAAATTAACAATCTAAAAGTTTCTAACTGGAACTGTGTTCTCATTCACTATTATAATAGAATTTGCCTATTTTGTATTAAAACTGGAAGGCATTTAATTACTCATTTATTTATTTAACCGCTCGAGCACTGACATGTGAAAATTTCAAAATAAAAATAAATCTTACGTAATAGTAATAATAAACATTGAAATCGCGAAAAGAAAGGAAGGCATTTAATTTTTTATTTTTACGAATATAGATGTACAGACATGTACGATAGGTAGGTACCTACTCTTTGCCAACCTACCAACCTACCAAAATCATTTTGACAATAACTAATTATTTAATATTAATCATAGATAGGAATTAAAAGTGCGTTTACAAAAAAAGAATATTCAAGATCGACTCCACGCATCTATGTTCCGCAACAAAATTCACTCATAAAATTAATTAAAAAACACTTCGCGCCGGCGATTTCGCTCAAATTGATCGAGAGCGGCCGAGCCCGTGACGTCACTAATGGAGCACTGTTGCCGTTTTATAACCACGTTAGTGGACACCCATCTTTATGTCATCAAAGACATTAAGTTCTTAGTGCGTAATGAGGTGACAACAGAAATTAGGGGACGTCTCTAGTAATTATTGTTTAAAGAAAAATGTTTTTTTTTTCTTTAAATATATGTGCCCAAAGAAAAATTACACCAAGGTGTAAAAAGTTGCAAGTCTGTTGCAATAAGAATCATATTTAAGTAGATATTATTTTTTGATAGGCTTACAGTTGACCACAAGCTGACGTGGTGGCAAGCGATGATGTAGTGCTTGCCTAGAAAAGCAACTCATAAAAATACTACCTGAATGTCTGGGGAATCAGCTCTGTGCCCACAATTGGTTCTGCTGACGGTAGACCTGTTCTGTCCAGCACCTTTTTACTTCTTACCTTAGTTTATACTTCGACAATGTCAACCATAGACCAATTAAATGAGATGGCAACAACGATCAAAGACAAGAAACCTATGTCTTAACAAATGAGGAGTAATTCTTTTAAAATATCTTTAATAATGTTACAAACAAAAATTATTTTTGAACTTCTCCTTCATAGATATAAAATAAACTGCGAATCTCCGCAAACCGATAGCTTTCCTGCGCTCGGCAACAAGCGCCATACTTGTCGTATAACAGAGACTTTAGGAGTCCGGTGCAGCCACAACGTTGCGTAACACCTAATTAAAGCGCAGCAAGTTGTTGATAGTTGCAGTGAATGGAGGTGGATCCTTAATTAATACATTTTGAATAGGAGTTAACACAAGTTGTAGGGATTGGACGTGAGCGCGCTAGGTTCGGCATGTCGAAGTTATAAGTCCTTGAGGGTAATCTGATTTAGAATTTTTTCTTCATACCCGTTGCTAGATTACTAAGTTACATCATGTGATTCCTGATAGCTACAACCTGGGAGTCTTTAAGTCAAGAGTGAATAGGTTACTTCTAGGCAAGCGTGCTCCATCTTCGACCACATCGTCGCTTACCATCAGGTGAGATAGTGGTCAAGCGCGTGCCTATCAATAATAATAATAAAAAAACATCAACAGATTATTTTTAGAATTCAACGTAACTACAAATAATGTTTGTTTTACTTCAGTTGTAACCCAAGAAGTTTAACTGTATCAATAGAAGTTTATTTTTTAGTGTACAGCTGTTGCTGTATCATCTTAAATAATTTAAAAAACCTGCCAAGTTCGAGTCGGACTCGTGCACGAAGGGTTCCGTACCATTTTCTATGCAAAACGGCTAAAATCACGTTTTGTGTTTGGGAGCCCCACTTAAATATTTTCTTTTATTCGGTTTTAGTAGGTATTTGTTGTTATAGCGGCAACAGAAATACATCATCTGTGAAAATTTCTACTATCTAGCTATCACGGTTCATGAGATACCGCCTGGTGATAAACAGACGAAGAGATAGACGGACAGCGAATTCATAATATTAGGGTCTTTATCTTTACCCTTAAGCTACTAAGAAGCCAAATCCAACAGACTGCAAGAGCACCAGAACTTCAGAACTCTGTGACTGTAGAAGATTTCTTAAAGTAGCCGGTGGCAGAGTCCAAGTTAGTTTTGATACTAGAGGTACAAAAGTGTGTGCCAGTTCATCCATCTTCAAAGGCTGGAGTACAAGGCTCTGGGATCAAACTGTGAGCACAATTTTTTGGACGCAGTTTTTCACGAGTGCCCTCAGCATTTTTGAAAAACAGCGTCCAAAAACGGTCACGTTATTGTACTCAGCGCTAAACAGACTGAAAGAAGACTTCAGAACCCTGAGGCAGTGGCAGATCTCGTCAAAGAGCTTATGGTAGAAAGTTTTGATGCTAAAGCAAGCTGTGTCGGTTTATCTATCTCCATTTACGAGTACATGAGTGCTTTCTTTCTTGACTTCTGCAAACCATGTTGTATGATCAAATATGAGCGTAATATTTTTAGACACTGTTTTTCATATTGTCTCAGCACTGTTGAAAACCGGCCAAGTGCGAGTCGGACAACGCGCGAAGGGTTCCGTACTCTGTTTCTATTTCGTATTCTGTTTTTGGTATTTGTTGTTATAGCGGCAACAGAAATACATCATCTGTGAAAATTTCGAGTGTCTAGCTATCACGGTTCATGTGATACAGCCTGGTGAAAGACAGACCGACAGACGGACTGACAGACAGACAGACAGCGGAGTCTTAGTAATAGGGTCCCGTTTTAACCCTTTGGGCACGGAACCCTAAAAACTGCGTCCAAAAAAACGGTGCATTCCATGTGCTACATGCTCATTGGTCAAAAATGGGTCAGGAAGGATAATGATGATGTCCTCCTGAATTCCCCTTTGACACGGCACACGGCACAAACAGATAGCTAATCACGCTAACTCAATTAGCAGCATCTGCCTTCAGTCCGATCCGCTGCGCTCGCGTTATTGTGCTCAGCGCTCATAAATTGACAAACTGTCTAACTCTCATGAACAAGCCGGAATAAGTTTCTGCTTCCGGTCAGTGCGCGAAACATGGTGGACATACGGGGAGGAAGTTCGGACGGGGCCGCTGGATTTAGAGCTGCCTGTTCGTCAACACCTCACCGTGTAAATTTATCTTGTGTATGTAGATATTCACCGGAAAATTGCAGACTCCGTGAGAATGTCATCATCATCATCATCATATCAGCCGAAAGACGTCCACTGCTGGACATAGGCCTCCCCCAAGTGTCGCCACAACAACCGGTCCTGTGCGTCTCGCATCCATCGGTTACCCGCAACCCTCAGCAGGTCATCGGTCCACCTTGTGGGAGGCCTTCCAACGCTGCGTCTTCCGGTACGCGGTCGCCACTCCAAAACTTTTCGGCCCCATCGACCATCTGTTCTGCGAGCAATGTGCCCTGCCCACTGCCACTTCAATTTGGCGATCCTTCGGGCTATGTCGGTAACCTTGGTTCTCTTGCGGATATCATCATTCCTGATTCGATCACGCAAGGAAACTCCGAGCATTGCCCTCTCCATTGCCCTTTGGGTGACTTTAAGCCTTCTGATGAGGCCCATTGTGAGCGACCACGTTTCGAGTCCATAGGTCATCACTGGTAACACGCACTGGTCATAGACTTTTGTCTTGAGACACTGTGGTATGTGAGACGAGAAGATACCGCGCAACTTCCCGAACGCCGCCCAGCCGAGTCGGATTCGACGGTTGACCTCCTTCTCGAAGTTAGCCCTACCTAGCTGGATCATTTTGAATACAGTGATTCCATCCAAATTCAATCGTTTTCAATATATCCGTGTTTTATTTTAAAAAAAAAGTTTTACGCAATATTTCACAATCTTACGTCGATTGCAATTTTCCTTCGTTCCATGTTTACTTCACTTAAGTTTACACGGTTAGATGTTTACTGAATCGCTTTGCTGGACTCCTCACGGTATTTCCGTACAAACTGAAAGTTCATTCTTGGAATTCAATGAACAGAGTGGCCAAAAGCCTTAATTTCCTTACGTTTTGACAGATTGCAAAAACTGACTTGCGGATGTGAACGTTGCTTAAAAAATAGTAGAATTGATCTAATGAAACATGCGCAATCGCAAGGTAACTATAATGTTGGTATAATAAGTTAGTTGACAACTTTTTTAAAAATGAATTTATAGTTTTGTATCGAATATCGTGAGGGAACGTTCTTAAAAACTCCTCACGGTATTCGATACAAAACTATAAATTCATTTTTGAAAAAGTTACTTCATTTAAGGCCACAATAAGACGATTATTTGGTTTGGTTGGTAGTTACAGATGGTTATAAGATGGTAGGATTTGGTAGGCATAAGAATGGAGTGTATGTTCACGCGTCTTTTTTTGTTACTTCATAAAAACTTAGTAATATGTGTATTCAAACAGAGTGCGTACCTTATCTATTTTTCAAGATTATCGGATGAAGTAACTGAAATATTAGGATTCATCACATGGTTTACAGTTCCATTCGGTCTTTTGGTAAGGGAATTAAAATTACTTTTTTAGGGTTCCGTAACCAAAAGGTAAAAAAGGGACCTTATTACTAAGACTCCGCTGTCCGTCTGTCACCAGGCCATATCTCATGAACCGTGATAGCTAGACAGTTGAAATTTTCACAGGTGATGTATTTCTGTTGCCGCTAAGTGGGTTCCCATACAACAAACGTGATTTAGAAAATAGAAGTAGTGTTAAGTAATGAACATTAACTTCTAAAACCGGTCACCATAATTTTATGATTATTCACAATCTTTTGCAATTAAGTCTACCATTTACATGTCCGTCATCACCAGTCCATGACTTCCATCTTCAGCCTCCACGGCGCCGTTCCCATTTAGACCCCCGTGAGTCCCCAACCAGGGGTCCACAGGCACCGCTCGTGATTTAGCGACTAACTTGGCCCGTGTCCTGCGAGGACCTACGGAACCAAGCCACGGTTGTTTGCTTAATGAACCATGAATTTCTATTTGTTGTCCGTTCAGGTAATTAAGTAATAGCTCGGTAACGACTCTGTTTATGTCATGAATATTTGTCCCAGCGTATTTTGGATATTATTTTCCAAACAACCGATGGACCAAATAATCCAAGAATGGCACAACATTCAAGATAAAATGGTGAATGTGGAACTTAACGATTTATGGACCTATTTAAATATACGAACACACTTGAAGTCATTCCAGTAATTTACAGTAACTTTTGCATGTTATTCTCAGTCTCATTCTAATTTCTCGATACCTGAAGTATCAGTTCACGTAAAGAACATTTACCCAAAATGCCAAAATATACCTTACAGCCAAAAACATAAGTGGCATTTACCAATAATGCAGAAATGCCCCTTATGTTAATTAATACTTCTGGCATCGACATTTTGACACTGATTGTTGCCGAGACGACACAGTTTAAAAAAATACAATTGGCCTTGATATAATAATATCAGCATTCTGTCGACCCAGTGAGAACTGCAATCATTACTCATTTAATATTTTTTTCAACAAATCAGGCAATTAAATGATGTTATCAGTTGTTAAAAAATACTCCAAGGTAAATATTTCTCTAACCTCGAGATGCAAATAAAAGCAAAAATATAATTTCGAAACGTTTATTTTAAACATACACAATAATACAAAATGTTAATTAGTTTTGCAAACTATTAAAATTCGCTTTGACCTTTTTACATTAAATACATATTCAAACAAGTCTGAAATGGTAAACATCGGCATTGACATACAATTATTATATAAAATTACATTTTTTGAACAAATAAGTTATTATAAATCTTTGATAACAGTAATCATACAAAATGTTGTGCCTACCCACTTTAAAAATGATCCAAAACAACAATTCAGCATTGTTTTTGTGCTTCAAAAAACCACTTTATTTCTTTTAACAATGTAATCTAAATCTTACATACTAGTTTACCCTCATCATTAATAAATAACATAATATTAGCGACTTCATACTTTTTCTAAAACGTACTTATTTTTTTAACAAAACACTATGTTAACTTAGGGAACTATCTAACTTCAATAATTTTAAAAAAGAGTAACTTGAAAAAACTAAACACACTCAAGTTATAATTTTGGGTTTTATGTATTGTTTTATGTACAAGTTATGATTACTTGCAGGTTAAAAAAAATCCTGAAATACTTACTTCAATAATTTCAAATCACAGTATCATCATAATGACTATACATATAGTGTCCACTGTCCAGTCCTAAGAACACAGATGTACACAAAAGTACCCTCAAATGGAAATACCAACACTTAATCACTAAACTTCAATGTCCAGTTTCACTATCATTAAAAGCTTGGCTTTTCCAGAACTCAGCTAGCTCCATAAACTTGTTACAACACTGCCTCTGTCTTCTAGGATTGCAGTTCACTGCTGGGCTATGAAGAATGGAGCTGAACTTCCTCACCAAAGTCGTCACTGATTCCCGAGTAACGTCATCTACATCTTCCATTGTCGTGCTTGAGAAATGGCTTAATTTCTCAAAGGCTTCATCTATGTACCGTTCTACGTCTTCCGTGTCACTTTTTTCTTTTTCTGCTGGAGTATCATCAAAGGACAGGTCGTCTACGGATATGCTGCAGCTTACACGGTCAGGAATAGTTTTCTTCTGGCGAATGGTGCTGGTAGCTGAAGAAAGCTTCTCCACCGACTTGAAGATGTCATCAATCTTGTCACATATATCTTCTACGGAAGCCGCTGAGAGAATCTGGCCATTGATGAAGTAGAAATCCTTTTGGTGGTTCTTTTTTTTAAGGTCCTGTAAGAAGTCTTTGTATTCCAAGACTCCTGCTTTCGACAGCCTTCTGCCAACTTTCCTTCGAACCTTCTTGAACAGAAACGAAGAATCGAAGGTAGTCTTCATCAAGTCCAAGGTACTGAAGACAGGCTGCAGTTTGCCTGGAGGATTGTCTTCTTCAGTGTCAAGGTCGATTGGTTCTCCCCACTTTTCTTCGAGCTGTATCCATTGTTCGTTGCCGGATAATATCGCCTCGGGGTCAAGGAATGTGCTGCACATTTTGGAGACGTGATTACGCTTCGAACGCTCGGAGGTAACTGAGGTGTCGATTCATTTGTTGTCGTTTTAAGGTGCGTATGCGCATTGTTTTGGCTCATTAGATAATAGTCGCCGGCTGTTGATAAACACGTTAAGGTATTTTGTGGGGTTCCTGGTATATAGTAATAGTCTTGTTTGTTTGAAAGGATCAGGCGGTCATAACGTAGTAATTATCTGTGAAAATCATTAATAGATTTCTTTATAGTTTAATTAACTAATAGATCATTAACGAAAATTAGTTAATTGTGTTGTTAATATACAAGAGCATTACAAATTAATGAGTGTAACGTTTACTTTGTTGTAAACGTTTTCTTAAATAGGATTATTCTCAAGTATTATCATTATTTTACGAAGTAGGTTAACAGCTGGTTTTTTTCGCGATTTCAGGCTGAGTTTTGTTGTAAAATTTATACATAATGTCTTGCCCGTGTTTTTATTAACAGTTTTTAGGCTGGTTAATTAATAGCCTAAATAACCTTCACTATCTGGTTATAATATAAAAATACACAATTTGCAAATGTGTTGTTTATTTGAGCCGGGTAACCTCGTATCAAAAATCTTTGATAGAAGCCGCTTACGCCTATTTATCAAAAATGAAATTTAAATGCCAATAGCTTCGTTTAAAAAAATCACACCATTCCTTAAATAAAACCAATCAGATTTCAAAGTACTTAAATTAGTTGAATATGAGGAGCTCGTGGCTAAATTCTAACAGCCACACGGGCCAATCTTCAAGGTTAAGCAACGCTTGCCGAGGTTGGTCTGTGGATGGGTGACCATATTAACGTATCGAGATTCCTCCGTGCCTCGGAAAGTACGTTAAGCCGTTGGTCCCGGCTGTCATTTGTAGATCTTTGGCAGTCGTTACGGATTGTCATAAGCCAGAAAATCTGACAGTAGTCTTGCCCAGAAGTACCGTTTTACCCAGTTAATGAGTTCTGGAAGTCTGGTAGGCAGCCGCTCCACGTAAAATACTGGTATTCAGCTGAATCTGGTTTGACTGGGAGCTGTCCCCAATAAAGTTGGGAAAAGGCTAGGCAGGTGATGAATATGAATATGAGATAAACAATCAACACAATCAATAACTTTTTAACAAAGAATAAGATTAGTAATTCGATCATAACCTTCAATTCGTGACCATAGACCCTACTAGATCAATGCTATAATGACGCCGTTGTGAAAAGAGAATAGTACTATGCGTCTTGTATAGCTCCGTCTCTCTCTCACACTGGATTCATAAAGCTTTTAAGGTGACATACTAGTCGGTGAGAGTTGCGAAATTGAAGGCATTTGGTGGAACACGAAATGTCATCTGTCAAGCTATCACGGTTCAGGAGATACAGCCTGGTGACAGACCGACAGATAAACAGACACACAGACACACGGACAGACTAAAGTAGTTTTTTTAGGGTTCCGTAACCAAAGGGTAAAAACGCAACCTATTACTAAGAATCCGCGTCTGCCTGTGAGTTGAAATTTTCACATATATGATGTACCTATTTCTGTTGCCACTTTAACAACAAATACTAAAAAACAGAATAAAATAAATATTTAAGCGGGGCTCCTGTACAAAAAACGTGATTTTGATGCCGTTTTTTTATAGATAATGGTACAGAATCCTCTTTGCGCAAGGCTGACTCGCACTTGGCCGGTTTTTTTGCGTATGGGAAATCATCAAATGACTCCTGCCGCTCTGGGTGGAGCGGGAGGGAGTGTCAGACTCTTACTGACTAAAACCCATCCGTGTTCCTTCAAATGCCCTTTGCGATCCAGGGTCGCGGTGACTCTTTCGAACAAATTCACAACCCTGGATAGCAGTGTCCCTGGTGTTTAAAACAATCGTTCCTACCATCAGAAGGTACATACTTTTCTCATATTATACAACCAAAAATAAATAAGATTTACTTGATAATTAGCCCCATTTTACGTCCAGATGTGTATCATAACCATTCATAGACACATCTTTCCTCATAACAGAGGGGATATGCAAAAAGGACGCTCGCGTACACATACGTTGCCATAAACTAGGCACCTTTTGTGAACAACGAGCCGCTGTCGCTTAATTATCGTTTTGGAATGAGCGTTACACCGGATTTATAATACTGGGTACACTTGAGCACAACAGTGCAGTTCGGATTGGTTTTTTTAATGGAATCATTTTAAAATGACATAATATTATAAAGAGTTCTGCCATGCTTACATTATAAAATTAAATAGAGATGTTTTTACTTCGTGATAAGTTTCTATGCATCTATTGTATGGTTTTAAGACTATCTAGTTATCTGTCATAGCATGATCCAAAAGTTTTCATGGCAAAGTAATTAACAAGTAAAGTTTGTATCCAATGTTGTTGTTCAACAATTCACTGTATTGTATTTTTTTCGCGGTTTTAGATTGCTTACCAACGTGTTGTGTAATAATAACTCGTTTGGGTATTAACAGGCAGCCTAAAAAGATAACAGACAGAGATACAGGTTTACCTGGACCTATCAAAGTCAAAGTCAAAGTCAAAGCATTTATTTCAATTAAACCATTTACAGGCACTTTTGAATTGTCAAGGTCGATCGGTCAAAAAGATGAAGCTATTTGCACGTTCCAAGGCGTAGATCTCTATGCAGAAGAACGTGCAAGAAACTCCACGGACACACTTTTAAAAAAATAATATTTTGTTACAAAATTATGGTTACATCATTCATATTAAAATAATACATATGTGAGAACAATGTAAAAGACGTGCAGGATAAAAGAGTCCGGAGTAAAAAGAAACAGTTCAAAGAAATAATTAAAATAAACCATGGCAGCCAAGGGATGACCAGTCTCAGCTGACGGCGCCCGTTCACGAACATGACGCATACGCTAGCACCATTCGGCTCAACCATTTTTAAGGGAGCCAAATGATCCAACGCACGCGCCACCATCAGACAGACTTTTGAGTGAGCATGACATTCCCAATCGCCAGGGTACATTCAAGTCAAAGACCTACTCAAAATGATCATTATAGTTTAAATGGTACATAGTACTCACAAATGTGCCGTTAATGCATGAAATTATACAATGCTAAATAAATTGAGTCTATACAATGAAAAATATTGCATTCTTACAATCTTCATCCGGTCCAACAATATTTCCAAATGCTAACAGATTACTTTGTGTGCCCTAGTGGCTGTGGAGCAGGACCAGCACTGAGCCAAGCATTTTTATCTTCAATATACTCCCCTAACTTATAATATGCTTGCCTGCATAGTGTGCGTTTAATGCAAGATTTAAATTTTGTATCTGGCTGTCTATTACCTTTTTCACGCCGTACCGGCTGATTAAACTTGGCACATGGGTAGACCATATCCTGGATGAGGACACTTATTCCAGGTATATTATCCCTTGGCATAATTTTTTACTTTTACAAGCGATGCCGTTGACAGTTGCTTGTTTGTACCTGTAAAATAATCAGAATTTTTCCTAGGAGCCAGATAAACTTGCAATAAAGTACATAGACCTTTCCCTAATATCCCTTCGTTTAGGTACCCAAACAATAAATTATGTACCGTTTCTCATTACTAGATAACGTAAAGGATCACGATAGAAGTCGATTCAGGACAGCTTTATGTCTTTATTTCTATTTTTGATATTAAGAAAGTCAATAAATATGTGTGGATCAATTTCCGTTTTTACACATTTATCTGGCGCCTACCGTGTGCAGCTATATACCATTATTTTACATGGTATGACTGGCTCACCTTTACTACTCAGTTTCTTACTGGGTAGCATGACTCTTTGGTAAGACTGGATGTCTAACTAGGCAGACTAGGGCTTCTAACTACCCAAAACGACAGTCATAGATGTACATACTATTATGGCACGGGTCTGCAAATTACAACAATTTTAATAATTAATTTTCCCAACACTTTTGTGCACAACTGTTCATACAAATACTCGTATCCCAGCACCCTAATGAGAAGGCCTGATATTACCTACAAATACATCGTAACGCTGTTTTGTTTCAAATTGTAACCCGAGCTGTTATTATTTTTAACTTTTTAGGACAAACAACTGATTTTGTGCCTTTTTATCTTCTTAATTTTTGTTAATTATTATGAAAATATTTTTGTGTGTGTATTTTTGTTGGAGTTGCCTATGTCATTCTCACTGTTACTATTTTAATATTTTCCAGTGATTTCTGTGTAACGTTGTTACTTGCGTAGTCAAGCTAAGCCTACTTAACTTTTATATTCTAGGAGTTGAGTCGATTAATCACCTCGAATCATCAAATTAATGGCTTATTATTTTAATATGTGTTCGTTGTCATGGCGACTGAGATTTACTTAAAATGAGCGCTTTCCTTTAGTTATATTACAGGTAGTGTTATTACTTCCCAGAATTTGCACCTTATACTTTGATTTTTTTTTTAAATCAACCGGTTTCGATTCCTGGCTAGAAATACCGATTATTAAAATATCCAATGATGAAGTTTTAGTTAACATCAAAGCCTGGGCTCGAGACTCCTTTCAATGTTTTTCGCTAATCCTCATAGTTTCGGATTTGGGCATCAACGCACACTTTAAAAATTCACCCCGTATATGGGTCGCAAATCGCATGAAACACGGTTTCATAGCAGCAGCACGACTGCATTTACCGAAAAAACGAAACAAGGTTATTTTTGGAAAATCGGTCGTTTGAACTAATTTATCAATCAATCAAACATCAATAAACAGGGTGTTCCAGAAGTGCGTGGTCATACTAACTTAAGGCTGGAGTCCGGTAGCTGCTTTAAAGTAACGAAACAATATCAAAATATTGACTTTTCAAAAATTTCTGTTTTTCGAGCTCGGGAGCTCGAAAAACAACTAAAAAGTTCCAAAAAATCACTTTTCAAGCAGTCTGATGCAGTTGGTGGCATCGAATATAATTGTACTAAAACATACTATACAGAAAATCACCCATAAATATGACCTGTAGGATATGAAACTCTTCCGTTACTGAGTGACTGACAGACAACGCACAGCCGAAACTAATGGTCGTAGAAACCTAAAATTTGACATGTAGATTCCTTGGGGAGTGTTAAGAAGCACTAAGAGAGGATTTACCGAAATTCTTAAGGAAACGGGCATAAACGGAATATGTGCGTACAAAGTTGCGGGCAAAAGCATGTATTTATAATTAATCACATTATTGCGCACTTTTGTGGTAACCTTCTAAAGGAAACTTTTTCCAGTCCAATCGAATCGGTTATCATGACAACGACATCTCCCAATTTATGTCAATAAATAACAAAGTAACAGTGTGTAAAATAACTGTTAAATAACAATATGATTGATTCGAGGAGAGGGAAATATTAGAACTTTTACTAAAACTGTTAAGTGACATTCTATGGATGCATAATGATAAATAAGACTGACACCAGCTTGTACAAAGCATAGTTATCTTCAAATTCAGCTTATTTATTTCAATTAAACCATTTACAGGCACTTTTGAATTGTCAAGGTCAAACAGTCAAAGAGATGAAGCTATTTGCACGTTCCAAAGCGTAGATCTCTATGGAAGAAAACGTGCAAGAAACTCCACGGACACTCTTTTAAATATTTTTTTTATGTTTACGGAAACTCTTTTAAATGTTATGGTTGGGTACATTATTTTTGTTGAAATTATACACACATAGTGTGAGAACGATGTAGAAAGAAATGCACGATAAAAGCGTCCGGAATAAAAATCCCCTATTGAAATAACAAATCATTAACTTCTTCTTTTAACTGGAATTATTTTCTAACACAAGGTCAAAGATCAAATATTTCATACATAATCAAAATCAAAATCACTCAAAATCAAAAGTAATTTATTCAAATAAGGCTGAGTGTCAGCATTTTTTGAATGTCAAAGTTCTACAAAACGCCTGCCTGTCACGTGATGACTTCGGACTAGCAACTATTTCGGTGTTCAAAGATATTCTGGTTTGTACAAGCTGGGCCTTACTACAACATTGCCATTCTTCACCGAAAACAACAATATAATGTATTTTCTTTAAAAAACATTTACGTCCGTACAACCGCTCACAAAAACATAAAGGGTAAGTAACGCCCATATTATAAACAGCCAAATCCACTATTTCCCACCTTAATCTTATTATTTATCGCGTACCGGGAAAGCGTCCGGGGCAATTAAACGCATCCAGTGCTTGGCCATGTATCACGGACAGTAATCCAGGGGACAGAATCATAATAACAAAAAACAATAAAAATAACGAATTACCCCGTGAACTGGGCTTGAATCGGCCCCGAGGATGCGGCCAGCGGGAACACGTGGAGTCGATGTTTGTAAGGGAAGATTTTGAAGGGGCTACGAAGACAATCGCGGTCAAAAGAGTGGCCATGTTTCGAGCGAGAAAAAAAAATGATAATATTAGGTTGGGGAAAAAGTCCTAAAGATCCACTAGCCGTTTGTTGATACGACATATAATTTTGGTTTATTCTATAGAATCGTGTTTTTTGCATTTTTGATTTTACTGTTTTTTTTGTTGGTCGCTTTGCCATTGAAACTTTTCACTTTTTCGTACAGAAAAAAAGTAAACCCTTTTTCTACATTAATGTATCGAAATATTGCACGCACCGGTGCACTTTCTTCCAAAATCTTTAGTTCCTTGTCCTCTCCACAATATCGTGGACCCCTGTTCCAAATCCACATTCTGTTTGTGCTCATTCTTAATATGGGGCAAAACTGTTGGAAGAACAACAGTTTTTGTTGTATATTTTATGTTCTGTGACGCTATAACTCAGCCGGGTGACACACCACCCTGAGCCTTGTGATATACAGCCCTATACAAGTACTACTCTAACATTATTTATATCACAGCAGTTATTTTTATTTATATTCTTATTTTATTGGTTTATTGCGCCACGGCTTGTTGGTTCCGCATCTTCGATAAGTAGATCTCTACTTATTACTGTATCTTTGCCAATTGGGAGTTTTATGTCCAGATAATAATTTGTTGAAACAATAATTCGTACAAGTTCGGAAATAATATTTCTTTGTCAATGTTTTATTGTGGTCGAATATTTTCTAAGTTATCGTCACGGTCTTCTAAGCTGGCGGAGTGGGCAGGACTCCAAGCAGTAATTGATTACTGTAATAAATATAAACAAAAGTTTTAGACAAATACATGGTCCAGTTATTTAAAGTCGATTTGATATGCACTGTGGTCAATCCTTATTTTGTCATTTTGATTTGCTTGAAATTATTTTTGGTTAACGGTTCATATTAAAAACCTTTAAATTTTGACAGTAGTAAAGTAAAAATATTGGACACGTATTTTTTCTTTTTTCACCTGAACAAAAATTAATATGATGCGTTGAAAACTCCTGTGATGTGCACGGCATGGTACACTTTAAACATAAAAGTGACGTCACCAGCCCCCACTCCTGGAGGCCTACCACAACCTCTTAAAACAATATTATTTTAATATTACTTTGTAATTTCTGTTGTTGCATTTTCAACTCTCGGCGCTGATCCGAGCGTTGAAAATCCAACAGAGCGGAACGCAAAGTAATATTAAAGTAATATTGTTTTAAGAGGTTGTGGTAGGCCCCCTGATCTTTGATGCGTTTTATCTTCGTCAATTTTTATAGATTTGATAAAGCAAAAAATACGTGTCCAATATTTTTTCTAGTAGTCTAACTGACGGACTGAATATAATCATGTATTTTATTTTACTCAGGAATCATCGTCATAATGAGTGCAAATTCTACTAATTTTTAAGCAACGTACGCATTCGTAGCTCAGTCGCAATTTTTTTTTTTTTAAATTTATGAATGAGCTAGCTCTTGACCTCGATCACGCCTGATGGAAAGCGATAGATGAGGTCCATGATGAAGCGTGCCCAGAAGATGCAATCTGTCAAAAAAAATCTCAATTTTTTCTTTAAAATTGTTAGAATGGCACTCAGATTGTCTGAAATTTTACCAGCTTTTCTGCTGCACAGTTAACACAATGGAATAAAGTCTTATGATGCAGAACACACATCTTATTTTGCATTGCTTTTGGTGTACTTTCTCAAAGCGCCTTGTTTCTAACTTTTAGCACCGAAGAGTAAAAATGTACTTTTATTGAGTGAGAGACGAGATGCGACTTACGTTCAAACCATAATATTTCCACAGATATGGGTGGTAAGTAAATAAATATCCTGAAAAGTTGAACTGATGGCAATATAATGAAATTAATGTAAAATTACGATTGATGATATATTATTTAATGGTGTATCCGTACATTATCGTAAATTAATTAGACGCAAAATAATGCGCTTCCATTACACGGGCTGATGTCAACGTGCTGAACTGTACAGGATGTTTCAAAACGAGTTTGTTTAATGAGTAGGTCGGATAGGTCAATTTTCTATTTATTATTTTCCGTCTATGTACCACTACTGAACATAAAGTTTAAATACATAAATTGAAGAAACTGATTAGGATTTATATATTGGGAATTAGACAGTTTGCGAGCTGTACCTTTGCATTTCCAAAAATAATATTATGTATTATATCGCGTGGGTTATTTGAACTCGAGATATGCACGTGGTTGTCCCGTTCCCATTAAATATAGAACACCTAACTACTAAAAATCAATTAGATTTTTCGTATGTATATAATAATATTTAAAATCACAGTTACAAACTTAACGACGTCTTAAAACATTGAATATTGTGAAACTTCTTAGACTTTAGGTAAAAAAAAAATTAAGCAAACTAAATTCAAGGTCAGATGATGTATTCCAGGGAATATAAAGTAGTTCTTACTGGGAAGAAGTATTCTGACCTTGAATAAATTGGAATGTAAAGTAGTTCTTACTAGGAAGAAGTATTCTGACCTTGAATAAAGTTTGCTTAATTTTTTTAACATTCGATTTGCGTGGTGAGATCAGGTTCTTACCACGCAAATCGAATGTAACCCTTCTATACCCAAAAAAAAAACAATGTAATCATGATATAACAAAATTAACCCTACCAATTTCCTAACACCCTATGCTATCGCAAAAATATCGGCAGTCGTTCAGCGATCGCATTGATTGCTATTATTTCGAGTCATTAAATCAAAGCAACGAATATCGTGCTCATTATGGCGGGGCGCGCCATTTTCCAACGGGGACATACCCGCGGGCATGTATCATGTAACTGGTGGGAGCTATCGGTTGGTGTTGCTGCCCAAGCCCTAAGAAACGAAACACACGTAGTGAAACACGACGCCAACAACGCAACGTGTATGTATAGTTAATGAATTAGTTCATTATTTTTTATGATAATTTTGTGTATTTTATGTATGGGCTATAGTTGCTTGATAATAAAATGATTATTATTATTTAAAGGAGAAGCTTTTATATGACGGTTGCACGATGTTACTTCTCCTTCAGCGTCGTTATCTGTGCCAAATTATTACAAAGTAATTTAATATGCAATAATTCCTTGGTAGTCCGCATGAAGATATTATGTTAAACGACGTCAAAATTTCATAACTGTAAATACTGATTCAATATGATTAATGATTTTGAATAATGATTTATTATTTTCATTATTATTCTTCAATCAATCTCCTAGCCTTACCACAACTATGTTGGATTCAGCTGCTAGTCTAACGGGATGCAGTTGGGTCTCAGTATTTATAAAACACTTTTAATGAAGGAAAACCACACAGTCAATAAGTGCCAGAGGCTACGTTTCATCCAAATAAAATGTACAGGTTTTTGTGGCAGTCCTCGGAAAAGCCTACCTTTTCAACACTGCAATTTATACCCTCTCCCTACAACCCAGCAACCGGTTGCTATTTACCCAATAGAGCTACAGTTAGCTATGAATTTAATCATCCAGGCCGACTAGCCGTTGTTAAATTTTGATTTATGCCAGACTCTGCGGTAGTTTTTGAACTGATTGCGTTTAGTTTTATGGGTTAGTGCGCCATTTTAGCGGCCATTTATTTCGATAATTATTTTAGTTGATAACTTTTTATGTGCTGTCGTTTTGAGGGAAATGTTGTCAAATTTAAATATTGGGCATGTTTTCTGGTTAAATTTACGCTTTATCATTTTGTTGGAGTTTTACGAAAGCATGATTGGACAAGGCTTCAAAATGTGCATGAGTCAAAGTAGAAATCTCCATTTTCGTCCCTTTCCATCCTGAGACCTTGCATAGTATCTATCTTTTATTGAAAACAATTAATTCCTACCACCTAATTCCTTGTCAGAAAGAAGAAAAAATAAAACCATTTCTTATGACACACACGTACGGACAATGTTGGAAAAAAAGGTAAACTTAAATTTAAAACAATAAAGTTGTAAGTCGAGTAAGCTAGAGTTCAGTAAAATGCCAGTCTAGTAGTCCTCTGACTCTAGTTTTCAACTGAACCTCAGCTGCAGCCCTGACATGTGAAAATTCCCACATAAAAAATAAATCTTATGTAATTAGTAAATAAACATTAAATTCGCGATTAATTCGGCGCACACCGGTGTGTTGCCGGTTACCGACATAGCCCGAAGAATTACCAAACTTAGGTGGCAATGGGCAGAGCACATTGCTCGTGAAACAGATGATGAGCGCACCCATATTTATGTAAACACCTATGTAGACACCTACCTATGTTTCACAAATAAACTGATTGATTGATTGATTGATGGGGTCGAAAATTTTTAGAATGGCGACCGCGTACAGTAAAACGAAGCATTGGAAAAACTCTCACAAGGTCGACTGATGACCTAGTGTAGACCGTGGGAATCCACTAGATGCAAGACGCACGGGACCAGAGAGGACCAGAGAGGGGGAGGTGTAGACGGGGCCAGAGTCTGCCAGGGTTGCGGATTTTGTTCGAAAGAGTTACCGCGGCCCTGGAAAGCAAAGGGCACTAGGAGGAGCACGGATGGCTTTTAGTCAGTAAGAGTCTGACACTCCCTCCCGCTCCACCCAGAGCGGAAGGGGTCATTTAATGATTACCCATCCATAAAAAGGGGGAGGTCATTTGACTGAAATGATGATTAACCAAACTACCTTGTAAAACTTTCACCAAACTCATTATAAATGTACACTCAACGCCATATATCTAAATAACGTCATTACAACCCAATCAACAAAACAAGGTGCTCGCATTAAAATGACATAACGTCATCAGCACTCGGCGAGCCGAACACTTCCGAGCTTTCCCGAATTTTGCCGAAATTAGCATTAATACGATCGTAAAGCCGTCAGCGTTGCTATAGGCTGTGTGATTCGCGTCGCGTTTGGAACAATGCTGCCATGTTTTATGTTATAATGTTGGTAATGATAAGGTTTTAGTGTGGCAATAATTTTTGGTTATTAGTTCATTAGGTGTTGCTGTTTTCGTGCTTGTTTATCATGCTGGTTGAGTACGGAATGGCGTTGTTATTTGAGTTTGAAATGCGTGGGTATAGCAGCAATGAAGCTACTATAATGTCACGAGGGTATAGTTTGCAGAGTTGCCTTTCTAAGACAAACTTGGACATGGTAGTCTACCTATCACGATTTTTTTAAATTCTTGCCAGAATTTGTTTTAATTCTTGACAAAAAAAAAATATTAATGTTAGAAAAAATACTGAACCTAATAATAAAATCCGCGCTGTTTGAGTAACGAATTCTCCGTTTCGGCATTACCATTACTTATAATAGAAAACACCTACATTTGATTCCGCCATTATTTTCACCAATTTATCATCTAATCTGTATACCAGCTAATCGGAAGGCCACAGCGCAACCACTGTAAAATACGAGGCTAAAATTAGAATCTCACCCAATAGCTGTTATTTATTATGAGCGCACTCAATAATATCGTGCGCAGAGGCGATAATGACTGCACTAAATATGATTTAGTGATAATAATCATCGAAAGGATGCGCTCGCGTGCCGAATAATGCTGTGATTAATACGCGCACTGTAATTAGTCAGATGGGTTGTTTGGGGGCTGTTTTTGTTGTTAGAAAAAAAGCTAAATTGATCATCTGCCTAGCTATTTTCCCAACCATATTGGGGTCGGCTTCCAGTCAAACCTAAATCAGCAGTATTTTACGTGAAGCAGCTGCTTATCATTACCAAACCTCCACCACCAAACTGGGTAACACGGCACTGACGGCACTTCTTGGCAAGACTGGAGTCAGATTTTCTGACTTCTGAAAATCTGTAACAAAACGACAGCCAAAGATTTACAAATGGCAGCCGGGACCAACGGCTTAACGTGCTTTCCGAGGCACGTATGAAACTCGGTAAGTATGGTAAAATGGTCACCCATCCACAGACCAACCTTGGCAAGCGTTGCTTAACCTTGAAGATCGACCCGTGCGGCTGTTATTATTTAGCCACGAGATTGTAGAATCTATTAAATCCAATTTAGTACCTATTTATATAGGAGACATTCGCCACACTTTCCTCCGCTCTGCGACTCCTGAGAACACAGAATCAAATTAAACAGTGGCTACCACCAGAAACGCGCCGAGTAAAATGAAGCTCGACGAGTCCTGAGGCTCTAGTCAAGATTTATTGAGCGAAAGCGATTTTCAAAATGTCAAAATATTAGGGATTTATCACATGAAATGTCGACAGCGTTTGTCAATCCTATTAATTTTTGACGTTGTGACAATCGCCTTTGCCACGCTACCGCTGATAGAAGGTGATAATCAGCGTCTGGGGACTACTCAACGATCTTTGATCCGGCAACGAAGTACTGAAAAGTACTGCGTGAGAATAATATAAAAGGTTCAGCTAGAGCATCTTCCACTACCCGCCTTTGATGTGATTGACAGATTACATTAGTGACAGTATAGCTACCTAATTACGGCATGTGTTTGTCTGTACATATGGATTTTTTTAAACCTTTGTACAACGATAACAATGTTTTTTTTTTAAACTTGTCCCCACATCAAAGTTGTCAAAAAATAAAAGGCCCGTTTTGACAGCGGGATACAACATTAAATTACTTGAAAGTATGAGAGTCATGACATAAATATTTTTGTTGTATCCTGATGTCAAAACGGGCCTTTTATTTTTTGACAACTATAGGAATTTCTCTAGAATCGTGGGTTCGTTTACAAACATTTATACTCACATACAAAAACAGCCAGACCCGGAACAATTATCTGTAGTCCATACAAATATTGGTTCCGTGTGGGAATCGAACCCGCGACTCGCAGCACAGCAGATAATCGCTCAACCACTGCGCCAACCGTGTCGTCAAACTACGTTGTTTATGAACCGATTAACATGTTCTATGTATCTACAAATCTACATAATTTAATAGTAGATATATTAATAAATACAAGTTATTTTGGGACAATCGGTTAAATTGACCGCGATTGACATCTATCGATTGATTGATATCTATCGTAGAAACGTGATGTCTCTTGTACTTACCTAATGAGCACATACTCGTAGATGAGTTTTATTAGTGTGTACCAATTTCTGTACATAAACATATAAAAAAGTAAGGTAACAGTCTTATCGAAAACAGCCATCTATGACAGGCAATTGAGTAGGTGTATTGTACAGTTTTTGGACCTCATACGCCATCATTAATGATACTAATGAACCTTCATAATAAAACAATGGAAAAGCCTTCATTTAAGCTCTCAAAAGTTATTGAATCCACAAAGTCATATAAGCTAAGTGTTTCACAAATCAAAAGTGTAAACCAGAACTTTTTGGCTATAAATTAGACCTCATATTGTAGCGGAAACAACACCAGGAGCCCCAACTAACCACTAGTGCAAGCAGACAGAAAGCAACTTTAGCTTCAGGTCATAATTACTTGACCGATACACCTAAAAGGTACGTCGTTGCTCCGAAACAATCTCCAAGTTTGTAGGTGACCCACTGCGCTATCATAATCTATTTGAAACAATAAAGATTGTACATTAACAAGTTCACCAGGACTATAGATAGACTGTGTGGAATACAATCGGCTAATCATGTTTTGTTATTGTTATTGATGATAATGGTCTGTATTTTAATGCGTAGTACCTAATTATCATCTTGATAAGTATGGTAGGTACTTATAGGATTATCAAGCGTTGTCCGTTTTTCGTTGATGACTGTCCGAAGTGTTAATGAGTGAGCGTCTGCAAATCGGCAAACGTTGTATTAACTCAAGCTAGGCAAAGTAAAACACCTAATGAAAGGACCATTTCCACTTCTCAAAAGAAAGCTCATGTGCATCCTTCCCACCTTCATCTATAAAGTACAAACGTGTAGTTCGCGCTCGAGCTCTGCCAGCGAGCAATGAAATGAAGTATCCTTGGAGTCAGAATTACAGACTGTATAAGTAACAATAGACTTCGTTCAAAAACTCAAATGTAGGCAACTGCAGATGTAGGCAACACAGCTACTCAAAAATGGTTCTGAGCAGGCCATATGCCCTGCATGCCTCAAGAGAACTGGGAGAAAGCAGCCACAAATTGGGTCCCAAACATCAAGAACCGGTGACGCGGCTTCAACGGAGCGGGACGAGCTGGACTCATAGATACCTATAGGAATGGGCCTAGATTGATCAAGATAGATACAAATGGGAAGTAGAGATGAGAGGGGGAGGCCTTTGCCCTGGACTGGGACACTCCAGGCTCATAATGATAAATGATGATCTTCGTTGATGGATAAATGAAAGTGGTCTGGGGTGGAGCTTAGTTTGTTAGTCATTGAATATGTCGTTGCACAGCAGAAAACTGTTTTCCAATAATGCTATTAGTTAAATACATAAATAAGTTGTGATGCGATACAAGGAAGGTTATATCTTCGACTGAAATGATGATGATGAAGTTTTAACGCTGGGCCCGTATGATGGATTTCGACCTAATCCCTCTAAAAGACAGGGAGTGGGCCAGGGTCCCCTAATCAATATTTAGTTGAAGGTGTTCTGTCTACCACCTCGAACGGTGATAAAAATCTCCAATTTCGCCTTTCCCTCGTCATTGGCCACAGCACTCACAGAACAGTTAACACAACCAACAATACCATCATCTCAATCAAAATTTCTTCAAAACTGCATCCAATACTCCCACAAAATGCAAACCAGCATCGTATTCGAGGAAATAACAGTAAATCCCGTGCGGGCTGTACAATGTACGCACACAGCCGGCCCGAAGTAATAGGTGCGCTCAGATATTGCCAATGCACGGCCGCGCAGATTTAAGATGGCCGACGTCGACTTGCCTTGTTTTAATTGGTCAGTTTGTTTTGGAATGCTTAGAGATGGTGATACCAAATGCCTGCTAGGATGTAAAAGTAGCTGTAGAACCGATAACCAATGGAGTAGACGTGTTCTCGCACAACTGGGGTCTTACAGTAAAGAGTGATTAGGTTGCTTCAAGATAAGCTTGCTCCACATCATCGCTTTCCATTAGATGATTGATGACACAAACGCAAGCATATCAATAATAACAAAATAAAAATAGACCACGAATTGGCAAACGTAAGGTGGAACTCCTTCAGACCAGGTGGAACAGCGATATTCACAGGGTGTCTAGTAGCAATTGCACGATAGTTGGTGTCTGATTTGAAAGCCTCTGTCCAAAAGTAGACCTGCTGCAGCATGAGTATAATAAAAGACACAGGAAGATTGACAGCTTTACTGAGCAAAGCTAGAAAAAAATGTAAGCAATTACAAAATATTTTATCAGTTTGCTGTTTTGTTTTAAAATTTAATTTCAATCTTTAGCTCTTGTTTTAAATTAAACTGTTGAATATTAGCTTATCGTTCTACGACCCTTACATCTATACCAATCATTATCATCAAGACGCCAACTTCAGGACATAGACCTTTCTCAAACATCAACCGGTCTTATTTTTTTCGCATTTGACAGCATCCCACGATATTTACCAGGTGAACCGCTTTCTTTGCGAGAGACCTATCCACACCACGACTTTCAGCACACGGCCGCCACAAAATGAGACCCAAATTTAAAATAAAAACCTAACCCGGTATCATCCTCTCTCTAAAATCCGCTCCGGTCCGGCAGCAAACCGCACGTGCGGAGTTACGGCGCGCGGCGGCGTGCGGACACGGCGCGGTTCGTATTGCGACGCACTTTATTGCACTCCGATACATTTTGACAACCGTGTAGACAACGTATGCCGTGCTATCCGGATTTGTTTTTGGAACAACCTGTATAGCGTAGCGCTGTGTGTTTTGTTACGTCATTTTTAGTGTTGAATGAAAGAAAGTGTCACTGTACATAGTGTACATGTAAAGTGTAAGTGTGTCCCCACCAACCGTGTCTCCACGTTGTCGTCGTGGTGGGGCTTGCGTGTCTCAATGATCTTGGGGGCTTTGCCGGTAGAGCCACTCATGCCGGAAGGTCCCAAGTGAGAGACCAGACCAAGAGAGACACAAGAGGGGCACACCGTTCGGAGACTTGAGCAGTGTTCGGGTCCTCGGACGGTGTGCGTCTCATTGGCTTGCTCGCTGCTCTCTGGTACGCGTCTGATCATCAGACGTGACTGTGAGGGCAGCGAGCAAGCAGTGAGAAAGAGGGGGAGAGGAGGGGAGATAGGGACCGCACCCTCAAAAAGGAAACAATGGACAGGCCTGGAAAAGAGAAATTACCCCAGGGCGGTTCGGACTGCACAGCAGTCCGGGAATCCGCCACGCCTAGTGCGTCAAGCCCCTCGTATTCTGGGGGGGGCAACAGGGCTGTCCGCACTCCGCTTGCCAAGGGCAACAGTGGCCGAGGAGGCCCCCGATTCGACTTCGAAAAATTAATCGGGTTTAATTTTAGCTCGCCCGACGAAGAGTCGGCCGGGCAGAGCGCGGGCGAAGGCGCGCTGCGCTGGGAGGAGGGCTCGCTTGAGCGTCGCGCGGGTGTAGAGTCGGAGTCCGAGTTGGACTCCGACGACCTGGCGACCATTAGCTCGGCGAGCCCTGTACCCGAGGAGGCGAGGGCTGCTGCGGAGGACTCCAGGTCCTTCCGCAAGCGGCCCAGATCAGAGGAGGACCGGGGGTCGTCCGGCAGCGAGGAGGTTGCCTCGGCCCGGAAGATCCCCACCAGCAGGCGGGGTAAGGGCCGAGAGGGAGGCAAGGGCAGAGTCCTTGCCTCCAAGGATGCTGGACGACCCCCCGAAGATGGCGTTCGTGGGGCTCAAGGCTTGGAGTCCTCCGGCGGCGAGCCGGATGACCGGAGGGCCGGGTTTGCGGAGGTGGTGGAGGCCGCGCTTCGCGATGTGGCCTTGAAGAGGAAACTTTCCTCTAAGAACAAGGCCATAAGCGAGGCGATGGCCTCCATTCTGGCGGCAGCGGAGGTTACCAGGGGTGGGCCTCCGCCGGACGAGATGTCCGAGCTGCGGGCGGAGGTCGCCCGCTTGGCTGCCGCCACGGAGCGTCTCCGAAAGGAGAACGAGGGGCTCCGCGCAGACCTGGCCAGGCTCCGGGGAGCCGGCCCACAGGGGGCGCCGCAAGGGGGGCGCAAGAAGGACGGCCAGCCCGTGCCGCAGGAGAGCCAGGTGCTGGACCTCGTGCGGCAGGAGATGGCTGCCTTCCAGGCGCGGTTCTCCGTCCTGGAGGGCATCGTCCTGCGCCCCCCGTTAGCGGCGAGTGGGAAGGCCCCCCCAGGCCAGAAAAAGGCGTCGTATGCGGCCGCCGTGGCTGCCACACCGGGGTCATCCGGCCAGGGCAAAGGGTCCGGGCCGGCACCCGCGAAGCCGGTGCCGGGAATACCGGACCCGGCCCCGGGAAAGAAGAGGAGGGGTGGGGTTTCTGCGCGGACGGCGAAGGCTCCTGCGCCGTCTGAGCAGCAGCTCCCCCCGGCTTCCTCGCCTTCAGCTCCTCCCCCGGCTCAAGCCGAATGGCAAGTGGCCGGGGAGAAGAAGAAGGCGGGAAAGGCAGCCAGGGCGGCCAAGAGGCGGGAGAGGAAGCGGCGGCAGAAGGCGCGAAGCGTCGCGGCTGCGCTGCACCCCCCGAAAACCGCGGCTGTAGTTCTGACGCTGCAGCCGGACGCGGCGAAGAGGGGCGTGACGTACGCGGACGTGCTCACCAAGGCGAAGGAGACGGTGAACCTTGGTGAGCTAGGCATCGTAGGGGGCCTCCGGCTCCGGGTCACCATGACTGGGGCCCGGATGCTGGAGATCCCCGGGGCAGCCAGCGGCCCAACCGCGGACGCTCTAGCCGAAAGACTTAGGGCGTCCCTAAGCGCGGACGATGCCCGAGTGTCCAGGCCCACCAAGCGCATCGACATGCGCATCTTGGGCCTGGACGACTCCGTCACGGAGGCGGAGGTGGTGGCCGCCGTCGTTAGGACGGGGGGGTGCTCAGCAGAGGAGGTGAAGGCGGGCACCCTACGTCCTGACAACACGGGCATGCGCACCATTGTGGTGAGCTGTCCCGTGTCGGCGGCCAAGACCATCTCGGAGGGCCGTAGGTTTTTGGTGGGTTGGGTTTCCGCGCAGGTCAAACTGCTGGAACCCCGACCTCTGAGGTGCTTCCGGTGCCAGGTGGGCCACCATGTAGGAGCTCAATGCACCTCGGAGGTGGACCGCAGCGGTCTATGTTTCCGCTGCGGTCAGCCCGGTCACAGGGCCGGCTCCTGCGACGCCGCGCCGCACTGCGCAGTCTGTGCGGCAGCTGGCAAGCCGGCCGACCACTGGGCTGGGGGTAGGGCCTGCGCCCCACCCACCAAAGCCGGAAACCGGAGAAAGCCCTCCGCCACCGCCGTCTCTGCCGCGACCGCCGCCACCGCCGCCGCTTCCTCCGCCGCCAAAGCCGGTTCCACTGCGGCTGCTGCTACTGCAACAGCCGCAGTAGAGCCCCTACAACGGGCTCCGGAGGGGGCTGAAATGGAGTGCCAGTAATGGCCCCATTTCACCCCCTCCTGTTGAACGTCAGCCACTGCGCCGCCCAGGAACTGATGCTCCTGAGCATGGCGCAGTGACTGATGCCTGTGGACGGCGAGCAATGGGTAGCTCGCCGTCCGATCAGAGCAGGCCCGGGTTGACGGCGCGCTGTGTTCTACGCGCGCCAAGCCAGCAGTCGTCAGCATGGGTCGGGGCCCGTTAAGGCCAGAGCCTACCAGGGTTGCGGATTTGTTCGAAAGAGTTACCGTGGCCCTGGAACGTAAAGGCACTGAGAGGAGCATGGGTGGGTTTTAGTCAGTAGAAGTCTGACACTCCCTGCTGCTCCACCCAGAGCGGGAGGGGTCATTTGATGATTTCCCATCCAATAAAAAAAAAAAAAAAAAAAAAAAAAAAAAAAAAAGTGTAAGTGTGTAAGTGTGTGATGGCAAATCCTTTTTCTTTCTTTATATGAGGCATTTACCCAGCTGTGTCTTCCATAAAAACCAACAGTAAATTAAAACGCATCGAAAGTTAAAACAAATTAATTAAATGATTAATAATTTTATTTCAACATTAAAATTCGCAACGAGAAATTAATAAATGAGCTGTCAATTTGACAATTCAACCCTGCGCCTGCGGCAGTAATTCCGCATTACGACGACGATTCCAATTCACACTTCACATACCCGCACTAATTTAATTCAGAAAATCTCAACGGATCGCGGTCCCCAAGCCATATCAATAACATTATCAAAAAGCGATCTGTTACACTCATTAGTAGCCGAGTAGCGGAACAAAATGGTGTATTTAAAACTGCATCCCGGCCAAACGGCATGAAACGATAATTATTGGTAATTAGACCCCGCGCGGTTAGTGGCCGCTATTGGTTTATATTTAGTGCTATTTCCAACGATCCACCTTGCATCAGGGTGGGTCAGCTAAGTGGCCTGGGTAATGGTCATGATCCGCCCGCGGAGGGATGGGTGGAAAGAAGTGAATGGGCCGGGCGGACATTGTGTTGAGATATTGCAGTGACAGGCTAGCTCCGGAGCATTACAAAAACTTGGCACTTATGTTGTAGTTATCAAGTATCGAGAACTATAAGTAATTTTAATATCGCAAAACGATTACTTACACAAAAATAATATAACTAAGTAGGTCATCTTGATAGTACCACAGTTATAAAGATTAATTTCTGTGAGTTATCACGTTGGTCAATAAATATTTATCAAATAAAATTGACCGATTTAGATTTATCATAACATAATAGTTATGCTCTAAAATAAAAAAAAACTCATCGATATTTTTTATAAAAATAAATAAAACCAACAAAATGTCACTTCAGCATGACAATATTAACACAATAGTGATACATAACAATTCAAACATTAACACAAGTTTATTGTAGTGATTTCCGTACAGCCGGCTCGCCATTTTACATCGCGACCAAACGCGATATACGACGGAATTAAAAATACATAAACATGTTCGCATTTTACGATAATTACGGTGCACTATGCATTGGTAGGGTTATAATGGTGGAAATAAATACGTTCAATTGTTTTAATCGGTACGGCTACTGTTTGTTGAACGATTGTAATTTTGCCGAATTAAGTTGCATTGGGTAGATACACTGGGATTGGTTGTGGCGGGGATTTTTTTGTGATAGTATGTGGGTAGAATTACCTGTATTAAAATATTTCCAAACATGAGATTAGGTTTCACCACGGAAATGTTTACGGAAAATCAAACTTCAATAGGGATGAGTCCTGAGTAAAAAAATATGATTCTATTTAGTCCGTCAGTTAGATTATCGAGAAATATCATACGTGTGTTTTGTTTTGTAAAATAATAAAAAAATGATGAAGAAAAAACGCATCAAAGATGGAGGAAGGCTTGTGACGGGGGGCTTGTGTGTGCGGCAGGCTTGTGACGTCACTTTTCGCTAAAAGTGTCCAGAAATATGACGTCACATGAGTTTTCAACGCTCTGTTTAGTCTTCATTCTTTGTTTACGTGAAAAAAAAATCTAATATTTTTCCCAAGTGTCCAATATTTTTTGAAAATCTATCTAATGAGGTAACAGTATTTTATTAGCGTTAGGTAGGTACCACTTTCTTCTTCATCATCATATCAGCCGAAATACGTCCACTGCTGGACATAGGCCTCCCCCAAGTGGGGGGGTTTGCCTTAATCGCCACGCTTGGCAGGCGGGTTAGCGATCGCAGTGTAGCTACAGCAATGTACCTTTGAGCTGGCCACAAGGGGATATGGTGCGATGTGGCTACAAGAACATACCCACACACAAGCAGAACGCTGGTGGGCCTTGGCACCAGGCTGTAGCCAGTCCAAAGAGACTATGCCATCCCTAAAGAGGAAACTTATCAGGCGCCTTCTGCAACTGGATAGGGGCAGCCTACGAATGGTGGCGGGGACCATCACCGGACACTGCTCACTGAACAAACATTTCCACACGATAGGTATAACGGACAGTCCTCTATGCAGAGCATGCATGGAGGAGGAGGAAACGGTATCGTCCTTGAATGCACAGGCGTTACCGAAATACGGAGGTAAATAATAGGGACACCTAATCTACTCACATATATCTTGAACACACTGAGAGGACTGATCTGATTCTGGAGGGAGGTTGGCTGGTTTGAATGACGGCCGCCATGGCTCACGTAAAATGGTCCACAGCAGGACTAAGTGCGCAAATCATACCCAATAGATTGATAGAAAACAGTTTACCACTTGAATCTATTCTTCAAAGTCTTATAATAATTGCTTGCTAATTGAGCTCAGACTGCTCAGAGAGAAGGCCTGAGTTCTAAAGGGCTAGATAAAGTGCCATTTCATTTGTAAATGCGATTGTCGAAATCGACAAAATATACGGGATTGATGACGTGACACTTCAACGTGACACTTTGTCTTTCAACGCTTTCGTCATGCTACCGCTGGCAGAATGTCACTTGTCTCGAGCTTCTAGTCATCATCATCATCATATCAGCCGAAAGACGTCCACTACTGGACTTAAGCCTCCCCCAAATAGGGGGGGGGGGATTTGCCACAATCGCCACACTTGGCAGGCGGGTTGGCGATCGCAGTGTAGCTGTTGCAATTTACAGAGAATGCTGCTGCCCATTCTCTGGTAAGTCCCTTAGTGGCCTCTTACGACACCCACGAGTGATGGGATGGTGCTATTCTTTTACGTCCGACACCATACGGAACAAGCTACGAGCTACGAGCGACAATTCTTGACATTTACAATAGTGGTGGTGGTTGTAAAGTGGTAATGGTGGTAATGTAAAATTAATTTGAATTTAACATTTTTAAATTAAGTAAATTGAATATGGGTCTTTATTTTAGTTTTATAAAAACTCAATTTCCTATGGTGCTGCATTACATTAGCAATACTCTTAGCAGGTAGGTATCATATACGAACGACCTAAAATATGTGTAGATGTTTTAATCATACTGAACATACACATAATATACGAAACAGTTTGGCATACAAAACAATCATAAATACTTAATGTATGATGACGTCACGATGCAAAACCACATGTCCCAACACGCACTAAATCCTACATCGTATAACCCTAGAATGACGCGTGGTAATAAAATGACCAACCCTACTGCCGACCAATACTGGGACAATAAACAAGAAATAACTATAGTAATTCAAACGGGAATGCTTTGGGGTTGCCTGCTTTGAGATAATTTTTCCAAATATTTAAAAAGTTTGTGATGTCTCACTGCATGATAAAGGCGTTACTCACAATAATAATTATATTCTTAAGGCACATAATAATTTAAGTTTATTTATTTTGGAGTATTTAGTTTAACCAGTACTTAAATTGCTATGAAAAATCATTAATTAATGCGGGATGTGCATTTCTTTCAGTTGCGACGAGTCTAAAAACGGAAAATGGTTGTTTTTGTCATAAACTGGGATAATTAACAGCAATTAACTGTTATAGGAAAACACATTGCGTTTCTTATTTCTCGCAGGCGCATACCGAAAACAATTCCGACATAAAATGTCAAAACGAAAAAGTATGTAACTCTCAAATTTAGGGAAATAAGAACCTCTAACTAGCAACCCTGCTGTTGGCTGGGACGCTCCGATACCGGTCAATGTCCATCAGTCGCCAGCCGTAAACTAGGGTTAAGTCTGCGGATTTGTCCCCATCACGATCATATATTTGTGTATTGATATGGTATGTGTATATATGTATGTATTATATTGGATTAGGATTTATAACTCGGTCTCTTATACCGCGTTGGCGTTTGAAGGTTAGGTTTTTTTTTTATTTGACTGTGTCGTAAATTATTAAAAACTTTACGTCATGAAAGTAACATTTTGTTTTTACTTATTTTTTTTTTCTTTTACGCTTTTTTGTACTTTGTAATTTTATGTGTCACAGGAAAGCAAAATAAGCAATTTCGATTACTTGAAAGTTTTTTCCAGTTATTTTGATTTAAAACCAAACTACTGAACCGATTTTTATGAAATTTCTATGGGACCAATTCTGAGTATATTCAAAAGATTTATAAATGCTTTCTGTTTCGAATCGGTTTATAAATCTCATATTATTTGTCACCTAAAACTCATTGTGAGTTAGAGGTGACAAATAATACAACCGAATTGAGAAACTCCTCCTTTTTTGAAGTCGGTTAAACAGAGACAGTGCTATGCGTCTTCCATAGCTCCGATTCACCCCCACACCGAAATCATGATGGTTTAAAGACATCCTAGTGGCGTCTCTGGACATCACAAACAATGACCATAAAACGAACCAATTAGACAGAGAAATCTTAGTTGTCTTGATGGCTTCAGACACGGCTGGTGAAGAATAACGAGAGTATCTCCCAAATAATGGAATAAAAAATGCCAATTAAGATTATAAATTAGTAAGTCTTATATTCAGAATTTAAAATTTAAGTCAGCAAAATTTTATTTCTGCAACTGATACTAAATATCTAAATAAGTATTTGTATTTCTATAAAATCCTGATGGAGTTACCTCCACAGGATTATTTCAAAAACTTTTTGATTTGCAGACGAGGCTCAGAGACACGACTTCGTCCTAACTTAACCTAAGTTTATACAATATAAAAATAACTACATCGTAAATTGCTACATTCCACAATATGTATCGGGATTTTAACCAAACGCGTGTAACGAAACCATAGCGCGATTCAGCGGAACTGTACAACGCCATCTATCGAAGGAGGGATCAAACTTCGGCCGCGGGAAAATGCGTCAACTCTTGAGAAATTGGTTCTTGTTGCTTCAAGAATAAGGGTTGAGTTTGGAAAAGAGTAAACTGACCTATTAAATCTTTTAAAAATGACATTTGTAGTTAAAATAGAGTTATTTAAAATAGGTACTACTTTGATAATGAAATGAAGATTGTTTGTAGAACAAGATCGTGTTTCCTATAAAATACTACACTAACATTTCAGTTAAAATAGACTTATTTAAAATAGGTACTACTTTGATAATGAAATGAAGATTGTTTGTAGAACAAGATCGTGTTTCCTATAAAATACTACACTAACATTTCAGTTAAAATAGACTTATTTAAAATTGGTACTACTTTGATAATGAAATGAAGATTGTTTGTAGAACAAGATCGTGTTTCCTATAAAATACTACACTAACATTTCAGTTAAAATAGACTTATTTAAAATTGGTACTACTTTGATAATGAAATGAAAATTGTTTGTAGAACAAGATCATGTTTCCTATAAAATACCGTCTTAATCATTTAATATTAGCTCAAGGCCGTACATAGTTCTCAAATATTTTTTCTAATTCTAGTGGCATTTTCAATGTCTATAACTTGTAATTTTTTTCGCTGTTTGGGAACATTCGTATGTGAACGTTCAATACTAAAATTGCCTCTCTGATTTATTTTTAAACTTTCCCAAAAGTCAAATTTTAATTCTTCTAAATCCCGTGCTACGGTCAATCCGTAGCACCGTAGCTCCCCATTCGTAGCCGCGTAGGCTCGTAGCATCGTAGCGGCGTAGCTCATTTCAATAAGTATGCAAAATCGTAAAGTTTAATTTGCTCACTTGATAATAACAAGAAAACACGACAAATTAACATTACTAAGAGACAAAGAATGCTGGAGTTTGATACTACGTTCAAATCAAGCAAGCATACACATTAAATATAATAGCTTAGGTCTGCGCCTTCGGATGACGACGATGGTATAATGTGGATATGATTCAACTTTGTTTTAAAGAAATTTAAAAATCTTAAATTTAATATCTTTGTTTTGGAACGTATATTTCTCTGCTGGCCTTAAAATACCGTGTTTCCAAGGTGTACTTTATCTGATGTCGATTTTTTTTTGAAGTGAATGTCGAGTTTTAGAGATCTTAGATTGAGAAGCAACTTTCGAGTTTTATAATATAAGAGACTACAAAATTCGACTGACGAGTCAATAATTGTGATTATACTAAGTAGTATTTTAATTACTCAAAACGAGTTGTGCCATTTAAATATTACTACCTAATAATATAGAAACTTTTTTTTTATAAACCTATTTATAGTGGACTACAGTCAGTTTGTAAAATTTGATATTTTATTTTGCAATCAAACATTTAAACCAACTATAAAAAAAATAAAAAAAATGGATCCTACAAAAAATTTATAAAATTAAAAGACCTTGTACCTACTTGAGACACGACTTTAAAAAACTTTAAACTCCATTTTAAATTCGATCACATCCACCTTAATCCAACACGATCCGCCACAGCGCAGCGTACCAACAAATTCTTGGCTCATTTGTTTTTTATTCATCCACAGCCCAGTGTAATCGAAAGTATAAATTCGCTTTAACTGCGAGCAGGCCTGCCGACCGATAACACACCCCTTGTTAACTGCGTAATAAGAAAAATAAACTTATATTTGTGGCGCCTTATGGAATATCAAAGTTTAAAACTGAGATAGTGGGATGCTGTGGCGAGACGGAAGCAAGCGAGAATATGTTTCAATGGAAAAAAGGGGGTTATGAGTGAGTATTTGGAATTAGATGGGTGGCTAATGTATCTTCGATGAGAAATGTGCAAGTTAAGTTACTGTTGGTGAGGTAGGAATTGGGTGGTTTACCATTGTTTGGGGTATAGGCAATAAAATGATAGTGACTGCTATTGTTCCGTATGGTGTTGGGCGTAAAAGAATAACACCATTCCATCACTTTTCGTGGGTATCGTCAGAGGCGACTAAAGGACTCACCAGAGAATGGGCAGCAGCATTCTCTGTACATTGCAACAGCTACACTGTGATCGCCAACCCACCTGCCAAGCGTGGCGATTATGGCAACCCCCCCCCCCCCGTTTGGGGGAGGCCTATGTCCAGCGGACGTCTATCGGCTGATATGATGATGATGATAGTGTATTGGCAAAATAGTTGTTTTGCTACAGTAGTGTTTTAGTTGTCGTTGTGTAAAAAAACCAAAAAAATATATTTAAATTTATTTAATTAATAAATGTGCAAGAATAGTGAAGTTTTAGTTGATGAGATAGTTGTAAGCACATAGAAAGTGGACAAAAGTAGTAGGTACTTAGCTAATTTACTAAATAGTGTAAATATCTTTATATATTTGATTGTAGTTTGATTTATATTAATAGATAATTAATGTACCTAGTTTGTTTAAGTTAATTTACTATAGCTTATTTTAAGTTTCCTTCTCTGTCTCTTTTCACACTGTTTTTTTTATTCCACTCTTCTGTCTCCGGTCTGCTGGAAGAAATTTCTTTTGAAACTTTTCTCTGTCTACAATTTTCTTTTTTTTTTAAGTTTATTGTGTATACATAAATAAAATAAATACATCGAGTAATCACACTTTGCAAAAAGCGACAAGCATTTCAGTTTATTTCACTCCCTCACTAGTTTTCTTTTAACAAACTTAACCCTTCTCATTATCAGTAAACCATTTTCAAATCCAGCTTAAAAATTCTTCAACTAATATTTCTCATACTTTCCCTGATTTAATAAGCAAGGACCCTGGAATTGGACGGTAATAGCGTATACTTTACTTCGCCAACTAAAAACAACAGTCATTGGGTATTTCCACCTTACGCTAAGAAAAGCCTCTTAAAACAGGAAGAAAGTTAAAAAATAATTAATGCTTTCGTAAATATTCATACCTTAGACGGAGTTTAGAGTTAACCCTCCGCGTTTGAAATTTAGAGGGAGGGGTTATGAGCGGGTGCGGTGAGCGGTTATTTTTATGGTTAGTATGTATGGGTCAAATTATGGGATGCATGAAGGAGCCTCTGCTGCCATGAATTGCGCTACGCGACGCAATTTGTTCCATCAGACAATCAACCGAACCGAGCGCTCGGCGCATCCTGGACAGTCTCACCTAACACCTTCTAAGACTAGCCAATCCTTCCCTTGCGGTGGTAGCGCCTGGTTCGCGACCACCCTCCCACCGGAGTTCGGCGTCAAGCAGCCTGCTGTGTTTCGTCGACGCGTGGGAGTACCAGTGCCTCAAGGCATCTTTTGGGCACGCTCGCTTCATCATGGACCTCATCTATAGCTTTCCATCAGGCGCGACCGAGGTCAATGGTTTGCATGATACGTTTGATAGAAGACTGCCCAAGATGGAGTGTTAATTTTTTAAAGTTTATTTTTTAAATACCTACTGTATTTCGTTTTTGTTTCAATACAAATGTCCGAAATATTTAAGTGGAAGGAAATATGGTATCTAACATACTTGCGAAATATAAAATAGATTATTGTCAGACATCGAACACCCACAAAATGCTTGATAGTGGTACTTTTATATCTTATTCAGTAATTGCAATGATGGATGAACTATTTTCGTTAAAAAATACTGAGTCACGGTAACCTGAAACTGAAAAGTTTCCTGTAATTTATTAGGCTCTAGATTTAAGAACTAATAAGCACTATAAGAATAAATAACAGAGTTATGAATGAATCTGAAGACTTTTTACTTGGGTATATTTTGGTAACGGCGCGTCTGCCTACAAATTATGAGTCCGTAAGTTTACAAAAGTGAAGGGTTCGTCGAAACGACTCCGATTTAATTTAAGTCCAGCGCCGTTATCGTCGGTACCCCATTGTTTTTCTTTCTTGAAATTTTACGGTCAATTTGACGTGATTCCTTTTTTTTACGATTAATTTGAATTTAATTAGTTCTGAGCATTGTTGTCGAGTTATAGCGGTTGTGAGCCAGCGTTTATTGCTCAGTTGTAGTTGTGTGTGTTTTTATTTTTGTGTTTAATTTATTGCAAAATTATTTGGCTGTGGAGAAGCATATATACATCGCGGCGCTGTCTATTTGGTCGTCACCTATTAGGTTTTACTTGTGTATAAAAATACAAAAGTTTCGAAATCATCAAACCTGAATAAACATTACAGATCCTCTGAAAGATTTTTCTGATAACTATGAAAATCAATGCTGTTTTTCTCAGTTCACGTTTGGTGAAAATGAAACAGATAAAAAGCTATGGCTGGCCAAAGCTTTTCGGTTCCATTTTAAACAAATATATTGGTATCGGCTTCCAGTCAAATCGGATTCAGCTGAATACCAGTATTTTACGTGGAGCGGCTGCCTACCAGACATCCACAACCCACAACAACTGGGAAACACGATACTTCTTGGCAAGACTGGTGTCAGATTTTCTGGCTTCTGACATAACCGTAACGACTGCCAAAGATCTACAAATGGCAGCCGGGACCAACGGCTTAACGTGCTTTATGAGACAGGGTTGAAACTCGGTTTGTTAAAATGGTCACCCATCCACAGATCGACCTTGGTAAGCGTTGCTTAACCTTTAAGATCGACCCGTGCGGCTGTTATTATATAGATATCCAAATGGGACGAGCTTAACGTGTTTTGGGCACGGAGGTAGTCTCGGTATGTTAAGATGGTTGGTTGGATGTTGGTTAGCCAAATACGTACTGAGAACTAATATTATTGAGTACTTTGAAATTATTTCACGCAAACTTAGAACCATATTCCAAAACGTAAACTCAAACTCAACTCGAACTTCAACTCCATCGGAGCTTGTCATAAATTAAAGTTTTTGCATTTATTTGCTCATCTCTCGAACTACGAAAACGTCAATTAGACATTTTCGTGCGTTGGAGTTCCGAGTTGAGTTGGAGTTGAAGTTTTGGAATATGGGCCTTAGTCACAACGCAATTACAAACCCCAAATAAAAAAAGCAATAAAGAACCCTAACAATTACAGCCGATAACGTACCTCCCACCCATCCATCCACTACTCTAAGATCGACAAATCCTGACGCACTGCAACTTCGCACAAAAAAAGATCTTCTCACATATACATCTTTAGATATTGGAGCCTGTTGACATATTTACGAGCTTCTCGACTATTAAGTGGTGATTTAGTGAGGGCATATCGGGATGGATTCGTTTTTATCGCGGGCAATATATCCACTTGGCTTCTAGCTCTATTATGTGAACCATTGTGAGAGAGCTTGAAGATTTCCACCCTCAGTTTTCCCTGTTGGGATTTTTTTAATGTTCAAGTTTGTGTTTTTTGGTTTTGATCGAGTTTGGGTGTGTATGCAAGTGGATACTTGCTCTTGTACATATGAGAAACACGTTTACGGAATATGTTGTGAGGTCGCTGTCTTAACATTTCAAGGAAGGTTAGCCACTTTAATTCATTTTGACGGCACGGATGGCGCAGTTGAGCGATTGACTGCTGCACTGCGTGTCGTACGTTTGGTTCCCGCACGGAACAAATATTTGTGTTTGTGTCACCCACGATACAGGAGAAATTTCAGCGTTTTGATTAATAAAAATAAAAAATGTCTATACCTACAATGTTTCTCTTATGGTAAACTAACTTCTGCCAGCGACTTCGTCCGTGTTAAAGTCGAGAATGATCTCAAGGGAGCAAACTCTCGGGATAAAAATAATCCTTTGACCTATTCTAGGACTTAATTTAATCGTGTTCCAAGTTTCATCCAAATTTGTTGAGCCGACAGCCAGACAGATAGACAGACAGTTTTTTCCAGCTCTGACCCTGACGGGCTCCGTCTAGACAGACATAGTTACTTTTGCATTTATAATATGGGAAGTGTGAAAAATCACCACTTCCTATAGCTAATGTGTAATGTGAACTACAGAAAGAACTCGTACATGATAAGAGCTTGTAGTACTCATGTTTGCTTGATTTTATCACAATTTTTTACCCTAATTCTCATAATTATGGAATTAATTTTCTCATCCTACACTTCCAAAATTAAGTATTAAACGGCGATTATGTTGTAACAAGGATGAAATCTACATTTCAAAACATAATTCGGAATCATCTTCAGTCACTATTTCTTGCTGAAACCAAAATTATTATTCCACCTTGAAAATAGTCAAAATAGTGGTCCTTTCCTCGGCTCTTAACCCTCAGAAGCATCGGTGGGCTGAAGGGTACAAGTCGACAGTAACAAGTTAATTCTTCAGCTTAATCTTAGATATTCGCTGATGAGGTAATCATGGGTATTGCTGTAATGCTAGGACACCGCAGAATGGTTACATGATTGTGAGTTAGGGGTACTGGATGAGTTATAATACTAGTCGTGTATTTGTTAGTTAAAATTTCTGAGATGGTAAGGTAAGTATGGTGTCGGACGTAAAAGAATAGCAACATCCCATCACTTCCCGTCAGTGTCATAAGAGGCGACTAAGGGACTCACCAGAGAATGGGCAGCAGCATTCTCTGTACTTTTCAACAGCTACACTGCGATCGCCAACCCGCCTGCCAAGCGTGGCGATTATGGGTAAACCCCCATTTCGGGGAGGCCTATGTCAGCGTGCAATGGAGAGAGCAATGCTCGGGGTTTCTCTGGTGGATAGAATTCGCAACGAAGTCATTCGCCAGAGAACTAAAGTCACCGACATTGCGCGAAGAATCAGCATGCTGAAATGGAAGTGGGCCGGCCATGTCTGTAGACGGACAGACGGTCGATGGAGCAGACATGTGCTGGAGTGGAGACCGCGTATGGGCAAACGTAGTGTGGGACGTCCTGCGGCACGATGGATCGATGATTTGAAGAAGGTGGCTGGCAGCGGTTGGATGCGGACTGCTCAAGACCGGGATGGTTGGCGCTCTTTGGGGGAGGCTTACGTCCAGCAGTGGACGGCAATTGGCTGACATGATGATGTCCAGCAGTGGTCTTTCGACTGATATGATGATGATGATGAAGGTAAGTAGTTATTTCTGTACAAAGGTGCCTTTTATGTTTCTAGATTCACACTTGCCGTTTGTTTTTCTCATCTTTTTCAGGGTTCCGTTCTCAAAGGGTAATTAACGGAACCCTATTACCAAGCCTCCGCTGTCTGTCCGTCCGTCCGTCCTTCCTTCCGTCCGTTTGTCTGTCAGCGGGCTGTGTCACAAGAACCGTTATAGGTAGACATTTGAAATTTTCACAGAGTGTGTTCTTCTATTGCCGCTATAACAACAAAAATTAAATTAATTAAAAATTAAACGGGGCTCTCATAAAAGAAACACGTTTTTTCAAGATCCACTAATGTATGTATGTGGTTTTTAACCGACTTCTAAAAAAGGAGGAGGTTCTCAATTCGGATGTCTGTATTTTTTTTTTTTTTTATGTTTGTTTGGGCATAACTCCGTCGTTTGCCAACCGATTTGCAAAATTCTTTTTTTGTTGGAAAGTATCTACTTTCCAAATGGTCCCATTGAAATTTTATCAAAATCGATTCAGTAGTTTGGTTATTAAATCCAAATAGCTGGAAAAAAATATGTGGAAAAATCATCCATGTATACGAAATTGCGTATTATTGCTTTCCTGTGACTTTTCAGTGGTGTTGTTAGGTGTGGGGTACCACTAAAAAGTGAAAAATGAAAAACTTTTGCACAAAAAAAAAGAAACAACTTCCAAAAAACACTACAAAGTTCAAAATAACTTTAATTTCGGAAGTCGGTGTCAAATAACGAAGAAGCAACCAAAAACACCGACTTCCGAAATTAAAGTTATTTTGAACTTCGTAGTGTTTTTTGGAAGTCGGTTTCTTTTTTTTGTGAAAAAGTTTTTGTGATAATTAAATGCTTTTCCTTTCTTTTATTCTTTCTTGTTCTTATGGTTTTCGTTTCTTCCTTTTCTGTTCTCGTTCATTGTTAGTAAGCTTCTTTTTCTCCACTCCTACATCTAATCCTTAACTTTTCTCGCATCATCAGCATCAGTTCCAGCAAATTCCACATTCGTCTTATCGTTACGTATAACATTGGCCGTCTGTAGGCCATCGCCGCGAGTCCCGTTACCGCCTTAATTTTTATATAGACGAAAATATTATAAGCTCACTGAAGACATACCCATTCATTTGACTGCTATTGTTTACTGCACTTAGTTTATTTCTGTCCACATAACCTTCTGTTGTATTCTTTTAATATTACTATTGCCAATTCTAGCAAACTTCGCTTCTTTGTGACTATCGTAATGTATAACATCGGCCGTCTGTAGGCCGTCGCCGCGTGTTCCGTTAATGCCTTAATCTCAAGGTGGACGACAATCGAGAGACCAGTGTGGACGTACCCTTTGTTTACTTGAAGTTTATAGAATTTGAGGAAAAATATATGTTTAATACTGAGGAGGTTTGATTTAAAAGGATGATTATAAATAAATAGAATATAACATATCTACTTAATTGTACACTAAAGATAGTAACGTAATTTTTTACACTAACTTAGTTTTATGGCTACAGTTACGGTCTTCAAGGATGTGCTATATCTTTTTACTGTGGAAAGAAGTGTTTTCAAAATAATTAAAAGGCAATTTTTTCTCATAAAATGAGTTTTTAATTTGTTTTCATTCGGTTTCACCTTTACAACCATTTCATAATTTAATTTTATGATAATTACGCAGTTTTCTGCGAATCGATTGATATTCGAGAACTCCTGTATCAAATTAAATGACTGTTTTTAGTAACTGTTTCCATATTTTATCAATCATGCTTGAAAGTATTTTTTTAAACATTAAATTAGCATTTTGTTTTTTTTTTCTATGGTAGGCGCTAGATAAACTTGCAATAAAGTACATTGACGCTTCCCTAAAATCCCATCGTGGATACCCGAACAATAAATTATGAACAGTTTTTCATTGGGTACTACAGAACATAAATGATCACGTTAGAATTCGATTTAGGACATCTTTTGAATTTATTTCTGGCTGCGGCCCCGACATGTGAAAATTCCCAAAAAAAAATACATCTTATGTAATAGGTAAATAAACATTAAATTCGTGATTAATTCGCAACACACCGGTGTGTTGCCGGGGCCGGAGCGGTTAACAAAGTCAATAAATGTATGTGGCTCAATGACCTACCACAAGTTTTGCGCGCGGCATAACAAACAGAGAAACTCACTTTCGTATTTATAATATCAGTTATGATTAGATTAGCTCAATGATGTATTCTTTACTTCCACACCTTAAAATCCTGCCACATCCTCCGTCTCCCAACAGCGACAGTGCCACCTCGGAGGTGTCTCCACAGCCATAACTCTTCGCGGAGGAACGTCCCCGCCGTCGTCGTGTTGAGGAATTATTATTATGCGAATAAATACTCCGAATGTCACTAGTAAATGTCTCCCCTCTGCCCGGGTAATCCGAGGGGCGATGGGGGCTAGTGTTGCCAGGTGTTAAGTGGAAAAGTTGGGATTTAAAAAAATGAAGTTGGATGAAATGCGTTTTATGAGGCTTAAAAAATATTTGCTCACGGGACTTCAGTTCTTTCTTTGGTTTTATAAACTACCTGAAGTTTTGGTTGTATTTTTAACTATGTAATTTTAGATGTGTTGACTGTAATAAATACTGAGGACTATAAAATATGTCGATGGTAAAAAAACATACAAATATTTTATCTGTAAATGAGAAATTGCCTTAAAAATATCACGAAAAATTAAACAAAATGCGAAATGAGAAAAAAATGTACAAAAATATAAGAACAATTTATACAAGTAACCAAAACGTAAAGTTTCTTGCCGGTTCTTCTCCATAGAAAACAAGCAATTAGAACCCTGCTCTAGATTCTGACGTTTAATAAGTGCCCATGTAAGCCTGTATGAAATAATATTATTTGAGAAAAAATATAATTACATGTCTTGTATTATTTTTGTGCTCAAAAGAATACAAACAATAATGTGACCGAAGACGCGGGCACAGCTAGCCATACACCAATTCCTCATCATGTGACAATATTTTGAGAAACCAGGACCGTCCTACCCAATCGAAACATTATTGTCACCTTACGGCCCGGCCTCTAGACAAATGCTGTTCGATCCGCCGAAATGTCCCAGTAATAGTTTTAAAGTGAAGCCAATTTCTTGACGTTGTCACTTTCAAGATTTCCTTGATGACGACCGTCATAACTGTCAAGTTTTTAGGGTAGGCTTCACTGCAACATTGAGCCCCATACTTCCGATGGGGCTCAATGTATGTTAGTTTAAAGTTTTCTGAGAGCCTGATCAAAACAAGAACTAATTTTGTCTAATCTTATGTAGAGATAAATATTAAGAAATAAGAAGTTTTGGTTTGAAATAAAGTACCTGTATTCTCAATTTATCTGTGAGCTTTTCCATTTTCTCATCTACATTCATAAAGATTTACCACCCATATATTTTCTCGAAAAAAAAGTCGCATACCAAAATTATCGAAATCGGTTCAGCCATTTAGCGTGAAAGACACTAATAAAACACTTTCGCAGGTATTTAATCTTTTTTTTTGCTCTATGGTCATCTTCGAAAGGCGCCAGGTTTGGGGATAAAACCAAGGAGTGAGGATTTTTTACCTAGGCTAACCTAAAAACCATATTTTTTACTTTTATTCTGATTGTCAGGTTTGTTTTCTTTATACCATTAATAACTTCTATAAAACCTTTTTGCCATAGCTCCTTGCTACGTTTTATGTCACTCATAAAAAAGGGGGATGAGAAAGCTTATGGCGCGATAAGCGTATTTTGAAATGAGGAGAAACAAAATGAAATGATAAAATTCTGGTACTTATTTACAAATGCCTTGAAATTTAAGGCATTTATTTAGATCTTTAGAATTTATAGAAAACTATACTTTTAAGGTTGAACTTTAACAAGCACAAACAGAATCTTACATTAATTGATTGAAAAGGGACAACACACAGCCAATTTTCAAAATGTAGATGAGAAAATGCAAAACTAAAAAATAAATAACAAATTGAATATACTTAAGTAAGTTTATTCAATTTATCTATGAGTTATTTTAAATCAAAATTTCTTATTCCTGAAAGAAGAAAGAAAGAAATAAAAATTTCTTAAAATATAATTGCGTGATTCCGTTAAACAGTATACGTAAGTATTAGCTATTCAATGAATATGTAATCATTTCTTGTTAGTTTATTTTTTTTCATTGAGAATAAATACTAATTATTCTAGAGTGGTGACCTTGGGCTGGCAGACGAAGCGATGGGAGGCCTCCCACAAGGAGGAATCAGTCCAAGCTTCAAAGCTTCTGATCTGATGAAAGCCACGGGAATCGACTGAAAATGAGACGCGCGGGACCGTTCACTTATAGGGTAGGCCTATATCCAGCAGTGTGTGAAATTATGTAATGAGATACTTTGAGCTAGAAACCTTTCTTTCTCCAAATGTTTGTATTTTTTTTAAGGGACAAGCCCGCGAGACATTCCCAAACCACTGAAACTCCTGAAAGCCAGAATCAACAGTGGCGACCACCAGAAAAACGCCGAGTCAATGAAGCCCGACGAGTCCCAGAGAAATGATTCAACTGTCTTAGATCCCGCAACGAAATAAATCGGAAAATAACAGCGGAGGAGTAGGAACAAATTTATCATTTTCACTTCCCTCCTTATCAAGCAGAACAGAGATAGGCCAAATGTTTGTATACTTTGTTAAGATAGATCTGCAGTGCGATTCAGCAGTGCGATTCTGTAAACGTGTCGAAGTGAACACTAGGGCGGGGTGCATGACAGGTGAGTTGTCAAACCATACAAATAAGATGGAAAGACAGCTCAGTTGTCGTTCACTCCGCCTAGGTGAACACCGTGAGATGTCGACAGAATCGACCGGCTGTAAACATGTCGAAGTGAACGCTTGGGCGGGGTGCACGACGGATGAGTTGTCAAACCATACAAATAAGATGGAATGACAGCTCTATTGTCGTTCACTCCACCTAGATATACACCGTGACATGTCGACAGAATCGACCGGCTGACTTCTGTGTTTTAAATCTGTTTCATTCTTCTCCCACCTGTCTCTAAGATTGACTATGTAATATTCCCGTCAGGTCAGCGAGTGTGTTGTCATCGTGTACAACAAAGGTGTTGCCATGGTCACTGCAGTATAATGGAGTTCTTTATCTCAGTATATCATGGTGTCGCTCAGGCGAGAGGACGGAGCTACGAAGCACGTGGTTGATTTTAAAATGTACTTGTTATACAATGCCTTTGATTTGAAGAATATGTGCCTTTTTTAGTCTCTAGGATTAGTATGACCTAACCAAATAGAATTAACGTAAAAAATAATTTTACTCTGGCAACCCGGGTAACACGTGCGAAGCTGGAGCGTGTTGCTAGTCGAACATGAGGTACTTATTCCTTATGATTTTTATTAAACTATAATGTAATATAATAAAGCTGAAGAGTTTGTTTGTTTGTTTGAACGCACTAATCTCTGAAACTTGGTACCAGTCGGATATGGAAAATTCGTCTATTTTTAATTTATTGTAGCCACATTCATGAGGAAGGCTATAGGCTATACGGTACCAGGAAAAAACGAGCTATGCGCGTACGAAGTCGCGGGCGAAAGCTAGTATATTATTCTAATATCTTCATTCAAAGGGTAGAAATTCCGTATAAAGGTAGTTTTTGAGTTTATTGCGTACAAACAGACTTATGCGGCTGGGGGAACTTAAGGTACTAGTTAGGGGTACTAAATTAGCTTTTGAAAGATCATATAGCTGATTGATTAGTCTGAGTTTGAACCCCATTAATTTAATTTAAGCTATAACAATGTTGGGCACACGCCAATGGGAGCGGACGTTCATGCTTGCAATAATATACGACTGTTCAGACTAAGATGATATTCTCCTGCCTGTCAGTAAAGTTCGTATTTTGCGGCCTGGCAACAAGAGAATCCGGACAAATTTACCTACAGCCAGTAACAGCGATTGTCAAAAAGTCCAAAATTGACATATTGACATACGCTACAAAAATGATAGGCGGGTCGAACAGTCATGAAAACTTTTTGTTACTAACTTTAAATACTGTTGAAAAGATTCATAATTCAAATTGCATACAGAAAATTTTGAATAAAGAATCTGCCTGTCAATATTTTAGCTAAGCAATGGTTAAATAGTTGGCTGTTAGATTTTGAACTTAAGATAATTTCTTATCTACTAATTGAATGACACTTTGTCTCGAGTACGTATTCATGCCATTTTCCCTTGGTATGCAGAAACTACGGATCTCTACCAGTTTTTATTCTAACGAACTCCCTTTGTTTCGATATTAAGAGGTCCTAGCTAGACAATCGAACGCGCCTGTCGAAATGCCAAAATGTAGGAATTTTATCACGTGACATTTCGATAGCATCAGTCAATCCCATACATTTTAATTTGACGTATTGACAATCGCCTTTGCCACGCTACCGTTGACAGAATCTCATTTGTCTCGAACCCAAGGTAAAAATAAAGTAACTCAAGCGTTCGATGAGGGATGAAATACCTATTCCTAATATCTGTATAGAAGCTTTTAAAGAAAAACCAGGACAAACCCATCCCACTGAATCATAATACCATATCCGACTCAGCCTAAATCCACGTTTGACGAGGGACTGTGGCGTAACGTCTTGTTTAAATCAAGCGGGGAATGATGGCAATAACAGTTAGCAGCCGAGTTACGGCTGCTAAGATAATGGCGGCTCCGGAGATTCCCTCAAAGTAATTGCTAATTTCGGTCGACGCGGCGCGCGCAATAATTGTTTGTTTGTTTCTTTGTTTAAGCCCAGCTTGTTTATCATCTGGTGTATCAATATGTTAGGACGTTTAAAGTGGTATTTTTCGGTAGTGTTTGTATGTGTGTACCAGCATCCCTTTAAAACTACTACTGCGATGAGAAGGCCTTTAAAAGCACACACAAAGATCAACCTGCGTCCCACATGATGAAACATCTACCTATTCAAATAAAATATAGCATGAATAAGTCCCTATTCATGCTATATTTTATTTGAATAGGTAGCTGTAAGATCCTTAAAGATAATACCTTGATGATATGGATATCATCAGCAACATTAGCTAAGCAGCTACATATTACTAACTGGGGGATAACGAGTTTGAAGTTGTTATACCTACCTAGTTGATAAAAATTCTTTAACTGTTCTTGTAGGTACCTACTTACTTTCGAAGATCTTGTGATCCATCTTGCACGTAAGACGTATGTATGTGAATATCCATCACGCCACCACCATCCATTATCGACGAAATTAAAGCCATCTATCGTGTACTCCTTGCAACTCGCATCTTAATTACGTCTCCGCACAACAGATGGCGCTACCATCAATATCAGTAGCCGTTAACAGACCCAAAACTACTTAATATACATAAAGTGCGGAGACAAGACAAACTTGTCGGCTGTCGTAACTATAAATCGCACATGTTTAACTAAGACAGACATGTCGGACGTTTGCGACAAGTCAGCAGCCCTTATCAAGAGGCGAGCAGTTATTTACGGCTTGGCCTGAGTTATGGCCAATTTACAGGGAGTCATTAGTGCCTTAATGGCCTTAAGGTGTCCGGGTGAAAAGTACCGGCGGATAAGTTTGGGCTACGTCAGCGTTTGCGGCGCATGATGTAGGGTTTTTGTCTTGCATTTGTGATCGTAATGGTGGGGAAAAGAGGCGTCTTGGTTTTTATGGGATCGTTGTTTATAGGGGTGAGATAGGATGAGTTAAAGTGGATATTTTAACCTCCTTGCCTGTAACCTCTGGCAGACAAGTTAATAGTTGGGACTTTAAAAGCGTCCAGTAGAAATATACCTAATTAGTATTTTGAATTAAGATGAAAGAAAGAATTCATTTGTTGTATAACAGTCATGTACCTAGTACCTAGCTGGCACTTGGGCCGGATGGCGTAAATAATTATTGAATATATTCTCAAACAGTCTTATTTCTAACATTCTATACCTAAGTAGTGTTACAGGGTCCTGTGGTGCTACAATAAGTACATAGGATATTTAGTTAAATTACATCAATGGGCCTGGGCCCTAACCACCAACTCTTAAAGCAGTATTACTTCAATATTACTTCCAGTGGGAAAGAGACGGAGCTATACAGGACGTATAGCTCCGTCTCTTTTCCACTGGAAGTAATGTTAAAGTAAAACTGCTTTAAGAGTTGGTGGTTTAGGCTCTGATGAGTGACAGTGGAGTGGCGACCCGTATCCGAAGGCCCCCCACAAGGTAGACCGATGTCCTGGTGAAGGCTGTGGGAATCTCCTAGATGCGAGACGCACGGGACCAGTCTATTTCCAGTACTGGACGTCTAGAGTTATAATTAAGTTAAGTATGTACGAGTACAGTCACATCAATACCTACACATGCTAGGTTAGGTTACCTACATAAATCTGGTCGACCATTAGTTTGTTCTGACTGTAAGGCCACCTAAGGAAATAAGTTACTGCATTGTCGTTATATGATAAATGTGATATCTTTTGTACGTTGGTTTTAAATAACATTTTTAAGGTTCCGTAGTCAACAAGGAACCCTTATTGTTTCGCCATGTCCATGTTTTTAGGATAAACTCCCGAGTACACGAGTTCAGCACGTTTAAAAATATTGAAAGTTTTCTAAAACCATTTTTCCATCCAAGGATCACACCATCATTATATTAGCCGAAAGACGTTCACTACTGGCTAAAGACCTCCCCCAAATGTCACCACAGTGTTTAAATAAACTAAGAAGAAACACCGCGAGAAACTCAGAGATTAAAGTCTCTTTAAAACCTATACGACCCGTACTGGTTTAATAAAAAAAAATATGGGAACCATGTATTAAGTTTTTAATAATATCTAACACTTATTTCACAAAAAAATACACCATCACACAGATTCGAGTGGACCTTTTCACATAGTGCAAGCTGACAGATATTGTTGAAATAACCTTACAGTATTCAGTACATACATGGGTATAAAGTTTTCAGAAGCGAAGCAGTTCATATTTGAAACGGATTATTTTCTTTTTAATTACTTACTCTTAAAAGTTGTGTCCTCTCTGCGTCTGTCAAAAATTAACAAAACTAAATAAATTAAAACCACTAAATTCACAAAAAAAAAAATTATACAAAAACATATTCGCCACTAGATAAAACGTCAAAATGATTTGTTAAAGCCATTCCGGCGCTAAAGGCCGGCCGACAATAGCAAAATTCATTACAACAGCGTAACTGGCAATGATAACCTCATTTTGTAACGAATGAATCAAACGCACATTAAAGCATTGTCGAGCGCGAGAATTATTGTGACGTGGCTCTCGTTACTGGCGCACTTCGATGCTGCCGGCGGTGCGAGCATAGGAAAACCATGGAGTGGGTTGAGATTAAAGATCTTCGGCCAAGCTGACCCCCATGCCACTGGTAGGACCTGACGGGCATGGCCAAAGATGTAAGTATATTTCTGAGCACTCGCAGGCTTGTGGGGAAAAATTATGCACAATAGGTATATACTTTTCTGGGCGCTGTAGATACTAAGTACAGATTGGAGGCTTATTAGACGACTAGCTTTTGCCTGTTCCCGTATTATTATAGCCTTCCTCATGAATGTGGCCATCTATTATTTACAAAAGCGGGGAGGATTTTCCAAATCTGACTGGTAGTTCCAGAGATTAGCGCGTTCAAACAAACTCTTCTGCTTTATTATATTAGTAGGTATAGATGTAGCCACACGGTGCTATCTTCAGATAACAATGAGTATCCAGGATCCTATTGGGATACGCCATAACAACCAGGAGAAGACATAGTGTTTACCCTTCTTTTAACGTTTGTACTTTTGCTTGACTTATTAGTTTTTACTTTTGCTTAAGCACTTTTATTTTAGGCAAAATCCTGTACATACAGGTGTTATTCAAATGCATTAAGATTTTATAGATTCAGATGGAATTGCAAAAAAAAAGTAGCAAAAATATAAACTTTGCTAATTAGCCAATTATCCAATAATTACGTTAATCACACGACTCCACAGTTTTCCTAGCCACAAATTTTGCATTATCGCGGTTGGTATGACAGTTCAGTGATATATTCACCGTATTATAAATGCTATAAATAAATAAATATCGAATATTTAGGATGGCACCATTGTTCGCCATGAGCTATGTGCGGGCGCTTGTCTGCAGTCCTGTTAACAATTATTGGTGATTTAGGAAAGTTTTCAGGTTAATTTTCCAGTTTCAGACTTCATGTTCTGGTCATTCTGGTTAATCAATCACGTTCTGGTATTGCTAGTTTTACTTAGCCTGTGTTGCATGTTGTGTTTATGTAAATTTTGGGAAACCTAATAAAGGCATAACCTTGTTGGTAGTTATATTTTCGAGCCGTTTAGGATTGAAACTCTCGAGTCGTGGGGTCCGATTGCTCATTACTTGTTTAAAGATCTGTCAAGATGCTTAGTTAACACTTCGCGTGACCCTAGGGCTGGCTTTTACCTCGGACAAAGGATAAGCATTGCCATGAAACGTGGCAATGCTGCCAGCCTTTTGGGTACATTACCAGTGGCCTGCGATGCGGAGGAATTTTTCGTTTTTTTTTTAGTTTTAGTTAAGAGTCTTTTAGTAAGTGTGTATATAGTAATAGTCCTAATAATTATACAATACATTTTATTTGGAAGTAAAAAAATAAAATAAATAAAAGCATTTCAAAATAAGTTTTTTTTTTCTCGTGAGATTTAATTTCGATATTAAAAGAAAAATGTTTGCTTTACTATAAATGTTGGCGATCAAAAGTGTCTTCCATGGCCGATTTCTGAGGTACTTTATCGGTCATTTATCTGTCCGTTAACGCTATTTGTTATAACGCCATTGGTTGGTTAGTGATTAACGGACAGATAAACGACCGATAAAGTACCTTAGAAACTGGGAATTAATGGTCTAATTGGAATAAATGATTTGACGATAAAGTGGGTTTTCATTTTTTTTTTGCAGCACTATGTCAACATCATCATCATCATATCAGCCGATAGACGTCCACTGTTGGACATAGGCCTCCCCTAAATGAGGGAGGTTTACCATAATCAGACCTATTTAAGTTATTAAAATCAGTATCGTAAATGGTCTATTTGATTGACAACGTCTTGAAGTTTTAACTTTTAATGAAGTATGAGAACCGTTTCATCAATTACGTAGGTAATTCCTTGGAATGACTGCGTGTTTGTGTTGACTCATAAACACCTGAATGCCGATTCTACTATTTTTTAAGCAACGATCTCATTTGCATCTCAGTCGCAATCTGTCAAAAATGCCTTAATTTCAATACATTTTTGCAGATTGCGACTGACAATCGAATTGCGCCTTTGATTGGCAATTCGTATTTTTAAGGAGCGATCGCATACGCATCGCCAACTGCCAATAACCATTTTGTTAAGTAATTATCATTGATTGCTTCTGAGATGATATTGTGACTTGAAATTGAACGCTTTTTAATTAAGCAAGAGTTATCCGATGACGAGCCGATCCGAGAGGAGCCGTCTGATTTTAATAAATAGTTCCTACTTATGTTTTGTAATTTACTAAACGTTCTGAAAACTTCGATATTACCAAAGTAGTAAATTACATAAAAAACAAGCTTTTTAACAAAAATCAAATAAAAAACATTACACAGAAATAATTACATAAAACACTTAAAATTCCGCCGTAACCAGTTTCGGGTGGTTTTAATCGGTTTCATCTAGTTTTTGTGGTAAATGACAGGGGAGCGTCCGCAAGCGGCGGTACAATCGTACTCGTATTGTTTTGACGTGTGCGGCCTCTGCAAATAAATATATACTCATTTTTGTTGATAATGAATTGTGGGGCAACGCTCGTGGTTGTCGGCCGAGTGAAATAATTCTTGTTCTGTTTAATATTGAGGGATTGATGGATGAGTGTGTGACGAAGAATATGGGTTTGTAATGCATGAATTTTAGTGTTTATAGATAGTGAATATTATTATGTTAGTAGCTTTAATGAATATTTAAGCATGTTAGATAAAGGTATGAAAAGAGGGAACATAAGAAGCAAATCACAGGAACATCAGGTCTGTTCGTCAGGTGGTAAGTTCTTAAGTCTTAAGGAGCTGGTAAGGTCATATTTTGGCATTCTGATAAGTAATGGTGATGCGTTCAGACAGAAAATAACAAGAATTGCAACCATTAATCAGTCTTTTATTCTTCTTTGCTGTTATTAGTAGATCGGAATAACCCTCTGTCTAATGCAGTGTGAGAACTAAATATTCTTAGCTGTAGAACTTGACCTTTAATAGGTATATTGAAATCATGGCGTCTTTAAATGAAAACTGCCACTTTAAAGGACAATGAATTTTTCACCTTGAAACAGCTGGGTTACAAGAGGCTCTAGACAAAGTTCTATGAGCGATGGCGACTTTCGAAATGCCAAAATACAAGGGATTGTTCACGTGACATTTCGACAGCGTTTGTCAATTCCATACATTTTGACGTTTTGACAATCGCCTTCGACACGCTATCGCGCCGACAGAATTTCACTTGTCTAGAGCCTCAGATATTAATACCAGTTCAAGGCATAATTTTTAATTGAAAAATAAACCACAAAATAAAGATAGACGCCAACAGTCCCTCCCACCCTATTTAATGTGCAACTGTGTTTGATTGCGGTCGTAAACGTTTGTCGTCGTACCAATAGTAATTATGATTTTTAATTATACCGTGCGAGTGCACATTTTGTTTTAAATTTATTATGTTTCACGTTAATTTAATTATTATTCAATTTTAAACTGTATTTACGTTTAATTGAGCGTAATTGTTAAATAATGTGTCAAATGTAGTTTTCGTAGTTTATTTTGTTGTAAAATTCGTTAATAATGACGAGTTATTTACTTATTTGGCTAGTTGTTGCCTGAACCTATTTCAAAAGGTAATCCAGGTTTGTTAGCTTAAAAAACCCTGAATGCAAGTTGCAAGTTTCTTGAGATATCTTGAAGCCCATGGGATTATGAGAGTGATGGGAGAAGAAGCATTGTGAATCTGTCTTTGCGCATATTTGTACACTATAATACCTATCTTCCGCACCGATGGCTAGTCTCCGTTGAGAGAGAAACATCGGTCAGTAGGACTGTTTAATGAGTTACGTAGAGACCTTCTCTCAGGGTTGCGATCCTGCCAGGGTTGCGGAATTTGTTCGAAAGAGTCACCGCAGCCCTGGAACGCAAAGGGCATTAGGTGGAGCACGGATGGGTTTTGGCCATTAAGAATCTGATACTCCTTTCCGTTCCGCCCAGAGCGGAAGGAGTCATTTGATGATTTACTATTCATAAAAAAGCCAATTTCAGATCTGTACAAATAGCTCTCAATTTGGTTCATTTCAGTTTCAGCCTATATCGATACCAGTGATTGATATTAATGTTTCTATTAGCTCACGTTTAATCAAGATATTCCTTTCCTACCCTACCTACCTCTTTCAAACACACAAAACATATTCAAATAGTCTTCAGGGGCCTAACCACCAACTCTAAAAAAAGGAAGTAAAATTGAAGTAATACTGCTTTAAGAGTTGGTGGTTAGGCCCCTGGCCTGTAACAAACTGCTCAAATCACACTGTCATTATTTATTATTTCACGAGACGTGTAGATACGCATCAGTGTGAGATTGTTTGCGTGTGTGCGATGCGCGGGCGCCGAGTGACACGACTCAGCGAGATTGAGCTGCGGAAATCATTGGATCTTACTTGTACTGAGATTGTCAAGGGTTAGGAAGGTGTAGATAGGACCAGAGAAAAAGAAATGGTTTTAACAAGGCTATTGTCATCATGGACTATATACCCTTGTTCCATGTTACTTACTTTTGGTATCCAGTTTCTTTTTTATTCCATAAGGGTCCCACTACAAGGAAAAGGCTAATTTATTTCCCTTCCACCTCTTTCTGGTCGGAGCTGCAAAGGACAATTTTAAGTCGAACTCGCGCAGGAAGGATTCCGTACCATCTATAAAAAAGGGGCAAAAAAATCACGTTTGTTGTATGGGAGCCCCACTTATATATTTATTTTATTCTGTTATTAGTATTTGTTGTTATAGCGGCAACAAAAATACTTACATCGTCTGTGAAAATTTAAACTGTGACATGAAATACAGCTTGGTGACAGACAGACAAATAGACAGATATACACAAACATACATAATACATACGGACAGCGGAGTCTTAGTAATAGGGTCCCATTTTTACCCTTTGGGTACGGAACCCTAAAAATGACGAGGACCCCAAATAATAAGAGCTACTCAAAGTGATTCATAGTAACTTACTGGTCATTGAAATCGTTAAAGCAATCAAATCAAATTACAGCACACACGTGCCACAATTACACCTTTCAACCATCGTAATCTAAATGTGAATGAAACAATTTACGTCGACCTTCTAAACCGAGATGACCTGCCAAGTCTATCCGTTCAGTGTGAGCTGTGAGGTGCTGAGGGATTCATTCTACCGATGACGAATTGTGCCGAGATCCGACAGAGTAAACATTGGAACTACTGTGTTGAGGTGACCAAGACGTTCGGTATTTTTATGGATTAGTATTGAAGATTTACACAGATTAAGGTCAAGCTAAATGGAAGAAAATTTTCTGGACAATACCATCATAAGTATTAAGTCTATAGCCACCACACATCACAGGTCGTTTTCACAACCTTCGTCAAGAAACTAAAAAGCAAAAGAATTGTGAAAAGATGCTGTGATGAGTGGTGGCTATAGACTTAATACTTATACGATACGTGTACAGTAGTTTTATTGAAGACTAGCTTTAACTTCTCTCAGGATCACCATAGAGGCCGTGGACATGATCTGGGTTGATTGTATAATTATTTCTTTCGACAACTCTTTTTAATTAAGTAGCAGATGTTTCCGAGCTGGTGATGTATTTATTTATTTATGTATACACAATATACTTAAAAAAGTAAATTGGATACACAGAAAAGAAAACAGAGATACTGATTATTTTAGAACACCTGCGACAGAAGAGTGGGGGATAAGAAACATAGACACAGTGTGTAAAAAGACAGAGAAGGAAACTTTAATAGGTGTAGGTTCATGAAGCTCAGTAGGTAATAACCAGTTGTCCGTCTCTTGATGAAGAAGAAGAATTGAATAAATTGCATTTTGTGTAGTACAGTACAGAATGTTAAAGTGTTCATTGATGATTTGAGTAGGACAAAAATAACATTTAAGTACCTGCCTATGTTTTTGAAACCCAGATTAACAAAGGTTGCCCTGTTGTTTTAGCAGTAGGTACATTAGGCTAATTACATGGGATGATTATTGTTAGTTTCTGAGGCTTTTATTGGTCGTTTATCTGTCCGTAAATGCTATACCTACATATGTCATAACGCCATTGGTTGGTTAGTGGTAAACGGACAGAAACACGACCGATAAAAACCACTTCATTTAGATACATAATATTGACTGCGCGCGCTGATTCCACCAAAAAACTTTTAAAGAAGGACAGTCCTGCCTTATTCCAAACTCATGCCCACCAAATGCTCCCGCGCACGATTCTTGATTTAAATCCGACAACAAAATATGTACTGTTTTACTCTCAGCCAACGACGGATTTATTTGACCAAACTGCTTGATTCCCAGCATTTTGGCTGTATAACTTTTTAACACATAAATATTTAGTTTAGTGGGTATGCTACCGTGCGGTGTATATTGGTGTATCGTTATTATTGTTGTGTTATGGACAGAATTAGTTATGTTATAGCCGTGTTGAAGTTTTATGAGTTATGTTAATGCTGTTGATTGGTATATGGGTCGGCGTTTGGTTAGGATGGTGTTTTTTTTACTAGGAGTATACTTAGCTTAGACGTTATCTTAGTTGAGATTTATGTTAGTCATTTTGTCAAAAAAAATCGTAAAGCATCGTAATTATGATTGTTTTTTATTCGCTACTAGCTGACCCGCGCAAATTTGTCTGGGTCACATTTTTTATTTCTGCGTCGCTTCTATTGGTCGTAGTGTGATGATAAATAGCCTATAGCCTTCCTCGAAAAATAGGCTATCCTAAAATAATTTTTCAGTTCCTAAGATATTGCGCGTTCAATCAAACAAAGAAACAAACTCTTGGAAGCTTCATAATTTTACTCGCTTTTATCAACGACTTCGTACACGCATATCCTGTTAATTCCCGTTCCCGTAAGAATTTCCCGTTTTAGTATAGCCTATTATAGTTTTCTCATGAATGTGGCTATCATATACAAAAATAATTTTCCAAGTCCGACTGGTAGATCCAGAGATAAGCGCGTTCAAACAAACTCTTCAGCTTTATGATATTAGTATAGATATCGTGTAACCCAGCTAATGGCAGTACTAACATAATCACAAGGAGTATTTTTACTAACTAAATAATTTCTGGTAACGACCAAAATTCTATGCTAGTCTTTTGCTTCGCTGGTAAGCCAGCCAACAAAGAGACGCGGAGACTCGCATAATATCAGCCGCTAGGATCGCGCCTAACTCACTCTTAAACACAGCACCATAAATACGGACACTAAATACCTGCTGGAACTTAAGGGGTAGGTGCTGCTAATTATCGAAATTAAAAAAGGATTTTCATTTCGTTATTTGAAAAAAAAAATCGCCTCAAAGTTAAATAATTAATAAATTAATCAATTAAAATTAAATTTTTGAATAATATGTCAATAATAATAAATAAATAATTCTCATCAAGAGTGTGTGATGTGCTGCAAAAAATAAAACCGACTTCCAAATAAAAACACTGTAAAGTTTAAAATAATTTAATAATTTCGGGATTTTGTGTCAAAAAACGAAGAAAGAAAGTCAAGAACACAGACTTCCGAAATTTTCTTGACTTTTTTTATGCTTTGTAGTGTTCTTATTTGGAAGTCAGTTACATTTTTTTCTAAAAAACTTTAAACCTCAATTTTTCTCCCCCAATCACCAGCTCAGCACAGCCCCTTAACTATGCGGTGAGCAGAAGGCAAGTATACACAAAAACTGCAAGTGTGTGTCTGTTTACGAGCCGCGCGGCTGCGGTGGCCGGCAGAATTATAAGAGGTTTAGTGTATACTACTAAACAGATATTAAACTACCTTTATACTAGGAAATTTCGCCCGAATTTTGGTACTATTGTTCTGTGTTATATTGCTATTTTTGGTGGGTTTTCGTAGGTTTTTTGAGCCTGATAAGAAACTGTAAGGATTTCTGCTGATCAAATTATCTAGAACGCCCTGAGGCATATCAAAAGCTTAGCACAGACCATACCAGTTGATCGGCGGCGCGGGCGGTGACCTCTCGCTACCGCGCCCCCCTGGTTCACTTCATGGTCCGGAGCAAGGAAGCATAGGATGCCGTCACCTCCTCCTGCAAAGCAGTATTGCTAGTGAAGGAGGAGGTGGGCCGCGTGACGGAGAGGCAAACCTCACGCCCCAGCCTTCAACAGAAGAAGACGCCCCGGGCGTTGGGAGTCGCAGGGCGATTCCCGGCCACCGTAGGCGCAACCTGCGGATGGCGAGCGTTGGGTGGCTCGCTGTCCGGGCCCGGGTCGACAGCGCGTTGTGTTCCACGCGCGCCTCAAAGAGATGTCAGCAAAGTAGACGGGGCTCGTTAGGGCCAGAGCCTGCCAGGGTTGCGGAATTTGTTTGAAAGAGTCACCCCGGCCCTGGAACGCAAAGGGCATAGGAGGAACACGGATGGGTTTTAGTCAGTAAGAGTCTTGCACTCCCTTTCCCTCCACAACCCACAAATCTGGTGACAGATTTTCTGAAATCTTAAAATGCTTTTAAGCTTATGCTTGGTAACTACACGTTCGAAATACATGTTAAGGTTGGTGGACACTGAATTCGTCAATGAATTTCTCAGGCGTCGGGCCTTAAAAGGAACATAGTCCAACCACACCTGTCAGGGTTATTATTCCAGCTGCTAAGCGTTGATGTGTCGGACTAAACTTTTGACGATCCGCCAGCAAATTATAGCAAAAACCAAATGATTTGACAAACCGTTTCGCTGATTTGCTTAAAGATCAAAGTTGAGAGAGAGATGTCTGACATACGAAAGATCAAAGTTGACAAATTGACGGCACGTCGGAGAGATTGGAAGGTATATATATGCCACATTCCTGAAATTTCTTCAACGCCCATAATCCTGAGCAATGCTGCTTTGCCTCGGGGGCAAAAATATATACTGAAGCCTAGTAGAAGTGATGCCATTTCCACAGACGACCTTATTAAGGATTCTTAGTCCCCTTTAAAGCATATTCATAACAAAACAATACAAGTTAACAACCAGTTCTTATAACCCCCAAAAACCTTATTGGGACGTTTAAAAGCCTATGTTATTAGAAGCAGGTTAGGGCGCGCGCACACCGGCGCGTTGTGCGGTGACGTACGCGACCGAGTGCCCGTAAACATGCCCCACCTGGCTTTGCTAACGCTACCTACATGCTCAAAGGAGGGATAGCAAAAAGATACTCGAGGAAAGAAAATTACTGTCACTTAAGCTGCACAAGTTTTCTTTCAGTATTCTACTGTGCAGTATTCCTTTTACCTGAGTAAGGCGAAGCAAAAGGAGGGTTGTGATTTTGAACGATATATATGGATGTTTATCTGTTCCCTCATAACTTATAAACTACTTATCATAATTTGACAAATGAGGTATCGTTGGAAGCATCTTGTTACAGAAATAAGGACCGTTCTATTCAATCAAGACTTTTGTGACATCCAAAGGTTATCTGGTAGATATCGCTTAGTTTTTGTAAAAAAACCTTAGTGGAACGTTTAAAAGCCAATGATATTTGAAGCAAGTTAGGGCGCACGCACATTGATGCATTGAGCGGTGACGAACGCGATCGAGCGCCCGTAAATGGCCACCTGGCTTTGCCAACGCTACTTAAACTTCAGAAGTTGTAAAAAAAATTGGCTGGTTAGATTCGCACATTTTCTTTCAGAATCTTATAAAATACTCTTCATTGTGCACTGTATAAGTTAACTAAAAACAACAAAACAAGTTTATCCAGTTATTAAAACCCCATAGTGGGACGTTTAGAAGCCAATGTTATTAGAAGCAGGTTAGGGCGCGCGCACACCGGCGCGTTGTGCGGTGACGTAGGCGACCGAACGCCCGTAAACATGCTGCACCTGGCTTTGCTACCTACATGGTCAGTGGAGGGACAGCAAATAGGGAAGCGGGGAAGAAAATTACGATCACTTACAGTTTTAATAAAAAAATGGGAAGGTTAGTTGCACAACTTTTCTTTTAGTGATCTACGGTAAAAGTAATGATAATCGTACTCAATTGTTGTCTTCAGTTTTTGTATTATTAAAAACCTAATATTTTTTTTATTTGGATTTACAGCTAGAATTTATCAAGATTAAGAGCGATTTCAAGTAAGGCAGTTGGTAATTTCTAAATACCCGCATTTTTTCATTATTTTTTTATAATTTATTTGGATTTACCATAGCAATACCAAGTACACTACTTACTTATTTAATAAAATATTGAAGGGCTGTACAATTACTGCACCATTTAATAATTCATCTACCACCTAATTTATTCGCTAACTTTTTTGCTAACCCTACGAGGATCTGCACCTCGCCCGGTATCGGAGATATCAAAAAGCTTACGCCGAGTTAGAGCACTCGATTAAAGCCAGCCTTGTTTGCATCGCCGCTGAATGTGCTGACCCTACCCACTACCACTTGAGCTGTTTTATGGTAATTAAAATTTTTGTTAACGATCCTTATTGTTTTGCTTACTGTACTTTTTGGGTTTAGTGTCGTGAGATGTGTAGCTCTCAGTATGTTTTGGCTTTAGCTAATTTTAGACGTGTGCAAAAAAGTGTGAATATAAAATCATTATTTTTCAAAGAAATTGAAGACAATATTGAATTAAAAACTGGAATGTCAAATGAGTCATAAATTAATATTGTATTTAGTTTATCTGTTTGTCTTATTTTTTAAGTTACACCTGCCACCCTGCACCGCCATAATGTCGACTTGTAGAAAATGCCTCAGGCATTATATCCTCTGAGTTTTTTTTTAACTTGCAAGTTTAAAGTTTTATTAAATTAATAAATGTCTTGAATGGCAAATAACAACAGCAATGACAATTCACATAAACCACATTATGAGGTCACTGACCTCAAAAGCAGAAAACAAAACACGACTCCAAAGTAATAAAACATCAAACATCAACATTGAAATAATAAATCTGCGCGTCCATTCCCCCTCCTCCTCAACCCCCCCCTGGCTCAAGGAGGCATCCATGAATGCTGTCAGGGCATGATGGACGGCCGAGCATAAAACTGACGAGACGACTACCCACGGTACGAAATGGCTCTACGGAGCCCAGTATATCACTTTTATTACATGCCATCTTCATTTTCATATTTCATATTTGCATTTCTGTTACACCCCCACCCCAGGTCGTCTCCCCCCCCGTTTTAAGCGTTTCGCACGTTTTTCTATGTAATCGTTCGCTTTGTGTGTGTGACGTAGTGGGCAACGCGTCAAAGGAAAGTTTTTATAGCGTTATGTTAGCTAACTGTGTTGCTGGTGGTAAGGTTCCGTATCTAAATAAATTTTGATCTCTTTTGTTATTTCTGTTTTGGTGAGTTTTTTCAAAGATAGAAGGATAAAACTATTTAGAAGTTTGAAATGCTTTTATTTTGTTGCATTTAAATATACAAAATGTTTCATTGTTATTTCACGACTCATTCAAAAACCCAATCATTGAACTTAGATATATTAGATACCCGAAATGAAAGATCGTGGAGCATATGTATTTGTATTTTTTAAGTACCGTGTCAAACCCTACTTGTCCTGAGAGTTGAGCAATACTCATCTTCAAAGGCTTTATTTAGAACTCGAGGGATAGTCTATTTCCCAAAATGGTTTTTGTGTCAATAAATCAAAAAGAACAAAGACACAGCAATACCTACTGCAGTTGCAGAACATGGATAGTTGGTTTGATCAAAAATAAATATGACATGTAGTGTAATCGTGTCGTTTTGGTGTAAGCTTGGCAAGCCAGCCGACACAGGCTGACGAGTCATTTAGCTAACCACAACTTACATTGCCAAAACCACCGAATAATTTGCTAGTAAACCTTTGGTCTAGCATTTACTAATAAAACTACTGAGTCAGTCTCTGGACTGAACTCGACACTCAGGCTCCAATAAAAAAACAGGCTAGTTTGAGTTATCTCGGAAAATTGACAATGGGTATATGGTTCGTCATTAAATCATCTTATGTCCAGCTTTTCCTGAACTATGTTGAGGTCGACTTCCAATCTCACAGGAGCAACTGACGAACTGTCCTTCACCACTCAGTTACTGGATATTACGGTACTCCTTAAGCGCACACAGAAAAGACGTAAGACGAGGACAGGCGCGGACAGAGGACAGACGGGGTGCCGTCGAGGCATTTTAAAACACAGAAAAATGAGGTATGGACGTGACGCTGGGTGCCGCGAGAGATAACGGTTTTCAACCAACTTCATTCAATCGTCCGATTTTGACAGGATATCATGCCTTCTTCTGAAGATGATGATGTGATGTGGTGTGATGTGTGTGTGTGTGATTGTGGTGGTGTAATTGTGTGTGACAGCGTCGCGCGAGTCCCAGCAAGTGCGCCCACCCACCCGCATACCCGTTCTCGCCTGTCTCTCGACCGCTCCCGCCCGTGCCGTCTTTTCTGTATGATTTGCGTCGCGACGCTTCTATACATTTCGTATGAAGACACACATGACCGCGCCGTCCTCGTCTTACGTCTTTTCTGTGTGTCCAGCGCCTTAGGCAATTGATCCTAATACACACCACCAAACTGCGTTTTTTATAACATTACATTTTTCTCTAACAAAAAGGAACTTTTTGTTAGAGAAAAACATTTAAATAAATTGTCGATTAATTTCCCTTCCCACTGTGGAACCCTAAAAAGCTAAGTCAAGGAAATGTATAACAAAGTTGAGGGCATGTTGTGACGTGTTCTTTAGCGGACCCGGCTAAGCTGCTTAGTACACGCTCCTGTGTTCACGGAATTTATTTTAACATCATAATACTCTTTTGTAAAGATATCGGTATTGAATTTTTATTTATGAATTTTCTGATAAACGCAGTTGATGAGTGTTGGAATATTACAAAAATCCCAGTGTTAACAGATTAAAATACTAACTCGATTCAATCACTCGTTTATATCAGTCGATTCATTCACTCATTCGATCATTCGTTGATGTCGGTAATTCAAATGTTTTCTGTTACAATAAATCCGACCGTCGAACAGTGCAGACGTCTATTCTTTCCTCCTGCGACCTATTTCCCACAATGAGTACTAATCGGTAGGTACTTAAGTTAAGAACTGGTTTTGATGAGATCTTGTCCAAGAAAGGGTCCTTGGTATCATGTAGAGAAAAAAGAGTTCTTCACGCCGGAACAGCTGCTCATACTTTATCAAGCGCAAGTTCGATCGTGTATGGAGTACTGCTCTCATCTTTGGGACGGATCTGCCAGATACCAGCTTGATGCCCTTGAGTCAATTGAGAAAGGAGCCAAGATGATCATTGGCAGGATGATAGGCTCGTCGAGTCGAAGCTCCAAAGTCTTGAGCATCGACGCCGAGTTGCTAGCCTGTCGGTTTTCTATCGACTGCATTTTGGGGAGTGTGCGTCGGAATTGCATAGTTTAATTCCGTCAAGCCCATTCCATCATCAGATTACAAGACGTACGGCGATACGCCACCGGTACATGGTGGACATCCCACCCACACGCACTAAACTTTTTGGGAACACATTCATTGTGCGTACAGCTAAGGAGTGGAATTCCCTGCCAGAGTCTGTGTTTCCTGATAGCGACAACCCGGAAGTCTTTAAGTCAAGAGTGAATAGGTTACTTATAGGCAAGCGTGCTCCATCTTCGGCCACATCATCGCTTACCATCAGGTGAGATAGTGGTCAAGCGCGTGCCTATCAATAATATTAAAAAAAAGAGTTAAGATTTAGATTAAAAGTACTCAAGTTTGACTGAATGACATATGGTAAAACTTGTTTTCAATTCTTTACTTTGTAATTGGTAAATTTGGTAGTATACTGAAAGGAATGTTTCCTGGATTAAAAAGTTATGATTCTATTTATGTAGTCTATCTTAACAAATGGTCTACATTGGATTGCATCGTCATTTGTTCGACAAAAAAAATGACCAAAATTTGTTTATTTATACTACTACTACTGACGGACTAAATGGTTTTTGTAAGAATCTACTTCATTCCAAATTTGGAAACCAGGGCCGCCGCGGTGACTCTTCAGAACAAATTCCGCGAAACTATATCTAGTTTCGCGGAATCTCGAAATCAAAGAGATTTCAGCATAGGACTGGACCGTTGGGGCCAGAGACTGCCAGGGTACAGGATTTTGTTCGAAAGAGTCACCGCGGCGGCCCTGGAACGCAAAGGGTAATAGGAAGAACACGGACGAGATTTAGTCAGTAAGAGTCTGACACTCCGTTCCACTCCGCCCAGGACGTAAAAAGTCATTTGATGATTTCCCATCCCATAAAAATGGCATTACCTGGTTGGGTATTATAGAAGCCATAATTAGTTACGAATGGCAATATCACAGTGTCACAGTGTCACAGTGCCACAGTGTCTCAAGACGAAAGTCTATGACCAGTGTGTATCGCGAGGGTCGACTTGGAGAGGGGTTGCTTAATCAAACACTGGACTGGTAACTTATCGCGTATATTACTATGTACCGAATCACAATGTATGACGAGTACTGCTCACACACAAAAAAAATATCCTAAAATTACTTAGCTGGTTGCTTGTAACGAAACCATAGCGCGATCTATTTCGATGTCAACGCCATCTAGGGAACTAAGAGTTCAACTTTTCTAAACTTCGGCGTCGAGTGATGGCGCTATAGTCTCGTTACCCTGAACATACCGCCCACCAAGGACATAATGCAGCATGTCCTTCTTAACGGCCGCCCACCATGCCAACGCTAAAGGATCGTATCCAAAACAGAACAACAAGTTTATTAAACTGCAGATATGTCTTCGATAGTCAACATAACATGAATATCTGTTTACAAATAGTAGCAAGTACTTCAACATTTTCAATAATAACTAACCTTATAATTAAATACAACTAACATGAAACCTTAAATAACCTTACATTCATTATTGGGTTACTGGGCAGCTGGCAACACACATAATTTGGAAATCGGCCTTTTAACAGTTGAAGCCTTCGTGCGTAAAGTCACTACCCGGGTAATTCCGTCAGGTCCACAATGCTTCTGCTCGATCCTTCCCAATAACCACTTGCCAGGAGGCATGTCATCCTCCTTTACTAACACTATATCCCCAACAGATGGTTCCGGATTTTTATGAGCCCACTTGTGCCGCTGCAGAAATTGATGAAGATAATCATGCGACCACCGTCGCCAAAACTCCTGCATCAGTCTCTGCTGGAATTGCCAGCGCTGCAGACTGTTAACATTCGAACCTTCATAATTTGAATCCGGAACTAAAACAACTGACTCCCCAATCAGGAAATGACCAGGTGTTAATATATCAACCTTGTCTTGATCTTCAACATATGATAATGGCCTCGAATTGAGGCACGCTTCGATTTGAGCTAGTACAGTAGCCATCTCTTCAAATGTCAGAGTGGTGTTTCCTATGACCCTTTTTAAATGGTATTTGGTCGATTTAATTCCTGCCTCCCAAAGACCTCCAAAATTTGGGGCGTGAGGAGGAATAAAATGCCACTCAGTGCCATTAGTAGCGAGATATTCTGCTAATTCCGGATTAAAATTCGATTTTTCTTCATTATATAAGAAAAGCAATTCACGTGCAGCACCAACAAAATTGGTACCATTGTCGCTGTACAACTCGGCGCAACGACCACGCCTAGCCACAAATCTTTTGTACGCAGCCAGGAAACCTTTGGTACTCAACTCACTAACAGCTTCTATATGCACTGCTCTAGTGGACATGCATATAAAAAGTGCAATATAACCCTTATATGATTTGTGCCCGCGACCTTTCGATACCCTTATGTTTATGGGCCCTGCATAATCTACTCCTGTACAAAGAAACGGTTTATTGGGCGTCACACGAGCCGATGGTAGTTGCCCCATAAGTTGCGTGCGTGCTTTGGCCGAGTATCTAATGCATTTAACACAGCTCCTAACATATTTTTTCGCTAGCAGCTTAACCCCTATAATCCAATACTTGGATCTTAAGTACGTGATCATAAGCTGCGGGCCACCATGCATGGTGTTTAAATGAGCGTCAGCAATCAGAAGTTCGCTCAGAAAAGATTCCCTTGGCAAGAGGATGGGATGTACGCGACTATAACCTAATTGAGACATTTCAAGTCTTCCTCCAACTCTTATAATTCCATTAGAGTCAACAAAGGCATTTAAGGACTTTAGATTCCCTTTTTTCTTTTTTATTTTACCATGTTTTAATTCTTTCATTTCCTCTGAAAACTCCTCTTGGCTTTTCCTTACGCATGTGTCTGTGGCATCTTCAAGCTCCTGTTTCGACAATTCCCATGTAATATTTTTAGTAGTTGCCTGTTTCCTTAGACTCAAAAACCGTCTACAGTAAGCTATAACTCGAATTAATCGCGACAACCTGGAAAACTTATTCCAGACGGTCACTTGGTCAAACGCGGTCGCGTGTGCTTTGACTTCTTCCAAATGTGTTACGAGATGCTTTGGTCTTTTGTATTCAATTACCTGCTGTCGCAACAGATCCGGACCATTCCACCATATGGCCGTAGATCTTAATTCATTTGGGCAAACACCGCGGGAAGCACAATCTGCGGGATTTTGCTTAGATGCTACATGAGACCAGTGGTATGTATCTAAGATGTTTAAAATATCCGAAACTCGATTGGCTACAAAAGTTTTCCAGCGGCTAGGATGGCTATTTAGCCAAGCCAGCACCACCTCACTGTCTGTCCATGCATGCCAATCAAGTTTCTGTACACCCATTACTTCTCCTACTTCAGCCATTAATTTAGCAAGAAGAACAGCCCCACAAAGTTCCAGTCTTGGAATAGACACCTGTCTAACGGGTGCTACCTTCGTTTTTGCAGTGACTAAAGCAATGTGTATGTTTCCTTGGTGATCCACAACCCTGAGATAAATGACGGCTGCATACGCCATTTTGGAGGCATCCGAGAAGCCATGCAGTTCTCTCTTTACGTTAGTAGCAGTATGTAGCCATCGTGGGATTTTAACCTCCACCAAAGAAGATAAGTCGCGATGGTAAGTAGCCCATTCATGTACTAAGTTATTAGGTATTTCTTGGTCCCATTCTAAACCTGCCAACCACAATTTTTGAATAAATGTTTTGGCTAATACAATACTAGGTGCCAACCACCCCAACGGATCAAACAACCTTGCTATGTCGGAAATAACCTTTCTTTTTGTTACAGGTGCAGCTAGTGGCGGGAGTTCCACCGAGTATTGGAAGAAGTCATCGCATGAGTTCCAGGTAAGTCCCAGGATCTTTGTAACATTATCAGTTTTTATCTTTAGTTCCTCATCTGTAGTTCTTTTACCATCCCTAATTTTATCTAGTAATGTTTTGCTATTACTCCTCCATTTTTGCAAGTAGAAACCACCTTTAGCTAAGACTGCACTCATTTCTGTATAGATTTTAAATCCTTCTTCTACATTTTCCGTTCCCGTCATCAAATCATCCATATAAAAATCATTGAGAATTATGTTCTCTACCTGCGGGTTATCCTTACATTCATCATATGCGACTTGATGTAAAGAGCGAACCGCTAAATATGGTGCTGATGCGGTACCAAATGTGACAGTCATTAACTCGTATTCTTCTATTTCCTTTTCAGGGTCGTCTCTCCAGAGTATACGTTGATATATTGTATCCGAACTGTTGACCAAAACTTGCCGATACATTTTTACGATATCTGCCACAAGACATATCTGATATGTTCTCCATCGCATTATCGTGTGACGGAGTTCAGCTTGCAACGTTGGGCCAACCAACAAGTTGTCATTAAGCGACATTCCGTTTGTCCCTTTGCAGGAAGCATCGAAAACGACACGAACCTTCGTCGTATCCTTATCCTCCCGGACGACGGCGTGGTGAGGTAAGTATATTGCTTTCCTATTATTCTTTTCCTTATCTGTTACTCTTCTCATATGCTTCAACTCTAAGTATTCTTGTATAACCTTTGCATAATCTTCTCTTAATTTACTATTCTTTCTTAACCTTGTCTCTAAACTCTTTAGTCTTTTTTCAGCAATACACTTGGACTCGCCAACCTTGCAGACCGGGTCAGCATCACGCAGCGGCAGTTTCACTATGTATCTACCTATGTTATTCCGCGTTGTGGTAGCTGTAAATATATTTTCACATTTAATTTCTTCCTCCGTGAGTAATTTCTTTTTTCCAGGTGGTTCCGCTTCTAACTCCCAAAACCGTTTCAACATGTCATCAGCCTGAACACTGGAGTGCATCACGGTAATGTGTGAATGAATACTTGACTCATTATCCACTTCACAAGCGCCCGATAATATCCAGCCTAAAGTGGTATCTTGTGCTAATAGAGTACCATTTATATTCTTTTTAATGCCTTCCTGGATGATTTGGCTGTAAACCTCAGCACCTAGTAAAATATCAATTTTATTGGGTCTGTGGTATTCGGGATCAGCCAAATCATCATCGGTCAAGTCTACCCATTCTATCTTCGCTACCTTCGTAGCTGGGAGAAGGGCAGTGACTGACTTCAGGACGAAAGCATTAACCCTTACTTGGAATTTTGGATCTATTCTAGACCTCAAATTAATGACGACAGTGAACTTGGACATTACACTTTTTTCACCTCCTACACCTAACACGGTGTGCCTTGATGGCTTTTTCTTTAATCCTAAATATTGGACTGTGGATTCCGTCACAAAAGAACCTTGTGACCCTTGGTCTAGCAAAGCTCTTATTACCTGATAGGTCCCATCCTTCGACTCAGCTTTAACCAAAGCTGTAGTTAACAGTACAGTTTTCTGACCACTTCCTGTCGAAAGACATGACACTATTGATTTGCTTGACCCCTCCGTTTGAACGGTTACTTCCTTATTTATATCCTCCTTCATCAACCTTCCAGCGGCCGATGAAGTTTCCTCGGGAGCAATACTACTATTTTCCCCAATTCCAGACCCAGAAACACCTGTTGGGTGTAATAAAGTATGGTGGCGGCGTTTGCACACCTGGCATCTTAGAGTGTTTTTACAGAATTTTGCAGAGTGGTTATTAAGAAGGCACACAAAACACAATTTATTTTCCTGTGCAAAATTACGACGGGCATCATTAGATTCTTTACCGAACTTTTTGCATGAAGCTATTTTATGATCTTCAGCGCAATACGCACATGACGCGCTGTTCGTATTCTTAACAATATGAAAAGATTTAGTAACTTTCTTATCACTACTATTTGACTTAGGTTCTAAATTTTCTAGACCTCTGAATCGACCAATTAAGAACTCTGAGAATTGTACAAACGTTGGTAATTCATCCGTTCGGTCTGAGGATACCTTTAACTCCCAGGCCTTTCGAGTATCTCTATCTAATTTGGCACTTATGATATGAATGATCAATATGTCCCAGGATGAAACATCCACACCTAAATTTTTTATAGACTCTAAACAATCTGACGTTGTACTAATTAATTTCTTAATTTCTGAAGCCGATTCAGACACCAAATTTTTTTGACTTAGCAAACGCTTCAAGATGCCGTTAGCTAAAAACCGTTTATTGTTGTACATACTATCTAACTTCTCCCAAGCAATTTGATAACTATCGGACGACACTTTAATATTTCGCAATAACTGTTCAGCTTCTCCTGTTAAATGTCCTCTGAGATAGTAAAACCTTTGAGCATCGTCTAAGGACCCGTTTTCATGCACAAGACCTAAAAACAAGTCCCTAAACGTCTGCCACTCATTATATTTACCTGAAAACATCGGGATTTTTATTTCAGGCAACTTGAAACGCCTAGCTGAGCTTTCACATTGACTAAAAGAACTTAATTTATTCTCTGGCTCCGTAGGTTTTAATTTACATAACATCTCTTTTAAATCGGTCTTATATTCGACGTACAATTCTTCCACATCGTCATAAACACAGTTTTTATGATAACTTGAACTATACAAATCACTTCTCTTAACTTGCGTTATAATTTTAGTATGAGTGCTTGTAAATGTACTCCATTGTTGCTCTAAGTTATCAAGTCTGGTTTTGACATATGAAACTGTTAATCGTTCTTTAGGGGACTTCGTAAAATTTGTCTTAGCCTTCAGCATTTTTGCTTTAAGGTCCTCCTGCAGATCACCAAACGATTCCATTTTTAACAATTTATTATGTTATATTAAAACCTAACAATTGTTTGAAACAACAAAGTAACTTTATTTAATTTTAAGTGTGTTCAAGTTAAGTTTTAGTAAAATTTTACAAGTCTTTAAACTTAAGTCACTCTGCTCCAAAATCGGGCATGGATTCCCCGTCGAAACCACTTTTCACTTAAAACTATTGCAAGTCCAAAACTACGCTAGAATGACTAAGTTCCTTTTCAAATGATAATAAAGTTCAAATCAAATCAAATCTCACTTTTTTGAAACTTCCAATTAAATTCTTCCTAATAAAATTGCAAATAATTGTACTCACGGTTTTTTTTTCACATTAAATTACACTCACTGCACTGATGTCGTCGCGTTGTACTGCACCACCATAGCGCCGCGCTGTACTACACCGCCCGTGGCGCGCTGTACTGCCCCGCAAGAGGCGCTCTGTACTGCACCACAAGTGGCGCGCTGTACTGCACCGCAAGTGGCGCGCTGTACTGCTCCGCAAGTGGCGCCCTCTGCTTGACCACTATCTGCCGCCTCCCTTGCGTCGCTCCTCCGGATGTTGCTACCAGATGTGGCTGCTCCACGCTCCACCTGGCTGCTCCTCACTCCAACCGGTTCCACCTCCAGCTCCCGAGCACCTCACTTGGTGCCCACTGAAGAGGATGCTCTGGACAGCGATCCACTGCCCAGTAACGACGCGAAGGGTGGTAATTTCTACCACCACCGGAAACCACCAAAAACACTCCCGACCAAATCCGGCTCTCGAAGGACCATGTATCGCGAGGGTCGACTTGGAGAGGGGTTGCTTAATCAAACACTGGACTGGTAACTTATCGCGTATATTACTATGTACCGAATCACAATGTATGACGAGTACTGCTCACACACAAAAAAAATATCCTAAAATTACTTAGCTGGTTGCTTGTAACGAAACCATAGCGCGATCTATATCGATGTCAACGCCATCTAGGGAACTAAGAGTTCAACTTTTCTAAACTTCGGCGTCGAGTGATGGCGCTATAGTCTCGTTACCCTGAACACAGTGCGTGTTGCCAGTGATGACCTATGGACTCGAAACGTGGTCGCTCACAATGGGCCTCATCAGAAGGCTTAAAGTCACCCAAAGGGCAATGGAGAGGGCAATGCTCGGAGTTTCCTTGCGTGATCGAATCACTAATGATGATATCCGCAAGAGAACCAAGGTTACCGACATAGCCCGAAGGATCGCCAAATTAAAGTGGCAGTGGGCAGGGCACATTGCTCGCAGAACAGATGGTCGATGGTGCCGAAAAGTTTTAGAGTGGCGACCGCGTACCGGAAGACGCAGCGTTGGAAGGCCTCCCACAAGGTGGACCGATGACCTGGTGAGGGTTGCGGGTAACCGATGGACGCGAGACGCACAGGACCGGTTGTTGTGGCGACACTTGGGGGAGGCCTATGTCCAGCAGTGGACGTCTTTCGGCTGATATGATGATGATGGCAATATCACATCATTGGCAGTCTAAGATTCTATAGCTTAACCTCAGAGTGACAATTCTACTATTTTTAACCGACTTCACAAAAGGAGAAGGTTCTCAATTCCGCTGTTTTTTATGTTTGTTAACCACATATCTCCGTCATTTATGAAACGATTTGAAAATTTATTTTTATATTTTATATTTACCATTATAATTATGATTGCTTAGACGCTTCAACATATCTGATGACAAGGAGTTAGACCGCTTCCTAGTCAGCACCGGCTTACGTAGTAGCTACGGACCTCCTAACGATAGGTTATATGTAAAAGGATTCTCGATTGGTCCCATTGAAATTTTATTGAAATCGGTTCAGTAGTTTGGTTAAAAGATATGTGGAAAAATCATCCCTGAATACGAAATTGCGTATTCTGCTTTCCTGTGATTTTTCAGTGGTGTTGTTAGGTGTGGGGTACCACTAAAAAAATTCGGAAGTCTGTGTTAAATTACGAAGAAACAACCAAAACACCGACTTCCGAAATTAAAGTTATTTTGTACTTTATTGTGTTTTTTTAGAAGTCGGTTTTTTTGTGAAAAAGATTTTTTAAGAAAGAAAACTCGTTCAAAGCTACATTCGCATTCGCTCAGTCGCAATCTATCAAAAAATTGCGGCTTTTTTGACAGATTGCTTAAAAATTGGTAAAATTGGCCCTAAACAAAAAAGCTTTTATGCATTTCATTCACTGAACAACCCCACGAAAAGCTCTCCTACAGCCACCTCAAACTCACAACTCACCGTCCCAGTCAATATCACCTCATATATTTTTCCCATAGGCGTTCACCCGTCAGTGCACACAAAGACGTAGCTATAACTCCTTCTGGTGTACGTGAACAATACTGGAATTAATTACCTGGTCCGCCCCGTGGGCACAGATGTTTTTCACTCGTTGTTTATGACCAGAAGTTCTGCTGATCAGGATTATTGGAAAGGGATGATGGTAAATGGGGTGGGTATTGTTTGATTGTGAGTGATGGGTACTGTTGATTTTTAGGGTTCCGTACCCAAAGGGTAAAACGGGACCCCATTACTAAGACTCCGCTGTCAGTCTGTCTGTGTGTCCCTCTCTGCCTGTCCGTCTGTCTGTCTGTTTGTCTGTCACCAGGCTGTATCTCATGAGCCGTGATAGCTAGACAGTTGAAAAATTCGCAGATGATGTATTTCTGTTGCCGCTATAACAGCAAATACTAAAAACAAAATAAAATAAATGTTTAAGTGGGGCTCGCATACAACAAACGTGATTTTTTTGGCCGTCTTTTATAGATAATGGTACGGAACCCATCGTGCGCGAGTCCGACTCGCACTTGGCCGGTTTTAGTAATTTTGATACCGAGCGGGTATTTGTGCTTTTACTATTTTAAATTTACAAGACTGATTAATTTTAACACCCCATGCTTATTATTTTATGTTGTTGCGTAGGAAGAGGTAAACGATCTAGACATCTACTGCCAGGGCTGGTTTTTGGTGGTTCAGAAAAATAATACTTAGAAGGATTTGGGGAGGCCTTTGCTCAGCAGTGTCCTCATCATCATCGTCATATCAGCCGAAAGATTTCCGCTGCTGAACATAGGCCTCTCTCAAGTGTCGCCAGAACAACCGATCCTGTGCGTCTCGCATTCATCGGCTACCAGCGACCCACACCAGGTCATCGGTCCACCTTATGGGAGGACTTCCAACGCTGCGTCTTCCGATACGCGGTCGCCACTCCAGAACTTTACAACCCCATCGACCATCGGTTCGGCGAGCAATGTGCCCTACCCACTGCTACTTCAGTGTACTCAGCTTTTTTTATTATTCAGCCTGTATTATCCAGTACAGTTTCATCATCTGCCTAGCCTTTTCCTAACTATATTGGCGTCGGCTTCCAGTCACACCGGATTCAGCTGAATACCAGTATTTTACGTGAAATGGCTACCTATCAGACCTCCAAAACCCATTAACTGGGTACTACGGAACATCTTGGCTAGACTAGAGTCAGATTTTCTAGCTTCTGGCAACCCATACCTAACGACTGAAAATGACAGCCGGGACCAGCGACTTAACGTGCCTTCCGAATAACAGAGTGTTAGTACGTCAATATGGTCACTCATCTACAAACTAAACTCGGCAAGCGTTGCTTACCCTTGTTATTCGACCCGTGCGGCTGTCATGATTTAGGCACGAGCTTCTCCTATCCAGTATAGTTTTAATATTAAAAAATAAATAATGCTAATAAGATAGGTAAGTACATAAGTTTATGACCAGATCTAAGGACCAATTTCTTCAAGAAATTACACAATCTTGGTTTCGAAGTTCTTTGATTCCGAAGAAGTGGCGCTGTGAGTAGAATTGGTATAGGTACCTATTTAAGTTCAAACTAAAGAATCAGAAAAAAATCTAAGTTATGCCAGAAGCTTCAACACATACTTCTAGTTACGTTCATTGAGTTGTAAGTTCTCACTATATGTTTAAAATCATTCATATGCAAAACTTAATATAATTTGATGGTAAGTAAATATTTATATTAGCAAGTAATTGCCTGCGGTGTGCAATAACAGTTAGATAGTTTTAAAACACCAATTCAAAATGGAGTTGTTTACTTTCTATTTCCAAAAACATTAACATTCCTTGCCTAACTATTGTGGCAAATAAAACCGGTCAAATATTTTGCATATAATATAAGTAGGTATTTAGAAACTGTTATACAAATTATTGCCCAAGATAGTTAAATGGATCCTTTAGATGGCAGTACAAATGGCGTGCAATATTTTGAATGCACACATACCTCTAATAGAGAAGTAGAAGGACCACTCAAACTCCGCAAGTTCTACAATGATTCTTCTTGATAACAAGATTACAATAATTGTACCTATATTTCATGCAAAATATTCAACTACCTACTGCTTTCTAAATAGATACATTTACGTTCATGCATTTATCTTTATAAATCTTAGAACTTGCTAAAATGAATGTGACAACCACACATATGTGTGTGTGTTTATAATAAGGGTGTGTGTGTGCTGCCCCCTCTCCGTCCGTGTATGTACAGACAACAAAATTATAAAAGGGTAAATAAAACAGAAAGCTTACACAAGTCATAAATTTGATTTATAGAGATTAAAAAAGGCGCTTTAGAAACGGCTCGAACGAAAATTTTCGGTGGGACGAATCGGGAGACGAGTGTAGCGTCGGCAAAAAAATTGTGGCAGCTGTCATTTCCCGATTTTAAGTTGTTTACAATGCGTATTTGGTATTAAGCGTTTACCATTACAAAATGGGTTTAAGTTTATTACATAAGTTGTTTTACTTTGCAATCTTGTCATAAACACGAGTGTTTTGATATTAATCAAATTGAATTACAGAGAGCGCTAAACGCTACCAAATTACGATCGTCACTAAACTTTGCTAAAATAATGTATGACACTTATATCATGCAAATAGTAAACATACCAAATTGTTGTTAATATTATTTCATAATAGTTTTATAAAATATTCAAATACTTTTATGTCTAATAAAGTTTCTGCAGTTTGTCCATGAATGTATTCCGATATAGCTTTTAATTAAATACAAATAATAAAATTATAAACTTTTGCTGCCGGGTTCCTGGCGGCTTAAGCCATAAATTCGTTTTCTTTATCGTTATCTTATTCCCAGGTGAACATACTCCCGGTTTAAAAAATATCTTATGTCCTATTGCAGGACATGGTGTATTACTATGATAAAAAATAAATAAAAGTAGCAATAATTTACCAAACACTCTTTTCTGCTGACCGTACTCATGTCAGCGCAGTGTCGATGTTCGTACCCGTCAGAGGGGGCGCCGTAAGAAAATTTACAGGCACCGCCGTATTTCACCCCCGCCTTTTTTGTTAATCTACCCTCTTAATGCGTCGCTTTGTTTACCTGCTGACCCTACATAGTGTCCTTACTAACGTGTTCAAATGGAATTATTACGCCTATTTTCGTTAAGGTGCTCTTTTGTTTAAGGGGTGGGCAGAAAGCTAGGTTGTGATTATGAGATTGTTAGTTGTCTAGCTGTTTGTGAATAGGTGATTTAAAGAGAGATTTAAATGCAGGTGAGGGTTACTGCAGTAATTAAAATTAAAAAGATTTTTGAGAGAGGATGAAAAAGTATTTAGGACGAAGAAGTTGATCTAAAAAAAGAGAAAAAGAAGTTTCTGAACGGGTTTTGGTTTAAGTGTCGCAGCCAACTAGCTAAATCAGCCGTTAATTGGGGCCCTAGCCTTTTCATTTAAATACGCCTATTTTTAGCGACTTAAGCTATTAAACGGTGCAGTTCAATGAAAATACTAGGCTTTTAATGAAACTGGTGATTAAGCTATTTGGCTGCGACGTATGTACCGCTCGGCAATGAAATAGTATTCATAAAGTGTGTGCCTTAGGGTGGACTGGGTCGCCGAGGCCGGCTAAGTAAGAGGTGGCGAAATGACTAAGATACTGCAAAAGGCTGGTTCCAGGTGGCCCGGGGGAGGCCTTTGGCCAGCTGTGGGACAGTATAGGCGGTATAAAAAAAATATTATATTATTATATAGATTCGCTATATTTTTCAGTTTTACTAATACACTTAAATTATTCATATCTTTTATACCTCAAAAGAACAGTTAAACGATCAAATTCCACTATCTTCGTGCTATATACAGTTTGGAAATGAGAGTCGCAGTTGGAAGTTGTGCAATAGAGGTGGCGAAACGAGCAATATGCCTACTGCAGGGGCTGGTTCTAGATGGCTCGAGGAAATATCTGGAAGGATTAGAAGGAGGCTTTTGGGGCAGTAAAGGCTGTATAAAAAATGTACCATACATAAAATTCGTTATATTTTATCGATTCGCCAAATGTTTTAGTTATACTGATACAATTAAATTATTCATATCTTTTATGCCTCAAAACGATCAGATTCCACAATCTTCGTCCTATATACAGTTTGCAAATGAGCGTCGCAGTTGAAAGTTGTGCAATAGAGAGATACAGCAACTTACGAGCGCGGACCGAGCTTAGTTTTCGATTTGGCAAGCATCGGAGCAATATTGTTCGGTTCGCGAGCCATTCCTACAGTATGTTTAGCGTTTTTATTAGTTATATGATTTTCGAAATATTGGGTTGTGTGAGAGAATGTGGGTGTTGTTCTTTTGTTTTTTTTGAGGGTTGTAGCTAGTTATAATGAGGCGTACTTAATAAGGTTTTTGTAGTCGAAATTATTATTTTTTCTACTCCTCCGCTGTTATTTTCTGATTAATTTCGTTGCGGGATCCAAGACAGTTGAATAGTTTCTCCGGGACTCGTCGAGCTTAATTAACTCGGCGTTTTTCTGGTGGTCGCCACTGTTGAGTCTGACTTTCAGGAGTTGCAGTGGTTTGGGAATGTGTGACGGGGTTGTCCCAAAAACAAAAAAAATAGGGTTGTCAATCGAGGTATGGATTGATAGATTGGTTGCCCCAAAATTTATTGATGATCAGTTTAAAAATGGAATCAACATGAGCAATTTAAATCAATTGTCTTGAGATGAGGGAAAATGTTGTACCTAATTATGGTGGTAATTTTTAAGGTGTAACTATCCAAATTAGGCTTTGCAAGAATACTCTACAATGAAGGTGCCTAGTTACAAATTGCTTTTCAGTTTGTACAGATATGGTTTTCTCATCAAAATAGTATGCAGCAATGCATAAAATAGATTAACAAATAAAATATTGCTAAAGCCATCCAGTCCCGTGGACGACTCGTCCTAACCAATCAAAGTAAATAATATCCCTTCAACCATCAACAGGATTATCAGCTCATCCACTTCCCATCCATCGCCAGTCTAGACATAATGCTATCACCTCTAATAACCATCCACTTGCACATTTTAACCCTTTGACTGGTCATGTAATTGGTCCAATGAGGGGAGAGCGGGTATTTCATAATCTACGGCAATGCCCCCCGCTCTCCCCCGCTGCAGACGGATCAACGCTGCACAATCCCGACGATAGAATTTTATGAGACCCCCGGATGCAGCGTGGTAAGCAGTAGTCATAAATAGTTGCGGGTGTTAGGGGTGACTGGATGTGGTATGTTCTATTTTTTTATGAAAGTAAAAAAATACCAACCGCATTCGTAGAATTGTAGAGAAGGTTATAGATTAAAGACTTTTTGTAGTTGACTTTTCCTAATATAAGTTCTTGCACTTAAAAGCGTTTATGGTTATGAATTAAAAGCTGAAACAATAGGTATTTTTCGCGAAGTGAAGCGAAAAACAAATAAGTATGGATGGATTGTCTAATAGTAGGATGTTAAAGGAAATGTCGTGGATTTAGATAAAGTATTTTGGTAGGTTATCATATATACGAAACAAGATAGAGCCTCTAGATAAATTGACAGTCTATTGCGAGTTCATACTAACACTATATGGATCCAGTGGTCTGAAGTAAAATTTTTGAATTTGAATTTGATATCAATTGTCGAAACGTCAAGAATGTATGGGTTTGACATTCGCTACTGAATTGTCACGTGGCCAATCCCAAAAATTTTGGCATTTCGACAATTGCTTTCGCCGATATAGCGTCTAGAGCCCAAGGAATCAAATCTCACTTGACCGCTTTCGTCAATTTGATACTAGTTATCTTTTGGATTAATACTTGACAACTTGATTTTGGTACTTCATATAACATACAGCTTCTGTTACAGCATTCGCCAACGAGCAACCAGGCAGTCCCATTCAAAATACCAGAGCTGCATTTTTTTTTTAAGTATCACAATATGAGATTGAAGCCATTTTGGCCTCGCACGGGTCCTTTTTATGTTGTTAGCGTTTGTTACTTAGTCATTATTGATAGTTATTAATATATTTATGATAGAGCTGTACAAGTTGCTCAATACTGGTTAGACAAAATTTAATATGAGTCAATCGACACGATAGGAAAAAGAAAAATTTATTTAATTTTGTCGTTTGTCATGTGTGAGTCCCAAATTAACAGTTTTTTCTATTTCGTTATTTTGGGACTGTTGCATAACAAATCCAATACCAATGCTTTGAGTTAGGCAACAAAAGGTGTAGATAAACCAGAAATCTCTAAAAACAAATAATAACCCACCTATCTCCAACGGGTAAAAAATTACCCAAAACCACGTTCAAGCCACATCCAGCTCAGCATCCCCCACATCCTTGGCTAGCACATTAATGCACTACGACTGTACGTAACTATTACGAGTGAGTTGTGGATTTGTTTTCCCGGTCAGATAGTTGAAAATATGAAAATGAGTTTCAAGTTTCACTAAGATGTGGAGCGACGTCAAATTTTATGGAAAAAACAACTTTTGTATTAATTCTTGTACTAGTTTTGTGTTTTAGTGGATGTGTTGGGTAGGTAGTATGTTTGTGGCTGATTATTTCATCATCATCATCATCCACAGCCCGACTACGCCCACTTCTGAGCATAGGCCTCTCTTTTCTTATGCCAATCCCCACGTTCCTGTGCCAGCCTTATCCAGGTTCTACCCGCGATAGCAACCATGTCGTCCGCCCATCTCACCGCCCGCCGGCCGACCAATACTTCTTCTTCCAGTCCTCGGATGCCACTCGGTCACTGCCTAACTCCATCAATCATCACCGGCCAGGTGGCCTGATTATTTATCTCTGGTTCATTTATGAGAGCTTTGATAGCGCAGATGTGTACTAGTGTAGACTACTAACAACGTGCTTTAACGTGCTTCCGAGTCATGGAGGAACCTCGGTATGTATGGGTTGGACAACCATCCGCAGATCGACCTCGGGAAGCGTTGCTTAACCTTGAAGTTCGGTCCGTGCGGCTGTCATTATTTAGCCAAAATATCAGCTAAATTAATAACACCACTTTTACTTCGAAAAATCACTTTTATTAATTTACTACCCTCCTCACGCCACTTTTTCCATCAACCTTTCCATTGGTAACTTTTGTAACCAACTCAAAGTTGAACAGTCTCGAGAAATATAAAAGATCGCTGAGTGAAGACTGCGGGGTGACATGATACGGACAAAAGGCACCAGATTGCACCTACCTCCCCCAAGTTAAGGGGATGATAGCTTGTGCTGATTTATTGGGTTGTTAAGTTTTGATGAAAGAATATGATGGCTGTTAAAGTTACCTTTTATAACTGTAATTTCTTGTTCTTATGCTAGTTTCTCAAAGGCATTTTCTTTTATTATGAAGTTATAATTATTTAGACTATAATACGTACTGTTCCGGCTTTGGATTATCATGTCTCTTGAATTCTGTATAGCCTGGAAGATAAAACATCATGTTTATGGGTAGAACTACAGCAAATGTAATTGACCATCTGCCTGATGATTGACTATTAATTGGTTGATGGATCTAACCAAATTTTTACAGATTAGGACTGAAAAAAAACTGACTATTTTCAATTTTAAATAGGTTAAGCCAAAACACAAGTTTAACTTATTTGAAATAATTTAAATTATCAGAAACTCATATTCCTGCTATTTTGTTTTTTTCTTGTATTTTCTAAAAGCCAGACAACCTCCATCCCCTTAACAGTTGCAGCGGATTTCAAGACGGACGGACGGACAGCGGGGGCAGGTAAAGGGGTCAACCGTCATCGATCGGGGTTCAACCCGCCGTAATCATACCCCACTTGTTTATTTTATATTGGAAATGTCAGCGCCGTGTGTGATGTGAGCTTGTTTCTGTAGTTGTACGGGTAGTAATGTAGGGTTAAGATTGTGTTCTGAGGAAGTTGGGTAGTTGTGTGGGGTTGGACAATTTTATGATCTTAGGTAATAGGTTTTTTAGCTGATTCTTTTTGCGTGTTTTGACTTTGACCACACTCTAAGTTTTGAACACCGTCACTTCGTGTAATATATTTATTAACATGATTCTGTGTTTTTATGTATGTTTGTAAGGTGTATATGTTATGTTATATTTGGAGGACTATGACTTTGATTACTTCGACTTCGATTATAGCTTTTAATCAAGCATATTTTAAACGCTTTGACGTGCAAAATGTGCTGATTTTCAGACTTGTTTCAATAAATAACTTTTGATTTTGAAAACTGGGAGACAATACTCATTTATTTCAATAGAATTCGAGCATTTAATAAGTCATGTTAGCCCTATTAGATTCGTCGAGAACTGTTTACCCAAGTTTGAATTTGAATCACCTAAGTATTTGGCCGGCAATCAAACATTTTTATGTAGTTTCTGATATGGAAATAACACACTGTAAAATCTTTAATGAGAGTTTAACTAAGACTTCTACTTAAGTGGTACTTACCTATACATTTTGGAAATCTTAGAAATTCCCTCACAATGTTCTTGGAGATTCCCACTTGAAATTATCAGGTGCATGCTTGTGAGTCCCCTCGGTGGTGCAGTCCCTGCTGCATACATCGCCGCCTCAAAGAGAAGGCGACGACTTAACACCTTACTCGAGCAGCAGTGAATGTTTAATAGCGGTCACTTTGTCAGCACACGCTCTCTTGGGCTTTTTGAAAACTGACTGGAGTTTGTTTCCATTGTAAGACTACTACGTACTACGTACTACGTACTCTGAAAAGGGTGTGAGGTAAACTGCTTGTTTTTGTGTGCCACTTGAAGAATGATCTAGGGATAAGGGGATGCATTTTGACTGTTCAGCTGCATTTAAATATTTTCTAGTGCTGATCGAAGCTGGTAGTTGTTAATCGCTTATAGCTGACAAATAAAAAAATATCTAATTAAATAATTTTAATAAGCAAATCTTTCAAAGCAATCCCTTTCACCTATTTAACCAACATCGGTCATTATACCGTCTCCGTATAATCGTGCCTTGGAAACGCACCTACCAAGTGCATGCACGGAGTGCGTCGCGACCACACGGACTGTCTTACCCCTTTATGCAGGTCCTTCCCAGGATCTTCAATACAAGCGCTGCATATTTTAACCTTACCTCGACCACAGCCCGCTTCGTAAACGCTATCTGCTTTTGAGTCTACAAACATAACTTAACCTTACCGAGACCCAAAGCCGTTCCATTTTCAATTGTATCTTCGTTGAGATAAGACGTCGTTTTGGCTCTTGCCAGTGCAAATAGTACTTGGCAGGTGAGTAAAAGCAAAGTCATTGGTCGCGCTTGAGATATTAGCAGCTTCAGTACTCCAGATGGGTGCATTTACGTGGAGATATTTCCGATTTGATAGCCTTTGAGGCGGCGTGAATTCTGAATGAGTCTGGCTTCGGCTTGCTTTTGCTTTAGGTGTCGTGGGTGCCAGAGGGAATAAAGATGGGTAAATTTTTTGGAAATGAATTTTCAGAGAATATTTTTTTAGATTTTATTTGTGGTATGAGATCAGACACAAGATAAGATTAATTTCTTTCAAATAGAAAATCTCCAAAACTGCTTTGGGCATAACTGATCTTCTGTCGTATAGCAGGCGTAAACCTTGTGCCATCTTCTCCGACGCACTAAGAATGATCCTCAAAATATTTATTTAGGCTCATCACGATGCTCAGCAATGACCAAAATAATGACAAAAGAACCTTGTGTCGTTGGTCGTTAAAACGTAGATATGTCGTTGCCAGTTCGCTTAATCTCCCGTTTAATTGGTGGCCTAGCCTTTTCATTTAAAGGCGCCAATTTTTCAGCGACCTAAGTGACATCTTTTGCTCAATATCATTTAAGTACTTGCTCATGTCACTTAAAATGAAAAGGCTAGGCTTTTAATGAAACGGCTGATTATGTTAGTTGGCTGCGACAGATACACACTAAACCAATTAATTTCTTGTAGGCGTCTTAAGTTACAATTGCCAGCCAACAGCCATCGTAGTTGGGAAAAGGTGCAAATGATGGTAAAGACCCTCATAACCTATTAGTACTATGTAAGATGTAAATAAATTACTTTTTTACTTAAAAACAGTCACAAAAACTCCCAGATTTTAACAACAATCAGGCTCTTCATCCACATACTGGTCCCTAGCACATGTTTTTCATACCGTCACATCAGCAAGTCCCGCGGTTACAGCGAACTAACCATTGTTCTTGCGACGACCTGCCACGCTGCCTCCCGCAAGCCAGTCGAGCTGTCTGAGAAGTGACGTCAGAGTATTTTTGTCAAGTACTGTTGGTAGATGAGGAAAGAAAGGAAAAATAATCACAACACCATTGTGATGTGACTATTTTTTTAAATTAGAGTGGGCTCTAATATATATAACTTACCTACAATGCGACATGTTTGTCAAAAACTGACGTCGCTGTTTAATATAGCAGAAAGGCGCGAATGATATTTAATTTCTTTTTGTATTGAAATTGGTTTGTTTTTATAAAACAGTTTAATGTTACTTACTTGTTTTTTTCAGACCTGCACTAACCCAGCAAGAGTTCAGCTCTATCAATCGAAGAATTTTATTTTTGGTCTAAAGTTCTTTCTTTCTTCTAATTAGATTAAAATGTACACTTGCCTTTCCAATTTATTTAGACATTGGTAGAATAGTTAACATCGTCTTCGCTTGCAATATAAAAATATAGAATAAAAGAAGCTAAGGAGTGGTATTCCCTGCCAGAGTCTGTGTTTCCCGATAGCTATTATCTGGGAATCTTTAAGTCAGGAGTGAATAGGTTACTTCTAGGCAAGCGTGCTCAATCTTCGACAACACCATCGCTTACCATCAGGTGAGATAGTCAAACGTGTGCCTCTCAATAGTAAAAAAAGAATGGAATAGTGTGAGTTGTATAGATGAAAATGCAGTTTTATTCAGAATCTCGAACAAGATAGGTAACAAGTATTACTAAAGAAATTAGGTGCCACTAACTAAGACGAGAAGGAGGCTACTTTTACACTGCACTTAAAAAAAATATCGTGGTTGAGGAATTGGCAGAAGCTTACAACAACCTCTTCCAAAATGTACACTTTATTTTTAAAATCTAAATGACAAGACACATTTACAAACAGTGAAAGAAAAGTGACCACAGAAGCATAGTGGTTTCTAGCCACTATACAAATAAGAACCAAAACCATTAAAAATAAATAAGGCGCAGAAGATATTACAAGTAATACAGAGCAGTGTGAGTTGGTAGGCAGACAGTGTCGTCACGCGTCGCTGATAATTCGCGCTGCAGCTGAAAATGAGCTGCATATCACTGGCTATCCTGTGCTCATACAGGGTGCTGCGTTTTCATGGGAAGAACAATTCATTTAATATTACACGTTGTTGTGAAAACGCGTTGAGTAGGAGTGTCACGGCTGTCATTTGAATATCTTTGACAGACGTTAAGAGTAGACAGAAGCTCAAAAGGCTGACAACCAGTTTAGCCGAGTACCCAGAGAATGGGTTGTGGAGTCCCATCAGTATTTTACATACTGATATTCATCTTTACCTATCCTTTAAGACTGAAACCGACCCCAATATAGTTGGGAAAGGCGAGGCAGATTTTTATCTTCTTGATAAGCCTATCATTTTAGTTATATTTGCCTTCAAATGCAGAGTATCGTTATACCTAGATGACAGCGGTTTCTATGGTTCGTGAAATAATGACTCCGAAGCCTTTAGCAAAAGTTGTGATCACAGCAATTTACGGCGCTCAAAAGAAAGTTTAAGAAAAAAATAAATGCTGTAACAGTTTCTTTGGAGTAAATCCAGACTCTTTTAAATGTTCTCTTCTGTTATCTGGATATGGAATACATGCCACGACTGAAGGTTTTCGGAATCGATATTAAAAAAATATTGATCTTTAATTAACAAAGAAAGTGTTGTATTAACTGGATATAGTGTAGTTATTAACCTAAATACAGGTGACAAAAACTAAAATAAACATATTATGAAAACCTCTTTGACATTCTCTAATCCAACACATCCTGTATAGAACCTCCTTGTACTACCAGACACAGTTCGCCGCGCAGGCGTAAAATAAAAATTAAAATAAACAAAAGGCAACACTCGTCCTACACCCCGGGGCCGCCCGTATTAAAGCTTTTGTCCTAAGATTAGCTGTTAAGAAAGGCCTTAATACCACCGACTACTGTCGTCTGAACCTCACTGGTACACACTGGTATACACTGGTACTCTGGACTGGAATTAGTCGGTTTTGTGAAAGGGGAGGGGGCACTTTTGTATCTCTTTAGATGAGAAAACTATAAGGAATGAAGTAGTGTTGTGACTTGATGGTTAGAGTTTTGTTTTAACGTGTTTTTCTTTTGTTTTGTGTTTCTTTTTTAGAATGGTCGGGTGTTGTGCTCGGGTGGAACGTTGGCTGATAGATTAGTGTTGGTTATTTATGTTGGTAGCTATGTATCTTTTAACTGAGATTCGTGGTCATGATCAGAGTCATGATCGTCAGCTCTGGTCACTAGCACATCCAAATTTTTGGCCCTTAGCTCGTTACTCGGACATGCTCATCCAAATAGTACTCTCCCAGGGTTGCGAATTTTGCTGGAAAGAGCATGGATAATCACGGATGGGTTTTAGTCAGTAAGAGTCTGACATTCTCTTCTGCTCCACCCATAGCGGAAGAAGACACTTGACGATTTCCTATCCATAAAAAAATGGTAGTACTAACAATAATGCATGAAAATTAATGGATACCTACTAAAATAGGTAACACCAACCCCAAAAAGTACTATATTAAATTAATTGAGAGCATTTTTATCGATGACTGTACCTTGATGCAAATAGTGTCTAACTAGCAATAAATAATATTGCAACATTAAAAAAACGTCAAAAATTAATCTTAGGTATTACTTTTTAAGCAGATGGACCAATGTCATTACGTAATCGCACCATCTATGACTGTATCAATATTAAATAACATTCCAAATTCACCTTGGAACATCATTAATTTTGTACTTTCCCAATTATGTCTAGAGGCCAAATATTACGCAAACCATAATTAAAATTGCCTCCTTTTAGTCATTTATCCCATACTTAAAAATTATAATGAATTCAATAACCTACCTAGTAATTTGCGTATAGGCGATTTCCAAAAATGATGTTACTAAACATTATAATATCGATAAAAACTCATGAATATTAAAAGTAAATTAAAACTAATCCACAAAGTATATTCCTCACAAAATGCTAATCAACAAAAAACGATCTACACAAATCGCACAGTGGACAAGACACTAAATATCTCTGGACAAAATCCCGAGAGAAAAAAAATTATCTCAACATTTATCACAACGTAGAATTCCTTTTAAAAAGTAAATTCTTTTCTTTAGCATCGATGGAAAGAACAGCGAAAGAGAATTAATGCAAAACAAAAGTCCCGCTATCTGGCTGGTGGGCGGAGTGGCGGCACTAAATTACTCGATGGGCGTCAACCCACCGCCATGTATCAATCAGGCTGGCCTAGATTTATGGGACAGTTCACTTCGGAATCGTTAGCCTCCGCGACGAAAATGTGTTACTGTTATCCTATGTCTTCCGACTTTCCTCTTTTTTCGGAGGGTGGTGTTGCTTTCGTTTATCTAGACTTGCGAAAATACGAATTGCGTGATTGTGTTCGTTGTAATTCATGGGGAGAGCTGTTATGTACTTGACTGAACGCTACGTAAAAAAAATTAGAAAGCAGTCTGTTTAAATTTCCTTTCTGAAATAAGTATCTTCAGGAAACATGAGCCCGTTGAGTGAAAAAAAACTATGATATTTTTCAATTCAGGTTGTGTCTTGAAAATCTTGGGAAATTCTTAAATTAAAATTCAAAATCTGGATCTGAAAATCAGAGAAAATTGCTGAGAAAATTTTCAAATTACAATCACAAGCTTTGCATAACTACATAATCATCCTCAAAGGCTACAGCCAACATGAAAATCCAAAGAATAAAAATAACATCAAAAAACAAATAAAAATCCTTTACTATTACAGTCAGCAAAACAATAAACATTTATAAAATTAACGTTTTCCAGTCCAGTCTGTGTCGTCATCAGCATTGATGCTTCTGTCCCATCCTTTGTTGGCGTGAAGCACTGTGCTCTTGTCATGTTGACATAAATGGAAAAAATGCGAATGGTCCCCACACTGAGGCTAATTTCCTTTTCAATGTTCCCTGTCCATGTGTCCACGTCAGTCCGGCTTGACGTCCCTTTCAGCTATTTCAAGCTTTGATGTTGTTTTTGATGGTAATTAATTATGTTTGTAATTTTTTACTTGTGTGTTTTTGTAATTAATTTGTTTATGTTTTTGAGGATTTAATTTTTGGCTGATGAGTTTCTGGTAGTGATTTGTAAGAGTGGATCTCAATAATTGTCTGCCAGGTAGTGTAATTTTCTTTAAAAGTATGTTGTATAATGTAGTATAAATATAGTTTTATAATAGTTTACCTTGTCACTAAAGGTACTAATAATATGCTTTAATGAAGCATCATAATTATTTTTCGTGTCGCTGGCAAGACAGATATTATATTTGAGAGGCCCAATACATTTCCACTACCAAGGATCAATGATGCCGTGGATCCGTTATCATAAATCTTACTTTCAACATTTTAACGTATGCCTTTAATAAAACACCCACCGCAGTCACTTTGAAAAAAAGAGAAAACAAATATAAATCTAGACTTGCATCAATAAAATCTTGCATCATTATCATAAACTTTCAAAAACGAAAAAATATTTTCACCGTCCTCAAAAACCTTTACGATCCAAGTCACACGTCCCGTACGTACCTCCTTCCGCGTACGAAATACGAGCGACACGCGTAACTGTAACGATACGATTGCGTAAACACACAACAACTCACACCTGTGCGGTATTTACGATTGTGCTCGACTGTACGCCAATTTATTCGCACTGTTGTTACTTTTGTGCTTTATAGTACCGTGCGAGTCCATTGAATGATTGGGCGTTAATTTTGATGGAAATGGTGCGAATGATGGCTGTTTCCTTCTTTTTTTTTTCAGTGTTTTTTTTCATTAAATAACACATTTATCATTTTGAGAGCACGTATTGGTATTATTTTGACACTTCTGGTCCAAAGTATTTTTGCAAAACTCATTAAAATCCAATCTTCTTACTTTTTTCTATGTTTGTTGTAACATATACCAGTGCGCAATTTATAAGCAGACTTTTAAGAGAAGCAAGGCGTTAAACCTTTTCTGTCTTAAGACGAGTAAGAGGTATACCGACTGCAAAATAAAATACAACAGAGAGTAATACTAGACTAATCTTTACTACTGTCGACGCCGCCATTTTCTTTACCCCATTTGAGTCCCAAAAAAATAAAAAAAAATATTAATAAAAATGCAAATTTTAAGTTTAATTCAACGGTCCGATTAGCCTCCTTGAGGGTACAGTGACGTAGATAACCGACAGAGCTGAGGTACAGTCGCGCAGATAAGCGGCTTTCATTACTGGCGTGTCGCGGCGACAATGGATTGCGACAACAAATCTCGGCTCTGAGTTATTTGTTGCTTCTGAGGTTATGTCGGTGACTGTACCTGTTATTGATGCTTTTGTTCTTGATTGTAGTGCAGTCTTGGAAACGATGGCGTGATGGGAAGTCAGGATGCGCCTGAAATGAAATTTATCTGCGCAAAAATCATCCCGAAGGAACATACCGCCGAGATGAAAAGTCATCATTATTATCATCGAAAGACGTCCACTGCTTACATAGGCCTCCGCCAAAATTGCTTTACCATAATTGCCACGCTATGAAAAGTATCCTATGTAAAATTCCAGGATACGATCTACCTATGTGCCAAGTTTTATCTGAATCCGTTCTGCCATTTAGACGTGAGTAGGTAGCAAACTGACAGACAGACGGAGCTACTTTCGTATTTTTAATAAAACTCATATTATGAGTATGGATACCAAGATTTTTGACATTATGACTCCAGAACGTACGGAATTTCTGAAGATGATTTAAATCTCATTGTATGTGCTTGAAATTGCAGCTGGAATAGAAATTTATAGTAAGATTTTGATTGATTTAAGATATTGATTACATAAAAAAATCATAAAAAGCGGTCGAGCCGTTTCGGAGGAGTGCGACCACCAACACAGTGGCACGAGATTTTTATTTAAAAAGAAAAGTTAATAACGGAAAAGAATTGTTGACTCCAAGGATCGTGTAACAAAGACGAAATTGATGATGAAATAGTATGATGTCGATGTCGCAGCCAATTGCCTTAATCAGCCCTTGAATTGGTAGCCTAGACTTTTCATTTAAATGCGCCGATTTTTCAGCGACCTAAGTGACATCTTTTGTTCAATATCGTTTAACCTGTCCGGCCCCGGCGACACACCGGTGTGTCGCGAATTAATCGCGAATTTAATGTTTATTTACATATACATATACTTAGATTTACTTTATAGTAGGGAATTTTCACATGTTGGGCCGGAGTGGTTGACTTGCCCGTTTCACTTAGATTATTTTATTTATTAGGGACAAAAAAACAGTTACATGTTAAGACGATACAATATATAAATCTGATAAATGATTAAACATATAAACCACACTATTGTCCACGGATTAATCAAATATGTGAAAAACGGAAGCTGATTTAAAAATCTTGTAATATTTTAAGTTATTTGAATGAAGAACTAATTTAACATTTTGATGTTAATGAAGTTATAGCGAGAGTTTTAAATTTTTTATTCGATGAAAGGAAAATGTCTATATCCAATGAAATGTGCATTATATGTTTCTACAAGCCGTCGAAGCTCATTAGCTCATTAGTGATGGCATGATTATGTTATGGCTTTTTTGAAGGAAACTTCCTCCACAACCATCAAAACAGATGACAACAGAAAAATCCTCAATTTAATTTAACTAAATAACAAGAAAAAAACTGCACATCTGATTGTTTCAGTTCAGGAAATTACTTATTAGATTAATGGGGCAAACGCTTAAAGATGGACAGTAATAAATTCCTTTAGATTAAATTGATGGATTTATTTTGTCTGCCGTCTATTCAAAACGGTTATATTTTCAGCACTAAAGAATTTATTATACCTAAATTTTGATACAGTTCTAGATCAGTGCAGCCAGTCGGAAATACCTAAAATCAATTTAATTTCACTCAAACACGACAACGTAATGTAAACATATCTGCCTTTTATAACCTCTACTTTACGATGACACCAAAGTAAACTGCGCTTGCGCATACGACGGAGTACGTAACCGTGAGCGCTTCGGGAAAGTCTTGAAGTAGGAAAAGCACTTTCAAATTGGTGTTGAATGTTTCTGAATTCGACATCACCTTCTGCCTAGGACAGTGGGGTAAGAAGACGCACTTTTGATATTGATTTTAGTATACTGTGCTTATAGAACGTTTTCAGTCTTTTAGTTTATTAAAAATACTAGCTATTGCCCGTGGCTCCGCTCGCGTGGTGGTCGGTTATCGCGTAAAAAGGTAGCTTATGTCCTTCGCCATAACTCAGGCTATATAATTATATCTGCCAAATTTCATGACATTCCGTTCAGTCGTTTTAGCGTAAAAGCATAACAGACAGACATACAGAGTTACTTTCGCATTTATAATATTGGTAGGGATAATATATAATAAGTAGATACGGTTTGCGAGACATGGTGAAATGGCTCAAATAGTCCTGAATGATTGTTAGCCCAATTTTAATAAATAATTTTGATAATAATGCTTACATTACTAACACAGTTTGAAATAAAACAGAAATGAAATCGAACTCATAAATAAAACTTTAAGTAGAAATTCACAACATTTTTATTTCACAAAGTGACACGGATTTACAGATCTGAATCTGTTTCAAGTTTACTTTAAAGCACTTACCGTTAAGTATTGTATAATTTAATAAGCTACTACCTACTCGTTACGTCATCATTTAATTAAGAATCGAGGAAGCTCGTGAGTGCACCGTTACATTTCAGCAGATGGTATAAAAAATGTTTTATACTATTTTAAAGACGGGGCGATACATTTTCGAATTCAATAGGACAGTAAGTATACTTAAATAAATGTAGGTAACTAAGTAGTGCTCCGTATGGTGTCGGACGTAACAGAATAGCACCAACCCATCACTTCTAGAAAGAAAAAAGAAAAACCGTTTATTCACGTGAAAGTGACGCACATACACAAAATTTCATTTAGCATAAGCTTGAAAAACAAAAACAGGTGTTACAGACCTATTCTAAGCGTAATGCGTAAGAGGCGAGTAAGGGACTCACCAGAGAATCGGTAACAGCAATCTCTGTAGGGCTCAGGCGCAAAACGTCTCTTTCGCAAAATGTCCCATGGTCGTAAAACGTCTCTTTCTCAGAATGTCTCGTTCGCAAAATGTCTCTTTCGCAGAATGTCTCTTTCGCAGAATTTTTCTTTCGCAAAATGTCGCGCCAGGGACTTAAGAATAAAATTTTGATTTTCAAAAGAAAAAATCATTTATTAAAATTAAAGTGCAATTATGATGTTACAATTTTGTTACTTAAATTTACTTAAGTATTTATTCCAAATTAAAACAATATCAATAGGTATCAAACTTTGATTGTATAATTTACTTCTACAATACTTCATTAGCAAGTAATGTACATTCCAGTATGAAAATAAGTAAATTATACAATCAAAGTTTGATACCTATTGATATTGTTTTAATTTGGAATAAATACTTAAGTAAATTTAAGTAACAAAATTGTAACATCATAATTGCACTTTAATTTTAATAAATGATTTTTTCTTTTGAAAATCAAAATTTTATTCTTAAGTCCCTGGCGCGACATTTTGCGAAAGAGACATTCTGCGAAAGAGACATTCTGCGAAAGAGACATTTTGCGAACGAGACATTCTGAGAAAGAGACGTTTTACGACCATGGGACATTTTGCGAAAGAGACGTTTTGCGCCTGAGCCCTCTGTAGGTACCTAGTACATTGCAACAGCAACACTGCGATCGCCAACCCGCCTGGCACACGTGGCTATTATGGCAAACCTCCCCCCATCTGGAGGGGGGGAGGGTATGTCCAGCAGTAGACGTCTTTCAGCTGATATGATGATGAACTGAGTGACGAAAGTAGGCCCCCAAGTGATGATCTGTATATAATGTGGCCGGTACTTATGCAACACGACGGCTTTTATAGTTAACTCTTTTGATAGTCATGATATTTGCTACTCAATACTCCTTTATTAAGTACATAGGTAGGTACTTCTAACTTAATTGGGTTACAAAAAAACAACTCAGCTCCCAACAGGCTCCCTCCTATTCAGCATGATGGTGTGCCATGGACAGAATGGCGCTGATTTTCAGTTGTCGCTTAAATTTTAGTAATTTACATTTTAAAACATCAATGTCAGATACTTTATAAGTAGAAAGATCGTCAATATACACAGTATCTTCTAACACACACGTACGCCACATTTTTTTTGTTTCTTTCTGGTAAATTCGGAAAAGATCCCATGTCTACCCGGTGATATACTGCAATAAAATAGAGCCAAAGAATAAAAATATAAACTCCTAAAATTCCCCTACGCATTCCTCTCAGCAGTTACGTTCTACCGTCGTTCCTCACGTATGTTTTGACACTCTGACGATATATTACTCCAACTAGTAAACGTTGCTGATGTACGGCGTACACTGCACCACAGAATAGATAGGCACACAGAAGGTTAATTAGACTCGTGGCTATTTGGAGGTAGCGGTACAGAGAGTAAAGTCCCACATACCTCCACTGGAAAGAGAGGATCCTCCGACCAGACGGATGTAGTGTCTGGTGGGCAACTGCCCGAGAGTTAATATTCGGGCTTTGCATATGTTCTAAGAAAAGTCATTTGTTCGGGACTTTTAATCTTAAAATTTGTTTTAATATTTTTATTTAATGTAGATCAGCTACCCAACATGACCCTTAAATGTGACTACGATCTTGTTTTCAATAAATATCAAGTTATAACTGTTTATTTTGTGAAGTGAAAGTCAATGGAAATGACTAAGAATAGGTATTCGGGTAAACTTGCTAGGGTCGGTTGATCAGCCAAGATATACCAAGATCCCTCCATGCCAGCTATCTTTCGTAGATTTTGCAGTAGACAAGAAGTCAGAAAATTTCCGGATTGACTATCAGTCTTATCAGGGGGGTGTTCCCAAGTAACTCACATGAAGTAAAAAAAAAAATGTTGGTATTTTAGTTGGTGTTTGCAGCATCCTGTTTATAAACTGAATGACGACCCCACTTACTATTGTACGGAAAAGCTAGGCAGATAATAATTATCAAATAGGAAATAATTATCCTATTTGATAATTATAGCTTTTTGTATTGAAAATAGAAGCGCCTCGCGGCTGGCATTGCTTTTGAGATCGCTATTCGCACGTATTTTTTTTGGTGCGCCTCTTTCGCCCGTAGCTGGAACTTGGCCTTCTGTACTTTTCTATTCTGTGACCCTTCAGTGGGCCGCTCAGGTGATTCTGTAGAAATAACCAATAAAATACAATGGTTGCGTCAATTTCAACAAACGCCCAATGAGTCATTATTGCTTATTTTAGTGCACGGTTCGGTGTAAATAAAATTAATTAAAAGTCAATCTGTTTAAGTGATAACTTACAGTTCTTTATTTTTTTGTGATGGACTTTGAGCGGATGTAAGAATTTATGATGGCGCCTCTGTATTTTGGATTTTAAAAATATATAATGATTCATTGCATATGGGATCTAGAAGAGCTTTAATGCGTTTTGTGATCATTCTTTAAACATATTTATGGTATTTTATCATCGAAAATTATTGTTAAATCTATAGCAGGGTCTGGCTAGACAAGTGGAGATAAGTACACCTCTATTTTCTATGCCAGTCTCACCTATTTAAACCTATCGATATATTATTAACATATCGACACAAATATTAAGTAAGTGTATTTATTGTGGTGAATACATATATTTTAAACATTTAATTTTATTCACACTTACTTGAATTATTCAAGTACACAATAACAAGGCTCTTCTTTCACAAAGTCAGCTGGACGTCTTGATGCCACCACAAGGATCCAGTAGAATTTCAGCGTCAGGTATATTTGCCTGACACATGCTGAGCTGGACTCCCATTTGGTGTAACCTGGAAGCGCAAAATACACACTTATTTTTCAGTTTTTTTACAACTATGATATAATAACACTATCTTTGTTTTTAACGTGTTTTTACCACCACGGTAAAATTATTGTAATTATGTTTTGCTGTATTCATCATCATCAACGTCCACTGTTGAACATAGACCTCCCCCAAGTGTCACCACAACAACTGGTCCTGTGCGACCCTCACCAGGTCATCGGTATATTTTTATATATCATTAACTAAATAACACTTTCACAGAGTTCTTCGGTCGATATATTCACGATAAAAGACGACCATAAAATTTGCCTGATATAAGTGCATTTTAACCGACTTGAAAAATAGAGGTTATTAGTTGTTGCTCACCTGACCAACGGAGCATCAATTGTATACTCGATCTTGCGACATTCCATTCAAAAGTATGATGAGATTGAATCATTACTTTGTCCAAGACAATTAAATCAAGCAGTAATTTGTCAATCTTGCCACATACTAATAAATCTGTAACAATATTAAACCGCTGCGAAAAGAGACTGTACAGTCACAATAGACAATATTCTACACCAGGGGTGGCAAACATTTGGACAGTCTCGAGTCAATTATAAAAGCACTTGTGAAAGATGTGAGCACATGTCATTTTATGCCTCGTTTATGTTATTTTAAATCATGCATTATTCCTTGTTTAATAACTGTGGGATCTCAATTTGATTTGATTTTAGGAAATAAACGTTTAGTTTAATTAAGAGCTTTCATAACTATGTCACTTTTCAGACCAATTAAAAAAAATATATATGAATTAGGTACTTATTGCTGATAAGCAGATTCTTAATTATTCGTTTATTGGCAGATAATGCCTAGGAGCTCAGACATTATCTACCAAACAACTTTATCATCATATTCATCATATCAGTCGAAAGACGTCCACTGTTGGACATAGGCCTCCCCCAAGTGTCGCCACAACAATCGTTCCTGTGCGTATCGCATCCATCGGCTACCAGCGACCCACACCAGGTCATCAGTCCATCTTGTGGGTGGCCTTCCAACGCTGCATCTTCCGGTACGCGGTCGCCACTTTTCGGCTCCATCGACCATCTGTTCTGCGAGCAATGTGCCCTGCCCACTGCCACTTCAGTTTGGCGATCCTTCGGGCAATGTCGGTTACCTTGGTTCTCTTGCGGATATCAAACAAACTATGGGTTCTTAATTATTTTTTTTAATAGAGAATTCGAATTAAGAACCTACTATCAGTTAGAACCTAACCTAACCTATTTGCAAAGGTTGGCCGTCCCTGCCCAAGTTACATAATTTTACTACTTATTGTTTTTTTTATATTGTTTCACTAACAGAATTTTTATTCACTTGATTGATAGGTACAATAATCTTATCAGTCTGTCTGTCTTAGTAATGACAGGTTAGAAATCAATTTCGAGTTATTTTCGTAAGTCGGGTTAAAATTAGGTTAACTTGGTATTGTGGTTTTGGAATCTGTATCAAGGTTTTTCTCGTGTTGGTTTTATTTTGAGATGAGACGTGTTTGGTTTATTACTGTGGTGGATTAATAAGATCATATCTGTGATTGTTCAATTTTATAAGTGGCTGTTGTAAGATAATTTAATTAGTAGAAATGATACAATATTTACCCATGTTTAAGTGCCCATAAATAGTCCCGTGAAAATAATAATTATTTCGATTGACTTAACAAAGTCAAAATCAAATCATTTATTTCAATTAGACCATCACGATATACATTTGAATGTCGAAGTTATAGTTAATAATTAGTTATTCGAATAGCGATTAAAAAAAAGTTCAGAGATTAGTGCTCCTTTAAAATATTTTTTACAATATTTATTTCTACACTTATTATTGAAATTTGTGAGGACAATACACCTAGAATAATGTTACTATACAAATGATGCGAGACGCACAGGACCGGTTGTTATGGCGTGGCGTCACTTGGGGAGGCCTATGTCCAGCTGTGGACGTCTTTCGGCTGATATGATGATGATGACCCCAAAAAAGGACATAACTCTTGATTAATGGTCAATCAAAAAATCAATTTGAAAGATTTTTTTTGTAACACTTCTACGGTCTCAAACTATAATCACCATCACCCTCACACTAATATCTCCCCAATAATTTGACATAAATATGTTAAAGACTTGGCACAGCGCTGTGAACGTGAGACGAATGCCTCTGACTCCATGAAGACACAGCTGTTGGCCGTCGCAATAGTCCGCACTAGTCCGTAGTCCACGCGACCGGATAATACAATTAATTGTTACGCCTACTGAATTTTGAGAACTAGGACTTATACGTGGGGGTGTGGATATATTGATATGAGGGTTTAGGGTTTGTAATTTATAGAAAAATCAATAATATAATAATACGTGGCTGTCACCAATGAGGTGCCATGTTTGCAATTTTAACATCACACCAAATTTGTAGCAAGTGTGTAGTGTGTAGCCAATTAGTGACGTTTTATCAGCGATAGCGTGGCGAAGGCGATTTTCTAAATGTCAAAAATGTATGGGATTGACAAATGCTGTCGAAATGTCACGTGATCGTGACGTCGTGTTTCGCATTTCGATAATCGCATTCACTTAGTGAATTGAATTTTGTTTAGCACATCTATGCACTGATTGTTCGCCAGTTTGTGTTAGTTTACAATTTCTTGGAACTACACGAAGACATTTTAAACTGTGGCATAATGTTCTTATCATTATAGACAAAAAACACAATTTATCGAGAGTTTTCTATCAAGTTGTTTTATAATCTTGCGGAGTTTGCACGGTGACAACTTGGTATACTAAACGCGATCAGCACATCTAAACTGCGTTCAAGAGCTGTCATTATAAAAAATCCATAGAAAAATAATGACACTGACAGCTCTTAAACCTGGTTTATTCGCTGATCGCGTTCAGTTTCATTGGTGAAATTGGCCCTTAATATTCGTCAATAGGCTTTTAAACCACTAAAACATGAAGATGAAAGACTGCTCAAAATCTCTTATTTCGCAATTAACTAAAATTTTCAGGAGAAGTTTTGTTTGAATAGAGTTGTCATGTTAAAATATAACTGACGGCAGTTTTGTATTATTTATTCTGGCTCTAAAACCCCGGCTGGCTGAACGTTTTCAGATACAAGTGACAATTCACGCCAATTCGTTTGCACGAGGCGCCTGTTACACCGAAGCGTTATGTGATTGATTTGTAAGTGTAGCGAAATGTTTATATTGACTAAGAGCATTACCGTACGAAACTTGGTAAGTATGTATAATAATATCTACATACTTACCAAGTTTATTAACAATTTTATTATTTCCTTATGAAATCAAGATGGCAACCAACCGATTAACTTTCAAAGTAAAGATTTGTGAGCAAATTTGTAAAAAGTTGACGGTATCGTCTCAGCGCAAATATTTTACTAATTATTTGTTTGCATCAACGGTTAAAGTTTATTAGTTTATTCATTAGAGTTTATATTATAGTGTTGAAGTAATTAAATATTAATCACGTTTATGTTTTTTTTCCCACGATACACCCACCATTTGTCTCTGCATCATCCAAAGGTTTAGTGGTAGAAAATGCCTAAGGCATTAAGTACGCCTCTATAAATTCTAGTGCATGAAGTCTTAAATAAATAAATAAATTATTATACTTACCTTATACATACTTGGAACGAATCGTTACGTATATGCAAACTCTATAGAGAAAAGAGACAACTAATAGTAACTATCGTTGTTACAGAAACGCAACAATTTTAATTTATAGTTATAAATCATCGTACTTTAATCAGGACCAGTCCTTTCATTTCTCTCAATTTCTTAATTGTAACGGTTGTAAAATAAAAATTAAGATCACGTCATCAATATTGTGCCATCATCGATAGGTTTTCAATAAAACCACTTATTTATGAATAGATTCAAAACAGATAAGATTTTTCGTATCTTCGAATAATTTTGCAGTCTACGTATTTCGATCAGGCCATATTCAGGCAACAAGAATGCCTGAACTCTAAATAAGTACCACATTAAAATTTATGACTATAATTTGTCCGATTCTTAATTCGTCGACGATCCAACCGAATTCCTTCAACGCTATGTTGAAATGTTGCTTTTAAACGTTTTTGAAAAGTAGAAAGCAATTTTTTTGTACTTTTTTGGATAGATATTTTTATGTAATGTTCCTATGGAACGCTGCCGTGAATAAGGAAAGAAAGTGAATTGGATTTTTACATTTAAGGATATTTTTATTAACTTAATTACTTACTTTTTGTGTAGGTGGATTTTAATTGTAGTAATGTTAAATAGCCTTCGTTTGTTTATTTTTTCGTAGTGGTTTAGTAGTTATAATTCCGACGTATAACTTCAGTATATTATCAAATTAAGATAAAAATTAAGTCCAAAAAAAGCTAATAAAATATTGTTTCTATCTACGTATATTTTATCATTATATCACCAATTGCTGGTGCACGACGGTGTGACAGTCATCCATGTCCCCGACCAAAAAAAAAGACGTTGACTTATTTACATTTTACATACAAACGCTATCCATTGGTCGTCAGTCAATCGACTTTCAGAATTTTATTTCGGTACACCAGACATGAATCCTCGACTTTTCCATATAAACATTTTTTCACTCGGTTTCACGAATTGAAGTCGTTGAAAAAATGACCTTTCCGCTTTAATTGGTTTATTGATAGTTTTGAAATGTTCTTTTTTTTAAAATAGAAGCCCATGTTTTTTTTTTCAAATTGACGTTTGCGTTTTAAAAATATGATGACGAGAGTGGTGAAGTTAAAAACGTTTTCTAGTTTCTGCTAATTAAATTGATTTGGTTCGGCAATATTTTGAACAGAGTTTGCTCTAAAAATGTCAGCCTAATTGTGTTCAGTTTTAAATATGTAAATTGCAGTCTGGATTTTGAAGGGATTGAAATAGTTTGCTGAGTAGAATGTTCTGTTCTCTGTTTGGTTTTAGTTTAGTATTTGCGAAAGATAATCTAGATCGTGGAAATAGGCGAATGCTTCAAAGCTTGGTATTTTCAAAAATGCTATGCAAATCAACTAAAAGAAGCCGTTTGTAAATCAAACCTTTACTATGTCTACTTCAGTTTTAGACGTTCACTTTAATGTACTTGTAAGTGTGCTGGATTTTTTTAGTACCTTTCTGAACGTACTTGACGGATGGTTGATATCTTTTGTTACAATTTAAGATAATTTCAAATCAATCATTCGATTCTATGAGTGTGATTTCATACCTGTCAAATTTTGAAAATAATATAGTCTAGTGTATTTTGAAAAGATACAAGATTGCAAGATTTAATTAATTAGAGGACACCTGAGTGGCAACTCTACTAAATTCAAGCAACGTTTGCAAACTGTCAAAGAAATATGAAAATTAAGGCTTTTTTGACAGTTTGCAATTGACATGCGAATGCGAACGTTGTTTAAAAAATAGTAGAATTGGCTCTCAGGGATATGATCGCAAATCTTTTCAGACCTTCTCCAAAATCACCTTTCTCCAGCTTTCCTTTCTACCACAACCAAATCAGCCTATCTCCACCACAATCAGTCACACAACCTAGCTGCTACACCCGACGCCGCCCACCCCCTTATTAGACAAAAATACACATCTCAGCATGTTACCCCGGGAGGTCCAGCCCTCCACGGGGCTCGGCCACCGGCCTCCCCGACGGGGTTTAATTATCGGTCACTAAATTAAGTTGGGCTCGTTCTGCCGCCTTGCACTTCGTGTTTTGTGAGATCGCTACGATTGCAATATGGAGGATAAGAATGTTGAGGAGCGTAACGGGTTGGGGGTTAAGTGTGGTTGGTGTATTTGTAGATGGGTTTTTAAGGTTTTTGGGTAATCTGTAAGTTTTTTACTGAATGACGATGATGACTACAGATTTGTGTTACAGTTTAAGTAAAATCATCATCGATTTTTTAACCGACTTAGATTAAAGGAGAAGGTTCTCAATTCGGTTAATTTTTTTTAAATGTTTGTTACCTCATAACTCCGTAAATTAGGAACCGATTTGAAAAAATTCTTCTTTTACGTGAAAGGCCTACTTTTCGATTTATCCCATTGAAATTTCATAAAATCGATTTCGTAGTTTGATTTTTAAATCAACTGTGTTGGAGTGCTCTTCAAGGGCTATCGTGATACCCAGTTACTGGGTTCTGGAAGTCAAGTAGACAGTCATTCTATGTAAAATATTGGTATTTAGCTACACTAGAAGCCGACCCCAGCATGGTGGGAGAAAAGCTAGGCATTGATGTACTAAATTATTACTCACATTGCTGTCAATAATTTTGTCGATCGAGAAAGGGTTAGGTAATCGGTTTAATCGGTGTTAATGAGATCGTAGGTACTTACGTAGATTGGAGATTTAAATTCTTCAAGTCAGCACTGTAGGTTAGTGTTAAGAACTACAAAAACGCGCAATCGCACATTAGTCCGTATCCCGCAAAGAAAGAGTTGCCGTGAACATTTTATAAAACTGAACATACAGTATGTGTACTTCTAAGTAACATGGCTAAATTAAACATGATTATGAGAAACCAGATTAATGATTTTATACTTATTTTGTAAGTAGGTTGTAAATAACACTTTTACACTTCAATCTTTTTGGTCGTTTTTAAAATAGGTGAGGTCAGTGTTTCCTAGCTGACTACCCTGAGAAGAAACACCGAATCATACTCAGAGGTCTCTTTTGAAGTTCATACAATTAAACTGGTCAAATGATATGAGAACCATGTATGTTGATTTCTGAGGTGCTCTTTTGAGGAAAGTACCACACAGATTTGAATGGACCTGTCTATAGAGTGCAAGTATTTGTCAGTTATCGTGTAGCTCAAACTTAGAACTTTAAGGAGCTCAACGATTTGACGAACAATACCAAAGTAAAAGGGGCATTTGGGTAGGTCGCATAAAAAAACTCAAACCGCCAGACAAACATGAAATTTCTTCCTTTTTTTTAAGTTGCCCCTAGATAAGTATAAAAAGCGCTATCTACTCAAGCTCTTTTAACAAGCAACTTAAAAGTTTCTTGTTGAATACGTGTGTTTGTATTGTTGAAGATCTATAGCGAAATTCCTAAGTACATATGTTGTGTTTATACTGTATTATCAGTTGTATTATATTTTTTCTATATACAATGTTATTTCAAATACAATTTATTGTTCATGAATAAATACTATAACTATTGGAAAAGCGAGAACGAATTCTGTGGGTCCTTTATAATTTTACTATTTTCGTTTACGTCTTCCTTTGCCTTATACAACATGTGACAGAATAAACTCAAGACCTCTTAAGGGGTCATTGTACTCATCATTATGCCACATATAACAACTTTTACTATGGGACCAACCCCGAAATCGCGAAATAAAAATCAGTTGTTCAGTACATTTGGCGAGTTTTGTCAGTCGATTTTTCTTCGCGATTTCAGTGTTGGTCCCATAGTGAAAGTTATTCATAATGTTGGGTACAATGACCTCTTAAGAGGTATTGCGTTTTCTGTTTTACACGTTGTATAGTAGCACCACGCAAGGCGACGTTAAACCATTGGTAATCTACCCGAATATTACAACATAGTGTGACTCATTTTCTCAAAACATTGATGTGTTTTGGAGTTCAATGTGCCTGTATACTTCATGTTCTAGTTTCCACGCTACGAGTCAATATTTTATTGATAAAAAATGCAAGTAGTGCACATTTTGTGAACATTTTGTAGCATGAAATTCAGAATTGAGTATGAGATGATTTTGTATACCTTACGTAGAATTTAAGTTAAGTTTGTATTTCAGTAATATGATATTATTGAAATTAGTATAGTGATACTAATTAAGAAATCTCTCTGGGTATAGTCCTTCATAACTGAAGATCATGGGCGAATTATTATAGTTAATATATTAATTACCTGATTACCTACACATGTTATATTCAAACGTAAATCTGAATAAATAAGGAATTCATTTAGTTCTGATATTTGTTATGTAAAACATAACATACGTTTTTCAATAAGATGTACTTAAGTAATTACTTCGGACTATGACTGACTTACTTAACAATACTTACACAATTATAAAAGAAAACCTTACATACGTATGATAAGTGCCTACCACAGTGGGTTTTATTTTTAAATTCCAAACCACCAAATTCTTTGATCTTTTAAAACCCAAAACACAATGATACCGAACTACTCATATAATTAATAAGCACGTGACACGTCAGCGGCACGCGTATCGGTACGCACAATACGCCACTACGCTATTACGCTCCGGGCTCGGGGCCCTACGCCCCGGGCCATCGATAGGGACATCGGGACAAAACATCACCTCTGTGCTCGACTGTACATCAAACCTCTTTGATTTTTGGATGGCTTTATGTAGGAGGGTAGCTTTTAAACATTATTTTTGACGATTAATTTATGGCGATATTAATTTTTTTTTACATCCGCGTTAATACCTTATAAATTAATAATAAATTATTGATAAATAATATCTTGAAAAATAAGCATACCAGTGGTCATCAATGGTTACCTATATTTTCACCTTATTTTATTAGTTTAGGAAAAAAAAAAAAAGATAGGTATTATAAAAATCTGTGCCCAAAAATTAAGAAAATACCGCAAAATTAGAACGACATTTACGCTATTGAAATTATAAAAAATCGTGTAAAACACCACTGAAGAAATAAATAAACATAAGAGAAAAACGCCCACAGTATACTAACTTCAAGTCCAAATGACGATTAGAATTTATGTTAAAGACAACCGTAATGGAGGTTAGCAAAAGAACACAGGCAAACAAAATAAAACATACAAGTACAAAGTAAAATAATAATTACCTAACCACCTGAGGCGATGCGAAGATAAACCGTATCCGTATTACCTTTTGTTATAAAAGATTTACTTTTTTATTCAATTAGTCACATAATGCGAATGGAAACCGTCTAGGTCTTTGCCGTGAATCCGTGATACAGACAGCAGCTTTGAAATGTTAAAGCTTACGCGTAATTGGAAATTTTTGCCTTTTTACGTTTTTGTCTGGGTGTGTACGTGTTTTGGCGCACTGTGTGCTTTTTGTTTGGTTTAGTTTTTGTTAATAAAGCTCGGGTTTTGTTTCAATGTGTGCTGTTGGATGTTGATTGTAATTTTTTAGTGTTGTGATGTTGGTAGTAAAGGCTGAATGTTTTAGGAACAGTTTAAATATTAGGTTTGTTCAGTTTTGATTTAGGTGTCAACTTTTTTTTTTTCGGGCATCGAATTGTTTGATAATTGATTGAATCATTTGGATTTTTCTTTACTTTTTACATAAGTAAATGACTTAATAAGTAGGTATTAATTCTTGCGCCGCCAAAAGTTACTGACCAACAAACTGCATGCATAATTTTGTCTTAACCTTTGACGTAAAATTACCACTGTTTAAAAATAATCAATCTTCCGTTTTAAATTCCAATCGAACTCTCACAAAAACAATTTATTTAACAGTAATTACACATTAAAATATTTCCTGTAATTACATAATTATAATTATTATGCATAATTGTCTATACTGCACAGTGTATAAAACACCTCATTCTAAAGAAAAAGTGTATTATTAAGTTTTTATCGACTAACCTTGTTTGTTGACCTGGCTGTGTAATTTGGGCATTGGTCGTGTACATATCCATTTTCACTTTTAGGCCGTTCGCTTAAAATCTCGCTCGCCTTGGTGCGATCCAATCTCATTCCATTCTCTAGAAAAAAAAAACTAAGAAATGCATTGCCTAACACTAAATGATGCTGCCTTGTTAGCACTAGATTATTTCAATAAATTATTATGATAAAAATGCAATAGTCGCAATGACGAACTTGTGATTGTGTTCAAGGATCTTCATTCACTTTTTTGAATGTCAAGACGATTGGGACATTGGAATTTTTGAACTGAAACATTAAATGCTTTGAAAAAAGATTTTTATGTTTTGGCTTAGCGTGAACTTTGACTGTTAAAACTATATTGAAAGTGTTCGAGACACACCTTCTATGATTTTGAGGTCAACTGCATCGCAATGTTATGTCAATGAATCTATTTCATAATTCAAATTGATGTTCATCTCTCGTACATTCAAGTTTTTAACACTGCAAAAAAAAATGTAGAACAGCATTAATTATTTCGACAAGATCGCCACATTTGGAGCATGGATATAACGACTTCCTGCTTTAAAATAAAAGTTTTAATAACACACCAAAACCAGTCGACAATGGGAAATTAAACAACAGTACTTGTCAGCTTATTTACTGTTAACACGTAAACCTTGGCCTATTTTTTCCCTTAAGAACATATGTTCGGCACACTATGCGTCTTAAATTAATTAATGGTTGAATTAAAGGCGGGCAAAATGAAAGGCCAAAAACCTCATCGCGTAAGGTTAAAGCACAAATGATTGTACTGACATCTCATTAGCTAAAGCGGGGAACGATATGCCTCGGGCACTATCAGATTGTAGTGCAAGTTGTGAGAGGCTAGCGGAGGTAGTTTGAGCTCATAGTTTCATTGTTACATAGGGTGATTTTTTTGGGTTTTAAATTAAAGGATAAAATTAAATGTAAAGTAAGCAAAAAGCAACCGGCAGCGAACTAATACGTGCTTCTTTCAGAAGAGGTAAGAATAATTAAGTATTTTTGTACAGTAAAACGTTAGTAAATTCTGACAAAAATAATTCGACAAATACTTCCCCTACTACTGTAAGAAAGTTACACCATCGCTAAATACCATAGGCTAGAAATGCACCGCAGTGAAGCTGCGGGAAGAAGCAAATCTTTTTTTTTATACTTTGTATTTTTTTACAAATTTATTTATGTAAACACACAATAAAATTGTAAAAAAAATATATACAGATCGGAGAGTACAAAGGTACTGGTTATGTTTAAATGTTTTTTTTTTATCCTATTTTTTATTACTCCCATATTTTTTTGTCAACTAGTATTCATTAACCGCGCTCGCTACCGCCCATGCCCTACACCACGTCATAAGGCAGAGTACACCACATATCTGTATTTTTGCCGATCAAAGGAGCGTTGCGCATGACGGCCGTTTGAACCGGTAATCAAATTAGCTGTGCTTCCCATTCTCAAAGAAAAATATGTGTCTATCAGCCCCTTGAGTTGCCAACAAAAAATATTATGTTGTTAGCAGTCATTAAGTTTTATATTGTGAATTGTTAGGGAAAATGAAAGGTTGTTTTTATTTGATTGAGTTTTTCCTGCTTTTTTGGCTATTATTTTTACAAGCTTTATATTAACTTGCTTTCGTATCTGTGTCCAGTAGGATTTTAGTAATCCATTTTTATTAGTTAGGCATTTTTCTTTTTTTTTTGAAAGCATGCATGAGGTATGACATTATAAAGATTTCCTTGTAAAAACGAAAACTATTTGTCAGTCAGCTTGATGGTAGGGTCTGCATGGATATAGGCCATGGTTGAGGACTGCAAGAGCGGTGCAGGACGCAAAAATAAAATGACCTGAAAGAAAAACCGTTAATATGAGCATGTGGCCAAAGCAAAGCGTTTCAGGTTTCAAAACTTTTTCAACGTAAAAGTCTAATATACAACGTGTAACGGAATAAACACAATACCTCTAAGGGGTTGTACTCATCATTATGAATAACTCTCACTATGGGACCAATACAGAAATCGCGAAAAAAAATTTGAGTGAGAACACACATTTATGAAAAAATTTTGATCTCGGGGTTGGTCCTACAGTAAAAGTTGTTCTTAATGATGAGTATAATAACCCCTTAAGAGGTATTGCGTTTATTCTGTTACACGTTGTATATGTATATGTTACGGCTAATAGCCGAAGTGCGGCTACACCTAGTTGTAGCCGGTTACAACTAGTTGTAACCAAACCTCAAAACACTTAAACGTTCCTATTTCTGTGTGGTTTAAAAAAAAATATAACTATCCGAGTCGGGATGCCCAATGACCGGCTAAACTTAGGTTTATGTTCACACCCACCTTTAGCCGCAGCATATATATTTTCTACAATATGTGTCGGACCACACAATTCAGTCACTGCATCTCCTGAGAGCCAGAATCACTATTAGCAACCACCAGAAAAACGCCGAGTTAATAAAACTCAACAAGTCTCGGAAAAACGATTCAAATGTCTTAAATCCCGTAACGAAAGAATGCGCACAGCCATAGTGTGGAACTCTTTGGCTGTTGTTGACTCTCTACCAGCGTCTGTGTTCCCTTATAACCACATATAACCCGTCTGCCTCCAAAGCAAGAGTGAACAGGCATCTTCTGGGCACGCTCGCTCCATCATAGACCTCATCTATCGCTTTCCATCAGGCGTGATCGAGGTCAAGAGCTAGCCCATTCCTCAATTAAAAAAAAAAAAACAGAAAATAACAGTGGAAGACTAATAAAACAAAACCACTATTAACATTATTTCTTCATCATCATTATTTAATGGGAAAAGGCTAGGCTATAGCTCATTTTGATTATACCCATAGTTATACGCCATAGAAGGCACATATGAAGATAACTTTATTTCTAGGACATATAGTACAATATTGTAAATCGTACATCTCTCCCCTATTAACACGTAGGTACGCTAAAATATTTTTCCCCGACTGCCTATTTATACCGAACTGCCAATCTTCCCCCTTACAGTCGCACGGTGATGGTATAAACGTACTCCTCCCTATCGTAAGCCCCTTTAAGCCCTAAATTTTGTTGCCGTACTGATTTAATGATGTCACATGACGCCCTCTATCGAATGTCAACTGGAATCGTTTATTATCCTATTCACCATATAGACACATCTCCATCGACACCCTCAAAGAAAACTCAACCTTAGCCTGAACTACTAAAGTTCAAAGTTGAGTGGTGAGCTATTTGAGTTATGAAAGGTACAATCGCGCACACAATGCATAGGTTAGATATTTGAGTCACGAATCCATTTTATGACTAATTCCATAACTTTGTATGTGAATTTCGGGATCAGGTAGGTACACATACAGGGTGTATGTTTACTGTGTCGTATCTTCTTCGATCTTGAGCCTGAGGGGTTTGATTTAACGGGGAGATCATGCCCCGGGAAAGTTCAGTCGGATATTGTTTATGTTGTACTAGTTTTTGGGATGGTTTGTGAGGAAAAACTAGGTCCTTAGTAAGAAAGATAAGACGAATTATGTCTTTTATCGCAAGTAAAAAAAACGTGATTGTCTTTGGGTTTCTTTGTACTTTACAACTGCGATCACCAATGCATTTACTACCTGTGTTGATTAAAGTTCTATTTTATGGTAATAGGGTATTTTACTGAAAAAAAAGTAGTTAGTCCGTCAAGTAGATTTTCAAAAAATTTTGGACAAGTATTTTTTATGTTTTCACGTAAAAAAAAAATGAAGCGTGACGCATGACGTCACTATGATGGTACATTTTTTACCAACGACGTGACGTCATGCGTGTTTTCAACGCACTGTTACTGTTTCGTCTTCGTTTTTTGTCAAGGTACAAGAAAAAGAAAAAATACGTATTCAATATTTTTTGGAAATCAATCTGACGGACTAATAACATTTTTTCAGTAAAATACCCTATTCCATACATGACTAACGTTTTGGCATTTGCTTTGTCTTAGAATTTTAACACTGTTGTAGCATGCAGTAGCAGCATTATTTTATCCGGTAATCTTTTTGTTGGTCCTGGTTGTTGTTCAACTGTCTGTTATCTAACTTTTCTAATATCTTCTATTTCTTGTAAAAAGCATTCAATCAACAAATCAATTAATCTGCCTAGCCTTTTTCTAACTACTAGATAATGTTTTGGTGGGATACCAGTTTATCCAGATTCAGCTGAGTAATAGTCTTTTACATGTAGCGTCTACCTTACTGTCCTCCAAAACCCAGTAAATGGGTAACCTGACACCCCTTTGCAAAACTGGTGTGAGATATTCAAGCATCTGACTACCTGAAAATGTATGTTTTAATAAAAACTTGCCAGTAGCATTTTTTCATGTGTGATAAATTGGAGCCGGGCACAAACTATGCTCCAGCTTAGGAGCTGGAGCATAGTTTGTGCCCGGCTCCAATTTATAGATAGGTAGGAGGGTAGGGTAGGATAGGTCCTACCCTACCCTCTGTGCCCCAAAACAAGCAGCCAAAATGACCTGTGTGCTGCCACCAACGATGCCGTGGAAGTGGCAATGTTTTGGGCAACGCAAATCTAAGTAACTGTCGTGCCAGGAACACAAAAAACCAGAAGAAATCAGCAGCTGCTAATTTAGAAACTATTTTAATATTCATTACAAAGTAATCAAACCGGATGGTGTATAGTGTTTATAAGGCACTTAAGTCATTAGGCCAATAAGGAATTGTTATGCGGAGATTATCTACGGCTTATCGTTACGTCACTGCAATCTCTGCATTACGGCTGCTTCATGATTCTGTACCTATAAGACTTGGGCTCTGAATTACCATCATTATTTCAACCAAAATACGTCCACTGCAATAACAATGATCATAGGCCTTCCTCAAAATCGCAACGTCGACCCGAAAAGTTGTAAATAGGTAGATAAATGATAATTAGGTTTTATAAAGAAAAATCATAATCGACTACAAGTAAGAAAAAACAGAGTAATGAAATTTAAATTGTCTTCTTGTTATCCTTAATTACCAAGCCGTATTCTATAGCTAATAGGTAGGTATAGAAATTTCTCATAACTACATTTTTAGAAACAAAATTACATTCCAGTAGCAAACTTAAGAAAGATACTGAGACAACCCACGCGTCACTAATAGACAGGTTGAAGCAATCAAAACAATGATGATGACACATAGATCATTTTCATCAAAAATGCCCTTTCTAATTCACAGTACTCGTGAAATTAGCAGGAAACTACCGTCAAATAGCCAGTAAAAGTAATAGACATAAAGGTTAACCAGTGTCTGCCATAATCCGTCATTACTTATGTCGAATATCGGCGCAGGCGCAAAGTGCCGGTGCTTTTTATTTTATTATTTAACGTAATATTTTTTACTTTCACTGTACGGCGTACCGGGCCAAACGAGTTAGGAATAAAGTTTGAGCGGTGATGCAGGTGAGACAGGAAGCATTTTAGTGTGTTCTGAGAATTTCATTTTGATTAACTTCAAGTGACAGCTACTTTTATGCGGAAAGTGACAGTTTTATAAATGTCTAAGTAAATTGCTCATCAGAAGGCTTAAAGTCACCCAAAGGGCAATGCTTGGAGCTTCCTTGCGTGATCGAATCAGGAATTATGATATCCGCAAGAAAACCAAAGTTACCGACATAGCCCGAAGGATTGCAAAACTGAAGTGGCAGTGGCAGGGTTTTCAGGCATTGCTCGCAGAATAGACGGTCAATGGGTCGAAATAGTTCTGGAGTGGCAACTGCGTACCGGAAGACGCAGCATTGGAAGGCCTCCCACAAGGTACACCGTTGATCTGGTGAGGTTCGGGGGTAGCCGATGGATGCAAGACGCTCAGAACCGGTTGTTGTGACGACACTTGGGGGGGGGGGCTATGTCCAGCAGTGGACGTCTTTCGGCTGATATGATGGTGATGAAGTAAATTGCAGGCTGAAAAGTACAGTCTAAAATTCTAGCTATCGTAATTCGGACTCCAATATTAGCGACTTCACGTATCTCCGGTTTAAAAAAGTAATATCGACCCACTACAAATTAATCGATTTCGCTAGATGGCGCTGATATGTAAACATTACATTGTGTTGTGCTCCCGGTCAATTTTTTACGAAAAATAGTACTAATAGTCGTTGGACCATATAAAGTGGATGACAGTGAATCCGGACACACAAACTCGCTGTGACAGTGTTATCAACAGTTTTAGTGCCCATTATAAACAAAAAACGTGAATTTAAAAATATCTGACTGATGTCTACAAACATTATTTTTTAGGCCAAAAACAATAATAACATACTGATCTGTTCGCATATACTATATTAAAGTGCAAAAGTGATAAAAGACCTTGATAAACTATCAAAATTTTTGAATTTTAAAAAGACTTTCGTAATTTTGTTCATCTTGAGATCCGTTTTTTATTTGAATCACTAAGTTATTGATGTGATTACAACACCATCTAGCGCAAATTCGTGATCCGGCGATGCAGTGCAGCAGCCTCCTGCGGTGGAGTACAATAACATAGCAGCGTCGAGCAGTGCAGTGCAGCAGCGTCCTGCGGTGGAGTGCAGGAACATAGCAGCATCGAGCGGTGCAGTGCAGCAGCATTCGCCGGTGCAGAGCAGAAACATCCTGCAGTGCAGTGCAGTGGCATCAATTAGCGCTGCACTAAAAAAACTAAACCATTTATACTGGACCCTCTAACGCAAATTTGTAACTTGAGCATGTCAACGGGTGCTTTTCCTGACTCTTGGAAGATGGCTGCTGTTACACCAATTCACAAGCAAGGTTCCAAAGACTGTCCCGACAACTACAGGCCTATCTCTCTGCTATGTGTGACGTCAAAGATACTGGAGAAACTCGTTAACAACCGGCTCATTAGCTTTCTGGAAAGACACAGCCTTCTATCTGGTCGCCAATTTGGCTTTAGACGCGGAAGATCCACTGAGCAAGCGGTAGGTCTTATGACGGACATAGTCTCTTCAAAGATTGATGGGGGACAACGGTCGATCGGGGTCTTCCTTGACCTCGCCAAGGCATTCGACACAGTTTCTATTCCAATCCTGCTAAACAAGTTAGAATGTCTTGGCGTGAGGGGCATCGCTCGGAACTGGTTTGCTAGTTACCTAGCCGATAGGCAGCAGTATGTTGTCATTGGCGACCGTGTCAGTGTAAGCCTTCCAGTTGTTTTCGGGGTGCCACAGGGCAGTGTCCTGGGGCCAACATTATTCACCATGTACATGGATGACATACTCAGGCTAAATATCCGACAGTCGGAAATGGTATGTTATGCAGATGACACTGCAATTATATTCCACAGTGATGCATGGCAGGATGCCATTGAGGCCGCACAAAACGGTATGCGTATCATAACTGACTGGCTCGACAAAAATTTACTAACATTAAACGTCGAAAAAACCAATTTTATTGCGTTCCACGTCAGTCATTCTAGCCGCCCGGACCTAGAGAAATTAAAAATACACAACACCCACTGTTATGCCACTATCTGTAACTGTAATGTTATACATTAGAGTCAACTCAACCAAATACCTAGGTGTTACAGTTGACCAGAACCTATCCTTCAGAGAACATATCTCTATACTCTCCAAAACAGTGCGTAAATTTATTTACATTATGAAAGCGTTACGTGTCAGTGCCCCGAAAGACTTATGCAGAAAAGTCTACCAAGCTCTGTGTCAATCGCTGATACAGTACTGTGTAGGCGTCTGGGGTAGCGCGTCCAAGTCATATCTGCTGGAACTAGAACGTGCTCAACGGGCTGTTCTAAAGGTATTTCTTGGAAAGCCGCGGCGTTATCCAACAGACGAGCTTGACAAGGAAGCAGGCGTCTTACGTGTCCGACAGCTGTATATTCTGAGCTCCCTCCTAAAACTAGTCACCGTGTTAGGGAGACAATTTACGTACACCCAAATAGGCAGGGTGGGAGCTGATAGACTAACAATACCAAGAGTGAGAACTACGTTTGCCACTCGGTTTTCACTATTTCTCCCGATTCGAGTCTTCAACACTATTAATAAATGTACACTAAAGATCCCTGGAAATACATTTGAAGCCAAGAAAATATTAAGGAGATGGTTGCAATATTGCGTCAATTTTATGTTGCGATTTGACATATGATGAAACTGAAAGTATTTTGTGTCCGTTGAGATGATTAGCATGGACGTACACAAACACTCTGTTCTAGACACGGTTTTCCCTGGTCAACAGTACCTACGCATACACACCATAACACTACTCACTCTCACACCCCTCCACTCTTTTATGTGTTCTGTGTACATATATTTTATATTTTTCTTTGTTTTCTAACATGTATTCCAATTTTGACATGATAATTATTTGTTTTTAAATTCCTTCACCGTCTTGGAAATATTGTGACTATTGAAGTATTGATCTGACATGTATTTCTACTTTTTTTTTTAATTTGAATCCTGACATTTATAATATCATTAATCCTTTGTTTTTGAACTTTTCTATTGTGACCTTAGTTTATAGTATTTGAATTTAATTTTAATTTTAGTTGAATGATATTATTGTTTTTTTTATGTTTTTTAATTCTTTATAAATGTACCTAGTTTTATTTTCTTGTTTTTGGGTCTCAATATTTAATTCCTAATTTTGACACATTCTTATAGTAACTACCTAACATCGTGCTGACACACAGTAATATTTTAATATGTCTGTTCGGTAATCCTGGGCCACCAAGATACAGGCTGTGCCTAGTTTGGGGCCCGTGGCCACCTCTGTTGTATCTGATATTGGTTTAATTTTATTCCTCATGTGTGAATTGGTAACGTGAATTAACTTGTGTGTGTGCTAATAAATAAATTATTATTATTATAATTATTAAACGTAAGTCAAGTTATGCACAACAGTTTACTCGCACTTGACAATATTTGTTTCCAAAATTTTGCGATAATAATTATCTAAGAAAGAACATTAGTGCTCCCAATTTCTAGTTTTCCGAAGAACAATTATTGTTCTTCGGAAAACTAGAAATTGGGAGCACTAATGTACTTTCTTAGCACTAATGTTTAAATAGAAGAAACAAAGAAAGAAAAACTGTTTATTTACGTGAAAGTGACACACATACACAAAATTGTTAAGCATTGGCCTAAAAACAAAACAAAATCAGGTGTAAACTTATTTAGAAAACAATAATATAATGCGTCACCACCGCGCAAAACGGCTAACGCTCAGCATAATGCCGAGGCCCATGCACGAATACACGAATCCATGGCGCTGGTTTTCAGCGTAAGCCGGAGTGTCGCTGCCTCAGAACAATAAACAAAAATAAAGACAATTACTCACTGTTCCGAGGCAGAGAACAATAAAATAAAAAACTAAAAAAAAACAATTATAACACATCCTAAATTAAAATACAATTCGTTCAATTTATAAATGAAGAAAAATGCTTAAAAGGCACAAAAAAAAAGGTTTCATCCACTCTATGTTACATCTTCTATCTTGAGCGATAACATCATGCGCTTGCGCGCATTTTTTGAACTAAACTTGTTATAATATTTTAACGTAAGTCTTGACCTCTGACATTTTAATACAAGACGAGTGTTCTCTTGGCACTTTCTAGACTTCTAGAGTGAGACTAGTTTATACACCCTACCCTACCTACATGTTGACGACATGTGTTAGTTGAAAATGCAGATCTATCTATGCACCATATGCACATAGATTCAATCATTTAAAAAATGAAGAAAATGGAATCGGACATAATTTAGATTAAATTCCTTAATATTTGTTAGCAACTACTTAAATAAAATATTCCGCTAAATAATTTAGAAAAACGAAGTATTAATCGACTTTTATCTCTGATTGTACCTACCGGAAAATGAAAATGAAACCACAAATATTCAAACTAATTGATAACTCCAATTATTAAATTAATGAATCATTGCGTTACATTTATTAATATCATTTTAATTTGTTGCAAAAACTTGTGTTTATGACGTGTGTTAATTTGAGGTTAATTGGTGTACATAATTTAGCGGTAGTCCGGTAATGGCCCCGTGGTTAAGGTCAGGGGTTCGAATCGAAGAATGCATTTTGTTAGTAATCTTTAAAATTTCTCAATTTATCTAATTTCCTTATGGTGGTTCCGTATGGTGTCGGACGTAAAAGAATAGCACCATCGCATCACTTCCCATGGGTATCGTAAGAGGCCACTAAGAGACTCACCAGAGATGATGGGCAGCAGCATTCTCTGTAGGTACATTGCTACAGCTACACTGCGATCGCCAACCTGCCTGCCAAGCGTGGCAATTATGCAAACCAACCATGGCCTATATCCAACAGTAGATATATTTCGGCTGATATGATGTTCTATTTTATTTCCTCCGTCTACGCCGATCGTGTCACTACAGGGTGCCAACTGAAAACCAGTGCTCGGTGTCTAACGCCCAGCAAACGCTGAGGCTTTTCGGCATAGGCACGCTCATCGCAATTTTACTGCATTCTTCTGTAACATAATTCTTCTCTTTTACTCTGTTTGTTGCTGTTGAATTATATCTGTGACAAATTAAATGTGGTTGTAGTTGTGACTATTCTATTTTATTCTTTCAATCAGTCAGATGAGACATGTTTCACGTGCCTTAACGTCTTGCTAAGAACCTAGCGAGTCACTTGACGAGCAGGGAAGCTAAGCAAACATTCTAAAGAGTTCGCAACATGTCACACTGGGAGCTTGCCGCCTTTGGAATATACCTAGCTTGTTCCTGTGCTAGGTAAATGTAATTTAAATTCATAGTTCCATAAGTCATCACTGGCAACACGCACTGGTCATAGACTTTCGTCTTGAGACACTGTGGTATGTGAGACGAGAAGATACTACGCAACTTCCCGAACGCCCCAGCCGTGTCGGATTCGACGGTTGACCTCTTTCTCGATGTTATCTCTACCTAACTGGACCGTTTGTTCCAGATACCAGGTTCTCGTCTACAACTTCGAGGATAGAGTATCTGATCTTGAAGAGAAGCTCTCGCTACAGACTTCTATCAGCCAATAAGGGAGACTAATCTTACCTTATTTCTGATGCCAAGTAACATTGCCATGCTCCAGTTTTAAGAGCATCAACTCTTAAAACTGGAGCACGGCAATGTTCAATGGCGTTGATGCGCTCCAGTGAAAATGCAGACTCTTACATATGATTTTGCGAACCTTTCTCTGCGAGTCGGACACACGCATACGGTCGCATAGACTTCATATTAGGTGCTCATTTTCTCTGAAACACTGCAGCTACAGTCAGTTGTTTAAAACCATCAAATTTAAAACCCGGGTTATCGGACTGCCTCTCTTGCTCACACAAAAATATCCGGAGTCAGATCGTGTTTTCAATCATTCTTATTTCAGGTTCGGGACTAATCGTAAGTCCGTAGTTGATACGGAGAAGAAAACGCCCGACACTAAGGCCGAAACTACGGACTTCGGGCTTAGAGAGTAGACCCCAGTTTCTCCAAAATCCATGGTTCCACCTCCATAACCTAACAAGACGTGTTTTGGGCTTAATCTCAAGCTATAAAAAACTATGTCAATAGCTCAATAATAATAACAATTAGTACTAATATGGTCTGTCGAACATTTCCTAAACTAAAAACGGTTTCGATCGTAAAACCAAAATGTTTTGATTTGGTTTTAGTGTTGTTGAGTGTGGGTGATTTGTTATGTTATACCTATGTTATGTGGGTCTTTGAGTTTGGTATTGTTTTCTAATGGTGGATTATCTGCTTGTTTATTTTCCTTATCTGTGTTTGTGGCATGATTAGAAATTGTATGCAGAGAATAACAATAGAAACACACTTTGAAAATGTGCGTCTCTAATTTAGTTCTTTTATTCTGAATACGAAATAAATAAATGAAAAATCGTAAAATTATGGTCGGGTAAAGCGCATTACTGCGAGTTCTTGAATGTAGGCACTTGATCTCGTTAACGTAAACGTGAATTTATCAATCACGGATTCCTCTTATTAACCGACTTCAAAAAAAGGAGGAGGTTCTCAATGCGGTTGTTTTTCTGATTTGAAAAAAACTTCTTTTGATGTGAAAGGATACCTATATTTTACCTGAAAAAATATGTCAGTTATGTCACCCAAGTAAACGAAATTGCGTATTTTACTCAAATAGTACCCAAAAACAACACCACATTTGATTCACTGTCATTACCACTCTGTATTAAAACTACACAAACGCTAACCACAAATCTTATCAGATCTGAGATCCGCTCTCAAACAATACACAACCTTGTCTCAAGTAGACCGTTAATATTTTTATTAACTTACAACATAACTGACTATCTTAAATCGTTCGATTTTGCAATACTAATGTGTAAAGCTGCAGTCACATGACTTAGAGATAAAAGTTTCATCATCATCATCATCATCATATCGGCCGAAAGACGTCGACTGTTGGACATAGGCCTCCCCAGATGGAGGGTTTGCCATAATCGCCACGCAGGCGGGTTGGCGATCGCAGTGTAGCTGTAGCAATGTTCCTACAGAGAATGCTGCTTCCCATTCTCTGGTGAGTTCCTTAGTCGCCTCTTACGACACCCTCGGGAAGTAATGGGATGGTGCTATTCTTTTACGTCCGACACCATAAGACAAAAGTTTAGTATCGTATAAATCGGAATCAAGAAGTTACATGGCCTGCTGTTGCTGTAGATCCGGTCTACAGCGGACAAAGAAGCAGCAACAGAAGAGAAGGAAGGGATGCCTTGGCCATCCAGTGGAACAACGTAGGGCAGAGGTGCAGCTGGGAAATCTACCAAAGACTGCTCCGCGCTGTCTCTTTGAGGCAGTAACCAAAGGTGGGAACCAAGATGCTCGGTTGTTCTGAAGTTTGTGCATCAAAAAGTATCTACGAGTACTATATAAGGTCCCATTAAAATAGGTGGACAAACTTTTAGGAATCATTCAGACCACCAAAATAAGGACAATGGTAAAAAAAATATATAAGAAAATCGCATTAGATACCTACAATTAAAATAATCAGCGAACAAAAATACACTTATACGTGTTGGTTACCCGATGCATAAACGCATCCCTTGATACTACAAATGTGCAGGCGCACGTGACCACGTCACCGCATACCTACCCCTATTGGATGGATGTGTTTATTCTAGAGTGCCAGGTATTTATTATTTTAGGTCAAAATAAAATCATTTTAATCAGTGTTTTTTTTTGCTTGGATATCTTTGGTTAGACCTACTGAGCGCTGTGGTAAAATTTGTCCACCTATTTTAATTGGACCCTATATATAGCAATAATTTCGGTACATCAATTGCGCTGTTTCTCCAGCTATGCCTTGAGGACAGGTCTTACCACCAACTACAATGCTCACTCCTACCTGCTGATTCCATTGTGTTCACAGCCTTATCTGATGTGCAACTGATAATGCATAAGTGTAATACCAGAAATTATTGCAATGTTGCAATATATTGGTGTGATATCATTTTATTTTAACTCGGTTTTAATAAAATAGTGGAGTTAGTGAAAGTATAATTGGGTGACCATGCATCAAATGAATTGAGGAAAACCGCGTGTGGGATGATCTGTCATCATTATAATTGCCCCAGTTATTTTATGACCTTGAAGTTTCATTGCAAATGTGTCAAGCATTACCTACTAAAATAGTCCTGTTTTTTTAGGGTTCTGCAACCAAAGGGTAAAAACGGGACCCTATTACTAAGATGCCGCTGTCCTGCTGTCCGTCTGTCTGTATCTCATAAACCGTGATAGCTAGACAGTTGAAATTATCACAGATGATGTATTTCTGTTGCCGCTATAACAACAAATACTAAAAACAGAATAAAATAAATATTTAAGTCGGGTTCCCGTAAAACAAACGTGATTTTTTTGTTGTTTTTTATAGATAATGATTGTACGGAACCCTTCGTGCGCGAGTCCGACTCACTCGCACTTGGCCGGGTTTTTTTTGTTAATTACACAAATCTAGGTACTGTGCTAGGTACTAAGCTAGGATAGGTGATGTGTATCTGCATGATATCTGCTCTTTCATATTTTTTAAAACTCGAAATATTTGTCTTTACTGATGTAAGTTACATTAAATAGGAACTACTGATTTTTTTTATGGTTGGGAAATCATCAAATGACTCCTTTCGCTCTGGATGGAGCGGGAGGGAGTGTCAGACTCTTACTGACTGAAACCTATCAATTTTCTACCAAACACTCCATTAGTAATCATTTCAGCAGTCACATCATTCCTAGACATCTGAAAACTACTTCAGGAAAACTTCCACTCATCACTCACCTACCAACCTACATACAACTACATTATATCATCGGTAGCCGCACCGCGCACACCACGGGCAAAAAATAGTTATCAAACCAAAACTTTGCGATTCATGATGACCATCATTATATTTCCTTTATTAACCCATTTTATATAATTTAAGGTAAACGTCCAGTCATCTGGCAGGCTGCTGCGCTGCGTATCGCGGGTTCGATTCCCGCACGGGACAAATATTTGTATGGTCTACAGATTGTTTCGGGTTTGGCTGTTTGTGTACCATACGAGTATTTGAGTTTATATGTTTGAAAACGCACCAACGATACAGAAGAAATTCATAGTATGGGCCGTTGCCCATACTATGAATTTCTTCTGTATCGTTAAAAAACCGGCCAAATGCGAGTCGGACTGTCGCACGAAGGGTTCCGTACCATTATCTATAGAAAACGGCAAAAAAATCACGTTTGTTGTATGGGAGCCCCACTTAAATATTTATTTTATTCTGTTGTTTAGTATTTGTTGTTATAGCGGCAACCAAAATACACAATCTGTGAAAATTTCAACTGTCTAGCTTTCACGGTTCATGTGATACAGCCTGGTGAGACAGACAGACGAACAGACAGACAGACGGATGGACAGCCGGACAGACGGATAGCCGGACAGATAGACAGCCGGACAGACAGACAGACGGACAGACAGACAGACGGACAGCCGGACAGACAGACAGACGGGCAGCAGAGTCTTAGTAATGAAAGTAATGTGACGCCCAGCAAATGCTTTCGGTAAGTCACTCAGCACCATTTTATTGTGTACTTATGTTATTTTATATTTTAACATGTGGTTTTGTCGCTGTTGTGTTGTGCTGTTTCGAAAAAATGTTTTCTATTCTAATCTATAATAGTGACCCGTTTTTACCCTATGGGTACGGAACCCTATAAAATGCTACATTTAACAACATTCTAACATCGGCCAACCAAGCACCGCCGCGGGCAAAGATAGTTATCCAACAAAAACTTGGCCAATTACGTCTGATGTTACCAGTCTTGATCTAATAAGTACGTGGGTATCAAGTCCACTGTGACTCTGACGTAATGCCCACTACTTTCTGTGACATTGTTGAGATGCATCTTGTGTGTCTGTCCGTCTGTTGCGACATGTCTTGCAACGGCTCGACGGGTTATAATTGCGGGTAAGGATTAGAATGTGTGAATATTATGAATTTATTTGTTGGTTGAACTTATTTAAAGAAATGATCACTTAAGCTCAGTTTTGACATCTATACTATTGTTGCGGAGTTTGTTCGAAAAAGTCACCGCGGCCCTGGAACGCAAAGGGCATTAGGAGGAACACGGATAGGTTTTAGTCAGTAAGAGTCTGACACTCCCTTCCACTCCACCCAGAGCGGAAGAAGTCGATTTCCCATCCGTAAAAACAAAAGAGGTTGTTTGTTTATTTGAACGCGCTAATCTCTGGAACTACCAGTCGGATTTGAAAAATTGCTTTTGTATATCATAACGGTATTCATGAGAAATGCTATAGGCTATACGGGAACGGAAAATTCCTACTGGACCGGGAAAAAAACGAGCAAGAGAGAGAAAACGAGTATAACACAAAGCTGATTTGTTTGAACGCGTTCATCTCTCGAACCACCAGCAAGATTTGAAAAATTATTTTTAACTGACTTCTAAAAAAGGAGGAGTTTGTTCGCGCATAACTCCGTCGCTTGCCAACTGATTTGACAAATTCTTTTTTTTTTGGAAAGGGTATAATACTTCCCAAATGGTCCCATTGAAATTTTATCAAAATGGGTTCAGTAGTTTGGTATCCAAATAGCTGGAAAAAATACGTTGAAAAATCATCCATGTATACGAAATTGCGTATTTTTGCTGTCCTGTGACTTTCCAGTGGTGTTGTTAGGTGTGGGGTACCATTAAAAAGTGAAAAATAAAAAAAAAATCACAAAAAAAAGAAACCGACTTCCGGTTAGTGTTGACTTCCGACTTAGTGTTTTTTGGAAGTCGGTTTCTTTTATTTTGTGAAACAGTTTTTGTATATGATAGTGGCATTCATGAGGAAGGCTATAGGCTATACAGGAACGGGGCAAAACGGGATATGCGCGTACGAAGTCGAGTGCAAAAGCTAGTACTGTATAACGTAAGTAAGGCCATCCAGCTAACGTGATTATCTTTAATTCGGAATTCTGCTTTATTTTCCTAATACTTGTCTTACAAAATGCTGATTTGATTGAATATGCAGATTCTCCTTCTCTTCTAACATTGCAAAAGTATTAAGAGGACTTACTGCAGTTGTACATACAAACGGACTGTTTAAATTAACATTTAAGTTTCTTAAGTTTCCCATCACTTCCCGTGGGTGTCGTAAGAGGCGACCAAGGGACTCACCGTTCTCTGTACATTGCTACAGCTACACTGCAATCGCCAACCAGCCCGCCAAGCGTGGGAATTATGGCAAACACCTATTTGTGGAGGCCTATGTCCAACCGTGGACGTCTTTCGGATGATATGATGATGATGATGATGATGATGATTTAAATTTGAGTTGTGAACCCAGATCGTTACTCTCAGCAGGCATACTTCCAATTCCAATTAGCGCAGAGCGGTTGAGCGATTGGCTGCTGCGCTGCATGTCGTGGATTCGATTCCCGCACGGAACAAATGTTTTTATGGCCTACAGATAGTTGTTCCGAATCTGGCTGTTTGTGATGTGAGATTGTATGTTTGTGAACGCACCCGCGATAAAGGAGAAATTCCTATAGTGGGACAAAGTTTATTTAAAAAAAAATGTTGAATTAATACCTTAGTAAATATTTTACCATTCTTATACGAAGCTAAAACACTAATTATATGCCTGTTTATATTCTTACATAAGAGTCTGTCTAGCACGTTGACTAATGTAATCTTACGCAACACATAAGCTTGTATAGTTCCTGATTATATACAGTGCTGCTTAGTAGCTTCCCATAACGCTGGAGGTAGTTCTGACTTGTCCGTAATCAAATATTTGTATGGATTATGATAACTAATCCGGGGTATAAAGAAGAAGGTTGCGTCAAAAAGAAGGTTTACTTCCAACCTTGAGTAACCGGGCAACACACTTGTGGATTAGCATGGACTTCATTTATCAGTTTACTACGCTCACATCTCTTTGAGCTGCGCGTGGAACACAACGCGCGCGCCGTCGACCCGACCTGGGGCTCGAGACTAGTGACATTCTGTCACCGGCAGCGTGGTGAAGGCGATTGTCAATACGTCAAAAATGTATGGGATTGACAGATGCCATCGAAATGTCACGTGATCAAATTCCTACATTTTGGTATTTCGACAGTGGCATTCGCTAATTGAATGGAATACTGAATAAAACCCATACGTGCTCCTGCAATTGCCCTTTGCGTTCCAGGACCGCGGTGACTCTTTTAAACAAATTCCGCAAGTCAGTCAGCCTACTCTGGGAACGCTAATTTTATCGTTTTCCATAAGGCCTAATTGAGGTCACGAGCGGGTTCGTTGTGAAATGTTGCAGTATTGATAAGAATTACGACGAGGGGTTGAATTCTGTACCTCCTCTTGCTCTTGTATTGCATTTTTCCAGTATTCTGGGCTCTTAGAACTTTTTATACGGACACAAAACTTACCACGTTAATTTGATGGGTTTTATTTGCCTTGCGCGCGGATCTGGTCCGCATGCGGGTGATAGCACGCTCCTGGCCACACGCAGGACAAAAATTTCGTTTCCCGCTGCAGTGTCGTGCGTGTCGCCAGAGACTAAACTCGGGCGTACTATGACTATGCGTGCTGCGGGTCGCACGCATTGTCATAGTACGCACGAGTTCAGTCACAGTAAAAACAACACTGAAGACTGAAGAACGCCGCCCGCATCTGGTTACACGCACGCGGGCTGCACGCCCGCAACCAATCCGCGTTTCGCGCACGTGCTGCCCGCATAATAGGAAAAACATGTATGAAATTATAGGATGCTGGCAGCCCGCACGCGGACCATATCCGCGCGCGGGCGAAAATACGCATAACAGGAAAAGAACCCTAATAGGTAGCTATAAATTCCTGTAACGTCTGAAAATCTGAGAGCCAATTTTCAAACAATGTTTGCATTCCCATCTCAATCGCAATCTGTCAAAAATATATGAAATAGGTCTTTTTGACAGTTTGCTACGTTTAAAAATTAGTAGTGTTGCCCCTCAGACCTGTCGCAGCTTCGATCGATATGCCTAGTCACTGCCATTCAAAATAAAAAGAGGTTGTCCTCAGTTCTGTCTCAAAGCCCTTGACACTACGATAACGATCTCACGTTTACACTCTTAAATTATTATCAAACTGGTCCGATGACATAATTTTATTATTATTTTTAACTTCTCTTGTTTTTATGGTTCAACGAAGTTTCAGGTTGAGCAACTACGTATAATAATTTAAATAATGTTTCTTTTGAAACTCAAAAAACGTCAACTACTATGTTCCAAACTCGAAAATACTGTTACATTGCTAAACTTCTCATATAGGTTGAGTATTTGAAAACTTTGTTCATCATCTGGGACGTAATTATTTGTTATTTATTTATTTATTAAAATCTCCCTTACAACTATCATTACAGGTGTATACCTAATGCGATAGCGCGGTCTTAAAATTAACTTTTAAATACATTGCAATTTAATAAAATAAAATAAAAACTTAAATCAAACTAATCATTACTTCTACCCTAGGTTCATTATACATACAAAAAACAATATATTTGAAATATAAAAGCCTACTCTAATCTACACTATAACATAAAATAAACAGCAGTATTTTTGCGAATTCACTCAAATTACATGTAAATACATCGATCTTGATGTGAAGATCGTTAATAACCCGAATTGCACGAGTCAATGGAGTTTTGGCGAGAAGATTGGTTCTGGCAACCGGCTCGGCCAGCAGCAGCGGGCGGCGCCGCCTCCACACATAGCGGTCCGGTACACATAAATTCAGGCGTAGCAGTACTCTTGGGTTATGCTCAATGCCACGAAGTAACCTAACTAAATACGAAACTAGCGTGAATTCTCGTCGTACCCTCAGTTGGTTGTACCCGACCATACCGAGTACAAACAGAGTGGGGTACATCAACGGGTAAAACGGATATACCCCATATAGTTTTTTGTACAAGTGACGCGTGAACTTATTCTGTACACGTTCCAGCATTACCGAGTACTTGGCCTCATGCGGAGCCCATATGACAGCACTGTGTTCCAGATGACTCCTGACTAGTGCGTCATACAGGACCCTGACTGTTGCGATGCTAGTGAAGTGCCTTGTCTGTCTCAGAACAAATCCTAAGTTTCTAAACGCCTTTTTACAGATCCTCGTAATATGATCGCGAAACAACAATTCAGGAGTGACAACTACCCCCAAATCCCGAACCTCAGTGACTCGTTGCATAGGCGCGGCGCCCACCAAGTACTCGTGTCCGGGGAGGCACGCGCGCGCGTGAAACTCATCACCGAGCACTTCGACACGTTGAAGAAAAGCCTGTTGTCCCGACCCCATTCCACTACCCTATCTATATCCTCCTGCAATCGTTTGCAATCGGATTCAGTATGAACCTCGAGCAGCAACTTAAGGTCATCTGCAAACAATAAACAAGAGCCATGTTTGACGACTTCTGGCAAATCGTTTACCATTATGATGAATTCGAGAGGCCCAAAATTGCTGCCCTGGCTCACGCCGGACCAGGTGTAATATAGTTCGGATTCACAACCATTATAATCTACGTACTGCTGTCTATCTTGCAAATAGCTGGTGAAGAAGCGTAATAGATGTGGTGTGCAGCCGACTTCTGCGAGCTTCATTAAAAGTATATCATTGTCGACGGTGTCGAAAGCTTTTTAAAATCAAAATAAGCAGCATCTACCTGCACACCAGCATCTACCGCCGGCACCAATGTTCAATAGATCGCCAGACAATCTAGTCGACAAAAAGGAAATCCTTAAAAGAAAGTCATAATCTAAAATCAACGATTCATCGTCGTCTGCCTAGACTTTTCCCAACTGTATTGGGGTCAGCTCCAGTCAAACAAGATTCAGCCGAATACCAGTATTTTTCGTGGAGCAGATGAAAGTATGATATTTCGTGATAATGTTCTATCAGTGAAATAATTTTCGTAATCGAATCGATACTTTGAGAGCTTATCTAGTACAAACATACATACACAAACCAACAAAATTTACCTTTTTAATATATTAGTTCATTTACATAAACCTCGGTTTGTAGTGGTATACACAGCAAAGCAGGTGTAAACAGATCGCTATCAGTGTTGATAACACCATGACCAGTTGCCATTGCGTTACGAGATTACCATAAAAGCGCCATCAGAATTCAGTTTACAAGTACACGCACAGAATGCGGGTCAATGGCACACACTACGGCGCACGTACGAAAAACTACGCGTGAGATTTTTGGGGTACAAGTTATAAGATACTATCGATGTTTCTGGGGGTCTACTCTCTAAATCCGAAGTCCGTAGTTTCGGCCTTAGTGTCTTCTTCTCCGTATCACCTACGGACTTACGATTAGTCCCGAACCCAAACTAAAAATGAATGACAACACGATTTGGCAGTTGTTCTCAGTTCGGGTCTAATTAGTGTGATCTTAGGGAATCTATTAGAGTGATTTGTAGCTGTTGTTATGTGTGTTGGTTATGGTGTTGGTAGTTGTATCCTTCTACATTTTCAGCCCATATTGTCACTGCTGGCAAAAGCCTCCCCCTAGTTTTCCTTGCCTGTGTTCAATACTTTTATTATTTATTTATTATTTTATTATATACTTTATTGTACACCTCACATCAATCACAAGTTAAAATTTTATAAAAACAAGTGTACAATGGGCGGTCTTATCGCACAGGGCAATCGCTTACAGACAACCTTAGGATGGACTGAACGAAAGAAGTTAGATTTAGGGCGGTCAGTGTACAAACATCATAAATAATATTAATTAGACATAATAATATAAAATAAATATACCTATACAATTCTAAAAAAAAAAAAATATACTGATAAATATCTATATATAATTGGGAAAGGAGAAAAAAAGTTATAGTGAGAGGTAATGCTCCTTCACCAATTTTATTTTCTTTCTTTAAAAACTATCTTGAAAAGATTTAAGTGGTTACCATAATTATTTTTAATTACAATGTTACCAACCTCATGAATACAATAAACGTCAAAACCATAATAGTTTATAAACTAGTTGTCACTACTGCTACTGCAGTGTTTACTTGCCTGTTGGCTAGTCTTTCATCAAGACTTTACTGATAAAAAGCTAAAATATTGTTTTATTTTTTTGTAAAGTGTACGTCATTTTGTGTATGAAGTTTCAAACACATTGTTTTCCAATGAGCAACCGCTTATAAAAACGCCACCGCGTCCACTCCTCACAGACAACACACAATCCAACCATTTGATATTATATTCTAATCTTTGCATAACACCTGATCCACTTACTTACAAGTACAGTACATACATACATACATACATACATGATAACTTGCACAATTACCTAAATGTTTTCCATGTGCCAAGAGAGTAAAGCGTAAACGTAATACAACTTGGTCGCATGGTCTCATCGTCACATGGTCACTTTTACCGTTACATAATGGTAAATTGGTCTCAGAATATATTAGACTTCTAATAATATCCTTATAAAGATGTAACGGAAAGCTGCATCGAATCGAATTGCGACAAAATTAATTATGCGTTTTAATTATCTCTTATGTAAACGGAATTTATCGAATGTTGCAAAAAGGATGCGATGTCTCATTTTGGTTTACATTTTTTGAATGTTTTTGGTGCGAAAGTTACTCGTCATGATTGTCAAAGAAGGGTGCACTTGAGTATTCACTTCGGTGTACCAGATTCTTACCAATTACATAAAGGTATCTTCAGGAGGCTTCGAAGGCGGTAAGCAGACATAACCTACACACAGTTACAAATTGATTCATCCATACTCATAATTTGAAAATTATGAGTATGGATGAATCAATTTGTCAGTGAAGCTGCCTAGCCATTTCCCAACTAAAGGTATTGGGGTCTGCTTCCAGTCAAACCGGATTCCGCTGTATACCAGTATTTCACGTGGAGCTGCTACCTACCAGACCTCCACAACCCATTAACTGGGTAACACGGTACTTCTTGGAATGACTGGTGTTAGATTTTTGGTTTCTGACAATTCGTAACAACTGCCAAAGATCTTCGAATGACAGCTGGCAGCAACAGCTTAACGTGCTTTCCGAGGCACGGAGGAGTCTCACTTTTATATACATATTATTCATGCTAAATACAACTAAATTCATTATAATGTGGAAGCAACTCTGTCGGTTTGTCTTTCTGTTTATTACGCTTTAACGCATAAAGCACTGCACCAATTTTGATGAATTTTGTTAAAGAAATCGATCAGAGCTCGGAGAAGGCTCCAGGCTTCAATCGAATTCTTTGACAAAATTCAAAAGCTCGAATTCAAAAGCTCCTATGTCCTTACATAGGAGCTTTTGAACCCAAGAATACGTAGCCTTGACAGTGTGATAATTTCCGACATTTAATTTAAATATAAGTGTAACAAGCCAACTACACTAATCTAAACTTCTGCGAAACCTGAAAAATAGAACCAAAATGACGAGGCCCCGAGACACGTTTCCACTGTCTTGGACAAAACGCAACGAATGTCGAAACTAAATATAAAAGTGTGTGGGTAAAAATATAGTGATAATGATAACTACTGATTTCAATAGTTATCACTATATTTTTACCCTTTTTATTATTAACGGTGAAGTGAACCCGGAAAACAAGTTTTCACTCCATCTTTGTCAACCAAGTGTTTTTTAACAATAAAACATGTCATAATCTCTTGCACAAAGCTTTTAATTTACAGATTAAAACGATGCAGACATGCAAATCTTGACAAAATGCGGACAAATATTAACATAATTTAGCCTTTTATATTCAACATGTTTTATTAATCGCTGAAATCACTTCATTATGACTTATCAATTAAAAATGTATGAATTTGGCGAATCTTCTTAATACTTATTAAAATTTTACTTGAATTATAATAAAATGCCTGGGTACGCATTTCTGGTTTCATGATGTTGTGTGATGACGTCTTATTAGTTTTGTATAATAACTAATATTAACAAATAAACAAAACTAACAACAATTTAAAAAATACTTAGCACCTAAAATTAGTCCTCAACGTTGTCAGCTGGTAATGTGCCCAAGAGACTGGCGACATTGTCACGTTGAATGGCAATATGGCCTTTGGCCAAAGTAAAAGCCAGCTCTTGGGCCACGGGACGTGTCAACCAGCCGTTTCGATTTTTTTTTAAAAGGCTGTGAGCACAAGGGCCCCACGGCCCGAGGGTTTCAACCCCAAACGGCTCGAAAATATAGTTACCAATAAGGTTACCATATTTACGCCGCTTGAGATTTTCCGCAGCTGCAGCGGCAGCGCCAGCACAACACGATGAAATAGGAAGATGGGATGGCGCAAGAGTATCGACGGTTTGAATGTCTCGATCAAGGTTTACTTTTGTTACTACTTAATCATTTTTGACATTGAATTTCTATTCATCATTATAATTTGACAGATGTCCACTGGCTTGACTTTGTGGAATGCCTATTTTGACTAGCCGAGCCAATGATCAAATATCCCACCCGTACTAAGAGCGGATTTCACCAATGAAACTGAACGCGATCAGTACATCTAAACTGCGTTCAAGAGCTGTCAGCGTCAATTTTCCATAGAAAAATAGTGACACTGACAGCTCATAAACGTGGTTTATACGTTGATCGCGATCAGTTTGGCTTGGTGAAAATGGCCCTAAGGCGTTTCAAAATTAAATTAAAAAAATAATGACCTCATTTGTCCTGAAAATTAATATCTTCAAGTGTTTATAAAAGGTATTTAGTTTTTTTGTCTTAGGTACATAGTATAGTATGTTTGTTTTTAATTTTAAACCTCACAAGAAGCAGAGTGAAGTAAGTTAAGATACCTTACTCCACTCCCACCTTCTGAAATTGTTACATAAGTGCATCAAGGTATGCATCCAATATATTATTATATTTGATATTTGAGATTTGTGAAATATTTAAGTGATGTAACTGTGTATTAAATGCAGTCGTTTATTTGTGCTTCAAACGCAAGAGCGGAAAGACTATGCACTGAATATAATTGGATTTTATCATGTCTGTGTAAGTATTGAATTTTTGAGCATGTGCTCTCGAATTTCTTAGGTAACATCCTGTGTTATTTCGTCAAATGTAAAAGAAATATGATGACCTGCGTAGCTGGGTTTTCTCCAGAGCATTGATTGCTGCTTCTACTATAATTTTTTTTTGAGGATGGGAAATCATCAAAATATTGACTTCTTCCGCTCTGGATGGAGCGGAAGGGAGTGTCAGACTCTTACTGACTAAAACCCATCCGTGTTTTTGCGACCCTGGAACACAAAAGGCATAAAAAGGAATCCTTAGTCTTCGCCTGAGGCGCAATGTATCATCTACTTCCATTCTATGAGTCGTCCTCTCAGTACACAGTCACTTTCTTTACTAACGAAATCATCGTGGACATGGTCCACCCATCGCTTCTTTAGTCTTCTCATTCTCTTTTCCACATCTTTAATTTAAAGGTCATATTTTTTTGTAACATCGTTTTTTCCTCAATAGTCCAATCCCTATAGTCATCGATTTGTCCATTGACAAACCAATTACTTCTCAAGTCGCATTTAACTTTAGCAATATGCCAAAGGTTACTGGTCCAGATCAGTTGTTCTCTGATAATGTCTACCTTTCACTGAAGCTTGTAATGCTGCCGGTGATATTCAAAGTTAATGCGTGGTTACAATCCGTCTAAACGTAAGCTTGAAATTTTAAATTATAGAGTTAACTTTATGACGATTGCATGCATCAGGAAAATAATTTATAGATTTTGCTAGAGACTTAAAATTAATAATAATAAAGTTATTTAAAAAAAACATAGGTTCTTAGAACACAATGCACACGTTCTCCGAAAAGTCGGTATTACAGCTATCGGGCCCGTAATAATCTCACTTGTGTCATGCACATCATCACCAACCTACAAAAGTTATCATCATCATCATCATATCATCCGAAAGACGTCCACTGCTGGACATAGGCTTCCCCCAAGGGTCACTACAACAACCGGTTCTGTGCGTCTCGCATCCATCGCCTAACCGCGACCCTCACCAGTTCATCGGTCCACTTTGTGGGAGGCCTTCCGATGCTGCGTCTTTCCGTTCGTGGTCGCCACTCCAGAACTTTTGGACCTGTCAATGTGTCTTGCCCTCTGCCACTTCAGTTTGGCAATCCTTCAGGCTATGTTGGTACTTAGTTCTCTTGTGGATATCACCATTCCTGATTTAACCATGCAAAGAAACTCCGAGCACTGCCCTCTCCATAGCCATTGCCATTGCTAAAACCATTTTAATCGCACGCTATTCATCTATATTCTCGGTGATGAGAGTTCTCATTCAGCTGCCATCAACTATCCTACGAAAATCGTCACTGTTCCTGTCCTATTTATCGGTATCTTACTTGTGTCATCATCATCATTTGAGCCAAAAGACATCCATTGCTAGACATAGCCCTCCCCGTCGCTACGTGGACCGATCCTGCGCCTGGTGACCTGATGAAGATATTTTCAAATGCAGGCAGCATCCCAGTACGCATTCGCCACACCTGAACTTTTCGGTCTCGTCGACTATGTGTACAGCGAGTAGTGTGCCGTGCCCATTGCCACTTAAGACATACTCGTGTTAACAAGCTTAATATTTGTATCGAAAACGATAAAAGTCGAGCGATTCCCCCACAACGCTTTGTTAATAACATCACTCTGCTAATAAATCATCTTTAAAATCCAGACTACATTTATATAATGAGACATGTTCAATTAATTCTAGACTTAGCAAACTTTTTGGGTGTGTCGTAAAAAAATTCCATTTCACTATTGCGATAAAATTATATATTTTGTAACCGCTATTGCGAATCATTTTGTCAAAACATCAAAGAGATGGTTCATTTTGTTACATTGCACAAGTCAAAATTCGCTGTCTCTATAGCGCAGGTCAAAAATGATTTTGGTTTTGGCTTGCGTAACTCAGAAATGGAAACACAAGGCAATGTAGCTTTCAAGTCTTAACAATGGTTTATTTTTAACGATGATCATTTAAATTATATTCATTCCATGGAAGAGATGAATTTTCTACTGGTAGTTATAATACATAAAAGCTTGAATTCAATCAGTTGTAATGCGCTGACTAAGTTTAATCATAAAAAACAAGGTAGAAATAAAGAAGATGTTATGGAAAGGAATGTATGAATGAATTCAAGTAAAACATTGGCTTTACTATTTTGATAGCAAGATATTCTGATAACTACCGTTACTGATGTTGTTAATATCAATTGCTGTAACGAGGCATATTCACGATTAGATGAGAGAGAATAAAAATATTTTGAAGTCAAGGCTTAACATAGTCAAATCAATAGAATCATCACGATCATTGAATATATTCTTAATAAAATTGCTTCCGTAATAGGCAACGTTGAAACCTAGATCTGTCTGCCTAAGATCAATCTAAAGAGGTTTCTTAAATACTTTCTTGTCGATCCCATTGCATCAATTAGAAAGCTAAATATATCAATTATTATTGATATTTTTGTAACCAGTTAGTAGATTTCTACATTACTAAATTGCTACTACTATTTTCTACATTGCTTTAAATTAGAAATGGATAAGACTAGTATTGGTTGATTGCTTCCTGTAGCTTTCATATTAAATAAGTGACGTCTTCTGGCCTTCTACATTTCAGTATTCTTTTTTCTTCTCCATTAGTTTAACTTTTACTTCTTCTAAATATCGTCATCGTTATAAACTAGCAATGTATTGGACAGGGTCACCAGTACGGTGACCCTGTCCAATACATTGCTAATTTGGTATCAGACGGGTCAGTAGTAACACAATTTTGCGAAGTTGTATTGGTAACGGTCTGCCTGCAACCGGATGAGTGCTATTCATTGCTACCACTGCAGTTCACTTTCTGGTGGCACGTGATCCTGAGGTTGCAGGAAGTCGGGTGGTGGTGGGTGATGTTCTTCCCACAATTTGTTTCTCCCTTTAAGTTGGTGTTGGATAACCTGTGTGGAGCGATGTACCGGCTCTTAAGGATCCCGGGTCTGTTCTTGGGATTTTTGGTGACTATCCTTAATCGCTCATGCGACATCCGGTCATGCTTCCCGAGTTCTTCATTGTACTGAATGATGACGTCATCATTGCTGGGCCAGTTTGGCCTTTATAATACTTGTGTCGTTAATTCTTAGCCAGTTCAGCCTGCATAATACATGTACCTAACAGGATGTTACCACCCATCACATGCTTTAGAAAGCCAAAACGACTTATCCAGCTCTCGCATAGGCATTACAAAACCTCCAATTTACCGTGCAAATATTGTACCTACTGGGATAAAAAAACGGAATGCACAACAGCGTCTTATCCCTTTTATGGACAAAATAGTGTGAGGATATCTATGTCACATCCTCCTAAAAAACACAGGATGGCCTGACCTGATTTGTCAACGCACCAAATTACATCACTACGATCTATATAGCATCATTTAATTGAATGGCCTCGTTGCATCACTAAACAAAACTACTAAAGTTGTACTTAAATAGTGATGTCCGTTTATCGATAGAATTGACCTGTCTCTTTTATGATTATTAAGCGGCTTAAAGATTACAATGTTGGTTTTATGACTGTTTAGTAACATGTTGTGTGCGTATTAAGAATCGTCGCAGGGATCCTTTCTCTTAGTATGGTGACGATGATAAATTACTCAATGAATTATGTCAAGTGGACAATGTAAAGTGACAGAATAAAAGTTATTTACATTTGCTAACAGTCAATCATTAGGTGTTGCAGAGGCAAACAATGTGAAATTTCTGAAAAACATGTTGCACACAAATGTTGTATTGTATTTCTGTACATTTCATAGACACTCATAGGACCTGAACCCGAACCTGACCTAAATCGAGTTAGTTTCAGGTCAAGTTCGTCGGGTGTTGTCCACTTTTAAGATAAACGTGAGCATTTTCGCATATCCAATGGCTCAGCTTTCATACATGACGGATAAACCATTTTCTCCCAATATAAGCAGAAAATCACTTTTGAATCATCACAATATTGGACTACTGCTAGTGTTAATATCACCTGTACAAAAACAATCTAATCAATGTTCATCGGTGCAATGAATGTCGATAATTATATTTTCAGTAGATTTTCGACGCAGACACAACCCAACAGCAACAGGGACATAGTAAAAGAATAATAATACAGTGGAGTTGCGCTGAGCGTGCCTATTCCAAAAGGTTCCCATCTCAGCGTTGCTGGGTATCAGCACCGAGCGCTGATTTTTCATTTTGCACCCCGCAGTGATATAAAGATGAGGGGTACCTATATAAATAGGTGACAATGGTTAGACAGGGTCCGTTAGAGTCAGAGCCTGCCAGGGTTGTGGAATTTGTCCGAAAGAGTCTCTGCGTCCCTGGAACGCAAAGGGCACAAAGAGGAACACGGATAGATTTTAGTCAGTATAGTCTGACACTCCCTTCCACTCCACCCAGAGCGGTAGAAGTCATTTGATGATTTCCCATCCATAAAAAAGGTGATAAGGGTATAGAATACGTAAATAAATAAAGACAAAGTGTTTTAAAATCGAAACCTAAGCCCACCACTAGTAGGAACCTGGCTTATATAACAATGATTCACAATAACTGACCAGCGCTGACCCAAATTGGGCCATAAACTTATATAGCCATGTAAATGGTCCAGGCTGGACCAGGACATTTTCAAATTGTTAGTGAAAGTTTCCGATTTAGTTGAAAGTTGTTGGATAGACTGATAAACATGTAGGTAAGCTGACGGGTGCGTAAACTAATCTGACGTGCATGGCTCAGTATCTGAGTAGATTCCGCCATTGTGTGAAGCCACTCTGATTCTAATTGGTTGCAGCAGTTGAATTGCTTGTGCTGTCGTGAAACTAGTTAACTAAATGCTACATACATAAGCTAATATTATTAAGAAAAAAGTGTTTGTTTGTAGCGCCTAAATTTTGCAGTAGGTAGTGATCTGTTTCGAACTCTCACTGATATGAGTCTTTTTTTATGGATGGGAATTCATCAAATGACTCATTCCGCTCTGGGTGGAGCGGAAGGGAATCTCAGAATCTTACTGTTTAAAACCCATCCGTGTTCCTCCTAATGCCCTTTGCGTTCCAGGGCCGCGGTGACTCTTTCGAACAGTTTCCGCAACACTGATGGGGTGGATACCATCTCATTATGTAATACATATGGAATGCAATAAAATATTGTGTATAGAGTCTACACAGTAAGTTGTTACATTTTAATTCAGAAAACTTTTTTATTCTTGATTGACCACAGGAGCGAAGCCAACGGAAAAGCTAGACTTCTTAAAATGGCTACTGCAAGCTTTAAGTGGCAACAGTATAAAACATTTTATTTTGAGTTAGTCGAAGTCATGCTATAGGTAAACTGTTCAAAACCATCACCGAAATAATATATGCTTTGAACTTAGTTGTCTAATTCCTGTGGTTTGCAACTAAAAGAGAATTGGAGGTACCTGCCATGATTTAAATATTTACCTAAGTCGAACTAAGTTCAATATGACACTTCGCGTGACCCAAGGGCTGGCTTTTACCTCGAATAAAGGATAAGCATTGCCATGCAACGTGGCAATGCTGCCAGCCTTTTGGGTACATTACCAGTGGCCTGCGATGCGGATGAATTTTTCGACGCCATGTTTTAGATTATTTTTAGTTTTAGTTACATAGAGTTTATTTTATTTAAGTGTAGTTCACTATTAAATAAGGTGATTTATCGATGCAGACACATCACTTAGCTTTCGCAACACTGACTCACAAACTACCTAGTGTTGACCCAAGACGATATAAACTCTATGGCCATTTAACTAGACTACACTGCAATAAGGAGCGGTCATAGACAGTGAAAGTTTATAGCCATGGCTAGACTCGTCCGGTCTGGCTTCAAAATTAAATAATGTGAGAATGTGCGTGATAATAAATTATTATTATTTTACGTGTCAGTTGTAAAGACTACAATCTCCTCGGTGGGTGTGGCGATGGTCTAAGAATTCATGAAGACGATATTCAAAACCGTGGGTTGATCAACGTCTATGGCGTTATGCACTTGCTATTGGTAAAATTATGTCAGGTGTCCGATCTAGATGATAGAGAATTCTACGTTTTTGGAATGTAGGTTGGAAATAGAATATTTAAAGATTAAATATGTAGGTGTTAATGGTTAGACGGGGTCCGTTAGAGCCAGAGTCTGCCAGGGTTGTCGAATTTGTTCGAAAGAGTCACCGTGGCCCTGGAACGTTAAGGGTAATATGAGGAGCACGGATGGATTTTAGTCAGTAAGAGTCTGACCTGACACTCCTTCCTGCTCCACCCAGAGCGGAAGGGGTCATTTGATGATTTCCAATAAAAAACAGGTTAGCTTGTCTGTCTTGATAACAGTCGAATGATATGGGAGCAGTGACGTATAGACGCGTCATGCACCAACATCATAGCTCTTTTAAACAGCGCAAGCACAGTTGCAAAATAAATACGCATGGTGTAGAGTTGCGTTGCGGATTTTTTTCGAAACAGACTCCGCGGCCCTGGAACACAAAGGGCATTAGGAGGATCACGGATGGATTTTAGTCAGTAAGAGTCTAAAACTCCGCTCCGCCCAGATCGGAAGGAGTCATTTGATGTTTTCCGATCCTTAAAAAAGGAGTCGCGGTAGTTACCTTCTTTCTATATTGTTATCATTTGAGAATTTGGGCAACGCATCTATAGTTTCCATTATATCCGTGTCTTATTAAGAAAAAATAGTTTACAATTTCACGCGATATTTTAAAATCTTACGGTGTTTGCAATTTTCCGTTGACATAATTATATAAACTACATAATAATATGTGTCGCAGCCAACTAGCTTAATCAGCCGTTACATTAAAAGCCTAGACTTTTCATTGAACGGCGCCGTTTAATCAGCGACATAAGTGACATGGGCAAGTCATCAAACGATATTGAACAATAGATGTCACTTAGGTCCCTGAAAAAAAAACGCACTTAAATGAAAAGGCTAGGCCATCAATTAAACGGCTGGTTAAGCTATGTTTTTTTTTATTAGTATAGTAGCCATGATCAACTTAAATGTGGGAAAACTTCGCACAAAAATGAGACCTCCAAGCCCAATTCGCTGACCAAAGGTCAATATTTAATGACGACCAAATTCATGACTCAAAAACGATCGCATTTGCGACTGAATTCGTAATAAAATATCTATAAAATATAATAAGAAAACATAAAAAGGTAAGCGCAAGCACAGCTCTTGGACTGCTTGAAACTAAGTGTGTGATGCAACTTTGACATTTTGAAAAGTACTGCACTTTATATTGTGTTCACAATTACAGGTGAAAAGGAGACTGTCCTGCTTAATTTATCATTTCATTTTGAAAGGTTTTATGATTCAGTCCCCCATCCCTACTATACAGGGTGAAGGTTGTTTTTTTTCAAAATTTTCTTTCAAAAGGTTCTATTCCTGGTTAGGAAAATCGATTTTTTCAAAATCCAATGATGCAGTTTTAGTTTTCATCAAAATGGGGCTCGAGACTTTTGAGACAGTTTTTGTATTACAGATGATTTCGAATCTTATTTAACACTATGAACACTTACATTTCATTGATACAGCCTGCTTTGGCATCCTTCGGCACGTTCTGGCATTCCGTGGCATTACAAAATGTGAATGCTAAGCATGATAAAATAAGATCTCAAGTCATTTGCACTTTCTAAAAACCCTTGCCGTGCCGTACCGCCAGTGGGTGACGGCCCTTAGGATTGCAAAGTTTCAGATACCTGCGTAATAGAAACCTTTAAAATTGGAACAGTATTTTCTGTGTGCCATAAAATTATCTTTTCCCATCGAACCAATCGCTTGAAATCGTCAAAAATGTGTGAATTTCATAATCATTACAATACAAACATTCTAATTAGGCTCATCATTGCAAAAATGAGTCTTTTGTGGTCGAAATGTGGCAATAACCGCATTCTTAGATGTTCAGATAATATGTTATAGATGAGCCTTAAATAATTAAATTATTTAGTTTTGTAATATTAATATTCATTGAGTTTGTCCTCTAAACTGTTGGCGCCGTGGTGGCATAATAAGCCAGCGTCGGCGGCGTCTGCGCAAAGATCTATAACGTTGGTTTTGTCAACAAATCGTCTCACAGTGGATCCATTTCTCAGTTTCTGAGGTATTATATCGGTCGATTATCTGGCTTTTTTATGAATGGGAAATCTCTGGGTGGAGCGGAAGCGAGTGTCAGACTCTTACTGACGAAAACTCGTCCGTGTTCCTCCTAGTGCCCTTTACGTTCCAGGGCCGCGGTGACTCTTTCGAACAAAATCCGCAACCCTGGGTCGATTTCCTAACCAATGTAGTTATGACAAATGTCGCTAACGGACAGACAAACGACCGATAAAAACCTCAAAACCGGGCATTAGTAAAGTAGCTAATGGTGACAGATAATGGTCATGTATTTGCAGACTTAGACGTGCAGTCTAATGATAGCGGGTACATAGAGATCGCAAGTGACTGTGCCCAATCATACGCATGCTCTAAATATGTGCCAGCTATTAGTGGAATTCCTTACCGGAGTCAGTGTTTCCTGATAGGGTCATTAAGTCAATACCTAGTGCAGAGGCTCCCAATCTTTTTTTCTAGTGTGAGTCCTTTATAATGTTTGTACGTTTTGCGACGCCTTGGTTAAAGAAGATACTTGTGGGAAAACTAGTGCGTACAATAAATGAGACGGTTGAATTTGCTTTTCTGATTAAGTTTCACTAAAAAAATATTTATCAAATTGTGTGCTTATCGTCGATAAGTGTTTGAACAATTTCAATTTAGTGCAAACTTGGTTTCAGATCAAATCTTCAACAAATTTTGCATGCAGAAAGGCTTTCAAAACAGGACGCTCCCATTTTATTTGCCAATTGGAGCATTTGCGTTTCATTTCCGTGGCGGTTCGTGACTCCTGGAAAAGCACTGCGACGCCCCGGGGAGTCACAGACACGTTTGGGAACCCCTGCAATAGTAAATAGGCTACATGTAGGCAAGAATTCTCCTTCCCCGTCTACATCATCACTTTACATCAGATGAGATTGTGGTCAAACGAGCTTATCAATAATATAAAAAACAGCGTTTCTTGTGTGGGTTTTTATTATTTGTTGTTATAGCGGCAATAGCACACTCTCTCTAACACTCTATCTCTATGCCTATAATTTTTTTTGAGAAACAGCCCGTTGACAGACAGATGGACGGACAGCGGAGGCAAAGTAATAGGATTCCGTTGGTTACTCTTGGGGTACGGAACCCTAAATACGTATGCTGCTGTGAGCAATATCGTAATTTTCATCACTATTATTGTTCGATGGTATAATCTACCTACTGCAGTTATTATTTTTGAAAGCCGTGAAATGAAGAGACATCAGTATCTTGACACTGATATTTTAATATTCAACAATATATATACAATTCTTTCAAATCTGATACCAGTCTTGCCAAGAAGTACCGTGTTACCCAGTTAATTGGTTGTGGAGGTCTGGCAGGCAGCCGCTCCACGTAAAATACTGTTATTCAGCTGAATCCGGATGGACTGGGATCCGACCCCAATATAGTTGAGAAAAATTGGGAAGATGATGACAATTTTTTTTACATTCGATAAAATATTGTATACATTCAGTCTGGTCATCCTACATTGGACATAACCCACGCATTTACGACTGACGGACGATCGAACGAAAAGTATAGTTGTTACGTCACCAGAAGGTTGCAAATGTTACAAATAATAACTTTAGACAATGGTGAGTGTATCATCTATAAGTGAAAGGTTTCTTTGGATTGAATTGTTACTTTACTCCTAACTATTATTATTTTTGAGTAAATTCTAGGGTAATTTTATGAGTTTAAATGTGTGTATGTATGGTGTTACCTATTGATTTGCAATCATTGGTTATGATCTTTGGAATTCGCCCTTAAGTGTTTGATTTCGTTACAAAATATTGATTCGCGAATTAAACTTTTGAGCCATACAATAGTGAGGTTATCGGAAATTTTTATATTAAGTGTAACAAAAAACTGCTCGATATTTTAGTGATGCTAATATGGCAATTAATTATTCATGCTATTGTTTATTTTTTGAACGAGTTCTATATTAATTTAGCTAAGTTGCACGTGTGTCAAATACGTTTGGTTTTCTACGTTTTTGCTTTAGCAATAAAACAATGTAATTCACTATGAAATATTTACCAATATTACTTTTATTAAAAGATCGGAAGTTTTAATTATTGTTATAAACCAAGACAAATACTTACCTAACACAAATTGTCATTAAGTCAAATATAGATAAAATCATAATCTACTATAAAATAAAGCCTTTCAAAATTATGATTTGCCTTGAGAATTAAAACGGACCAAATTCGTAGGATTTTCGTTAAGTAGTTATAGTTCTTATTTGTAAAGTCGTAAAGTTTATTTTCGTTTAATTTGAAAAAATATTGCGTTATAAAAAGGTATTATATGCAGTTTATTGTGAACCTAAGTTTTAATTTCGGTTGCACCATATTCTTTATTTTTTGATAATGATTCATTCTTTTTGTTTTTTTTTAGCTAGCTAACAGGTACTTTGTCCACCTACAAGTCCGACCTACTTTTGACTTATGACAGGTGGTTATAAGAAAACAACAGGTGAGGAATTGTGTAATCCAATTTGATTGGGGAAGTAAATAAGCATTATGTTTTAAAAACCAAACATTTCAGTGCACGTTTCGTATAATTTGTATGATCTTCTGCCTTATTGAACACAAAATAAAGTTGATTTTACTACAATTAAACAAACACCACTGAAAGGTGGCACATAACTAATTGCCTTCTCCAATATAACTTACAAACATGCTCAAAGTTACTGCACTTACGAACAACCTTATTTACCGCAACATAAAGTTAGCTTTCCTGTATACTAATGATAAATGGCATAACTAGGAATGATGACTGACGCATCAATCATTAGTTGCACCTAGTCAAGGAGATAGTGATCTTTCGCTATGTCATCGATCATCGTACAGGTATGTAGGTGTTGCAAAACTGAATAATTCATCATTTGCCATCTGCCTTGCCTTTTCCCAATTAGGTATATTGTGGTCGTCACCTCGTCTAACCTAACTAGATGCTGATGAATATGCCAAATATGCTGCTCCTTCCAGCGATACCTACGATGTTGCTGTATGTGTATCGACAGCATCACTCCACGAAGGTTGAGGAGATCGTGTAGTACATGAAGGTGAAGACTAACTTGACCTCGAGGGTCGAGTGGAGCAGCGTCACAACACCAACTTCAAGTCGTTTGTGGTGCAGGTTCAGACAGAACATCTCGACACGGTCCTAAAGGAAGGAAAAGTTTTGGCCGAAGGGTGTAGTTTACCGACTTTTTTACCGGCAGGACACGTGACACCGCGCAGCGTAACTCGAACCCGTCACTTCGTGTGTCTTAGTTTATATATACTTTTTTTTTTATATTTATGTATTGTAATTTTTATGGGCCACAGATGCTAAGTATACATATAATAACAATTGTGTTAATAAATAAAAACTTAAAACCATGTTAGTAACACTTTGTTGTACTAAGTATTTGTTGTGGAATACCACATCCTGTGGCCAAAAGTTTTCTTCCGTCACCTGATGCAGGTAGCATGTTGGTATGCGCACCACAAATGCCTTAAAGTTGCGTGACGTTGCGATGCGACTCCAGCAGCTGCACACCACCACTCCACACACTCGCTGCACTATCCTGACGCGATCAATTTACCCAGCGTTGTTCATTTTTGGAGACGACTTCCAGCCTAACTCAATGCAGCTGGATGCCAGTACTTATTTAACCATGAGTTTCAGTTGAGACCATTTTTTAAGAATTTTGTGTCGGTAGGTACAAAGAAATAAATTTCAAAAATATATAGGGCCAGGTTAACGCAACAATTCTACTTCAATTACTTTGAAGTAGAATTGTTGCGTTAACCTGGCCCTATATATTTTTGAAATTTATTTCTTTGGCTATTTGTAATAATTAAATTAAGTTACGCATTTTGTACGACGGCCATTAATATGTTTAAAACTTTTTTATTTAGATAAGACTGTTCATACAAATTATATCGCTTACCATCAATTGAGTGAGATAGTTCACACTCAACTGTAAAACTGAAATGCGTAACTTAATTTAATTATTATACATAGCCAAAGAAATAAATTTCAAAAATATATAGGGCCAAACGCGTGCCTATCAACAGTAAAAAAGAAATTACTCTTTCCTTCTACATGCGAACAGTCCTTTCCTCCACAGCTCTAGAATCGAATTACGCACTACTTCAAAATGAAGCAGCGTATTACAAAATAAGAAGCCACTTTTCCTATACAACATCGTGTCAAGTTTACATAGCGCACAGACCTAGTCCGACCGGTCGGTTACCACACGGTCTAGAACAGCGGTTGCCACACTTTGTCTGATGAAGGGCCACATAAGACAATGTTAGGTATCGCTACGGGCCGCACATTCGCGGATTGGGTAGTTGCCACCACCAATTATCATCGTTATCATCATATCAGCCAAAAGACGTCCACTGCTGGACATAGGACATAATTGCCACGCTTGGCAGGCGGGTTGGCGATCGTAGTGTAGCTGTTGCAATGTAGTACCTACAGAGAATGCTGCTGCCCATTCTCTGGTGAGTCCCTTAGTCGCCTCTTACGACATGCACGGGGAGTGATGGGACCACCACCGATCAATGTACATACTTTTATGAGCTATTGGGCCAATCAATGGTCATATTTTTATGAGCTGTGTAAATGCAATTGTCCCATACATTCCCGTAACCTGGGAGCAAAGTTTATACTCATGTTTTTTTTTCCTTACTTCAATTTGGTTAGTTTCATTTTTTGCTTTGTATTTGGTGCAAAACTGGTAGCGATAGTGTCACTTTCTGCGTAAAATTGTTTGCTATGTCGTGGGGCGTACAAATATCGTTCGCGGGCCGCAGTTTGAGAACCACTGGTCTAGAACTAGACTTGGCTAATACCTACCTACATAATAATTACTGCAATATTGTAACCGATCATCTTACGGATGCATTAATTGGAGCTGTCTCGCTTTGATGCAATCTTGCTTTAGACTGACACACTGACACTCTATTGCGACGATTCTCATGTGGTTTGTTCAGTAAGGATTTTTGGGCCTGTAAATTGTCACTGTTATTCAACCTTCTATAAAAATGTGAGTCGTCATCATAGTCACAGATTCAATGAGGTAGACAAATGGCGGAAAAAATTTGGTGCAGATGATTGGTCGCTTTTTCTTAATACATATTATATTCAACGTGTTACAGAGTGAACGCAATACCTCTTAAGGGGTCATTGTATACATCGTTATGAACAACTTTTAATATAGGACCAACCTCGAAATCGAAAAAAAAACTGTTCAGTACATTTTGACGAGTTATGCGCACAAAAATGTATGGAGCAGTCGATTTTTTTTTCGCGATATCAGTGTTAATGCGTTGTATTGATAGATTCGCGTTTGAAAACAATTGCACAATTGCATTATGCTGAGCGCTAGCCGTTTTGCGCGGTAGTAACGCATGATATTATTGTTTTTGGAAAAAGTCTACACCTGATTTTGTTTTGTTTTTCAGGCCTATGCTTAACAATTTTGTGTATGTGCGTCACTTTCACGTAAATGCTCGTAAACAGTTTTTCTTTCTTTCTTTCACTTGGACCCGAGCTGGAAAATGATGATGTGGTCGACGATGAAGCAAGCTAGCCTAGAAGTAACCTTTTCAGTCTTGGACTTAGAACCCCAGGTTGTATATAGCTATCAGGAAACCGACTCCTGCAGGAAATTCTACTCCTTAGTTATAAACACAATTATATAATTCCCAAAACATTTTGTGCAATTGAGGTGGGTATTTAAATGTTAACAAAAATGTGTGACATAATAATTGAGTGAATTTCATAAGTAAACGCAGGGCAATAATGACTCATGGAATATGAGCAAGAAGAGCCTTTGCAAAATTCGAGGAAAATTGCAATAAGTGCTGCAAATGCATAACTTTCAACTAAAACAGTCTTATTATTACGATTGTTATATAATGTCAATATATTTATTGTACCTTTGAACGTGGGTCTACCCCACATGAAACGCACTGTTATGTGATTCTCTACTTACCCAAAAATGGTAAATCAAGCTCAATATAACACGAAAACTGGGTCAAAAGCAGACATTTACGTCTTTTACTTCCTTTTTACGTTTTGGGTAAAGTCAAAGTCATTTTTCAAGGCATTGTCGAAAATAAACGTGTCGATTATTGAAGGCCAAAATTGCATTAAGATACAGTTTAGATGCATTTATAATAAAAAGCAAAAGATCAGTATAAAAATACTTAATAAATAATAAAGCCTTTATTCGGTCACTAAAATATACGCTCCACCCAGAGCGGAAGGAGTCATTTGATGATTTCCCATCCTTAAAAAAAGGTACTCCTAAGGTTGATGTTGACAAATTAATTGTCTACTGCATAACCTAGAAATGATGCATATTCTTGACTGGAGGCGTGTTCCACATCACATCCACACAATGTTCAATGTTCAATGTTCTAATTGCACAATTTATTTTGCGTTTTAATACTTCCAAATACACGTCTCGACTTTTCAAATACCAACACATTTACAAAAGGTAAAGTGTATTTGAAAAGTTAAACAAAATCAAAAGTACGTTCTTAATTATTTTCCAAAGATAAAAATAAGTCGAGCAAAGACATCTTTAATAAAAAACAGGAATATGTCTCAGAATAATGACCATTATTTTAAGAAGTGACGTGTAAGATTAAGAACGTACATAATTATTGTAAGTGTTTACATAACAGTGATCGGTGAGCGGGCGAGATTGGGCAGGTCGCGTGCTTTCCGATGCATGATAGTTTTTTGGTGAGTGTCCATTGTTGAGACGACACGACAATTATTAAAAGTATTATCATACATAGCTTTTCTTATAATAAAATCGTCTGTAAGACTTATCTAACGAAGTTTGAGAGTTAGGTGCTCCAAATACCTATTTCAAGTCTCCAACTTATTGTGACCGCGAATCGAATCGTTGAAATCGAAAGCGTTGGAACATGCATAAAGAAGATGGTACACGGTACAGCGGAGGTACGAGAACCGGAGAAACAGGTGTTGTGTTGGAAGATCTGCAATAAAATTGGAGAGTCACACCTGTTTATAGGACGCTAAAGTGTATGGGTACCTAATGATAAAAAAAATGACAAAACAATAGACTTTGTCTTACACTTCAACAGACAACATCTCACGAGGATTCTTGCCAACTTTCCAGCGCACACATTATTCTGATTGACGTCTTGTAAAATTTCGTCAGTCATCCGTCAACTGTCAAGCTATTAATCAATGGAAACGCACCCGCGTATTAGCCCGGATCTCGATTCCTTTCTCCATTGAGAGATGCGCCGCATCAGTTGCACATTGTGAATGGGATGGGTGCGGAGCATTTAATAGTTAATTATTACGTCGGTATATGGGTGGATTTTTAACTCTCACTAGTTTTATTCATCATTATTCGTATGGTATGAATGTTTGAGCGGACTTTTGATGTTAATCGTTTATTGATTAAGGCGCTGTGATCAGTAAAACACGGTCTCTCTCGGACTGTATAGAAAAGAAAGAGAAGCGCGACGACACAATGCTTGTAATTTATTACCAAATATGAAGCATTTTATCGATTTAATTACGTAATAAAACCAGCAATTTTTCAGTTTTTGCTTCACAGCGCTAATAACACAATATTATACTTGGAATAGTAGATTTGTAATGGATTTTCCTTATATTTGTACCAGCTTCTGCAAGGGGCTTCGCCAGCGTGAATGTCGAAAATTATTCCAAGGAAATAAGGCACTCTCTGTTTTATACCAGAAAGTGGTCTATCCGTATGCCAAATTTCATCCACATCCGTTCAGCTGTTGAAACGTAAAGTGGTAACAAACAGAGCGAGCAAGCATTATAATGTTCATACCTATGGTTACGTGAAGGCTTGTAGGTATCTATCAATCACTTCAAAAACACACTTGGTGGTGGTTCGGCAGCAAAAACATACGCGTTGTGGAAAATAATAAAACATGTGAACCTTTTTAAAAAAAAAATTTGCATATCACTAACTAACAACTCGCCCCGACTTCGCCCGGCCAGTCGCCATGATTTTTTGTGACATCTTCAACAATCATCGCCATATTTTAGCCAATTTACACAAAACTTTAATGAATTATACACCAAAAACCTTCCTAATGAATCGCTCCGTTCATTAGTGAAAACCGATTGAAACTTCGTTCAGCATTTTCTGAGTTTGTCGCGTACAGACAGACTGACAGACGCAACAGAAGGACTTTGTTTTATAATATGTACCTACAAACGGGGTAAAAAGGAACGCAGGGGTGAATCGGCACAAACTTTAAAGGGGATTTTTACGTGCAGCATTTGCGGTGTCTAATTTTATTGAATTGCTTTAAATAAAATAAAGTTGCTATCTAAGACAACCAATATTATGATAATAGTGAAAAACCTTACCAAAGTTTTGTTTCTTTTCACCCCACCTATTCCTATTCAACCCATTTGACGGTAGTGGTTTAGTGATAAGTTCGATTTGTCAACCAAGACTGCATATAACCTTGATGACAGCTGTAAAAGTTTCAATTATGTATCATTTGTCTTAATTAATAAGGTAATTATACAGGAGAGTGATAAAATCTGTGAGTAAGCCATTTCAGTCAACTTTAATCTGTAGGTATATCATAAAAGCGAAGATCTAATCCGAGCGATTGGATTGCGAGTTATTTTATTACTTGCTGGTAACTAGATTTCCTGAAGATGTTTGTGTAAAGCCTATTTCTAAGGAATCAAGTCACCTTTCTCTCGTCTAAGTGTCTTCCACAGCATGCCGATGGTTACACTTCAACACTTATTAAATCGGGTATTTAACTGGATTTTTGTATAGCATGAATAGATAAGACTAGAGGCTTTGCCAATTCAAAAGTACCTGTTTTTGGTTTATTTGAAATAGATGCTTTGACTTTGACTTTGCAGTAAAAAAATCTCAAAAAAATGACTAAGTTGTTGTTCACAAATCTTACTGTTTTAATACCATCTAACAAATAAGTATTTATTCATATTATATTTTTCATAGTACCTTTTAGCCAAAACGATTTGCCTAGCCCTTACCCGACTATTTTTTTATGGATGGGAAATCATCAAATGACTTCTTTCGCTGGTGCGTAGCGAAAGGGAGTGTCAGACTCTTACTGACTAAAATCCATCCGTGTTCCTCCTTATGCCCTTTGCGTTCCAGGGCCGCGGTGACTCTGTCGAACAAAATCCGAAACCCTGGCAGGCTCTGGTCCTAACGGGCCCCGTCTACTTTGCTGACATCTCTTTGAGGCGCACGTGGAACACCACGGGCAGCGAGCCACCCAACGCTCGCCTACCCGACTATGTTGGGGTCGGCTTTCTGGCTAACCCGTTGCAGCTGAATACCAGTATTTTAAATGTAGCTGCTGCCTACTACCAGACCTCCACAACCTATTAGTGGGTTACTCGATCCTTCTTGGCAAGAAGATTTTTTAAGGCTTGCTGCCTTAAAAAATCTGTCACGACTTCACGAGTCATAGTGGTCTTTGCCTAGCGTGTCGACTGTCACAGATCTCCAAATTCCAGCCGGGACCAACAGCTTACAGAGCCACGATTGCGGGCTTTTTCTTAGTTTTTCAAGAAAGCTATCGTCGAATCAAATCGAATCATTATTTAATGTACTGAGTTAAAAAATAAAAAAGTTTATTACTCATTAAAAATGTACAAGGAAAGGAACTCTTGACTTTCAAACTAAGGAAGACTAGTATAATGAAAGTCAAATTGCTCTCTCATTCTCTCTAAGTATAGGCAAAATAAAGGAAGGGATGCATGCAAAGAAAAATAGTATCAAAGAAAAGCTAAAGTAGGTCTATTATGTACTACGAATACCTGTGAGGTGTAGTTAGGTGTATGGCCTCTATCGCGATATATTTACAAACTTCACAGTTTTCAATTACACCATCATCGCAAGTGACTCGCTCGCGTGTGTAGTTACCGCGCGCCACGTCAAACGGCTCACGCGCATTATTCAACATCTGTCAAAGGTCAGCGCCGTGAACTTGGGGACATTGCGCTTGACTTTTATATCGAAGGATGCTCATTATACATGGTGATTATAAATTACTTAGCACTTACCTACCTACATTAAAAATTCTTGATTTTTTTTTTGAAGATGATTGTTTTGTGTTGGAGTTCTAGTATATGTTTAGTTGGTTGTGGTTACGTTAACATTAACCTTTGAGCTTAAGGTGAATGGATGAATGCTCTCACTGCCATTTTGTCGCTAGATGGCGACACATCTACAATTTCGAACATTTTCAATTTTTACACCTAACATAGAAAGTTTTAATAGACAACTTTATTATAGGCGACACCTAAGGCATTACCTTGATTTTTTTTAGATAATCACTATGCTTGTTAACTGCTACCATACAAAGATTACAGCAGAATAAAGATTTAGCCGCATGAATTTACTCTTAACACACACATGCAAAGTAAATAGTAGTAACTTTCGACCCTACTAGATGTCGTTTTATTCAAAAATGGTTGGAAATTAAAATGTCCAGAGGACCAAATTGTTATATTCCAATCTATTTCTTATTAATATAACCTTAGCAATGATTATCATCACGCTATACTTTCGGGAAGCTGAGCAGCTAAAAACCTTGACATAAATAAGGTCGGCTATTTGAAACATTTATCAACCGTACAAATAGACTGTCGGTTTAGAGACTGCCTTTCATTAGGCTTGGTGTGGGTTCAAATCTCAATAGTTGTATTTATTTTTGAATTATTTTTCATCTTTCTTTATCCTTACCAAACCTAATATTTTCAAATATTAATAATAATATAATTATTGGTCTATGCATATTTTTGTTTCTAGGCTCGATATCCTATCGGATTTGGTGGTGAAAAGGTATCCCTTTTCACCATAACAAATTAGGTATTCAGATAAATTATTTTGGGTAATAAACATTGCATGTTACGCTCTAACATCGCAATCAGTAAACATGGGCTCGGCGTACGACTATGCACCGAAACTCACACATCTGTGATCAGTGTCATCACAGTCGCAACCTACTGTTACCGATAGACAAGGATAGAGATAGGAGACGGCGCTGTCGTGCGAGCGAAATCGCGTTAGCTGCCGAATGTTGACGAATGTTTACGATTATGAATGACATGGCATGTGGTAGCGTTAGCAAATAAAATAAAAAACATTAATTATTTTGAGGTACTTAAAAAAAGAAATATTGTTCGCTCGATCGCGCAAGGTTACTAAAGCTTTACTTCTGCCTTTGTTTTCGGACAATAACAAGCCACTTTTGTCTCCTTAATTCATCTTTAGGAAACCTGAATAAAAAAGAGCCTTAAGTATCACCATTATGCATTTATGTATAAATAAATAAAGAATATGGCTGCACATGACGTGCAGTTTGGGAGTTACGAGGAAGCCTTGAAATCATAACCGTTTGCTTTGCCACAGTCGCGTAATAAAGATAACTAAATATAGTGAAGTAGTGATTCTGCACTAACAATTAGGTACTAAAAACTAGACTTTGTCTTATAAAATATTTTTTTTTAAATAAGTACCTGTTGCGTAAAACATAACTGTTATCAATTATTAATAAAATTGACTTGAATTTAAATAATCATGGTTGGTAAAACAATAATAATAAAAAACTATTAATATGTTTGAAGAAATTTGTGTTGCTAACCTTACGTAACCTCGTTCTGATACTAGTCGTCGCGCGCGTTGTTTACAAAATCTCTCAACAACTCGCGAATTGTGCGTATCGTGTCTCTCACGCATGTTTTTAATATCTATCTCGCTCTCACAAACATGGCGAAGCAAACGATAAAATATTTTTGTTATTTTCAACAAATTAACATTTTTGGCTGTATTTACGAGTGGTGTGTCTTATTTTTATTCCTAGTATTATTAAAACACTGTTGAGCTGCAAAGATTAAAGATTTTATTAGGTACAGATTTTTGGTTTCCTATGTTTAGGTAGGTACTACTTGATACAGAAAGTCAAGTGAAGTCAATTTTTTTTCAAGTCTATGCAGTGAAGGTAGTTCAATTTACACGATAATTAGTAATAAGTACTACTAATTAATAACAATTTCCGAGATACTGATAAAAGCTAACATGTGGGTAGAACTAGGTAAGTATATTTATTCATAGTACCTACCTAAACAAAAAATCTCTAATAAAATTCTTTGCCTTAAAAATCTAGAAAAAATATAGGTATGTTTAGGTATCAAATAGGTACTAAATTTTTGTAAAGGCGAATTGAAATTTTTGAGCCTTTACGTGGAGATCCTAAATGTCGGCAGTCCATCCTGACATCAGAATGACTGCCCATTTTTTAAATTCATTTTCTCAGTTATTAATTAGGTACCAATTATTTAAACAAAGGTATCAAATAGTAGCAAATAGGTATTAGATCTTAGTAATATTTTTAAGCTGATCAGTCATTTTGGCCAATCATTCTGAAGGTCACATCAATGATTTTCCGTGCGCGACTGAGTGCCAATTACGGGCAATCACTTAGTTGAGTAGGACCGCTTGCTGTGACTAAGTCCCGTATCTAATGGTAATAAAGGTATATTGTACCTACACAGGTTGTTGTAATGTGACTGAACCTAAATAGTACCTAACGTGTAAATAAATTGTGACGTGTAGGTACTAAATAAATAAAAGATTATTTATGCAATTATTCGTCGCGATCTAAGAATGTTTTCTTTAGGTGATACAGTCGTAACATTCAGTGATTAGTGTAATTACTGGCGTTCTTTGGTGGAATGGTTTTAGATGGCAAAGCAAAGGGTTGTTATCAGCTTAGAATATCTTGGTATTAGTTGGTTAGAGTAGGTACCTACCTATGTAAGTACTCGTATGTGTCACCGGATAATTCCAAACATCTTAAGATTGTAATAAATGTTGTTTATGTTTTAGACTATAATCTATGATTATGTTGAGAACAGATAATGGATTGTGGAGGTCTGGTAGGCAGCCGCACCACGTAAAATACTGGTATTCAGCTGAATCCGGTTTGACTGGAAGCCAACCCCAGTAGGTATAGTTGGGAAAGGGCTAGGCAGATGATGTGTTGAGAAGAAATAATTTCGAATACACTGAATCACACCCAAATTCAATAGTTTACAATACTTGTCTTATCTAGAAGAAATTATAAGTAAGTAGGTACTTGTAAATATACAATCTTACGCGACTTATAATATTACAATCATGCGATACAAATGCAAAAAAATACATCATCTGTGAAAATGTCAACTGTGTAGCTATCACGGTCCGTGAAATACAGTCTGGTGACAGACAGAGACGGACAGACAGACATACGGACCGACAGACGGACGACCATTGCGTAGGTAGCTAGGAAAAAAATAGGTAAGTTTGCCTACGCTGATCGCCTGATTTAGGTATAGGTACCCTAAGTATACCTACATGAACTTCTTTTCTCTGATTTGATTCAACCCAAATTAACCAATGAATTAGTACTTAACCGTGTCAGAAAATGTTTTATCAGTACCTACTTACATACAGTGGAAAGATTTTTAAATCTTTAGGTAGGTAGGCACTATTTATTTAAAGTAGATAAGTAATACAATAATAACATTAGTATTGTATCTGTGTGAACCAAAGGCAGATCGCAGATAATTGTTTTCACTTTCTAGCATTATTTCTCATTCCCTAAAAAAAACATTTCATCAATCATAAAATATAAAATCCGCGGGCAAACCCGCGCGCCGGCGCTAACTTGCTAGAAACACAATTTTGACACACAATCACGCATGGACTGGAACAATTTGGCAACACGCGTTGTTGCCAAATTGCGTCTTGAATGGCAACGTCGCATCGCCGCGTCCGTCACTCGATAACCTTGGCGCTTGTTCGAATTTTCGAACAGCGCCATCCACTTAAAATGTTCACCGCACGTAAACTCGTAACACAACAGCAATGAACTTTTTCTCGGTGGTTCTATAAATTTCTGTCAGATGGCGCGATTCAGGTCACTCACACATGTAAAGATTTTTCGTTTTTTATTGGGTCTAATTCTCATAGAAAGACTGTTTTTTTTCTAAAATTTGGGCGATAGGCGATCACAATACATTATAAAATCTCATTATACTTGCTTTATTCTGCAGAAACTGTTTATTTACGGAGATTACAGCTACTGAAAAATGTATGGCGAGGTCTCTTTAGGGATCCCCCTTAATAGATTCGGGGATTTTATTTGTCTGGTAAATAAGCCGATTGTGGTTTGGTACTCAATATAATTTGATTACAATTCAATGTCAATTTGTCAGTTAACATTATAGGTGCCTTCAACTACATCAGGGGCTTCCCCGAAGGGTTAGGCAGAAGTAATTAATAATTATTTAAATTTTCTTACTACCAATAGTGCTATTAAGCAAAAATCCAGGCTACTACTGAGAAGAAACATTTGCCCAAGAATTGAACTCTGAAGTAGTGCTCTCAACCGCTTGGCCAACAAAGAATTTCAACTTTGTGTGGCTAAAGTTCCATCAAAATCTGACAGGCAGTTTTCAAGATTACCAAAACAGACAGACGAGTTAAAAAGATGTAGCAGGTGATGAAATGTGTATCATTTCGTACTCAAGAATTACATTACTTTAAAAGTATAATTAATTTGATAATTGCAACATTCGGACAAGTCTTTACGGGTTTGTTAATAAAATGTAACTTCTCGTCGGTTTGTATGTCATTTAGAAAGGATATTTGTTACATCATTGCGCGTTTGTAATTCTAACAGTGTAGGCACAGATAGTCACAAGATGAAGACTAGACTTACAAGATGTACACTAGACTTAGGTCACCCAGGAATACAGGCTTTAGAATGCAATATTTTTATATTGATAGGCACGCGCTTGACCGCTATCTCACCTGATGGTAAGCGATGATGTGGTCGAAGATGGAGCACGCTTGCTTAGAAGTAACCTATTCACTCTTGACTTAAAGACTCCCAAGTTGAAGCTATCAGTAAACACAGACTCTGACAGGGAATTCCACTCCTTAGCAGTTAATGTGTTCCCAAAACGTTTTGTGTCAATGTCAATTATCTGAATTTTCCTCCCGATCGACTTTCGGTCACGCTGCCCAATTTCAAGAGATAAGTCAATTACACAGGCGGCGTAAATAAAGTAAGTAAGTACGTAAGTAAGTAAGTGTAAGTACTTTAATGGTAACTATATTTTCGAGCCGTTTGGGGTTGAAACCCTCGGGCCGTGGGACCCTTGTGCTCACAGCCATTTCAAAGAAATTTCGAAACGGCTGTTTGACACTTCTCAGAGCTGACTTTTACTTTGGGCAGAGACTAAACATTGCCATTCCCAGTCTCTTGGGCACATTACCAGCTGACAGCATTGAGGAGGAATTTTTTGATACTATATTTTATTTGGTTGTAAATTTAGTGTTTTTGTCAATTTTAGTTATTAATTAAATCGTTAAAAAAAATTATACACAGGAGATATTGTAATGTGTGTACGTAAACATAAAAAGTTGACCTTCTGTTCCTTTTTGCTCATAGTCCAATGGGACGACAATACGACAAGATCGCTGAGAGTCCATGTGCAGGAGCAACGGATTTACGTGGTTTCTGATTCACGGAGGTGTCACACTGCGAAATTCGTAAAGGAAAACCCTACGAACACTTTTTACCCGACCTAAAAATTGAAAATAGGCCCTAGGACCCCACGTTCGGCAGTCGCACCTGCAACCACAAGACCAGCGGGTTAGGAGACCAACGGTAAAATAAATCGTGATCGTTTGGAGGACATTTTTTAAAGGACACAGGACTGAAGTAAGCGGGAATAACAGTCGTCGGAGTAGACGACTCCAAGGAGTGAAGACCACGTATTGGCAAGCATAGCGTAGGAGGTCACCGAGCTAGGTAGACCGACGACTTACAGGGGCGTAGGACAGACTGGATCCTGCCGGGGTTGCGGATTTTGTTCGAAAGAGTTATCGCGGCCCTAGAGGGCACTAGGAGGAGCACGGATGAGTTTTAGTCAGTAAGAGTGACTGACACTCCCTTGCTGTCCGTCCAGAATGGGAGGAGTCATTTGATGATCTCCCATTCATAAAAAAAGGGGTAGGGCAAACAAGACTGCGTGGAGTCGGATTTACAGCGATTCGTTTCTGTCACTAAAACCTTATTTTTAGCAAATGTTTTAGGACAAACAATTTTATCATAAAAAAAACATTTGGAAGAATTCACACATTCATCATTTGATGATTTCCCATCCAAAAAAAAGACAGGCTGGATGGATGGAAGGTGAATGACCAGCATAGCTCGATAGCACTCCATTCCATCCCGTAACGAATGGTTGTTGAACATAGCTATTCAACAACAATTCGTATGTAGTTGTTGTGACTTAGCATGAGCGAAACCTATATTCATTAAAATACTGCGGTAGTATATTCAAAGTTGATCGATTGGTGGTTTGAAATAAACACTTAAAGTGAACTTGATTTATTAATCTCTGATTGCAAAAACTTTAATGTTTATTTACATAGCAACCAGTATAATTATTTTTATTTCAATTACTTACACCATTTGGTAATGACTTTGATTTATGAAACACACTTTATTTCGCAAACTTATTTTTTTTGGAATAATTTTGCTGTCAGGTTTTTTTTAACAATTACAAAATTAGGTTTAAATGAAACTGTGAAGACACCAAGGAAAACTTATGATAATTACGAGGAGAACCTAGATGAAGATGGCTCGAAACGTGGGGTTTGGCTTAGGAAAAAGTGGTCTATGCCCAGCAGTGGGCGAATGTCGAAAAGTCGGATGAGGGAGGGAAAACTATATATGTATATTTTTTTTTTCTAAAAAATGTTGCTTCATCAGGAATTTCTCCTGTATCGTGGGTGCGTTAACAAACATTATAATCTCACATACACAAACAGCCAGACCCGGAACAACTATATGTAGGCCATACAAATATTTGTTCCGTGCGGGAATCGAACCCGTGACACGCAGCGCAGCAGTTAATCGCTCAACCACAGCGCCAATCGGATCGTCAAAAAAAAATTGTTGATTAATAGCAACATTTTGACCTCTGAAACTAAGTAGGTAGACTAGGTACACACGTGTACATAGCATTATATAACCGTAGGTATTGGCTGAAAATCGCGCAGTCATTGTGGCTTCATCGCCGATGACGGAAAATTAAACTTTCTAATTTCTCTATTTACACAATAATTCTTGATTCACACGTTGACTTATACTAGTTAGTTTCTGTTTAGACCTCTGAGCTATAATGTGATTGTAATATTTAAGGCTTCAGAAGGTCAAATGCTGCAAGCGTAGGGAACGAGCCGGGAATCGTAATCTTACATGAACGATGAACTGTTTTCCCTGAGTCCATAATTTTCATAGGCAGTTGGATTTTTATAAGAATCCTTGTTAGCCTGAATGACTGTTGAGCGTAAATGTTGTGTTTTTTTAATGAGGAATGGGCTTGCTCTTGACCCCGATCACGCCTGATGGAAAGCGATAGATAAGGTCTAGTTTCCGTAAGTTATAAGAAGAACAATAAAACCGGTAAAGAGCGAGTCGGACTCGCGCACCGAAGGTCCGTACCATCGTGATGATTTCTGAAAAAGTGTGCTATTTAGAGACATCGTTTTATTTTTCCGTAATTTTTACATAAACTTTCTATCACATAGAATAATTTTAGATTTTGTTCGATGCAAACTTTGGAGATAAGGGGGGTACGTTTTTTTTTTTAATTTGTCAAATGTCGAAAACTATGCGGCCTAAAAAAGAAAAAATGATTGAGATTGTGCAAATAGCGTTCTTTCATATGATACCCCACATGCCCTAGTAGCCCCACTTCCAATTTTTAAGACACGCCTTTCAGGGTTGTTGCAAAAAAAATTACTACATATTTTAATTTTTTTCATATTTGCAAAATAGTTGAGCAAACGTCATCTAAAACTATTCCAAATTTCAAGTTGATAGCATTAGTTGTTCTTGAGATATCCAGCTGTGACAGACGGACAGACACACAGACTAAGTCTGTCCCAAATTGGTACGGAACCCTAAAAACGATTGTTCATCTTAGATCGATGGTATAACTTTAAAGCAACGTGCTTACCATTCATCCTCAAAAAAATTCTGAAATGCACAGAAGATGTATTTTATTTAAAAAAATAAGTAGGAATATTATATTACATGTGTACATAAACCTAACTTACATAAAGGAGAAATGGGACCTCCGCATCTACCTGTTACAAACTATATGAAGTTAGATATTGCTAAGCAGCGGGTGGTAATCAACTCGCAAATGAGCTATTGATAGATTACACGTTGCGATTCACAGCTAAAACACAAAAATATATATGTCAAGCTATATGCCTACTCAAATTATAAATGCGAAAGTAACACTTTTTGTTTGTTTATATAAGTGTGTAAAAGATTATTTCTCCGGACGCATCTACTGATCTGATTCTGAAAATATTTCAATGGTATAATATTGTAGCTGTGTCATATGCTACATAATTGTGCCATTGGCTAGGTACTGATTATTCCAAAAAAAATGCAATTATTTATTTAAGAAAATAACTTAAATTAAAAATACACGAAACTTACAACAAACTAAAACATAGCATCAAAAAATTCGTCCTCAACGCTGTCAGCTGGTAATGTGGACAAGAGACTGGCGGCATTGCCACGTTGAATGGCAATGCTTAGTCTCAGAAATGCATGGTTAATGTAGAATATACTACGACAAAATGTTAATTTACGGTCACACGTTTATATTGCTTAGCAACACAGGTACTCAATTTCCCTACACTAATTAAAAAATCAATAAAAAAACTGAAAACTAGAGGTCACTAATGACAAGTTCAAACGCACAGTTAACTCCTTGACACGGTTAAACAACATTAACGAATCGTTTATCCGTATGTGTGTAATTAGCTACGAAAATGCTACACCATTATGCAAATATCATCTTAGTTGAACCGCTCTTCATTATTTATTATGCTTAATGATTGTGGCGAGTTAAGAATATGTAGTTTTAAGTGTAATTGGTTTTTACGTAAATTTATACGCAGATTTTAAGGAGTTAATAGATGAAACGTTGATTATAGATAGATATATCTCTTTATCATCATCATCATCATATCAGCCGAAAGACGTCCACTGCTGGACATAGGCCTCCCCCGAGTGTCACCACAACAACCGGTCCTGTGCGTCTCGCATCCATCGGCTACCGCATCGGATAGATCTCTTATTGCACATCAAATAAACAATACGGTTTGGACGAGGTTTACTGGTTCCGAGCCATGAAGTTTAGTATCCTAGAATTCCGTCTCTCAGACTGCGTATGGAACACAACACTGCGCTCCTAAACCAAAATCATGCACGTTACCCAGAAGGCTGTTAAGCTTAAGTGGGACTGGGCCGGACATATCTGCCGTGTGTCAGATGAGAAATGGGCAAAAAGAACCACCGAATGGCTCCCATTAAATGCGAAAAGACATCGCGGCATACCAAGGCAAAGATGGCGATGGCTCGACTCCTACCAAAAGGACTGGCCTGACATAGCAAATGACAGAGTTGTGGAAAAGGGAGAGGGAGGTGTTTGCCCAGCATCTGGATAACATGAGGCTTGTTTTGAAGCTAGAATAGCAAGCAAATTGGTATCCATGTATATTGTGGCTTATTATCTTAGTTACTCCTCTTCATTTTCTCTTCGTATCTACACACGAGACTATCTTAGCTAGAAAAACTATCCTTGTGCATTAAGGGAATGAAAAACTATGAAAATCTTGCGAAATTAATATATTAACAGTTATTTTTTTTTGAGCGGAAGGGAGTGTCAGACTCTCACTGACTAAAACCCATCCGTGCTCCTCCTAGTGCCCTTTACTTTCCAGGGCCGCGGTAACTCTTTCGAACACAATCCGCATCTCTGGCAGGACATAAAGCTGTCCTGAATCGACATCTATCGTGATCCTTTAAATTTTTTACTAATGAAAAGTTATTCATAATTTAATGTCCGGGTACCTACGAAGAGATATTCAGGAAAGGGTAATGACCGTTATTGCAAATTTATCTGTCGTTAACTATTTAAGGTTAGGTAGGAGATACTTTTAGATTCGATTATGGAACAAGCCATCATGACCATCCCTACATGTAGGTTAGTTATGCCATTTCGATAGAAGGTAGTTCAGCTTGCAAAATCGAACCCTACACGCATTTTTTTATTGCACATTATAGACTGTGAGTTGTGCTGTTATTAAGACGCTTTGTTTGTGGAAGAAGTCTCCGAAAGTACTGATTCTATTAGGAAAATAGGGTACATGACAGAAAAAATCTAATAAGTCCGTCAGATAGATTTCCAAAAAATAAGACATGTATTTTTTATTTTTTCACGCATACAAAAAAATGAAAACGACACAGTACGTTGAAAAATCGTGTGACGTGACTTGTATGTATGTCGCAGCCAACTAGCTGAATCCGCCGTTTCATTGAAAGTCTAGCCTTTTCATTGAATTGTGCCGTTTACAGTGACATGTGACATGGGAAAGTCATTAAATGATATTGCAAAAAACTTGCCACTTAGGTCGCTGAAAATTCAGCAAAATAGAATCATACATTTCCTAACCAGGAATCAAATTATCCTTTTTCTCCTATTTATAGAAGAATAGGGATGATTCCTGGAAGCTATATCATGGCAGATTGATTAAGTTAATTTTGATCCCGAAAACGACTAAACAAAGCAGCGGGACAATGCTTGTTTTCTATAAGCTGTCTAGATTTAAACTGGGTCTTAATAAAGTTACTAATATCAGAGGTCACACAAAATTTAAAATGAAGACTGTTGCATCAATGTCACAATAATGAAATGTATTCATTTCGAAAATGCATCACATTTAAATAAATAAATATTGATCCAAAATTGTAACACGTGTATTATACAAAAAAAATATCTTTAATGCATTCAATGAAAAGGTGACAATTTTAAATAAATCATAATTACCATTTTTAATCAACAAACGGATGCGGAAATCAATAATTTAATCCACTTTATGTAAGTAAGTATGTGGTTAAAAATATTAATCAAAAGTGAGTGTCTGGCCATCTTAGAAATACTGAATTTATTATGATGCGGTTTAGTCATTAAAAAGTTTAGAAAACTGGCTTCAAATGCCAATAATTTTGTTAAAAAAAAACATGATTTTGTTCTAGTAACAATGCCAATGAAAGTAACGTTGTTTTAAACTTAAATGCAATATGTTGAAATGATGATTAGCAAAAATTGTTTAAACAACGCGAATGTGTTTTATCTTAATATAATTATTATTTTTATTTGTTGTACAACTACCACAGTGTAGTCTTTTTAACCCAAAGGTTGACTGGTAGAGAATGCCTTGTTGCATTAAGTCCGCCCATGTACGACTATTGTACATAAAGTTTAAATAAATAAATAATAAAATTGGAGCACTTATCCTTTCAGTGTCATATTACCAAAAGTCCAAAGCCTCGCCCAAAAAACCAAAAACGAAAAAATAGTCCATTTGCAACCCGAATTCGTCCTCGATCGTTTCTGCTAGTAAAGTAAAAGTAGCCGGACTGATCTCCAGTATATAAACGGATCGCTCCGAGCACAAGGCATCACACATCAGCCAGCGTTGAAGCAAACTAGACATGGCCAAATACATCGTAAGTTGGAGTGCAGTGAATGTGTCGTGTCGTGTGAGGTGCACTATGCACACATGTGAAGTGGACTCGAGTTTTCGTAAAGTCTGTGCTCTCTGGATGTGATTTTCAACGTTTCCGAGATCTCATGGATTTGATCGCAATTTCTAAGTGTTCTGTACCAGTTATTGGCGAAATGGAACGCTTTTGTGGAGAGGCGTGTTCCGGCTTTAGAAGTGATAGCTTCGAAGCTTCACGATTAATTGTGGACTTGTTAATTAGTGATGCAGTGGTTACTGAAGCAATCACATAAGCATAAGTCTTGACTATGCATTTAGTCAAAACAGGATTCAAATTTATCTCCCCAGGTTTATGTAAGTTTGGGAATCGGTATCTTAACTTGATGTTTGTTGACAGGTCGCCCTCGCCCTCCTGGGTTGTGCCGCCGCTGAGCCACCCGTGGGCTACAGCTACTCCGCCCCATCGTCGCACTCGTCTTCCATCTCGCTGGGCAGCCTCAGCAGCGGCGGCCACTACACGTCCGTGCCCGTCGGCCATTCCGAAAGCGAGGGCTACTTCGTAGACCCTCATCTCCTCTACAAAATCAAGAACATCCTCTTGTCCGAGGAGCTCAAGAACCAGGAGTCCGGCTCCGGAGGCCACGGCCACGGTCACGGACACATCTCATCTCACTACGGCGCCCCAGCCCCCGTGTACGGCGTGCCCCAACAGAGGGTCGTTGGCATCGAACTCGACCACGTCCAGCAGGCCATCCAAGTCGCTCAGTACCACCAGGCTCAGGAGGCATACGCCAGCGGTCACGGTAGCTACTACTCCGGTGGACAAGGTGGCTACTCCTCTGGTGGACACGGTGGTTACTCCTCTGGTGGCTACTCCTCCGGCGGTGACTCTTCCCACTACACCACCATTGGAATCCCCTCAGGATCCTACGGAGTCCCCTCCGAGTCATACGGCCACCCTCACTAAACGACCAAATTGTTAGTCATCTCATCTCATTTAATGTAAATCATGTGATCGCATCTTAGATGTTATTATGTATTATATTTGTTGTTATAAGTTTCTGTAAATAAAGAACAATCTATTTTGTACGAACGGCTCCTTGATTTAATGTCCGAACTTTCACATCCCGAGGTACCGCAACTGGTACATCTTGCTGCTACAATCGTAAAACCATATGCGGTTTAGCAAAAAAATATATTAATGCGAAACAAAAACATGTTTCGACGCCTTAAAGAGCAGTAATAGGTCCCTATCGAAAGTCGTTTTCGATAAAATCGAAAGTGCCGATGTCAGCGGACGACTTTATGACATGCGCGTGACGTAATTGACGTGCAATTTTATAATAAAGTGGAATTAAGTCTTTTTTTTTTCGACATAATATTAAGTTACACACTTAGCACCTCACAAAATGAATCACTCATGGTTTCGCAACCCGCTGACCGAGATACGTGAACGTAACAACCTTAAAACCAATGAAGAATTAGAAATTACGGTCGGACATACCAGATCGCACTTTCGAGGATTAGATAAAAATTTCGAAACTGGCTATAACCCGAGCCATCTCGTGTTGCGTCATAGCGGCCATTTTCGCGGAATTAGCGAATAATTTCGCTCGAGTTGTTAATACGAATGCACCATGCACTTTCTCCTTGCAACCTCGGGTGTTCCGAATCTCGAGTGTTACATAATTAACGCATGAGAGGCTGCGAATGATCTGGTCGTATCCATCTGTAGGATCTTGTTTAGGTACGTCAAATTATTCTATCAATTAGCAGGTCTTGCGAAATTCGAGTTTTTTGAGATTATTCGATTTTCGGACACGATAATTGCCATGTTCATCAAGATCGACCTCCATTTTATCAATTTGTTTTATTAAGTTCTTCACTCGTTTTGCATATTTTGGGTGTGATTTCACCGAAAAGTGAATAATGACTTTTTTACGAGCGATGCGAAAATTGAGCTCCTGAATTATACTTTTTTGTTCTTATCACTTTCTCCCATCTTGCAACAAGTTATTGTTCCTAATATGGTTTTTGGAGTCAAAGGCTAATGTGACAGTAAAGAATGACTGTTTGTTTTAACCCGACTGCCGCAGAATGAGGGTAATGTTTTTGAAAAAATTAAGGACATTGTTATAAAACGATTTTATCATATTATGTAGATTGAAGTTACTAGGCTCACAGGAAAGACAAGCTATCTGTCACATGATTTTAGAGACGAGTGTTACACGGTCAAACAAAGGAAAAAAAACTGTCCAACGGTTTTTGTAATCATCAAATGCTTTTAGTAAATTAAATAAGTACTTAAAACATTTTTCCGACATTTACTCAGTGATGTTTACGTTCATCACTATTTTTTTTTATTGATCATCATTTAATTAATGTAAGTATACAAATATTTTTTTTAAGTAGGTAATGTTAATAATAGGTCAGCTCAGTACCCATTAATATTTAAAACTTGTAGATTAAAATAATTCCTAATTAAATAGAGACCTGAAATATCGAAGTATTTTCAATACGTTAAACCGAAGGTCCAGGCCAGCTGTCATTTGTAGATCTGTAGCAGTCATTACGCAGTCACCTACTGGGTTGTGGAGATTACAAAAGCAGCTGTATGAATTGAGGAGCCACGTCAAATTCTAAAGGGAAACTGTCACTTTATTTTTTCATTGAATCTCAGCACTACTGAACCCAATTTATTTGCAGGTATTATACACAATTGCTGCTAAATGATGATACACAATTTTCCATTATCATAATATTCATGTATTACTTAACGAGTTCTAGGTGGCTCCTCAATTCAGATGTTTAGATTGAGGAGCAACTTTTGCATTGATATAACTTGTGATATAGTTTGCTGCTAAATCCAGAATTTTTGCTGCAATATCAGCTATTTTGCTACTTAATAAGGGTGTTAGTTGTTCTATAAAATCTGATGTGGCTCCTCAATCCATACGAACACAAGTACTTGTATGTAGCTATAGTTCCAGAATTCAAGACGGAAAACCGACCTTATTATAATTGTGAAAGGCTAGGTAGATTGGTCGACATAATATTATGTTTACTGTTTACAAACGACTAAACAAATGCATGCTTCTTCTTTGCAGCTGAAACACTAGGAAGTGGTGACGGGCGCACCACTTGGGGACTTTGGGGGAGAATTTTGACGTCTAAAAATTGCAGGCTCTCAGCCTAATTTAAATCATTAAATTTTAATTTTAATTTGATTATAAAATGCAGTGTTACACGTCGTCAAAACCGCGTTCATCAATCGCTAAGCCACTACTCCGCTTCCGCCTGCCAAAATTACACAATACTTTAAATAATATGTGTAACAAAATCACAAAGTAACATAATTACACGCGGAGTAACCGAAGACTAACGCACCGTCGCTTTAGATAGTAGTAACACTGGTTTTCGAGAGCATTGTATAACAACAAACACACATAAGTTCATACTTTATTATGTTATACGCGTAACGTTTGTCAATATGGTAAATATAGCTCAGACCGTGGCATGGCCTGGGGATTTTATTGTTATAACTTTTTAACACGTGATAAGTGTAATGTCGTATTGGTTTTGTAGTGTCAAGGTCTCGTGTTACATTTAAATGTAGGGCAAAAGTACGACTGGATTTTCATGTAGTATTTTACTTTTTGTTGGTATAAAAGTTGTACTGATTAAGTAGTGTTACTGGTTCGTTGGAAGGCCTACAAGGTGGACCGACGACCTGGTGTCGGTCGTGGGTTGCCGATGGATGCGAGACGCACAGGACCGGTTGTTGGAGCGACACTTAGGGGAGGCCTAAGTCCAGTAGTGGACGTCTTTCAGCTGATATGATGACTGATTGATTAATATTATGTCAACGGAATTTATGTGAAATCTCCTTCGTTATCTACCGCAGCCCTGTTATGCAATTTCAGGGCATTCATTTTGTGTTACGAGCCTATCGCTGGATGGGCCATGCCGCAGCAGACATGAAAAATCCTGTCCCATTTAAGATGGGCAGCTTTCTGAGATCTGAGTTTTGGAGCGCTATAGAATATTTTAAAATAAATTGTCGTGTGACTTTTCATTTCAATTCCTTTAGAATTGATGCTCCTCATTACAATTATCACACGACACAAATACCCTGAACACTTAAATAAAGTCAAAAAAATAAAAGAAAGAACAATTTTCGCTTGAAATAAGCCGATGCTATTATTTAATCGATTAGCAACAACAACAATACAACAAATAAACGCTACATTCTTCTTTTACCACGCCAATTATAGAGACAATGAACCTGAGTGATTGGTATATCGTGTTTAATAAAATAAAACAAATAAACATCGCTACGTGGAGTAAATAAAAGAAACGCGTGTAATCAATTTGGCGTGAGGAAACAATATCGGCTATCACCTTTAAAAAACCCGGCTGAAGAGGACAATGCAGAAAACTGCAGCCTTTTTAAAAGTAACACAACTGGCAAAGTCTTCATGTAATGTATATTTAGTCTATAATGTGACCTTCTCCCTCTCACATCAAGGAGGTCTTTAGGGACCCTTGATGTGCGAGGGAGTAGGCCATATTCCACCAGGCGGGATCTAATGTGAGTTGGTTTTGCCTACTTAACTTTCCATCTTTTGTTGAATTACGCCCTGGAGAAAGAGAATCTTTCCTATTTATTTACATGAGAAGGTCTCTCTTTATCCAGGGCCAAGAAGAATTAGTATTATAATATATGTATATGATGTTTCCTTCCGTATTTAAATTGATAGGCGACAGAGATCAAAAGCTAGAGCTGGAGAGGACTTTAACTCCGTCAAGGAATTCAGAACTTATATTTAGGCACTGATTATTCGAATACCTTGGTAATCTCATCAGTCAACGACATAATGTTACACAGTTATTCAAATAGTCAGTACGATTCCGTGTAAACATTATGAGATATACTGGGTAATTTTTTTCCAGTGCGCCAAGAAAGCCATAGTCAATTCCTAAAAATTTTTGATGACAATTTTGTATGGGAAGTTCAAATTTTTTTTTAGGATTGACTATGGCTTTCTTGGGGAAAGTTATTCATTTACATGGGCAGAAGTGGTTCTCAAAGTTTGCGCACTGGAAAAAAAGTTATCCAGTATAATTTTGAGGGCCCTCGATTTCTCTCGGATCCCATCATCAGATTATGACTCCATGACAATGGGACCACCTCAGGCTAGGCTAGGCTCTAGGTTTACGAATAAAAAAAGAATTTCGAAAATCGGTCCACTATTGGAAGAGAAATCGGTGATTATACATAAAAAAACATATCGTCGAACATAATAACCTCCTCTTTTTTGAAGTCGGTTAAAAATAAAGGGAGTAAATGAAAGCGTAACCGTTAACAGAGCAGCAGGAAGATGACGATGATGAATTAAAAGTTTTACTTTTGACCAACTTTTAAATTACTTATGCACGCAATTTATGTAAATACATACTAAGATACATAATTACAATGTTCCAACATAAACGAAATTCACTCCCACATTACGTGGACTGATAATAATTTGCATTCAATATACCAAAGATGGAAGGAGAAAGTTCATCTTGGACCAACGTTCCATTGTTTTCGATGACCGTCTGACGCTTTACGAAAATTAATGATTTTTTGTTGGTTGTAGAGCATGCAAGATTTTTATCTTTCTTAAATAATACTTAAATACGTAGTAGTATAATAATTTAAACCCCATCAGTATCATTAATTTGCTGGCCAACGTAATCGTTATCATAAATAGTATGTAATGAAGGAGGAGTATTTTGTTTGCTTGTTTAAAAGGGGTTATCTCTGGAAGTAATGATCTGATTTCGAGAAATCTTTTATAGAATCATTGATAATTATGGAGCTATTGGTGAGTGCTATAGTATTTTTATCCCATAAAATAACAGGGTTCATGCGGGATGTTACGGAATTTGTTCGAAAGAGTCACCTCGGCCCTGGAACGTAAAGGGCATTTGGAGGAAGACGAGTCTGTAAGAGTCTGACACTCCCTTCCGCTCCGCCCAGAGCTGGAGGAGTCGTTGGATGATTTCCCATCCTTAAAAAAAATGTGTTCATGCGGGATAGTCTACAGGAAAAATAGTTAGTTTAGAATAATATTTTTTTTCGCAAAACAAGAAGCATCCCGTATAAAACTATTATTATTCTTACGAAATGTTATTTTTTCATTGACGGGAACATATAAACAAAAGGCTTTCATTCAGTCAACCTGTCATCAGAAGTCTAGAGAAAACCTAACCAGAAAGTTAAAAGACTTCTTAACAAAAACAATAGGTATTTTGATCATAATCTCAGAAAAATACACGGAACTAAGTATTTCGCCAACGATACAACAATGCTCGAATAAAATTTAAATAATTTATGCTAATTAATCGCCCGAATTCGAATAAAATGAACGTAACGAAACACTGCAATTATATAATGTTGTTGCATTTATATATTTACATAATTAGGAGATAGAATTAATTTTTCGTCGGCGCCTATTCGGTTGCAAATATTCTTTGAGTTTTTGCAATGTCTAGTCAATTTACACATGTTCTAGAAGTAAAAAACAACAGATTGGTTTCTCTGCAATCGTTTATGTATGGGTAAATCCGGCGACGCGGTAGCCCCAGGAGGAGATAGCGTGATGAATGAGACTCTTAAAGAAAGAATTGGCCAGATGTAGCAAAGGACAGAGAACAGTGGAAGAAAGGAAGGGAGGCCTTTGACCTGCAGGAGTGGAACAGTACAGGCTCATAATATTAAATCCTATAACATCGATTAAGATGAAACTGGTGATAGACAACAAAGTTAGTAAAGGAAAGGGTTGACTACGTAACATAATAAATGATAGTGAGTTGCGTTCATTATACTGGGGTAATCCCAACGGGTCTTTTTTTGTTGGGTGGGAAATAATCAAAAGACTGCTTCCAATTTTCTTGGAGCGGGAGGGAGTGCTAGACTCTTGCTAACTAAACCCATCCGTGTTCCTAAAATGCCCCTTGCGTTCCAGGGCCACGGTGACTCTTTCAAACAAATTCCGCAACCCTGGAACAATTCCATGACCCTGTTACCAACGGGCCTAGGAATACATTTAGGCATGTTTAGCTCTTTTTATTATGGGTGCACGAGGTTTTGTTTTTAAAGAAATAAAACAAAAAAAAAGTATCTCTGACATTGCAGGTATTAAACCGTAAGGGAATCGAGTGATCATCTCACAACACTAGTATGTAGCTAAATACCCTGTTAGGGTTGCGGAATTTGTTCGAAAGAGTCACGGCGGCCCTGGAACGCAATGGGCAATAGGGGAACACGGATGTGTTTTAGTCAGTAAGAGTCTAACTATCTCTCAAATAAAAAAATAAATAAAAAAATATGGTCTGAGAATCTCCTAAATAAAAAAATAAATAAAAAAATACAACTAGATATTTAAATTTACGCCTCCGCCAACATCACAGTCATATTTTTTCTAGTCTTCCAACCAATTTAGAATATCTAAACACAACCAGAAAAAACAAATGCAGGCCAGGATATACAAGAGAAAGCAAATCTTAAGATCAATGACGTAACTCACAGATTGTAACGAATTGTACATTTTCCTCACGTGGGCAGTTTGTACAGGTATTGTGTAGAATCGCTAATCTTACAAGCGTTCACATAATGCTACTGTGATGTCTGAGTGTTATGACCGATGCACTTCCTAAAAAGGCTAAGAATCCGTTAGACATGGAAACAAAGGACACTAAAAAACTGAGTGACTGATGATTAAGATAGCTTTATTTTGTTTTCAGTAAAGAATGTAACATCAAAACTATCCAACCATCACTCATCATCATCATTAGGTATAAAGCTGAAGAGTTTGTTTGAACGCGCTAATCTCTGGAACTAGCAGCCGGATTTGGAAAATTCTGATTCCGGGTTTCGTATGTGATAACCACATTCATGAGGAAGGCTATACGAGAATGGGAAATTCTTACTGGAACGAGAAAAAACGGGATATGCGCTTATGAATTCGCGGGCAAATGGTAGTTAGACATAAAACCAGCATCAAAGGTAACCCAAGAGGTTCTAAACAAAAATATAATAGCCTATTTGAACAATTCCGGCCATGACGGCCACTCTCAACAGAGCTAGACATCGGCGTGGGAGATAATAGTGAACAAGTGTGTGCGCAAACACAGATGCACTTGCTCTTCCATCACTCTCATGATTCGATAGGACGTTAATCCGAAACAACTGGAGAGAGATCTCCTAATTTGAAAACCCAATAACACTTTTTGCCCCACCTGGAAATCAAAAAGAGTCAGACATCAATCTGCAGCCAGTTACGGGCCTGTGGACGGCGAGCCGGGCATGCGAACGGCGAGCGTTGAGTTGACTCGCTGTGCGATCAAAGCCAGGCCCGGGTGGTACTGTGTTCCACGCGCGCCTCAAAGAGCTATGCCAAAATAATAGACGGGGCCCTAACGGCCAGAGCCTGCCAGGGTTGCGGAATTCGTTCAAAAGAGTTACCGCCCTGGAACGCAAAGAGCACTAGAAGGAGCACGGATGGGTTTTAGAAGAGTCTGATACTCTCTGCCGTTCCACCCAGAGGAAAGAGTCATTTGATGATTTCCCATCTATAAAAAAGCCAGTTAACACTACAAACCAGGAAAATAAAATTAAGTATAAAAGTTACATTAAAATTTAAATACTCAATCCTAATTTATTCAACTCTTAAAACATGACATAAACGTTTGTTTATGTCATGTTTTAAGAGTTGGGTTTCCACATTTATAGCAATTAATCGCCAATGTAATCTTATTAATCAATTTATCATCGTTCGAAAATTATTATTCAAATATGTATTATGATTATGTAAACATTTTATGTGTCTACATATTTGTGGGTGTAGACTTTCTATAGATTTTAAAACCTGATAATTTTATTTGGATTTTAGACTTTTGCACTGATATTCCCGTTGTCTTGGGATGTAAATTAATAAAGTTGCGTAATAACATATTTTCAATATTTTACGTGTAACGTTTGTTTGCTTATATAATTAATAACCAATGTAATTGTTTTTTATTATTGTTGGCATAATATAGTGTGCTAGCTAACATGTGCCATTTTATTTAATTTTATGTAATTTTCTAGTTCTATCATAAAATGTTTAATTAAACCATTATATAAATTCAAGTTCTTCAAACTTAACGGACAGATGTGTTGCTGGGGAGTTTGTTGCGCCACTTCTTCTTCCCAGTTAAAACACTAGTATATATAAGTGGTGACGGGCTGGGCGATTTGAGGGACTGTCTTCATGTAAATTTTGACGTTCAAAAAGTGCTGATTTTCAGCCTAATTTGAATAAATGACTTTTGATTTTGGATTTGTTTTTTATTAATATTGACCATCGAGAGTTTTATTATTTCTTTGGCTACTCTTGCGTCGATCTTGTCAAAAGCGAGGAACACAGATACTGTCAGAGAACCGCACACTGACTGTGCTGAGTACGATATTCCGAATGCATAATTTGTCTATTTCTTTGTAGGTCTGTGGTGATATGCGAACGATCAATCTTGCGCGGGCGCACTCGAAATGATGTCCGCAGTCCACAAGTGACAGGCGGTCGGCGGGAGATTTAGATCTATGGTAAAGTATGATTTTATCTGTTCGGTAGTAGTTAGCAGAAGTGAAGGTTATTATGTAAGTTTTTTTATGTTATTATTTTGGTTTTGTCAGAAAAAGATTCCAAAAGAAGGCAGCTAATGACTAGAAGCATAGTCAGTAAATATCTTTATAAGAATTGCCACGCTGAATTACGTCGCCATTGCGGGTCAATCCATATAAATCATCCATAAATATGAATGCTTCAAGCACCAGTATTCATTTAAGATACAGATCAATCAATTCCGTTTTAAGGCCAATCTCGGAACACAAAAAAAATTGCACACCCCACCACCATTCAAGACCCACATTCACGATGTGCGTTAAGTTTCTGTAATCTAATCATCGGGATAAGTATCGGAAGGTAAAAAGTGACCCACCTGACGACTCTCACTTGTACCAAGACTCCAAGATGTAATCGCCATGAAATAACGAAGTAAAGAAGGCTCACTTGGCACAAAAACCGCGATAGTAAAATTTTAACGTGGTCCTCGTCAAAAGTTTTGGACACATGTCACTTTGTCCAGAGTCCAAGGCTCCAGCAGCAAGATTTTTCTACGGATAATATATCCAATACGGCGCCTTTAGCTTTGTGCATTTGGGCTAAGAAACCTCACAGCTTCATATTTCCTGTAAATAATATTTAGGTATAGGATTGATTTGTTTGAGTTCTGAAGTAGCGACCGCGTACCGGAAGACGCAGCGTTGAAAAGCCTCCCACTAGGTGGACCGATGACCTGGTGAGGATCACTGGTAGCCGATGGATGTGAGACATACAGAACCGGTTGTTGTGGCGACACTTGAGGGAGGCCTATGTCCATCAGTGGACGTTTTTCGGCTGATATGATGATGATAATGATGACCAGATGACGTGAACACCGTTCCGTGGTAGTAGTGGTAAAAACTTGAGTGAGGAAGTACATCAACAGTAAAACTTTAGTGAGCAAGTACAGTAGTCTCGTCAAAGTTAGAGTGAACAAGCTCCTGTCTCTGTCATCTCTGACATTGACTAGAGTCAAGAGCAAACCCATAACTAATAAAAAAAAAGAAAAAAAAAACTTTGATAATTGGTGGAAAGACTGACATTGATAATAATTAGTAATTACTGGTACTTTTAGTGATGGAGCGGTAGTTAGATTTATATCACTACATCCCAATATAATGTAGAACTTCTGAACTTGACTGTGTTGTGTCGATGGCCACAGCAATGCAGAACATGATAAGTTTTTGTTGAGTATAATGATGTGTCATTTTGCGGTCGTTAGAGTGTTTATAAGCATCGGTTTGTTAGTTTTGTCAAATTGAGTGGCAATTCATTGAGGATGATGTGAATTCTTGACAAGGATAAATTTGTTGGTAGGCACGTTTAGAGTTCGTAAGAGAAATTTTTGAGAGGTGCTTCATCGCTATTGTGGAAATGAAGTGGGGAATGACTCGTCATTTTTACTATGTATGTTATTAAGGTAAACAAATTCTTGTTTCTGTTTACACGTATGAGTTTCTATAAAGTTGTTATACCTTCAAATTCATTCTCATCATCATTATCTACTTGCCCTTGTTCCATGTTACTTGTGGTCTTCGTAACATCAACTTGTCTGCGTCTAATCTTTATTAATTTTTCAATTTATTTTTCTATCTTTGATGTAACTTATTCCTTTGTTTTGGGAAAACCAAGCATATTTTAATGAAATTAATATACCTAATTAACCATGACGTTTATTGCATATTCTTCCTAAGAAACATCAAACCTGTCCGTCATAAATAATAAAACCGGTCACTTTCAATAGGTATCTTGAGGTTGCAGTGAAAGTAATATTGTCTAGTTCTATGTGAATAAGTGAGCTATGTTAGACCACTCAAATATAAGTGATTATTAATGAAAAAATATCACGTTTTATTTTAATTATTTTTGGCTTTTGCTTATTTTGTAAATGATTAAGTCAATGGGGCTTAGGTAATGTTGTCTCCAGGAGTTTTTGCACATACTTCTCCATGAAGATCTGCTACTTTTGAATGTACAATTAACATCACACTGCCTGAGCGAATTCTGATAGTTAAGAAGTATCTTTAAATTGTTTTTATTGAAATGACTTAATCTAGTATCATTTATTATTTTTGTAAATCAACAGGACAACATCATTTTTTTAACCGACTTCCCAAAAAGGAGGAGGTTCTCAATTCGACTGTATTTTTTTTTTTTTTTTTTTTAATTAAATGAAGAGCTTAGTGACAACGATAACAACAAGATCATAAATTATACCGCCTAATTTATTTTATAGTAAACTAGCTTTTATCCGCGACTTTGTACTCGTCTATCCTGTATAGCCTGTAGCTTTCCTCATGAATGTGGCTATCATGTACAAAAATAATTTTCAAAATCGGTTCAGTAGATCCAGAGATTACCCCCTACAACCTCACAAACTTTACCTCTTTATAATATTGGTATAGATCAGTACAGATTGATAATAATCCTTAATCAGTGTGTACAAGTCTCAGCAGGCTCCACACAACAGACTAATTTAAACTAATACTCAGACTAGCTAATATACCTTCTCCTTCACATACCGGACATCGCACTCGTCTCACGTATGTTTTAATCTACAATCACGAGACGATTACACAACACACATTCACTAATCAACTAACTTGGCTAACAAACCGCAGAATTTTGATTGGTTATACGTCATTTTTGAATGTTAAGATGAGAAAATATATTGCTAAAATTCGTTTTGTTGTTGATGATATAATTGTTAAGTATAGATGTGGTTTAAAAGAGACCAGTTGAATGTATCATAAGGCTGGTAAAGAGAGTGATTTTCCAGCTATTTCGTACTGGTTTTTGTCTATCTTTGCATTCTTGTCTGTTACATGCTGGTTTTTATCTATCTGTACAAGGATGTTTTTGTCCATCTTGTTTATAACTCTGTCTTAAGATTTTTTTATATTTATTTGACTAGAAATACACATATTGTATCTATTTAAATAGTAGTTGTTTTCAACTGTTTCCCTCACTGAGTTATCTCTGCCTATGACAGAAACTCCATGTCGCGTCAAGAGCCTCTCCTAAATCTGGTCTATTAGCTATTTATAAATATCTATTCTATTATCCCGTCTTCAAATATTTACAGACTGAACTACTAAATTTGCTCCGAGTTGTGTTCTATGCTCATCCGTGGGGCATCACTATTTCTTCTTGTGAAATCTGTAAGTTTTAGAGTAGTGTCCATTTAATTAATTTATTTATTTCCAAATGATTATTTAAAGAATGTATCGTTTACTAATTTTTATCATTTACTTACTTATCTGATCGTATTGGAGTTTCCAGATTGTATTGGCGTCATTGACGACACGAATCGAAAAGATTTCGGAATGCAAATCGACATCAGTAAATACAACAATTTTATTACCCATTTGCGTAATGGTTTCAAGATTTCACGAAGTGTCCTCCAATTTGTTATGTAAAGGAAATAAATAACAACTAAATGAGGGGTGTTAAGATAGTTAATTCATATGAGGAAATTCTTTATCCGGATGTTATCCAAAATTTAAGTGGTTTGTATTCCATATTAAATTTACTGGCTGGAATATAGCCAAATAGTATCTTACCTAAAATTTAATTCAACATTGAGCCTGACTAAAAGCTTCTAAAAACCAGGAAGATTCGAGAGAGAACAAAGAAAATTACTTCTATTTTACTATGAAAAAATCCTTGTAGAGACCATCCTATCTGTTGCCTTGCATGAAATCGACACGGACGACACGGTTGGCGCAGTGCAAAGACTACAATAGGCGCATTGGTTGAGCGATTGCCTGCTGCGCTACGTGTCGCGGGTTCGATTCCCGCACGGAACAAATATTTGTATGGCCTACAGATAGTTGTTCCGGTTCTGGCTGTTTGTGTATGTGAGATTGTATGTTTGAAACGCACCTACGATACAGGAGAAATTCCTAGTGTGGGGCAATATTAAAAAAAAAATAACTAATATAACTTTGTATTCTTCCAGCACAAAAGGATCTACAGAATCCGGAAGCAAGAATATCCTACGTCAGACCAAGTAAAAGCGAGTTCTTTTAAAGGAGAAAAGTGCGTGAGATACAGAATCTAGGTCATATAACATTGGCATGCTGAGCATTATGCTGATATTATGCAGCGCATGTCCACTAAGATGGCTTTGAGAGTCATTTGTGGGTATGCGTTACGAACTAGTGGTCTTCCCAAATCGAGATCTTGTGTGTAATGGGAAATTGTATGCAGTTGTGTTTTTGAATAGTGGGTTCGTTATGTACAAGGCTTTTACGTAGGTTCTGTCTTTCTCAAAAGGTAAATTGCTCTTGATTCTGACTTTTTTGGTCTAGTTTTGACGACTAAAGAAGGTAAGGTACATCTAGATTGATTTTGTGCAGTTTTGCATACATAATTTGATCAAGAAAGAAAGAAAAACCGTTTATTCACGTGAAAGTGACTCACATACTTAAAATTTTGTAAACATAACATAAGCCTAAAAAAAAACAAATGTTGTCTAAACCTAAATTATGTTCTTAAATTTAAAATCCTAGACGGAATCATGCGTCACTATAGCGAGAAACTACTAAATACTTTGAAACTTTTAGATAAAAGAATACGATTTATATACTTATAATAAAACATAGTACATACCTACCAAATATTTGCTGCTTGCCAAAAATTGCCATTCCATCAGTGTGTCAGACACATGCTGATTGAGACAATTTAAAATTATTCTAGGTAGTTTTTATCTCATTTTACTTAAAGGTACACTAAGAGCAGTTACTTAATTACTTACACACATAAACAAATAGGTACTTTACAAACAGCGTAACGCAACAAAAACTAAAGCCATTTAAAATTTAGGTAATGTTTTTTTTCCAAGTCGACCTTTATGTCACATTATTTCATTGTTAGTTTCTTCGGGTACATCCATAGTTACATTTGAATTTGCATCTTATTATTCCTTGTTACTTCATACTCTTTGCACCCATAAAAATGAGACAATGGTTTTAAAAACCCACGGTGCAATTTACCCATACATCGACATTGACCCTCAACTGTAATTCTGCTGACCCCAATACACATCACGTCCACTCTCGGCTTCCTTATGAGTAGCAAGTTACACAAGTGAACACCTGATCGCGAGAACTGCCTTATTGTGAGTGTATGTATGTATGTGTCGTAGCCATATCGTAGAATTGGCCATTGCATGATGTGGCTGAGATTGGGTACAGGGATCTTAGGGGACACCGACACGGATAGTATAGGTTCGAATGGGATGACGGGAGCTAGAGTGAGCGAGCAAAGTGAGCCAGCAAAGCTCCCGTCATACCACTAATGTAATGGTTCCGTCCAGGAATTGGTTCCGTAATCCGTCGTATAGGTTAGATTTGAGGTTGCCATTTCTTGGAGAGGCCAACCGTTATTTGAAATGGCTAATTTTACGATATGGCTTTGATATTTTCTGGCACCAGGGAACCTCGCCCCTAGTACTACTAAACTATTGTAGTAAATAAAACACAAATTATAATTATACGAATACTTAGTCAGGCTTTCAGGTTTAGACGGGTGCTAATACATGACTGTCCTATAAAACAAAGCATATTTTTTACATTCTTATTCAAATCGTATTTAAACTTCTGCCAGACGCTTCCAAAGTTCCACCGACTAACTGGTCTGCCGGTGACCTGCTCTCAAGGAGTTGACATTATGTATTACTGTTTAACAGATTGTGGAGTAATAATGAAGCTTTTAAGGTAACAAGTGGAGAAAGGGCAGTAAGTAATGGTAAAAATGACTTTCTAAATTCTGTTAATGACAATTCTGGTTTTAAGGCTACATTCAGAGGGTCAATTCTATTAATTTTTGAACTACATTCACATTCGCATGTCAGTCGCAATGCGACTGACACATGAATGCGAATGTTGCTTAAAAATTGTAGAAATGGCACTCTGGTTAAAAAAAAATATATTTGACTAATGATCATCATCTGCCCAGCCTTTTCCCAACCAAATTGGGGTCGGCTCCCAGTCAAACCGGATTCAGCTGAATACCAGTATTTTACGTGGAGCGGCTGCTTACCAGACCTCCACAACCCATTTACTGGGTAACGGTACTTCTTGGCAAGACTAGTGTCAGATTTTCTGGCTTCTGACAATCCGTAACGACTGCCAAAGATCTACAAATGACCGCCGGGACCAACGGCTTAACGTGCTTTCCGAGGCAGGGAGGAGTCTCGGTATGTTAACATGGTCACCCATCCACAGACCAACCTCGGCAAGCGTTGCTTAAACTTGAAGATTGGTCCGTGCGGCTGTCATAATTTAGCCACCCTTAAATATTGTACCTACCCATAAATTTCCGGAAAGACGTTAACTACTAAATAAAAAAAAACTTAGATATATTTGGCACAAACAGAAAAGCAAACAAGTATTCAAGAAAACAAAATAAAATAGGTATAAAGAATAAATAAATACTGGTCGGATTTCACCCAAATCCTTATTTTAAATCACCAATGAGAAAAGCTCACACCTCACTCCTCGCTCACGCCCGCTGTTTCATTTAAAAAAAACTTGGGTAAATACAAAAATCATTCAACATAACTTACCACTTCAAACTAAACGATGTGTACGCGCAACCTAGTTTCCACGTATTAGCGCGTCATGCGTTTGCCAGCACTTTTAACAAATCACGCGCATGCATGACATGACTCATTACTGGAACGTTTTGATAGTTTCTTACTAAACAACTTTGTTTATCTTTCTTTACACTATGTGAACAAGCTCGACGTTTAAGTTGATTCAATGTTTAAAAAAATAAATTAATGTGGAAGCAAAATAAATTTTAAAAATAATAGAAAAATAACATTGCATTTATACATTTTTGAGTGTTCCTAGATCAAAGAAATGAATCAATCAGCAATTTTTTTTTGGAGGTAGTCCCACAATAAAAATAACCTATTTAAACATAGATTATTATAGGGCAAGCAAAAACTAAGCTTTTAGTTCTGGTTTGTGGGACTTTAAACCCTGTCATCTCTATTAATCTTTGCCAAAGACTTCAATAGTATACTGGCTAATCTTTGCTGAGATTCTTACTGACGCAACGTTTATTTTATTTAATAGTAGCAATCCAGTTAATGTTGTGTAAGTATGAAGGAAATGTGATTCTGTTATGTTTGCTCCGCGTGCGATCAGAGCAATCTGCTACTAATTGTAACTACCTATAATTTTCTACTGGGCGACGTAAGCGGCTAATAAACTGACGCACTTTTTGTAGTTGGAGATTGCGTTGAAATAACTTCATATTTAGAATAGAATAAAATTTATTTGCATTCGACATGGTAAAGGAAATGGTACAAAAATTAAATACAGAGCATACATGTTCACACACACACTTCCCTTTCACTTTCTACACTTCTTCTTAAAATATCTTCTTAAAATATTTTAACAAAAATTGGTTTAGTGGGAAAACTGTTGGAAATCCAATCTTAGTGCGGTGTCCCTATTCATAATTTGTACCCCATTCAAGTGCACCAGTACGTACCGCGCTAACCGCGCACGTAACACAACGAAGGCCGTATAGAAAAGAGTTCAACGCATTCCGCACCTAATCGTTACCGTTATGGGGGGCTTGTATGGGCTAATGTGACTGTTATAAAGGGCTTGATAATAGCACTGTTTATGATAACTTTATGATAATCATGATAATCAGTATGAAAGGGTTTTGATTGTGAATTGAAAATGTTATTAGATAATGTAGTATGTATTTAGAAAACGGATTACGATTCTGAGATGTAGAAATAATATACTTTTTTAACCAACTTCACAAAAAAGAAGAGGTTCATACTCGGTTGTTTTTCTATATTTGTTCTCGGCACTTTTACCATTGACAGCAAGTATATGCTTTTTTGCATGGCCAAAGTACCTACTATTTTTCGTGTAAAATAATTATATATATATTTTTTTTAAATTGCGTTTGTATATACCCAGTATTCTTTTTACTAGTCTAGTGATTTACTGAATAAGAATAAATAAACTATTTCTATTTACTCTTTTTTACCTTTTTGTATCTATAAAATTGTATTTAGTTTTTGAATTCAAATATTAAATGACATGATACACTGTCCTGAAAAAATGTAACAAATTTGAAAAAAAATACGAAGTGAACTTCATTTCCAAGAAAGAAAAAAGTTTGTAAAGAAAATAACGCACGTAAATGCCTTCTATTAGTATAAGGGAAAATTCACTTACAAGAGTCTTTAAAAGGAAATTAGTACCTACTACTAGTACAGTAGGTTGTACTTACATAATGGTGTTAATAGCCAAAGAAATACAAACGTCGTAAAATCGAACTAATACTGCTAATGCACTTTTACGGTGCCGACTGCAAATACATACAAATAACGTGCAAGGACCTTACCTCATACTCGTATTGGCCACTGGCACAATATACTTTGATCGAAAGTTTTGGCGAAAATATTCACGTTGACTGATACCGTTATTAAAGTTGTTTAATCCTCTCTTTGAAACAGAGTTATGACGAACTAAGAAAAACGTTGATAACACTTACAATTTTCCACATAACATAGGGCTTCTTTTCCAACAGAGATGTGCGAGAATGCGTAGCGCGGGATGTTACGCCAATAAAATCGCTTGCGCTGACTGAGACTAGGTAAATAAAGCGATTATATTGGTTCTCAAAAAACACATCCCTCGCTATTCATCCTCGCACATCTCTGGTGGAAACGTAAGCTTAAAAAACACAACCCGGAGGACACGGTGGAGGTCTGCCCTGCTTAGGTGGAGCTCCACCGTGTCCTCGTCGAGGCAATCGGCGGCGGTGTTCTCTCGGGTCGGTCCTGGTTCAATACAAAACAACAAAAGAGTTACCGCAGCCCTGGAACGCAAAGGGCACTAAGAAGAGCACGGATGGGTTTAGTCAGTAAGAGTCTGGCACTCCCTCCCGCTCTACTCAGAGCGGAAGGTCATTTGATGATTTCCCATCCATAAAAAAGCCTAAAGCACAAAACTGCTTATTTAACTGTATTGTATTACACTCCGAAGGCCTAAATTATATGTATGGACAGAGAAGACCCTGCTTTAATTGAGGATGAATGGACAAATTATTTAGATGAACAGTTTAGTCTTGCTTTACTTTTTCAACAGAAAGGTACTCAGGAAAGTAGAACAAAACAATTGCACCACATTCCGTTATATCCTTATATCTTATTCACACATGAACTATTTTTATGGTGTCACCATGCAATGGTTTTTATGATCATTGCGCATTGTTATGCAATGATCACCAGCAGTGGGCGGGCTATTGTTTATAATAAATGTATGTACTTAGGTTAGCACCTCTTTGCTATCAATGACCCAGTTGAGTAACGCAGGAATTGAGGGCATATCCTCCTGTTTTGGAGGGGACTAGTTAGCAGTGTACTGTGTGTTTGTGTTTTCTCGGAAAATATACACAATGCAAAAATTCACAGAATGGAGTGAATATTGAGAGCAATTAATGACTTTGTGCTAAATATTTTCTGAACAATATTGTCATATTGAACTGCTCAGTCTTGATCTCAATTATTTAAAACAATGGTAGGAACTTGCTCTCTTGTCCTTTCGGACTCCTGTTCTTAACTTATAATATTTATTACTTCATCATATCAGCCAAAAGACGTCCTCTGCTAGATATAGGCCTCCCCCATGTCACCACAACAGCAGGTCTTTTGCGTCTCGCATCCATAGGCTACCCGCGACCCGCACCAGATCATTAGTCCACCTTATGGGAGGCTTTCCAATGCTGCATCTTTACAATGGTACGTGGTCGCCACTCCAGAACTAAAATTTAGATACGCTCAGGAGAACCAAGGTTACCGACACAGTCCGATGAATCTAAACTAAAGCGGCAGTGAGCAGGGCACATTGCTTTCAGAACAGATCATCGAAGGATTTTGGATTGGCGATTGCGTACCGGAAGATTCAGTAGACCGATGACCTGGAGCAGGGCCTGAGAATCCACTGGATGATAGAAAAACAGGACCACTCAAAGTGGCTATCTTTTGGCTGAAATGATGATGATGATGATGATTATGTTAATTACAATTTTACCGTTATACATTGACAAAATCAAATCATTATCTTCTATTTCCCACTGTTATTAAAAAAAATACAATTTATAAAAAATGAGGTTCAGTTCAGTTAGCGACACTTTTGGATAGTGTGTGTGTTTTTTTCAAAGTTAACCGTTTCGATTCCTGGCTAGGAATACCGATTTTTCCAAAACTCCAATGATGATGTTTTAGTTTTCATCAAAATCAGGCTCGAGACTCCTTTCAGCCTTTTTCGCTAATCCTCATAGTTTCGGATTAGGCCCTTCACGCACACTTCAAAAATTCACCTTGTAAACGAAATGTTATAATCTAAGTTACTTACTAAGTTAGCGTGCTCCATCGTCGACCATATCATCCCGTTCCATCAGGTGAGATCGTGGTCAAACGAGAGCTGATAAAAAACCAGCGTGTTCCAGAAAGGTTTGGTCATATTTGACGGTGATGTTGGGTAGAAGAAATGAGAATTTAAAAAAAAAAACTGTACCAGAAAAAACGACTAGAAACTTCCAAAAAAATGACTTTTCTAGCAGTCTGAAGCGGTCAATTACAGATTTGATGTCACCATACATCAAATCTGTGATTGAACCAATGTAAATGCCACCAAATGTAACAAACTGCTTAAAAAATCATTTCTTTGTAACGTTAGTAATTTTTTATGGGGGCTTTAAAAAAAACCCATTTTTATGTTTTGAAATGTTGTCCTTAATGTATGTCAGCTACTCAACATCACCCTTAAATATGACCACACCTTTCTGGAACACCCTGTAGACTAAAGTTTCTGTATGTAGGTATAGTCCATCGCGGAATCCAAGCTTCCATGGCCCATTTCTTTACGTAACGTAGTGAAATCAGACGCACTTATGGTAGTCCAATTAGAGCTATTAGTTCTCATTATGGTGTACTGAGAGAATGGGTTTATGAAATGAGAAGTAATTATGTTTGTATGTGTCTCACGCCGTATCTCAGGAAATGGACAACATTCACAGATTATTAAGTAAACTGATGTGTACTTAATTATTTGTTTGTTTGAGAAATAAAATACACAGTTATGAAGTCGGTCAATTTTTTATTTTGTAGAAGTAGTTTTTTTGTAAGTTCTAACACTTTTAAAACATTCCGTATGGTGTCTGGACGTAAAAAAATAGCACCATCCCATCACTTCCCGTGGGTGTCGTAAGAGGCGACTAAGGACTCACCAGAGAATGGGCAGCAGCATTCTCTGTAGGTACATTTCTATAGCTACACTGCGATCGCCAACCCGCTTGACAAGGGTGGGGATTATGGCAAACCCTTTTGGGGAGGCCTATGTCCAGCAGTGGACGTCTATCGGCTGATATGATGATGATGACGATGATGATGAACACTTTTAAAATCGAGAAAAATTTACTTTAACCCTCGTGTAAGTTAAAATTACTTTATTTTAAACCTACTTAAAGACAAAAGTCCTAAATACAAACCGTAGCAACTATCAGCCCTATTAAAAAAAATAGTTCAATTATATTTAATGCAGTTTAAATACAAATTGGCTAAGCAGACTAAAATCTACCTCTGTGCAAAATTTCATCCAGATCCGTGCAGCCGTTCTGGCGTGATTGATTATTAAACATCCACCCCTTATCAAAATATCTCTTCATTCAAACTTTCGTATTTACAGGGTGTTCTAGAAGTGCGAGGTCATTTATGTAAGGGTAAGTAATGTTGGGTAGCTGTACATATATCATTAAGGAAATAGTAAGATTAGTATTAAGATTTTAAGAATTTGCATTTTTCCTTATCGACTAAGAGCGGATTTCACCAATGAAACTGAACGCGATCAGTACATCTAAACTGCGTTTAAGAGCTGTCAGCGTCAATATTCCATAGAAAATAGTGACATTGACAGCTCATAAACGTGGTTTATACGCTGATCGCGATCAGTTTGGCTTGGTGAAAATGGCCCTAAGGCTGTTTATTATGTGTAAAAAAGAAAATATTGTTTATCTTCTACAATTTACAACAACCTAATCACGCAGCTATCAAAAACGTCTCAAGAGAAAAGACATACTGTAGTGAGATTTCGTTGTATAAATATAAAGAGTAGCTGTCCTCACTGGAGGATGCACTTGACCTGAGAAATCCTCACAAACTATCTGCTTATACTAACTGAGTCCTGATTGTAGATTAGCACAGAAGAAAAAAAAATTACAACAACCTACTTGTTGTAATTTTTTTTTCTTCTACACAAAACAGACGTCATTACCACACAACATACCCTATGACCACAAAACAGTGAAATCGAGTTACCTAAGATCAGTCTCGGAAACAAGGCATTTTACTATTGCATGCACATAATATACTGGACATGTAAATGTGTATATTTTATACCAGCTGTGCCCACGACTTCGTCCATGGAACTTGCTAATATCTTAGAATGACGACGTGTCAGTCTCAAACTGTCAAAAAGACCTCAATTTCCATACATTTTGGGCAAATTGCGACTTACATTCGAATGCAAGAGTTGCTATAATTTGTAGAATTCACTTTGATTTTAATGAAACATGGATTACATTCTGCTCCTAATTAAATTGTATCCATCTGTGAAAATTTAATAAAAATCCATGCAGTACTGGTCAGGTAATCTTCAAGGAAAATATCTCAACCTTATGTCTATGGTTTACATATCTCATTTGACAGTTCCCACCCTTCCCGCCTTCCATATTTCTGTCTGTATGACGCCATGTTTGTTGATCTGTCAAAACTTTTGTTGAAAAAGTTAAAGTTTCAAACTATTTGATCTGTGATTCAGTAGTTTCCTAGACGGGGAAACAAAATACAGACAGAAAATAATCTAAAAATCGCTTTATTATTACTTATCTTTCAATTGACAGACATACCGGAATCTGTTGTTTTATAATATGTTATGTAGATGATGCTATCGCATTGATTGATAGAGCGAAATGACTAGAGGCACTGGTCGATAAACTTGTTTCGACGCTTCCATTTAAAGCAATTGCTGTGTTGCAATATGATTTTGAAAATGTAAATGCGAGTTTTGAAATTTTGATTGCTTGTGCTTTCTGTTTTGTTCTGATCAAATAGTTGCGTCGTCTACTGAAGCTTATTTCAAGTAAAAAAGAGAATCTTTTGGGATGTTTCCCGGGTGACAAGAATCCATGTGGTAAAATTTACCAAATCTTCTCAAATATGGCATGTGAGATAAACAATTTACGTGAAACACCAGGCATAGAATAATCTCTCAAGTTTTTCTGAAAATTAAAAATGTTCTCTGGCTTAAAGTTTGGCAATGGCAAAAAATGAGACGACTGACATGAGTTGCTGTATCTTCGGATTAGTCTTTTCCGTAGGAGTGAAATTCGACCCTCCACCTTTATCAAAGTCTACTGCGTCACCTAGCATTAAATGGAACCCACTATGTTATTATTTTAGCCCACAGTCCATAGCTTGTTTATTTGGGACAAGCCCGCCATATATCCCCAACCACTGCAACATCTGAAAGCCAGAATCAATAGTGGCGACCATCAGAAAAACGCCGAGTCAATGAAGTTTGACGAGTCAAACTACGAAATATGTCAGAAAAGTACAGCGGAGGAGTAGGTAAAAATATAATTTCCTCTTCCATCCTTGTCAAGCAGGAGACAGAACAGAGCTAGGTCAATAGCAGCAGGCCACAGCTTATCTGATGCGACAGTAAGGTTAAAGGTATATCCACACGTGACGTGACCGATCCGTGGTCCATCACAACGTGGTGTGACACGTCCCGAGCACGGTGAGGACACGAACGTGTGTGAACGAGCTTATGTAAAATGAACGCACTGCTATCAGTTCTAGTTGCGGAAGGAACCAGCCCGACCATGTCCCGATAACGTCCGTGGCACGATCCGGATTGACCGGATATTGTGTGAATCAGCATAATATACTCTTAAAACACATGAAACGCTTAACAAGCAAACATCACCAAGCACTTACGAACTCTCACCTATAAAATGTCCATCAAAACTAACATACACTTTTACGAGTATAAGTACAACGAGCCATATACTCGTAGTATTAGTGGTTCTCAACCATTGATCGGATATTTTTACCTTCACTTTCATTACAATACTAGTTGTAACTTTATGTGAACATAACACTTCCAAAAATATTTCAAACCTTACTTAAGTATGGAAATATTTAGGTAATACTTTTGGAATCTGAAACAATAAATAATAAAAAAATAAAAAACTTTGTGTGGTTTACTTTTTCGTAATGCAATAATGAAACAATATAATGCGTCACTTATGGGCCTCAGGCCCAGACGTTCATAATAGGGATTTTACTAGGTAGAAAAAATATAATTAGGTATGTAGTATGTCCGTTCGATTTTCAAACAATATTGGACACGAATTATTTGCCATTTCAAATCGCAAAAAAATTATAAACACAAAGCGCATCAAAGTTCAAGAGAGGGGGCTGGTGACGTCATTTTGCTAGTTAAAATTGCACTGTCGTAGTGACGTCACGCGAGTTTTCAACGCACTGTATCTTCTTCATTTTTAATTGGGTATGATTTAAGCTATCGCCAATTTTATTCGTTTTGAATTTCTTTAATAATAGGGTTTGTCCTCAAAATAGTGGATCTGTCACCAAAATGTAGTTGCCAAATAATTGTAAAAAGCAATTCCATAATAAATCACATGTAATCCTCGGGATATATTATCAAGTATCAAATAAATAGGTTGGGATTTATTATAAAACGGGAAGTAAACCATATTACTGGGTGGATTAAAAAAAATAACCACGAAGGTGATGGCGGGGTCTGTTCGCTCGCTACGCTCGCTCACTTGACACCGCCATCCCCTTCTAACCTAACCTGTCCGAGTCGGGGTGCCCTAAGCTCCCTGTGCCCTATGTTCGAATATTTGGTGACAGATCTACCATTCTGAGCACCAAGCTATTATTTAAGTAATAAAACTATTATTATAAGAACGAAGTTTATATTCATGTAATGCACTACAATTTTATTGGTAATCCATCTCATATTTTACACATTATATTAACAATAATTTGGTAATTCATACCTGGGAACACTCTTTGTTTATCTGAGAACGAAAATATTTCGTGGCTATAGATCTATTTATTAGGTGATACAACTTGATGACAAATATAAATTTTGGTGACAAAAAATATAGTTCCCATTGATAAGTACATACAACTAACTTAACCTGTCCGAGTCGGGGTGCCCTAAGCTCCCTGTGCCCTATAATCGAATATTTGGTGACAGATATACCTTTCTGAGTACGAAGTTAAAGGAATAAACCTATTATTTTGAGAACAAAGTTTTATCCAAGGAATGAACTACGATTTTATTGATAATCATATATAGATACATACATATTGGCATTAATTTGGTAATTCATACCTGGCGACACTTTTTATATATCTGAGAACGAAAATACTTCGTGGCGATAGATCTATTTATTAGGTGATGCTCCTTGATGACAAATATAAATTTTGGTGACAAGAAAATATAGTCCCCTCTTTAATTTACGTGAAAAAAGAAAAAATACTAGGTATTTTGTACAATATTTTTTGGAAATCTATCTGACGGACTAATTAAATTTTTTCATTAGAATGCCCTATTATAAGCCATGTGACCGATGGAATTTCTCGTCGGCGAGAATGACGTACTTCCTTACAGACTCCCTTTCCTCTTTAGATGTGGAGTTTCAAAACCCCTTTCGCTTCTCATCTTCGTTCGCAATTAGCCATGGTTGTAGAACCCATCTGGTTCTGCGTTGACATAGTCAGCGAATTCATGATTTTATTACGTAGCCCTTTTAATATTATTTATGTAGAAGTGTGTCCGTCTGTGACATTTTTACGTCTAAGCTGTTGAACATTTATCTTGATGATATGAACACGGCACTCGGATAACCTCATCATCATCATATCAGTCGAAAGACGTCCACTACTGGATATAGGCCTCCCCCAAATGGGGGGGGTTGCCATAATCGCCACGCTTGTCAGGCGGGTTGGCGATCGCAGTGTAGCTGTAGCAATGTACCTACAGAGAATGCTGCTGCCTATTCTCTGGTGAGTCCCTTAGTCGTCTCTTACGACACCCACGGAATGTGATGGGATGGTGCTATTCATTTACGTCCGGACACCGTACGAAACACTTTCATCCCGGGCAGAAGCTCGTCTGCTATAAAGACATAGAACTAAATGTTTGCCCATAGATATAAGTGCAAAGCATGGTGTCCGAACCATTGACCGGTGACCGGTGAGTAGGTAGTTAGGTAGAACCTTCACTTCACTTTCGTCTTACGTAAGCGAGTAAGTAAGCGGCTACATCCGCACATTGTGCTCTGAACTTATTCTTATTCGGTTAGAGGTTGTGAAATTGCTTAAAGGATGGCTAGTTTTAATATAAATTGTTGGAGCAACTTATTTGGGTATTATTCTGCTGTAAGTGGTATTTATACCCCGTGCATTGTATCCGGATAAGTTTGTCCTATCAGAATAATGTAACATATTTTTAAATTAGCTTTTGCCAGCGGCTCCGCTCGCGTGGGTATCGTTTATCGCGTAAAAAAGTACCCTAGCCATGGCCATAATTGATTGAATCAATCAATCAATTATGGCCGACTGACTGATTCTGACAATTGATGATTGATTGACAAGTACGCTATTTTAAGGTCAGTTTGCAGGACCCATTTAGCCCGGTCAAGTTAGACATGGCAAGGTTACAAATACTCACAGATCTGAAAATTTGTATTAATTTTCAGATACCTAAATGAAATGTGAAAAGTCCCCTTCGATCCGACATTTTTGCAAAAACAAATATTTAAGGTCAAAATCAACATAAATGTGATTTTGCGTTTTTCAGCCAAACGTAAGTTTTATCTTAATAAAAATGGGTCAAACTAAAATTGTAGAAAATGCAATTTATCTATTAAGTTGTACTTACACTTTTTCTCCTGCAAGTCACAATTACTGAGATATAACGATTACGATATGGCAACCCTTTGCTCAAACTAAACCATTCACATTTTACAGGCACTTCGGACCTGTCAAGGATTCGAACTGTTAGTCTGAAAATTAAACTATTCTCACGTTCCAAAACGTAGATATCTGCCCCACCATACATTAACCGATTATCAAAAGCTATAATCGGTTAATGGTGAAAACAATAAATTATTTGGTGTATTTCCCCACCGTCATTGTAGAACAATAACCAATTAACCACTCCGGCCCAACATGTGAAAATTCCCTAATATAAAGTAAATCTTATGTATATGTAAATAAACATTAAATTCGCGATTAATTCGCGACACACCGGTGTGTCGCCGGGGCCGGACAGGTAACACTAATCAATGTTTAAAAAATATTTTGACTCACCATAACAATGCCATAATGATGTCTCTTTGACCTAACACGCGTGGGTTCAAGAGGTCAGAATATTATTTATAATGGTGAATATTTTAGTAGGCATTTGTGTTGACTGCTGGTCGCCTCGGGCTATAGTCAATATAGTCATCACTAGCCTGTTCACTATGGCTACGATGATTTAATAATAAATAGGTAGGAATCTATTATGTTAAGTCAAAACAACTCTATTGACTTTATTTTAAAGAATACGACAGTAATTAATTCACATTTGATTACTGCTTTTATATAATTTTTATGCATAATTTTCTACCTTTCTTCATCTTCAATTTAATGACGCTGAAGAGTTAAAAAAAAAATATGTTCATTTGATAGCCCAATTCTTAAGCACCCTCAGAAACTAAGCGGTAACCCTTTTTTTAAGGATGGGAAATTATCAAATGACTCCACCCGCTCCACCCAGAACGGAAGGAGTCAGACTCTTACTGACTAAAACCCATCCATTTTCCTTCAAACGCTTTTTATTTATTTATTTATACTTTACGCATACAGAGGCAGACTTAATGCCTTAGGCATTTCTTTTTGTTACAGAGCCGCGGTGACTCTTTCGAACAAATTCTGCAACCCTGGCAGATTCCGCAACCCTGGCAGGAGCAACAACACTAACCGACAACGAAGTGAAACAAAGTGATAGTGCAAGCGGGTGCAGCTAGTCACAAAATAAAGCACATAAACAAACGAACAGTCGTGAGTCAGGGTTCGATTCCCCCATAAACTTTATATTGGTGGATGGAGCAGTTACTAATGTTTTGAAACCCAATATTGAGGTTTTCACCCATACCTTCAATCCTGCATTTTCAGCCGCAATTATGAATAGGTGTTACCGAACAATCTAGCTATGGTCAATTCTTGTAAAATTTCAATACAAATAACAATTAATCTTCCTAGTCTTATCGCAACCAGTATTTTAGATAGAGCGACAGTCTATGATCTCATTTACTGGGTAATACGATTCCCTTTGCAAGACTGGTATCGGATTTTCTGGTTTCTGAATAACCGAAAGGGCCCGTTCTCTCCAAGGCGGACTGTCTGTTTTCTCAGTCAATCTAACTAAAAAGATAGACTGAGATCCCAGAGCTGCCAGACCTCCATTATTTTCTCACTAACAAAATAATATGAGATACTATAAAATGTACATTTAGCATACGCATACCTTGGGCTAGTCGCGTACTTACTAAAATATGTAACCAAAAACCTAGTGATTATCATCAGCACAAAACCGTTCATTCACCTTCAACGTTTCTTACCGCTTCATCCCCTCTCCATAATCACCAAATAAAACACTCGTCCCTGATATCCTAGAGACAGCTCTAGGTAGAGTCGTGCTCTAGCTAGAGTCGCGTCGATAACGTCCCCTCTCTAGCGTATAAATCTATTTGAAATACTCCGACGTAGAGCGATTGAGGTAAAATGGTTACAGTGTGTAATTTGTAGTAGGTAGAGTCTTGTGTTATGTGGGATTACGATCGAGGGCTTTACTGTGTTTTCAGAGATATTTTCAGTGATAGACTTTGATTATTTCACCATTAGAAAGCTTAGAGCTATTTTTGCTAGAGGAAAAATGCTCAGTTCCTGTGAGATAGGCGACAGGATCAAAACCATGGGAAAAAAGGTACTTAGTGCTCGAAACAAATCACTCATTTGACAATAAGTAGTCCAATAAAAAACTTTTTATACAAACACAGAACCGATTTCCAAATAAAAATCACTAGATCAGGGCCTAAACCACCAACTCTTATAGCTGTATTACTTTAATATTACTTCGAGTGAGGAAGAGACGGAGCTATACAGGACGTATAGCTCCGTCTCTTTCCCACTGGAAGTAATATTGAAGTAATTACTGCTTTAAGAGTTGGTGGTTAGGCCCCTGATGAAGAACTTCGGAGATAGCTATTAAAATTGATATGGACTGGTTAGAATGTTGGGGGGTAGCAGTACAAAATAACTTCAATTTCGGAAGCCTGTGTCAAAAAGCGAAGAAATCACACCAGAAACACCAACTTCCAAAATTAAAGTTATTTTTACTATTACCCCCCAACATTCCAACCAGTCCATATCAATTTAATCATCTATCTCCGAAGTTCTGCATCACATCTTTACGAAAAAAATAAATGGGACTATTTCGGAATAAACCTCTTTCAAGCATAAAAAAATAATTTTGAAAATCCTTTAATGTATATAACGGAGTTATGTCAGAACATGCATAAAAAAATAGAAACATCCGAATTGATAACTTTCCTTCCTTTTTTAAAGTCAGTTTAAAAAATATAGCAGTCACTACTTAGAAATCTGCCTTGCCAAATTGTTAACGCGTTGCCATCCCAAAGACAAAGCTGACATAAACATGAACAGACTTAAACCAAATTATGAACTTGAACTTGTACTACGACCAGAATATTTAACCATAGCAAATATTCGTATCCAAATCTTATAACACTGTCATAAAAATAAACTTATTTAAACATTATGGCCGGGTTAAGTATTTATTTAACACAGACAAGCTTTATTTCATAAGTTATTAATAGTCCTGTCATACCTATTTAAGTACCTATACTGTAATATGGAAACATTGCATAATACAATAATGTTTACAAAAAAGTAACCATGGAGTTTTTTGCCGGTTTTTTACCATAAGAAACAACCAATTCGAAAGGTATACTAGCTTCTGTCGTTTAATAAGTGCTCTTGTAGATTTATGTGAAAAAAAAAGTAAATTTTAAAAAAAAGTCGACCATTTCAACCACTCTGATGCAGTCGTTGACATCAAACGTATAATCATGAACTCAAGTAAATACTACTAACTACAGTTAGTAGCATTTACTGGAGTAAACAAACTGCTTGTCAAAAGTCATTTATTCAGAACTTTTTAGTTGTTTCTTCTGATCGATTTTTTTTAAAGTTATTTTTTTGTTGCTGTTTTTTCCTTAATGTTTATCAGCTACCAAAAATCACCCTTAATTATGAGGACAAACTTCTGGAACACCTTGTAAACTTTGAATTTGAAAACTCGGTATACTTTACAAAACCGCTTTTAAAAACTTACAACTGACATAAGCAAACAATCAAATAAAACTTAGGAAGGCATCTAATTTGTGATACCCTGCCACAGACTCCGTAGAGCCAGCCGATAGCGAGCTACCCCGCATAAATCTGCCTAATCATTTGAAATACTCCACCGTAGAGCGGCGTTTAATGCTCCACAGGCATAAGACTCCACGTCTGATGAGGATTGTGAGGGTTCAAGAATTGATTTGTTAGTATAAAACTATCAATGGGTACTTTATACTTCAGTACCTATCTTAGAAAAAAGCGTAGCCAAATGTTATTACTAATTGTGTTTGAGTTTAATTAGGTAGGATTAATGGTTCGAGTCCATCTTAAAATTGAAAGAAAGAAAAAAACATTATTATTGTGCCTCAGTTCAATATAATGTTAGCTGGTAACACTTGGTTTTACCACCTAACGCTGATTTTCAGAGGCAGCCAAAATAGTTGTGAAGTAAGTGGTAATCCATACTAATATTATAAAGGCGAAACAACGTATGTCTGTATGTTTTTTTTCCCTTTTTGTGTCTTGACACCTGAACGGATTTGAATGACATCTGAACGGATTTGAATGACACCTGAACGGATTTGGATGAAACTTGGCACATGGAAAGACCATATCTCGGAACAAAGGATATTTTTATCCTGGAGAAAATGTTCCTTTGGATTAATTTACGACTTTCACCCGGCTGGAGCTGCTGTTTTTTGACATAATATTATATCGATCCGTGTGACTAATGATGTCAATTTTATTATAGTGTCATACATACATTTGCTATGGTACCTCCAATAGCAAAGGAAACGTCTTTTTCATCATTCAATCATCACTCTAACCCACTATAGCCACTATAACCACTGAAGGTCCGCAAAACCCGGATTTTTTCAACCTCATTGTGTTTCCCATTACCTGAAATACAAATCCTTTAAACAGGACTTACTAAGAAAGATCAGAAATAAAAAGTTACTTTCTTCAGTAACAAATAAATATGAATAAATTAACAAACATAACAACAGCAGTACTCAAAACTCATCACACAAAACTCATCATACGAAAGCTTAAGGAAATGCACAGCAAACTCTAATTAGCAATAATAATATTTAAAACAACGCTCCCAAACGCTAAGCGAAATTTATGCCAAGACAATATTAGAGTAGAGAAATGAGAGAAAATGCAATAACAATAAATAGCAATAAATAAAAGGATTCAGTTGTTGCTTGTATTGTATGATACTAATCCTGCGGGACGGGGTGGGGTGGAGACGATGTTGAGGCTAAAAAGATTTTTGGGGCACAATTTTGTGTGTAAAGAATAAGAAAAAATTCTTTGTAGGAGGAAAATATCACGTGCAAGAGGTACTTTGAGGTAGAGTGATAATTAGAATGATAATAATGTGTATAGTGTACTAATATATTTTTTTAAATGAATGAGGTAGAATTTTTGCTGTGGTGTATTACGGAATTGATGTGAAGAGTGATGATTGGCTTATTTTGTCAGAATTATATGATATGGCTATTGATAGAACTTTGTTTCAAGATAATAGTCAAACAAGGACAGAAGATGCTTAGCTGCTAAAAGGCCAATAAAACTTTACTGTCTGATGTCACACAGTCTAGAATAAAACTGAAAGTAAAACTTGCACAATGCAATCGTTTTAGTGTTGCAAGACAAACCAACTCTTCTAACAATCTCTACATTCTAACAATCAAAAATAAAATTTAAGTAATCATCCAAAACTTTCACCTTACACCATCTTGCACCCCAAAATATATCTCAACCCAACAGCGACTCCACAGCTCTCATCTCCACAGAACTAATCCAAGGCAGCGTCGACTGTTACGGCGATTACTTTAATTGGCTCAATCTCCATTCAAAACCGACCTCGCGGCCTGGGGGGTGTGGGGAGCGGGGGAGGGCTAGATTTATGGCAAAAGGGTAAGGCTCATGATCCCTGTTTATGAAGGAAGATGGCGAAAAATCGTGAATGCGATAGTTTTGTGGGTTGGTTTGGAGTTGGAATTGAGAAGTGTGTGCTTGGTGTACTGGAAGGTTTTTATTTTGTGAAAAGGCTTGCTTGCCACAATCTGTAATTTGGAAAGCGACGATGTCGACGAGGAGCACGCTTGTCTAGAAGTAAGTAAGGTTTCTTCGATAGTGAATAGGTTTCACTCTTGACTTAAAGACTGTGTTTTTATAGAAAGTATTTGTTTTCTCATAGCTACACCTTTTTTAATTTCTTAACGATGGGAAATCATCAAATATCTGAGACTCTTACTGACTAAAATCCATCCGTGTTCCTCCAAATGCCCTATGCGTTCCAGGCCCGCGGTGACCATTACGAACAATTATTCTACGAATTTCACTCCTATAGCTGTCCTTAATAAAAGTATTCCCAATTCGTTTTGTATGTATGTGAGGGATGTCTATCACGTATCGGTGGCGCATCGCCATATTGTTTTGTAATCCGGTGATGGCAGGTTGTGAAGAATGAAAGCAGGAAGAAGTATTGTGAATAGAAGAGTTATTATAAAACAAAATTTTGAGGAAAAGAGATGTGATCCGTACCGTAACAAAGTACGTATGAACTCCTTATAACTAAGTATAAGCTCCATAGAATGCAGTAGTCTCCTTTCGTTTAGAAAACCAAGTCACTGTCTGCCTCTGTGTTAGGGCTAGTTTACACAGTGCAGGCTGCTGACTAGACAGTAGACCAATTACTCGGATCGTCTACTCGTATTCCAAATTTAATTGATCATTGGAACAAATAAAGTTTAATTGGTTGTTTTTGTAAATTATGTAACAGTTTCTTTGATTAAAATAATTGCAACCTCGACTTAAAAGACACCTTAGGTAAGTACTCGTTTTTCACTAACAGGTGTCTTCAACTCTTAGAGTCCATAGCCTGGGGCAGTCACGATTACGCATCAGATGATGGATTACTTACAGCTACTTGATAAACATAAACTGTATCAGCAGGTGCCTATTAGACGCCATAAACCTTCTAACGTGTTGCTCATGACATTTGATACGCTTCCTTTTAGAGGGTGGGGCAGAAGCGTTTTTCAAATCAGACATAAATTATGTTGCGAAAATGTATATAGTCATTAAAATGTAACATTTTTGTCGAAAATGGGTTATGCAGTTATTTGCCTACTTAACCTATACTTAGCAAAAAACCCCATGTGACTGTGAGATCTTAATATTGATAAAGTATGTTTCATTAACAAAAAACCTGAAATATCAACCTACATTTTACAGGAAAAGTTACTTTATACACTTACAAGGTTTTAAATTTGCAACGACGATATGAAGGTTCATTTTAAACCGAGACTTCTTCGTGCCTATGCAAGCACGATAAGCCGTTGGTTCCAGGGGGGTCTACTCTCTAAGCCCGAAGTCCGTAGTTTCGACCTTAGTGTCCGGCGTTTTGTAATCCGTATCACCTACGGATTTACGATTAGTCCCAAACCCGAACTAAGGATGAATGACAATACGATTTGACAGTTGTTCTTAGTTCGGGTTCGGGACTAATTCTAAGTCCAAGGTGATACGGATTCGAAAACGCCCGACACTAAGGACGAAACTACGGACTTCGGGCTTAGAGATTAGACCCCCTTTTTTTTTTTTTTTTATAGGATGGGAAATCATCAAATGACCCCTCCCGGGAGTGTCAGACTTTTACTGACTAAAACCCACCCTTTAGTCCTCCTAGTGCCTTTCTTCCCAGGGCCGCGGTAACTCTTTCGAACATATTCCGCAACCCTGGCAGGCTCTGGCCCTGGCGGGCCCCGTCTCCGTTGCTGACTGCTCGTTGCTGACGGCGCGTTTGGAGTGAAACGCGCCGTCGACTCTGGCCTGACCTGATCGGACAGCGAGCTACCCATTGCTCGCTGTCCGCAGGCGTCAGTCACTGCGCCTTGCTCAGGAGCGTCAGTTCCTGAGAGGCGCAGCGACTAACGTTCGTCTGGAGGAGGCGAAATGGGGCCATTACTGGCACTCCATTTCGGCCCCCTCCCGAGCAGTGGCAGCGGCGGCGACGGTGGCGGCGGCTGCGGCGGAAGCGACGGCGGCGGCGGCGGCGGTGGAGGAGGGTTTTCTCCTCGACCCGGCCCTGGCGGGTGGACCGCAGGCTTTGCCCCCAGCCCAGTTATCGGCCGGCTTGCCAGTTGCCGCACATGCGAAGCAGTGCGGCGCGGCGTCGCACGAGCCGGCCCTGTGACCGGGCTGACCACAGCGGAAGCAGTGGTCACTGCGGTCCACCTCCGAGGTGCAGCGTGCTCCCACGTGGTTGCCAACTTGGCAACGGAAGCACCTCAGAGGTCTGGGCTCCAGCAGTTTTACCTGCGCGGAGACCCAGCCCACCAAAAGCCTTCGGCCCTCCGAGACTTTCTTGGCCGCCGACACGGGGCAGCTCACCACTACGGTTCGCATGCCCGTGTTGTCAGGACGGATGGTGCCCGCCTTCACCTCCTCTGCAGAGCACCTCCCCGTCCTGACGACGGCGGCCAACACCTCCTCCTCCGTGACGGAGTCGTCCAGGCCCAAGATGCGCATATCTATGCACTTCGTGGGCCTGGACACTCGGACGTCATCCGCGCCCAAGGACGCCCTAAGCCTTTCGGCTAGAGCGTCCGCGGCCGGACCGCTGCCTGCTCCAGGGATCTCGAGCATCCTGGCCCCGGTCATGGTGACCTTGAGCCGGAGACCCCCGACGATGCCAAGCTCACCGAGGTTGATGGCCTCCTTGGCCTTGGTGAGCGTGTTGGCATACGTCACGCCCCTCTTCACCGCGTCCGGCTGCAGCGTTAAAACTACAGCCGCGGTCTTCGGGGCGCGGAGCGCAGCCGCGACGCCTCGCGCTCGCTGCCGCCGCCTTCTCTCCCGCCTCTTTGCCGCCCTGGCTGCCTTTCCCGCCTTCTTCTTCTCCCCGGCCACTTGCCATTCGGCTTGAGCCGGGGGAGGTTCAGAAGGCGAGGAAGCCGGGGGGAGCTGCTGCACGGCTGGCGCAGGAGCCTTCGCCGTCCGCGCAGCCGCCCCACCCCTCCTCTTCCTTCCCGGGGCCGGGTCCAGTTTTCCCGACACCGGCTTCGCGGGTGCCGGCCCGGACCCTTGGTTTGGCCGGACGACCCCGGTGTGGCAGCCACGGCGGCCGCGTATGACGCCGCCTTTTCCCGGCCTGGAGCCTTCCCACTCGCCGCTAACGGGGGGCGCAGGACGATGCCCTCCAGGACGGAGAACCGCGCCTGGAAGGCAGCCATCTCCTGCCGCACAAGGTCCAGCACCTGGCCCTCCTGCGGCACGGGCTGGCTGTCCTCCTTGCGCCCCCCTTTAGGCGCCCCCTGTGGGCCGGCTCCCTGGAGCCTGGCCAGGTCTGCTCGGAGCCCCGCGTTCTCCCTCTGGAGACGCTCGGTGGCGGCAGCCAAGCGGGCGACCTCCGCCCGCAGCTTGGACAGCTCGTCCGCTGGAGGCCCACCTCGGTTAGCCTCCGCTGCCGCCAGGATGGAGGCCAGCACCGCGCTTATGGCCTTGTTTTTGGAAGATAACTTCCTTTTCAAGGCCACATCGCGGATCGCGGCCTCCACCACCTCCGCAAACCCGGCCCTCCGAACCCGCTCCTGTCCGGAGTCATCCGGCTCACCGCCGGAGGACTCCGAGCCAGGAGCCCCACGGCCGCCATCTTCGGGGGGTCGTCCAGCATCCTTGGAGGCAAGGACTCTGCCCTTGCCTCCCTCTCGGCCCGTACCCCGTCTGCTGGTGGGGATTTTACGGGCCGAGACCACCTCTTCGCTTCCGGACGACCCCCGGTCCTCCTCTGATCTGGGCCGCTTGCGGAAGGACCTGAAGTCCTCCGCAGCAGCCCCCGCCCCCTCGGGTACAGGGCTCGCCGAGCTAACGGTCGCCAGGTCGTCGGAGTTCAACTCGGAATCCGACTCTACACCCGCGCGACGCTCAAGCGAGCCCTCCTCCCAATACAGCGCGCAGATTAGACCCCCTGCTGTCATTATTATATAATCTTTGATGGTGGTCAGAAGTCAAAAATCTGACAACAGTCTTGCCAAGGGGCCAAAGTGTAACCCAACTACCTATTTGTAGGAGGTCAGATTAACAGTAGGAGACCCTTTTCGGATAGATTTTTGTGATGATGTCTGCCGTCTTATTGCAGGCCAGTCTTCTCTTTCTTTATTCTACTGGATATATTGAAGATTCTGATCTTTCAAAGTACTAGTCAAATCTGCTATCTGCACCATATTAAGTTTCAAGTGCCTGTTGGTACTAACTATAGTATGTAGTACCTAGTGTGATTATTTTCTATTCGACTATCAAATTTAATTTTCATTATCCCCTAAAGTACTTGGGAAAACCAGGTACCTACCATTCATTCAGTAACACCAGGGCGTTGCTGGCCATCTGTTAGGAGTTGGGATACTTCGAATGACTTACTTGTCTCACCCTCACGCAAGATACGCTCTTCGAAGTGAACTAACGGACACCAGCCCGACATATACGTGCATCCCACTATGTTATTCTTAGATTGCCTTTTTAATTACTTTAATAAAAATGATAAGAAGCTGAATAAAAGTGACAATTGTAACAAAAAAGAAGCAAAAACATGACGGCCTTAAAAATCCAACACAATGTTTACAAGTCTAAGGTGGACAACCCAACAAGAGCCAACTAAAAAATACCGCATAAAGAGTGCAAAAAACTAGGGTAACCAGCCATAAATAAGCGATGATACAGGTGGTACAGCATCCTTATTATTTAAGATGTGTGTGCGCCTGTCCGTCGGGCCGGCGCCGATATATCAACATTAGTACGTCCCCCGTCTGGTCCGTGAGAGGGACATGTTCGAGCATGTTGCTCACTGGAAGTGGCTGCTTGAACGTGCTTTAATAAAAAAAAATATTGTTTCTTTATCTATCGATGTATCTAACAGAAGCGTGAAGAAGGAGGAGGAAGGAGTACTTCAACACAACATTCATGATCACCAGTATCGTAGCCTTCCAATTCATTTGGAGTTGGCTTGCTGCGCGTACCTTCTTCTTCGATACATCTGTGACATCTTATAGATACAAACCAGTAAATTGTTTTGTTGTTTTTAGTTGTTACCTGTATGCCTATAAACCCGAGCACGGTAGTGCAGTTAGAAGTTAGGTACTAACCTAACTGGAATATGTGTTCAGTATTAATGATTGCTGTTGAAACAGAAATTGTGGTATGAATAAATTTTTCATCATTTTCTTCTTATAAACGTGTCTTTTGCTATCTAAATTGTGTTCCAGCGACGAATACTAATTACTATCTTTTTAGACAGCAACGCATCTCTAATCTTCTAGATGTTGCGTTGTCAGCGGACGAAAACCAAGAAAAAAGACACTTGTTCAGTTTATTTCTGTGTTGGTACTTTTTCATTTATACAACTTTGTCACATCCAGTAGTTCCCACAAATCACTATCCGTGTAGTGACCCATGGGACGTCAAAAATGAAGATTTAGTCCCCCACCGCGTCATACGTTAGCAACTAATGAAAACACGGCTGGGCCTGATGAAGCTGTCACTTCACCAGCTCTGCGAAGAACGTGGCAAGGGATAGGAGGGTAAGCAGAAGGTTAAGGTTTAGTTAGGGAAGGTGTGCCCTAAAGATATCAATGATGGACATGGAAATAGTAGGTAGTGGTGTTATAGAAAAACCAGTGGCGTTATAGTTATGGTAGTTAGCTTAGCATAAAGAGTTAAGTGTGCTACCCAGCAAAGGGTATATATCCAACTCTAATAATGGATAGGACCGGTGTCCCAATAAAGTGCAGGAGGGAGATGGAGCCACACAAGACTCAATTTCCCTTTTGCAGCAGCTATTGAGAAGGGATTTCATGCGACAACCACTATGCCTGTGACAATGAACAGAATATAGGAAACAGAACTCTTGATGGACGGGTGTCTTGAACGAGGACATTTTAATACCTGACAGGGGCCTAACCACCAACTCTTAAAGCAGTATTACTATATTATTACTTCCAGTGGGAAAGAGACGGAGCTATACGTTCTGTATAGCTCCGTCTCTTTCCCACTCGAAGTAATATTGAAGTAATACTGCTTTAAGAGTTGGTGGTTAGGCCCCAGATATCAAACAGGGATTATTAAACCAAGTAAAGAAGAATCGTCCTTTGACTCGACCATTCTTAGATTACGACTCGATTCTTATACGATAGTGCAAGCAAAGTAAACCCAACAACTAACAAGATACATGTATATTATAATAGTGAAGGTTTTGGTACCAAACCCAGAGGCTAACAAACCGCTCGTAAAAGACAAGTGAAGGAAACGATTTCTAAACGTACTGTCGGCCTGTCACTGCTGAGCAATACATTAATAATTGCGGTTTAAATCAAACAAGTTACGGCAGCTGGACAAGCAATATTGACGGACGTATTGGTAAGACAACGGATATGATTATGACTACTAAAAAGGTTGTTAAATTTGGCATAGAATTACACTACCAAACCAACCCCATATTTTAAATATTCTAAATAGAATTAAAGCCTAAATAAAGGCATATATTACCTATAGTCAAAGATATTTAACTCATACGGGCTTATCTTCAAGGTTAATCATCGCTTGCCAAGGCTGGTCTGCTGATAGGACCATTCCTCGTGCCTTGAAAAATACGTTAAACAGTTGCCTTTCATTTTGTATAATTATATTGGTTTTCTCATAATGACTCTTCTTTTCACTAGGTTTTTCAGTTCTTCACTGAAAACCTTTTTCGACCGCCAGTATTTCACCAGAATTTTCCATCCTCAGCCAGATATTTTCCTATATTTTCAAGTCTTAAACTCCTGACCGCGTTAAGTAAAGATTATTTCCCATAAATCTAGCCATCATAGCATGGTGAATGATAAATATCATGCTCCGATGTAGTGATCGCTCCGATATTTCAGTCCGCTGTAAGATTCCTGCCCCTTGAAAATTATCGAGAGCTTAACTCTTGGAGGATATAGAGAGTAAAATGCTCTACTTTAGATTCTTGAAGAATCAACCCATTTCTTCATTCAATTGAAAATAAAAAATATGCATTCTGACACAAAAATTATGTACGATGGGATAAAAATGGAGTGGAGAAAAATTTATTGGGTACCGACAATTTAGACTGTATTGTGCAAAACTTTTTAGCATTGCAATGCTGATTTATTCCTTGGCCGAAAAGTAAGTAGTATTTAATATATTGTTAAGAATACTATTACTGGCTGCAAGTGTATTTTCCGTTATAACATGAAGAATTAATATTATCTTAAAAATTGACTTACGAAATTAATAGTGAACACTTTTTACAGTAATAATGTCATCACTTATTACTGTTAAAAGTGTTACAAATCATCATCCTGAGTAAATGACCAATTCTGTATAAAGATAATCCCACCAGACAACGAATCAAATTATTATTGACTTACCAACTTCAAAGGAACGTTACAGTTATCATGCCATTATTTCTATTCATGTTTTAAATAACGTAACAGAATTACAGAACCCACTCTTCACTAATACAATAAATTACAAAAATTACCAACCATGTTAAATATTACGAAACAGAGCACTCTCCAGTCCATTCCAGTAGCAACTAGCCAATCTCGTTCGTAGATAATTTATTTGTGCGCATCACGAGAGGTTTCGCTCTTATGTACGTTAGCCACCACTTCATATTTCCTTCTGACGTCGATATTTATACAGTATTATTGATGGTGTATCAGTGTTAGGTAATTGGGGAATAGGTGTAGAAGATCTTGGATGCCTGTGACCAGACTTCAGGCTGCTACCGAGGGTGTCTAGATGGACTAATCCAATCAATCGAAACCAGGGCTTTATGAGTCGCACTTACGACCACTAGACCAATGTCAAAGTCAAATCAAAGTCAAACCGTTTATTTCAAGTAAACCATTATAAAGGCACTTTTGAATTGTCGAGGTCGGTCAGTCAAACACATGAAGCTAGTTGCACGTTCCAAAGCGTACATCTCTGTGAAGAAGAACGTGCAAGAATCTCTATGGACACTCTTTTAAATCAGTAAATAATTACAAATTATGGTTACATATTGAAATTATTCATTAATAAAAATTAGGTAATACGAAAGAGATTAAATCTATACAATGCAATTAATTTTATTTGTCAATGTGTATAGTTAATAAAGTGTAGGTACATATAGAAAAATAATAGTAATTAAAATTGACAACATTTACTGTGCTTAGATATTTGATTTGATTGTAGCAGCTCAATTCCAAGCGTTTAAGTCTTCAAGATAATCTTTTACATTATAAAAAGCTTTCTAGCAAAGTTTGCGCTTTAAAAATGATTTGCATTTATTGAGGCTTAGTTCTTGAATATGTCATAATCATCATCATCATCATATTAGCCGAAAACCGACCACTGCTGGACATAGGCCTCCCCCAAATTGGGAGGTTTGCCATAATTGCCACGTTTGGCAGGCGGGTTGGCGAAAATATGAATAGGGAGTTGATTATATGAGCGTATACATTGGCGTTTAATGTGGCAGCATCATCATCATTTCAGCCGAAAGACGTGTTAGTAGTACTAGCCTTTCCGTGTCACCACATCGATTGGTCCTGTGCGTCTCGCATCTAGTGGATACCTGTGGCCATCACCATGTCATCGGTGCACCTTGTGAGAGGTCTTCCTGTGCTGCCTCTTCCATTAGGCGTTGGACTGTGCTATGGCCTCTCCTCAAAACTCGATGTGACGAGGAATTATATCGGTGTTTTCCTCAAGATCATGCTCGAATCCAATCAAGAAGGCAACAATAAAATTACAGATTTATTAAATAATTTTAGTTGAGATATTCTTCGTCACTAAAATTTCAAAAATCGATAATTCTGCATAGCTTCTCCAACTGTGATAAGGTCGGCTTCGAGTCTGACAGGTTGCAGCTGAATGCCAGTACTTTACATGGAGTGAAGGCTTGTCTAGCCTCCACTAACCAGTGACTGGGTAACACAATACCCACTCACGCCTGCCAGAGTTGCGGAATGAGTCACCGTGGCCCTGGAACAGAAAGGGCATTAGGAGGAACACCCCCTTCCGCTTCACCCGGAGCGGAAGAAGTCATTTGATGATTTCTCAAACATAAAAAAACCACTTTGCGAGACTTATCAGATTTTCTGGCTTCAACGAATACTTGTAGTTCAAAAAATAGCTGCAAATAATCATATCTTTTGAAAAATCTGTCTTTGATTTCACTTACCATAAGAGTAGGTAGCTCATGTATGCTTCCATAAGTTTCGTATTTTAACTCGGAGCAACCCAAGGGAATCCTAGTTTAGAACAGGGATGGATGTCCAAGCCCATCCATCAAATGTGACCCCTAATTATCTACTTCAAATCCCCAAGAGTAAAGACGGCCAACCTCACCAGCTCACCTCACTTTGACGACTGACAAAACACAAATTAATTAAATTATTAATTAAATGACAAGACGTAATAAATCTGAAAACTTTGCGTTCATAAATAAAAGTTGGGCAACACGTCCGGGAATCGAATGAGGTCCTGTCTGTTACCTCTCACCTCGGAGGGAGCGTGAGTGATTAGGGATGGCCCGCGGGGGCCTTTCGTCAGGGCTCACAGGGATGCAGGACTGAAGTTGGGTTTTATTACCTTTTAAAGGGCTAAAATTTATTTTTAGAAAGATTTTTGAGGTGGTTTGAAATGTTTACTTAGTTTTGATTTTAAATTAATATAAATGAACAGTCACATTTATACAATTTTAAATTTATAATTAGTATTCTTACCTGACAATATCAAAGTTTAACACGTTCATTGTCCAATGACTCCAAAGGAGTCACATTTGTACCAAACTCGTGTATATGTCTATGACTCTAGTTGGATTCATAATCCTAAAGTACAGATATTTTTATTTGACTGGACGTATGAATAAGAGGATAAAGATTATCATGGACGTATAGTTAGATAACAAGGCTACCGAAAATTTAAAAGAGCCGCCGTAAAATGTTTTTTTAGTACCTATATTCCTGTAAAAAAAAACTTTTTAGGCCGTATCAGTATAAATGTAATCCCTTATAATAATTATTGTCAAGTTAAGGCGAGATTGTAGGTGGACGTACGAATATTTAACAAAATGAAAACAAAACTTCAGTTAAAACTAAACTTTAACTGTAGTTAACGACAGATGGTAATACATGTAAATACCTAATAGAAAGTTTTTATTTTTAAAGCTATCATGAGGGCGTTTTCCTAGAAGAAAAGTCTACAATTATAACTTAAGGACCCCTAATTTGTCATCGTCATCATTACCAGCTAGCAGCCAGATAATCAGCTGACAGACGTCCCCCAAGTGTCACAGCTCAGCGCATCCATCGGCTACGGCTCGCGACCCTCACCAGATCATCAGTCCACCTTATTTTGTAGTTATCAGGAGACACAGACTTCAGCAGGGAATGCCACTCCTTAGCTGTAGGCACATTAGAAATATTCGCAAAACGTAAAATGTGTTTTTATTACTTCTTGCCCATCATCCTTATAAAAAAAACAAGTTTATCAACGAGACACTGGCCTCTGATGAACATTTCAGCAAACATTCCTGAATTTCAGCGTTTCAGCCTTAACATACTTCAAAAACGCCATAAAATAAATAATACAGGCGACCATAACCTTAAAAGTGTCTGGCGACTGACAATAAATCGTTGGCATGTTGCCGTTAATTATAAAAGTAAGACAAGGCGGTGGGTGGGTCAAAAAACTAATGGCGGCCATCCGTCACTAGGTGTCGCTAATGTCGCCCTTATTGAAATAATGTGCTGTAGTTCTGCAGTGAGGAAAGGTGGGAGAAAATTTTTCGTAGAGGTAGTTCAAAAAATGTGCCTTTAGTTTTTTTATTGAAGAATGGGCTTGCTCTTGATCCTCGATCACGCCTGATGGAAAGCAATAGATGAGGTCTATGATGGAGCGAGCGTGCCCAGAAGATGCCTGTTGCCTCTTGCTTTGAAGGCAGAGTGGACAGTGAACTTTCACACGCTTCTTAGTTTTTGGAAGCGTGTGATTATCTGCTTACCTATGAATAAATACGTATTCAAATCTAAAATGTTTATTGCGACCCATAATGTACACGTACTAGTAGTTATTTATAAATTGAAACAATTATGGACCCTGTCGAGCATAGCAAAATTTTAGATAAGTTGTTAGTACTCCTAAGAATCTGGGGGCACGCCAGTGCCCCCGCCAAGTCGAGCAAAAAAGCGGCACATCCAGAATCAGAATCAGAATCAGAATTATTTATTTGCCAGCAATATAGGTACAATTACCACCCATCCTTACCTACCAACCATCCTACCATCCTTTTCTCGAAGCTGTTCAGTCCATTTTCGATCCCCTCTATATCTTCGTTGTGGATCAAACTAGAAGCATGAATTTGATCACTAAACAATCTAATTTAATATTATATATTGTATTACTTGTGAGATACATTGTGCTTTCATGCAATGGCCAAGTCAATCTATTTATTTCAAACATAAAAGATTTTTAATATTGATACCTATGGTCACTATAAGATGTTGTTAGGTTGGCTAATTACGTAATAACTTTAAACAGAAGGATCCTTAAGTAGGGACTGAATAAATTAACCGACTTAGTATTACATGGATCTCACAACTTTTTACGTTAGAAGAACTGAGCTGCGAGACTTGGTTTTTTTATACAAGTTATGTTTTTGATGGCTTCAAATTACTTGTTATCTATGGTAGGCACCAGATAAACTTGCAATGAAGTACATTGACCTAGCCAGTATACTATTGTAGTCTTTGCATTGACCTTACCCTAATATGCCTTCGTAAATATTCGAACAATAAACTGTGAACCGTTTTTCATTACTACAGACCATAAAGAATCACGATAGAAGTCGATTCAGGACAGCTTTAAGTAAGTCTTTATTTCTGTTTTTGATATTAAGAAAGTCAATTAATATATGTGCATCGGTCAATGAGTGTTATTGAACATTTCATTCGGTGTAGATAAGTAAATCATATCTGTTTTACTTGTTACTGTATTGTTTTGTTTGAGAAAATCTAATATCTTTGCGGTTATAATATGGAGGAGATAAAGGTATTTTTCGCAACCGTCCTAGGTTATCTCGCTTGGGTAGATACTATTACACTAGTTTACATGGTGTTTACAGAATCACATTGGTGTTTACTCAATAGGTGACAGTAGCGATATAAAAAAGCTACATCAAGGTTGCATCCAAGTTGATTTTGAATATGTAAAAACAACCACTATTATGTAGACATTGCAGTACAAGACGTTATAGTTCTTAAGCATGCAGCCCTAAATAAATAGATAAAGTAATTTAAATTTATTTGCAACAAAAGAATATCTACTTTCTTATATGAGTATTAAAACTAGCACGTAAAAAATGTTAAGTGCATTAAAAAATCATTCCCAAACTCAACTACTGAAAATTCCCAGAGCATAGCCGAACGACCTTTCCATTAAAAACATCCAGGTATACAATAAACAATCTAAATCAAATCAGAAACACTTTTACCGTGCGCTTGCGCACTAACACGGCAGCGCCATCTATCAATCACCGCGGAACATTACACGTTTACTCGTTGCGCACACTCTTTGATAGATGGCAGCACTTGTTGATGGATTTATCGAACTGTTGACGGCTTTATATTGCGTTTGATGCCTTGTAATAACATTATACGGAGTTTTTTCCCGTGGGCTGTGACTCATGGGGTGTTTTTTTTTAAATTATAGTGTATCGACGTATTTGTGCAGGTGAGATGGATGGGCTGTAGGAATGCTCTAGATTTGAGTTTATCGTCTGATGAGATTAAGGAAGATTTATTGAGAGAATAAATAAGATTTTTCTAGGTGTTCTGTTATGAGAATTTTCTAGATTCCAGTTATCCAGACAGCACACGTGCAGTTCGGTATAAAATGTTAAAAGAAGTTTTATTTTAAACGGGACCAAAAAGTTGAGTTTTTTTCGGGGTCTTCAAGGCTTAGTGTCTCGAACTAAGTAAAATGATCACCGAATGATTGTGAAAAACTCTCAAACGCGTTTTATATAAGATAGATTAAATTAATTGTCACTGCCATTCGCATTCCTTGACTTCCGATTAATTTGTGATGGGTCGATATTTTGAGGTTCCCGGCGACTGGGACCGCAATTAACTAGGACCACGGTCCCAGTTGCCGGATCCATTTAATTTTAATATTTTTCTTCCGACGACTGGGATCGTCAAACGATAAAATGTTTATACCTATTAATAATTTAAGAAGTTACTAAACAATATTTTTGTTTTTTTTATACAATATTTTTTATCATTTGTCTGTACTTTTTTATGGTCATACAATGAATCCGGCAACTGGGAACGCGGTCCCAGTTAACTGCGGTCTCAGTCACAGGAAACCTCGATATTTTCTTCTAGAATACGGTAGTAGGTATTACATCTAGAACCAAAACTGATTATTTTATTAACTGGAAAATAAACTATTTCACAAAAATTTTTTTCGATTATATTTATAATATAATACCCAAGGTTTCAAATTCTGCAACAATCATAAAACTCAACTTTTAACAGCCAACCTTCGCTCTAAGAAAATGTTGCATTTTATTAATTACTTAGTTAGTAAAGTGTAGCTTGTAACATCTCTACTTTTTATACTGCTCGCCGCCTATTTGTCGAGTCGTTAATATTGCCATTAAACATGGCGCTGCGAATAACATGCACGAAAAGGAGGAGGCAAGAAACCATCTTCCGTAATTGAGGGTATACTCTCTAAGCCCGAAGTCCGTAGTTTTGGCATTTGTGTCGGGCGTTTTCTACTCCATATCAATGGGCTTACGATTACTCCCGAACCCAAATTAAGAATGAATGACAATACGATTTGACAGTTGTTCTTAGTTCGGGTTCGGGACTAATCGTAAGTCCGTAGGTGATACGGAGTAGAAATCGCCGGTTCCGACACTAAGGCCGAAACTACGGACTTCGAGCTTAGAGAGTAGACCCCCAGGACTTGGATACTTAATAGGTATTTAAACTTGCATAAAGATTTGGGTTCCCATCATCTTTGCTGGGTCTATGAGGATCGGCGCAACATGTTTGCTTCTTCAATTTTTTCTTTCTACCATCAAGCTGTAATTTGCTCACTGTTTTCTTTCAGTAGCTAATTATTCTTATAAACAGATAGGTATGATATGAAGATTAAATAAAATAAAAGAGCATGATTATGATATTCAGTCAGCTGTCATCATTTAGCTAACCTAAATTAGATGAAATTTGCTATAGCTATTTAGGCTCAAGCACTAACATGAGAGACAATCATCAGCGATAGTTTTCGTAACTAACTTCGGAGGAGTAATTCTCATATTTTTAAGGAGCATTCGCATCGCAAACGCAAACTCATAAGAACATCTCTAATTTCTCTATTATTGTAGGTACAAATTTTTAAGATCTTCGTCCTGAAAATAAGGGCCAATATTACTACTACATCTCAGTCGCAATCTGTCAAAAACTTTTAATTCCAGTATATTTTTGACAGAATGCAACTGACATGCCAATGCGAACATTGCATTCTGAAATACGGAAATGGTTCTTATTTCAGTAGGGTTTACTGCTAAATTCCATTACAATTAGTAAACAGGTACCTACCCAAACATCTTAACCCTCTCCAGCCGAGCTCACATTACCCTTATAAAACCCGCGACCATCCGCCTCCGCGACCATCACGCCGTCTCGCGACCACGGCCAAATTGTTCTCGCATTAGATTTATCGTTCGCCAACGAAACAGCAACAAAGGCACTCTCTCATCCCATGACAGCTTTATGATCCTAACAGTTTTTGCTAACAGCTACCTACGACGCCCGACGATATTTATAGCTTAAGTTTTATTAATTAGCCATTTGTGAGACGTTGAAGTATGGTTAGGATTTTGGGTATTGATTTGTGGTCGCAAGTCACGGTAGTACTTTAATTTTTTTTTTAGTTGGTGTTGGTGAGGTCAGAAAACGCGGTGGCTTTGTGTGGATCAAGATCCAAAATTTTATTTCGTTTGGAGTCTTTGTGATTGCCTGATCAACTTTTGTTGGCAACTTGTAAGTACGCAGCAGATCTAGAGAAATACATTTTCGATCAGGCACAAGTACTGCTGTGAATTAACTTGATTTCATAGACAAACAGATAGATACAGGACAGATAGATACAGACAGGCGGACATGGCGAAACTATACCTCGTCGAAGAATTATTTTAAAATATTAATTTATTGTGTATAATTATGTGTTAAATCTATTCTTTACCTTAAAATCAATGTAATAAGTAACATTCAGTGTTTGTGCCGTGTTTTTGAAATGATAACGTCCATAAATTGATAATTGGATAAATGTTCTACCGGCTGTCAAAGTTTGGATTACGGATTTGAATTCTTCAAACCCGGGGAGTATTTTGTTTTATATTATAGCTTAAGATAACTATATTTACACACTATTCAACACCTGTAAACACTGCTCAGAGTTCTGAGCTACGTCCAAAACACACCGGCACCGTTTATGTCTCCTTTTGCTTGACAAATTGTGGAAGCAGAATCGACGACTAGAACACTCGCCACAGACCTAATTTGCACTACAATATTACTGCACACACTTATAATTAAAATTTAACTATATATGCTTCATTAAAACTTGTTACTGTTGTTACCTCTTGCTCAACAAATAAAAACTAGTTTCCTTCTCAAGTTCAACAAATAATATTTATCTACCAATTAAGTACCTAGTCAGTCTAATAGGTGCCTGGGTGTGCCCTATTTTGCATAATAATAAGTATATGTAATAGTAAATTGGAAAATTCTATAAAATCTTACAAACTTTTTCTAGTTACCTACCCTCACAAAGTAAAAGTTAAATCATCATAAGGCAACGAAAAGCAAAAAAAAAAACTCAATAATTATTAGCTATCCAAGCCTATTTATCAGCCAACCTCATTTCTCATACCAGTTCCACTAAACTGTACTTAAACTCATTCTGTTTTTGTTTTTCCCTACTTTTCCAACTTTTCTTTAATTTTCTATACTTTTGGTTCTCACCGTTTCTATATTCTATTTTCAGTAACCAATTTTGAAACCATGCCTGTGATGACCCGTAAGGCTGCCGCTCAGGATATGGAGCTGAAATTGAGAACGGCCCTCGAGGAACTTAGAGAATCGAAACACCTGTGTCAGCAAATGCTACAGGAGAGAGAAGAAAGTGAGGGGGAAATCGAGAACATAGTCCTTAAGAACACATGCCTTAAGCGGGAGCTGGTGGACCTCAGTCAGCAATACCAAGATGTTGCTGATGAGCGCGACCAACTGCGGGTGATCACGGATGGCTTTAAGAACTGTAGCAATTTATATGAGGAGGCTTTATGTAAAGTTAGGGATCTAGAAGATGAGTTGGCTCATGCTAATGGTCTTATTCTCAAATTACAGAAGGAAAAGGAATGTGCTCAGGTTAGGGAAACTACTCATTTATACAATGAGTTAGTATTACATTCTAATTGTAATCCACCTTCCTTAATAACAATAGATCTAACTGAAGATTCTTTATTAAAACACAACAATAATCTTAAATTTAGTCAGAATAAAATAAAAAAATATGCAAGACTGAATAAAATCATTAAAAAATGCAATAAATTCAAAAAACAACAAAAGCACTTTTCCAAAAATATACAATTGAGGAAAGAACGTGTTACTCTCATCAATAAATTGAGTAATTACCAAATTAAGTTAGAAGATAGTATAAATATTTATGAAATTGATACTCAACGCTTACAGTCTGAAATTCAAAATCTTGAGTATAAATTAAAGTCTCTTTATAGTAAATATGTAAGTTCTAAAAACCAAATTAAGGAACATATCCTTGCTACAAACGAGTTAGTCGACAGAGTAGACTTGCTGACTCTTAGCAACACCAAGTGCACCTGTCAGAAAATCCTCCAGCCTGTGGTAACGGAGGACCCGTCCCAGGCTATGGGTACTCAGGATTGTATCCCCTTCCAAAACATTTCTGATATTGAGCAAGATTCTTCTCAAGTGGTACTTTCATCAAATAGTAGTTCCTCTTCCACTTGTAGTAGCAAGGTTTGTTTACAGTCAATAATGTTTTCAGACAGTATAGGAAGAGGGTTAGGGAAATTGGTTAGAAACAGCCTTCCTTTTCCTTCTCAAAACTTTTGTACACCTCAGTCTTCTTACCAACGCATACTAGCATCTATATCTGAGAATAAATATGATATGAATTCTATAATAACTATAATTGTAGGAAATAGTTCAAACCTAACAAATGATGGTATCACAGATAGTATCACTGAACTTTTGAAGATTAATTGTAGAAAGATAATTTTGTGTGCTTTTCCATACTTTGAGCACTTATCATATAGGCAAAATAATTACATACACAAGCTAAATATGCATATGCAATTTTTAGTAAGTCACCATAGTGACAAGCTTTTATTTTTTGACATCAACAATTTTGTTGATAAACTTAAGTCGACAAGGAATACCGTGTATCTGCCCATTAGTTTTAGACGTCAAATAGCGAGGCTATTAGCTTTTAATATTAACTCAGACATAATTAGTATGTCGAAGTACTCAAGTATTAGCACCACAGTTAGTAGTAGTACTAATGCCTTGGTTGCTAGCTCAAACAATTTAAACTAGGCAATAAGACAACAGATGGTACCATATGCAATTTAGCTCAACTTATCAACAACAAGGTATCTTCTAGCACTAATATAAATGGAGCTAATCAGAAATCCTTTACTTTATACCTTCAAAACATACAAGGCTTTTCTTCGAAGCAATTGGAATTTGAATTATTTTTAGAAAAATCAATGTTTGACATTGTTTGTATTACTGAGCATTGGTTAAAGGATTCTGAAATGTTAATTAATTATGATAATTACAGTTTGGGCAGTTGTTTTAACCGAAAATCAATGCTGCGTGGGGGTTCACTTATTTTAATAAAACGGTCTATAAAATTTAAAACTCGAAAAGATATAATTGAACTGTCGGTTGAACATAACATTGAACTGTCCTGTGTTGAGCTAGATAAGCATGTCATAGTGTGCGTTTACAGACCCCCTAATTATCAAAACTATTCTGTTTTTGAGTCAGTGATGGAAGATGTTTTGACAAAACTTGCAACTGGTAATAAACTTTTGATTGTCTGTGGAGATTTCAATATAAATATTTTAGAAAGTAATTCAGATAGCAGTCGCTTTTTAAATCTCTTTAAGTCATTCAATTTATCAAATGTGTTCATAGAACCAACCCGATCAACGGCAACGACTGCTACATGCATTGATAATGTTTTTTGTTGCTGCAACTACTTAAAAAAAGCCATTGTAAATTGTGTCCCTTCTGATCACAGTGGGCTAACGGTAACTTTTGAGTCTACCATACCATTACAAAAAGTGCAGATACAAACAAGACCAATAACAGCCGGTAAATTAAACAAATTTAACAGCACTTTAGGCAGCAAGTTAAGTAGTCAGGGCTTCACAATGAACAATGGTAATATTTTATATAAAGAATTTTTTTCTGTTGTCCAAACTGAGTTCAATAACACTTTTAAAAAAATAACTAAAACTATTTGCCCTAAGTTTTTATTTAGTGACTGGGCGACTAAAGGACTCAGAAAAAGTCGAGATAGACTTTATGAACTATATGGCCTTAAGCCTTATATTAACACTGAAACTTTTAATAAGTATGTAGCTACCTACTCAAAAATTTATAAAAATACTTGTAAGGTAGCTAAGGCTTTTTACATAAGCAATAAGGTGAAAACAGCAGACAATAAAATAAAGACTGTTTGGAAAATTATAAATAATGAAACAAACAGGAACAAAAGACATAACACTGATTACACATTGGAGACCACTCAGGGTCTTATTAGCGATAACCAACAAGTTGCTCAAGAATTTGTAAATTTCTTTACCAGTATTCCAATTAAAACTACTGAAGCCTTGAATTCGTCACCTTCGCTTGCTTTTGGTTTGTTACAGGCAAATGTTTCAGCCTGCCCGACTGAATTTAATTTCAAGCATATAAACCCCATAACAGTAATGAAAGCTTTCAAACAAATCAAGGTTAAATTGACCGAGGATTTATGGGGATTGTCTATCAAAGTGTGTACCTCAATTATTGAAACTATAGCGCCTTACTTAGCTTTAATATTTAATTTGTGTGTCGATCAAGGTGTCTTTCCGGACCTAATGAAATTCAGTAAGGTGATACCACTTTTCAAATCCGGGGATAGTAAAGACACAAACAATTATAGACCAGTATCCGTGTTGCCAGTGTTCAGCAAGGTATTTGAAAAAGTGATGCTTAATCAGATGCTTTATCATTTTAACACCAATAACATCTTGCATGATAAACAGTATGGTTTCACCAGAGGACGTTGCACGACTGACGCTGGTGTTACCTTATTGAAGCACATCTTTAATGCGTGGGAAGAGGCACAAGATGCCATAGGCATCTTCTGTGACCTATCTAAGGCGTTTGATTGTGTAAATCACGAAACATTACTTCTGAAACTTGGGCATTACGGGCTGGGCAAAACAGCTTTAAGCCTTGTTAAATCTTATTTAAATGATAGACAGCAGTTAGTTCAAGTAAACGGTGTCAATTCGTCGGGATTAAATGTGAAAATGGGGGTTCCCCAGGGCTCAATTTTAGGTCCTTTTTTATTTTTAGTATATATAAATGATTTGCCCCATTTATTGCAACAAAAACTTGATATGGTGTTGTTTGCCGACGATACCTCTTTGATTTTTAAGATAAATAGACGAACCAATAATCTTGACGTCATAAATAACGCCCTAATGCAAGTCCAAAATTGGTTTACTGCCAATAATTTAGTTCTAAATGAAAAGAAAACGAAATGCATAAGATTTGCCTTACCAAATGTCAGAGGCAGTGATTGTGACATAGTATTGAACGGGGAAAAACTTGAATTCGTCGATAAAACGGTTTTCCTGGGAATTACTCTTGACTCAAGGCTACAATGGGGTCCTCATTTAACATCTCTTGCAGGACGGCTAAGTTCAGCAGCATATGCTGTCAGGAAAATCCGCCAATTTACGGATGTAGATACCGCGAGACTGGTCTATTTTAGTTACTTTCACAGTATCATGTCTTACGGTATACTACTATGGGGACGGGCTGCAGACATCGAGTCTATTTTTATTCTGCAGAAAAGAGCCATTAAAGCCGTATACAAACTCGGCCGGCGCGATTCTTTAAGGGAACTGTTTAAGAATATTAACATCATGACGGTACCTTGTCAATACATTTACGAAAACATCATGTATGTTAGAAAGAATTTACATCTTTTTAGTAAAAGAGGCGACAGACATAATTATGGTACTCGAAATAGGGACCAATTAGTTCAACCAGGTTTCAGACTGGCTAAAGTAGCCTCATCTTTTATGGGGTACTGTTTAAAATGTTATAATAAAATACCTCCCCATATATTAGAACTAAATGAGACTAAATTTAAATCTTGTATTAAACGCACACTATGCAGGCAAGCATATTATAAGTTAGGGGAGTATATTGAAGATAAAAATGCTTGGCTCAATGCTGGTCCTGCTCCACAGCCATTAGGGCGCACAAAGTAATCTGTTAGCATTTGGAAATATTGTTGGACCGGATGAAGATTGTAAGAATGCTATATTTTTTTTATTTTTATTGTATAGACTCAATTTATTTAGCATTGTATAATTTCATACATTAACGGCACATGTGTGAGTACTATGTAGGTCCCTCAAATTTAAACTATAATGATCATTTTGGGTAGGTCTTTGACTTGAATGTACCCTGGCGATTGGGGATGTCATGCTCACTCAAAAGTCTGGCTGATGGTGGCGTTTGCGTTGGATCATTTGGCTCCCTTAAAAATGGTCGAGCCGAATGGTGCTAGCGTATGCGTCATGTTCGTGAACGGGCGCCGTCAGCTGAGACTGGTCATCTCTCGGCTGCCATGGTCTATTTTAATTATTTCTTTGAATTGTTTCTTTTTTACTCCGGACTATCCTGCACGTCTTTTACATCGTTCTCACATATATGTATAATCTCAATATGAATGATGTAACCATAATTTTGTAACAAAAACTTATTTTTAAAAGAGTGTCCGTGGAGTTTCTTGCACGTTCTTCTCCATAGAGATCTACGCTTTGGAACGTGCAAATAGCTTCATCTTTTTTTTTTTGACCGACCGACCTTGACAATTCAAAAGTGCCTGTAAATGGTCTAATTGAAATAAATGCTTTGACTTTGACTTTGACTTTGACTTTGAAAAAACACAAAAGGCAAATAACACTCAAATAACCTTTGACTCTTTTTGAAGAGCCCTTTCATGCCGCTACAAAAACCTATTTATCCTTAAAAACTTAGCTTATGTAATCATGCACTTAACTTAAGTATGAAAAGCACATGAACCCTCTGACAAGCAGTATCTTGTTTGCATGCAAACAACACATCACACACAAACAAACGAAAAACTTCGAATATCAAAACAAACCCCGATAACACCCGAGTATACCCGAAAAATGCCGAGCGTCGATCCAACCGTCCCGCTGCTGCCAAAGATTTGACGTCAATGGTAGCGAATCGTAAATTACCATTATCTACAGACGCACCGTGCTAGTATTTATTATTTATGGGTCGGTTTGACTCGCCCGCGGCCCGATCGGGGGCGTTTTTCCCCATAGCAGGCGCAGGGTTGAGTTTAGGAGGTGTGTGTAATGTTCCGTAGTTAAAATGCTGTCATTATCGCACTTTTTGTTTTGCTAAGATGTTATTATCAGGATTTTAGTAAGTTATGCATAGTCAAGATAACCTACTGCCTACTGAAATGTTAATAAAACTTAAAACTCTTAAAAATCGACTACTTAGAAAATGAGCGAGAGATCAAACATTGATCTTCTAAAAAAAACAAAACAATTTTGCAAACCGACTTCGGTTTGTGCTTCTTCAGAATTCTAAGCAGTAAATAAAAAAAAAGAAAAACATAATCTCAGATTATATTTCACAGAAAAATGATACCGCGAAGAATCTCCGAACAAACGGCGCTTGCGTCGCGAATCAAATAAATTACAAAGATATATTATTATTAAAATTTGGGCACCAACTTCGTCGCATTAACTTCGGGTAGTATCGGGACTGGGGCACACTGGGCGCGGAAAATCGAGAGGTTGACCCCGACCGGGCGGAAAAACTGTCAGTGTTTGAAGAGCTATTGCAGTTCCTCACCGCTCGAGCACCGGTGTGCCGGCAGTGCTCGAGCGAAAAATGTGAGGAGTTTAACCTCTCAAGATCGACTTTTTTGTTTACACCTAATCCTTGAAGTCCGGCGCGCGCGCGCCGGCGCCCGCTTATCGCAGTATCAGATTACAGCGCTCAGTAAAAACGTTATCGCTCCGTATCTATACATTCTTTTTACACACTTGAAACGGTTATGAGTACTTGAATGATGCTGTTATGATATACAACGTAAACAAGATTCCTATTACAGCTCGAAATATAAACATTTCCTTGTTAAATGAGAGACCTTACTGAAAGTGTTTATGTTGCTGTATTACGTTTATTTCTGACACAACTATTGGACCGATTTACACGAAATTTTGGATATTAGGTCATAATAAGACAAGTTATCTAGTGACAATGTTGTTTTACGAGATCTGTAATCAAATTTCCGAAATATTCAAACTCAAACATCATAATGCGCGCGCCGTCATTTTGAATTACGTAATGCGTGTTTTTGTAAAAGAACATCAGAAATATTCCAATTAGATTCCAGTATAAATTGTTTCTAGATTACTAGTCATATATTCACCGACTCATTTGTAACTTTATATCGTTAAAATAGGCCACTATAATTCTGAAATATCAAAATACATGATACGGGAAGAAAGCGGGTAACTTTATTTTGTTTTCTTATTGTCACCCGCAACTTTGATGTTTGAATTTGAATATTGGTTGAAAATGAACAATAACTAAGTAAATAATGAATTCCAATCCATACTTGGCTTACCTTTCATAGAAACAATCCAAAATATCGATCTCACAATGCACTCAAGCGGAACAGATTTTGAGGTTACTTCACAATCATTTTTCGAAATGACACTAAGTTTATTTCTCTTTGCTGTCATTTTTGACAGCTAGCTAATATTATCTACCATAGAGAACAATCGTTCAGAAATTAAAATAAACCGATTGGATCCACCCGGACTCAATGACAGTTCTAAATATCCGGAGCCATTTGGACCCGTTAGGTCGGAAGAGGTAGTTTCTGATTATAGAAACTGTAAAACGGGTTGAATTTACAACACGTCGCACGTCAGTTGCAATCTGACAAAAATGTATGGAAATTAAGGCTTTTTTGATAAATTGCAACTGACACGCGAATGCGACTGTTGCTTAAAAATTTGTAGAATTGGCACTCAGACAATCACAGCATTTGACTTGTGTTTAGTTTGTGACGCGTCGGCGAAATGCTTGAATGAGTGTGCACCATGCCGGGACTACCACCAGGTAACTGACGAGCTCAGGAGTTGCTGATAGAGAGTTGTCGTGACAATAAATGGGAAAAAGTTGTTAGTCTTTTATATTTTATTGGTTACATTTAGATTAGGTTTAATTTGGAGTAAATCTAGTAGTAGTAATGAACGGACAGAAGACTGTTCAAGCATTTTGGCAAAGTTTAAATAATTGTCCCCCATAGGTCATAAAGCCCCATGGTGTCCTTGGTTCGATTCCCAGGTCGGGAAAAATGTATTACTGGGATTTCCCATTAGTAATTTCGTTGTAGCAGCGCAGATGTGTCGTTGTTTGCGCACTCATTTGTGCACTGTAATATCTCCTGCGTAGGTACTTGATTTTAATCTCGGTTGAGATTCGGTTCGGAGGATTATTTAACCAATTGTTACAATCAAGCCAAACTATCTGCTAAGTTCTTGTCTTTTTCTTCTCGCATGGTTTTTGAATGATTCTAAAACATTGTTAATACGCCAAGTTACACAAACTGTTGATGTTGACTGAATCGGAGAGGGTTCGCTGGCGGGATACATGAGAGGAGTAGGTGCAGCGGTTTCTTGCAGTAATAAAACACAATTCTTCTAGACTGTTTCTTCTTTATTTTTCTTCTTGATTTTCTTTACAGCTGCTGGATTCGGAATGCTCGACCGTGAAAATATGCCCTTCTTTTATAGAATTTTCTAACCAATCACAGTTCTTGGAATTTGCACACGGCACTAATCAAATTTCTCTCCTCCAATAGGAACACTCCAAGTTTGCACACGGCACCAATGTAAATTTGTATGGGAATCTTATTGAGGCATTTTTTCATGGTATAGCGTTTCCTTACAATGTTTTCTTTACTACCAAAATGTCGGGATGGATTCTCTTTACATAATTTACATAAATTTATACCAAAAAACCTTAATTAACACCTTAAAATTGACAAAAACAAAATTTAGCTCTCATTACGGTAAAGTATCTTAATACCTTAGCTTTTGCTACATGATGGTACAAGTGGCGCCACCAAGTGTGGCTTTTATGTAACAATTTCTTATTTTTCCTATCTAAAATCTTACGCTATCTTAAAACAAATCAACAATCTTAATAAATCACTTTTACTATCAAATAAATACTACAGAACTTTGTTCATATTATTCCTAACAAGTCTTATAAGAATGCACTTACCAGATAATCAGTCTTAACTTAATCACTTAATGATTCTTACAAAGAGAACTAATAATCACTTAACACATCACATAATGTCACTAATTGTTATTTTAACTTATTTAACAGTATCGACGCTAACATTCTCCCCCACGGTGCGAGGCACTGCTTCTTCTGGAGGCGGCGATGCCACAGGAACCAGCACTATGATACGTCGAGTTGAGCGGCGGAGTATTCCTCCTGACGTCCGCACATCCAGCACTCTCGTTCTTCCGTCTGGCCCAGGATACGTTTTAATGACTTCTCCGCGAGGCCACGAATTTCTGGGTATCGTCGCGTCCACTATCAGAACGACATCTCCTTCTCTCGGGTCTTGGGTCTCTTTTCCTTCTAGTTTTCTTGGCATTAGAAGAGGTAAATATTCTTTAACCCATCTTCTCCAGAAATGGTCCGCAAGTCTTTGGGTTGTTCTCCAGTTTGCTTTCCCGATCAGTTCTTTGTCGTCGAATCCTCCCGGTGCCATCGCTCCACATGACCTCCCCAGCAGGAAATGGTTTGGTGTTATGCTCTCTTCATCTTCTGGGTCCATACTAACGGGGGTGAGAGGTCTGGAGTTCACTATGTGTTCAACCTCGGTCATAAGTGTGTGAAGCACTTCTTCGGGTGGGTTTCTTTCGTTGAGAACTACCGCTAATGCCGTTTTGACTGTTCGTACCAGTCTCTCCCAGGCGCCTCCCATGTTTGGAGTACCTGGCGGAATGAACTTCCATTTGATGCCCTTCTCTTGAGCGGCTTCTTCTAATTCTTTTTTCGCTCCAACAAAGTTCGTTCCATTATCACTAAAAATGACGCTTGGTGTTCCTCTTCTTGCTGCCATTCGTCGGAGTGCCATTATCATCGAGCTGGCACTGAGAGTGGGTGCTAACTCTAGGTGAATGGCTCTTGTGGTGAGGCAGGTAAATAGTGCCCCCCATCTCTTCTCGACTCTTCTGCCAACTGTGACCTGCATTGGGCCGAAGTAGTCCACGGCTGAGCAGGAAAACGGGAACTGATGGTGTTGAAGTCTCTCGCTGGGTAGGTCTCTTGTTGGTGGATTCCCTGGCGAACTCTTCTTGGTTTTGCACCATTGACAATTGTGTGCAATCGCTTTCACTGCTGCTCTTAAGCCCAAAATCCAATATTTCTGACGAATCTCATTGATTACTGTTGCGGTATTTCCGTGCAGGAATTTCTTGTGATAATGCTGTATAATGAGACTTGCAATCTTCTGGTTCGAGAGGAAAATGAACCCTATTATCTTAGATGGCAATCTAAGATAATAGGGTTCATTTTCCTCTCGCCTTCGTCACGGAATTTCATTGTTCTACTTCTTAATTTAATAATTCCGTTATCTCCTATGTAGACATCAATCTTCTTTAGTCGGCTTGCGTTTTCCAAGGGTTTTTCAGCTTTCAAATTCTTTATGTCTGTTGTGAAACTATCGTTTTGACTCATTCTCATCAAAATTTCTTCAGCTTTCTTTAAGTGTTCTTCTTCCAGAGGTAGGTACAACCTCTTTTCTTTGTTGATGGTAGGTCGATTTGATACTCTTATCTTCTCTTTCGGTCGTCTTCTTTGGGGCTTCCAGGGCTCGTCTCCCTGGCGCGTGACGGCGACGACTGATTTTCTGATCTTCTTTAATAAGATACTTGTGAAAGCGACCATTCTGGCTGTAGTTCGTAATAGTCGCTCCCAACTCGAGAATCTCTCTAAATCGAGAAGGACTTCTTTGGTTTTCACAACCATTACTTTTATTTTGCTTCTTTCTTCCAACATAGTGCCTTCTGTTTTGAAGTCTTGAAATGGCCACTCTTCTTCTGGTTGTCGGAGGAATGTCGGACCTTTGAACCATCTGGCATTGTGGTCGAATTCAATTGGAGTTCCTCTCGTGGCGTCATCTGCTGGGATTTCTTTAGTAGGTACCCATCTCCAGTCTCCTGGCCTGGATTTCTCTTCAATTTCTGCCAGTCGGTTGGCCACAAAGGTTTTGAATTTTCTTGGTTCTGCTTTTATCCATTGGAGTACTGTGCTGGAGTCCGTCCAGTAAGTCTTCTTTGAGATTTCAAGCTCTGTCTCTTCTTCAACTGAAGCGGCTAGTCTGCTGCCAAGTAAGGCTGCTTGCAATTCTAACCTTGGAATTGACACTGGTTGAGTCGGTGTTACTCTTGCTTTGCCCGCGATCATGGAGATGTGGACTCTTCCCTCAGGCTCGACTGTCCTCCAATAAACCACCGCCGCGTAAGCCTCTTCACTTGCGTCGGTGAACGTATGTAACTGTCCTCTTCTGCCGCGGGGTGAGATGCACCTTGGAATTCTCAATCGTGTTAATGCTGATACTTCTTCCAAATATTTTGACCAGGCTTCTCTTTGAGGTTCATTTATTACTTCGTCCCAGTCTATTTTCGTTCGCCAGATATCTTGAATTAACTTCTTCCCTTGAATTAGAACAGGTGCCGCAAAACCCATAGGGTCAAAGGTTGACATTACGGCGCTTGTGACTTCTCTCTTAGTTGGGGCTCTGCTGCCATCTAACAGATCTTTTGATGTATTACGCAGCCCGATATTGAAGGCTAATACGTCTTCTTTCACATGCCAATCTCAACCCCAGAGTCTTCTCTTCCTTTGTCAGCTGCAGGGAATCTTCCTTATTGGTGTCTTCTACTTCTGATAATACCGTTGAATCGTTACTGGCCCAACCCTTAAGATGGAAGTTAGCTTTGGCATGGATTTCTTTCACTTCTTTTGATATCTTCTTTGCTTCGGTTGTAGTTTCGAAACTCTGTAGGTAATCATCCATGTAATGATTTCGGTTTATTGCCTTCACTGCTTCAGGATATGTACTTTTAAATTCTTCTGCGTTCTTATTCATCACATAGATTGCCGTCGCAGGTGATGACGCCGCTCCAAAGATGATTGATGACATTCTATACTCTTCGGGCTTGCCTTTTCTTTGATTTCCACGCCACAGGAACCTGAGGCTGTCTCGGTCGTCTTCTTTGACTTTGATACGAAGGAACATATCTTGGATGTCAGCCATGACAGCTACTGGTCCTTCTCTGAAGCGAAGTAACACACCAAATAGTGACTGCAGTAAATCTGGGCCTGGCAACAATACGTCGTTGAGGCTTTTCCCTTCGTGCTTGGCGGCTGCGTCGAATACTATTCTCAGCTTCTTCTTTACTGGGTGCACAACAGCGAAGTGTGGCAAGTAAAATGTTCTTCCTTTTCGTGTGGTCTCTGGAGCCTTCTCTGCATAACTTTTTTCAATCAAACTCTGAATTTGTTTCTCATATTCTTCTCTGGCTCCTTTGTCTTTATCCAACTTCTTTTCAGTGTTGATTAATCGCCGAATTGCTTGGTTATAGTTATTAGGTAGGGTTTCGTCTTCTTTTTTCCATAAGAGCCCTGTTTCATATTGGCCGCTTGGTAGCTTCTTTGTAGTCTTCTCGAGGATTTCTAGTGCTCTTCTATCGCTGTCATTGGTTGGTGACCGATTTTGAATCCCAAGAGACTCTAACTTAAAATGTTCTCGGACGACTTCTTCTATGTCTTCTTCATTTGTTGTAGCTCTGCCATAGTGAGTGAAGTTCACTGAGGCGTTCGCTCCTGTTTCACACCCGTGTAGCACCCACCCTAGATTAGTGAGTGAGGCTACGGGATCAGATGGTTTGCCCTTCTTCAGTCTTCTTGTTACTATGAGTCCCCAGTTGTCTTGGCCTATCAAGAGCTTGGGTCTCTCCTCGCCGTAGAGAAGTTTAAATTTCTCTTCAATTCCCTTTAAATGCTGACAACTCTTCACAGTGTTCTTATTTATTGTTTGTTCAGACAGCTTCAGGTCGTCGATGGTTCTTGCTATGATAGTTTTCTTGATTCTTCTGTGAGCTCCTTTTATTCTCAACTCAATCTTCTGTGAACTATCTTTTCTTATCATTTTCCCACCAACTGTTTCGATTGTGAGTTTTTCTTGCTTTCCTTCAGCTCCAATCTTCTCGGCTACTGATGCGTCTAGGAGTGTGACCGTTGAGCCTTCATCCAGCAATGCGAGTACACGAGCTTGGCCTTTTGGTCCATAAAGGTCTACTGGGATGATTTTCAAGTATGCCTTCTCCTCCCCTTTGGTGTTGTGGATTGAGGCGACCTTTTCTTCTGACGCACTTTCCTTATCTTCTTTCTTATTCTCCTTCTCTATTGGTGCTGGTGGTCTGTCGGAATGTAGGATGGTATAATGCCATCGTTTACACTGCTTGCAAACTGGGGCCTTGCAGTTGATTCTTGAATGCTTGAATCGAAGACACTTGAAACATATTCTCGCTTTCTGGATCATGTCCCATTTTTCATCTATGTTAGCTTCTTTGAACTCCTTGCATTCAAATGCAAAATGTTCTTCTTCACAGAATGAACACGACTTCTTGTACTTTTCTTGTGGCTTTTCTTGTGACTTTTCTTGTGACGCTTCTTGTACTGTATGCACGGGTTTCCTTATTCCTTTCTTTTGCTCCGAAAGCGCTTCAGGTGGAGCAAAGTCTCCGCACATGTCGGCTTCTGTTTCCAGGAACGCTTCTACTAGTAGTAATTCTTGAATGTCTTCATCTCTTCTGCTTCTGTGGTAGGCGAACCAACGGAACTTCATGGATGTTGGCATTTTGTCCACTATGACTTTCAGTGTTTCAGGAGAACTGAGGTACTGCGGTTTCTTCAAAGCTTTAATTGTTTCGACGGCATTCTTCACTTTGCTTGCGAATATACATATGTCGCTTGGGTTCTCGCCGACTTTTGACAGGTTCTTCAGTTTCTCTAACTCTGCTAATGCCAGTGCTCCAGGTCTTCCAAATCTTGTCTCCAAACCTTGGACTACTTCATGAGGATTTTCAGCTGTGAACAGTAGGCTTTGAACGGCTTCTTTTGCTTTTCCTTGAATTGCTCTTCTGAGGCGCGCTAGGTTCTGTGTATTATTGAAGAAAGCGGCCGTATCTTCATATGATCTCTTGAAAGCTAACCATTCTTCACAGGCACCGTTGAAGTGAGGGAGTTCGAGGTGCTTTGGTGATACACTGTCACGTGACTTCTCAGATAACTTGAGTATTGCTGAAGCTAGTTCCTGGATGTCGCTCTTCTTTTCTTCAGACTCGGTCGGCCTTTGATTCTTATTAGGCCTGACTCCGGTTTGGTTGCACCACTTCTCAACTTCTTCAGCTCGCTCGTATAGTTCTTCTCTTGCACCATCTTCTTCTTCTGAGTCCGCAGTTAAAAGTTCTAACTCCGCTTGAGCCACTCTTGAACGTGCTTCTGCTAGTTCCAGTTCCCTTAATGCCACGGTCATTCTTGCTTGTGCTTCTGCTCTCTTCTTATGCAATGAACGAACAGAGTGTGTGTCCGCATGACGAATCGACTTCTTAGGGTGCGGCTGCTGCAGACTTTCTTCTCTTGATGTTGGTGTACTTCTATCACACTGACGTGCTTGAATCACCACGCTTCTTTCTAAGTTCTGCGGCGTTATGTGACTATCTTGGCGTGCGGGGTTAACTGCTTCGTCTTCTGCTTCTATGGTGCGGGTCGGGGGTGTGGTGCGAGTTGCTTCTCCCGGTGTTGATTCTTCTCCAGCAGCGTCATTAGGTTGGTGTGCGGGTGGCTGGCGTTCTTGCATGTTGCGCTGCGGTGACCTTCTTGTGAGTGTTGATCGACTCGCAAATGAACTTGCAGTTGCCGAACTCGTGGATTCATGCGGCGTGTATATACTCCAGTCCGTAGAACTTTCGCTTGTATCTTTTGATAGCACCAATCCTGATCTTGTTGTAGGCATCTTCTCAGTTTCTTGAACCCGATCCGGCTGCTCGAAGGACCACTGTTGATGTTGACTGAATCGGAGAGGGTTCGCTGGCGGGATACATGAGAGGAGTAGGTGCAGCGGTTTCTTGCAGTAATAAAACACAATTCTTCTAGACTGTTTCTTCTTTATTTTTCTTCTTGATTTTCTTTACAGCTGCTGGATTCGGAATGCTCGACCGTGAAAATATGCCCTTCTTTTATAGAATTTTCTAACCAATCACAGTTCTTGGAATTTGCACACGGCACTAATCAAATTTCTCTCCTCCAATAGGAACACTCCAAGTTTGCACACGGCACCAATGTAAATTTGTATGGGAATCTTATTGAGGCATTTTTTCATGGTATAGCGTTTCCTTACAATGTTTTCTTTACTACCAAAATGTCGGGATGGATTCTCTTTACATAATTTACATAAATTTATACCAAAAAACCTTAATTAACACCTTAAAATTGACAAAAACAAAATTTAGCTCTCATTACGGTAAAGTATCTTAATACCTTAGCTTTTGCTACATGATGGTACAAGTGGCGCCACCAAGTGTGGATGTAACAATTTCTTATTTTTCCTATCTAAAATCTTACGCTATCTTAAAACAAATCAACAATCTTAATAAATCACTTTTACTATCAAATAAATACTACAGAACTTTGTTCATATTATTCCTAACAAGTCTTATAAGAATGCACTTACAAGATAATCAGTCTTAACTTAATCACTTAATGATTCTTACAAAGAGAACTAATAATCACTTAACACATCACATAATGTCACTAATTGTTATTTTAACTTATTTAACAGTATCGACGCTAACACAAACAATTGCTCTCATTGTACCACTGTACTCATCTTATAGACCACGGCTCGTGACATCCACAGAAATTAACGAGTTACCGTTTGAGACGTGCGATGTGAGGACCCGATAACGACCCTTCCGCGGTTCCGGCACGACGCCGATACGGCTCCGACACGGCACCGATCCGATACCGGCGCGGAAGGCGGTAAATCTTGGCGATCGGCTATTTATGCATTAGGCTCATCAGTTATGGAAGATCGTCGAAGGAAATTATTGTGTCAAGGTGTTTTTGATAATGGGGAGAATTGGTGAACTAGTGGTCCAATTTTGTGATGATTCATTTGAAAATGACCTAACCATTATTAATGTTTAGCAAACACCAAGGTGGTGTTTCTTTTTCTTGGTATGGAAATAGATACCTATCGGCAGTTGAGAGTGCAAATTAATTAATTTATAATTAGAACCATATCTTTTGTGTTGTATATTTTAGATGTATATTTTATTAAATACATAATACCTAAGTTTTTTATTAGATTTCATTTTCAATGTTTAGGGAAACTAATGAGTCTCCCTAAACATTGAAAATTAATTCTATTAAAAATACAATAAACGTAGTGACGTTTATTGGATTTTTCCGAAAATTTGAAAATGTAATTGTTATCTATTTATGAACAGCTTATAAATATTCAACTAAGTACAAACATTTTCAAACTGTGATTCAAGATCACCGTACCGTGCCTGTTATGTTTTTGCATGCCACCGACAAAGTTGCAGAGATCGATTTTATAAATAAACAACACCCTTGGCGCCATCTTAAAATATATAGATGAACTTCATCAAAAGATGTGGTCACATACCATATCAGTAGCGCCCTCTGTCTTCGCATGCTTGAATCTGCTGGGAAGATCGATACCTTAACTTATCGATGTCGTGATGGTGTGAAGTCTGCTGAAAAGTATGTTTTTATTTTAAACTTTCACTGTATGTTGTCTTAACAGTTTTAAATTAATACTAAATCGCCAAACAGTGCCTGTTGTGCTAAGAACTAGACCAACTTTTTAGTACAAATAAACAGCACAAAATGGTCAATGACCATAAAACTAGCGCCATCTAGCCAAACTTTATGAAATCAAAATGAGTCTATAGCATGAGTGGTCAGTGTGGTCAAGCAGTAATGTTAGGTTCTAAGAAATTATTTTTCTTTGTTATAGAAGTTTGTTTATACTTTCCTCCCAGTAATGAATTCGTATGGATTTTGTTTTTCACGATTACTTTAGTCATATCTCATCACAAGTAGGATGCAGAATCAGTCAGTATTTTTTCAGAAGTAACTTATACTATGAACCATTTTCATACATGATCGACTTGGCATAAAAAATATGATTAAAAAAAACAACATTCAAAATTCGAACACGAAATTACACAGACTAATCAACAACAACAGAGGTTGATTTATACGTTTTATTTGCTCGCCGCTAGATGGCGGTAGCTAAGTGGCGCCATTTTCGCGTACTTAAAGTACTGGGGTAGCCTGTGACCGCATTATTTATCGCGCCATTACCGCATGGACCCTTAAATCATCACATGACGTGGACCGTGTACGTGAGCCTTAATGAATGGCGGGAGAGTTGGCTAAAGTTTTTTATTCTTTATGAAATTCTAAGAGCACTTAGTGGGGAATCTATTAGAGCGAATGTGCGTTTTGGGAGTCTCGTTGTCGTTGTGATGGTTTTATTATAATGCTCTTTTATGTGTGTTATGCAGTCTGTGAATGTGGAAGTTTTTGTTTAACTGTTACATGCAACACAAATAAAAAATAGTGACATTCTGTTACCAGTTGAACGAGGCGGTTGGTTACTTGCTTAATAAAAATGAACATGCCTATAGGAATTAGAAACTTCATTCCACACCACATACCTTCAGTGGTTTTGAACTAATGTGTGACTTTTTTTACGGTAGGGAAATCATCAAATGACTCCTTCCGCTCTGGGTGGAGCGGGAGGGAGTGTGAGACTTTTACTGACTGAAACCCATTCGTGCCCGTCCTAGTGCCCATTGCGTTCCATGGCCACGGTGACTCTTTCGAACTTTACTTACCGTATAAGGTATACCATTCTAATTATACTTCCCGAATACCATATAATTGAACTGCTCATACTCGTAAGTACACAGTAAGAATATTATATTACATGCATCTTGCAATCCTCCTCCCTTTAGGCTGGACTGACTGACACTTGCCGGACTGACACTTTTCATCTTACCTAAGTTTGTTCAGTCTATTCAAAGATTCGCCTGAGAAGACTGCCATTTGTACTCATAGAATTTACAATATTGTAAAAACAAAATGTCTTACAATTTTGATGTAAAATAAAGCATAAATATTCTACGGCCCATATTCCAAAACGTAAACTCCAACTCAACTCCAACTCCAACATGAGCACGAAAATGTCAATGAAAGTTTATAGTAGATGCAAAAACTTTTTTCTTTTTTTTGATAGGCACGCGCTTGACCACTATCTCACCTAATGGTAAGCGACGATGTGGTCGAAGATAGAGCACGCTCGCCTAGAAGTAACCAACTCACTCTTGACTTTAAGACTCCCAATTTATGACAAGCTCCGATGGAGTGAGTGAGTGAGATGGGTGGTTCGAGTTGAGTTGTAGTTCACGTTTTGGAATATTGGCCTGTGTGTATTTATCAACTTCAATGTGACGTCCACTAGCCTAAAACCATCTAGAATTCTAGATATTTGAAATAGATAAACAGCACATACTTATTTACTTACCGATCTACAATTAAATTAAACAAACTCCTCATATAAGTTAGGAACGATCGCCTGGATCCATGTTTCTATAGTATTCCATAGACCCGATTGTCATCAAATTATAAGTTTGGAACAATGCCTATCAGCCAACTGTATTGAAACTAGTGATTGTGCCCGTATCTGCTTGCCGATCTAGGAGATCTGTAGTGAAAGGGATTGCGTTAATTAGATTGAGAGGTAGCTCTGGTGGTGGTGGAGTTAAATTTTTGAAGTACATGTAGTGAAAGCTTAGGGAAATGTTGCAAGTGTGCGTTGAATGTATTAGATATTTATAGTCTTCTAGGTAGGCTCAGTAGTATTTTGATAGAAAGGCAAAATAATAAGCGTGTTTTCCTTGGTTAGTTAAATTAATTTGGTTTGGCTGAAGAGCCCTTTAAAAAAAACAAAACTCAAACGTGTTTAGGATTTCAGCATTTGGTTTACTTTCAAATAAAATCAACAGATATTGCGTACTTGCTATTGCAATACTAAGTTACAGGAAGAAAATTTACCTAATGAAAGGCTCCAAATTTTTAAAGGGATTTTCGAAGTCAATAGGTTATAATCTTACAATCATAATGTGACGAGGAGCTCGTGACTAAATAATAACAGCCGCACGGGTCGATCTTCAAGGTTAAGCAATGCTTGCCGAGATCGGTCTGTGGATGGGTGACCATCTTAACATACCGAGATTCCTCCGTGCCTCGGAAAGCACGTTAAGCCGTTGGTCCAGGCTGTCATTTGTGGATCCTTGAAAAAAAAAAAACGGAATGTTGGAAGACTCAGCCTAGAAGCCAGAAAATCTGACTCCAGTCTTGTCAAAAATGACCGTGTTACCCAGTTAATGGATTGTGGAGGTCTGGGAGGGAGCCGCTTCACGTGTATTCAGCTGAATCCAGTTTGACTGGGAGCTAACCCCAATATAGTTGGTAAATGGTTAGGCAGATGATGACAATCATAGTGTAACAGCCCGATTGTTCAATAAAACTGACTAGCCTTTTTCCAACTATATTTTATTATATATCTGGAACTCGACCCCAGCGGTCGATTTCCAGTCTTACCGAATGCAGCTGACACTATTTTACATGGCGCAACTGCCTGCTGGACCTCCACAATCCAGAAACTGATTAACAATATAGGTACCCTTTGGCAAGACAGGTCTGTGTCATATTATTTCTTAGCTTCTGGCTACAAGTCAGAATCAGAACCAGTACGCATCATTCAAACAATAGAATAATTTGCAGCTAGTAGTAAACTTATCCCGGGTCGACGGCGCGTTGTGTTGCACGTGCGCCTCAAAGAGATGTCAGGGCTAGGGGTCGCTAAGGCCTGGCAGGGTTGCGGAATATGTTCAATAGTGTCACCGCGGCCCTGGGCGTCTACTCTCTAAGCCTGAAGTCCGTAGTTTCGGCCTTAGTTACGGGCGTTTTCTATTCCGTATCACTTATGGACTTACGATTAGTCCCGAACCCGAACTAAGAATGAATTACAACTCGATTTGACAGTTAGTTGGTTCCCTGGAACGCAAAGGGCATTAGGGGGAACACGGATGGGTTTTAGTCAGTAAGAGTCTGACACTCCTTTCTGCTCCGCCCAGAGCAGAAGGAGTCATTTGATGATTTTGCATCCATAAAAAATGAAACTTATCAACATTGCTTGGCATTTTCACAAATTCTATTGACAACATGCATGCTTATTGTCCGTAAACACGAGTTTTGACAAAAAAAAAATCTTTATTACAATCAAAATTCAATAAAAATGATGTGGCAACCTACTTCATGTTTGCTCACTTCCTCCCTAAGTGAATTACAAGAGGTCCAAGAGTGTGCCCACATCGTATGAGGTGCATCGACGCTCTTAACAAGTGGTGACAGGTGGGCCTGCTAAGTAAATTATGTAACCCTTTGCAGTTCACTTTGATGGTGTCTTTACATACTAGGAATATGGGGGGTGCACTTTGATAGTTTTTTTATGGATGGGAAATCATCAAATGACTTCTACCGCTCTGGGTAGAGCGGAAGAGAGTGTCAGACTATTACTGACTAAAACCCATTCGTGTTCCTCCTGATACCCTTTGCGTTCCAGAACTGCGGTGACTCTTTCGAACACGAAACTGCCTTGATAGATGATAGTGTTTTTAAGGTTCCGTACTTCAGTCGGCAAAAATGGAACCTTTATGGGATCACTTTGTTGTCCGTCTGTCAAGACTCTTTTTCTCAGGAACACGTGAAGGAATCAAATATCAAATAATTAGGTCTGTTACAAGGAGCAGAGAAAAAAATCAAACTTCTATGTCACCGAAATTTAAAGTTTAGGCCGTTTATGCTCCGTTTATGGCGCATGTTTTGACGATCTCAAGTGAATCAAAACCTGGGTACTTCCCGTTGACCTAGAGTCATGAAATTTGGCAAGAAAATAGTTCTTACAGTACCTACAAGTAAAGGAAAAAGTTAAATATAAATAAAAGGAAAAAATTTGTAGTATTTTCATTTAAAAAAAAGGCATTCTTTCGAAAAAAACTTATATTTTCGGTAAAAGAATTGACCGTGATGTGATGTACATCGATGTTTGGGAGAACATTTTTTCAACAACAAACTTAAGCTTGTCCAGCAATGTTAATAATTAATTATATAAGATGTATAATTATGTAAGAGTAATGAGAGTTGTTTCATGGTTTATAAGTTTCCGTAGCTTATGATTAACTTATGACATACTCGGAAAAAATTAAGACTCGGAACCCTCGATGCATGATTTGGACTCGCAATTGTACAGTTTTTTTTAGTTAGTGTTATCCTGTGAAACTTCCGATATTTATGCACAATAAATCAAAAAACAACTAACTAAGCTAACGAAAGAAAAAACTCACCATATACTAAGTCCATAGACAATTAAGAATCTATAAGTTTATTGGAAGAGAATGCCAATTTTCTTCCAATAAACTTTTATTTATTTATTTGTTATCTATTAAATAATAATAATAATATCTTGGGACAACTCACACACGGCCATCTGATCCCAAGCTAAGCAGAGCTTGTGTTATGATAACCAGACAACTGATATACATACTTATATAATTTATAAATACATACATATTATAGATAAATTACACCCAGACACAGAACAAACAATAATGCTCATCACACAAAGTTTGTCCTGGGTGGGAATCGAACCCACGACCTCCGGCTTTGCAGTCAGGGTCACTAACCACTAGACCAACAGGCCAGTCAAAAAGATACTCGGAGTCTGTGTTTTTGCAACAGGTACAAGTTTTGTCCTTTAAATACTTCAAGCAAATTAATGCACAGAGAGACGGACAATGCCTTAGGCATTTTCTACCAGTCAACCTCTAGGTGATGCAGAGACAATTAGCGGTATGTGAAATGTTGAAAAAGAAACACGATATTAATAGATATAATTTAATATTATTTATTATTATTTTTTATTAATACAAGGCTAAATAGATATATAAACTATAAATATTATACAATAATATAATATAACATAACAACTTTTGGCTTTCTGCTACTCAAATCGAATTAAGAATACAGATTGCATTTCATTTAATCGTATGACTGGCATATGTATTTATGGTTAAAAGTGTATAAATCTCGAGATAGTAACAAAAAGCTCAATCAAAAAGATACTCGGAGTCTGTGTTTTTGCAACAGGTACAAGTTTTGTCCTTTTAATTTTGATTTAACCCTATAAACCTTCAAGAATACAATAATTGTGATGAAAACATCAAATTGTGAATTATTTGGATGTCATATTAACTAAAGTTCTACAAAATTATAGAAACACAAAAAAAAATCGAAACCACGAAGTAATTCAAAACAAAATCGTCCTCTGCATGCGTGTGCCAAATACGTTGACTTATCATTCTCATGATTACCTCACTTTTGTTCAAAAAATCATTAAAATCTCAGTCAGAAAAACAAACAGACTCCAAGCTCAAATATCTTCAAAGCCATAACTTCAAAGAAAGATAAAATATAAACCCCGGGACACAATGCTGGTACAAGTATCAGTAGCGTGACAAACTCAAAAATATCACAACACAGCATACATTAGAAACATTATCGCGTCTGTGGCCCACAAAAGGTTGAAAAGTCGCATTTCGCACGTATCGCTGTTATCGTCGGTCTGTTCAAACCCTTACGTTTCGAGGGAGAATTATACTTCTGTTTATGTTATAAGCGACAGCGATTTAAAACTTAAGAGCGCTGCAATGTAAATATAAAATCGCGATTAAATTCTTTCAATACGGAAATAAATTGTCTTATTGTTCCACAGATTACAGGAACGTCACCGAGCGCACCTGTTTCACATTACTTATTCAAATTAGGCTGAGTGCTAGCAAATTTTGAACGTCAAAAAACGCCCACTCGTCACCACTTTCTAGTGTTTTAGCTCGGAAGAAGTGGCGCAACAAACTCCCCAGCAACACATCTGTTAGGTTTTAAAAACTTGAATTTATATAGTTGTATGCCAAATAGTTTACAATAATAATACAGAAAAATGATACATAGGTACAACAAGTAAATCAAATTGTGCTACTGACACTTGTCAGCACAAGTGTCAGTACACTTGTCAAGGTAGCATACGCGCTGGAAAACGCAAGGCAAAAGAACTTTAAAGCCTTAAATTCTTTTTAGACCTTAAAAACTATGTGTTAAAACTACGTAGGTAAGGTACACCTTCATAATAAGGTACCTATTAAAGGTAAGTCTCAACCAAAAACAGGTTCTTTGAATCTGATAATGAACCTATTTGAGTTTCTTCTTTTTGAGTATTTCAAATAACAACTTTAAAAATTGATTTATAATTGCCTAACACATTCATATCAGAAACACAAAAAGTTGTAACTCTATAGTTAGATAGAATATACTTCATTGTGCATCAACTCTTTTACACAAACTGAATTCAATGTGCGCAATGGCGGTCTTGTTGCTGTCAGCAATTTCTAGTAGACCAGATCGACTGAAAGAACTGTAAATAAATATATTACCTAGATTATTCATATCAACTATTATTTTATTCTTATCTTGTTACTCGTTGTCTCGAGAGAGATCTAATTATTAATTTTATTTTCACATTTTATTCACTTGTATTATGAATCCTATCCTCCTGCAGCGGGGTGTGAGGCAGGGAGACGTAATTTCTCCGAAACTGTTCACGGCCGCAATGGAGGACGTCTTCAAGGTTTTGGACTGGAAAAGGCTAGGCATTAATGTCAATGGCGAGTACATCACTCATCTTCGATTTGCCGACGATATAGTCGTCATGGCTGAGACCACGGAGGACCTCAGTACAATGCTCGATGACCTCAGTAGAGCTTCCGAAAGAGTGGGTCTTAAAATGAACATGGACAAAACCAAGGTCATGGTAAATACCCATGTAGCACCCACTCCTATCAAGATTGGAGGCTCTGCACTCGAAGTTGTTGATGAGTACGTCTACCTGGCACAAACGATCCAGCTAGGTAGGGCTAACTTCGAGAAGGATGTCAACCGTCGAATCCGACTCGGATGGGCGGCGTTCGGGAAGTTGCGCGGTATCTTCTCGTCTCACATACCACAGTGTCTCAAGACGAAAGTCTATGACCAGTGCGTGTTGCCAGTGATGACCTATGGACTCGAAACGTGGTCGCTCACAATGGCCCTCATCAGAAGGCTTAAAGTCACCCAAAGAGCAATGGAGAGGGCAATGCTCGGAGTTTCCTTGCGTGATCGAATCAGGAATGATGACATCCGCAAGAGAACCAAGGTTACCGACATAGCCCGAAGGATCGCCAAATTGAAGTGGCAGTGGGCAGGGCACATTGCTCGCAGAACAGATGGTCGACGGGGCCGAAAAGTTTTGGAGTGGCGACCGCGTACCGGAAGACGCAGTGTTGGAAGGCCTCCCACAAGGTGGACCGATGACCCGGTGAGGGTCGCGGGTAACCGATGGATGCGAGACGCACAGGACCGGTGGTTGTGGCGACACTTGGGGGAGGCCTATGTCCAGCAGTGGACGTCTTTCGGCTGATATGATGATGATGATGATGATTATGAATCTGTTGTAAATCAATATTTTCACTGTTTTTTAACAGCACAATTAATTATAGGTTAACATCGCTAGCACACTAGCGGTGTTAACCTATAATTAATTGTTGCACCCGCAATTGTATCCTATATAAGCTAACTAATGTACCGGTGTAAACTATTGTACCGGTGTAAACTATTGTTGGTTAACCTGAATAAAAATAAATAAATAAATAAATTACCTAGTTTTTTAAGTTTTTCCTCGATTTTGAGCCTCACCTTTGACCTTCAAACACCTTCATGACCACATCCCGCCCTCTCTCATAACTTGCGACCAATCCTTAGTTCGGAGGGCGAATTATCAGAAGTCGTTCAAATGATTTATGTACACAATTATTGGGTTATTCAGGTACGATGTTTTGTGCGATTCGATCCCGTGCCGATAGAAGTTTTGAGACAATAAGAGTTAATTTAATGCCTTTCTGAGAGCTGTGTGTAGCGTAGTTTGGATGTGTGGATTAAATATGGCGGGTGGGGTCGGTATTGAATTGTTTTGAGTTTTAAACCCCCTGGAGTTATCGAGAGTAGGCGTTGTAATAAAGCTGTCAATATATGGGAGTACGCTAATTGGAGACTGCTATCAATGTCAAGTATTCATACAAAGTATTTAAAGGTACTTTTATAGAGAAAATGTTAGTCCGAAGACTAGCAAATTACCAAAAGTTTCATGCGAACTAAGACATTTTCAACCTAACCTTACCTAACTATGATATTGGTCACCGCCTTCCCCCAAAAGTGATTAAAACTGATAAACTCAACACTCTTAACCTTACATTAACATCAGAACCTTATCGTTGGTCATTATTTAAAAAAAAATAAAAATATTTATTTCTACATGCGTTCATCAAAATATTATATTTAAAAAATGCGCAATCTACGACCACCAGAAAAGTGCCAAATCAATGAAGTTCGACGATTGCCGGAGAAAAAAATCAACTGTTTTGAATCCTAATCACTCTTGACTAATTTATTATGGGATATTTTTAAATGCACATCTGTATAATTTTAATGCATACCAGAAAAAATAATGCTGTGCAAAAAATCCCAATTGATTAGAAAACATGTCTTACAAAAAAAACTAAAAAAACATCCAAAACGAGATGACCTTTTTATCGAATTCACACCAAAAATGTGGTTCATACATCGGATTTATGATTTATAAAACAAAAATACGAATTGTTTATCAAAAATACTAACTTGCACTCTAAATTGCACTTCCCTGAAATAGCAGGTGGTTATCATGGTTACAATAGTCATTCCGTCGTGCGCCACGGAGCTAAACGGTAGTCTCGTACTCACTCAGTGTCAACAACAATAACATCAACAACTTAGTACTCAGTCTTGTTGCTCAGTGTAACAATAATAACTTGGTGCGTGTACAGTGCGTGTGTGACTAATAAACCCATCGGTGTTACCGGCAATTTTTGTGTTTGTTCACGGACCTATTTACCTGCATTGTCACAGAGTAGTGTTGCGGACAGTGACTCCCATACCTCTCACCAGTCATGAACACTATAAACAGTACTTATGATCACATTAGTGACATCGACGATCCATCGCGATCTGGTGAAATGAGTATCGATGGGTCTCTAATAGAGAAGCAGTCTCCTCCCCCATACGTCACATTCCGCAAAGGCATGTCGGGCAATGATGTCCCAAACTGGCGTGATGAACTCAAAGATTTCCAGGCAAATATAAAATCTATGCTTGAGACTTGTTTGACAAAACAGGACGAAAAGTTTTCATTACTTTTATCCAAATTTGAAGGCGTAAAGTCATCTATCAAGTTCATTAGCGACAAATATGATCGTCTGGAAGAGAAGTCGAAGGATTTTGCCTGTCGCGTAACGAAGCTCGAGGAAAAGGTTTCGTCCACTCAGGCAGTTGATCAACGAATCGCTACACTAGAAGCCAAGTTGGAAGCCGTAGAACAGAAATCCCGGAACTGTAATATCGAGATAAGTAATCTGCCCGAGAAACGCGGTGAAAATCTAATGTCGATCCTCGAAAATATAACCAGTTTAATCAAGCAACCGTTATCACCTCGTGACGTCATTACTATTCATCGTGTTCCACTAATGAATCCAAAATCCACAAGGCCAAAAAACATAGTTGTCAAACTTTCCACCCAAATACTACGTGATAACTTCATTGCAGCAGCACGTCTCAAAAAGGGAATCACATCTGAAGAATTGCAGTTGAGTGGCCATTCACAAAAAATCTATATAAACGAGCATCTTACTTTGCAGAAAAAGAAATTATTTCGTCAAACAAAAGAGACTGCAAAACAAAACGGATATCGATTTGTTTGGATTAAACACGGAGCTATACTTGTTCGCGCTGACGTCCCCGAAGCGGCTTTTACTATTCGTTCCGAAGAAGATTTATCTAAAATTAAACCCTATAAAAAACCTTCTGAATAAGCTTCCCTATACGTGTAAAAATAACGTAAAAGTGCGATTTAATTACTGCCTCAAATCTTATAACTTTCTAATCTGTTTACCATATAGTCTGAACTCTCTGACTCGTACCTTACTCTGTGTTGTTTACGCAGTTTCTACTAACAAAACGCGCGCGAAATGTTTTACGATTACCCTCACGTATATAAATAAATGTGCAAATAATTTGTTATTTAATAAATATCTGAATCGTATTGTAATAATAAGCTTTGAGCATGGCCAAATTTTTGTAATAACTGTTAACTTAACACTCATGTTTCATTTCGGCATTCATATAAAAGTTTACTATAAAAAAACAGTTGGAACCATAATAATATTATCCTACCTACTTTATTACCGTTTGTATCTGCAATTGTTGATAATATTTATTTTGTTGGGTATTTATTTTTTCCTGTCTACGTATTCTAATTTGTTTAGTACAAAAATTGTAACTGAGCTGGACTCCAGGCTTTGTTTTGGTAACTTCCTTTTACATTTGTTATTTTTCGATGGATAAGTACAACTTGACTATTTATTACCAAAACTGTCGAGGACTGCGTACCAAACTACATACATTATTTATGAATATCTTATCTTTTTCCTATGACGTAATCATTCTTACAGAGACTTGGCTTATACCAAACATATCTGACAGTGAGTTCATTGATGACCAGTACCTGGTGTTCAGGTGCGACCGCGACCGCTGCACCACGGGGAAGCGTGACGGTGGGGGGGTACTGATAGCAGTCTTACGCACATTGCGACCTACCAGCATTTTGATGCGCCCCTCTTGCGCTGATATTGAGCACGTCTTGGTGCAGCTGCCGGGGTCGCACCCTGCTAAGCGTCATGTCATAAGTGCAGCCTATATACCGCCGCGTTCTTCGGATAACTTGTACACATCACACTTTGATACGTTGCTGGATGTCATTAACCACACAAGTACTGATGCATTCTATATAACAGGCGATTACAATTTACCAGGGATAAACTGGCTTGACCGTAGTGGATGTAAGTATGTTGTTCCACAACCGACTGATAGTGTGGGTGGTTTTTTGTGCGGTTTTATTTCTTTAAGTAATAGTTTTCAATACAATACACAGAGGAACAACTTAGGGCGTATATTGGACCTGTTTTTGTCAAACGTTGATTGTGAATTTAAAACGTGCACACCGCTACTACCGCTTGATGTTTACCACCCGCCATTCTCGGTAGTAACATCGCTTACCACGGAAATACCCATGAAACGTCACTTATCTACGCGACACAATTTTTTTAAAGCTAATTACGACCTAATAAATAACGAATTGAGCATACTAGACTGGAATCAATTGTTTTACGATCTTTCTGCCGAACAATCGGTAAATGTATTTTACGATCAAATTCATAGTATAATTAAAAGGCATGTTCCGCTAACTCGTCTTAAAAATTCACGCTTTCCTTTCTGGTTCTCCCCTTCTCTCATTCGTATTTTTAAATCTAAAGAAAAAGCTTGGAAAAAATGGAAAACATATGGTAATGCATCGGATTATGAAAGTTTTTCTACCCACCGTAAATTTTTTAAATCTGAATGTGACAAATGTTTCGTAAGATATATGAAATCGGTTGAAGACAGTATTCCGTTTAGCGTTAAACATTTCTGGACTTACATCTCAAACCGGAAGGGCAGGGCGGAGATTCCAGCAAATATGTATCTTGACAATGTTAACTCAAATAATCCAAATGAAATATGTGACATGTTTTCTACCTTTTTCACCTCTGTTTATGAACCCACGAACTTTGACCCCGAGATGTGGCAGCCACCTGACACATATGCAGATAATTCGCCTTTTATATCTGAAATCTATTTGCCAGTCGATGCTGTACATAACGCAATAAAGCAATTAGACTTAAATAAAGGTCCTGGCCCCGATGGTTTGCCACCTGTCTTCATAAAGAAAACCGCAGATATTATTGTTCTACCACTCCATATTATATTTAATAAATGTTTACGCGAAGGCACTTTTCCCGATATTTGGAAACGGGCACATATCACACCGGTATTCAAGAGTGGTGACAGACACAACATACAAAACTATCGTCCTATCTCTATACTGTCCACCTTGTCGAAGCTTTTCGAGAGTCTTGTGCACAGTGAAGTATACTCTCATGTTCATAAGCTGATTATTCGTGAGCAGCATGGGTTTGTTAAACGTCGCTCGACGAATACCAATCTCATGCTGTTCACTGACTTTTTATTCAAAAACATGGATGAACAAGTCCAAGTTGACGCTGTGTACACGGATTTTCGGAAGGCTTTTGACAAGGTGGACCACAAACTGCTTTTAGATAAAATTGCATACAACGGCATTCGTGGCAACTTGTTACGATGGTTCATGGCGTATATATTTAACAGGTCACAGAAGATAGTTATTAAAGGCTTCCAATCGAACTCAATCATTGTCACATCTGGGGTGCCCCAGGGCTCAATTTTGGGCCCTCTACTCTTTACGCTGTTTATTAATGACATTAAGAAATGCTTCAATCATTCCCAATTTCTAATGTATGCCGACGACATTAAAATTTACAAATCGTGCAAAGGCGCACAAGATTGCCTACTTCTACAGGAGGACCTTGACAGACTCTCTCGATATTGTTTATCCAACAAACTTCAGCTCAGCTTACCTAAGTGCAATGCAATTACTTTCACAAAAAACAAAAAAATTATAACATTTGACTATAAGCTACATGGTATTAGTTTGCAAAGAGTTGACCACATTCGAGATCTTGGGGTTGCACTGGACTCGAAATTGCACTTTGATCTTCATGTTCACAACATTGTTAACAAAGCGTATCGTATGTTTGGTTTCGTCATGCGTTCCTCAAATGACTTTAAACGACCGTCTACTTTTCTACTTCTATACAAAGCTTTGGTCCGCTCTCAATTGGAATTCGCAGTCCCGATTTGGAGTCCCATTTTTGATATTTATATAAAAAAAATTGAAATGGTTCAGAAAAAATTCTTACGTGCTATGCACTATAGATGCACTAAATCCAGATTACCATATACACAGTTATTGAAACTTTATAGACTTCAAAGCTTGGAGTCCAGACGCAGCTTGCTTATGGCCTTGATGTTACACGGTCTCTGCAATAACAAGTTCGATTGCACTGATATCACTAATAATCTATGTTACATTGTACCTAGAACTGTAATGCGTCGGGGGGCACGCGTGCCTCAGCTGTTCCACACTGCAAGGTGTAGAACTCACGCTGGTGCACGAGCGCCTCTCCGGCGCATCGTAGATACGTATAACACACACTTTATCGACTTGGATATTTTCGCGCTTTCACACTTAAAGTTCAAAAGACTGGCTATTGAATCTTTAAAATAATTTACTTTAGACACCAAATATTATCCCTAAAATACCTACGAGTACCTATTTACCTAGTTTACTGTAAAATTAACGCACGCTTTCAATTATATAACTAGTTCGTTACCATTATTTCGCGGACATTTGTGTGGGTTACACGTTCACCTAGTTTTAATTTTCTTCCTTACAACCTAATTGTAATGTGTAACTGTTTTATGTCCCAATAAAGTAAAATAAAATAAAAATAAAATAAAATAGTAGCCGGTCATTGGGCACCCCGACTCGGTTATTTTTTTTTAAACCACCCAGAAATATCATTAGCCAAATATTCGTTCAGTAAAACAGTTCTGCAAATACCATTAAACAGTATATCTAATATGATTTATTTAGTGTGCATAATTTGTGTGCAAGTCAGTATTTTTGATTTAACTTTGAAATATTTTATTCGAAAAAAGGGAAAATACAGATATCGATTTAATTACATGCCATTTATATACCACATAAACAAGTTATTGGTCTGTAAAAATTAACATAAAAAAATTCAATCATATCAAAATAAAGAAAGGAAAAATTGTAAATATGAAACAGAAATTATCATTGACAGTAGAATTATAATGAAACAATGAAATAAAATAAACAATTATATTAAATCAATTTCTGATGTTGTATATAGCAATTAGGAAACGCAGACTCTGGCAGATACCACTCATTAGGCTGTAGAATTTAATTTAATTTAGGTGCCAATGTGTCAATCGACTTGACTATATTTAAAAAAAAAATAAGTAATAACACCTTTCTTCACCATTTAACACATCCCTCAATCTCCCACCATATTTTCAAGAAGTTTTATTTTTTCAGTAGATGTACACAAGGCCGTACCAAGCATGGTGTTACACGTGTCTCCGTGATACGTGACAGGTTGCAGGCCCATTCACCATGAATTATATAGCAAGTCATCTCCATCAGACCTCGCTTGCAAAGACAATGTTGTGGAGCTTTTTTCGCGCTTAAATTAGAAATAGATGCATGAAGTCAGAATCAGAGTTGTTTTTGTTGAAGCTTTTTTTGACACCTGTGTTGGTCCTGGATTCGTTCAAGCATTCAGGATATAGTTCAGTTCTACATTATACATCATCATCATCCACAGCCTGACTGCGACAGTCATGCTGACCATAGGCCTTTCTTTTCTTGTGCCTACATTCAAAATACACCTACTGAGTAGGTTGTTTTCCAGTGTGTAAACTTTACCAAAAAAGCCATAGTCTATTCCTTAAAAAAAATGGATTTTCCAAAAATTGTGATCAGTTGATGACAATTTTGTACGAAAAGTTCAATTGTTTTTTAAACTTACTCAGTATTTATAAAAAGCTTAGACCTGCTGAACCTCTGTAAGATACAAAATTCAAGTCGAGTAGTTTTTGTTCTTCCAGAATTATTTAACAAATTATGAATTGATAGTTTAAGACATCCTGGTATGATTTTGATCCCTTATCCAATTAACTAGTCACAAGATAGGAAAATATCCCGTTTTTTCAATGGAACTATGTCAGAAGCCCTTGAAGCGGTTTATAAACTCTGACACCAGGGTGTGTGGGGTCGTTAAACCTTACTGCCCACACGATAAAGCAGAAAAATGGACTCCCTAAGTTGTTTCTCGACAGTAAATGTTTTTAATTCAATTACACCGTTTACATTATAAAAATATCTACTCGTTTACCAGACAAGCCTTGCAACTTCTTTAACGTAAGCAAAACTCCAGAGATCTACAAAATATCCTCATCCACAATCCGTTCTCAAAACGTATGCACTAACGAGATATCAAAACCGAATCGTATGCAATAGTCTCGAGGGAAATGTTCCCAACGTAACACCTCGGTACGAATCTATCACTGTCCCGATTGCTTACCGAAACTAGTCTGCATAAATCCCACAAGTATAACACGATTTTGACATATCATTGATCTATCCAGCCCAGGATCACCTCAACACCTAGCTGCCGTCTCTCCAGAGACGTCAAACCAAAACTGTATTACATCAACACCGTTCTTGATACCATCATCCCTGATTCTGTGATATACATTGCCGATTTGGACACTAAACTTGTTGGGTGCAGGCGTAGAGAATACGCAATGGATGGTGAACAAAGCGAAGATATCGCTTGTTGGAATTTTCGAAATATGGTTGCGCCAATCTACGCGATTCCATTAGCGAAAGTCAATATAACATGCCGTTTGGAATTGAGCTCTGTTCTTGAAAAGTTTAAGTCGGTTTCTCCTTGCGTAAGGTTGGTTGTTAGGAAATTTTGAGCTGGATAGTAAACTAGATAGTTTGAACGACAGGTCCTATCAACCGGTGACAACTACATATTGTTTAGACGTGTGTTTTATTCGGTTGTATAGTGATCTCTGTTCAGTTTGGTGCTCACAGAAAATTGTCTTAACAATATAGAATACATTATTCACGACACTTGAATGGCGTTTGTCGATTGCTTTGGCTTTTATAAATTTTACCTTTAGACCTGCTTTGCTTGATGTATGAGTTCTGAATTCTGTTTGGTCTTCAAATACTTGTGAGACTTCTTCTCTCAATAGAATAGAATACTCTTTATTATGTACACCATATAAATTACAGAAATTTAAACAGGAATAGAACAGGATTTTAAAGTGAAAAGGAAAGACAGTATAGTACTGTAGTCTTTTTGCCAGACTACTTTTCAAATTAGACTTTACATAGGTGCGTACTACCTTATACCTTCTTTATTTAAGACAGTTCCAATATAATAATCGTAAAAACCAATGCATGTTGTCTGATGATGACAAAAAAAATGATTTAAGTGTTAAGATGAATTTTATTGTAAGCACCTTTGTAGGTTTTAGTTTTGTTGTTGTTGTTCCATTTGTTGTTTTCTGTTAGAGTTTGTCAGGAAGGCTAGTAAAAAATGAAACTTTTATACTCTCGTATCGCGATTTAATACACACAATTTTATCAGTAGCCATATGGTTTTTAGTTTGGAATTAAAACGATGACCTCTTTTAATGTATCACAAGCAGGTGATACGCTTTACGACTAATTAGCATAAAAACCTAATTTCTGTTGAATCAAAATAAATTATGACCACCAATCTGTTGGGTTCTTACTTATTCCCCTTATTTAACATCTATCATGTTTCTTTTTATTCAAAAATCAGCATTGAATTAACTTACTGAACATCCTCAAATAACCTTGAAAGTAACAAAAAACGAAATTGAAACAAAAATATGAGCTATAAATATAAAATACTTATCAGATTGGGCGTGTAACTTTAACGTTTTAATAAATAACATGCCGCCATGTTGGATTTTTATATTTATTTGTAAAAATTAATAATAATGCTGAATAAATCAATAAAAGAATGGAAACATTTCAGGACTGGCTCCGGTTGAATGATTTGTAGTAATACGAGTGTAGTGCCGTCTGCGAGCCACAGCGCGCTCGAGAGGGCTTGATACTTTAAGATATTTTTGATTATTTTTGTAAAACAATGAGTTAGGTAGGCTAACATTATGAATAAGTGCAGTTCAGAAGCTAAATGTAAAAAGTATTTGTGAACTAGATGACAAGTTGCTTTTAAAGTATTTTTTTGACAGTAGGAAACGATTAAATAGAATTAATATACTTAGAAACCATTATAATTCGGTGACGCAACTATAATTAAAATTGGCTATAAGCTACAATGAACCGAACACTGACGAATTTATGATGTTGTCAGAACATTGTTATAGGCGTAATATAAGTAAAGAAAAACCAAAGTGCCCAGACAAAATAATATTCGATTAGCAACAACCATTAATATACCACAAATTATTTATAGGTTTGACAAACACTAGCGAAATATCACATGATATTTTGAATGAAAAACCATTTAGCTGACATTTATCGTTGTGTTATTTTCTGCAAGGCATCATAAGTTTATAATAATATCCTTTATCAAAGCATGATATGTTATTAAAAATTGAGAAAATTTCAACTGCCCGACCTCTTAGGGTAAAAAAACTTGGATCATGAGGCAGTCAGCCACGAAATAGTTGCCATGATTCTAAGAAGTGCCAGTGCTACTATGATTCTTTTTTTACAAAGGGATGCTGCTATAGGTCTTGTTTTGCTTTGCCTCTCTCCCATACTCTTTTACCCTAATTCATAATAATTTTTCGTTCAAGTATCAAAACTGTCTTGTGTCTGCTATCACAAGCTAGCCTTATATCAGTTGATATCGAGTCGAGTCGGCTGTACATCTCAGTCCCACCTCCAATAACGTGCGCCCATCAATTCAGACGGTCGCAAAAACGTAGCCTTACCTCGGGCGAGGTATGACGGATGGATGGGTGGCCGCTGCTGCACTTTGTTGTCGAAGGTTTTGTTATGGTTGGATTATTTGAATTTAGAACTTAGGAATTGGTGTTGCTTTTTATTATTTTTGTGTTGGTTGATTAGTACTGACTCGATGTTCAAGTGGTCGTAATTATTACTGCTAAGCAATGAGATCCCAGGTTCGATTCTCGTGTTGGGCAAAGTTTTATTGGGTTTTTTTAACTGAAATTCCTGAGTAGCAGCTCAGGATCTGGATTTACACCATGTTGATGGGAATTTGCTCGCCTCCTGTTATGTAACTCTAATAACTGGTGAAACTAGTTTACCTCGGGCGAGTTATGACGGATGGATGGGTGGCCGCTGCTGCACTTTGTTGTCGAAGGTACCTGGGTTTTTTGTAGTTGGATTAGGATTAAGAACTAAGGAATTGAAGTAGTTTTTGTCTTCATACTGTGTTAGTTGATTTGGACTGAATCCTTGGTAAGATAGTTGTAGGCGATAGTGCTGAGCATGAGGTCCTGAGTTCGATACTCGAGTTGGGCTAAGTGGTATAGGTTTTTTCAATTTGGAATCTGGATTTGTACAGCATTGAAAGCCTAGCTACTATAATGCGAAACCAATAAAAACAATTTAATCCTTGCTTTATATGTAATTAGTAATGTGAAACTTTGTTTTTGTTTGCTTGTTACGCTTTTACGCCTAATTAGCTGAACCAAATTTTGATGAATTTAGATACAAAGATAGATGTGTCTCTGGAGACGGTTATTACTACTGCAAAAACTATAAACGCTAGCGAAGCCATAGGCAAAAGATACTAATAAAATATCCCCATGTGAAAGCATGACACAAAATTTTCCAAAAAAAAAAAATCTTAAATTTCCCTTTATCTCCAAAATGACCTCTAAAACATCGATTTTTCTAAGAACACCAACGAAGTCTATAACAATAAATCAATCCCAACAGAATATAGATAAAATAAATCATTCGGAAACCGTCATAGCAATGTGTCTCATCAAAATTCAAATGGGAATGGACCGGCCCGTCAGTGCAAGCTGACGGCAGTATAGGAAAACTCAAGATGTACCTACCTACCTACCTACCTTTGATTTATTTGAGTACTGGGTGTGCCTGGTATCTTCGGTGGCTGGAGGGAACTTTAATTTTCCGAGAGGGAAAGTACTTAAGTTCTAAATAAAGTGACATTTCTTTTTATAGATGGGAAATCATCAATCTTTCTATGATTTATTTGAGGAGTAGGTGTACCTGGTACCCTGGCTAGCTATGGGAACTTTAATTTTTCAGGAGGAAATATACCTTAAGTTCTAGATGAAGTGATTATCAGCATTTTTTTCCGTTGGTTTAAACACCCTTTGGTTTTGGTTTTATTAGGACCAGGGGACTTCCATCTTTGGGTAGGTAGCTAAGTAGCTTAGCCTGGCAAATATGACAAATTAACTGATCCAAGAGTGACACGTAAAAATGTGTTTAGTAAGGCAGCTATTTTTAGAACACTTGCTTCTTGAGTTCGAGACGTGTACATTTTATTGGCGAATGTGATAGTCGTAAAGTTAAAATGTTTCGGATAGACCACATGTCGTTTCTAATTCTTATTAGCTTTTGCCCGCGAATTCGTACTCATATCCCGTTTTTTCCGCTGCCGTAGGATTTTCACGATATTTTTTTTTTAATGAGGCTATTATATGCAAAAATAATTTTCCAAATCCGACTGCTAGTTCCAAAGATTAGCGCGTTCAAAGAAATAACAAACTCTTCAGCTTTATTATTAGTAAATATTAGTTAAAAAGATAGACAGAATGTAGATATATAAATAGTATATTATAAGTAGATTCATTATAGTCCGGTCAATATAGACATTTCAAATAACAAAAATTCCCGGAGAGCCAAATTTTGGTGGAGAGCTGGGGTTTACCATTACAAATAAACTGTTAAAAATCCCCATCGATCCTATGTGTGCTTCAAAAGTTATTCGGGGTCAAAGGTCAAAATTTGAGGTTTTTTGGATTTTTCTCGAAAACGGTAAGTTTTATCAAAAAAAACCTCAAACCAAAGTTGTAGATCTTAAAATTCTTCTTATTATTTGTACTCATAGGGCATGTCAATCCCATACAGTTTTTAACCCACGACTAAAAAAGGGATGTTAAGTTTTGTGTACCTAGCTCCTAAACAAATGAGGCGATTTTTATTTAGTTTTTTTTTGTGAAAAATTTAATCGAGAGTGTGCTAAGCTATGATTCAAGAAAATGGGTTCAGCCGTTTGAAGATCATCAGCTCTTTTCTAGTTGATGAAGGGATGTGAGCAAGTTCCACAGGTCGGATCGACGCGAAATTTGGTATTCTGGGTACTTCAATAGTATTGCAAGAACATGGTAACTTTGACCTGATGCTGTAGCATGACCTGAGGTTTTTGCAGTTTATAGGCTAAAAGCTAAGCTATAATTAGGATAGAAAAACAAAACAACAATTAGTGGCTTGTGTCAATCACACATGGAAACCATAAAATGACCGCAGCTGTTCCTAGACCAATACCCCATACATCTCTCCTACACACCCATCTCAGAAATTAAACAACAGTCAATACCTGATTAAACTGCCCATCTAACGTATCGAATATATACCGATACTAACCACAATCATACGACTGACCATCTTAAATTTATAATCGGCTGATATTATCTGGCTGCGCTGCGCTGCACGACGTACGAACTAATGATAATGTGCGCAGCCAACAATTAACTTCTATACGGACTGGGCAGGCTCATGTCAATGTTGATTTGTGATTGATATTATGTGTTGCAAGTATAGATTATTTTATACATTCAAAAACATACTCTAAATATTTCTAAGTTAAGGTTGCTTTCAGCTTGTGGTTGAACAGGTATCGGTCTTAGAAAGTTGTGCAAGCGATTTTCAATTGCTTCACTTTTAAATTAGAGTTCGGTTTTGAGTGTAGCTTTTCTAAACGGCAAGGTAAGTTTCATCTATTGCACACGTGAGTGATTTTGATCTTTGTTTGAAGTGTTTTAAGGTGGATTTTGATATGATTGGGAGGATTGTAGAATTAATCGCTGCGTTTACGCCTGAAGCTTTTTTCTGAATAGTTTAGTAATGATTTATTTTAAACTTTAAGCTCTTTGCAATAGGGGCTGGCTATTGTTTTAATTAATTGTAAGTTTTTGATGTATATTGGTGATTAGCGATAGATATATTATTTTGGAGGCGAGATGTTAATATATGAGATCAATACATTTATTTTGGAACATATATCATTAGCTCAATTATCAAAATAGTTATCGTTTGACGAGATCTTGTTGGCAACCAAATGGTTTAGATCTATAAGTTATTTTTTTAAACAACCCAGCTAGCATTGAAATGATTACATATTAATTATTTATTTATTTAGTAATTTGCTTCATCATGGACCTCATCTATCGCTTTCCATCAGGTGTGATCGAGGTCAAGAGCTAACCCATTCATAAATAAAAAAAAAATAAAAAATACAGTCAATGCTTAAGTAAGTATGGATGGCATAATGCTACCTTAATCTTTATTTAAATTAAAATGAAATGAAAAGAATGGCTACATGTGTTGCCAAGCTCAAAACTTGAGATCGGCAGGACCAATTCGGCTATTTTTTTTCATATATTCGAAGGAAGGTTCTTATGACAAGAAAAACTGGAAACATTGAACGAAAAAAAAAAAATGCAGGATAAAACGTAAAAACCACCGGGATACAACTAAGATGAATTTACCCTTAAAATGAACCTTAATTCTGAAGTCCACGCAAACGAAGTCGCGGGCAGAAGTTACCTTAGTATATTTTAGATACTCACAACTGGCTTAACCAGATGTGTGAACGTAAACGTAGCAAAATGAGTTTGTGAGTTTCTGACAAACCTCACGAGAAAAAAGTGTAAGTTTATTTATATGCGACTAGCTGTTGCCCGCGACTTCGTTCGCGTGTATGTATTGTAAAATGATATGGCTAGGAAAGATCAATGTGTTCGTATATCTAATACGAACAGTCATTATCTATCATTGCTTGCCTCCTTCCTACCTTTACATTACGGGTATCTGAATTATGTAGAAAATAAGTTGATTTCTTCTAGATTGCTACAATTCCTATCAGGTTTATGTGTAAAAATTATCTAAATGGTTTTGTAACTTACTAACATGTAATTTTGTGCATTCATTTATTATGTGCATTCAATTACGAACAAAAACCTTTTAAAATCAATATTGCTTACCTCCCATAACATACGGCGTGATAATATGTAGCCTAAAGCCTTCCTTGGTTGGGAGAACATTTGTGTTGAATTTCAATTCAATCTATCCAGTAGTTTTGGCGTGAAGCCGTACCATACACACATACAAACAGACAAACAGACAAACTGACAAAAATTCTAAAAAGTCACTCTTTGTCATCAGTTACGTATTTCTAACAAAAGCCACTTATTTTTTCTCGAAAATTCTCAATGTACAGTTTTTCTTTCGTTACTGTTTTATTATATGTATAGATAACAGGCTGAGTCAATTTCTAATAAACTGAGAATTTATTATAAGCCTTTCGAGCTCAAAGCTTGCATTCCGCATTTTCATTGCGTTAGTCACGGGAAGACCTAAGTTCCACCACTTCCTCAGATTACGTAACGCACATTTTTACGTTTCCCATATCACACGCAGATGAAATACGTAACCACACAAGTTTATCTTACGGTATACGAAGTAATAAGTTATGAAACAATAGGCCAGAGACGCAATATCAACGCCTCTTCATAAAATATGGTAGAAAGTGACTGTTTGGTCATTGTTAGTTATTGTGTAATATGAAGATATTACTGAGGAGATTCAGTATGTTTTGACTGACTTTCGTTTAGGAATAGGCTGTGGTGACCTGCGTGAGGCTTGGGCCAAGTGTCCACCTGCAACCGAAGGAAAACTATTTTTAGAGGACATTCGCATTGCAGTCGGAAACAGTCAAAAACAACTTTAGGTTGCCAACATATTGACATTAAACAGTCACTGAGACCGTATAGCGATTTAAATTTGAACGATTTTTAAATTTGAGAATTCACCTAAAATTCAAAATAACCTTCACCTCTCATGCAATTTGCATTACATTATGAGCTAGGTAGGTACCTTTTTTATGGATGGGACATCATCAAATGACTCCTTCCGCTCTGGGTGGAGCGGGAGGGAGTGTCAGACTCTTACTGACTAAAACCCATCCATGTTCCTCCTAATGTTCTTTACGTTCCAGGGCCGCGGTGACTCTTTCGAACAAATTCCGCAACCCTGGCAGGAACATTGCGGACTACCGACGCATAATTTGATCAATGGCTCGATCGTGTCCCACAATGTAATTAAACTTGCATGCTGGTAGGTAGGTAATTAAGTAGAAATATCCATACTTCCATGTCAATATTAAAATTGCGTGTCTGTGTGTTGTTTTTCACATCTACCACTGGAAGGATTTTGGTGAAACTCACAGAGATAAAAATGATCAATCGATTTGGACTTAAAATAACTTCCACTTGGGGTGAAGTAAGTTTCTTTGGGATAATAACACACTTAACAAGCAAGCGAAACCTTGGCTTGGTTTCTGCTAGTGGTCTATGTTCTACTCCATTTTGAAGGAAACTTAAAAAAATACGAGAATTTTAAGCATAGAAAAGCACTAGCTTGAACGAGAGATAAATATTTGTTTTGGAACCATCCAACCAACGTTAAAAAAACTTATCATTTCCTAAGGAAATAAATTGAAAACTTTTGGTATCGAAACTTTAGACCTAAATTGATAGTATTTTAGATTCAAATCGGAACGTTTCTAGGTCAATAGACTTCCTGAAAGTTTCCCATCTAGGATATCTGTTGGAGATCGTTGATTTTTGTGTACCTTTTGATTTGGTCTGAATAACAGGATGAATCAAATTTTAGACCCTGAGTCTCGTATAATGGCGTTCTTTGCTCAAAGAATAAGCATCGCCATTCAACTTGAGAATGCTGACCGTCTTCTGCAGTGCGATTCTGTAAACATGTCGAGGTGAAGGCTTGCGTGAAGTGATTACGAAGTGAGCTGTCAATCCAAATAATAAAGATGGAATGACAGATCACTTCGGAATCACTTCATTCAAGCCTTCACTTCTACATGTTTATAGAATTGACCGGCAGGGCACGTTTGCAGTTGTGGAATTTGTTCGAAAGAGTCACCGCGGCCGCGGCCCTGGAACGCAAAAGGCAATAGGAGGAACACGGATGGGTTTTAGTCAGTAAGAGTCTGACACTCCCTTCCGCTCCGCCCAGAGCGGAAGGAGTCATTTGAAGATTTCCCATCATTAAAAAAAAGGCACGTTTCCAGATGTATATTATTAATATAATGTTTAATTGCTTGTTCGGCCTGATAATTATTGTCTCCTAAATTTATGACTAACAACAAACAGATTTTTTCAAATGTAACTAAGAAAGAGTGTATGGTGTTTAGTAATGCCAACGTCATGTCATAGTTGTCAAACTAAATATGAACTTGACAGATGACAGATAGTTTTCGCGCTCTAACCTCTGCGATTGCAGTGCGCACACGTCTCATAACAACAGTATTAAATTAAATAGTTTAGATGTAAATATAATCGTGTGACTGATATAATTGTGCAACAGTGTAAAACAGTGTTCTAATAAAGGATAAACAAGAGTCAGTACGTGTTTTCATCAAGATCCCAAACATTCTGTTCCTTCGAGCCGGATTTGAACCAGCGTCCTATGGATACACCACCATAGACATCAGATAAATGTGTCCTAACAGTCATTGACATTAAATACATAGTAAATTGAATGTATGTGCATTCAATTTACTATCATAATATCGAAAACAGAAATAAGACATGAAGCTATCCTGAGACGACTTCTATAATGATCCTTTACGTTATCTTGTTATGAAAAGTGATTCATAATTTATTGTTCGTGTATCTACGAAGGTTTAATAGGGAAAGGTCAAATGTACTTTATTGCAAGTTTAACTGGCGCCTAACCATGAGTATCGAAAATCAGGCTTCGTCCAACTAAAACCGATAGCAACCATAAATGTAATACTAACTAATGTAATTTATTATCCCGTTAATTGGTAAGTCCCGATGCCCGGTCGTAATATTGTAACAGACACGTTCTGACGTAAGGGACCAGGTTCCTTTGATTTATGTGTCTCTTGCTCCTCCCAGATCAGGTCGGTTTTGAGTTCGAAGTACAGACCTATGTAACTGCTTTGGTGAGGTATTCACTGTAACAGAAGCTGGAGACTAATCAAAGAGACTAGAGGTTGTGAGTTACCATTTTATTAAACAATATAGACAACAGAGTCTCCGAGCGAATTGTGCTGCAATAACTGAACGCGGTTAGTTCATCTAGATCGCTGTCAAGACTTGTCAGTGTCAAAAACTCACAACAATTGATGACCCCTCATGAGATGCCTTTTTTTAAGGATGGGAAATCATCAAATGACTCCTTCTGCTCTGGGTAGAGCGGGAGGGAGTGTCAGACTCTTACTGACTAAAACCCATCCGTGTTCCTCCTAGTGCCCTTTGCGTTATAGGGCCGCAGTTACTCTTGCGAACAAAATCAGCAACCCTGGGACCAATTTATTGTGACCTAACAACAGAATCGTCCAATTTAGTCTACAGTACAACTATAACTCCAGCAAAAAAATACCGTAAGTATATAAGCGGTGATTTTAGGTTTGTATGTCTAAATTGCAGTTTGAGTAAATCTGTGATTTAACTAAAATAAAATAATGCCACTGTATGCACTAGCATCGACTCGAAAAGGAACTTGTTTGAAACTAACTCTTCTTAGGTTTTTGATACAAGTAAATTTTTCCATTTTATTGTTCTAAGATGTCACCCACCAAGTTGTGCCATTTACGTTTAACTTAGTTTTGAAAATCATTGATACAAAAAACGACCAACCAGCTTGTGATGAACCCGTGAATCACGATATGCTTGAGCGAGTGACAGAACGCCCTCTATCTGTAATTGCAGTAAACAGAGAACTTTTCGACAACACCATCATTTTGTTGATTTACGCCGTGTTGTTGCCATCACCAACAATGGAAGTAGTGGTGATTAATGGCACCATTGTTTTGGGGGAGCTATGTAGTTCTTTTTACGTAAGAGTTTTATAATCTACAATTACATGATTCACAAAGATTCACAAGCATAATTTACTAGCTTAGCTTTTTTATCTTTTTCCGTGGCTTTGTTCGCGTTACATTCGCCTTTAACCATATCCAGAGTCCCATCTCAACACCTTTGCAGCTTTTGTGCCAAAATTCATCATAATCGGTACAGCTATTTAGCCTTGCGTGAAAGCGTGACAATAACCAAATCACTTTCGCATTTATAATAGTATTGTATAGGATTACAAAGTATAATATCAAGGCTTTACATCAAGGAGGTAAGTTAGGGTGTACCTTGGCTCGCCGTGCAATAAGAACCAGGCTCGGTTGTGTTCCACGCGCGCCTCAAAGATATGTCAGCGCAATAGACGAGGCCCGCTAGGGCCAGTGCCTGCCAGGGTTGCGAAATTTCTTTAAAAGAGTCACCGCGGCCCTGGAACGCAAAGGACACTAGGAGGAACACGGATGGATTTTAGTCAGTAAGAGTCTGACACTCTCTCCCGCTCCACCCAGAGCGGATCGAGTCATATGATATAAATTCCCATCTTTAAAAAACAAACAGGTTGTACCTAGTCGTAGTACTTTGCTAGTTCAGAGTAAATCTCATATTTCTAAGGGAGAACCTATTGTGATTTGCCATCTATCAAGCACAAATCCAGAACCAAATACTTTGTCGATCTGTGAAGCGAACCTCTTGAGGACCTCACAGACGGTCGATGAAGCAGATATGTGTAAGAGTGGAGACCGCGTATGGGCAAACGTAGCGTGGGACGTCCTGCGGCACGATGTATCGATGATTTGAAGAAGGTGGCTGGAAACGGAATGCTCAGGATCGGGAAGGTTGGCGCTCTTTGGGGGAGGCTTACGTTCAGCAATTAGCTGATATGATGAGAACCTCATGATCAGCAGTAGAGTCTTGAGCCAACAATGTAGTCATCAATTGAATTAAAAAAAAAATTAAACGCGTCGACTTGAGAACCTCCTCCGTTGTTTTCGTCGGTTGAAAATATTCAACATCGATGTAAATACCTATTGAGAGTTGAGCCCCTACAGTTTTGATGATTGCAAAATCAAATAAAGTTCCACCAACGGATTGAAAAGTGACCAAAAAACAACATTACCAAATAAATTGTTTTCTCACCAACTCAGAGTTGCCCAAATATTTTTACGATCTGAATACCGTATCACCTTGGGGCTTATTAATTTTAATTTTAAACTGATACTAACCTACATAATGTAATGTTATCGCTGATTATCAACGAGGATTTGGCGACTATCCGATGATTTTCGTGCAAAATATAATGTTCGAGTAGTTATTTACACAATAAAAACATTTTACGACTTTTAAATTGACGTTGAGCGGCAAAATGGCGATCCTTTCGACTTCTGACACGCTCGGATCTGACCTGATTTTTGCACGTTTCCATTTGTTTGCGGGAATTTGTAAAAAGTGATTGTATTGCGTCAGTTATTGTGGCGTTCTCTTTCATTTAAATTTGTACCTATAAAGATTTTGGGTTGTTTTGGGCATATTTCTAAATAATTCTATACGTGAAAAATTCTGGCTCCAATCTTGCCAAGAAGTACCGTGGTGTACTTATGGTAAGACAGGGTGTTAGATTTTTTGCAGCCGCTTCACGTAAAAAAATCGATGGCTGGTGATCATTTGCTACCATAAGACATTAGACAAACGTAAGCGGACAATCAGTCGAGGCTTTCTTCATCTAAATAGGAAAAAAACACAAACAATAATTCAAAAATTTTCGTAGTAAACTGAAAACCCGCACAAAATTCACCTAACAGTCTCACGCTCATCAAATATCGATACAATTGCGCCACGTCGCGCGTCGCCTTTACGATAATCGGCGGCGCGCGTGAAAGGAGAGCTGCGCATGCGCATTATTTTTGTAATGGCGCCTGCTAAGTGAGGGGACATCGTTCTACGAATTTAATTATTTAAATTATCGATATTGCTGAAGATAAGTGCTCCTTGAAGGTTTGTTTTAACTTAGTTTATTTTAATGGTGTTAGTTTATGCTTCGATAATAATAGAGTTAATAACAGCTGGTGTCGATGCTTACGTGGTATTGTTACTAGGGTTTATAATTATTAAATGCATACTTAATTTTGCATAAGCTCTAGTAGGTAATGTGATCAGCGATATTTACAACGTGTGATAGAATAAACCCAATACCTCTTAAGGAGTCATTGTAGGTACTCATCATTATGAACAACTTTTACGATGGGACCAACACTGACATCGCGAAAAAAAAATCGACTGTCCCATACATTTATCTGCGCATAACTCGACCTATGGTTCTGAAGCTATGTAGCTGATTTTTTTATCACGATTTCGGGGTTGGTCCCAAAGTAAAAGTTGTTTATAATGATGAGTACAATACCCCATATGAGGTATTACGTTTATTCTGTTAAACGTTGTATTTTTGCCTAGTATTTTCTCAACCATGTTTGAGTCGGTTCTGTCTAATTGGATATCGATGAATACCAGTATTTTACATGGAGCAACTGCCTCTACGAATGACCTTCACAACCCAGTAACTGGGTAAAAAAACGGTACACCTTGGCGAGACCGGTGTCTTATTTTCTGGCCTCCGACTCTCCGTTATTACTATCCAAATACAGCCGGGAACTGCTTTTCGAGGTACGGAGGACTCTAGATATATCTACCGACCGACCGGCGACCTCTTCAAGCGCTGCTTCACCTGCTGATTGAAACATGGTCGTGTTATCAATTAACTCCAAGCTTCTCAATTTAGTCAATATAATAACAAAGCCTTTTAATCCGAGTAGATACATTTACACTACAATTAAATTTATAAAAAAAATGATTACAAAATGTTTCTTAATTCGGTTTGCCTATAATTGGCAAAAGCCTCCTCCAACGATTTCCTTTGTTGCCTATTTTGGGCAACCCTTCTCCATTTTGGTCCAGCTGTTAATCGAAGTTCGTCTTCCCACCTTGAGTGCTGTTTTCCTCGATTTCTTTTACCGTATCTTGAGTGACATTCTGTGACCTTCTTGCTCCACTTTCCTACCTGGCGTAGGGTCAGGTCAGAACATATCATGCGTGTACACAAATACAAACGCATTGTAAGTATGTTCGGACCATCTCCACTTTCGCAGATCAAATAGTGTTCATACGTAGTAAAAAACTTATACTCTATTTGAGTGTAGTTAAGCCAAACTTTATTTATGTCACCGGAAAATTATAAATTCCGTAAGATTGTAATAAATCTTTTTAGATTATAGTTTTTTGATATAATGTGAACATATCATTTTGGATACAACAAATCCCATCCAAATTTAAGTTTCCAACATATCCGTGCCTTATTGAGAAAAATGAGTTTACAATTTCACGCGATATTTTACAATCTTACGGCGTTGCAATTTTCCGGGGACATATAGAAACATCAAGCAGTAACTCATTGCAGTTTAAAACCATCACTAAAGTCAGAAACATTTGTCAACGGTGTTCTGAGAATTTTTTAAACAATTGAACATGGAACAAAAAAAAAATAAAAAAAACGCATAAATATAGTGTAGTCAATATAATTATATCGTGATAAATTCTTTGTGTATTGACCACGTTCTCACTTTTGGCCAATAGATAGCTGATAGCATAGGTACTTGTCCCTTTATTCAGTATTTTTTGGTCTCAACTTCCATGGTTTCCTATGACTGTTCAGACTTTATGAAACTAAAAAGCTTTTACCATTTAAAGAATAATGAATGTACAACTTTGTATCAAAACTCAAAATGCAAAAACTTTTCAATCCAAAAAAACCAGTTTCAGCCATATATCGCTACTGATTACGTTTTTATTAATCGTAAATTGAGCAAGAGATATTCACGACTCGTCCGTAAGGGTACTTACTTTATTCCTAAATTGCAATTTATGATCAAAACGTTAACTGCAGATCGCATCGTAAAACTCTGTCACTTTCGGGAAAATAATCAAAATACTATAAAACTTGTCGAAGTGAAATTATTTTGTAACTGTTCCGCTGCAAAAGAGATATCTAATTAGCTTAAAACTTTAAGTATAGGTACACAATAATAAGTAAAATTAAATACACCTGATATATTTGTCAGCTCAAAGGCAACCCGCCTGAGAAATCAAGCTGTGTTACCACCTCTCACTTTTACTAAAATCATTATTATCTTACTTAGCATCATCAAGGCAATCAAAAGTAAGGCCAACACATGCTTAATTCTTATGAATGGTCGGAGGCACACCACATCTTTCCTTGTAATTTTAAGAAAGTGCTCTGCTACTCCAGAAGTCTTACATTTAGAGTTACAATAAAATCTTATTACCCAAACATCCTGAAACTGATCACGGGCGGCTCATACAAACTATAACTCTGTAAACTTGACAGTTACTTCAAGATCGATATCGAATCATCAGCATCTGCCTAGCCTTGTCCAAACTATATTGGGGTTGGCTTCTAGTCAAACCGGATTCAGCTGAATACCAGTGTTTTTACATTAAGCGGCTGCCTGCCAGACCTCCACAGCCCATTAACTGGGTAACACGGTAATTCTTCTTCTTTTTGTGTCGATTGACTCATTTCAAATTTTGTCTGACCAGTATTGAGCAACTTGTACAGCTCTGTCATTTGCTTCGTTCAAATCTTGGATGGTGCAGGTGGTTGTGCACGAGGGGCAATTAAGAAGGTGATGCATGTCCTGTGAAGGGGCTCCACACTGGCACTGTGTTTGGGATGGGTGAAGAATGCCCCATTTGACCAGATTATTTTTACAGCGGCCAACCTGGAACCGCAGTCGGTTAAAAGATTTCCAGATTGGCCAATGCAGTTCGCGTCCGGGTGGGATGTTCTGCCGGGGTGATGAAGTGTGGAGGGGGAGGGTGTTTGTGTCTCCATAGTGTATTTCTCTCGTCTGCTGCACTGTCCACCAGCGAGGCCGTACTTATACTACTACTAGTACCTACTTATTGGCAAGACTGGAGTCAGATTTACTAGCTTCTGACAATCCGTAACGACTGCATCTACAAATGACAGTCGGGACCTTAACGTGCTTTCCGAGGCACGGAGGAGTTTCGGTATGATAAGATGGTCACCCATCCACAGATCGACCTCGGCAAAATTTGCTTAACCTTGAAGTCCTAACCGTGTGGCTGTTATTCCTTTAGCCACGAGCGATATCGAATATTGAACCTTATAAACATTTGAGAACCCTGGTCTCAAATGTTTATAAGGTTCAATATAATATAGGGTGTTAAAAGTTTAAACGAGAGACCATCACTGTCACAATAAACAAACACCACTTTTCTTACACCAGTTCCAAATCAACACCCTTACCATAAATCCATCCGATTCCCTAATATTTACAACACGTAATCACAGTCACTGATAAGGCCGATCACCGCGTTCAAACAGGCACCTGTCATAGCCGCCAGTCATATGCGACTTATCTCTTATCAAGCTGCATTTCTTTGCGGATCAGTGTGACATGTTTGGTGATATGAGATGGTTTTTATGGTGAGGTAGGTAGGTTGTGTTATGGTGTTAATGTGGCCTGTTTCTAAAATAATGAAGAGTAAATTTGTTCTAAGGATCTAGATATAGTGCCATTGTATCAGCGAGTGCAATTGTCGAAATGCAAAAATATAAAGGACTAGCTGCCGCCCGCGTGAATGTCAATAATTATCCCAAGGGAACATTCTCCCGGGATAAAAAATCGTATGTGTTATTTCAGACTATAATCTACCTCAGGAGACTCATTCAGGAGTTTGTGCGTGAAAGAATAACAAACATCCATCCATACATACATCCATACATACATCCATACATACATCCATACATACATCCATACATACATCCATACATACATCCATACATACATCCATACATACATCCATACATACATCCATACATACATCCATACATACATCCATACATACAAAATTTCACGTTCATATTATTAAGTAAGGATAGGGATTGATCAAGGACATTTCAACGGCGATTGTCAATCTCATAATTATAATTTTGTCGTTTTGACAATCGCCTTAAGCCGGGTTTTCAGTAGTATGTCTACTCGGACGCTATGATACTCGAATGGTGTAAACTCGTCATCCGAGCGCACTCGGATGGCAGCATATGAAGAGGAGGAAGTGTTCATATTAAGAGTGGAACGTAAGACTCAAAGATCATAGAACAAAGATGCCCGAAATGCCGCAATACAACATATAATTCCTAAACTCAAGATAAATGAAAATCTCGCAGCAGCAGATCAGTCGTCATCATCTTGATTATAAGGAGACAAAATGACCACTGAGTACGAATGCACTCCTACACGTATAAACCATAATACCAGTGTTCTTCTATACGACCTAACTTGTATGAGTTCACTCGGTCCGAGCGCTCTCTTACTGTGAAAACACGGCTTTAGCCACACTACCGCTAACAGTCGAAGACGGTCCATTCTCTCAACGTATCACCATGTAAACGAAGTGGAGTGAATATGAAGTAAGCTCTAAATCCATACTTCGATTCATTCTTCAATTCACTTTCAAAACTGCTTTTGATATTACCAGTCACGATTTTAACAGAATGATCCACCGATCGTTGATGATGGAAAATCCCTCGATGAAGCATTTAATGATACAAATCAGCAAATGGATTAACCCACGATAAAACTTACCTTTTAGATCCTGTTACTTACAAATAGCCAATAAATATAAGGACACTGTTTAAACCAGGATCTTACTGATGCTGCAGTCACGGATCTGAAAACCCAGTTATTTTAAAACTGCATAAAAATAATAGCTATATTGATAATTAACTTCATTGTAATTTAAACTTGCACTGTTATTTAAGTAATTATTGGTACAAAAAATGAGTCTTAAAGTGACTATAATAGTTTCATATACAATTAAAAGGAAGGACAGATTTTGTAAAAAATAAAAATACTATTGATCGGTTCGCGTTTGAAGACTATCTTACCTGATGGAAAACGATGATGTAGTCTACGCACGTTTGCCTTTTTTATGGATGGGAAATCATCAAATAACTTCTTCCGCTCTGGGTGGAGCAGAAGGGAGTGTGAGACTCTTACTGACTAAAACCTATCCGTGTTCCTCCTAATGCCCTTTGCGTTCCAGGGCCGCGGTGACTCGTTCGAACAAATTCCGCAACCTTGGCAGGTTCTGGCCATAACGGGCCCCGTCTACTTTGCTGACATCTCTTTGAGGCGCGCGTGGAACACAACCCGCCGCCACCACGATTGTAACTTTCAGGATAGACAGACTCCTGCAGCGAATAACAATTGTCGAGACAGTTAAAAATGATTTTTCGACAGTTAAATAATGCGTGAAGTTGCAGACATATTAAGATTTTTTTTATATTTCAAACTTCTTAAAGAACAGTTACTTTCATCAAAATCAGCCACCCAAACTTTATCTCGGTCCAAATCAGCACATACCATAAAAAAATCTCTTTTGCTCTTCAAACTTAAATTGGCGACACTTCAACCCATCAAAGAACACATCTGAAAACAAAAAAGGAATCATATCTATATTGTTATCAAAGTTTACTGTTGGCTCTAACATAATAATATAACGAACAAGCTTTGATGCGCGGCGATTCTGAATAATGCCCATCCTTTATTTTTTGTTAAAGGCATCGCTGAAATATCCGATGGACACTGTTTTCCATTTATTGCTGGAGTGCATGGATGTACAAATGAAGTTTTGGAAATGGCAAACTTTATTTTTAGAAAAATACTGGTGGAAACTGCCGTGAAAGCTTTTAGCACTTTTCACTGTGTTGATTTCCTAATTGATTGTCAGCTGATACCTGATTGCCAGCTTTGACATAAAAATATTACAATTCCTAACGATTTAAATTTTATTAACGTACTATGAGGAAATGTACACTTTTAAAGACCATCACTATCAAGATTCTTAATCATTTTGTCATCTTGAAGACTTCCCGGTATTTACATTGCTGAATAACAGTCATAAAATTCTAGAGGTGTTCAATAAAAATAGTATAGAGAAGCTGAGCTGCCTATCAACACGATATTAAAAAGAAAATCTCACAGGTCAGAGGTGAGCTTTACGTATAAAAATTGGGAGAATAAAAGCACTTGGAGAGACAAATGGGAAGAAACCATTTAGACAATGTGCCATTCAATTAGCGAACGCAACTGTCGAAATGCCAAAATATAGGAATTTGATCACGTGACATTTCGATGACATCTGTCAATCCCATAAATTTTTGACGTATTGACAATCGCTTTCGCCACGCTACCGTTGACAGAATCTTACTTGTCTCGAGCCCCAGTATAATAAACAGGATTTTAAGCTTATCTGTTTTCGACTGCTATGGAAAATAATGAAATGCCACATCCAGTAACCTTACTACTACGATCGTATCAGAACTTTCTTCGGCCACCCTTCACGCGCTGATGACCACTTTAGACACAATAAAAGCATATATTATTATAATAAAAACATGTATTACAATAAAAACAGCGATGGACATTCGGCCGTACGACGTACAATTCACCAAACTTGTAAAAGTTTACTGCCTCATCACTTGATCGTGTTCTGGAGGTCAATCTTTGGATCTTCAGAGGAGGAAGTATTGTCGTAAAGATGGAATTATATTATTTTTACTTTAAGTAAAAATAATATTTCTTCGAAAAACCGTGATTCGGTAGTTTGGAGGTACGGTATTCGAAGACGGATTCGTGGAAATCGGGAGGTTCTAACTATATTTCGATGGTTGTCATTCAGATTTTTGCAGAAGTTTTGGGTATCACAAAATCTCAACGTTTTGTTCTTTTTTATATATCGGGTCTTTATGAATGCCTTAATAAAATTCAACGAATGGTTACATCAAAACTGAATGAAATATGCGAATGGTTACTAGCAATATCTTTTTAGCCATTTTTATAAATTCTGAAATAATGTTTATCATTTAGCAATTGATCTGAGAATCTGACTCCAGTCTTGCCAAGAAGTACCGTGTTGCCCAGTTAATGGGTAGTGAAGGTCTGGTAGGCAGCCGCTCCACGTAAAATATTGGTATTAATTTGAATCGGGTTTGACTGGAAACCGACCCCAATGTAGTTCGGATGGAGGCCTTGGACTCTGACGCTAAACAATTGGTCTGAAAAATCAAAACATAATTTTAAAAGCTTTATCAGTGGTACCTTAGAATAATAACGCCTAGAAACCTAGTACGAGCATCAAAAGTGAAGCAACTCAGACTACTCCATATACGGAGTACTCGGCGCAGCGAGCCGTCAGTGCTCAAGGTCACGCTCTGTTGAATGCACCTCCCGAGAAATATTTAAAAATGACAGTTTGTTGCATAAAAAGATGCTCTAACACATCAGGAAAACAAAAAAAATGTGATAAAATCACGTTTCACAAGTAAGTACTTACATTAAATCCATTATTTTTACGTAAATCGATCTTCAAATTAAAATTTTCATAACCTAATTTATCACAATGTAGTGTTGCCAGTTGTAAAGAAAAATTACCCATAATACAGTTAGCACTAACTGTTGGAGTCTACCTGTATTATGATGCTTATTGTTTAAAGTTGTAAGTATGAAACGAAAGCTAATAATTACGGTTGATTCAAATAATTTGCGCATTTTTTTAAGTGAAAAGTTCTTTAGGCGCGTTGGGCAGTTTTCATATGGGAAAAAACCATAGTCGCGACACGCGGCGACACCGACACCTGTGTATGAGATCGTGTCTTAAAATTGAAATAAAGGAACATCAGACTGGGCGGCCAACCAGGGGGGGGCAGGGGGAGGCGGGAGCCTTGTCGGCCCCGCGGGTGCCGACCAGTCTTTCATGGGTGTCATTTTCGCGATCTTTGGGGTCGCTAAAACCGATTATGGGGTCAAAATCGAAATCCAAGATGGCGGCGACGAAATTTGCTAACTTTTCGTCATGGGTGTCAATTTCATGGTTTCTGGAGTCGCTGAAACCAATTATGGGGTCAAAATCGAAATCCAAGATGGCGCTGACGAAATTTGCTAACTTTTCGTCATGGGTGTCATTTTCATGGTTTCTGGAGTCGCTAAAACCAATTATGGGGCCAAAATCGAAATCCAAGATGGTGGCGATGAAATTTGCTAACTTTTCCTTATGGGTGTCAATTTCATGGTTTCTGGAGTCGCTGAAACCGATTATGGGGTCAAAATCGAAAACTTAGTATGCATACGCCATCTAACCAGGTCTAAATAGTTAGTTGAGAACATTTTCTAAAAAGAGTTTAGAAGGAGAGAGAGAACGATTTGAAGTTTTCTATAAAAGTGAAAAACCACTATCTCTCCTCCTGATGTTTAAAATGTCATGTCGAAAAGTTAGCAAATTTCGTCGGCGCCATCTTGGATTTCGATTTTGACCCCAAAATCGGGTTTAGCGACTCCAGAAACCATGAAAATGACACCCATGACGAAAAATTAGCAAATTTCGTCGGCACCATCTTGGATTTCAATTTTGACCCCATAATCGATTTTAGCGACCTCAGAAACCATGAAAATGACACCCATGACGAAAAGTTAGCAAATTTCGTCGCCGCCATCTTGGATTTCGATTTTGACCCCAAAATCGGGTTTAGCGACTCCAGAAACCATGAAAATTACACCCATGACGAAAAGTTAGCGAATTTCGTCGGCACCATCTTGGATTTCAATTTTGACCCCATAATCGATTTTAGCGACCTTAGAAACCATGAAAATGACACCCATGACGAAAAGTTAGCAAATATCGTCGGCGCCATCTTGGATTTTAATTTTAACCCCATAATCGGTTTTAGCGACCCCAGAAACCATGGAAATGACACCCATGACGAAAAGTTAGCAAATTTCGTCGGCGCCATCTTGGATTTCGATTACAATAAGTACATACCGACAAGTTACGTACTTAACATTTTTTTTTATATTGATCTATGATTAGTCCCAAGTATATTAACATTTTTCCCGATTTTAGGGAAAGTGTTCATTCCTAGCAACATTTTTTTACGTCTGTGGCTGTAATTACATACCGCTCACTCACACATAAGTACGAAAGTTGCTTCATTTTTTGGTAGGGAGCGTGTATGAGACTCTCCTTCTAGGCGTTATTATTCTAAGAGTGGTACTTTTATTAATTATCAGTGATGACTTAAAATTCTAAAACTCAATTTAAAAGTATCAGTAAGTGGCTTTTCAGTGTAGACCATACAAAATCTAAGATCTAAACTACGCTGAACACAAAAGGAGCTTCGAGAAAAAGGGTCAGCACAGGCATCGGTGGACACAACAAATCATAAGGAGAAGCCCTCAAACAAATGTGTGAAATATGAACAGAGGCTACTTTATCTGGGCCACCCGAAACATGGGTGTTGTGGGCCAAGTGAAAATGTTAACTTATTACACGTTAGGAGTTCTTTGGAGCCTTGAGCAACTGAACAAAGGAAGTTATGGTTTTGAAGTTTATTTTCGTTGTTCAACTGTTATATTTAGTAGTTAGCAATTGCTGAAATAATATTTGCTCGTATTTTTGCAATTTTTTGTTTTTTGAAAACATTCTTTGGATATACTTTCAAGCTGATTTAGTCATCCTGAAATCTTGGGATGCCTGTGAGAGTAAGAGGATGAAACTTGAAGATTTTTGGTTTACCTTTTGTTATGGATGGGAAATCATCAAATGACTTCCGCTATGGGTGGAGCGGGAGGATTTAAATAAAACGCTTATTGACTAAAACCCATACGTGCTCCTCCTAGTGCCCTTTACGTTCCAGGACCCCGTTGACTGTTTCGAACAAAATCCGCAACTTGTTGGTTATCTACAGTTTTATAACAGTATTATATTGTCACCATAGGAAGTACTGAACCGAATCTAAGTCGTTTCAATAATAAAGAGAATAACATTCTTTTTACCTGAATTGCCATGGACTGCTGAAAGAACAAGTTGAAAATAATTTTCCAAATACCATAAATGGAATTTGTAAAAAAAGTTGGAATAGAGGCCAGATGATGATGATTTAGTAAATTAAGACCTAATTGATTTCAGCTTACTTAATTTTCAGTCTAAAACTTTCCATCATCTTTCTTACACGATCTTAGCCTCCAGAAATCCAAAAAAAAACCTCCTAATCGCCGCCCACTCGTAATTCACGCCATATTCTCAAGTTCACGTAAGAGGTTATTTATAGGCGGAGGCGGCCGTGTCCAAAAAGCTTAGTTGTGTCAAAAGTTGAGCGTTAAATCATTGGCCACTATCTGGACACTGCAGGCCGGACTGTGGCCACTAGTGTTGTGAGCGTGTCCATTGTTGTACGGTAAGGTTCGACGTGACGGATTGATGGGGAAATGATAACCAACGGGACTCTATTATTAGGCCTAGGTCGCTGGACACACAGAAAAGACGTAAGACGAGGACGGGGGCGCGGACATATGTCTCTTCCGCGTCTCTTTCATACAAATTGTATAGAAAGGACAGGGTGCGGAGTCGGACAGGACGCTTACTCGTCTGCGCCCTATTGTAAAATGTACAGAAAGGACGGGACACGGGCGCGAGCGGACAAGGGCCGGGCGAGAACGGGGGTGTGGGCAGGTAAGCGCGGGTGCCGGGACTCGCGGGTAGCTTTCCGGTCAAGGAAGTGAGTACGTGCCTCGTCTTTTCTGTATGTTTTAAAAAGTCGCAACGGTTGTGCCCTGTCCGCTTCCCGTCCTCGTTTTACGTCTTTTCTGTGTGTCCAGCACTTAAGCTGTCCGTCCGTCGGTTTGTCCATCTGTCTGTCAGCGGGCTGTATCTCAAGAACCGTAATAGGTAGACACTTAATATTTTCAGAGTGTGTGTGAGTGTTGTGTGTGTCTGATGCCGCTATAAAAACAAATAATAAAAAATAAATTAAAAATTAAAGGGGGCTTTTTGGTTCCTGATACGGAACCCTTCGTGTGAGAATGCGACTCGCATTTGGCCAGTTTTTTGTGATTTGCAACCTTTTATATCTTTGCAAAATTGTGACAGCTCGAGCTGTCGAATAAGCAAAGTACTGTTTGTCTTTTCAACCCTTTTTTTTTTAAGTTGGGAAATCATCAAATGACTCCTGCCGCTCTGAGTGGAGCGGGATCGGGAGTGTCAGACTCTTACTGACTAAAACCCATCCATGCTCCTCCTAGTGCCTTTTGCGTTCCGGGGCCGTGGTAATTCTTTCGAACAAAATCCGCAGCCCTGGCAGGCTCTGGCCCTAACGGGCAGGGGCCTGTTAGGGCCAGAGCCTGCCAGGGCTGCGGATTTTGCTATGCTGACATCTCTTTGAGGCGCGCGTGGAACACTACGCGCCGTTGGCTTGGGCCTGGCTTTGATCGGACGGCGAGCTACCCAACGCTCGCCATCCGCAGACCCGCACCTACGGTGGCCAGGAATCGCCCACCGGGTCCCGACGCCCGGTGCGTCTCCCTATGCCGCGGCGGCTGGCAGCTAGCTTTACTGCTTCGCAGAAAGAGGTGACAGCTTCCCATGCCTCCTCGCTCCGGATCACGGATTGAACCAGGGCCGGACGCGAGAGGTAGCCGCCGCCGATCGCCTCGACGAGTTCTTTTCAACCCTTGGTTATATTTTTAGTTTTGGTTAAACCCAGTTGAAATAAAATTTCCTATACCTAATAGGAAATTGTAATATAGTCGAGATCAAAATTATGATTCATGTGATAAATTTTAACATTAACGATTTCTCACAATTTTGCATGACTACGTTTCGCTAAATCATATCTCTTCCCCACTGAATTCCATTAAGTGCATATTAATCATAGTGTTTCTACAACCTTCAAACAAAACTCTAAAAAACACACATCAAAGAAATCTAACAAGACTAAAATGTATGTGACACTGACACTTTATGTTGCATATATACAACAATGTTAACACTCCCGTAATAATATCATTACTAGGTACTAATAATAAACGCTAAAATTTGTGTGGACGGATGTTTGTCACTCAATAACGCCAGAACGGCTGAACGTATCTAGATGAAATTTGGCACGGAGATAGATTATAGTCTGGAATGGCACATAGCCCACTTTTATCCCAAGAGTAGGTATGTTCCCTTATGATATTTTCCGACATCTCACGCGCAAAGCTGCTCGCAGAAGCTTGTATATCATAATCGTGTCGCATGCCAATGGAAACGGTGCCAAGCTAAGTGATCCGACACAAAATGAAATATGATGACACTTCCACACATTACAATACGAATTTTTCGTGTAAATGAAAAAAATAAGCGTGTTTTTTTGGCCAGTCGTCCGATAGTGTGTCTTGGTGTTTGGTGTTCCGTCTTAGACCAGACTGATTAGTGTTTAAGTTTTGAACTGAGGTTAGAATTAGATCAAAGCTAAATATAAGCATTTTTTTTTAAATAAAAGGTGGTAAGGAGCTATGCTGGCCCATTGGTAACTTCCCGACTAATGAGCAGTAGGTCATGTAGCATATGATGTACCGAACCATCCGACTAACTCCCACAAAATTAGATTTTTAATCAATGATGTTTTATTATTTGTCAATTAAAAAGTACCATCTTGCAACCCTCAAAATAGGTTGGCAATTTTTTTACACTTTAAATGCGTATGTATATTACCTTGTGGGAGTCGACTAAAAAATAGAAAAAAAAATGACAATTTCATTTGAAGAAGTGGGACATCTACCAATCAGCACTGGGTTCGCGTGGTGACGCGAACCCAGTGCTGATTGGTTAGTGGTATCCCACCGGATACCACTAACTCACGCAGAGAGAAGGCCTGTGTCCAGCAGGGAACTTTACCAAACGGCTGATATTTTTATGCCGAGCAACATTAAAGTTTACTTATCGTCGACAGGTACAGTTAGTCTTGCCGCGTAATGTTCTGATCATCATCAGTCAATTACTAGTTTTTAGTCTTGTTAGGAGTTTTTCCCATCACTTCTTGTGGGTGTCATAAGAGGCGGCTGAGGGACTCACCAGAGAATGGGCATTCTCTGTAGGTACATTGCTACGGCTACACTGGCACTGCGATCACCAACCCGCCTGCCAAGCGTGGCGATTATGGCAAACCGACAAAACGACTATGTCCAACAGTGGACGTCTTTCGGCTGATATTATGATGATGATGAGGAGTTTTTACTAAGAATGACTGTTTTTTAGAACAAGAATTTATGATTACGTTCCAAGAAGTTTGACATCACTTTACTTCCATCTTTTTCTGACCTTTTCAGTTAATGATAAGCTGCAGCTTATTATACAATTAGATCTCTTTCAATATACAATTTACCACAATATAACACACAAACCTCATCCAAGTAACATCAATATTTCAATTAAGCACCCCCGACACACAGGTTAATGAGGTAACACAAATTATTATTTATTGTTAATTGTTATTATAAAGTGCTGCCTAGCAATTTACTAGCGATTTCCATCGATTTGTTTTAGCGCAGCTATTTGATGGTTGTGTTCTATGGAATTAGGTACAGCCTACTTGTGATGGGTGTGCAGAATTATGGGGATCACAATCTAGGGTTGTGGAAGAAAGGTTAAATTTAAGGGCTAATCGATTTGTTTATGGAAGTTATTTCTAAATTTAATTTGCCAGCAAAGCCATAAAAACCTCAACCAGAAAGGCTCAAATGGCTGCCAAAAAATTGGGGATTCTAGTAAAGGTGCGATAGTACTTCACGCCGAGACATTGGCTCAAACTTTATCAAACGCAAGTTCGATCGTGTATGGAGCTGCAGCTCTCATCTTTGACACGGATCTGCCAGATATCAGTTTGATGCTCTTGAGTCAATTGAGAAACGAGCCAAGAGGATCATCGGCAATGCTAGGCTCGTCGAGTCGAAGCTCCAAAGTCTTGAGCATCGACGCCGAGTTGCTAGTCTGTCGGTTTTCTATCGGTTGCATTTTGGGGAGTGTGTAGCGGAATTTCATAATTTGATTCCGCCTAGCCCGTTCCATCATCGGACCTCAAGACGTACGGCGATGCGCCACCGGTACATGATGGAAATCCCGCCCACATGCACAAAGCGTTTTGGGAACACATTCATTGTGCGTACAGCTAAGGAGTGGAATTCCCGGCCAGAGTCTGTGTTTCCTGATAGCTACAACCTGGTAGTGTTTAAGTCAAGAGTGAATAACCTGATGCAGTTGTTGGCATCAAATCTGCGATAAAATACATGCTACCAACTACATCAGAGAGACAAACATCAGATAGACTGAGATCAGACTGATTGAAAAGTGTTTTTTTGGAACTCTTCTTTTTTAATAATAATTCTTGTATTTTATACTTTCACATAAAAGTATCCAAATGATGTGATGTCGAATTGTCTGTATAGTTATTATTAGTGTCTTGTCATCTGTAAATCATGTTCGTCCACGTCCGTCTGTCTTACACTTCAAAGACTTTCATTCCTGTGCTTCTGTCTCGTTTCATATAAATAATTGGGTGAATTTATCTTTGTTATATAATTTTTCAAGAAGAGACAGAAGCATCCTCTTGTTAGCTGAACATCTGACAAAGTGGTGATTTTGGCATCCTGTGAAGTGGCCTATTACGTTCCTGAACAGCATTTTTTACAATTGTTGATAGGCTCACTTAAGACTGCAAAGCTCACGTGATGGAAATCTATAATGTGGTCGATGATGGAGCGCGCTCGCCTAGAAGTTACCTATTCACTCTTGACTTAAAGATACCCAGGGATAAGCTATCGATATTTTACATTTATATTTAATTTCAACCTTTTTAGCCGCACGGATCGATCTTCACGGTTAAGCAACGCTTGCCGAGGTTGGTCTGTGGATGGGTACGCAACTTAATATATCAATGATTCCTCCATAACTCGGAAAGCACGTTAAGCCTTTGGTCTCGGCAGTCGGTACGGGTTATCAGAACCTAAAAAACCTGACTCCAGTCTTGCTAAGAAGTACCGTGTTACCCAGTTAATGGATTGTGGAGGTCTGGTAGGCAGACACTCCAGGTAAAACCCTTGTATTCGACTAAGTCCGGTTTGACTGGGAGCCGACCCCAATATAGTTGGAAAAAGGCTAGGCAGATGATGATTTATTCTATATCTTTTGTGTCTCACTGCAGGGCGGAATGGTGGCTTTGGGCAAGGGTGGACCAATTCTGCCGATACGTGTCAAGCTCGTCCCGCCATCGTCGCCTGGGTCTCTCGCAAAGTCGTCGGGCATTTTCTAAAACCCACATTGTGGTTGCTCTAACCCATGAACCGTTCGACATGTGGCAGACGTGTCCGGCCCAGTCCCACTTTAGTTTGGCTATTTTTTCGACGATGCGTGTTTAGAAGTTACATGTTAGTTTTGAAATCAATATCTTTATACGGATTTCAAAACCATACCTACCCAAGAACTAACAAGCCAAAATTCCTATACTAAATACATTATTGTACAGCATCATACCTACGTCTGTCTAATTTTATCATCACACGATAGATGACGTCCATACATCAGCAGACAGACGGAGTCGCCCATCAATCTGACGTGTCCGTTTGTCTCTGTCGCTGTTTCTACGGAACTAATTGTAAGCCGTGTTTGTTACTGAAATAATTTGAGAGGTATGACTGTTTGGTAGGTAGTTGGTGGATTGTTTAGTACTTTTAATGAATCGTCCCACTCCTATCAAGATTGGAGGCTCTGCACTCGAAGTTGTTGATGAGTACGTCTACCGTCGTCTACCGTAGTATATCGCCTACGTCTACAAACGATCCAGCTAGGTAGGGCTAACTTCGAGAAGGAAGTTAACCGTCGAATCCGACTCGGATGGGCGGCGTTCGGGAAGTTGCGCGGTATCTTCTCGTCTCACATACCACAGTGTCTCAAGACGAAAGTCTATGACCAGTGCATGTTATATATTAGGCAAAATATACACTTATATACTAAAACGAGCGACATCCACAACTTTAATACCAGAAACAAGCACAAGCTACATGCTCCTTCACACCGACTTCGTAAGGTCCATGACTCATTTGTGGGGCTCGGTATCCGCTTCTACAATAAACTTCCACTTTCCTTTCTTGACCTGCCTTTTAACTCATTTAAATCTAAAGTTAAATCTAACCTTTGTTCAAAGGCATACTATTCTATTAATGACTATTTAGACGATAAGAATAGTTGGTCGCAGTGTTGAACGCAAGACAATGTAATTTTATCATGTTCTTTCTTTCTCTATTAGTTAGCTTATGACAGGTTATATGAGTTCATATAATTTTTTTGTTGGATACATATTTATTTTTTGTTCGTGTCTTAAAATACTTTGCGTACTATTGTTTAATAAATTGAAGTTCTTAAAACGTAACAGACAGATGTGTTGCTGGGGAGTTTGTTGCGCCACTTCTTCTTCCCAGCTAAAACACTAGGAAGTGGTGACGGGTGGGCGTTTTGGGGGACTGTCTTTATGTAAAATTTGACGTTCAAAAAGTGCTGGCTCTCAGCCTAATTTGAATAAATGAATTTTGATTTTGATTTTGATTTTGTTGCCAGTGATGACCTATGGACTCGAAACGTGGTCGCTCACAATGGGCCTCATCAGAAGGCTTAAAGTCACCCAAAGGGCAATGGAGAGGGCAATGCTCGGAGTTTCCTTGCGTGATCGAATCAGGAATGATGATATCCGCAAGAGAACCAAGGTTACCGACATAGCCCGAAGGATCGCCAAATTGAAGTGGCAGTGGGCAGGGCACATTGCTCGCAGAACAGATGGTCGATGGGGCCGAAAAGTTTTGGAGTGGCGACCGCGTACCGGAAGACGCAGCGTTGGAAGGCCTCCCACAAGGTGGACCGATGATCTGGTGAGGGTCGCGGGTAACCGATGGATGCGAGACGCACAGGACCGGTTGTTGTGGCGACACTTAGGGGAGGCCTATGTCCAGCAGTGGACGTCTTTCGGCTGATATGATGATGATGATGATGATGAATGAATCGTTAGGAATCTCTTTGCAGTTACCATCTGCTTAGCCTTTTCCCAACTATATTGTGGTCGGCTCCCAATCAAACCGGATTCAGCTGAATACCAGTATTTTACGTGGAGTGGCTGCCTACCAGACCTCCACAACCCTTTAACTGGGTAACACTGTAGTTCTTGCAAGGCTAGTCACAACGACTGCCAAAGAACTACAAATGACAGCCGGCACCAATGGCTTAACGTGGGTTCCGAGGCACGGAGGAGTCTCGTTATGTTAAGATGGTCACCCATCCACAGACCGACCTCGGCGAACGTTGCTTAACCTTGAAGATCAACCCGTGCTGCTGTTATTATTTAGCTACGAGCTCCTTCTTCGTTACTTGTACTTAATCTGTTAGATACGCCTTCTTGAAAAACTTCCCTAGAATTAGACAAGTTTCCGACATTGATTATTACTGATTTATTGCGACAATTTGAATGGTTTCAAGTACGAAAATTCTTTTTGGTTTTACGGTAGGAGAAAAATTGGTGCTGAAATGTCACTAAAAGCGTCTAACAATACAGTTCATGTTTGCAAAAAAGTTATACTTAATACACCCAGACTTTTTTTTTGGAAAATGTTCAAGTGCCTTCTACCTTTCATAATCCGTGTGTCCTATTAAAAAACCTGAGTCCTCAGCCCTCAGCTTCTGGCCCCTCGGCCCTCTCTGAGATCCTACGAACTCCTTGATTGTGGTTTTTCTGCAGAAATGTAAGGGCAAACTCAAAAAATGTCAGCGGCTAAGTACATGATGTTATGTTCCTTTTGGCGAGAAAGGATGAGGCTATTTAAAGCCTGATTTTATGATTTCTGTGACATGTCCTGGAATTTATAGTAGCTTGATTACCTTTTGAAGACTGATACTCAATCTAATAGACCTTACTTGCCCCATAAACTTCCACGGTAATAAAAATGTAGATCACATTTCTCCCGCACACATGTCTACCTTATCCAACTAAAACACCTTTACCAGCAGATCAGCAAGTAAATAAAAACAGTCAAGTTATGTGACAAGTTACTGGTACGAGTACTCGCCTACGATCCGTCGCTCGTCGCGCGACCAACGTGTGGGTTTCTTTAATTTATTAACGTGTGCTTACCACTCGTAAACTGAACTGGTTAGATATAGGAACTGCGGCTTTATCGTCGATGTATGGGGTCATGTTTGTCTGTCTTTGGGTGACTGTTTTCTGTAACATGTCTTTATTTAAGGGACAAGGTTGACGTGTTCTTATTTTGTAACAATCATTGACATGTCCTGCTATGACGTGTCGTATTTAACAACTTTTAATGTGGACATGTACACAACGTGTAACAGAATAAACGCAATACCTCTTATAGAATCATTTTACTCATCATTATGAACAACTATCACTATGGAACCAAAAGTGAAATCGCGAAAAAAAAATCGAGTGTCCCATACATTTATCTGCGGATAATTCGACAAAATGAATTGAACGGCTGATTTTTTTTCGCGATTTCGTGGATGGTCCCATAGTAAAAGTTGTTCATAATAATGAGTACAATGACCCCTTAAGAGGTACCTATTGCGTTTATTCTGTTACACGTTGTATATGATGTCCAGCTGTGAAGTCTTGCGGCTGAAATGATGACGACGGTGACATAAGTGACTGAAAAAGAGTGAGACTAACTATTCCTGTTTGGGATATTATTTATTTATTTATTTAACAGTATTCTTGTACACACATTTACCAAATAGATCAGAATAAGGAGACAGAAAAATGGGTAGAACGGTGATGCTAATAATAATATTTTATAATCTTTCTATAATAATTATTTCTAGTAATAATGAGATCTCTTTCAGCATACCTGCGAAAGGAAAGGAGGCGCGGGTGCCGGCACTCCCGCGTCGCTGCCACACACAATTACACCACCACAATTAACCACATCACGTCCGTGCCTCATCTGTTCTATATGTTTTAAAAAATCGCGACGGCGCCCCGTCTGCGCCCAATCCACGCCCCATCCTCGTCTTACGTCTTTTCTGTGTGTCCAGCTACGCAGAAACTTTTATTGCACACGGCTTTGAATGAGTGTATTAAGTCAAACCAGTTTATTAAAAATCCTTTGTTCTGAGACTTGACAGCTGCAGCTACATATTCATACAAACCTACGTCAACACCTTTATTTTAGTAATTTACTATCATCACCTACGCCTATCAACTGTTGCCCGATACTAAACATAAAACTCACTTACTTATACTAATTAAATAAAACCATAAATTCGCGATAACTTTCAAAGTTATGACCAAACACTTTCTGTGGTAAAATGAAAAGTATTAAAACTTCTATTGCGTGTAAATTTAAAATGAAAAATATCTGATATGCTGCTGGGTTGGAGTGAGCCGAGATCACGAGACAAAGGACCTTGCTAACTTAGTGTGGAGGAGGATCTTTTGATTTTATTTTAAACAAAAGAAACAAAACAGTTATGTTTCATCATCATCATGATCATATCAGCCGAAAAACGTCCACTGTTGGACATAAGCCTCTCCCAAATGGGGTGGAATATGTTTATTTAGCACAAACAGCAAGTTTTAGGTTAAACAAACAAACGTTAATTGTGATAGTGTTAAAAAAACATTTTCGTTTAATGAATATAAAACGAAAGAACAGTTGGTGTGTATTGGTTTTCCGTTTTCGTTCTCAATTTTTTTTTGACTTCCCTAAAATTACACAAATATGTAATTGCAAATGAACTTATTTTAATTCTCAATATTTAACAATATATTTAAAAAAATATAAATATTATTTAAAATACAACCATCTGATTATTGTAGGTGCATGGAAAATAAATATAATTATCACCTGCATCATTATAGTTTATTCAAGGAACCAATTTAATTATTATCTATTAAATAATAATGTGTCACACTGTTTGTATTTCATTGCTATTAGATTGAGTTAATTGAATGTCAGTCATCGTCGCAAATATTTTGGCACTCGTATGCATACGTGTGTTGTAGCTATTTGATGATTTCAGGCGATAGTTTAAATATCCTTATGACAATTATTATTAATAATAATCCTGTACCTTATACCTGATTTATTGATTTGGAAGTTAAGTCAAATTCTAGAAAGTTAAGTTCTTCGCTTAGGTATACTTAAGTGAAGAAGAATCGCCAAATTGAAGTGGAAAGTGCTAGGTTCTTTAAAGACGACCGCGCACCAGAACATGCAGCGTAGGATTGGAAGGCCTCCTAGGTACACGAGAGAGATGTGGCGAAACTTAGGAGGGGCTGATGAATGAAATTATTAATTGTTACTTAAAGACATGATTAATAACGTCTAACTAGACATACCATTTTTCAATGCCCTCGAAAATATAAAACGTGTTATCGCAATAAAAGGGTAAGTAACTGTATTAACTAGTTAGTCAATTAAATGTCAACTTTCAACATTTTCCCGCTACATAACACATCCCGCTGGAAATAATAAATCAAAGAAATTGTCTTGGAAAAGCACTCTAGGTGGCGCTATCAGTCACGGGAGATATAAAATACCGGAGTGACGTCAACGCGTCAAGTGCCAAGTATTATTGCTATCAATCTTAAGACCCAAGCTTTTAATTTTATATACCACGAAGACCATAATGCATAAAATACAGATTGCTATGAGAAACATAAATTAGACTATAATCAACGATTATTTATAAATCAATTCCGGATGGTCATTATCTACCGGATAAATTCAAGGAAATAATATTAAACAAATTTTATCAGAATAATATTATTAAACAAATTTTACCGTGTTGTGTTGTGTGTGTTGTGTTGTGCCAGGAAGTGGATACACAGACTAAGTAAATTACAAATGTAAAAAGCCAATTCTCGTATTTATGATATATATATTTATACAATATCATATCTCAATATCAATCAATGTCAAAAATATTTCAAAATGTAAATACATTTATTCCTGGAGCAGTCGTGTAAAAAATACGAGGATTGTCCTTCTTATAACTTGGCCATAAAAACAGACTCCCTTTCCATACAAACCGAGCACCACATAAAACCTTATAAACGCCACTAAATAGTCATCTTTATACGACAATAAAAGTCGGCCATCTTGAAGTAAATATATCAATAAATATATCAAAGTATGTATGTATGTATATTCATTCTGAACGTATATTGATCTCGTCATGTGGATCACTTTGCATCCATATTAGGATATTGTATTGTATCAGATTTATTTATCAAATATTGTTGTCATAAATTGAGGTATTTTACCGGGACTTTTGTATGTAGGAGGGTAAAATACAGGACAGTAAATAAAAAGCTTTTTATATATTATACATAACTAATATCATAAATGCAAGAGTGTATTGTTTGTCATTTTGTTTACTTGTTACGCTTTTACGCCCCAATCGCTGCATCGATTTTGATGAATGTTGGTTCAGAGATGTATGTTTTCTAACGCAAACGAAACCAAGGGCAAAAGCTACTATAATATTATGTTATACGAAGAATGTTTTAGTTACCTTGTCTCCGTCCAACTGATCATTGTCATGTTATCAATCATGATGTCCCATAAATTATGACATCAATAATGCATTTTAGTATGAATTCTCTTTCAGGCAGGCAATAGTGTTCAATGATCAATTACTCTCTTTTCTCTCTTTCTTATTCAATCTTCTGCATCCAGGTAGACTGGAAGTCGACCCTTACATAGTTGGAAAAAGACTGGCAGATTGTTTTTTTTAGTTCATCAACATTTATATTTTAAACTGACGAAAATATATTGACGTTATACAATGTTCATTTAATATCCAACCAAATTGAGAACCTCCTCCCTTTTTGAAGTCGGTTAAAATTTTTAGATTTTGTGTATGTCTATTGTTAGCAACCTAATAAAATTTACGTTTGGGTAAACTAAGCTTTATACAGTGCTTTATATCAGCTTTTAAAATGGGTCCGGACGCTTGGCTGGATGCATTTTGAATTTAATGAATTTTGAGTGCTATAAGAGACGCTCGAGAAAATAGTTTTTAAATAATAAATGTGATCAATCGATAGATGGGTTTTTGAGTGTTGATCTAATACTTTTATACAATGATCCGTACTTATACAATGATCCGTACTTATACAATTATTCTTACAATATTATGTCTTTGAAAACACAGCAACGATATGAAAAAGCAGTCCTTATGATTCTGTAGAGATTCGAGAATATCAACCATACGTAGTAAGAGTACCCAGAATAAATTATTAAAAAAAATAAAATAAAATATTTCTTCTTTCTAATACCAGAGGGGGTTGTAAGAACTATAACGCCAATTTAGCTGACAGATGAGATTTTATAATTAAATCACAATATTGCGTTAAAATCATATCCAATACTACATTATGGCCCGGCTGTGCCCCGGCCAATAATGATTTACCTTAGGTTAGGTTTGCATGACATTATAAACGTCGTTATCGATCAGGTGGTGTGAGAATATAATATACTAAAATGTGCCGTAAACCCTGATATTTTATTCCATGTATGTACAGTATAATATGTTTTTTAATATTATGTATAACTAAGTGGGTTTTACTGGTATACTACACATCACAGCCGCACAAAAGGACTAGTCCAATAAAAATTACAACGCATAACAAATACAAACGAATCACCGAAGAAAATTAATTAAAACCAGTTCCTACTACCCCTAACTGGCAACTGTCCTCAGTTAAAACAGAACAGCACAACAATACCATTCGCTAACATGCAATACTACCAAAAACCAGACCTTTTTAGTCTACATACAATAGAAATTATCAATCACGAGAATTTACGGCGCGGAACCAAAGCTTGCTTTTTCCACTATAAACCGTATAAATTTGGATGAAAGCTAAATATTTAACTGACTTGTATACGACGAGCTCCTCCTAAATGTGTCGCATAAATTCGGTCAAGTAAAAAGTCGTCAACTCTTGGGCGTAAGGTTAGCATGGATGAGACCGCGGGGTGAAGTTGATGAAAGTGTATTATGATGTAACGGTGGCCAAATCGGATGTATACAACTTTTTTATTCCAAGTTTTCCAATGACTAGTTTTTGCGGGTATATGGTATTTTTTTTTTAGTTTAAGGACACAATTTTGTTTAGGATATTTTTAAAATCATGGTCAATAATGACTTGAAATGAGATTCATTGAAAACAATTCAACGACAGGTCAAATGAACGGCTGATCGAAGCATGTCAGTCCCGCATGTTTTGGATGTTCGTTGCCTCTGATAGAATATCATTTTAACATACGTTAATTTTGTAGGTGAAATTACTACAAAGTACAATTTAGATACAATTTTGTAAGGAAATAAAAACCGAAACTACGGTGAAACTTACATAAATATAAACGTAATATCCATCATCCATACCTAAATACATTGACTGCTCAAATCATATCAGTTACTAACTTTTTATTACTTCAACTTAATTATAATAAGAAATAATATGTATTTATTAATTATAAACTAAATACTTTTCTATCAAAACAATAAAGCACAATACAGCGCATCCACACTAACCTTACCCCTCCGTCGCCATTAAACGCAATAGTTACGGTTACATAATTTATTGTTTTTCATCTTTGAAATCTTAGCGGAGTCAAGTTGTATAAATCATGCGTTAATGCCAGAGTATTATACAAATTCAAATTTATAACATGATAAAATTGCCGAACGGGCTCCCCCCGTACCCCGACCGCTGGGGGACGTAAACTACGCTGCCCTTAATTCATTAGAGATCGGGTTCGGTTCTGACTTTTTGACTTTCGAGATTGAATATCAAATCGTGCTGACAGTTGTTTGGGTGTGTTTCTTGGATGTTGAGTTTTCTGGTGTTATGTTCTGTTTTATGTCATTGTTGTGGTATGCTAGATAGTTCTATTGGTGAAAGATGTGTGATGGTCACGTTGCTTGACTGAGTTCTATATCAATACCTACCGTGAATTTTAATGGCGTTCTTGATTTACTTCTGACTCAATTGTTTTGTTTGTATAATACGAGTACCTATCTAGCTATAGCTTCTGAACGAGTTTGGCACGTTAAATAAGTATCGTGACTAAGTGAAATAATTAAACCGAATTAAACTATGATACTGTCCTTACAAATCGGATCATACTATTTGTCTCACGCTTAACATCTATTATATTGAAGAACGGGTAGAAGATTAGAACCATATGTGTCTAACACTTTGACGGAGATAACAATCTCAAAACTAAGACATTATATTCAATCTCATAAATATGAAAGTGTAAATCAAAAACACAAGGTGTCGCCGTAAAAAATATGTTACACATGCTGTCAAAAACCCTTTTGTGAAAGATGATATAAACCTTTCTTTCATACAAGTCTTTCTTTCATTCTCACCCATTGAAATCCGCTCAAAAGCATTTTTTCACACAATCGAATAACTCAATTCAGAAATAGAAAATTAATAATCGTCTAAACCCGATTGAGAACGAAAAAGGCCGATTATCAACGAAGCAATTATTATCAGTGAGTTTGATTTATATGGATTTTGGACTGTAAACCTCTTTCTTTCCATTCAGGTTTAATTGAATGATCAAATCGGATGGCATTAGCGAGGCTCCTTTGTCTCTCTTTTGTTTAAACAATGGGAATCAATCGGTGATCGGTTTGCGGTATTTATGTAGTTCGTGCTAATTTTTTGGGGTTTTCCGGCGATTTTCTTCGAGGGTTTCCTTTTGAATATATTTTTATGTATAGTAGAAAAGGGTTTTAAGAACAATGAAGCTTGATTCGAAGTGTGACTATTTTTAAAATGTTAGATATTTATATGATTTTATGAATTGACAGAGTTCGTCGGTATGTACTTTTGTATGAATGTACGTTTTTACTACGTAAATAATTGACCCTTTAAAATAAAATGCCGGTAAAAGTGTTACGGAAAATGAATCTGACCATCCCTTCACAGAATTTTAAACAAAACATCCCAATATTAAATAACGCACAACCAGAAATCATCATCCGAACATTTAACCCTAAAAACATACACATCAAATACACCAAATATTTAGCAAAATCAGCGCAAAGGTTATTAATACAGCAGCCGGACCGTCCATAACTAATAATTATATTTTGTCGTCCATCTGTAACAAATATGTCCCAATACGGTGATATCGGTATGGTGTTTACCTCCTACTACCCCAAATTTACCCCTATCACACCCTCTACCCCCATATTTAATGCGGGTACCCGATATTCAACTCTGCTGTATTGGTGTACCTTAATAAATTTAACATTAAAATCACGGTACCTAAGGGGTTGTTAGTATTTTATTTTGATAATTTGGAAATATTGGTTTTGTACTTAACACTTATTTTTAAGGAACCCTTACATGACGCTGAGTGGATATTTTGGGTTAATTTATTTTTTATTGAAATGTGAGTCATTTGATGATTTCCCATCGTTAAAAATAAATAAGAAAGGTGAGCACTAAGAAGAGATTTTTGGAAATTCAACCTATAAGGGACTGAAAAGGCGGAAAGACTTTAGTCGCGGGCGAAGTACTAGTATTTAAATATTTTTTAAGCTATCTGTCTGTTATTGTATTGAATTTAGTTTTAACACCGATTTTGGAAAACTGGAAGTAACAATAGGTACTTAGCATCTTTCTAAAGATCAATACAAATAAACTGAACTACTTACCTTAACGCAGCGTTGGAAGGCCTCCCACAAGGTGGACCGATGACCTGGTGAGGGTCGCGGGTAAGCGATGGATGCGAGACGCACAGGACCGGTTGTTGTGGCGACGCTTGGGGGAGGCCTATGTCCAGCAGTGGACGTCTTTCGGCTGATATGAGGATGATGATGATGACTTACCTTAACAAATTAACATTAAACTTACATTGCCTCATCTAGTTTAGACCGACAAAAACGATTGACGTGTGTAAAAGTGTTATTTACAACTTAGGTACTCAAATATAGTACTCGTAAATATAATTTGTCGAGGATTTTTCAGATTTATTTTCCTACACATGCGTTGCTTGAACACCAAAACTTGAGCATGTTTTAATTTTATGATATCGTTGACTTTAATAATTAAGTTACACGTGCCAATATTTAATTAATTACCGTCTCGTTCTTAAATGATTTTTGAATGGACTAATGCTCTCTTAATTATTTGACATTTATGCAAAATAATTTAATATAATTTATAGATCGTCCACGAGGGGTACACATACCCACTCATACGTATTTGAGTACATCCGGCTGACTCTCTAGTCAGCCGGATATCTAGTGCCTCTGCACTAGATAAGACATTCTGTCAACAGTAGCGTGACAAAGGTGATTGTCAAAACGTCAAAAATGTTTAGGATTGACAAACCTTATAGACCTTATACATATTTTGAGATTTCGACAGTCGCATTTGATGATAGCATGACTGACTGACTGTCTCAGAGTGGTAAGTCAATCTCATTAGCTATTGCTAGCTGAGTGTGTTTTATTGTTACCATTTTACTATTTAAAAGCGGATAAAACGATACAAAAATACAGCTGTGAGGAATACATGGTCACTTACTAAACAAAATAAGTCTAGGCACAAGATTATTTTGACAACGGGCCATGGAGTGCAGCGTAATAGGTGTTTAGCAAACAGATCGCGTTAGAAACACCACCCTGCGCTCCATAACTAAAGTTACAGATGTTGGGGAAAAAACAGCCCGGCTGAAGTGGGAGTGGGCTGGCCATGTCGTACGAATGCACCCGGAGAGGTGGGCGAGGATCCTCACTCACTGGACGCCTGAGGAAGGACGTCGTCGTCTAGGTCGACGGTGGCGAAGATGGTGTGACGATCTCATCATGTTTGGTGGGAAAGCTTGGCCAGAGATCGCCCAAGACAGAGAGGTTTGGAAGGAGAAAGGGGAGGCTTTTGCACAGCAGTGTGGTACAAAAGTAGGCTAAGAAAAAGCACGACCACACTTAAAAAAAAACTTGCTGGTCCAAAACATAGCTAGTTACGGCGTCGTCGGTAGCACTGGTTGCATGTTTCGGAGCACAGACGCCAAGGGTAGAAAGAAGGTAGAACATAGTTCGCAACTATAAACAGCTCCATATACGTCGATGAAACGGGGTCTACCACTTTGCGAGGTTAACTTCTCAGTGCATCTTATAGATTAATTATTGTTCAATGATTTTCATCTTATTCGTTAAGATGAAAATCATTGAACAATAATTAATTTAATTTTAGGTTAATTGAATCTAACAGAAACTCCAAGAGGGGCAAATAAGACGCCAACACTCTGACCAGTCTATTCATGCCTCAATAGTGAAACAGCTATAGCTAACAAGCACCGATATGAAGGAACAATTTCAATTCAGACAGACAGAGCATTCTGACTGACTTTTCCAACCAAAAATACCATTTCATCCCGCGTCATCATCAAAACAACCGACTTCCTAAATTCCTATGTCTGTAACCTGACGGAAAACAGAAGCCTGCTATCAGGCAGCACCGTTTCAACATCGTCAGAACGCCAGATAAACAGCGAACACCACTTTTGCACCGCCGCTGATAAGTATAGGCACTTAGCACACAAACTATGCATAAGCACAGCTTTTTGATAACTCGCCGACGGTACTGGTGGCAAGAAAAGTGTTTCGGAATCGGCGGTTTTTTTTTGGTTTTGTACAAGTGAGGTGACGTTTTAATACACAAAATTATTTATTTCAAATAGACCAGTTATAGGCACTTTTGATAGAGAATAGATAAAGCTTTTATGACACTATTTTAATTTAATATTGAAAATGATATCAAGTAGGTAACCGGCTATATGTTTGTGACCAAATAATATTCCGTAAAATGTTGTTTCGGTGTGGTGAAAATATGGCAAATTAATCATTTGGCAAATGAAAAAAGTTCAAAAGAGGCTTCGGCCAATAGCAAAAAGTTATTTTGTTGAAAATTAACGAAACTGTAAAATAAATGACATTGTAGCAAGAACGTTGCTTAAAAATTAGTAGAATTGCCATTCTGATGAAACTGAGGGTTTCCGATAGATGCGACATTAAATTCACTCCAATTTTCATTTAGTTGAATTCCTGCGTTCTGTCTACATTTTTCACTGTAATATAGCCAATACCTTTAACATAAAATATATCGAATACAGGAACAAAGTTTTTCTTCAATACTTTTTTTTAAATTTTCCTCCAACACTTTTCCCCCAGCCAGTACGCGTGTACAGAACACCTCTCTCGCCTGGCGATCAGGCGCACATTTAGCAGTCTTTGATTAAGTCAATAGGTGGCGCTTGCGTCGCTGGTCTCACATATATTATTAACACTGACTCTAAGAGTCTGCGGGTTATGTAAGGCGCTTGGTTATTGAAGCAAAAACGTGTCGGGACTGGAAAGAAGTGCTAGAGAGTATCGACTCCTAAGTATGTACGGGGGTATGTAGGTAGCGCCTTACCTATGTGATGGCAGAATTTTTTAAAAGTACATGTTCGATGTTCTATGGAGCGCAGTATACCAGGTGTTAAATTAACAGACCACATTCGAAACACTACACTGCGCTCCAAAACGAAAATCGTTGATGTGGCTTGAAAGGCTGCCCAAATGGGACTGGGGAGGACATATCTGCCGCATCAATCGACAATTTGTGGGCCCGTAAAATACAGGATTGGTGCCCTAAAACAGCGAGACGAGGCCGCGGCAGACCACGAAGGAGACGGCGGGACGACCTGGATATCTTCCTTACGAATTGGAAGGAAGAGGCACAACACCGTGAGCATTGGAAGGAATGGAGCCTTTGCCCAGCACTGGGAAAATACGGACTAGTAATAAAAATAAACATGTTCGACACCGACCATACCACCCATAAACGCAAATCGTTTTGGGAAAACTTTAATTGTGCGTAAAGGAGTGGAATTCTTTCCCGGAGAGTTTCCTCATAGCTACAGCCTGGGATATTTCAAAACAAGAGTGAATAGGTTACTTCTAGAGGCAAGCGTGCTTCATCGCGGCCACATCATCGCTTACTTAAAAAAACCGGCTAAGTGCGAGAGGGACTCGCATGCAAAGGGTTCCGAATGAATCTCATTTTTTTGACATGTTACTTTCGAACCATAGACTTCTTATAAGTTTTTTTTTTTTTCTTTAATCTATAGGCATAGAAGTATTTTCTGTATTTTTTTCAAAATTTTAGATTCATTCGTTTCGGAGATAAGGGAAATGGTATTTTTGCATCTAATTCATTTGACATGTCACACGATACAGTTGGAAAAACTTTTATTTTGAATTTTCTAGTGTTCCCCCAAAAAGTGACCCCATTTTCAAGGTTAATATATTTTCGTTACACGTCCTTGTTTGGGTCAAAGAATATTTGTACCAAATTTCCACTCTCTCTCATTTAGATTTGGAAAAAATCGGCTGTGACAGACGGACATACAGGCAACCGAGTGATCATCGAGTGACATTTAGAGGTTCGGTACCCTAAAAAGGTTAGAAATTTATGATGAATAGATGTTGAGGCATCCTGAAAATTAAGAGGAATGGAAGAGGCTTTTCCAGTTTCACAGAAGAGTTAAAAAGTCGAACTGAAACCAATATTGTTTAGATTTGACCACCTTTCAAGTTCGGATTTCATTTTTAATTGCTTATTATAGTACACACAAGATATCATAATGTGCCTAGATTGAAAAGATACTTTCTCAGATCGTAATTAGTAATTGAATTGTAGCAAAAAAAAAACCACACAGAAGAAAAGAAAAATTATTATGTTTGACTTCATGAGTCAAACATAATAATTTTTACTTTTCTTCTGTGTGGTTTTTTTTTTGTGTATATCGCGGTTTATGCGCAAATTACAGTGCATGCGGTGCTATTCTTTAAGTGGTGGGGCACTTAGACTTAAGCTTGAATGTACAATCATAAATGTAACAGTGTACTCATTGTTGAAGAGCCAAATAAAATAAATAAATAAATAAAAATATATTAACTGAAACTAAGTAAATTTTTTTACCTCTGGAAATTGGTACAGTGACTATTGATTTATTTATTTATTTATTTATTTAACATAGGCACACCAACGACTTATTTACAAATCAATGTTGGAAACAAAATTTTTGAGAAGATCCTCTGTAAACAAGTCACTTACAGGCATGCACATCATTGTCAGAGTAGGTCTAATTTAATTAAGGTAACAAGTATTTAAAATGAACAAACATGGACAAAAAAATAAAAAAAAATCATAAATAGATGTCCTGAATTAAATGAAATTGGATTGAGATCACAATATTATTATTAAATAAAATTATTAAACAATTGAATTACATTTTAAACATTATAAAATTAATAACTAGATTAAATTACACTACTAACAATTAGTTCAATTAAATTAAATAAGTATTATTAGATTGTTAAATTACAATAGTTACCATATCATTGTAAAATACGATTTGAAAATATACATAGCAGTAGAAGAAATAGATGTAGGCGGCTGATCACAGGTCATTTTGTTTTTAAATTTTGGCAGACTATCGAAAAATATATCGATGCTGCTATCGATAGCACAGGCCTTATTATAGAGAGTCAGCATTGATCTCATTAATTTACGGGGTAACTAATGGTCTAGTTAGAATGAATAACTTGCAAATATTGTAATTTACCAAAACTTAAACCATTCATATCATTCCACGGTCAATTGACATCTGTCAAATTAGGCCGACTATTTTTTGCGCAACAATTTCACACTCCAATTATAAGAGAGCGCACAGACTGTCAAATCGCTAAACATTTGGCGTTTCAACGATGGTGATAATCCTGCATGAAGGATGCTATAGATCATGGGTTAAAACGTCAGCGGCTTGCGACGCCCGTGTGTGCGACGCTTTAGAGCAGTGGCTCCCAACCTTATTTTGATCCAGGACCATTATGGTTTCTCAATTGTTAGCAAGTACAAACGCTGACGAAATTTTGAACTGTGTTGATTTTGAATTTTAAAAAAATAAGTGTAAGTAAGTATCTTAAATCAAACTTGTAATGTACCTTCTGTAAAATCACAAATTATTATTTCACTATTCTTATACTGTAAGAACAAAGAAACAAAATATTTCTGACAGAACTTAATACCAGAAGGCCGCAAAAAAAAAATCTCATTCGCAATCTGTCAAAAACTCATGTAACATTGACGCGAACTGAGGATCAAACATGAAAAATGTTGGGAAATTGAGGTGTTTTCGACAGAGTTTTTTTTTTACATCGCGAATTTAAAATATTTCGCGGACCATATTTTAGGTCTTGCGGACCACCAGTGGTTTGCGAACCACAGGTTGAGAATCACTGCTTAAGAGTTATGAATACATTACGATTATAATGATTTATTTGAACGTGCTGTTAATTTTTGAATGATGGTTGAAGCTTAGTTTGTGGGGGTGGTGGCCGTGTGTGAGATGCGAAAGGTAATGGAGGAGCAAAAGTTCAAGAAATTGTAGCTGTGCTGTAAGAAAACCTGAACAATAACCCGTTAAGGTTTTTTATAAAATAAATAGTTTTTTATATAATATAAATATATTACTAGCAGAATCAATGTAACATAATTATGTAGTCTAGACTACCAGTACTGTAGATCAGTGGACTAATTAGTAACTATAAAATTATAAATGTATACGTTTGTTATGATAGATGAATGTCTGTTACTCTTTCAGGCAAAAACTACTGAACGTATTTAGATGAAGGCACACATAAAGTTTATAATCTGGATTACCACAAATAATACTTTTTGTCTCGGGAGTTTTTTCCCTGGGGAGGATTTCCATCTTTCACGCGTTCCTATGATAGGCGCCAGATAAATGTGTAATAACGGTCATTGACCCACATATATTTATTGACTTTCTTATTATCAAAAACAGAAATAAAGACATATAGCTGAATCGACTTCTATCGTGATCCTTAACGTCTCTAGTAATGAAAAACGTATCAATTTTTTATTTTTTTTATTTTTTATTCCTCAATAAGAGGAATGGGCTTGCTCTTAATATCGACCCCGCCTGATGGAAAGCGATAGATGAGGTCTATGATGGAGCGAGCGTGCCCAGAAGATGCCTGTTCACTCTTGCTTTGAAGGCAGACGGGTTATACCTATGTGAAAGGGAACACAGACGCTGGTAGAGAGTTCCACACTGGCTGTGCGCATAATAAATGTGGAGGACAAGCGCTGAGCACGACTGGTCGGTTATTTTGCGGGTATATACGAAGGGATATTAGAGAAAGGTCAATGTACTTTACTGCAAGTTTATCTGCCGCATACCATAGTTGAGTATAATTTCCGTGGTTTTATCAACAAGATCAAAACATGCAAACCAATTCTTCTTCTAAAAAAAAAGACATAAAACGTCACCATCACCCACTGTTTTGGTCGCCATAATTTTGAGAAAACCTTTTATTCCCCTTCTTTAACTACATTAGCGTTCGTATGTAGCGTTGTTAATAAATCGGGCGGCGCCATTAGTCCGGGGTTCGAGTCCCGGCGGAAAGCATGCGTCTTCTTGATTTGTGATGTACGCTGATGGATGGGTGTGCGTTGTGTATGTGTTACAGTTTTTTGGATGATGTTGTTTCTTGTTTCAGTTTTGGATTAGAATGTTGGTAGTGTTTTGTTTGATTTGAGTCAGTAAGATAAGTTAGTTGAAATCTTAAGAAGGCGGCGATCAAACGCCGACCGCGCAGTGGCGCGCTCATCGTTTGTTTGGTTATTTCTTTTAAGTTGTGCTCCACAAGATTATACGTTAATATTATTATAAACGGTAGTTTTAAATTGTTTAGTTTTATTATAATCACTAAAACGGAAAATAGTGGCCACTATTATCCGTTTTAGTGATTATAATAAAACTGTACTGTAACTGTGTAAGCTGTACGATTCACAAAAAAAAAAAATTTCACAAAAAAACCGACTTCCAAAATTTTTTTACTTTTTAGTGGTACCCCACACCTAACAACACCACTGGAAAGTCACATTAAAGAAAAATACGCAATTTCGTATACATGAATGATTTTTTCACATATCTTTTCCAACTATTTGGATTTAAAAACCAAACAACGGAACCGATTTTGATAAAATATCAATGGAACCAATCGAGAAGAACCTTTCACATAGGTAAAACATGAATTGTACAAATCGGTTTTTTTTTGTCTTATATTGAAGCTATCAACTTATTCACTAGGTACTTATTTTTATACGGAACTGAACACTTGCTTTTGCTCTGTTTTTTTTCGTCCACCACCCTATAATTAACATCCATAATTGCTAAGCCACATGCCATAAACACATGCAAATGATATGAGCGACATATCACTCTGTACGACGTGTGATGTACATATACTTGTCACATGTATCCGTCATTATACTGATTTATGCGTGTTAGAACATCTGCTTGCCATATTAGAAACTGCACTGTGTGAGATTATCTTGTACGGTTCATAAATTAATCTTTACGAGTATGTGCGTGTGATGGGAAATAGATCATAGTTTTGCAAGAGCCTAATTGTCTGCTTTTTCTACGAGTATGTATAGATAAGCTATCTCAAACAGATCTGTAAATGAAAATGTAATGATCAAAATCGCCATAGAGGGGCCGAAATTTTGGGCAAAAAAAAATGAATGAATAGGTTACTTCTAGGCAAGCGTGCTCCATCTTCGACCACATCATCGCTTACCATCAGGACGACACAGTTGGCGCAGTGGTTGAGCGATTGACTGTTGCGCTGCGTGACTGCGTGTCGCGGGTTTGATTCCCGCGCGGAACAAATATTTGTTTGGCCTACAGATAGTTATTCCGGGTCTCTGGCTGTTTGTGTGCGTGAATTTATATGTTTGTAAACGCACCCACGATACAGGAGAAATTCCTAGTGTGGGGCAAAGTTTTTATAAAAAAAAAAAAAAAGGTGAGATAGTGGTCAAACGCGTGCCTATCAATAATAATAATTAAAAAAAAATATGAAAGAAGATCATGATCTAAGAAACAGGAATAGGTACGTGAAAAGGTTACTTCTAGACAAGCGTGCTCCACCTTCGGTCACATTATTGCTTACCATCAGGTGAAATAGTGGTCAACGCCTGCCTAGCAAAAGTAAAAAGAAAAGAGATGAAAATTGGTCGGAATCATATGTTTTTTTTTTCAGTTTTGACACGCTCAATAAGAGGTCATGGGATAACTTTACTTCCTTTCTGTAAGGAAATATGACTTAGTAGACGTCTTCTCACTCTTATTCCTGCACATCAATTCTCACGCTTGTTGATGGCCATTACGGGTCTCCTCACGATAGTGTGCTTCACTGTTTTTGGAACAATTCAGGGAATGCCGTAGACCTCAGCAGACAGACATAAGAAAATACTTACGCAAATAGTAGATTAACAAGAAAGAAAGAAAAATTGTTTATTTGCGCCGAGTATGACGCATACCCTAAAAAATAAACACATGACCTAACAGGTCGGGAAAACAATACTCTAATTTAGTATAGCTAGGCAGCTAAAGATAGACAACGCATCACCAAAACTACATTCATATTATACACTCTCACTGTCAACATACCCAAAAAGAGGCATACTAACCCATTAAACAGAGACCACACGTCAAAAACGTAAGCGGCACATACAAAGACAAACTAGCTAATAACCAGCACACATTTCATTAGTAAAACACACAGAAATCATAACAAAAGACACCGAACTTCAAGTTATCTGCCGCCGCAAACATTGCAGTGGACCACTTGAAAGTAAAACACTTTTCAACTTACCGCTGTCACTATACAAGAGGAGTGTAGAAGGTTCAAATTTCTGAGGCCAATAAGTACAAATTTTTAAACCACGTTTGCATTGACATCTCAGTCGAAATCTGTCAAAAAAATATGAAAACTGAGGTTTTTTTCACTCCCGACCCGTGGTACAACTGCGATGTCCAACTGGTTGTACTACGGAGAAGTAAATAAAAAAGAAATAACCAGCCAGTTGGACACATCGCAGTTGTACCACGGGTCGGGAGACGTTTTTTTACGTCTTTCGCTTTAGACGACATCAGATCTGTCAAAAATTAAAACTGAGGTTTTTTTCACTCCCGACCCGTGGTACAACTGCGATGTCCAACTGGTTGTACTACGGAGAAGTAAATAAAAAAAAAATAACCAGCCAGTTGGACACATCGCAGTTGTACCACGGGTCGGGAGACGTTTTTTTACGTCTTTCGCTTTAGACGACATCAGATCTGTCAAAAATTAAAACTGAGGTTTTTTTCACTCCCGACCCGTGGTACAACTGCGATGTCCAACTGGTTGTACTACGGAGAAGTAAATAAAAAAAAAATAACCAACCAGTTGGACACATCGCAGTTGTACCACGGGTCGGGAGACGTTTTTTTACATCTTTCGCTTTAGACGACATCAGATCTGTCAAAAATTAAAACTGAGGTTTTTTTCACTCCCGACCCGTGGTACAACTGCGATGTCCAACTGGTTGTACTACGGAGAAGTAAATAAAAAAAAATAACCAGCCAGTTGGACACATCGCAGTTGTACCACGGGTCGGGAGACGTTTTTTTACGTCTTTCGCTTTAGACGACATCAGATCTGTCAAAAATTAAAACTGAGTTTTTTTGACAGATTGCGATATAATGAGGAAGATGTTTATTTCATGATAATATGGGATTGACATGTGTATGTCGCAGTCAATTAGCTTAATCAGCCGTTTAATTGGTTGCCTAGCCTTTTCGAATGTGCCGATTTTTTAGCGACTTAAGTGACATCTTTTGTTCAATATCGTTTAATGACATGACACTTATGTCGCTGATTAAACGGCACAGTTCAATGAAAAGGCTAGACTTTTAATGAAACGGCTGATTCAGCTAGATGGCTGCGACATATACATTTCTGATATGGAACTATGGTACTTGTTTATACAACGTATAACAGAACAAAAGCAATAACTGAAAAGGGGTCATTGTGTTATGTCATTATGAAGTATGTTCTCGAATAATTATTTGCATGCATGTATGTGTAGGGTAGGTGTAGGGTAGGTGTAGGGTAGGTGTAGGGTAGGTGTAGGGTAGGTGTAGGGTAGGTGTAGGGTAGGTGTAGGGTAGGTGTAGGGTAGGTGTAGGGTAGGTGTAGGGTAGGTGTAGGGTAGGTGTAGGGTAGGTGTAGGGTAGGTGTAGGGTAGGTGTAGGGTAGGTGTAGGGTAGGTGTAGAGTAGGTGTAGGGTAGGGTTAAGTTGGTTGAGAAAGAACTCGATAAGCCAGCTCATCGTTGCTTCAACTACAAAATTACCAGACTTATTACTCCAAAGGTCTCTTCACACCAATTGGCGCGGGCTCTAAGACGTTCAAATCTCTCTGTTGTCGGATCTCTTTTCTGGTCTTCCCTAGATTATGGCTTACCTAAGTAGGTTTTGCCTAGTGTTAGTAGCCTTTTTTTATGTATGGGAAATCATCAGATGACTCCAAAAGCTCTGGGTGGAGCGGGAAGGAGTGTCAGACTCTTACGGACTGAAACCCATCCGTGCTCCTCGTAGTGTCCTTTGCTTTCCAGGACCGCGGTAACTCTTTCGAACAAAATTCGCAACCCTTGCCGGCTCTGGCCCTGATGAGCCCAGTCTACTATGCTGACATCTCTTTGAGGCAGTGTTATCGTAGCCTTGCTTTATTTTCAGCTTTAGGCAAAATAATTTATTTCTCTTCCTTAGTCTAATAATGATATTTCAATTTCATTCCACATTCTTTGTTTTTGTTTAGTGGGCACTTTATCGTTGCTCTTAGTGAGATAAGTTTCTCAAAGTGGAACTTCTGACCTCATAGTTCCAGTGGCAAAGCTCTTTCCACCTCACCGCGGCGCCTGCGCATTCTGTGTCAACATGCGCGTGCATCTTAAACAGCTGTTTGTTTGGCAATTTTATTCTTTGATGTTTTGATTATGTGGCAATGCTCTGATAAGTTTGTTGATACTTAGATCTGCGGTATATTTTTGTGTGGTTTAAGAGATTTTGTATGAAGTAATGTCAACTTGCGTGAAAAACACAATTCCAAAATCCTTTCTGACGAGGGGGAACAAAGAAAAATAATTATTTGGAGGCTCACACAACACAAACAACGAAACAATGTATAAAAATCGGCCAAGTGCGAGTCGTACTCGCGTACGAAGGGTTCCGTACCATTGTCTATAAAAAAAACGGCAAAAATATCACGTTTGTTGTATGGGAGCCCAACTTAAATATTTATTTCATTGTGTTTTTAGTATTTTTTGTTGTAGCGGCAACAGAAATACATCATCTGTGAAAATTTTAACTGTCTAGCTATCACGGTTCATGAGGTGCAGCCTAGGGACAGACAGACAGCGGAGTCTTAGTAATAGGGTCCCGTTTTTACCCTTTGGGTACGGAACGCTAAAAATACCTGTGCAAAGCCAAAGAGACCTTTACCTCAGGGCTTCCTGCTTGAATAGGTACGTTATGAAAAGTAAAAACAAACTTTAATCAAGTATTCAAGAAATCTAAATACCTATATCTATTACTCGTCAAACCTTGAAGTATCTACTTAAAGTAACAGAATGAGCTAAGCTAATATTACTCAAATAGTTCAGAACCACCTTCATTTTACTAAATCAACGACTCAACTGCGTAACAAAAAAAAATCTTCATTTGCTTAAATAAAAATATTATCACGCGACCCCTGAAATCAGTAAATAACTCCAAACATATACCTACTTGAAGTGTACTTGTACAATTTATTGCCCCTTGCTTAACCGACTTGGAAAAAAGGCAATGAACAAAGAAAAAAAAACACAGGATCATTCTAATAGCGGGGCGAAGTGAATCAAATACTTTTCCGTCGGGGGAGGGAAATAAAATAAATTTATTTGGCTCTCCGTCCGCTAAGTTTCAGAACTGTTTAATTCTTGAATCTTGTATTGGATTTTTTCGAGGCTTGAGTTGGACCGGGGATTGGGCCCATTTGGGTGCCAATAGTGAGGCGGAAGTATTTTTGTTGATGTAGTTCGTGAGTAGTGGAGTTAGTGATGGATTCCTTTCCTTTTTTTTATAGCAGTAAAAACGGTTAACAAAAACCGGCCGAGTGCGAGTACGACTCGCGCAGGAAGGGTTCCGTATCATCCCTAATATTATAAATGCGAAAGTAAGTTTGCTTGTTACGCTCTCACGCTAAAATGGCTAAACAGATCGTCATGAAATTTGGCAGATATATAGCCTGGGATATGGAAAAGGACATAGGCTACGCTAGGCTAATTTTTACGCGATAACCGTAAATCACATTCGTGGTATGGGAGCCCCACTTTAATATTTATTTTATTCGGTTTTTAGTATTTGTTGTTATAGCGGCAACAGAAATACATCATCTGTGAAAATTTCTAATTGTCTAGCTATCACGGTTCATGAGATACAGCCTGGTGACAGACAGACGGATAGATAGGCAGACGAACAGATAGACGGACAGCGGAGTCTTAGTAATAGGGTCCCATTTTTACCTTTTGGGTACGGAACCCTAAAAATTAAAAATTGATCTAAAAATAAAAAAATCGTTTAAAATGTTTTGGTAGGTACCTAATATTAAGGAAAAGTAAAATGTATCCCTAGAATCAACAAATGAATGATCTACAGTTTATATCTATACTAATATTATAAAGAGGTAAAATTTGTAAGTTTGTATGTAGGGGGTAATCTCTGGAACTAATGATCCAATTCTAAAAAATTTTTCACTGGTAGAAAGCTACATTATTCCTGAGTGCTATAGGCTATAAATTATTTTTATAACATGTAAATTAACCGAGCTATCACAACTTTAGTCTAGCAAGTCGGAAAGAAATACCTCATTAAAGTAGAATTATTTGCATGCATGTAGGTGTAGGGTAGGTAGGTAGGTACCCAGTAGACGGGAGCGAAGCCGCGGGGGACAGCTAGTTGGTAATAACGCCTGAAGCAAGTTACACAATTTTTTTTACCGTAACAAATTCAAATGTGTTCCTAATTCAATACTAGAAGAAAAACTTTGAAATGATCATGTCAAAGTGAACAAATTTGTACATCTCCGAAAACTATACATGTTTTTTTTACGTTAGTTTCTTAGTCGAGCGGTGGTTGGGTTAAAATTATTACAAATAACTTTAACCCTGCCATCGCAAAGGGCTCCCAGACCTGTTGTTGAGTGAAACTCTCTCAACCCTCTCACTCTCATATTCGTCAAATGGTGCTTTTCATAAATATGCAACACCGCATCACGGTCGTGTGTGGTGTTGCCAGGGTGGAAATAAGTAGAAATGTTTTTTTTTTTAAATTACGTGAATTAAAGTCTTGAGAGCAGAAAGATATGTAGTATTGTCAAAATGAGGCGATGTATAATTAAAATCATAGGAGTAATTGTAAATTTGATTTAGGTCCACTCCAATGTCATACTGTACACCTAGATTTAAGTCAGCAACTAAGCGGTAATCGTCTTTGTTGTCAGTGTTGTGTTTACCTGTAATTGGCGTATATCTTAGAATCTAACCGTATGATTTGCTACTTGTATGTGTAGGTATATGCTGTGGGTAAACCCTATAGTAAATAAATAAATAAATGTCTTCATAATAGGTAGCAAAGGTGCTCAACTATTTTGCGAGAAGTAATGCCAAATTGATTTTTTCTGATGATTTTTTAGTCATACCTCAAGCGATCCAATTCATGAACTTTTAAAAAGCTCACATCTATTAAAGTTTAGCTCACAACAACGACAACCATAATAGCTGGGCACCAACTAAGATACTGGTCAAACGCAACTTATTCCATAAAAAAAAAATCTAGTCATTCAAAATTCGAACTCTGCTTAGCATTTTCCGATCTATGTTGAGATTGGCTTCCAGGCTGAAGGCCTCCCACAAGGTGGATCGATGACCTGGTGAGGGTCGCTGGTAGCCGATGGATGCGAGACGCACAGGACCGGTTGTTGTGGCGACACTTGGGGGAGGCCTATGTCCAGCAGTGGACGTCTTTCGGCTGAGATGATGATGATGATGATGAGTGCCGATCTGACCTCCACAAACCAGATACTATAGGTACGGTATACGAAATCCCTTGGCAGGACTGGTGTCTTATTTTCAGGCAGTAACGTATGTACGTAATAACGGATTGTCAAAAATATTCAAATGACAGCCGGTATCAAAGGTTCAAGGTTGATCCTTAAATATCAGAGCCGTACCTGAGACATAGATTTTCGTAAGAAGCTCAAAAATATCAATGCGTACATTTTATAAGACGTCCAGGCCGTTACAGGGACGTGTGTGAACGAGTTCATCAAGACCCCGGTTCGTGCACGTCCCGGGCCCGGTCCTGATATGTCTAGATCAACCTTTTACATGCTTTTCCATGCCAGTCTTGGTCTCAATTCAAATCTAAAAAACGAAAATCCTTTATCAACGCTAGCAACCCAGTCAGGTTCGCCCTCCTAATTGTACCTAAATAATACATTCAATTTGCAAGGTCTGCCCATCAGATACTTCGCTCGTGATAACCTCGTGCTTGGACGCCATCTTAGAAGTAACAGCGTTATTTAGAGAGTTGCAATATGCTAAGATGGTAGGCTGCGGTATTAACAAGTCAGGAGATGGTTGTGTTTTGTCGGAGTAAGGGTGCGGTGGAGCGGTCGGTGACGAGTTTTTAACCAGGATGATAACGGAAGGGTTGCTGAAAAGCCAAGTCGAAGATCCCCTTAAAAAATATCTAAAAATCGCTGTCACAAATTGCTTTTAGTAATAAATAATGATCTGGATTTATTTTTTCAGGGTTTTTTAATTCAGATATTACTGAAGCAGCGATTGAAGTCGTTTCTAGTGTACCTTTTTGTAAAGGGGAGTCTTAGATAAAAGAAGCGATGGAAATTTTCTATAGTTTACTGTTATTTTCCTACTAAACTATCCGAGATTCATCATGCTGTAGAATCAATATTCTAAAATCCAGGACTTTTATAAAAACACAATATTAACTGCCCATTCGATCACTCTTATCAAATAACCAATTCACCATTTAACTGTATTCTGTAACACAAAGCCAAAACTCGAAATCAAAACTCAAGAAACACAAAGCAGCACAGAAATCTACATTACGCGACTCCACAGTTTTCCCAGCTCAATTTTTTACGACAGCCGCGTTGCTCTCTCCGCCGGTCTTGTGGCCTCTCACAATCCCGCGCCGCCTGGCCCGGCTGTTAAAAACGCAATGAATAATTATTTCGGGGCCCCACTCGCACCTTTTTGGCTCGACTTAAACTTTCATTGCTCCAATTTGAAGGCTCAGATCATTTTGATTGACAAGCTTTTTTTAACCGACTTCTAAAAAAGGAGGAGGTTCTCAATTCGGATGTTTGTATTTTTTTTTTTTTATTTTTTTTTTTATGTTTTTAGAGAGAAAATTTGTAAGATTAGTTTTGCAGTATTTTACTTTGTAGAGCTAATACTTTACTCAACATACTGGGAAGAGTAAAAGATGTTTGTGAGACCGTTGCCCAGCTGCTGCTGCAGCAGTGGAACAATATAGACTGTATAAACAAAAAAAAGTTAACTGCAACCTCAAATATAACTGCCGCCAAAGGCTGAATACCATGTACCATAAAAGAAACAGCAGTGCGATTCAGCCGGTCGTTCCTGTCGACATCTCACGGTGTACACCTAGGCGGAGTGAACGACAAGTGAGCTATCATACAATCTTATTTGTATGGTTTGACAACTTACCCGTTTGCCCGGAGGGGCTCGTGGCAAAATTATAATAGCCGCACGGACCGATCTTCAAGGTTAAGCAACGTTTGCCGAGGTTGGTCTGTGGATGGGTGATATTAACTTACCGAAACTCCTCCGTGCCTCGGAAAGCACACGCGTTGGTCCCGGCTGTCATTTGTGTATCTTTAGCAGTCGTTACGGATAACAAGATTTCTGTTACCAGTCTTGCCAAGAAGTACCGTATTACCCAGTTAATGGGTTGTGGAGGTCTGGGAGGTAGCCGCTCCATGTAAAACACTGGTATTCAGCTGAATTCAGTTTGACTGGGAGCCGACACCAATATAGTTGGGAAAAAGGCTAGGCAGATGATGATAACAACTCACCCGTCGTGCACCCCGCCCAAGTGTTCACTTTGACATGTTTATAGAATCGCACTGCTGTAAACACATCGAAGTGAAAACTTAGGCGAAGTGAACGAAAAGTGAGCTGTCAAACCATACAAACAAGATGGAATGACAGCTCACATGTCGTTCACTCCGCCTAAGTGTACACGCCCGTTGTATGTGTTTCAGTTTTAAGTTTCCTTTTGTAATTTATTTTTGGTGTAAATAAAGTTAATAAATACACGGTAAGATGTTGACTGAATAGGCCGGCTGATGTATGCCGTGTTAGACAAATCGGCACAATCTGCCTAGCCTTTTCCCAAATATATTGGGGTCGGTTTCTCCAGTTAAACTAGATGCAGCTGAATACCAGTATTTGAATGAAGCGACTGTTTATCCGTATGGTGTCGGACGTAAAAGAATACCAGCATCCCATCGCTTCCCGTGGGTGTCGTAAGAGGCGACTAAGGGACTCACCAGCGAATGTGCAGCAGCATTCTCTATTGCTACAGCTACACTGCGATTGCCAACCCGCCTGCCAAGCGTGGCAATTATGGCAAACCCCCCATTTGGGGGAGGCCTATGTCCAGCAGTGGACGTCTTTCGGCCGTTATGATGATGACGATGATTTTGTTTAAATCTGTCGTTCTTACTAAGTTAACAGTTCATTTTTTTTTTTATTGGTGATGGGTTTGCTCTTGACTCTAGTCAATGTCAGATATGACAGATACAAAGTCTACGATGGAGCGAGCTTACCCAGAAGGAGCCTGTTCACTCTAACTTTGAAGAGATTAGGGCTGTAAGCTTTTATTTATCAATTTTAAAACAAGTTACCACTAATACATAAAACTTACAGATACTGAAAACAAACTAGTAGAAAATATAAAAGCGGAGTAAAAAGGGAGGGGAAGAACTCAAATGGCATCGAAAAATTCGTCCACATCGCTGTCAACAGGAAAAGTGCCCAGAACACTGGCCGCATTGCCACGTTGAATGGCAATGCTGATTCGTTGGCCAAAGAAAAGGCCAGCCCTCTGGTCACGTGAAGAGTCGACTAACTGCCTCAAGGCTCAATCCTAGGTCCCCTACTCTTTGTCCTGTTCATAAATGACATTAACAGTTGTTTTAAGCACTCAAAATTTCTACTTTATGCTGATGATCTTAAAGTTTTTAGGAAAATAAATTGTGCTAATGATTGCATTCTATTTCAAGACGATCTTAATAGACTATCAACTTACTGCAGTAATAATAAGCTTCAACTAAGCATACCTAAATGCCTTTATATAACATTTACAAAAAAAAAAAATATCTTCTCTAATACCTACTACTTAAACAACACCGCTTTAAGAAAAGAATCTTCAATTCGAGACCTCGGAGTACTGTTGGACAGTAAGCTTCATTTGGATCAGCATATTGATAAAATTATTAGCAACGCATTCCGAATGTATGGATTCATTATGAGATCGACCGTTGACTTTAAACGCACACACACATACACACTCTTATATAAATCCTTGGTAAGGTCACAGTTGGAATATGCAGTTATGATATGGAACCCTTTATATAGGAAATATATAAACAACCTAGAGAAAGTACAGTACAAATTTTTGAAAGCTACACACTACCGATGCTATCGTAGAACCCTAACTTATAAAGAATTACTCACTCATTCATTACAAGTTTACAAAATTGGAGTCCAGGCGCACTTTTCTCGAAACTATGTTTCTTTATGACCTTTGCGCTAATAGATATGATTGTTCGGATTTAACGAACAGGGGGCCGATTCTACTAATTTACCAAATTACACGTTCGATTGTGTTTCAACAACAGTTCGATTTCGATCGCCGTTCGATAGTTACCTAAAGAGTCATTCTACTATTTCATAAACAAACTGGAAACTAAACTTCAGCCGAATCGCAACTGAATTGCAACGGGAACGCGACTGCGGGTCACCTGTGTTACCAACATTGCAAATAGTATGTTTTAATAATACCACAGAAAAAAAAGTTGAATCTAAAAATGTTACTAAACACGAATAAGTGCCAGTAAAAGTGTTTTTTTAAATATAAAAAGATATCTAGCCCATAATTATACTTTAGTATTGTATATTTTATTGTTACACATACAACATTTCAACTTTTTTATAATAAAAACTCAGAAGAACGTTTCGTTTAAGTTCCCAGCTGGCCGTAGCTGTGAAATGTGCTGTGAAACGAAACGTTTCGATTAAGTCAATCAAGTCTTTCTTGAAAGACTCAAACGTAGAGCGGGAAATAAAAACTTTGTGTGGGAGTTCATTAAAATGGTTGATTTACTGTGAGTATTTGTTTTAAATTATTACTGATAATTTATTCATCAAATAAAATATTGCACCATAGCCCGTTATTGATATGTTGTACTTATGTTAAACGACAAAAGTTTATAGAAATATTTACGACATAAGTACCTACTTGAGAGTTACACACTTCTTAGCTGCGCTCTTCTACTTCGCGCGGGCGTCGCACTTGAATTAGCTATAATTATAACAAAAAAAATGACCCACTAACCAAATTGTTAAATTATGTGACCTCTTGTTGTTTGGTGCATTTTATTTAATGGTAAAATATTTAGTCTCGCTGCAAGTGTTGTTCTGTTAATACGTACGTAATTTTAGGCCTAATGGAAGATACCAGACGAAAATCTACATCAGTTCGGCAACTGGACCTCCTCATTACATTTATGGAGGGACATACAAGTTTTGCCACGGGACGATTGCGGTCGAAAGAAGGACGAGCCCTTGCAACACGCATGTGGGACCAATGTGCGGATATTTTAAATTCGGAAGGCGCAGCTAGGGCACCTAAAGATTGGTCGAAGGTAACTTTTCAACTTGATGTTATCTATTCTGTAAAAATACCAACATGACAATAATAACAATAATTTTCTATCCATTTTAGTTTTGGAATGATTATAAATGTAGGGTGCGGGCCAAACTAGCTGAAATAAACTGAGGCTATAGGAGTACTGGGGGTGGGCCTAGCAGGGCACCACAGTTAAGCCCTCTAGAGGAAAGGGTTGCTGCCCTTATAGGGAGGGATGTCGGCCCACTTTCTGGAGTCCGTCAAGATCCAGAGATTGAAATTGAGGTGATTAGATATTTATCAAACATGTAATAATTATACTTACCTATTCCAAAAATGTATTCTATTGTGTGTCTTAATCATGTTTTTTTTTACAAATATGTAGTATGTTAATGCTGAAGAGATGGAAGTGGAACAGGATGTGGAACTGCCAGCAACTAACTCACCCATTTTGTGAGTAATAGGCCACTTAACCTTTTTATGTATTGGTATTTTATTTACCATTTACTAATAATGAATTAATTCTTTCTTTCAGAGATATATCTGCTATCCAAGAGAGTACTGTTGCACCTGGAAATAGATCACCAGCCACACAAGACCTCAGCCAAACAGTGACTCTTGAATCTGAGCAGATAGACAGTGCACAAATGGAAGGACATAATCAGCCAGCTGATCAAGGCACTACAGCACCACAAACAGGTTCTCATTGTTTATTAACTTTATTACTACTTTATAGATCATTATTTTAAACATTAATTAAAAAAGCAGTATTATGGACTAGTGTGAGACACAGTTATACATGCTTTTCATGGGCTACTTGAATAAACTAAATTTAAAAAAAACCAAACTTTGATAAATACCACAAAAAGCTCCCAAGGGATGTCAAGTGGAATGCACTTGACGTCCCTTGGCTCACTAATTACCAACTTAAGATACTTACGCGTGCAGTTATTTACGAAAATAGGTTCCTAATTATTGTTAAAATTTTCAGACCAACCTAGACACCGACGCCCGAGACCAACACGCTCACGTGCGACAGGTCGCCCTCGTTTTGTACATCAGAGTAAGTGGCATTTGGCAGTCAGAACCAATATTTAACCCTATTTTAATTTAATTATCAGTATAACTTACAAGTTGGTTTTCGTTATAACTATAACTGATGACTTATTACAGGTAACACATCAGCTCTCGATGAAGCAAGGGCAACAATAGCCCGCATTGAAGAGATGTGTACGCGAACTGAGGAAATGGTGGCTACAGCAGCATTAAATATGTCCAATGCTATGACCAGCTTCTCTAATGCTATGACTGGCATCTCTAATGCTATGACTGGCATCTCTAATGCTATGACCAGCATGGCACAAAGTCTGCATACCTTCGTAGCAAGATCACATAGGGTAAGTGTTTGAAAGTTATATTTAGTTAGAATAATTGATTAGTTTTAGATGATTTATGCCTAGTATATAAATTATGTTGTTATTATTTTATTCATAACATCACATCTGTATTTTCCAAAAGGGTTAGGCAGAGGTGTACCTTAAGTACAACCACATTTCGCCAGTTATGTTGAAGTCCTTTGTAATAGGGGGTAAGCCTATTGTCATCAACCAGGCATAAATATTTTTCTATACTTAAGTAGTAGGTATGTATTTATTATTATTGTAAATAATTTAGGCTGTCTGTTAGTCAGGGTTCCATTTTTATACACTGAATATTTGCTATAAGATTTTATAATAATGGAAATATTCTGTTTGTTTCAGACTGATGACTGATTGTTGACCTGTCACCCACTACACAAGAATCATTAATGAGACTGAAATAAAAATAAATTATGTTAAGATAATTATATTTTATTTAAAACTCAAAGCCACCATTCCAAAATAAAAACATACCAAATTTTTTGTTCTGATAAATTCAATAAAGTCATACCGAATGCAACACAAGCTTCAATTTTCTAAGTAACATTCAAGTTACTCAGAAAATTGAAGCTTATTGCAACTTCCCAAGGGTAGATATTAAAAATAGTAATCCACTTTATGATATTCTTTTTTTAAATTCTTACCCAATCAATAACTAAAAATAATTCATAACATTGAACTCAATTTGTATTTAGAAGGTTCAACTTTTATATTATCTCCTGTTCCATTTGTATTTCATCAGATACTTTTGGGACAGATTTTTAAATAAAGCTAAATAAAAAATTATTCTAAACTGATAAATTATAATAACTAAATTTCTAACATTAATTCAATTTATTGCCTTGAAGTCCACAAGACTGAATCTAACTGCATCTTCTCTTTCCACTCGCTCCTGTTCTATCATTTCCAGGTCATCTTGCTTTTAAAATTCCTATACACCGTTCTACAACATTTCTAGTACTTATATGCTTCTCAGTGTAGTAAGACTCAGGCGTGTTTGGAGCAGCATTAAGGATAGGAGTCATCATAGCTCGTCTTAAAGGAAATCCCGAATCTCCTGAGAAAAGAGGTTTCTTTTAGAAGCAAATAGTTTATGACATGGGGATATTACACTATCATGAAATATTATAAGCAACTTCTGTATATTCCTTATAATATTTCATATGATAGTGTAATATCCTCAAATCATTCAAATTATTTTATTTCAGTAAGTAGCATTGTATAAACACTTTCACACAATCATCAATACATTTATATGTCATACATTACATCTTCATTATCTATAACTCATACCTAGATGTATAATCCTAGATATGATAGTGTAATATTATGTAACCTCATGTAGAGACATTATAATTATAGTTTATTTATTTAATAATTCATGCATACAAAATTACAAATGCACAGAGGTAGTTTCTACCAGTCAACCTTTGGGTGATGCAGAGACAGATAGTGGTAGGTGATTGTGGAAAAAAAAACAGAAACGCAATAAAGTTAAGTTTGATCAAATAATTACCTAATACATAAAAATCTTCACCAGTTGTGCTAATTATTTCATCTAAGGTTGACTTGAGAGGATTATTACTCCATGCAGCACTGTCATGTGTTGATCCGGGGTTACTTGTATCAACACACAGAATTCGGGCATCTGAGTCGCAAATCTGGAAGAAGTATATTTAAGATATTAATAATAACTAGTTCAAAATGCTATCTCGTAAGGGTTATATTGAAGAAACAACTCACAATTAAAGTATTCAAGGAATGATATCCCTTTCGGTTAAAGTACCACTCTTCATGATTTGTTGGGGGAACTATAGCAACATGTGTGCCATCGATACACCCCAGAACTCCAGAAATGCCAAATTTTCTATAGAATCTGCAAATTTAATACATTAGGTATATATAATATAAATCAGGATCTAAGTCTGTCTGCATAGGTACAAATAGAAATGGAAATATTGCAATACTTACCCTCTTTTGATTTCATCACGTTGTTCCCTGGAGCTTGGAAATTTGACATACTTCTTATATATATGTGGCATATTAAGTACCTCTGTCACTTGTTTTATTGCTCGAGAAACTGAGGGTTGTGACACGGCATGACATTGTGACTGGCCTACCAATGTTTGGTATGAACCAGTTGCATAAAAAGCCAGTGCAACCAAAATCTAAAACGAGAATAGAGTTAATAGAGAATACTTTATCACATACTAACACACATAATACTGGCGCATAATAAAACGATCGTAAATAAGAACTTTAAAGTAAGTACATACCTTTGTCTCCGTATCAATACCGTCAGAAGCAAAGACTACAATAGTATACTGGCTAGTCAGAAGGAAGATTGACGGGCATGTGAGGACTTATCTCCTGAATCAAACCTCTTGCGAGGTCTTTGGAGAGTCGGTACGTCTTAACGAACTGACGATGCGTAAGGTCAAAAGCATTGTTGCATACTCTTGACGTAAAATTTCTTCTTCTTACCCTTCCAATGTCAACCTCATGGGAAAGTTCAACGAAATCCATATAAAACATCATATTTTTAAGTGAAACGAAAGAAAACCAATAAATCGTTTCCAATCGATTCGGCAAAAGTTGCACTTTACCAACTTATGTTCAACTGCGAATTTGACAGATGAAACGCCGGAGTTCAGCTTTGGTTCGATTCAAACAAGTGTCAAAATCATGACAAAATAATAGTAGAATACAATATCCGTCACGCTCATGTTACGCTCATGTTCGATTTTGCTAGCAGAATAGGTTTTGGAATTTTTTTCGATCGATCGTTGGCGTCAACTAAAACGTAACTGCAGTTGGATCGTTGGTCATTAGTAGAATGCGAAAACGCTTTTAAGCCGACATTCAGCTGCGGTTCTATTGCGATTTTTAAACAATTTTGTTAGTAGAATCGGCCCCCAGCTTGTCTTATGTTGTACCTAGAACTGTAGTGAGACGAGAGGTGCGCGCGCGTCCCCTGTTTGCAGTTTCTTCTTGTCGCACAAACGCTGGTGTCCGCGCGCCTCTTCGTCGCTTGGCACAAAATTATAACATACACTTCTCAGATGTAGACATATTCTCTCTGTCTGCTAGTAAATTTAGAAATACTCTGAACAACAAAATCAAAGACTTGTATAATTAGTTAAGAAACTGAAATTGTGTCTCACTTGTAGACGTTCCCTAAATTGTATGACATACATAAACTGTGGATAACGTAGTGAGTTACACACTTATAATATGTAAATGTCTACCACTGTTATGTTTATTTCTAGTGTGTAATTGTTTGTTTTCCCAAATGAATAAATAAATAAAATAAATAAATAAACTGCTTGCTGATTTCACTAAGTTATTTTCTTACGAAGTTAATCATTGTATTTTTGATAACTCTCCTTCAACACTTCAATTTCACCGCTTTCCCCTCACCCAGACTCTCCTCTAATCAAACGCCGTAAATCGAGATCAACATTTATATTTTTAATTCTGCAACACTAATACATCAGGCTGATTTATGTCCCCAACTGGCAAAAGTTCAGGATTTATAGCGCCTCACTTGAAGGCGTCTTCTGCGAGACGCGCTATGGAAATTATGTTATATGTAGTTGTAGCATTTATAATTTGACAGCTGTGCTTTTGTCTAGATATAAGTTAAGTATCACTTGCCGAGGTCGACTCGCGGATGGGTGACCAACACCAACCCAATTTGCACCATAAGTCGGTAAACACGTTAAGCCGTTGGTACCGACTGTCATTTGCAGTTTGCTGACAGTTTTCACGGATAGTTAGAAGCCTGAAAACCTGACAACCAATCTTACCAATGAATATCGTGTTACTCAGTTACTGGGTCCACAAGGTCAGATGGGCAGTCGCTCCATGTAAGATACTGGTGCTCAGCTGCATCCAGTTAGAATGGAAGCCGACCCTAATATATGGTAGGCGCACGATAACCCAGCAACAAAGTGCATAGACCTTTCCCTGATATCCCTTCGTAGATCATCGTCTGCCTAGCCTTTTCCCAACTATCGGGTCGACTTGCAGTCAAACCAGATCTCTCTCAGCTGAATACCAGTATTTTATGAGGAGCTACTGCCTACCAGACCTCCACAACCCATTATCTGGGTTATGACAAGACTGGAGTCAGATTTTCTAATATCCCTTCGCAAATACCCGAACAATAAATTATGAACAGTTTTTAATTACTTGTGAAGGAGGAACGTAAAGGATCACGATAGAAGTCGATTCAGGACAGCATTATGTATTTATTTTCTGTTTTTGATAGGTTATTAGGAAAGTCAATAAATTTTTGTGGGTTTTTGCACATTTATGTGGTGTCTTCCATAGAAAGGGAAGAGATAAAGCAGATTGTTTGAATGGACAGCTATGCTCATATAGATTCAGAAGTAGACATGCTGCACCACTAAAACGAGACCAGCAGATGCATTCTCGCAGAAGCTTGTTTGCCTCCACGCCTATCAAGCTTGGCAGTCATACAACAAACCGCACGAGAACACTGCAACAATACAAAATAAATTATCACTATATATCACTCAAAATCAACACGCTTTTTTAAATCTCGCGTTACACTCAAACCCTCTAAAACGGACATAAAAGGAAACGACCAATAAATCAGCAACACGTCGCGCTAGACAAATAAAACATGTATGAAACAAAAAAATCTTGTATATATGTGTACAAAATTCGCAAAAAGAATTACAAGCAATAACATGCAGTAGTGTTAATATTGGATGCGTAAGAAAAGTTTCTGATATGGGAATTTACGTCTTATGAAGTTGTGTTAAGGTCGACGTTGATGGCAGGAGACAGGCTGGTAGTGATTTAGTCCCTATCGGCCGTCAACCTGATTAATGTCGCTAGTAAATCAGCGGATTACGACAATGCGAGAAATGACGAGTCGCGGCCGGATCGCAAGCGATACTGGTGTTTGGTGTAAGCAATGACCGTTAAACTAGATTTTCTCGTCAGTTTACTACAACTTTTCAAAGTTTTGATTAAACGAATTGTAGATTGTTTTAATAATTACTTTGCATAATTAATTACTTACTCCATTCACTTTATTCCTTGTAAGAATTCAGGTTATTACTATATTTATTTAATTTAAAGCAATAAATTAATTTTAAAACCAGGTTTACTTTTTTTTGAAATAATTTTCTGTAATCACCATGTTTATTCTACTTACTAATTGCAATACCTACTCATTATTTTTTTTAAGTCTGAATGCTTTTCTTTAAACTCGCTCCCGCTTATCCCTTGCGCTAACAAGTCACTCGCATCGAATTATTGAGTAAACACGTACGTAATCGCGCGATCGTTTCATTTAGAACGAATGCAAGGGCATCAGGAGAAATATTGCTCCGTATATTTTCTAATATAAAAGTGTCAATTTCTTTTAATAGGATTTGTATGAAAAATATAGTTTTGCACATTTGAAAGGTAACCCAATCTTTTAAGGTGAGTCATTCAGATTATGGCCGTAAAGTAAGTGTCAGGCTGAACCGCTCAAGCACCGGCAACACACCGGTGTACGCCGAATTAATCGCGAATTTAGTGTTTATTTACCAATTACATAAGATTTATTTTTTATTTGGGAATTTTCACATGTCGGGGCTGGAGCGGTGAAACTGTCCCACAGTTATGAAAAGGTCTCGGCCATTGTAAATTAATCAAAGAACTGCGCTTTGTTATTTTTAATTATTTTTATACACAGGAGACAGCGTTGGAAAGCATCCCATAAGATGGACCAGGTACAGGCCGCGGGGGAGGCTTATGTCAACTTTTCCAATTGTGGACGTCTTTCGGCTGTATTTTTTTTCTTCTAACCTTAATCCTCCTCGTGCAAGTTATTACAATAATCTTCAACTTTACAGGTTTTGTAACGAGACGCAGTAACCAGAGTTTGAACAAGCGGTGCTGACGAGCACCCAGACAGTACTTAGCAAAACATATTTTTAATGAACAAACAGAAAAGTGAACGATACCAGCGATTAGTTGCTTTTTATGACTTTGCGGCCTCATAGCACTAAAATATGTGTCACATACTTTATGAGGCCCGGTTTCTAAGCAAGGCAACATTTAATTAAGTTTTTATCGTAAGTATCAGTCTTGATCAAGATCTAAGAACTTATAATCTAGTGATTTTACCTGATAACATATGGTTAATTATTAGAATAATAAAGTTTAACGGAACATACTCGTGTCTTACTTTGATTAATACGAATATAATGTAAGGAATATACAATGGGCAAATCTCATTCATTATTTACAAAACTAGATAGTTCTGAGACGTATAGTTCTGAAAGATCTGATTTAAATAGTATATGTGTACTATACACTTATTACTATTAAAGTAGCTTTAATATAACAACTTTTCTCGTTTAGTTATACTTATATAACCCAATAATAAAAATTAGGTGCTTTGAGTGTACTTTCGTAGGTACTTACATTCAAAGCACCTTATTTTTATCAAAGTAATTAGTCTGCTTCCAGTTCAATTTTTCTTTTAACTCACATAAGTAGGTAATATTAGCACTCGGTCTTACGTGACCTTGCACATCAAGCTTACCCTAGTACTAGTCAAACTATTTCCTTCATGAGACAAGCTCGTCCAATACCTACTACGTTGTAATCACCGAATTTTCGAGAAACACATCTAGTCTCAAAATATATTTTTTATCAAAAAGAAATTCCGTCTGCAAAATGCGTGACACCAAGCACTAACATCAAAAAACATATTTTTATAAAAATCCCTCACAACAAAATACCACTCTAATCAATCACTCATAATTGCACACAATCCATAGAAAACTAAAATAAACTGAAAAACCCAAAAAAAACGACCCACACGTTCACAAGTTCGCGTGTGTGTGCGCAACTACGTCACATTGTAACTGACAAATTGATTTATGTCGTCGAGGGGAACACGACGAACCTAGCAAGTTTGCGCTAAGTCCGACTCGGATCGCTCGCTGCTACATGTTTGAAATTTCGAACTTTTTATGTTTTTACATTTTCGTTTAGATGGTTGAACACAAATAAAGTATGTTTTAAGGGTATTTTAATAACAGTAAGTATTTATTTCCTCAAAAAGTTATCAGAGTTCTGAAGGCCAATTCTCGTGCATAAAAAACGTTCACATTCAAGTCTCAATATTGCGTTAGCGATTTAATTAATGTCAAAAACTTGTAAAAATATAGCAAAATAAGAGGAGTTTTTGATAGTTAGAGACTGCGATGCAAAAGTGAGCCTTAAAAATACGAGAATCAGATATGAATTGATTGAGTCAGTCATTGTAAGAAGTTTACCGTACTGTACATTTGCCAGTTTATGTTCTTATCTAAAATCAAACTTATTCTGCACGCCGGTAACATACATTGAGATTAAGGTATGTTTTCAATTGAAATACCTACCTAGGTATTATAATTTTAAAACCACGCTTATTAAGCCACCTTTTTAGTCATTTGATGGGAAATCACCAAATGACTCTTTCCGCTCTGGGCGGAGCGGAAGGGAGTGTCAGACACTTACTGACTAAAATCCATCCTTGTTCTAAATACTAAATCCTCTTTGCGTTCCAGGGTCACGGTGACTCTTTCGTACAAATTTCGCAACCCTGGCAGTACCAAGCCACCTACGACTCGATTCTTAAGCACATGGGTACCTATTTTTCAGGCAAACAATAAAACGGTGATCAGCATACCAGCATCTTCAACTTTACGACTTTCCAATAAATATATGTTTTACTATTATTTTATCAATACGTGACGGACAGACAGACCTTATCTACCAACACTATATACCAAATCCTAACTTAATTGGTTACATTATACATTTTTTACTTCAAATCAATTGACACCTAAAGTTTTATGGTATTTTAAGCCATAAAACTCTGGGACACTAAAATGGTAGATTTAGTAGTGACCGACCAATCGCGTTGGACTTGGTTTATGGTTCTTGACCATACGCCTTACGTCACCAATCCGGAGTGTCTTGTCTCGTAAAATAGATAAATAACGATTTTCGACTTTTTATACGTCTTGATAAGATATATTTGTTATTATGTCTTTATTGGGTTCGGTTACAGATTCAGAGCGGAGACGAGCCCGCCGTTTGACGACCGGATTTTTATGTTGTTTTTAATTAAAACAATTTGTTAAATCGTTAATTTTTATCTACATTGTTAGCTTAAGATCTCTAATGTTTTCGGGGCTATTTTGATTTGCTGTAAAAATATATAAATTATTTATGTTCCTACTTCTATTATTTTAAACTTAGGTTGGCCGCACATTAGATACGAATTTGTATCATACGTAAACGTATGAATCTGTTTGTACGAATTGATAGCGCATACTGAATACGTTTATCCAGATAATATCGCTTTCGTGAAGTATGTTCAACGCGTGAAATTGTATACAATTCCAAAAGATCGGTCGTTTTCGGACGTTGCGCGTCGGCCCTGTAGTAACTTTCATTCAGTCTGCGTGTGCATGAAGTACTTAGAACGTCAGGATCGTTCGTACGTATTCGTACGTGCTCGCACGATTCAAATTCGCACGAAAACGCGTCGAATTTGCGGCCGGCCTTATTTATAAAATAATTTAATCGTTTGATTAGTTCAGGTAGTGATGGGAGATCCTAAATAGAAATTCTCAATTGAAATTACAATTATGTATCTGAGGGGCAATTGTTGTGTTTTTAAGGCCGTTCACATTCGCATCGCAATCACAAACTGTCAAAAATGCAAACATTTTAACAAATTTTTGACATTGATTTTCGCCGAGATCTGACTTGAGTTTCTAGTACGAGAATTTAACCTTTTAAGGCTTTTAGACTCAGTGGAATATTAGCGAATAGATTGTCGAAATGCCAAAATGTAAAGTACTAGCTTTTGCCCGCGGCTCCGTCCGCGTGGATGTCGGTTATCGCGTAAAAAAGTAGCCTATGTCCTTCTCCATATCCCAGGCTATATATCTGCCAAATTTCATGACGATCCGTTCAGCCGTTTTAGCGTAAAAGCGTAACAGACAGACTTACTATCGCATTTTGAATATTATAGTAAAGATTTAGGGATTGATCTCGAGACAATTCGACAGAGTTTCTCATATCATCCCATACATTTTTGACATTTTGACAATTGTCTTTGCCACGATACCGCTGACAGAATGTCATTTGTCTAGCTACAGCCTAGAGTCTGGATAGATTTTTTTTTAAATTGGTAAGGCTGCAAATGTCTTATCTACTTAATAATCTATGATCGTTTCTCTTTAATGCCAACAAGCTAAGTAATAGTTCAAAGATTATGTCGCCAGATGGTAACTGGTAATCATAACTCATCCTCCTGTCAATGTTTTTTCTATCCGACATTAAATTTTAATATAAGATTGATTTTTCCTTGATTAAATTTGTTTAGGAAATATTAGTTATGCGTGACGAATGGCCGTGGTTCCTGCTTACCCTTGTTTGATAGAAGCGATGTTGCAATATTAGGGTTAGAATAGAATTTGGTACATAGTAAGGAAACGGTTTCATGCTATGTGATTGCTATGGGCAATCTTAGTATGTGTTAGTTCCTTTCCCTTTGCTTGGTTTCTTATAGGTTTTCAAAAGCCTGGGGAAGTTTTTCCACAGTTTGAACAATTTTCTGATTTTTTATCTGTGTCAGCTGTTAGTTGTAAATAGGTCTATAGTATTGTGGGCACTTTCTTGCTTAGCTTTACTTTTGGAGTTATAGGACAAAGCAGGTTTCGACTTACGACTCCTGTAAGTTCGAATTCAGCAGACTTCCACATATTCATATAAAAATATTTATGATGTGCTAGTCACATATTTTTAGCCGGATAAAACAACTACTTTTAAAATATACGAGAAGCATGCCAATATAATAAGCAATCTTTTACCATTTTCAATAGCAAAATGCCAGCTCATAATATCAGACGCAGCCATCTAACTTAACACAACATATTATATTGAAGTACAATGTCATAAAATGGTCCAAATTACGCGGGACCGATATCCAAAAACAATGTCCCGATCGACGAAAAACCCCAACATATTTTCAACCTTATCTCGTTTAAAATAAAGTCACTTTTATGTATTGAAGCTAACGAATGCAACTACGCGACTGAATAAGTTTTTTTCAATTATAAAAGACTTAATTTGTTGCGGTATAACCAAGCGATTTTAAAGCGTTGCATTAGGGAGTAAGGTTGAGAATCGCGTGTAGATAATAATGATATATGACCAACCAAAATCAAAAAGGTTATCCACGAAAATGTTAATATAATAGTTGCTTCAGTACTACGGGTTTTGTTGGCGTGAAGGCATAAATCAATTTTATGGCCTCATCTAAATCAAGCGCGTTTTAATGGGCGTCCCCCGTCATATCATAGCGTAGTATGATAATTTACTGCTACTATGTGACGAATGTTAGAAATAAAGGGCCCTTCGACCGTTCCCCGACCCCCTTTCCCCCCCTACGTCGTAGGGATTAGTTTTATGTCCTAAACCGTTGTCGTAAATATGTCAGGCATATCTCGGGCCTCCGGGAGCTGTGCTGTGTGAGATAATTTTTGAATTTACTTGTTATTAGTTTTGTAAGGTAGGTTTCGTTCATTGAGGGTGTGGACTGATATTTCATTAAAATTTTTGCTGTAAATTTTTATTAAAGTTTGACAATGTTAATGTGTTTATTGGAAAAGCTTGAGTGCATATTATTGTTGTGTAGTTCAGATCAGCAATTTCTTAACTCAATGTATAAAAGTGGTCTTTGTGATTTTGATTTACTTACACCATGAACTTGGAAGGACCATTGCAAAATCAGGACATAATACAAGATACAATTAAGTACACAAGTTAAAAGTAAGTAAGTAAGTAACAAGTAAGTAAATATTTAAGTAGGGGTCCTGAGCCCTATTAATTATAACTGACATTGCGAAAAAATTAAAACTGACATAATTGTCACTATTTCGCAACAGGTGTTGTTTATCAAAGCAGATAATGTATGAAATAAACTTACAAAATTGTCAGATTGACGTTTGTCACTTATCACTAGTCGGTTTTATTAAATAGGCCCCTGATAACGTTGATTAATAAATGTTAATCTTAGAAAATCCAGTGTTGTTAGTCTGTTAAAATATCACGGTGAAAACATTGCTTTATTGAACTTTAAACGTGAGCTATCTATCGTGAGGTATCCAATCAAGTTAAAATTACAGTTCACTTCAAGTTTATTAGAGCAATTTACATGATGCAAGAATTTGAAGGAGTAACCCTGAGCAAAGAAGGTGATCGTTTCGCCACCCCACCCCAGCACCCCTATGCAAGCCGAAAACAAAACGCGATCGTTTCAATTCTCGCTACTACAGTTCAGTCAAAAGTTTCGACTGTATTTTCGTTTAAATCATTCACACAATAAAGGAAGACATTCTAAGTTGTGTTAACTTAATATACTTAACTCATGCTTAATGCTCTGCGAAGATAGCAACGTTCGCATTTCTGAGTAAGTTATTATTAGGTCGTGTTTAATAAGGATATAGGTTAGTAGGTCTGTGACTTGTATGTGATTTACTGATTAGTTTGTGTAACTTTAAACACTTTTAATGTGTTTTTATGGTGTCGGACGTAAAAGAATAGCTACCACACACCATACCATCACTTCCCGTGGGTGTCGTAAGAGGCGACTAAGGGACTCACCAGAGAATGGGCAGCAGCAATCTCTGTAGGTACATTGCTGCAGCTACACTTTTTTTTTTTTTTGGATGGGAAATCATCAAATGACCCCTCCCGCTCTGGGTGGAGCGGCAGGGAGTGTCAGACTTCTACTGACTAAAACCCACCCATGCTCCTCTTAGTGCCTTTTACGTTCCAGGGCCGCGGTAACTCTTTCGAACAATTCCGCAACCCTGGTAGGCTCTGGCCCTAATGGGCCCCGACCCATGCTGACGTCTGCTGGTTTGGCGCGCGTAGAACACAGCGCGCCGTCAACCCAGGCCTGTTCTGATCGGACGGCGAGCTACCCATTGCTCGCCGTCCACAGGCATCAGTCACTGCGCCATGCTCAGGAGCATCAGTTCCTGGGCGGCGCAGTGGCTGACGTTCAACAGGAGGGGGTGAAATGGGGCCATTACTGGCACTCCATTTCAGCCCCCTCCGGAGCCCGTTGTAGGGGCTACACTGCGTTCGCCAACCCGCCTGTCAAGTGTGGCGATTATGGGTTATTATTTAACCCCCCCCCCCAACCATCCGGGGGAGGCCCATGTCAGGCAGTGGACGTCTTTCGGCTGATATGATGATGATGATGAATACTTTTAATCACTGGTCCATAGACAATGTTTTTCGTTAAAACTATAATTTGCAGAAAAATCTTTTGGTCCGATAGGTACTTACTTCATTAATATAACAATATATGAACAATGGTTAATGCGGATGGTACCTTTTACTACCGGAATACCAAACGCACTGCTGTCTGGTATATTGGTAGTAAAACGGCGATGGTGGGATCAGACCTTAGTGCAAGATTTTTAACGTTCTCGATCGCGTTAGCAGAAATGACAATTTGTATTAAAACTGAATAAGCGCCGTCTGGTGACACTCACAGAAAACCTTTTTGTTTCCATACAATTTTAAATAAGCGAACGTTCACGTTAACGCGATCGAGTACGTTAATAAACTCGCACTGAGCCCTAAGGTGGTGGAGTTCCTGCGCACACTCTCCGAAGTACAGTCTGTAGACGACCGACAGGCAAGCAACACTACGCCGATAAGGCAGGCCTTTTTGCACCAAGTCCGACGCAGCAAGCTGGTATTTTGCTGAGCCGTCCCAAAAGTGGCTGCAACACTCCATACAGGAACGGACTTATGCTTTGTACAGACTCAAAAGCTGTCCAGATGTGAAGTATCGCCTAACTATTTAGGAAGCTCAGCTTCTTGGCTGCAGTCTGTGCTTTTGACTCGATGGTTGAGACGAAGTTGAGATTAGACTCCAGCTCCATGCCCAAAGGCTCCAAGCACTCGGTAACAGTAGGAGATAACTGAAACGGACTCCTTTTGGCAGTAAAAAGACGTAAGAAAAACAGAAAAACCTACAAATACAAAAATGTTTATTTCTGTACCAACTAAACCTAAACCTACCTAAAAAAACTATAAACCAAGAATGTCAAGTAGTATTTCAAAATATAATTTTTTGGTGCATACTCCTTCTACCCACAACAAAACAAACACGCCATGGGCACCTCAGATAAAGACACGAGACATAATCTCTGCGGCTATAATAAAATACTTTGATTTGGTGAAAATACAGTCGTTAGTCGAGCTTGATTACAATAGACTGGCCAAGCGTAGATTAGTTTAGTTTGATGGTGTTCCGTAGGGTAATATTAGGATATTTTACTGAAAAAAATATTGGACTCGTATTTTTTCTTTTTTCACTTAAACAAATAAATGAAGATCATACAATGCGTTGAAAACAACGCGTTACGTCATTATGATGCCACAATTTTTACCAGTGACGTGACGTCGTATATATATGCAGGTCACAGTGCTTTTGGACACAGTGCCTTCTAGTAGGAGTGCATCATTACATCCATTGGTTTCTGTAAGCCTAATTAAATCTCAGGTTTCAAGTAACATTGGTTGACCAAGTGTCCACATGAAAAAAATTAAGGGGAGTTTTTAGAAACCGAGATCCAATTGGTCTATTTTACTAATGAAAAGGGATCTGAAAGAATTTTTGAACAAGCACAAGGAGGGCAAAAACTGTAAGATTACTTTGTTTGAAAATAAAAATGTACAAAATCCGTGAAAGTATTAATAAACTGTGTATTTATAAACTGTGGGGTCACATCAAAATGTGACCCCCAGTTTTGGTAAACAATAACGTAAACTGTCTATACATGATATTATCAATAAATAAAATATTTATAAAGATTTTCTGCTTTCGTGAGTGTGTACTGTGTACTATGAACATAAGCTAAATTGTGATTTGTCAGTAAATTTACCAAGCAGAGACTTAGCTTAGGCTTTTAGAAATCTAGGTAAAGGCTACCTACATTAAACACTTGTCAACGAGGCATCTACTTGTCTGTTAATTATGTCTCCTGTACAAAATGCTTTTAAGAGTCGATAACCTTGAAGTGTGGGGGTATCGGCGTGACATGTGATGTTTAGTAGGAGTTTACTTAAACTTAGGGACAGTATTCATTTTATACTATGTTGGGGTCTTTACCGAAAAATAATTGGGATCAGGGCCTAAACCACCAACTCTTAAAGCAGTATTAAATAATAGGTCTTTACCTATGAAATTGCCGTTTTATATGAAAAAATTTAAACGAATTTTTTTCATGTATTTTTTATTTGTATTAATCGAAGTAATCACCCATGCAATCAATGCATCTTTGCCAACGCAGTGGCAGTTTATTGATGCCCTTCTTAAAGAAATCAGGTGGACGGGAGGCAACAAATTCTTCAAAGGCATTTTGTACTGCCTCTCGGGTATTGAATTTTTTTCCCGCCAAGAAGTTATCCAAATTCTGGAAAAAGTAGTAGTCTGTAGGCGCAAGGTCTGGTGAGTAGGGCGAATGACGGAGAGCTTCCAACCCCAGTTCTTGCAACTTGGAGACCGTCTGCTGTGCAGTATGAGGTCGCGCGTTGTCGTGCAGGAGCAGCGGAGACGAGCGATTGACCAATGCTGGTTGGAGATGTGCCAGCTTCTCCATCATTGTGTTCAGTTCTTCACAGTACACATCTGCAGTAATGCTCACCCCGTTTGGTAAGAAGCTGTGATGAATCACACCGGCGCTAGACCACCAAACAGTGACTATCACTTTTCTAGGGGTAAGTTTTCGTTTAGGGCATTGTTTAGGTGCTGAACCAGGATCCAACCAACTTGCTGAGCGCTTGCGGTTATCAAACAGAATCCATTTTTCATTGCAGGTAACAATGCGGTTCAAAATTCCTTCATTTGTGTGTCTGTTGAGCAGTGCAAGGCACGTCTCGACGCGTACTTCGCGCTGGCGATCATTGAGTTCGTGGGGCACCCATTTGTTAAGCTTTTTTACCTTGCCAATTTGACGCAAATAGACCAATATTGTTTTGACGCTAACGTCGAAAGCTGCTGCTAATTCAGCCGTAGATTGTGTATCATCAGCTTCCACAATCGCCTTTAATTCGTCATTGTCGACCAAAGTCTTCGGACGACCGCGAGGTTCATTTTTCAGGTCGAAATTTCCAGAACGGAAGCGAGCAAACCTATAACAGGTGGTGCGTTGGTTTGTAGTGTTAGCTCCGTAAACGTCGTTGATGTTGCGTGCCGCTTGTGCCGCGTTGCTGCCACGACGGTACTCATATTCCATAATTACTCGAATTTTTAACGTATCCATGATGACGAAAAAGATTGAAATGCGATGAAAATGTAACACTAATCAGTAATAAACAAATGACTACTTTTGGAAAAAAAAAACCATGTTTATAAAATAAAATTAATTTGAAATTAGAATTCTTAGCCAAACAAAAATTATTTTGATTTGAAATGGCCAGTACTGCAGAACGGCAATTTCATAGGTAAAGACTTAATATTACTTCCAGTGGGAAAGAGACGGAGCTTTACGTCCTGTATAGCTCCGTCTCTTTCTCACTGGAAGTAATATTGAAGTAACACTGCTTTATGAGTTGGTGGTTAGGCGCCTGGAATCATTGCTAGATCATTATGAGGCTCTAGATTAAGAGAAATTCTGATCACGGCTGCCAGTAGTTCTTTTTTTCGTGTCAATTGACTCGTATTAGACTTTATCTGACCAGTACTGAGCAACCTGTACAGCTATATCATTGGCCTCGCTTAGATCTTGGATGGTGCAGGCGGTTGTGCACGACGGGCAACTAAGGAGGTGACGCATGTCCTGTGATGGTGCTCCACACTGGCACTGCATTAGTACCTAGAGCATTGACCATAGGCTCAAGATATGTGACATTCTGTCAGTGTTAACGTGGCAATCGATTTTCAAAATGTTAACAATTAGGATTGACACAAACGTGATCAATCCCTTGGGCAGTTCGACAATGGCATACGTTTAAAGAATGGCACTTTATCCAACGCCTCATGTGACATTGTCAACGGTTGAAAACAGGCTTGGCCACATGATATTTCGTTGGCAATCGTACCATACACTTTAGTTTTAGAGTTGAGAATCGATAGACGCTGATAGTCTCAGTAGTACTAGTTTATCAAAGTCCTTTGCTAAGAGGTGCAAAGGCCCATGAATTTGGGATGTATGAACGAGCCTCCTCGTGTAACGCAATTTGTTCAGGCACTCAGCTGAACCGAGAGCTCGACGCATCCTGCACAGTCTTGCGGTAGTAGGGCTAACGCCCGCCTGGTTTGCGACTACCCTCCCACCGAAGCAGCCTGCTGTTTTGTTGACGCGTGGGAGTACCAGTGCCTCTAGGCATTTTCTGCACACGCTCGCTCCATCATAGACCTCATCCATCGCTTTCCATCAGGCGTGATCGAGGTCAAGAGCTAGCCCATTCCTAAATAAAAAAATAAAAAAAAACGTGCAGTATTAAGAATTAAGAATATGGAAAACATTTAGGTTTGATACATGTCGTGAAGAGTTTATTAAGAAGACTAAGGAGAAGCCTTGATAAAATATCTTCTTGTAAATCACGGAATAAATCAGGAGACATCCTTCCTTATAAAGGTTTTCTTTTAATTTCTTACCCTTCTCTCTGTTACCGATCACTCTTCGCCAATAAAACCTCTACGAACAGAACCCCAAAAAACAATGACCTCATTCGCTTAACGTGTAGGCAAAATATAATAAGCAACATGAAATTTATGTCCGACATAAATTTCATTAATTACCTCCTGCAGTGATTAATGGCCATAACTATGGTATATTTAACGAAAATAATCATTATTATTGAATAACATATCGGTCTGAGATGGATATATTGATAGTTTCAATTGATTCAATTCTGATGGGTTTGAGATAGTCATTAGTTTTGGGATGCAGTGGGAGTGGTTTATGGTTCTGGGATTTTGGGTTTTGTAAAGGCCATGGGTTTTGGTTTCGGTTGGAATGTTACTTGAAAGAGTTTTTTTGAATTTTGAATGCGTTTTTCTTTATCACACTTCAACAACAAGCTTTTCGATTTACAAACATAAAATTGATAAAAATTTCATTTTTGGAAAACTATCGAAAAATCAAGATCAACTTTTCTTTCATTTCGTCAGTTTAAAGACTTAACGTGGTACTAAAAGTACCATCAAAGTGAGCTCACAAACAGGAATGCAAAGTGACACATTGACCGTTTGATGTCTGCAGCTCATAGATCAGGATCTGTCTGTCGTGCTCGCTGAAATAAATAATGACAGCGCCGAACTACAGGATGGTTTATGCAAGATGAATGCAAGAATTCAATTTATTCAGAAAAAAAGCAATAGTGGTAATGACCGTGCTAACTTCTTGGAGGTCGTAGGTTCAAACCAATACTAACCTGATTTGTGCGAATTATTTATAGTTATTTTTATGCTGCTCCTGTTGATCGACGTCATCCACTCAATGACGGCTGTCACTGAAAAACAACGCTGTAGGTCTGTCTCGCACACAAGACCCAGCATTATGTTGGCAGCTGCTGGTTTGATTACTGAGATGATGGCCCATAGAGAAAAAATTGAAGATCAGACCCACTAAATAAATTGGTATGAGGGCGAGTAACCTTGATGTTGACTAAAACTGACCCCTAGTTATACTACCAAGTCATTGAGTCAGGACGTCACTCGATGACATAAGGTAGACGATGACGGTGTTACAGAAGCATGTGAATTGGCTGAGGGAAAAAGAGTCTTGCGCGTCACAGGAGTTATAATATACTAACACAATTGTTATTATATGTATAGTAGGTTGGGGTATTTATCTATGGGTCTTTGTAACCTGAAAATAAATGGTTTATTATTATTATTATTATTAACAATGAACTAGTGGGCGGACAACTGGACACTTAAACTTAAATCAACTGATCAATACTTATTCAGTACTAGAAAGTATCAAAACTTACATCACAAAGATTATTATGTTGTCCCCTCACCTGGACTTTTACGATCAACAATAAACAGCCTACAATATTTTGATGACGTACTAAATTTTTACCAAAGGAATCACATCCGAGAGATTTCGGTCTCTTTTTAATGAGATGGACCACTAAACACTTTATAGGGTACGGAGGCCATAATAAAACACGCGAAACATTTAAATAATTACATTACGACTTTGTCGGATGAAAAAAGCCATAAAACGACTTCAATTTTTACGACTTTTTTACCGATTGAAGGAAATACTGCGTATGTACGAGTAGATTGTGTTTACTTGTCTTGTATGTTCTTGTATTTGGGATCAGATAAAATGGAACTGTTGATGATTATCACAGGTTATTGCTATAGAGAGATGTTCTTTATATTCTGTCTCGGTTTTCCTCAATACTCCAATTTTTTTTTTTGTGGTCTTCTTCCAATATGAAAAGCAGCAGTTTACATGGAGCAAATGCCTATTTGACCTCCACAACCCCTGGGAAACATCTCCTGGCAAGACTTGGTAGACATCCCACTTACACGGACAAAACGTTTTGGGAACACATTCATTGTGCGTACAGCTAAGGAGTGGAATTCCCTGCCAGAGTCTGTGTTTCCTGATAGCTACAACCAGGGAGTCTTTAAGTCATGAGTGAATAAGTTACTTCTATGTCAGCGTACTCCATCTTCGACCACATCATCGCTAACCATCAGGTGAGATCGTGATCTCACCTGATGGTAATATTGTTTTGGTAAAAATGACTGGCGTCCGAATATCTGGCTTCTCATAACGACTGTCAAAGATCTACAAATAATAGCCAAGACCGCACTTGACGTGGTTCAGGCACGGAAGAATCTCGGTATGTTAAGATGGTCACCCATCCACAAACCAACTTCGGCAAGCGTTGCATAACCTTGAAGATCGACCCGTGCGTCTGTTATTATTAAGACACGAACACACAGGGACAGTTTGTATCAGTTTTCCTATCATCATCGTCATCATATCAGCCGAAAGACGTCCACTGCTGGACATAGTCCTCCCCCAAGTGTCGCCACAATAACCGGTCCTGTGCGTCTCGCATCCAACGGCTATCCGCGACCCTCATCAGGTGATTGGTCCACCTCGTGCGAAGCCTTGAAAAGCTGCGTCTTCCGGTACGCGGTCGCTACTCCAGAACTTTTCATCCTGATCGACCATCAAGTTTTCCTTTGTTTGAAAAACCCAAGGACTACTTGAAAACTTGCCACCTTTGGCCAGGAGAGCAGGAGTCGTTTGCGCAGTCATTGTGATATCTGATGCATCCTACTTGGATGGATTTAGACCAATGACCATCAGCCTTCTTCCTTCCCGCGGCAGCAGGTTTCGGCCCACCTTGTGGGAGATCTTTCATCGCTGCTAACCACTCATTCCACCCAATTACCACTTATTTAAACCTAGAAAACTGAGAAGAAAGATTTTCTTTCACATTCATCAGAACATAAATTCGAAATCAAAATGTAGCATAAATAAACGCAGTAGCATAAAGCGGTCCATGAATAACTCATAGGATTGTTTCATTTCATTTTATTACGCTGTGTGCCAGTCACACGGAATTTTGTATAATACACGAATGTGCAAGCTATAAAAACGTTGTTTTTGTAGGTTTAATAACTTCACTGGGTATGTTGCACTAAAATGGCTAAATTGTAAGCTTTGAGCGATCGTAGCAAGCTATGAATTTATTATGAGAGTTGCAAAGTCGAATTTATTAAATAATATTATGTTTTATGTTAAGTGCTGCCAAATATTTTAAACAGACGTTGCTTCGTATTTTATTTTAATTGTTTCAGTTTATCTCAGTCGAATTAATACTTTCAAAAGTCCAAACTTAAGGTTTTTCAAAGGGTGATTTTTAGCGTAAGCTACTTTAAAATTATAAGTTTACCTGTAATCTGTCTGTTTTTTTTTTCAAAATTATAGCCTGAATAGTGTCGGAAATAAGTGGGGGAGGTGGATCAATTTTCAATAATTTACTGTGCAATAACTTCGGTATGCAGTATTTTTACATTACCTATGTAAAAAACTTCTGAGACCACAATGAGCCCTTTTTAGTGACCCCAAAGTGCCCCCATTTTCCAAAATTTACAGGTACTTACGTGTTTTGATTATTTCGTTTGTCACTTTAGTTTAGTTTAGTGTATATTTTATATTTATTTTTATTCCTTATCTACACTAAACGCAAATATTCTTAACCACACCTACACAAAAAGCAAGATACCCCCTTCACCACCAAGTAATTCCCCATCATCAACATAATCCCTCTTTAATAAGTTAAAACCTTCCCAAAAACCCTGTTAAAACTCTTTTCGCAATGTTATTGCAGATTGCTGACGTGACAAATGCCGACGTTGACGTTGCAACGCTGACGTCCGACGGTACGACCCTCGGCGGGGGTGAAAAATGGGCCGTGTAATGCGGCCTTTATTGCTAAATTAATATCATTCAGGGGACTGATTTTTGATTGGTTATTGAAAAATTTGCAAGGATATTTTTGTGCTTTTCGACGTTAATATGTTGGGATTTTTTCTGCTTTTTGATTGAATTACTATGGCAAGGAGTATTGAATTTTCCAGTGAGTTCGACAGTCAGTAAGTGGTTATATTTTGCTTAATTCCACAATGAAATAATGAACTTATAGAGACATGAAATCTTGTGACAATCATTGACTTTCAGAAGTAAAGTGTAACCAATTTTAGACTATGTAGGGGTCGGCATTCAGTGTAACTGAATGCAGCAACCAGTACATTCATAACCTACTAATTCGATAACACGATACCCTTTTGCAAACCTGATGACAGTTTTTCTGGCTTCTGACAAACCGTAACAACTATCGACACGATACACGTACGGCGTAGGTAATATTTCGATTGTTCACTGAAATTGAAAATCTTATCTTAGCAGTTTAAAGTAACTATTGACACTTTTCAACATTAAAGCTACATAATTCTAATAATTTATTGCAGACGTAGTCCATATATTGTTAGTAACACAAAAAAAAACCTTGTACAGCTATTTTTAGTATCTACAAAAAAAAACAAAGCCACAGAAAGAAATCACAAAGCCAGTTTATGCCAGAGACGGACGTATAGCTATACG